>CAJQTT010000005.1:2500000-5000000 GCA_906901655.1 Sminthurides aquaticus | reverse complement strand
CGTGGTGACCAGTGGACCTTGAGTTGTCACTGCTGGAGACTGGGTCGTAGCTATCGGAGCTTGTGTAGTTATTACCGGGGGCTGCGTTGTGACAACTGGAGCTTGTGTTGTTGTCACTACCGGAGACAGTGTGGTTGTTACTACTGGAGACAATGTGGTTGTTACTACTGGAGACAATGTGGTTGTTACCACCGGAATCTGCGTTGTCGTGACAACCGGAGCTTGCGTCGTCGTTACAATCTGGAGCCTGCGTTGTCGTCGTTACGGGGGGTTGTGTTGTCGTTACTACAGGAGCCTGCGTTGTCGTTACAACCGGAGCCTGCGTTGTCGTGACAATCGGAGCCTGCGTTGTCGTTACAATCGGAGCCTGCGTTGTCGTTACAATCGGAGCCTGCGTTGTCGTTACAATCGGAGCCTGCGTTGTCGTTACAATCGGAGCCTGCGTTGTCGTTACTACTGGGGGTTGTGTTGTCGTTACTACTGGGGGTTGCGTTGTCGTTACTACAGGAGCCTGCGTTGTCGTTACAATCGGAGCCTGCGTTGTCGTTACAATCGGAGCCTGCGTTGTCGTTACTACTGGGGGTTGTGTTGTAGTTACTACAGGAGCCTGCGTTGTCGTTACAATCGGAGCCTGCGTTGTCGTTACAATCGGAGCCTGCGTTGTCGTTACAATCGGAGCCTGCGTTGTCGTTACAATCGGAGCCTGCGTTGTCGTGACAATCGGAGCCTGCGTTGTCGTTACAATCGGAGCCTGCGTTGTCGTTACAATCGGAGCCTGCGTTGTCGTTACAATCGGAGCCTGCGTTGTCGTGACAATCGGAGCCTGCGTTGTCGTTACAATTGGAGCCTGCGTTGTCGTGACAATCGGAGCCTGAGTTGTCGTTACAATCGGAGCCTGCGTTGTCGTTACAATCGGAGCCTGAGTTGTCGTTACAATCGGAGCCTGCGTTGTCGTTACAATCGGAGCTTGCGTTGTCGTTACAATCGGAGCCTGCGTTGTCGTTACAATCGGAGCCTGCGTTGTCGTTACAATCGCAGCTTGCGTTGTCGTTACAATCGGAGCCTGCGTTGTCGTTACTACTGGGGGTTGTGTTGTCGTTACAATCGGAGCCTGCGTTGTCGTAACTGGATTGGTGGTTGAGGTTGGAGGTGGCGTTGTAGTGGTTGTTGGAAGCTGTGTTGTCGTAGTTGTTGCAACCGTAGAAGGTTGAGGTGAAACTTGGGTATCTGTTGGTTTGCGAAACATCATAATGAATAAAGTAAGGCAACGCATATAATTTTTATACATCAACTGTAAGCAAACTCAATAGTCCTTTGAAATAATATTTTTTTCATCAATATTTTTGTCCAGTACTTGGCAAAAACAAATAAATTCCGTAAATAAACGTGCAATATAGCGTGGCCGTGAGTAGGTTAGTTTTGTTTACAGAATAAAAGTTATCTCGTGGAGATAACTAAAAGTTCAGGACAGGTTGCAAAGTAAAAAGCAACTTTCTTACCGTTGCTGTAGCAAGTAACGTTTGCAGATGGAGTACATCTCGAAGTCGTAATATCAAAATTCCATCTACTTGGGCATTGAAAATGGTATGCTTTTCTTCCGACACACCAATAGTAAAGACTGCAGTTCTGTGGATCAGGGAAGTAACCGTTTCGTCGACATTTGACCGCTGTAATATATAATTAAGATACTTTTGGGAAACCCAGCTTTCAACTTCCCACGCATTCCAATAAATGTACATTACGAGAAATACAGCTATCGAGTATAATGCTGTTAACAAATCGCTACTCGAAACCCTGGTACAGAGTAGAAACATGGCAAAAGGTGTGCTTTGAGGAATGTGCCAGATACTACGTGGAATTTGGTGGAATCAGTTGCTATTAATTTCTCACCTGAGCAGTTACGAACTTCCGCTTCAGGGACGCATATCCTTAAAGTTGGGCTGAATCCCTGGCCAAATCCACATCTAATAAAAGTTTTAAAAAAGTAGTAAAAATGATATGCGCCTGAAAGTAAATAGAAAAACTAAGTAGCGAACTTACGTCATATTATCGATTTTGCCCCAGAGACATCGATAATATTTCCGACAGTCTGATGGATCGCGATGAAAACTTATTTCATACCACCGGCAACTATCGGGTCTCTTCCGGATTACATCAGTTTGATTTGCAGGATCGTCTACATATCCGTCAACGTATTTTGTAGGCAATTCATCTTCCCAAATGTTATACGTTGATTCTAGTAGAGACCAACTCTGGGTGATGAAAAGAAGCACTAGAAACGTTTTGACGAGAGCCATTTTGTCTTGCTCGTGCACCTTTACTCACTCGTACTCAACTTTATTCACTATTGAACGAAGCTTTTATGCTATTTTTCAAGCAGGCATGCTTTAGGAAGTATAAATCTTCTCAACGTTAATTATAAATTTGCATGTGAACTTATTGTTTATCTGATACCAAAAGACATGAGCAATTCACGCCCTCTTCACTTGGAACACAGAGTTGATTGGGGTCATCGTCATCTCCATAGATCTTACCGGGCGTTTCTGTGGCAATAACCTAGTTGGAATTCCGAGTTTTCCCCTTAAGATGTAATGGTTAATTACATTTCCTTACACGTGTCGGGTACCAGGAATAGCTGCGGGTAGGTTCACCTTTAAAGCGTTAGAAAATGTCTTGGCTAGTTGCTTTCCGTGTGATTAACGCTGTAAATTCAAACAATGCTTTGTAATGCAGTTAGCAAAGACTGTACACACAATGACCTCATGATTGGGATTATCTTAAAAAGAAGTGTATACGTGCTTTAATTTAGCCAATTACTGTTTACCTGACCAATCGAAAGAATTACACGTGTTGTGAGTTGTTCTATTAACAGAAGATGTTGAGGCGTTGGAACAAAGATTGCACGCGCCAGTAATATCAATACGAGCTAAAAGTAGTGCAACTGTTGTTAGAAATCAAACGCTGTAGTTAAAACCCTACAACTTCAAACAACGGCACGAGTACAAGACAGATTCTTATCTTCGGAAATCCCCTCTACCTATGAAGGTGTTTCAGAAGTACAGTTTTGATAAATCGGGAAAAAATGCCCAGGAAAGCTTTTGAGGTCCTTAATTTAATATCTTTCTACCATTTATTAAAGAGTTAAGGACACTTACTTTTTATTAAACTCTGCTACTTCTCTTATTATTATGCAATTAATTAGGACTACTTCACAACCTGTGTGTGTTAACTTCTGTGATTATTTGACTGGTTAACACGCTCTGTTATCGGTTAAAACATAAACACTAAAAATTCTCAACGTTATAAAAGCAGCATTGGGTTTAATAAACGTTTTTGATGATCGCCAAAAAATGGGCTGGAGTGATTGGTTGATGTTGTGCGCGCGAAATATTTAAAATCTGCATGTGGAGAAAATAAAAAGCGAATCTCCCGTGCACATTTCACACATGGAGGAAATCAAAAGATCTCGAACAAGCTATAATGTAGAAACTGCTAATTGCCATTATTTTAATTAAGCTTGAAAGTAAAGTGAAATTAGTCATAAGCAGATAGTATAGTTATAATCAACTATTTTCATACTCTTGTTTGGAGTTGATTACATTTTTTTTTTTTTTGATTTGTTTGAGGATTGGTACTGCGTACATGAGTGTATGTATTTAATCATGCCTTAAATTAAGGTATTCCGTATTTAATTACGTCGTTTTGATTTAGTGCCACTGACGTCCCGAATACCATCATCGACATGAACGCTTTTCGAAAGGTAAAGAAGTTGTCCATCATATTAATAATGTATGAATCGTACAAGAAAGCAGCAAGTTTAGAAATTCTCACAGATCTGAGGGAATGCAAAGAGTGTCAAAACACAAAGTTAATTTAAGGCTACAGATATAGTTTGCACGTTACATTAAGAATGTGAAAATGATGATGAATTTTAACTTGAACAATATTTTATTTTACAGTTGGTGTCACTTCCGACTTCTAAACTTTTCCAGATTGCCAGCATTGGAGGTGTTGTGGTTTGCTCAGCGTAAGTTGATTTTTTTAGTATCTTAAACTGACAGCTACTGATTTACTGTCATGCAATATATTCATTACAGCTAGCATTGCCGATTTAGCAGCCAACGTATTTTCTTGTATCACTAAGAATCCACAAACTGTCATGTAATGATATCGATATGGTATCTAACTGTGCCTCTAGCTGTACTTTCCTTCTATCTTTGCAGTTTTAAGCACGAAGTTTCCATTTATTGTAGTATTCTCTGCTGGTCAAAGATCTTTGCCCTAATTATCTGTTAAGTAAATGATGATTAATACTTTGCGTTGTTTTTAAATATTTCAGTGGACTTCTACTGAGATGGATGACGATACAGAAATTCCGACAGTCTGAATACTACCGAGTATCTGCTGCAAATTTTATGGCACATAAACCTCTCGTAGAGTTTATGGGGGAACCAATCCATTTCGGAACGGTGGATCTCAGCAAAAAATCTGATAATTATTCAACAACTGCGGTCGCTCACTTTCAAGTACCTGTTAATGGAGCAAAGCATAAGGGCGCAATGCATTTTGAAGCTGTTAGAGACCCTACTGATCCTACATCCCGATGGAGATTGGAGATACTGGAAGTCAGCGTCGAACAACGACCTTTGGACCGGGTAAGAGTCCCTATTACTTTCCCTACTTACGAAGCTGCGGTACACTATGTCGAAAACGAAGCAGCGGAGCGACAATTATTGAATTAGAAAACGTGTACAACTTGTACCGTCGTAGATTTGGTAGTTTCATGTGGAATACAAGATTAGTACAGGTTGTACTGATTTCGAATCAATAAAAATGCGCGTCAGCCAATATGCAGTCAGAGATGATTGCTGTAATTTTTTTAAGAAATGTGGTATCGTAAAATTCCAAAAATGTAACATCCTTCCACAGTTGTCAGTACTTTTCCGAAATCGCTTTTTCCTGATGCTTTGCGGAGAAGGAAGGAGCTGACGGATGAAAATATTATGAACGACGATATCATGTTGTTTTGTCGGTAAGGGTGATACGCTTGCACAATGTGATTCGCGCGTTGTGATTCCACAAAGTAAACAGCAGGATTTTGGGTTAAGAATCAAAATATTGCAAAGAAATAGTAAATGTATGAAAAAACTGAAATTCGTAGGTGGTGCTGCTGTTTACGTTCTGTGGAATGCATTGATTGGTTGAAAAGTCCTGAATAGACTGAGGTATGTGTAATGTCGTAAACAAGCTTGCCGGTTGCAATTATTAGTGCGTGTGGACCCAGATCTTTTGTCCTTACAGCATTACATTTAGCTTTGCGCAGTGGCAATATCGTAACCAATGAGGTTTTACCGAGGTGCGATTATTGCTAGTTGAAAACTTTAACCAATACCCCGCTCGTTTGAGGTGAAATACCCTCGAATGTAGCAATTTTTGGAGGCCCGGACGGGTCATAATTCAAAGAAATATTGAAAGCGTAGTTAAGGAACAGGAAGGGTACGTCAGGATCATAATTAGTGCTTCTCAGTTGTGCGTGATAGTTAAATTTAAACAGTAGACAGCTGACTGCTTGTGTTGAATGACGTGTACTGTTCAGCTTCTACTACAGGCTAAATGTGTGCTAAATATTCTTCATTTAATTAATTTTAGCACAGACGTTGATATTGAATTGACAGTTGTTGCCGGTTCCGTTATTATAATTCAAAATGGGAATTAAACCTGGTCCGGGTGGTGGTCAAGGCGCCACAGAATTTGACCCGCAGTTACAAAGTGTCATTGATGAAATTTCAGATCTGCGATTTTTTGATGATGAGGTAAACATGAGCTTTTAGCATTGATTACAATCTTGTGTTATTAGAAAAACTACTAGTAAATCATTAATTGTGTAATTGATTCATTTATATTTACAGAGTGTGTTAACATCCCTTCATGAAATTTCAAAATTACCAAACCAGTCGGAATTATGCTTAAATCCAAAATTACGGAAGATACGAGAGCCAGATGTACTATCCCATATCGAGGATGAACAGTTATCAGCGTACGTAATCAGAATAATTAGCTGAATTTTTGCTTAATTTTTATGCAACACAAATGATGATTCAGAGGTATTACTTAATGGGGACCGATTTTTTATTTTGAAGGTGTCGGGATTTCCTTGCAAGTTTTAAGCAAGCAAAAGAAGGAGTCACACAGCTTAAAAATGAACTGACTAATTTGAACACTGTATGCGAATCCATGGTTGAAAATTTGAATGCAAGCAAGCAAAATTCAAGGAATTTGATAGATGAAATCGCAAAACTGGAAAATGAGAGAAAAAAGTTATGCCGTGAAAGAAATCTTGCTCAGGCATATTTAAGCGCATTTCAACTTAATCAGGAGGATTTGAAAGTTCTAAGAAGTGTTGATAGTTCTAGTCCAGCGCTTTCGGCAGAGTTTTTTGCTGTAAGT
The DNA here is from genome assembly GCA_906901655.1 of Sminthurides aquaticus. Classification (NCBI taxonomy): domain Eukaryota; kingdom Metazoa; phylum Arthropoda; class Collembola; order Symphypleona; family Sminthurididae; genus Sminthurides; species Sminthurides aquaticus. The sequence goes on along the minus strand of CAJQTT010000005.1, from coordinate 4,993,553 downwards.
ATTCTGAAATAGAATATGTTTATGAAGGGCTGTATGTGTGTGTGTTAGTTGAATAATTCTTCATGGATTGTGGTTTTGAAATGTTTGCAGGTATTTGAGAAGATTCAAAAAATTCAATCGAATGTACAGCTACTAATGAAACTGGGACATCAGACAACCGCAATGGAAATAATGGATCAGATGGGATTGTTTCAGGTAATTGAGCTTGCAAGGTTAAATTAATTAAGTTTACTTATGAAGGATTTAATATAAATAATGCTGAATTTGTTTTGCAGGAAACTGCGTTGGAGAAAATTTACAGATGGTCTCAGGGCCATTGTAAGGGTGTTGAAAATCCTGACTTGGCCGACATTTTGGGAAGATGTATGGCATATCTGCAAATTCGACCAATGCTTCTAAAGTGAGTAGTGTAATACTCAAATGCGATTCAGTTTATTTAGGATGATCGATGTTTTCGTATTTTTATGCTGCTGGGCATGCATTGTAAATGGTAATTATGAACTTATTTGTTGCAGGTATGTGTTGGATGAATATTGCACTCATCGACGATCTCTTCTTGTTCGAAGTTTCATTGATGCATTGACTGGAGTTGGGAATATCAAAGGAATTGAACAGATTGGTATGTTCTGCATACATTTTGATCGAATCAAAGGAGATTTATTGGTGTTTACAAGTTTAAATAACTAATAATACCTTTTAGGAACTAGTGACCCTGCTAGATATGTAGGTGATATGCTTGCCTGGATTCATCAGTCAATTCCGAATGAAAAGGAAAACTTGTTTATCATGCTAAAGTCTTGTGATCAGTCAGGTAATTTGCGTATGGTAGTTGTAACGTTGTGAGTAATGCGTTGTATATTTTAGTTTTATAAAATTAATTGATTTTATATGTATTGTGGATTTCAGATTTGAATGAGAAAATGTTATCATCCCTCTCTGCTATCATTGATGGAGTTTGCCGACCTTTCAATGTCAGAATGGAACAGACTTTGCTTTCGGGATATGACTGTATAACTATGAGCAAGCTGGATATTCGTATAAAATATTACGTGGGAGTAATCGGGGAAGTAAGTGTTACACATCTTAAAACTTTATTTATTGGAATTAAAACACGGTAGTACTGAAGAAAACTGACCCATGAATTGGTGTTTCAGGCTGTACCTGGTAGTCAGGTAATGGTTACTCTTAAAGAGTTACAAACCCTTTGTAATCAAACATTCCTGAATCAGCTCAAAGCACAGGTTCGAAACAAGATAATGTTTTTATGATTATCAAGGGTGTGTGAAAAGTATTTTAAGTAAAGAATGATTAAATTTTATACAGGTTGCTGCAGAATTAAGTGAATATCGACCACCGGGACCTGATTTAATGCCCCCTAGCAGTATATCTTCACTTTTATCAATGTTGCGAGAGTTACTTGAAGAATCAAAAGATTCGCCAGAGTACATGCAAACTCTGATGCACATTGTTATTACTCCACTTGCTGCGCAAATCAATAATGTGGCCAATAGACTTGGCTCACCGGATATGGGAGTGTACCTTTGCAATTGCCTCCAAGTACTTACATCGTTCCTGGATCCTTATCCTAGCACTGGGATAATCTATAAAGCCATTAAGGGACAGATAGAGACACAAGTTGATCGACTTTCATCCGAACAGAGCAGCTGGCTTGTTGCACAGTTGGGAATTGGACACATTTACACAATTTTGCATGAGAAACTTGAAGATCCGCTGTCAACAGTTCCTGGAATGGATCCTGCATCTCTGAAAATATTTTTGGTAAGATATTTAAAAGCCTAGATACATAAATGTTCACCAATCGAATGTTGCAGTAGGTTGCAGAATTCAAATCTCTTGAATTTTTTCAGAACAAACTGGATAACTTAATGGTGGACTCAGATTCAGTCTTGCTTCCCCAGATCATCCACATTATCGATCCTGAAATCAAGACGCTAATCCAAAAACAAAGTTTCCGTATTTTAATAGTCATTTACCGGAAATTATGTGACGCTGTAGCAGATCCTAAGAATCAGTATGAACTAAACTTACTTCAGCTAACACCCGAGAAACTGGAAGAGTCCCTATGTGGAGGACCATCATCATAGGGATCATCAAATGACAGTCGAAGCAAAACAGAAAATCCTAATTTTTACTCTTAACTACCGGCAGGCTTTAAAATTTCCATGCGAAGCATCGTTATGCTGTTTGATTAATCAAAGTGGTAACAGGACAACATATTTATTCTATCGTGTCGAAAAAATTAAATACTGATTACGAATTGCCGTTTAGAATTGAAAAACCAATTGCCACCGCTTGGTTATAATCCTGTCATGATAGATTTCTAATCACGACAGCTTAGAGCAACCGCCTGGATATAAGTAAGCACGCAGTTGGCAATCAGTTTCGCTTCCTTATTACCACTCTTAGAATGCAATGCAAATGTTGACCCAAAGCGCATTTATTCAATGGCTTACCTAATCTAACTATTCTGAATATCCAGGAAGCGCATGACTTATCATTATTAGTCATCACTCAATTATCCTTTCATCTGTTTAAGATTAGGCCTGATGCGAGAGTTAGCTGTTGTTGTTTCATTATATTTATATCTCTGACATTTCGTTTTAGTGATTACATAGCTATACCAAACCATGCACACTTCTGTTATGGGGCTAAACCTGCTATTGTTTACGAATCTTTGGGATAGTTGTGGCTTCACGTAAGTCAGAATCCAGTTTCCAGAGTCAAAGCCCCACTTCTTTGGGTCTTCAAGAGTATACCGGCTCGTCAGACAAGGAAGGTCAACCAGTTTTCAAGTTGTGTAGTCAGTCACACGCCCATCCTCAGCCTTCCAGTGCCGTTGCTCGGAAGAATCTTCTTGGTTTTCAACTAACAACTCACTCCAGGCACAAACAAGTGGGGATAGCAGCGGAAAGTTAACAATTTCGGAATTCTACTAACCTTTCAATCATTTACATTTATAAAATCAACATCAACAGGTACGCCATTTATATTATTTATCATCGTTATATCTGCTGGTTTTCCAATACAACAGGTGAATGTTGGTTTAAGTCATAAATTTGCTAATTACAGTAAAAGTGGACTGAAGAACCAAGCAGTGCAACCACAAGGCAAAGAGATTAGCAACCAGAACATCAGCCGTTATCAGGACATAAAATACCTACAGACGCACTATCAATTTGATCCTGAATTACATCAAATCAAGAAATCAGAACTGATTCATCATGGGTGCCGTGGGAAAATTTTTCAACACAGTCTTCTGGTTTCTGATGTTAGTGCTAGTATCCTGGTGGGTTGCTGGAATAAGTTTCTTTATTTACGTGGTAGTGAGCGTGTTTTCTCCGTGTATAAGAGGTTTGCAAGGTGCGTCGGAGTTCTTCCTGTCGGGTGTCATGTTCCCCAACAAGTGTTCCTTGAACATGATTGAAGGGCAGTCCTATTCACGGATCTAATTTTCTTGTCAGCCAACCCATCTGTGCCCCGTTTATTCTGCAAGACTTGCTCTTTATTACATTTAGCCAAGTTATAGTATACATTCCTTAAATTACTAAACATCTTTTAGATACGAGAGGGGAAAATGTAAAATTTAGAATTTAAAACTAGCATATTTTACAGCATTGTACTTGCGCTTGATGAAATTCGCACAATTTGTAAGCTCTCTTTAGCAGAGCAAAGGGTTTTGAAAGTTGAAGGATGAAATGGAAGCATACGGTAATATTAAACCAGAATTTTCCACCGACGGCTTATATATGTACTGTTTACCTAAAGGTTTACACAAGATTCTGTTCTGGCCAACCACATTTATGATTAGGAAGCGTAGGACCAGAGAGAGGTTGCTTGATCCTCCTGTCTTTTGCTAGAATGTAGAAGGGAAGGAATAAAAGTTTACTTTGTTAAAGTTTATCAAGGATCAGGGATTGGGTTTACCCGGAAAACATTTCTGTTTCATCAAATATTTGAGTTTCATATCCAGAAATCTCGGATGAGTGGTGTTGCCTTACTTTGTACTCTGCTTTGCGTTCCTTGAAGCTCTGTTCCGTATAACCTACTGTTGAAATGTTGCCGCCGACCTCAGCTTCTGGAATAAACAGTTGAGATATTTCTAATCCCACGTCGATTGCTAGTACGAACTCCATTGAAATGCCTGTGACTCTTTGAACTAGTATGAATATATATATTTTTGCCAAATCATCCTTCACCTTCCAGACTAGCTAGAAAAATTTGTTTACGTTGGTAAGGGAGATTTTATTGGAAATCTAATTTATCTCAAAAACTTTCTCTCTCCCAGGTCGACTTCCTCCCTACGGATTAGCACAGAGAGAAATAAGTTTTGAAAATTATTTTCATATAGTATATTATAACAAGCGCATATAGTTTTGCACCTGCCTGCATTCTCCATACCTTAAATAAGTTTCGAAAGATTGCATGAAAACACTGGCATCACTAGGCAGCTAACTAAACTACTGTCAACAACACTCAAGGCTGGTTGCCAGGATTGAGGAAAACGTATCGGAAATAGATTTAACGATCGTGAAGGCACCGATGCTGGAATTTTCCAGCCACCACGACTGCTGGAAAATCCAGCAAGGAGAAATCCCTGGAGTACAAGTATGTAGATGACAGACGAGAAATGAGTATTAGGTACGCGATCCTGCTGGAGAAATGTAAGCATCATTAGGACACTCAGGTGTGTTGGAAGGTGCGATGCGAAATTTATATCCAGTGGAGGAGAACGCCTTTTCATTTTTCTCAAAGAAACTTGAACATTAGTCATAAAATCTTCATATTTTATTTTCATGGATCCATAGATACGATGCCATTGATTCATTTTTCAGGAAAGCTTATGTATCCTCTAGATTCCTGGAGAAAGCTCCAGGATTTTTTTCAGTTGGCCCAGTAGGCTGTAAACGCTGTAGCTGAAAAAAAGGACGAAGGAGTGGATGCAATTCCCAAGAGAAATTTTCCCTTGCTCTTCCACTCTACTCTATCCGTGATCAACCTACAGAGGTTTTTTTTTGCTGCGTGGAATTTGCAAGCTGGAGCAGCTTGCTTCTGGACCTGGAAAACAAGAAGGGCCAAAGGTCTGGAAGGTTAGTTTAGTTAAATATGTGCTCATTCTGGTTGAGCGGAGGGATCTTCTACACATGGTTTAACCTTCTCGGGGAATTATATCTAAAAGCTAGTTACATTAGCTGCTCCTACATATCCGTTCGCTTCCTCGAGAGATTCAAAGTCCGGATAGCTATTTCCCACGACCCTTAGTACGTGAAGTAGAGCTTATCCAGATTAAATTCAAGAAATCCTTCAAGAATAAGGATTTATTTTACCTGGTATTCGTAACCGAATCTGATGGCTCTTACCTCTGGCTTCAGTAACCTCAAGTTACTACTATAGCTTTCTCTTTTTTTGAAATACTCTGCTCTGCTGGAGCAAAAACTAAAATCCCATGACATAAGAGAATCTTATGCTTAGCTAATGCTTAGTCAAGGATAATTTTTTGAATATTCTCTTCTCGAATATCCTGTAGAAAGTATGCCCTATGTAACGCATGGATGGAAAGAGAAAATGAGGAGAAAGTAGAGAAAGTACTTTACTGTTATGTTACGCAGTTCATGACGCAGGGTTGAAGCATCACATATGTTATAAAAATTGCAGATGCTGTAATCAGCTGTACGGCGTATAAATGTGACAGCCAGTCAGCAATCTATCCTTTGTAACCATATTTCCGTTTTATGAGGCGGATTTCAGCAGCGTCAACAGAAATAGCTTCGTCACATGTCCACCTACGCTTCTTACTAACTCCGACTCGATAAAGCTTCCACGTGTCGGAATATCTTTACATTAGATGGGTTTATAAATACTCGGGATTCATGGAAACGTTTCGCACTTTAAAAAAATAAAATACAGGTAAATAGGAAACATAACACCTCGGAGACTTTGAAACAAAAGCTGAAACTTTTACAAAATTCTAAGGTCTGCGGATGTCATGAAATTTGAATGCAATAAAAGAGTGTCATGTTCATGCAAAGAGGTTGACAGGAGTCTCCAGGACGTGTCCGATTTTCAGATCCAAGGCTACATCGTCGGAGGAAACTGGAAATCATCAGAGTTTTTGCCACTGGCAGCTATCGCTAGAGAATTTCTTCAAAGGATCCGGAAAACCGAGAATTTCTTCCAAGGGATTTTTTTCTCCTTGGACAAACATACTTTGGAACAGCCTTTGGAAGGATTGGATCAGGCAAGAGGAGTAAGATTTGGGATAAAAATGTTTTGCATTCAAGCATAAAATTCCTATTTGCCTTGTTTGTTTGAAGATAGTTTTGCAATTTTGGATTTGAATATGTAAAGAAAAAGGAATTCCAATATATGGAAAGCAACTACATCATCCTTCCGCTCCCCGTCCATATCTTTCCGGGACTAATGTATCTTTGTACTTGTTTGGTGATACGGGAAACTGGGTTAGTGTTTGTTGGAAAATACTTTATATGCATGCATACTTTATTCGTGGAATAATCTTGTCTTGTTTTATTTGGTGCAGGTAAAACAGATGAAAGAGGAGGAGGCTATAAGGAATGTTAGGTTAGTGTAGGAGATGAGGATATAGGGAAAATCGATACTTAATCAACTCCTACGAGGAAGTTGTTAGTCTTGTGGAATTTGTTTGAAATTCAATGCTTGATAAAATAGAAAAGGACAGTTATTATCAGTAAAAAAGTATATTGACAGAGAAATTTTTAGACAAAAAAAAGAAGAGAAGGATAAAGCAAGGAGATTTTTTAGGTTTTACGGATTCCTCAGTATGTGCACTAAATCCTGAGATTATTCAGTGAATAGCCAGTCGTAGCTCAATAGGAGAAAGTCCGGTGGAGGTTTGGTAGAATCCTGGGTGGAAAAAGCATGTGAAAGCAAGGATGGGGAAATTGAAAAATGGGGTAATAATACAAGATTCCAGGGTATTCGTGGCAAAGACAGTGTCAGCTCTGGAATGAGATGAGGTTCGTCTGAATCTCTGATTGAAATAGAGTGAAAATTGGCAAGGGCTAAGAGAGGATTCTTTTGGTGGATACTTTCACCCTGGTATGTCCAGGAATGGGCAGCTGCTTGCTACGTGGGGTTGAACTTTAACTTGTGGAGTTCAGGCTGGAAGAATCAAATCAGAAAGTACTGTCCAATATATTTTTCTGTAAGAAGTAGTGGAATCTATTTCTTTTCGCAGTGGTGCTTTGAGGCTATCCGTCTATGTACAATGCGAAAGGAAAAGAATAAAACGAGCAGGGAAGCGTCACATAAGGAGAAAAAAATTGTAGAGATCAAACCCTGCTACGGCTTCCCTAGGGACTTTCTCTAAGTATTTTAGTATTTTTGCACTACTCTCGGAGAAAGTAAGCGTGGGTTTGGAGGAGTTGCGGCGGGTGAAATGTGAAGTTGAGGCTAAAAGCGTTCGGGGGTGCTGCGAATCCCGAGAAAACGTTTTTCGCACATTTATATATGTGCTACTGCGACCATCTGCGTGCAAGAGAGGGATACATCTTCCATGGTAAACAGAAAGCAGTCGGGTTGGAAATATTCACACGGCATGGTTGAATTAACGGTATTCGGGGAAGGGGTAAGTACGGGTAGGGAAGAGAAAGCGGAGGAATAAGAAGAGATGCGGGAGAATGATTGAAAAAGCGGGTATAAATAATTTCCCACGACCTGTGTACATACAACTCGGGGTTTTGGGTATTATGCCTGAAACGGTAGCCGTTTTTGCGTAAAATATTTGCATGTGGCAAATATAGAAACGTGGATTCCAGGGAGTTGAACATGAGTTATGAAAGAGAGCGGGTTCTTTTGATCTATAATTTGGGAGACATGGTTTGAAGGCTGAATGCTTGATGGAGCAGAACTACAAGGAAAAATCCCTGCCGGATAATTGAAGAAACTAGCGGAAAAAATAAAGCTGAAGATGGAATTGTAGGATTCTTACGAAAGGTAAGGAGGGGAGTGCATGAATAAGATTCGAGATGGAGGGAAATATGGTGTGGTTATTAGTAGCCTACGTGGACCCTAATCCCTTCCGTCTCTTCAGGATTAATAATCCTGGACCACATTATTCTTTCCCACGACTTCTACTCTTGAGGCTTCAATTACTCCCTGTCTTTCTCTTCCTCTCCGCTAACCTATTTCTATGCAAGAGCTAAAGCTGCCAGGGAGACTGAGTTGAGTGAAAGCGACTTTCTCCCTCTGTTTATCCCTGCCTATTGCTTTCTCCGTCAAAGCTCGGTGTCCTATCCTATTCCAGTGAAAGTAAGCGTAAGACTAGCGTACTAAGTCTGCCGTGTGCAGGCTGGACGTGTGTGTTAGCAGATTCAGACTGCTATTAAGGAGAATCGTGGAGGAATATTGCTACCGAAATACTGCGGGAGAAAACCCTAGGAGAGAATACGAGGACTGATGCTCAATGGCTGGTACTTAAAGACAATTTCAAACAATTCTCATACTCAGTCTCCAGCACGGCCCCGACACAGCAGCACCATAGGAAAGCTCCTCTATACCTTTCCGTCTCCCGCCTTTCTCCTCATGCGATTCCAGCTGCTCCAATCATCAACTGGACTCAAAGTGTAACAAGGTGCCCTTATATCCGGAATTTCGTTTAGAGATCTCGGAGAAAGTTTTCAAAAGTGAGTAAGAGGTTTACAATTTTTTGCGAGAGAGCATGTCGCGTATTTTTGTATTTTTTAATACCTGTGCTTGAATTTGAAAGAATTGTTGTTTTGCATTGTTTTTTATTCATCATTATTTTAAATTGGAATACTTTTGTGTGGGAATTATAAAATTTAAGTTGTGGAGAACGATAGTTACTATGACTGTTGTACATACCCTCTTGTATTTTCCTGTAGAGAAAAGTACTTGAAGACAAGAGGAGACAAGCTGGAATTTTAATCATCCTACTTTCTCTCGAGAAGCTTGTCTTCCGGCGGATTCTTTCTCTATTATTCTTATGCGAAACAAATTACAGCGGGGTCCTAGTGCGGGCGGAATTGAGGTAAGAAAAATAAGCTTTGCAGTCATCCTTCTACTTGTTTACGTTCTCCTACACGAAAAATTATCATTTGGCTTAAGGTCATGATATAGTGGTGGCTGGTTGGTGGAAACAATGTGCTCCTTTAGGAAGGAGAAAGTCAACTTTCTCTCTGAGGCAATTCCTTTCCTAGAAATATTAGAAGTAGCGTGGGAAATTTTCAAATTGTCTCTGCCTTGTGCATATGGTGCCGGATGCTATGCTTTTTGTGCACGTGTTTTCAAACCTATAACCATCTTATATTATGTAAATCCCACAATGAGAAGGATTCATTTAAAGCTACATAAGGAGAGAGTTTGGGGAATATGTTTGCAAAGTGTTCAAGTCTGAAAGGTACTGGAGGCGAGCGGCAAGTATTTGAAAATCTATGCACGGTATATTATAGCGTTATCTGATTAAGAGCCTTCCAAAAGTCTGGATAATCTATGCCTGTAGTCATGAACAATTGCAATTTAGATATATCATGGGAAGATCTACGGTTGAGAAGATGAGGTAGGATAATTTTTAGCTAGAGGTAAACAAGAGAGTTATTTTTTGCATGCATGCATGACATATAGGTTTGACGTGTGGGAAATGCTACGTGCACTGCACCAAACTTGGCTACTTGAGAATCTTGAAGGAGAAAGTAGAATAAAATATAAAGAGGGCAGAGAAAGAAAATAGAGAGAATTTTTCTTCCGTCTATGATGGCATAATGTTTAGGATCCGCATAAAATTTTCTTTCGCTTTCTCTACTACCTTTCTCCATGATTTCTCTCGGCCCTCCTCTTAAGAGAAAGTACTCCGGAAATCGGATCCAAGGTTTATACGTGTGTAGAAGAGTGTACGTGAAATGAGAAAGTTTACTTTGTTTTTCTGACTTTCTCCGCTTTCTCCTGTTGTTATTCAGGTAGGCGAGTCTTCGCATTAAAGGAGGGAATATGACGTAGATGGAGGGGAGTGGATGAGTAGGGCAGTAGGGGCAGCTATGAAACTGGAGGAGAGGCAGACGAAAATCCCGTTTCCTCTCGTGCTTGGTACCTGTGGATCAATCTTTGCTGTCACTCATGACTCCATTCCGCAAACCTCTTCTTCTTGAGCCTACAAGGAGAAGACGCCGGGGGCGAGAATGATTATTTTACGTGCTCCGAAAGAATCTTCCTAGAAAAAACACAGTCAATAAAATATTAATTAACTGGTGGTATTTGCATAGCATAAGCATTGGGGAGTGCATCAAGAATCTGAGACTAGGTGAAAGTTATTCTTACTCTATGTGAATCGCCGAGGGGATTTTAAAAATCGATTCACAACTGACTTTCTGAGTTCACAAACCATCCCTCCCAGTGCTCTGCCTTACTACTTTCCGCCATGCAAAATTAATTCAGAAGCATGATCGGAATCCTCATTCTGGAGCGGGAATACTCCACTTTTGGATTCAATGTATTTACCGGAGGCGGGTGGTGGAAGAAGCTAGAAAGCTTTTACAAGAGTATACAACAGACGGGACACAATTTTAGAGTTCGGCAGTATTTCCCCACGGAATATTCAAGGGGTTCTAGTAGCTATGTTTCTTTGTGAATATAGAGCAAGATCTGATGTCCTTGATCTCTTTGCTAGTCCCTTTCACATATATCTTTCCCTCTGTATTAAAAACCCCTGCTCCTTGTCATGGTTTTCACTTGGGAAAAGGGGGGTCAGTTCTCATCCTTGCTGTCTTATCTTGGTGTGGATCCGAAATCCGGAGTTTAAATCCGCATATATATTGCCCGAATCGGTTTCTTTGATGCTGAATATAAAATTTGTAGTTGCAAGGATTCCACCTTTCTTTTAGGTTGAAACTTTTCAATCTACAAAGCTTTCACTTTGACTTTTTGAAACACTTGACTTTCTCCGAACGTCCTCTCTGACTGCTCTAGTTTTGGCTAACTCTAAAGAAAATCCATGTTGAAAACTCTGATCCTGGGTAAAAGGGCCAAAGATGCTACAAGATATAAAATTCAAAAGTAATTTTACTTTCACCCACTTTCTCTTTCTGTCTTATATCATGGATTGACTTCCATCAAAGCCATCCTCAACTCAGATGGCTACACTTGATATAGTATCTTGTATTCCACCACTATGCGTCGAACAACTTTCACCGTACTTTCTCTATCTACTACAAAGGTTCGCTTTACCGAACTCGGAACAGAGTTTTAGGTACTAGAAAGACCAAGATTTTGGGCTCAAAAGTGAAAGCAGTGAAACTATATATAGAGCTGAAGGGAAAGTTGTATCGGACAGGGAAAGGCAGGGAAAGCATTGGAACTCTGAGAAATTCCTTGGACAGCTGGAGAACTAAAATGGGCAGTATGCCCTCCAGCCTGTAGCTGAAACAGGAAAAGGGAGGGGGTAGAACTACTGGGAGAAAGGCAAAGGTTGTAGGAGAAAGTAGTTCCTGAACGGACGCTTGTACGTTTCCGGGGAAATGGTGAAAGCGAGGAGGGCAATTGTGGAAGGAATAAATGCTTTTAGATACGGCCCTGTCGGCTAGGACATTATTTCATGCCATAATGCTGAGCTGATAGCATCGGTAGAATCGTTAGTCTGGAAGAAAATCCCTTTCTCTCGGACAATTATGTCAGATTTCCATCAACACCCCGAAAACAAGAGAGAGTTGCCAACAAGACGGGGAATGACAGAGAGGGGGAGGAATGGAAACTAAGTAAGAGCTCCAAGTCATTGTTTTTAGCTCTTTGTCATCCTTTTCACTTTCACCAATCACAATTATGCGACAGGGAATCAACTAAATGAATATGATACCATGACACCGAAATCAGCCTCCCACCAGTCACCACCCGCCAAACGTCGTGTCGTAAATTCCCACCAAGAGAATGTTTTCCTTAACAAGGATGCCGTCCTATATTCCTAGCGGGCATGTTTTCACTATGTCCGGTCGATGTTGTCTTTTCGAGGTATATCTGGGTCGGTGGGGTTTGAGGATTTGAGTTATATGTAGGTGAAAGTACGGAGAAAGCTGAGAAAGCATTTATACATTTCACTCAAACCCCCGATCCTCTCCTTCAATCATGAAATCTGAGAGGAGAAATGAAGAAAAACAAATGCCAGAGCTTTCTCCCGCTTGAGTAGAATCAAAGGAGAGGGGAAAGCAAAGCTGGAAAATCACTTAGAAAAAAATCTCTCTCATCAAACGTTATGACTGACAGAAGGGGTGGTGGTCGGTTTAAGGCGAAGGGAAAAAACCATTTTCGTGTGCGTTCCCGTGACAAAAGAGCCCACGTCATTCACCAACAATCCCCGACGCCAGTCTTCTGTAACATACTTTTATAAGCCAACACTCGGGATGACACTGAAATCGACTACTTTTTATCATCTCAAGATCCGACTGACATTTACTAATGGCTTTCTCCTCTCAGCCTTGTAACCCCTCCGCCCAACAGACCTCGCGATTCTACCACCTTTAAACGACTATTTCCAAATCTGACTCGTACCGCATTGTGGCAGCCCTGAAACTTGCTTTCACCGCCCGAGTACATATCCATAAGCAGTCCTAGAAAATACTATAATAGTTTTGTCTGCTCCGCTCAACCCTGCCGCACAGGGCACAGGTCACAAGTTGGGGTAAAGAGCAAAAGAATGGGACAGCTAGGGCAGTAAGTAGTTCCGTTCTTCATCTATTCAAGTGTACAATGATTGTGCTGCTTGTAATAATCGTTTCATGACCCCCTCCTAACATTAAGCCCAATGTTCCAGTGATATAAATCAAAAATATTATCTACTACCTCCTTACCTCTATTTGTCCTCCTTTCTCTCCAACTGTCGGAGGAGGAAAAACTTGGAAGGAAACCGGCAGGGAAGACAAATCCTGGGGAGAAAGTAAACTTTCTCCAATAGTTGCTATCTTCTTTTTGCCCGAGGAACAGGCCGAGAAAACACAGAAATAATCTTAAAGTGAAGCTCGTATGAAACACTCATGTCGGCCAGATGGTGTCCGGCAAGGCATTTAACTGAACAGCCCGGAGTGATACCCTTTTGACCTCTTGCTGTAGCAATGACGCTTAAGTTTAATTTGATTTGCCGAATATTTCTTAGATGGGAATTTTGTTCACTTGCAAGTCTAGAAATTTTCAACGTTGGTGCTTTGGGGTACTGAATAACATTTGCTAAAGAATGAAATGAATAAAAACTTTATCCACTTTCTCTTTGACCTGTGTAATGCTTGGGACTTTCTCTTAAGATATATTTCGTACCACGGGTATACTGTCCTGCCCATTTTGGTACTTTCACTCCATGGAGAAAGCATATTTGAGCTATTTATTTTATGCTTGGACCTCACTGTTAACTCTGGAGAATGACCGCAATCATTATTTGGCATATATACTAAAATCAAATACAAATCTGCAGGGGATTATTGAGCTGTAAAATTCTAGGGATACGAAAATAGCACAGAATCCGGTTACTATATTTTAATTTAGTTTGGCCAGTAGACTTTTTGGGAAAATCGCCTTTGTTTAATGTGCTGATATGAATTTTATATTTCGTACACTGAAAATCCGTGTCTTTACATGCTTGATTATTAAATAATTGGTATCAGCAGCGCTTCGCTTCATCGAAATTCTAATGCCCGGTATATGTATTCCGCTAGACTTGTTTCCAGATTACGTAATACGAAACACGGTGCAGACAAACAACGAGGCTACAGATACGGGGGGATTATCATTATAATTCGGTGTATTGGTTACATGAATTGGAATTTAATACGTTTGCTAGCGTATTGGTTGGTGAGCCTACGGTATCATTTACTAGGTTTCAAATAAACATAAGCTATCCTTCCGCTCTTGTGTTTACCCGTAATCCATGCCTTGATCCCATAGTTTGTAAAACAAACCTGACAGACACTATAATCAGCTACCCCGTATAATGTTTCATTGAATAGAAAGAGGGAAATGGATCTAGGGAGAGGGCTAGAAGCCAAAAAACATTACAAGTCCCACATCCTACCATCCTCGCGGGCTAAAACTACAGGCCTAGTTCTTCTCGTAACCTACTTGGCTGTTTCTGTATGGGAAGTATTTCTATCTCTTGGGTTTCATCACACATTTGTTCCAGAAAATGCCGAGTATTTGTACTACCAAAGAGAACTCTTTGAAGGAATCGAAATCATCTCTGGGCCTTCTCGTTCCGTTCGATACGGAAGGAAATAAACAAACTGAGAAATCTAAATCAGTTGTCCGAATCTTTGAAGCCTGTGGTGAATCGGATTGATAATGCCCGCCCGCTTTCTCCGCCTTTTACTAAGCCCCTTTGCAACTTTCTCCTTTGTCCATCCTCTAAAACTGGAGGACTAGTAGGCGGGAAGGACGTTATAAGAAATCCGCTCATTTCAGATACGGATGAGGAGATGGCCTTTGAAAAAGATTGATTAAAGCATATAAGATTTGTGGTATGGGGCGTAGGCTGTAGGGCCGGGAGGGAATTCCACTATTCTCATTTTGCCTCTTTCCGACTTTCTCCAGGACTGAACTTACTACCCAGCCCAAGTATCTTCTATCGTCCCTTGAAACTCTGTTCCCTTAATCTTGCTTTTCATGAAAGGATTGAATGGCCGGGAAAAACTTTAGCCTTGATAACCCCCAAGACTTTGCTTTTAAATCCGACAAAACCCACTCTGAAAATCTTTGGCTAATTCAAAGTTTCACGCCCCGAGAAACTCTTCCGCAAGGACAGAAGAGCACTTCCGTCCACATTACAACAGCTTTCACTCTGCTCTGTCAGTCTTGAGCTTTCTCTTCCCATTTCTTCTCGACACTCCAATTTTACTTTCTCTGCTCTCATCACTTGAAGAATGCTTCAAGAAGATTCTATTATTTTCTCATTAATTAAATTTTAGCGCATTTATGCGGCAGATTTGCGGAAAAGTCCATTCAGTAGATCCAGATCTGCTCATTCCATCACCAATATATTTCCCCAGTGAAAGTAACCAACTATACGTATGCTTCCGCTTTCACTCATAGAATTTCCCTTGAATTCAGTAATTCCAAAGCTGCAGGGTCTACTAATGGTGATCAAGCCTGAAGGGAGTAGTGATGATAAGTAAAAGTAGGAGCACACAACTGGATAACAGAAAGAGTGGACGTTATCGTTAAAACAAAGAGTCATTGCATGGATACATTACATTCAACGATATCTTTAGCATTGGTGGTCATTTAAGCCATGGATTGCTTTCTCCAATGGCTTTCTCCATTATGCAGTATAGGGAATGGAACATTGCTGACTGTCCCCTCTTGCTACAGCACTCTATACCTGGCTAATATCAATATCCTTTAACTTAAATGTCACAATCAAGGCTATGTGGTCAGAAATGTCGGGATGAGTTTACAGGTTGGTGTGCTACTTTGATGCCGCGCATCTATGGTGCTTTTCCTTGGTGCTGTGGCAGCTTTCTCCATACCTTTCTCCAGGATTGTTATTCGTGATAAGATGCCATGAATTCTATATAGATCCTAGAATTGCCTTTCTCTTACAGCTGAAAGGTTCCCTCCCAGGTGTAACAAGGGTAACGCATATGTAATTATTATCTAAGACAGAAGCGAGTTTAGCCCGAGATGTAAACACAGGAGGTAACTTTCTCGGACTGCAAGCTGTAGTTGTTGTCAAAAGGTGTAGGAGGAGCAAAAACGCTTTATTTTAGATTTATTGGCTCCCGTCACGCTATGGTACTAGAAGATGTTCTCAGTGTTTCTACCGTAAGTATTTCGTAGCGGGAATCTATTATTTGTACAGGGAATTTGATGAACGTTGCATCGTTTCGTGTATTTCTTTACGCTTATTACGCAAGCTGGTGCGATACAAACGGATACCTGGTAGTATCCTGCTCCTCTACACTAAAGAACTCTACTGTACGCGGAAAACTGGAGCGTAATACGACGAGGATCCAAGAGTACGCCCAAATTTTGGCTATGCATGGAAGAAGAACCAGTTGGCAAAACAAATATATCTCATCCTCCACATCAGAATTTGATGAATCTGAAAGTAAAACATGCAAAGAGCGTATCGATTCTTCTCGCGATTCTCGCTTTCACCCAGTTCATAGCCCAAAGCAGCTTCAAAGACACACCGTTTTTCTGGAAACTAGAGCGTTTTGGTAAACCAGGATACCAGAAACATGGCAGATAGCTTTTTTGTTGGTGAGGCTGTCGGGTTGAAGGATGGCGGTAAACGTGTATGTACGAGAGCCAAAATACTGTGGTTTCCGCAGCACGGAATGTGTCAAAAGCTTCCTGGCATTAAACTCTAATTTTGGATCCTATAACAAGTTTGACCTAGAACATGTGTTTAGCTTGGAGACAGCTTCTGTATCCCGTGTTTCAGGAGTGTGGTTATGACGATGCAGGATTTATTTGGGAAATAATTAATGCCTGGTTTGTCAGACCAAATACAGATGTAGGTCCTTAAATTATATTGCTTGGAGTTGCTACCGCTGATTGTAGTTAACTTAACGGCAACGACACTGTACCAGTAGCGGCAGGCGCTACTGATGTACATGCTAGAATAAGAAGATTGACAAGCGAGGAGCAAAGGTGGAAGGCAAGATGGAATTATCCTTATTGGAAGATGCGTGCGGGTTGGGAATGGTATAGTTTCACAAGGACTACTATTGACTTCCACCCACTTTCACTCGCTTTCTCTTCATCCCGCAAGTTGAGACGACTCTATGATGATACACTAAACGGTGATGTGATAGTGATTATTTGGATTCCCAGAGACAGGCTACGTTGATACGGGTATAATTTGTCAAATTCTGCTAACGCAGTTAATGTAGAAAGCTGGACCCTCGTAAGAGTGAAAGCTACAGAGGAGGTTTTGTATTCAAAGCATATTAGCAGTGCGACCTTGAAGTTTTGAGAGAGTAGCTAGAAATTTCCGGTGGAGTGAAAGCACACCCTATTTCGCATACAGTATTATTGGAAAATGACAAAGAGCACAGGTAACGCGAACCGACAAAGAAGGAGGAGTGAAGCACTAAACTATAAGGTCCATTATGTAGCTAAAATAATTTAATTTCTGAAACCTTGAGAGAAAAATCCTTGATTCTAGCTCCATATTATCAAATGCTAAAAAAAGAAAGGGCATGCACCATAATCATAGATTAATTTTCATAAGCGGCAAGAGGAATTATACTAGGAGTTATTGGCTGTAATTTTGGGGCATTTCAAAAAACAATTTTCGGCTTTTACTCCTTCCAAGCCACCTCTACTTTACTCTCTTCTCCGCCCTCCTCCACTGCTAACCCGCCTTTTTCGCTTCAAGACAGTGAAAGCATATTACGACTAGTCCCCCTCCTTCTGCCGCTTAGTCTTCCCACTAGCTAAAATCTGAACGTAATTTGAATAAGTCTGCGACATTGTGTACAACTGTGCACAAGAGTTGAGAGTTGTGGGGGGACCATCAGTTGGAATTGGACTAAGCTCCCGCTGTTTAATTTGTGTGTTTCTAAGAAAAAATTTCAGAGCTCAAAAAACGCGAACTCGTAGAGAAAAGGTGAAGACTTTCTCCAGTGAAAGCTTGCGGGATTTTTGGGAGAAAGTTTAAGCTTGCGGAAGTGTTAGCGCTCATAGTAGGCTTATCCAAGCTTGTTAAGAGAAAGGTGCTTTTTGGTGTTGGCCAGAGGGGAGCATTCCGAGCGTTGCGGAAGAGGGTGAGCACGTAATATGTACATGTGACAAGGTTATCGACGCTCGCAATCAATCAAGCCAAGGTTGATTACTCCCGTTTTCTAGTTCACCCTCGCGGAAAATTACCTTCGTTCTCCGACCTCACATATATATCTCATCATTCTCTCATTTCTTGTGCATGAGAGGAGGAGTGAAAGCATGAGTCAACTATTGGCTATTTTTTAGCTCGTTCCCAGCACTCACTTATAAACCAAATCCTGACAACAACAAACACATAATAAAATGTGAGAGAAAATCAGAGGAAGCTATAGAAGAATACACGTTATTTCTTTTATTTTCTCACACATTTTCCTTCCAGAGGTTCATAAATCTATGATCTCATGAAGAACATGATGTACTTTGCCCCGGTTAGCACCTATAAGTTTCTTATGCACGAAGAACTATTCTGAGGCGCTAAGAATTTCTTTATTGAGGGAAAATAGGAGCTATTTAGGCTGCAAAAATGCATCAAGACGTTCCAGAAATTTATGTGACCCAGAAATTCACGTTGTCGCAGATTGAAAAGGCTTAGAATTTTACAAAATATAAAGTGACACGTTAGAATCATTATTATTTGATAGGCTAGAGGAAATTCTGTGTACGAGAGCGACACGGGAACAAAATAAATGCTCACCTGTCAAAGCGTCAGTACTACAAAGGACAGGTAAATTATAATGATACGCGGATAGAATATGGAGGAGGAGGAGTGTGAAAGTTGTGCTGAATATGTATGCACTGTAGGTGAAAGTAAAATATATTTTTGGGTTTAGCTTGGCTTAGATTCGGTTCTATGCTTTCTCTTAGGCTGCCAGTTTAAATAGTTGCAAGCCAAATTTTAGGTAATAACACTTCCGTTATTACCTGACATTTGGCTTGAAACTATTTAAAATACAGTGGTGTCAATTAATATATGACGTGATGAAGCAGCTTTGCCAAGTTTTTCCATGTTCATTTGTCCCTTTCAAAAGTTATTTAATAGCTGAGGATAGCGAGAAAATAGTAGCAGCAAGCTGTTTGTTTAAAGCGTAGAGGCTAACGACTAAGCGAGAAAGTTTTGGAAAGGTATAACTCTTCGGGTAAGGAAATGAATAGTTTTATAAATTTTTAGGAAGGATTATATATGCTAGCCATGCGACGTAAATTCATGAGCAAAGAGTTGTAGGGAAAGCTGGTGATACTGAAATTTTAATGATGTTCAAAGTCTTAAGGTTCAAATAACCCTCGGTAACCGGTAAATACACACAAAGTAACTTGTCTTACGACAAAGAATAATGACAGTAAATAGTAACCAGTACAGAAAGGAATGTTGGAGAAAGCCGTTCAGTTTTGCAGGTAGAAAAACTGATGAAAGGTTCCATAAATAGAATGTTTAAAGGATGCAGGATTTTGCCCTTTTGGGCACAGTAAATAGTTGATTTTTAAGAAACCTCGTGGAATAGACCAGGTTAGTGCTTGGCGGAGAAAGTCTTGGATTGAAAAGACTACAGAGGTGGAAGTGGGATGAAAAGAACTGGGAAAGTACTATGGAGAAAGCAAATAATAATCACAGTGAAGATAAGCAATGCATAAAAACCCGACTGGAGAAAGCAAAGTAGAACGACTATTTGAAGAAAGTGGTGAAAGTAGCCGAATATGCGAAAAGAGACTTTATAAACGAAGGATAGCAGATATAATGAATGACTGTAGGAGAGAAAGTTGAAGTCATTTATTATGAGAGAATTAGTTTGCTAGACAATTAAAGGAGGATTCTAAAGCAAAGATGCTGAACAAAGTTTAAAATTAATTTAATCTAATCTAATCTAATGGCTCCCCACCTCCATATCAGAGGCTCTAGGACCTATCTGAGAATCAATCAAAGAGATTTAATTAAACCAGTTCTTAACGCGGCTAGTTTTGAAACTGTTGATTAGTTTATTATTGGACTTCATATACGCTCTAATATAGTTACTAGTCTTTCAAAAAGAAAGAGGGATACTGAGCTTTTAATTTGAAAAGGAGATCAAAATTAGCTTGGAGATGTTCAATTAGACGCTTATTGCTCTAACTTGTTCAGAGCTACACAACAATTGACTGGTTGCAAAGGACAGTTTTAAGTGCATGATGAAACCGTATTTGGCTTCTACTCCACCTTGCTTTGATCTTCTTGCTCTGCGGTATTCGAAGCTAATAACTGCGGATTCTCTGTATTCTGCAAAATTCTACAGCAATTCGTTCCCAGACTGACAAATTCTAGAGCGCATTCACAGTACTTTAGTGGATGAGACATAAAGCGGATCAAGGGTTTGTGGAACACTGGGACGTGCTTCATGGTCACAGCCCTAGGCAGGCGGGTCGCAAAATTCGCGAAACTGCTTGAAAGAGAGAAAGTAGAGTGAAAGCAAAGAGAAAGGGACAAGTGCACTCTAGAAGACCATTACAGCTAGAGTAGAGCTATCTCACACAATTCGTTACGACATACAGGATATCATGGTTTATTTTTCTGGTTTCACCCCGAGTTTGTATTCCAACTCTGTCTTTAGAAATTTCTAAGATGACTTAGATTAGTGGGATCAATTCCAATGTGGGGCCCAAATCTTGTAATAGAGGAGATAACGTTATAAACTCCATTTACTTTGTTACACTCCAGTCCTTCGAAAGCCCTGCATGTTCTGAACTATATATATATCTGTAGTAACCAAAGTCTAATGTCTATAAGCTAACACGAAAAACAAGGCTTGGGCCGTTCCTGGCACTAACCATTTGTTAGCCGAAGAGAAAGTCTTAGTAAACACTGGCCAGATCTGGTATTATTCAGTCATACTGTCTAGCTCATGCTTTCACCGCAGAGGACAGTCTTTGACTTCTTACAGTTTCTTATAAGAATCCCGTAGCTTCAAATAGCCCGCGGTTTACTTTATTGAAAATTCCTGCTGTGCAAGGCGTAAATACTGGAGAAGGAGAGATGAATGTGGATGAAACTGGAAATTGGAATGAAGGAAATGTTTCTCCACGGTATGATAAACCTTATATTTGAGTTGATTGAGGATATATACAAGGGAGGAGAAATCTGTTTTACGCCCACACTAATCCCAAGAATGGGTAGAAATACCAGCATCGAAAATTCTATTCTCTAATAATCTTGATGAGAATGAACTCCTTTTCCTGCTTTCTCCACTTTCTCTTTTCCTATTTCTATCAGTGTAGGCTTATATATTTGATTTTGTTGTTCATATATTTCATGAGACCGGAGTGACAGCATTCCCGCATTTTGGCAACACCCTCCGAGCGCTAGACATTCCCCTAGATTCAGATATTCCAGCTGATGTGAACGCGTTCTTGCGATGCTAACGTTATATTGACTCTGATTTTATATTTCGGATGACTAAAGAAGATAAGATTGGCGCGGAATTGTTTTTGTAGTTTGGCAAAGGATTAGAGGAAGAACATGGAATTATACATTATTTGGCAGACAAGTGAAATAATCGCATCACGCTTCATTTTCTCCCTCGTCAATCTCTATCAAGAGTCAATTTAAGCAACTCTCGCAGCTTGAGTTCGCAGCGTGTAAATCCGGTTCTGGGAAGTAATTTACACAATTCAGTAGCTTATACTGAAAAAAGTCCATACGAATTGCGGACAATATTTTAATACTTTCTCCGCCACCTCCTCTGCCGCTTTCTCTAGAATTGTATTTCCTTGTTGCCATTCCATTACTTAGGAAAGTAATTACTTTGAATGACAAATGAACATGTTTTATTTAATAAAGGAGGAAAAATCTTCAAGATCCATTCTAACCTCCATCCCCTAAGCGATCTTAATAAGAACCCCTGGAGCCATCTCTGGTAGAGCAGCATACGTGGTAGTAGCATACGTGGCAGCAGCATATTGGTCGGACTTGGGCATATCAAGGGACAGTTAGCAGAGCTTTTGGGACAGGGACTGATGGATGTGTGAGGACGGGAACGGTAAGAGAAAATCCGTGAGATTGGAAGAAAGTATAAGGGATAAAACAGTGTGAAAGTATAACTTGGATGCGGTTTTGGAGAAAGTGATTTCTCTTGTTCATTCAAACCCTGTCTCATGATCAATTTGATAACCTGACGTGTGCCTAATTCTCTTACAATTAAATTCACATATATTCTATTTAAATCTTGTTAAGTTAAGCGACGCTCTTTCCTGAGATTACTTGCCCAGGTTTCTCACTATCTCCCATCTTGTTGCTTACAGTGGAGAAAATGCGAGGGACGGGAGTGAAAGCAACATTGGTTTCAATAGAGTGAGTGGTTCCAAGCAGAAAACCTTGCTTACAAGGGCTTTTTGAAAGTTAAAAGGGAATGGGGGATGGCAGGCTTAAAATGGGGAAAGTGGGACGTCAAAAAGAATAAAAACCTCGTTAGTTGCCGATACGTCAAAGTCAGGAATTCCTAAAATGCTATGCTGTCTCTCCAAAAACTCTTGGGTGTCTAAATTCTAAATCCGCTCTTGTGCACGCGCTCTCTATTCAAACCTTGGTGCTAGTCTTTAACTAACACGGGATTTGAGGATTATGGAAGAGAATTTGTTAGCTTTCTCCTACTTTCTCCGGCATTTCAAACCTCAAGGAGAAAGCTTTGAAAATATTCCAAGTTTTCCACCCTGTTTATGTGACCGTAAGAGGCTTTCCAATCGTCAGTTAGTTGAAACTTGAAACTAATAGAGTACTACTCGGGAAGAATTGTGTCGACATCCTTAATGGGCTTGCTTGTATGTAGGGCTAAGTTTGGATTCAAAACACATATTGTCGTCCATGGTGAAGCAATTATTTACGTGTTTCGGATTCTCGCCATTAGCAAAACCGGGAAAGACAATTAAACCGGAAGATATGTGTCTATGGCTGAGACGGAGTGGGTGACTGAAGTGTATGGGAAGGGGACAGGGAAGTTAGGAGGCTTTTATCCATCCCTTTAATTGTCAGCCCTTGGATTCACTTACAATTATTGTCTCACTGACAGCTTCAAGTCTTCAAGCTTTTAAATTCTCAAACGAAATGAAAATCATTTGACGAAACCACTAATTTCATAAGTTGCGACACATCCTCCCATCTGCTTAAATTAATGAATGTAGAATATTCATAGGCTGGAAATTGTAACAGAAAACTACAAAGTGAAAGCCGGCACTCTAATGATCGTCACTGCTTTGTTCACTCTCAATGATGAGTGTAACATCCTTAGGATATTCTTGTTCAAGCGTATCACGTATCCTCCGGTTGGCAGACTTTCACTCCAGGAAATTGAAGTAAGTTTTGGGGAAAGTGTGTAATTTAATCAAGAAGTGCGAGATTTCCTATTAAATTACTTTAACCAAAGAGAAAGCTACAGCTTTGAAATCTGATTTGAAATATATTAATTATAGATTAGATTTCAATGGTGATAATGTGTCCGCATTGCGAAAAGAAGAGATATATAAGTGGAAATATTCGGGTTTGGGCAGTTCGGAATTCGGTTTGTAAGAAGCTAATAGGATTCATTCATTTAATTTATCTTGGCAGCCTGAATGAATGTTAGCCACTGTAATTATTTTCTGGACTCTGCCATCGATCTTAGTTGTTTCTTTCTCGTTTGTTTGTGGACCGACACTAGCGCAAACGCCGACGGTTTTAATATCAATTCTTGCATCGTCCGAAGGTTCGCTTCTTGGAGGAATGACTTTATTGTGTGAGAAGAAATAGTCAAGATACACGGGCGATATATTTATCGAGGAAGAAATGCAGTTACGGAGGCATGTTTATACTTCCACCCTCGGTAATTAATTCTTGAAATGGTGTGGTGGCAGCCTTGGTGGGTTCGGTGTTGGTGGAGAATGTAGATAAGAAATAAACATTCTTGTGGCCCTCTATAATTATTTTCCAAAGAAATAAACCATTATAATTAGGAAGGAGAAATAAATGGGGCAGGAGGAGGCAACATTAAG
This sequence comes from Sminthurides aquaticus, assembly GCA_906901655.1. Classification (NCBI taxonomy): domain Eukaryota; kingdom Metazoa; phylum Arthropoda; class Collembola; order Symphypleona; family Sminthurididae; genus Sminthurides; species Sminthurides aquaticus. The sequence continues at coordinate 4,969,853 of CAJQTT010000005.1, read as the reverse complement.
AAAGAAGGAAGGGAAAGTAGAAGGGAGAAAGGAGGAGAAAGCACTAGATGATCATGCTGCCACCTGGTGCTTTAATTTACCAATTGCAGACACCAAACCGACTGTGGTGAGAATTTTTAAACATCTCAAGTGCTTTTTATGGTACAACGGATATTGTTTTATGCTGAAATATTTTATCGATTACGGGTTTCGTCAGGCGTAAAGTTAATTAATAAATATCGATTTCCAATAGTCAACTTTAAAGTTTGCACAGGCTGTCAAACAGTTGTGGAAGAGCTTTCACCATAACAATGTTTGCATTTACGTGGTGAAAGCACTTCATATAGTCTTACCTGCCGTTGAGTTTATCGAGGAAAGCTTTGAGGACTGGTGGTTTTGTAAGGTTGATTTCATGGAGTGTTTTAAAGAATGTTTAAGTTATAGACGTTTGTATTTGCAATTTGGTAATTCACAGAACGTTACATAGGATCCGATCATTAAAATGTATCATACGTATTGAAAGAAAGGTAAGGAGTTGTAAGATGGTTCCTGCAAGACTAACTTTCAATTATAACGGAAGAACTGAGCGCAATTTACTAAAGTACAGGGAGATGGGGAACGCCCTCTGTGTAAATTGCAAAATATTTGCTTAATTACTTAGAATTTTGCATGGTAAATAGAAGCTGCAAACATCCGTTGACATTTTAACAGAGTAGGTTAGAATGAACACTCGCAGATATGATTAAATTAAATGGGAATATAAAGCATAATAATTGTAGATTTGGTTTCGGAAAAGTTTAGAAATAGTTCTTGTTTCAGCAATGTCTCTCACACCCTCCGGCTACAGCTCTGCTTTAATTATTTTTTGTAGCATTATTTTTGTCGCATGTACTCATGGATTCCATTGTCAAGTATTGCAGCAATTTAAATGACTGTATTATACGTACAACTTGGTTACTTCACTTGTGAAACCTTGACCGTTTCCCTTGTTGACCGTGATGTTGAGTAACTGTGTATAATGAGAAAGGTTTTACTGGAGTCCATAGGCTATCCCCCCGACATTATCTATTATCTCACATGTGCATGCCAACCCCTCGGGGTACCTTTCCGAGTTGAGGGCGTTTATGCATGTAATTACTATGCTCCAGTTTACGTGATGGAAGGTTGACAGGTAGGAAGAGGGAGGAAGCATGACGAGGAAAAGAGAAAGCAGGAGGAGAAAGTAAGTAGATATTTTAGGCAGACTTCTCCATGCATGCAGGTAGGTAAGAGTTTTTTTATATTTTCCTCTTGCAGTATTTTGTGCTTTCTCCTAATGCGTGTGTATCCTTGCGTAGATTTTTTACCAACTGTATTTTATTTTTTCGGATAAAACCCCACGTTGGCAAGAGAAAGCATGCAAATACGGGAACATATCATTAAGTTTGAGATGTAGTGAAAGTTTTCCAAGTGATCTTCATTAACACGCTCTATGCTTATTTTGAAATTCATTGCTTTAAAGGGACTATTGTGTGTCATTGAAGGGTTACTACAGTTAGGTTAGTAGAATACATGTACATAGATAGATTAATAGTAATAATAATAGAGCAAAAATAAAGATATGGAAATTGATGAAATTTTGACGCTCACGTATTCAAAATTTAAGCTGCTTATCATGACCAGTGACCAAAACTGTGTGTACGAAAAAAATTTCAGATTTTTCCCGCCTCCCGTTCGCTCCCCAGGCCCATCCTTTTCTACTGTAGAGAGGACCCAAGTTCCTGATGGTTGAATCTTCGAAACGGATTGACCTACAACTTTGAAATATTTTTTATGTCATGCTCCAATGCATGAATGGCGGGCACATGCCAAAAATTTGAAGGTACATGCACGTAGTTACCGTCAAATTTAATTATAATTAAGTCTCTTTTCTCGAGGAGGGGATATCTCCTAACACACAGACTAATCCAAGCTTTAGAGTTTAGAAGGTGCGCATTTTATTCCTCACTTCGTTAGAAGATAACAGGCTAGAAAAAATTACAAGCTAACAAAACGGCATTAAAGCCAAACAACAGTTAAATAGAAATAACATCTAGAATTTATTTTGCAAATACAGGTAATCATTATCACACAAGCAAAACAGGCTATCTTTTAAAACCGGGTCAGATACAACAGTGATGATATCATGAAAGTCAAAGCCTGCCACCTTATCGTTTGTATGCCATTGGAACTTGTTGGTAGAGCCATTTTGAATCATTAGCTGCGCGTTAAATCCTCCATCTGTATTCGGAACTTCTGTAACTAGACCAATTAAATATTTAGACTTAACGCAAACAGCAACATATATTCCCACGACACAAATCATTGCTTCAATATCTTGTAGCGTATTCGAGGCAGTTGTAATTATGGTCGATTCGACACAGTCCGAAAATTCTTTAAATTCCAATTCTCCAGCGATGGTGATGCGGAAATGATGGGCTTTTCGAATACCTGGGATTCTTTTCATTGATGAATACCTACAACAGAATCCAAATATCCAATTTAACATTCAATTCAAAAGATTATACAAGGATAGATAAGAAAAACCATTTGAATGAATTACCTGTCACATAAAAGCGCTGCAGCCGTTTCAACCTCAACTTTTGTGACGTAAATTGGCTTGGTCCTATGGAATCCTTTGGCATCGCTTAACACAGTGTTGATCTCTGACCCCACACATTGCTGATCCAAGAACTCAAAAAGTTCACGAGGGGATTGAATTCGACAACGATGTTCAGGAGAAAGCTTGAGGCTAGCCAAACGTGCTGCCCTCTTGAGGGTAGCGCCAAGAGCGTCGCATGGGCTTTTCCCATGAGAGGTGGCAAAAAAAATCCACTGAGCCTTTCTTAAATACTCCGCAATATGCTGGACCAGATTGGCTATATTCTTGAAATTCTTATATTGTGACGGCGCTCCGTCAGAAACATAAACGATTTCTTCTACATCAGGCAACTTTTCTTTAATATCGGCCACAACTCTGGATCGGAAAGCATGGAAAGCAGTTGCATCATGTACTAAGTTATCACTAATTGCTACATAGTTGAACTGTGCTGGATTTCCAGTTTCCGGGTGAATATAATCCACCACGAACGGATGCATAGTGCACTGAATGTTCGTCCAGTGAGCACCCTGAGTTGCATTCTGTGTGACGCATATGTAATTCATGGCAAAATCAACGGTGACAACAATCATTTTCTTGGTTACGTGCTGCTTTTTGAACGCTTCAATTTAAGTTTTCTGCTTCTTTGTCACAAAATAATGCCGTGCAAACTTGGGCAGAAAACGCTGGACTCGGTCGAAAAAGTCTTCCTTCAACAGTAATTCATCTACGATTCGTGTACCTTGGACTGATTTCGACGATGCCCAAGAGCTCAACAGTATGCTTTCACTTTCCTCAAAGCATGATGAATAAACTTCGCTGAAATCTTTCGGGCAATCTGGACACTTCCCTAGCATACAGGTTGAATCTTTCACGTCGCAAAACAGCTTGGTGAGTACTTCGGTAGCGTTTTCTTGAATTCCAGCGGCTTCCAGCATAAGGCTGAAATTTTCATGCGTCTCACATGTGCAGGAGTTCATAAAACCTTTTCCACCTGCCCATGTACATTCATCTGGTTTCAGGCGAACAAATGACGAAAGTGAAAGTAACTCATTTGGATGGTCTTGCTTAAACTTTGCATAAAATTCCGTTTGTGTCATCAGTAGCGCCCTCTTTGCCGTCAAAATCCTCTTTCCACTCGAATCTTTTACAAAGACGGTTGCTCGCAAAGATGGGTCGATCCTACTATTATTGTAGTAATATTCACGAACTAGCTCCAGCCTTTGCTGAGGAAGCCGATAACGATACTGTGGTGGGGGAGCACTAAATGGCCCTGACTCTTCCCGCAGTATGGCTGCTGATTTCGCAAGTTTATAGCCACATCCGAACTTCTCTTGGACAAATTTAAGGGAGTAGTTTTGTGGTACACAGGTGAGAATCTGAAACTTTTCATTTCGATGAGTTGCATGCCGAAATCTATTTGCAAGTCCATCGACGAGGTTTTCGCATGACGCGCATGCTTTGACATTTGGCAAAGTACCTATTGCTCCTACGACTGGGCTGAAATCTAGCGGATTCACTGGGATCGGTAAAAGAATTTTACGCACAGCCTCTTTGATTCCAGCGTATAGATTCTTTAAGTTATTGTCGCTATACCCAGGTGGCGCTTCCATCCGCAACAGCTCACATATTTTTTTAACATCATCTATGGCAGTATCCCTATCATGGTATGACGCATCTTGATCAAAAGTTATCTAGATCAGAAATGATTCAAAAATATATTAAAAACACGAATACTAACGCGAAACGAGTTACTGGTTACCATGGAGAGATAAGTATGCATGATTTTATATAAGCTGTATGATATACCTCGTTGCAATCTGAAAAGATAGAAGACGGTTCTACGTAGGACGTAGACGGCATCTCGACGAAGCTAGGAGCATCTGCTTGACTTGCCACCGCAGGTGATGCTGCTAACAAGTGATCAAACGTATTGATACCAGCTCGGAGATGTTCATGAGGCTCCAAGCTGCTACGATTGTGAAATCCAGCTGTACTAGCAAGCACTCCTCCAGGTTGATCAGTGACGACACTTGGGGTTGACTCACATCTAGAACCGCTCACTTCTTCGCTATCTGATTCACTCCCACTCCATTGAACTTCGAGGATAGCAGCTATGTTTTCAGTGGCAGAAGTTTGTTGACGTTCGTAATACAACTTGCACGCTTTGCAGATTGGCGCTTGCTCCTGACCTGGGGGCCGCTTGTGTCCATGATTACGATACCAGACCTCTGTTGGGTATGACCCAGGTTTTTTTGACAACCCGCCCTCTGTACTCATGGGTCTCAACGCATAGTGGTGTCTCTCTTTTCCGTGGATGAGACATCGTGAGTTAAACTTGGACAATGGCAACGTTTAAAACCTGTGAAAGTATCACATTTGTGTAACGCTAATTTAACTTATTCTGAACTCATGAAACGGTATTAAACCCGATCCATACTATGTACAACAAAGTAAATTAATTTAACCAAATTCTTTGATGGATATTTTTTTTGATTGAACCATATTTTTCTTACCGTGCGCTTAAAGCCCAGTTGACCTTTTGAACAGATAATTTTGAAATCAATTTCACTCGTGTATCCGAAATAAGTGACGTAACAATAGCTGCTAATTAAAAGGATTGAGATGGTAATCAGTGAGTAGTTTGACGCACAAATAGTTTTTTGCACACTAAATCTTCGCTGGCCAAACGCCAAAATAATTAGTCCAGAATAAGTCGATTGGAATGAATTTTTATCCAAGCCGAAATCACATGACAGTCACACAGTTTAGTTTAATTCTCAAGTCACTTCAGTTAATTTATTTTGCTTAGAATTGAAATTAATATGACTATTCCCCTTTGCTATTATTGTACTCATTTTCTCGTAAATCACAAACACTAACTTCTCACTCCGTCTCTTTTTACCTTCTGTCCTTGTCTTCGGTACCCTGCTTGCAGCTTTCTCATCTAGGCAGTTAGCAGGAAATCTCAACGATTTTATCGGAGTAAAATGGTTCGGTATATTTTGCCCCACAATCAGCTCTGCTTTTCTAGTTTTAGTTACAGCGATGGTAGGAGGAGACTGTGCTATGTGACTTGTCTTTGTTCTCCAGCCTCACACGTTTTTACTGGTCCACCAGGTAGATTAGGGATTTAGGATTAACTGGTGGGATTAATATAATTTCCAGACCATAATACAGCTTTTGCGTATGGACTTTACCCGTGTCTGTAGGGTTCAGGTACGTTTTCCTACAAGTTGCAATCAACGTTGTTAGCTGCTAGACTCAAGCAGATTAGACAAGCGAGCATGCAAGAGAAAAACGTTGCATGCATTCCATCGCTTTAAATGCTTGATACGAAGATACATCTGCCGGAGCGAGAGTCGACTATGGTGTCCCTCCCTTGCTTTGTTAGGGCGTAATCACGATTTTAATTTCCAAGGGCTTAATTAAGCTTGCAATTTTAAAAATGTCATCATGTGCCCATGATTCATCTGTTAGAGCATAGCATAAAAAATATTTCAAGGTTGTAGGTCAACCCATTCCGAAGATTTAACCATCAGGAACTTGGGTCCTCTGTACATTAGAAAGAAAGGGGCCTGGGGAGCGAACGGAAAGTGGGAAAAATCTGAAATTTTTTTTGTACACACAGTTTTGGTCACTGGTCATGATAAGCAGCTTAAATTTTGAATACGTGAGCGTCAAAATTTCATCAATTTCCATATCTTTATTTTTTCTCATAGTAATTACGTGGGTTTGCCGGTAGCTTCTTCTGTAGGTAGATTAACTTGAGTATATTAGTATGCAATGCAATGTACTTGAAGTTCTCTTTAACCTTCTTAATTTTTATCTGGATAAACGATGCAGATGAAACGCGACAGAACGAAAACGGAATGCTCACCCACCACAACCTTGAGTAGGCTAATAAGCATGGATTCATGAGAGACTGGAGAAATTTTTTCACGCAACTTGGTATAACAAGCTGCTTTCTCCTTGTTCCGTGTGCTAGTTTTTCTAAAAGCTAAACCTAACCCCAGTCCAGCGTAAATAGGTTTAGACGACAGGCAGTTAGCCAACCGCGGGGAGCTTGTAATACCCATGATTACGCCAAAACCGATAGCAATTCACCACAAAATTGTAACCGCCAGAATATTTAAAGAGCTCCACCCATTTCTCTATAGTTACACTCAACAGGGTAGAATAGGAAACGTAGGAAAATAGGATGAGGTAGAGTATATACTTAGTAGTATATTTTTACTACACGCCTTTAACTTACATTTGCAATTAAATGCCCTAGAACCATGCCAAAAACTACTAAACAAGGTAGCAAAGTATAGGGCCGACAATTGGAAAAATTCGCTGTTACCACCTGCTCGTTTAACTTACTGGAACGACTTTCTCCGGAGAAAGTATTTTTTGGATTCCAGAGTTTCCTTTGTATCTTTCAGAACTTTATTGCCAACGTATCCGTCATCCTCATGTTGTCTCACATGGTTTTAGACATGAGAGAAAGTTTTTCCCCCCGTTTAATAGGTTCAGCTTTTAGTATATGCCAAAGTACACAAGAGGCTGACACAGGTAGAGGAGGAGAAGGGACAGTGTGTATGTTAATGGGGTACTTGAAGGAGAAAGCGTTTCGTCATTCGTTTACACAGTGAGAGAAAGTTGAAGGCTGTGAATTTATGGGCCGTGAATATCTTGGGTTTAAAGGAGTAAATCCCTTGGATAGAAATTTCAAGAGCAAATAGAGAAAGCGTGTCGTCCACTGTTGTTATTTCTTCTGGCGCAAGATAGAAGGTTGGAGCCAGGAAAAGGAAGTGATGTCCTCAAGTTTGTCCGGTGTGATAAAAGATGGATTTTACCAGTTTTCTATTGGTCTGTCCTATTTTTTCCTTGGTCTTCCTCTTTCTTGATCTGAAGATGCCAGCTGACGGTCGGTTTGATGACGAAAAAAATTGGATATTGAAGAAAGGAGGATAAATAGTTTTGAAGGTTTATGTACGTTGTGAAAAAAATTCTTGACGAGATTCGTAGGCTTATATAGTTTCTCATATCCTGGGCTGGAAAATCTCATGGATTTGGAAAAATTTTGATATAAAAAAAGAGCTGTGTGTGTACATATAATGGCGTAGTTTTATCAATCTGGCCATAACTCAAGGCCATTACGTTTCTCAGATTGAATGTGACACCAGCTTTTTTCACCAACTCTTTTCAGCTCAGTCACTCAGTTATCCGGCGGGATGGATGCTGGACGTAAGAGAGGAATATTGATTTTGTATTTTAGCCTAAATCTGGCAACCGGCTCCTCATGTCTCCTTGCCTCTGTATCTGCTGTGGTGGTAGTGTCTTTCCCTATGTCCCATGTCTTTTCACACTTTCACTCGTGTCAAAAAAGCCGCCTTGTTATAAACATAGAACATAGTCTTACAATAGAATGCACAGAGACAAGGCGAGATCTCGAGTCGAATCACGTTACTCCCTGCCTGTCTGCCAACTTAACGTGATTTGGTTGACCGGGAAGGCGAGCTGGCGGATATCTTCAAAGAACACAAGGGAGTAACGTGAGAGAAAGCTAAGTTGCTTTCTCCTCGACACCAAACATCATATTTCCTCCAGACACGATATCCTTTCAATTAGATTTTCTCATAATGTTATTCTTGGTGCGTAAAAGAAACTCGTACAATGAAATGTGATCAAGTAATTTCACTTTCTCCCGTACATGGAGCATTCGCTTTCTCATGTTGTAATACAACATGTGGAGTCAACCGTGGAGTATGTAGGACAGTATTGATGATGACAATGTGCGACCCATATTTCCCATGTTATTGAGAATATTATATTGTGTTTGCTGCTTTATTGCTTCTTTTATTTAATTTTGAACAATTGAAGCTCGATAATTTTAGGATATTCTATTTTAACAAAATCGAAAATAATATTGATACACCAATTTTGCTCAAACATTATTAGATAAACGCTTGAAATAGGAAAACATGGTTAATTCCTCTCGGGGGCTTTGTGTGAGCTAGTTTGTTGAAAAATAACTGCCTTATATGAATTTGCTTGGATGTGTTGTGGTCAAGGTTGCTTCATATGATGGAAGAAAGCACTACGTATAGAAGTATGTCGTTCATGATTGGTTTTCTCTAACAGCTGTAATTGATTGCTTCTACGCCAGCGGCTTTGGCTTTGTTTCGGTTTCATGAAGAACAAACAATGTATAGGTACTACATGCACAAGGGCACGTCAAAAACGCTGGAAGGCGTAGAAGGATGAGGAGGAGGATGGTGGAGGTGAAAGTAATAGGTTTGGTGAAGCGTCTACATATAAATTCGTTTTGTTTATGTGTAAGCTAATTCATTGGTTGTGGTTAGCAGGCATGTATGCAGAAATTTTGGTGTGACTTGAGGGCAGAAATTGGGTAATTGTGGTATGCCACCAGAAGAGAAAGTTGCGATCATAAAGATGTCAGATATAGCTCGTTGAGTGAAAGGAGTAGAAGCTGAAATTGACCAGACTAGTAGCTCGTAGTAAGAGGAAGAACATGTGGATATTGGAGGTTTTTTGGGTGGAGATAGTTGGCGGGTAACAGAAATGCTTTCTCTTTGTATTTGAGTCGAGAGAAAGCTGAACTGTGACACTTTGTCGTACATACTAATGGCTAGCTTGAGTTGATTTGGAGATTATTTTTCTCGGCGCTACAACATGTCAACTTTTTGCTTTGGAGAAAGTACTATAATATTATAAAACCGACATGGAGAAAGTATGAAAGTGTAAAATCGTGAACCACATCTCTTTCTTTGCTTAGAACTAGGCTAATCTAACTGAAATTACTTCCCGTCCCTGTTTAATTTCCTGTAGCCGGGTATTTGCCAAACACTAACAAATCTATTGCGGTGATTGCATATTAGCTGCTGCTGTATATGCTTGATACATTAGTAAAATTATTCTGTAGGTGGGTCATTTTCCATAGCATGGCCGTAATTTTGTATTAATAAATAAGCAAGAGTGTGACAAATACTCGGCTGTCCCTCTTGAATAAATCTATAACCGCCGGGAGTATGCATGCGCATACAATTGCTACGCTCTTGGATATGTAACGTAGGACAAGGTAGAAAGAAAAGATATGATGCAATACAAGGCTATTAAGCGGCCTGGAGGGATGAAACTCCAAGATTGGACTGGGAATGAAAGGTGTACGCACGGGGACCGTAACCAAGATCTCATAAAATATTAGGACTCGGATGGTACGAATATGGTTTTTACGAAACGTTATGTTACCCGGGTTGCTTGAGGCACTGAATTTATGAGGTGAGGTTGGAATCAGGTCGGAAGATCAGCTCTATATAGTTTTACCTCCCATTCAAAGAGTTGTATAGCTTCCGCAGCAAGGTTAACAATCGGCATTCAGAACCCGTAGTTCAAGTTCAAAAAAGGGGTAAACCGTTCAGCTCTATCATATTTTTAGGCGGAAAACTATTGTTATATCGAAAGTTGACCCTTAAGATAAATTTGACTTCAGTTCCATCCTGCACTCACGACTCTTACTATTCGGGGAAGTACGAGGCCAAATCGTGGAGAAAGTGTGGAGAAAGCAGGGATAGTGTATGCATGCTTACGAGCTTACGCGGGGAAAGCATAGAGGTACAAAATTCATTCGCAGAAAGTGTATTTCTTCACCGCTTTCTCCTGAACCAGAAAATATATTGCCTAGCAGCTTTGCAATCTGTCATGGCTGTTACATTCGCAAAAGAAGAGAAGTTTCGCAAGGTGCAGAGAAAATATAGCAGTTGCGGTTACTTGATGTTTGCAAAATCCTAGAGGAGTCTACAAGGCAGCCAGAAAGTCAGAGTTTATTCTTATTAATTGATAAGATTTATGCAAAAAGTTGACTGCGGACACTTGGGGAAACCATGCGAAGTATGTAATTTATAGCTCGCCTTGGCGTTGCTAACCCGCGGGATCATTTACCATGGATGTCTTAATTTGCTAAAAATACGATGCTGCAATTGAGAAACGAATACTATTTATTAGTAAGTTGCAGGGAGAGTTACATATTCTGAGAGTTTCATACCATATTCTCTACGGTAAAACTGCTTTTGTTTTAACAATATTTTTGAATGTAATTGGCAATTTAATATGTAGAAAATTTTTGCAGATTTAAATTTTGAATTTCTCGGGACATTTGTTATTTATGGAGGGTCTCAAATATGCAACTTCCATAGAAAATAAACTAAAGTGCCTTTCGTATTTGGGTAGTTACTCAAAGAACTCACTTTGCAAATCATGTCTTGCTCTCATTCTCATTTATCCTTTCTAACTGCCTTGAGAAAATTCTTGAATGAGGAAGTGAAGATGAAGAGCAGTATTAAGAGATCCAGGAGAGCTTACGGGTTTCGGAAATGGTAATTGAACCTGGAGCCTTGTTTTTTCATCAACTAATACTGCATTTGGAAACGATGGTACTAAGAAAACCCTATAACCTACCACTATTACCACCTCTCAGGAGGATTCTGACTCCTGTAAATGAAATGAGCCATTTCTGAGGATTCGTATGCTTAACAGTGGATTAACAGCCTATCATTTATTTCTTAGATGAGCTGTCATGCCAGAGAAATTCCTTTCAGCTCTCGCGTTTCTACATCCCTACTTTGCTCTATCTCTTCCTTGTATGCATTCTCAGAGAAAGTAGAAGAAAGGAGGTTTATTGCTGATCATGCTTTCACTTCTTTAGTGATTGCTTGTGTACTTTATTTTCTGTCAGTACTTTAGTGGTCTAAATTATGTTGGAATTGCTAAGCAGCTTCGATTAAAAGCTATACTAGGCGCAAAGTTCGTATTCACTTGTGTATGATGCCGCTACAAAGATTAATCGTTCTTACGAAATTGACCTCTCTTGTCTGCGTTACTATGGTGAAAGTACAACACAACCTGGAGAAAGTAACCACCTTTTAAACGGTAATACTGGAAGGTGGGAAGTTCATTGAGAATTTAGAAACGATGCCGTTATATGTTTCTTAGAATCTGCTATTGGCAGGTTAAACAATTTTGTGGCATACTTGAACTTTGTTTGGGAATACACTATGAGGAGAGGAGGTGGGTGGAAAAAGTATAATTTGCATAGAATTAAGTGGAAATGTCACAAAGTTTATAATTACTCATCTTGAATATTAATGGAAAGGTATCCTTGGACACAGCACCGAGGAGGCTAAGCCAAGAAAATAAGTTTGAAGGAGGGAAATCCTTGCCATGAACTTTGGGATACTTGATTAAGAAGCTTGCATGGCTTGTATCCCGTATTAAACAAAAGGATGGCTTTCCCGACTCTTGGGACGCGCCCATAATTTTGAATAAGTTTATATACTTGCGTGGTCTGAAAGCCTCAAGGCTTGGCTTGCCAGGAGTTAAGCGGGAAAGTCATTCAAGAAGTATGAGTTCATCGGAAGAACATGAGAATGGAGGAGGAGGAGACGTAACATGCTCGTAAGAATTTCATGTTGAAAAGTTTAGTAAACTTTCACCACTCTCCTACCAACCTACACGTCACGCTATTTGGCCGGCATTCCAAAAGTCTGAGGGAGCAACCCATGGTGGTAAAGCTTCGAAGCTCTTTCTTAGCTACTTGGTTTGCAGCCGAAGTTTAAACTAGAGGAAAAACTCTTTGGTATAAAAATATGAGGAGAAATCTTTAAAAATGATCCCCCTGCTTTCACCTCTGCTTTCTTTGACGGAATTCCCACTGATTTTTATGACTTCCACCTTGACTTTCTCCGAATTTTTATCACACTTATTTGCAGCTTTTTTTAGTTTAGCTTGACCCGTTTGAACTCATCCAGTATTCGTATAGTGTATGACAAATTCCCATTGCGAATACTGGAAGGAGACTACGGTTCTCGTAAGGGTCATACAACAGCCAGTTACAAGAAAATTCGCGATACTTGCAATTCCAGCTATCTTTGGTCTTTGGCTTTGAAAATTGTGGTAGAATTTTAAATTTCTTAAAGAAATGCCATTGAAAATGCCACGATTTCCTCTACAACTCCATCCGGGTTCGATTCTGATACATCACGTAGAAAATACAAGTTCAAGACTAAAGCTCCCACGTGAGCTATCCGAAAAGTATGCTAGAAGTGTTTTGAATGGTAAAACAGTTTATTATGCTGCTACCTCCTGGTTGAAATTCAAGGAAAGGCTAAAAAAACATAGCAGTGAAAGTGTGCTATGTGAGAAAGGCATTAAATATTGTGGGAAATACGGTGAAAGTAGCGCGTTTCTCCAAAGTATACAACAAAAGCGCGGAAGGGGAAAGGAGTATTGCTAGCCAGGTGAGCTAGAAAGAAAAGAGAGCGAAATGGAGAAAGTAGGAGAGGAAGTTTAGCTCGGAACAAGCCACGCTATGGGGAATAGCCTGAGCAATATTGTAGGAGTAAGCTAGACGGTGAGTTCATGACCACCTTACTGCATATTTAATAAAATCCTCGTAGACTTTCTCCAAAAACTCTTAGCTGGAAGGCCAACTTGAGAAATGAGTGCTGGGATACGCTAGGAAGGAGTGAGACAAGAGTGAGAGAAAGCTGCAACACTTGTGTGAACAACAGACAAACAGGCGGATGTAAGAGCTCCCCTACTTTCTCTTGGAGATACGTAAACAAATAGAAAATAGGGAAACCTGAGGGATAAGCTGATGAATCCACTAGAATCCATGAGTTCTGTCCACAAAGCCGGTACATAATATGCTGTTTCTGGCGTCTGTCTGTCATCTATCCTCGTATGTACTGGATGAAGAGTTGTATCTAAGCTCTTGCGAACCGTGAAAATAGCTAAGGGAGTAAATGGTTCGGTGAGGAAACCAGTTTTTTGGAGAGGTCCTTTGGCTGTTCGTATCAGGTGTATGCTGGGAATGGAAAGGTGAAACATATTTTGGCAATAGTCTTCAAAGAAGACTCTGCAAAATATTGTGGAGCAGCTAGCTGCTTTCACCTCCGTGCATATCTGCCCATCTACCTTGCTTCCCTATTATCGGTCTCTGTTTGGCTTGCTTGTTCCGTCCGGCTTAACTTTCTCCATGAAGGAAAACCCTATTCTGCAATAGATTCAGCATATTATCTAAATAATTCATCATTCAGCTATTATTCCCTCTCTTTATTGATTCATGCCTCAGCTTAAAAATCCTGTACCAGCTCCGTTAATATCTCTCTATAGCTTACGCTCTGTGTGTGTCACGTTATTATTTAGGAGGAGCGAAGCTTTCTTTCGAGGATTCTTTTGAATTTTCTGTAGGCTTCCTCAGAAGATTTTCTATGTTATTTTTATGAGCGCCATCAAAACAAGCAGATAAAAACACACGTGTCTCATCCAGAGTTTATAAGCGTATCCGAATGCCATACTATATGAGAGTGAAAGCAGGAGAAAGTTTATATTTCAGAGTGTGTGCTCCTCAAGCTGCCAGTTTCTTAGCCTAGCCTGTCCCTGTCAAGCCACATGTAAAATAAAAGATGATCCGTATTTTACGCGGGCAAATGTAAACTTTTTGAAAAGTTCCCGGGAAAGTTGGAGTACCGATTGACTTTCTCTTTAGTTATCCGGTCCACAAGCTTCAGGCTTTTCAGATGGAAGAGATATTGGTCATGTTAGATTTTGTGGGAAATTTGTGGATTGGCGATTTGCAAAGGTGCTTGAGGCTGAATAATTGATAAGGTAGAAATTGGAAGAGAACTTTTTGACAGTCCGTGTCAAGTGAAAGTGGAAATGCCAGAAAAGTAAAACTAAAACCCGCTTGTATGTATGTTCAAAGTGAAAATCAAAAGCGGTGATTAATTTAATTTTACTCTTCATCTGTACACATCCAGGCGTATGCGTACAGACAATGATGGGATTTGTGTTGCTTGGTAATGGAATTTGAAAAGTTTTCTACTTTCTCGAACATTGTACATGTGAGTGTCCAGTGGCTAAGGGCTGAGCCCAGGTTGTTGTCGCCATTAGGGACGTAGTTTGCCTAATGGCTTTGTTCTCTCTCATCCTCTTCATCTTGATGCCCTCTGATTCCCCTGGTGTGGAATATAAGGAGGTGAACAAAGGGAATAAATGAGAGAGAGAATAGGAATTTAGCAAAGAGATAAAGACAGAGGGAAAACGTCCGTCGAATCTCCATCATCAAAGAAAGAGAGACATTAACCTAAACGTGGGATGTAACTGACAAGTTTGTGTAACGCAAGCCTTGTTTGTTCTTGTTGACAGGGATGGGAATAAGAGTTGATAGGTGGGAGGTTGTTTGGTGGACGCGTGCTCTGCTCTTGCCATTATCTCCGTGTAATTTGATATCCTTCTCCTTTATCTCTTCTTCTTGTTAACATTGTAAACGAAGAAGCATATAGAATACACAAAAAGATTCACTAAAACACCCAGGGAAGAAAAGTCAAAGATTCGTCTAACTCTATGCTTCATTATTATTCAAAATCCTGGAAGAAAAACTATGATTTGTAGCTCACCTCTGTCATAAAGGTTCCGCCCAACCCGTGTTGTTGTAGAGAAAGCGGTGAAAGTTCCAACAGTGCGTCAATGTAATCGTACACTCTAGGAATTTTTGATACTGGATAGAACAGAGTTTACCAAGGAGAATCCACAAGGGATGGAGTAAAGCGAAATGAATGGATGAGTGAAAGGGGAGTGAAGTGAAAGCAGAGAAAATGTTGATTGTATACAATGGTAATGTGGCGTTGGTAAACAATGAGTTTTTTTATTATAAGGAGATACAATTAGAGACTTGTAAAATTTTGGAGAGGAGAAAGTATGGAGAAAGGTGAGCAGATTAGTAGGTTAGCTGGGAGAAGAATTGCAAGCATTGTATGAGTGAAAGTAGTGAAAGCAGAAAGGGAGACATGTGGAGAGGCGTGCTGCGCGTTTCTCGAGCTAGTATCACAGAGACTGTGTTTGACGAAAGTTTTTGTAATTAGGCCTCGTATAGGATTGTTGAAATAGACAAAGCACATGCATGAGAGAATTAGATGTACGGAGAAAGGCAAGAGGGAGGGTGGGGGTAGGTGGCGGTACGGGAAATGGTGTTCCCTGAAGGAAGTAACGTTAGAGAAGAAGGTCAAGTAGAAAACTGTGGGAGAATCGGAGTTGTATAGTTTGTGCGGGAGATGTTGAAGAATTTATTGGAGGGAATTGTTGCAGAAAATCACATTTCCGCAATGAAATTTCTCAAGTATGTCCTCTGTCATAATCATACAAATAGATCTGCTCAAGTATGTGAGTTTGTATCCAGAATGAATAGGACTAGCGTCCAGAAGAGGGTGCTGGATTGTTAGTTCATTAGTGACGGTACTCGACACGTAGAAATTGGCTATTTGGATTCAAATACTGGTGTATAATGAGAAGTCAGATTCAAATTGATAAGAGAGAATGTCCTCAAGCGTACTGATCTACTCAAGTTTTGAATAGTATGTTCGACGAGTCCGTGAGAGAATGTCGACAACTTTCTCAAGTGGGGCTAGGACCAAGGTTGGCTGGTTTTTCAATGGAGACAGCACGGTGAAAGTTGAGTTATTTTGCGGAATTATGTGCGAATTTTCCGGATTTACTCAAGTATTCCCATGTATTTCATGAAAGCATAAAAGAAAGGAGAAAGCAGTGTATGAAGAGTGAAAGTTTACTCTTCAAGCACTACATACTAATACATGAATAGAAATATTATAAACTACATGGCAATGTTTTTTTGTATGCTTGCAGATTTCCTTGATGCTAGAAACGAGATTGGAGGGAAGGTCGTTGCGGGGCTATTAGGACCTATGGACTGTTGAAATAGTTGCAACTGCTATGTTATGTCACTCGAGTCGTCATTTAGTCAAAAGTTAAATTTGGACAAAGACACGCATCACTCCTCTCTTGGCAAAGCTGCATCTTCCGGCGAACAGGGTTCATCATCCAATTCAAATTCACTCACTGTTTCTGGCACATCGCACCGCCCTTCAACATCCTCATCATCTTCCTCCTCCTCCCAGCACTATACTTCCCAGTCTACAAAAACTGCAAGTTTCAAAAGTCTTGGCCGGAATAGACCTTCACTCTCTAAAAATCAATCCTTTAATCGTGAAGACAGTCCTAGTCCTGTGGGCGGAGGTCTTTCTGGAGCTTCCAGTACTTCTTCGACTCACTCATTTGCTCCTAACGTAGGCGGTGTTGATCGCGCTCATTCAGTTCGTGTAACCCGCAAAATTTTTCACAATTGGAGATCCGCTTGTGGTAAAACCAAGGACCGAACAAAAGACTTTATACGCCGCTGGAAGACTTTGCCGGAAAATCATCCGGACTTTGATAACTTGATCGCCAACCATCCAGGTGGCACAGCCGGCAACAACATTCCCGCATCAACCACGCCAACGCCCAACCATGCTGAATCCCATGGGGGATTTAGCAAAATCAAAAATTTGGCCAAGAAAACCTCCGATAATGACGTTCTTCAAAAGCTAAATAGAACAGCCAGTGTTTGTAAGGATGAGGATTCTGGAGCGCCTAGCAGCAGTGCTGGCAAGTCATCCAAAGGATGGACGGTTCATGTCTGGGGTAAGACTGTGTTTTTCGTACTTTCACCTACTTTCACCTACTTTCTCTTTTTCGTAATTTCCAACACCTTCATTTCACTGCTCCACACCCATGTCATTCGTAATTTTAGCATATTCAGCCCCGACCAATCCACTCTCGTCACCTTCTTTCTCCTCAGCTTTCACTTGCAAATTACTTTCTTCCAAGCCTAGTGAATCGTGTCTCGAATGTCAATTAGGAAGTGAGGGAAAATTTTAATAGCGGGTAGATCCACTCCACGTTGCCAAAATTACTTTTCTGTAGTAATTGAGAGCTCCGTGCTACAACCACGTTTGTGCTAGGATAAAAAAAAATCTTAAAACTTTTCCAGTTGTCAACTTTTTTAACACTGTTTTTAAACATTTTGAGAGTAAAAAAACTAGCAGAGATACATAGAATTTTATTGTGACTTTCACTTTGAGGTTTTGTGATGAGATGAAGCAATTTGACCTCTTCAAAGTCACATTTGCTGCTGATTTTGCTTTAATCTGGTAGAAAACCAAAGGCAAATAGCCCGACACATTATATTATTACTTTCTTTTGCAAGCCGCGGGCGGGTTTTCTGCTTTCTTTGCTATAATCATAAGCGAATGGGGAGCGCGTCATATTGCGAAAAAGTAATAACGCATCTTTCCCTTCTGGCATAAACTAGAAATTGGCAATCATCATGGATGCTAGAAGAAAGACTTAAGTCTCGACGAAATAATAAAAGTGAAAGCATCGGGGAAAGCTTGTAATGCTTGTATCCCAAGAATCTTACGCAAGGGTGTAAGTACAAACGTAATATGCATTGTGTTCATATCTTCAAGCTGGAAGGTCTATCACTACTAGACTTGATCCCAAGTAGTTGACGTCATCATATGTATGTAAAATTTTGAGTGCGTCCAAGCAAAAATATGGGCTTTGAAAGGAATTCAATAGCTTTCTCTCCTCTATAAGTACCCCGCTCAACGACTGTAAAGAATTTTATTATTCGCACTAATACGTTTCAATGGGGGCTTGTCATATCTAAATACATGGAAGACATGGCGAATGTTCCCTCCATGCTGGTAATAATAGTAGGGAATCCAGAATTGTGACGATTCAAAGTACTAGTATTGCAAATTTTAGAGAGCAGCTCTATGTTGGGGACCTGGCCGTATTCCTGAAAAAGCGAAGCCGGAGGAGAAAGCTGAGTTGAACAGTATTCAACTCTGCTTTGGATTCCACTTACGTTACCCTATGAAAGTTTGTTTCTTCTTTTCTTAGTGTCCATGCACAAACTGCCTTTCATGTAAAATTCATAAAGTAGTTTGCATCTAAATTCTAAAAGCTTCTTTTCAAAGGCTTAGCCACAAAAACCATCTGCGACACGACTACTTTCTTCGCCAAAATCATAGGCAATAGCATCTTCAACTAATTTTCTATGATTTCTGTAAGAATTTTAAAAATTGCTCTTGTATATTTTTTCTTGTAAATGAAACTGTTATTTGCAAAAATCTTTTAGCAAAATTGAAATATGCAAACACTGAGTAAAAGATTCAAAATATCATGCGCAATTCTGACCTAAACTAAGATTTTCTCGCTTATGTTTTGCAGAACACTGCATACTTTTTGTAGTACACGAGAGAAATTAGAGAAAGTCGTGAAGCAGTTAATTGGAAAATGTATGACTTTCACCACCGGAAATGCACTCACAATTTCCACGGTGGTATTTCTAGGTTATTTTTGCCATAAGTTTAAAAGCAGAAACAGAATCGGTGAAACTTTCACCTACTTTCTCTACGGATAATACATATTCTTGAGTTTATTATGTACTTCCGGAAACTGTAATCTTTCAACCAATCTTTGAGCTAATATATAGTGAGACGACAAACAGAACATTTTTTCGCAAGTACTGCAAATCTGCACTGCCGGTTGGATGTTATCATTATAGATTTAGTGCTAAAAATTTAAATTACGGCGCCTTCCGTTGCAGCTATCAAGAGAAAGTTTTACGACGCAGTATAAATCCTATTTCCAGATACCGAGAATTTTATAACTGGCACGCCTCGTAAGCTTCAGGGCTATTAATTCTGAACTTGGAGCAACTTGTCTTCTTATTCTTTGAGTGAAGCTTAATTTGGGTTTTGTACAAACGTTTAGTTGAAGTTTCAGTTTCCTTGATCCCCGAGTCCAATTTTTCAATGTAAGTCTTTAAAATCCACTGCGGCAGGATCACGTTCCAAGTGGTGGATAACTTTCGTCACAATTTAAATTTCCTCAGCAAACAACTCTTTTCCTTGCCTAGGTTAATGCTGTAAGAGAAAAGTTTCCGTACAGACAACCTTTACTTTGTATTTACCTATACAAGCTTGTGGGGAAAGTAAGGGAGATGAAAGTCTACGGATTTAAGATTGTTTGGAGAAAGTTGAGAAAGAGTTGTTCCACAGGGCGATATGATGTACTTTCTGTAATCCTATCTAGAGGAAAAGTTTACTCGGAACGCGTAAGAAAGCGGTTTTCTCCGTACTTTGTCTTTACTATCTGTGAAAAAGATAGGATTATGCAAAACTTTTCATCGGTATCGTTCACTTTCCATAGGAAGAAAATAACTGTTGTAAAAGGCCCTTGGAGAGTTCCTTGGTCGCTGCCCCTTATTTTATAATCTTTATATGTGTAAGAAATTGGAATAAGTGTGGTGAAAGTGTTCCAGAATTTCTGTTCAATTTAAATAATTTTCTTTCACTTCCTTGGTTGTTTTCATTGGAGATGCTAAGGAATAGAGAGAAAGAAAGGAAGGAGCCATGGTATGAAGTACATGTAGGTCCATTTCTTGTTGAATTTTCTTTGCAAAAAGTTTGCATTCATGTGAATCGATCAAGTTTTTAGTTTAAATTGCAAGCACGATCCACCTTTGGGGAAAGTTAAGCTACTCTTCGGACTTACTTCGACCAGAGTTGTATTTACTTTAGATTGTTCGCTAGGTTTTACAATTCTAAAATGTATTCTTATTCTCTTGAGGAGTCGTAACTTGCATAATAGCATACCGCAAAATACATGGGTTTGAAGGTAGAGTACGAGAAACAAGATTCGATGTTGTTCAAGGTTCTCGAAGCTGATTGGCCACTAAATAATTCTCAATTTTATGCATTTGGTCAGAGATGTTTTCATTTGTTAGAAGAGAGCATCAGTAAAAGATACAAATGGCATTTGAAAGCTTTTGTTCTATCTCGTGGGAGCATCGTGGTGACGTTGATTTTCAAGCTATACCGTCTAATAACTAATGGTGTGGGTGCACTAAGAAGAGAAAACAAATGTGGGCAATTCTGTTTATTTCCAAGACGTAGCGCGGATGTTTGAGGAAGGTTGTACAGCATTTTCAAGGAATTTTTAACCTAAAAAGCCTCCTTAGCGGAGGGCAGCATTTTCCGAAATTGGTTACTCTAATTCTCAGTACAAAATTTGAAAGATAAACAGGATCCTAACGATAGGAACGTGACTTGAGAATTAAATATTTTTTAAAAAAAGGGAACCCAGTAAAAATGCGCCTTAATGTATGCGGAATATCAGTTTAAAAGAGTTCTATTAAGTCATTCGCTGCATTGCTCTTGAGTTCATGAAAGCAGAAAAAAATCTGTTATTGGGATTTATTAAAGCTACGTTATAAGAGCGTATTTAAACCGTGGGAAAGCTGAGTACTTTCTCTACCTTTGATTATGGAGAAAGCGCCATCTGCATAGAAGAATTAACATAAAATAGCACAGCCTGTATTATCTTTAAAAGGTTTGAAACTTTTAGGAATTCCATAATTATTCAGTTTGTAAGGTGGTTTGAAAAAAAGTAGAAAAAAGTTTAACTGGAAACCACTGTAGAAAGTTCTCGTGGTCCTTTCTCGGAATTTCGCTGTAATTTACGTGAAAAAATTACATTTGCATCAGCGTGATTTTTAAGGAATGGTAAATTGTGCTTGAAGGAGTAATATTCATAGGCTTTCCAGGCTAATCTCCCCTCTAACTCCAGGCTGTCTTCATCTCTATTCTGTTTTATATTCATACATATCGGAATGTGTCATGCGGGTAGCGTTCCAGTCCGTTATCCCTGTAATGGAGGGACGAGAAGGAGGAGATGATTGCTATTTCTGGACCATCAATCAACTGGTTTCTTTCCCTCTGGCTCTAGCAAAGTCTAAGCGCCTCTAACACTTGCTGCTTTCTCCCGCTTTCTCCGGTCATATAAATCTGCCCTGTATTTTCTTCTTCACTTACCTAGAATACTACCTCCTCTGTACATGACCGTGACCGTGTGGCGCCTGGGGATTTTTTATAATATTTTCTCTCGCTTTCTCCGTCCGTGAAACCTGTCATGTCTGTTAGATCTTGAAACGTTCAGTTTCAGGGGCGGCGGAGGATAAAAAGCAATATTGCTTTAGCTTATCGGCTTAAACCGGAGTATGCGATAAGCGGGGATTTTCTCCTGTCATACCGAACTTACGTTTGTTCCTGGGGCGTAAATGCAGTCCTTTTAATTCTTACAGACCTCTTAGCTTAGCGTAGCGTAATACAAGAAAAAGATTTCCTCCCAGAAAATCCATCGATCAAATACAAATGCATGATGATCAGGGTATATGAATTTTTTATTGCAGCCACATACGTTCAACGTGGATCCTTAGACGATGAGGCACTCAACGATGAAGAGGCTCCACCTGGTCGTACTCATTTGTCAGATTTCCAAAAGGTTAAACTCACCCATTTCTTTCGACATGTTCTGGATATGAACCATGATGATGTTATTTCCGCTGCTGATTTCGTCGCTCTCAATCAGGTAAGATGATGGGTGTGGAGAAAGTTTCTGAATATAAAATTTTGGAGATTTCAAGGTATTTTGATGGCGAAATGTTAGTATTTTTTGAATTAAAGTTTCTTGTATTACCGTAAAAATCTTGGTTATAGTCCTCCTCGTAGTAGTCCACAATTTGAATTTTTGAGCTAAATAAGTTTCCATCCTCGAACATAAGACATCCTTGAAGTTAGCCATCTTAGTTTTTGGATGTGATAACACTATTCTGCACAAATATTTTACTACCAAGAATAGTGTCTTATGTTTAGATATCAGTTTTAATTAGAACTTTGAGATGGAAACAATTAGAAAACTTCTTAACCTTTTCGATCTACCTGTACCGCAAGAGACAGAAACGTTTCCATTGCAATTAGCATTTGTCTCAACCCTGAGATAAATCAGTAGGTAATGTTTTGAAAAGGTTAAAGTATTGAAGCTCAGGAGAGGATTTAACCTCTTGCGTACCTCCACATTTTGCCTATTCCGTAACCATAAGCCCTATAGTTATGGCGGAATAATGCTATTTTCAAATAATTTGAAATACATTGCCCCAACTATCAGACACAGGGCACGGCATGCACCTTCAATGTGAGTGCATGTAAAACATACGTACGTAAGAGTTTAAAACACATGAGACGAGGAGAATATAAGGAATTCGCGCAAGAGGGAGCTAGAACTGACCGAAGCAGATCCAACCGAAGCAGATTAAAAAGTTTTGGCTGTAAATAAAAGTAAATTCGACCATTGGCCACCCTCGAACATAGTTCCACCTCGCATATAATCTGAGATTTTTTTCCCTAAAAACCCTATAAGCCATGGACTATAACCAAGATTTTACGGTATTTAAAAAATAAACACTGTTTTTAAGTGAAATATCCGTCATTTGCTTAAGATTAGAGGAGAAATGTCGGGGAAAATAGTAAAAGTCGTAACAAGCTTAGGAAGAAAGCTAAGGAAACAGACAACAAGTTGACTACTTTCATCTTGTCCCAAAAGCTTCGCCCCTCCCCCTAGAACATAACGACTTGACAAAATTCCCTTTGTAGTCTGGAGGAAAGTTAAAAGAGCTCCAGAGGGACGACGTTTATTTAGTGCGACATTTTTATGGAAACTTGAGACTTTCCCTGGACAAATCACACTGGAGAAATTTAGTTGAATTGCAGGCGGACAAGATATTTTCAAAGAAAAGGGTTTAGACAAGATCCACAAGGAGTCGAGAGAGAGAGAGAAAGCAGTGAAAGTCAAAGCCTTTTGTTTACAATTAGGTTAAGTCAAAACTGCGACCGGCTGAAATCTTTGTACGCCACTATTCAAATATCAAAGGCGTAAATGTTATAAAAGAAAGGAAGGAAAATACTTGGGTTGGGAAGCGAACAGTAGATGAAAGATTTGTCAAACATAAAGAAACAGTGAAACGGGCAGGAATAATTTTCGTAAGATCTACAACCCGGAACAAGTAGATCATGTTTCTCCTACTACATAAACACAAAGCAGAGAGGCAAACATGTAATTCAATCCTTGCTCATTCTCTAACAAATATTTGCATTGATAAATTTAAATTCGAGAACAGGATCAGATAATTTACGTAAACAGTGTAAAACAAGCGAGCAGAGAGCCTTGTATTGTGACAGTGTTTCACTTTCTCCGTACCTCCTGAATATACCGGTGCTATTTCAATCAGGTTAATCAAACTAGAATAAAATTCATGTTCCTTTGTGCTTGTAATTTCTCCAACAAAAGTCTGACATGCCTTCGCACTTTCTCTCCGAAAAAGTCAGAGCGGACAAAGTTATAGCATTTGTAATTTATACACAGTGTGTTTAAAAAATACTATGTGTATACAAGAATGGTGACGGAATGGTTTCTCTCGCTTTAAAGTTTGCTTTGTTTTCGAATATTTTTGAGAGAATCGAATCAAATTGCCAGTTTTGTATCTTGGTTTCGGAAACTAAATCCTATGGAGTAGCCAACGTGAATGTTTCGGACTGATTATTGTTCCAAGCTGGACAAACGGTAATTGTTCTAGAGGCATTAAGTGCAGGAAATTTGTTTCAAGCGACCGTTGAAAGTTTCAAACATGTTTAGAAAATTTCTAACGCTAGAGAACGAATCGTTAGATTTTAGACTGAAATCAATTTGCAGAGATCGATCTTTAAAAACGGTCGGTGTAAAAATCGTTAGACAGAGAATTCTCACAGTTTTAAGACGAAGTTTGAACGCTTTTAGATATTACTGTGAGTTGCTGCGACTGTTTTTCTAAGAAATTCCGATTGAACTACCGAGGAGTTCTCTCGAGCTCCCAGTGGTCATTTTATTAGGATATTGAGTATCATAAATGTCGATACAGAAATTTGTTTGGAGGATAAAAAAGAAGAGTTAGGGGGGAATGATATTTCCCGTGGGAGCCATTCTCTCTTTCTCCTTGAGCTTCTCTTTTCTACTTGATCAACTCTCGAGAAACGGTTAGCCTGTAACTTACTTTGTTGAAAATTGCTACGGAAGTCTGCGGAAGGAAGCTTTATATAATTCCTTAACGCTTATAGCTTCCCGAGCCATGCTGCACTGCTAACTACATATACGAAACTTATGGAAGGAAATAGTGAAGGAAATAGTGAAAGTATGGTGAAAGCTCTTCACCAACTACACATCCTTCTCCAAGGATATCTTTTGTGGCATCTTCTTCTGATTTTATGATGACTGTACGCTATTTCAGCCACGTTTAAAAAGTTGGTGAAAGTACTGGATGTGGAGCTTTTCCACAGTTTTCATAGCTCGAAATGTATTCCCAGTTTAAATATTCATTTTATTTCCGACTTATAATTTTACAGTCGGCCAGTATGTCCTCTGCTCCCTCAACTCAAGTTCTTGACGTCTAATAGATGGGAGAAAGTCCCAAGTCTTCTATACGCCACTCATACTAGAAGTTATTACTCAAACGGAATGACTGTCCGTTTGCTGACGTAATAAGGAAAAGTCAAGATGCTTTAGAAACGAGTCCTCCCAAACGTGTGATTTTACATTTTTATTTGTAAGGAAAATGTGAAGGAGTGAAATAAAGCGTGGAAAAGAAACTCCCAATTTGTGATTTATTAATCAGGAATTACTATAACTTAACTTACGAGGGACAAATTCAGAGCAACGGGCCGAAGCTAAGCCCAGAAATAGTTTTATTTTTTATGGATGGACAGCCCCGTCTAAAATACATGGTCTCGTTTTATAACCGCCTTTCTGAAATAAATCCAAAGATAATTGCTCTCCACAATACTCTTCTGAGTTTACTGTGTCGCGTAGCAATTATATGAGTTATTTCGACTTTCTCCAGCCATTTACACTCACCATTCTTTGTTAGCTTAAAAACAGTGATGCAAGGATGTAAACACTAGAATTTTTACTCCTCCACCACATTTTTCTCAGTTTCAAGGTTTACGCTTGGCTTTCACAACTTTCTCTACTTTCACTATATCCTGAATCGTAACGTTTCGTCCAACAGATACACTAAAGCTGCAAACGAGGAAGTAGAAGGATAGTCGAATAGCAGGAGGAGAAAGCAGAATGGCTGGCTAAAACACTTTATTTCTATTTAGTTTGGCCATTTGGTCGAGAAAACGGATCAAGCTCTGCGCAAACTTGTGGTTAGCAAATGGTGAAAACCGGTCGAAAACTACAGGAAAAGAAGGATTTGGGAGGGATGATGGCTCACATGATAAATTTAGTAGATGATTAGCTAAGAGAGAAAGGAGTAAGAGTTTTATGGGTTGTTTTGTTTTTGTTTCAGAGAATCCGGCATTACATTGAATGGTCTTGTGAATGCATTGAATTCCACATACTCAAAGAAGTTCACTCTGGATTTTTGGAATGCTTCTTGAATCAACCACTCGATGATTGCTCACACATGTATTATTGCAGTAAAGACAGAGGTAAGAGCTGATCGGCTGAATTGTGCAAGTATTTTCTACGCTTCATGAACAAGAGTCATTGAGGAAAAGCGAGCTGTAAAATGGCTGCCGGAGAAAGCAATTTTCTTTTCTTGCTTGAAGCAATGGGAGATTTAATGTGCACAAATAACCTTGGATATTTTTTGTTGCAGAAACAAGGGAGCATGTCAATGTGGACGAGTGGCTTGACGTCTGGGGAGAACTTCTTAATGGTTCCAGAAACTTGGAAAATCTTCCTCTTTGGTTACAATATTTTCCCAAAATTATGTTTCAAGTCATCAATAAGTCAGGTGAGCTACTAAAGTAACTTTCTCTTCTTGCCGTGTTGCCCTACAACTTTATCCTCAACCATAAATACAATATCTGATCCTACCAACTATCAGTAAGCTTCCCGGTTTTCCTTGTGTACTTTCTCCTCGTGCTTTCACCATGTAGTTCTCTTGGCTAATCCTTTAGTGCTGAACCATCTGAAACCATGCTGATGCAGTGAAATACTTCTAGTTTCTTGGTTGAACGCTGCAACCGCCTCGTAAATAGTGAATGAACATGGGTTAAGCTTATGCATGCAGGCCTCACCTGCGGTAGTTTTCTCTTAAAAAGATTTCCAACTTATTGGTTTGATACCTCAACTATTATTTGGCTTTCATCAACCACACAGCTTGTTTCCAAGAGAAAGCCCTTAACTCAAAAAGTTTGTGAATGATCGTCATCTACGAATCCTAACATTATGACTAACCATAGTTTGTTCTTTCAATTACAGGATCTGGGACTATATCAAGAGAAGAATTACGCGCCTTCTACACCATGTTTCTTGGCATTGACTTTCGTGTCGTCAATGATACTCTTGAATCTATCTACAACGCTATGACAGATGTAAGGATAATTTAAATTAATTAACAAATGTAAATATTAACGACTGCTCTGCCTCTCCCATGAGCTTTCCTTCGGCCTTCTTCTCAGCAGAGTATAGGAAAGGCAAGCAGAAAATACAATACCGGTGAAAGTAAACCTTTTCCCGTCATCCCATACAATTCATTCCAGTTAGAACCCTTCTACTTTCACCACACTATCTTTCGCGATACTATGATAACCTGGCGGATTGCTGTGTTTGCAGAATGGCACAGCGCACAGCATCCCGTGCTTCTAAAAATACTCGTGCAGTGCTACAGTTTATGGTGTCGTAACTTTTGGGTACCCCGTATTAAGCAAGTACCGGGTGGTAGAATGGTAGAAACTTTAAGTGAAGAGATGCAACATTTACAACCAGGTTTGACGTAGAACCATAGGTTTTGGGGATGGGAAAACGAATGGAAGAGGGAAACAAAGACGGAGAAAGCAACCTGTACCGGCAATGAAAAGCTTCTCAGCTGTATTTTCTTTGTATGAGAGCCAGCCAAGAAAGATAGGAGGTAGACAGGCTGATGATTTTCTCTTAATACATTTTGTTATTACATTAAATAAGTAGGGAACGAGGAATCATAAGTCGTCGATTATTGTAGAGCACAGCTGGGAATAGAGAAAGGGAGCTGTAGAATGAACGTATTATGAAATCATTGATAGTTGTTTCTCTTCTCCATGCTTCGAAGAATCAAGATCAAGATGAAATATAATATTGTAGATAAATAGATTTCTCAGGTACTCCAAACGGATTTTCCAATATCGTAAAAGAAAACTCTAAGCTATTGAATTACTTTTATCGGAAACGTGTAATCCGACTTATCTTGGACGGTATTGTCTCTTTGTGCTTTGTAATTTTACCAAGATTTTTAGCCATTTGAGACAGAAACTATATATAAGGGGTGCAATTGGGACTCATTAGTCGTTAGGCAACTGTCTTAAGGTAGGATCTCAATTGTGGGAAGAAGCTTACAGAACTGTATTAATAATTAAAGTGGAGAAAGAAAACAAAGATGGTGAAAGCTGATCATAGTAAGCCTCTGGTGAAAGCTCTTGTTGCCACAGCAATGGCAGTATGAGTGTAGTAAGGTTACATGTTACATGCTAATGTATTCCTGCAAGGGGAAAAGCAGCATTGGATGGAGGATATTGAGTTCCTGAATCTTGTATGATCTTGTAGAGAAAGATATTTTTGCTTCGAGCTTTCGAAAAGTAAAAAGTCATGCTGATCTGTACAGAGGTGGGGCAAGACGAAACTGACTACACGCTTGAACTAAATCGTGGAAGATGTTTGAAGTGAATATTGTTTTGGAATAAAATTAGTGGGAAAGGGAGACAGTGAAGAACACAGGCGAATTTATATGTTTCGTATGTATAGAACATGCTAATTGAAAAGTACAGCAGATTCGTGCTATCATAGCAATACAAGTCCCTAGTCACACGGTTACATAAGTTGCAGCAGTATTTACAAACTGAGCGTAAATAAAAGCATTCAAGAGCTATATAGTGAATCACTTGAATCAGGCCACGCTTCGCTGGCGCTTGTAGTGCTTTCTCTTGTGTAACCAGAGTGAAAGGGCGGGGAAAGTGGAAATTAGAAAATAATAAAGTTTGCGGATTTTCACTCATGTGAAAATTTAATAACAGTTTCATGTCCTCTAAATCCAAATCCATGCGGTGTATTCAACCTATTGTTTACTGATGAAAGGGTACTTGGAGAATCATTAGAGCGGGAAATTGGTAGACGATATTGAAAGCATTAAGTTAAAATGCATAAGAGCCTATTGTACAAAACTCCCAAATCAGCGTGTAACTTTCTCTCAAGATAAGCTAATTAAAAAGAAAAGGTTTAATAACCATTTATTCCAGAAAAGTATAACCCAGAAAATGGTTACGTTGAAGTTAATTTAGTGATCGCTAATGTAAAACTCGAACCCTGAAACTGTTTGGAAGAATAAAACGCATAGGATGCTTCCTTACGAAAACTATCGGACTTACACTCCAGAAGTTTAGTTCCAACTTGCTACAGTAGATGGCGCAAGCTCCTTTTAAATCACGTTGGTTCCTACTCCCAGAATACCCTTATGTTGAAGATTAAATGAAGCAGGATCAAATCTTTGTATCTTATGCGAATGTAAAAGGTTATTTTAATCACGTTTCTGATAAAGATTTTTTGCTTATTTCAGAGCGGACGGAACAAAGTCAATTACAGCCTGTTCAAGCTATGCTTCACAAATTTTCTTCTTGCCAAGCATCCACATGGTCCGGGACAGTACCTTTTCGGGATATGTTCTCCGCAAACTTTGATTTGCTCCTTTCCAATAGATTACAGTGCCCTCAACACGCCCCCTAGTGATCTTGAGCCTTACAACCCTGATAAAGATAAGAACCAATCCAACAGACGATCTGTCATTGTCTGAAAAATGGATATGTAACCGGAAGCAGCACTACATGTATCGTCACGTCACACGCATCGCTGTACTTTTACATCCAACCCTGAAACTAGTTTTACAAAGCAACCTTATTCTCCTATTGCTAAAATACTTGGTAGTTATAAGCGCTGTTATCTATTAACCTATAATCACCAATCCCAAGCAAAAGAATGTATGTGCAGATTATATGGATACTCCTTTGTTAGGTCAACTGTGCTACAAACCTAACGAACAAAACTAGCATGTTCTGCACTATAATGTATTCCTGTTTGAGAAAATAATTTTAAAGTATATATCTAATCCTCAATGAATCCTCACACAAATTATAGCGTCAAGAATTAAATCACAATCATTTCAAATGTCATAGGGTACTTTCACATCAATCACCGAGTTACCCCGTACCTTGGTACTGTTCATCTCTTAGAATCTGTCTTATTCACCACATATAAGCTTCAAGGTTTAATGTTCGAGGGCCGTACATTTAAAGAGTGTAATTTACTGTAAACTGATGATTAAGTTGGATTAAAAGAAAGTGTTGATTCCCAAATATTAATATATTCTTAAATATATTATCACGCGGAATGAAGAGAACTTCAATGATTAAGCGGAAAAAGTATAAGTTGAATAAGAGCATCATTATGCTACAGTTTTACCGCTTATACTTACTTATGGAACACGTAACTCAATTGTTTCACATTATCTAATCGGCCGGTAGCTGGCTGGCGTCATGACGCATGCAATTATTCATTCAAAAGGCTGATAAGGAGGAGCAGGCGGGTAAATCAATTCGCGAAAATCTTGTTGAGAGACTTTTGAAACCAGCTTTTAATGATGAAATATCTGGAACATTTGGAAATCCTTTGAAATATTCGAGTGATTAAGGAGTACCGCATACGGAAATTAGTTGAAGCAGAATAAATAACCACGTCGAAGCGGATTTTAATTGAATTTAAACTGCATGGGGCCAGAAAGCATTTATCTTCAATCGCAGTATCAGTTGACAGCGCTGTGTGCAGACGCTGCATCTCTTCACCCATAGTTAAATACAATCAAAAATGACGTTTTAGTGTTAACTTAGTATTCTTAACTAATCACATCAACACTGGATACAACTTAAATACATTCAGGGTTTGAGAACGCGGCGTTCTGAACGCCGAGATCAAAATCTGAAGCCAGGGATTCATTCTCACTTCCGGGACTCTTTTATAATGGTACTCTACTTTTGAACACTAAAAGCCTGAAAAAACAAATATCTCAAGGATTTTTTAATTGAATACGGAATATTTCAGGGTTCCAATGGTTCGGCTCTAGCTCCGCAGTCAGAGTCTGAGAGAAATATCTACCAAGTACATCAGGAAGGCATTAGGGCACGGTTTATCTGGATCCTCGGCCCGGTTACCGTCACACAGAATGTTAGTCCGGAAAGCGACTCTGGAAATCAGGCAGTAAGAATACCAAGCATTTTTCTGTACAACTGTATGATTGGCTTCATGCCTTACACAAATGCTCTAAGAAGGTCAAAGAGCTCGTTGAGAATAATGAAAAACTTCTCTACTCTAGACTCCCGATCCTTTGGGTTACATCAATGTGTCACGCAAGGACCCGAATTTTGTTGGAAGAAAAACGGAAATGGAGGACATGAAAAAGATTTTAAGCAAACCGGACAGCATTTTAATTGTGCGTGGCATGGCAGGGTCGGGTAAAACTTCAGTTGCTCTGGCCTACATCTACGAATACATTGATGCTGAAAATCATACTGTCATCTGGATTGATTCAGAAACACGTTCGTCAATGGTGAAATGCTTTAAAACTATTGCTAAAGACCTTGGCGGTTTTAGTGCTGAACAGATATCAAAAATAACTGACGAAGTCAAGAACATATATAAACGCCTTAGCTCCTCTCCCGTTACCATTGTTTTTGATAATGTGGAAAGCTTGGCGAGTTTACCGAACCGTGATGGAATAGAAGACTTCCTACCACCAGATGGGAAAGTTCCAAAAGACGCTCACAAAGCTCGTGTAATTATTACAACCCGTTATCGCTACTCTCCTGAATGGGATGCACTTCCATGGGACCCAAGTAACGTAGTTGACGTAGACAAATTCACTTCTGAGGATAGCAAAACCTTTATTTTAAAAAATATTTCCACTCAAGTTGATCCAGATGTTGGTACTAGCTGGAGTCTGCTAGCGGCTTATTATGATGACCTGCCCATAGCTCTCAAGTTTGCTTGTGGTTACATCACAGTGACTGCGAGTGCAAGGAAAACGAAGTACACCATCAAAAACTTCATGGATGAGTTTAGTCAAGAGGGAAAATTCATCAAGTCCGACTACCCAGGTGAATATCCCGCCCATGACAGAATCCTAGAAATGTGGAACACGGCTTTCGACCGCCTTCCAAAAGCCTTCGGGGTAGTGGGCTCTACGGGGGTTAGAGTTTTAAATGTAATGGCGTTCTTCGCGTCGGTCGGGGTCGAGTTCAAGCACTTCAGCGGCCTCATGACAATGATGTTGGAGTCTCAAATCTCGGAGGAGCATGATAGGGGAACGTTGGTGAAAAAAGCCATTAGTCTAGTCGTTCGTTTGTCTCTTATAACGGAAATCAATAGCAGCGCTTCAAGTAGCTGGGCGGTACTAAAGATGAGTCGACTTCTTCAGGATAACAGATTTGCCGCGTTGTCGAAAGAAAACTTTTTGGAAATAGCCACAAAATTGGCGACTGAAATTCAATTCCCTGACGACGATTACAAGTTGGTGTATGAATTGCAAGGTGAAGCTTTTGGTAGATATATTCGTCACTCACTACCCGAAATGTCGCGCACTATGCGATGAAGAGAGCCTGTCCAAGTTCCAAACTATTCAACATGACAACAAACTTTTGGTGGCAGCACTAGAAAAAAACGAGTCCCTCGTCAAAACTTTTGATCCGACAACAGCTCGTGTCGCATACACAGCAATTTATAATCATCAATCCGCACGATGGATTTGAAAACGAAAAAACATTGACGACGAGAAAAACGGTTGTTAAACACTTAGGCCACGTAAACCATTACACCGTCGTCCTGGACTTCCTATGTAGTCATTATGAAAGGCAGCAGCAAGAAGACAGACTGGGAATATTCAACTCAATTACCCTTGCCACAGTGGAAGAAATCACGGAGATTCTTGTAAATCATGGCAAATACCGGAAAGCTGTGAAATTCCTAAAAAAAGTGCGCGATAAGCAAAGACAGCAGGGACGAGAAGCTCTAGATGCGGATAAAACGCTGCAGACTCTGCGTTCAATAATTAATGCGCTAAAATGGGCGGGTGACCTAATAGTGGCTCAAGAATATATTTTGGAGGAAATAAGAATGATGGAAGAATCGCTAGGCCCAGATCATTGTGTTTGTGTGGATATTCGAAATGAGCTTATGCTTTTCATGTTGGATTTCAACAAAATGGATGAATTATATAAATACTTAACGCTAGAAAAAGTTAATAGTCCGGAACACATAAAGCGGAGAAATGATTTCTTAAATTACCGCAGTGAAGATAGAGGACCCTATCACGCCCGCAAGTATCTCCTCTACGAATACGACAGACACACTGGCCTGCCCGGAGCTTTTCATGGGACGACCATCTGCGAACGTAACCAGATTACAAGACACTTGATACAACAAGGGAAATTGGCGGAAGCGTTTGCGTATATGCGATCAGATTTTCGCCAACAGAAGTTCTTGTTTCAGGACAGCGACCGGAGGATTACTGAAACCTGGGAAGAAATTTTGAAGATTCTTCCTAGCATATATTCAAAAGATGAAATCTTGAAATTTCTCCAAGAAGAATATGCTCACGATGTGGACCAGTTTGGTCGAGATGATCAAAAGAGCCTGAACGCACTGTATGCCCTTGCTAATTTTCAAGCTTCAGAAGGCCACCGTATGGAAGCCATTCTCCTCTTAGAGAAAGAATACGATTACATAATACAAGCTTATCCGCCTGACAACCAAAATAAGAATGTTGGAAGCTGTCAAGGAATTGATGCCAATGATATTAAGTTAGTCACAATGAAAACCGAAATCTTATGTCACCTGTTTCTCGTTGGAAAGAGCGTAGTAGATCTTCAAACACTGAAAGACGACTGTGTGGAAATTCAAAGACTGGTTGCTGAAGATGGGAGGTCAACGCATATTCTGGATAGGTATGCTAGATTGTCAGATGACGCCACTAAAGAGATGCAGGAGCACGACTTGAGAGAAGTATACGAAACAAGAATGGAGCTAGGAATAGTAGATGACAAAACATTGCAGATACGAGATCTAACATCGCCTTTTGTGCAGAGTGAACATTTTGCAATGAATGATGACGATGAATATGCAAAGAGGTTGTCGGTCTTTGATGACATTGCCTGCCGTTGCAACGACTATTGTGATGATTTTCTTGAGGACTATTCAGCGCAAGTAAAGGTTGGGTTCCAATTTTCACAAACTAGAAAGTTGTTGGAATTTATTTTATCCTACCTGCAAACTCGAAATCAATTCAAAGCAGAACAACTACTAACTGCAGACTATTTTTTTCACCTGTCCCAGTATGGGCCATATCATTCTGCGACGATGCTGGCATACAAGAAGTTAGAAAACATTTTTGAAGGAAAATCCACTGAGGATTTATTCAATTATCTGCAAGCAAACTTCAAGGCTCATAGGGAAGTTTACGGTAACAATTGTTATCGGACCGTTTACGCTGGAATTCAAATACTCAAATACTGCATTGATCGAAGAGAAGACCCTTTCCCTAAGCTACTATCCGAACAAGAGACTACCATGAGTTTAATTGTAAATCACTTTAAAAAGTATTTATGCCACGTCCCTGACAAACACAACTGCAACGATCCTCTGGAATGTCTTCTGGGCAATGAAAATAAATTAGCGGCTAACTCGGATAATATTTTACGTTTACTACGTGTCTTGGAGTCGGACATCATAGACTATGTGAAAGTGCACTCCGAGCGGCCTAATTGCGAGGGGGTTGTCGTTGAAAGGAGTAGCCTGGAATGCTATTCACCGGCTCAAGTGAAACGTCTTCGCGAAGATATCCGTGATTTTGAAAATGCAATAGAAGAGAGATATATATAGAGTAGCATTCAAAGATGATATTTAGCTATAGAATATCTCCTTCCCAGGAATATGTTAACTGCATTTAACAAACTGGTCATAATTTACTTAATCACGTTACTTTTTTTGTGGCTAGTTTTCTTTTACTCAAATCTTAAAACCCTAGGTTTACTACATCAAATTATGTATTCTTTGATTAGTTTGATTCTGTATTTGAGGTGGCACATTGAGGATTGAAAATAACTCACGTAGCTTCTATTCAGTTTCTACTTGTAAACAATCCGTGAGCTAAAATATTTTATTTTCAATCCTATTTTTTAGACTAAGCTGTTCTCTTAATGCTCCTGATTTTTTCATTTGTGACGTTTTATTGCCAATTCCTAGAGGATGTAGGACTCGAATGAAAGCATGTAATTTGTAAGATTAAGTTTAACTAAGATTCAAACGATTGTTGAGCAATGTAAAGTATCCAGATTAAGTTTTTTCAACGTATGGAGTGGGTTTTAATTCCAAGTTTCGTACATAGTTATAACATTATGCGATTTTTCAGAGTTCTAGTACATGTTAATTGTTAGTTGCTAATTATGTTCATATATTTCTTACAGTATTCCAGGTTAGATAATAGTTTCTCAAAAGTGATCCCTATTGCTCTGTACAATCATTCGTCGTAAACGGCTAAGAACTGGATAGTATTTGTACATTTACACTCATTCACATAAACTTGTAAAACATTTAAACTTTTCTTCCACTCCCTCCCACAAAATTGCGGATCACTCTGCGTAATCCGTTTTAAAACAATGGCACACGTCCATTTGAATTAGAATAAATGTAGTAGTCTTAAGCTTTCTTGCAATTTTATACAATATAAAATAAATTTTGAATCACCGCGAGAGAAATTTGTTGCGAAAGGAGAACATATAAGTAACTTGTAAATCAACATTAGAAAAAAAAATCCGCTCCATGTAAGAAACCTCGTGTGTAGCTTGAAATTGTATGGGAACAAGTATGAAATACAACGTTTAGAATCAACTGTGTCCATCTTAACTAACCTGCAGTACAGGAGCGTCTTACTTACGTTTGTCAATTATATTACTAATTCCCACTGTTTCCATCAAAGTTAAATTCTAACATGATACCTCTATGAGACTATACCTGTCCTTACGTTCGTAAAAGTATTCAGCGTTATTCTCTAAGCTAAAGAGTGCTAGGTTAATGATTACAAGTTAAAATCCTACTGTGTTAACCCTAAAATAATTATGTACAGCAATATATTCATATGTAATTATATTTCAGACGTAAATTACTGATAGTACAACTTGCTTTCTTAAGGTTAACTATACACAGATTTAATAAACATATTCTCTAAGAGGTTGTTAAGGACTGGACGTGTCATGATTGAGGCTGTCATCACTCTCCAGGTAGGTGACGTAAGAATCCGTTGAATCGTGATGGCTCATATCTGTAGGTGTCTGGCTCATCATCATCTCGTTTCCCCCGTTGTGCATGAGGTCGTAGCCGTGCATCTGTAACCAACGAAAATTATCATCATTAGAACGATTGAAGAGGCAGAATTGCATTTATTACACAAGTCTAATATTCACTTTCTCCCACTGTAATTGCATTCAGAAACCGAATCTATTTGAGTTCCTCTGATCGCTTAAGAGGCTAATTTAAGCTAGCGCATAGTCAAGTAATTTTTTACGTGAAAACCGCAAGGTTGATTTTTTCAACCACATAAATTTTGGGTATGAGGAAAAAGAAATAAACATGTCATCAATGGACCACACGCAAGTCATCCCTGCCATTCGAAAGCATTCACAGTGACAACTCACAACATGTCAAAGTTTCATAAGCCTAAATCATATTTAGAACACTATGACTTTCTTTTACTTTAACCAAATGATTCAATGGATGATGAGTCAACTTTGCTGCTGTACAGCCCTAAGGCGATCACATCCTCCTCGGCACGGAAGACTCTAAAAATATGACTTAAAACCCGTGACGGTAAAGAAGAAAAAAACCCGGAGCGCTAAATAAGTGCCCCTCGGACTAAAAATCAGCCGACCGCACACCCACATACTGTAATTTGATCCGGTTGAAAAACAAGACGGTTTGAGCAGGCTGTATTTGCTCAAACGCTTCTACTTTCAACTGCTAAGCTCAAACAATCCGGGTTTTCAAAATGGAAAAGCGTATTGAACGTAAGTACAAGGATGCATGCACGTTATTTTCTCACTTGTCAAACACTCTGCCTTTGTCGGCCTTATTCAGATTATTTTTTTCTTGCAAAAATCAACAATTTCAACGTCGTGTGCGGTGCACTAGTTGAACTCTTTGAGCTTCTGAACTAAAAACCTGCAGAGAGCTGAAGCACTTGCTGCTCGAAATTTACTTCCGGTAGCGTGTGGTGCGTGAACGTGGAACAAGCTGCAGGTCCGGGATCTGATGATGTGAGGAAACTTTTATGAATGATTGCAGGATTTTAATTTGAAGAGAGGAAAGCGCTATGGTAGGACACGTACTGCAAGATCACAGAGTGTACATGTTTGATCCTTCAAGGAGAAAAGCACCCTTTTCTTCAGTCCTATTGGCCCGTCTTCAAGACTCAAGGGGTGCGTCCAAGAATACAACTTGTTATCTCTGGCCCTATCGGATTGGCATTGCCCTAGGGCATAGGCAATCCCGAGAGTCTATTGCTGGTACACAAACCTCAGCGATTCTTGCCTCACTCTTTGTATTCTTTTAGTAAGTTCTGGAGCCTTTGGGAACATGAAACTGCTCCCTGGTATATTAATATGCTATTCTGAGGGTATAAGAAACTTATGTGGTTTTGATCGGGTTTCAGAAAAGCCTAATACTTGATCAAAGTCTATAGGCGATATTATACGATGACAACAGATTGGGTTATTTCAATACATAATTAAACCAGGCTACAGAAGCTGGAGAAAAAGCCACTACAGTTTCCAAAATTTCTTTCATATCCAGTTCCAATCCAGCAACTTTAAGCCTGCTGTGCTTGAAGTTACTTGCGTAGCCGTAAACGTGAGCTTCAAAGATGAGAGTTTGGGATTTAATTGATTATTGAGGAGTAACCATTTTGAAACTATTTTGCTGCTCCCACCCAACTGAATTATAGTACAGAATTTTTTAGGCAGAATTTCCGTGTCTCTGAAGATGGTTCCTTCTAGTGCCAGAAGTCTTCATTGTAAATTACATAACGCTGTATAAACTTTTCACGAATCAAGTGCTACATACTGAACTTCAATGCGGAGTTCCAGAGCTTTACTTGCTTCATTGCTACAATGCATTCTTCATTCATTTTAATTCCAACGTCAAAGCCTTGGTTTCGTCTTGGTGAATCTCTGAAATTCTTTTTATTTTTCCTCTTCTTTTTGCCTCATGAATAATTCATTTGAGAAAAACTAGCTTCTGCGTAAAATTCAAAGACATTCTCCGCTCTTTCTTCTAGCATCCAGGCGAAAAAGGCAGTGTATGAAGCATAGAATTCATATACTTGGTAAATTAAAACTCTCCGTTCTTCGAACCACTCGCTAAATCTGCTTCGAATTTGCCAGTTTTTCTTCTCTTTCTCGCTTCTTTCATCTTTTCAAAACTATCCTGTAAGCTGAATATATTTTTCTGAAGCTTTCATTCAGATTCTCAGCTTCAGATATTTGAATCCTAGGACAAGCTTATTGATCATCCACATGATCACATCATCACTGTCTCAATCTACGATCCCGATAACTGAACATGGTACATAATATCGTCAGTTGTAACAAATCTAGCAAAACTAGCCAACTGATTTACCGGTTTCAGGTGTTTTTTTCCTTTGTATTTCCAGCTTCCAGCTTGGTTTTATGGCTCTTCCCGGGTCACGTTCGCTTAAATTTTCTTGCCTCCTCACAGAAACGGCTACTAAGCCTTAGGGGGGGGGAAGATGAAGATTTGAAGAGTGAATAGTAGGAGCTAAAAAAGAGAATCCTAATTTTTTCTACCCTCTTTTATCATCGTCATCGCCCTCCTCACTCTAATCCATCTCAAAGCTATAAACATGCTCTGAATCCTAATCAAAGGATTTCAAAGACCAATAGGGACTAATCAGTATTATTTTAGGTCTTTTACTCAAGGAGCAAGCTTGCTCCTCTCCTCGGTATAAAATGTATGTTCGTTTACACGTGAATCACACGGTAGATGGCAGTAGCTTTCCTTAAAAGGATTTTCCGCTTTAAGGCATATTTTGTACTGGCTCAACCATTCATTGGTGGGAATCCTCCAAAGGTTATCTTGAACGTAACTTTAACCTCTGACATTTTAATGGAAGAAGCTATTAGAAGTGACGTTTAACGTGAAAAATATTGCAAACTAATTTTTACTTGGAAGACTATATAACTTATCGCGAATTTTTTATGACCTAAAGCTCAAAGGTCTTCAAAGACAAATAGAAAGCATGATTGAATTTACAATTTGTTGCTTTTATAAATTCAAGCAAACTTTAACTAGAATTTTACAGAGGGTGCTTGCATAACAGACACTACAGATTGTTTGCATGAGAACTAAAACAGACGGACATTAAAACTTTTCGACAGTTTAGAACTGTATCATTGCGGTAGCAAAGCCTGCTTGTGTAATAAATCCAAATAGTTGAAAGACCACCAGGAGAACTGGATCTATGAAAATATTTCTAAATCATAGAGCTGACTGACACTTGTACTCTCAATCTGCCACTCAATCAGTTTGATAGGCGAGAGAGAGGATTTTAGAATCTTACATTTCTTCCAACTTAATCCCAGACCATCATCTTGATACTGTTGATATGCTTTCAAATCTTTTTCAAATTATGGAAGGTGTATGATGCCGTCGTAGATCCTGAGCTTTAGCTGCGAGGAACACTCTTTTCCACCACAGAACAGCTTATAGCGCATCAAAAGCATCAAAGTTTCAATCTCATTCGAGCACACCTACGCCAGAATTAAAGCTACTCAAACTTTGACCTGTGAGGTCTCTTCTCTTGACCGACTTGTAGCTATATAAATTACAAATCTGATCCACGTCAATCTTGACGATAGCATCTGATAACTGTCTAAGAAGACGTGTGATCCTCTTCCCGAAATTAAATTCACACCGGACCACCTTCCCTCACATTTAAATGTAAACCTCATTAATATTCAATTGGTCCAATCTCATCCGCTCCCAAAACCTGTCATTTTTTTCCCGTCCAAGTAAGGTTCTTCGTATGCTACAAATGTCAAAACTTTTAATAGTAGTGTCTAAACACGTCAATAAAATCTTGCGACCGGGCAAATCGATTGAGGAGCGTCTTCTTCTTGTGTTTTACTCATCTGACACGTCTAAGATGCAAATTGAAAGCAGGTTTACAAGGATTTTCTAGTTAAACGACGTCCATGTGACTTGAGTTTTGTATTTGCTGCCATATCTAAGCTAACAGCAACTCAACTAAGTTGATAAATTAAAATTGACCGTGACATTTGACCCGATACAGGAAAGCAAAGGCCAGACGGACATGGCCAAGTAACACTAAACTGGGAAACGATTGGATTCATTTGGGGCAAGTGTGGAAATAAATTTAATCCCTTCCACTAGCTCACTTCACTTGCTACTCGTTAATCCCTAAATAAGACTACAGCTCACGTTCCTCCATCATCCACTGGAGAATCTGTCTTCTCCAGAGACAGTGATTTTCCTACTTCGTAAGACTTTTCACTATCTTCCTGCAAGATCCATGAATATTCTCAGACTAGCGCCAGCAAATGCGTAGCTTTCTAGCAGTCTATCAATAGGACTGAAACATGATCTTTTGTGAATGTAGGAAGATGAGAAGCAGGTATTTTATTAATTGTTTATTACAGGGAAACTTGTGGGCTTTGTGTGTAACACGCTTCTTAATTAAAAGATTTCGCTCTTAAAGTGCCTGCTGCAAGTAACTAGAAATGCTCCGTGGTGTAATTTTTATTAAAAGCCTATAAATTGTGGTTGCTTCTGTCTAGTTAAAGAGTAATAAAAATCAAGGGTTTTTACTCATCGTGTCGTCGGCTGGGTAAGACAGGGATCTTATAGAGAACTAACGCAGAGGCGGTAAAAGAGATAGCACACGAAGTCGCACTATTAGCCTCTAAATGCCGCTTATTAAGGAACCCTGGAATATCTTTTGAAATATCCGAAAGGCATTGAATAGACTGGAAGGGGTGTAAACTGCCGCTAAATTATTATGACACCTTGGTAAACATAAGGGATCCATTTACACCTCTAATTCATAGTCATGTAATAGCTGGTGCAGGCCTTAAGCCCTTTGAAACGTCGTCTCAAAGTTATATGGCTTTCTACCCTTTCGTGACTCTCTGCTTCACAGTCTTGAGCTTGGAGGTAAGTTTACAGTGAAGCTAATTCCTGCTTTACATTAAAAGAGCCTTTGGCCTTTGAAAAAGAAATGAAGGAGTAGATATAAAAGAAAACTAGAGTTTAGGTTTAGTACACAATTTAAGAACTGGGAAACTTAGATTGTCTCTTTTATAACATGGAAGTGCTTGGGGGCTAATGTAAAGGATATGCAGAGGAGTAGTAACTTGTTTCATCTTTTAATTAATTAGTGTAAAAGAAAGACGGGTAGTTTTAGGCAGGTAAGTGGAGGAGGAACAAGGTAAGTTGAGTATAGAGCAAGGCTTATTAGAAATCCGTACATTTCTCCTATACTGTTATATCTTTTTCCCTTTGTTTTGCTGGATTTTAGAAAACATGGAGTTTTATAAAGCTATCATCTTTCCATTACCAAATTGGACAGCATAATAAAAATGATTATGATAAAATCCTTTATTTATCTTCAATCTGTTTCAATCCCTTTTACTAAATCTCTTCCTTGCTATTCATGAGGCATTTTCGTATCATACTAAATGGAAGCGTTCACCCCGAATTTAAATCTCTTTTTTACCCCAGGGATAGCTTATTTTCTATATGCTTTCTAGAAAAGGAAATCCTCCGTTTAAAGCCTGTCAAAAATTATCATTTTCATCTTCTACACAAGTCTCCTGAAACTAGGCTGTAGTATTAAGTCTGTAATTTTTGTAGTGTAGTTAATTTTGCTAGAAAAACTCGGGACGGAAGAGAAAGAAGGGTGTTGTCTGTTGCACTTAGAATGATATTTTTCTACCCGGGTTTTTTACGCTTCCGCCGTATGTCTTCTTCGGATTCTAAGCTATGATTGTTACTTGCTGGAGAAGAAATTCAACAAGTTATGAGCTAAAGCCCAGGTGGCTTGGTATTTTCCAGTCCAAGGATGGCTACGCCGGGGCCGTATCGGGCCGTACAATAAGTGAAAGTGATGGTCACGTGGTATAAATTGGTACGGCCGGCCGTAGCTACGCCCGAGCAAAATCTACGGCCGATGTGTCCGCCCGTTGCTAAAAGTGATTCTAGTTTTGCTGATATTTTGCTTACAAAAGCATGAAATGTACTCCCATTGATTTACTTGGGTGACAGATGATCATTTTGTGATATTTTGAACTTTGATTTGCATTAAAAATTTTCCCGCCGCCACAGTGACACTGTGTTAACAACTCATTGCTAGGCGTGTTGCTGGTGGTGTCTCTCCTGTCTTGAAGCTGATTTAGTAGCGACTAGTCATACGAACATTAATCATTTTATTTTACAGCCGTGGGGCAGCTGGTCCAAGCTTTGGATCAACGCCAACAAGAGAAAGGGGGAGGAGCTAACAGTGATTAACAAAAAAGGTTCTTCTGGATCAATGGGTCACATAATCCATTGATCCATCGTAATAATGATTGATCCAATGATCTAGCATCATAATACTGCAATGTTAAATATTATTATTTTTGACGCTAGTAGCTAGTAGGAGGTGTAATCAGGAGTGCGTTGATATTTTGTGTTGTCCAATTTGAGAGTTTTCGGTGGACTGGGGGTAAATACG
This sequence comes from Sminthurides aquaticus, assembly GCA_906901655.1. NCBI lineage: Eukaryota > Metazoa > Arthropoda > Collembola > Symphypleona > Sminthurididae > Sminthurides > Sminthurides aquaticus. The sequence goes on along the minus strand of CAJQTT010000005.1, from coordinate 4,927,596 downwards.
AGTCACCACTGTGGTCGTATGCATGTACGCTTGTGTAACTTATATGCCATGATTAAAGCTTTGCTTGTACCACGAGCTGCGAAGTTGCAAGTGTCTTCACGACATCCTAACAATGCTCATTGGACTGATATTGGCACACTTTTTGTGAGGAATGCATTGCGTCGGGTTCTGCTTATACGTTCATCATTTCCATACCATCATAAGCTAATGCTAAGCAGGAAATGATTTCCAGAGTATGCAACACTGCTAAACTCGACTTGAATTTTTAATTGAATTCTATTATCTACTTGAATTTGACATGCTGGCATTGTTCAGCAGTCATTAGTCCTTTAACCTTCTGTAAACACATTCTGCTACCTAACTGCGGAATTCATTCGGTTAGTGAAAATATCGCGACAATACTTTTAAGATTCATGAGCATGAGAGCTAATACTTCCAGTGTAACTGCTGCTTCCGCAATACACAATACAATACTAGAAAGCGCATCGCTCTCAAGTTTTCTCAAGCCAGCAACTATCAAATCATTGTCTAAGGTTGAAAGTCTATTCATCAAAATGTACCTACATTAGTTTTGAGTTAAAAAGAAGACCGCAGTGCTCATAACTATGCACGCTTGTGCAACTCACTGCATCTGATGCATCACATGTATATACGATTCCAACCCTTGTGTATGATAGAAAAAACCAGGTGCAGGTGCTGATCCAAGGTATGGATATTAGTTTCATCGGTTGTTGGACCAGGTGTATAAAATAATAGAGACTATAGACAAACGTATGAAGATTAAGTTTCTGAGGTCTAGTTTGGCAACTGTACGCTAAAAGTTCACAGTTCAAACCTTCCCGAGTAGTTTAACTATTTATTGCAGAAGTTGAGTTGCAATTTGAGTTGCATAGTCTCCGATTCAATTTCGAGCTCACTTTGCTTCTGTCGCGTCGGTCAACAATGACATTGCGTAACAGGAATTGAATATTAATACATGCACGATGATTTATTCAAATAATAATGGTTTGTTTTGATAGCTAGTTTTATTCGTACCACATAATGAATAATTTTTTACCGATTCTAAGTCATGGTAAGTAATTATAAATCGGCTACGTAACAAATTGAGCCCGAAAAGTAGTGTTATACATTGTTATACGCGTCTTTTGATGGCGGTGAATAAAATTAACATTGTAGTAAAACGTATCAAATCTTACTGTACGATGCGAATGGGTTGTCAAATTAATTCAGTAAGTTTTTCGCAAAATATTTCCGAAAGTCCCAAATAGGATTCGGAGTTATCATTAGTAGCACAGTGGTTGTAAATATGTGTCGTTGGGTACACTACATGCTGAATATTTAAGATGTGCAATGTACGTACTAAAACGTATTCATTCCATTTACTTGCCAATTGGTGCTCAGGCTAACGTAATATGCTACCGCTAAGTTGTGCAAAGTTCACCCAAAAATGTATGTGGCGATTTATAATATGAAGGGCAACCATATTAATGATAATTTTTTTCGGAAAACGTTGGTATACAGAAAACAGAACTCTGTGAGAGAAAACTCAACGCTTAGGTTAATTGTAACCCGAATTAACTAAATATGTTTTTAAAGTTAAACTTAAAAACTATTACATAAATATTATTTCATTTCGATGATTTGTTTAAATTCCTTATTTATGCACCGATTGAAGTATCTAACGTTTGTACTGTGGTCAATATTTCGAATTTGTACCAACCAAAGTTATTGCATTCGAAGATAATAACCACAGTAGTATTAATAATTTCCTCTCCTACGAAAGGCCCTGATATTCAGGGTCTACTTATTCAAGGATTGCATTTCTTGAGGAAAGTATCAAGATCATACAGGCAGCAAAACAATTCGAACCAACTGTGGCTATGATTTTAGTAAGATGTGATTTACACTTAAATAATTTCGTGCAGAGGAAGCTAAGAAACCATAATGAGCAACTTTAAATTATAAACTCGTCGTGAGTTTTCAAGTAGTTTCTAACACTTTATTTTTGTTAATTCTTCTGAGGAAACATGGAGGCAGTAATAATGCTGTTATCAGCCCTAAACATGGCAACGTCCAATCGAACATTAATATAATTGCGACAATGAAGATAACTAGGGCATACTAACTGAAATGATTATCAGGCAAAGTCGAGACGAGGAGTAGTGTCAGTTTAGTACCTGAATGCAAGGTGCAATACTAAAATACTTTTGTGTTCGTCACTCAAGTAAATTGCCACTTATTGTATGATTTTGGGTTCCAAAAAGATCCGAGAAGCCTTCTTGTTGCCAGCTAATAAGGCTTCTGTCCAGTAAGATGTGCAACCCTTGCTAACTAAATCACTAAGCGTTTACCAGAGTTACAAAAAAAATTATGAAGTAATACCATTGTATTGGAACCCATCGTTATGAATTGAAAACATTTTTGAAATAAGACTAGCTTAGAGCGGCCAGGGACGGTACACGAAGTTGTATTGAACTAACCAAACAGAATGAAACTGAATTACAAAAACTTGCAATCGATGATAATATAATCACACCACCTAAGATACGCTAAAGTGTGACCACTGTGGTTGCATTAATATACGTTTGTGTTATTTATATTCCATGTGAAATTACTTTACTGACGCAGTGAGCTGCTACGCAGCATGTGCCTTCGCGAAATCATGTCAGTGCTAAAAGGAATGCTAATTACGTACATATAATGAGAAATGATTTTGGTCGGGTTCAGATGATCGCTGCCCGCATTATACCATCGTAGTAAAGTGTTTTATATATAAGGATATATTTTATATACTTTTGATACGCATTTAACTTGCTTAAAGCACGTCATCGTAGGACAGCCTGATTTGATAGAGGATAAATCATGGCGATTTCTGAGTATACTTATCTTCAGCAGATCATCAAAGAATTTGTTTATAGAGCTATCAAGACCAGTGTTACTAATACCACAGTCCTAGACAATGCAATGCTAGACATTCCATCACTATTGGGAATTCTCATTTAGGCAACTATCAAACTATTAACGAAGATTCCAAAGATAATGTTTAAAATTAGCAGCGTATTCATCAATATGTAGGTAGATTAGTTGCAGCTGGGTGTTAACAAGGAACCAAAGTAGTCATAAATATGCACCATGTATAACTTACTACATTATATGCCATTTACGACTCCTGCGCATTTGCAGAATAGATAGAGAAGGTGATAGAGCTGAGGAGAGTGATTCTTGCTTTTGCAGTGCATAGTCGCGGTTTATAATTTTTAATAATAACACAACACTCTTGAGTCTGATGAGTAGTATAAAAATAAGAAAAAAAAGTATACAAATTCTAGGAACTTTATAAATGAAGTACATTGCTGGTTAGAAGCACAAGACAGAGAAAATTGGAAGACATCAGCAAAATTACTTTAAACAATTCCCTTAAATGTGTAATTGCATTTTATTTCACACTGGGGTTTTTAAATTCATCATGAAATAAGGTATTGCGGCATACATAGTAGAACAGTGTATGGAATTCTCCATGTGTACGTACAGGACATCACTTGAATGGTAGGTAGGCCACTGTGGCGCATCTGCTGTAGCGCATCGTAGCTTGGTGTTAATCTAGCATGAAAATTTTTGCTCAATGCTTAATACCAAGGCGGTAATAAGCAGTCAGAACTTACACTCAGAGTATACCACACCAGTGCTCCTTGTTGCAAACAGTGTCGCCGCAAATTGCAATGGCCGAAGCAAGGAAGTGCCTGCAGTTGGAGTAACAAAACTTGGTTTCCTCTACAGATAGCTTCGCCAAAGTTGTATAAATTAAATTCCTTTATTGAAGCTTCTTCAGAATTAAATCGGTGCTCGATGCATCTATTTCTTTTGGAAATGAAGGTAAATGCAAATCATTTGTGTGACATACAGCTAGCAATGGCAAAGAACTCATTACTAAACAATTAAAGAAAATTAGATTTAGGTAACTCACTATTGCTGTACATCGAGATGGTTATGCCAATATGCACAAAACTCATACAATAAGATTAAATGTGTAATATTCTTCACGTATGCTAAAAAGCAAAGTGGTTGTGCACTGTGTTAAATTTATTTTACATCAACGCGATTTTAAGGTACTAGTAGGCTACTAGTGCCCATTAGCACATATAATTATGTAAAGGCCAACTATGGAGACATGAAATTTGAAGAAATTTGACAATATTCACATTCGAAATTTTGAGGCTGAAATTTACGGCCCGGGCGTATTTCCAGTAGGCACCTGAAGGGCCGTACAGGGCCGTAACGGCCCGGGCGCGCATGGGGCGGACGTGGCCGTAGCTTACGCCTCGGTTGTACGGCCCTTTGGGCCGGGCCGTAGCCATCCTTGGACACGTCTTAAGGCTTTTTATGGACTTGCAGAGTTTGGGATCAAGCCCTCCCTCGTCGAGATCCATTACGTGTTGCTAAGTAAGTTCTCTTCCCTGGTTTTATTGCCCATGATTCCCATTAAAAGTTTTACGAATGCGGTCGGCAAAAAATGTCTGAAGTTTACAGCAACATATTGTTGTTCTTTGTAGTTTGTGCGGAGTCAAAGAAGAAGTAGTTGAAATTGTAGGTGGTAGTTGGCAGTGCTTTGACAAGAATTAACTTTTTGTTAGGCAGGAATTTTGGTTTGAAAAGTTTGTAAAGCTTTGCTAAAATCATTTAACGATTCACGAAGTTGCGTAAAAGCTTCGTGAGCTACTGTTTGTGTATTCGGTAGTTTATTTTATGAACTATGAACTGGAGAGACGTGAGTTTTGAACTAAACCTTTTAACATTGCTTTGAAACCGAATGTTAGACTTGCTAATGCAAGATGTATTTTAATAGGGAAGGTAATTGAAGAAGCTGTGAAGGTGATATAACTTTGCTACTGTTATCAATTAGTGTATTTGGATTTAATTACATGGATTGTCGGGAAACGTTTTTGTAAAAAGCTGGAAAAATTCGTGTAATTCCAGTTGCATTTCTGTGTTTTTAGCTTCAGATGGGAATATGTGAGACATTTTTTCAAATTTCCTTATCGTTGAATATCTTCTATTGAGAATATTATGAATTCCGGAATCCGGATTCGGTAGGCGTCAAAGCTTGTTAATTTAAAAAGCTTTTGAATACAAGAATCAATGAACTTTTGTTCAAAATCTGGGTGAAAGCGTGTGGTAATGTTTAAACACAAGAATCTAGGAATAAAAAACCTTTGTTGGCCAGAGGAAGTCGAACTCAAAGGGAGACGGAATCCTGATCAAAGGAAGCAATTGCTTGTTTCCGATATGTTTGATGCACTTGATTGCATGTTGAAAAGAATGTTTTTTCCAAAGAGCCTTTCTCTTAGTTTTTCTTTTCAAAGGTTTCTGAAACATTACAAAACCCAACAACCAACTAAAACTAGATTTACAAGAGATGATGTTGGAGCTAGCGTTTAGCTTGTCTGCTACAAAATCATAAAACCAAGCCCAGGAAAAGAAAAAAGACACTGGACAGACAAGTTTCCTTAGGAAGCATGTAAACCATGAGAAGATGGAGGAAACCTCTTTTGGCTTGTCATAAGAATTAAATTACACGTCGTTCAATTCAAGAACAAGAAGCGGTATTGCCATGACAAACCAGTGAAAACTTGTGTGAACTGGCATACGACGAAGTTTAAAATTTTCTCTGCACGTTCTCGAACCTGGTAAATCCGCTGTAGTACACAAAGGTTGTGTTGCGAATATTCGCGAATCCGAGATTGCTCTTTGAAACCGACTAATTCATTAAGCAAGAGAATAATTTTTCAACAAGCTATTAAGCATTTTAAGTCTGAGTTAAGTATGGAATATAATTAATTGCTGAATTGTGGACCAAGGAGTGTGAGCGTCCTGCCGTGTCTGTTTCCTCTATTTCACGCTCTTTGCGTGAGGTAGAGGTGAAGAATATAAGGGCTCGGATTGATGAATGTTGTACAAGCTAAGGCAGACTGGTGAATGATCACGGACCAAGATACAGGGATAAGATAAGGCACTTGAAATAGGGCGAAGGACTACATAGGAGCGCGTCTTTACTTAAACTCCGCCGTAGGATTCACTTGAATTGCTTTGGAAATCTCTATTGGAGACGGCAGAGCTTGCGGATTGCTCACTGGCTTGAGAAACATTTAAGACGGGAGATGAAAACGGAAGAAAAGAGGATGAGGTATAAGGGAAAGCTATAACTTGTTTTCTGGACTTGTGACCTGGGCGACAAGGATTACATATTCCGGCCTCTTCTTGTCGCGCCACCTTGTCCACAACACGAGACAGCCTCCATAATTCTTACACGCACCTTTTGTATTTTACCCACACATAAGCAAGTTGAATGAATGAAATGAATCCTATCCTACAATACCTCAGCTCCGTCGATAATATCAAAGAAAAACAAGGTTTACAAGATCTTAAAGCCCTAAAAGTTGTAGATGCTGTGTGTGTATTGAATGTACGTGGATGGATGAGGATATTGCAAGGAAGCTGTCTCAAGAGCGCCACCTACAAGATTTATCTATCGTCGCGAATTATTTTAGAGGCATCACGATTACCTCGAGTTTGCTAAGCAGCGGCTCCATAAACCGTGACAAAATGCAGTGAAGAAGCTTTCAAGGCGCTGCTGCAATGCTGAGCTTGAAGTGGTTGCTATGGGTGTAGGCAGGCCTTGCACTAATGTAGTATCGCGATAAATACTTTTTAGGGAAGGGTTCAGATAGGAAGGACCATGTTTTTAAATCTAATCGCACCCAATTACCAATTACAAAATGACGATGAGATTTGAATCCTCTCTGATCCTATTTTAATCTAGGACAGATTTCATTAAGCCTGAGATGATCATCATGACTCTATGCTGTGATTCCAATGATTACCGTCACTTTGATCCCCTTCTTTTTTCAAAAGGAACCCGCTTCACACCCCTTCAAATTCAGCCTTTACGCAAGCTTTGAAGCTACAGAAGTTGGGGACAGCCATTAGCAAATTGGTATTTGAAATTGGTGGAACTTTGAAAATGCTTGTACGCGCTTGAAGGCTTGAACTGAAGCGAGAAACGCGTATAAGAAGCGCGAACATCTAAATCGCGTACACACCTGGCTGGCTGAACTAGTGACGGCGGACTTTTTTTAGAAACCTCTCATCATCTTTGCTATCTCTTCCGAATGATGTCGCCTTTATTTATTTAGTCCTACACAGTTTCCTTCCCCGTAGATAGGAAAATGATGGGGCTGTGTGAGAGTAGAAAGAATAGAAGATGGAGGCTTTGTGCGTCAGCCCCGTCATTGAATTCATTCACCAGTACAAACAACAGTCCAGGTCGACCGGCCCACCGGCAAAACATATATACAACCTTGTCGGCTCCGGATCGGAGAAGAGACGGAAAAAATACTCGAGACACTCCAGCAAACTGTAGGACCTGCTCTACGTTTATTTCTAAAAGTCGTCGTATTCAACCATCACCATCTGGCACACAGCGTATACAATGAATGTGTACCAAAAAACTCGTCAAGTCCTTGCTTGTTTAGTTGACAAAGGCGGGCTATCTGGAAGAAGAAGAGGCTCTGGACTAGGAAGTGATAAGATAATTATGATAATTACCTCGAGGAAACAATGCTGCCATATCTATATAAATTAAAGACTAATCCTTAGGGTGACCTACACTTGTTAACTGTATATACGAACATATGCACGCATCTATAACCGGGAAAAATCTTGAAAATATCTTGGGACCCATGAGATCCCGAGAGTGTCGCTAAGAAAATTGAAATTACTCAAGGGACTCGCCTTAATGTAAATAATTCTATTCATTATCCATGTCTTTAAACTCCTAAACAAGTATCCCTTACAACATCCTTAATTAATAACCCGATCCTCCTCATTACCACTATCATTTTCCGCCAGGAATCTCGGGATGAGTCCCACGACCTTGAGTCATTCATAATGTCCAAGGAAAGCGAGGGTTTTCCCACTTGATTTCTTGGACAGCGTGTGAGTTAAGATGCAATTACGGCGAGTTGAAGCGGGATTTATGTGACTTGCTGATTAGTGGATTGAAAATCTTACCTGATTCACTAGTTGTTGAAAAGGTGGGGCGGATGGGTCCAAGCGGTCGAGATCGGTGTGGAGGGCAAAGTCCGAGAGAGCTTTCCATGGCGGCTGGTAAGACTGAACTTCAATGGGGTTCATACCTAGAGGGCTCTCGTGTCGTACGGGGCTGCTCGCGATCATAGGTATCCCTTGCATCGAACCGTATCCTAGCTTCCTTCCCTCCTGTAAACAATTCCAATACTAAAAACATTGGTTCGGAAACATTCATGTGCTCGTGAATTTAAATAGCCTAAACTACGCTACTGTTAGTTTTAAAATTAAAAAGTTTTTTGTGTTAATAAAAGTGTGTATAGTGGAGAGGAAAATGAGTTAATTCTGGCTGAGTGCAAGGTTTACTTTGAAGTTTAGCATAATGTATAGTGTTTTTGCTTTTTCCATAAAAGTTGCAATTTTCTTGCAAAATTTCAAAAATTCAGCAGGGCTTGAAAGAATTTTTTAAGTTTATGAAATATTTTAAAATCAGAGCGCTATAGCTTTATGAATTTTCTAGCTGCTATAAGCTTTCCTAGCTTTTAGTAAAATATATTCATCCCCTTCCGTGAACATCCCTTGAAGGGAATTTGCAAACATGAGACCACATTACGTCCCCTACACTCCATCCCTCATAATCACATTAGACTAGGCCAATTTCCCTCTGATCTACTTGCATCGTCACACCCCTACATTTCCAGGGAATGTTTTCCCTTGAAACAAGTTTTGGAAAATATATATAAATTCATCTAATCCATCCACCACCCGGCCCAGCAGAGAATGTATATCATGTCAAATGAAATTCCACCCCCTTATATTCCTTTCACATTATCCAACAATTACGGGGAAAGTTTGCTCCCTCTCCCTACGTACACGTTATCCTTCTTCCCTATTTTCAACTCACCCCATAGGGCTTATAACCTAATAAAAAAGTTGTCCCAATCCCGCCATGAGTTTCATGAGCCCTTCCTCACTGAGTGCCCACAGACTTTAGCTGCCTTCTTCCAAGGAGGGTCCTAAATGTCCCAGCCGGGTTCTACGATTCCCGTCACCTCTCAATTTCCTATTACTGGATATTACTCCGGTTCCAGGCTCCAGGGCCCCTGCCTGGTAGGGAGAAAACAAGAGCATGTGTCCTCAATATCCAGGAGCATCTCTGTCAAGATCTAACATTACAACTTATTCAATATCTACAAGTAAATCGACACCCCAACTGGGATGTGGAGCACATTTGGATGATGCATCAGCCTACTTGGCCATCAGCCTGACAAATGAACAGCACATCAATCTCTCTCTTTTCCCCGCTCTCTTTATCCAGCCGGGAAAATCATGAGTGCTCCACAAGGACCACCGAAAATAATCATGTCATCATCATCACGCTCTTTTTTACTGCCACCACCATCAATCCCTAAGTCGGGCCCCTCACACTCTGAGGAAACCGCTAGCAGCGGCCCGTGCCACCGTCCCGTTTCAAAATGTCCTGTCCTATACCCCGATAAGTTACTACTTTCTCTTACAGAAACCCGCAGCCTCTGTTTTCTATTATTATTGCTTCCCTTTCTTATCCCCTTATTTAAGAATCCAGGGCACGAGCCTTTAAAAAATAGAGTTCGAATGCTATCATCATTTAAGCCTTCTATAGCCCGGGAAATATCTATGAAATAATCATTATTGTTTTGGGGCGTGTGCCGATGTAAGGTTGAAAAATATTTTTCCCCGGGTAAAAACAAGTGATGGTTGTGCATGCAAAAGAAAATTAAAACTTGGAAACTCATCTTTCTCTGGATTGAGGGGTGCGTGCAAGCGGAAAATATTTTTATTACAACAAAACCATAAAGGCCGGGAAGATGAGAGAGTGTCATATGAATACAAATTCGTACAAGATTACTATACCACATGCAGTGAGTGAAGTCAGCTATAATCCCTAGTAAATTAACTCTTAAAAACTCACTAAACATTAATAATAATAACAACAACAGACACGTTTTTCTGGGGTTGGCTTAGTCAGGCAAGTAGGTTTTGTTTAAGCTGTTGCCTGTGCATCTACGTCTATCGATTAACTCTACAACTCTACACAATTAGGTTATTATAGTAACGTACGTATTTTAGTATCACAAAGTATCCTCCTTGATCATGGGATGGAGTTAATAAAACTAAACATATGTTGACTCTAATTATAATTCGGTAGATCGATGACTGCGTTGCAGTCAGTAGAGGCTGGGGTTATTAGCTATGGTAGGAAGAGTTGGATCAACATTAAAAGAAATGTGATTATATAATATAACATATGGGGATTGTTGATCTCGTGTCACCTGTTTATAAATTACCACTCAGGTTTTCCCCCTGTAGTAATAAAAACTATAAAATATAGACTAAACTGTTGACAGGAGATAAAAAATAGCAAGCATAGAGAAGACAGGAGGAGCAGAGGGTAAAAATTTCACGAATAGTTCAAAGGCCTGAAATATTTTCGCGAATATTTTGCATGGGAATTTTTTAGTGGAAAAAAGTTATTGCTCTGCAATTAATATTTACAACGTGTGCGAATAAAATGCGAATAAAAGTTCACACGCATAGTACTGTGACTGGAATGAGGGAGTGTAAAAAGATGCTGTAAAAATTTCTGACTATCATTTTGCAATTTGAAATAAAAGTTATAACCTCATGAACTCTGTGAGATAAGCTATAGTTAAGCTAGCATACAGAGTTATGTATGAATTAAAGAAGAAACAAGAAATGTGGTGTTCTCTATCTTAGGTCAGGAGTCAAAAAATTCGCAATATTATTCGCAAAAACTGCGTGGGACTTTCCTTTAAGAGCTAGTGGTGTGCGATTTTTTGCGGATTTTAGGGCATCAGACTGTTGCTCTTTTTGTATCATTGGCATAGTATTTATCTAGCTACTACCACAGCAAGTATAATCATCTGCAATACCCTGGCCTGGCCTTGCCATAATTTTTCGCACATGTTTGCGAATAATTTACGAGCTTATATTATTATCTTCCTGAATACACACACACACTGTGATGCTGCTACCAAAAGGCTGGTGTGGAATACTTTGCTTCTCCTCTCTGTATTCTGTAGCATGCTCCTTATCATTTATAAATCTGGATAAAGCGCCTAATAAAAATAATATTCATGAAATTCATTACTATGTACGACTATTACTATTATCATTTTCATCAGATTATCCTCTCTTTCCCAGCCTTAACGTAAAACAAAGTGCATCTTTTCTGCGAATCCTAGAAAGTAGACCTTGTTCCGTGGAACAGGTGTGTGATGGAGGGAATCTGAACCTTTAAGAAAAATACTATTCCTCATTGAAATATTCGCATACTTGGTTGTCGAAATCCATGAAGCTATAACGATATTTCAAGTTCTAGACATGATTGAAGGAAATATCTTGTTTCGCATGTAAAATTTTATAGGAATGCAAAATATTCGCGACATATTTTATACCATTTTTACGTTGGATCTCTCTAAATTTACCATTTATTATTGCTACGCCGGGCGGGATTGGCCTAGGATTTTGGAATTTAGGATGTAGGGCTAATAAAAGAGGTAATATATAGCCGAAAGATAAGACTTGCAATAAAGATACGGAATTATTAATGTAAGAAAACTTAAGCGGCTACGTATTATTACTCTCGCAGCTAATAAAATTTATGAAAGGTGAGCAAGGTGAGAGAGGGAAGAAGAAGAGCGGACGCAAAAAATGGGTTACAGGCAGAGGTGCGACAAGAAGTAATAATTTTCGGGGAGATTTTTAAATTTTACCCATTAACTTTGAACTGAACGCAAGCTAACTGCTATAGACCTTAACTAAGGCAACCTGTGTTGACCCTTTGGTCATTAAGCTTGCTACTACAAGTTATCAGTCTTATTTCTTGGATAGTCTCTCGTCTGTAAACGCTTATAACTCTACAATTGTATGCACTAGGATATTCTACAGGGTTACTATAATAATGTATTAGTAAAAGTTAGGAAATACAATTTAAGGGTGTCAGACACAGACGGATAGAAAATTGTAGGACCTCAGTACCTTTTCTTGTTGCTGCATTATTTTCATAGCGATTGCTTTCTTCTTGTCCTTGCACCCTGTAAAACGATACTCAGAATCATTGCTCTGTTTGTGAGAGGATTGAGGATTTTAGCAATTATTATTATTATTATGATTTTGTCATTTATGATGACGCATCTTTGTTAAAATTTTAGACTCATTATCATAACTGTAGTATATTTAAGGGGAACGAAAGAAACTGAAATGTATTTTATAAAAAAAACGCTTTTATGTAAATATATTTTACAATTGTTTGAAAAATCTTACGTTTGTTTTGAAACCAGACACGAATAACACGTGGACTCAGGCCAGTCATTTCCACCAATTGTTCTTTCATGAGGGCATCGGGACGAGGATTTGCATTGTAGCAGGTTCGGAGCGTGTGTAATTGTTTCTCGTTGAGGACTGTTCTCACCCGGGTTGGCTTCCCTTCTCCAGATTTTCCATGGCCACGACCTTCCCGGATTTTCCCGATAACCGTACCGGATTCGGATGAATCTGTTTCAAGGAAAGCAAAATAATCCACGGTTAGTTTCGCTGCGATGTGTCTCTCCCGGGCATAATCATGAGGATTATGGACTTTTCTACGCCTGCTTTCACTTTGGACTTTCACGGGTTTCAAGGGGGCTGGGACTTTCATTTGTCACTTATCGCGGGCTTGGAGTTGTGTGCAATCTCTGTAGGAGATACCCGTAGCTTATGCTCTGATTCACACGGTGTGCTTTGGAGTAGCTTCGGTGGCGAAGCTATGGATACACAGCAAAGAGGACTTGTATGACCCCGGGAATCCGGATTCTCAGCACATCTTTTATCAACTTTCCAACCCATCAATTTCACAAGTACATCTTCACTCAATTCAGACCCACCCTCTTCCCTCTTTGTCCCCTGAAAAAACATGCTCTTCACAACTCAATCATACACACAAGTTTTAGTCTTTTGTGCAAACTTTTCCTGCTTTCTCCTCCGGGTTCATACAAGCTGGGTTCTCTGAAATGAACCCGCCTCCACTCCCGCCTCTGTCATTCGCCCTCACAAATGTCAACTTTCCCCGAATATATATTCTATCTATGCCAGCTGGCGTGTAGTGTCAGCGCGGAGATAGAGTCTCTTTAAAGGATGCTGAATGTGGAAGTGAGTTCCTAGAATACTCCACACAGCACCCTCGGTTTTGAAAGGCGTGAAAAAATTCACAGAGATTTGATTTTTGAAAAACATTTTAAATCTCTTTTCCACGTACATTCTATTATGCGTTCGCTTGCTACTATCCGCCTTCGAAGCCAGGGAGTTGATAGAATCCTGTCACAAGCTCTCCCGCATGAATAATTTCAATTGAACACTCGCTAAATTCCCACACCCTGAAAAAATAGCCGGATTTTCTACACCCTCCACGACATCTCTCCTCCCATCCTCGTCAGTCACGTTGGATTTAGCTCTGTGACCATGAAAATCAACTACAGGAGGCTTCTTTTTCACCCTCAGCTCTTTACCGCCTCTAGCTTTGCTCTCTCTGCCCTATCCCCATTAATGCCTTAGTGCTTGCCCCTTTGCACTTTTTCACTCGCTCATTAAATTACTCTCAATCATAATCTCAGGATTTCCTGACAAACTCTCGTATTACACGTAACAAATGCTTTTATATACATAATTATGGAAAAGTGACGAAAGGAATATAACTACCCAAATTCAAGGGTAATGAAGCGTTTTGCTGGTGTTTCTGAAGCTGGAAAAAGCGCCCTCTGTCAATAACTTCGTTAGGAGACTGACTAGGGAAAACAGTAATTTCATATTTTGTGTAAAAAAGTATCAAGTGACTCTGTTATGAACGTACAGAAGCTGTATAGCTCCGTGCTTCATTACGCGTGAGTTACATCAGTAATTGTGTTAACACAATTACCCGGCAGCTTCTATGACATCCGAGACCTTGAATCGCTCGAGGCCGCAGCTTGACTAGCTAGCAACTTCCTAGTAGAATGTTACTATGTACTGCTGTATAACTTGGGACAAATCCTAGCTAGTCCCAAATTAAGTTAACAAGGATGAGCTCATGTTTTGTTTTTGTTCTAGATTTCGCGAAAATCCTAGCATCCCTTCAACACTAAGCTAAATACAGTATTGCAATAGTGCGATGAGACAGTAAATCCAGAATTTGATTACTCAAAAATCAATGTAATCCAATTATTTTCAGCAGGTTTTGCCAATAAGCGATAATTCTCCTTCTACTCAATCCATACTGTTTACAAAACATTATTAGAAGTGCCCTGCGGCAATAGGTAGAACATAATATCATCAAGTATTCTGAGCATAGCGCGGAATTATTGTTGCTAGAAGAGATACTCGGGTAAGGAGAAAAGGAAGAGGACTTGAATTAAATGAGGATGATACAATAATAATCAGTGGAATAAGTGGTGAATTGAAGTGGATGGGAGAATAATAGGAAATAATTGGATTGGAAAATATTTGAATGCTATGAATAGAATGGGCGTGGACTTTACGAGATGATTAAATGATTTAATAATCGTTTTTAAATATTAACTTGGAGCGAAGAATTGGGACTGGGAGGACACGCTGATTTAGCCGTACATGTAAAATATGTGACATTGAAATAATTCCCGGATGGATTCAAATCTATTGAAATCCATTGAACACATTGACTCTTTCGTGGACACCCGTCCATCAATGCATCGTTGGAAGACAGAGGATTCAGGGCCCGGGAAACAAGGGATGCAGGGAAGTTACCGGCAGCAGGGCTACCCGCACCGGGCCTTTTCGGTTCCCAGATTGAATTGTCGGGAAATCAAGATGCGGAACGTGAACAGTTGTGTCTGTTCAACTGTCAGAGGCCCCTCTGCTGGTCCACCTCCTCCCCTACAATATCCCATATCCTTTTAATCAGTCACTCTCTCTTGCTCTCTGGAGTGGGTAAACAAACGTGTGGAATTGAGCATACTCGGGATGCATCGGAGCACAAGGAAATATTCATTTAACTTGTCTAGGTATTACGTACTGGAGAGAAACTTTTTTATTTTACAGAAAAATCAGGGAGGAGGGAGTTTATATTAACTGCTGTTGCCACAAGGGGGCAAATAAACTGCCGAATTTAAGGAGGGTCGTCCTTGGGTCTTTAGAAATATATTAAAATGCAATTGAAAAACCAGCCTTTGACACCATATGCCTTGGAGAAGGATGACCCTGAATCCTTAGCAGGATGATTATGGGATGAACTATAAAGATCTAGTGGAGGATGGAGGACGGATGAGGGAGCTTTGAAAACAATAGAGGAGAGAGAACGACAAGTGGAACAACTAAAGGCCCCTTGCTAATTCATGGGGTGCAAGAGGAGGAGGGAATCGGTGTAGTTAAGGGGCTTAATGCCCGCTTCAAAGATACACGGGTAACTTGGGCCTTGATTGTCTGAATACCCGGGCTTTTGTGATTCGGATTTTGCATTCATGGCTCCATGGAAGCAAGGAAGATTATTCTCTATTATGCTATACGCGCTACCCTCCCGCCTGCCTCACAATCCTATCACACTTACCCTTCCACTCTATTGAACCCGTTAACACACCATTCTCCTATTCATATGCCCCTAAAGGCAGACAGTCAGTTGGAGGAGCAGTCAGAATCCCCGACATTGACAAATCAATTAAACAAAACCTGGAACTTCTTCAGGTCAACCGTGACCGTTCCGGGTGGATTTAATTTACAGGAGAAAGAACATCTTTTCAAGGAAGTTGTCAAGCTGAATCTACCCGCTGTTGTGGGAGCTATGACTTTCCGGTGTAGAATCTACGAGTTGCTGACCAAACCCCGGAGGATTTCTGGCTCATGTTTGGAAGAACTGCTATTCAACTATGCCTGCTGACCATTGCATCCTGTTCTAATGCCCGGAACGGAAGCCTTCACTCTATGGGTAATACAGGGCCGGAAATCCAAAGATGACCATTGCAGCGAAAATGTTGATTGCTCTTCAACTAAATCAATGCTAGAGTGGACATAGTATGGAGCTGGTGAAATGAAGGGAATACTGGAATCGTCTCTTTCCATTAGGTAATTATTTTTATTATTGTTATTACAGTAATAATAAATGAATCCCGGGCCCACATTTATATCATTACTCTTCTGTCTCCATTATAATCAATGAACGGCCCCTGTCTTTATGAATTACGACCGAGCCTTTGATAGCCTCTAACCACAACCCTCTAATATCTCCACAGAGACTCATTTTCATTAAGGGCCGTGCAAGGGCTGATGCGTTGTTGCTCTTGTTTTACTTTGAGTTTTGTGAAGACTTGCTCCAGTCTTTAGGAGAATTGGATCTTATGGCTTTACGTTGCCCTGACAACACTATGCTTTCGGAGAAAATCTTTTGTGAATGAAGGAAGCGCGGAAATGTTTTCAAGATTCTTGGCCTCATAGTTTACCCGCCCAACTCCGCCTCAAGATAATTTGTCAGCGTGTTGAATTATCTTGGTGACAGCTCTCTTATAGAGAGTTCCGAAGAGAAATTTGGACTGCCCAGGTTTGAGGCTACGTTTCGTACCTCTGGAAAGTACATGCAGTATGGCAATGATGGCCTGTGCAGCCGCGACAGATGAAATAAACAAATAAACAAGAAAATACAATACACTCTTTGTTATTCTCCATTCAATGCTGTAGGTTCTGTGCTGTGTCTTGTGTCTGCATCTCTTCATCGTGAAGCTTCTCTGACCATTGAGTAGTAGATGGAGACATGTAGAGCTATTTACGATGCTGGACAGACTGACCACCGGCTCTGTCCAGTGTCTACTACTGGACGCTGGTCGCTTATCCAGAGCCCTGTCACCAAAGCCAAGTAGTAATGGCAGAAGCTAAGCCATCATTTACCACTTAAGGGCATTCTCATTGTCTGGAAATGATAACCATAGGCTCAGAACAGAACTCTGCGTCTGTCAGCAGTCATAGACCCAGCATGATCCTAATCTTGGGCTACTGCATGTCCGCTGAATTTTAGTTACACTAACAGTATCCAAGTATACACAGAACACTATGGAGAGGACCATGGATTGACCACTGTCCACTTTTTCAAAGTGTGAAGAGAGTACGAGCTATAACGGAATATACTGCAAATCCTTAGGAATCATATCATAGAACGATGCTTGAATCTTCTATCTATGCGGGGGGCTCGGGGAGAATGGAGTTGGGTTGATGATAGCTGTCATTGAGAACTATCCATAAAATGGATTATTGGCCACCGTCTCAGGCACTTGTAAAACTATAGTAACTAACAAAGGATGAGCCAAAGGGAGAAAATCCAATACAACCTTCTGGCCACATCCATTTCATTTAGTCAGAAGCAAATTTACTTCTCGTCCCGAGCTTTAACTGACTCTCTGCCAGTATTGTCTTGTGAAATTTATAGACTTCCCATTCTTGGCTGTCGACACTCCCGTCTCATCTCTCTGCCTTAAGTCGGACGGAGCAATTTGAAGACAGGATGAGATGATGCTTTGGATAGTTTCAGATTGCTATTCTGGAAGAAACGGCACTGCGTTTAGCTTCCCCTTCAATAAATCTTGTTGGGTGGATGGCCATTTTCTCTGCAGGATTTCAAGACAGTCTCCTATAAACATTTCCACTCCGCCATTGCTTATCAGATTGCTATCAGACTATCGGTAGCTGTAGTCAGGAGCGGAGGAGGAGGAGAAACTGGCCAGTTATCAAAGCTTGTAGTCGAGGACTTGAAGGAGGAGACGCCAATTTTGACAAGTCTATCTGTCTGACCGGAGAAAATGGCACACAATCCTACAGATATGCAGAAAGTGCGTCTTGAAATTGCTAAATTTTAAAAGCTTTACTGCTATAAATACTAAATTAGCTAAAAGAAGAAATTATTACTTTGCCACGTGCCGTGCCTTGTTGTATAGAGTCCTCCACCAAAACGTCAAATCGAAAAGCCAGTGGAGATAGGCGCTCAACACACGTGCATACATAAGGACTCGTTTGACGAATTGGTGGCGAAATCCTTATTTTATGATTTTTGTAAACTAAGGGCAAAGTTTATTACTCCGTAGGTCCAAGATTGTGTTTTCTGTTTTGTGCAATATGGAAGTTATACTATTTTACAATATCTAAGGCCTGCCTCCATTTAAAAGCAAGTTTCAATCGGCTTTAAATATGGTGTATGCATAAGCCTAGTATGCAAATGCTAAGTTACTACGTGAATGAAACAGGTTAGCTTTTTACAGCCCGCCACCTTGTTGAAAATTGCAATCAAATGTACATGAAAATACAGGACTTGAAACTAGTTTTCCTAAATGCTTGTCATTGTCAACTAAGCATTTGCCATCCGTCCATTACAAAGTTGTGACTTGTTCGGCCATGGCATATTTGGCGTTACTTTTATCCACAGAATTTACAAGCTAAACCCGTATTGTTTAAAAGAATTGGCCAGCCAAGATAACGATGACGGAACGGCATGGAACAAGCAGATGAGATGAGAAGGCGGTGGTCTTGGATTGTTGTCTCGTGATTCTTGTATATTTGTGAATTACCTTTTGGATTGAGACAGGTAATATAACGTTGGGAGGATGTAAATGCTTGGATTGATTCTCGTTTTCGATCCCTCCTCCTCTCCTTCCCTCACTCACCTCTTCACTTTAAGTCCCTCTATCTTTTTCTACCTCTCTTTGCATCCTCGCATCTACTCGAGTAATTCAAGGACAAGATTACGAAGAGTTGGTCGTGGAATTTGGGTGGGCTGTCTATAGATGACATTGCATCCAGCCCTGGACAAACCCATGAACACAGCATATGCTAAACTAGGTACGCTTAGCCTAAGCTACAACGTGCCTCAACGACACAAAACCTGAGGAAATAATGGGGTGGAACAAGAAACCCAAAGCCTTCTCTTTACTCAAGTACTTGAATAGATCACCACCGCATCCGACAGACTCATCCACTTGAAGCTACACGCCTCACAATAATGCCGACAATCTTACAATATGTCCAATTGTGCAAGGAAGGATTCAATTGTATTTGACTGACTGATTAAACAATCCATGGTTTCTGTTTAATACAAGCGCTGGCTGAAACATCTGGAAGCGTCATTGCTAGATAAGGTCCAGGGGATGGACAAATCCGATCAATATTTTCTATGGCTACTCCCATGGATTCGCGCTACACACGGCAACGTGTTGTTGACATGTACTGGTTGGAAGGAGGAAGATGTGTTGTAGGAGATGTGGAAAGAGGAGATGGGGAGCAAGGTTAAAAAAGCGGCTAGTCCTTTGAATTTCTCAATGTTTGCTCACAATATCTTCGACTCTCTCTGGATGGACTCTCTTGAAAATCCGCTCTTGAAGAGCACTCTTTAGTCTGTACATCCGCTATATGTTCCAGCGAGAGCGGATGTGCACATGGAGGGGAATATGGAGGAGAACCATGAGAATGAGAGGATAGAGGGAGGAAAGCAGGTATTAAAAAACTTTTCTTGGTTCAAGTAACCTTGGTATTGTTTATTCGCGTTGTAAAATTGTAGGACTAGGAGGAAAGGGAAGTGATTCAAGTAGGAGACTAGCCGCTTTTAACTTGCCGCTAGAGGGACTTGAACTCTTTAGAAAACAAATAGAAGACCACTAATGCTGAGTCCTCGATCGTGTTCCTCCAGGGTGGAGAGCGAGGCTTGTCCAGCTATAAACTAAAAAGGCTCTTGAAACTTCTCCCCGCTAGAAATCATCATCGTTTTTGAACGACGCCCTCCTCCGCTTGCTTCTCTCTGCTGCGTTGGACAAGTGGGTTTCAACATAACGGTACAATACACATAGAAGATTCTGTCAAGGTAAACTCGAGAAAATAAAATAAAAAGACCTAGGAGCAGGACAAGAATCAAATATATCCTTGAAGAACAAGCAGAAGAAAGGGTCAGTTTGAAATTTTGTAGCGGGAATTCTAATTCAGGTAAAAGTTTTTAAATGTAAAATATAAAAATTCAAAGCTTACTTACAGCTATTTGATAAGGCTACAAAACCATTTAAACTAGTATGCTTTAGCTGATTCTGCTAGATACTACAAACAATGCTTGCAATTTTACCGATTTTCATTTCAGTAATACTACTTATACTTTACTATAAAAATGATTGCCAAACAATAAAATAATATTACGTTCGTAGTTACTAGGTTATAATGGAGTTTGAGAAGGGCGAGTATGGTTCATTCCTCTAAAACCTTTCAAAGATTCAATCATCTCTGTCGAAATTAAATGGCGCCACTATATTTAATTGAAAATTGTAATAAAGTCCTCGGATTGCCCACTTTCTTTCTTGACTCTGCCTATTCTGCTCCTAACATTTAATAAGTCAGCGCGTGTGCTTCGTAGTAGTCATAGAGGTTAACTGAAAATAAGCTAGAGAGTAATTCGCATCTAGCGCTTAAGAGTTTCCGCTATATTTACTTATCATCTGGGTTTACTTTAAAATTTATTGCAAAAATGCATCAAGGAAAATCCTATCGCCCTCGTGGCTTTTAAGGATGACGTAAACTAGAATTTTTATGCTCTTGTGTTAAAGTAATTTTGACTCAATGTTCACTTGGGTTCACATCATATCAATTTAGAAAGCCAACCGCCCGATTTCATATCGAGAGACCGTTTCTGTTTCGGCTGAGCTAAGCGAACTATTTCTAGTTTCTCTACTCTGGGCGAGACAGAAGTCTGAGCTTAAGATAAAAATTCATACTGTCAAGTCACGTGGCTAATCAAAGCCAGAGCCGTTGAGAATGATCAAATAGGAAAACATTTGAGAAACGATAAGGCCCGAGTATTTACTCAAGGCTCGAAACTGGGAACAGAGACGGAGGAGGTGGATGGAGAGATTTTGCGAGAAAATGGGTTCTTCTCTATTTTCAAATTCGGATGATTGACTGAAGAGCAAGGAGAGAATTTCCGCTTCAAGGATGTCATGAATTGAATATCTATTTCCCTCGTTGCTAAAAACAATTTTGCTTTTAAAATTCACTATGAGCTTTGCTCTCCAATCTTCAATCAACCAAGCCAATGAGTTGGATGATGAGAGAAGAATTGACAAAGCCGGGCTCACACAGGGAGAAAGCAATGGAGGAGAGAGAGAGCTGTGTAGAGGGAAAGTCATCCCGAATGTTTGCAAGTGAAGCTATCGACATGGAATTGGACTAAATTATTCCGCAGATGAGCAAAGTCAAACTGTGGACTCAATCTAAACTTTCTCCAATACACGATGCAGTATAGGAGAAGTTGAAGCTATGCTTTATAGACGCCAGGCTTTTGCGTTAGTAAAGCATATGGCGTGCTGGTTTATACAGACGTTAGACGGAACAGGATTTGAGAAGGGTTGTTGAATCTAATTTGAATTCCAAAATGAAACAACAAACACACTATACACAAGGACTGAATTGAGAGCATAAGGGAAAGCATAAGAGACAAACTGGAATCGAGTTAATATCCCAGCTTGTTTTCTATAACCAGCCTAACATTCTTTCCCCTTTCTTTGAAGACCAATTTGTGGTTCAAGTTTACACAGAAAATTCAATTCAAAGCCGAATTTACTGTTTACAGAGTGGGGAAGGCGGCGGCGGTGGGCTGGTATGGAATCCTGGTTTTGCTATTACAGCATCCGAGCCTTCACTGTGCTTGTTCCCGCTTGCGTAACTTTAGTTGCTGTCAGAGATGAGCTTGATAGAAAATTCAATGACCGCAAAGTAAATATGAGGCTTGAGAAAAACAAATACAGATAAATCCTCGGAGAATTTGGAATTGTACTAGATTTCACATTTGCATCAACTTTCTCCCATTACTTTCATACATTTTGAAATCCGGCTTTCTTTTCAATAACTTTCATTCTACTTTGAATTACAATGGTGCAGCTTTATCTTTTAGCTTTCTCCTGTGTGATTGCTATTAAATTCTGTGATTTACTTTAGTTGCAGCATACGAATGCGTATATTCCGCGAAGTTCGAAACTTTCTCCTGTCTCCATGAGCCTAATCAGCTGTCTTGCTTCCTGTCTGGTGCTGTCTCCATGACTACAGCAACTGCATCCAAATATTTGCATCCCGAGTAAAATACATGGCACCCTAATAATTTAAGATTCAGGAGGGGAGGCATGGTTTACAACCTCTTGGAATTCAGGAACTGCATCTGTACGAATCTCACGTCCGTCCAAAACGCCCGCTACCCGGATCGGGACGACGTTTCAATGTTACATTTTCAACAGGATCCTCATTACTGTCCCCTCCTTTCTCCGCGCCTCTCCACAAATACTAAATCCAGTTTTACCCTCCTTGTTTCTTTAGCTTTCTTTAAAAAAATATATGCTGGACTAAAATAGAGGAGGAAGAAGAATAAAGCCGAGATCTTGTTTCAAACAACACTCCTCTTCTTCCTTTCCTCGTCTCCCTTCTGTAGTTGGGCTTTTGTAGATGGGAGACAAGAAGAGAAAGCTGAGAAAAATAAAAAGCAGGAGGTAAAACCTATCCCCTTCTTTTCTTTCACTTTTTCCTTTGCTCTCTCTCTCTCTCTTCTCCCCCTTTCTTCTCGCGTCTCTTACAACAATTTCATCCTCTTAAAAGAGGGAGGGAGCTGAACGACACGTATGGGCTTTAGCTTCCCGCTCTGTTGGAAGCTTTCTAAAATATTCTTTATTTTCTCCCTCCGTCTACGGCTTTCCCATACGGGAATGGAAACAGCAGAGAAAGTTTTTACCACACGGGCAGAGTAGGGAGCACATGGTGAGATAGAAGAAGATGGGATTCTCGGGCAAAAATCCAGTATGTACGTTAAGAAGTCTCTCCTCCTCCATACCTACCTTCTTATCCGGAACCGGGCAGGAAGGTAGGGAGGGAGTCGGGCGGGGATGTACGAGAAAGTATACAGATTCTCCATTTCTGGATTTTCTCTCCTACGCTTTCTCCATCCTCTCGTTTCCGAGTTCGTCAGCTCCGCACTGTGCTAACATTAGAGAATTACAGCCAATGAGGAAGAAGGCAATCCAGAGTGCAGTCATTGGAGGAGGGAAAGTCTACGAAGCGAGGAGAAAGAAGAGGGAGAAAGCAACCGTGGAGGAGAGAATGGGGGAGAGAGGGAAAGTGTACAAGTGGGATACATATGCAAGCCAAGGAAACAAGTCACTTCTCTTCTCTACCCCAATCATTGATTTTTCTATCTTCGCCAGAATCCGCATGCGATTCACCCATTTAGATAGAGCCGAGTCAAGTGACTCAAATAAACCCAACCATCCTCTCCTTCCATATTACCATTAACTCCCGCTTCTTGGTAAAATACCCGGGTCTATATTACGTTCTATGATATAAACAGTCTGGAATAAATGCCCGTATTTTCAGAAAATTCTGGATTTCTTTGACAGAGAGCTAAAAACCTCTGTACTTACAAAGAGCATAGCTGAAAATGTACCTGAATACCTAAACGTTTTGATTGTATGACCAAAAATATGTACTTGTACTAAAATGACGTACTACGGTACCTAAAAGTTTAGGCTAAAAAGCTAACAGGTAAAAGCCTAAGGTATGCAAAATGTTTTGAATACGTAGCGTATTTATGCTATGTACTTGTGTACCGTTGGAGCTTATTCAGCATAAGCATAGCAAAGCAGTATAGCTAGTAGCCAGAAGACTTTGGAAGAAAGTCAAGATCGTGTTTGTGAACTCTAAACGGAATGGAAACGAGGGAAAACTAAACTTCCAAAGCTTGAACTTGCCGCCC
Source organism: Sminthurides aquaticus (assembly GCA_906901655.1). Taxonomy (NCBI): domain Eukaryota; kingdom Metazoa; phylum Arthropoda; class Collembola; order Symphypleona; family Sminthurididae; genus Sminthurides; species Sminthurides aquaticus. Next base: position 4,903,727 of record CAJQTT010000005.1, on the reverse strand, counting down.
TTATTTAAAATTCTCTTGGCTTTCTCCATATTTTGAATTCAGCACGCATTCCTCATTAATATAAAAGACAGAGATTTGGAATCGTTTCAAGATTACCCGCTATTTTCAAAGCTATCATCAACCACTATGCATAGCAGTTTAAAATATTATCAGCAACTTTCACTCTATAAGGTTGAAAATGTACTCGCTATCGATATAGCAAATTGTTGATTCCAAGCACGGTTTCGTTTAAATAAAGCGGTGAAATTGGTCACGCTCCGAAAAATAATCTGAGTCTGTGCGAATATATACGCCATTGTTTTCTCGTGTTTGAATAATCTTAAAATTCAGTTCGAGAATATGCATACAAAGCCACAAAGTTACGGGCAGTTGTAATAAAGATGACTTTCACTCTTTTCCCTTTTAAAGGGTTCAGCTTTAGATTCTTTTTGAAAAGCTCGATTAGCACTGAATATTAAGAAGCTTGATGGATGGACATACAGCTATTGAGAAGCTCCTCTGGATTCTTTCCTAGCTCCAGCCCGAATAACTAACAATAGTAAAAGCTGCGCGAGAAAGTTCATTGAGGCGTGGGATTTCTGAGAGAATTTCAAAGGGATTCATAAAAAAATCCTCCCCGCCTTCACACTTTATCCATTTTGAAAATCCTTAAGCTTTTAAGGCAGAGGACTGGTTTCCTCTGCCCTTGTCGTCCTACGTAACTGGACTTGACTGGATTAAGCTCCGTGTTTGTGTGTGATTCTTTTCTTAATGCTCCTCTTGCTTAACTTGGGTGGTGGCTGGAAGGTATTAAGGACATTGAAGCCGCCCTAGTTTGCTTAGCTTTTATACGAAAATCCTTAAATCTAATCCCTTCTGTCCACATATTTGGCTCCAGTCTAGTCGTCTCCTCTCGGATACTTCATAATTCAGTTGAGAATTATTTCTTGAGGCTTTTGCCTTTGCTCCTAAACCTGTCTCTGTATTGAGTGCTCGGTTTGACTACTTGATATATTATAAACATGTAAGCCGGAACATGCATTTATTCGATGGTAATAACATATTGAGGAAATGGTTGTGAATGCAGAAGCTACGAATGGCGGAACGGGAGGAAGCTATCTTGACTTAATATCTTTGGATAGCCGTACTTTTAATCGGTTTGCTTCAGCCTTGACGTTTGAGCCGTGCTATGTATTGCATGCACGTTCACTAGGAGTGTCACCTTATGATTAATTAATAAAGATGAAAACATTGTGAGTCGTTGATTAGTTTTCTTCCGTGCATGTAATTTTCCGCTCTGTTCACGCCCACTACTGTAATATTCTCCTCTCGGGGTCGAAGGTATGACCGTTGTCCGGTTATTTCCCTCGATTTTCGCTTACCGATAGCTCTGACTATATAAATGTACGATGGTTTGTCTCAAGGACTTGACCGTTTATACACTAGTTTGAAGTTGGTTATATAATTTTTCGCATTGACTAGTGACTGTGACGAGTCAAGGATATTTCTCTCGGGAAATGGAGGACAGTTTTTTACCCGGGTAAATTTTGAATAGGGGTAAAATCGGATGAACATTAGCAGGGGAAATTTAAAACTTAAAAAAGGTTTATTCCGTCCTCCAAATAATGTCAATCAAAATACCTGCTGAAAATGGATACTTGTTTAGGAATATTTTATTGCTACAAGTTAGCCCTGTAATTGAAATCCGCATATTTGATTACAGACTGGAGGGGGCCGCAGACTGTCCATAATCAATTTCGGATGACTATACAAAACCTCGCTAAAACCTCTTTCAAGAATAACTGACAGGAGCTTATTGCTAGGCGTTCCTCCTTGGAGCAAATTGACGGCTTGATTGCAAATATTCGCTGATTGTCAATGTAAAATATACTACAGGAAGCAATGCCTTTTAGAACAACTGGAGTTAATTGAGAGGTGGAAATGCCACAGGAACCAGTTTCAATTCCAGCACTTAAGATTTTAATACAGATAGAATATCTCCGCCTTTGCCTTTGAAAAAGGTTCTGACATTTAACTAATTGCGGCTAAAAGCAATGGATCCGTTGCTTGGATTTTGAAGTAATTGAGAAATCTAGTAAAGTTCTTAAATGATTGATACTGTATGATATAACATGATAATTTCTCTAATTCTGGAGGCTACATATTAGAATTTTCTGCTTTCACCAAAAGATATTGACAATCATAGTGTTTTGGATTGCATGTGAAAAGTTTGAGGCTTTGAAGTCGTGCGTATTAATGAAGTTTTTACATTTTCAATGTAAGAAAAAAAGAAAAACAATAGAATTTCGTGAATTAAGTCCACGTCCTTCACGACTAGTATTGTTCTTAGGAATAACGTGAATAATGATAATAAGGATTTAGCAACGTTGATATTTTTTGTCGGTAAAAAATACGAAAATGTTTGAGAAGCGAAACGGTGACAAGAGAAATTCTTGTGCAAATAAGATTGTGATAATATTACAATAGGAGCAACGGCGGATGATGAATGAATGTAGGACGGGGCGGTACTGGAATTGAGGGATTGGACGATTGTATTTTTGCAAGTGACAAAAACCCTAGAGGGAGGAATCAATGAGAATGTCTATTGGAAGGTATATGGTTCTTTCAACCAACAATTGCCGAGCATAAGAAAAGAAGTAAAACGGGGCGAAAAACACGGAATGTTTTTCTTGGCAAGTAAGAATGACACGCGTTATTACAGAGTTGCGTTTATTTGGCGGGGCTTTATTTTCAATTCAAAGCAAGAGTATATATATTCCCTACTCGTTGCATGTGGGAAAGTTGTAGAAAAGGATATATATGATTGTGGAAGCGTAGGAATAGAGTAAAAGATTCTTACCTGAGTTGGAAGCTTCGTGATGAATAGGTGTGACGGCGGGTGGAGTGTTGATATTGTTCTCTCCGTTGACAGCTTTCTCGAGAACTTCGTGGTCGTCTTTACAAAAGAGTCCATCCTCCCTGAGTGCAAATTCGTCACCAGGCACCAACTGCCTCTCACACGCAACACACCGGAAACAATTCATGTGGTATATCTTACTCCGAGCTCTCATCACGAAATCATTCTTGCTAAAGCACAGTCCACACTTTTCACACTTTGTACCGAATAGACTGAAACAGAAGAGAAAGCATGCAAGAATGTAAACATGGTTGGTAAGAATGAAACCGGAAATTAATATACAATCATTCGCCGGCAGTTACAAATTCAGATCGGAAGATCTCCCGCGTCAATTTTTGAATTCGTACCAGGCGGAAGTTGAACCGGGGATCGGGTACTAGGAAATAAAAAATCCGTTCCTTACCTCACATAATCTCTTTTACAATACGTTTTCCCGTCCCGGACAAAACAAGTGCATGTCTCGTCGAGGAACTGATGACATTCAACGCATTTAAGGCAGGCGGCGTGCCATTCCAAGTCCGGAGCTACCCGGAGGATGTACTGATCGTGTATCCTGGTTCCACATCCGACACACAGACTCAGCCGCCGCTTTTCTGAAATACACAAAACAGCAACTACGCATTGTATTAGTTTGCTCGAGATTTAGGAGAGTCGTGCTCTTGTAATAATCATATTCACTCGATAATCGCATCAGCAGCAGTAGCAACAATAACAATACGAAGAGTAGCTTTTAAGGTAGCTCCATACAACGTCCTACCCGGGTTTTAGCGGGTACAGGAGTTGTGGCACACCCTGCTGACTACCCTGACTGAGTTCCAGGGTGTTTCTATTGTTAAAACCCTGAAGGCTCGTTATTACACCTGATTGACTTCTCTTTGAGAGATTACAAAGATTACATGTTTTATTGACCCGCTACCATCCCCTTCATCACCTCCGGGATGTACATCTGGCTCATCATCATCACCATCATCCCCCAAATTAATAATATTCCAATCGATTGCGCACAAAAGATTCGATTTCCTAATACTGCGATTTCACTACTACGCCTACTTTGTACCCGTCGCTAACAACTGCAGCAAAATACTATTCGCACTTGATCTGTTTTCTTAGACTGATGAATTCAAAGCTGAGATTAATCCAGATGGCGCTAGTAATGCCGACAGTACTATTCAAATTGTAAGCCATATGCTAAATTTTTCCACGTCAAAAAACTCAATGCCAGCATGGATTGATTAGAAGCTATAAAATATTGATGAGCGTGTGCATAAAATCAAACATTATCGAAAAGAGTAGTCCACACACAAATTAGGGAATTAATTTCCCGGGTTTTTATCACCCGATTGCCTCCGCCTTAATCCCGCAAATAGCGCCCAGGATCCAGTATTTACCAGACGGGGATTAATCTTTTAAAATATACCCGCCAGAGTAGCCAGAATGCTTCTCCTTACCTTGGCACCTATTCTGGCGGGTAATAGGGGAAAAAGCCCTTGGATATTTATTTATTACCTTTTTACCCTTGCTCCAAGGGTTTGCACTACTTCGACCCGGGAATCGGCCCATCAACTCTGTGCTTAAAAGACCAACGATAATCAGGATGATGAATAACAACATCACCACCCTTGGATCTCCTCCTCCCTGTAGCTACAACAGCTGATTACTGTGAATCACACATGGGTAATCATTGTGGCTCTGCTATCCTCCTCACCATGGAGTTACTGTGAATCATCCAGTATTTCTGCTGGAGGCTAGTCCGGGTAAAACCCGGGTAGGAAGCTCGCATATGCTTCCAGGAATAGTGAAATCCGCTCTGCCCTTGTGCCTATAGGGTTTGATTCAACCCTATAGCATAAGCAGGCGAAGGGAAATCAAGAGAACGGAGACAAAAAGCAAATGCACAAGTTGGCAAGGTTCTCGAGCGGAAGTAACTCTTATATTCCCTATTCATCTATTCTCATTTCATAATCATCCCCTTTCCTCCCGGGTTGGAGGTAATGCTAGCTATGAAAAAGCTAAGGAAAATACAGTGGGGGAAGAAATAAAGGGTTATAGAGCGTGCTATATGCGACAGATTACACAGTTTTCAATCATCATATTGCCCAGATCTGCTGGGTTTTGGAATTCTTGGAAAATGGTCATGGCCCTTCTGCTGGATGGATGCATTATGCGGAAATAACTCTTCTTCCAAATTATTATGTCCTCCTCATTCTACATGAATACTCTTCCATAAAAACTTTTGCAATTATCCCATTACACCAGCTTTCCAATCCTAAAGAGTTTTATATTCTTCTTCTACTTGCCTGCTTAGCTCTGAATGTTGAGAAAAAGTTGATAAATGTCCCCAAGTTGATGCATTGTTCTCTCAACAATTTCAAGGAGGCAGCTCACCACAATCCACACACACTTGCCCAATCCACTCTTGCATTCATCTATTCTTTTGGGACTTGTTGTAAATTCAAGGCACTGTTGTATTCTAAAGAGTGCGTCGAGTGTGGAGTAATTATCTTTTGCCAGAGCAGAGCATTGTGTTGTGACTGTGAGGCTACTCTGGTGGATTCTAAGGAGGAAATCGTCCTGGGTTTATTAATGACTAGGTTCAAGGCAAATTAACATGGGTTTTTTTCTCCCAGGTTTTCTCTACCTGCTGTTAGTTAATTATTCATTTTTTATAAATTAGATTCGGTTTATCTGGAATCCGTGGAAGAATTGCTTACAACCTGGAAAAGTTTGCAAGGTTTCACTTTCATTTAGCATCCAAAAGCATAATTGGACGAACAAGCTGTGGATTGAATCCACAGCTTGTTCTATTGAATCAAGCGCGTCTCTAAACTCTCGCTCGATACTGATCGATATATACGTTAATTGATTGATGGTTGCCTCCCAAAGTGGATAAAAAATCCTTATCTTTCTTATCCATCTCTTGCCTCACCTATAGTTTAGTGATAGCTTGCCTTTGCTTTTACCCGTTGCCGTTTCCCTTCTCTTCCCTCTACCGTTTGCTCTACTTTTTCGTCGATATGAACAAACGCGCAAAGCATAGTTTTGCTTCTCTGTTTTAGTTATCGATGACGACAAGACAATGTTCTTGTTAAATATTCAATGATGTGCTGCTACTCATTGAGCTATTTTGCCGTATACATGTTTGCTCGGACGTGCAACATTATTTGCCTTTATAAAAGCTATGCAGCTTTTGAATCTAAACGCATTGACTTTGATCAACTGATTTTCTCTAGTGCTAATCATTCTTTTATGTATGCTTGGCTTAATCAGTGAACTAGCTTTGCTATGCACTCTTCGGCTGTACGAGCTGAAAGACAGCGCCGGCCTTCTTTAAACAGTTTCGTTTTCCTATCAGTATCAATTCCTTTGATTAATTTACATCCTTTCACTCTTCTTTGCAAGTTGCCGACACCGCCATAGACACTGCCCTGTACCTAATGCCGACCTACAATACTGTAGGAACAGCTTTTTATCCATTCGACTCAAGCTTGAGGTCCGTCCGGTTGTTGCGCAACTTGTACATATTCTGCAGTACCTTCTGCAATCTAAAGGAATATTCCGCGCCGCTGCATTATCCTCTAATTAATTGCAAGCACATGGAGAACAGAAGGACCTGATCTACATCATGGTAATAGTATAGCAGAGGAATATGTGGAAATGAGTAGAATTATTTAGTCAAGCTGTTACTTCTTGTTTACAGGACAGATTGCGCAGGTATAGGGCAGAATTACTAACGTGCGAAAAATATGGGTTTCGGTATGTTCGCGAATATTCGCAATGTATTGCATTGTGCTGCTAATTAATTTATGCACAAATTGCTAGAATATACAGCTAACAGTATGTGCATTGCAGAGTCTCAGTTGCATAAATTACAAAATAATTTGCACAATATTAATTTATGCTAAGCTTAGCGAAATTGACTGGATTTAAATTATTTTCCTTGGCCTCGTAACGTTCAACAGACAAGGCATGCGCTACACACCCGTGTACTTTTCTATAACGACGTCACCATTTTTCACACGCTTTGTGCTAACCTCACCCTAGCAGACAATTGTCAAATATAGGCGGATGCTCATGTAATTTGTACGGAAAGAGAGGTAATGCCAGCTACAGTTTGCTTTGAGATTAAATAGACTATTGAAGAAAGGCATAAGAAAAAATGGGAGAGCGCTGAACAAGGAGGAGGGAATTGTGTAGACAAAGGTGCAGACGTTTAGGCAGTAAAAGGCAGTGATTCCGTTTTTCAGCTCATTCCGCTCCTAATCATCACGTGCAGAATGGGCAATTAGTGAAACTTTAATAGGCACTAAAGGAAGGTAAAAAATCCCGTGCAGAATCTATAAGACACTATAACACAGAGCCATTCCCATCAAGTACGTGGACATGATGATCCACACTTTTACTCCAAGAACTATTGCTCTATGCTTGCCCTTGTGGAGGGTTTGAGAAAATCTTTTTACAAGTCCCCCATTACAACCTCTAGGCCTTCAACACGTTGACGAAACTACTGACGTTGAGCAGCAACTAGGCTACATGGATTCCTCTAGCACCTACCTACCCTCGTATCTTTAACGGCTTCTCAACTAGCCATCAACAAAATAATTTAGCAACTCAAACGACCAATTCCCTTGGCTGTGTACAAACCGGACTGTAAACTTTATTCCCGGCCATTCACATTAACATTTAACGTTAAAAGTTGGTCGTTTCAGCTCCGTCTGAGGAGGACGGAGGAGGCGAACCGTTGAAGTAAAAAGTTTCCCGTAAAAACTCTGATTCTTCAGCGCTTTTCAAGATACAGTACAGTCGTCTTCCTGGGATTTTTCGCTATGACCCAGACTGATTGCGCGCTGTCGGAAGCGCAGCGTTCCTTGCTGCTAGCAGGCGCAAACATTCATTCAGAATTGAGAGACACACGGTTGCAGCTATGATGGTTTAAAGGAAAAGTGTTATGGATCTGCGTTTGATATCCGCACCAACATGGATCCTCTCCTAGAAAAGCAATGCCTCTTTAGTGTCTTGAGGAAGAAGGTTTCAGATTCAGATCCTAGATCTGCTATCATTGATGATGATCTACATGTATCTGATGCCTGGAGGATGATTTTGGAAGCCTATCACTTCTCCATCAAAAGCAAGCTTTGAAAAGATTTCAACGTTTCAAGAAGGGATGATTACTGAGGCTAAAAACCAGTATTACTAAAAGACGATGGCTTAACGCTTCTCTGCCCAATAATCTCTCAATAACACTGACGCATTCAACTTGTATATACATGAATAAGAATAACTTGGAGGGCAGAAGGCGAAGGAATCACTTCACACTCCAACCTTCCATCCATTCAACCATCCATCCGTCTCAAATCAATACCCACTACATTTTTAACGCTTGACGCTTCCAACACCAACACCACCCTCTTGGAAAGTAATATTGAAAAGGAATTGAACCCAGCCAAGCCAGCAGCCCCTGTGTTGCTATGCTTCTTGGGTAAAAAGAAGGGAGAAGCGTTCTTTGGATTTTCCCCGATTTCTCTTCCATGAATCCTTCATATTTTTCCATCAGCAAATCAACTAAAAAACTCTATGCTTCTCTACACGCTTCCCTGAGCAGGAACCCCTCCCAGTATGTCATACTGAATGAATTTTACCAAATACATGCTGCGTCTCGTCTACTTAATGTCGTACTTTCATACTACAACAACCCCATCATAATTTACACACATCAATTCCACTACTTTTCCTAATGGAATATCTCTCCCGCTCAACTTTAACCCCGGACGGCCTGCAATGCAACAAAACCAGACTGCTTAAAGAACCCAAGGGAAGGCGGATAAAGATACAAAAGGTTCTTGGAATTCTACCAGATTTTTGCATGAAAGAAAGGTTATTGAAATGAATTCTTATCGATGGATTCGCCAAAAATGATTAAAACGTGTACGAATCTTGCTCATATCTACGATATTTTACGATGACACTCAACGACATTCCAAAAACAAGTCCCGAAGTAGATAGATAAGAAAGAAGAGGGTAAAAATTTGCGGGCTGATGCTAGGTTGCAAGAATAATAAAATGGCGAAAAATGCAAAAGATGTTATCTTCTTGAACTGATGGTTGTAACTTACAACTTGTAAGAGAAAAGAGAACGTGACGTAGCTTTCCGCTATCATTAATTACCGTCTCAACTTTCATAAATTCCTTTGGCTTATGGCAATAATTCCTTGCATTAATTGCATAGGTCCATTAAAGCAAGGCTATAAATTATTGAATTTGGAAAACATTTACTTACAAGACGTTATTAAAGTCAACAAAGCTTTAAATCAAAATTCATAACGTTTTCTAACAAAGAAGCTTCAAATCAGCAACGGCTCCTATCGGCAAAGCTTGAAATAAAAATTCTCAACGTTTTCTATCGATAAATAAGCTTCAAATCAACGTTCGACACAAGGGTTAGGGTGGTAAAGCTTTAAATCATTTTCGCATTGATTGCGAAATTTTCAAAAATGCAGAAGTTGTATTTTTTTGTCAATCGCAGCAATGTCCGTAGCCGATTGGAAGTTTAAACGGGATTCCAAGTCTGAGCACTTTGAGTTGGAAACACTAACCAGACTGAGGAAAAATAGATTGATACAAGAGCAGAGGACAGAGAGAAACAAGCTCTGTCGAGACTTTGGGGCTTGTATTGGCGCCTTGTAGTGAAAACATTTCTGTGAGTCGCTGTCTTACTTGTGTAAATTCTGAAAACTAAGGAAAAACTACCCCAAATATAGATATTTTGAAGAAAGCTAAAGGACGAAGGCTTGCCTAGCGATATGCTAGATACAGAAGGTTAGTTGAACATCTCTCGCGCTCGTCTTGAAGAGAGTTAAAACAGGTCAATCCTTGGCGTTATCATCAAACCCTCGTTATCTCAAGGTTTCTCGGGTTTCCTTCGTTTCTCTTTGGACACTAATGAGAGAAATTTTAAAAATGTTCCTTACTACATACCTGCTTGAAATCGGCGATGGAAGATTCATATGCAACCTTGAATATAATTGAAATACACGCTTGAAAATTCAGGTCTAAATGGATTAAATAACCTGAGCTAATTTTCGCAAATTTTCTTGAAGAACCAAGGGTTTTCACTGTCTCTCCCTGTGCCATTTCAACAGGAATGGTCATTGACCGATTTCCAGGGATCCACATACCATACCTCAAAAGTTCCATGTGCATCAATGAATAACCTAACCTCTGACCGACACCTCAAGTCAATGCTAACCTTGAAATAAATAGGTATTTAAATCCTTGGAAAACAATTGACCTCCAGGATTTAACGACCCTGCACCAGGGTAAAATAAAACTGTGAACAATGAAACAATACGCTTGCACGCGCGGACAAGGTTTAATTTGATATAAAAACGATGGTTTAAAGATTTGATTCTTGACACTGCATGGATTGTTATTTTCGGCTGCGGCGTAGTGTCATGAGGAAGCTGAAGCTGGTGGCTCAGTGGCCGAACCGGCGTATACGCAAGAATCAAAAAGATTCAACAAGATCAATAGATTGAACCGTGTTATTTAAGCCGCTGCGTCACCATCATTCTTAAAAGAACAAGTCTTGTTCTTTTGACTACATTTATTTTCCTCATTGTCGCTTCTTCAATTCCTCCTTGTACAAGAACACCTTTAAGTTTCCAGAACTACTTCCGATCATATGGGCGCTAATAAAGAAAGCGGCGGTTGAACTGGTTGCTGGATTCACGCATTTACTACGTTCACCACGTCCAGACTGGAAAGCTACACCCAGTAACTAAGACATAGAGAACAATAGAGACGACGACGGTGACTGGCGTTGGCCGTCGCCGAAGACCAGCTCTTATCTGACCTCTCATCGAGCCTCCTCCAGGACGTTATACAAGCAAGAGGGAAAGTCCCGTGTAGTAATAGCCCTTAATGACTTCCAGCCACCAGACAAAGTCTCCAGCCAACCTTACATCCATATAATCCAGTGCACTGTACGCAGGGCTTACACTAGAGCTAAACCTTCAATTCTATCTAGCCACAATACAGAATGAGCGACGACACACTCCCTGTAATCCTCTGGATGCGACTTTCCTTGAATGTCTTGTCTATACATTACTTTTACCTGTCCATGTCCATCCATGACGGAGGGGTCCGTGGAATACAGGAATATATACATATAAGCTGGACACGCTCTTCTTATCACTTATAATACGCACCTCAGTCACGGAATCGCGTAGAAAGAGAGTTAATTCTCAAAACGGCTCACTTGATTCACACACACGAGGGATAATTCCAAAGAATAAATTAATTATCATCTTCTCTAAGAGCTAGTCCATCTTATGTCTTAAAGCTTCGATTCCAAGCTAACCTTGAGGTTGTCCATGTGGTATTACAAACATGAGCGTCGATGTATATGAGTTAGACTAGCAGGAAGAGCCAATTTCCGGAATAAAAGTGAATAATGTCTCCAAGGAGAAAAAATCCTTAAGGGAGTAAATTACATGTTCCTTTCCCTTGCTAACTAGCTTGCATAATTTAGTAGCTGTGTGCTCTTGAAAGATACAAAACTAATTGGATTTTGCGAGGAAATATTGTTAATTTTTATCTATCAGCTAATTTGGATAACAATGTTATAAATTATTGATGACTAAGCAAATGGAATCCTAGAGGGCGTGTGGGAGATGGTTGCAAATTTTAAAAAGTTTCAAGAAAGTTTGTAAAATAACCTTTCGAGAATAGAGAATGTTTGCGAATTTTAAAAATTCACTCTAGTTCAACTTTAAGTGTAAAATCCCAAGAGCTGGAATTAAATTTGTATCCAATTGCGGACGGATTTCCTAAAATCCCCTGACATTACCTTAATCTGACAAGGAACCTTGTGATTGACTCGCCATCAAGCTCAGAGTCAGTCAGCCAGCCATAGCCCAAGGTACTCACCCGTCCATAGGGCTTGTGAGCTGAGAAAGCTACAAGACAGGAGGCTGACTCCTGAGAATGGATGCATAAAATACGTGGCTCCTGGCCGGGGTTACCTGTTTCTTATATTGGTTCCAGCTTTCCCTGTCTCCAGCTTTGTACGTCGTAGCCTGTCTATCCCTGACAATCTCACTATGCATACAAGGAATATTCCTTAAGGACGCGCCGGAGGAGGAATAAGGGAAGAAATAATGCATAACTGGGTTGGGTGGCACTGAGGAGACTATGACAAAACATGGAGCCAGAGTCAATTGTCAGTCAATCTAATTGGGGAAATCTAATTTTATTACTCGCTTCTTCTTGTGTAACTTTCCTTCCACCCTTTTTACAGCTCCTGGTAAAAGCTTCCTCTAAATCTTCTCATCACCTTCGCTTCTCAGCTAACAATTTCTAAATTATTCAACAAGGTACATATACAATTACAATGCTCGAATTATCATTATCATCAATTTGGATTCTATTACTTGCAGCAGGATGGAAAAAACTGAGATGATTGCCCTCCGGGCTAACAGTTATCAAAGTTTTACTAGCTGGGCAATGTCCCGAGAAACGTATTAAACCAACTGACGCCTCGGGTTTGCTCTGTTAGCCCTTACAAATCAAGTAGTTTAAGAATTTACTAGCGCCAAGTCTGTGGCGATGGTGATACTCGATAGGGCTAAGAAACTGCCAAGAGAGTGCTATGAATTACTTGCTAGAATTTTGCAAATCCGGATTTATATATGCAAGTGTCAATTAAACTTTAACCGATAACATTTACAGTGCTAGCTCAAAAAACCCTTGAGCGAAAAACTAGGGCAGGGAAGTAATTGAATTTGAAAAAAGTTTATCAGTTCTTCTGCATTTGCATTTACATGCATTTCCTCAATAAGGAACCCGTGTCTCACAGTCCAGACCAGTTATAGAAGTTATGGAGGGACGGAAACGAAAGCTGTAAAATACTACATTTATCCGGCCGCCAGCATACGCAAGTTCCTTCTCTTTTCCTGCCTCCCGTGTAATAAAGATTATAAAACAATTCTAGCAAACGCCATGCGGTATAGTGCTATTGGTATCCTCGAATTATATCTGATTATCCAACAAAACCTTCTCCAGAATTTTCAGTTTCTTTTTATTCGGGTTTAATATCCTTTGAGTACTATCTTCAATTCAAAGGCTATTTCCTCCTTGGTGCTAAGCTAAATTTTCACAAGGTGTCACATGTCGCATGGGTCACTATTTCCCCGACCTAAATTCAGTTCACACCGGTTGCACTCCTGTCTGTACAAAGTTGAACCTTAATGAAATGCAGAAAAAATGTACTTGAAACTGGATCCATGGAAGACTTGCGCCATTACCCAAATTCCCAGCTTATCAGAATTGTTGATCGTAAAATCGGTTTATGTTCTCGCCTATGGCCAAACCTACCGTCCGTCTCTACCATTCTTGGCGTCTTCCTCTTAATTTTCTCACACTATGTACACGACTGACTGAAGGTGTTAGCTTGTTTATTATCATGTGGTAACACAGTTGAATGGTTCGACAATACAATAGGAAGCCAAGAGGCTATAGTTATGTATGAAGCTATAAGATTTTCAGTAACTGCTTGCAACTGTATCAAATATAATTGGGATTGAATTAAACACCTGGAAACCACGCTTACAAAGTAATGGATTAGCCTAATGAGGAAGAATTAACTGCCAGTATTTCAAAGCCTTGGTATGTTGATGTTAGCATTATTTTTACTATAAAACTTCCTGTAATGCTAACAAGGTAACTTCGAAGTGAATGGGCAAAATTTGAAGTAAATACAATAACTGCAGCTCTGGGAAGCTACTGCTAGTTACGTTAGCCTAGGCTTCCAGCGTAGTTTCTAGACTGCATGTTGTAACATGTTAAATCTTAATGGAATCTTTATGATTTTATTAATACGTGCTTAAACCAGAGCATTGACATCTTCTGAGTTTAAAATTCCTTGGCTTGGATTCGCTTGAATCCAAGTATTTAGAGCGTAAAAGCTTTTGATTATCACGTTTATAGATCAAGATGCTATAAAATTGCATTCTTAAATTCTCATACCTACAATTAGTGGAGTGAAACTTAAGAATTTCGGCAGTTGCCCTAAACGAGGAAGTGAATAAATAAAATTGCATCGCGAATATCCTCGAAAATATATTTTGAGTGCATCAAAAGTTTTGATGTACTCAAAATATATTTAGATTCACAACCAGTGGCAATTTTTAACAGTTGTTTGATTATTCTTATTGATAACTATTTTTGCAAATAGTTTGCGGATGTTCTCATCCTTCTTCTGAATGGCAAGGGTATCATTAAAAGATTGTACTAGGCTTTGATTTTTTTAATTATTGCGAAATACCGCCCGATTGCAGTACTATATACATAGATGCACTTGATGGCGACGGTGTAAAGATTAATAAGAACAGGTAGCTCTGGACAGGTGTGAAACTAATTAACTCTGTGGATTCCAGGTGTATCACTGGATAAACTCAAGGTGACATAATGAATATAAGAAGGCTGCTCGAGAAATGCTCAAGACTGTTATCTGATATTAGAAGAGGATAGGTCATGATAATTATGAGAAGCGGCTGGATTGCTAAAGAAAAATAATACGTGAATGCATCGGAGCGTGAGTAATACGCTTCTAATTGAGGAAATGTTAGGCACCTTGAAACGCATCCCTGTTCTCTGAAGGTGTCGCATGTCATTTAATTAGTGCAACTTTTTTTTCGCGCCTCTAGTCAATCAAGTTTCTGGTTCTTTATCTCTACCTTTATTTAATTCACGCCAAGTTTTGCGGCAAGATACAAAGAAAATAAGAAACTGGATTCTTTGCTTCATTGTCACCTCTATTGTAGGATTGCAGGATTGTAGGCAAGGGGGCTGTGACAATAACTTTCAATCTATTACACATACATCTGTAGAGCAACTTGCAATTTCAATAACTTTTGATCTTGGCGAAGTTTTCATCTACAAGCGCTAATTCTTCAAAGCTGCAGATTTACACCTGAGCTGAACTTGCTAAAATCTATGAGTTCTAGTTTCTAGTACCGGAGTTTGAGGGAAGATTGTAGAAAGCTTTGTTACGCTACTGCCGTTTGATGCGATTATGAGTTGTGTTGAATTAAAAAATTCGCAACCATACATGTAAACATTAAAGATTTTGAACTTACTCTGCGGCTGGTCTGACATGTCGTCGGCCTTTGACGGAGAAATGTTGACGAATGTTTCGAACAACAGCTTGACTAATTAAAATGTACGCGCGTAGATAGTTTGAAAAGTCTCCAAAGGAGTGAGATGTGATAGTCTTCGGAATCAGCTCCAACCCCGCAACATTTGAAAGCTCAAGTTCACTAACTTTGAAGATTTGTATAACCTTGTACAGACAAGATTATAGCAGACCGCTGCTATAAGATATAGCAGTGTCTATACAGCAATATAGTACTATCAGATTCGCACACTGAAAATCCACACTTATCGCACCGATGTTCCGATTTTGTCCAAGCGTCCAGCTTATCAAGTTGAGTAAAAGAATAACTTATGGAACACTTGTTTTACTTTTCACAATTACAATGACAGCTGCCAAGAAAGAGAGCACGTGTCCGAAGAAGTTGTTGTCTTAAAAATTTCATACGAATGACAACTGGGGACAGTTGAGACGGGGGGTTTGACAGGATCGTTTTGTTGTTTCTTGATTTGACTCCAGAGTGTAAATATGCTGCTGTCCCTTTCGGACACAATAATCGTTTTTCAAGGTTTAGTTGTTCCTTGCTCCGCAAGATTAAAATTAAAGAAATTTTGATGCAAGGAAGGGAAGCTAGCAGGAATGACAGGTTGGTTTACAAGTAGAAAGGGAGCTCTGAAAAATATTTGTTGACGAGCTGAGGGCTTGGATTGAACTGACTTGCCCTGGCCACAGACTAAATATGTATTGTGGAGATTTGGGGATGCGTGTCCTGCTATGGGGAAGAAGGCGGACGGCGGGTATAGTTGTAGATTGTAGAGCGTTGAGCTAGCTAGCGAACTAGTAGTAGCGTTGCCGTGCCTTTAGAATTATTATAGCTTTTAAAAAAGAGGCCGTCGTAAGCTACCCCCAGTTTACCCAAACTTGCTCAACACGTCAAAGCGACTGGCCAGAAATACGGAGCCAACACCGACTCTCTCCCTCTTCACACAGACACATGCCTCGATCCAGACCCGAGCCAATGCCAACTTTTCCCTCCATACCCTCTACTTAGGTCTATAGATTGAATTTCCTTGGGAAGAAACTAACCAACGCTACTAAAGCCATCCTCAGAACCTTCTCAAAAAGCCTGCCCTTTAAACACTGTTACGCCCTGCCCTCGCATTTACCTTTGAATGATATCAGCAGCGCTTAGTTTTTCTTGTAAAGCAGCGCTTTGCTCCGGGGATACAGACAGAGACGCAAGCGAATCTGTGCGAATATACACAGTTCGTCCCAGGTACTCAATCAGTCAGGTAAATCAGAGGATAGCAATTCGCTGACTCAATCATAGTTTTTCCCGGAACCAATCGAGTTAAATCAGTGTGGTTACAGTAATATTTCGCGAAATTTTAATATTCTTTAAAAGGTGACATCGAGATGCTGTAAATATTTTAGCAGGAAGCGGTATTACAAACAGGTATTGAAAATTTTCCAAAAGTTGCAACAGCTGGACTGCAAGTTATTGTAATGTTTAATTAGTTAAACTAGCAGGAACGTGTAATTAATAATTTGTTAAACGGCATACAGGAAAAGATATCTGCGTCAACATTTTGTGACGCACGACTGACTGGAAGCTCCTCAGGGAGAGATTCCTCGTGGCAAGATTTCGCAATGATTCCAAAGCAATTACCAAACGTTCCGCAAGGTAGACCGTGAAAGGAAGCGCGGGTTAGTTTTCAGAGAAAGTATTAATAAGCATTGAAAAACTTGGAAAATACCTGGGGTATTGCGAAATTTTTAATGAACTCTAAAGAATTAACGTATCAAGTAGAATAGTTGACTATTTTAAAATTTGGTATATTTCAACCATCATATGTAAGCCTAGTATCGTTTTTAGTTTGGATAGTTAAAAAAGAATCCATCTAGGAGCATACGAAATAGAGTTGATGCATCACAGTTCCTTGGATTTTGTTTGGCTACAGGAGTTCTGCAAGCTTTCCTGCTTAATGCTACATGGAAGGAGTGAGGAGGAAGAGTGAGGGAAAATGTGAGAAATAGAGGAGGTTTGAGAAACGCATGGCAAGCTTTTTCCATGAGGTCGAGTCACCTCTAATCGTCACGAGAATCTCGAATAGAGTTTCGTTCCTCGAGAAAACTCCTCCCTTTTTGTGGTTTCCTTTGGACGGAGAACCAATTTATATGAAGGAAGCCAAGGGAATTTCCACAAGACTCTCCCAATCTTGACAAACCCTACCTTTCCCCTTCACAATCTACAACTATCATCCCTCCTATGCTGCACATGTCTTTCTCTATACTATTCTTCCGCATTATCCTTTGCTTCCAGCAACTACACAGGATCTTCTTGTCTCGGCTTCTCCAACGCAACATCGTTTCCAAGCAATGCCTTGACTACGCTATCCGTCTCTCGCTCCTGATCATCATTCCTTGCGGAGGAGAACGGAGGCTCCGCATCCCTTCATCAAAGCTGTTATATCCAGCAGTATTCTCCAGCTTTTCCAGGAGAGGAGAGCGAGAAGATACACGAAAACCGCTCCAGCGCTTGTATCAGCTTCCTACAGCAGTCAGCACAGCAGTTCTAGGTCTACCAACTCGAACCACAGCCAAGCAAGCCGTGAATCTTATTCTTCTCCAGTATTCTGAATCTAATACTTTCTCCAGCGCTTGCAAATTATACGACTCGCAGATTTCGGAACACACGCATCCTAATAGACAAGCACACATCTGTCTTCCAGCATGTCAGTATGCACGTTTCTATTAAATTTACACTCCTGTCAGCAACTTGTCCAGGGATTTCGCATGGTTTCGCATCTTTTAAAATGCGTTTGAATCCTGGAGGATCTATACCGATGATGACCTTTGTCCAGTTCCAGTTGGGAGGGAGATGATCACACAAGCACATATCGCGATCCCTTGTTCCTCCAGTTTCTCAGTTGATGCATTTACTACAGGATGACCGCTGCGTGCAGTAAGCTTGATTCCAACTTATTCCTGTGGAGAGGGCTGAACCTTAGTGTAGTCTCTTCCAAAGGCTTTTTTCTCCTTGGGAAACTCTTTCGTCTCCCCTTGTTCCGTTTCACACTACTCAGTCAGAGAGAGTTGAGAGAGGAGTCGCCTTAAATGTTAAAGATGGGATGAGTCTAGAGATTTGAGGGCCGAACAAATATAACATGTGGGCTGGACTTGTTAATTCCTTGCTTTTTAACAAGACTCTATCTGATGATCAGAGATGCACACATGTATTTTCCCTCTTCTTCTGGGGAGGCATCCGTCGTGCCAGAAAAAAATCACGTCCCTCTTTGCTTGGTCGCTTACTCCTTCCCTATGTTTAAATCCTACTATAGAACTTGAAACGTTTCCTTCTTTATAAAAAAATCATAGGCTTTTCAACAACCCTTTCTTCTGTCTCTTTCTTTCTAGCATTTCAATACTTCCAAATAGGTATGAGCTCAGACACATTTCCTCTGAAGAAGCAATCATTTATTCCTGACTGAAGCAGTTGAAATTAAAAATCTTCTCACGATTCCCAGTACACACAAACATGCAAAGAAAAAACACAAGAATTCTGCCAATCTGATAAGGCGGGAAAGAAAAAACGGGTTTCTGATTCGGTATCTTGCGAATTGTTTTGTATTATCCGATTGTTAATTACTTGTTTCAACCCACGCGCGCTACTTGCTAAGTCAATCTTGATTTTGCATCCTGCTGTGAAAGTAAAAAATGATTCGCTTATTACGCATGGAAAGCTGGATAATCAGATGGCTTGCCTGGGACGTGAGTTGGTTTGGAATTAGTTTAAAATCTTAGATGATTAACAACGATTGGATTAAACTGTATTTTGTATGCTTATGCAGAGAGTTATTTTAGAAACCGATTGAATCCATCAAAAACCTACTTGCGTACCAAAATAAAGAATCTTAGCAAGTTTTCTTTAGATGTTTGCAAAAATATTGGCATTTTTGTTTCTTCACTCATTCATATAAAAAATACATGAAATATAACATGCTGTACGTTTATAAAATAACATTTTCCCACGCATCTTAGGGGATTGCTGTGTTATTTTAACTGCACGTGCGTCACTGACGGCAAAATCTTAGTATTCTTGGACGCTGTAATTCGCTAACTTTAGCGAAATCCTCAGGAATAACCTGTAAAGATTTGGCAAAAAATGCCCACATATTTCGTTTCGATTGATACTTGTGTGTTTTAGAGAGACAGCGCAAAAATTGTAAACCTCTTAGAAGCTATGAATAAGCACAAAGCTTTAGAAAACTAAAAGGATGGAAATAAAAAATCCGATGAAAGCTAGAAAAGCTGAGGAGAGAAATTGTTGGCTGTTTTTCTAAAGAATTTCTCGGTTTAAGTAAATACGTGACTTGTGCCACAGAAAAGGCAGATTTGTAATGCATTTATATGCGAAAACCAAACACCCTTTTTCATTCCCGAAAAACCTCCTCCCTTGCATCACCACGAGAGACAACAAAGCCTCTTGTGTCTCTGCCCTGTGCAAGCAGGGAAAAGCAAAATATACACATTCAAGCTTAATTCAAGAGCGCACCCACAAAAGAATGTCAACATTTGCAGATGACATCAAGTGAGTCTAAGACTGTTCCCTTGAGAGGAAACAGTCAGTCTCAGGCTTGTGACGTTTAAAATTCTTAACGGCTGCTGTAGCTGTTTCAACCAACCATAATCTGTATTTGCTTGTTGCATTTTAAAATGTGATTCACGGTGGTTCCCACGTAGTGAGAGATGAATCACTTCAAAAGATCTGTTTCATCCTCCAACGGATCTAGAATTTAGCCTCAAGAACACAATACGAGGAAAACATGTTGCGAATCTAATTGTATTTAATCTCCCCTCTATAATTGCAAAATATTTGCACTAATCGCGATTAAACCAAAGTCAATAAAACACTGGAGGCTTACTTTTGCAAACTTTTCTGCAACTATAAACAAAGACCGAAGAATTTCAATCTCCGCCAATCATGCCTATCTTCAAAAGAAGCGACATCTGATTTGACATTATTTTCAAGTATCCCATGTGATTGATTTCCAATGAAATGATAGCGGCGTCTTTTTTTGCCTGGCACAATACTCGGTGTTACATTGACATTCCGCATGTTCCTCGTCCAACAAAGAATCTTGTCTTATCCTTATCTCAGAATTATCGATAACTCTCAGAGCAGGAATGCGTTCCATGCATTAAATAATCAATAATGTTCGACTTGTTCAAGATATGAGCCAGCATACATCCTAGACATACAGCC
The DNA here is from genome assembly GCA_906901655.1 of Sminthurides aquaticus. NCBI lineage: Eukaryota > Metazoa > Arthropoda > Collembola > Symphypleona > Sminthurididae > Sminthurides > Sminthurides aquaticus. Next base: position 4,883,417 of record CAJQTT010000005.1, on the reverse strand, counting down.
CGATAGCATGGCTGCGTTGCATAAGATGCAAGTTTCAGTTGAACAAAGTCAGTCAATTTGAAATTTTAACGGACAGTTAAATTGAGTATTGCTGTTACTTGCTAGATATGTATTCATCTTTCGTAATGAACCCTAAAGGATTTATTCCAACTATCCCTAAATAAACAAAATCTAGTAGAGCATATGGCACTGAGCACAAGCTTGTGACTCACCTGGAGAATGCTACAAGGATGCATTTCAATTCTTAGAAGACTGCCTTCCTGATTGATGTAAAGTGCATCTCATCTTTGTTTAATAGGTTAAGATGAGGCGTAAATGTTTACCACTAGAGTTGAACCCATTGTTGAGAATAAATCATATTTTCTCATCTCGTATTCAAGAGGAGAAAACATACTGAGAAGCCAAAGGATCCATTGTCATTTTTATTCTATTCTGCTCCTGCTCTTTCCTCCTCTCTTTTGAATGTGACTTACTGAGTTGTAAAGTATTCAAGAAGGGTATTACATAAAGTTTGTTCCACATATACGCGCCTAACGAGTCACATTTCAACACAAAAATCACTTGAATGTTGACGGCGTGTGAAGAAAACTATGTACATGACCACATGACCACAGAAGATGATTTGACATGTGCTAAGGTTTAGGAAAGATTCTTACAATTTGACTTGACTAATTCCCTATTGTTATGGTCTCGAGTGAGCTGAGATATTATAGAAGCCATACAATACATGTGAGCACTACTACAAGTTGTTTTCATAACCTCTTCCAGAGCTTCTTGTGACTTGAGTGATCCCTCGTGCGCTATCTGCAGGTCAGGTGTCCAGAACTTTTGACCCAGAACCCAAGTGTGGTATCTGAATACCTTGTGTTTTAAATAAATGTGTTCCGACTGGTGAAAAGTGTATCTGAAAGTCCGGTTTGATAAATACGGTGTCAAAATCTTGGTTTTAGACTTTCCTGAATTGCATTTGAACTGACAACATGAATGTTTCTCAAAAAATTGTCATATCAAGAACATTTGTGCCCAAAGCACAGAAGTATATTATCATGAATTGACTTAAAGGGAACTTGTAAAGTTGTACCGATTTTAATGAATCTTACGCTCGGGTGAATAATTTTCATCTCTTCAAAAGTTTTGCTATCCCTCCCGATTCTCCAAGCCAACGTCATCGATTGAACAAAATAGTTTTTAAAATATTCCTCAGGAAATGAATGTTTACCAAGGGGTTCAAAGTATAAAGGATAACTAGAGCTAGAAGTGTCTGTCTGTGGATTGATGAATGAAGATATTTATTGTTTTTTGTGACATATGATGCGAGCGGCGTGTTCTTTAGATGTTTTCCTTGTGCAAGTTTTCTCCTGGCTTTGATTTAATTCATGTCTTGTTTTTTGCTTACTTTTGGTTAGATTTTTGAAGGATGGATGGAATATCTTACAGCAGGGATAAGAGAGCACAGAGTATGATCCAGATAAATATAAGTAAATATTATACAGTGGGAGAGTCAAGGCAAGAGCCGAAAGTTCGTATAAAGCGTGGAAGCATCTTGTATACATTTACGCTACTGACTGTATCTTGATACCATTGAGCTCTTTCACAGCTTTGATGAAATGTTAAAATTGAACTTGGAGTTATAATCGGAGATAATCCATAAGCTAATTCAGTAATGAAGTGAATGGGAATCAGTGAAATTTTCTCATACATTTTCCTCATTCCTTATCATCATTTTATTTCTTTGCTTATTCTGTATGCTTACAGTAATCTTGGAAGTTAAACAAGTTGCACACTGTCCAACTTGTTACTGAGGTTAGTTACTACAGGGTAAGACTTGAGTAGATGTGGAAGAGATTTATTAATTAAAATAAGATGCTTTCATTAAAATTGCGCTTCATTCCATTCCCAGCAACTACACAGAAGCTTCTGTTCTGTATGAAGAGTAATTTCTGTTCGATTCTATTCTAGTCTCTTCTACCTGTCTTTGAACTTGAGAAAATACAGGGTAGGACTAAAAGGACTATACGATAGTCTCACCTATCTTGTCTTGGGCGAATAACATCTCCTCCGGACGGAGATTTGATGTGGACGCATAGAGTCTATGCCATAGACAGAATAAAAAGGCCTAAAAGACATGAAAGAAGGAGCCATGGAGTGAGCAACAGCTACATATGGAATCAAGCCTGAAGGTTCGGAATGAGAAGACAAAGGATTTCTGGGAGAAAAGTACAGTGTATTAGACTCTACATCAATGACTTGTCAAAGCTTGTATTTTTATGGAATATGCTTTGGGAAGAGAAGAAAGAAGGTGAAAAACATTTATGGAACAGAAGCTCCTGCACTTACTTACTACAGAGGCTACTGAAGTACAAAAGAGACAAAAACTAGAAGAGAAATGTTAGAAAAGAAGAGCAAAAATATTCTTCACTCATCACTGCCTCTTTTATATTAAGTTTCTGGGAAATGGGTGCTAGAACTCATTTTGTGCATGGCTCTAAGGAGAAAGAAGAATAAAAAATCTCAGACACCAGGAATAGGAACTGTTCCTGGAGCTCTACACTTTTCGTTCCGTTTCATAGTGCCTGGGACTATATGCTATATAGCTATACTAATTCATCTCTTCTTTTTCTCCTTCAGCACCCTTGCTAATGGGAAGATGATTTTAGATGTTAAATGGATTTTTGGAAAGTTGAATTCACAGGATCAAAACATAATATCTCCAGATCTTACGTTCCTCCACAATACTAAATATCAATGCCTTTCTCCAAGTATCCAGACACTGTTCTCCAGGCTGCGTTATGATTCCTTTGAAGCGAGTCTTTTCTTTTACCAAGCTTTTAGTCCGTTCCCTTCCGTGTGTGTGAAAAAAATCCGGGAAGCTGTATTTTAGCCGGCCGGCGGGGGGATACCTCTGTATCTCAGTCGGAAAGTGGGAATTGATTCTATATGGTGTCGTCGTCTTGGTTGAAGCTAGCTGGAGTTCCGTTTCATCATATTTTTTTCACATTTTCAACCAAAACCAACCCTCAGCTTGAAGAGACATCCATTTAGGGCATAGTGCTACTTTTTTTTAAAAAACCATTCATCTCACCATATCGCACCCAGGAACATAAGGATAAGAGATGAAGCAGCGTGTCTACCGTTTCTTATCCTCCCAACGTTAATGGCTAGGGACTGCTGGGAATCTTGGTCTTCTACAGACATGTAATTCATGGATGGGGAGAGAAATTTTTTAATGCATGAACCACATAGTAATTTTGGTGGGTATTACAGGAAGCTTTTACAGGAAGCTCTTTTCTACCCAATGGCGAAAGCTTAAGAAATATGCAGTAGAAACTAAATACTCTCTCGCACTCTTTGCCATCTTTTTATATTTATTTTCAGGAGTGAAAAAAAATTCCTCAAGGATGAATAGGCTTTGGAGCTTCTGTACACTTATGTATTTACTATGATTTGAAAATGCGCCTCTGGCAAATATAAATATAATTCAAGAGAGAGGTTGTAAAAAGGTTGCTTAAAAGAGAGACTGATTTTGGTTTGATGAAGCGGGGGATAATTTTCTCTTTCAACCACTACTGCACACTACATTACACGACGACACACTAGAAGAAAGTATACACACCTTGAGTTTGTTGAAGGATCCGATCTCGGGGTTGGTCCTCCTCGTTGCTTTTAAGCGTTAAATCTGTGCCGAAATATTTCACACTCCCAGCACACACAACTACACGTGTCCCTCTTATCCGATTTTATCATCATCTTGTAGTAGTTAATACGTCTTAATACAGAGGATCCCGCTTTGGAAGCTGTTGAATCCCATCTTCCCCCATCTTCCCCCACATTTCCTCTCATCACATTACCCCTCCCCTCCATCCCAATTTTCCCGCACTTAGCTCCCTTGCCCTTCCTCCTTTTACTTGGCTCTTTCGTCTAGAAAATTACAGACTCACTAATGGAATGGACTAAAAAATGTTGAACCACTTACGCATCTTATTCTACCCGGAAAAACACTTCCCTCTTCCTTGCCCCATGGAAGAAGAAACAAGACAACACCTATATGATGCTAAATGCTAACACTACTAAAACGTTTCTCACCTTCTTCCCTTCGAGGTCCTCCCTCCCTACAGAGCGGCGAGTTTTTTTCAAAAGCGTTATGGGCGCTAAAATAATTTTGTTCATCATCAACCACTACTCTTGCTGCATGCTCTTATCGGATAAAAATTTAAAAAGTCTGCCACTCCTTCTGTAGAAGACCGAAGAAGTGTAGTGGATTGGGGGCGATTGTAGCTACTGCGGAGCTCTGTTATCTGAAAAATTCTCACGAGCAAGAGCCTCTTCCCGGTTCCTCAATTAATACGTTGAAATTACATTGAAAGTTAATTAAGTTGTTGGTCGGGAGACAGGGCAGACGGAGGGAAGGTAAGTCTGGTGGAGGATGCAAGTCAAGTGAGTAGAAAACTGTCACAGTGCCAGTCTTCCAGGCCAGCCATCAGCTAGCACAGCAGCGCCTAGGCATAATTGAAAAGTACAAATACTTGTAATTTCTCCCCGCGTTAATTTATTCAAAATCCAGAAACTATGAGACACTGGAACATGATTGAAACTGATCGAAGCAGACTGCCGCTTCATGAAGCTGGCTTGGGTACTTAAAAGCTTCCTGGAGAAGGGGGAAGCGCTTCTGGAGACTGAAGGGATGGGTACTCTGCTCTGCTGGCTAGGACTGTGGCTGTGAGAGACGAGGACGACATACCTGATAGGTGGGAGGGACGGGGCGGGACAGATGTAGTGAAGGTGGCTGCTGAAGCAGGCTGATGTTGCCGGGTTTAAAAGAAAGTTCTGGGGGCACTTTGAACGGGGACTTAATGGAGTGGTGATGCTCATCTTGTTGTGATCATCTCATGAATTGTTCGACATGACTATTGCAATGTTTCTCGGATTGACTGGATCATTTAACAAGTATACTGCCGACAGAGGATATGTACGTGCTCTTATCCTCTAATCCATCCGCATACACACATGACACGCATCTTCCAACATCTCAATATCTAATGGACTCATTGAAACCCCACCTTGTTCTTGCGCTGCTAAAGCAGTAATGCATGGCTCAAGATCTGGATAATCCCGAAGATGACTGAATGGATGAGACACAGTTGATTGAATCCTTTCTCCACCTTCATATTTTCTATTGGATTTCCGATTGTCCGATGACATGGGAAACAGATTTAGTGAACGGCTGGTTTCAAGTGGAAATCCTCGTTCCATTTACCTTGCACTCTGTTTTTTGCCAGGAGCGGCCCTGGGTTCTTTTAAAAGATGCCGATGGCCGGATGGCAACACGTTGAATTATTAAATTAGATTTACTGGTTTTAAGGATACAAAATGTTGAAGATGAAGGGCTCCAGTATTTTATTGACAAATCTTGGCGGGAAATTACGATGGGTTAAGACAATTTTTAACGTTGGAAGACTTGGTCTGACAACGCTTGTTTTTCTTTTTAGAAAACTTTGCTCATCTGAAGAAAGAATATAGTCATTCAATATTTTTGAAGACAATCAAACTGTTTATTATGGACAATCTTTGGAATTCCTTGGATAAAATTCCTCTGATTTTCCACAATTCTAGGAAATGTGTGATGGAATGTTTGTTTTTATTTACAGAATTTGTTCATGTAGTTATTTCAAAGCAAATCAGGCTGGTGGACAGTTAAGAATTTAAGACTTGTTATTTGAAAAATGGTAACAAATTTTAATCTTATCAATAAGATTCCGGACTTTGGTACAAACATAATCAAAATGTCCAGTGGGAGAAGAATTATCTTAATCCCTAGGACTATATTAGCTTTATTTTATTGCTCCAGAAGAAGAGAGATTTCTTGTCCTTTCTTGAGAAGACATAAGATGGATTTATAGCATCATAAATTACGTATTCACGGATAAAATAGCCTCTCAGATATTTCAAGCACTCTTCGAGCGGTGGTCTTTCCTGGATCTTGGCCTGCATTCCATACAAGGAGGAATTAGGCTCTTAAAGATCCCATGATCCGCGGTCTATTTAAGTACGTGTCCTTATAAAAATCTTATCGAAATGGCCTTTGAACTTGCCACAGCGATTGTTTACTTTTAAAAGTAAACCATGAACTGGAGATCTTTATGGACTATCCTGGAGAAGGTTGGAGAGCCAAGGGGACAAGTCAATATTTGGTATTGGTGGACAACATATTTTAATGTTATTTGTACCGCGTCGTTGTTTTCACAACACTAAATTACTCCTTCAGAAGTGAAATTATCTTCATGTCGGCAGCCACCCAGGTGAACGCGTTGACTCTCTGCTTATGCTGTATGCTGTTGTGCTGTATGTTGCCCCTCCAAGGAATGAATTATCGCACCTGATGATGACGACGTTGGGATTGCTCTCAGGTTTTGGTTTCCATGTTTCCCCTGGAATACTGTGTGCGGGCGCAGTGGTCCATTATCTCATTATTAGAAATCATAAATAATCCTGGTGATGGTCACACTTTGGGCCTGGAAGTCCTCGGACAAATCTCGGCGGGTCTGAAGTCTGTGTAGTAATCAGGCTGCTGGAGTCGGTATCTTGGACACTGAGAGTTGCCATAGATTATTCAGAGTGTATTCTTTGATTCTATTTGAATTATTATTGGTGGATAATGGTACGGTTGTTGTACTCTGTGAGTGAGCTGGTTGTGACTTGAAAGGCTGGAAGCCCCCAGAGAGTGAGGAAGACTTGTACGAGTGGAGTGAACAAGACAAGGGTCTTGAAGGTCTGTTCCAGAGGTGAGGAAAGGGGGAGAGGACGGTGAAAGGTTAAGAAATTATTAGTTGTCCTAGGAGTCCAAGTGTGTACATCCGAAATAGAAAACGAGTAAAGGATGAGAACAAGTAGCGTGTAATAGATACATGAAGTTGCACTCATTTTTAGTCCCCAAAAGGAGAATCTTTAGGGACAGTCGGCGGCAGATATTTGCCGGCTAGGCGGCGAGTCTCGTAGTCCCCGTTGACTTGACTCCGGCTAGCATCTCGACCCTTATTGATTCCGAATCTAGTACAAGCATATCCTTCTATTTTGTAGATTCTGGGAGACAGGAACCAGGAAAAACTATGACCACAGCTGGTCTCTCCGGCACCGGCCAAACGTCAAACAATCATGCATCCTTTCTCCCATTTTCTTTAACACTTTCAAGACAATTTCCAGCCACCAACTCATTTATCCGTCTCGCTGACTTCCATCCACTTTGAATGTATTCTACTGCTCCGGAACATTAAACATGATCCGTCAATATTTATACCGGTCTCAAATACTAAACTGGGTTGCAATGCTAGTGTCTCTGGAGAATTGTTTCTTCCAAGGGTCAGGCATGTATTTTAAAAAACAGTAGTCTGAAGTAGGGAGACTTAAAGCACAGCAAGGCAGAAGCAAGCACCAACGAGGATTGGTGACATGTCTCCAAGATTCTGTCTTCCAAATTTAGGGAAATGTCTCCCAGTTTTAAAGGAAAATTTACGGTTAGGAGGTCTCTGTTTACAAAGTTTTGGGACATTTGATTTTTCTTTAGCTACTGTTTGTGAATGAGAAAAAATACGGCGCGTTCTCAATGGATGGGTGATGTAGAATCTAAGAACTGGAAACACTTTGTAATGTATTGAAGGAGAGAAATAATGGCTAACAAGGTTGTTGGTTTGGGGAAAACTAAAAGTATTCTGTTACATGCTCCAAGGGCTTTTGATTTGACTCCTGACTGGAAATCTAGTCAAAACTTGTAAATCATTCTTGTTCTGTCTCTGGGAGAAGTGAAGTGATTTTAAATTTACACTGCTTTTCTGAAAAATCCTAGCTCTTAACTACGGTTTCTCGGAAGAAGTTGCGTGGATAACTATTTTTAAATTTTCAGGGACACGTTTAAGTACCCGGGTTTTTTTGCTTTGACTAGGGAATTTTGAAAGAAATTTTAAAGATATCCGGTTCTATGGTAACGGTATATAGGAAGATGGTGTTACATTAAAGAGGAGACTATGGTAGCGATTCAACGATGTGACTGCAAGTTAGATGCTCCCTACTTTGTGCTATTGCATTAAGGAATTTTGAAGATAAAGGGTTTTGTACGTTAGCCTCTTTAGGAACATCTGGTTTGAAATACGGTCGTTTGAGAGAATGCCCGGATTTTGAAAATACCAGGCGAGAGGCGGGGGACAGAATGTATAAAAGCTAGGAGATTGTGGAAGATAAAAGAGGAGTAGGATGTTATAAGGAAGAGGAGAAAATTGCTCCCCGCGTGTGAGAGTGTCTGGAACTTTAAGAGCTTTGGAAGCCCTGGGTGTGAATTTTGGTTGGTGATAAAAAATTCAAAGTTTAATTTATTGGAAAATCCTTCCGTTTCTTTATTCCTCCCGGATACTTTACTCCCCTCCTCCTTCTCCTCCCGTACTCTCTCCTGGCGGATTCCCGAGCCGGAGCATACGTTCCGGTGAATAGAATTCCGCCTCTGCACACGCTTACACAGAAGGCAAGTCACCGCAAGAGGACATGATAGAGTGAAAGCAATGCAGGGGCCATTTCCCTGCAGTGAAAGTGTTGTAAAAAAGCCTTTCACACGATTATCATCATCCTTGACTAATTTTCCACTTGTGCTGAAATCCCGCGCCGGTCATGAAATTTGTTTCAGATGAAGCAAGCACAAGCTCCTGATTGAAATGGGAATATCCGACGACTGGTATTACAGTATAGAGGAGGGGAAGACATGGAAGAGAGCTGAGGATGAGGGGGAGGAGGAGATGAATAAAATTGCGGAATCATTCCCGGGAATTATAATAATTCGTCACGGGCGTTGATATACTCCTCTGAGATATACTTCCCCCGCCCTTTGACCCATGCTGAAAATTGACAGCGTGAATAAATCCTCATTTTATTTATTCATCCACTACTCCCACAAGGACTGAGGACAAAAATACAAATCCTGAGCTACCACTTGATCATTATCAGCGGTATGCCACGCGTCCGTCTTTGCCCACCCTCTCTGTCTCCACCGTCCACACAACATGTATCCCAGATTATCACATCATCATCGAAAATAATCTTGTTTAACTTGAAACTCCCGCTTACTGTACCGCCCAGCTTTTTGGATTCAAGGAATAATACCAGAAAACCCGGGTAGGGAACAAGAAGCTGCTGCTGCTTCTTTGGACTTTGGGTAAAATTCAGCAGAGAGCAAATGCAAAGCTTTCTTCTCCGGTAAGTCAGTTTTGGGCTTGAAAACAAATTCGGACATGAAGAAAGTTGTACAAAAGGAGCTTCGTCCGGATGATACACTCGAGTTAATGGAATAGACGGACCTTGGGGCCGCAGAAGGGCCAACACACTCCGGTTTGGAAGCAACAAAAGTTGAGTGATGAATTAGCTATAGAGATGAGTCCATTACCGTATGTCATATCCAAGCTGAGAGGCTGTGTGTCCCTGTATAGGACTTGAAGAGACTGATAGAGGACAGAGGGGAGGGTGACTTTAGAATGACACAGAGAAATGAAGGACGCCTGCCGCATGCACAAATGTTTTCCCCAACTTCCTCTCCATCACCCCAAGTTTGGTTGGATGGTCTATTATGCAGCTTCGCCCTGCTATTATTCATACTGTGTGGGCTCTGGTCGCATGGGTTTCAAGGGAAAATATCCTTAGAAGATGGGAATGCTACTGGATAGCGCAGCGCGCGCGGAGAGATTCAAGAAGAAAGCGATGCGTGGACACAGTAGATGACGACAAGGCAGCAATGAGGAAAGCGGAATAAGGGTTTGGTGGAGGACGGTTGGAATGACACTGGATACTGTTTTGGTCGTTGATATTATTATAGAAAGCAAAACTGTGTCTGATAATTACATAGGATGTGGACAATGAAGTGACACGCGACCGCATCTACGGCAGTCACGTGCCCGTGCCCATCCTTGCCATTGTACGGATTGATTAAGCTCAGGTTTACCGCAAACTCATCCACATGGAACACCATGTTCACAACTTTTCCCAACCAAGCAAATATGACTCGATAACTTTCTCAGTTCTGTTGTAAACATTATTGTCAACTGCTTCCCATGTTTTAATACGAGTTGGAGATACTTTGGCGGCGGCCGCGAGGTTGTACCTCTTTGGGAAAAACTTTCCCATGCTTGTATTCAAGGTAATACTTTTAAAACTTTCATTAAGTCTCCCACGCCCTGGATGCTATTTTAAAGGCAAGGTTAATTAGTGGCGTCTGGCTTCTTTAACGTTTTTATGGCTTCCTGTGTGCATGCCGCTATTTTTATTTATTTGAATTGAACTGTGATTTTATTGAAATCCTCAGGTGTTTTTAAACAAGACAGGTGATGGAGCAGACAGAACTATCAAGTGTTCCTACAAAGCAAAATACAGCTAAAAGTATTGTGAAGATACTTGAAAAATTATTGATTTGAACGGTGGCAATCTGAATATTTTCTTCACTAAACTGCTACTCTGTTGGCTGTCCATCTAAAATTTGCCTAAAATCAATTAAGCATACTTCATGTGTCCGACTCTTCAAACGCATGCGGCTCTAATGTTTGATTAACGTTTGCGCTTCTGTTCTGTGCGTCTCCTCCTACATTTTTATGTAAATATATACAGTTTCTTGAGGCCAGTCTTACGTTAGGAGGAGAACATGTGGCTACTGAATCAAAAAAATTTAGCATGATACTCCCTTCTTGCCTCCCCACGCAACAATTTTCAGACTTAATGCACGGGGTTGGTCATTCTTTGACAAGTGCATTAAGAAATACTTTTGTGTCAGGAGGAGGAAACGTTGTAATAATATCCTTTCACCTTTTGTTTTACTCAACCTTTTAACTCCGGCCTCCTCCACCCTTCAATCTACTATCATTTAATGCTCTAATGGAATAGTATTAGATGGACAGTGCGGCTGTAATAGCCCCGTAATTATGCAGTCCATTTCTCTTTCCTTGTAAACTAACTTTCCTCTCCCGCTGCCCCACCTTTTGACCAACCCCTCCCCCGAATCTTGTTCTTATTGCTGATTAGCAAGCCGACAGTAATGGATTTTAGCTTCCAGCTAAATTTCTAGTGTCCGTCATTCCATTACCGGCTTGGCTTTCTCTGTATATCATGTCTTTTCCAAGAAGCTTTCTCCGATCTTATTTCTGTGCCTCTCCTCACTGCTGACCCTTACGGCCCCGGGTATTAGTCTTGACGAAACAAGCTCTATTTACGCCACTCGTGCATTCAACATTCAACCTAGCTTCCGGCTAACAAATCTAATTAATGGACTAATTGCCCAGTGCTAATTAGTAGAACCGCAGGAGCGGAGCATGTGTTCATGTCTAATGTGATTTGCTAAACGCTGTCATGCTATTCTATGGTAGCCTTCGGGTAATGCCTTGGTCTTGAGTAAGCTATCAGCTTGACATTTGATCTTTAGGATTTTGATATACATGTACATTTGTTCAAGCCGTGAGGATGACAAAAGCCTTTTGCTAATGCGCTAAGTTTGAAAGTTAGCTTGTAGGAGGTTGAAAGGTTGGTCACTAGTTTGCTCTATGTCCACGCCGCGCCACTAGAGAATTGTTCCAGTTAATGGTATTTTAATTCTTGTGTCATCTACACGGTTTGATTTGCTTCAAACATTTCCCGAAATTCCTATAAGAGAGAGCAAACAGTTGCTTTTCGACGAGGAATTACGGTAGTGGTTTGTTGTGCTGGAGAAAATTTTTGAAATGAACGAATGAAATTTCAACCACTAGGTCAGGAAACCAAGCACTTGGAATGAAGCATCGGTTTTATAAATAATAGCAAAAAGAGGATGTTTGAATGGTGTCGGAAGGAAGGAAACGAGGAAATGTAGGAATGAAACTCTTAAAAGCATTTGATTCTTGGTTCGTACATTCAAATTTCCCAAGGCTTAGATGAATTTTCTGCCATTACAAAACATGGGAGGAGAATCTTAAAAAGCTTTCCCTTATTTTTCATCCTAGTCATCATCGTAGATGAAAGGATCATGCAATCCCGAGTCCATTAAGGATGACATGAGGGAGGGGAAGGATTCACCGAGGACAAATGCCCTCTCTACCTATACCAATCTCACCGCTGTCTACCTTTCCTTCTACCTATAACCTTTGCAGGGAATTCCCATTCCTCTTTTATTCATCTTTCTATGTCTACCTGCCATCAACTGTGTTTGGTCTAGCAGTACATTGAAGCTTACCATAAAGTTTTTACGTCTTCTCTTCCATTAAGGATCTTCTACAACTAAATATATCCTAATGTCGGCTACTCAATAGGTTCGCTATATTTTACAAGCTTAGAACTGTCAAAAACAGCTTCTTGCTAGCTGCTGAGCTTTGCCACCATAATATTTTACCTTTTCGATTCATATTCATCTCACTCTTGTAAAACATCAATCAGTGCGTTAGTACTACGTCAGATCTTTTCAAAGGCACGGGATGATGTTAATACCACTAATGCTTGCTCGGTGAAGATTGAAGCCGCAACATCTTATCAGAATCTACATCTCGAATGACCAATCATCACTTTTAAAATCTGTGTCATCTCACCCAGCCCCTTGAGATTTGAATCTTGTGGGTATGCGCTTTGACTCTTCAAGGCAAGTTAATCTTTATGTAGTTGCAAGATTTTCTTAGACGTTCATTCATCCTGCCGACTTAAAATCTTATATCTTAACGAGGCTGACTAAAAAATGGAAAATATTTCTATGGCACGCCACTGAGATTTAGCCTTAAATTCTCACGCTTCTACTTTCAACCTCCGAACTGAACAGGTGAGATGTTGACGTTGAGCGACGTATTCGCAGACATTGCTAGGGGGTGAAAAGAGTTAATGCTGTATCATCATCTATTAGGCAGAGCTTGGATAACATTATGAGCAGCGAGAAGGTTCATAGAATACGGGTAATAGTGCTTGGCTTATAATCATGACTGTAACACGCGTAGGTATATATGAGTTTCTTAATAGAAGATGGTCTACATATGTGTGTCTATGTATGTGGAGAAATCTTTAGTCGAATATAATAGGAAGTTGTTCACAGAATAGCAATTCCCGGGAAAGATTTTAAGATTTTAAGAAGAGACGCCTTTAAGGTAACAGTCTATACTTTATATTGGACTTCCTTTGTCCTGCTGGGATGACAAGATCGAGATACCCAATTATTTCGTTCTATAATATTGCAGTTTACCTTCTTTGTATGTTGCTACTATAATGTTCTCTTTTGCTTCTATCATGTTCTCGAAATTACATTACTTCTACCAACCAAATGATTCGCAGATAACATTTTTCTACAGAATTCACTTTCGACCATGTTCAATCCCTTTTCAACTAATATTTTTGATATTCTAGGTCATGAAAGTTCAGTTTTTGGTGGAAATTGTAGCTTTCAATGTTTTGATCACATATCAGAAACACAGTTATAAACAATGTTTAAGGCGAAAGAGTTATTGCTTTCATTCGGCTTATAAGCAAAATTAATTGCTCAGCGATGAAAGTATGAGCTATAGAGTATAGTAAAATAAAAATGATAAGTGCCAAGAATACACCGGTACTATTTAAAATAAAAAGTAGCCTTCGATCTCGTTTTGCTATTGGTGTAATTCATCTGGGAAGGGGGTAAACTCAATGTAGCTAAATCGTTTAGTGATAAAAAGCTTCGAAATGATCCTTCTTGGTCATCGTACTTCGTAAACTTCTAACAATATGTTACATTTTCAATTTTTAACATCACAATTATACTGCTTTGCAACTTGTAATAAAATGAATTCATGCAAAACATCATAGTGACATCCAAAGATAAGATCATCGAGTTCAAGAATAAGATGCATTAATTTAAGTAACGACTTAAACATGTGAAATAGATAAACAGTGAAAATTGAGCTAAAACAAAAAATCAAAATACAATTCAGACAATCTGTGTGTAAAATTCTGGTCTATGTTTGAACCAGTTTGTTAGTGCTAAGAATTTGAATCGATCTTTTACAGCTGTGCTTATCGAAGTTTACAAGAGCAAAACAAGAACTGATACTACTAACTTTGAAATTGAATTATATTTTTGACCCTCCTACTCACATCCGGGACACTAGGTGACAAGTCTAAAAAGATTGTACCGGAAGGCTGTAGATTTTCTTTGTGTGTTATTACAAAAACAATACAAAACTCATTGTTACAAAATATCATGGATGTAGCGAATTAAAACAGCTATTTTAACACGGATGAATGTCTGGATGGTAGAATAGATTATATTTTGACTGCCGATTTAAGGCCAGGTGGGAGTGGAAGTTTAGAAGACTTCACCAAGTTGAAAAATGTCCGCTCACTGTACCAAAGTTTTCAAATTATTAACCTCAATTTTAACAAGGAAATAAGCTGCAATGTACTGCAATAGCTTTATAAACGAATTCACAAGATTGGATTCGTGTTGGTAACTATATCTTGTACTGATTCAGTTCGTAGCTATTCGCGAAACTATACACAGTGTAGTATCAACTTTTAAAGAAGTATATATTGTTCTTAGAACAGCCCTGCAGAATATACGGTTAAAGATATACCGTACACTGTCACTATTGACGTGTCATGTTAAGATTAACTACGAGTTTAGTAATAACTCCCCTGTATTAGTTTTATATACTATACTACAATAGACATATATCATACCCGTCGCAAAGCTCATAACAGGTGGACTTATTCGGGTTGTTTAAGTTCTTTAACTGAATTTGGTTGTTTTTAAATGATACAACTACCAATAGGGATAATTATTTTTGCTAAGTATTGACCTGACAGCCACCAAGCCCCCGCAAACCGTCACGCTCAAAACTTCAGAAGCCTGCATTACAAATAACAATTTATACGATCTGGCACAATGATATCATTGTGCAAACTTAATGAATTGTATTTCAAACGGAACCAAAGTGTTTTGCATTGTTCATTAAAAATTTTGCAATCCAGTTATGAAGCCTTTCAAACGTAGAGGTTCAATCCAACCCCAGGATTACAACTTATGAAGTATCGCGAAAAAATCAGTACCATAAATAATAATAATTTCCCTGCTGGAACGGCTGTTTTTCCTAAAGTCTGAGCCCTACAGCAAGTGTAGGACTAAAGCAGCTCTGTAAAGAAACAAGAAGATTTGACTACACTGAGAGAATCATATGAAAACTAACCCCTCTAACTAACATAATAATACGCAACAAGGACGGCAGGCAAGTCTGTTCACCTTCAACTAAATCTGCCTCAGGAAAACAAATAAAACAGAGCTAATACAAACAATACTCCACTCATGTTCACAGAGATGCGCGGTCAAACTAATGACCCTAGTCCAGGTGAAATCAACCCTGAAACCGTATCCCTTCTCTCAATTCTCACAAAGTGTAAATTAAGAGAGATGCGATAAGAGCGACATGCCAACAATATCGTAGAAAACATGGACTTTGTACAATACTTTACACCAGCTGAAAGTCACGTTCTGGGTGTGAGTGTTTCTGGCCGTGAACTAATAGTTTATGATACACCCCTTATTTTTCTCGCTAAAATTATAAATACTTGCCCAAATGCAGGAAGTAAAAGGAAGAGCAGCTGGTAGCAATAATTCTCAAAGTAGGCAATTTTAACTGCGAAAAGTTTTATTAGCGAAAGCAATCTTTACCATTTGCATATATAAAGAAAGTCTCTGGAACTTTTTCTGGAAAAACTCCTCTTCCAAATAGCATTCTGACGGTCAGAATCAGATGTTGTATTTTGACGACTAGCTCATCCGTTCAGAATATTATCAAAAGTGAAGATTATGCCTTCTGAGTCAAACTGCAATTTTAGTATCGCGTGGTGAAAATCATTTCAACAACATGTTCCAACAAAAGTTAATCACCTCCACTGTACAGCGCACCTGACTTTCTATTCTCGTTTATTGTGGTATCCATGATATTAAGGATCAAGCAAGTTCACTCCTACACAGTACAGCTAGAACCAGGGAAGGGAGAATGCAGTATGCCTAGAAAATTTACGGTAACTTTCTCCAGCACGATCTACTGCTTTCCCCAGTCCCATTATACAATATAACGCTCGCACATAAGCAATTGCGTGCGAAATGCTCATCATCTAACCCCGTGGCAGATGTCCCACACCGAACGGGCTCATCCTAATCCTTGTGTACTTTATATTGCGGTAACGCAAGATTTCTGATATTCCCGCCAACTGTGAACCCCTTTCTACGAGCTTTTTACCCATTATTTGACTTTTACCTTTCTGGCTTACAGATCTATGATTTCGTTTTAGCGTTTTGTGTTAGCGGCAATAACGGGCGTTTAATGGCATTCGAACTTTCTTAATTACAGGATTAATAATCACAAGGTGTACGCAGCGTTAAGATGCGTATTTTGCATATGTCAAGATGCATTTTCGTTTACGTTTCTCACCCCTCGAAGCGAAAGTAGTGACTCTGCATAACTGTCATAAATTTCGCCTAAGATAATTACAGCTGCTAGTTTAGAAGTTATTAAAAACATTTTGAAAATCCTTTTAGCAGTCTCTACAACTCAAGGCAACGGCCAGTAAGAAAACGATCAAGCCTTTGAATCAAGGCTTAAAAAATTCCACCCGTTTAAACGCCATCACTCTTTGAGAAGTCAATCCTGCGTTCACTTGATTCTTGACGAATGGAATTAAGCTGATTGATGGTCAGTTGAAATTATATTGGCATCCAACTGAATAAAGCATTCAATCAAATTCACTTTCGCCTCCTACGCTGCACCTGTTCTGCAGTCGAATCAGCCTACGCACTTGATAACTCACTCTGTCAAACTTAAAATGTTCGTATTTCTTGATGGATCTGTCGTGGCAGAGCTTCCTTAAGGTAATTTCTCCATTAAAGGAAGTAAGGCAGCCTACTCATAGAAATCACGGTCTGTAGAAAAACTAGAGTGTAGTTGAGTCTGCGGCATTCTAGAGTGAAGCTATTTCCAGTCACAGCCACTCACTCTCCTCTCCTTAATCGGTTTTTTACTATCTTATGAATTCAGAACACGTCATAAAAAAACTCAAAACTTTTACACCTAGTGCACTATGTAGTAATTGACCTAGTGACTCACCTGGTAATTGGAAAGATGCATTTCAACCCTTTGACTCCTTACTTCCTATAATTGATGTTAAATGCATCGCACTTTTCTTAATAGGTTTAAATATGACGCAAATGTTAAAAATCATTTTACGCATCTCGTATTCAAAAGGAGAAAACATACTCAGAAACAACAGCACTGTCCCTTCCATTTCTGCTACAGCTCTTCTCTTCAATCCGGCTTTGTCAATTGCTAAGCAAGGAACCAATACGTTTATGGATATTACATGAACTGCTGTATGTCTTTGCTCCAGAAATAACCTACTCAACGTGTCACATTTCAATTGTTCCCAAAAATGTCTTGACTGTTGACGGCGTGTGAAAAAACTTAGCTGACCACCTGACCAAATGGAGATGATGATTTGACATGTGCTAGCTGGATATTGAGGAGTATCTTGGGATTGCATTATCCCTCTCACTAATTCCCTATTGTTGTGGTCTTTTGAGTAGAAAATATTAGTACAAGCTATACAATACATGTACAGAGCACTACTAAAAGTTGTTTTGATAACCTCCTCAAGACCTTGTTGAGACTCAAGTTGAGGAGGAATCCCCCAAGCTTTCTCCTCGGACATTGAAAACATTTGGTTGAAAATAAGTTTCACTGGTCTTACAGAAGGTTGGACCCCAGCTAATATATATGCATGTCACTGCAGATTGCAGTAGTGCGCTTGTCTATGAAATGAAATACATGTTCTCGGATTGACAAGATTTTGAGTATTCCACCCTGGTTGCTGGTTGCTGCCATCAAGAAGCGAGGATGAGCTACCACTCACACGACTCGAACATGACACGATGAAGGATCCGACGAGGCATGACCACTGGAGAATCTCCAGTGGAGATATACATCTCTCACCTCGTGACTCAATTTAAAGATAAGAATACAAGTATGCTGGAGAAGAATAGGGACATTATCCTGGGGCAGTCACAACTGGATGAGCAAGTCAAGTCAACAAGTTAGACTATAATAGAATAGAAAAACATTATCCTCCAGCTCTAGGTTCTTGTTCTTCTCCAGTGAGAAAAGAGGGAGGGTGTGCATGGCAAAGAGGCTATGGGTTAGAGGCTACAATACAATGGAGAGAATGCTAAATCCGCATACATAGAAAGCAGGGAATCTGTCCAACCTTTCGTCAGCTCCTTGTTGACACAATGTCACCACTCCTGTCAGCCCCCCTGTCAACATCTTGCCCACCTTCCAGAAAGCATATGTCAAGGCAAATAACCATCACTGACCGCTCACTTAGCTAGTAGTCAGTAGTTAGCAACCAGGAGCAGGCTGGGATGGACTGTTGTTTTCCCTTTCTCCAGTTTCCATAGACTGTATGCATCTTCTCCAGCGCTGAAAACATTTTCCCTGCAATGTCATGCGCAGTTTGACAAGCAGCTATTTTAGCGAAAATCTCGGGCTCTGTTCAGTATAAGCGCGGAAAATGAATTTCGATCTTCAGTTTGTGCATGCTAATATCGTTCTTCAAAATGAATCATTTGCCAGAGTTGACGCTCGTTATTAACCAGAGAAAGGTGGCTTATTTAAAATTCCAGGCATGACAATGACACAAGCCTGAGACAAGAGAATACTTTTACTCTCATCTGCATTGAAATAAATTCATAAAGCGTAACCGACAGGTGGCTCAGATGACAAGTTTATTCCTCACTTGCTATACAAGGGCCACACATGAGGGAAATCAAAAGTTTAACAAGATATCACAATTCAAAGGGGAGTACATGATTATCACTGGATTAATTTCATATCCACTCTCTCTCCCTGAACAATCGTTACAACTTAGTACTTTTGCTCTCAATATGTTTCATATATTAGCTTGGATTCTTGATGCAAATCCGGACATATATGTGCGGGTTAAGCCGCTTTTACAATGCTTTTAATATACATAACCTTGCCTTTTAGATGACATTAAAATTGCAAATATATGTTTACTCTTACCCACTTGTTTTCTCTCTGAATCCTAAAATCCTCTCTCTAATCCTTTCAATCACCTGGGCTTTTAGCTCTTTAAAAGCCATCCCGGTTTTATCATGAATCCACGTTCAGGTATAATATTCCGTCCATTTACCCTTCTTCAACTATAGCCTTTCCTAATCATGGCAAGAATTCTGGCTGATATGAAGAATGGAGGAGGCTTTTGTTATAGTAATCGTACTTACCTCATCAACTTAATCCTGAAAGCAAACACACACACACAAGAAGGTAAAACTTCAAACTTGGCATGGTGTACTATACCCAACTGCTCTGTCCTTTAAAGGCAAACATTAACTTCGGTAGACAGAAGACTGCCCTCTGTTTTTCAACACCTTATCTAAATGTAAACCCTAAAGCAAAGGCTTGCTTGCTGATTGTGTTATGACAGAAGAGCATAATGTGGTGGTGGGCTTACAGCTTGTAGTAAAAGTTGTTTTCTTCCAGAGAAATTAACCGAAGAGCCAATATACAGTCATCACTCTCTATTATTTCCATCTCCTCAGTATCACCTCATGAACTCTTCTCCCACTTCCATTAGCCATAAACCATACTCTGGAGAATGTGGAGAATATTTAAGAGATTCATGCATTATGAAGAAGAGGGCTAAATGGTGGTGAGTAGTAGTGGTCAGCTTAAAAGAAGTCCCTCTGGTGGTCAAAGCTTGCTCTGGGTCTTTGGTCTCTTGAAAGTTGTAAGAGGGGAAGCAGGGAAGGATTGGTCAAAGTTTGTATAATAATCCGAACAAATAAGTTGGTGTGGTGAAGAGTTATCCAGTTTAATGTTTTCCTTTATCATTTGTTTTCTCCATGGGCTTTTACGAAGCGTGTTTTGTGCTAAATGCACTACTAAATATCCTGAGAGTGAAAGATTGGGACAAAGCAGTATAAGAGTTACTCTTCCACTCATCCTTCAAAGAGGCAGAGGAAAGGCTGTGAAGAAATAATGCCATAAATTATTCAAGCTCAACCTCTCACTCATCAACACTAGGAATGAGAGAACGTTGTATAATCTTTAATTGATAAATCAGCTACACATGATTACCATTACCGCAAATGGAGAAAGCACTCTAAATTTTAAACACATATCTCATCATATGCACTGTCCAATCGTAAAGCGAACCCTTCAACTTTAAAACCGGGGATGAGGTAATAGCTGATGAGACTGAATTTTGAAATAATGGAAATATTTTACGAATATCTACGATATCTATGGGAGGATGGGGATGGGGATGATGCTACTTGAGGGTAAGAGGGTAAGGCTGGATTGGAAGATACAAGAAGGACAAAACTGAAAGGCAGGTAGACAATCGATATTAGAGTTCCCTCCGTTTTACGATTTTGATAAACTAATCATAGACATTATTATCCTACACGCCATTAGCCTATCTTGTAAGAGGATGTGTGTACGAGTGTATTAGAGGAGGGGGAACGATTAGCTTGGAATGAGTAAAAACTCTGTCACTAAAAGCACTATTGTACCAAGAGACCGTGCCGGGTATCATGATAATGTCGGTGAGGCGACATTGGTTGAGTGCTGGCGCTCCTTGGAGGTGATAGGCTGTGTCGTTGTACACATGAGACAAGATATGGGTTAATTGCAGGGTGTACAGGTAAGCATGGTGGGTCTTGTAGCGACAAGTGCTCCTGGGCACTTTTACAATTTTTGTTTGCTACTTTGAAATTATGGAGGAAGATTTGGTAACTTACAGTTGGTAAATTTCAGGCAAGGTTTATAAAAACATTTAGGACGGAGTCCAATTGTTATTGCTGGCAAGGTTGGTGTACCCAAGAGCTGTACTTGAAGAGGGCAGCGGTTAACTTCCGGAGAATTCCAGGCTCCGGAGAAATGACCGGAACTTCAAGCTGTGTAAACTTTCCCTCGTAATCGTACTGAAAATCTATTCATTGGAACA
Source organism: Sminthurides aquaticus (assembly GCA_906901655.1). Taxonomy (NCBI): domain Eukaryota; kingdom Metazoa; phylum Arthropoda; class Collembola; order Symphypleona; family Sminthurididae; genus Sminthurides; species Sminthurides aquaticus. The sequence goes on along the minus strand of CAJQTT010000005.1, from coordinate 4,862,396 downwards.
GGCGGAAAGTGTTGGCAAACTGTGTGACTGAAGGAGCTGGAGAAAAGATGCAGAGAGACTGCTGCTCATCCAACCGGTTATTATTGCTTTTGTTACTGACCGTTGTCCAGTTGGGAAAGATTTTGAAAGACTTGCGGAAGTTTTGCCGGAAGTTTGGACTGTCCAGTTGGCGGGCATCAAACCCGATGCATTTCCATCCTTCACGCTGTACTTTACTGCAGTAGTTTTTGATGTGTTCTCAATCCGAGATCCTTTCAAACTTAGGGCTGAAGTTTCCCGCTATTTTTCGGCTGTTGTGGAATTGTGTGCTTGCTCTTCCGGATTGTGAGCAGACACTTTCCCACGCTGTATTGAGCGGACTGCCATAAAATGCTAGCCAAAGAAACTTCTTCGTAGCTTTAGCCTGATCTGATGAGCGACTATGGAAAATCATTGCGGCAATAGCGTATTACGCTATAGCCTCTGTCGTTTTATCTCTCATGATAGTACTTTCGCTGATAGTCGTTGGAACTGGAAAAAAATTGGAAAGAAGCAGAAGGATGCTCATGTTTATCGTTTTCATGTGTCATGCTCAGATGCAAAGTAGTGCTATTTTGGGAGTAATAGGTGCTATTAGAAGTGATAGCCAGAGACAGACGTTACAGAGATAGAGGGTACGTTAACGCTGAATCTGTCCCTCTTGTCCCTTGAGAGGAAGCTCAGGAGGAGAAGTACACCATGGAGAAATTTTTAGTACGACATTTTCTCAGCGTTATGGTCACATGCTTTCTTGAAAATGGTTTCAAATAAACGTTCCCATAACTTTGCATCCTTTTCCCTGCTTTGCTTTCCTCAGATCTTGGTAGTTGTTTCTTCTTATCCAGACCGTCGTCAGCGTATCTGGCTGAATGGGGGATGATGGTGATAGCGACGTAAAAGAAAAGTAGTCCCCTTGGCCATCATCTAGAGAATAATGGAGACAATATGAGATAGATTTTGTTTCATCCAGTCCCGATTTGAATTACCTCTTTCTTTTTTCTCCAAATCGACTGTGCATTTGCTCAGAGTGAAGCTTATATATAGTCTATGGTGGCGGGCGTAAGAAGGAGAGGATATATAAAATGATGATATGCGGGGAAAACGCGATTCTTGTGCGGGTGTTTGTACAAAGAAGATGCGCTGCCGTAGCAACGTACGCACGTGTAAAATTTTCCAGAATCGCGTTAGTTTTCCCTCGCAAATCATATTGTTTTTTTTCTCTTCTTGCCGCTTTTGACCACATGCTACTACGCCAAGCCAATGATTTAAAACGAGAAAAACATATTTTTAAAATTATGAGCTCCAAGTTGCTTAAGCAAAAGTTATCATTCAGCAACGAAAGATTCGGTGTTAGAACAAAATGAAGGGAAATTAGAAGAGTCGCGGAATAAAGGAAAACGAAACGGACTAAAGAAGCAATGAGGGTTCGGTTGGGTTTATAGCAAAGTAAAGAATAGGGGAAGACTGAAGGAAGCATTAGCGCTAAAAGCTTACAGCTATTCCCGTTGACATGGTGCATCAATCGATCCTTCTCCTCGACCCTATTGTTGTATCCCATCTTCCCCCTCGTATCTGCGTATCTCAAACTAGGAGGAACAACCCTTGAGGTTAATGTACATAGCTCATAATTATCCAATATAAACGCAAGGCACTAAAGCAGAATCTAGAAGAGAAACTCTGCAGAAGATCGTACTTGTCGTAATGATGAAGTGGCTTTCTGAGATTCTCACATTAAACTTGCAATTTTAGAATGCCAGGCTGTACAAGTCCCAGCACCGCCAGTCTTTGCAAATAACATAGGCCCGTAGGTTTCTCTCAAAGTACTGTGAATTGCAAAAGGAAAGGGTAAGTTTTTTCAGAGGAATGATGTGAGTCTGCTGTTGGGAGTTGAAAAAACTGCATTAAACAGACGGGTAGAAAATACTGATCAAATCCATCAACACACCCGGCACAGTCCAGTTAAATATTTACGATGACTATTTGATGCATTATGTATGACCAACGTTTCATCATCAGCTAGGCCTCTTCACAAACGGATGTTGTTCCTTGCAGGAATACAAGTCGAAATCGCAAAGTATATCCACAAGCCTTGACTTAAAGCTATCACCCAGCCTGGAAAAGGACTGTATCTTTGCGGTAAAATAGTTTTCAGAATGATGGTATAGACACTGCAACAGTAAGCAAGCGTTGGTACGAAATACGGCAAGTATTCCAGACTGAAGTCAGATCTGTGTGGGGATATGAGGAAAGAAGACGGAAGACCCCTCGGGTAAAATGCAGGAGTATGCATGTTGGGGGCGGGGCGGAAAACATTTACAAATTGAAATGAAATATATTCAAGTGATAGAGAAAGCGAGAGAGGAAGTTACTCGACATGTTCACTCAAGGATTGCCCACAATATTACCCGGATTCGTTTGGAATCCGACAAGATATTACCCGCGACCCAATCTTTTATTATGATTCCTCCATCCCTCATTCCATTGTAAGCGTAGCCGTAATGACCAAATGCAAATACCTACTTCCGCCTCCTCCTCCTTCCTTATCCCACCCTCTCTCTTCTACATCCATGATCCAAAACCGTATTGCATCAATTTCAGAAGGACAAGCGGCTAATGCTCCATTTCGTTGTCGTCATGAATAATCTTTCATCCCCCAAAAACTTACACCCGCTCCAACTGAAAGGCCTTTCTTCATCGCAGTATAAATAATGATACTCTTCCAGAAAACAAAGATGAGGAAAGATTGCTTTGGATTTGCGAAGGGGAAAGTACAAAACGTGAAACAGGAAGCAGCTCCCGTTTAGGTCCGGGATAAAATGCTGAAAGGTTCTGGCATCAGGGATGAACTACAGACAAGGCGAGAGAGGATGATGAGAGCTTTTTTAAATTTCACCCTCTCACACCTACCCGAATCCTGCGGAACAGCCAAGGGGTAAACTTGACAATGGGCGAAGGGTTGGTTACATGAGGACGGGGGAAGCTTGAAAACCAGGGCGTCAATCATATGATTCCTGATGAAAACTCACCTGGTCTTTTAAAGGAAATGAAAAATGATAGCGGACAAAACGGGATCAATCCGTAGAGACAAAAAACTCATTTCCTTCAATCAAACACTTTGTTCATGGTCATCCAACCCTGGAGCAAATCAGCACCCACGGGGTAGTAATCAACGCGAAGATGAAACTAAAAGCTTCGGTTCTCTCTGATGCCCGTGTTTGATGCTTGCTATACAATATTCTTGTTTGCATGAAACTTACAAACTAATTTTATACGGAAAATTCAGCGCTTTTGATTCGCTTCCTGTTAGCATATTTTGTTTTGCTACCCGCATTGCAGAAATTAATGCGGATTTGTCATAACATTGTTACCCGCAACCGAATTCAGTGATTTCCGCCTCTGCCCTGTATAATTTCGTTTAGATTTTATTATTACAATATTAACTTTCTGTAAAAAAACAAATGTTCAAACCGTTTCCCTGCATACATTTCCCTGTTAAATGAGGAAATTTCCGGGTATTTTAAAAAATCCGCTATAGACCAAAGCCATATGTATTTAACGGCCCTTAAATATGCAGAATCTCCCTCGGATTCACCACTACAACCTGTCCGGGAAGAACATGAGGGAGATAATTCATACCGATTTTGGTTTTCGTGCAGATGAGCTAACATGCAAGGAGTCGTTTAGCCACTGACTCGGATCGTAACACGAAAACATTGACGTAACATTAACGCTCCCCACCTTGAGCCATCGCCCGGGAAGGGTAATATGACGGGTAGAAAAATAGAGGGTGGTTGAAAACGCCCGTATGCATCACAGCAAACCATTACTGCCTTGCTTACTATCCTTCCTAAATTTGGAGCGGGGAAGAATAAGGGCTTACTGCTTCTGTTGATGCTCCAGGAAAATAATATTCCATGGCAAAAGCCTTTAGGTAAACTAAATTCTCATATTTCCTCCGTTTGACTTTTGTTATCACCCTAGAGGGGGAATACTGAGGAGTCCGTGTTACCCTTGTACAAGGGAAGGATGAGGAAAACAACGTTTTATCTTCCATTATTTGTAGACAGGGACGACTCATTCATCCCGTAGAAAAAATATATAGCGAGACTACTTTACAACAGAATAGCAGGCCCCACATGAATAAGGTGACACGCCTAAAGGCTGACCTCTGACCTCGTCTCCCGGGTAACCTGAAACAAACAGTTGAGAGAACAATGAAAACTAGCACGTGGCCAAGGTCTTGCGTTCTATTCTTCTCCCGCTATTGATTTTGGTTTGCCCGGGTAAAATGCATATATTCCTCCTGTAATTATTTCATTTCCGGTTTTCCGGTGAAAAACGGGCTGGCCGTTTGGGTATTATCACATTCATACGCATCCCTTCCGGGATTTCCCTCGCAGTAAATCCATGCATCAGATTTGCAATGACAGGAAACTTTTACAGGGATGGGAAAGCTTGCTTGGGGGCAATAACGTATTTCATCTTGTCCACACGCTCTTGGTTCTGGAGGAACGTGATAGAGAAGTGTGGGAGTTTGGGGGTTCGAGACAGTTTACAATTTTAGCCGCATTCGGGTATCGGCGTTAGCAGGCTGGGGTATAGAAATTCAGGAGCTGAATGTAGGAGTCAAAGGAGGGAAAGACGAGGAGGATTGGAGAATCCTACGTTTGTGTTTGGAATCAAAGGCTTTCTATTTTGGTGGTGTATCATTGGAATTGAATGGATGGAAGTGTGTAGTAGATTTTCTCTGGTAGTAGATTGAAGAAATATTCCCGGAGAGAGAGGAGGCGTTAGAAGAGTGCAGATTGCACTAGGAGAATTGAAATAGTGTTTCCAAAAGGACCCCGATGAGTCCTTCTCACTTTTGGAGAATGCATAAGGGAAATGTTGAACATGAAGCGTGTCTACGACAGGGATGCATTAGTGAAATTAAACTTTTCCCTCCTTCCTTTCAACCTACCAGTTTTATCTTATTCCTTACGCAATCCCTAAACCCGCTACCTACTAACACCAAAGCCGGGAAGAAAATAAGCAAAAACGTCTTGTAACAACCATCAACCCGAATTCGGGGAATATACTCAACAGTTGAATCGCAACTGCTATAGCTAACGCGAAACCAACATTAACTGAGTAGTGGCCGAATAGTATTTGTATGGTTAGCGACAGGGACAAGAACGGAACGGCCTAGAAAATAACAGAGTTGGAAGCAAGGACAGGATTCAGGAAGAAAATCGTTTTAAGGTTCCTGTGCTCTCCTCTATGGTAGCTGTTTCTCTTTTCCCTAAAGCTTCCCACTACTTTTCCTTCAGTTCCTCTCAACGAACCTTCTTCTAGAATTGCTATTCACTGATTTTACTCTAAATATTCCCTTCAAAGGGAACAAGGAAACCAGACAGGCTATATTATGCAATACACGAGTAGAGAAAGTGCGATGAGATTGAGAAACAGGAGAAGAAAATCTGAGATGTCGGACTTCACTTGAGAGTGGATCTTGTCAAAGGAGATGCACAAGGAGCCACCGTTATAGAAGTTGAGTTAAAATTTTGAGAGATTTGATTATCACTGTCAGGGGTTTAGGAATGTTTAGCTTTCACCACTATGTGCGACCTCTGCTGGACATGCAATGTAGATATATACAGATATTAAGCATGCAAGTCGCCGAGAACGCGGAGGACACAAAAGGAAAGCAAATGGAATTTTTATTATTTATATGGATGAGACTTTGCTTTAAGCATTCTTTAGTGAATAAACGATCAAAAAGCTGGAGTTTGTAGTTAATTAAGGCTACAACAAAGTGAGAGCACAAATTATGTACTGGTTCTACATTTTACCGGGAACATGCAAACAGTTTTGTCAAATCTTAATATAGTATACTATACAGTTAGACCTGGCTAGGAATTCACCAACGCGCTAAGCAGTTGCGTGAAAACAGCTAAGCAGATTTGTCGTCTTAGATCTTTTAAGATACATCTTAGACTGAACTGTTTGGCTTTTAGATAAAAGCAAACATCTAAGTTCTTGCTTAGTTCAATCTAAGCTCAATCTAAGTTGATATCTAAGCAACACAATCGCCATTGATATTGCTGGGAATAGCTCCGTCTGAGCTGTGGCTTAGCTATGTCTAAGATGTGTCTTACTTCAATCTAAGATTTTCGCGCTTTCTATCCAAGCATTTTCTTAAAAAGCTCCCGTGAAAAGATTTCCCAACCGAGGCCAAATTCCGTTGGAATTTAAAAAAGACTATAGGGACTATCCACAAAAAGGTGAACGAAAATAGGTCCGCGGAGAGGTAATTTGGCTAATAACGCCATGTCATGTGTGAATGGTGTATATCTGTTGATTTCAGCATCTGGTCGTGTTGAGCTGAAGTTAGTTTAGCGATTTCAAACTCTTATTTTGATTTTGGCTTGATTTTGTGGCAATAATTTGATAGGTTTTAATTCAGTGCAGACTACACTGCTTAACATAATTTGTACACGGTCCCTGTAGTAAATCATACACGAAATTCCCTACTTTGAGCTTCGTTTTCTTCAGAATTTGGCCTCGGTTGGGAAATCTTTTCACGGGAGCTTTTTACTACGACCCTAAGGTTGGAGTTTAACTATATTCCAAATTTCAGTTAAACGGACAGTACATGTAGCTTACTGTTAGTTTAGTCTAAGCAAGCAGTAAAAACGTCTTAGTTACCAACTAAGCAAAGTTTTAATCTAAGCAACTGCTTAGCGCGTTGGTGAATCCGAGCCCCGGTCTCGTGGGTCAGTTGGTAGAGCATTGAGGCCATTTTCATGTGAGGGGAGGGAGGCGCGGGTTTTCGGTTAGTTCACCCTTTAATGCTCACAGGTTTTCTGACTCATGAAAGCCATTAAAAAATCAACATTAAAAATCGTGAGTTTTTCTCTGGAGCGCTTTCTTCCCAGGTGCGTCGGGGCGACTCACCCCATAATTAAATGCCGTCACTGATAGAAACCACTGAATGAAGGGGAAAAGCCGCACCAAATTATAGCGAAGAACGGCAGCCCCGATTAAACTCTTATGAATAGAAGATTGTCTTTAACTCATCACTTTACTTTTATTGTAAGAGTCTAATTTTAACAAATTTTAATAGGGGTTTTGTAAGATTTTCAAACTAATTAAAATTGACAATATAATTGAATGAGAATTTCCCGAAATCTGCTTAACTATAATTTCGACGCGTAGTAAATGTCGAGGACTTTTCCCTCGTCGTAATCTACAGAATCCGGTGCGCATTCAATTTAACCTTTTCTTTGATTCTTGTTATTATTCTTGTATTTTCGCATCGTATTCTATAGAATCTGGGGTGCATTCAACCTTGTCTTTGTTTCTTTTTACCACCCTTTTCTTTCTTTTTTTTTGTCACTCTTATTCTTATAATTTCGATTAGTTTTCTTTCGTTTATTTTTATATTTTTTCCTCGCTGTCTTATTTAGTTCCTTAATTGCTTTCTTCCACTCTTCTTCTCGCTTTTTCTTCTCCTCATCAGTTTTGGGAAAAGTGGAACAGGTTGACGGGTCAGCCTCCTTTAAACCTGCACGGTAAAAAAATTGACGAGATATTGCAAAATTACTAATGAGTAAGAAGCTGGGATTGGCGAACCGTTTCCAGAAGCATAAACGTCAATCATACGATTCCAAAAATACAACATGCTCTGTATCTCTATAACAAGAGCTTTGGCCTGAGAATATCGGTATTTCATGTAATCAAAGCCGTTGCCTTACTTTGATCAAAAAGCTTCCCACATTCCATATTTTTTGCATTCATGTAGACTACTCCATCTGATCCGCAGATGAAATTGACTTGTTCTTCAAAAACGCATTTTGAAAAAACATCGGCAGTAATGTCTTGGCGATATTTGCCCTTCTGTTTCTGTCTGGCTTTTCCTTTCCCCTTTCCTTTGTTTTTGGCTGCTCCACATTCTGTAAAACCTGAATGGAATTGAATTTAGCGGGTTTTCAGTGATTTATCCACTTCCGGTTAACTAGACAAAGGAATGCGGACTTACAGTCTAGTAGTATGAAGGTGGCGAGTAATGCTATGAGGAGAGCATAGCTTTTTCGAGCCATTTTGAAAACCGCTCTTCCCGAGAGTGCTGGAGAAGTTCAACTGTCGAGGTTGGATGTTCGTAGGAAGCGTTGTCTCGACCGGTTTAGTTCAGAAGCAGAAGGTATGAATGGACAATGAAAGATCGTTCTTGCAGATGCCTGCTGACAGAGGCGGAGGCAAAAGATTAAATTGAAATGTCAATCGCAAGTTCCTGGAAAAAGAGTACGCAGATTGTTTCGTAGCTACATTAAGCTCGTTTCCGCGTTATTCATTCCATACGTGGAACTGGAGACTTAATGATCAACAGTACAGCTTGTTGTTGATCATTTGAGGATACAATTATTGATGGAATACGGAAGTGAGCTGAATGGAAAAACCAATTGTTGAAGCCGCTTATGTTCGGATAAACTCAAACATTTGCTAATTACTGTCCACTCGTTTATTCAGCTAAAATAAAGGTGGAATCGATTGGCTTAAAAAGGACAACTTGCAAACTGGACAAGTAATCATAATGCAAACCCAGAACATGCTATATAAGTTTCAAGTACAAAGATTCAGTTGAGTGTAACAATATAGATATAGATGGAACCGTGGCAGTGATTTGGGCTACATGTAACGCGAATGTATCGTGTACACAGGAAGTGGAACCGATTGACTCACCCGGATTTTCTTTCTGTGCACAATACAAACGACTGAGATTTTTGCACACGTTTTCATCGGAACTGCAAGTCGTCTGACGATCTCCGTAAAGCTTTACAAGGTATTGCTAACTCCGGTTCTTCAACTCCCGGGTTTCGGTTTCAGCCAGCGAGACTACTGTTGTCTTTCTTTCAGGGCCCTCCTCGACGTATGAAGGATCAACGTCATGAAGATCAAAAGTACAGAATGGGATTGTTCCCATTAGACGCGGGATGAATATGTAATTGCTAGTTACTGATGTTTTTGTCAATCCTTTTTTATGAGTTACAACAACGGACACATGGATGGATACTCAAAGCATATGATATAACTTCAGGCAGATGCACAAAGACATGTAGGAGGAGGAGGTGCAGAATAGAAATACCGCTGACGCTCGCTCGCATTGAGACTCTGAACACAGGTACTGGAAGCGATTACCTCACTCGGATTTTCTTTCTGTGTTCTGTGCGCACCAGGGAGAGCTTGATCGATAAGTGGGTACGTGTTCCCATCGGATCGGCATGTCGGTAGAATGTTGTATGCAACCGTACGATCCTTTCGATTCATTTTAGTGTCCTACCCCTGTCCCTTCTTTCATTGATAGTTTTAGTACGCCTTGTATTGTTTTTTTCGAGTTCAGCGACAAATATTGTCGTGATTTCCGTCTGTTATGCCAAATCCTTGCACTGTGAAGATAAAGAATCAGGCTGGCCTAAATCTGGAAATGGGAAGTTTTTGCACCTTCTTGCCAACAGAAAATAATAACGAGCCTGATAATGAGGGTCGAAGGAGAAACCAGGGCGCCCAGCAATATGAAAAACTGGTAGTACGCCCAGTATATAATTGCGCTCCCACGTTAAAATTAAAAAATGAACTCAGAGCGAACGGTGCGGTCGTTCGTCCAGGTAATTATCTGGGTGTCAAATCGTCTATAATGTCTGGGTGATTTCCACTTTATAAGTATAGAAAGCACCCGCTCCAGGGAAATGCATATTATGTAGTGTAGCTGCACGATGGTTTAAAGGTGAATCAGGGTTCTACTTTTTCACGGCCGCGGCTTGAATCATCATGGCCTCAGCTTTTGACCGCGGCCGCCGCTGTAAACCCCACGGCCTTCAACTTTTGACCGTGGCCGCCGCTTTAAACCCCATGGCCGCCACCATAAACCTCACGGCGTGTTGTAGAACGATGCAGTGACCGGTAGGTAATAGCCCTACCCTTCCGCTTTTGAATGGTGTATGTGCAGTTGACCCAGCAGGTGCGGAACTTTGGGAGATGTCAAAGCTGGGAACAATGTCGAAGCTAAATTCGAGGTTTTTGACCATACCTCCGGTGTTTGTAGTCCGATGTTCTTCAAACTTTGCAGAATCCCATAAATTATTATTGGAAACAATCTCCACATGCTAATTTGACCGCATAACCTCTGGGGTCAGAGTTGACCTGACCCGGGTCATAGGTCAAATTTGGTACTCAGAGATTGCCGAATCTATTGACGACCTTTTGGTGCAAACATTTAGAAACTCGGAGCACAAATACCCGAGATATCGAGAATACCATACCTCGAAAAAACGGAATGCAAAAGGTGGTATTTGGATTTATTGTAAGAGTTTAATTGTAACAAATTTTAACAGGGGTTTTGTAAAATTTTAAAACTAATTCAACTTGACAATATAATTGAATGAGAATTTCCCAAGATCTGCAAAACTACAACTTCGCAGTTCAGTAAATCTCGAGGAATTTTTCCGCATCGCCATCTGTAGAATCCGGTGTGCATTGCATTCAACCTTTTCTTCGATTCTTTTTATCATTCTTGTTATTTCCTTTATTTTTATCTTTTTTCCTCGCTGTCCCTGTAGCAGGTGCCCCTGAATCAGGTGCTCCTGCAGTAGGTGTCCCTGAATCAGGTGCTCCTGCAGCAGGTGTCCCTGAATCAGGTGCTCCTGCAGCAGGTGTCCCTGAATCAGGTGCTCCTGCAGCAGGTGCCCCTGTTCCCATTTGGGTGATTTCCTTAATTCTATCCTTCCACATATTTTCTAGCACTTTCTTCTCATGCTCAGTTTTGGGAAAAGCGATACAGGTTGACGGGTCAGCCTCTTTTAAATCTGTACGGTAAAAGGAATGACAAGAGATTGTAAAATAACTAATGAGTAAATAGCTGGAATTGGGGAGCAGTTTTCAGAAGCACATTTACATCAATCATGTGAGCCCAAAAATGCAATATGCCTTGTAACTCTATTACAGAATCTTTGGCGTGATAACATCAGGATTTCAGGGACTCAAAGCCGTTGCCTTACCTTGGTATTTTTTTTTTCCACATTCCATATTTTTTGCATTCCAGTAGGTTATTCCATTGGATCCGCAGATGTAATTTACTGGTTCTCCAATACCGCATTTTATAATATCCTCGGGATTTCCTTCACGAAATTTGCCCTTATCCTTCCCCTTCCTGGCTTTTCCTTTCCCCTTTCCTTTGTTTTTGGCTGCTGCACATTCTGTTAAACCTGAACGTAATTGAATTTAGCGGGTTTTCTATGATTTATCCACTTCCGGTTAACTAGACAAAGGAATGCGGACTTACAGTCTAGTAGTATGAAGGTGGCGAGTAATGCTATGAGGAGAGCATAGCTTTTTCGAGCCATTTTGAAAACCGCTCTTACCGAGAGTGCTGGAGAAGTTCAACTGTCGAGGTTGGATGTTCGTAGGAAAAGTTGTCTCCAACGGATTAGTTCAGAAACAGAAGGTATGAATGAACATTGTTGTTTTTGCAGATACCTAATGACCGAGGCGGAAGCAAAAGTCGGAGTAAATTGAAATGATAATCCCAAGTTCTTGGAAGATGACTACGGGGATTGTTTTTTAGCTACATTACGCCCGTTTCCGCGTTATTCATTCCATACGTGGAACTTGAGACTTGATTGATCAACAACACAGCTTGCGATTCGTTTACCATTTGAGTATAACACAGTTGAATGGAATAAGGAAGTGAGCTGATTGGAAAAACGTTTGGACGTCGGTGGAATAGATTGAATTCAAAAGGTGAAATTGCATGCTGGGTAAGGAATCATAATGCACAGCCCGAATGATACAAGTTTCAAGTGTGCAAAGATTCATGTGTAAGAAGTGGAAACCATTTAGTTTTAGCTCCATCTAAGCTGTGGCTTAGTTCAATCTAAATAGGAAGACAAGGGTGTTTACCCACGCCTACAGACCTGAGTTTTTTTTCCAATGTAGAGCATCCCAGGGAAACCACGAATCCAAAATTTCAGCCCCATATGAGTAGAAACGGCAGAGATATAAATTATTTACCCCGTCAAAAAACGCATCGCTTATGGCAGTTTAACATGGTGACAGCGTCCGATGCAATTCCCTCCCCCCCGCTCCATTCCAAAGCATACGTTTTTTGACGGGGTAAATAATTTATATCTCTGCCATTTCTACTCATATGGGGCTGAAATTTTGGATTTGTGGTTTCCCTGGGATACTCTACATTGAAAAAAAATCTCAGGTCTGTAGGCGTGGGTAAACACCCTTGTATTCCTATTAAGATTTTTGCGCTTTCCAGCTAAGATTCTGCTTAGTTTTCATCTAAGCAACTGCTTAGCGCGTTAGTGATCCCGGGTCCTGGGCGAAACAGGAGCAACACAAACAGAGAAGAAAATCTCTTGAGTATTGTAGAGTCCGCTGGATAAGAAATCCGAAGCATGAATTAGTAATTAGTAATCAAAACAAGATGATAAGGTATCTCTTCCCCTTGCAGACTTGTATTTGCTTATCCTTTCCCCCACTGACAGCATGGAGACGAGAGTCACTCAATTTCATCACATATAAATAAACAAAGAGGAAATGCTATAGGGCTCAAAAGGAATTCCTCCAGCGGAAGTTTCCCTTTACCTTTTAAACACACGAAGAGAAGTACGGATAAAGTTTTAGTTTTAACCTCCTCCTCAATTAACTACTCCACGCCCGGGGATGTCAACACAAGATGATGGAGCCTCTGCTCTGCAGTACACGCTTCTATGTATGCTTCCCTCTGCTTCTTCATCTCTCAACCTTTTCACACCATCATCAAATGAATCATGAAGATTGTTTACCTGAAAACCAATAAATTCCTCAAGCTTGAAGGAGACGGGATACCGTGAACCCTAAAAGAAGGCTTCGTAGTGCAGGATAAACGGTCCAACTTTATCCTACTGTCTCCAGCCGTGGCGCTGCTGACAGTCGGCAATCCGTTGTCATGTTTCTCAAGGATCTGCAAGGGCCTCCTTCCTTAAGGACTTTTCCCTTTGGAAGGCTGGAGCGGAGGTAGCCCTTGTTATTCTCTAGACCTCAACCTGAGGATGAGACAGTGCCGATGGCACGAGAGACTCGTGGACCCACTTGACTCAGTCGTCGCAATACATATCGACGCTTCAAAGATTTATGACGACCCCACAACAAGATATCTTTTACAACTGTGCCTCAGATACCGTGATTTGACTTACTTGGTTCGAAGCTAATATGTCTGCAGTCTAGGGCAAAGTATGCTATGAGCATGCGTATACTAGAAAATTAGCTTCTTGAATTGTTTCAAACATTCTTAGTTTTATCATCATTACGTTAAATGAGTCTCTTCATTCCGCCCGCACAACCCAGAATTCCTTCTGTCTGTCTCCGACCTTGTCTCCCCTGATGAAGCTGATGATATCTCGGCATTCTGAACCGTATTGGAAGAGTATCTTTTATTTTGACTTTTCACTAAAGAATCTAACGGAATTCTGTCAGCTTCTTCTGGAAGGAATCCAGAATCTTGTAAAATTTATTTCCTCTGCTATCCGTTTTCGCCTCTCTCTGTAGGCTTGATTCACCTGTTTTCAAAGTAAATCAACTTGGTGACTTTGGGGTTTGTACTGATTTCAGAGCAATAATAATCCCGTCTTCTAAATTTACTCAGACCTAAGGCAGGATAATCTTAATCTTCTGGAAGGAGCATAACAAAATCTTATCCGAAAACTAAACAGATTTATTGAGGCAGCAGGGCCCTTGGGACAAACTTTAAGTCTGGGATTAAAACCGGAGGATCTTATATAAATCTGCCTCCGTCTTACCTGGAAAAGACACGAGTTTTAATTGGAAATTTGCGTCTTGTTTCCACTGCCTTCTTGTTCATTTATGTTGAACGTTGGTTCGTACAGCCTTCAAGATTAAATCCAATTTCTTTTTGTAAGAATAGTCACAGATTTTTGTAAACTCCTATCTTTAAGGTAGATTCCATGGAAATACATAAATGAGGAATTGAGTTTCCGGAGAAGAAACATGTGCATTCAAAGCTTTAGAAATATGCTCCTGCTCTGATCTGAATAAGAGCGTATGTAGATCTGATGCATAATACATGAGGAGCTAAGTTACGGTTGAATAAATATATCAGACAGGCGGGGCACTGATTTCCCTGCTGGAGAAAAGAGATGCTTGAATCCCATAAGAGAAAGCACAAGGGAGAAAGTCCATACTCCATAAGTCCGTCTTTGTTGGTAAAAGGTTGTACGCAAATAGAAAGGTTATGGCGTAGAGCATCCAAAGTAAGATTTTGTAATGTTTGCCGGAATAAAGAAAATTCAGACAACTGCTGTACATAAGAATTAGGGTACACTAGGATCTAAGGAAGAAGAGGGAACGGGGAACCTTATCGGGAACTCCGGGCTTTGCAAAAGCAAAAACTTAGCTTCAAAACATGCAATACGTATCCGCATAAATAATCCGCTCTAATAGAATGTGACACTTGTACATTAACTCATGAAAGCATGTGTACTGAATTTTTAAAACCTTTTACCCATACCTAATCCCTCTTACATTTATCAAACTTGCTTGCATAACTTCCTAGGCCACATGCATTTGTCCACCACAAATTGAGCAATTTTTTAAAACTTGTCAAAATGCATGAGAAGGAATCTGCTGTGATTTGAAAAATTATTAATCATTGAGGTTTTTAAAGTATGTCTGAATTGAATTTATTTATGTGCTTGACTGATTTTAGATGACGGTCACGTTAGTCGTCCAAGGGATTTTTGGCAATTTATCACCTTTTTCGTTTTTCCAGTCAAAAAAGTAAATGTTGAAATTCAGGCTGGTGCTGACTTTGGTTACAGTTTGTTTAACAGAGCAGAATTTTGGAATTTTGCGAAATTACGAACCAAAATGCTACAGAGGCAAAAAATCCCTTGAGTGAACGCAACGTAATTAAAAATTCATCTCTTCCCAGATGGCAATAGTTTTAAGCTTTGAAACGAGAAACACCGTATCTTTTCCCTTGGATTGTCAATGCTTGAATACATGCGATTTACTACAAATTTTAAAATGAGCTTAAACAATCAGCTCAATTTGTATGAAATCCGATAGCTTTGAAGGAAATTCAAGCCATCCGCTTTCCCCTCTTATTAACCTAACTCGCTACCCTGGGTGCATCATTCAAGGGCAGTGCTGGTGAGCTTCACGCTAATATGCCACTTGTTCTTCGATCTTTCTCTGAATTTAAACCCTGTTTTTATGTTCCATCTGTCTGCTTTTGAATAAAGGAAAATTCAAGTGCATAATTGAATTGATTGAGGGAAATACAATAGATTGAACACACTCAAAACAAGATCATCTTACTCATTAATAGTGACGCGGAAGCTTTTATTTAGCCTTAGCGATCACCCTGTAATTTTCACAACCTTTGACCTCCTCCGACAGCAGACTTTACTTTCTCCAGAATTTGTTTGTCGTTTTTGCTAAAAAATTCATATTTGTTTCTGGTATAGTTTAGAGCACTTGGTTTGAAAGTATTCTGTATTCCAAAGAGCAAGCCGGAGGTTATTCTAGAGTACTATTCTCCAAGTTTCCTGGAACTGAAACAGAAAATGAACATCAAGTTTTGGTCAGAGGTTTGATCTGAAACCGAAGTTGAAGTGTAACAAGAAGACCATAAGGCAAGCGGATGAGAGTATGGCTGGTAATACAGTTAGCGGGAGGGCGGATATTCCTGGAAGATAAGATGAAATTGAAATAGATTTTAGATCGACGGGAAAGTATAAGCTGAAGCTTGAAGCTCAAGCTCAACTTCAACATATTCTTCCTTTGTCTCTGCACAATTTCATAGAAGTATGCTACACATTTTAGACAGAAGCATAGAGATGTAGTGCGGATGGGAATATTCCAGGGACCCAAAACAAATCTCACTTGCTTTGCTGCAAGTGAGAACCAAGAAACTACTCACTGGTTGGGCACTAGACCCGTGCTACATTTGTTTAATGCACGGAACGCTCTTTTGTTTAACAATTAGATTATCGATAGGGTCTCGAAGAAAATCTAATCAAGTCAAAGCATATATATTTCTATCTTGCATCGCGCCACGGAAACAAAAACCATTTTGGCATCCCTCTCACATCTTATGCTTTCTCCCTCTTCGACCCTCTTTTCTCTGTCCCTTTCACCGGCCCCGCTTACCGCTTACCACTAGCCTTTTAGAAATGGAAACGATAGCGGGTGTAGGAGAGAATAAATTCATATTGCACGGGTAGCTGAGTTGAACAGAGGATATTCAAAGCAACTGAATTCTGGATTCACTTTAGAGTTTGTTTGATTTGACTCAAAATTTCTGGCTGGAATCCCGGTTAGACCTTTGATTTAGAAGCAAGTATGAATCCTAGAGAAAATTCGCAAAAGTGATATGAGTTTACCTGGCTTTTAGAAAAATTTCGCAACAATAAATAAGTTGTGCACTATTGTTGATCTTTCGTACAAGCAAATTCTGAAGCTAAAACTTGAGTTTTTTTGCTTTTAAAACAATTTAAATTTAATTTTCTACGGTTCAAATAAAATTTCAAAATCTCTTACGGTCAAAAGAAAGTTTCTAAAAGACTGCATTATATGGATTTACAACATACGTATTCTTTTTCCAGCAATTCAATTTTGCTGAGGTTCAAAGACTAAATTTTGAAAGTTGGCGATGCGAAAAACAAATTTTGTTGAGGTGTAATTCAATTGAATTATTTATATTTGCACGTTTGAATCCTCATTCCTTTTTGTCAAAAACTAATGTTGTATTCTTACCTCGCCGGCCCTTATGAAGTTATATGAATGGTTCTAAGGGAATTTTTATTTTGGACAGCTTTTTGAACTTACATTTTCCTCCCTCCTCAAAGTACCACCCCATGCACTTTACATTCCCACCCTTTCCATAACCATAATTTAAAGAATTGCTGCAAAGAAGAAAAAGAAAGTGAATCAAGCCTTTTTTGGCATCATCCTCTTCTTTTACGACAAGTGCGGAAGCAACTTGACAAGAAAACTCAAGAGCAACTAGCTGTTGAACCCTACAATTCCCTGGATTGTTATAGATGTTGAAAACATACAGAAGGTTAGGTTAGACACATTGGGGTTGTGCCATGTCAGAAGGGGGGTAGAAGTATTGCCGCGATGTTTCAGGAAAGGACACGGTATAAGAATGAAGAAAAGGAGAGAACAAGAGACTAGAAAGTGGTTCGTTCTTCGTAGTAAAGTGTATATAAGTATATATTACATAAAATATGATGGTCATATTCATGTTTTTTACCATTTCTCTCTCTGGCTTTCGCCTCACTACATCCCATCCATGTATATCCTTTAGCTAGCACTGAGAAAAAGAGGAGAGCAGCACTTGGGAACTAAAAGTTACTTGTGTCTATAAGTCTTGTTATAAAAAATATTGCCAAATGCCATACTTGAGAATCCCAAAGAGCCTTCCTCTTCTTCTTATCTCTCTTATTCTTTTTTACTTGATAGCCTCCTTCTCTTCCTTCCCTTCTGGCTTTCCCCTTTTCTTTTTTCCATCTCACTTTTCTTTTTCTTCCCCTCTTCGTATTTCCCCCTTTGGCAGGAGGGGGAGACGGGAATATAGCTTCACTTACTTTGATGCGGGAAGATTCAAGGGAAACTCCAGATGGAATATATAGAGAGCCAAAAGACGATATGGATGTCTAAAATAGAAATATGATTCTCGTAGCATTTGATACCATTTCTTTTTGTGACATGCTCATAATTCCATTTCAACTCTACTCGACAATTCAACTCATGATGTCGTCCGTTTCTAGTACTTGTTTCCGGAATCCCGTCCCCATTCCTTTCTTGATCTCTTCCCGTTTCCTTGGCAATGTTCAGGTTCTTTTAGGCTTTTTAGTTTTTATGTGTAGTTATAGTCGCGTCGATGTATTTTTTAAATAAAAGTTGTAGCTTTGCGTTTAGTACTGGTAACTGATCCCAGCAGAGAGTATAGAAAAAATTAATAAACAATGTTTACTGTCTGCTACAATTAATTTGGCCAGAATCGCGATTTGATGTGTTTTTGCATAGTTTATTCTACATATCTCATTGCAGAAGCGCGAGCGCAAAATATTGTTTTGTTTTTTGAACTCCTCGTAAAATTTTGGTCTAGAAATCGCACTCAAATAAAAAAGTTCGCCAAATTTTTGAATTTGAACATTTGAATTTGAATATTTAAATTTGAACATTTGCATTTGAACATTTGAATTTGAACATTTGAATTTGAACATTTGAAATTGAACATTTGAATTTGAACATTTGAATTTGATCATTTGAATTTGAACATTTGAAATTGATTATTTGAATATTAAAATTTAAATATTTAAATTTGAATTTCAATATTCAAAGTATGGCGGTAAATTGGGATTTTAAATATGGCGGGAAGTTTGATGTCTAAGTATGACGGGAAATTTGAATCGAGCTTCGAAGTATAGAAAAGTTTGTGCATATAGGCATGAATCTTTTGCAATTTTTTTAAGTACTGTCGAATTAATTCTAATGTGAAGAAAGAGTATGGTCCGCGTCAGAAAGGGCATTTCAAGATGAAAACTGCTGCATTTAATTTGAAATACAACCCTTTAACACAAATACGGGAAAATGATAACGAAATAAACGTTGAACCTCGTAGAAACAGTTGTAACAATCTCGAAAATATGTTCCACAAAGTTAAGAAATGGCTGCACTGTATCACAAAACTTCTAACACCATGTTTTCCTCCATCCTGTACAGAAGGTTTAATGGGATTACAATCATGTGTAAATGGCTTGATAAAAGCTTTCCTGTAAATACAAATAGATATCTAAAAGAGATGCTAAGTTGTTTTAAGTAGGATACACATGTGTCAGTGTGTAGGTGGTTCATGATAAGAGCGGTTGATGAAGATACACGGGATACAAAGAAGCCGATTAGCCGGAAAAGGATTGGTTACAATAATTTCCAGACTTGTGTGCCTAGGATGGGTAGGATGCGATGAGACTAGACAGGGAATAAATTGGTAATTAATTAGCCCAATGTCTTTTTAAGTGAGCGGGTCAGTAAAAGAATGGAATTTACAGGGAATCTAACACAGGAGCATTAAAAGGTTTTTAAAAAAATATCAAGCAGCTCATACTTTCCACGTCGCTGCATTGCCTTCTGCTGGCCCTGCTACAGAACTTCTGGAGGTTCTGGAGAAATTCTACAGGATGACGCAAGGGAAAAGCCAGGCTGTAGTATTGGAGTGCGTAGGTCCGGGGAAATTAAGTGCCGGGAATCAACAAGACGGAAGAATGGGAAAAAGTCTAATTGAAGAAAATGTGTTCTTCTGGCTTTTAGATGAAACAATTTTCACATTGTTACTCCCTCTCTTCCCTCTCCTGTCTGTGCTAGAACATGAGTTTTTGTGAACATGTTAATGGAGCACTTTACTTCATATAGGCTGAATCATGCTACCCCCTTGCCTTCCTCCAACCCGGCCCTAGGCTAACCTCTTTTCCCTTAAGTCACCTTTTAGCACTGGATATCACATATGAATCACATGACACTGAGCTATATGTACAGCTTCACGCTTTGAAGTTGTGAAGCCTGTGTGTGCTTAGGTTAATGCTATTGGAATTGCGGGGATGCATTAAGGTTTGTGGTAGCGAGGAAAATAGAGATTCATTACATTTGTCTATGGAGATAATCTCCGGAATAAATCTAAGGACACATGTGAAATAACAAATACTTGATAAAAGAATGAATTATACATAGGACTTTTAGCAGCTTTTACTTGCACTTTTACACTTGTTGCAATGATTCCAGCAGAGCTGCTTGTTTAAGCTTTTACTTTGTGGCTACGGCTGATGATGGGGATCTTTGGATCTTTGTCATTTGGTGTAAAATAAATGTTAATCCTTGACAATGCTTGTGTACACATATGAAGCCTAAAATACTGAAGCAACATATACTGAACCGCATTGTGGATTACAGGAGTTATTGTTGGGGAGAAAAGCCGATGTGGTTAATGTATGACGTAATAATCTTTTTTGATTTCCTAAATGCAGCTGCTGGCAGTTGCCACTTATGGATTTTCTGGCCGTGATTTGAAATTGGCAGGGAGATTTTTCCTTTATAATCTTTGAGAATCTTACGAAATAAATATTGTATGAAATACTCTGCAACTCAGTTGCAGATTTAACGCCGTTGCATCAGACAAGCGTAGCGCCCTCTATTTTGGAATAATTCCCAAAATCCGTGGAGCGAAGTAGCTTTGTTGTGGCTGTGGGCTGTGGTCTGGGATTTCTAAGCTAGGGTTTCTCTGGCTCCTCTCCCGAGTTTCCGATAGGAAAACAGGATGTAATTCAGTTAAAAGTTTTGGCAGAGGCTTAATAAAAAAGCCACGACTTCCGCAATTCTCTTCAAATGCCAATAAATAACAAAAGTCACGGGAGTGCGGAAGGATACAAAAACTGGATACTTGGTTCCCTCGCTGGCAGGGACGGATGGAAGCGCCCAAAGAATAGATTCCTCTTTTTATTGAAGCAAATTGCGGTGAAAGTTGTGAAGGGGGCACGTGTGAGGGCGTTTTAAAGTGTCAACCGTGACCGCGGGCAGTAAAAAACATGTGATCCCTAATTCTATCGTCAGCGTTTCCAAGGATTGAAATGCAGGGCCGGCTATAGGTTGGAGCACAAACAAGGGATTATCAATTCGACAAGCAACTCCCTACGCATAAAAGAGCAATATGCGTTAACTCAAATAATTGGTCGGGTTCCCCATATTGTAGCCTCAGGTCATGAAGGGGACTACCCTTGGTTAATTTTCCAGTGTTTTCTCATAACATCTCCGCTTTGGTTCAAACGGATGACCTTTGGTATGATGAAAGCATTAGAAATGTAAAACAAACATAATGAATATTAGCAAGCTGAGTTTGTGGATTTCTGCATAGAAAACAGAGGTGAATAATAAAACGGGTAAGTTGCCGCAGGGATAATGTAAGCAATGAATATATATCTCGAGTTCGGAGGGAAATGAGCAATATAAAGTGTTAATAAGGCTGATTGAAGGAATAAGTATTTGCAAATAGATGAGACCGAATACATACAGGAGGGAGGGTAGAAATTGAATACAAATCTCCCGCAAAGTGTATAATTTCTAGGATTGATACTACTCATTTGGAAGGGAGCTTGGCTAAGGGCTTTAATAATGGGAATGGGTATAGCTGGAGCTGAAGGATCTTAGGGCGCTACCCGAGTTTATACAGCTTGAACCGAGATTCGGATTTTCCAATTGTCGATACTGTTTGGAATAACATTTGAAGCCCGGGGATCGGAGGGAAAATCTAATGCAGGGCCAGATTTAGGGAAGAATCGCACTCAAATTATTCATACAGGGAAAATCTATTATCATCCCCATATTTACAGATAGGGATCCTCCCTAATCTTCTCCTCCCGTTATTTACTCACCCGATCCTCCCACCCTCCCGTACCACCGCCTGCATGTATTTACCATTTGTCATGGGGGAATGAGTGAGGGAGATTTTGAAGATACGACAACAAGGCCAATACGCTGCTGGAACAGTATATTTCAAGCGGAGGGATTTCAATAAGTAACTTAGTGAGCCTGATATTCTGATAAGGTTCAGGAGGATTCTGTGCAAGCTTCTCTATTAGCTTTTCCAGATAGATTTGGTGGATCTGATACATGGAACAGTGCTTGTCTAGCTGTTGGCCTGGTCTGGCGTATTATATACGTATCTGTTAAATCTTTCCAAAGAGGAGTGGATCCACGGAGAGTGAAATTAGTTTGAGGATTTGACACGTGACCCATCCCCTCCCTCGTAGGGAAAGCCTGGATACAAATAGATGGATAAAATTGGGCCGATTTTGTCCAATTACATAATATAAACATGTGCAAACGTTTATTTGAATCTTGATAATATTTCTATGAAAAAGAACACACACACACATGTTCACTCTTCACCTTGAAGAAAAACTTGACGTTTTTCCTAATTTTCTGCGTCATCATAATCACACGTATGCCTGTTGTATAGTTAGTTGTATAGAATGACCCTCAAATGTGACCCTTCCGCATGACCCTTTTGAAAATTATAAAATATGCTGAAAGTTACAAAATTACAAAGCGTTTACCATGGAAATTATACCTTATGCTTATGCAATCGTTGCTACGAGTAGAAAACCCTGAAACGGGTAAAATACACCCCTAGAAAAAAGTATAATTGTATACAGAAGAACCAGGGAATAAACCATTTATCTTTTCCTCCATCACCTTCTATTTACAGCAATTGAATATGCTACAATGTCATCACTCTGCTCGATGCACCCTGAACCTCGGTGAGAGGAGAGAACAAGAACAACATCCGGGTAAAATTCTAACTCGGTTTCATCCAGGTTTAGTTTAGCAGAAATGGAGCTGGAGCCTGAATTATTTTGTAGAATAAACATGAGAGAATTTATCACTTTACTCAATCGTTGTTATCAATCTGTCCGATTTCAATTCAATCTTTTGCTCTCTATGTCCTCGCTAGTTTATTTCTGATACTCGGTTCTGCTTTACAAGAGCCAGACTTTTGGCATTGTCTGCTCCTATCTCTCTCGTTGAGTTAGAGGGCAGGGAGATGATTATATTGTGAAAAATTTCATACAGTCTGTCGCCTACCCTCTTTAGGTGTAGTAGCAAGTAACAATCGGAACAGTTGAGAGAGAATGCAAAGCTGTATGTAGTTACCCGGATTTTACAACACAGCCGGGTTGGATGATACCCGGGTTTCCTTTTCCCCTCTACCTCAGTTGAGTTGAAAAAAGCCGGGGTTTGAAAAATTCAAACTTTTGGCAACCTGATCCAATGAATTGTTATCAGGCCCTTTGAATTGTTTGAATACATAAAATATTATCTTTTTGTTGGAGCTGTTGAGTAAAATCTGTGATGATGAGTGGTTCTTGTCAGCTTGGATACTGGAGGAGAAGAGGAATAGAAAAACAAAACGAGGAAGCAGGAGCCAGTAAGAAATATAAAGGCTGGATGAACATGGATTCATTATTCGTATGGAACAGAAGAGAACAAATATATATAGGGAAGCTGTGTGAAAGCTTTCTGTGAAACCTGGTCTTTGAGGCTCCCGAAATATAAAACAGGATGTAAGTTTGATGAATTAACCTTAGCTAAAAGCGATGTTTCATTATCTCCTCCTCATCCTGCGTCTTCCTTGACGTAATCAACTGTTACGTGGACAAAAACTCTTTGAACGTGAGAATTGATGAGGGTGGTTGAAATGTAGCACTATTTGACAAATGATTTTATGAAAAGGATGATTAATAGTTTTAAAATTTGCTCTTTCTTTTAAATAAACCAGATCGTTTCTCACTATCATAGATGATAAGTTTCAGAGCCTGGAACGCAGAGGGAGAAACTGTAGATTCTAGAAATGAGCTTCGGTATATAAATCCGTATGGTTTATATGGAGAGAGCCTGAGATTTACGTCATTATTCTTTGATTATGTGCTAGAAATATGGAAATGATAGCTACAGTATTTACTAATACGGCTGGAGGTACAGTTATGTGTGCCATGTGGTTGCGTTGATCCTACTGCAATAGCGCTATCATACTATCAAGGAGATGATGCTGAGAGATTGGAGTTGATGGGTGATATTATTGAATATAGCGTGAGACATCCGCACTAACCCTAAACACTAAAGATACGCCTGCCAGTCAATCTTTGAGTGAATGAGTAAAATCATATGATCATGATCCGAGAAAAAAATAAATGGAAAAGTTTTGTCAAGGCAGTGATTAGCTGAGACGACGGGCTTATGATGGTGATGTAAGGGAGAGGTTTGTGAAAAACTAGGAGATTTTTCTATGCACTTGTTCTCTCTCTTAGTTTCTCCTACCCTCCAACGAGTTTGTTTTCTCCCTTTCCTAGGGATTTTTTCTCCTTGTGTCCCATCATGTACGCAAAGAGGGCTTATTCTTTCCCCATTTTGCTGGAGATTTTGTGTAACAATGATGATGAGGAGACCCAAAGGAAAAACAAGAGACAGACTCCATGGATTCGTTTCCAAGGACTCGAACTGAGAAAATAGTCGTGCACATTTCATTCCGGAGGGAATTGGTTCACAAACATTGGGGAATTAAGCTCCCTGCCTTCTCTTTTTTCAGCTTAGAGAAAACCACTTCACAGCCTCGTGTCACGTGTCATGTGAAATTCTGGGGATTGTGCATGAGGAGAGAAAGTAATGTCTGCTTACTGCTTGTACGAACTGGGTGGCGTTGGAGAAAGTTTGCAGCTTTCACTTGATGGCCAGCAGGCCGGCTGTGCATCTTACGTCGTTATAATGCAGAATTTAAAGATTTTTTAAAAGTTTTGAATGCAATACCCGTGGTTTTTACAATGAAAGAAGTTTACAGAGAGGCGCCTTGCAAAACATAGTAAAATTGGATAGAGGGCGCTAATAACAGTAGTTTACTCCAGGAGCATTGCCACAGTTTTCAAGAGGCAGGAGGAAGGGAATCTGGAAGACCTGGAAATCCCGAATCTCTGGAACAGGGTAAACGAAGCGAGGCAAGTCCCGGGTGGCTCAGAGGAGTCGGTAAGCAGACCCTTCCGTCCCGTGTTTGAGTTGATGAGAGGGCTTGAAGAGAGGCAGTTACGGGCGGGAGTTTGGTTAAAATTTCATAGGGATTTATGCATGCTCATGCACATCGAGGACTTGGCTCACCCGCTCGTCAAATTTGACAATACGCCCCGAATTCCCCTGACGGAATAAACAATGAATCCTTACCCATCTATGACTACATTCCAGGTCTTGAGGGAATTCAACAACCCGCTCGCTTCTCTCATCGGTCTCATCATCATCACTATCATCCACTCGCCTTGTGTCTCCATTTTGTGGTCTCCCTAAACGTACAGTCAATCAAAATCTATACCCGGGATAATAATCCTTGACGCAAAAGAATGGAACTAGCAAAGGAATATTTATGTAGCTTCATCTTTATACGGAGAAAGCTTGGTTGGATTCAGTTGTTATCTACCGAAATATCTTGACGAAACTAACAAGGATTTTCTAGGGTTTCTAAGGCATCCCGGTAAAAAATGCATTTTGGTTACTGGGTAATGTCGGAGCAACTTGGATGCGAGAGGGCATGTGTTGGGTTCTATGTGCAGTTTTTGAGAGATCGGGTTCAGATCAACTAGTTTTCCTAGCAATGCTTAAAGAATTCCTAGTGTAAAGTGATTTTAGAATCCAGAGAAAATGTCAGAGGTCATGGATATAAATTGTTTTAGAGTAAAATAATTCAAGTTTCCCTAAAAAATGAGAACAAGTAGCTGCTCCAACTTCCAACAGAACGAGATCATTAAAATAAGTAAATATTGAGGGTTTGCTTTCACTCTTTCATCATCTAACGAGGCTAACATAAAAACAAGAGGACCTGCTTATATCAACACAAGTTATAGCCGTCCTCTTGTTTCTTAACATGTACAGATAACGCTATATCGTTCTGTGCAAGGCTGGATAAGTTTGAGTGAATATGTTAGAAATGCAAACACAACATGCATACGAACGACTGTACTGGATCGACGGACCTTTTCCTCGGTCCCATATATTTACAACGGTCATCCAAGTTTGAATGGGTAGGGAAGATGATCCCATGTGTTTATATTCCTGTTATTTTGGCTACTTAACCTGCAGGGGGTCTGTTAAGAGTCACTTATTGGGTCGACTTTTTTAAGACCCTTTAGCTATTTCCCGGCTGGGTTCCGTGTTTCCCTCCCCTACCTTATTCAGAACTCGAAGAGGACATCACTTACAAGCTTGTTAGGAAAACGTTGCTTTTGAAAATGTCATCTTGTGGCGTACCGGCAGTACTTGAAATCACTGTGTAAACGGCATGAAAACATAAAGAATCCGGAACAGTGCCGGAAATCCTTGGTAATTCTTAAAATATTTGATAATTTTTTCTCTCTGCAAATATTAAAAATTATTTTAAAAGTTGTCTTGGAAAGTAGTGATTCCAACGATATGTGGACTTAATGCAAGGAGGAGAATGGTTTCGTAGAACTATTTAAGCGTACTTTTCTGATTTTTCAAATATTTAGTAATTTAAGAAGTGAATTAGAAATCCGTATTTTTGAGACATGCAAATGCAAGCAACTATGAAGTAAAACGCTAACATTTTTCCTGATATTTTTTTAAACTAGGCTTAATAAATATTTTGAAATTGTCACGCGGCAAAATCAATATACGTTTTAGTTGATAATGTTCTAGAGTTATTTCCTGTTCCTTTGCTTGAAGGATTCAATTAAAAAAGGATATTTTTGGGGATAAAATAGAAAAATACCCGGGTATTCGTGAAGGGAATAAAAAACGTGCGGATATTTAAGTTGAAAAAATAATTTCTATAAAAAAGCGGGTGGGCGGTAGGCACAACAGTGGCGGGGATTGTGGGAGGATTACAGAAGACTGTGTGCGGCATTGAGGATTGGGAAGTGGTGGTGAGGGTTGCTCTTAGAGATTTTCTCGAGTAGTTGATATAAGAAGGCTGGAAATTATTTGGCGTCTCTTTACTCCAAGTAAATACTACAAGGGATCCAGAAGATGAGACACATAATACCCATCTTTCCCAATGTTTACTTTGGAACGTTTCCCCAAAACCTTTTCATTAAAGACAGCAAGGAAGAGAGCTCCGGGAAAAGCTCACTTTGCTCATCTCTCTCTCTGTCCCGTTTACATTTACTTGATTCTGAACAGAAACTGAACTAGGTGGTAAAATTCTATGCATTTCAGTGTATTATAGCTTTTCCCAAGTTTCATGGGCGCTGCATGCTGTACTCTCGTGCTTTCTCCAGTTTTTAGTTTGTTCTATGATTCATATCTGTCAAAACTTTCCAGAACAGAACTTTATGACGAGTCTGTGAGCTAAAATCTTTGGATTGCATCATGTTAGCAACAAAGTTGATCCAATTTTTGACCAACATATTTCGGTTAGTCTCGTTTGGAGTTTTCTCTCTCTTTGGTCATTTCAGCTACAGTTCGAAAATTGCGAACTACAAATTATCTGCGATATCGACTGATGAGCGAAGTTTGTTGAAATCTTGCAAGATTGCAGTAATTGGTATTATTTGCATCACAAGAACGCCTAATTGACAAACTGGAAGCGGAATGTGTATCGGGTCGGAGGTTATCATGTACTCGCTGGTTAATTGCCTGAGTAAATTAATATTTGAATCAAAATCAGTATATCCATCAAGAGACTAAGGAGCGTGCTTAAAACAAATGGCATTGGCTTTGGTGTGGTTGACAGGCAAATGAAACCTAGCCGAAAGAGGTCACCGAGAAACCAGAGGAAAACCATGGTTTTGCTGTAAGAAAAGGTTTCATATTTACATATCAAGTTGAAATTACAGGCAAAACCAGAAGAGGCAGTAGCATGTGTGTCCAAAGTTTTCGAATTTACGGACCTGATTCCTTGAGTGGATTTGGTTTGACATATTTGAATCAACATAGGGACTACAGATAAAGCTTCAAAGAGGACAGAGGCCAGACCAATAATGTCAATTAAACCGGGTAGCCAGCCCAAAAATAAGACAGCAAAGACGGATATGGCTTGCATGAATACTATTGCTTGAACGTATGACAATATATCCGTCCATTCCCAAAAATCTCGCGGATTAAATGCTGAAAATTGGAAATTAATTTCACCCCATGAAAATCCTAACATTGTTTTAAACTTTTTTAAAATTAAAAAAAATCTTAGTTATAGATTTTTAGGGGATTGATTGAATGCAAAAAAAAGTTGGCTTAAGGACTAAAACCGATTTCCAGCTTACAGAGAAAGTGATCGTTCTGATTGTATCCTCCAGCGCCATCTTCCTTGGCTATTCTGAGGCATAAATCCAGCATCAAAACCATAACCAGTATCATAACCAGACTTTGAAATAGTAATACATTTTCGAACGGTCTTCCTACCCTGTATTTAAAAAAATTATTTATGATTTGTTATCGTTCAAGTAATTACGGAGTTGTTTAAAAAATTAAATAGTTTACGCCACTCACCAGTAACTGATCCGTAGAACATGGCTTAAAACAAGCAGGAAGCTTATACTTAGAGAAAACCCTTGTGTATCTCTTGTTTTGAGTATGTGAAAATATTGAGGCACGAAGGGAATGATCGGCCCAAAAATGATAAAGCCCTGTGCTAAGCATTTTGCTAAAAAAGGTAGCCATACCCAATTACCGTCTTTTAAACCTTGGTTAGAGTCATGTTGCATTTCGCGCGAGCGCACGGGTTTACCCGTGCGGTAAACTCGCGAAAAACGTTTCGCGCCCTTAAAGCGGTAAACTGTATTACTGAATCTATTAAATTTGACTCGTTTCCATGACGTTCACTGTCCGGGAATTTTTTTTTCAAAACATGTAGAATTGGTAGAGTCTGATAGTAGTGAAAACGTGTTTTTCTGATTAATGAAACTGCATGGAGTGAAAGTCTGATAGGCTTTTTCGACGTCATTACAGGGTCTGACGCAAGGAAACAAATACATGACACTCATCATCGTCCATGGAATAAAATCAAAGCGGATTATGATCAGGGATGCATGATGATGGAAAGCTTGAAAGTTTTCCATCTATGAAACAGGATTAAATACATTTAACAAGAACCTTTCCCGGAATGTTTTCCCAGTTGTGTTCTCTTGTACAGCAGCTACAGTAATGCTTATTACTAAATACTTGAATTCGCTGCTAATGCAGAGCAGATTGAATGGAGAAAAGTAAGGGGAATACTGGGGACCGGGGGGAAACCAAAGGATGATCTAAGGCTCTCAGGCCTGTAAAAGGAAAAAGAACATCGTGTCTCCACAGAGGGTTCTGTCCCGGATTTTCTGAATAAGTATCGCGTAAAGCACTTAAAGAAAATCTTTAAATCCGTTCATTCATTCTAGCGTGTGGAATAAAAACATGGGTACCATCATGAGCACATGAAATCCAAAATCCATAGCATTTGTCATACAGCTAGCTAAGGTCTTGAAGCTATGTACCCTCTACAATCTGTGCTAAGAGGCCAAGCACTGATTCAAATACAGGTATAGATCTGTACGTGGATGGGAAATTTTAAACTAACTGGTCATTGCATATCGGTATACATTAGAAACAAATACCAATGTTTATTTAAATTACATAATCCTTTTAATCTTGAGGAGACAATATGACTAAGGATAAACTAATCGTTTCAAAGTCTCTTATCGTATCGTAGCGCTGTTATTTCACCGCAGTCTTGAAAGAAATCTTGTAGGGCTTTCGCCACAGAGTTTACCGAAGATTCAAGATCAGAAATATTTTAAAGATTATGTTCATTATATCTTAAGCTGACTGGATTCCAAATAGCTGGAAAGCAATGGCCCGTAATTGTGGAAGTGAGTGGTAGTAAAATATATATGTTCCTAAGGACATCAAGGGTCAAGATCATGGATGGTAGCTTATGTGGGAATCCTGACACTACCTGGTGTGAGAAGCTCGAGTCAGTCTCTTGAGAATACATTTCAGTGTCGAAGAAGACTTAGCGTTAAGAGATGAAGACGTCTTTTTGTGGTTGTAAAAGAATGGAGGAACATCCCTCAAATTAATTACTGTCTGTCGCACCTTTTGATAATTTAATTCCGCTAGAGATGATACAGGTAAATGTTTTGTTTGGAACAAAAGGGAAGAATTGAAAGCAGTTGGATTGGCGCTTTGAAGCAAACTGAGACGGGAAGGTTCATAGAGAGGATTACAATTCTCGAGTTCATAACGCAAAGAATGCCGCAAAACTAAATATTTTGTGGATAACATCTTTGAAAAAGACGAGCCTTCAAGGAGACCCATGAAATGAGCATCGTAAGCAACCATAGGGACTGATGTATGATGACGAAGATGAGGTTTAGTTGGCTTTTTTCAGTTTTCTCTTTGTGTATCTGTGTTAATGTGGACCTTTGCGCTTTGACCACAGGGATTATAGAATAGGATGTTTGGAATTGAGGTCCGTGAGATAATAAAGGCATGTTTACTCTGGGGATTGTGTGATTGTCCCCTCCGCTCTGTGAGGAAACATAATCCATGCAAGCATTCATTGTCCATTTTAAGCTCTACAACATAATAATGATGGATTAGTTTAACTCAAAGAAAACATTGGCCCGTTATTTTGGGGTATGCTATAAGTTATAGCCTATAAGGTTTAGGGTAAAAGGTTGACGCGGAAGGATGTGGAAGATGGACGGAAGTACTCAAGGGATTTAAAATTGCTAATGTAATGTATTTTACTCCACGTTCTTCTTAGTAATTGTCGGCATTGTCATGGCAACGGGCGTTTTGCTATGATATTACATCAAAATTATTTAGCGTTTAGCGAAAACGAAACAGAACGTTAGCGGTGTTGAACTGTTGTATTCGTTAGAAAACGGAATAACTCTGGGGAATGTAATGGCAAAATCCATAATTTCGAGGGCTGGATTGAGAGGTCACTGAAGTAGCGTGTGCGTGGGTGCTAGCCTGAAAATGCTAGAATCGAAATGCCTGAACACAGTAATTATTTCTTATAGTCCAAAAAAAGGTAAAATGACAATGCAAAGGCTACCTTGGAATACCAAGAGAGAAAAAAATTGCAATATTTACTACTGATTTCGTCATTGAATAAAAGCGGAGGGATGAAACTTTTCAGGGAAACCCGAAAAGCTCTAAATGGAGAGTTCTTGATCTAGGATTCTCCAACTTGGTGAAGAGGGAAAGCTATCTAAAGATTCAGGAATTATTATGGAAAAAATCCAATGTTGAATGAATCCGCGATTAGGTAAAGGAAATTCCCAGGGATTCGCTTCAATATTGAACATGAATTGAGTGGATGAACTTGAGTTCGGACTCACGTGTCCGATAAGACAAATCTTGCACAACAAATCACATAACACTGCTTTGCTGAAAAGAAGACTTTGAAGCCTTGGCTTTTTTGAAGAGCATAAACGAGCATTATTTAGAATCGAAGGTTGGGGACGAATTGCGTGTGGAGAAGTTGGGGATTATCAATCAGCTTGGAGCAATCGAGGATAAATTCGGAAATTCCCTAATCTAACCATGATTGCAATTATAATGTACATGTTGAGGCTGAGGGTGGTGAGTTTACACAATGGAGGAAAGTGTACAAAGTTGATGAAGTGGTTTATCTTTTCCACTTGAACCGTATGAAAAAGTTAAATGACTTTGGATTGGAATGGATTTACCTGTGTAAATATAGAAATTGGCAAATGAGTGCAGTTGCGAATTTGATATAAATAGGAGGATAATTTTTGGAAAGATCAGTTCGCTCTTGTGATTTGAATTAAGTTGAGGTGATATTCACTTGAAAACTTTTAGCAAACATGAAGGTCGCTATTCTTTTACTCTGCGTTGGAGCCGCTCTTGGTAAGTTTTGAGGAATTGCAAACTAATAATTTAGCGAATTTGATTTTGTATACTTTGAAAAAGTTTATTCAATGCAAAAATAACGGGTTCTTTCGTATGACGCAGGTATCCCCACCATCGGTGAGCGCAACTTCGGACCCAACTACCCATACATCCCAATTGATGGATCTTCTACCCGGATTGTTGGAGGACAGGATGCGGACGCCGGTGAGTACCCATGGCAAATCTCCCTCCAAGTTGACCCCATCCTTGGTGCTAAGTACCACAGCTGTGGAGGAAGCATCTTGAACGAGACTACCATTGTTTGCGCTGCTCACTGCGTCATCAACGCCAACATCAACCGTTTGGAAGTTGTTGCTGGAGCTCAAAACCAAAAAGTCAACGAAGCTAGCCAACAACGTGTCAAGGTGACCAGCGTCAAGGTCCACCCTAACTACAACTCGTGAGTTTTGAACGATTGTGGTTCATTGTGTCTTATATTTAATGGTTATGAAAGAGGGATAGCTAATGTTTTGAATTTGTCTTATGTAGAAACACACTTAGCAACGATATCTCCCTCATCAACCTCGCTGAACCCTTGGTTTTCAATGACCGCGTCCAACCTGTACCCATGGCTGCCGCCGATGCTGACCCTGTTGGACAAAACTGTGTCAACACCGGATGGGGTAACGCTAACCCAACTGGAGGCACCCCTGCCCTTGTCCCAGATGCGCTCCAAGAAGTTGAACTTCTCGTCATCTCCAACCAAGAATGTGCCACCAAATTCGCTGGTATCAACGGTGTTGATGCTGGTATGATCTGTGGAGCTGATACCAATGTCGAAGGAGCTTGCAACGTAAGTATAATTTATTGCTTTGGTAGTGCATCATCGATGGAGATGTTGGAGGTCAATGTCATATGGACGGATATTTAAATTGTTTTCGTTGTTTTTTAAAATTCCAGGGAGACAGCGGTGGTCCCTTCGTTTGCAGAGATGCTTCCAACAACTTTTACTTGGCTGGTATCGTTTCCTGGGGAATGCAACCCTGTGCCCAGACCAGATACGCAAGTGTCTACACCCGTGTCAGCCAATTCTTGGACTTTATCAACAACTAATTCCTTAACGATCCCCCCTTACTTGCTTTGAATACTTGTTAATGACTGAATAATAAATCGCAAAGATTTCGCACTGTGATACAACAACTGCAAATAATTTGTTTTACCTGATTGAGGCATGATAGTCTACTTAATTTAATGTTATTAATGCATCTATAATAAGGAAATTTGCAAGCAGTTTTCAGGAAACGAACTATAGCGTCAGAATTGTAGCGCCCTCTCGTATCATGGGCTTCATAAACGCAGAGAATTTCGAAGCATATTGCAGAATTTAAAACCAATGTCAGCGATTTTTACTTTTAATGTGTTTTGTCATTGTATGCAGTGTAAAAGCAAGCAGTTTAGTAGTGCTGGTTTATCTTAATGACATGATCAACAAAAGTTGTATTAAATAAATCAGGAAATATTACTTTCCTTTCCGTAGTGACAAAGCATTGACAGGAAAAAAATCCATTGGAATGCTTACATTCGATTGTAAAAAAACTTTATGCTTTATTCAACAGGAAAGGAACATTAACTATTAGACGATTTTGGAAGTGAAGATGTTGAAGTCATTGCCTGTAGTTAGAATTATACATTGATATTTGCAAATATGCAGCATAAACCTGTGACAATGTGGTAGTAGTACCAAAACGCTAGTGTGCTTAAGCTACTGTAAGTTATAGGAACATGCGCAAACACAATAATTGTTATGTGATGTCTATATATAGTCATTTGGCAATGCCACAACCATAGATTAACTAAAGATATATATTTCAACCGTTACTAATTTGCCAGTGTCCTCATTTGTGTCTCGCTTTTTCTGACATCATTTTGACGTCAAATTTTTTTGATGCATCCTAGTTTTAATGGTCCAATGAGGTAAGGAGACGGCCAGCAATCCAACGGTGCTATTAGTTTCCGCGTAGGACCTCCGGAACCGTGTCAGCCAGCTAAACGGACCTAAAAGCAGAACACAAAACTGGACATTAGAATGGTACATTGGGTTCAAAACGGGAGTGGCCATAACGACCCAACGAATTGGCGTATTGAAAAACCGACTACACCATTCGATTTCTCGTGGTCCGCTTACCTCACCTGGCCATGAGATTCCCCAATCCCAGACATCAAGTTTTCCATCATATTTTGCGGCCAAAGGGGGGATCCTTCCGTTTTTCTGGTTAAATTTTCACTTGAAATTTTTTTGTTCCAGATTCCTAGTTTGAATGGTCCAATGAGGTAAAGAGACGGCCAGGAATCCAACGGTGCTATTAGTTTCCGCGTCGGACCTCCGGAACCGTGTCAGCCAGCTAAACGGACCTAAAAGCAGAACACAAAACTGGACATTAGAAGGGTACATTGGGTTCATAACGGGAGTGGCCATAACGACCCAACGAATTGGCGTATTGAAAAACCGACTACACCATTCGATTTCTCGTGGTCGGCTTACCTCACCTGGCCATGAGATTCCCCAATCCCAGACATCAAGTTTTCCATCATATTTTGCGGCCAAAGGGGGGATCCTTCCGTTTTTCTGGCCAAATTTTCACTTGAAATTTTTTTGTTCCAGATTCCTAGTTTGAATGGTCCAATGAGGTAAGGGACGGCCAGGAATCCAACGGTGCTATTAGTTTCCGCGTAGGACCTCCGGAACCGTGTCAGCCATCTAAACGGACCTAAAAGCAGAACACAAAACTGGACATTAGAATGGTACATTGGGTTCAAAACGGGAGTGGCCATAACGACCCAACGAATTGGCGTATTGAAAAACCGACTACACCATTCGATTTCTCGTGGTCCGCTTACCTCACCTGGCCATGAGATTCCCCAATCCCAGACATCAAGTTTTCCATCATATTTTGCGGCCAAAGGGGGGATCCTTCCGTTTTTCTGGTTAAATTTTCACTTGAAATTTTTTTGTTCCAGATTCCTAGTTTGAATGGTCCAATGAGGTAAAGAGACGGCCAGGAATCCAACGGTGCTATTAGTTTCCGCGTCGGACCTCCGGAACCGTGTCAGCCAGCTAAACGGACCTAAAAGCAGAACACAAAACTGGACATTAGAAGGGTACATTGGGTTCATAACGGGAGTGGCCATAACGACCCAACGAATTGGCGTATTGAAAAACCGACTACACCATTCGATTTCTCGTGGTCGGCTTACCTCACCTGGCCATGAGATTCCCCAATCCCAGACATCAAGTTTTCCATCATATTTTGCGGCCAAAGGGGGGATCCTTCCGTTTTTCTGGCCAAATTTTCACTTGAAATTTTTTTGTTCCAGATTCCTAGTTTGAATGGTCCAATGAGGTAAGGGACGGCCAGGAATCCAACGGTGCTATTAGTTTCCGCGTAGGACCTCCGGAACCGTGTCAGCCAGCTAAACGGACCTAAAAGCAGAACACAAAACTGGACATTAGAAGGGTACATTGGGTTCATAACGGGAGTGGCCATAACGACCCAACGAATTGGCGTATTGAAAAACCGACTACACCATTCGATTTCTCGTGGTCGGCTTACCTCACCTGGCCATGAGATTCCCCAATCCCAGACATCAAGTTTTCCATCATATTTTGCGGCCAAAGGGGGGATCCTTCCGTTTTTCTGGCCAAATTTTCACTTGAAATTTTTTTGTTCCAGATTCCTAGTTTGAATGGTCCAATGAGGTAAGGGACGGCCAGGAATCCAACGGTGCTATTAGTTTCCGCGTAGGACCTCCGGAACCGTGTCAGCCATCTAAACGGACCTAAAAGCAGAACACAAAACTGGACATTAGAATGGTACATTGGGTTCAAAACGGGAGTGGCCATAACGACCCAACGAATTGGCGTATTGAAAAACCGACTACACCATTCGATTTCTCGTGGTCCGCTTACCTCACCTGGCCATGAGATTCCCCAATCCCAGACATCAAGTTTTCCATCATATTTTGCGGCCAAAGGGGGGATCCTTCCGTTTTTCTGGTTAAATTTTCACTTGAAATTTTTTTGTTCCAGATTCCTAGTTTGAATGGTCCAATGAGGTAAAGAGACGGCCAGGAATCCAACGGTGCTATTAGTTTCCGCGTCGGACCTCCGGAACCGTGTCAGCCAGCTAAACGGACCTAAAAGCAGAACACAAAACTGGACATTAGAAGGGTACATTGGGTTCATAACGGGAGTGGCCATAACGACCCAACGAATTGGCGTATTGAAAAACCGACTACACCATTCGATTTCTCGTGGTCGGCTTACCTCACCTGGCCATGAGATTCCCCAATCCCAGACATCAAGTTTTCCATCATATTTTGCGGCCAAAGGGGGGATCCTTCCGTTTTTCTGGCCAAATTTTCACTTGAAATTTTTTTGTTCCAGATTCCTAGTTTGAATGGTCCAATGAGGTAAGGGACGGCCAGGAATCCAACGGTGCTATTAGTTTCCGCGTAGGACCTCCGGAACCGTGTCAGCCATCTAAACGGACCTAAAAGCAGAACACAAAACTGGACATTAGAATGGTACATTGGGTTCAAAACGGGAGTGGCCATAACGACCCAACGAATTGGCGTATTGAAAAACCGACTACACCATTCGATTTCTCGTGGTCCGCTTACCTCACCTGGCCATGAGATTCCCCAATCCCAGACATCAAGTTTTCCATCATATTTTGCGGCCAAAGGGGGGATCCTTCCGTTTTTCTGGTTAAATTTTCACTTGAAATTTTTTTGTTCCAGATTCCTAGTTTGAATGGTCCAATGAGGTAAAGAGACGGCCAGGAATCCAACGGTGCTATTAGTTTCCGCGTCGGACCTCCGGAACCGTGTCAGCCAGCTAAACGGACCTAAAAGCAGAACACAAAACTGGACATTAGAAGGGTACATTGGGTTCATAACGGGAGTGGCCATAACGACCCAACGAATTGGCGTATTGAAAAACCGACTACACCATTCGATTTCTCGTGGTCGGCTTACCTCACCTGGCCATGAGATTCCCCAATCCCAGACATCAAGTTTTCCATCATATTTTGCGGCCAAAGGGGGGATCCTTCCGTTTTTCTGGCCAAATTTTCACTTGAAATTTTTTTGTTCCAGATTCCTAGTTTGAATGGTCCAATGAGGTAAGGGACGGCCAGGAATCCAACGGTGCTATTAGTTTCCGCGTAGGACCTCCGGAACCGTGTCAGCCATCTAAACGGACCTAAAAGCAGAACACAAAACTGGACATTAGAATGGTACATTGGGTTCAAAACGGGAGTGGCCATAACGACCCAACGAATTGGCGTATTGAAAAACCGACTACACCATTCGATTTCTCGTGGTCCGCTTACCTCACCTGGCCATGAGATTCCCCAATCCCAGACATCAAGTTTTCCATCATATTTTGCGGCCAAAGGGGGGATCCTTCCGTTTTTCTGGTTAAATTTTCACTTGAAATTTTTTTGTTCCAGATTCCTAGTTTGAATGGTCCAATGAGGTAAAGAGACGGCCAGGAATCCAACGGTGCTATTAGTTTCCGCGTCGGACCTCCGGAACCGTGTCAGCCAGCTAAACGGACCTAAAAGCAGAACACAAAACTGGACATTAGAAGGGTACATTGGGTTCATAACGGGAGTGGCCATAACGACCCAACGAATTGGCGTATTGAAAAACCGACTACACCATTCGATTTCTCGTGGTCGGCTTACCTCACCTGGCCATGAGATTCCCCAATCCCAGACATCAAGTTTTCCATCATATTTTGCGGCCAAAGGGGGGATCCTTCCGTTTTTCTGGCCAAATTTTCACTTGAAATTTTTTTGTTCCAGATTCCTAGTTTGAATGGTCCAATGAGGTAAGGGACGGCCAGGAATCCAACGGTGCTATTAGTTTCCGCGTAGGACCTCCGGAACCGTGTCAGCCAGCTAAACGGACCTAAAAGCAGAACACAAAACTGGACATTAGAAGGGTACATTGGGTTCATAACGGGAGTGGCCATAACGACCCAACGAATTGGCGTATTGAAAAACCGACTACACCATTCGATTTCTCGTGGTCGGCTTACCTCACCTGGCCATGAGATTCCCCAATCCCAGACATCAAGTTTTCCATCATATTTTGCGGCCAAAGGGGGGATCCTTCCGTTTTTCTGGCCAAATTTTCACTTGAAATTTTTTTGTTCCAGATTCCTAGTTTGAATGGTCCAATGAGGTAAGGGACGGCCAGGAATCCAACGGTGCTATTAGTTTCCGCGTAGGACCTCCGGAACCGTGTCAGCCATCTAAACGGACCTAAAAGCAGAACACAAAACTGGACATTAGAATGGTACATTGGGTTCAAAACGGGAGTGGCCATAACGACCCAACGAATTGGCGTATTGAAAAACCGACTACACCATTCGATTTCTCGTGGTCCGCTTACCTCACCTGGCCATGAGATTCCCCAATCCCAGACATCAAGTTTTCCATCATATTTTGCGGCCAAAGGGGGGATCCTTCCGTTTTTCTGGTTAAATTTTCACTTGAAATTTTTTTGTTCCAGATTCCTAGTTTGAATGGTCCAATGAGGTAAAGAGACGGCCAGGAATCCAACGGTGCTATTAGTTTCCGCGTCGGACCTCCGGAACCGTGTCAGCCAGCTAAACGGACCTAAAAGCAGAACACAAAACTGGACATTAGAAGGGTACATTGGGTTCATAACGGGAGTGGCCATAACGACCCAACGAATTGGCGTATTGAAAAACCGACTACACCATTCGATTTCTCGTGGTCGGCTTACCTCACCTGGCCATGAGATTCCCCAATCCCAGACATCAAGTTTTCCATCATATTTTGCGGCCAAAGGGGGGATCCTTCCGTTTTTCTGGCCAAATTTTCACTTGAAATTTTTTTGTTCCAGATTCCTAGTTTGAATGGTCCAATGAGGTAAGGGACGGCCAGGAATCCAACGGTGCTATTAGTTTCCGCGTAGGACCTCCGGAACCGTGTCAGCCATCTAAACGGACCTAAAAGCAGAACACAAAACTGGACATTAGAATGGTACATTGGGTTCAAAACGGGAGTGGCCATAACGACCCAACGAATTGGCGTATTGAAAAACCGACTACACCATTCGATTTCTCGTGGTCCGCTTACCTCACCTGGCCATGAGATTCCCCAATCCCAGACATCAAGTTTTCCATCATATTTTGCGGCCAAAGGGGGGATCCTTCCGTTTTTCTGGTTAAATTTTCACTTGAAATTTTTTTGTTCCAGATTCCTAGTTTGAATGGTCCAATGAGGTAAAGAGACGGCCAGGAATCCAACGGTGCTATTAGTTTCCGCGTCGGACCTCCGGAACCGTGTCAGCCAGCTAAACGGACCTAAAAGCAGAACACAAAACTGGACATTAGAAGGGTACATTGGGTTCATAACGGGAGTGGCCATAACGACCCAACGAATTGGCGTATTGAAAAACCGACTACACCATTCGATTTCTCGTGGTCGGCTTACCTCACCTGGCCATGAGATTCCCCAATCCCAGACATCAAGTTTTCCATCATATTTTGCGGCCAAAGGGGGGATCCTTCCGTTTTCCTGGCCAAATTTTCACTTGAAATTTTTTTGTTCCAGATTCCTAGTTTGAATGGTCCAATGAGGTAAGGGACGGCCAGGAATCCAACGGTGCTATTAGTTTCCGCGTACGACCTCCGGAACCGTGTCAGCCATCTAAACGGACCTAAAAGCAGAACACAAAACTGGACATTAGAAGGGTACATTGGGTTCAAAACGGGAGTGGCCATAACGACCCAACGAATTGGCGTATTGAAAAACCGACTACACCATTCGATTTCTCGTGGTCGGCTTACCTCACCTGGCCATGAGATTCCCCAATCCCAGACATCAAGTTTTCCATCATATTTTGCGGCCAAAGGGGGGATCCTTCCGTTTTTCTGGCCAAATTTTCACTTGAAATTTTTTTGTTCCAGATTCCTAGTTTGAATGGTCCAATGAGGTAAGGGACGGCCAGGAATCCAACGGTGCTATTAGTTTCCGCGTAGGACCTCCGGAACCGTGTCAGCCATCTAAACGGACCTAAAAGCAGAACACAAAACTGGACATTAGAAGGGTACATTGGGTTCAAAACGGGAGTGGCCATAACGACCCAACGAATTGGCGTATTGAAAAACCGACTACACCATTCAATTTCTCGTGGTCCGCTTACCTCACCTGGCCATGAGATTCCCCAATCCCAGACATCAAGTTTTCCATCATATTTTGCGACCCAAGAGGGGGGGAAGTATTCCATTTTCTGGCCACGAACATTCAGGAAGTGGAATCTCACTAAGCTGTAGATCTTTTCCACTTCTTTGCGAGCACGAGCAGGTTTACTACTAGCGTCCTGATTGCTTAAAGCTGGAATCTGCACTTCAGGTGTAATCTGCCATTACTTGTTGCTTGTTTTAGCAGCTCCTAGTCCTGTAATATCAGTTAACACAATGTATTTGTTATCACTCTTGATATCTTAGTCTTCTTTAAGGCGACTCAAATCATAACAATAAAGGATATTACTACGACGACGATCGGATAAATCTTTTCTGTCGTTCTTGTTGACAAATCGGTTGGATTCTTGGCACTCACCTATACAGTCTAATGGTGAAAGATATACCTTATCTTTGCTAACCATTGTTGTCAGGGTTGAAGTAACCTGAAAAAGTTCAGAAGTTAATCAAACCATATTATAACTTAAAAGAAAAAATTAATGTTGTTTTCGCTTTCTTTTCGCTACCATTTTTAAATGTATAATTACGAAAGAATAGGCTTGACAAACGTAGAATATTGCAAATCAACATAATAGCTGTACCAATCAAATAATTGTTGACAAACATGAGTAAGTGCTGAGAATATGAGTCAACTATCGTTTCCATAAAATC
Source organism: Sminthurides aquaticus (assembly GCA_906901655.1). Taxonomy (NCBI): domain Eukaryota; kingdom Metazoa; phylum Arthropoda; class Collembola; order Symphypleona; family Sminthurididae; genus Sminthurides; species Sminthurides aquaticus. The sequence goes on along the minus strand of CAJQTT010000005.1, from coordinate 4,821,988 downwards.
ACAATACAGTTAATTTTTAACTTTTGAACCACATGAACACCATGCACCAATTTTCATCATGCAATGCAACATGCAACTCGTCTTCAGCAATACCGCGCGATCGAATTCTGCTCAGGGAACGTTCGCATATAACGTTATCATTAGCGTCACGATTTTAGCTGTCTCTCTCCCCCGTTGTCATATGTACACAATGTATAAGCATAGGGAATCAAATTAACATCATACTCCCTTCTGCTAACGTTATATGCGAACGGTCTCTCAACGTGAAATGGTGAGCGGGATTATACAACATTCAAATCTGAATGAGAAAAACACAGGGCGCGTCGATCAAAAAACGGAATGCGAAATAATTTTGCATAATTTTTGCAAATTCTAATTAACGGAGGCTGGCCACGCATTGAACAGACCGAGAGGATTATCTAATTATCGTGGTAGTAAAGTTTGATTAGAATTTGAGAGCTTTCCAATGCTAGATCTACGGAAGTGATAGACAAGATCGCTTCATCCCCATAACAATAGATTAAGAGATCTTGTCTATACCGAAGTGACTATACGATCAATATAGTTAAAACTTGGATTAGAAAGTTAACGGACGTTCTAAGAAATTAAAGTTTCTGCAATGGGGGTCACTCTAGACGTAAAACTTCACCGGTACAATAAAGTCTATTGCGAAAATGTAAGTTTCTGGTTTTTCCTTTTACATGTTACATCTGCAGAAGCTAAACTTATTTTTTTGTTGGTATTATATTGCATATTGCTTGTAGGACATCATAAAAGGGTCAATCGTCATCCAGTCTAGTTCGGATTTAAAGCACGATGGGGTTGTTGTGTCAATGGATGGGCAAGTGACCCTGCAGGTGAGTTGAGCAGTTAATATTTATTTAATTGATGAGTGTCTTGCATTAAGTCTCAGTTTTGTTGTGTTTACTTGTAGCTGAGTTCTAAGACCGTGGGCTTGTTTGAAGCATTTTACCAATCTGTAAAGGTAATGACTTAAGTAGTTTCATCAGTGTCATTAGTAAATATGGTTTAAGCACTAAACGCGGCATGATGTAACGTTGACAACAATTGATGGATTTTGACTTTCTTTTACTCCTTAGCCGATTCAGCTGCTTGCGTATCAGGTTGATCTGGTAAAAGCTGGAAAAATCTCTAGTGGTACAACTGAAATACCTTTTGAGTTTCCGCTACGTGCAAGGAACAACAGAGTTTTGTATGAAACCTATCACGGTGTATACGTCAACATTCAGTACAGCTTGAAATGTGAAATCAAAAGATCATTCCTTATTGGCAGTTCCATGTCAAAAACTGTAGAATTTATGGTAGAGTACGGAGCATCGGGGGGACCAAAGTCGTTAGCTTCTACAGTCCCTCCTGAGTTATTACATCCAGCTGAGATAAAAAGAGTAGAATTTGAAATGCAAAGCGAGTCAGGAAGTAAAGTAGGTTACTTTAGGGCTCATGGTCATTTAGATTCTTTATCATTTCCTATTATTAAACCTTTTTCGGGTGAGATAATTATTGATAAAAGCGAGTTCCCTGTCAAGTCTATTGAAATCCAACTTATTCGTGTGGAAACTTGTGGGTGCGCGGAGGGGTACGCTAAAGATGGTAAGTTTAACCGAGTTTTGGTATTTCCACTCATTCTGCTAGAGGCAGCGTTAGACTGCAACTGTTTTAATGGATGTATGCTTGATTTTGCTGTGAAATATTTTTCTAGCATCCGAAATCCAAACTATTCAGATAGCGGATGGAAATGTGTGTAAAGGCATGCCAATCCCCATTTTCATGATTTTTCCAAGATTGTTCTGTAGTCCTACGCTACTGACTTCAAATTTTAAAATTGGTAAGTATTTCGCAAATCTTTATGTGAACTCCTCTTTAACCAAACTTGATTACCCTGATCGAAACTAATAAGTTGTGTAATTTTCTGTTTCAGAGTTTGAAGCCAACCTAATTGTGATATTTGCAAATGATTTTTTCAAGTCAGAAAATTTTCCACTAAGAATTACACGCTTCTAATCATTTGTCGTATTTCCATTTCTTTAAATCATAGGTTTTGAAACTTAATAAAATAATCGTCCGCATAATTCGTTCAAATAATTTGCTGAAATACAACGGAAACCTTCCATTATACTTTAGGTACAACAGTTCTTATGAAAGAAAACTATACACATGAAACTCAAAACAGCATTAGTGGAATTAGGCTTTAATACCGTAAGAAAGATACCAAATTCAAATACTGTGCTGCTAATCAAAGGACACAGATCGAGAGATGTAGCGGCAAGTAATTCAAATTGCAATAATCAAAAACTTATGAAGTAGACATTTTTGCTTCTGCTTCTCGCTTTTTGCGAGCTTCCTCCTCCTTTTCTAACTTCTCATGCTCTTCAATCAGCTTGGTGAGTTCTGCTGGCTCTAAAACTGTCATCACAGTCTTTCCCTTGGATGGATCAGCAGGGTCTTCTTTTCGTGTGAGTATAGCGACCTCAACTATAAAGGATACAGTAAATTAATTGACACTGAATAAATCGTGAACGGCCTACCCAGCATAAAACTGCAGGAACTTAGTGCAAAACACCAATGAAGATTTGTAAGCTTACGTTTCTCAGGGCTGAGTTTAGTAGTGTCCAAAGTCTTGCTCAAAATCTTGACAACCAAAGCCTTTGCTTCCGTCAATTTCATACCTTCCTTGTAGTCTTGCTTCAACATAGAGATAGCCGCCTGCAAGTTCACGAAAAGTCATAATACAAGGCCTATTCGATACGAGTTTGTGCAAACGAAACTTCCTCAATTATACAATATCAAAGCCTGAAACAAGCGTTGAACTTACATTGCTGTTGTTACCGATGCAGGTAGCTTTCCAGCCTCCATAATTTCCACTGGGATCTGATTGATATAGTTGGAATCCATAGTGTTTATCCCAGCCCATATATAAGATGCTCACACCAAATGGACGTTTACCTATTCAAATTAGAATGTTAAATTAGCTAAATCAAATCATCCCCATGACTATTAAGACCTACGGCTGTCTAAGTTTGAATTACGAACTAAACTCAACGTTAGTTCTCACCTCCGTACTGAGTGTATGCTTGCTTAACATCGCAAAGCCATGCTACCAACTGTTCACATGGCATAGGCTCCCCGTATTGATAAAAATATCGTTGGGCTATTAGCCTCAATTCCTCTGTCAATACGTTAGCATCCGATGTTATTCCAGCAACGCTACAAACCATGTCACTGAAATGTTCAAAGATCAAAGAGTTAATTTCGATGTACCCTGAAATTCTACAATAAGTGAAATTCACGAATTAGCTTGACTGCAAGTATTTACTCGTAAAGCTTGTAGATTTTATCCGAAAAATATTCCCCATCATCAAGGAGAACGTTGGTATTCTTTTTCTCGGCTGCCAAAATAACACCATCTTCTGCAAGAATACCAAGGCATGTTCCTGCGTGACCAATTGCCTCCATGGCATACTCTACTTGGTATAACCTCCCTATAAATCGAAATCAAAATTTTTAGGCGGTTGTAGCAAGATCTTCCTCACTGTTCATTTTTTAAAATGTACAAGATTTGCAGTCGCCTTGTCTACTTTGTAAGCGGATGCTAACGCAATGTTTACCTTCGGGGGAGAATATGGTTGTTCTGGTGTCGTATCTTCGAGCCTAAAATGGATAATTAAACAACAAATCAATATTAAAGCTTAACACAGGTTTTAGAAACATTTTTTCCTCTGTACTAGCCGGCGTATCTAAAAGTAGCAGTTTCACTAAAGATAATTAGCAAATATCTTACCATCTTAATGTATGATTATCCAAACGATCGAAACACTGCAGAAAATTAAAGTGTTGGTACAAGTTGAAAAGTAATTAATAATTAGTAATTCCAAACACTCTAAATTAACACTGAAATCAAATCACCGTTTTGAATCCCCCAAATGACCCTGCTTACTAAGGTACGTCGTGTTAGGTACCTTGGTAGCGGGTAGCTTTAGTTACCTTGGTCATTTAGGTAGCTTTGGGTAGCTTGGAAGAAGGTAGGATAAGATAGCTTTTGCGAGAGTAGCGCCGCAAAAGGTACCTCTGAGTACACAATTAACATTACGCTAGTTACTCTTTGGGAAGGTAACGTGGCAAAAGGTAGTCACAAGCATGCTGCAGATACCCTCCCGTTAGGTACACAGGGAGAAGGTATCCACGACAAAATGGAAGGTAGCTACGTGTACACGCCGATTGGGCAGCTGGAGTTAGCTGCTAAGAAGGTAGCGAGAGGTAGCGACTGGGCGGCTACACTCTCCTATGGTCTCATCATTGAAGCGGTACATGGAGAGAAGGTAGCTTTGTGTAACCTCTTAGAGGATACCAAAGAGTAGACAGTTGAAGGGTACCGGAAGATACACTATTAGAAGTTAACAAGCGAAAGCTTCAATCCAGGTAGATGTAGTTAGCTGCAAAGAAGGTAACTGAAAGCTACCTTCGAGGAAGGTAGGGAACGGTAGCGACAGAGCGGTTACACGGTCCTATGGTCTTATCATTTAAGCCGGTACACGGGGAAATGCTATCTTTTGAGTACCCTCCGAAAAGATGACGTTGCGTATACATGATTAATGATTCCGTATAGGTTATATGTATCTGTAGTGCTTTCTCATATTCTGCTTGCACATTGGAATTGAGTGTGATGTGATCTGGCAGAAGAATATATATATGAATGCAATTTTCGCAAAATTTTTGCACTGTAATTTATGCTGATATGACCTGTTAAAGTTTGAGGCTAGAAAAATAATCGTATTGTAAATAATTAAAACTGCTATTTCATTTTTAGTATGAGGAAAGGACTTCTTTGCAGGCGTTTAGTAGGAAACAAGTTTACTTTTATTTAACTGCTGGTTTATTCTAATACGAAGAGCTGTAACAAGTTCAAATTATATTTAAACAGAAATCAAAGCTGTAAATTTACTCCAAATTCATATCAATGGAATTAAATAACGTGCAAAAGTAAATATTGCGTTTATGTTCCACCTTGACGCACTGCTGTAGTATAATGTGGGGTTTTATAGTTACATCTTCAGTCTCCAAGGTGGCCATGTACATATACTGAAGCGGAGGCTTCCATAGCTGCATTTTGTAAGTTGTACAAAGCATTTCGACACTGCTCTCCCTAAAATCTACTTGGATCTGTTTGACTTCGACGACCCTACCACAGGTAGTCAAAAAACAGCTGGAATTATGACGAACAGTATCAGGTTTTTCGCTCAGAGCAGTAACAGTAACTGTCTTTCCGTTAGCAAGGAAAATTACCTTCTTGAAACGCGACTTTGTACATGATGCGAGACCCTTACGATGAATGCGGTTAATCAGCGTGAAAGTGACCCCATCCATGGTTACGGTAATTGGTGGTGTTTTTTTGGTTTTCCAAATTTGTGGATCCGGAGGGTTAATCACGGAATTCGTGTATCGTCTGACAACGTGCACAGCTGTAAACTGATTCAAACAACTGAATCCTACGATTCGTTTGTTGAAGTTTTCATAGTATCGGAGGGAGTAAAGATAGAGAGGACCGTAAAGGCGATAACATTTTGGAAGGTGCTTTAAAAGATGAATGTTATAATTAACAGCTCCATTTGCAAAATGTTTGGCAATCCCAGCACTAAAGTTATTGATGCATACAGCAGCTTCTTGAACCGTTTCCTCAGGTTGTCCGTGTTTTGAAAGAATTTCAACAGATCGCAGGAGCTGGAGGTAGAGGTCAAACACCGTTTGGGGCAGTAGCTCTTCAAGGATCACGGGGAGATAGAGAACCGCCATAGCATACCACTCATGCGCTTTGAAGTGGGCTCTGTCTTTCAAGGGCCGGGGGTACCGAGCAAACGACTGTGGTGGTTTTATATTCTTCAAGTACTGGTCGATTATCTCACGCTCATACTTTTTCAGTGGTAATCTTCTTTTACGAATTGGGATTCCCTGGGAAGTCGAAGGCGTTTGAGGAACAGCTGTTTGCGTAGAGGTCACTTTATCTGTTTGTATTGTTCGTGCGTACTCATTCATGTCGTCGTCATCCCACACAATTTCGCCAAAACTGCTATTTCTCGAACGTGTTGTTACTAGTATGGGGTTTGTCACTTCACTGGGATTTGGAACTTCATCATTACCGGAAACCAGGCGCTGTGTGGGGAAGATTAGAGATGTCAATAGCAGTTTAAATACCCCGTGGGATATTGTGTGCATTGAATCTACTGGAAGACCTTAAATTTACAAAATGTATCTGTCAACCACCGGGTATATATAATTTTTAAGAATTGCACTGCCATCTAATATGCTAATTCATATCCATACCCCATATTATATCAAAGTATCTCAGGTCACAAAGAATGCTGCGGTGCTTCAGGACGTATTTTTCAGCATCTTTCCTTCGATATTCATCCAGTTCCGGATTCGAAACGTCACGGGGCTCCATCAGCTGTTGTTCAATTAATTCGTCCTGAGCACGGCGGGCATAGGCTGCCAAATAGTCATCGTGTGTCCGTTCGGGATTTTCTACAGTGTGGGAAAAGTAATGCCCCGACTGTTCATGCGTGCAGAAAGTACAGCCGTATTTTCCATTGTGCATTTGCAGGCCGGATACCTTAAAGCGCGCCATGCTATCTGTACAAATGTATCCAATAAAGACCCGCGTTGTGTGTTGAAGTCCCGTAGAATCAGTCCAGAGGATAGGTTCAATGTCAATCTCCATGAGTTCATACACTAAGGCTTCAAATAGCCAATTCAGGTCTGGAGACTCATATGAACTAACCCACAAACTTTGGAGCACCATATTTGCTTGATCCTTCCGGAGGTGCTGTGGTGTACCCAATACACTGAGTAGGATAGGCCATAAACTTTTCATACTGCTTTTCGATATTGCTACGCCATCAGTATTGACCGCAATAAAAACGTCATCATCTTCGGCAGCCATAATATTCTTGATCCGGCGAATTCCCTGGTAGTCCAATTCAGCTGTGTTAATCTGGTGAAAAATACCCGGTAGAGTTCTTGAAAGCGTTTCGCGCAAGCTAAGAGTAAAAAAATGCGAATCTGTATGTTTTGCCGTAGATCCGCAACATTGAAGTGAACCAAGGTGGTTGCTAAATTCAGTCTTTTGCTTTTTGAAGCAAGTGCGGCATTTCCAGTGAATAGCTGTAGGGATGGCGTCCATCCCGCCGATTTGTTTGTGGTACGTTTCGATTCTGCTAGGTATATCGCCAGAATTTATCTCAATGTCACCGTTCCGGATCTTTTCGAAAAGCTGTAGTAAATGCATTGCTGCCGTATCCGTTAGATTGTGTCTTTGGGTAAACTGATGACATGCTAAGATAGCAGCTGGCGTTTTCTTTTTGACTGGTTGTTTCCTTGCCTTGTCAACCGGCTCTTGTACATCAGTTCTAATTTCTTGAATCTGGTCTGCAACGCTAGCTGTAGTTGATGTCATTGTAGCTGTAAAGTTAAAATTCATCATTAGGCTCAGTTGTATGTAGAGTTGATCCCAAATAGTAAAACATTTCTCACATGAAGGGTGGTATTCACGAACTAATCCTCTTGGAGGAGTACCACTTCCAACGATTTCAAATAAATCCGATTCTGGAAAAATTTCTGCTATTTCATCGTTCGTCATTTCTTGGTCAGCTGTTTCATTAGGCAGTACTTGGAAGGATTCACAGCTGTTTACTGATTCATTTTCACCAGCATATGCCACATTAGAATTGCGTTCTGGGCTGGAAGGTTGACTCGTATGAACTGGTGATTGCGGAGATTGCTGATGACCCGAGGATGGGATGCCTGTCCCGGACCCTTTTGCGTTTTCGGTAATCAACTAACAAAGGAATGTAACTGTATAGATTGCACGGTTGTAGTTGTTAAAATAATAAATTAATGCTATAAAGTAAACGCACTTGGATCGGGTTGACCGATTGTCTCCTGATCTTCAAGGAATTCTGACGGTTCCTTGTCCTTGTAGGTAATTTGTAGGTTGGTAAAGCATGTATTCCAAAAACTTCTAAAAACCAATAAAAATACCTTAATTGAACTCATAGCTTTTCGACCTATAAATATATAACTCCATGTTGCACAGGGACATAAATTCGTATTAACTTTACCTCTCTGTATAGCAAAGACTTCTCTATATCGCTCACGACGTCTCGCATTAAGAATAGTTTTTTTGTCAATGCTATCAGGTTTGGTTCGTTCTCGCCCCATTTTGACACTATTACTATAGTTAGACCGTATACAATTTTGACGAAAATATTAATTATTTCACTGCAGATGTAACTCGTGAGAAAATAAAAAGTCGATAATCCAAGGTGCTGGATTGTGTGCGGGTAAGCTTTTTCGTCGCGTATGAGCACGATTATTAGTTTACAGATTATTTCTAGATTTTGCCCAGTTGCCGCGGATATGGCTAGCACTAACTTGCAGCGGAAAAACTCAGGAATCTAATTATATACATAAGAATGATGAGATGATTGGATTTAACAAATTAATTGAGTTTAAAGTTAAGTTACATGTGATCGCAGCAACCGTCGACTAGGAACAATGCCTATGCACTACCACTTTTACGCACTGTCGACGCAGGCTGTTATGTACATGCATGCGTATATACAGTATTGAATAGTTTCTCACAGCTGTTACCGTCCGTTCTATCTTTGGGCTCTTCCTGCATCTTTGCCAATATACAAGCAGTTTCTAGTGTAACGTAAGTAATCTTAATTACCACTATCTTTATAGTTTTTAAGCATGCTGACAACAAAACTTGGCAGATGACTGGATTCAAAGGAGTCAATTATCCAATCTGCAGATAAATAGATCTATTTTCGAACAACCACTTGTATCTCAATTTTATCCTGGTGGTTGCCGTTAATGCAATTCAGACAAAGTTAAATAAGAATATCGTGACTATTTTGTTTAAAAATTTAATTGAAATTTTTTCAGAGACGGAACAAAGCAAAGCTAAACGTAGTGGTGCAAGGAAGAAGTTGTTTGCTTAAAAGACAGCTATGGAAAAATGCGAAACTTCCGAAACTAGCCAGGTACGGCATTATGGATCTACTAAATTCTTGTATATACATTCCCATAGGTCAGTCTTTGTAGTTTATGTGTGGTTGCATCTATTTAGGAGGACAATTTGGTAGCTCGTAGTTACGATCCATGGAGAGATTTTCGGGATAGGCACGAGCCGTTGACCTTTTCAAAAGTCATGGCGAAAGATACACAGAGGATCATTGATGCGGACACGGTAAGTTAAAAGTGTGGATGGTGGTTGTTGTTGATACGTTAACCACACGGGCCTTATAAATAATAAATTTGGTTTTGTATTTCTGACAGCAGCATCTTCGCAATACAGATGTTGATTTGTGCTCTCTATATGATTCCGATGAAACTTGCTATGTGAGCCAGGATTCAAATTCAACAACGTTTACTGAACCTGATAAGGTACGATATTAAAATGCAGAATTAATTCAGGCTTATTTCCCCGTAACCCACCCTTCAGTCGAATCTGATTCCATGAAGTGTATGTTTTCTTAAATGGCATTAAATATCCTTAATTTCTCCTTTAAGATTTGATCACACTTACCGAATGCGGAAACTGTGACCCGTCTGCGAGAAATCAGTAAGGATGTCATGTCTTGTCGAGTTGCGGGTTATAAGATGCAAGAATACAAGGAGTTAAAGGACGCATGTATTTCATATCTGGGATGGTTGATGTGCTACTATGAGGAATACGAAAAAAAATTGACCCTGGTCAATACAATTGTTGTTCCTACGATCAAAACCGATACAGGCCCAACTGAAACGTAGTTAATCATAGCAGTGTCGTAACAGCTATGAATAAGTAAATAAATAATCTAAACTTAACCGATAAATATGATTCCCTGCAGTTTATTAAAGGCATCCGTATTTGCATCAGGAAAATGAAATTTCAATGTCATTAGCTTTCGTTGGAAATTCTATTTGTAAATTGATGATTTCATCTACCGATAAGCTGGTAATAGAGGAATGGCATTCTCATCAATCCAAGCCAATACAGCCTCCTCCTTACGGTGCTGTGAAGCCACAATCGAAACTCCAAGCTGGGCCTCAGTAAAATCGGCGCTTAGAAAATCCAGAACAGTATTGTTTGGTCGATCCATCATAATAACAGCGGTCCAACGCAGGTTCTGCAAAGAAAAACCAGTAATGGGTTTTGAAAAAGGAATTGTTCTCCATGCTACCATTTCACATTAGAATAATTAAATAATTTGTTAAAAATTTTAGTATGGGAAAGTACTTACAGACTCAATACAAGTATGCTGATTACAAATAGCTGTACACGGATTGAACAGCTGTGGTTGATTGATACCAATCATTTCGTTAATACGTTTGCAATATCTGGCAGCGCAATCAGAATTCAACGGCACAAATTCTTGATCAGGTCCAGCGTACTCGGGAGGGACCATAAACTCCAATTGAATCGGCTGTGGCAGGTCAGCCAGGCCTTGGGCGTCATAATTATTGTTAAAGTCAGCCATTTCCACGAAGGGCCCATTGGAATCATCCTCCTCATGTTGCCACAGAACACTTCGGCGATGTCGTCTATGATGGTACCTATCCGCAATAGTAAATTGATTCACGATTCTTTAATGAAGGTAAATACTAAGAAACTATACTCTAAATTCTTAATTGTTGGAACAGACCGAAACGGAAATAAATATTTTTTATAATAATACTGCTTTTGTAAAACCTTATTACATTCCATAGTGAGCCATTTTTAGTTTCCCAAACCTGAGGACAGCGATGACAATAATGCGCGCAGTTAACAAAATTATAGCGATAGCGTATACAAAAAATAAATATTTAAAGCAAAACCTTTACAACCATAACAAATAGCTGTAACTCAGGCTGAATTTAATGTAAATATGAAGATATCCTTTACCTCCTACTATCCGTTTCCCTGCTGTACACGTAAGGGAGCGTTCAACAATGATATCATCAATTTTACCGAGATTTTGACATCACATGAGAATCATCAGGGCTCAAACCCATCCATCAAGTAGCCATGCTGATATCATCAAGGCCTATACCCATCAGTTACCAATTAAGGTCTTTAATTATAATTATAATCAAGTTAAAAATAAAAAATTAGAATCTTCAATACGTTGCTCTACCTAACTAGCTGAAGGAAGCTACAATCTTAAAGATTTAAGCAGCTTAATTGGATATTAGGTTTACAAGCTTAATATTTAACTGTAATTAAACTTAATGAAATTGAACCTATGTCGTTTTAACCTGTTTTCAAGATGATATAATAATTACCCAAACCCATCGACCATTAAGTCATCCTTAAATCATCGAAAGCCTTACCCTCCCACCCTTGATTCTTATAAAATCATTGTTGAACGCTCCCTAATTTGTTTATGAACATGAACATATATTAGGGTCCAAGGGTTTTCTCTGTCGCTCAAGGGTTTTCTCTGTTGCCCAAGGGTTTTCTCTGTTGCCCAAGGGTTTTCTCTGTTGCTACTGGTATTGAAGAAGCTCGACGAGTTTAATATTAATAAAACTACTACTACAACATATATAAGGGATTATTTAGCTGAATATTCTGGAAAACGCCTTGTATAAGGTTTCCTACTCCCTTTACATAGTGAATCCAAGTGATTGGAGGTAAGCATAAATCTATCCAATATTCTTTCAGTGACGGCAGTACACAGGATTCGTTGTATTTGATGGCTGTGGTTAATCTTCTACAGCTATGGACGGAGGTGACAATTATATTTTAGTTAGGGACAGCGATAGTTCAAACTCTGATAACAATACACAAAAATGTGACCCATTGGCATTAGATTCGCCGTTGCAACCGATTCCAGCTGTTTCCGGCGATGGAAGCTATAATAACGGAGAAAAGAAGAAGAAACGGACAAGACTACAAATTCCAGATTACATAACTGTATTGGAATCGTCTGGTCAAAATTTATACAATCAAAATAAAAACTTTACACTCCAGAATTTACCGTCAGACAACGCAATGTAGAAAGCGCAACGCGATCCGGATTTCCTTCCTTTGAATAGCCTTGTAATTGAGAATTTATACAACTAATTTAATTCTCTTTGCGCACTTAAGATTATAAATTTACAGCTCTTTGCAATAAATATTTAACTTCTCTACAGATATGCAGTACAAGACTATATCTAACTGCCATAAATTAAGACTGAATATACTTATGGATAAAGCCGCAGGAGGAACGGGGTTTGTCAGTGGGTGACTTCATACGCCACAACATACACTGTTCGCTTTAAAATATATACATACCGTGGCGTATAAAGTCACCCACAGACAAACCCCATTCCTCTTGCGGCTTTATCCACGACGTTGACTGCAGCGCCAATTCGAAGGGCATGCTTCGCCTTTTAATAGCATGCATTTCGTTATGTTTATCCAGCACCAAGCGGCTCTAACTACATATACGCATAGGAATGCCTTACGACAGGCCTAATGCTTAATAGTATTTCCCCAAACTCCGACTACATTGGACGCTCACATAGCTTTAACCGCTACGCACTTTTTACGCTATAGATTATTTTAATAATTAAGATCTGTTCTAATTTCTAATCTGATTATTGTGTTACCTAATTAATAGCTATACAGTGTAGGTGTTACAAGGATGTCTGCAATGCAGGTAAGTGGTTAAAAGCTATACCCTCAAATCATGGTCATATTCCTCCTCGTAGTGGGCCACCATTTCCATTTTTGTGGTGACAATTTTTCCATGTTATAATGTAAATTATCCATGTAGTTAGCCGTGCAAATTTTGTGTTTAATTACACGCGTTACATAGTTCACTGATATGTAGAATAGTTTTTTTACCTATAGCTAACATAGTTAAAATCATATTACCGGTACTTTCAAGCGTGAACAACTAGACAAATTCTAGCGACATTGAAACAGGTGATGAGAGGATTTAAATGCTATATAACAAGATTATAGTCAGATTGTGCTTAATTAAGGATGCTAATTCATCCGTAGTATACTTTTTAAGATAAGAAAGTGAACAAGTTTCGTCATTACCATTTCAGTCGTGTAAGTGCACGACGACCAAACTTTAATTAAGTTTGTTTTGGGATTTACTCGAGATGCCGCGTTTACAGCTAGTACCATTGTGTAGAGGATGAAAAGGCCTATCGAATGATAGTCATGTTAGCGTCCAAAAGATTGGTTTTTTTCAATAAATTGAAATTAAAAGTAAATTAGGACCTAAATTAAAAGATTGTCGGTAAGGAAGCTGTAGCAGATAGTTATAAGATGTGGAGCGGGAGGCAGGCGGAATATATATCCTATATGTATTTTTATACACATGTGAAGAATGCATAGTAATTGCAATTATTTAAATATTTTACAGCTATGTCATGGTGAAGTGTAGCTCATATTATTCAGCACTATTAATTTTCTTTCGTTTCTTGTCTTGCAGGTTACTGAAGCAGAACTGGAGACCGCTCTTCCGAGCTTGGACTGGAACACTGCCAAGGACATCATCGAAGCTGCGGTAAAATCTTCCATGGAAATTCAAACAGCTGTTTTGCAAAAACTCATCGATGAAATCATGGATACACTTTGCTCTAAAATTGTCACGGGTAAGTTTAACAGCTAAACAATTTTCTTGCAATTGATACTATGCCACAGTGACGTGAAAATATGTTTGATGTCAACAGACCTGACGTTTAGCGTTTCTCATGTTTCCTGCCTGCCTTTCTGCTCTTTCGTGAACAAAAGTATTCGTCAAACGAAGTAGAAAGCATTACGTCCAGACTTTTAATAGCCTTTAATTTTATTTTGAGCCTTGTCAAAGGAACCGCGAGTTGCTGAGAATCATGGACAGCAAAGCTTACCTGGAAGCCCTCCACAAGGTCTTGAAATTAAGCAGCCATTGGAAAATATCGTAAGCATGCTAATACATTTTTAATTGATACAGTAACCATTTCAACCTTGCCGTGTGCTTACTATAATGATCGCTACAGCTGTCCCCGAACTAAAAGCTAAAACGTAATCGATACATGATTTTGTTTACTTATCACTAGACCCTATCTACGGTCGATTTGGTCAATGGAGATACGTTTTCGCTGTTGGTGCCGCCTGGATTCGCGAAAATGCTGTTAGGACTGAAGTCTCCTTAGTCCATCATCCGTGAATTACTACTCCATATTTATGATCACGATGAAATAGTCATCGGGCTATTTTTCCGATCACTGCAAGGAAATGTTATCGATCGGTACCCAGATGCCAAACTGTTGCCTGAAGATGTTGAGAAACTTATTATCGGTAATTTATGTTTATTTCTCCACTTCGTTTATTATATCCCTAACATCAATAATGATACTAATTCCTATTTTTATTTTCAGGTTACCTATAGGATACTTGGTTTAGGATGACAACTTCCATTCAAAACAAGATTGGGGTCGTGCTTGGCCATATCAGGGACACCGCAAAGAAAGGCGGATTGCTACAAGAGATGACACCATCCCCTTCGGACCGACCCAAAGCACGCAAGCGCCGTCGTCAAAGCGACTCTCCAGCTTCAGGAGACGATGGTAACCCTGATCAACAAGAATCTAATTCATCAGGCGGCAGTCAAGATTCCTAAATCGTCCCGCACAGCTATCTGCCATCTATAAGATACATCAGTGCGCGTAAATCATTTAAGTTCAGTTCATCAGTTCTTCCGTATAGTACTCTCTACATGTTTAAGCAATGTTACTTGATTTTATCTCATCTCATTCAAAATTGTTACGGATTAATGCATATGGCTTTAAAACTTAATTCTATGTTATTAGCGTGTCAGAACCACACACACATGTGAGCATTTTCAACAATTTCCATTTCGTTTAAATTGTATAGAAACTTGTTTACAAATTATAGCTGTTATTTTTATTGTATTATTGTATCTTAGACAACCAAATTATCTATTATTATTTTTAAACAATTTAAACTCCCGTGACTGTATTAAATTTAATTGTAATTATTCGAAAATATGTACCTGCGGCTACCTTTTTTACAGCTTTTCGATTCTACCTAAACGGTAGCTTCCTGGCATCTACCGAAACGGTAGCTTCCTGGCATCTACCGAAACGGTAGCTTCCTGGCATCTGCCTGAACGATACCTTCCTGGCATCTACCTAAACGGTAGCTTCCTGGCATCTACCTAAACGATACCTTCCTAGCATCTACCTAAACGGTAGCTTCCTGGCATCTACCTGAACGATACCTTCCTAGCATCTACCTAAACGGTAGCTTCCTGGCATCTACTTAAGTGCTAGCTTTCTACAAGATACCTGAATACTACCCATTTCCAAGCCATCTTTAGGTACCGTATGAACAGCTACCGTCGTCTACAGCGCTGGACAGTACACGAAGGTAGCGCCGCTGTAGTCACCCTGCTGCTACTGTCCAACCAGGTAGTCGCAACTACCCAGAAGCAAGAGAGCTACGTTTACCTCCGTCGACGCTACTGTCCGGTACCTACTCAGCAGGTAGGAAACGCGACCTTCGGAGACGCTAGCTGAACGATACACTCCGCGCGGCTACCGTCTCTTCCGGAAACTAGATACCTTCAAGGTACACTGCGAGAAGCTAACCGTTTTTCGTAAATACGCTACCTGCGGGGAAGCTACCGGAAGGTACCTCGTTGTCACTACTCAACTAGGGAGCGGGGGACCTATGAGAATGACTTGGCAAAATGTATGTATGTACATCAATGCCAGTTATAATGCAGTTGTCTAAACCCGGCCAAACACAGTGCTGATTTTTATGTTTCCCTCGCCCTCTGCTTGTAAAAAGTACTCGATGGCTCTTTAAGCACTGCTTTACAGCAGAGGCATCTTCTGGACATTGTGTGGCACCAGTGTTTTCAATACCGCGAGTTCGTCATTTCGAATAGTCTAGATCGTAATAGCGATTAAGATTGAAGTTCAGTGCATGCGGTTGAAAGTCTTTAAGATTTAATTTTAATTGAAACGGCTCACAAAATTATATATACATAATAAATTTATTACTGCGTGTTTAAGAATTTACTTTGGCTGCCCTTTAAATCGAAAATATGGCGGACGACGATTACGAGCCCGATGAGTAAGTCCATTTAAAAATTTTGTGATTCACGATCGCTTTTTAAAAAATTATTACAGCCATGTTTCATTTGTGATGATTATTTCTTGAAACCGTTATGTCGTTCAGCATATTCGAACAAAAGTCACGGAATCTACTTTGTTTTTAGAACAGTTCTATGGAAGTTTAACATAATTAATTATTTTTTGCAGCATCGGAGGTGGAGATGATTACGATGATATGGATGAAGAGCCGGGGTTGGACGATGATATTGACCATCATGAGGTACGTTTTAAATTGATTTTGATTAAATCAAGGCGTGGATTAGTCGCATATTTCTTGATGGGGAAGTACTAAATTGTTTGTTGTAATTACAGGAGGGAGACGGAATAGATCTGTTACACCAGGCGGAGGCATCCACGACACCTGCGGCTAAGCGTATTACAACACCATACATGACCAAATACGAGCGGGCGCGGGTGCTTGGGACACGGGCGTTACAAATATCAATGTGTGCCCCGGTAATGGTCGAACTTGAAGGCGAAACGGACCCTCTTCAAATCGCAATGAAGGAACTGAAGCAAAGAAAAATACCTATCATCATTCGGAGATACTTACCCGATGGAAGTTGGGAAGATTGGGGAATCGATGAGTTAACCATCACAGATAACTGAGTAATGCGTTTTTTTTTATTCAGCCTAATCATTTATATCCTAAGAAAATTATTTCTTTATCTTTTCTCGATATATAGATCAGTTGTGTCATATTCTGATTTAGTAAAGTACACTGTTTCTTGATAATCATGTACTTGCAATAAGGATTTATTTCATCACATATAGAGTATATACAAGTCCATCGATAAACCTTGCTGTTTCATGAGGTCTTAGGATCTTGCTAAGCTTTAAGATTACCTTTTCTTCTTTTTTTTCTTTTCCTTGTGTTTGTGTTTCTTCTTAACTTTCTTCCTATAAGGAGACCTGGAATCACTTGGATGATCATCTCGCTTGCATCTACTACTCGTTGATGACGATCTAGACTTGTGTCGATGGCGCTTATAGGGTGATTTAGATCGAGATCTTTCCACTCTCCGACTTCGATGTCGTGGTGATTTTGACCTGCGGTGATCCTCCCTACGACTCCGTCGAGTGGATGACGGGGATCTTAAAGATGTATGTCGTCTGTCACTGCCACTACCTAGCCTTTCGTTTAAGCCACTAGTTCTTTTCAAGGTACTGGTTCGTCGTGATTGCGTAGCTTCGTTGGCTGTGGTCGCACCATTTGAATTTTGGATTGCCTCCCCAGAAGTTCCGGACCCTTCTATATTGGATGAGATTCTTACGGATGCTACTGTCATGCCGGAATCGGGACGATTTCTAGGAGTGCACTGATTACTGATGTTCGGCATTTTTTTCTTCCAGTCGTTGTCAGCTATGACAAACTCTTTAGTCGGATTCCGAAAGACGTGCATGAAATTACAACTGAGCTTCATTTTGCACCGCTTCCGTGCAAACATACCGCAAATTGCTCCCCGCCAAGATTCTACTCGCACAAACTTAAGACTTATTTGCTTCCCGTTAAAATATCGTCCATTGAAGACCCGGTAAGCCTACAAAAAAATCGGTGTTGAAATCAGTTTTCCACTCACAGGATTTCACTGGAATTGTAACAAGCCCGTAGAATGATTTACCTCCACTGCCTGTCGTATGTTTTCATATTGTATATAAACATTTCCCCGTAAATGAGGTTCATAATTGCAGCAGACTTTGAACTGTATCACTTTCCCATACTTCAGGAACTCTGGCAAGACATCCTCGTAGAACTCCCTGTGAAATTGCCGAATGTGAGTGATTTTTAGTTATATCTTCCTGAAAATTGATAATCGTTTACAGTTGTTTCCATTGTTGAAATCTTACCGAAATGACTTGTAGAGATCAGCATCATTGTACTCGAGATTCAAGTCAGCATCGAATTCATCATTAAGAGCTTGTTCCAAAGAGTAGTGGGAGAAAAAGTTAGGAATCATAATTATCTGACTGAGTGTCGGGCTTGGATGAGATCTAGAGATAAACAAGTTATTGCAGTTATTAGTTAAACCCTTTGGCAAATACTGCAAGTAAGACTTTTCATTGACGAACCGGCGACAATTTTGTCCAAATCTGCAAGTAGCAGTCCTCATGAAGGAACCACAAACGTCTTTTCCATCCGGATCCAGGTTCTCAGGCATAATAAATGGCAAGGGAGGACTCTCAATATCCTAGAAACAGAAGCAAATTTGCAGTTAGTTAACTAACAGTTTAGTTAATAATCATTAAGAAGTTTACGGTTTGCACTTTAGAGACTGACTTACCCCACAGAGAAACTCCAAGAACTGATTGTATTCTGCTTCCTGCAATGTAAAATCGCACAACAGCAACGCCGTACAAAAAGTGTTAAGGAAAGATTCAAGGGATTTTTAAATATTCCTAAGTTTCAAGTTAAGCTAATCTTAAGTACATCAAGCTCAAAACTTAGGTACGAAAGCGTTAACGATAGTCAAATTAAAACGCAGATTTATTATGTTGGAACCCAAGGTCAGGGTTTTGAGAGTATGAAATGGATACTGTAAAAGAAATAAGACCCAGAAATTAGTTCAAGTAGATCAAACACCTGCTTCAGTCTTTTTTCCTCCGCTAGACGTTTAGCTTCCTCCAGTTCTGCTATTAGCTTTGCCTGTGCTTCTTCCCATTCTTTCCGAAGTTTGGCCTGAAAACAGGAGAAGTTAAGTAATGCAAAATTAATGATACAAATTTTTTAACTGTCTGCAAATCTCAGAGTTTAATATATTATCTCAGTTTAGATAAATATGCAGTATACCTTCTCCTCCTCTTCTTTCTCCATAATACGACGTTCCTCATCCTTCCGTTTCTGGAATTCAATCTGGGCAAGCCGTTCTCGTTCCTGCCATTCAACTTCTGACAGCTTCGATTCGATAACCTCGTCATCGGAAGAGTCAGAGCTTGTGTAATGCAATGCTTCAAGTTGGTTCGGTAAACTTTCAGTCCATCGTGATTTCAATTCAGCTTCTCGAGCAACAGCCAACGCTGTTCGGATACGCTTCCTTCGCAATTTCTTGACTAGTTTTCTCCAGGGACGCTTATCCTTGCCCATTGTTACAAGAGGTCATGAATAATGGACCCTTCATTGATTCCGTTTGAAGTCACTTACTTCAAGCTCATTGGACCTGAAATATAAATGAAGGTTAACTGAAATGAATAATTGTGTTCACATTAATGCAATCAACTCGTCGAGAAAAGTTTCTCAAAATCAAGAACCTACCTGTCAGATGAATCAGATCCAACCACAACAATCCAAGATAGCTGCTACTTACAAACTGTCACGATTGTGACTTCTTCTTCTCCCACTTCCCAGTCATTTACCTCTGCTCCAGCTCCAGTCCTGTAAACAGAAAATTAACATCAATTGATTAACATTATGATGCCATGTAAATGATGCCCTCTTCTCATGCTTTCATTCCAGGATCTCCCACTTTATCCCAAATAGTCCCAAAGGAGCTAATCCCCTTTAAAAACTATCTTCTACCTCCTGGATTTCGGATTCTAGATCCAAGACCTCATGGCTTTCCAGTAGCCATTTCTGAAAAGTCTGAATCAGTCCAGTCCGAACATCTTTAGGATCAACATCTCCCTAACTCTGGTCTCCTGATCCACCTCTTGCAGTTCAGAAATCCTCGGAACTTCCTAGTTTCTCTCTCGTCTCTCATCAGAACTTTATTAAAACCAGTACTAATATTCCAAAGCTCACGTGTGTTTTGGAAACTCTGGTCATCATAACAACAACAACAAGTGCATCGATTCTGCAGTAGATGCAATCGAAAAAATGTTAAGTAAATAAACAAACTCGACCAATCTGCACGATACGGTTGCAAACAACTAAAACGACACTATTTCGCCAGTCGACGAATCGCTTAACCACAAAATTTTATGTTGTTTTGAAGACACCCAAGGAAATAGTCACGGGACAAGTGAGGGCTGGTGCATAATTTTCTGTGTACGGCTGCATATGAGTTCGAGTGTAAGATATTTCATTTGTTTTGAAGGCAAGCCCATGGATGGCTACCGACTGACTGAATCACACATTCGTAGTTCCATTGTGTGAAGGATAGTGAAATGAAATACGCAACTAACATTGAGAATCGACGACAAAGGTTTGTGCTTAATAAGAGTTCAAATTCAATGCGCATTTAAGAATCTTGAGAAATATTCACTAGCAGTTAATTAGATAACAGTAAATACAGTTGCACTAACGCAAATATATGTAAACCAAACTACGTCGCGAAATTATATATTTGCAGTTTCACTTGAATGCAAATATACCACTTTGAAACAAAGTTTCGCTTGCTTTAAAGAGATTTTTTAAGATACATTTAAGTATAAATCGAATATATATACTTGTTTCCGTGACCCTGATAAGATGTGGAACTAATTGTTTTCCAGGTACAGTTACGCTACGTTAATTGTATTCACATTCGAAACGTATATATTCGAATGAAATGGTGGTGCAATAACCAGCTGATTTTACATACTATATAACTTATAAATGTATTATAATTATTATACTAGGTATATGTTGGGTTTTGAAGCTTACTTTTCCTTTATTTTAGTGAGGAAGAATCAAATTATTTTATGGCTGCAGCTGTTCCCGAGCTATAATTTTAAAAACGATTAAGGCTAATTTTTATTTGTAAAACTGTTTTTACTCAATGCTTTTTTTCAGTTGATGCAAATTGAATACCATTACGACTCTCAGTTTGGTTCACCATGTTATAATTGAACGTTGTTGGTTTATTTTTTCAGAAACTTACGATAACTGAAGACGGTAAACCTTGGTAAGAAAAGACGCATCTGATGATATACGCTAAGGAAGCAGAAATTTGTAAATTCGAGTGGCGATTAAATAAGCATACGGGAACCGTTATAACTCCAGCTGCAGGGTCAGTATGGCAACCTCATATGAGAAGCACATCACTAACATTCGGTTTAACCAAGATAAAAGTAAGTAACTGTTGTCTATATTTCAGTTCACGTGTATGCATCCACTCACACGAAAACCATTGATAAGCATATGGTTGTTTCGATTTCAAGTATACAGGGCATAGAGAATGAAAAACGTGCATTTTAACCGACTGAATACTTGTATTTTCAGCATGTTTCATGTGCTGTATGGACAATGGGCTGAGAATCTATTATGTTGAACCACTAGTCGAGAAAGTACATTATGGTAAGTGGATTAAAACCTGAGGAGGTTGTAATACTCTTAAGTGAGAGACTGTAAGCAGATTTACCTGATTTTTCAGATGAAAAAACAATCGGGGGAGTTGGGTTCTGTGAAATGGTTTGGAGATGCAACCTGTTTGCGATCGTAAGTGGCGGAAATAAGCCAAAATATGCAGAGAATTCCGTGCTGATATTCGACGATCGGACGAAACAAGCCGTCTTGGATTTCAGTTTCAACCAAACCGTTTTATCCGTTCGATGTCGCAAGGATCGGTTAGTAGTCGTTCTGAAGAATAGGATTCATATTTTTACTTTTCCACATCAACCGCAAAAGTTATTTACCATTGAGACTAAGGATAATCCGTTGGGCTTGTGTGAAGTATCTCCTGCAACGTACAACGGATACAGTTTCCTAGTTTTTCCTGGTCATAACGCTGGTCACTTGGAGTTTTTGGTAAGTTTTACATCGTGTGTTACACAAGATTTTCAATGAAGTATATCAATTTTAATGTGTTATCTGCTCAGTTGTTTTTCATTTTGTTTGTGTGAGAATTTCTCAGGAGATTCTTTAATAATGCATGCTTTTTCGTAGAATCTGGCCACAACTGAAGCAGCGGTTTCGAGCAGTCCTGTCACAATTAGAGCTCATGAGGGAGAACTGGCTTGCTTGGCAATAAATCAGCAAGGCAATCGCGTAGCCACGTCTTCTACGAAGGGAACATTGATTCGAGTCTGGGATGCTATCAAGAAGACCCTTCTAATAACGCTACGACGGGGTTCGGATCACGCTACGATATTTTGCATAAATTTCAGCCCTGATGCTGACTTCCTCTGCTGTTCTAGTGATAAAGGAACGGTTCATGTTTTTGCACTTAAGGATTCACAGTTGAACCGGAAGTCTACGTATGTACATATTTTATTTCTCTAATTTTGAAGTTAGTATAAGTGTATTAAAGTCGATGTGCGATTTATATTTTAGATTGTTTATTTTGCAGATTCTCGAAAATGGGATTCTTGGGACCGTATGTAGATTCTCAGGCTCTGTATTCTTTAGCGAATTTTACTGTACCACCGGAGTGTGCCTGTATTTGTGCTTTCAGCTCTAATAGTTCTGTAGTTGGTAAGTCAAGTCATATGCCAAATTTGATCATGTTTATCTATGTGACACAACCCCACACGAACTAACCGACACTATTTGTATTTGCAGCCATATGCATGGATGGAACTTACCATAAATACGTCTTCAATGCTAACGGTGTCTGCAGCAGGCTTTCTTTTGATGTTTTCCTGGAAGTTTGCGGAGATGATGAGTTTTAATGTACGATGGAAATCTGGCAACTTACGTGGGATTTAATAGCGACGAAAACGGTCTAAATCAGACGTATTAATCAGTTATACACACCGAATAAGACATTGAAATATTAGAAATCTCTGAATGTTTCAATGCCATTGTCTTACTTGTACAAGGTGTAGGGTTATTGTAGCTGAAGCTTTTTATCAGGTATATTTAAAGAGAATTACTTCCAATGAAAAACTTAGAATTCCTCAGATAAGCAGCAAATTCAAATGTAGCTAAGGTGGCTTTTTCAATTGATGTCTTCATTATTGAATTGATTTGCAACTACTAGGTAGAAAAGCCAATATGTGCCTTACCGTATATTGTAATTTAAGATTTATTATTAGGATTGGCTCAAGGAAGAAATTTTTATTTTAATGTAATTTTTATTTGAAGCGTAGGTACAAAATTTTGAGATTAAATCTCACAACTTGAGCCATTCGTAAACTATTTCGTATCTAGGCCTGCGATTAAGTACTTGATCTAAATAATCCATTGAGTGTAGTCAGCTACGCACAAGGACGTGATAGACAAGCTATTATTTGTACTTGTAACTGATAATAAGTCAATGCGTACGTCAATACGCTGTCGGACTATTACCGTGCAGTTTATCCATAATTGTGATTTAATTTTTAGCTAAATCATTTTTGCCGCGAGATTTACGGCCGTCGTTGATATTTTATATACTTTTTAATGCTACACACGATACGAAGTCGTTCGCAATAAATCCGCAAGCTCGAAAAATATCTCTGCTACTTTCTTCTATCGAGGAGATGTGTCGCAAATTGTCATGTATTTATATTACTTTTTAAAAGCGGACGTACTCTGCGACAATAATGTAATCCTCACATTGACGCTCCTCCTATTATACCCATCAAAGTCACTGACTTCACACAAAATATAATCACTCGCCAATTGGCTCATGTGCTCAAAAGCCTTGTCACAATGTTTTAGAATCGATTCGCGATGATCCATAATTAGACGTGAAGGTCACAATCATGCTTTGTTACTTTCGGAAGTTGTGAATCCGAAATTCACATGCTTGTCGCTTCCTCGCTGACACGACTTGATGCGCTAAAAGGCTGGGAAGGAGAAACATTATTACCAAACTCGAACATATAACCTAATCAACACAGGATTCATACAAATGGTTTAGTGCACAAAGCTGAATGCAATGCTTGACAAAATGATCCATTCCCAATTTTCCTCTCACAATGGCTAAACCTTCTGCTCTACACATTTCAATTAAATTAGAAACTCTTCAAAGCCTTCAGTCATCCTGATTCTAACTGCAATACTTCCTTTCACTGGCACAAATCAAGATGGGTAGGGCAGGGCATAGCTCAAGTTTGGAACTGATGTTAATTGAATGGTAATTTATTGAATATCTTTTGATTATGAAGTGGTTCAAATGTTTCCGTTGAGCATTGAGGCTTGAGAATTTGAGAATCAAGGGTTAATAGGTACCCAAGTCTCAGCATGATATTGTACATGTTATATGATGGATAATGAAGACGCAAAATAGCTTTGCAGTATTTGCTTATGCCACTCTTTTGTCTTGGTGCATCACAAAGTAAAAGATTATGTCATGAAGGTCCTTGTAATGATACGTCAACTTGATTCGTCTTTGAGCCTGCAAGTATGTCAAAGATTGATTGAAACGTGATACTTAATAATTAAAAGTTTAAAAAGTTAAATTGCTCGATAAATCCGTCTTTCTTCTTCTCATTAACTTCACGAACCTTTGAACCATCCGCATCCACCATCTCCTAGCTTTAGCTTCCTCATTCTTGAAAGCAGGATATTTTTTTAAACATCCTGCTTATCTTAATTACTGGATAAAAACATGAGCTAGAGGCTTAGATCTCAAATTGTATGTTAAGTAAGAGTTTGAAGTGAAGAACTATGGTAGGAAAGATGCAACTTTTAAAGTCAGTAGGATCCCTAGCGGAACTAATAAGATAAGATGTAATTAAGTACTTGACTGTTTTCATGACAGACGCTTATATTTTGAAAAATATCCATGTGTCGAGCCAAGCCCAAGAATAAAGGAGGAAAACGTTTTCTTTTGCTAAATCTCACATTGAAATGTCTTTCAAAGTTCTTTATGGGACTTTTACATGCGCATTCGCAATATCGGAATCTGATTCACTGCGTTTTTATTTTGGATACTAAAATATTTACTAAAACTGTTGATAATTTTGGTTTCCAGAAAATTGGAATTATTCTTTAAAACTTCCAAATGTCATTTGGCTCTTTTCTCTAGTGATTCCCTATTTGTCTTGATTGAGCTTGAATATTTAGTCATGTCCGAAAATTATTCGCTATTTTCATTATTTACCATACAGTTAAGTGATTAAATCGAACTAGGGGGCTAAGAATGTAGTGAAATAAGAACCTGTATGAAGTTACCCTGGAGCGACTGTCCTCCTGGTCAATGATTTATCCATGTTGCAGCGTTATTCGCAAAGGGGATGAAAGAAAGATGAGCCAGCAAAGAGGAAGATGCAAGATACGGGGTTGGGTTTCCCTTGGATTGAACCCAGTCTAGGATGTTTCTTCACGAAGAAGATTATCTTGAACAAGTGAAAAGCGTTTCTAAAATCCTTACGCTGTTTCTGGTGCTTTTATTTGTCCAACGACTCCTCATCTATCCATGTGGCAGTTTGGAGAAGCGTGTATTCAACTTAAATTGCTCTATCCATGCCCCGTCGCTTGATTCTATGTAACGCTGAGGGAGGGAAACAAGCAGGTTTACTAGGTTCATTTACTTGGACGTGAACAGTGGAAGCATGTTTTCTTCTCCCTAAAACTTTGTTGCCAATTTGTGTGCGCTGCTGCTGCTATTTCGGGACAAAAACGATACAATATTTGGTGATCCGTAGGGAAACAAACGTTTTGTTAGGGCCAATATTAAATAGCGGTTACATCATGTTGTCACTTTTAAAAACATTCACAAGCGACCAAAAGCGGGTACTTTTTGGCATATCATTGTCGTATATTCTGAGCTGGTGCCCAGGGATTATGACAAGCCCATTTTTGCCGTCGGAGGTAAGATGAAAATTGCTATGAAGTTACACAAAGGTTAAGTGTTTGGTTATTTTGCGGATAAGCTGTGGTTAATCAAAGGGCTTACATTTCAGGCAGCGTTACACGGAGTTTCTACAGGCCTAACTGGATTACTATTTAGCGTTAGCAGTGTTACTACAATTATTGCTTCACCGCTTATGGGAATTTTGGTAAGATATACATGCGTTTAATTTATGCAACGTTTTTTGTGTCAATATTAAGCGCACAAATTTTCTGTCGCAGCTTATATATAACATGGTTACTTTGTTCAAAATCGTATTCAAAATGAAGACAAGAAAATGCCATCTTTGCTCAGATTTCAAGCCAGTAATAAACTTTTGAGATTTACTGAAAGGAGTAGAAGGAAAATAAAAGTTAACACGCGGCTAGACAGATACAATGAATGATTTAAAGAACCGGTTGAAAGATTAAAACCTAAAATGCGTATTTTTTCTTGCTCAAGATAGGAAAAGTTGGCCCTAAGAAAGTTGTAATCCTGGGTGTGATCGCTGGCTCTTGTGGAAGTATTTTAGTGGGGTAAGATAACCGGTTTTTTATTATAAAGTTTTGTAAATAGTTAAATGTGCTTCAACTTGCAGAGTATAATAAACGTGCCCAAAGATAGTTGTGTAACTAAAATTCAAAAATTAAATAAACTTGTTAACAATCTTTAGGATGCTACAACATGTAGAGGGCAAATGGCTATTTGTTGCTGGATGTTTTTGCGCACTCATGTGCTCTGGACTTGGAGTAACAGCAATTTACACAGCAAGTTTAACTTATGCTGCTAATTTGTTTCCTGAAAATATGAGCCTTATTGTGGTAGGTTGGGAAATTTTGTTTGAAGTTAACTGGAGTTAGTCATTAGAAGCACTAAAGAAAAGTTTATGCAATACAGGGTGCTACGGAGGGATACATTGGAATTGGGGAGATGATAGCGCTACCTCTCGGTGGAGCTATGCATGATGTAAGTGAACCTTATCCGACGCTAGGACGTTGTAGCTGGAAGACGCTGCGATGTAGCGTGGCATTGTATGTTGTATTTTGTATATTGCTGGTTTAATGATCTCGTTGATTTTTCCCAGGCAGCGGGATTCATGACACCGTTTTTAGTTTTCGGGATTGTGCTTGTTTTGACGCTGCCGCTTAACCTGTGGCTTTTACCGAAGGATGATATGGAGGCTGCTAAGCGTACGAGGTCAATTTTCGGTGGAGGGAGTGAAACAACGGGATTGCCGGAGCTCGAGGCTGGAGAAAAAGGAACGAGTTTTGCAATGGCTACAAAAAGAAATAAACTTATGCCTTGGGATCTGTTCAAAATCCCTCCTGCACTTTTTATGATTCTGGTCGTCGTTGTGACTGGTGTTTCTTGGCTGTTCATCAGTACGACGCTGGAGCCTCATCTTGCACCTGTTCGTATACTAAAACGTTTATTGAAAGTGTTGAGTAAAGATCGGAAGGGTCGAGTTTTCTGAAGTGGCTGTGAAAGTTTTCAAAGAATTTATGAGGCTAATATGGCGCTGATGATGATTTTAATTTCAGTTAGATCTGACAAAAACTCAGGTGGGGTCCGTTTTTGTTGTTTCTCCGGCAATGTATGTTATTGCTTGCCCTGCGTGGGGATATGTGGCGGATAGGGTGCGAAACTCTAGAAGATTTATGATAATCGTTGCGGGACTGGTTCTTGGCGGATTTACGTTTGCGTTCTTGGGACCGCTTCCGTTTTTAGGAATCGAAAAGTATGTGTAAAGTTTTTGGTTTTGGAAAAGCCATGAATTATGGTGATACTAAAGGGTGTGATGTAATTAATTAAGTAATGAGAGGGATGCAGCTATGTAAATTGAAAACGAACACTTTCGATTTCAGTTCCATTCCGTCCAATGTCATAACGCTAATTGTTGTAACGATTTGGCTTGGAGCTGCTTTCGTACCTGCTTGTGAATCCTGTTTGGTTTACTGTGTGTAAGTTTGAGTTTTTGATACAGTTTTCAATAAGTTTATAGGCAGGAACGAAATAAGTAGGATTTCTTTGGAATTAAAACTTTCAACTGGCATTTTCTTCTCAATTTTAGGGAATCGGGGTATGAAGACAATCTAGAAACCTATGCAACTGTTTCAGGATGGATCTCAATGGCGTTTGCCATAGGGTAAGATGGAATGGTAAATTTAACAACTGTGGGGTATTTGCGTCTCTTGTGGTACAAGTTTCTTATAAATGTATGGTTTTTAAGTGCGGCGACAGGTGCATCAGTGGGAGGATACCTAGTAGAAGCAATCGGATATCCCTACAGCGCAGGAATTTTTGGAATTTTTTGCACCTTTTCCGTAAGTTGATCTTCCTTGCCATTTATATTTAAAGGATTAGACGGTTATCGTTGTCTTGATAATCGAAATAGTGTGAGTTGTTTGTTCAGAAGCAATTAAGGAATGATGGTATCTACGTGTTGATTCCAGGGGCTTGTGATCCTTGTGATTTTCGGATTGAAATTACCCTGCAGTCGCTCCAGGACTTACAAGAACGATCAAATGAGTAACGAAAAATTTGTACCAGTTGCATTACAATGATTATAATGTAACATTATGGTAATGATTCTAAAGGGCTATTGTGGAGAATCGTTTTGATTCTCCACAATAGTTTGAAAATGTACATATAAAATCTTCACTACCGTAAGAGAGTTAGCAACGTCGGAGTGGTTCTAAACCCGACCTCACATTTAAACATTTTTAAACAAACCATAAGAGAGGCAAAGATCGCGCACACTTCACCGTCCCTGCACATAGTTGCAGCAATAGAATTGTTATGGTCATTGTGAGTTGAGTTATATGCAAAATAAAAATTCGCGTACATGCTTCGCTTCAAATTTTATTGGCGATTTGAATCGATAGGACCATATTACCCGAAACTTGAAGTTTTTACACTTTCATTTTGCATTGCATGTTAGGTATTTTAAGATTTACTGTGTTTGAGAAAGCCACAGCACAGCAAAGAGATACCCTTGGCCTATGATAGAACATGCGGGAAAGCGCACGTGTGTGTAATGCATTTTTCGGATTGGTGTGTGTCATATAATTTACAGCAGAAAATTGTATAGCGAATTAAATATTTCGCCTAATAAAGTTGATTTGGATTTTTAATAATTACTCCTTATATCAGCCGCTTAAGACAGTTAAGTTAAGTAAGACGGGCAAGGCCCTTAAGAAACGAGTGTGCAAGTTGTTCCTAGCTTCGTTATGATGTGAAAATATGGAGAATAATGGCAGGGGTTTGGGAATTCCTATTAGGAATTCTTGTATCATTCGTGTGAAAATTTGTGAAGCAGTTTTATAAAATAAGCAACACTTCAAGTTGTTTAGTTCACGGTGAGGGATACAAGTGGATTTGACCGTCAACTCTCTAAAGTTTTTGAACTCCGACGATCGGTAAACTAAATGTCGGTGAATCTGAAAGTTGGTTTTGCTGCAACTTATCGTTGCAATGTTCAAGGTTGCAATTATGCATCAGAGAAGCTCAGGAATCTTCACACACACCAAAAATATCAACATTATGGAAAACTATTGGATTGCGCAAAATGCGGCTATACCACAAGAAACATTAGCAATATGTCAAGGCACTTGCAAGATCACCAAAGTATTAAAAAGTATACGTGTGTAATCTGTGAAAAGAAACATGGACGACGTAAGAATGCAATCCAGTGTCAGTGGCGAGATGTGGGTGTTAAACCTTTAGAATGTGAGTACTGTAATTTCCGAACCTGCATATATGATTCTTTCAGCCGCCATGTTAAGATACATAGAAACGAAACAGTGTTCAAATGCGATATTTGTGACAAAGGTTACGTTAGACGTCACGAGTTAGTGCGACATTATGAATCAAAGAAACACAAACTAAGCACCGAAAAACAATTAAACAATGTACCTCCAGATTCCTATTCGAACCAAGAAACGAACGACGACTTTTGTCCCGAAGCATTGAACTTTAAAAGTGCAAAAGATAGTACTGAAAACAAGCTCAAGTTTCGCGAAATGATTGACTCAGTTCCAGCAAAGTATTCAAAGCAAAAGAGAAGACTTGTTCGAGGCAAACAACTGAAGAAAAGAGTGTACAAGTGCATCCTTTGCGATGATGTGAAAACTGCTGATGTTTGGCAATTCCTCTATCACTTACCGAACCATTTGTGAGCTAGAAGATGTTTAAGTTATAAATGTAGTCGGTAGGCTCAACAACCCAGCTTAAACCAACGTTGCACAAAATATTGGCTCTCAACATGTCTTGTAATCCTCGAAACATGTTTTTATCAGGTGTGTATGCATGTTATGTAGCGGGTTGCACTTATTCATCTAACTCGCGAGCAAATTTTAAAATGCATTTAAGTGCTCAACATTTCGGAAGATTTCTGACATGCCATCTGTGCAACTACAAGACTAGAGGCCCTGGTAATATGTTAAAACACAAACGCATGCATGCGGGCATTAAGGTTTACGAGTGTCGCACGTGCCTGAGGAAATATGATCGTGTGCATTCCGTAAGGGAATGCAAGTGGCGACATTTAGGGGAAAAGCCTTTAAAGTGCACTTTTCCAGAATGTGACTACCGCACAGACAAGTATGAAAGCCTTAACTATCATAAAAAATATCACAACCCTGAGGAGCTGCACACTTGTAGTTTATGTGATGTTACTTGTGAAAAACTCTCCAAATTCCAAAGGCATTGCCAAACGGAAAGGCACCGTAAGTTAGTTGCATCTGGGTTGACTATGAATGATGTAAAGAAGACTTTTGCTTCTAAAGAGGCTAATGAATCAACCTCAGCCAACTTCCAGATGACTTTAAGTGACGAAGGCAGCCACGAACTGCAAATCTCAAAATTTCGTAGTGAAAGTTTAAGAAAGAAAGAGAAAGCAGCACTGAAAGAAATGGTCTCATCAATCCCCTCAAAATATGCCAAACAAAAGAGAAGAATACTTCGTGGAAAGATTCCTAGGAAACGAGTGTATGTGTGTACAATCTGCAAGGAAGTAAAGACTGCACAGGTATGGGAGTTTCTGCGGCACCTATACGAGCACGGGTAGTGATTTGTGCGATTATTATTTGAGATGAGCAGAAGTTGTTTGAGCAGAGATGACCAAAGAGCAATCTAAACCACCAAAACGAAAATGAGTAGCAAAATTCAAATTTCAAATGTGTGCTTTACGACATCTGTGAGAATGTGAGGTTTTAGACAATCGGAATTCATGGATCAAATCCAAGGGTTTAGCCACAAACAAGGAATATATACCCGTTAACGGTTGCAAGATCTGTTTTCCGAAACTTAAATAACGGTTTTGAATATGGTTCGGTCATCATCACCACTCAACTTATTTCACCGCCTCTGTTTACCATCATTTTTGGGGGAGTAATATTCACGATAACGCGTCAATAACTACAAGCTTTCAGCACATTTCATCAAGTTCTTTCCGTTCGTGTCAAACGAGGGGGTTGATGTCCAAGGTAATCCCAGATTAATTGTACAGGCTTTCATTTATAATTTGAGGAATGTCTATACCTTTTTGTATTTATATGCAATTATTTCTTTGATTTTGTAGATGATGCTGATGCTCGCAATACATTTTTCATCTCATCGTTTTCAACTAGCGGGTTTCTTTTTGTAAACTTCACTGTTAATTTGGAAGTAGCCTTCAGACTATTTGCTATTCGTGAAGATAAAGTATACTTATAAATCAAGCTGCCATTCCAAGAGATGTAAAAATAAACACAATGTTTGTACTACAACTTCCGGGAACCTTTAAAAATCATTTAATTACTTTTTAATACACGCGTAACAGACACCAAGATTTTTTGCAAAATTTTCACTTCAAAATTTTTGGTTCCAAACCCCAGTTTTTGAGTTCCTACTTCGTCAACTGGCGCCTAGTAATCCAATGGTGCCATTGGTTTCATAGTTCGTCTTCCGCAAGTGCGTCTACGAGCCAAACGGACCTAAACAGAACACCAACCTCGGCATAAGACGTGTACACGAGGTTCAAAACGGGCATCGCTATAGCAATCCAACGAATTAGCATATTCAAAAACAGACTACACCGTTCGATTTCTCGTGGTCGGCTTACCACACCTGGCCATGAAATTCCGGAATCCCAGACATCAAGTTTTGCGTCCCATTTTGCGGCATAAGGGGGGGGGGTCCTTCAGATTTCTGGGTCAAATTTTCACTTGAAATTTTTTTGCTCCAGATTCCTAGTTTGAATGCTCCAATGAGGTAAGGAGACGGCCAGGAATCCAACGGTGCTATTGGTTTCGGCGTAGGAACTCCGGAACTGTGTCATCCAGCCAAACGGACCTAGAAGCAGAACACCAACCTCGGCATAAGACGTGTACACGAGGTTCAAAACGGGCATCGCTATAGCAATCCAACGAATTAGCATATTCAAAAACAGACTACACCGTGGCCATGAAATTCCGGAATCCCAGACATCAAGTTTTCCATCATATTTTGCGGCCAAAGGGGGGGTCCTTCCGTTTTTCTGGCCAAATTTTCACTTGAAATTTTTTTGTTCCAGATTCCTAGTTTGAATGGTCCAATGAGGTAAGGAGACGGCCAGGAATCCAACGGTGCTATTAGTTTCCGCGTAGGACCTCCGGAACCGTGTCAGCCATCTAAACGGACCTAAAAGCAGAACACAAAACTGGACATTAGAAGGGTACATTGGGTTCAAAACGGGAGTGGCCATAACGACCCAACGAATTGGCGTATTGAAAAACCGACTACACCATTCGATTTCTCGTGGTCCGCTTACCTCACCTGGCCATGAGATTCCCCAATCCCAGACATCAAGTTTTCCATCATATTTTGCGGCCAAAGGGGGGATCCTTCCGTTTTTCTGGCCAAATTTTCACTTGAAATTTTTTTGTTCCAGATTCCTAGTTTGAATGGTCCAATGAGGTAAGGAGACGGCCAGGAATCCAACGGTGCTATTAGTTTCCGCGTAGGACCTCCGGAACCGTGTCAGCCATCTAAACGGACCTAAAAGCAGAACACAAAACTGGACATTAGAAGGGTACATTGGGTTCAAAACGGGAGTGGCCATAACGACCCAACGAATTGGCGTATTGAAAAACCGACTACACCATTCGATTTCTCGTGGTCGGCTTACCTCACCTGGCCATGAGATTCCCCAATCCCAGACATCAAGTTTTCCATCATATTTTGCGGCCAAAGGGGGGATCCTTCCGTTTTTCTGGCCAAATTTTCACTTGAAATTTTTTTGTTCCAGATTCCTAGTTTGAATGCTCCAATGAGGTAAGGAGACGGCCAGGAATCCAACGGTGCTATTGGTTACGGCGTAGGAACTCCGGAACTGTGTCATCCAGCCAAACGGACCTAAAAGCAGAACACCAACCTGGACATTAGAGGTGTACACTAGGTTTAAAACGGGCATCGCTATTGCAATCCAACGAATTAGCATATTGAAAAACCGACTACACTGTTCGATTTCTCGTGGTCGGCTTACCTCACCTGGCCATGATATTCCGGAATCCCAGACATCAAGTTTTGCGTCCCATTTTGCGGCATAAAGGGGGGTCCTTCCGTTTTCCTGGCCAAATTTTAACTTCAAAGTTTTTAATTAAACAAACTAAGGTAACCATCATCATTATCACATTTAAGAACTAAGGCGTTGCGTATAAGAGATCTGCAAGAGTTAGCTAATATGCTGTGACATACATTATGCACCAGGACAAAAGGGAGCTTAGGTCCATGCGCGAAGGTCTTGGATCTGCTTCTTGTTGAGCATATCCAAAGTCTCACAAACACTCATAAAGTGGAATACCACTAAGCTGGAGATATTTCTGAAAATGTTTTACATTTCGTGATGAGCAGGAGGACTACTAGGGTCGGGAATGCTTAAAGCTAGAATCTGCACTTCAGGTGTAATCGTCACTTCAGGGTAAGTTGTCAGTTGTTCTAGCAGATTCTAGTCCTGTAATATCAATGTACCACAATGTACTTTTTATCACTCGTGATATCTTGTTCGTCTTTAAGGCGACTCAAATCATCAAAAGAAACGATATTAATACGACGACTATCGGATAAATCTTTTCTGTTGTTCTTGTAGATAAATCGGTTGCATTCTTGACACTCACCTATAGAGTCTAATGTGGAAACATACGCATTATCTCGGCTATCCATTGTTCTTAGGGTTGAAGTAACCTGAAAAAGGTCAGAAGGAAATCAAACCATATTATACCTTAAATGAAAAAATTAATGTTATTTTCGGGTTAACCTTATTTTCGCTTTCTTCTGCTACCATTTTTAAATGTTTAATTAGAATATTGCAAATCAATACAGCTGTAGTATTTAAATAATTGTTGACAATCAGAGTAAAAGAGAATATGAAGTCAACTCGTTCCCATAAAATCACATAATCCAGTAAATAATTATTAACTTTTGAATGAAAACCATATGCAGCAATTTAACCATGCAACATGCAATGCATGCAACTTCAATATGGCATCCCAAATGTTCAGTATATCGAGTGTGTGTTGTGTCCTGTGTTCGCTGCATGTACCTACCATGTAATAGATAGTCGTCCAGTTACATGTAATCCTAAGCCACATCCTACCTTCCTAGTACGCTGACATCCATCTTTAGTAATCCGCCATATTGTTTAAAGCATCCACCATTTTGCGTTAACGCACCGACCATATTGTTTAACGCATCCACCATTTTGCGTTAACGCACCCGCTATTTGTTTAACGCATCCGCCATATTGTTTAACGCATCCGCCATTTTGCGTTAACGCACCCGCTATTTGTTTAACGCATCCGCCATTTTGCGTTAACGCACCCGCTAATTGTTTAACGCACCCACCATTTTGCGTTAAACAATATGGCGGATGCGTTAACGCAAAATGGTGGATGCTTTAAACAACATGGCTGATTACTAAAGATGGACGTCAGCGTACGAGGAAGGTAGGATGTGGCTTAGGATTACATGTAACTGGACGACGCTCTATCTATTACATGGTAGGTGCATGCAGCGAACACAGGACACAACACACACTCGATATACTGAACATTTGGGATGCCATAACTTCAACGTGCGATCCTAAAACGTGTGTCTCCGCGCACCTGCACTTTTACCGCGACACGAAATTCAAATTTCTGCCCCTACCGATTGAAAAACACTCTGTTATGGTATGTATTTAAACACGGAAAGAATTAGCGATTTTTGAAGTAGAGATTTTGTTATTTGCTGTAGTTACTGTTATACATTGGCATTTATAACCGTTGTGAGGGCTCAGGCCACGAATCGACGAATAAAACTTAACTTACTTACTTACATTGGAATTTACAAATGTGCAGCATTAACCTGTGACACTGTCGTGATAGTAGTACCAAAACGCTAATGTTTGTTTAGTTTACTTAAAGTTTTAGGAACAATCACAAACACAATAATTGTTATGTGATGTATGTATATATATAGTCATTGGGAATAACAAAACTAACTATGGATACATAATTCGACCTTCTTTACAAGAACTTTTTTTGTAAGTAACCTTTTAATGAAATTTGAATCATGTACAATGTATTCATTTGAGCTTGCTACATAATTTTTGTCACCTAAATTGTTTAAATGATAATACGTTTTCCATCCTTTCAGAGCTAAAATGCCGAAACATAAATCAAAGTCTCGTAGAAGCAGATCGGATTCTGGTTCCCGACCCTCTAAACGGAGCAAACGAATTCGTAGCCGTAGTCCAATTCATAGAAGAAATTACGAACGTTCACCGAAAAGTTACCGAGGAGAAGAAAGGAAAGAAAGCTGCCAAAGAGAGGAACATCCGAAACAAGTCAATAGAGAGCGGCGGAAAAATCCTGGTGATGTGGATGCAAAAGACTTTAAAACGTACTTCGATAGAATGTTTTTCAGAGATGCTGATGTTATAAGGAGAGGATCACAAGAATACGAAGACTTCTGGAAATTTTACCTAAAATTTGAAATGGTGAGGAAGGCTAGAGGTCGCAACGTGGAATGCAGTGCGTCGACATCGTCACTGATGCACTTGTCAAAGACGGTAGATATACCGAGCGGAAGGTTTATGAAGCGCTATACGGTTCCATTTGATCTTAAAATCACAGATGCTGAAGAATATATACGAAAATTAAATCCAGGTAATAATTAAAAAACGGTTAGAAACTCTTGTTTTCAAGTTAACTCGTGTGATAAGATGCATGAAGAGTTGGAGCGTTTTTAAATGGACTG
Organism: Sminthurides aquaticus; assembly: GCA_906901655.1. Taxonomy (NCBI): domain Eukaryota; kingdom Metazoa; phylum Arthropoda; class Collembola; order Symphypleona; family Sminthurididae; genus Sminthurides; species Sminthurides aquaticus. Next base: position 4,785,947 of record CAJQTT010000005.1, on the reverse strand, counting down.
TGTGTTTGTTATAGATGACGAAGAATATTTACGAAAAAACGTACCTGTCCAAACAGTATCTGATTTTTTGCAAGTTTTGTTGTACTTTATTGACTTCTTGCAGAAGGAAAGGTTTAGCAAGCTGAAGAAATTGAGGCAGGCGCAGGACGCGCTGCCAATTGCACAGTACAAGTAAGTTTACGGTGATTCAGCTTTATATAGTTTGGTTGAACCATTGCTTCAAATTTAAATGTGCATTATTGTTCTTCATAAAATTTTTAGAGACGCCATAATCGAGACGCTTGCGACATCAAATGTCCTAATTGTTGCGGGTGATACAGGATGTGGGAAATCCACGCAGGTCCCACAGTATCTTTTGCGAGCTGGATACACCAAAATCGGTAAAAATAAAGAATTTCGAAGCCTTATCGCTTCGGAAAATTCGCAATGTCTTATATAAAAGATTGATGGCCATTTTAGCGTGCACTCAGCCCAGACGTATAGCTTGCATATCTTTGTGCAAACGGGTGGCGTATGAAACGCTCAATGATTACGGATCTGAGATTGGATATCAGATACGATTTGAAAAAAGTAAAACGCAATCCACGAAACTCATATTCTTGACTGAGGGCCTTCTGTTGCGGCAGGTAAGTATTACTTTGTAAATCAATTTTGATTTTACCATCTTTTGGATTGTAATAGAGCTTTCCAAAACTTTTTCACTCAGATCGTGTCCCTTTATTATCTCTGCAGGTCTGCACAGATAGTCTTTTGAAGAACTACAATGTGATTGTCCTAGACGAGGTTCATGAAAGACATCTGCATGGAGATTTCCTCCTCGGGATTATAAAATGCCTTCTTTATCAAAGAACGGATGTGAAAGTCATTCTTATGTCCGCCACCATCAACACTGAACTTTTCCAAAATTATTTCCAAGGGCTAGCGCCGATTATACAGGTATGGTTTTGTGCTGTGGTCTACTTGGGGTTTCAAGCTAGTACATATCTAGGTTTGCAAATATCAAAGGTCATGTTTGAAATAGGTACCTGGAAGACTGCATCCTATCAAGGTTCAGTACCGCCCTGTTTCAATTGAAGAACTCAGTACAAGAACGGGAAAATTAAATCCAGCCCCGTATGTTCGAATCCTTCAACTGATTGATGACAAGTGTCCAAGTAAGTTATCTCAGGTCCCCACAGTTTGTGGCTGCCATTTGCATAACTGGTTTTAAAATCGTTTATGATCAACTTGCTATTTTTGTCAAAATTTGTAATGCTAGTTCTGACAATTTTGATTGTAGATGATGAAAGAGGAGATGTTCTAATGTTTTTGAGCGGTATGAATGAAATCAGCACTGTTGAAGAAGCAGTAAAGTTATACGCAGAACAAACCAAGCGGTGGATCATTTTACCCTTGCATAGCTCATTGTCTATCAGTGATCAGGATAAGGTAACATTGGGGTTTCATTCAGTTTTGTTATTTTGGCTTAAGAATTGTAAACAAATAATTTAGTTCTATTGTACCTACTTGTGTTTTAGGCGTTCGACTATCCCCCAGAAGGTGTTCGGAAATGTATCATATCAACGAACATAGCAGAAACCTCGATCACAATAGACGGAATACGTTTTGTAGTTGATTCTGGAAAAGTAAAAGAAATGGCATACGATACTTCATGCAAAATGCAGAAACTGAAGGAGTTCTGGATAAGTAAAGCTAGCGCAGAACAACGGAAAGGTCGTGCTGGTAGGACGGGCCCTGGAGTTTGTTACAGATTGTATTCAGAACCTGAATATCAAGAATTGCAGGCATATTCCACTCCTGAAATACAACGAGTGCCTTTAGACTCTTTGCTTCTACAAATGATATCGCTTGGCATACCAGATTGCAGAAAGTTTCCCTTCATTGAACCTCCTACACCTGAAAGCATTGAAAGCTCAATTTTGCGATTGCAAGAACAGGTATAGTAACTTTAAACTTCCATAAATGTTACATTTTTTAACAATGTTGTGGAAATCATTCCTTATGTTCTATATCAACTATATCTTTTAGGCAGCTGTTACAGACAAAGAAACACTCACACCAATCGGCAGGACTTTATCACAGCTACCTGTTGACGTTACAATCGGAAAAATGCTAATTATGGGCACTGTCTTTGACCAGATTGATGCAGTGCTATCTCTAGCAGCAGCATTGAGTGTGCAAAGTCCTTTCACCAATTGGGCACATCGGGATCCTGATTGCGTGGTACGATATCCGCTTTTTTACCGCATGGTGATATTGTTCCGAAACCCTTTAACATAATTTTCCTAAAACAGGCAGCGCGAAAATCCCTGGATTCTGATCATGGCGATCCTCTGACATTGCTTAATGCATATCGAACTTGGTTAGAAGAAAAGTCTGATCATTCGTCCAACACAAAGAAATGGTGCAAGAGAAGAGGCTTTGAGGAACAGCGATTTTACGAAATGACAAAACTGAGTCAGCAGTTTAAGTCATTGTTAACAGTAAGCAGGAATCTTGGATGTTATCATTCGGAATTCAACGAAAGTTTGTGAAATGCCGGACTTACTAATGCTATTAATTTTCAGGATTCTAAGCTCATTCAAGACTCATCTGTGGACCCCTCTGTTTTGAGTAGTGGAGAGAGATCAATGCGTCATGGGGAATTGAAGAAACTGCGGGAATTAAAGAAAGAGTATCATCAAGCCGCGCCCAGAAAGAAGAAAATTCTCAAGATGCTTGATAGTGAAATCACTGGGGACGATGATGAAAAAGATGACGGAAGCATTGATATTCGGGATGTAGAATTTCGATTGAAGAACGATAATCGACAAGTCAAAGTTAGTTAACTTAAAATCAATAGTTATGTAAAGATAGTTATCGCATGTATACTCATGTAGTTTTCATGATTTGCCAGGATCTACTGCATCAGAGTACTCCTTTTGGCTACGAGGACGTCATGATACTGAAACTCATACTCTGCAGTGGCTTATATCCTCAGTTGGCTGTGGCAGATGATTTCAACAAATACAAGGTATAAAGATTATGGTTCAGATTTACAAGCTTTCAGAGATTTTCAGGTTAACTTCCTCATTATGAGTGTCTTACGAAATTTCATGTTTATTTTGTAGAGTGACGCCGATCAGGTTTACCATACAAGAGGCAAAGGATTTACTGTATTGCATCCCATGAGTATTTTTGCGAATCAGCCAGACGTTTTGAAGCTTACTGATGCCGATATTATTTCCATTCCTCATATGCATACAAATCTTCCCATAAGCTCAAAACACCAAGTATTATTTTATCTGTAAGTGTACATAGATTTGGAATTGAGTCATTTAACATCTGAATTTAATTCTCTATTATAACTAACAAATTTTCTTCCTAAATTAGGACATTATTGGAGACGAACAAGCCGTACCTCATGAACACCTTTCGCATGCCCGCTGTGCAGAGTCTGCTTCTATTTGCGCACAGCATTGACACAGATCCGAGCTTTACAAGATGTGTCTTCGATTCTTGGCTTGAGGTAGAATTTTCCGATTCATCTACAGCAAGAACTCTAGTTATCAATGCTATGGAGCTACGTTACTCATGGTCTCGTCTTCTTGCCAAACGCCTAAAGTCAGATAAAGGTAAGATAAAACGAAGACTTTGCCACCATCTGTTAATACGAAACTATAGAAAACACTACAGTCTGCAGTCATCGAGTATATTTTTAGATTGAGAAACATGAAGCTGTAGAAGTAAGGTAATTTATTCACGCGTTTGTTTTTCTCTTACTTGCAGACGATGAGACAGTTTTTGAGGCAAAAAGCGGAAGGGAGTTGGCTTTTGGTCTTGTAACATTTTTAAGATCAGATGCCTTTTATACGATTAAAAGACTGCTTGCTGCTGATCAGAAAGGCTTATATGACAGACATTTTGCGCCAGATGTACCTGATGTAGATTTTCAACTCGAGTCCGAGTTTGAAATGGGACCTAATCGAATGAAAGGAGGAGTTGCGATCACATCGTACGTAAATTATGGAAGGTGAGAGTTTTGATTTAGTTCAGCGCAATTCATTTACAGTAACATCTAAGTTTAGGGAAAAAACACTATGCAACTAAACCCTTTTTGATTAACTCGCTCTTCGATTGTTGCCCTTTTTACAGTTTATATGGGCCAGTTCCGGAACAGGAAGAGTGGACTTGTCCTACTTGTGAAAGCAATCACATGGATTACCCTCTTGTACTCTTTTTTCATCAAATAAAGTGTCGTTCTGCCAAGCTTAAAGGTACATTTGTGAACCATTGTTCTAAATACCAATATGATCATTGTATCTGTCGCCGTCCTTATCTCTGTTTGGTCAGATTATATAACGAGTGTCAATCCATTGATAATCACGCTTTCAGTATACTGGTCTTGGATCTGCCACTAATGTGAAACAACTTGTATGATTTATGATTATAGAAACCGAAGCGGAAATAGCTGATGAAGAGCTTAAAGCTCGACCATTCGCCAAAGCTTACACGTGCCCTGAGTGTGAGAAGCAGTTCACCTTACACCCATTGAGATTTTGCGTCACAAGAGAAGCCATTTAGAATAAACCCAACAAGTCTAGTCATTCTCTGAACCTTGGCAGAAGTCATATAGAAAACGAAAGAGAAATGAAATTTATTTCCTGGCGGTCGTTATTCTTGAGTTCAAGAAAAGAACCTGGATTCATAGCACGGAAGAGCGGGAAGAAGTAACAAGGATTTTGACTCTTTTGCCCGCTGAGCCATATTTTCTATATTTAGCCAAGTTCTTTAACCGGCTTCTTCTCCCTACTCCCACCAGTTCCATGTATTCTAGCTTGGACGAAAATTTCCTAACATTGTCATCAGGAAATACGTATTTACATCCTACGCAAATCCTGACGAGGAGTTCAAAACTAGCATCTTTTTGCTGTGCTATACAGGACTTATATCTATAATGTAATCAACCCAGATTTATCTCTAAATCCTCACAGAAGCAACGTTCCCAGTCTTCAAAGCAATGTAAATAGCCCTTCCATCATCCCGTAATCTTCTAGTTATATAAGCTTTAGCAGCCATGCACGAAGCTGTTAAGCTGACACAGATCTACTGGATGGCTAGAATTTCAACAGAATGCTTTGTCCTTTGCTAGAAAGAAACTTCGAGCAGCACAGTTGTTGTGCACATGATATAAGCAATTATTGTTGACAGTTCCTTACACTTACATAACAGATAATCTACCCGAAGAGGCTGACTCAAGTTAACCGCATCACCATGTTACTCAAATAAGACGAAAGTATAATTGTCTCAGGAGTTCAAGTATCGACAATCCTCTCATGACTCATATTTCCTCCCGTTTCCTCATAGTTTTGAAATCCATGTAGCTTGAAATTGAAGCAGACCTCTGTTCAGACTTAAGGAAATAATCAATGCAGGAGTTAATGACGTCTATCAACTGTTACCTTAAACCTTAAGTCAACAACACCATTTATTATGCAGAGGAAACTATTATTTCTCTTGTATTCTTGACTTGTGTGATAATTTCACAGCATTTACTGCAGTACTAATCCATTGTAAACTCGCACTTTAGTTCTTCCTCCAATCCTCTACCAAAGACACTAAATAAGGACTAATATGAATCTTCCCGTTTCGTTCTGTCTAGTAGGTACAATCTCACTGTAACCTTTTAAGGTTCTCAGTGTTGTACATGACCTCGAGTTGTCTTAAATCTTTATAGCTCTTACTTGCCCTAAATCCTTGAATATTTCCTTGGACTGTCTTCGTGGATTGTAAACTGCAGCATAAATGCAATTTTAAGCTATTGCCCATTCTTGAAAATTCTAGTAATTCTTAGCTGGTCAAGAAACCTGAAATTGTTTATTTTGTTCAAATCTATCAGTAATTTAGTCTTTTAAAATATGTAATTTCGTATATGGTAAATGAATATTTTTGTATTAAACTGTGAAAGGGCATGTAATCCTTTTCGACAGAGAAGAATAGCGAATATTCGCGAACGTATTTTACCGTCAATATATCTAGTTTGTACACGTCGCACTTGGATGTAAGCCAATAATCTTGTTATTAAATTCGCAAAAAAACGAATCCCACACGATATCACATGTATCCGCAGATATACACGAACGTCCTCCTTTGCTTGCGCAAATCCAAGCTAGCTCACTCTCCTCATTTACCAGGAAAACTGCAAACATGTATTCGCAAACACTATTGCGAATTCCTTAGAAGCTTCTAGAAGCGCAACATTTCTGCACAACACTGACAGACTATTCCTCTTCTGCAAAACATGAACACAGAGTTGTTTTTGCAAACAATATTCTCGCAATATGACATACGTAAATGTACTTTAATGCTTCAAGTACTTCTGCAGAAGAAGCCAGTTACGTTTGTGTATATCGTCATTAGCGTCATAACAATAAGCTAAAAGTCTTTGGAACTATCCCGTTTAAAACTGTGTGAATACATACCAAGTGCAGTGGCTCATTGTCCTAAGGAGGAAAACGTTCTCTTGCATGTTATGTACTCGCATGGAATCAAATGGAGGGAACCTCAGATAATTTTATCACACGGAAGAGGTTGGAGCTTACCAAAACCAAGGAGAGCTCCTTTCCTAGCTTCATTCGTACGCAGTTCTCTCGATCGGAAAGATTGATTTTACCATTAAATAGACGCGACTTAATTTTTTCAAATCCGTCGTTCTTTGTCTCTACAAGTGCTATAAAAGTTGATATTAACTTTAAACTTAAGTGAAGAAAAAAGAATTAATTCTTCAATTGTACCATAAATATTTTAAGGTAAGGATAATAATTTGAAATTATTCTAATAGTTAAGTTAACGAATTTAGGTCGGGGATTCATATTTTGGTTTAGACGTGGAAAAAAGAATTCGTTGAAATAATTACGGGATAATTGTGAGCGTATTTGTGAAAGAAGGGTATTAGCTATTGAGTTTCTTACAAATTATTAGTATTGAAAGGTTAAACTTAACGAATTTAATCATAATTACGAGAAAATGCATCATATTTAAGTCTGCTTGGATTTCATGAAATATCTCAGGTTGTAGAAGGAGTATTTTTCAGATTGCAGTTTAATTAGAGGGAGAAAGATACGGAGAATTTGAAAATTATAGTTTTTGAATTTTAGAATTACGAAGTGGGGTTGATTTTGAAGGGAAATTGCGTTATTGGTGTCATGGCGAGAGTAATTTTCCAAAGGCGAAAGGATGAGACAAGGATATCTAGGTTAGGCCATTGGAAGGAGGGAGGATACAGTTGCTGTGCATGAGTCAGGGCTGTGGCAGCTGCACTGGGGGTGAGAGGAAGACGATGATGACGTATGAGTTAAGGGCGGGGTAGAGATGAGTTGGACGAATGAGAACGTTTCATCCTTCAGCAAGTTTAGCATTGGAGGGATGGAAGGTGGGGAAAAGGAGAGGGACAGAAAGAATACGTATGTATCTAGCATAGGATCAAATAGGGATTTGGTCTGTTGCTAGCTGGCTGGGTGGCTTTGGCTGGTTCCGTAGCTTTGTGGGCAGAAAAAGCGAGACAGAGAGAGAGAGCGATATTTTCAAGAGGAAATCATTAAGGATTTACTGGTTTCGATCGAAGGAAGAATAGTTGATTCGTCTGTTGCTACGGGGAAATAAACGGTAGTTAATTGCATAGAAAGTTTAAGGGTGTAGCTTGTTATATAACAAAGTTTGATCAAACAATTTTCAAACCTAGGAAGAAATTAAATTGACCAAGTAATTGCAGGTAAATGTCTAAATTAGCTAGTAGTATTACTAAATTTATCCAGTTGGGATTCAGTTTCTAATGAAATTAGATCACTACTCTAGTCTCTGTATGCAGTTGGAAGGAATTGGAGAATCCTAGCATACCATCATTCGTTAATAGTACATAATTATTTTGGTAACATATTGTAATTTGGAGAGAAGTAATCAGGATTGAGAAGTTTTTCGGTTTAATTGAGTAAATTGGAATTTAAATTAATGATTTTGGTTGTTTCTCTTTTCCAGAAATTTTTGAGACATACATAAAGAAACAAGATGCAGATCTTCGTGAAAACTTTGACTGGAAAGACCATCACCCTTGAGGTTGAACCATCCGATACCATTGAAAATGTAAAGGCCAAGATCCAAGATAAGGGTAAGTGTGAAATAACAGTTTTCTTCGTGGATTTTAAGTTGATTGGATTTGAAGGGCAGGGGTAAATGAAGGATTAGGGCAATGCATGTGTTTGGCCTCTGTTTCTATGGATATGACATTGCTCAAGTGCATTTGTGCTAGTGTGCAAGTAGATTATCGAATGTATGAGTAAATCGATGCGGTTTGCATGTTTCGAAGTATTATGCAGTCGAAAGCATTCCTCTTTAAGGAGTTTAACATGTTAAAGAGTTTCCCTGGACGGCTATGAAATAAAGTCTATCATGAGGATATTCATAGAAAGTCGATGTATAGGAATAGCATCATAGTAGAGGGTAGAGAGTGAGACTTGCGGGGAATGAGAGGCAATGAACTCATGTTTTCATCTTATTTTTTTGCAGAGGGAATTCCCCCAGATCAGCAACGTCTCATCTTCGCTGGAAAGCAACTTGAGGATGGCAGAACCCTTTCTGACTACAATATTCAAAAGGAGTCAACCCTTCACTTGGTCCTCCGTCTCCGTGGAGGTATGCAAATCTTCGTCAAGACTTTGACTGGAAAGACTATCACCCTTGAGGTCGAGCCTTCTGACACAATCGAAAATGTCAAGGCCAAGATTCAGGATAAGGAGGGAATCCCCCCAGATCAACAACGTCTCATCTTTGCTGGAAAGCAACTCGAAGACGGCAGAACCCTCTCAGACTACAATATCCAAAAGGAGTCTACTCTCCATCTTGTACTCCGCTTGAGAGGAGGAATGCAAATCTTCGTGAAAACTTTGACTGGCAAAACAATCACACTCGAAGTCGAGCCTTCTGACACGATCGAAAATGTCAAGGCCAAGATTCAAGATAAGGAAGGAATCCCCCCAGACCAGCAAAGATTGATCTTCGCCGGAAAACAACTCGAAGATGGACGCACCTTGTCCGACTACAATATCCAAAAGGAGTCTACTCTCCATCTCGTACTCCGTTTGAGAGGTGGTATGCAGATTTTCGTCAAGACATTGACGGGGAAAACTATCACTCTCGAAGTCGAGCCTTCTGATACCATTGAGAACGTCAAGGCAAAGATCCAAGACAAAGGTAAGCTGGAACTCATTATGTGTATTAGTTTGGAGGAAGTTGTGGGAGCATAACAATTATGCTGTAAATTTGTAATCTATAGGGATAAATTCTAATCGTGTTGTTTTTTGTAGAGGGAATTCCTCCAGATCAACAACGTCTTATCTTCGCCGGAAAGCAGTTGGAAGACGGAAGAACTCTTTCGGATTACAACATCCAGAAGGAATCTACCCTTCATCTTGTGCTTCGTCTTCGTGGAGGTATGCAGATTTTCGTCAAGACTCTCACTGGCAAGACCATCACTCTGGAAGTCGAACCATCTGACACCATTGAGAATGTGAAGGCTAAGATCCAGGACAAGGAAGGAATTCCCCCAGACCAACAACGTTTGATCTTTGCTGGAAAGCAACTCGAGGACGGAAGAACTCTTTCTGACTACAACATTCAGAAAGAATCTACTCTTCATCTTGTTCTGCGTCTTCGAGGAGGTATGCAAATCTTCGTCAAGACTTTGACCGGCAAGACCATCACTTTGGAAGTCGAACCATCTGACACTATCGAGAACGTCAAAGCTAAGATCCAAGACAAGGAAGGTATCCCCCCAGATCAACAACGTCTCATTTTCGCTGGAAAGCAACTTGAGGACGGTCGCACTCTTTCCGACTACAATATCCAGAAGGAGTCAACTCTTCACTTGGTTCTTCGATTGAGAGGCGGCATGCAAATCTTCGTCAAGACCTTGACTGGAAAGACAATCACCCTTGAGGTCGAACCCTCTGACACCATTGAAAACGTCAAGGCAAAGATCCAAGATAAGGAAGGAATTCCTCCAGACCAACAACGTTTGATCTTCGCTGGTAAACAACTCGAAGATGGGCGCACCCTCTCGGACTACAATATTCAAAAGGAGTCCACCCTCCACTTGGTCCTTCGTCTTCGCGGTGGTATGCAGATCTTTGTGAAGACCCTCACTGGGAAAACCATCACCCTTGAGGTCGAACCTTCCGACACTATTGAGAACGTCAAGGCGAAAATTCAAGATAAGGGTAAGTTATCTATGGTGTTTTTAAGTCTTAGCGAATCTATTAGCAATCAGTGTGAACGAAATGGCGAATTGTTTATTTTGTATTTGCAGAGGGAATTCCTCCAGATCAGCAACGATTGATCTTCGCCGGAAAGCAACTGGAAGATGGGCGTACCCTGTCCGATTACAATATCCAGAAGGAGTCTACTCTTCACTTGGTCCTCCGTCTTCGTGGTGGAATGCAAATCTTCGTCAAGACCTTGACCGGCAAGACCATCACCTTGGAAGTCGAGCCCTCCGATACCATTGAGAATGTGAAGGCTAAGATCCAGGACAAGGAAGGAATCCCCCCAGACCAGCAACGTTTGATTTTCGCCGGCAAACAACTTGAGGATGGTCGTACCTTGTCTGACTATAACATTCAGAAGGAGTCCACCCTCCACTTGGTACTTCGTCTTCGTGGAGGTATGCAGATCTTCGTTAAGACCTTGACTGGAAAGACCATCACCTTGGAAGTCGAGCCCTCCGACACCATCGAAAACGTTAAGGCCAAGATCCAAGACAAGGAAGGAATTCCTCCAGATCAACAACGTCTTATCTTCGCCGGTAAACAACTTGAGGATGGCCGAACCCTCTCGGACTACAACATTCAGAAGGAGTCCACCCTCCACTTGGTCCTTCGTCTTCGTGGAGGTATGCAGATTTTCGTTAAGACCTTGACTGGAAAGACGATCACTCTCGAGGTTGAGCCCTCCGATACCATCGAGAACGTTAAGGCCAAGATCCAAGACAAGGAAGGAATCCCCCCAGATCAGCAACGTTTGATCTTCGCTGGAAAACAGCTCGAGGATGGACGCACCTTGTCGGACTACAACATTCAGAAGGAGTCCACCCTCCACTTGGTTCTTCGTCTCCGTGGAGGAATGCAGATCTTTGTTAAGACCTTGACTGGCAAGACCATCACCTTGGAAGTTGAACCCTCCGATACCATCGAAAACGTTAAGGCCAAGATCCAAGACAAGGAAGGAATCCCCCCAGATCAGCAACGTCTTATCTTCGCTGGAAAACAACTTGAAGACGGTCGTACCCTCTCGGACTACAACATCCAGAAAGAATCCACCCTTCACTTGGTTCTACGTCTTCGTGGTGGTCAATAAAGAAAGATAAAAGATATATAGAAGAATTGTTTTTCCTTCAGATTGGTAGTTGCAGTTTTCTAAATTATTTTCTCTGCAATCGGCTTATGTATTCGAGTTGAATTAGTTGTGTTTTTATATGAATTCCGTGCTTAAAATTTATTCAAATGTCTTAGGAAGTTTTTCAAAATCTCAAAATGATTGAATGATCTGCAAAAAAAAAGTAGACTGATTAAACTTTCATATCTGCATAACCAATCATATTGAACAACAAACTTTGCTTCATTGCATAAAACTTCCAAAATCTAATGAGTTGAACTGAAGTTTCATTCATGTAACATACGGATTCGTAGTATTAAGCATAGATTTAGAGTAATATCGAAGATGATCAATGGAAGATTTGCTGATATCATGTAGAAGTTATTAATCGGAAGTAGAACTTAAGAAACCGTCTAATTTTATGTAGGACAGGCTGCATTCATCGCGATACCTTGCTATATGTTCCTGAACGAAGGTAGAAAAGCTTTAAATACAGTAATAATAATACGGATATGAATTGTAAACTCGCTTTTCACAAGGGAACCGAAATAAAAATAGCAATATGCAGACTAACCAGTTGAGGAAAAGGACAGGAATGGAAATTTCCATTAGTGTAGATTGGTAGCCTTGATTTTGACGGACATTTACTGAAAATAATTGTATTCTTGCAAAGCTTTTATTTCATGACTCAAACCGATTATTCTTTACAGTTTCAAGTTAGCAATTCTTCAAATGGGTAATCAAACAAAGCAAATGAGAATGCGAAAAGAAATAGCTTAATTTGCGGCTGGAGTTGAAAATGCAAACATTAGCTGTATAGTCCAACCGCTTGCAACAAATGAGCAAGGGACAGACCTACGCAATTACGGATTTCAAAGTTACTATTAGTTGACGCAGTGTAAAAACTGGATTCAGAAACTCTAAAACATGAGAAGAAGGCATTTTTCAGAACTGAATATCACTTTCAATGCTACAACATAGCAACAGGAGTGTAATTAGTATAGCCTCCGTAATAAGAAGGAAGCTGGTCCCTAGGGATTTTTTGCCTTAGAGAGGCAATCACTTTGCGAGCATCCATGTTGATCACCACCGCTCGACGCAGGACTTTTCCAGCCAATGCTTTCATGAGTTTTATCCAGGTGTTCACAGCAAAGCTAGCTGTAGAATTAAAATCCAAGGAACTGGAATCAGTACACCGTTTATAGACCAATATCGGTACATGCAATAAATTTTCCGCTCAGTCATCAACAAAGAGAGACATTCAAAGAAACTTACAATTAATAATGAAACATTCCTCAATGTACTCGTCCATACGCTCCATGATGGCCATATTCCAAAATTGAAATCTGATGGCTGAGCAAGTTATGAAACAATTTGAAGTTTAGTAATCATTTGACAGCCTCGAATATTTTTTGGAACGACAGTACGTCAAGAAGCCAGTGTAAAAACGTTGCTTACCTTCTGGGAACAGTAAAACTCTGGGATTGAATCCAGCCATGTCAAATATAATAAAGGCTCCGTCACTGCTTTTTTCGTGCGTGGTTAAATTCAATAATCCATTCAATAGTATCTCTGATCTTCGGTACATCATTTCTGTGGCTGTGTCATTACTATTGAGTAAGTACTTGAGCACGTTCCATTTCCCAAGCTCCACCACATAAACTGTAGGAGAGAACGGAGATATTATTAATACATAGTTAAATTTAATTTGAATTCCTCTTCATATTCTATTTAAACACCTACCTGGTCTTTGGTCGTAATCAAATCCCATCATATAAGCAGGTAGATCTCTTTTCATCTCATCAGAAGGCTTCCATGTGTCCAAGTCGATTCGTTTCACATTTGTAAACTGCAGGACAAATCGAGAAGATTGAGCACAATGATTTACATTTGTAATTACACATGCTATAGCAGACTTTTCGATATTCATCTGTTTGCATGTGGAATGAAAAGCTGTTTAAGACTGTAATAGGAAGAATTTGTATTAGAAAACAGTTTTAAGTCCTTACCCTGTTCGAGGAGACCGTAGATACAAAATAGAAGAAAGCTATTGCAAAAATATTAGCACGCATGGCTTTCATGCTATCAAGACACAAGGAATGCTGAAATGAGCAGGTCAATTACTAAAATACTTTCGAAATTTCAAAGAAAGAACAAAATTCCTGACTCAGGAAGTTGCCACAGTTTGCAATAATTTTAGTTAAAACTTTAGAATTATTGTTCTAAGAATGAAAACGGCTGTCGTAAATTCAATGTTCAGGTATATATACTTCAAAGTCTCCAGGAAGATGAAATGTTCTCTCGCTATGCCTTTTACACACTGGCTACAATTTTGATGCCATTCTCGGTCTCTTTTATACTAATCTGGGAACAGGTGTGTGTCCGCTAATTAATAAATGACCTGTAAAGGTTACCTTGAGTTCGCCGATTGTCTTTACAATAATTAATAAAATAATTATACACGACTAATTACAAAAATCACATGAGTCCATGCATATGATTTAGCAATAATGCTCAACTTGACATTCCTGAAGATGAGCAATTAATAATGTTTAGTTATTTGACAACAAGTTTGACGGTGGAGCTGCCGGACATCACTCCAAAGCTGCTCATTATCATAGCATTAGCAGAAAGCAACGGTGTAAAGGACTGTCATTATACGAGGCTAGAAGCCGTTTGGCTAGACGAGACGAGGATGGAAGAAAAGCTAGTTATCAAATCAAGATTGTGGATGTCTGCTATGTCATAGATAATTGTATGGACAAGTATGAGCTGTGAAGAGAAGTTATATAGCTCATTAATTGTATCCGTAATTTGTTTTAACATCGAAAATACAATTACGACATCAATTATTTTATCATTTTGATTTGCAAAATTTAGCTCAAGGAGATGCGGGGAACGTTTCAATCCTGCATTGTCTAGACAACGGTCCATAATGAAGCTTCCAATCTCCGCAGGAAGGTAGCGCTGGAATCTTGGAACTGAGATCTACGATAATCCGGTTTTCTGGATAAAAAGAAATGGGCAGAAACAACTTACACCCGACTAGCGAGCCAGTTAGGAATTTAAGATAAGCATGGGAGTAGAATGAAGAGGATTTTTATGGCATGTGTGCAAACAAACAATTTAACAGTCGGTGCGAGACTAAAGAAAGAGGGTCGGACGGCGGTGGTGACCTGGTGGATTCGGGCAGTTGTGCCTGTGCCTGCGGATCCTGGTCGCGCCTTTTCCCCAACATACTATATGTGCTTCTCAAGAGGAGTCTGAGCTTGCTTTCCCCCCATATTTACGATGACGTTTAAGGGGAGATAAAAGAAATTTGAGGCGATTGGAGAGGATGACAGGGCGGATGATGGGATGGTATGTGTGTGTGATGGTTCGTAAAGGTTTTGGAGTAGTTGTAGCGGAAGAAGAAGGCGGGGGATTTTAGGGTCGAGGCTGCTGGTCTAGTGGTATTAGAAGAGTGGTGGTGGTGATGATGGTGGCGTGCGGTGTAGTTTACAGACAACATTGATACCCGGGTAAAAGGGCTTTGGAGCCAGGGAGGGAGGACTATGGGAAGACGGGTTTGAGTGAATGAGCCGTCAGGAGGAAGGGCTGAGGACGGACGGGAGGAATAGAAGGGAAAAGTTGGACGGGAGCAAGTGTATTACTCCATGATTCCCTCCGTTCCGGGTATCATGGAGAGAAAAAAGGGGAATAAAGACGGGCAGGTTGCCTATTTTGTAAGAGGAGGATGTTAACTGGAATTGTGCATACGTTTCTCATCAGCGTTGTGGAAGCGGATTTTGTGGATAGATGGGAGTTATATGTTGAGAGTATTAGATAGTAGTAGCTGGAGCGGATGGGCTGGTGAATAGAGAGAGAGAGGGGTTGGTGGTGGGAAAAGTAGTTTTATAGAGTTGCTTATATACCAGTTCCAGTACGGGTAGGGAGAAGAGGAACAAGTAGTCTGTAGTAGAGGGGATAAGAAGAAGAGGGTATTTATACAGAGACAGACAGAGAGAGGAGGGCCATCAAATGCTCTACACTTACACACTCAAAAATCGATATGATTAACGCTAGTTTAGCATGATATCGTTCTTGGGAAGACGAGTAGAATGCGTCAGTTGTGAGTTGAAACTCCTCGTTGACGTCCTCTTTCCAGCTTTCTCTCACTTTTCTCTTGAAGCAAGGAGGGCCTAGCCACTTTCCTGGCAGCTAGTCATAGACAGTTTACAGTGACTCTCTCTCTCTCTTTCAAAGCATACTTTCACCGTCTTCCTTCGCATACGAGTTTGACTGGAAGAACTCTAGGTTTTGCACTCTTCCTCCGCGGGCCTATCATTCATTCTGGGCCGTGTTTGACAGAGGACAGGAGAAAGAAAAAAAAGAGGAGGATATATAGATAGTTGGCGTTCCATGTCTCGGGGGTTGCCAACTAAGAGGAGCGACGGCTGCAAGCTACAGTAGAATATAACGTCTTGGATAACGCTCAACAACTTTCTCCGGAGGAGCAAGTAGTGGTGAAAGTTTGTGGTTTACTCTTAAAATTTAGTTTGCATAAGCGGGAGTACATTAAGAGAAAGCTGTGCTGGGAGTGAGTGTGTGTGTGCTCTACTGGTGATAGTCGGGATCAAGGAAAAGAAGCGGGAGTTTACATACTCTTCTTGGATGTGTGTGGATAATATTTTTTATACGCTCGTGCGCCAGACGGAATATACTTTCACTCTCTGGGTAAACAGTTAGCTCATCTGGGAGAGTGAGTGAGAGGGCCGGGTGGTGGCAGGCAGGAGATTCTTTAAAGAGACACATTGCTGGAGAAAGTTGTGTGTGTGTGGAGCGGAGTTGGTTGAGGTTCTCGGAGGTTGGAGTTGATGATGACGGTGATAGGAGAGGAAGCGTTGAAAAATCCGAATCATCATGATCATAGCTAGTTTAATAGATGATTCCCTCTTCTTCTTGCGCACATTCTCTTGCACTTTTTCCTCGTCTCCTTCCCCACAACTCTTCACGGCCACTTTCTCCGGCCCACACCACCGCATCCGATTAACTCAGCTGCCAAGCTTCCCACCCAGTCTTGCTACACGGCTCTTGAGCAGGCTCGTCTAACGCGTCTCCCAAACAGCCAGTCGTCATCTCTCTGAACAAATTCACTCATCTCTCTCAAGATTTACGACTCGCAGCCACAACTCTTCACCGCATCCAGATTTCATCTAGTAAATTGGTGTAGTGAATTGGCGGATAATTCCACCAGGACTCACGGACATATCAGCGCCGAGCCAAAAGCTGAAGCTGGGCATCCCTGGAGTCTGCACACAATTGCCTCCTCCTCCATCATCCCATCTCTATGAGAGGGCTGTAGGGAATCTAACCTCTGCCACTAACATATGCTTCGCACTGATTATGTCCTCAACTCTGTAATCTATCCTGGATCTTATTCTCGACATCTTTATACTGAGTGAACGGAGGAGAAATAAAAGGGCGGACGGGCCAGTGAATCTGTTGAAAACAGTAACTGTTACTTAAGTCGTGATACTGAAAGTGGTACAACCTTTACAGTTAAAGCTTGACTAAAACGCTACTTTAATGATAAACAAGTAGGAGAAAGAGTGAAGAAAAAAGTGAAAGCAGTGTGTGAAAATATTTTGGGAAAAGAATAAAAAACTACTGGAAAAACAATACTGGCCATTTTACCCCGTGGCATATAGTAAACAGAGGGAACGGATTCTGAAAAAAGAGAAAGTTGTGGAGGAAGTGAGTGAATTTGTACAAGTTTGGGGAAAAAAACGTTGGTGCTCTCATCCGGGAGAAACTTTCTCCGCACCCTACTTGAACCTTTCTCCAAGTAGTTTGCTCCTGGAGCTAGTGGAAAACATATTCCAACCTGTGCACTTGTCATCACAACTTCAACACTTGCCAACAACCCGGGAGTCAGTCCGGAAACAGTGTTAGAGGAGGAACGAGAATACTTTGGTCAAAGTGAATTACACTAGTTTTCCTTTTTTAGTGCATCGTACCAACTTTCACCAGGGAGCGTTTGTGGTGAAAGCCATGGAATACTGATTCTGGTGTAGAATATTTCAAACAGCTGACAGCAAAAATAGAAACATCAATAGAGAACTAATGACATTTTGTATTGTATTGTATTGTATTGGGGTACCACCTGCCCATGAAGGAACAGTTGGAGTCGAGTAATGACATTTTAATTTCAAGGATCTTAATGGCAGACCTCGGCGGCAAACAATGAAGAACTAGATTTGAGAGATAAAATTAAAAAGTCAAAAATCAGTTAAGTTTAAATAAAAAAAATGTGCCAGCACCATAACTTTCTCCGGAGTAAAGTGATTTAAATTAAGACGTTTCTACACAAACCTACGTTGCAGATCATCAAGTGTGTAAACAGTTTAAGGCGATTGTAGAGTGTAACGGGACAAATAGTGAAATCGGAATTACTAAATATTGAAAAGTAAACGTAAGTAAATGTTTTTATAATAGTATTTTAATATGTCACAGAAAAACAGTAAAGCTTACCCTTGGCTGGACAAAATCGCGAAATCAAAGATTCAGTCTACCCGCCTACGCAATCTGGAATTCAATGAGGCTTCATGTTTCATTCATCAGTACCAACATATGTATTTATACTTATAAGCATTGCTACGAAAATGCTTTTAACCTCAAACTAAATTAAACGTTTGGAAGGAGAGCATATAAGAAACTAGAACCCGGGTAGCTTAAGACTTTCTCTCAACTCAATATCGGTTTAGTATATATTTCTCAGATTCCTGTTTCTCGCTGTGTCAAATACCTTTTCCCGGAAAGAGAAAAGTATAGGGAAAATCATGTTTAATATTTTCTGCACTCTGGAGCAGAAGCAGGAGGAGTAATGTCGTTAAAAGGTTATGCGGTTATAATAATAAAATGGGAGTGTAAAAGGTAGGTAAGAGAGAATTGAAAAGAGGGGAGGAGGAATATAGGTCTAGGAAATGGAATTTATACCCGGCTTCCACAACCCGCCCACATATCTCACCGACTTGTATTAAGATTGACGTTTATGAGAAAAGTTGATCAAAGGTTACTGAGCGTAAATTCATTTACCGCTAATTCCTTGCTGGTATACTTGGAGGAGGAAACTCCTATATTCTCTCATTTAATCAACAACCTTTCATCAATCCCAAATACCCGCTTTTATTTCCTATCATATTTATTCGATAACCTTTTATAATCAAACCTTATATTTGATCCATCAAAAGCTAACTGGATGGAGGAATTTCCCCGTTTTATCAACAATCCAATCAGTGTCCTTGACGGTGCTCCTATACATATGTATATGCAGTCAATTATCACAACTCTTATATCCATTTTAAAAATAGCCATGGTCTTTGTACCTCTATATGTTTCTTTGCTCATATTGCAATAATCTTTCGCGAAAAATTCGTTTGTTTTTTCCGGGTATTTTGACAAACAAAGCGCATATATTTTTGTGAAGATTAATTTTGTGCAGGAACTGTGCAAAATTGTTCTCATGGTTGTTGTTAATAACAACTTGTTATCAACATATTTACATTACAATCGTGGAAATGACAAATCCATTTGTGCCGTGAAGCTTCTTTGTGGAAAAGCATGCCGTATACAGCTATTTGATGTTATAGTTCTCTTTAAAATAAAGATGCTATTTTATACTTATAACGGAACTATATGAGCAGTTATAGGAACTACGAACTGGAGTCAGTAGAGTTTGAGACAAAAATAACAGTGAAAGCTGTGAAAATACTGTTGGTAGTTGAGTGCTTTCACCTTGAGCTGTTTAAATTGGCCCTTATCTACGTATTGTATTTAACTTTCAGGTAAAGATGATCCTTAAGTAATTGGACCTGAACAAGATATCGATATAATACATCCTTCATAAAACTGTAAAGGTAAGAATATAAATAATTTCACCTTATACTTGTGTGTTTGCTGACTTGAATCATCATATTGTTACAGCAGTTAAATGGAATTGATAGATTCCCGGTTTATTAAATTGAATGGGTTAAAGCGGTAAAATTGGCGAAAATTGGCAAACTACTATATGTGTAATTCCTAACAACTTTCTCCTTGGCTCTTTGAACCAGAGCGTGAATTTCTTCGCTCTGTACACCGTGTAATTACATCAGATACGGTATCATGATGGTATCTTTTAGGAAATCGTAGGGTCAGGATCAATTAAGCGCCTTTAGCATCCTCATCGGGGTACATTATTAAGGAACAAGGATTCTCAGACACTGGTTTACATGTACAAGAGGATAGATTTCCGAGATGTGAGACGTGATAGCTCGTTCGGAGCCGCTGTATTAACGAGTATTCTCGGTGCCGGTTTGATAAGATCCGGCTAAATAAAAGATGATGGCTCGTGTTACCTCTTTCTTGGAGGGTTAGCAGATATATAGCCAATGCTTTAGTTGAAAGCAAACCCTGTCCAGCCGTATACTGTAGATGACTACTATTGCAAGTTATTGGGCTAGAATAGAGAAGGAGCTATTTTGATAGCGGGATGGAATGGTTTGGAAATGATTGCATAGAGGAGCAAGGAAGCAAGGCTGTTCTATTGACTTTATCTGTACTTAACTTACATACTGTAGTTAGTTGATGGTTTGGTAGGAGGAGGAGGAGTAGCTATATATATTTGATTCAACTATCATTAAAGGAAGCGCTGTGTGTTGAAAGAGGCATATGCTTCTATTGCGGAAGCTTGAATTTAAGTGCATACGGTGTACATGGTTGGATAAATAATGGAAAGAAGATTGACAGAGCGTGTAAAGGGTGTCTAATAAGGAAATAGGAAGTGGTGGATTCCCGTTTAGAATTTGGTTGAGCTAAAATAGAGGAGGATATTTAATGATGCTCACCCTCTCTCGTATCGAAGAGCGCAGAAGGTTCAAAGGGAGAGAGACGTGTAGCGCGTTGGAAAGTTGGGAAGAAACGCGTAGAGGAGCAAGGATTTAATAGGATTAATTACAGGACACTTTAGTAGACAGAGCGTGTTGAGTTAAAGAGAGAGAGAGAGCGGGGATAAAATAAGAGGGAAACGAGGAAAGCTGTGTGGAGTAAATGGAGAAAGCATGAAAGAGAAAAGCTGTCTGAGAGTATAGAGGAAGATTGTGTAAATCTGTGTTTGGTCTACTCTCATTGCTATTGCGGGGAGGATTTGGAAGAAGTGACGTCCAAGCTGTCTTGTCTAAGTACTTCCCGTCTGACTGCTATAGGGCATACAAGAAGGGCGGATGACATGTGACCAAGCCGCAATGAAGCCTGGAGCTTAATCAGTCCTTGGTTAAAATATAAGTCCAGATATAATAACAATAATAAGGAAAATAATAGAATGCGCCTGGAATTTTCTACAGATTCCGCAGTAACTAGACAGACCTCGGATTGGAGGATAATACCCGGGTATAAGGACTTTGCGACCCGGGACAGATGCCTCTTATCGGAAGGTAGGAAAAGAAGAGAGGGGAAGAAGAAGAAATTAGGGGGAATGAATCTGTAGAGAAGAGGTTGGAATATGTGAGTGAGTGAATGAAGGAGTGTGAGAGAGATTTTGAAGAACGTGAGAGTTGGGGATAGCTAGGAGATTTTGTGGAGGGAGAGAAGATAAAATTTAATCACGTTACACCCATCATCATCACTATCCTTCTAGCATGAGCTTCTGTTACCCGGCAAGTAGTAGAACGAGCGGCGTCGGTTGCTGTATCCTCTTAACTGGGGAAAGCACAGACTTGGATACGTTAGTGATGCAAGACTTGTGAAAGGAGGTTGTGAGATTTTACCCGGGTGTGTGAGACAATATATAGTGAGTTAGTAAAGGATTGGAGGCGGGATTGAGAATAAAAGCGGGCAGATGCAAGAGGAGTGAGTAAAAGAAGAGAGGGAAGCATCATGAGGCGGGTAGATGAGGATGTAGAAAGGAGGAGGAGAAAGTAAAAGAAGTGTGGAGGAAGAGAGAGAAGAAATGATGATGACGGGAATTGTGTGGAGTCAGCAGCTTATTTCCGTCTTTCACACTCATACTTGACGCGCATAATTGCGCCCGCTTTCAAAGCAAACCAAAACCATTATCTTCTAATAGTATCAAAGAGTTTCCCTCAATAAGGGTTGGTGGTGGTGGGAGTTTGAAGAAATGCAACTGATGCTCCTCCATCCATCCACAGCTTCGGTTCAGCACGCTATTCCTTTACCGGGAGTTTTGGAAATCGGAGGAGAGGAAGTTATACAGATGAAACCTTCTGCCTGATTCTAGTTCTTTGTCTATTCCAACAACCTCTCTCCTCTTCCTCTATTTGTCTTTGAACTCTGTGAACTATTAATCTGAGGTTGTGGGATAACCCCGTTGAATCACTCTTCCTTCATGTCCTAAGGTAAATTATTGCTGAGTTCCTTCTGGAAACTCTAATCTAGCAATGTCTTGAGGTGGGCAATTAGTGCTAAAGATTGTACCTGGATTTTTTGCATGCATAAGACCTGTGTTTTATTATTCTGAAAGATGAATTTGGCATTTTAAAACAGGGGAAAATACAAGAGAAATTAAGAATATATAGAGCTGCTTCAACGGAAAATCCGTTGGATGAAGAAATGAAAAATACATGTAGCTGATTAATAACCGAGTTTACATATAGACAAAGCGCATGGTTTTGAAAATGGTGAACTCCACTTCTCCAGGATGAGACTTATGAGAAAACTAAGAAGGATGGAGAGCGTCATGAGAGAGGATCTAAAGTTGTGAACAATATGTCATCATCAGAGTGTAAAATATGTGATACAGGGAGGACAGATTATATTAAAATATATCA
Organism: Sminthurides aquaticus; assembly: GCA_906901655.1. Classification (NCBI taxonomy): domain Eukaryota; kingdom Metazoa; phylum Arthropoda; class Collembola; order Symphypleona; family Sminthurididae; genus Sminthurides; species Sminthurides aquaticus. The sequence goes on along the minus strand of CAJQTT010000005.1, from coordinate 4,763,739 downwards.
CGTCCGCATCCTCCTGAACATAGGGCGGATAATAGTTGCTCCATCAAAGCTAAAGCTATTATTCCCCTTCAAATATTCCTTCCACTCAGCCAATTGAGTCAACGACTTCTCAGGGGGATGAGCAAATAAGGCCGTCATCCTTCTCTTATGTACGAGCAGATACAGGAGGATGTTGTAGAAGCAAACGCAATTTAAAGCCAACAGTAATAGCGATATATAGACAAGAAGATACAGAGATTGATCATACGGAGAAAGATACGGAGTAGTGGCTTTGTATCCATCCCCGTTACTTTGAATCAATCCATTAACGCTCCAGGATTCGTCTCCCAGATAATACCCTGGAGAATAGGTCCTGTGGGAGAATAGGAAATGGTTAGATGACAGCGGATGGAGAAGTGAATTTGAGGGCCTGAAACTACAGGGTGGTGGGTTGATGATGAGTGAACTTGTAAATTGCTTTGATTGGAGTTGAAATTTAGATAAATGCGACTAAAGTTCATGGATCATTTTATCCTGTCCAAAGATTTCCCATTCTATCCTGATCATGCTGATAACAGTTATTTGTGGTCGCTAGGGAGCGCTCCAGGGGATTAAGTCACGTGTGTGAGTTTTCTCGGATTGAGCTGCGGGTAATTGCATTAGAATTGAGAGTTTCACCACAGAGTTTTGATAGTCGGTTGGATTTGTTAGTCTCAGCTTTGTTGAAAGGTAGTGAAAGCAGTGTTGTGCACAATGCAGCTTACTTTGCACCTGTACTTCCCTTTGAACCAAACCAAATCTACCGCACAGCTACAAATGCCTGTACCTTGATCTAGATACGGTGAATGGAAGCGCATGTTCTACAGCACTACTTGCATGGAGTGCGGGGTTTTATAGCAAATAATTAGCTAATGGTTATAATTTTGGTTGGGATGAAAGTAGAGGGAATTAATGATTGTGAAGATAAAGAATTATGTGAGAAGAGAGAGGCTTTGGGCTATAAAATGGAAAGGTTTAACGATGAAGAATATGGAAAAGAAGGAGGAGAAAGGTATGCTTGGATAAAGCCGAAGAGAAAGCACGGAGAGAGGGAGATGGTTTGGGGGATGAAAGTCATTAGTATTAATATGAGGCTAATAAAATCCTGGAAAGAAGAAGCCATTAGCGTTTATTGTGTGTAGTTGGAAGTGTTGGAGAAATTATGTTGGCGTTGTGCTCAACTTGCCCTTGTACTTTACACCCAGTGTACAGGAGGAAGGAGAGAGGAGGAAATGATTTTATCCCCGTGCTTTCTCTCTTGCTTTCTCCATAAGAAAATATTTTGAGGAGGGAGGAAACTCTTTTGAGACCTTCAAAAACTTGCTTAGGAATAATAGTCTTGTGGAAGGATATTAATTGATGAAGAAATTGTGGACTACTTAAAGACTTGAGTGAGTTTCATGAGGTAGTGTAAATGTATCGAAGGATGATAATGATGATGGTAATAGGACAGTGTAGGAGGAAGTTTAAGCAAAGAGTGGCTGCATTGTATTTGTTTAGACGGTAGTTTTTTTCTGGACGTTATCAGATACCATATGATATCACTAAAGTTTCGTAAAGATTCAGAGCCTATTAAGTCCTGTAGATGTCGTGTCAAGAGATTTGTTGGTTCAAAGGGATGTGATGGTAGAAGGTCTGGATGCTCTTGGGTAAATGAGTGTAGGATTGTTTTTTCTGATTGCCTCTCCTTCGCATGTCTTAGGAGAGAGACACGCTTTGGCCTCTTGCTATTTAAAGAAGTTGGTCTTTAGGGATAAAAATCCCTTGGAAGTCGTGGAAGTATGTGTGGAGAAAGTAGAGGAAGGATTACAAGCAAGGAGAAAGCGTATAGAGGGTATGCAATAAATGAAAGATAATGCTTGTAAGCAGGAGGGGTTCCCTATTGTTGGTGGAGCGGATGAATTGATTGAGATTGTGCTAGGGGTAGGAGCTTGCTGTGTAGACAAGGAGGAGAAAATATTCGCGTGCGGAGAAAGTGTCTGGGAGATGATATGCCAAGGAGGGATGAATGTTTCCTCGTTGAAATATACAGACCCTATAGAGGATGAAACAAGGGTCGAGGTTTTATATAGAGAACATGGAAAGGATGTAAAGGAAACGCTTATTAATCGATTACCGGGTTCGTCTTCCAGCCTCTGGTGTCATTGATTGCGGAAATTAATCATTCCAAGTTTGGTCGATTTTTCATCCTGTCCCCCTGCCCTCTTCTACACGTTTTGCCTCTATTCTTTAGCGTCGGGGTGAGAGCTGGGAGTATAATTCTTTTGAAACTTTGCTTGCTTTATGTACGGATAGACAGACAACATGGAGTGTCGGGGCAGAGCTAATGTGATTGTTTAAGACCCGGGTATTAAACCACACGTACGTGGGACAGAGAATGAGCAATACGGGTATTATCGGGTAGACTGGAGGAGGGAAGAAGAGTGTTAAACATACTGTGTTGTTCTGAAGATTGTGTGAATGGACTGGTGCTGGTACTGTGGTTGAGGTTTGGTTGAGAGAATCTATTGTAATTTTCCTTGCTCTCTTATACCCAGGCCCTTGTAATTACGATGGAGACAGATAAAGAGAAAATGAAGAATAGCTTTGGATAAGCTGGTCATAGGGTGGGTGTGGAAGAGATGGGGGACGGAGGCGCTATAGACTTAGGAGGAAAGTATAGAAAGTTTACTCGGATTACCAATCCTCTTCTCCTTGTGTCTTCGCTTTTTGTGGGAAAGTTGTGTTTTTCGCACGGCCGCTGAATATTGTCTGTAGTGATGTGCGTAAAAATAGGTTTTGAAGGAAATAGAAGAGACAGTGTAGCAGATGCGTTGTAGGGCGTGGAGAAAGCGTATTTTGTGTAAAAGTAAAGAGTGAAGCTAGAAGTATGTACAAAACCTGAGGATAAAGGTAGGAATAGAGGAAGAGAAAGCACATAATGGAAGGAATGGATATAAATGTAAGTGCGAAGAGGGAGAAAGTTGGGAAAAGAAAGGTAGGGAAAGGGAAGAGGGATCAAGCACTATGTTTGTATTGGCTTCGGAGGTTGTTGTGTGAGTTGTGGGGAGGGGGTGGTTGTTGGAAAAGTTTAATCCCCTTCCGGAGTCTGTGAAGAAAGTAGAGAGAAAGTGTGTGAGCCCCCTGTTGGATTCATTAATTGATTGTTATTGTGGTTGGGAGGGAGCGAGTGTAATTTGTTAACGCTTTTAGTTACAAGTAATACCCCTTTGGGAAAGTTTGGTATACGCATACTCCCACGCCAAGCTTTTCTTTCTCTTACACTCCAGGAGAAAGTTAACATCCTGAAGGTTCTCGCGTAGATTCCCTCTTGGGGGAGCACGTAAGTGTATATCGGTGAAAGTAAATGCGGTTCCTTCCATGCTCTTTATACCATTCTTGATAAAGGATAATCTTGGGGTTTTCATCAATTTTTCTTTCACGTCCTCTCCTATTAATTATAACCGGATGGGTGGTCCGGAATTGAGCCAAGTTGAGAGAAATTGTAGGAAATCTATAAAAGCGCTGTGGAGAAAGTCATGCGGAGGGAAGGCCAGAGGCTAGTTGTGTTATGTTGTTGAACACGAAGGTTGGAGAAAGCTGAAGAAATAAGAGAGAGTTGGAGAAATATGTATAGCAAGTTGTTCTATGCTGTTTCCGTATCAAGGATTTTGGTGAAAGTTCCGGAAGCTTAAGGGCAATGCCTGAGAAGTTCGAGTAGTCTGCGCTCGCGTTGATGGAATAACATTTTAATCTCTAATGATTTTTTCTTGTTTGAAATGAAGACGTAGTATGTGAAGGGCTCTTGGCCAATCTGGAAAGCGACTCCGCAAGGAGACATGGGTGAGTAGAGGTTGGTGAAAGGAGGATAAGGAGCAACTTAGGAAGAGGGACGAGCTTGCAGAGAGTGTGGGATGGAGTGATGGAGGATCGTGGAGATGATGATGATGAGATGATAAAGAAAATCAGAGTTCATCCATCCGTCCAGACGAGATGGAGCGTGGATTTACATGGAGGGCTGACATGAAGAGAGAGTTGGGTGGGGATTTAAAAAGACGTGGAGGAGAAAGCGGTGAAAGTTGGTTAGGAGACGGACTAGCGAGAAAGAGACAAGAATAAGGATTGAGATGAGTGGATGTGGGGGAGAAGAGAGGTAAAAAAGGCGGAGATGAGTACATAAGCATGTTGCCACAAACTATCCTTTCTGTTGGCTAAGAGAAAGCGGGAGAAAGTAGAGCGATGGCTTGGCAGGAAGGATGCAGAGGCGGAGGGTTTGAGTAGAGTATGAGAGGAGGAGAAAAGGATAAGGACTAGGGAATTGTGAAGCACTTGTCTTTCCAAACCATTCGTCCATCCTCATGGATATTATGTTACGATAGTGGAATACTTAAGTAGGAGTAGTTGGGAGAGAAAATATGCTCTCAGGATTTGAATGAGCCAGAAGGGAGGGAAAGGATTCTAGAGTCACGGATCCATAGGTCGTGTCATCCGGCCGTGCACAATCCAATTCTTTCGTCCTACAACCAAGACTCTCGGCAAGGAGCAGAGGCGGAACTAGCTTAGCTGGGAATAAGAACGCCTGGAATGGGCGGAAGATGAGAAAGTTGAGTCTTGAAACAGCTAGTCTTTTTAGTCCAAGCGTCAGAGCCAAGATATGAGGAAACATGTATTCCCAAAGAGGAGAGAATACAAATAGGATGTGAACAAAAAAATAAAAACTACGTGTCCAGACTCTCATTCCAGGGAAGACTTCAATAATAAATTGCCATTCTCCCTTCATCCCATCCAGTTAGCTATATGGGCAGATGGGTGAATCGGGGAGGAGGGGGAAGCCGTGGTGGTGGGGCTTATAGTTGAATCCTTTAAGGAAGAAAATGTAGTAGGTGCAGTGTAGGGTGATGAAGATGTTGGAAGCATCATCTCAGAGGGCACTTCTCATTATTGTTCTAAACAAGTATGTCGACTTGAGTCGAAACTGATCTTGTGTGGGAAGAAGGAAGCGAAGAGGAGAGGAGAAAGTAAATGTTTTATTTGGTATGAATCGTCGGTGAATGTTTTGAAAACTTAGAGTGAAAGAGACATTTTTTACGAGTATCCAGGCAATTTAAGGAGGTTTGTGTGTAGGTTTGAAGATTTTCTCTAAACAATAAGTTTGAAACAGGCGATAGTAGCGCCATCTCCTAGTAGTTTTAAATTAATTTATGTATATTCAAAGTCATGCATAGTGAAGTTTTTTTTTAGGTTATTGCGCGGATACTTAAATTGAATTTTTATGGGAATAATAGCTACTTTGGAGCAAAAAAAAACTAAAACATAGATACGAACTATGAGGAAAAAAATTGAATTTATACAAGATAATTCTGTGTATTAAATACAAATTCTTTTTGGAGTTTGAACGGAAAGAGGAAAAGAAAACCCCTACGGTTTGGTGGTTCTACAAGTTGGAGAAAGTATATATAGGGCGAATAAAGTTTTCAGCTTTTTGTTTTCTCTCTTGAACGTTTTCATCCGTGGATAAAGTTGAGAATGTGTGGACATGAGTGCTCACCACATGAATTCCTTTTACTTTTATTTTGATGCTATTTCTTTTTTGTGTCTTTCACTTTCGGCTTGTTTGGTCTCTCTCCGCTTTCACTTTGCTCCGTCTCCAACAAGTTTCTAAACTTTGGCTGGTTGTCGGAGGATGAAGAAAGCCGGAGGATGGTGAAAGAGGGTGGGGAAAAGTGAGGGTATTTGAAATGGCTGTTTTCCTTTTGTAGTCGTATGTTTATGTTTTTACAGGGACGCGGGTATCTTGCTGCCTCCTTTTCCATCTCTCATTGCGACTACTTTCTCCATAGTTTCTTTAGTTTTTTTCCCTCTTGTTCCTGGAAGAGTGGCTCCAAGTAGGGTAGAAAGAAGGTAGGAAAATAGTTGCACATAACTGAATTTATACTTCCATCTTGTTCAATCTCACAGCATCCCTAAAGAGAAAGACGCTATATATTTCATGTTCAGCATGTATGATAAGAGATTTCTCAACTTTTTCCATCCCATCGTTTACGCCCGTTTACTCCTCCTTATTCCTAACTTTTCCTATCTGGGGGATTTTTTCTCTCTACTCTTGGTTCTCCTCAGACTGCTGTGCTATAACATTGGAACCCGGGAGCCAGGCAACTCTCCCGTCTTCTTCCTATGCCACGCGTCTTGAGGTCGTGTGTATGTACTTTCTCCATACTTTCTTCTCCTTTAAGTTGTCGTCTTGCACTCTTCTAGTCCCTCGCCTTCTGGAGGAGTTGTCTCAAGTTTCTCTTTTGTGTAAAGAAGCTTGTTGTTCCTTTTGTCGTAGACCTCTTGCAACTTTCACTCCTCTGAAAGATGCTTCTTTTCCTCCTCTCCTCCATCATCTCTCCCTTTCTTTACTTTCGGAGACTCATATCCAAGATGGTACTCCCGTTATAAGGCGCTAAAAGAAAGGAGTGAGGGGAGAAAGTTGGATAGATATGCAGAATCTGAGATGGACGTAAACTGCGGAGATAGAAAGGGAGAAAGCTCAAAGGCTTTGAACTTTCCCTCTCACATTATTTTCTCCTGACACATTGTCATTGTTATATTGGTGGACTTTGGAGGTGACGCTCAAGACACAAATCCCATTTACCTACACACATCATCACACGGCCACATACACAAAAGCCCGTCTCGTAGAGCTTCCACGTCTTTTCAATAGCTCTCGGTCGCCTCCTATCCGCCTGCCCTCAGCGTGTGTATATGTTCCGTATCCCCACGCATAAAACTTTCTCTCCAGCCTAACCAACTAACCTTTCCGATCTCTCTCCCTGTCTCCACACTCTTTCAGAGACACAATCATATTCAATCCGCGTCCGATCTATCCCTAAGGACGACCCAATTTCAGAAAAGCATGTCCTCGCTTCTTTCTCCCCACCGCCGTCTCTTTTCCTTGGCTTGATTTCCATACTACATAAGTTTCCCCGGAGTTTTTTCTTGAAGATACACAAGGTAATAATTTCCCTTTCACCTTGTCATACAAACCTGGCCGTATATCTTCTAAATCCCAGCAGCTTGTTACTGGGATGGAATTCAAAATACATGATGTAAATCATTTTCAAGGCTGTGTCGTCGATATAAATGACAAAGGTGAAGGGAAAAAACGAAGGCGGAGAAAGCTTTTCTAAACAAGATTCGAAAACCGCCTTTTTCTTTCAAAAGACATCAAGGCGGTGGGAGGAATCAGTTCGGAGAAAGCGGTGAAAGCAGAAACTAGGGATACGAGGGGAGGTAGAGAAAGCAAGGGTAAATGAATATATGTTTTTCATGAATGACAGCATACAGTAGCACAAAGTATATAGGTTTAGTGGCGAAGAAGAAAAGTAAGGGTGGCAGTATGAAATAATTTTTGTTGGAATCAGGTCAATAATGTAGTTTGTGTAACCAGTAATCAATTCGGAAAGAAGTTGGTAACAGCCAATTCAAGCTTGGGCAGAATTGGTGTTCAACTATACTTTAACAATAAAAACATGCAGGTTAGCATTTGGTGCTTTGAAAGCAACCTTGTCACCAAACACAGAGGAAGAGTATCTTGTTTTTAGAAAGACTAGCTAAAAAAATTAGATAGTAAGTGGGAATTTAAACAAAAGTTACTTTCACTCGTATAAAAATCTTGGATCTTAAAATAAATACATGTTCTTGTTGCCGTTTTAAGTTATAAGAAAATCACCTATAAAACGTAACACCTTTTAAAAAATATACAAGCCATATTCAATGTTCTCACTTGGGTGTGTGAAATGATCCGTGCTAGCATCTGGTGGAGAAAGGAGGAGATTTTGCGGGACGAGGATTGGTGTAAAAAGAGACGGTTGAATTTTGGTACACAAAGAAACGTAATATCCGCCATCATATCTTCTTTCTTTTGGTTTCTTTTACTTTCACTTTTATATAAGCTCCTTTAGAATTTTGAAAAGTTATTACGTACACACCTTGAAAAGCCTCTGAAGGGATGCTCTGCCTTACTTATAATGTGCTTATGTTTACGCAAGAGAAGAGTTTTACCAAGTTGTGCTTGTACATAAGGCACAGAAACATACGCAATCTACGGAGAAAGTTTCGATACAACGCAAGCGAGACTTTCTCCAAGGAATAATAACAAGTTGGGAGGCTGTAATACAGGAAACTTTCACCAGGCATCATGGGTTAAAAATAGGAGAAAGGGATTTATATGCGGGAAAAGAAGAAGAGAAGTAGTGGATTTTCTGGTAAGAAAGGGCGGCGGCGGGTAGTGTCATAGATTGTAAAGCTGTTTCTGTCCTCGGAAATCTGGAGGCAAAGATGGAGTTGAGTGGATGAAGAAGAGTAGGATAGAAATGGAATGATAGACATGAATCCTTTACTCCCTTTATGAGTTCATTCGTCCATTTCTTTTCAACTTTTCTCCCGGATTTATCCAACCAAAAGGAATATAATCGTATCAAACACTTGCCTAGTTCAACTCATCTGGAGCAAAACGGTTTGTCCTATTCATGTGGTGTTGCACGGCGTTGCGTAGAAGATATGAGGCTGATATTATGAGCTGCTATTGCTATACACGGGTTTGTATCCCACGGGCGGACAGGGCGAGAACAAGTTAGTCAAGGAATTCTTCCCTAAAACTCAGCCTCTCTTTTACTTTCCCTACTACTGGTTGAGCTGGTAGAGGAAAAAGTACAGAGGAATATGGTTTTGTGGGGGAATTATGCTCCTATAAACAGTTATGTTATGACCAGGCATGAAACGGGTGTAAATCCTTGTGGAATCTTGCATCTTTCTCAAATCCTGGGCGGTTAAACCTCAATGAAAGTCGGAGAGAGGACCGGGTGGAAAATATTCCGTGGAGTAATGTTTCCGCCTTGCTTTTACTTGCCTCCTCTAAAAAAAACACAACATAGTTTGATGATTAAACGACCCGGAATTTTATAGTGAAAGTTGTGATAAAAAATCTCTTTTTTCACATGATTCTATGCAATTCTCTCCTCCAGTACTTGCTTTCTCCTTCCCTTTTCCCGGTTGTCATGTATTGCGAGAGTATGAAGTTTAATCTCTGGCAAGAGCTTCTTTCTTTGGATCTTCTGGTTTGTTGTAGTTTCTCCAACTGATTATCTTCTTTTCATGTCTCGGACACATTGCACATTACTAACCCTCCGCCTTTTCCTCTTCCCGTCATACCTTTCTCTTTTTCTTCACGCATAAGGTGAAAGCAAGCCAAGGGAGGAAAATCTTAACTGTTTTTCTCTTAGATTACTTTCTCTGACTTTCTCCTTTGCTCTGTGATTACTACGTCACATATTGTCAACGTTTACTGCCTTACTTTCCCAGGGTCGCTATGGATACTTATTTACAGAACTTTCTCTTCCTGTGATTGATAAGGAAGAGGAGGGAAACCGTATTTGTGTGGATATATGTAACAATATGGGATAGGGAAAGCACATAAAGTTTAACAGGCGCGTGAAACAGCATGCAGATTATGGTTTAATCCTGTGAGTGTTGTGTTAAAGCTAAATTGAACCCGGGGATTTGTATTAATTGTGACCCTTGTTTTAACCAGCTCGACCCTACTTTGACTTATAATAAACTAGGTATCTGGTATAGTTTTACTTGCAAATATTAACAAAAATATAATTAACGCTTGGTAAATCAGCAAAGTAAACTACTATGTTAGGAAAGTGCAGAGCTGGTTGAAAAGTCCTAAGTAGGAAAATTATTAGGAAAATGTTTACAAATAATGAAAATGAAAATGATGAGATGAAGAAATGAATGCTTCTGCATGAAAAGTTCATCATAATCTACGGTTAATTATTAATCAACTAATTAAATATAAAATAAAAGTAACTGGAAAGTGTGTGGTCGAATAAGCGCAGGAAACGATCTGTTTCCCGACGGTATACCGACTCTGTAAGCAGCGCAGTTCCAGCTCTTTTCGCAGTGCAGGATTCATGTATGGAGCCGGCGGCCAAACCTCGCGCAGGGCCGACAATCCAAAAAGAGTAGGAACAGCGCAGTGCCGACTCTACGGTGTTATTAGGGAAGCCACTGTGTAATAACATGAAAAAAGTGCCGCGCACAAGAGCGGAAGTAGATGCACTGCTGAGTTGACAAAAGCCAAAATCTACAAATTGTTATTTGAAAGGAACCAAGTATTATTTCTCCTTAAACTATATCCTAATTATGTTAAGGGTTGCTCATGTACATTAAAAGTGAGGGTGATTCTAAAGGATTTTGTATTTCATAACACTTACCATAGCGGCCTGTCGTAGTGCTCCCTTTGACCACGAATCCGACTCATCATAAAGCACTGGAGGATATACTAAGCCTGCACTTAGTTTGAGTAGTCCAAAACCGATTGAGATGACCAAATACAGAGGGATGCTCTGTGAAAGAATAGGCGGGCAAAACTTGATGAAAACAGAGGACTTGTTTCTTGGAAATGCGGGAAAACATGTTTCAATAAAGTTTTATTGATGGTGGAGGGGAATCTTTACAGAATCTTACTATCATCGTACAGATGTCATCAGAATCAGTATGCCAAACATAAAGAAATAGAATTGGACCTAGGAATTCCACGATTGTGTTAGATTACATGGAATTAAGATTTTTTAAATATTTTAATGCATGTAAATGTATCGTACAATCAGAAGGATCCAATGAAACGAGATGGAGAAATCTAAGCAGCTTATACGACATGTTTTCTTTTTGGTGAAGCTGCAACCCGGATTGCTTTGTATTTGTCCTACAGAATTTTGAGGAAGCATGACACAAACTGATGACAGTGAGGGGGCATAGGTGCATTTGTACCGATAGCCCTCGCAAATGCGAAATGGCATTTGTACCGATAATTTTCGCATTTGCACCACTACAACGGTACAAATGTACCGACAGCCCTCGCAAATGCGAAAAAAGCTTCAAAAAAGGGTCAATTTTGCAGTTTATTTGACCTGCGGGTTCCTAGAAGTCATCTGCGGGTGAATTTTTTTATTGCATTCGAAAGAGGAAAAAAAACTGCACAAAATGTAGATGGTTATTAAGAATCGTAGATGGTTATTAGAAGTTATGGGACTTTGAAATATATTTTATTTTAATGCCACAAGTGGCATGTATCAAATTTTGTAACGACTATCAGTTCTTCCCTACACTTACTTTATATATCAGGCTTTACATAATTCAAATTTGTTTGCTGCTAGTAAGCGCTGTTTTTGCTATCAAGCAGACTTAAGCATCACTAGAATCTTTCATGAAATCTTCATAGAATCTAAGACATTTCTACGGTAATGGTTGTCTTTGCCTATCCCTTCATCATTGACTTTATGAAATTTCTATGGAATTTCTGTCAAAAACGGTATGAACGGGGCATTAAATTAATATTTGTGGTAAATCAAAATAGATTCCTTTAAATTCGAGATAACCATCTCGGACTGTGCCAGAGAAATTCTGCGTGTCATTGTCGTATAACGTGAACAGCATCGTCCACCTGTGGTTCAGACGCCGTATGTATATGCCACACGCTCTTATGAACCGATCTTATTACCGACTTATTTAGCATTTGCGATGGCTGTCGGTACATTTGTACCGTTGTAGTGGTACAAATGCGAGGGCTATCGGCACAAATGCCATTTCGCATTTGCGAGGGCTATCGGTACAAATGCACCTATGCCCCCTCACTGGATGAAGACTTGTCTACACTTGAAGACTTCTACTCTTGAACTACTGTTAGATTCCTACTTATGTTTGTATTTTTTATATTACGCGATTAACTATGACTGTTCTAAGGATTTATCATTGTGACGAGATATACAGTAAACCGTTTACAAATTCAGACAGGAAAAGGAAGAGTTGGACGGGATGGATGATTATGGAGTTTCTAGCTACGACAGTAAATTCAATTCCAGTAGAAACGTATATGCAGTATGAAGCAAATACTATTCTTTGCCTTGCATCACACATAAATTACAGTTACAGTGAGACGTAAAGTTACCATGTTTAACGTCTTTAGCATTCACTACTACCAAATGGCAAGAGTAAGCTCCGCTTCAAAGCTGTTTGATTATTACAAAAAAATTTACATTTCTTTGTAAAATAGCTTGAAACTTTTTTCAAATTAAAGTTGAAAAAAATTAAATTAAGAATGTTTGCCAAAATGTACGAAAATAGTTGTAGGAATGCGGTAAAGGCAGGGTCGTTTCCTAGAAACTGGTTACACGAAAAGCTAAAAAAGGAATCTAAATTATTGGAAAACTTGTTATTCATATTTCTCTAAACACTTTCTCTCCTTTCTGAGAGAAAACTCATGAAAGTTTGCTTGAAGTTGCTGATTCCAATTTCGCTCACTCGATAAAACTTTTCGCAATCTGGAATCATTCACTTATTAAAAGTACCAGTGATCTAGTCGTACGTCATCCGTCGGTTGCTTCATACATGAACTCGTAAGAGTGCATTCGGAGAAAGTACAAGAGAAAGTTGGGCTGGGCATGGGAGAAAGTTTCCAACTAGTTTTTTCCCTTCTACTTCATTCTTTCCTGTATATATAATAAGTAAAGTTGCTGGAGTTTGGAATTTTACACGGAGGTAGTAATTAGAATTCAAGCTTTCTCCCGCATCATTTCTTACAGGATTACAGAGTTTACATACGAAATTGTTACTGTGAAGGGAGGAGTGAGTGGTGAGAATTAAGGAATGATTCCTAGACTTTGTGCACAATCCCTTGTGTTGACACAAGCCCCCGCTTCAGCCCCCATCTCTCTCCTCCTCCAGTAATTAGTGGCTTCCCTAATACGTGATTAGTTGGTATGCACGGGTGAAGTTTCACTTGGGTCTCATATTCTTCCCCTCCTCTCTCTTCTCTCCTTCATAGTTTGCTCTCAACTAATCCCCTAGATTCATACAGTAATTTGTATAAATGCATCCAATGGATACGCTGGAATATGGGAGCAGTTCTCATGCTACGCAAAAGCCCGGTTACGAAATCCGGGTATGATGATTCTACTAAATCCCCGGTTTGCTAGCAGGATGAAGGTACAGGAACTGTGGAACCCAGTTTCAAATGCCAAGTGTACTGTGTTCCATACCTTTATAATTCTGGGAATGACTGTGCCGTGAAGAGGGAGGGGATGGAGGAGAAGAGCAGGAGGATGACTATGAATCCTGTTCCGGCCCTTCAGGATTAGGGGTTCATATCATTCATTTAGGAGTTTAGGAGAGAGAGGACAGAAACTAATCCTTGCTGCTTGAGTTGATGCATGTTCTTTGAAAGCCTCTGGCGAATAAATTCAATGACTACATACACTCCATCACACGCTCACCCTCACTCTACACACCTTTCACGCTCAATGATCCTTTTGAAGAGTTCACTCTTCCCTGCACACACAATATTTATATGTACTGCAAATAACCCGGGAGCTCTTTCCCCCTCGTAATTTACCCGCCCGGGTAGAATGAGACGGGGTGGCTGGATCCGTACCCAAGTTTCATGCATCTGCAAAGCATTGCTTTTTTTAATTTATATCAACAGATCACAGAAGCGTCGCTACTGCTGTCAACTCGTCGTTAAAGTCGTCCAAGCTTCCAAGCGCTAAGTGAGGAGGTGACTAGTTGAGCGCTGATTTTGACGAGCGCTTGAGTGAAGGTTAACTAGGCACAGAAGAGGTTTGGCGAAAGCTGTTTATCTAATTGCATTCTCTGGTTCATAATTTCCATGGATATTAAATCGCCTTTAAATGCAGTTACTCCATTGTATTTATTTATTGTATTTCATTTGTATTGTAGAGCGTGTTTCTATTGAAACAAGCTCTGCTCGTGCTCAGCAGCAACAGCAAAAATGGATGCTGCCGGAATAAAATTGTTGTTTTGCTCCCACCTCACGGATTTGATCATGTAAGAAGTGCGCGAAATTAACGAATCTTAGGTCACGTGGATTATTTTCCATTACTATCCCAACGACAGACAAAGTTGGAGAGCGCTAACGAGCGGGAGAAACAAAAGATGCAGTTTTTAATGAGCGAAGCCGGTGCCGAAATTCTGAATTGTATCTCTTTGATACCCGGGTTGCGTAGCAATCACGTTCGTAGCATTGTCCACAATCCATGTGCTAACAAATCAGTTCACATGCTCGTTGTTAGCACATAGTAACCCCGTGCTCAGAAGGCTTCCGTGTTGATTACATTATAGCTTCAACTTGATTTAAACTTGTAGTTTTTCAAATGTGAGAGTTTAAGTAAGACGGGCTTTGAGTTGACACGAGAGGGCGCTATTCTCCGCCATTGGTTCCAGATGATGCGTCACCAGAACATATATTTTAGCTTGTCTCACACACATAATGCAGACTTCAATGAAGCAATGATCGTAGAAACTGAAGCGTGCATGGCAATAATGGTGGCAGCAGTAGCTTGAGCATGAGCAAGTTTATCACGCCTTGAATGGCGGGGGAAAATTGAAAACTTGGTTGGTTGATTATAATTGGCGGAATGAAAATATTAATGAGGAAACGTAAGAGAAATTAAAAAGAGCGCTCCTATTAAATAATTAAAGCACCTCCTGTATTATTCATGAAAGTTGAAGGAGGAGGGGATGAGGATAGAGAACTGAAACGACTCATTGGGGAATAAGAGATATAAAAGGACAATTGGTGATGATGGTGTCGGTTGGTTAAGGAAACTGGTAAGAGACGAAATGAGATACACAAACTATAGCTTCTGTCGTAACTCCACAGAGGAAACAGGAAGCAGATATATGAAATCATCTGGTCTTTCATGACTAAGATGTACTGGGTTTTATAAAAGAGTTTTACGACGCATCATTCATTGCACGCACATCTAAATTAGTGGGTTTAAATTGCGGTGGTTTCTCTTAAAAGTACCCCAGGAATATTACAGCTTTAGGGCAGATGATCATCATCATAGTAATAACAATCTACCGTATAAATCCTACACAGAGGGGAATGACGTTGACAATATGACAAAGCTGGAAGCTGGCTGGAACAGCAGCTGGTTCATTAGTCGTAGGGAATGAGCTCTGTGAAAAATCCTGGAGTCACGGGGGAGAAAAGCAGTGCTGGGGTAAAAGAAAAATCTTTAAGATGGA
The DNA here is from genome assembly GCA_906901655.1 of Sminthurides aquaticus. Classification (NCBI taxonomy): domain Eukaryota; kingdom Metazoa; phylum Arthropoda; class Collembola; order Symphypleona; family Sminthurididae; genus Sminthurides; species Sminthurides aquaticus. The sequence continues at coordinate 4,748,643 of CAJQTT010000005.1, read as the reverse complement.
TTGGATGGGAAGGGTGTGGAAAATTTTTAATTGAAATTTACACCATTGTGTATTTTTCCGTAATTACTCAAGATTTATCAACGAGCCTCTATAAAAACTTTCCAGAAGGGGGTTCTTTTGGACCAGAAGAGAGAAGTGAAGAAGTGCGTTGATACTGATTAGATGAGACTATCAAGGGCTTTGTTTCCTGGTTTTTTGTTTCAATTTGAAGCATTCAGCCCTCCGTCAGGATTGTCTGTCGGTTGTCTGTCTCATGGGGATGCAAGATCCAAGACTGTATCCAGTTCGTGTAGATTTTCAATAAGAGGACCGGTGATGCAAAGGGTTATACGAGTGCAGGCTACAGAAGAAGTTTCCTTGGGTGAAAGGAGTGAAAGCAAGAAGGAGAAAACCATAAGGCTGCAACAATAAAGGAAGGGAAGAGTAGGAGGTTAGTTCGTCCTGTAAAATATCTCGTTTAAACAGTCGGACTTATTTTAAGAGGAGTTTTTGTACGAGGGAGGAAAAATGATTACGTGGATAAGAAAGAGATGATGTGGGAGAAGGAGTAGAGGAGGGGAGGGCTGTTAGGAGGAGGGGGAGAAGAAGGAAATGAAATAAAAAGTAAAATGAGACAAGTGCTTCTTATTTCCTCCCATCATCCGATTCTATGCCTATAAAGTATATAGTTTGAACTGGTTCGTTGTGGGAAGTTATACAAGAAGCGGAGAAAGTTGTAAAGAAACTCGGGGATGAATAAAGACTTTACTGGGAAACGTACGTCGTGGCTGAAATCCGTGGAAACGGTAGAGAGCTATCTGGTGAAAGGAGGAGGAGAAAGGAGGAGAAAGGAAAAGGAACAGCTTGTTCCTTTCGTACATGCAGCAGGAAAAAAGAGGATGAAAGAGGGGATGTGAAATGGGAAGTAGATATCTTGGAGAAAGTTAATATTATCTTGATTCTTTGTGGGAAATGAGAGAGTGAAAGTTGAATGTAAATGCATATTAGGGTGTGAAAGATAAAGGGTTTTGTTATTATGCATATTATTCATGAGTGGGGGGGGATTCTAGCGGTAGCTTTTGCCTTTGAGCATATCCTGGAATCCAGTCCTATCTTTTAGATATGGTTGTTAAAATTACAGTGATTTCCCTAAATTCCTGGAGGATATATAGGATTGAATTAATGGTGGGATTCTTGGGATTGAGTAAGGTATGCATATGTAGAGAGTAATTTGGAAGAGCTGTAAAAATTATCACTTTTCTAAAGAAGAGCGCATCGCATGAAATTGTGAAGAGTGAGAGGTGGAAATAAAATGGAGGATTTACCTGGAGAAATGTTAGTCTGAACATCGCCTTTGAGTCCTCTGGCAGATTCCTTTGATTGGTTGGAGCTGAAGGAGATTCGAAGGAAAAGTTGGTTGCTGATTCTGATAATAGTGGTACGCATAGGTAGATGGGAAGACGGAAGGTGCGATCTGTGGTCTTTTCCTGAGGCTGTTGAGCCTTCCCTCCTTTCACTAATGAATTCTTATGGGAAGAAAAAAGATTTGCGCATATTCACAATCTGACTGGCTGCGGCTGCTGCTCCCACACAAAAGAATGGAGGAAACCAAGGACAGGGGAGATGATGATGAGATGGAGCGGGAAAAAATTACAGGTTATTTGACTAAAAGTGTAAAAGGGAGGAGAAAATATATTCAGGGGGAGGATATGAAGTAGCTCATGGCTGGCGGGTGGAATGAATTGAGTAATCTCAGATGCAGGTTTTTAGAGATTGCCGGAAGAAAAAAGTAAAGGGGGAGAATAAGAAGTCGGAAGGAAAAGAAAGTTACAGATGGAGGAGAAAGTAGAGAGAGAGGATGAGGGTGTTTGTCTCCTTGAGCTTGAATGCTTCATCTGAATATTCCTATTCCTACACTAATAATTATTATGATTTGAAGGAAGGGGTAAAAGGAGGAAAATGTTACATTCTATCTTTCTCATCTTGTCTTTTTATCTTTGAAACTCTAGGATGCTTTCACTCTTCCTGTGCTTTCCCTTCGTTAGGATTTTTTTATCAGAAATTCGCTCTCCTTTGTCTGCCACGTCTCTATCAGTCTGGAGATAACGGAACTCTTTTGATTCGATGCAGCCCTTGATGTGACTAACAATTTGGCACCACTTGATGCTACGCTCGTTTTTTTAAGTTTGCCTCTTAGCTGGATTCCAATAAATTGAAATATCCTTTTTGCATGATTTTTAATAGAGGTAGGGAAAAAATGTGTGCAGTTTTTTGCCAATCTTTGAACCTTGTTGAGGGCTTTTTGTAACCGTACAAACAGTTTTGAATGTAAGCTGGTATATTGCTGGTGGTGATTCGAGTATGGAAACTGCGTGCTAAAACATATAGTTTTATTGATGAGTAACGACGCTGAAATCAAGAGACATTAAAGAAGTTTTTTAAGATGGTGGCTATGAAATTATTATCGGATGAGCACGGGATAAATAATGGGAGGGAAATTTAAAAAAAATATAATATAGGGGTGGGAGAGGAAATAGTGAATTGTTAAGAGATTTATTCAAAACGGTCTAGAGTTGAGATGATATTAAAATGTTGGATAAATGCGGGAAACGAAGGGCACATTTTTATAGCGAATATGATGAATAAAATATATATAAATAATAATAAAATACCGGAGAAAGAAGAAAGTGGATGGATAGGAAGACCAAGAGCTGAGAAAGTTGGAATAGAAGAGATTTAAGAGCGGGGTGAAGCTCAAAATTCCTCTGGTGTGCAAGATAATTATTTTTCATAAATAATGTTTACATGCAGTAAACAAACAGAAGCTGGATATAGCTCGTATTCTTCATGGAAACAAACCTCGGTTTGGGCGGATTTACACAGCAGTTTGTCATTGTAAAGAGAATTAAATCAAAATACATTTACACGTATGCAAAAGGAAGAAGTGAAACAAACAGCTAGGAGAAAGCACGAATGCTTTCTCCTGGCGTTATCATGTATGAGTAAAGCTGACGCCAAAGTTCGGGTAGAATGATTACGGAAAAGAAGCGAGGAAGATGAAAAATGGCGGAAGAAAACATGTTTTAGTAAAAAGTTGAAATTGTTAAAGCAGGGCTGGTAGAATTCCAACTAAACGACATGTATGCATACGTGTGGGCTCATATTGGGTTGTCTCCCAGGATGTGAGATGGAGTGTGCAATAAGTTGCTGTTGCTAATGGTAAATGGTGATGAGGGGAGGCTGGGAAATTTGGAATTGTCTCCGGAGAAAGCATTGTACTTTGCACACTCGGAGCTTTCTTCTCTCATTCAAATGCCCTTTCTCAGCCAGATGTGTACACATTTATTCACGATTATTGTGCTTGACTGCGGAAGTTGGGATTATTTCCTCGCTTTCTTCCCATCAGAAATCCTTTCTTTTGTGAATATAGCAAAAGAGAAAGGAGGGGATGGAAGGAGGTGGAAACTTGTAAAAGTTATACATGTCTACCCTGTACACATAAATAATATACCTCTCCCTTTTTGAAAACTATAAAGTGGGGAGTGAGAGTACGCATAAATTGTTACCAAAGAGATGCTCATATTCTACGTGTCCCCTGTCGGTGATAGTTGATGGGGCTGTCACTGGGAAAGATTTTTGGAAATGGATAAAAGATTGGGATACTCTTGGAAAATGAATTTACTGCGGTTGCTTGGCAACAGGAATGTGAATCAGATGTGGGAAGTTGCTAGGATTATAATATGTAAAGAATCATGTCAAAAGGGGCGGTGAAAGTGGAGAAAGTCAGAAAAGGTATTAAATAGAGTTCTTGGGTTTACGATTGGAGAAAGTTGGAGTCGATACGATTTAGTAAATGATGAAACTCAGTTTGAAATTTGTAATTAATTAAATTGAAATGTTCAGATGTGTTAATTTAAAATAGTAATAACGGTAATCATTAATGAAGTTATTTTTTATTGTTCTCAGGTTTACACTCCAACGGGAAAGCAGAGTTATGAGAGGTGTGAACGGCGCGTCAGCGGCAGAGAACCGGGGCTATCCTGGTGGGGGCGGGGGAATAACAAACATAATGGGAAGCTATGGAAGTGGCGGGACAACGACGGCGGGTAATGGGGCTACAAACGGTAGTTCAGGAGGAACAGTGGTGACAGGAAGTGGAGGAATGAATCCAAACGGAGGGGGCGGGATGGCCGGGGGAGGGTTGATGGGTAGCGGTCCGGAATTGAAGCATCACGCTGACTTTTTGACCAGACTCTTGGCAGCAACCCCGTCTTACATGAGTGAGATCGGAAATCCACCTCCAGGTTTCTTTTCGGATTGGTTACGGAGATTGGTTTCTAAACCGAGCGGAAATTCCCCACCAAGTCCAGCCATCCAGCAACAACAACAGCAGTCACCACCACTCAGCTACGCGGGACAAGGGGAAACCAACGGAGCTTCTCAACTTGATGCTCATATAATACCAAATAAGCGAAGAAAACGATCCAGAATCAATGATCAGTCCCCGCACACACCGGTTAGTTTACCTACCATCAACTTTCTTCACTCTACTTTCACTTTTTTACTACATCATTCTCTTATCTAAAAGAAAAGCATATAAGTTTAGCTAGCAGACTTGGCCTAAAAGATGGGCGCAATCACCCTTATTTTTACTCCTTGTGGCCGTCGTACCTTCCGCCAATTCATATCCCTTTGGACCCTCTCTCCTCTTCCTTGGTAGTCAAGTACCGTGTCTAATTTAGTATGGCGATAACCGTTCTCCGTAATCACTCTTTGAGCTTAGCAAGCGCCGCCTGTGTCTCCGTCACATCTGCTCCTTCTCCCAGCTTGAAACTCTAAGAGAAAGTCGCCTTCTTATAGAAAACGTTCCAACTATTAGTTTTATCCTCCGCCTCCTTCCTCATCCAGCTTCAAAAGAGAAAGTTTCAGATTTGCATAAAATAAATTCTACAAGTCACCACCATTCCATGCCTGATTGCCCTCCAAGTTATACAGAGTCTGGACACAAGACCCCGGATCATGCCTCCGTCAAAATATAGAGGATACCTCCTGGATTCTGTAATTTATTTTCTACTCCATTGACTCCAGAAATCTCTCTTATATTTTTATTACCCTCCAAACTCTATCCGACAATTTATATACTTATAGTCGGAAGCCGTTTTTGACTTGTGATACAAACTGTTTGGTAAGGCAAAGAATCAGAGGCTAGGAGCAGGCTACATAACTTATTTTACCCTCCTCTCGACTTTCTCTTTTTCCTACTATGAAGGAGAAGAGGGAAAGGGTTCAAACCTAGCAAATAAAATCAACCACCATATGGAAATGATGCCCGCAAAAACTAGACCCTTCTCTCAAGTTTCCACAAGAAAACCGCACTACTCTTCTAGTGAGTTAGTCAGAGGGAAAGCCCGGACTTTCTCTGCTTTCTCCTGAGCCACTGGCTTAGCTTCTAGCTGGTATCCCGTGTTTAAGGGCAGTGATGCTTGTAAGGGTGGAAGCAAGCATACATAGTTTCATGCACCCGAGTGGGCAGTTTGTGGGTGCTTTCTCCTCTTATGTGGGAGTCAATTGAAACCACTTGTTCTCTCACAGGACTCATCTCCTAAAGTACGGGAGAAGCAAAGGGAAAGCAAATGAGGAATGACGGGTATATGACTGAATAAGCATAAATAGAAGGAATGTAGTAAGAAAATTAAATCTCATGCTTACATCTATGGCAGCAGTGAAAAATAAGTGAAATCCGGTAAGATACTATTAGTAGGCGCGAGGAAATACAGCATCTACAGCTTTCTCCTACATTAATTTTTATGCATCAATTTCTCGAGCTTTTCCTAAAGTCGATATAATACCCTGCCTATAATATAGGCTTAATGACGTACTTTCTCCAGCCACGAATTTGGTTTAGCCGTTTCTTAAAATCCGATTCAGAATTTTCTCTATAACTAATACCTTGGAATGCTTTCTCCAAATATACATAATAGTTTACCAGATTTTTACCTAGAGCGTTATGCATGAACCTTATACACTTTCTCCATTTCATACATTTAAAGCTGCGGATAAAATTCTTGAGCTATGTCACAATTCACTAGCGTTGGGTGCATAGAATAGATATTACATATTCTTATGCTTCTCTGGTGCTGAGCTGGGATAAGATATTAGCAAACGGCATAACAAGAGGATTTCCATCTGTCTCTTTAAACTCCGTCGTTCTGTCTCCCGCCTTCTAAGAAATCTTGTAAAAGTATAAAACCGAGAACTATAAGGGGGAGATTGAAAAGATGGTTTGGAGGAAATCTGTAAAATTCACTTAGGATCCAAGGAAATTCCTAACTGGATTCAAGAGAATATAATTATGGAATTGGAACAGGAGAAGAAGCACTGGGATAGGGAGAAATACTTGTGCTGGTTAAGGGATTTGGAATCTGAGAATATGATATAAGCCTTCGTCCCGTATTTTGATCATATGATATAAAAGGATCGAGAAGAGAAAGCTAGCAATGAAGAGAGAAAGAGTAGGGATGGGGAGTTAGGAGAGCGATGATGTTATAAAAGATGTGACTTTCTCCTCCTCAAGGATTTATTATTAAATTATCCACTTAGGATGTTCTTTGATACGCATGCTGGATGGCTGCTATTATTGTAAATGATCTCTTGAATAGAAATAACTACAAGTTGGTAAATAGTAAGGCAACTGACTAAGCTGTCCTTGACTTGTGCTAGGATTCTATAAGGTTTGAACTCGTTCATTTCCTGGGTTTCTTGTTGAAGCCTGTATGAAGGTACTTGTGATTTCCTAGGACTGCTCCTTCCAAGACGTGAAAGCAAAGAGAAGAGAAATATATTTTAATGCTAAACAAAATTGTTCAATTAGAATCCGTATATTTCTTTTGGAGAAAGCTAGTACTTGAAAAAATTAATTTACAACTCAAGAGCCCTCAGGTTTTTTAAGCAGAACTACCAGGCCTCCTCTTTCTTTTTCAAGCCTCCTTATTCTGAGGAGGAGTCGTGAGTATTATGGACATTAGCTGATTAAATTAAATTAGAATTCAGATATGGTTACATGACAAGTCATGCAGAAGGATTCGTACAAGATATCTAGTATACTTTCTCCAGAGCGGTGGATCCATGCATGAGATACGGGAAAAATATCATATGAACTTGAGCTTTAGCTTGTAGTCAAAAGTGAAGTACGTGCGGAATGAAGAGTGAGTGAGAGTCGGATGAGTTTTGTGTGTATATGTTTGATTGTCAGACATGGACAGGGTTTGAAATTGGAGGAAGCACATGCATGCATATTCTATTCTGAGGCTAGAGTATGTACATTCAATTGAGGAGGGCGAGGAAGAAAACTGTCAGCTTTTACTTATAAAAGGAATAATAATAATAAGGCTTGAGAATAAAAATGTAGCTTTTAAGGAGGAGAAAGTCCGAAGCAGCATGAGAAAGTCGTGGAATAACTGTATGATATGGGGAGAACACACGCCAGAAGCTCATCAAAAGACACTTGAGCAACGGGGAAAGGACAAGTAGCGAGTGTAACTTTCGCGTAGAAGGCCAAGTTATGATTGAATTAAGCTAAGAGTGATGGTCTTAATAGGTTTGTTGTTGTTAATACCTTATGGAGAAAGTTGGAGTTAAGGAGGGGGATTGATTATTATAATCGTATCCTTAAAAAGAGCGGGTCGAAAATTACAGCCAACTCCATAAATTGATAATCTTATTGACACTTTTATATTATTAGCGTGCATTGTAGTGTTATGTATGTATACGACCAGGAATATAAGGTGGGAAATACGGTATGGAAGGAGGAGGGGAATACAAGTAATATTAGGCCGGATATTTGGACTACCTCCGTGTAGAATTGGGCCTATTCATAATGGAGGAAAAATAGGGACAAAACGAGTAACCTACTAAAAGTAAATGATCTGATGGAGTGGAGCGGGTAGTAGAATTTAGTAAAATGATTCGTTACAATCAGAAGAATGTGTGCATACAGAGTCGCTTCCGGGTATTACGATAGGAGCAACAGTCAGATGGAACTGACCAGATGGTTGTTCTCAAGCGGGTAGTTTATTTGGATTGTCATCGTATCTATGAAGAGTAAAGAAGAATGGTTGCGTGTGGATTTATCGGATTAGGAGCGTGTTTATTTTAGGTGTCCACTAACCTCCTGAGGGTGTGTCCCCCTTTCTGTCCACGCTTGGCCACTTTGGATTTTTTTATTTGAAGTTAGTGGTAAAGCTCATGCTTAGTCCTCGCTCTCTCTCTTTACCCTTTTAAATTATCCGTATCAAAATAGTTATGCGAATATACTCGCCCAGGTGGAGGTGGAGGTATACGTGGTTGTAGGTTATAGGAAGGAGGAGAAAGCACAAATTGTGTGCTGTGGTAATAAGCGGTAGGTTGATGGATATTTTTCCTGGCCACAAGCAACTCATCCTTTGCATATTTACTAAAGGATTCCTTAGGATTGATGGTCACGGACACTGATTAAAAATGTATGGGAATTTACTCAGTCAGCTATAACCCGTTGTGTACAATGAAGGTTTTGAAGAAACGTTCTGCTTAAGCTTGTTTGAGAAGTAGTTTTGTTAACTCTCGGCGTGTCCTCCATACTAACTGCGACTAGTTTTCTATTGGTACATATATATGATGGTTACTTGGAGAAAATCATTAAATATCCCTACCTTTTATTTGCGACCCTCCCTGCTTGCGAGAAGGGAAAGCAAGGAGAGAGAGAGAAAGCGGCATTCCAAAGCAAATATTTAAAGAGATTGGCAGGAGGTTGAGCTACTCTTGGCAGCTTGTTAGAAATAATGACAGGTGAAATGTATGGATATGTAATAGGTCTAATTATTTTGGATGGGTAGAAGAAATTGTGTGTACTGAGAAGAGAGGTGGATTAATATGATGGATTTTTAACTGCCCAAGCAATATAGCAGTTGGAAGTTGTCTGTGGACAATTTTATCCGCCAGGTGTGGGCTATTAATTAGGAGAAAGTAGGTTTTATTCCCCATTTCAATTCGAAGTATTAAAGCATTAACTATGTATTGGAAATTTTAAGCACTGCGACAATTGCGTTTGCAAACTATATTATTTTGAGACGAAATACAACTTGATTTTCTACAGTATTTGCTTAATTAAAGGAGACGTAATACCTGTGGTTTCAGGCAGAAGATTAATCCAGTGTTTTGATTTTTTCCTTACAGGGAAAAGACTCAACAGCGCCATCTCCTCCCGCATCTTCTGCATCATCCGCAACTCCCGGAAGTGGTGGATCAGTGACTACAGTGAATTCTGGAAATGCCTCAGCAGCGGCGGCTGCCGCCGCCGCTTTGAGCAACAATCCTTTTGCAGCGGCTGCTGCCGCAGCCGCTCATCCCCTTTGGTTTTTCCCACCCTTCCTCCCAAATCCGTACATGAATTCAATGAACATGAACATTCCTGGATTATCCCCATCCGCAGCTGCTGCTGCAAGCTACCTGTCTCATGCCTCATCCGCTGACCTCTTCCGTGCCGACAATCTTCTAAGCAGCCTACATGGATCACATCCGTTCCCTCCGGGACTTGACCCTTCCGCGGCCCTAAGTGAGCGGGAACGACTCCTGGCAAATAATTTCCGAAACTCTACAAGTCCGAGTGGCATGGGGAAAACTCCCGTGTCCAGTGCTACCGCAGCAGCACAGCTTCAATTCCCTCATCATCATCATTTACAACAGCAGCTTCAATCACATCACTTGGGTCATCCCGGGATGCTTCATCACCCGGGATTAGATCCCTCAGCCTACCCCGGCCTTCATCCACATTTACGTGGGAGGGAAAGCAGTGTAGAGAAAGAAATGGGGGTCGGAGGAGGTCAGAATCATCATAATGTGACAGGAGGGGGGAGAAAAAATGGTGGAGATTCAGGGACGGGAGGAAGTAATAAAAAAGAAAAAAAATCGGGGTCATCCTCCTCAAGTTTTTCCATATCAAGGTTAACATCTCCCTCTCCATCAAGTAATAGCAGTGGCGGTTCGGGCGGTACACTCCTGGTGAGCGGTGGCGGTCAACCCCTGACCTCTACTGCGGCGAGCAGGCTTCTCCAGCATCATTTAGAGAGTTCAAGTACACCTGGCCGTCCAAGCTCAAATTGTGGGGATGAGAAATTGTTTAAAGGAGAGGCGGGAGTGGTTGGGACGGGAGGTAAACAGCATCGTTCTTCTGGGCCTCCACCATCCTCGAAAGCATCTTCTCCTCCCGCTAAAGGGAATTCGTCGGAGGATCCGGGGCTGTGCGTTGATTTACGAGTTTCGGGTCGAATATGGGAGAGTAGTGCTTGTACCTCCGCACCTCGCTCGATCTATAAACCCCTGTCAGCTTTCCATGAACCCACAGACGTAAATCTCTACAATTCATCTCCTCCCTCTTCTCACCAGTTACGAGCGTCAAGTGGAGGGGGATCTGGTGGGGCTGGGACCACAACGAGCACATCAGTATCATCCGCCACCGCTGCTCCTCCTGCTCCTCCAGCTTCCTCCTCGTCGATTACGATACCACTCCCGGGTAGTAACAACACGACGACGCCGTCAGCCCCTCCAACACAATCCGCCCTCCTCGCTTCCCTATCCTCCTCTCCAACAAACGGGACTGGAACCACCTCTTACGGCGCTCATCATAATCATCAACTTCACTCACATTTTTTATCACAGCATCTCCACCATCCTCTTCCTCCTCAGTACGAATCCCTGGATTATTCCCAGCAAAAACACCATCGTCTTCCCCCATCAGCCTCAGCACTTTCCACTCGCTACATTCTACGCAATCTACAACAAATATATCAACGCCTCCGCCCACCACAACATGGCAACAAACAACAACGTCCTCCCAGCAACAAAATACACAACACAGCCCCCGTTAAACCTGCATCGAGCAAACACCCTGCTGAAGCAGGGTATCTCATCACACCTTCCAATAAACACCTGGATGAACTTGCAGATGATCGGAGGGTCGGAGGGGCTGGGGTGAAACCCCCTGCTCGTAAAAATAACTTACACCAGCCTCATTCACTACTTCTCCACAACAATAACCGTTCTGGAAACGTCTCACATTTTAACGAAATCCCATCATCCCGACCTGCTTCCAGAAATACAACAACTGCTGCGAATGTCGTTAAAACTGAACCTAATTCCATATCTCCTAATGCGCCATCTATACTTCTTGCTGGAGGAGCTCCGCAAGTTAAAGATGAAAATAATTATACTACATATTCTAACAATTCCGAGCATCAAATTTCTCCGGCAATGTCGCCGTTAACCCGACCACCGTCAAATTCCTCCCCTCTTCCTCCCACCCTTCCCTCCTCATCTCATTCACCCTCTAAATTACGAAGAAGTAATAGCAGTTCTAGCAACAATAATGATGAAACCAAGACGCTAGGAGAAGAGGATGCTTGTCTTAGCAATCCTAAAATAACTGAGAACCTTAATAATAATACTATACACAATAATAATAATAATAACAATAATAAAACCAAGGTGAAACCCTCAAGGAAACCATTTAACTCTACGAGCTCATCATCTTCTTCTTCCTCCGACCAGGATACGGATGATGATATACAAATAAACACTCAGCCTGCTAATGATATAATGAATCTTAATGTTAACGATGACTCTAATGATGGAAATAGTCGGCATTCCTCCTTGGAGGAAGACCGTCCCAGAGCAAGCACACCGAGTTTTAAAATCAACAGTTTCAATGGGAGCGAAACGCTGTCTTCAAGGAGGAATGAGGATGATGATGACGAAGATCATGATGTTAACATTTTGTCTGATGAAAACGATCAGGATAGCAGGGATTGAGTTGGAGAAAGGTGCTTAAATAAGATTGAGGATTTAGAGTGACGCGAGGTGGCGCTGTAAAAGAAGTGAAAGTTTCCTTGGTTTTTGTGAAAGAATTTTCGAAAAAGTTGGTGTGGCCCCCGAGAAATTTTGAGTGAAAGCTGAAGGTCGGTGAAAGCTGAATCTGTGTATGTCCCTTGAGTGCCGCTTATAAATGGGTGAAAGTGGAGATGATGTGGGAGAAAGTCCTGTGTGTATTTCTAAAGTAGTGAAGACCCTTGATTAATTTTGTGTGAAACGTTTATCGATGGAAGCTATTGCGGAATAGCGTGAATTAGCAGCATTGACTAAGCACAATGGAGAAAGTCACATGCTATTTTAAATTCTGTAACCCTTGGAACTATCTACATCAGCCATATTAGAATTCAAGAACTTGGTAGGACCCCTTTGTTTCTTCGGCTTCAAATCCTGGCCATAATAGTCCTGAAGATCTCAGTTTGAGCTTTGCTTATGATGAACCAGTTAAAGTGAAAGTAGTGTGGATCTGCCCCCCTGGAGAAAGTGATGCTAAACCAGTGTATAAGTTAAGCGTAAAAGGTCCGTGTGTCCACCGAAATATATTTGTGAGGCGGTAAATAAGTTTGCTGGCTACTTGTAAATGAATTGAATCCTTGAACTAGTTTGAGATCCAGAGTCCTTAGATAAGTGCTAAACGCTATTCTTAATAAGGAGTGAACTAAATGTTTCCCTCATCACAAAATCTAGACATGAAAATTATTTTGCATGGAGCTTCGTCTTATACTTCTAATTCGCGAGGCTAGCGTGTGATTCGCAAACTTTGGGAATCCGTACTTTGTTACCCCATTCCTGATATTAATGAAAGCCAATTAGTTAAAATTATTACTATAATGAATATTATTAGTGTAGTGAAAGTATAATCATATTAGATTTGTAAAATCAATTGTTTCTACCCTTTGCTATAATAGAATAAATTATTAGGAAATAAGTGATCCCGGAGCGCTGTGATGTCATCTTGTAAATTAAGAACAGTGACTCGTTTATATTTATGGAAATGGCTAATAAAAATAATCGGTAGATTTAACGCTAAATATTAATATCAAGATAATCTGCTTTTTCATGTGATTTACTCAATCCCATTAAGCTATATAAACTTTAGGATATGTTATGTGTAGATTGTTGCCAATTAAAAGCATCTGTCTTTTGTAAAACTGTACATAATTCTAATATTATTGGTCGCGCAGCAGTATTAAAATGTTATTATTATGCCTCGTGGTGTGTATAAAATTAAGTAGAAGCCAACTCTATCGGATAAGCTTTAATTCTTTAATGTAAATATAAATTCCAATCGCATTCTACATGTCCTCTAATATAAAGAAGAAATAAAAAAGTTATTATCGAGTCAGTCATATTGCAGCTTTCTACACTGTTATTACATATTTTCCTTAATGTTTTCTAAATGAGGGCTTATGTTCTCATTCTTTAATATAATGGGTATTTGCTATGGATAAATAGGTCGCCGTTTAGAAGAAAATTTAAATCTTAGATAGCTCAACATACTTAATTCCTTTCATTCTGCCAATAGCAATTCCAATTCATGGAGAAAGTCTACTATTTGATTAAGAGAACAGCATAATGACTTTCTCCTTACTGGCAACAACCATTCGTTTCCAGTAAATGCATACAACGGTTTCTCTCTCGGTTAAATCGAATTTCTAAACATATTAAACATGGGCTCTGTTCCATAAATATGTATCTTAAGACAAGGGTATATATGATTCTATGTAATTAGGTTTCACGGTTCAATCTGGAAAAGACGGTGCTTTCTCCCTTCCAGAAAAATAGATTACACGTAACTAAACCAGAGAGTACAATACGGCAAACTAATTTAATGGATTAAGTGAGCGTATTAAATTGTAAGAAGAAACCCTCCGTGCATCTCTACAGGATAACCAAGGACTTTCACCATCACCACGCATCACTCCTTTGGTTTCGTGGCTAAAGGCTGGAAGGCTGGATACAAGAGGAGAAAGTCTACAGAGCGTATTTCGCAGAAATTCCCCTTGTCAATTTTCCTCCATTACCTGGTATTTCGCACCCGGTTGCAACCGCAATTAGAGCATGGGCTTGTTACGAGTCCGTGTTCATTCTCCGGCCCGTGCAACTTGTATTTGCCAACTCTCTTTCGCTCTACTCGCCCCTTTGGACACTCAAAAGAAGGCAGATACATAAATACGGAGCATGTAAGCAAAGTGGTAAATGCATCAAAATTGGCTTTTACAGGGAGCGGAGAAAGTAAAGTGAGCGGATGAAAGGTTGGGCAGAGTCAACTTTCTCCACGAGCTTTACTCTACACCCAACTTGGAGCATACATGGAAATGGATGTGGTATGCATACTGGGATGATGCGAGGTAAGCCGCAAAAGGTTACGAGACCTTCAAATTTAATACTCTGCCATCCTTTATTCGATAGTTTCCCATAATTTGAACCACTCAAAGCCGACCCCGTCCTGAGGTCCAATACGTAGTTAGAAAAGGAGGAAATGTGTTAACGCGCTTCACTGAATCTCGTTTCGAGGCAAGAGCAAGAGTCGTGGATCGTGGAGGACTTGGAGGCCAACATAACTGATTCGGGTTAAACCGAAAAGTAAAACTTGGTTTGATACACTACGTGTCCACAGATATACAAACTTTCCCAAGACAAGAGGCTAAGAGAGAGATGGCTGGATGAATGGAGGAGGGAAGAGAGAAAGAGTGAAAGGTAAATGGGTTAAAGCTTGCCAAAATCTTGAGACAGTGAAATCCATAGAGGACGTGGAGGATGACATGGTGAAAGTGGAGAAAGGAGAGAAAGTAGGAGATGGAAGTGTGCTACACGGAAAAGGATGGAGAAAGCAAAGGAGACAAGAAGAGTCAAGCGGAGACGTCAATTCCTTCGCCCAGATAACCGCATAATCGTCCAGATACATGGAATCATTGATTTTCTCCGAAGCTTCAACCATGTGTATATGTATAGGGTGGAGACGAAAGAGTTTTAAGGGAAGGAGACAGGGCGGGGGGAGAAAACTGTTCCATCTTTTTTCCTTTTAATCTTTGAAAGGAGAGAAAACTTGCTGAATTCCCCATATATTCCTTTATTCAATCACTGACTTTTACTCTTAGGATTTCAGGGTTCTTGGAAAGGAGTGAGGGATAGACAAGGGGAAGAAAGTAGAAAGAGAAAGCAGAGTATATATGGAATGAATTTATAGGAGTTCGAGATCAATTTCCCTATTTCTTATGCTCCTCTCAACTGATTTCCTTTGATCTATCCATTTTACCCCTCCGAATCTCCTCCAAGGATTGAATCCCCAGATCAAGCCTGGATCCAAGTTGCATTAAATCTCCATAAACAAATTGTATATTCTGGGAGGGAGAGCATCATTGACTATTTAGCCTTGCCATCGGTTAAGGTTTCGTGGAAGAATCGGAAAAAATATGGAAGAGTGAAAGCTGTGTTCTACAGGCTTCAAGGAGAAACGATATCTCAAGCTCAAATGCGCCCTCTAGGTAAAATTTGATTTAAAATATTTACTTTATAGCTACAGTTAAAAATATGAAGTCTTGCAAAGAATATATTGGTATATGCAATATTAAATTATCTAAGCATAATTCAATTCCAAGAATTATTGTTAAAAAAGTCATATTAATGGACTATGAATATTATGATTTTCTGTGAATTCATGTTTTAGGTACAAGAAGGTAAAATGTCATTTATTCATTGAATTAAAAACAATTGATTCCAAGAAATTGAGACGACAAATGTTAGAGGAAATAGAGCATAGTGGGATTTGGTCTAGTTGAATGTCTTTCTCGCTTCTCTGTGTACACAGACAAGGGGGAAAGAAAGGCAAGACGCATTAGGGAAAGCTAAATAGACTTGCATTTAGGAGTAGTTGGAGAAAGTGGTGTACAGTAATAGCTCTTTATATCGGTATCCCTAATAACGGTTTACTCCCTATAATGTTGGCACTTGTGAGTCCCGGCAGCGATCCTATGCTTTAACATTACAAATGTACTCCAATAACGGTGATTCGCTATTAGGGTTAACTCTTTATAACGTTGAGATTTCAAGGCCCCTTCCGTATTTTAACCATGCATATCGTACTCCAACAACGGTGGTAATTTCGGACGCTCTGATTAATACATAGAACTTTCTGGGCAGGAGAGCCAAAATTTAAATTTCTCACTACGTTTTTTCTCGAGAATGCAGTAGAATTAGTCGAGCAACTGAAACTGTGGGTTGCTCAGCAGGACACCGATGAAACTCAGTCAGAAGAAATAGTTTTCGCGATTTCTATTGTCGATCGTTATGCTGGTCGACGTTTAGTGGAAAAACCTAAGCAGCGTTAGGTTGCAGACTATTTTAGCAAAGCCTAGGGATGTTAACTTTTGTTGTATTAACGTTTTACAGTCAAATTCTGGAAAACAAATTTGTAACCATATAACGGTGTATTCTTTATAACGGTATTCGGCCAGATTCCCCTCAAAAACCGATATAAAGAGCCATTTGTACATGGATTGTGTAGTGCAGATTTAGATGCTACAGACATCTCTCATCCCTTTGGATATTTACAGAGGAAAAGAAAACAGAGAGAAGTTAATGGAATCCAAGATCCAATAGAATTATTCGTACATGAGTTGAAAAAAGTCGTAGGCTTAAAGAAAGCATATAAAGAAAGTAAAGAGAACTTTTTCCACTCACTTGCTTCCTCGCTCGACTATGTGTAGACTGCTGCGACTTTTAACTTGGGTGGGATGCAGTTAGAAGAAATAGATACTTATAAAATGTTTGAAAATGGGAGTAAGAGAGGGGGAGATGGATAGAGAGAGAGAAAGAAGAAAAAGAAAGCTTGGAGAAAGTAAAGACCCCATCTAGGACTAAAGAGGGGCAGGATATTTTACACATTGTGTTGAGGACGGGCTCGTCCTTCTTTCTTTCTCCTTGCCAGATATCCGAGAGAGAGTAAATTGAAACTACATTTACGACTAAGAAGAGGGACAAAGAGCCCTGTGGTGAGGAGGTTCGGAGAAAAAAGATTGAAAGTCAAGTCAGAGAGATAAAGTGTACAGATATCTTCTCCCCGTAGCCAACATGTTCTCGGTAAATACACAAGCCATATATGCACACAAACTTCTCCGTCCATATGTCTTGGGGAGTGAAAGGAGAGAAAGCAATTCCAACCACCACTTTCTACATTACCCTCAAAACATTTTTTCCATTGCTCTCTCTCTCTCTCTCTTGCTTTCTCCACCTATCTTTCCAGGAGATTTTTTCCCCTTTGCTTTCCTTATACTTTTTGCTAGATCGGAGATGAAGCTTTCTCTAATACCCGGGTATGTATGTGGAGCGTTAGCGATAGAATGTATAGCCCTTACTCAGCGTAATATACACTCGAATACTGAATTGTTCCACATGTATGGATGGCATCTTTTCTTGAACATGTGTCTTCCTCCTTTCTCTCCCCCTTCTGTAAACGGGTATCTACTAAACTCAATTGATTTTCCCACTTGACAAGAATGGTTTTTAGATTTGAATTTGATGCGCCAGTAAGTAGACACGCGTAACCTGGGGATCGGTGAAGGGGGGCTGAAAGGAAAAGAGGGAGGAATTATTTTTTGAATCCTCTACACATTCTTGGAAGTTACGTCGATAAACAATATGGTCTGATACAGGCAGGGAGAAGAGCTAAAATGATTTCACAAATAGTTTTGCATTGTCTTACTGTTGAAAACAAATATGTATATTGTATTTCCAAGCTATTTTAAACTATTACATAAAAGGAGCAATTTATTTCGTTTTATTGTAATTAAAAATAAATTAAATTCTAATTTTAAGCATGCGATAAAAGTTTTGAGATTGATTGTTCTAGGACAGAGGTCAGACCATGTTGCGGTGGAGCTGGGTAATCGGTTCTTGTAAACTGACCTAGTTGAAATAAATGAGAGGATTAGTTGCAAAATATGATGCTTTCTCCTTCTGGGTTCATGTATAGCTGAAGTAGGTGGCAGCACTTTCCCCTGCGTCTGTTGCCCTATAAAGCAAATTTAATGCAACCTATAAAGGCAAATTTAAGAGCTGTGAACTAAACACTGCAGGGATAAATCAGGGCATAAGAATCAATTACCCGATTCTCTACGGATAGATATAGATACAAAGGACAGATTTGGCTTGGAAACAAGCTCATGTCAAGATCAACTGATTCAATCGACTTTTTCTCAGTATCCTGGTACATTAGCCACTGACTGAACTCTGAATTTAATAAGGAAGAGAGAGAGAGGAGAGAGAGAGAGAGAGAAAAGTGAAACTAGGAGGAGAATAAGCTCCGGGCATGATCCTCGGCATCTGTTGGTAACTATAGGAGCAAGGAGGAGGGGTGTAACTGGAAAGAAATCACTCGAAGAGATTGCAAAAGATTCTAAGAATTTTAATCTGGTAATTCCTCTTGTTGAGAGCCAAGAAGAGTGCTTTTGTAGCGGAAATATCCAGGAAGAGGGGCAGGAGAAAGCTATGGATTTGTAGATGGAGAAAGCTGATGGTAGAAAAGAGGATGGCGTGTGTTATGATACTTGTATTCTTTTCTTCCCTGTACCCATATGCCTGCTTACCAATAGGCTATAAGCAGGAAAGGAAGAGCGAGAATGTATCAGTTTCTGTAAACTGAACTGAGGGAGTCTCTGTGGTGAAAGTATTTGGGGCGGAATACTTGTAAATAGTAAACAGAGCATGGTTTAGGAAATCTGTGCTGGGAAAGGAGCCAAAAAGGAGCGGAATATGGAGAGAAATAGCTATAGTGATAGGATGAGGGGAAAGTGATACAATGGAATGGGAGAAAGTGGGAGAAAGCTGTAGAGTTGTGGTGTAGTTGGGGATTTGTTTATTATTGCCCAGGAGAAAGGCGGAGGAGGAAATCAAACATTTCGTCTTGGAAGCTTTTTTGCATAAAAATCAATACAGACACAAGAGAAAGAAAGAAACTAGGGAGGGAGAGGAAGGAGCTGGTTGGATGGATAGGGAAAAGTTTTCTTCCATCTATTTATCCCACTTGCGTTGGCCAACCAAGCATGGCTCCAGGATCAACATGAATGTAAATGTGTATACAACACAACCCTCTATAAAGACTCTCTTGCCACACTATAAAATCCCTGGGACGGAGTTGTTAACTCCTACACGTGATTTCTCACTTCCTTCCTATCCATCCTATCTTTCTCCTGCTTTCTCCATGCTGTTTATCTAATATGAGATGGAGGGAGGATGAGAACTGGGGCCCAGTTCTCCGTGGGCTAGAATGCCTGGTCTATTCTGGATTAATTTTTCCAAGAATTTCGAAATAAATCCAGTAAATTCACCGCTCCATTTTCTCTCTCTCTCTTTCCATCCGTCTAACTTATTAAAAGTATTTTCCAAGGAATATTGTTCAGATATTCTCGAGTGGAATATTACAGAATTGCTGTAAAATATTACAAGACATACACATGTAAGTAAGAAGCTACTAGTTCCGTTTAATTACCTGTCGCTGCTCTTACCTGCAATTACCTTGGAAGGAAACTGACATGTTGCAATCCATTTGTTTTAATTTGTATTCAATACAATGAAAAAATTAGAAAGTCGGAGCAAAAACTACCCGTGTGTGCGAAATTCGCGAATATACGCGCTGCTACAAGAGTAGGTTTATATTTCAAGAATTTTTAAAAACCATAATCTCAAAAGATATTTTATTGAATAGCTAGGCTCTTGATTTGTATTCAAAGGAAATTCTGGGTTTAATTTTTGCACCTGCGCGCCCTCTGTAATTATTGCATACAAGAATGGAGGAATCCCTGCGGGAAAAGTTGGTCGTAATTGAAAAGGAATGCATGGACGTAAAACATATGTGTATGTGAAGATGCATGAGAGGAGGTAAATGTATATGTAATTCATGTAATTCAGATTTTGGAAAAGAAATTAGAAACCTCTCGAGGAACACACATTAAGATGCATCCTTTCTCCACAAACCTAATCCGAGCTCTCTCTCTGCATCCACTTTCGGAGGTAGTACATGTGAAAGTGTATTTTTGAAAAAAGTGGGAGTGAAAGTCAGCTTTCTCCTCTAACTGTTCTTACTCTACCTCTTTCCCCACTCCCGCTTTCATTTTCATACCAGGGACGTGTTCAGTGCTACTTAAGGAATTTCTTTGAAAAATCTTAACATTTTATAATAGCTCCTTTCCCCCTAACGTAGATGTTTGGATTCCGTGGCCGGGATTTGAGTTAGCAAGGCTTTGCCTGGCTTAGTACGGCGTATATAAGCCATGATGGCTGGTTGGTGGAGGGATAAGGGAGGGAGATGCGGAAGCTTATGAAATCTTTTACATCCAGCAGCTTGTTCAAGTAGATAAAAGTACTTTTATATAAAATAAGTTGCAACTCTCTACCTTGAGGATCTTGACTAAATTACAGCCACTATATATGCTATCCTTCTTTCTCTTTTCATCTTGGAAAGCTGATTTCTCTTCTTCTCCTTCCTTCTTCCGCCTAAATTCTATGCATGCTTTTGTACCTTTCTCCTCTAGTATACCTTCCCCCTTCCTGCTTGCTTTCTCCGTTCAAGCTACCACACATCATTGTAGCCAAGTCCTAATTTAGAAAACGATGAGAATTTCAATTCAAAACCACGTACAGTATTCCCCCTCCGCTTTCCTTATGTATGCCGGAATTCAAAATCCTTTCTCTGCTTTCTCCTTTCTTCTCTCCAATATGTTGAATCCTATTTTTTATAGGTTTCTATAGTTACGTCTTATTAAAAGACGTTTTTGACGTCAATAATTTGTTCCACTTTTAGCATTTCCCAAGAGATTTTTCCACTCTCCAGATACTTTCTCTACTTTCTCTTTCCCTATAAATATTCGTTCTCCTTATGGCAATCTTTTCATCTTCCTTGTGGAGCCACAGCAACGGATAAATGCAGAAACATATACGGATCCAATCAGACCTTGCTTTTAACAATTTGGACAAATTTCGACTTTCAATTAGATGCATACATGAATCCTTATTTGATTCCGTTTGCGTGGAGGAGAAAGTCAAGAAAAGATCTAAAGAAAGTGAGGAGTAAAAATGGAGAAAATGTAAAAACGGTTGATAAGAAGGAAAGAATTTATATATGTGCCGCCGACCAACGCTATAGACTTTCTCCTCCATTGAAAATGACTTTGGGAAAGAAGAAGCTCGATTAGATGATTCTCTCCAAAGGTTCTAATCAAACTGCTTTCTTCATTTTCTATCATCCAAGAACCACCTTCCTTTAATTACGTCTCTCTTATGCACATCTTCTTGGAATGAGAATGCGGAATGGTGAATGAAATTCAGATTAGAAAATACCTCTATTCACGAGCAAATAACTCATTTTCAAGAGAGAGAGAGAGAGAGAGAGAGAGATGAAAATACCGTTTTTCTCTCACCTTTCTTTTCAACCCGTTTCCTTTTATGGATAGCTCAAACGAAAGTCGAACTAGTCGCCTTCCTCTGTAAGAAATCAGAGTGCGAGATGTTAAGAGCACCAAGTAAGTGCATAATAACTTGGAGCTGGGGTAGGGATGAGATTTGTGTTATCAGGAAATGGAAAATCACAAGTTGTGTATAAATATATGCAAAAAGTTCTCTTGAAACAAGTATTTGGTAATGTAGGAAATTGGTCATGCTTGAATGATATTTGCTCATGGCCGAAAGTTTTGGCGAAAACTGCATTATTAACTACTGAACGGACTAAACTTTTTGCAGGAAAAATTTTTTAGGAATCAAATTATGAGGTTGCTTAACTTTTTTGTTTACTGGAAAACGTGTCATGATTTTATGTAACATGAAGAAATACTTTTGTGAGGTGTTCAACATTTGGACTTTGTAGCTTGAATGGATTCTTGAAGCAAAGGGAATTTTAAAAAAGGCAAATTAATTGGGGAATAAATACAGAAATGGATAAAGCGCGAAGCTTACTGCGGTACAGCTGATAAAGTAATCGTAGAAAGGACATTTGAAGAGGACCTTTAGTAGAGAAGCTTAAAGGATTTTTACTTGGGCGAAGAGATTACAAGTTTGTCATTATGCTCCAAGAAGATTCGGCTTGTAAACTTCCGTATAAGGATAAGAAACGGTTGCAAAATGGGAATGTATAAATACGTATGTACGCGAATAAAGCGAAGAAGAAGAATGGCAAGGAGAAGGAATCGTGAATAAGCGGAAGTCTTTATTTCGCATTTAATAAAGATTAAAGGAAATATTTGGGAAGTGTTGGAAAACTTCGGCTTTAAGTTTATCACATGTATTACATAGCGCATCATCAGATGAGTCCGTCGTTATAATGACACTATTTTCGAGATTGGACAACTGCTAGTAGACTGCTATAGAACTTATTCATCGGCTCTGATTGTAATAGAGCTTAAGTTGCAAATTTGTGACTAAGTTCCGATATCGGAGAAAGAGGGATGAGCCAAAACTTTGGTTTGATTTAAGCGGTATAAAATACGTAAAGCCGCTCAGTCGTTAGCAGGCGGATGTTCTAAACATTGGTTTTTATTGCAATTAAATTTGATATTTAATTGAAATAAGTTGTATTTCAGAGTAAACTTTCTGTAGTGTCGTACAGGGAAGCCGCCCCGTTTGGGGATTATAACCTGAATAATGGATAATGTTCCGGTCGTTAGATACGTTCCTAAATCAACATCTCATTTGAAATTCGTAGCTTGCGTAAGACACTAAAATTTTTCAACTGCCACGGTTTAGAAATCGGGAGAAAAATTTGGGTTGGAGACGAATACGGGTTTTGGAAGACCAGAGATGGTTTTGAATTTGCAGCATATTTTTATTGCAGGCTTGTGCAACACTGTATGCGATACTCCATTACTCATGCTTTGACCCGCCAGGTGAAACGAAGAAGCCCGTGGCAAAATACGTACGCATGGATTTATTATGCCTCATTCTATCGATAATCGCTGCCTTTCTGGCATTCTTCCCCATATTTTGCCGACCGAAAGCGCGATCCAACGGGAAATATGAATTATGCCCTTTGGTATTATTGGAAAACTATTAACTTTATAGTCTTGAAATTTTATAAATCCGAGCCACAAGATATGAATTACATTTGAAATCACTGAGATTATTTAATTTACAGGATACATTTTCGGGATTCCTTGCCGGAGGTTCACTCATCGTTTGCGCCGTGTTACAGACCATGACGGCCAGATTTATTGTACGTTCGAGACTCACGAATCCAAACGACATAGTATATACTGACTGGTTCAAAGCCGCGGATAGGTTTGTTGGATTGGTATGTGGGACGTCATGGTGGAGGGGACTGGTAGTAGTGCATGCACAGGGCAGAGGGCGTAGTACTTGAAATATATGCATGCTATCAACTTATGTGACATTTGATTTGTTTAGATACTCTTAAGCGTTGGAGCCGTTTACTGCTTCATCTTTACCTTCCAAACATTTGAAGAAAGTCGGGTAAGTGTACAACAAGACACTTGGTATAGTCTTGCATACTCGGAGTGAAGGGTGGGAGATGATGGAGGGGGTTTTCTGCGTATAGCTTCACGTTGAATTCAAGATAAATACTATATAATTATTTCTGGCTTCTTTAGAACATGGCACCTCCAAAAAAGAAGAAGAAGAAGCCAGGTGAGGCCGAGGATGGAGTTGTTGGACTGAGGTACGCCACAAAAAGCCAAATTGTTGAACTTGTATCAGCAGTAACAGCAGTTATGGCGGAACAACAACTTCAAAATGCAACTCCAGTGCATCATGTGGATGTGACTGCGGCTGTAGAAGAAGCATGCGCTGTGCTACCCCCGAGCACCCAAACGGCAACAGTAGTTTGCGACGCTGACAAAAACCATGTCATGGGCCCCAATGAGCTACCGCCATCTTATAACGAAACGATTGAACCATGTTAAATTATATGGATGCACCAATAATTTTACACCTTTCATTCTGGTGATTTGTAAATAAGAGATGGCGCTTCTGATGCATTTAGTTTTAATTGTACTATAACTTGGTTCAGAAATAAGAGTATATGAAAAGTGAGGGATGTGAAGGCTTAGTTGGAAAAAGTTAGCAAATGTTATTAAGTAAATGCCGGAAATTTTAAAATAATTTAAATTTCAAAGTAAGTTCAATTTATATTCTCTGTTTAAAAAGTTTCAAAGCTTTGAACGATTGCTGTGTGTAAATCTGTACAAGGTGAGTAATAGGAGGTGAATGCATTGGTAATGCTGCTTATATACTTAATCAATTCACCTGCCTTGTGTTTTAACTCATTAAAATTAACTTAACAATGAATAACACAAATTTCGCGCTCGTCTTTAAATCCACTAGGTTAAGAAGCATAACTCGGAGGGTTTTACATTTCACCATTTACACACGCTCCGTACCTCCGTTCTTCTAGCTGAAGGCTCGTTGTATATTGCGATTATTACAATGTTACCTTCCTCCCTCTCGGACAATGACTGGGCGCATTTAGCAATAGTATATTATACTCTAGTGTGTTTAAACTGGTTAAAACCAAATAGACACATGTTAAACTTTTAAGTTCCCTAGGGAAGAGCTAAAATGAGTCATTAAGAGGTTGACACAGAGATTAAGTCATTATGAGGTTGTGGTTGTTGGGGACGAAGAGTCTAAATGTATTCTTAGGGCGGAATGACTCTGAAACAAATGACCGACTTGTCAATCTTTGCCTCCATTTAAAGCGTAAGACAATTAGACGACGACTCATTGAAAATAGTTGCGGTGATTAACTGTCCGGAAGAGATTTAAGTTGAACATGAGTAATAACATGAGCTTATAACTTGCTGGAGCGGAAGGCAATGTTTACGTTCATATCAGGCTCTTAAAGATCGTGTTTTTAAAGTGTGACATCAAGTTTTTAATACTTTCAATGACTTGGCATTGATTGAATCTGTGTATTCGGTGGGTAGGTTTCCCTACCTGTACAAAGCCTTGGTGCATTTTTTAAACTGAAGGTCAAATCGGTAAAGCGGGGAGATGGAGGGTTTTTCAGGAAGATTTATACCGAAATCTACAGCTAACTTGAAGCTGATTGCATTTGTAAGTTTAAGTATTTTTTAAATTAGTTATATAACTGATTACATTTTGGATTGGTTTCAATAAAGACTAATTATAAAATTACTTCTGAGGAATATCTTTAAAACGTTTTAAAATCATCAACAGGTATTCGCGGTTTGCTACATAGTGTGCAGGGAATACTATCATTTGGAACCGTTTCTGGAAGAGCATGTTAGGTACGATAAGTATTCTTATCACATCGTTGCTACAGCTTTAGCGTTACTGCTCTGGGATATCTTTGTATTTCCTTTGATTATCTCAAGAACGGTGCATCGGCAAACGTGGTACTGGATTGTAAGTGAGCATATACAAATTAATAAACTATGTTAATATATTTTGGTTCCTTGGATGTTTTATTATTTTTAAATGTTTGCAGGATGCGTTCTTTGGAGCATTTATTGGATTGATGCTTCTTGTTGCGGGAGTATTAACGTTTATAGTATCTGCGAAAATTGTATCGAGGATGAAAGCAAGCGGGGTATCTAACGCTTATCGAAATCCAACACCGGAAATGCTCAGACCAACTGTATTTACTTGGTTGGATGCTACAGATCGACTCCTTGCATGTGTAAGAATAATGGAATCAATTTTTTTCTCCTTGCCTTTATATTCTATAAAACACGTTAACTTTTTAGATGTTATCAAACGTTATAAAACGCTGGAAATTACTTCTTAACAGGCAAAACGCAATTAGAGCTGTTTCATTTGCAATCTGATGCATGATGACGCTTAATGGCTGGTTTTATTTTACAGATTTTTGTGAGCGCAAGCTGTCTTGTTGAATTCAGCGTTGTTTTCAAGAAATGTGAAGAACTTTCGGTAAGTTTCTTGATGAGACTTGGTTTGTGGCTTATAAAATATATATTTTTTTGATAATTCATAATACAGATATGGGTGTTAAGAATAGAATTAAATGTCGCATTATTTGTAGTCATGATGATAGAGAGAGTGAGTGACTTTGATTTATGAATTAATTTTAACTTTGATGTAACAGTACTTGAAGCCTTTAAACAAGGAAATTGAGTTCCGACACATGGCTACCGATGGTGGAGGACGGCCTCAAGTAATCCAAGTGAGAGTGAGCGACCTCTTCCGGAGTTTTGGATTCGAACTGCCAAGAGGAAACGGGATGGGAGGGGCTGGAGCTGAATACAATGGATATGATCCACAGCAAACGTTTACAATTCCTTCTTCGAACTGTCTTACAGTTACAGGAGTAGCTGGCAGTGATAGGAGTCGTCTTGGCAGAGTCGCAGGACATCCTGATAATATCAAGGAAGTGTATGACGCACATTGATTTTATTCTTAGTGTTAGAAACAGTACAAGTTTAATTAACTTTATATTTAGCAAATCTCGTATGTACAAAATACTCGATCCGTCGTTGACGTCTAGTGGTGATGATAATTATGTAATCCTCCAAGTGGACCATTGCATCCATCTTGAAGGAGTAACTTGAAAATTATTGTTCTTGATGCTTTCATCCCTGTTTAAAAATCTCATGTTTATAAGTTATCGCGTGTTATAGAAAAAATGCGAGTTAATAAATCTATGAAAACATGGAATGAGTACTTTTTCAAAAAAGCAATAGGGTTAAAAAGAAAAAATTGATATACTGTAATTGAAAAATAGCTGTCTCAAGACTGTCGCCAAAACATGCAGAAAGTTTTTGCTAATTAAACGAAAATATTCGCGAGCATTTATAAAGTTTTAAGCGAGACTCATGAGTCAGTCGGCCGTTATCTACGCCAAGGCGTCGTCATGTCCTTAATACTTGGAAAGAATATTGAAGATTCATCTTCAGTTTCTTAAATGATTAGTCGGATGAAACATGGGAATACGACTCGGCACTTGATATTACTCTTTGCTCTAAAAATTAGTGAGCAAAGTTATTGAATTATCCCTGTCTCTGCAGTTCACTACATATATTTTTAAATTTTTTGCATTTCCCCTAGCGTGTGATGCGCAAAAGTACTTTTTGTCATAATTTTGCCTGTTTGATTGAGGATAACTTAAGTAAAAAAAAGGAATAATCTCGTTTCTAAAAAGAAATAATGGCACCAAATCTGGACACTAGACTGGACATCATCGGAAGAATTGCAACGCTTGTAAGATCTTCTTAAAACTTTTCCAGGTTTCGATATACAATGGAATCGCATTGAAGGAGAAAGGTGGTCAATGAATTAGGTAGTCTGTGCATCATGGGGTGTAATCATGATTTGATACTATGATGTTACTATCTGGTGTTATTGCAGGGATTCGGTGTGTTATGTGTATCCTTAGTTTCGGAGAGTTATAACGCAAATTCCAGCAAAGATGTATATTATTTTGCCATCGGCATCATCGCCATTATCATCTCAAGCTTATTATTTGTAA
Organism: Sminthurides aquaticus; assembly: GCA_906901655.1. Classification (NCBI taxonomy): domain Eukaryota; kingdom Metazoa; phylum Arthropoda; class Collembola; order Symphypleona; family Sminthurididae; genus Sminthurides; species Sminthurides aquaticus. The sequence goes on along the minus strand of CAJQTT010000005.1, from coordinate 4,721,315 downwards.
TTGTCCTCCTCAACCTCTTACCAGCTTATCGTCCTTTGCGTATGGTAAGCAAAGTACTGAAAGTAAAATTCAAAGACTACAATTACCGTTGTCCTTCCTGAATTCCTTGTCCGTGCATGAAGAACTGAAACCCTGGACGCATAAAAGAAAATACAATCTAGGTGTGTGAGCAAAGGGTAACTTGAAGACTGTTGTGATTTCGTTTGTAGGATGCCATCGGTGACGCCATTCTTGGGATTTTACTATTTATCGGAGATATTGTATTCTCCCAGGCTGTTCACGATCATTGGTCTTCTTACGGTGGAAAGGAAAACGCATGTAGAGTCATTGGTTTGGTAATGAAGAAAATATGTGTTTTTGATCGATCTTACAGTACCTTAATTATATGTAGAATGTTTCAAGGTAATGCGAGTAGATTCATAAAGGATTTAGTTATTGTTGTCCACTTTGTTTATGTTATTTCAGATATTTGGATTCCTAAACACTGCTCTCTACTTCTATCTCGGAGTTATAAAATTAAAGAATCGATGTTAAAACACGATTATGTATCAATATTTTAGGATTCCAATTTTTTGGAACCTGTAAGGCTAGCAATTACCGACTATCACAAGCACTCTCGAACCATTTCTCCTACAATGAATAATACAAGATGTTGTATTATTATTATTGAGATTACTTAAATGGAATTAAAGAACTAACGTGGAACAAGCCTGGCTCTTTTAATTACTAATATGTATTCACTAAATCTGAAATAATAGTTTAAAAATGGCCCAGCTTTCTTGGTTAACCCTGTTTATTTTACGGAATAAAGGCTACGCTTTGCTTCAGCACGTGCAAAAGAAGCCAGAACATGTATTTACTAGAGTTCACTGAAGCTTTGGCCAGAGAGCGCTGCTGCAGTGGATGGTGGGAGGAAATTCGAAGCTCAAGCAAACTTGGAGCTATAGTTTAATGTGAAATTTGTAGGCACAAGACTGTCGAAAGGTTCCGTCATAAATTACTTTCCGTTAAGTAAGCCATAAAAGTCAAGAGTCTCTTGAAGAGAGCAAGCACTACAAATATGTATATCGTGCAATTATTTACCGTCATGATAACAAGGGAATTTGTTATTCCTTCGATGATGAGTTGTAAAATTTGTTAATGATTTTTTATGCCGGGAAAACGTGCGTTTTAACCAAATTGCCACTTGAAATAAGTGAGTAACGCAAAAGTGGACGTACTTGTTGGCATGGTTTCCTATATTGTTATATCTACAGGAAGCGTTAGAATAAACAAATACTTTATCCAGTTATAGGTAAGATAGTGAGTGAGTGCTTTATTTTAATATTGCCTAGAATTGAAGATATATATTTAAAAACATTTGCGTCGCAGAAGAAGTGGATAATTTTAATCAGAGGAATTTTGAAATTTGAAGGAACGAATTTGTGTACCTTGTGACTTAAATACAGAAGGATCTCTGCTCTTGGTTCCTTATTGAGAAGTTTGGGGGTAATTGCACCTCACTGCACCTTGAATAATAAAAGATTGGATCTTTATATCGAGGAAGTGTAATAACCATTCTTCCATTGGAACCAAAACGAAGACAAGTTATTAATACAAACCAGCAGTGCCAAGTTAGTAGAGGTGGAAAATGGCGGTTCAAACGGGCAAGCTCTTCTGGATGAAAATCGCTACTATCGTGAGTCTGTTTGAAATATTAAATTAATAGTAATAAGTAATAGAATTGGACAAGACTCATGATGAAGCCTGTTCTGTTCACAGATAATTGGGATTGTTTGCGCCGTCTTTATTGCACTTGAGTCTTTTTATTCACGTGGATACTTTTTCATTATTACAATCATTGCCATCGTACTGTCGGTTGTCCTATTGCTTCTTATAGTATTGGGCGCACTGGATCAATGTAGACCGGACTTGTGGGTACGTTTGTTTTGCTGTTATATTATATTATATTGGCTGGTTAATTATTTATGGTAGTGAAATAATAATTGAAGCAATAATTAATGTGGCAATATTTTTGACATTCAGGACGGAATTACTCATCTGGTACTTGCAATTCTATTGCTAATTGGCGTAATTGTATACGCTATAAGGCCTTGGCATTATCATCATGATGACACCGAATACTTAATATTCAGGATTATCGCAGTGGTAATTAAAATCCAACCTAATTTTGCCGAATCCTCTATATACACAATAACTATGGATTTTAAATATGGTTGGACTTTTTTGTAAAAAAAACAATTGCAAATATTTCAGATCTTGGGATGCGTGAACGTTATTCTTTACTTCATTATCGGGCTTTCTTCTCTTGGGGCCATGAAAGTGTGAGATGAGTAAACATAAGAACGCGCTTGTACTAGCGCCTCTTATAAACAGTCCAATTTATATGTTTAATCAGCCCATAGCCGCCGTTGCTTTAAAAACTATGCAAAGGTTGGTAAATGGTTCAATTTCGCTCTGGCGGGCAATGAAGTACAGCGCCCTCTTCCTACATTAGTCAGCGATGCTACAAAATTGACTTTATTTTTATAATGTATATTTCATATTATTGGAGATGTGGACATTATTGTATCTGCAAGTACTATTAACTATGCGTTAGTTAGTATAGCTTGTATTTCCATGAATTATGCGATAAATCCTTGCGGTAATGAATGGAACCTTTGAAATGAGTTCTCGGACATATCATTTAATGTAAAATAGCAAATAGTTTGGTTCCAGGCCCAGTATTGATTAGGGCCCCTACGGTGGCAGAATGGCAGAGCAAATCCGAAAAATTACGCAAGAGATGGATGAGCAACTTTTAAATCTGTTGATGATATAGCCATAATGTGTCACTGCTAATATTAGGGGCGACTGAATGGAATTTTGCCTTCATAGAATAATGCCCACGTGACGAAATTCCAGCCTCCTCTTATCTGTGGCAACTGCATTAAGAAGATTACACAACAAAGTGCCTTGGCAATGTATTAACTTACTTAGATTAACTAGATTACAAAAAGACCAGGTATGAAGATGACAAACTATACATGAGTGAGGTGATAAGGAAGGAATGGATGAAGCACAAGTAAAAGTAGAAACAAAGGCGAGGCTGAGATTGGATCCTAAATCCGAAACATGAGTAATGCCTAAGGTTTGAGATAGGGGACGATTGTTCAGGAAACAAAGTAAATGCTGATTGGGTAGAGATTGATTTCATTCCATGGAGATGGCCGGAAGGAACACCACCTCATTTCTATCAGTATGCTTGTGATTCAAGGAAAGCTCTGACATTGTGCGGTTTGGAAAATAGGAAGTTATTGAAATTGTTCAGATAAATCAAGGTTTTAGAAAGCTATTCAAAGTTCTTGTTTGTAGCTGATACTATCAGCCTGATAGAAGTACAATTTTTTGAAACTTTTGAAAAAAATAAAAATGGCAATTGATATCAGATCAGACAAACTGTTGATGCTGAAAATAGGAACAATTGTAAGTTGGTAATTTTGTCTATTTAGTTTATGAGCGTGGAAAATAATTCTTTTGCGGAAATGAAACTGTGGTTTTAATTGCAGATTCTTGGAATAATTTGCGTTGCATTCACGGCAGCATGCTACTACAAATACGACAAGGACGAGTACTTTCTTGCAATTGGAATAATTGCTTTAATAATATCAATCATCCTTCTCATACTTATCCAGCTGGGTGTGCTCAAAGCTGTTAAACCGGAATTAATTGTAAGTTTGAATAACGGGATGGATGAAATAATGGCTGATGGTTATAATCGACAGGTCTTCGCTCTAATGTGGATACCCTTGACAACGAATTCTTGAGTGTCTTTCGGGTCTTTGATGCAGGATCATAGCATGTAGGACTTGTGTAAAAGGTGTCTTGGTTTTTTATCTACAGGATGGAGGCTGTCATCTTGTGCTCGCGGCGCTTCTCTTCATTGGTGCAATAGTTTGGGCTGTCAGTATGAGCGATTCCTGGAAATGGGAAAAGGGTTCTAAGAGAGCGCTCAGACTTATTTCCTCTGTAAGTGAATGGAAATTTTGCTATATGATTTCTGACAAAGGACAAAATAATTTGCAATCGAACGTAATGTGCCAAATGTTATGATACTGGAGATTTTAAAAGTTTCCTTTGAATATTTACAGTTACTGGGTTTTATTAACCCTGTACTATACGTCGTGATTGGGCTGAAGCGCTTGGGGTTTCTTTGAGACTGCAACGAAGGTGCATGGAAAGGATGAAGAGCGGAGAAGGTGAATTTATTGTGCGAACAAAGATACTTGGAGATAAGTTGAGTTGGCTGCTTCGGCAATACTATTTTTAAAGAATACTTAGAAATAAATGAGGCTGTGTAGCTAAAATAAAGTATGACTGTTGTTTGGAAACGCACAATGTCAAGACTATTTGATTCGCGAATTAATATATGCATGTTCGTTAGGAGCTTGGAATTCTGAGCTGTGAAATTTTGTAAGTGCGCCGAAACATTGCAGGTTTGAACGAGACTATTAGAAAGTAAAGCTTTGACAGGGAGCATCCTGTCATACACATGTGTTCACATGGGATCATATTGGAATGGTGAAAGTAACAAGCGAACTGTGCTTAAAATTCGCTTAACAGATCTGACCGTTAGAGTATCCTCAATCCTTGTGTTAATGCACTTGAGATGACAAATCTCGAAGCTCATTAGTCACTTTGTAAGTAGCATATCCTACAGAAAGGAGTTCTATTCCATAATTTTCTGCGGCGGAAGGAGGATAAGATAACAAGGAACAAGACATAGTTCTGTGGTATATGTTATATTATTGCGGCATATTAATGGTTTCATAATTAAATGGGATGAAAGAAAAAGGGCTTGCTTTCTCCTCCACTTTCACTTGCTTTGCTTGCATGTTTCAACCCAGGAAGCTTGTAGACGGGCAGCCCAGTAAGTGAAGCATGTTTTTGACCTTGGAGCAAGGATTTCTGCTTCCCGAAACTCAATATGCATCCATACCACGCGCTAAACTAGATAGTAATTACTATTTTTATTTAGAATTTGGAATTCAACTAATTCGCCTGATTTTGTGTTCCTTTTAATTACATTTACAGTGGTCGGACGTTGCTGACATCAAAGGAAGTTGTATGGAGTACTGAAGTCGGTAAATGTAATTTCCTATATGACTTCTTCAGTAAATGGGATTTAGGTTTTAATTTCCCGTTTCTATTTGACAAGGGCCGCTAACCAGGAATCAGGAAACACTGTCTTGTGTGGATGAAGCTGTAGAATTCAAAGGAATTGATTATACTACCCGCGCTCAAGATTAGGATTTTGCTTTTAGTTCCGCTTCCTGTCCTCCTCCCTAATGTTGTCCGGCGTATAGTAAGTGTTGTTTGTTAGAGGAAAATTCTGGTGGCAGTATCTTATATTTTATGTATATATATATATTATTTTTTAGAGAAGCGGAGTATCTTATATTTTTCTGGAGGACGTTCTAGCCGACGAAATTATTTGAAAATATGATCATCTCGCTCAGTTTTTGGTATCTCCTATTCCGAGACTCAAATACTCTTCTCGTTCCTTCATTTAGGGCTAAGCAAACAGGGTTTATTTGTATACTCACTATTGCCACGGACTTGGCTTGGGTTGGATTATTAATTCTCTTGGTCATTTTGTAACTCAGGCAAGAATTAGGACATAACTTGAGTTTAGCTGTTGAAGACAAAATGTGTGGGTTATGTGACCCATGGGAATGTGCAGGGGTTTGTATCAGATTATTTCTATTGGTAAAAACAATTTTTTTATCTACTAGTTAACAGTACATGCCACTTCTATTTTGATTCCATGTGTTTTAGTACGTTTTTTAAACAGCCAATCTCTATCACCTGTCTAATTTACGCATCAATTTGCTATAATGAATATGGAGATGGAGCAGATGGAGGAGCCTTCCTATGCTTTCTGATAGCTGCAGTCATTGGTTGCATCTTCTTGTTCTTAAATCTACTTGGGTTTCTATGTTTTTGCTTCGACTTCGAAGGTTTTACCGGCGACTATGGTGAGCGTAAATATGTAAGTTTGGGAGAAATACAATTAATTGCATATCTACTAGCTTTTCACTCTGTGATATCCAAGCTATTTTGGTTACATGTTTCTCACGCGAGCTTTGTTTGATCACTGTCACAGATTTGGGTGGAAGTTATTCTCGGTTTTACAAGCGGAGTACTTGAGCTTAGTGCTGGAGTCTTATTTGCTCGGGCCAGCGGTGATAAATCCGAGGTTGACCCAGAGAATGAGCCCCGTAAAGCTGCTATGGTATGATTTCTTTAAATTATACAATCTTAACCAAGTATAAGAAAAATGATTTGGCAACATCCCGGGAATTTTATTCCTTGGGATGGAATGGATGACTGGATGAGAGCCGACTGAGAGAATGCTGATAAAATACATGGCAGAAGCGGTGTGGAAAGCATTATATCACTATTCAATTTGTTTTTTCTCGTTCCTATAGACCCTTGCTTTTGTGAGCGGTGTCTTGACTTTGGTGGGAATCACTCCATTCGTCCCGTGGAATCGTTTTTGCCGGGTATGGAAATGCAGAAAAGGGTAATATAATATATAAAATATATCCGTAAATTATACGGAATTTATGCAGAAATCAATGTTAATCATTTTCCGATGTATGCATGGTCCATGCAGCATGGAATGCAGTACTTTTTGTCTCAAAAAAGACAAATGCTTAGTTTGTAAAATGCACCTATGATTAACCTACAAAAATAGAGGGAAATAGTTGGTATTATTTTCGAATATAGTTGATTTTATTTCGATTTTTGCTATATTGTAAATTTTAGTATCATGTAAAGAAAAATTGATTTGAAACCCGCCGTGAAGGTTTTTTCTTCTTTCTGCATGGATTCATTTGCCAACGACACGGTTTAGCATGCGTTGGACTGCCAAAATCTGGTTTCCTTCCTTGGTTGCTGTACGGATTGGAAAAGACAGTTATGAATACAATTACTCATTCCAGTTATCAGCTTTCTGGAGGGGGTTAAGGTGACAGGCAGGTGGCGCCTGTGAGCACTCGAACGTATTACTAGTCGTACGTAGCGGAAATTAATGAAATGAATCGTTTTTTCTGTCGTATTGCTTAATTGGTGTTGTACAGATTTTAGGAGATACCGAATTCCCTCTGATCCAGCTTCGCAAAGCCAAAACAGGAACAAGAAGGTAGGTAAAAGCTACCTTCTCCGGAGAACAGGCACGAGCGCCCTCTTTGTGTGAAAAGCTTTCTAATCAAACACGTTCACACGGTACTCTCTAGTAGCCATTAGTCCCTAAGACCTGCCCTAGCTGCGGTATCGTTTTAGACCAGACGTACGCTTTTGGATAGGGTCTCGGCTAACATTTGGACACATCTCAGAGTATTCCCAGATCCCACAATGCTCACTGTGGTCAATCTAAAATGGGTCTAAAAACCATTATATTTTTTAAGCCAACTTACGGAAAAATATGTTCACGTAGCCCCACCAGTCCCAGCAGGCATTAGGGTTAGGTAAAGTGACGATTGTTTGTGGGAAGAGGACTATAATATTATTTAGCTCAGCTGCCTCCAAATATCCGGTCTTCTTGGGGAAAGAATCTCCAATCTTGCCTCTGTGTTTAGACGAGAAAAAAAAGTTAGAAAGCATACAGAAGTGGAAGGAAGGGCAGTAAAAAGTAAATGCTTTCTCCTATATAATAAGTAGCATGTCAAGGGAAAATGGCAATAAAAAGATTACGCATTACTTAAACGTTTAGGAAGGAAGCGTGAGGGAGGATTCATCGGCTAGATAAATATAAAACTATAAAGAAGGCAGCTATGAGAGGTAAAGGAAGGGAGGAGAGCTAGGAATAACTAAAGGTAAGGAGAGAATGTAGTGTTGCGTGAGGATCTTCTTGAGACTAAACGAGGAGCATGAAAATGATTTAGGATTCGTTGGAGAAAGTCGGTGGAACAATAATTGTGAGCGGAAACTGTTAAAAAACCAATGCTTGCCAACTGCTACTCGCATATTATTTACACTCAACATTTCCTCCCGCCAACTTTTTGGTTCGTTACCAAAAATAAAAAATCCGGAGAGAAAGTAAGGCGGTGGGAGCGGGGGAGACCAAATATACAAATATATGAAATCTTTATGGCCAAGAAAGCTTGAACCGGTTGCTTCCTTCCGCGTCATGTTCTGTAGCGAAGAAAATCTGGGAAGTTAAAAGTAGCAGTTAGGGAAAGGAGTTTCGAGGAGAGAAAACAAGAGAAAGCTTAAACTCATTTTATTCCGTCTGGGGCGTAGAGTTTTTGTGGTGCATAAACAATGATGATTATGTGACGGAGTGGAGCTTGCTGTTAAAGTCCCGGGCTTTGAAAGTCTTGGATTTCTCCTCTCTCGGAAGAAGGGGAGCGGGTGGGTAGGATTGTAGGATGACTGCCATAAAAATATGAAGACAGCTTTTTATTACACTTTGTAGGCGAAAAAAGCCGCATCATCTCTTAACTTTCTCCCTGTTTCTTTAAATCCGTTTGTTTAAGAATAAGGGCGGGGTGGAGAAAGTGATACTGTTTAAAAAATGTAGGAGCTAAAGAAAAGCTAAAGGCTAGGAATGGGAGTGTATAGGATGGATTGAGTGGAAGAGAAAGCTTTGGAGAAAGGGGGAGAAAGCCATTGTGTTTCCATTGTGTCCTCTTGGAGAAAGTGTATCTTGACAAGTTTTAATAGCTTTTTAAAGGTTTATGGGAGACAATCTCTATCTAGTGGGGGCGGGTGGAAAAAGTCCATCCGGTTTAATGCCTGTGTCCTCCATAGTGTGCTATAGTTGAGCCATATTCTGTATTCTTCACCTCCCCTTCTTTCTCCAGGATGAGCTGTCTTCCCCAGAAGGGGGGCACGTAAAAGATATTCAAGAGAGAGAGAGAGAGAAAGCCATTTGAATTCACATCAGGAATCAGAAAGTTTCGCTCTATATGCCACGTCCCACTGATTCGTACTTATATAGGGAAAGATGGAAGGATTAGAGGACTTTCTCCAGAAGAAAGCTCGTATCCCCAGCTCCAACAAAACCAGCCACTTTTACTTTCTTCAAGAAAGAATATTTTATGGAAAAAATATGACACATTCCACATGCACACAATCCTAATCGTATCATCACACCAACAAACTTTACACAACCCTTCAACACTCTTCCGTCACCTACCTTTGCGCACTAGACTCTAGACACTTAGATGGAAGATGGGTAGAAGCGGTATTGGCTAGAGTCCTCTATATTCCGCTCTTCTCAGACTCATGAACATTATCATAACCACTAAAGAGGGAAAAGAATCGGGGACAAAGCTCCTAGCCAAATCTTTTACGTGAGAAAGGAATCTTTTTAACGATTTCTTTTCCTTGCCAAAATAAAGCATCAAGCACCCATCTGGACGGTGGAGAAAGGAGAGAAAGGTGAAGGCGTATAATGTGAAAGGTGGAGAAAGCCCGTACCTACCTGTTCTGTTGACACCCGTGGAAAGCAATGTGGAAGCGGCAGGGAGTGGACTTGTCTACACAACCCGATGGAACATAAACGAATCCTGTATTGTCCATGCTGGAGAAACTTGGAGGGGAAATGTAAAAGAACTCTCCTTGGTTAAACTCATAAAATTGACCGTTCAAAGGAACGTCATCGCCGGGACGAGTAAGACCGCCGCCGTATACATGGTTTAGCATTTCAAATGCTCCTTTGTAGCCACAGTTATTGAGGTACTCGTGAGCGCTGGATTCTTGGCTGCAAGGTGCTCCGTGGAAGTCAGTTGGCTGTGGGAAATTTAATGATGGGAATATTTAGTTAATTATAATTAACGTTGAAGAAAATGTAGATTAAAGTTCGGGTTAGAGAAGCTAGATTTGTACCTGGCCGTGCTGGGCTTCAAAAGAGAATTCAGTCTTTACGTTTGCAGCGTAGTGGTTGTACATTTGTTCAATGTTTCTTCCGGATGCTGTGCAATTAAATGGTCAGAGGTCAATAAAAACGTTTTAAGAGTTCTCTTAGAAAAGGTCATGGATTCGAATTGTCGGGGGAAATAAAATTGACGTACCGGGATACACAGTTGTGTCTCTTTGACCGTGGAAAATGTAGACGTTGTCACCGGCAATACCGGCCGTAGAATCTATCTGTGCACTTGCAGCCAAGGAGTTGGTTTCAACAATCAAAGCTCCTACGTTAATGGATGCTGGAAGCGTCATGCAGGTGGTTGCCAAACCAAGTCCGCCGTTACCGCACATGTAGGGAACTGAAAATAAATTGGGATTGTTAACGTTCCGATCGATCGTTTAATTGAAAAAAATTAGGTTATTGGAACGCGAATGAAATGCTTTTGTGGTATCAACTGAATTACAGCGACATCTGTACCTCCTGCAAATACTCCGCATCCTGAAATTTCGCTGGAATGAGCGAAATGAAATTGGGTAGCCATGGCTGCTCCGGAAGATATCCCGGAAACGGTTATTTGAGATTTATCAACATTGTAAGATCCTGAAACAGAAAATTAAGTTTGAAAGATTTATAAATTTTAAAAATGAGGTTGTAGTTTAGAAAGCTATTTGTGAGTTAAAATAGCACAATTACCCAAATTTACAGCCCCGAATACGGATGCTACTAGTAGGGATTCCGTCACGAAGAGAAGCAAGGTAAATTTCATTTTGAATAAGCTTTCACTACTCGGAATTGGCGTGCTTCGGTAGGGCAGCTAGCTATCAGCGACTGAGTTTGAATTAGATTTTCGTTAAGTTAATTTATGAGAGGTGTGTAATTACTCATTTACTTTGATTGATTAGAATTGATTGGGGCGTTGAGATATCGAGGTAACTTATCTGCTATTGTCACGTCAGGCGGTAAAAAGTTGTCAATCATCTAGAATTTGCGGATCTGTAGTTTACTTATTGTTTTATTCGCCATTTCATCTAAACACTCCTTGAAAACTGTCAAATTAACACTTGTAGCTAAAGCCAGCAATTTTCCTTTAGTCAATCATGGAATCCATCACTGACAACTATAGCAGATATGTAGCTTAAATTAAGGGTTGAGTAGAGTATTTGATATAAATAAGGTTCTTGGTATTTTAAACCTGATTGAACGTTTCGTAAACTAGTGTGAATGTCATTGGCAATGAATGAAGGAGTGTTTTCATAGAATTCAAGTGGACATTGCCGGATGTGATCAAGCTGCATGGTGATTTTGATGAGATTTACTTTTCCGATGTAACGAGACTGGCTACAAGGAAACTCTCGCTTATGCAATTTGAGTAGCACAGGCTGCTATTTCTTTGAAACCATGGCGTTTGAAGGATAAAGCTGCGATACAATTAAATTGTAGTTAGCGAGTGTTAGCTGACGACTGCGAAATAACAATAGAATGGCGTAAAAGCTGCTTAACTAATTCTATGTTATGCAAAGTTGCCGATCCACCGCGGGTAAACCCAGGGCGGATACCTCTGAGGAAACCAGAATTATAAATACTATATTAGCATTCGGATTGACAGAGAGGCTTTATTTTATCCATAGCCTGAACTTTTTGGATACAAAAAATCATACTAGGTAAATAAACGCTCACAGATAGTGGGCAATAATCCCAAAACTGAATACAAAAATACCAAGTGTGTTTAAAATACCTTACTAAAAACTCGCTCAGCTTCACCTTCGAAGGTATAGTTATTGGGTATGCAATTTCAGTTAAAAAATTTCATTTTCAGCCAAACGATAAGTCTTATATAAGACAGCTGCTACATAAATTGTACTATGGAAATTGAACTAAGAATTGATTGGGTGGATTCGGAAAAAATCACACAGTTTACCTGATGGGTTACTTTACTTGCAGGAAGCACATTGTTTGAATTGCAATTGAGACTAGCTACTACTGGACGATGGTCGACTTTAATTCACTTCAGTTGTACTGGTAGTACGGCGACGAGATTGCTGTATATTGAAAAGATACTTTGTCAATACAAATCCTCGTACTGATAAAAGTAGAAATGAAAGTAAGTTATGAATGCACTTACCTCCAGCTTTTTACATTCAAGAGTTGCGGTATGAGCTTTGGAACGCTCCTGCTCAAGCTGAGAATGTAAAGAAGTTATTTCATCCGTCAGTTGCTGCTGGATCCTTTTTAGCTGTGCAACTTCAGCGAGTAGCAGGACCGAGTCTTTCACTGCAAGGTAAGGCAAATATGATGGATTCGTTTTTCTCTTTCTTAGAGTCTGATGAAGATGTAGATGTACTCATAAAAAATCAATAACGTACACTTGGCTTCTTCAATCAAACCCATAACTTTTTTGAATCTGTCCTTATGCTTGTGACATTCGTCCTCCAGAGTAAGCTTTTCCTCCGACAGTTGAGCAATAATTGTGTCCTTCTCCGCTAATAAATTGGAATAATCAGTGTCATCCGTCACAGGGGCCGGAGTGCTTAGTGAAGGTTCAGGCACTTGCTGCAAGATTGTAATAAATCAATATTGTTAGTATGCTTAGGAGTATTAAAGCTGAGTTCCTACAACCTATTTGGTGAAAAATTTTATAGGCAAATAGTTTGGTTACAATGTACTATTACTTTTCTCTGTGGAATTACGTAGGTTCTCGACTTCATCAAATCCCGGCTCATTTCTAACTGCAATTCCCGTTTTAGTTCTAATTGAGCTTCTCGACGTAGCTTTTCGATTTCTTCTTCCGGTAGCAACGGTCCGTTGCTTCCATCTCCAACCCAGTCTGAAGGAGGCGGTCGCGGTACTTGAGCAAACAATGTTCCTCCCTGCAACATTCAAAAACATTTAAAGCCTATAAATAAAGATTCATCTACAGTTACAATTGACAAAATACTTTGTAGGAAAGTTATCAGTAGTTATCAGTAGTGATGGAAAAAGCTTACGTTATTTGCGATACTTGCATTGAAATCCGTTAATGAAACTGTTGTAGCTTTCTTCTTTGATTTGGATTTCACATCCTTGTTCTGAGTACGGATTTTCTCTGATTGAAATTCCACCTTAGATTGAAGCAGGGCAGCTTCCAAGTCGCTCTCAAAGGTGCCGCTAACATACTAGAATGATAGTTGGAAACATGAAAATAATGACAATAAAAGCCTATATTCGTACAACACATAGTAACACATTCTGTGACATTTAAAAATACACTTCTTTTACATACGTTTAAATCCCGCTGTCTCCATTCTTCGTATTGTGGGTCGTCAGGTGACATGTGTTTGGCAGTTCCATCCGTAGCTCCAGCCCCATTGCCCGACTTTTCAGACCCACTCTTGCCTTTCTTTTTCTTGGAACCTCCAAATGCCATTGACAAGAGCTAAAACCAAGCAAAAATGACAATAAGAAATCTTATCAAAATTAAATCCACTTTTTGAGTGATGGTGAACGCCAATTAATTGGATTGAGTGAATCGTAATAACCTGTTTCTGGTCATTTTGAGTGGCTGGTTTTCCACTTTTGTTGCCTTCATTAGGGTTTTTCTTGTTATTTTTACCAGATTTAGATTTATTTGATCCATCAGGATTGCTCGGCTTTTTCTTCTTAACAGACTCAAATGGATCAGGGGCATCATCCATGAGGAATGCAAATCGAGATGCGTTTGATTGTAAGGCCATTGTATTGTATCTGAAAGGAAACGCAAATATGGTTATCTAAAAACAAAAATATTTAACATATGTAAGGGCTCGTGAAAAAATTCTCCATACATGTAATAATCCACAATTCTGAATTACCTTCCTTAAATGTAATCCACAGTAGAAACTTTTAGTTAATAATTTCTAGTGAAATATTACAAACTATAAATGACACGGTGACAGCCTTTTGTACTTTTCTCGTCAGTTTTCGGCTCTGCCAAAAAAAAACTGTGTGTTAGATATTAATTATGGACTACGCGGAAGATTTATGACAATTTTATCTTCTATAATCTGTGTTAGACAATTTACTTTCTATGATTAAAGTTAAAATTTCACTCCAGTCAACTACTATTGGACGTTGGAAAACCCTAGGAATTTTCTTCTGGATTTCATCACATTGGAAACTGCTGCAAATGTTTTCACGTGGGTCTTATATGGATGGCAAATTTCCTTTCCGACGATGGTGAAACCGTAGAGCAAAATTCGCAGATATAACGCCACATAATTTCGCGCGCTAATATGTCTTTGTTTACTCACAATAAAACGTTTAATAAATATTAACTTTTCGCATGAACGAAAGTCTTGTATAACTGGCTTGCCGCTCGCGTTTAACGCGTTTAACGTTAGTAACACCAAACAATTTGTCATTACAGTCGATTTAAATGCGGATGTAAGACGAAGGTATTATTAAAAATTAGACACCAGACTGACCAGACTGACCAAACAGATATTGTATATGTTCATTCGGATAAATAAAATAAAATAAGAAACAGAAGGATAACATCTTTACCCTAGATTAGAAGAGCTTATCTCCGTATTAATGATTGTGATCTACATAAAGGAATGTTGATATTTGGATCGGGATGTAAAAGTAGATCAAATCTTTCAAAGCTTGGGGTTTAAGAATATATATAAATCCTACGGAATAAAGGTAGTTACAGCAATGTAGACTTAAAAGGAGAAAAGAGGATTTTGAAATTATTTGTGGATTTATTCTAGCCTTTAAGATATTCTTTACACGTTGAGCGGAATGAATGATTCCAAGTTTTCACATGCGGTCTGGACTAGAATCCGAGACTGAAAGTGAAGGTGGAGACGGTGAATAGAGCGTAAAATTGAAAGGATTGTAATTGCTTCCCTGGCTCACGCCTTGGAGTGACCCTTTGTTCAAACTGTGCTCATCCTTTTATTTTCTGAAAGTCAATACAGACAGACAGAGGTACGTTTAGTTGGTCACTGGGACAGAGGGTTGTAGTGGGTAGCTTAAAATAGAAACTAACTGGATTCCTCCATGGACGGAAAAGTGAGCTGCCCTATATTTTACCTGGTGATATCCGCCTGGAATCATCATTCTTCTCTCAGTCCTTGTCCAGTGAAGACGCTGTTTTCCGGAAGTTATCTCTCAAATACCACGAGTACGCACTGATATATGCCGGAAACTATGAGATTTTAAGTTTGTAGAAAACTTGAAGATTTTGACTTGCTCTAATAAAGTTTGGCAGTTTTTGAAAAAAGTTGAGATAAGTTGTCAGACCTGTTGTCAGCAGCTAATTTGTAAAGGTAAGGTTATTTGTTTGAGACTTATTCCTTGAATTTCGTTAAAAATTCTTTGGGGCGTGGGAATTTAGAGACAGATTCTATGTATTTTCTAAAAGAGCGTGTTTAATTTCAGATGGCTGCCTTCCGAAACAGCCTTGTGAGTGGAGTAATTTTGCTGGTTTGCTGCAACGCAGCGCTTTGTCAGATGCAGCAAATGCCAACAGCTACTTTTAGTAGCGAAGATGGATCGTCAACGTATGCAGTGTATAACGGAAAGGTATTTAAAATCCCTAAGAAGGAAGAACCGTCATCAGGATGGTTCAACTTTGACCTGCTAGATAATGCCCTTGTACGGACACTTCTGGGCTGGTCAGACTATTTTACTGGGGTATCGGGTCAACCGGATATGTATGAAGAGGCCAATCTTGCTGGAAGTCAAAGCCAGAGCGCAGCACAATACGCCATACCAAATTATAATGGGGTGAATTTCAACGATAATAACAAGTATCCATTGCCGCTGCCGCCACCACCGATGCGAGGACAAGGTCAAGGATTCCCGGGAAACTATTATCCACGACCTCCTCCACCGCCACAATGGACGCCACCAAAACCTCAACAGAATTACGGAAATCCGGGGTTCAAATCTCAATACCCGCCTCCACGCCCAGCTCCAGTTTTCCAGCAAATGCCACCCATACAGCCTCAACCTCAATTGCCACCTATGCCACTTAAACAACAAATCCCTATGCAACAACCCGGTTTTTTCCCTCAGGAACCTTTGAACTCGCCAAACAATGCTCCCTATTCCGTTCAAGTATCCAATAACTTTGAAGGGGGTCAACCTAAATACAATATTCCTTCCGTGGAAATCGTTACCCATGTCCTAGGCGAAGGCGAATTGGAGCAGTTGGCAAATAACGAGAATTCTCAAAATCCTGAATTTGAAAGAGTTTTCGAGTCTGGAGAAAACAGTGGAACGTTCGGCCCGAGCTCTGGAGTCGACGAAAGATCGGATGTTGATGCTTCCGTGGGAATCGCTCCGGAAACTGCTGAGGATACCCTGCGACGTACAAACCCTTGCCCAAAAATCGGTCGGTGGAACTACAAAGGAGAACTGTGTGTGGCCGTAGGGAATTTTCCAAGATGGGCTTGCAAACCATCAGATTTGGTAGGAAACCGAGATGTAGTTGTGTGCAGGAAAAAAGTTTGGCTCAAAGATGATAGCCAAGTTTAATCCGTAAAAGTAATTAAGACGTTAACTGGGGTCAAAGTGTTTTAGCTCAAGAACTTGAAATATTTATAAAGTTCATTGTCGTACGAGTATTTATTGCCTAACTTAAAATTGTTTGACAAGATTCTTATTATTAATTAATAATTCATAAGTCTGAATTTAAAATAGCTAAAACTCGTTCTGTTTCTGATAATATTTATGCTAATAAGTTAAATGATAGTTAAGGAATAATTTAAAGACAAGTACAAATAAGGTTGACAGTGTAAATAAATAATAAATTATTTTTTCTCTACATTAAATGCTCTGTGTGTGGCTTGAAATTCTATACGCTTGGTTATGAATTACTCATAATGGCTGCAAACTAATTGTAATTTTAAACGGCATATTATTTAACGTACCCCTCTCGCTGTGTGTTACTACTATAGCTTCCTTAAATACCGGCAATTGAATGTTTCTTCCTGGAAGACTTTAAAGAGGACTAATGCACCAACCGAGAACGAGATGGCGCTAGGAAGATCGGACACATATGGAAGCATTGTAATAGCATCATTTGTGTAGCACCGCACGCACCGTCATAGCACTTGGGCTACAATCTATTCTCAAGGACGACGTAAGAATGTGCAGGGAAGATGAGTTTAGTATCACATTTAGAATGAACGGCTATCCAAACTTGGGATTTTTTAAATCTCTGGAGTAATTGATTTATAAAGCTATCAGGAACATTCTCGAGGCCAAATTCAGCGCTATCCAGTAAATGAAACCTTTCTAAAATATATATTAATTTATCGACTGGTGTATTGGAAAAATTCATTGAAATCCTTCGAAGCGGGAATGATTGAGCCAAGAGGGAGTTGATCTGGGTCCAAGTTAAGGGAACATCTAATTCAAGACAGCGGACATTAGGGAACTTTAAGGCAAAACATATCTCACTGAACCATGTTCCAAAGAGGTCGTCTTCGGCGTCGAACCTTTTTCTGGCGACAATGTGCTCCAGATTTCTTGCGTTCCTTAGCATATCGAAAATGACATCAGACTTGTAACTAAAGTCTCCCACTAGAGACAGTGACCTCAATTTGGGAAGAGAGCCTTGATGATGTCCAATGTACATTGGGAGTACCCGGGCTTTTATGGAAGTAAAAGATCCCAGCAAAAGAGAGCGTGCACTGTCTCGTCGGCTTCTTATATTCCAGTTCCAGGTGGCGCCACCAAGTCCCAGAGTTCTGGATGCTAAACACCCTTCAGAAGCGGAAGAGCGGATTGGAATTACTACGCTTCCATTTCCTGGAAGACTTGATTCATCTGAGCTTAAAACTATCTTGAAACTGACGAGATTGGGTAGGAGATCGAATATTATTTGACGCATTTCAACATTGGAACACTGACACTCTCGGAGGGTGAGGGATTTGATTGTCTCTCCTCGTTCAAGGAGGAAGGATATTAAAGATGATGGTGAGAGGTAAAGGATTTCAAATGTTGTGCAAGGAGGGAAGAGGTCGTCTGAAATGAACTTTGACATTTGCTTCTCTCCGTCGACGATGATTTTTGTTCGCTTGCTTAGAAACAAGTAAGTTTCGTCGTTCCATGTTCGGCAAACTTGGCGGATGTTGCGGAGATCTGTGTAGGTGGCGTGCTTGAGCATGCATTTTATTACCTGTGGGGTAGAATAAAGATATTAGTTTGAAATTTTTCCTTGTTCAATTTATCCTTCAAAAATCCTATCAAAAATAATTCCAGCGCAGCGTTTACGCTTGAACTCCTCCTACACATCAAGCTTGAGTTCCTCCTGAACGTGGCAGACTCTCACAACATTCACTTTCATTTACAGCTCTACACTACACAGTAACGCAGGAGCGTCAATAACCTAGAATAACTCACCGGATATAATAATAGCGGATGGACCGTTTGCTCCACCCCGTTCTCCATAATTTATTCGTCGGCGTTACTTCCCGCACTCTCGTCAATCAGAATCAGAGGCTCGGCTTTCAAAGAGCCAGCCAGAGCGTAGTGAGTGTTGCACGTAAATCTTGGAAACTAAACGAAATATATTCACAAGAATCCAAACACATGAAGAGAAGCAAACAGAAAGCGGAAACCTCCGGGCATGACTTGTTTTACTTGACTATTTGTTCAAATAATTTGCTGCGGTTGTGGTCTTGACTATGGTTTAACGCTGCAAGGATCAAAGCGCTAAGCGCTTAACTTGAGACCAAGTATCCTTCAAAGGCAAATTATCCCTAGGAAGACACTATCAGAGTTTTGCACTTTTCACAAAGCCACTTCACCTGCTACGCTGTCAATAAAGACTGCAGCGTTTGCAGACGCAGCTTGCAGCGTTCTTCTCTCAGCCTGAGCAAGTTGCATTTAAAGTTTAAAATCAAGCGTAGAAATCCTAGGAAAAGTTATTCTTTGCTCCTTCCACGAGGCTCGGTGCACGAATCTCGTAGTATGGGAAGATGCAAGGGAAGCTGTTTATCAAAGCGCAAGGAAGCGCTTAAGCCGACGCTAAAGACGCTGAAGACAGAGAGTCTGGTGTTGAGAGGCTATGTTTGCAGTTGAAGACGCTTCTTCATCTCCTTGGGCTCGTACGTTGGAGGCGGTTGGAAGCAACCAACTGACTGACCAATATTTGTATTGAGGTTAAACGTGTTAAAAAATAATGCACCGGCCTGTCTGCCGTAGCTCTCCTCACTTAACTTCTTATCCTTCCTTTAGTCTTATCAAACAGAAGAGAAGCCCAAAGCAAGGCACAAACTAATTCACAATGAGACGGAATCGACAACTTGCCGGTGTCCTTAGAGACGTCCCATTGCACTGCCAGTTAGCCCTGGATCAACGACAACGACACTGTCAAACTTAACTGTCGCATGTAGATGCAGATGAGTGTATTGCACTTTTGGCTCTGGCTGGGAGAGCGTTGGACACGTAAAGATGAAGACTGCAAGTCTGTATGGCGAAATGGGAAAATGGCGAGGCCGTGAAGTCATTCACTTGTCCGAATTACATATTCGTACTGTCAGAGAAACACGTTATTCTTTATCCGCGCGTTGATCCGTAGAAATTTAAAAATGTTTTATGTTCCTCTGACATGAAAGACTGTTATGATGATACGGATTTACTCTTAGACCTAAGCATCATCCCGTTCTCTGCGTTTGGTTTCCTCGCTTATTTTCTTTGGTTTTTTTGGTTAAACCATGTTAA
This sequence comes from Sminthurides aquaticus, assembly GCA_906901655.1. Lineage (NCBI taxonomy): Eukaryota > Metazoa > Arthropoda > Collembola > Symphypleona > Sminthurididae > Sminthurides > Sminthurides aquaticus. Next base: position 4,701,721 of record CAJQTT010000005.1, on the reverse strand, counting down.
AACCGCAACGTTTTATTTACCACAACACAGGAGAAACTTTACAAGGCCTCTACACTCGCCGCGATTTGATTTTGATTTAGATTCCACAAATTTTTGTTCTTTTTCATGAGTCCTCTGCCCTTCTTTTTACGATAAAAATCCTTCACTCTATTACTTATACTCTGCACTGCGCTTGCTTTTGCCGGAATACGATGGGCATTAAACCGGTAAATGATAAACTACAGCGTCCTACTCCTGTCCAACCAAGTATGAATGTGTTTGAAAAACTGGGGATTTTAGCAACGGAGCTAGCTAGGAGGAAATTCGCAATTCTTGGGGCTTGCTGATTTTGGTGGATGGGAAGCATGTAACCTTGATTGAGGATGGGAAACATGTGTCTGGGCAAAAATAACAAAAGCTTGTAGAAGAGCATGGAGGAACCGGGAGGCGGACAGGGAGATGAGCACGAGGAGCGGACTAGAAACAGAAGACACGGGGCTTGTAGAATTTGAAAGCTTTTGCAAATAACAAGAAGCCCGGTTAATCCGAACCGATTTTCCGAAACTTAAACAAGCGCTGCTAATCAGCCGCACTAACCAGGATAAGCTTTAGCACATGTCTCTCAACTTGAAGGCTTGATTTAAGCTAGATGAATTTTCCAAATACTTCTCTTACTGCCTTGCTCTAAAATCCTTGCCTATACTCCACTTGACTTGCTGAGAAAATCTCATTTGAAATCTGACTGACATGATGATCCTCCTAGCCGCTTCCTTTCTGCTTGTCGTTCCAATTCTTCACGGACTTCCACTAAAATTTCCTCTTCGCTGTTTAGTTTTTGGAGGATGGCTGGGTTTAGTGGGTGGTGAAGCCAGAGAGCCAGACTAGCGATGGTGATGATGAGAGAAAAGCTTGTTCCAAGCTTACAAGCTTAAATTAGCAAACTTTGCAATGCAAAACTAACTGTCTGTCGCTCTTCTGAGCTGACTTTATAAACTTTGCCTCACCTCACCGCGGCTTCATTGTAAGAATTGAAGAAAATGAATCCTGGCTTCTTTTCTCACCTGCGTAGGGTATTTCTATCCTACTTTTGACTTTGTACTTGCAGCAAACGTAGAGATGGAGCTATAGGCTTGAAGGGATTTAATGCCATACACATAAAAGGGATTCGCTGATGATTACTATCACGTGCGTAATGTAATTCAAATTCAGAGAAGCCCATGGATGCTCTATGCGTAGGCCTTGACTCCTGCTGGTGAGCATGTCTCCTGATCCCGGCCCCAATCCTCTCTCTCAGGTAATTACAAATTATTCAGAAGGTGTAGTCAAATAATAGCTTGTATTCGCCATGCCCTCCATGGGTTGAAATAAAATGAATCTATTATATTCTTTCCGCCTTTCTTCCCTCCATACAATCCTCTCCTCCATACATGTGTGTGCACTAAATCAGTCTTGAACGTTGAAGTTCTAGTGCAATTTCAGCACTCAAAACAACAAGATCCTATTCATTGTACTGCTCTACATTTCCCCTTGTTTCTGGTTTTGTTATCTGCCATCCTCCAAGCAAGTGAGAAGCGGCCCAGCCCCGGCCTAATCTGAGTGAATTGAGTGAACATGCATGATTTGATGTTTGAAAATGTCTTGTTTAGCTGATAATAAGTAAATAATTTAAAAACATCTTATCGATGGAAGCGTGTAAAAATGTAGAAAGTAGCCGACAGGATCAGATGAAAAAGTCTTGTTTCTAGCCGAAGCTGGCTGGGTATGGTGAGTGTAGCCCCGGGGGAGTTATTGAACTTTGCATGCTAATTACCCTCACCTTGTCGGCAAATTTGAGGATTTCACAAAAATTATATATGCTTTGAACGTAATTACGAGTTTGCGTAGGTTTGTTCGTGTCAGGGAGCTGTCAAGGCCAAGGTGTAATTGTATAGATGAGAAAATAATTATTGTTTTGTTAGCCGTAGAAAATTAGCCTGGAGCTAAAGTGTAGAATGGATGCAAAGTATTAGGGAAAGAGTAGAGGGTGCTGGATGCACTTCCGTATAAGCGTAAGCAGCGCCCTCTACGTCTGCTTCACGGTTTCTCCAAAGGATTTTTAAAGATATATATATTTGATATTGGAGAAGGGATAAGAGGTTTGTATTTCTGGATTGCTGGCAATGTAGGAGGGTTGCTGATTTTTTACGCATTCATCTAAGCTCATTCATGGTCGTGGTTGACTACAGCTGTAATTTTTATTGATTACTTCTGGCTGAGCTCAGTTGGCACACTTTGGAAGACAGAGTTGCCCGGGTATCCTAATTCTGAGATGACTCATTCTATGGCTGGCAAGTTTCTCATCGAGATTTGGGGTTTATGCAAGATAGGCAAGTCTAGACTATTAAGAGTGTGCGTTAAGTTGATGACAGGATCTAGTTTTACTTGCATTATCAAAGGAAACCTTTGTAATTTTATTATCCTGTCCAGGGTATCTTTAAATAAGCCGACCCGTATAATTGTAAGTATAGTTTCTATAAGATACTGTAAATCTACTAGCTTATGCGAGACATATGTGTGTATAGATTCTAGGGTTCCAAGTAACAAAGTAGATGAGAAGAATTCTCTGCATTCTGATCGTTAACGCATTGTCTCTGGAGTAAGTTAGGTATATAATATGCTATCAAGTTGATAGTTGTGCTAAATCGAATTTCTTGCATGCTTTCTTCAAAGATTTGCTAAAATATTGGCAGGTTTGAATTTGAAAGAAGTGGAAAGGAGCTGCTGTATTAAAGTTACTGTAAGCTTTTATGCACAAGAATTTGTGTGTGCTACGGCGAATAAGACTGCTTGACTTTAACGCTGGCTTCTTGGCATGCAAAGATCTTCAAGAAATTCACGCCCTGGTTCTTTGGGATCAAGTAGCTTATAAGATTGTATGCAGTGGAGTATGTTGAAAAAAATACAATAGAAAAGCTAGAGATATATGCATATTGTTCAGATGAACCATATAAGAGAATGTGCGCGTAAAAGTACAAGTGAGGCAAGTGGCATCGTAGCTTATGATCCTTGGATTACAGTCTTACTTTACTTATGCCTCTGCTTAAAACCTTGATTCTTTTTTTGTTCCTCGTTTGTATATGTTTTCATGAAGGATTCGATTCTTTTACTACAAAGGCTAAATCCGAGGAATTATTACAAGAGTTATTTTTAAAATCATTTAAGTTTCCTCATCAGTATTACACGAGTTCATCAAGAGGTGTGCGGCACTAATAATGTTATGAGAATCATAAGTTTTCTTCCCACAAGCGCATGAATGAACAAAAATTTAAAGGCGGAGGCCAAACAAAGTAAATTGAACAGCGTCAGACGGGGTTTAGCTCGTGAGAGTTCAAGATGAGTTAATAAATGATTGAAATTTATTTTATTTTGGAGGACAATTATACTACATTGTAAGCATGCTTGTACTTTACAAGCAAATTAAACATTCTTTTTGGGGTGAAAAGTGCTGTATTGCATCAATGCAGGGGATTATGAGCAAGAACATGGATTGAGTGCGTATAAGAAAAAGGATATTTATGACCTCTCTTTTATCTGTTCTTGGTGAACCGTTTTCGCCAATTTCCGTTAACGGCGTTAAAGCTAGCAGTGAACGGCAACGTGGAGCGTGCATAGTTTAAGTTAACTATGTGTTTTAAACGGGACATTGTTGAAGTTTTCATACGCGCGACGCCCGTTAAATGTTACATATACCCTTGCGGACTCACGCTGTAAATCGGAATTTATAGACTTGTCTCTTACTTTAAATAACCAAGTAAAAGAGGCTCCTTGCCTTTGACCTACCTCACTTCCACAATTTTGCGAGTAAACATAGCCCAGGAGGAATGAGGATCCACAACAAATTGATGACGCAGTTCACAAAAGCAAGGATCTGTCTGTAGGAACAAGAGGAACTTTTAGAGTTATGCTTTCACCGCGGCTTATCTCATCGACAAATGCACAGATCTGTATTTCATCTAAATTCTCTCAGCTCATCCAGTCATCCGTTCCAGCTCAAGGAATTTATCAAGTCCTAGTTTTACCTTTCCTTTTAAATAATTTCCTTATACTTGATTACTATTATGTAATTTACAGGAAACTTACGACGGCAGTTAAACGGTGCCCATTGTCTGGGTAATCATCCCATGTATCACGAATGGTCAGAGCAAATAGGATTCCAGCACTAAGCTCAAGCGCTGTACTTGTAAAAGCGGCGATAAAGTCCACCCAAATCTGTAACGGTAATTAAAAACAGTTCCATGAGAACCCAAGCTTGGATGAGAAGTTACTACAAGGTAATTAGCTAGTAAATACGCATTTTTTTCCCCCAAACTTACAAAAAAAATTCACCAGGCTTGCAACAACGCTTGAAGAGTTTATAAAATAATATAGCCCAAAGCAGAGACAAAAATGAACAGATGAAACTGATGACAGTAGCTATGAAAAAGTAGAGGTAGACTCCTCCATCCACTCCATTCCCATATTCATTATAGCAAATTAATGAGCAAATAAGACAGGTGATGGAGATTGGCTGTTTAAAAAAACGGTATTATAATTAAAACACATAGAACAGAATTTAGAAATTACATATAACTAATAGATAAAAGAATCAATTTTTACCAATTGGGCGAATCTGATACAAGCCACTGATACCGCAGAGCAGGACAAAACTAAGTTAGGTGTTGGTATCGGCGACATTTTGTCTGGGAAAAGCAAACTTAAGTTATGTCATCATACTTGTCTAAGTTGGGAAATGATCAATAGAATTAATAATTTCACCCCAGTTCATGTACACGAAGTACACCTTGTCATTATTTCCATGGCAACCATTATACTATCAGACATTTCACAAACAGCGCTAAATTTGGTCAAGTCAAAACAGTTTTGGCAATGAGCAGCTCCGAATTAACGTACAAACTCCAACTTAAAGTGACCAAGGAAAAGAAGAGTCGGTGTAACCCTCGATACTAGCTACAAAGGAAGCAATAAGAGAAAGACAGGGCGAGAGAGAGAAGAGAATCCGCGAAGGTAATCTCGCAGCGCCGCTTGCCGCGACAAAAGTTGCATCATAGCTTGATGCAACCCAGAACGTTTGACTCGAGGCTGTTTCCAACAATATTCTATTTTTTGCCAAAGGTGGCGAGTGCTTGACCAAGCCTTACCCGGGAGAAGAACAGTGTATATCCTCCTTAACCTACTTTTACAAGTAACAAGCTCCACCGCTAGCTACAAAGGAAGCAATTAAGAGAAAGACAGGGCGAGAGAGAGAAGAGATTCCGCGAAGGTAATCTCGCAGCGCCGCTTGCCGCGACAAAAGTTGCATCATAGCTTGATGCAACCCAGAAAGTTTGACTCGAGGCTGTTTACAACAATATTCTATTTTTTGCCAAAGGTGGCGGGTGCTTGACCAAGCCTTACCCGGGAGAAGAACAGTGTATAACCTCCTTAACCTACTTTTACAAGTAACAAGCTCCACCGCTAGCTACAAAGGAAGCAATTAAGAGAAAGACAGGGCGAGAGACAGAAGAGAATCCGCGAAGGTTATCTCGCAGCGCCGCTTGCCGCGACAAAAGTTGCATCATAGCTTGATGCAACCCAGAACGTTTGACTCGAGGCTGTTTCCAACAATATTCTATGTTTTGCCAAAGGTGGTGAGTGCTTGACCAAGCCTTACCCGGGAGAAGAACAGTGTATAACCTCCTTAATCTACTTTTACAAGTAACAAGCTCCACCGCTAGCTACAAAGGAAGCAATTAAGAGAAAGACAGGGCGAGAGAGAGAAGAGAATCCGCGAAGGTAATCTCGCAGCGCCGCTTGCCGCGACAAAAGTTGCATCATAGCTTGATGCAACCCAGAACGTTTGACTCGAGGCTGTTTCCAACAATATTCTATTTTTTGCCAAAGGTGGCGAGTGCTTGACCAAGCCTTACCCGGGAGAAGAACAGTGTATATCCTCCTTAACCTACTTTTACAAGTAACAAGCTCCACCGCTAGCTACAAAGGAAGCAATTAAGAGATAGACAGGGTGAGAGAGAGAAGAGAATCCGCGAAGGTAATCTCGCAGCGCCGCGACAAAAGTTGTATTATGGATTCTTTCAATCCACAAAACTTGTCTCGAGGCTGTTTCCAACAATATTCTATTTTGCAGGATCAACGAGAAATTAAATTTATCTTGCAGCTTCGGTAAAAAGTTATGCCTCGCGTTTATCGCAGAAAAACTCCAAAAATTGATCCCGCTGTGCTGCAAGCGGCGGTGAACGCTTATCGAAATAATGACACGACGCAAGAAACAGTAGCTGCGGAATACGGCATCCCAAGAAGCACCCTTTCCTACTATGCGAAAGCAGGGCGCATCATACCAGAAAAAATAGGTCAAGGGCGAGGCACTATTTTTACAGCAGCAGAGGAAAACGAGATCGAAAAGTTCGTGATTGATCTCTGTCTTCGGTAAGTTTTGGATTGTGGTAGCATTGAACCATGATATTACTGATTAATAGCCCAAATTAAATTTCTATTGGGCATTGCAGGTGTTATCCCTTAAGTAGGTCTGCATTTGCGAAGTTCGTTTTTCACATGGCTAAGCAGACTGGACGTGAAGGGCGTTTTAGCAAACATGAGGATCGACAGTTTGCCGGTCGTCAGTTCATTCACGACTTTTTAAGAAGGCATCCCAGATTATCTTTTCGAACTGGAACGTGTATTAGTTTATACCGTGTCCAAGGATTTAACGAGATGGCAGTACAATTTTTTTTCAATTAATTAGTTCAATTAATTTTATTTTTTCCCAAACTTACATATTTGGGACAAATTTCGAAGGAACACCATAGACACGCAAGTAGAGGAAAGCACGAGGAGATGAAACCGTCGACAGCAGCTATCAAAATGTAGAGGTAAACTCCTCCATCCGCTCCATCACCATTTTCATTATAGCAAATAGAAGCGTAAATAAGAGAAGTGATGGATAAAGGCTGTTGAGTAAACGTGTAATCAAAACACGTGGAATGAAAATAGAAGCGGCATGCACTCTTAACTAGTAGATAAAAAATCAGTTTTTACCAATAGACCTATTCTGAAACAAACTGATGATACCGCTGAGCAGGCGCAAAGTTGATCTGGTACTGTCCACATTTTATACACACACAAAATTCAGGAGATTCAGTTGAATTCCAGAATCTGAATAGAAATCGTAATTACTGTCATGTTTAATATGTGTTATGCATACAATTTTAGTTCCGGGGAGCAGAAACCGCTACTACAAGACTTAAAATATACTTCACTAACTGGGCTGCCCGTCTACAGGCTTCCTGGATTGGAAAATGCGAGTAAAGCAAGTGAAAGTGGAGGAGAAAGCTGGGCCTTTTTCTTTCTTCCCTTTTAAATATGAAACAGTTATCATAGCAGTAATATGAAATATATACGAGAACTATGACTTGTTCCTTGTTATCCTATCCTCCTTCCGCCACATAAAACTATAGAATAGAAATTCGTTGTAGGATATGCTATAAAGTGTGATTAATAAGCTTCCAAGTCTGTCATCTCAAATGTATATAAAGTATGCAATAGTCGAGTAATCATACTATAAGCCAAATTTTCATCCTGCCCTCCGTGTTTACACGGCAAGAACATGTTGTCTTACAAAACAGATGTGATTGCTCCAGTCAAATTCCATGCTATCTTCCACTATTAAACTTGCAATATCCAACAAGATGCATTTATGAAACAACGGAGAGAATACACGAAATTAAAATTTCTCAATACTTTATTTGTACTAGCGAGAACCTCTATTAAATTCAAATATTTAAATTCAAAAATTTAAATTCAAAAATTTAAATTCAAAAATTTAAATTCAAAAACTTAAATTCAAAAATTTAAATTCAAAAATTTAAATTCAAAAATTGAAACTTGAATTTAAAAAATTGAATTCAAAAAAAGGAGAGTATTTTTAAATTGGGTGTTATCAATCATAAGCGAGTTGCACTACCAGTTCGTGGACAGGCCCCCTAGTAATTTTTATCAAGTCTTTAAATTTAAGATGTGAAACATATTTCGCGAATTCGACGCTACTGTTAGGCAAATAAACACGGTATTAAGAAAGGATACACGGATATGCAAACAAATGTACATGTTTATCACGGATTTAGTTTTTTTTATTGTTCATAAGTAAAACAAGGACAGAAATTAGCACGTGTATGAGGAAGAGGAAATTTGAGAATTCACGCTTAAAAAAATCTCCTAAAAAGGACTCTCCTAAATTTCCATGTTTCGTCCTAAGGAAATATGAACCTTTCTTGGAATAAGCGCTTTGTGCGTGCGTTAAGTCTCGTATTCTCTTTTCAAGACCTGTGTCAAAGTTTTTTCTATTGCCATTATAAGACGTCTTCAATATTGCTCTGATGCATGATGATGAAGTGAAGAATGAGATAGAATGATGGATGAAATATGACAAGCTGTCGTTGAGAGGAAGGGCCGTTGCGTTCTATGCAATAATGTAGGTGTATACTAAAACTGCCACTGTACATTCAGCATCAGCGTAGGTGGAGAGCAAGAAAGAGTTAACTCCCTTGGCAATGGCACGGCGCTGTCAGTTAAACAATGTCGTTGACGCTTATTTAGTCCATACATGTAGACAAAGTACCGGTTGCAGAGACACTGTCTCATATCTATAATTTATCATCGCACATGGATGAAAAGCCTCAGAGTCTGTGTTTTACACAATTTAGAGGGCACTGCTCCAGTTTAATTTTTACTGACCATCATAATAGTAGATTAAGAAAATAAATTTTGGACGTCGCGAAACTTAAAATAACGGTAGCTTTGTGATTCTAGTTAATTCTAGCAATAAAGGAGGATCTACACGGGTAGTAACTAAAGCAGCTACAAGCTAAATAGACATGTAGGACTGTTAATCTTAACTATAAAGCAGAAAGTTTGTCTGTACAGCCCGAATGCTTTTCCAAACGTTAAAAGTATCATCCATGTTTCAAAAATGTTCAAAAACCTCCAAAAAAGTTCAAAAACCTCCAAAAAAGTTCAAAAACCTCCAAAAAAGTTCAAAAACCTCCAAAAAAGTTCAAAAACCTCCAAAAAAGTTCAAAAACCTCCAGAAAAGTTCAAAAACCTCCAAAAAAGTTCAAAAACCTCCAGAAAAGTTCAAAACCTCCAAAAAAGTTCAAAAACCTCCAAAAAATCTCAAAACCCTCCAGAAAAGTTCAAAACCTCCAAAAAAGTTCAAAAACCTCCAAAAAAGTTCAAAAACCTCCAAAAAAGTTCAAAAACCTCCAAAAAAGTTCAAAAACCTCCAAAAAAGTTCAAAAACCTCCAAAACAGTTCAAAAACCTCCAAATAAGTTCAAAAACCTCCAAAAAAGTTCAAAAATCTCCAAAAAAGTTCAAAAACCTCCAAAAAAGTTCAAAAACCTCCAAAAAAGTTCAAAAACCTCCAAAAAAGTTCAAAAACCTCCAAAAAAGTTCAAAAACCTCCAAAAATGTTCAACCTCCAAAAACGATCATAAAGTTACAAAAATGTGCATAAAGTGACGAAACTGACCAAAATGACACAAAAATGATGACAAAATGACAAAAATGTTCAAAACGTGATGACTGGGGCATGTCTCGGGCATGTAAGGGGCCTCTCTCGGGTATTTAAGGGAATATCAAATTCGACAATATCTTCAATTCCCGTTGCGACTTGCGTATGCCATAACTATTAACAAATCCCAAGGTCAGTCAATTGAAGTAACAGGCTTGGACCTTTCTGATGAGTGCTTCTCTCAGGGGCAGCTGTATGTAGGTATGTCAAGAGCGACGGACCCTAAGCGCTTATACATTTTGACGAATGGTGAGGAAGGGACAAAAAATGTAGTCTACTCCCAAGTATTGTCGTGAATGATAATTTAAATATAAACGCTGTACTATGAATAAATGTTAAGCTTCAAAATAAAGCAAACATGTATATATGGACTAAAGACTGTGTTTCATTCTTTCATTCAAATTCATCAATTCAAAGCCATTACAAAGAAACACTTCGACAGTTCGTTTTCCAGTTTTTGCATGACAATTGGCTTCAAAACCCCCGGGCGAAGCCGGGTCGCCAAGCTAGTCTAATCATGAGACAGGAGACAATATCGTACATAAATACAAGCTGCAATTTACAATCGGAGACAAGAGTAACAAAAGCCATGTATCATCTCCTTCATTCGTCATTCGTAGCGTTTTCAACTTTCATTTACACTTACAAGGAAGGGGCGGATGTGTGAATGTTAGGAGGGGAAATCATTACTGCAAACATATCGTCTATTCATGTCTCTGCTAACAACTATTTGGAAACTACAAGCTAAAGCTGAAAGTAATAAGTCATTCTGGTTGCTGGCTGTGAGGAAGATTACGAAGAAGCTAGTTGTGGAAAATGTGTCGTGGACTCGTCATAATGTGTATACACCTATTTCAGTGAACTGCAAATTGCATTGGAGCGGGCTAATGCAAAACAGGGTGGCCGTCAATCACTGCTGTGAATGAATGTAGTGGTGGTGGTGTGATGTTTGGCAATTTGCAATTCTGTCTTCTTCTTCTCCTCCTCCACCTCCGCCTCTTGTCAATTCTATTTTTCACAATGTTTTCCTAATGAGAAATGAGGAGAGTAGGGCTTGGGTCTTTTTACTCTCATGTCGTCCTCACAGTCGCCCATACGCTTTATTTTTTAAAGGCTAAACTCAATGAATGGGCGGGATGCTAAAAAGACCATGGTTTGTCTATATTGCTTTGTGCACTTCATTGCATTCTGATCAGCTTGGTTTAAAACAGGAATGAAAGAGACAGGTTGAATTAGGATGAAATATATTTGCAAATTTAGTGTCTGACAGAGTCAGAGAATACAGTATCCCTTGCTTCAACTAAAATGTGGCTCGCTTGATCAACAAGAAATAAAATGAATCTACAACATTTGAAAAAGACTTGATACTACATACAGCTAAAGTACTTAAGTTCCGCAATAAGCAAGAACAAGAAGATGAGAATTAAATCCATTAAGCTGTCTAGTTTAGCGGGCAGGCAGTGACTGCAACCGTCTATCTTTTGAGACAAAACTTGAATTTACTCTAAAGGCCAGACCCTATTCCTGGTAAATTAAGATTGTTTGGTTTAATGTAATCTACTGTATGTAAATTTAAAATAAAATAAACACATGCAGGTGTGAGGTCATTTCCCGCCCCGAGCAATAATACGTATACATGTCTGTAAACACGATATAATTAAAACAGGAGGAAAGACTCGTAATGAATTCACACCGCCGTGTTTTAATTCCTATCACAATTTCTATCTGTAACCTTAATATCTGCACCTGCTCCTATACTTGCTGACTGTATTGAAGCTACCAACCAGACAGTGGACAGGAGGTGAAGTTAATGTGGAAAACGTTGTTGCTTCTTTGCGAGAAATTACTCAGCGTCAAATTACTTAGCTTTAGTTTGGCTTTGATGGTTATCCTGTTTCTGTGAGTTTTTACTTAATTTACTAGCGTCCTGTGGAAATTAATCATGGCGTGGGAGGCGATGAAAAGGGAAGTGCTCATTTACCTACTTACTTGCTAATTTACGTGAAGAAGAATTCATTAAGGAATCGTTATCCTCGAATTAAGTTGGCTTTGTTATTTTCGTACACATAATAAAACAAACCCAGACGAAAGGTTTGTGCTCGATAGGCAAGGCAAGACAAGAGTGTTTTGTTTTGCAGCAGATTAAGAATGCAGGTGCAGGACAACAAACTAGAAATCTGAAGCTCATTAAAGCATGAATAAAAGCTTGCAGGAGCAAAATTAGATTGGAATATTTAATAAAGAAAAATGCTTACAACTGCATTCTAAATTCCAAACAGCAGCAAAAATAGAAATCAGGTAAATCAGGTTATAAGGTAAACTGCATCGAATTATCACACCATTTTCTTATTAATTAAAAAAGCAAGTCTTCGTACAAGGATCTGGAGAGATTTACGGAAAATTAATTCGTGTTCCTATAGAATCCAATCAAAAACAAGATGAGGCTCTTATAGGGCAGGAAACGGTAGGAAATTTTAGATTTTCTCGAATCACATGACCTTAAAATCAGTTCCAGCTTGTGTATAATATACAAGCAATATAACTAAAATTTCCCCTCACAGGCTGTGAAGAAAGAAACATATCAGCGGAAGTAGTTTGATTACGTGTAACACCGCCGATTTGACACACATGCAGGAATCTATTTGTAGACAAATGCCACAGAAGCTGTGAGTAAAACGAGGTACGGAAGTGATTCCAATTTCCTAATTTATTAGCAACAGGATGCGTCACAAGCTACAGCTACTGGTAATGGAACAAACTGATTATTAGCGTTCGTCGTTCACGCCATAAATTGTAGCATTTTAAAACTTGCAAATGTTGTAAATGTCAGAAACTGCAGACCATAAACCGAAAGTAAATACTGCTAATTTTTTTGATTTTAGTGTTATATTGACCTAATCATATAGACTAACAGATTTTGATGAGTTTCCTCTGGCTTATGTTAGTGTAAAAAAGAATATTGATCACGAAAGGCTTTTGATCAGTTTGGCATTAAATTGATCAACAAAAGTTGCCACCATCCTCATCACATCACAAAGGAGGTGAGAATGACTTAAAGGGACATGAAATGCAAATATAGCAGCAACATACATATATATACTGTATATATATATATAATACAAAAAAATATCAATAGGTGATTCGTCGATTTCCCGGTAGGAAAGATTGGATTCAATTGATGACTCTCGCGTTCATTGTATTGTAACCTTTAGTTTCTTTTTCACCTCCACAACCCACATCTCAGCTACGGGAGCAGAGTCAAAATCCAGGAGAAAGCCACCTTGGCTTTCTCCTCTTGCTGGAAGAGTCCAACAACGTGAGGGGACAGAGCTTAAACGCAATACGCCTGCAGTGCGTACACAGTTGAGTCAAACGGGAAGCGGAATTGCACAAAAATGTCACCTTGAGATGGACGGTTAATCGTGTAATTCCTGATTATGAGAATGGATTCATATCCGGTAGAGTCGGTTGTGAATAATATCAGCTCATGAGTGTTATTGTTTGTATTGCATCACACATTTAAATCCAAATTGCAAGATGATGTAAAAGTACAATGTTAAAAGGTATAACTTCCACGACTGCTACCAACTGGCAATAGGAATATATAATTTTATTTGTAGTTTTAATGTGATCCTTCCGACAGATATTGACATCGTTGAACGTCTTACTTTCTCCTCCTGACTATATAGGTTGTTATGTTGGTGCGTTTCTTTTGGTGCTCTCGGAAAGTATAATCTTGGAAAAGTTGTGGAACAGTAATGCTAATCGGAACTGAAAATATCAAGGTACATGGTGTGAGTTATTCCCAGGATTGCAATTGAATGATTTCCAAGGAAGCATAGACCGGTAATCTCTCATTTTTTAAAAATTATTTTACCAAACAACAGCCCCTACAAAAGTAAACAGAGGAAGTACATGCAGCGCTGAGTTGACAAATGCCAAAATCTGAAAATTGTTATTTCAAAGCAACCAAGTATTATTTCTACTTAAACTATTTCCTTATTATGTTAAAGGTTGTTGATATTCACGTGCATCTAAATTGATAACTGTGGGTACTAAACGAGTTTGTAGTTTTCATAACGCTTACCATAGCGGCCTGTCGTTGTGCTCTCTTTGCGGACGGACCCGACTCTTCATAAACCCCTACAGGATATAGTAACCCTGCACTTAGTTCGATTATTGCAAAACCCACTGAGACAAGCAAATACTGAGTGATTATCTGCGAAAAAATAGGCAGGCAAAACTTTATGTAAAACAGAGGACTTAAATGTTGGAAATGCGGAAAAAATGTCACATTTTACAATAGAATAGTATTGATGATGGAGTGGGAATCGTTACATAAACTTACGCAAAACGTGTAGTCACGATCTGCATTATGCCAAAGATGAAAATATATACTTGGAACTAAGGATTCCATGATTAGCAAGATGACGAAAACGGTCAAAAAGTATATTTCTGCAGCCGTCGTTGGACCATAACTGAGAGAAGCGAGAGTAATACAGGCGATGCTGATCCCCTAATAACAGGATTTAGATAAACACAAAACAAGTTCAAGGGTTGGTTGGATTACATCGAATTGAGATTTTTAAAATATTTTAATGCATGTAAATGTATCGTACAATCAGAAGGATACGGTGAAACGCCATTAAGAATGTTTTGCAGATCGTAGACCATTTTGGTTTTTTCCGGGAGCTGGAAACCGGATCCGGATACTGGATCCTGCTTTGAATTTCTTCTTCAGAATTTTGAGGAAGCATAACACAAACTGATGAACACTGGACTGAACTTGAACTTGAACACTTCTGCTATTGAACTACTATTAGATTCCTACGTATGTTTGGATTTTTTATTCCACGCAATTCATTCTGACTGTTCTAAGGATTTATTATTGTGACAAGATAAGCAATTAAACCGTTTCAAAATCAGACAGGAAGCGGAATTACGCAAATCTATTTATCTTGAAACGGACAAGACGGATGATTATGTGGTTCACAGTTGGAAAACAAATTGAAGACCAGTAGAAATGTATCTGAGCAGTATCAAGCAAATACTACTCTTTCCATTGCATCACGCATAGATTAGATTACAGTAACAAGGAGACGTAAGGTTACCATGTTAAACGTCTTTAGCATTCACTACTACCAAATGGTAAGAGTAAGCTCCGCTTCGTAGCTGTTTGATTATTACGAAAAACTTTAACAATATTTAAGCCTTTATAGTTTCTCATTTCTTTGTAAAATAGCTTTAAACTTTTTCAAATTAAAGTTGAAAAAAATTAAATTAAGAATGTTTGCCAAAATGTGCGAAAATAGCTGTAGGAATGCGGTAAAGGCAGGGTCGTTTCCGAGAAACTGGTTACACGAAAAGCTAAAAAGGGAATCTAAATTATTGGAAAACTTGTTATTCATATTTCTCTAAACACATTCTCTATTTTCTGAGAGAAAACTCTTCCAAGTTTGCTGATTCCAATTTCTCTCACTCGATAAAACTTTTCCCAATCTGGAATCATTCAATTATTTAAAGTGCCAGTGATGCTGTCGTACGTCATCCGGTGGTTGCTTCATACATGAACTCATAAGAGTGTAACTGGAGAAAGTACAAGAGAAAGTTGGGCTGGGTATAGGAAAAGTTTCCCAACTTCTAGTTTTTTCACTTGTTCATTCTTTCCTGTATATATATATATATATATATAACAAGTAAAGTGGCTGGAGTTTGGAATTTTACACGGAGGTAGCAATTAGAATTGAAGCATAGATTCTCCCGCATCATTTCTTACAGGATTACAGAGTTTACACAAGAAGTTGTTGCTGTGAAGGGAGGAGTGAGTGGGGAGAATTAAGGAATCATTCCTAGACTTTGGGCACAATACCTTGTGTTGACACAAGCCCCCGCTTCAGCCCCCATCTCTCTCCTCCTCCAGTAATTAGTGGCTTCCCTAATACATGATTAGGCGGTATGCACGGGTGAATTTTCACTTGGGTCTCATATTCTTCCCCTCCTCTCTCTTCTCTCCTTCATAGTTTTCTGGCTACGCCAACGACCAATAGCGTGTGGTGAAAGCACTGGCTGGAAAGGTGCTACTGCTTACAAAAGGGAGGCAAAAGTGAAAGCACTGCGGGGAGCGAAGGTCTTTCCGACCGGGACTTTCTATTCATGTACCTAGCGGCTAGCGGGTACGTTTCTTTTGTAGGTACAATATTGTTCCATATACGACGATCCCATTGTCACTTTAGTTTTTACAAAGTTCCGATTACCATTACGACTTGTCGGTAACCGTGAAAGATCTATGATGAAATCCACATGCATAGATATCATGTGTGGAAGGAATAAAAAGGTTGTTTCATCAACCAATAAGCTATACTCAGGTGTTTTCCACACCCGTTGGCGGTAGGTAGTAGCAGTAAGAATATATATAATTTGCTTGTTCCAGGGGGAATACAAAAGTTATAAGAAATTGTAGCTATTTGAGCAATTTCATTAGGAAAATTACATGAGTCATGCAAGCTGCCCATTAAAACCTAGTTCAGGGACTCACGCTGCGACGCTTTCTGATGATGCTTTCTCCAAGTTTTAGTTTTGTCCGCAGTACGCAAGTAGTACGCAAATATAGACTTGACCAGTTGGCAGTTTTTGATATTCGCGAAACCTGACCACGATAAAAAGAAGTCCTTGAAGGCCTTAATCTAAATCTGAAAGCCGTTACTGTAATGTTTGGTTGTGAGGGTAGTGTTGGCTGATGACTTTTACGCGGAGACGAGGAAAATTATTGCGAAAAAAAGAAGCAACAGTCGGAGAAAGGGCGTGTGAGAGGGAGGAACGTGAAGAGAGACCTTGAAAAATCGCGTGTATCCATTAAGCGGTTGAAACAACTAGGTTTATATTGTGCGAGATTAAAACATGAGGCGTGATTCTCATCTGCCCACTTCATTCACCCACTTCTTGGAGCAACCAACAGGTAAGAAACAAAGGGGAATGGCGACGGCATGAAAGTTTAAAAGGTGGAAAATGTTGTGGTAGTGTGAAGTAAATTAGTTGCATTTTAATTCCACCTTGTTGGAATTTAAGAGCAAAGGAACTTATGGATTACAAATTTTAACCTGATTTAATCTACCAACGAGTAGAATGTGTGCTAAGGACCGCTGGTGAAACAGAGTTTCAGATTTTTACTTGTTTCACTTCAAAGACCTTGAGATTTGCCAGAATTTCGCGAATCCCAGCATGCAGTCTGCAGCGTCACGTAAGAATTCTACTTCCTCCCGGTTTAAATGAAGAATTAACGAGGAAATGATTGCCCAGCTTTTATTAATACTTGTAGGAAAAATGAATAATGCAGTTATTATTGGATGGAGTCTTCCACACACAAGTTTCATGAACAGGTAGACCAGAAACTCAAGTTTATTTGTTTTGCAAGTTTTTATTATCCTTAGATTCAAGATTGGAAAATATTTTTTGCGAATTTACAGTAAGCTACAGCATTACATGGACCAAATTGGGATTTAGACTTACTTAGCGTAGGTTAGTGCATGGGATTGCGTGTAAATTTAAATTATTTCATCAATGTTGACCTCCTTGTTATTAACTTGGTGTTGGCAAAATTTTGCAATGTTATGCTCCACATATCTCTCGCCTATACATGTATACTATTTTATCAAGTTCCACCAAATCATAACACATAATCCCGTTTCTACTTATGCCGTTATCTCGTTGAACACCAAATACGGTTATCGCGAAATCACAAAAGTAGACCCTGCAAAACCCACTTTTTAGTATAAATCCCCATACATCTTAGCAACGCAACGTTCCAAAGGTGTAAGCTGCTTAAACCATGGCTTGCAAAGCTCTGATATACGAATTATTTTTTTATAATGCAACCAAACCCATGTTTCTCCGTTTGCTAACTCGCATAAGTTTGCCAAATATGTGGAATATTTGAGTCCTAATCTCAGCTCCGTCCAATGTTCTAGTTATCGTCAAGGCCGTTGGTTGCTAATTAAACAATCTGGGCTTGATGAACTGCATGAAATTAATCGCCCCCTCTTCTTGACAGTTTTTTACTTATACAACTAAACCAAGATTATTTCAGTAATAATAACAGCTTGAGCTTGACGTCTGTGTACTTGCTTCAATTAAATTTATATACTGGTTTCTACGGTTAGAAAACCTTAAACCTAGACGCTGAATGTCAACAAAGAGAGAATTTTTACATTACTATTAAGTACTAATCTCATTCGGATATTCTCTCCCGGATATCTTGCTAAAAGTTAATAATGGACTAGAAAAAAATTTTAAAATACGGAGAAAAACTTGATCCTTGCTGACTATTGCTAAAGATAAATCAAAGTGATTGCACCCATCGATAACTTGTAGTTGCTTTTCTGAATCCGCTGTACCTAGCGCATCAAAGGTCTGCTGAACATCCTGAAAAAATTCATAACAATATTTATATCTTCGGTTCGTATACCTTGTAAGTTTGGAATTCGGTAAGGAATGAGTTAAAATTCTATTCTTCCTGCCTTCAGAGTATCGACCGAATCGGCGGTGCCGGCAAAAAGGAGCGACGCAACAGTGGTAGACTGTAAATTATAAGGTTGCACACCCTTGTTCCATCCTGAACTTCCGATGGCATCATTTACGGAAGTAATGTTGATACTCTGGAGACTTGTTGATTCTCCAAGCAGACTGAACAAGTTCTCGTTGCTCCCGCTGTTGGACTCATGATGAAATTGGGTTTCAAACTTTCCAGTACGGACAAGTTGCAAATAATGTGTGATAAGCCGGCATGATACCGGATGTGGAAAGTATTTAAAACAGGTATTCATAACAGAGCTTTTTAATGGTAAGCACTGCCCAGAAGTTTTACCACCCAAGAAAAAGTAAGTTTCCTTACAGAAATACTTGGAAGAGCTATCTTTAGGACAGATAACGTCGGGGAGAAGGCGACTCAGAAGCGTGTAAGCCATGTCAGGACCGAATTCTCCATTGGAAATCAGTTTGCACCCCAGCTAAAACCGATAGGCAAAATCAAGAAAGACAATTAGCCAACGGCTGAGCAATTAGAAAATAAAGCGCATACGGAAATAATAGAGAAATATCATACTTGAATAGCAGGAAGCGGAATGTCCGCAAGTAATTTTAAGACGGAAGTTCCCGGATCCCCAATATAAGCGACAGGCGCTAGTGCTGCCATCTTTCGTACCTTTGCGTTGTAGTCAGGATGATAGTGCATGCATACGTAGAAGACTGTAGTTCCCATAGAATGTCCGACGTAACTAAGCTTTTCAAAGTGCGTGTAACCCAAAATATAATCAATCGCGGCTGGCAAATCATATCTTCCAATTTCATCAAAGCTAGAGTTGTGAAATTGAGCATTTAGAACTGTACATGAACAACGATCACATTATATGCCTTTTATGTTTATACAGCTCATCTGTTATTGTACCTAAAGTCCCAGTATTCAGAGTCCCTCTTGCTGTCAAATCTGTTATGACCCCGGGAAAATTCCGTGCCTCTTGCATTCGCTAACCAAACATCGTAACAACTGTCGGCCAAAATGAGGGCTGAAAGTTTTCAACGACGATACTTGTTATGCAAAAGTATTACCAGTCAAGATATTAGTATAAAAGCCTTACGCAAATTTCTATCACAGGATTGGCAAAACCAATCTGTTGAGGCAGACATGAGTCCATGGTGTATGAGAACTGGTTCCCGAAATGTACAATTTTGGGAAATGGTGTTTCGGCCATACGGTATACGGTATAGCGTATTAACGTATCCATCGGCGGTGGTTACGACGTGTGTCTCTACTGGGTAATCACATGTCATCAAAATTGAAGGTACCTTCGAACATATATTGAAAGTTAGTTATAATTCAATGGATGCTATGACGTCTAGAAAAGGTCATTTAATAGAGAAGAATGCATTTTCTCTCGGAGACAATCGTAATTAATTTGTACTCAATTAATTGTCCGAAAATAGTACAAAGGAAGGTAAATAATAATAATAAAAGTCTTTCTAAAATTTACCGTCAGTTTAGATTCCGGTGCAGCGGCCGAGTATGATATGGTAAAGGATGTCACACTTAATTGAAAGGCAATAGCTAGTAGAGCCGAGGAAACGGATAGAGCATTCTGAGCGGAATACATTTTCCATGGAACTGATGAGGATGTTGGAAAAATGACTTTATTTAATATGCGTTGCTTCGAATTAAGTATTAGTCATCTGAGAATTCTTTTGAGGATTTTCGCATCCATTCGTAGCCAAAGCGCAGTTTACAGAGAAACATGATCCATGAATAATTCTGGAAGCTGGAGCAAGTTGCTCCGAGCTACGTCAAATAGATTATTCTCTGCAATAGTAGGAAAAACTTGTAGGATTTGAACGTTCGTCGCTTGCGAATTTCCTCTTTGCTTGCTGAAGCACTAGGAAAACCCAAAGAGCTGGAGCAATCCCAACTGGCATTTACGTTATGCATACTTTTATCAGCTCTTTGTTGTGAGTCGAAAAAACTGGCCTTCATTCCACCTGCTATAGTCACTAATAGAGAGCCCGATATCTAGTTTTCAACCTCATAGTGAATGCTCAGAAACCCCAGGGCACCCATGCTTTATGAGGGACTCATGATACTTTTTGCAATTTACTTTTTGCAATTTGCAACAGGGATCCTGGATTATTATTCTGAGACGAATAGATTGGTGAACACATTTGAATCATTGCTACTATTTCACGCTTCACTTCATGTGTTTCGTTTCCTGCCCAACTTGCAGGGGTAAATGTAATTTAATCTGAAGGTATGAGAGTCAATAAAGGTCTAAGCTTTATTTACTTTCCAGAACAGTTCTCTAGATGATGAGACAAGTGACGTCTTGCGAAAAACTTTTACTGAATTGATGTCGGCATATCCGAGGCTAAATAGTCACGAACAGGGCGAAAAACACGGGATATACTGTCGTCCATTATTATGATGTCAATATGGTTGCAGTTAGGGAGAATGGTGAGTTGCTTGGGTGCGGTAGGACCGATGGCCGCCAGAGTTCGGTTTACATCCTGGTGATAAAATATGAGCCTTATGAACTTAAATTGTCTTAGAGTTCACTGAAGCTTTACGAAAGCCAATTCAACGCAGTACTGGAGTACACTCTTTTCAAGCAAATTACTTACCGTAGGCGTGGTGAGGATGTCTTGAGCACCGACCATTACCATGGTAGGAATGTTGGTATTGTTCAAATTGTATGCAACTGGAGCCGTTACTAAAAGGGGAGCCTGTGTGGTAGCCATCGGAGAGGCAGTAGTTGTGGTTTGGAGGAGGCTTGTGATCGTTCCAGTAACGAGGCCAAGTGCTTTATTTAGAAATGATGCATTATTAGCATTATAAAACTCGTTGACTGCGGGCTGGACGAGAGCATCGAAAGTTAAATTTGTAGCGTTATTTCCTGCATCCAGAGAAGGAAGATAGCGAGCCTGACTTTCAAACTTTCCTGAGCGAATTAACTGGCAGAAATGACTGATCATCCTGACTGAAACTGTTTCTGGGAAGTGAGTGAATAGTCGGCTTAGAACCGTCTTATTTAATTTCTGATTCGACCAGCCGCCAATAGAGTAGTAATATTGGGAGCAAAACGTGTCTGATACGGGTTGATACGCGCAAAGTATCGGGTAAAGCTTGTGCATGAAGCCAAAGAACTGATCTGTTCCAAGTTGACCCTTTGTAAGTGCTTGGAATGCAAGCTGTGTATCAAAAAGGGGGCGTTAATTCATAAATATCTCGTCTCGATTAGTGCACACTACCGTTCGTATGAATTTATGGAATGCTTACCTCAACTGTTGGATCAGGAACTAGAGCAACGGTCCGAATAGTAGGAGATGTCATATTTCCAACGTAGCCAGCAGGTGACAAGGAAACATACTTTCTAATTTTCGCATTGTATTCTGGGTTGTAATGCATACAAATGAAGAAGACCGTGTTACCCATGGAATGACCTATGTAACTCAATTTCGTAAATCTCTTTTCATTGGTCCCGGAATTTGCCAAAATAGTATCGATCATTGCGGGTAGATCGTAGCGACCCATTTCGTCGAAACTAAAAAAGTAGAAACGCTTGTAGTATTATGCACGGACTCGTTTTCTATTCATATCGACCGGCTTGATGATGAACGTACGATGATTTACCTAAACTCCCAGTATGCGCTGTCTGTGGAGCTGTCCAGAGTTGTGTGACCCCTGGAGTAACTCGTTCCTCGTGCGTTAGCCAACCAAACATCAAAGCAGTTTTCAGCCAAGAAGAGGGCTACATATTGAAAATTTAATAACAGATACTGGCAAGTTAAATGCTGGTAAGAATGAAACGCTTTAGACAATTTAGAAACTTACGCAGATTTCGATCCGCATCCTGTGCTAAAAAATCTGCAGACGATGACAATAGCCCATGATGAAGAAGAACAGGTTCACGAAGAGTGCAGTTTGCGGAAGCGGGCGTGATTCCTTTTGGTATGCGGTAAAGAGTCAGCTTATATCCTTGTGAGGTTGCAGTGAAGACATCGAAAGGATAGCCAAAATAGCTGAGAATTTCGGGTGTCTAATGAAGAGAAATAAATGATGTGTTAGCCTTTATGTAGGGTTGTTTCCTTAACAGTGGAAACATTTAATTTGAAGTTAGAATGCAGGAACAAGTTGGCCTACAGGTGGCGCTACTGCTTGATGTCATTTAATTGTGTAGCAGCAGTGAAATCAAGACAGTGTGTTTGTCTTACCCTAGTACGATTAACCAGTGGATCCTGAGTGTCATACGTGAAGTCACTTGTATTTAAAGGCAGGGGTAGATTTACAGGAAGAGCGAGAAGAGAATTCGCGAGGGTTGAGCTACTAAAAGAAGTGCAAATGGCAAACACTAACGGAATAGATTTATGAAGCACCATTTTAACTTGCGGACGTCAAGGTTTTGCTGGAGGTTGTGTGGTGCGGTAGATTTTCGAAGCTGTTATGAGCAAAATAAGTTCTAGCGTGCAGGCTTTTAATGCCAAATTTTTAAATTACATACATACCTTTTATAATTTTACAATTACTCTGAAATCTTGAACTCTGTTCATACACGTGATCGCCTATTGTCAAAGACAGAAACTGATGATTGCGCAGGACATGGTTATTTTTTATGGTAACGAATTTATTGTGCGATACAGTTGGGCACGAAATGAATAAGCCGGGATCATAAAAAGAGATTTGATATATATTGCCACATTTCAATTCAGACATATCTAGAACCCAATGATTATTCCTGGCGGCAACAATAATTGTGCATGCTAGAGGAAAATACTTAAACTTTTGTCCGATGAATAGAATAGGCGGGCCATATACTTGGGTATACAAGTGGTCCTATCAGTTAGCCTTGACTTTTAAGGAATTCATGTGAGTTCGGGATTAATTGATTCTGAAAACGTTTTGAAGTGATTAAATTAATATGGAGTCATACAAGAATGGCCGAGCTTAGTACCATTTGCCTATTATTAACAGCAGACTGAATACATTATGGATGAACATTGAAATGACTCCTTCACAATAATGGGCGCATACTTTTTATCCAAATGCTTACATTGATGAACCAATTGGCTTTTTAACTTTGACTAAATTAGCTTTTCCCATTATACGGTAGAGTATATATATAAAGTAGGATTTTAAAATTAAAATACAATCGGACCTCAATCCCCAAATTCAATGGGTAGGTTCAAATACAGAGAATCCAGTTTATACAACCTTCGAATCGTTTTATTTCAACAGACTCTGGTCCTTAGTAAAAGAGGATATTACACAAGGTGGACTGAGATATAAAAATTTGAGCAGGATAGAAGCTATCCCTTCTGCCAGTTTGAACTCCAATCAAACCTAGTGTACAAGACACTGAATGTATTTGTAATGGCTAAATACACATAAAGTATTATCATGAAAGTAACGTAATTTTTTGCTACTTGTGTGGATTTGCAATCAACAATTCCACTGCACCAACAGATGCATTTGTAATCAACAATTTACTCGCAATGAACATCGAAATGTGGACGGCTTTACCGATCGCATTAGCCTGTTTTTCAAACCGGCAAAAAAAAGAAACTGAAATAGTTGGCTACAGGGCAAGAAATGTCAAACAGTGCTTTCACCAGCCTGCATGTTCCACAAGCCTTAGCTGGTGTTGCAGGAGATTGCTTTTACTTATGTTCTAGAACGCTGGAAGCCGTGAGAGAATTGAAGAATAGAAGGTTCTTGCGAAGCAATAGATTCGGGTACGATACTGAAAATTCGGAGCATTTCACGACACACTCTTAGAGCAGGCGCCGGGAATTACCGAGTGCTTTTTCAGATGAGTGTCTCGGCCGTCATCCTCCCAGAGTGTAGTTCGCGTAAAAGCTTAGCATAGAAACGTCACTTTTTGTGAAAACTGGGGAACTGTGTTGAATATATTACTAATATCAACAAAAAATAGGAAAAGCATCAAGTGTTTTTTGAAAAACAAGACTCGATTGTTGAACCAATGACAACTGAGTTTGTAAAATACCCGGATAATTTAAAGCTAACAGTTGTATGTTTACCCAATAGAAGACTCGCAAATTATTTGCGAATTTGCAGCCAGAAAGCATCAAATTGTAAACATTAGGCCATAACTGAAAATTGATACAAAGTGAAATCGAAGAGGTGAAATCAGTGATGGAAGTAAAACAAGTGTGCAAAATTGAAAGTGAAGTGAATTATCAGGCGGAATTAATTCAGTGTGCGTAGTTTAGTGTAAATTACGAAGACAGGAAGACGAGAAAGAAGAAGAGGAGGGGTAGGGCTGAGCTCTTGCAAGTTCGTGGCTGTATTTCACAGGTTCTTCCCTTGGTTTCTCTTGTTCCATTCTCTGATGGCTTGTTTACATTTGTAGATGAAATTGAAAAGGGCGTCGCGTGAGATCCGTTAAGGTCGTAAAGATATTAAATACGATATCATATAGGAGGCAGCTCCTGAATAGGTTGACGTGCATTAGTATATAAACTTGTAGCAGATTCAACAGGCGGAAAGAATAATCAAGCAATTAATCATAGTGTGCTAGGCGTTGAATCTTTATTAAAAGATTTCGAATATTCTCTTTTGTCGGGCGTAGCTTGCCAACATGGTGATTGATCGATATTCTTGAGGCGGTGGTTGAGGTTACAGGTGGATGGCAACTGGGTTGAAGTAGAATGGCTACTATTTTTCGTTAAAACTTTTAGTTAAAATTCAGCTAATGAACATGTAGCGTAGCAGTTTAAGACGAGCCCTTATTCGTCTGGCTACTCATCCTAAAAGTACACTTGCATATAGACTTTTAGCAAGTTAGAAAATTCAAATATATATCGTATGAGATTTTATTCGTTCATGCACTTAACCTTTAAGAATATGTAGCAAAAATATCAATAATGATCGTGACAGGCGATGACGGTGCTAACTAGCGTGGACTGATGGTACTAGCCTAGGCTTTTGCAACGCTTGAGAAATTGTGTATGCTACGTATCGTGGTGGGATTTGGGACAAACTATTCAACTAACGTCTAAATAGTTTTGACTAGCATGTATATGTAACGATAACCGATAACTGGGCTATTAACAGCATTCTATATATAAGCTCTGCTTTCAGCTGTTATGAGGCAGGAGAGTATGCAGCAATGTAGAGAAGGAAGATAAGGGGGAAATTATTTGGAATCCGCCTGTTGTATAGCCTTTCTATGAGCTGTATTATTTAAGGAGAAACTGTCTGAGTATATACACGTTGGCTCTTGGTGAATGCATAATAATCCAGTACCAGGAACATGTTGAAAAGGTTGATACTAATTTGTAGTTGGAGAGAAATGCTGGAGTATGTGCTAGTCTGGATTTTGGGACGACCTTGGGCTGGGCTGTGATTTAGTTTCGAGAACTGAACTAGGGAGATGAGGATGTGGTACAGATTCACAGAGGATCATCTCCAGGGAGATTACTTCGTCTTCTAAGCTGAACATAACGGCAGGATTGTAGTTAGAGGAGAGGAGGGCGAGGAGAGATAAGGAGCGGGAGAAGTTCAGCCGAAAAATCCCTTGGAGGCCAAATTGATAAAAGTAATAATACATTTTATTGGAATTAACTTTGAAGTGTATGTTGTTAGATTTGATAATATTTATTGGTTTCCTACAGAAAATTAATGCTTTGGAAGAGCTTTTAATAAGTTTATGACGTAGATAGATGTAGAATGATAAGTTCCAAGTAGAAGAGTTGTCTGTTGGATTGAATTGAGTGATGTTTAGTGTTTGGTAGTGAATCATGAAGGGTGTAATTGCTTGCTTTGCGTTAGCTGTGAGCTAGTTTTGCGTCACTGTTGACATTATGCATGAGGTGTAGACTGGAGGTAGTGGATTGCGCTGAACGTAAAAATTGCATCATTGTAACGTTAGTGAGAGACTTGTGACTAGTAGCTGAGGTTGCTAGGGATTGTCATGTGCGTGGAGGAGGTTTGACGTCATAAATTTTTGAGGAAACGGCTTAAAACTGATAGGATGCTCCGGATATGATCCATTTGTGTATTTCCTCTTGCAAACCTCAGTTGTGACTTAATATTTATCAGTTTCAAGCACTTCTCGTAAGGATATTTGTAAGGTTTGTTATTAAATGTGTGCCTGATATTTGAATTGCAGTTAATGTATTACCCGTCAGCACCATCGGGAACAAATCCTAGGAACCCTTCACCGCTGCCTTATCCAGTTAATAACGTACCGTTTCCACCTGGGCCTACTTATTATCCAAACCCTAATCCTCCTCCGGCAAACCCTAGTGCTCAATCCTTTGGACAGCCCTACGCACCACCGTATCCTCAACAAGGATACCAACAGTATCCTGTAGCTCCACCTGGAGGTTATTACCAGAACCCAGCAGGAGTGCAACAACAGCCGTATCCCCCTTATCCGGGGAATCCTGGACAATATCCAGTGAATCCAGGAAATTTTGCATACCCGGGATATCCGCCAGCTTATCAAGGAAATCCAGCCAATCAGCAACAACAACCATACGGTGCAAATCCAGTTTACCCGGGCAATTTACAGTATCCAGGGAATCCAGTTGTAGAAAATCTGCAAAAGACTGGTTATAATAGTAGCCGCGGAGGGTCTCCGACAGGGAGTTTGTCTAGTTTGCCGAGTGCGCTATATCCCGCGCTTCCGGCGACACCGCCACCTGTTGTCCATACGACAGTTTCTACAAGTGCGTCCTCTGGTGGCTACGGTAGTCCGAGTAGAAGTGCTACCCCTGTGGTTCCATCTTACGGAATGAATACCGCATACAATAACGGAGCTCCGCCACCTGCCTATGGACAAGGGCCGGTGCCGGCGAGTGGAACACCTTCCTTGAATCCACAATTACCACCGACACCTGTCGAACTCATCATTGCTGCCAAGTAAGGATGAAACTTAAAGGCTTGCATGTATCCTGAAGTTGTTGGTGAATACAAGTTCTGATTTGCTAGAATCGTAGGAAGCGCTTTTGCAATATTTTGTCCTTGTTCCGAACAGCACGTGCTGCAATACGTAACGATTTGATAAAAATCTAATATAAAAGCTGCATCTGAATGAGATAAAAATTACTTGCTTTTAGAGAATACATAAGCTTTTAGAAACAATGGAAGAGTAGGCAACGTTTTTTACAAACGCTTATGGACGTGAGCTGCGTCGGTGTTATTGTTTTTACCGGTAGGTGGTAAACAGGTGTGGCGTGGGAAATATGAGCTACGTGGTTCAGAAAAGATAGGTATTTTTAGATTACTTGCAACACTATGTTGTGTTTGTCAATGACGTCATGAAAAGGAATATTATCATAGCGCTTGAAGCCCATCCATATCTATCAAAATTGATGAAAACTAAAACAAGCGTACGAGTTCTGTCAAATTGCTAATGACGTTCGAGAATGTTCATTTAGTTTTTTTAAACTATTCAGCCTAGTTTCGTGGAAAGTTGCTTCGAAGAATGGCTTATCTTTAGTGTTTCTGAATATAGCGAGAATTGTTAGGTCTATAAATTCTAGCCATTATCACCGCAGCTACTAAACGTTGATTTGCATTACATGATTAAGTTGCCGTTGATTCCCTAATCCTTGGATCGTAAAAGGAGATGTCGATTAATTTGCTATGATGGTATGTTTGCAATTACATGGAGAGGATTAGAAAGTACTAATTAAGAGATAAAAATTATTCAATCGGTGCATGCATGTCAGGTGGTAGGCGAATGTGATTAAGCAAACAAGTGGTTACTCCCTGTGCATTAATCTAATCAGCTGGGGTTTGATGTATGTACTTAACGAACGATCAGCTTGTTTAGTGAGGCTAGGCATCGGTCGGGTAAATTACGTGAGCAGGTGCTAAAGGTCATTGCAAATAAGTAGTGCTACTAGTAGTACTTTTTTCCTAACCGCTCTTCCTGTCGAGTAGAGTAGACGGTTTACCCGAATCGGCCGAATTCCACTGTAAACAAGTTTCCTGACATGTAAAACTGTACCCGAATCGGATTCGGGTGAATTTTTCCTTACCCGAATTGGATTCGGGTGAATGGTTGGTTACCCGAATCGGCCGAATTCCACTGTAAACAAGTTTCCTGATATTTTATTGGTGCGAGTAAGAGTCCCTGAAGGCAAAACTGTGCCCGAATCAGATGCGGAGCAATTAATGAGTCTACTTCGAGAATAATATGCTGCAAAAAATATGCTTGTTTAGAGCGTGATTTCGCGATGGTATTGAATCCTTGAATGAATCGTGATGCCTGACCAGGCCGAATGGCAAATTAGATAGCTGCAAGGTTAGATTTCATTTGTTTAGTAAGTTTATTGAATTGGAGACTGATCATGGAATATTGTAGTATTCGAATCGAGATAAGTTCATTGACAAACTAAATAATATTCAGTAAGGCTACCTAAAATTAGAAAAAACTAAAATAATTATACACAAAGAAATTGTTGAGAACACCACGAAGGTGGAAGGATAACTTAAATTAGAAATGTCTCAAAGAATTATACACACAGAAAATTTTCAAAACACATTAAAGAGAAAGGTACTTAGTTAGACTTGATTTTCACGCAATAAAACCAAATTATTATAATTAATAATAATCCTCCTGAAATTCCTACACAAATTAAAATATTAAACGTGTAGTCAGACATGCGAACCATGTAACTCTCCATATGTTGAACTTCTTGCTGTTCTTGCTTGAAAGTGGAAGCCATGTTCTTGAGCAAGTCGGTTTGCACCATGAGCTGTTGCTTCTGCTGACCGTTGATAAAAAAGTTCCCCAGGCGGACGAGATCCTCCGTGTCGTCCAGATCGGTTGGGTTGTGATCTCCATGTTGCAAAAATTTTTTTGCGGAGCCCCAATAGTTCTTAATTCCCGAAAAGAGGTTAAGGAGCTCACTCCCTGGAACTTCCTTCAAAATCGAGAGTGCAGTACTTCCAACATCCGAAAGAAGGCCACGTCTGGTCCTATTTGCACCTGAAAAACGAAAAATAAAATAATGAGCTAACGTTTCCTAATTCCTGCTACAAAGTTCCTGCAAAACTTTACAAACCCACAAAGGAATTCAGCGTGAATAAATTGCAACGATTCAAACAGAAAAAAACCCGTAAAAACATACCCATGACAAGAGAGGCGTCAATGTAAGAGATGGTAGGCGTCGAAGATTCGGGCGTTCGGTTCTGACTAACTGGAGCTGCGGCAGCGCAGCATAAGAAGGCAAAAATTAAGACAATCATGCTGAAATCTGTACGTAACTTGATATTGATCCAACAACTAGATTCTATCCTTTAAAAAAGGCAGAGGTGTAGTTAAACTATTTGGAATTCGGTTACTAGAAACTCATAAGAGAATGAGAACTTGTCAAGTAGAGAGCTTGAGGTGTTGTGTTAATATTTGCTTCCATCGAGCACTATTTATACGAAAATTTTGACTCCTCAGTCCAGCAAAGGAAGCTAGGCAATCAACAAGGATGCCCATCCACCATGTACAAGGTCAGTGTATGTGGAATTATCCCGGATTTTGAGAAAGAGGATAAAAATCTTACGCGGTACTCTGACATTTAACTCTTATGGCCATAGGAGTATTACTCCTTCAAGTATTATTACATTACATTGTAGTCCACTCAACCAGCCCCATTCTAAACATCCAATAAAATAAACCTTTCTAATGACTCATGTTCAGGACCTCAGACTCGGCAAAACGAGGAGTATCCACATTCATGCTGCTTTCTCGAGTTTATTCCAGGAAATGAAATGACAAATGGTTTCTCTGAGAACAGATTCTAAAACTTACTCCCGTCTTACATAGACCATAGTATTGCACCGGATTGTGACTTGAATTTTATTTTTAATTTAGGCTGGTCATACACTTTCGTAGAAACCTTATCGATGATTTTATATTTATGCTTCTGTTGAGATAAAATGATATTCGCATTCATGTATGATTCAGTTATAAAATGCTTCGGACGAATACTAAAGAATTGCTGCCCATTTCAACTAAAGAAGATGGCAAAATATGGATACATGCTTTTGGTATTCAAAAGTATTTATGCAAAATTACATGCTGCGAATATTATCAGTTGACGAATCAAATCAAATTATACTGTATACTCTTTTATCCGCAATACAAAATAAATACAAGTAAAAAGCAGTTTACATTGTTTGTTTGAGTTAAATATAATAATTAACTCATTTTAGAACAAAAATGTTCGGGACATGGAAACAGTGGAATAAACCCATTTACACCTGTTATACGCAAGAGAATTAGTCGAATGTAAATATTTCGCAATCGAGTGAATCTAGTGTAATGTCTAAACTGGCAGTATCAGGGCATCTGGTATCGCTTGCAGTTCGTTGCGGAATTGCGATTCTATTAAGAGCTAATTCAGAACGTGATCCATGATTGCTGCGGTAATGACGTAATGCTTTTACAAATATGTACACCATAAGCATGGTCACTCCACTTGGCACGATGATTTGTAATGTACGGATCATCTCCTGGGTCAAAGCGGAATCCATTGGTGAGTCATTCACATGGTCGTGCTGTCCGTTGGATATTTCTTCGTGGTTTTCGATCTCCTTTGATGATTTGAGGATTTCTGCACCATGAAATGGGACTTCT
The DNA here is from genome assembly GCA_906901655.1 of Sminthurides aquaticus. Lineage (NCBI taxonomy): Eukaryota > Metazoa > Arthropoda > Collembola > Symphypleona > Sminthurididae > Sminthurides > Sminthurides aquaticus. The sequence goes on along the minus strand of CAJQTT010000005.1, from coordinate 4,670,999 downwards.
GCAAATGGTAGTACTTGTCCGAAACTGTCTTCAAGGGTAGAGCCTGCTAACGCTTTTTTGAACTGTGTTGATCGTTGCAAAATTTTCGGAATCACCCGGGGATCATCCCTGTCATGCAAGTCTCCCAGTGGTGTTATGTCATAAACTTCGGCTCCGAAGACAAAACCACAAAAACAGGGAAACAGGAAGAGGAAAGTTCCAAACTCCATTTCTGGGGGCCAAAAAAACAATAATCATTAGTACTATATTTAAATTATTATTATTATTGCATGCTTTTAAAATAATTTAGTCCTCATTCAAAAAAATTATTTAGTACTCATGCAGTATAATAATTAATGATGTGACTAATTTAATTCAAAACTTTGATTCGGAGCGCAGATACAGTAAGGAAGTCGAGTGTAAGAAAATCCAATTATTTACCTGTTTGCATTCAGTAATGTGTCAGCCAGTTTTGTATTTCACGAACAGATACTACGACTCGTTGATTGACAATAAAAAGAATGATTCAACGACGAGTAAGAGGCAATGACAACATATTCTATTTTCTCCATACCTTCATGTCAGCCTTCTTCGAAACCTTATTACACATCTGGAGATAAAAATGATATTCCCGTCATATAATCGTGCTGTTGTATGCTTCCGACGAATATATATGAATAACGGTCAGCCCTCAACTAAGGTCTTGCAAAATAATAATAATTTGTACTGAATTTCATGAGTAATGTCTGGATTTATTCAATCGAATGCATTGAAAATTACATTATATTCACAGCAATTTCAGAGAAATCTTTGAACAATTTCGTCAGCATATCTTTGTCAAACCTTTTGCAACCAAATAGAACTTATGGCATATGTGTCGTCTGAAACAGTTTTTTTTGTCAACTTGCACGGCGAGGAATCATAAAAATACCGATCATTATCGTAGCAGAATACAGAAGTAAAGTGATCTGATTTGTACAGAGTGTAGCAAGCTACTCTAAAATCAATTCCCAATATATTCTGGGTCTCAGGTACGCGACTTTCCCCAGAAACAACTTTTGTGATAATAGTTTTGCTGATATTATCACGATACGTGGTAGAACCATTCACAATATAAGGAATAAACATAGGAGGTTTGTTGTCGACAAATTTGTACGTTATTAACAATTGTTGCTTGCAAACTTTGCACCTTTCAGTTACACCGTAATTAAGGGCGTTTTCAAAGCCGTCAGGATCGTTCACCAAAATGTCAGTTGGCGAAACCAGTTCTAGTTTGGTTTTCTCCTTGCAAATTCTATTAATGCATTCTGTCGTTCGCTGAAGTAGTTTAAGAGCCTTAGCTATACCCCCTATCCCTAATTCTCGCTCGTAACCAAGGAAATCTCGGGTTGAAGATTTCAGTTTCAGGATTTCGAATCCCCAAATGTATCTAGCTTTAGCAAAACAATTGTTGATCAAGCAATCAAGTAGGTTTTCTAGCACCTTAACCTTTCTATACTGCAAAGATTTCACGAATGTAATAAAATTAGGACAAAATGAGCTCAAGTAAATAAAATTTTGCAGAGTTACGTCAAACGCACACGTGTTTGTTACATTCACTAACTTATTCGCCACATCCATGGTACCACCCCACTTGATTAGTTTCATTTCATTGATACTTGTGCCAATCGGTCTGTCGTGGTGAATCCTACCACGTTTGGGGCCCCATTTATCAGTTCCTTTAGTTGGTGATAAAGTATTACGGCTGCTACTGAGGCTAGCTGAAATCCTGTTTCTCTTGTTGTCCTCAGCCCCACTATCATTGGTCACGTCATGGTCGTAACGTACACCCATCACAGCTAAGCCTTCGTTAAGTTCTCCGTTCATCAATTCGAACGATTTGCGTATGAACGCTCCCACACGTTGTTTTTTGTTGTGACCTTTAAGGCCAATGTGCTTTCGGTTACCAAAATAGCTTTCAATCGGGTTTGTAGTTAAATCCGTTATAACAGTATTCCATAAGGAAAACATAACTTCATTAAGCAGAGGCATATACGGAAATATATGCATAACTGCGTATCGTAAAACCCGGACGCAATAGTAAGGATTCGGTGGCAAGGTATGAGCTTCGACGCGAGATCCTGTCCTGGCTGCTTCTACGGCAAAGTTGTTACCTATTTGGCCAAAGGGTGATCTCAAATAGAAGGGGGACGTCCTATCGTGGAGATTGATATTCATGGTTTCCCATATCCGGTCATCTATATAACGTAGAGACATCAGCATAAGTTTCACGCCGAATTGATGGACACTATTAGGTCTTAGGAGAGGATACATCGATTGTACATACCTTCACGAAGCGTTTGAGTTTGTAAGTTCGTAATTATTTCATCCACGGCCTCTGTTTTGTGACTCGTAGCAGCCAGACCGCAAAGTTCTTTCATTCTTCTTAGCATAGAATACATATTGGAGGTTCGTCGTAAAATATAGACAAAATCAAGCCAAAATTTGCTGCATTCGGCAGATGCATGTCCATCTTTCAAGATTTTAGTGACTCGCCGCTTCCAGGCTCTCGCAAAATGTAAATTGCAAACATGTATCATGGTATCAAAGTGATCCTTAACTTTCTCTCCGATGGTTAAACACTTCCAGATTATACGGAGATAATCATCCAGTAAGACCCCGTTCAAAGTCTTTATCGACGCAGATAGTAGAACTGTTTGTTACAAGAAACAAGAAAATACTCATTTCAACATTATTGTTCAATCGCTCAAATTCAACTTAAGTAAACGAAAAAATAAATCACCTTTTGAAAAGTCCATGTTTACTCTGTCGATTTTAAAATTATTCCGATTGATTCCAAAAATGTCTGCGTATTTTGCGAAGAAACAATCAAGGCCAAAGCCCACGGCAGAAAGATCTTGTTTCGAAGTCAAAAATTCCATCAATGGTATGAACGAATCACCGGAACGTGTTCCTTTCATCAGTAATCTGTCAAGATAGTGTGTAAAAAACGTGTAGAGGTAAACTTTTAATAACACAGACCAAATAATGTAGTAAACGCTTAATACTTACACATAGTAATGAATATCCTGGTTCTCAAAAGGTGGCGGCAGGTTGTACACCATGTCTGACGTGCTATCCAGAAATAGGGTAACAGGGCCTTGCTTTACACGGCTCCGCAAATACAACATCTGCTTATAAGTGAAGGCAATGCACCAAAAAGGTCGAACTGAGACGTATTGGAGATACCCTTTACATTTAGGAGTGCCAATCGTTTCAAGCTGGTTGAGCATTGTGCACAGCAAATCCGTCAATACATCAGTATGAAAGTCATCTTCATGGTTGCGTTCGTAATTGGCTTGTTTCAAGACTTGGAGCGACTTCACTTCGTCGTAGTTCCAATTCAGTAGCTTATTTTGGTCAGCTTTTGATAAAACTTGTTTCCGCAATGTGGAGGGTTTAACGGTTTTCAATATTTCCTTAACCTTTTCCCGAGCAACACCACGCAAAGGTCTTGAGACTGGTACTCCTTTGTGATGCCTAACCTCACCCTTCGTTTTCCTTAACAGTATAAGTAATATTAATTAATTTGAAGGCAAAATCAGTTTTGAATCATTCTGTTAAACAGACTTCTAATATTTTCAAGAATTTTCGTAAACTTACCTGACTTGGACAGTAACATGTCGATCGGAGACATCCGGAGCCGTTTTTACTGAGAATGACCAGCTTGCGCTGCATGGAGCCTTACAAATTGCAAAAGCCATGAAGAAAGAAACATTTGGCTTATCTGCATTGTTATTAACAATCTTCTTGGTAAATCTTGGACTGCACACGCGTTGCTTCTTCGAAAATCCATTGCTCAAGACGTCCGTGTATGAAGACAAAACGCAGTAGGAATTTACATTACGACCCTTTTGCTTGTTGAACTGCGTTTCGTGCTTCATAAAACTTTCCCATTCCGACATGTTCAAACTAAACTGAAATTCAGTAGGCTCCTGGGCTGCATCGATTATGGCTGCGAATAATTAAGACCGGTGAATTATTTCGTGTTACAATTATATGCGAATTCAAATGACCTGTATGGACAAATGCTAAACGGTACCTCCACTGTCTTTTTGGTTCCTGTTTATTTCACGGGTTGTATTGAAGGATTCCGTGTCTTGTTTTTCTTCGTCGGACGAGTCTGAAAATATCCTTCTTTTAATACCTCGACCATTCTCGAAGTCCTCATTATAATCGTCATCTGTTATAATGGATGGCGAAAACGTGACATTCTTGATTGACGGTCTGTTTTCCTTGAGTGTGCTTTGCTGGAGCTGCTGCTCCTCTTCAGCTGCAACATAAAACGAAACATTAAATCAATCAGAAAAACCCACTTATCTTATCCTGCCACTTCCATACTTACATGACGACTCTGAAGATCTACTACGTGAATTGAGAGACTCGTCGTTACGATAGTTGTTCTGTAAGGCAGCTTTTGGTACGAAATTCAGTACTTCAGCTTCTTCCACTTCAGACTCTTCACTTTCGCTGCAATATAAGGGTATATGGGCGGATATGTCGTTCTGAGATTTTGGCATGGTGTCTTCTAACGAATATTCTTGGAAGTCTTGGTTGGAAGCGTCACAAAGTAGAGTTTCACCATGCAATCTTGGATACGTTGCTATATATTCTGGAGTGCCTTGGATTAGATTTTCATCGGAATGTGGACTTGACTGTATGTAGTCTTCGAGTTCGTCTAGCTCGTTTTCAGTAAATGTAGCTGTAGTAAGAATATAGCCAAATTAATATCTAGTTTTACATCCGCCGACATCACGTTTTTTAAACGAACACTTACTGAATAGGGCAGGCAGCTCGATACGTCCCGAGCATTTAACGCATTCGTACATCAAGTTTTTAGCCTTTTGCCACGTTACACCAGAACAAATGTGGTGATACCAATCCTCACAGTAATCACATTGGACACACTTCTCTTCCTTGGTTGGTTTGGACCTACACCAACAGTACACGTCCCCGGGATATTGATCGAAGTGCTGCCGGATTCTCTTCGGGTCATGCGACAAGTCAGCAAAGTGTTTCTGCAATACCAAAATCAAACTATAATAAGAAAACAGCCCAGTTAAAATTTGATTATTTCACAACAGATATTAATATTTTACCTGGATGTCATTTTTATTTTGCCGCCATATTTGCCTTAACCAGAATCTATGGCGAATATGATCTTTCCCGAATAATTTTACAGCCGCGGATGAAAATGGACCACTATTTCGGAGATAACCACCAGACAAACGATTAGGATTTCCTTCCGATGCTTCATGTAAACTTTTTGCAACTGCTTTGATATTCACTCCTAGCTCTGTCCACTCACTCACACATTGCACAAAACTGCGATTTAGCTGTGCAACTTCAGACATTTTGCCCTAATCGCCAACCTTTCGTTTAACAATATGTCTTTGATGGATAACGTGTTTCAGGAAAATAAATTTTATTATTTATATGAAGACGATTTCTGTAATAACTGCTGTAGCCCGCAAGTAAATACCAGGCAGGATTTGCCCAATTCTTTTCCGGATTTTTTAGAAAACCCACCGATACGTTCCCAACTCCACTAAGTGAGAACTAGTCCAAATTTTTACAGATTGTTGCATCAGCAGCGTTGGAATGGAAAATGTTTATTGCTTTTACCTGAAGTTCAATGGAAAGCCTTTCACTTAGCTACCAAGTTCAAGTTCATACTGTTTTCTTGGAAGTCGTGGTGATCTAATCTTTCTTGCATTTTCCAAGAAGGCTGACATGAAGGTATGGAGAAAATAGAATATGTTGTCATTGCCTCTTACTCGTCGTTGAATCATTCTTTTTATTGTCAATCAACGAGTCGTAGTATCTGTTCGTGAAATACAAAACTGGCTGACACATTACTGAATGCAAACAGGTAAATAATTGGATTTTCTTACACTCGACTTCCTTACTGTATCTGCGCTCCGAATCAAAGTTTTGAATTAAATTAGTCACATCATTAATTATTATACTGCATGAGTACTAAATAATTTTTTTGAATGAGGACTAAATTATTTTAAAAGCATGCAATAATAATAATAATTTAAATATAGTACTAATGATTATTGTTTTTTTGGCCCCCAGAAATGGAGTTTGGAACTTTCCTCTTCCTGTTTCCCTGTTTTTGTGGTTTTGTCTTCGGAGCCGAAGTTTATGACATAACACCACTGGGAGACTTGCATGACAGGGATGATCCCCGGGTGATTCCGAAAATTTTGCAACGATCAACACAGTTCAAAAAAGCGTTAGCAGGCTCTACCCTTGAAGACAGTTTCGGACAAGTACTACCATTTGCAGAAGTCCCATTTCATGGTGCAGAAATCCTCAAATCATCAAAGGAGATCGAAAACCACGAAGAAATATCCAACGGACAGCACGACCATGTGAATGACTCACCAATGGATTCCGCTTTGACCCAGGAGATGATCCGTACATTACAAATCATCGTGCCAAGTGGAGTGACCATGCTTATGGTGTACATATTTGTAAAAGCATTACGTCATTACCGCAGCAATCATGGATCACGTTCTGAATTAGCTCTTAATAGAATCGCAATTCCGCAACGAACTGCAAGCGATACCAGATGCCCTGATACTGCCAGTTTAGACATTACACTAGATTCACTCGATTGCGAAATATTTACATTCGACTAATTCTCTTGCGTATAACAGGTGTAAATGGGTTTATTCCACTGTTTCCATGTCCCGAACATTTTTGTTCTAAAATGAGTTAATTATTATATTTAACTCAAACAAACAATGTAAACTGCTTTTTACTTGTATTTATTTTGTATTGCGGATAAAAGAGTATACAGTATAATTTGATTTGATTCGTCAACTGATAATATTCGCAGCATGTAATTTTGCATAAATACTTTTGAATACCAAAAGCATGTATCCATATTTTGCCATCTTCTTTAGTTGAAATGGGCAGCAATTCTTTAGTATTCGTCCGAAGCATTTTATAACTGAATCATACATGAATGCGAATATCATTTTATCTCAACAGAAGCATAAATATAAAATCATCGATAAGGTTTCTACGAAAGTGTATGACCAGCCTAAATTAAAAATAAAATTCAAGTCACAATCCGGTGCAATACTATGGTCTATGTAAGACGGGAGTAAGTTTTAGAATCTGTTCTCAGAGAAACCATTTGTCATTTCATTTCCTGGAATAAACTCGAGAAAGCAGCATGAATGTGGATACTCCTCGTTTTGCCGAGTCTGAGGTCCTGAACATGAGTCATTAGAAAGGTTTATTTTATTGGATGTTTAGAATGGGGCTGGTTGAGTGGACTACAATGTAATGTAATAATACTTGAAGGAGTAATACTCCTATGGCCATAAGAGTTAAATGTCAGAGTACCGCGTAAGATTTTTATCCTCTTTCTCAAAATCCGGGATAATTCCACATACACTGACCTTGTACATGGTGGATGGGCATCCTTGTTGATTGCCTAGCTTCCTTTGCTGGACTGAGGAGTCAAAATTTTCGTATAAATAGTGCTCGATGGAAGCAAATATTAACACAACACCTCAAGCTCTCTACTTGACAAGTTCTCATTCTCTTATGAGTTTCTAGTAACCGAATTCCAAATAGTTTAACTACACCTCTGCCTTTTTTAAAGGATAGAATCTAGTTGTTGGATCAATATCAAGTTACGTACAGATTTCAGCATGATTGTCTTAATTTTTGCCTTCTTATGCTGCGCTGCCGCAGCTCCAGTTAGTCAGAACCGAACGCCCGAATCTTCGACGCCTACCATCTCTTACATTGACGCCTCTCTTGTCATGGGTATGTTTTTACGGGTTTTTTTCTGTTTGAATCGTTGCAATTTATTCACGCTGAATTCCTTTGTGGGTTTGTAAAGTTTTGCAGGAACTTTGTAGCAGGAATTAGGAAACGTTAGCTCATTATTTTATTTTTCGTTTTTCAGGTGCAAATAGGACCAGACGTGGCCTTCTTTCGGATGTTGGAAGTACTGCACTCTCGATTTTGAAGGAAGTTCCAGGGAGTGAGCTCCTTAACCTCTTTTCGGGAATTAAGAACTATTGGGGCTCCGCAAAAAAATTTTTGCAACATGGAGATCACAACCCAACCGATCTGGACGACACGGAGGATCTCGTCCGCCTGGGGAACTTTTTTATCAACGGTCAGCAGAAGCAACAGCTCATGGTGCAAACCGACTTGCTCAAGAACATGGCTTCCACTTTCAAGCAAGAACAGCAAGAAGTTCAACATATGGAGAGTTACATGGTTCGCATGTCTGACTACACGTTTAATATTTTAATTTGTGTAGGAATTTCAGGAGGATTATTATTAATTATAATAATTTGGTTTTATTGCGTGAAAATCAAGTCTAACTAAGTACCTTTCTCTTTAATGTGTTTTGAAAATTTTCTGTGTGTATAATTCTTTGAGACATTTCTAATTTAAGTTATCCTTCCACCTTCGTGGTGTTCTCAACAATTTCTTTGTGTATAATTATTTTAGTTTTTTCTAATTTTAGGTAGCCTTACTGAATATTATTTAGTTTGTCAATGAACTTATCTCGATTCGAATACTACAATATTCCATGATCAGTCTCCAATTCAATAAACTTACTAAACAAATGAAATCTAACCTTGCAGCTATCTAATTTGCCATTCGGCCTGGTCAGGCATCACGATTCATTCAAGGATTCAATACCATCGCGAAATCACGCTCTAAACAAGCATATTTTTTGCAGCATATTATTCTCGAAGTAGACTCATTAATTGCTCCGCATCTGATTCGGGCACAGTTTTGCCTTCAGGGACTCTTACTCGCACCAATAAAATATCAGGAAACTTGTTTACAGTGGAATTCGGCCGATTCGGGTAACCAACCATTCACCCGAATCCAATTCGGGTAAGGAAAAATTCACCCGAATCCGATTCGGGTACAGTTTTACATGTCAGGAAACTTGTTTACAGTGGAATTCGGCCGATTCGGGTAACCAACCATTCACCCGAATCCAATTCGGGTAAGGAAAAATTCACCCGAATCCGATTCGGGTACAGTTTTACATGTCAGGAAACTTGTTTACAGTGGAATTCGGCCGATTCGGGTTACCAACCATTCACCCGAATCCAATTCGGGTAAGGAAAAATTCACCCGAATCCGATTCGGGTACAGTTTTACGTTCAGTAACCCTTAGTTCAATGAATTACATGACAGGGAGGCCCTTTACAGCCTAATTCGGCCGATTCGGCTAAATTGACTTTTACAATTCGGCAATTCGGCTAACTTTACGGTCTCGTAGACGGTTTGGGACGAAGTAATTTTAATTTGATCGCGATGGAGGCTTTGAGTGAGTTTAATTTAATACCTGCAAACGGTCCGATAAGATTTCGTACCCCGAATTACCTGGAGGTTCTTGTTTCAGCTCAGTATGTTTATAATTGCCTTTCAAAATCGTATTGTATTTGATTGTATTTGTTTGATTTTTATGTTGTGCCATTACTTTGGGATTGGATGCCAGGAATAATTACATAACAATAATTATTTGTTTTCAGGAATCTCCTGGACCGTGATACATTTTCAAAATCGGACCCTGTTTGTGTTTTGTATCAAAAAGATTTACGAACAAACGAGTGGATTGAGATTGGAAGGACAGAACAGGTCAAGAATAACCTGAATCCATCCTGGAACAAAAAGTTTACCATCGATTATCACTTTGAAGAGAGACAAGTAAGATAGTTGAACTACTAAACAATAATCCTTGGCATTCGTTATATCACTTTGTACATGCTTAACTGTTTTAACTTTGTTATTTCAGTTATTAAAGTTTTCTATTTACGATTGGGACGGAAGTTCATATTCCCTTGCTTCCCATGATTTCTTGGGCAGCCTAGAATGCAGTTTAGGCGAAATTGTTGCAGCTCCAAACAAGAAGGTAAGTTTTCTGGGTATAGTAAATAAAGATACTTGTTGGAATATATACATCTAGTTGAAATTTGAATCTGGTTATTCTGATACAGTTCGAAAGGAATTTGGTACTGCCTAGACAGTTTGGTGGAAAAACGTCTACGATTCAAATTATTGCTGAAGAACTAGGAAGTAACAAAGAAGTTGTACATTTAAAAGTTAATGGCCGTAAGCTGGACAAGAAGGATTTCTTGGGTAAAAGTGATCCGTACATACAAATCGCCAAGAAGCTTAATGACGGAACATGGTTTAATGTGCACAAAACGGAAGTTATCAAGAATACGTTGAATCCTGATTGGCGACCATTTTCCGTGAGGGTTGCTTCACTGACGAGTGGTAATCCGGAACGATCATTGAGATTTCAAGTATTTGATTGGAACAGTAGTGGTGCGAGTGACTTTATTGGAGAGTTTGAAACGAATTATTCTCACATTTTGAACTGTAAGTGCGGTTTGGTTTGAATCACATATTTTTAAAAGAATTCGTCGCTTTGAAGTTATTTTATACAAACTTTTCTTTGACTACTTTTAGCATCAAAATCTGGCCAAGTCTCTTTTCCAGTAATCAATCCAGCAAAGAAAGAAAAGAAGAAATCGTACACGAATTCCGGAACGATTACTTTTGAATGGCTAAGAATAGAAGAAGAGAAAACATTTTTGGATTATATTCAAGGTGGTGTCCAGCTACATTTTACAGTTGCCGTTGATTTTACAGCTTCTAATGGAGATCCGAATCATCCTCAAAGTCTTCATTACAGAAATCCGAATTTTGATAACCAGTACTCGTTAGCTATTAAGTCAGTCGGTAAGTTGCAACGAAAGGTTGATTGAATCTTTAGTCATTTACAGTTCATTACCAGGTATCGTTTGATACCAGAAAATGATGACAGGTGTATGTAAATTATCTGTGCAGGGGAGATTATTCAAGACTACGATAGCGACAAATTGTTTCCTGCATTGGGTTTCGGAGCAAAGATTCCTCCAACGGGAAATGTGTCACATGAGTTTTATTTGAATGGGAATCTGGAAAACCCGTTATGTCATGGAGTTGCAGGAATCCTTGAAGCTTACCACAGATCTCTTAATACTGGTAAAGATAAATGAATGGTTTTGACTGATGTGTGGAATTGAATGTAAACAATGCTGGGATGTGCTAATAATTCAAGTTTCTGGTAATTACACAGTTCAGTTGTATGGACCCACATATTTTGCACCTGTGATTGATCACGTTGCTCGCTTTGCTTCCACATACCAGGATGGAAAGAATTATTTTATTCTCTTGATTATTACGGATGGGATAATATGTGGTAAGTTGAGTAATAGTGCAAGACCTTGGTGGTCATCTCACTGATGTGAGTTATAGCTCATTAATGAATGATTTTATCTATGACACTTGTCAGATATGGATGCCACGAAAGAAGCAATCATCAATGCATCCCATTTGCCAATGTCGATTATAATTGTCGGGGTTGGACAAGAAGATTTTTCAGCGATGGAATTCCTTGATAGTGATGGTAGACTATTACGACACAACAGCAAGCTTGCAGCCCGCGATATTGTCCAGTTTGTCGGTAAGAGAAGGAAACAACTAATATTGCTAACTTGAAATGCTTTCTTTTGCATGTGTGAAGCTACAAAATGAATGAGATTCCGGTGTAAATGATTAGTTTAGCTAGTTTTAGATTTACTGCTTTCCTTAACAGAAGTATTCGCAAATTTAGAGCTTGTTGGATTCATGGTGATTCGTCGCTCTTGTTTCTGTGTTCTACTGTTTGAGGGCTCTCACGTGTACCTAATTTGCTTGTAGCAAATGGATCTTAAACGGATACACGTTGCAGAAGCTAAAAGCCTTACTATTGTGTATACTGTGAATAGGGTTCCATGGTACTAAAAATGCAATCAGATATAAGTTTATGACGGATCATTCTTTCTAAATCCTAGCAGAGCAAGTAGAGTCTGTATCAAATGGACACACGTTATACGTGTAAGAATTTCTCCTCTTTTTTGCTGTAAGTCTTGTCAGATATTTTAGGAATGCGGTAGTTAGCGACTGGGAGCAGTTAAATGTGACGCAGAGATTACGCCTAATATGAGTCTAAGCTATGCTACAAAATGGGAGCTTTGGTGGATGGTTTTTTGAAAAATTGCTTTCATTGTATCTTTCAGAATTACGGAAATATTTGACAGCAGGGGCTAACTTCAATAGCCATTACAACAAAACTAGTCTCGCTAGAAGTGTTCTGGCAGAGCTACCAGATCAGCTGGTACTTTGGATGAGAAAGCTTAAACCCGTTTGCCCTTAATCTCTCTTTCAAACTATGTCAAACCTCAACCAGAGTTCAAATCTACTTGTGATTCGCTTCCTCAATACGCTTCCTTCTAACTATACTTGAACGTTTGGTTTTAAAGCTACGCCTATTTGACCTTATTCAGGCTGAAACTAAATTGTAATTTATTTAATTTGTGGAACTCAAGTACAAGCAATTTGTAAGTTCAAATCTACGAATCTCTTAATCCTTATGGTATGAATGGCACCATGAGTGTACGTGTCTGGATATTAGTGGGTTAGATCTTTTCGTAAGCTGTGTTAACCAGTTTGAAGCTTTAATTTATGTGACAGCTATTTTATAAAACTATTTAAAATAGATTCTATTTAAATATTATTCTAATGCAGAATTGCAGCGCTTTATACAAATGTACGGGAACAATACCAGTGGTACGAGTCAACATTTGGCGAAAGAAGTCCTTGCAGAGATTCCAGTTCAAGTTTGCCAGTCCTTAAGTCGATATGGTTCTTCCGGATCGGGGCGAAACGTACCTATGAGACCTGTCATCACTACCGCTATTTAAAGTGACAAAAAAGCGAAGCAGATGATTCCGATGTGTCAAATAGTACATTACTTCTATCCATGTATACCTGTGCCCAATGCCAGAATTTGTTGTGCCAATCGTTAATGAATTTATTTCTACCGATGATTTCAATCGACCAAGTACTGATACAAAGTTTTGGATTGTATTCTGACAAATATGTACTGCTGTAAAAAGTGAGTGTACGCGTGATTATTCTCTATCACTAATTAAGTTTTATGCCTGAATGAAATTCGCATCAAGCAAGCTAATGTAACGCAAGATGCAATCGTCGGATTAGATTGACTTTGCAAATGCACAATTTCGGTTTTTTTCTTACGATTTTATGAAACTAATTTTAGCACCTAACCTTAATGCGCCATGTATGCGATTCGCGGTGTTACGCCCTTAAATAAATGCTCTTGGCCATGATTATTGAAAAAAATTGAGTACATTTTTATTTGAGTAATAAATATATATATTGTCTTTTTTCAATGCGAGAATATATATGAATATTTTTTTCTATACACATAACAAAATGGAGGTCAGTAAGTGTTTTCCACAACAATAAATCGGTATTCATACGTGCTGACCTCCAACCCTCCAGGAGTAGTAACCAAGTTACGAAGACTGCTTGATGTTGGCTAACAAGCAGGGTCCAGAAGGCCGACTAAAAGACTCTTGATGGCAAAATGTTGAGGGAATATTTTGCAAAATCTCGTTTTTGAGTACTTCACGGTAAACTTTTTTTAAGACTTGAGCAAGTTTTCAAATAATTCACGTATATGGCTGCAGAAGTTCTACTAAATTCTAAAAAAACTGATTGGCGATTCATCTTTGAACTTATGAGGGTAGTTGCAGAGTAAATAATAGAAATAAAGAAGTGGGTTTGCAAAATAATGCAAATTAGTAGAAAAACTATCACGCACTTAAAAATTATGTATTGAATTTGTTAGGTGGTAGAGCTACCAAGCAAATCAAGCTCATAACAAAATGTCTATGCAAACCAAGAGAGCAGATGGGTATCTAGCAACTACAAATAGATACCCATTTTTGTTCAATGGATCTAGTACTTACATTTGGCCTACCGTTTAAAATATCAAGTCTCTCATAAATAAGCAATTTAAAGATGTGAATATACAGGAAGACAAGAAGACTAAACTGACAAAGGATTACTTTAGAGTCAATAAGAGTTGCTTCAAACCTAAGCTTTTGTGAGCTGGAAAACTTGAAAGACTATGTAGTTTGGTTGGTGGAGCGTCGAAAATAACTGTCGAAAGGGATTATCTCTACGTTACTAATTGATGGAAGGTGAAACAGTGAGTAAAGTACTTACCCGGCTGTAATATATATCCGCGTGAATGGTGGTCAGACCAAGAGTGGAAAAATTTCTTGCTCAGTTTTTTTCACAGAAAGTTGGACGAGCTTTCGAAGAGGCATACGATTTTATCTCATAAAAACGGTAAGGATTCATCCGGAACTGATGGGAGGTGGTTGAGAGCGGTACAGGTGTTGAAATGGACACTTTGAATCGTTACATATGCCTCGCAACTCAAAGAAACATAACGATGTAAAGGGATCAACACCTTTGCTCAATAGTGGAGTATCACTGTGAAAAAATGTGAGAAAACTTAAATGCAAACTGTTTGTACTCACAAATCCGTCCAACGAGAGGCTAATTCAAGCGGTGAAGAGATGAAGACGAAACGGAAATGGAACAAGGAGACTGAAAATAAAGGTTAATAATAATAACAACATAAAAATTTAGTTTCGTACCTTGACTTGGTCTCCTCACGTATACTCTCCAGAGGAGATTCATATTTTGAGTAGCGGACTACAGGAAGGAATTTATAAGACGGAGGAACATACGGTTCCGGAACTAAAACGTCTTTAAAATAATTCTTGGGTAATCTAAAAACAGACTCCGTGTCCATAGCACTTGAATCATCATCACTCACGTTTCCGTATTTAGTTAATCGTTTAAAACCAGAAAGAACGGGAAAACTTGGTTCGAAATAATCTCGTGGCTTATTATTGTTCCGGCGTTTATGCCATTTGGAGGTTTGTGGAGCTAATTTCCATGGAGAACTTTTACTACCTATCGCAGTTGAAGTCAGGCTGGCACGTTTACCTCGCAAGCTAAACACTGATCGTCGTAGTCTATTAGCTGCAACAACACTAGGAGATGGTGGTACGTGTCGGAACTGGAGCCGACTATATTTCCCATTAACAGACTCTTCGTATGGGCTATTTAAGCGTGCGATGGACTTTCTCAACTTACGATAGTCCTCTTTAAAAACTACATTCTGCCTTCGAACCTCTACTAACTTTGACTTCATTTCTAACGCACCAACCGAAGGAACTCGATAATTTGGACCCCTCAGCTTTGTTCCTTGGGATTTACATTGTTTTACGAGATCAAGACACTGCTTCCTCATTGTTAACGCTTTTGAAGTTAAACTTTTCCTGTGCTTATCATGCCCCTGGAACGTTACGAGCGTGCTCTCTAATTTCTGCTCGGCTATACGAAGCTGTTTTCGTAATTTCAAGACAGCCTCTTGACGTGACTTTATCACAACCTTCAGATCCGACATCTTCACCATTTCCGATAACAAGGCATTCAGTTCCCGGTTAATATCCGTCCTGAAATAACAATTACCAAAAGATCATCAGCCAGCAGGTTGGTAAACACGTGAATTGTCGTGAATTTCTTATTTTAACGATAACAATGCATCTAAATACAAAACAACATGGTCCACCTTGAGGATATTACTCCGCGTTCTGTCCGCTTCAGCAGCATGTCACTCGAATCTTCCATCTTTTTTAGCAACGCCGCTTTTAAAAGCCTCTCTCGTAAGTACAATTCTTCTCGTTCTTTTGACATCGGTCTTTTCGACACTGCTTCTGCTAGGCGAGGTGCAGCAGTCAAAGCTCTTGTTGATAATGCTCCATTGAGGGCTTCCTGCTCATCTTCTGATTCCGTTTCCAGAAGTTTGTCTGCAGGAACAAAACTAATAACCGGACTGATTTCCTCGGCTTCACCATCTTCGTAAAGTAATGCTTCATTAGTGGTAGATTCTTCAACTTGGTCCTCTTGTTCTGGGATTGTTCCACGCTTTGATTCTGTGGTAGCCAGTTCGGTTTCTAGATTAATTCCTTCAGTATTCACATTGCTTTCCTCCATAACAACTTCGTTAGAGGATGCAGATTCTTTCTCGGGTCCTGAGGAGTTAGCTGTATTTACAGATAAAGATAAATCCACTGCTTCCGCCGTCTCGTTTACATTCACGTTGCCTCCCAAGATCCCGTCATTAGCTGCGAGGTCAGTTAGAAGGATTTCTTCAGTTGTCATGGGGATGTTAGTTGCAGCCACTTCTCTCATTTCAGATACTGCCACAACTGCTTTAACTGTTTTGTCAGTAGCCTGGTCGGGTATAGCCCTGATTGATGCTTGTGCCGCTTTCGGTGATTCAGTAGTTGTTCCTTGACCGATCTCAGCAAGAGGTGGTCGGATTTCGTTACTAGTCGGTGTAAATTGCAATCTTGAAGCTGATTTCGTCCCTACTGAAGGTTTAGCTTTTCCGGGTGATTTAGATGAAGTAGAGCTTATTGTGCGAATTCTGCCGTTCAAGTTCTCTGTGGATCTTCCTTTCTTCGCCTCTCCTAATTTTTCATTCGCCTTTTCTTGCTTCCGCTTGATTCGCCGCTCAGCATCAGCTAACTGCCGCTTAAGTTGAAGATATTCTTCCCGCTTACTAGCTGTCATATGTTGAAGTGCCTAAAATCATTCAACCAAATTCAGAAAAGTGTCACGGGTAGCCGTAAACAAATAATAAATTTAGTACATCTTACCTCAGGGCTTAATACGGGCCGTTTAACTTGCATAGGCAGACGGGGCTGATCTCTTGAATTTTTCAGTAAGTTGTTCAAGGATGTCTCAAAATCTGCGGATAATGACGCGCTACTCTTTGTGCTTGTAGCCGGTTGTGTAATCTTGCCGTTCCTAGCGGAAGAAGCTCCATCGGACGGTGCTCCAGAATTTCTGTTGTGCTGGTAATCTTCATCTGAAGAGGAATCGTCATTTCTGATAGGAATGATTAATGGAGTGTGCGCTACTCTATTTGCTACAGTGATGGTTAAGTTTTTGAGCAATGGGTCCGCGTTCTTATTGTAAACATTTTTCTTTAGCAGATTCGTATTTATAACAGTGCGCTGAATGTTTTGAAGTCCGCCTACGTTGGAAGCACGAGCGGAAGGTGTATTCAATGATTTTTCAGGCAGCTTTGCAGGTACATTTTGTTGAGGTAACTGTGGAGTATCCGTATTGACGATACGAACTATTTGTCTGTTCTTGCTCCGAGAATTTTGGAAAGATTTAGTAATTCTCACGCTTTGATCGAGGCTTGGAGGCGCAGCATTAGATGATGCAACATTTTCCTTTGTAGATCGACTCACAATAACTTCGGGGGTAACAGGCTCCTGAGACGGTTGGTTGATAATTTTTTTCCTGGCGATATCCAAAAGCAGCTGTGCTCGAAGTATTTCTTCGTCTTCTATTAAACTATCTTCCTCTACCGTGACAGGAGACACCCTTTGTGGAACATGCTTATCATTATTCACAGATATCACGATATCAACATCCTTTCCAATAGTATTGCTCCGTTTGACTTCGTTCTCAACTGTGGCTTCTTGAACAATTTTACCTGAACTATGCGACAAGTTTTCGTCTATATCCGATCCCTTTGTACTACTGCTGCTCTGAGGTTTGATTAGTGAAGGCGAAATATGAGGTGGTTGGCATACTCTTAAATTACCACTTTCGCTTAAAGAAGTTGAAGATGCATGAAACTTTGGCGAGGCTATGCTGGCATTTGCGCTTATGTCTTCCCGTATATTAATGTTTTCTTTGCTAGAATTGCGTCTTCGAAAACCGAATTCGGCTAATCCGTCGTCTCTTCTTGATGACTCAAATTTTTCTTGCGTAAATTTACTTGAGGAGGTTGAAGGCTGTTTCTCTTGACTTCCAGAGGAAATAATTGTTTTGAGAGGATGAGAATTCAAGTCTGGAGATTCCTGGTGTTGGTGATAGTCATTTTCGACACTAATGACATGTTTCATTAAAATCTCAGCTCGAACTTCTTCAGGTGAAACCGCACCTGTGTTAGTTGATTCATCGCTGGCTTGTTTCAACAGATCGCTTAAATTTTCTGGAGGTTTTAACTTTGCTTCAGGTATTGGCGGAGGTAGCAAACTTTGTGGCAGCTGGAATGGATTCGGTACAGCATTCGGAACCTCAGGAGCTGGCCATCTAGACGGATACTGCATGGAGAAATTCTGCCGACAATCGACATCGAAAAAGGCATGGCCAAATGGCAAATCTGAATTGCGTACTCCGTCATTTATCATATGAACCCCTTGGTCAGGAGATGATTGAGGAATCGCGAATCTAGGCACCATTGGAAGAGCAACGTTGTGCACAACATATGAGTCAGTCTGATAATTCTGTAAATGATTAAAATTCTGCTGCGTGGGAAGAGGCGCTGGCGTTGGCAAAATTCCAGGACGAGGAGCTGCATTAAAATTAGCTATGAAGGGATTAAACCGCATGTCTACATCCCCTGTTACAATAGGTGGAAGCGATACGAAGGGTGTTGGTGCAAACTGCGGATAGTTAATCAGTTCCTCGCCATTAGCCTCGCCAAGTTGAAAGTTACGATCTGTTTCCCCTTCGGCGATAGCGTTGGCTCTCATATTACTAGATGTCGGTATTGTTGACTGCGCCATTGTATCACCTTGAGTTCCTTGTTTTTGAACTGTAGTATTTTCTCGTATTCCATTCCTTTCCTTCAAAGGTATAGATACCGAAGACACGGGATTTCCAGGAATAGGTCTGGTCTGACTCAAGCTTTCCAGTTCCTTTCTGAAATCCTGATCTTCTTGAACAACTTCACCTTGATCCTCATCATCAGGTGTCGGTGAATAAGGCGAATACAACCCGGCGATGGAATCATTTAAAGGGTGAGATGCATTTTCGTCATTTGTAACACCGTCCTTGTAATTACTGAGTAGGGCTTCCAATGCCTCCTTCCTTAATTGCAATTCACTAACGTCCTCATCATCTGATGAATCCGACTCGTGACTAGAATCCAGGACAATGAGCAACGGAGGGGTTTTCGGTGGTGGCGCCACTGATATTATGGAATCATCAGAGTCTTCTCCTGATTTATCTTTCAGATTGAGCGGGGTAGCAAATATTGAATGACGTGGCGGTGGAGGTATCTTCATTGATTCACTATTCGTACTACGACGGGCGTCTATAACAGGCAAATACGAATGTGGATAAACAGTACAGAAAGAAGACTGACCGGCTATTTCAAGCCAGTCAGTCAATCCTAAGAAATATTGTTAGTTTACCGATTCTTCTCATCCGAGAAGGGGAGGGATTCCTTGAAATTCTCTGTATGCGTCGCCTCGGTGGCGTTCTCGACCTGGAACGGGATCTGTGTAATGATTCCAACCTCCTTCGATGAATATTTTCCTGCAAACGATTACGATATTGTCGGGGCAATTCTGCCGAAGGGCTTCTAGATATCCGTCGAGGTCTTTTACTATCACCTGAAAATAGTTACGAATGTTTCATGTTTGGTTTCCATCCTTTTGGCAGTATACCCACCATTGCTAATCTTTATTAGTTTACAACTTACTTGAACTGTCATGTCTCTGATGTATGCGCTTCGGGCGTGCAACGCTAGCTCTAGGTGGTGGTGGTGGTGGCAATGCAGGTGTGTTTCTAATTTTCTTTATAACAGTTGACCGCAGCTTAGTCGGGTGAGCTAAGCGTTTGGATTTCGCTATTTTTGCATCATGGCGTTTGTTAGAATCTGCTGGTTTCTGGGACTGATTTTGGCGTTGCTTTTGCCTTTGCTTGGCAGGGTTAGCATCTTCTACGATTTCACCTTCTTCAATATCCGAAGCCATCCTAGTAGACGTACTAGAGCAAAAAGATGAGAACAAATGCTGCTTATTTCCGACTGATAATATAATGGTGAAATCTCGTTCCTTGAGCGGTCCACAAAACTTTTGACTTTAAACCCCATCAAAATGGGCTCTATCAGAATTGCCTATGTTTAGGCTCCTTTAGGTTGTGTTAAATTTTAGTAGAAAAACTTGCGCACTTATGCCACTATGCAATAAATATTTGAAGACATGTATAAACATCAGTTTCTCGGTTCGATGTGCAATCATGGATTCCCACTCACTCAGACACTTGTTCACTTGTCCCCACGATTGCGAGAGCTGGAACAATGTTATCAGTCAGTCAGATAGGCGAGCTTGGTTTGAGATGAGCGTAATTAAGTTCCCTCTATCAGACATACGAAATCACATGTTAAATAATTCCTTTGTGTATTTTAGGTTAAAAGAAACCCTAAAACATCAAGACTATTACACAACCGCTACTTAATCTAACCTAGTTACGGATTTTGTTAAAAAATATGGCTAATTGACTGTTAGAAGTTGATAGAAATTAGCTTTATGATTGAAAAGGAAAATGTATGTCTATAAGGTTCACTTATTTTAAAAACTACGATGAATTCCACTGCTCCTTAACTTTTCTAAACCTTTCAACAGGATGTGGCATCTGCCAGCTCTGTTCTGATACGAACGCATGCTTCTCGTAGAATGACACAAGGGCTGTAAGAAAGCTTCAAGCTATGTAAATGTAGGAGTTTAAAAAGATAAGGAAATCATTTAGGTTTACACATGCAGAGCATTGGAAATGGTGAGAACCAGTCAATACTACAATTCAACTCAAAGATTAAACGAATAGATCCATACGGGTAGATTCTGACATGACTACAGTATGCTAAAGATTTACCAAGCTCAAAGATCAAAGATAATGCATTCCTCGCAATCTTAACGACTTTATACTAATCTTACGTAACTGTGGACGATTCGTGAAGCTACAGTGATTAATTGCAAAGCAGAATATAAACAAGACTCATACGAATTGTGAGTCTATCAACGAGATTAACAGCGCATGGCTTGCCAAAAACTGCAAGTAATTTGATTCATTAAAGTATATACTGCTCCGCGTGCGTACTCGTCAGTACGTAATTACTACTTCTCTTACCATTAAAAAACAAGAAGGGTTACGCCATAAAGCAACTCATTAAAGATACACAACTGCTCACTTTAACTGCTATGCTAGGGGAACGCACTTCAATTATACTGTTGTCTTATGCCTTTCCAATGAATCAATCTACTAACTATATGGGGCTATCGTTTAACGATCTCTGATTCATCGACTGGTTCCTTCAAAGCATGATGCAGCTGCTCTACTCTATGCGCGTAGGTAGGTGTACATGTAATAATTATAAGATTTACATGACATCTTTCGCAATTAAGACTCTGCCCACAAGGAAGATTTTGCCTGGACAATGAAAAAAGGTCACTAAAGTCATCAGCATACTTTGAAAGTGCCGGAATGATAACAATGTAGGAGGATAAGAACTATTGTCACCTTCTCAAGCTCTATCGACCCAGGCGCCGTTGACATGGTCCGTTAAACATAAGACTGAGACTGATCACCTTTTCAATTCAAGCTATACAATTAAATCCCCAAAAGATAAACATGCAATAGATTTACACTAGGTTGTACGATCTAAAAGACGGGCGTAGAAGTAGAAGGCCCCAGGAATTTTTACACTGTTTGACTCCATGCCTCTGAAACGAACTGGGCGTAAATGCTAAAATACCTTCTCAAGCATGCTATGGTTACCATTTCATACAGATATAAACAAAATTACCTTTTACAAAATCTTGTCAAAACTTCATCCCGTTTTCGCTTCTTGAACCTCAACATCACTCCATTCATATTTTACAATTTGCACAAAATATTTACATTCTGATTCCACCCCTAGAATAATTAACTGCAATTGGAATTCCAAGCCTACCTACACCCACCATACATATAAATATAAAATTTTCAATTAACCAACAACCTCAAGGCTACGCGAATATTTTACAAAAACACATAAGACGACGGGTGTTGAACAAAAGAAAAATAGAACATGTAACTGATCCAGGCACAAACCTAATTACAACGTAGTAATGCAAGTTTAATGCATCGTTACTGCTGTTTTCTCATTTAAAAAATTAATTTTATCCACACACATTTATAGCGTTAAATAATTCCACATCGCGTAATTTTATTACGTAATATTGCAAACCTATACAAGTAAGTGAAAGTTAACCTCTCGTAAAGAATTATGTTCGTACATGTATGTTTCGCGCACATGCATATTTTCTCTCGACACAGTGTTTGAATGAGCCCGGTCGAACCATAGAGTGAACAAACAATGTGCAAGGGACCGTTCCTATATAACATTATCTAAATGCCCCTTTTAATCCACAAAAATTATGAATTTGACAACCTGTTTAGTTTAAGTTATCCAATATAGTAAGATTTAATAAAGATAAATATGTGAAAACCACGATTGCTTTAGCTTTTGGTAATATTAGCTCCATCAGAACACATAACATCATGATTTTGGTAAAGTAAGTAATGCCGACGAGATACGTTTTTTACGTTCATATGAGCCGCCCTTACCGACGCTTTATCTACATTGTGAGATATCGTGGAGCCTGCTTAAATTTTTAAAATTTTTGTTCGCTATCAATTTTTTTCGAAAACTTGCGTTTCAAAAGGGCGGTATGGTAATCACGGACTTTAGTTAATAAACGACCTTATAGATTTGATTGGTTACGTTATGGTTCCTTGTAATTCAGAATTGAGAAAACGGGTAATCGAATTAATGTCAATAGTTTTAGTAAAGAGTGACTTCGTTAATCGAAAATTCCTTGAAGAGTTCTCACGTGCTTGCTTCTAACGTGGACTGCAGTCAGAGATATTTAACGGATTGAAAATTAATTTAAACTAATTGCTGACAAGTCATGCAGTGCAATCGTTTAAGGTTAATTTCTGTGACTTTGGTGCGGTTATCACGGTTAACACATTGCAAACAGCGCAATCAAAATGTAGAGTTCATATCACCATTAAACCTCTTGCGTAAGTTCGACCAGCATTTTCTTTGATATTCATTTTCGCTTGCTGCTCAGTTATTTCAGTCGTGACTGTAAAATGTATTATTCTGTTAATAGGTGAAAGTCGAAGATACGCTGGACACAGTAAATGGGCTAATATAAAGCATGTAAAAGGACTGAAAGATGCCCAAAAAGCTACTGATATATCCAAGTTTGTACAACGCATTCAAGTTTCAATTAGAGGTTTGTTACGCATTAAATTTGTCGTAATGTTATTCTTGCCTACAGACGTGTCTCGTATTAATTCACAGTTTTTGTAATACAGAGGGAGGAGGCCCAGATCCGAGGACTAATACAAAATTGGCAAATATCATTGAAGATGCGAAGGCATCAAAAATACCTATGGCTACCATCACGGGAGCTTTAGAGCGGGCTGTACGTCATTTATACTGTTTGCAATTGCAACTTGATGGAATAATTTAAGCATGTTTGTAATTGATGTTTGCCTCAATGTAGAAAAGTAAGCCTGAAGGGAAGAGCGAGCAATGGGTTTTAAGAGGTCCTGGACGAGCTCTGATGCTTGTCGATGTACTGACGGATAATAGGATACTAACCAGAAATGAACTTAACACAATTGTTAAAAAGAATGGGTGAGTTCATATGTAATATATCGCTGAAGCTATTGACATAATGCAAGTGAAGCTTGGGTACAAAGCGAGCTGGCAAAATTAATTTTGGGATTTTAAAATTTCAGTGCTATATGGCTAGAGGAAAGCAGTTTGAGACAATTCCAATGTGAAGGGAAGATACTGTGTTCAAAATATAACGATATACCCATCAGTGATGAATGCTTAGATACAGCGTTGAATGATGCCATTGAGGCGGGCGCTGGGGATGTAATAATTGAAGCAGACGAAGATCATGGTAAAGTTTTAGAGTTTGATGTAGATCCACGAGATTTGATGAAGGTGAAGCACAAGCTACGCACATTAGGATATACGGTCGTGTTTAGTGATTTAATATATACTCCAGTTATGTTAACTAAAGTAAATGAAAATGACATGAAAAGTTTGTTCTTACTACGTGAGAAATTGTTAGCAAATCCTTATGTTATGAATGTGTACGATAACGTGAACGAGAGTTGATGATAGTCATTCATAGTAATTCATTTGGAGAAAACCCTCTACAAAATAAATTCCGCATCTCTTATGTCTCTACTATACTGTTATTATGCTAGAGTTGGCCAAGTTAAACTTCATCTAAATATCACAGTATAGCTTGCTGTGGCTCAAAGTTTCATGAACCAACAAGGACATGGGCAAGGATTCGGGCTCTCCGTGAATTGTGAAATGTGGCTAACCCTAGGGGACTAATGAAGTCTATGGAAGTATTGGTATCACTTTTAAGACAGAAGATGATGAGACACGTGGTAGGTACAGAAACAGAACACAAATTCGGAATGTTCTGAGTCCCCAAGTCCTTGTAACAGCATGATGCTCGAAGGATCTGGTTCCAGAATGCCTCTAAGTACGCACTGTAATTTTTGTCACCTCTATGCATTACGGCATTAGTACAACATTGAGAAAATTCACTTATTGTAATGAAACCAATACAGAAATTGGTAATCCACATGATTCCCACTAACTTCCGACTCTAGAACAATGATGAATCAATTGATATTCTTTACAGCTCTGCAGAAATTGAACGCCATAAACGGTATTTATTGCACTATTCTGTGAAATATTACTCGAAAGATGCGCGGCGTGAGTCAAACAATCATCCCGCACGACGCTTAAATCACATGCACACAATAACCACATGTACTTCACATCGTGTTCAGTCTCAAGTATATTCTTCAATATTCCTGTCATATCACTACTTCGCTGATAAAGTATAAAAAATAGTCGTGTACAAAAGTTTTACTTGAATTGGTTATCAATAATGTCCGAGGTAAGATAAAAATTTCATAAAGATGAGAAATTCATGACTCCTGTAAGGGAATCAACTGAAAACGTATGTGCCATTATTGCTCTTTCAAACTGAATATAAAAGCCTAAAAAATGTCTATAGATATTAACTGATTTGTTTTTTGAACTCTGTAAACGTCCAGAACATTGTTTCCTAAGTAAGAGTATCTGATTCTGTCCAATTAGTTGTAATGAAATAGGTCAATCTTAACAAGTCTGCTATGTGTCTGATGAACGAGATTCCAATGCTACAATGAAAATGCGAGGATTTTAAATTGGAACAACAATACTTCACAGCATGAAACGCTCATTACCAGCGGGCAGAACTGCTCGATAAAATCAAATCTGTTTCAAATCCTTTGCAAATGAGCAGCCTAAAGAACTAACGGCTCCAATCCGAAAGTTTTTTCCGGACGAAGCCTTTTCATAAGTATTGCGGGACAGAAAATCTTTAGCTATGGGTCAACTTTGTCAAGAGGAAAGCTTAAACTTGAAAGGAGAAAGGCACAGCCAAGGATTTAAAATTACCCTATTATAAATAATGTGTAAGTTTTAGCCTGATAATACTGTGAGCAATCAAAAACAAGACTGTGCAAATTAAGATCCAAATCCAAAGTGCCCCACCGTACACTGTATGGTACGCTACAAAAATATGGTAGTCTTTCTGGTACATGTGCAGAAAAGCATTTCTTCTTGTAGTTATCTTAGCAACATGTAGTATGTTCATTGCCTATTTAGAAAATTTACCATGTCAATAGTAAGCTGAACTACCTGTTTGTACGTCTGCTTTATCACTAATAGCTGCCAAACTGGTGCTCGATGAGTATGATTCTTTTTGAAGCATTCACTCACATGCTAGAGTGATACATTCGAAGAAGATGGTAAAGCCACCGTAGATGTTAACGAATTTTGAGTTACGGAGTTCCCAACAGCCACAGGGAAATTTCCTTCTGTCCAATGAATCAGGAAATGCTCTGGCAATTCGGATGCGGCCAAGTGGTCTTTCAGTAACACATTTGAGTAGCCGCCATGCATATTGTAAGCCTCGTTTTCCCTTGCTGGGTCCTGACAAAGCCGGTACAGATCTAAATAGAATTTACAAGCAAATCTTAATTCACGGAACAAGCATCAAATCCAATGATAAAGTATTTGGAAGCACATTTTACCTCGGAGGACAGCAGATGCCCACAATTGTACATGCACATCAGGAATTTTTGATGCCAGTTGCATTGCAGGTGTGACCATATTCATACTTTCCCTACTGTTCCCGAGAGATAAGAAAATATGGCCTAAAAGCACTAATGAGCATGAAGTGAGCCGGTTAAGATCTTCAGCATTTGCCATTTTCAAACTCTCTCGGAGATATCGCCTGTAAGTTCACAAAAACGAATATTTATACATACATACGGGTCAAGGGAGGTATCGCAAGTGGCGATACAATAGTATTTAAAGCTTACTTGGCATCATTATATCTGGCTTGGAAAAAGGACTGCAAGCCTTGGACGTAATATGCTGCTGCTCGCAAACTATGTGAGGCTGACGGCAAGGTTTCTGGATTGATCCTGTCCAGTAAATTTGCGAACTCCGCCTCTCGTTTTGTCCGTAAGTAAACTATAGCTAAGTTTAAATGCACAAATGTCCATAGCTCACGCTCTTGAGAACACTAAAAGTAAAAATAATAATTACATTAGCTCGATACGCTTACGCAAGTAAGTAACTTGTGTAGCAAATGTCTATACGCCTTTCGTTTGTTTACAAATTACTTACTTGCAAGGCTGCCGTAAACTGTACTTCTGCTGCATCCATGCAATTCATTGCCATTGCATACAACCCCAGCAAGGTGTGTAAGGGGGCTTTGTGGGTAAGTAATAATCGAGGATGCTGTTCGCAAAGGGCACACGCCTGTGAGATTTCCTAAAAAACCAAAAATGTAACCAAACGCATGAATGAAGACTCGCAAAAACTCAAAGTAGGTTCTCTTTCCAAAGGAAAGCAAATATTTTTGAAATTACCTGCAACGCTAGAGTTTTGCTTCCCATGACTAACCGACACATGATCATTTGCTCCAGGAGTAACATGTGAAAAGTGCTTAGAATCGGCTGCTGCTCCAAAACTGAAAGCATGAAGTTGGCGCATTAGAATTCCATCGCTCAAAGTGGCAGAAGTAACTTCAAAAGTAAAGTAAAATCTGGATTCATTAGGAAAAATTAAGTGCACTTACTTTTGAGTTTTTCAATTTGAATTAAGGCTTTGTCCGTGTACTTTTGTGCTTTGTCAAGATAGCCGCCTTGCATAGAATGCATGGAGGTAATTAGGTACACAAGAACGCATAAATGTTCTTTAGGCATCCACATGAATGCATCTCCAGCGTTATCAAGGACGAGTTCTGTTGTAAAATTAGTAATTAGGTTTAAAGTTTGAAAAAAGTTTCGTCAGGGAATTACTAAAAATCGCATATTATAAGCAAAGAATCACTACATAGTTTACCTTCATCCGAGGGCCAATTCGGCTGAGTAATGGTTTGAATGCTTTGCTGCAGTTGTTTTAAACTTGGTTTCACACTTTTAATTTGTCCAGCCATTAAATAATGACAAACCTACGAGATTAAATACAACACATTTTAACTCAAATGTTACTTTGCCTGCAACTTATTCTAGTGAGTAAATCTTAAACTTACCTGAAGCACTAAGAAGAAGACTTTGAGATATTCTTTCTGATAAGCATTTCCTTGCCAAGCTTCCACCAACATGCTAGCTTGTTGTAGAAGAGGATGGACGTCTTGAAACTTTTTTGCAATAAGAAGCAGCTAGAGGATTGAGGAAACATAAAAAATTTATACCATCACATTCAAAACCTCATTTGGCATCATTCAACGCAAACCTCAACGGTTCCCGATTTTAATAACCTGTATATTTGAAGCCTGCAATAAATTATCTTACCATAGCTTTGCTGAGAAGAAATAGAACTCTTGTGTAATGGGCAGAAGAATATTCTGCAAATTCTACCCCAAATCCCAATAAACTACAGGCCGATTGGTAGTCCCTTTCCGATGCATGGATTTGCTGTTAGTCAAAAAAAAATAATTAATGGACGCAGTAATTTCCCATGAATCCCTCGATTCAGGGAACTTTGTGCAATGACATGATTATACTATTATAGTGAGACAAGGCAATAAATGCATTAACTTACTGATAGTTGAAAAATGAGCCTACAGTGCCAATAAACACTGGCATTTGAAAGTTCAATAGCTTTTCGTAAAAGAGATTTGGCGAGATTAGCTTGATTGATCTCAATGTAAAGTGTAGATAGTACACTGGCAGCTTCAAATTTCACATCATCAAAGTTATTAAGAGACTGGGAGAGGTACCACTATAAGAGGGAAAAAATAAAACTTGATTATGTTCCAGTCATAATCATACTTGTAATCATTCATTTATTCACATTAGCTCGTAAATGAAATTCAAACAGCAACAATTTGACTTACCGCCTGTTCCAAGTTTTGCCTTGCGAGATCAGTATTTTTCGTATGGACTAATAAAATGTTCCCTAATTGAAGATGTGTTCGAGCTTCGACACGTGTTGGCGGTTTGAAATTGAACACAGCCTGAAGACATTGTATACAGCATTTGATGTTTGGAGGACTTGAAGTCCTAAAATATTCCGCTATACCTAACAGGGATAGATACCAGGCATCCTGGTTGTTGGAAGCCATAATAGCACCACCGTTAGTGGTGCTATTAGAGTTCTCCTGGAAATAAATAGTTGGGCCTTTTTGGAACGACTCGAAAAATACACCTCCGACCGAGAGCAACTATTTGCTCCCTACCCTCACGACTACAACACCAACACTTTCCTAACTACCAATTATCTTTGAAAGATGCCGTCGATTTAGTAACACACTGAGTAACACGCAAATCCCCTTTTCCTGCGAAAGACTAACTTTTATACAGAAAGCTTCCCCCAATACTGTTCCAGCTGACTTATTGCACAATAATGATCATTTTTCTTAAAAATCTATTCGTTTGCTCGACAATTTTAATCGGCATAGAGATCAAGTGATTTTGAACACTGTTTGCTAAATCTCTTTATCACTCTAGCTATGGTAAACTTGATCACCGGGTCGGATAGTCGAGAAAGTATTTTCTCCGTAGCAGATTTTCAATCCAGTAAAAGGAGTTCCAGATCCAAATTAAAACTTAAATAGTTCCACCAGGGTATTTCAATGCCTGAAAATACAAAGGATACCAGATAAGTACAGTTTAATTAATACTGAGTACGCAATTCAATTTATTATAAGCTTGCCAGCAAGTCAAACCTTGCAATATTCTTTAACAACGCTGGCAAAAACTATTTTTACATCAACAAAAACAAATGAGCTGACTCATCTAAAAATTAACTCAATCCTAATAACTTACTAGCCAACTCACTTCCGCGGCCAGTCCATGCAATCTTGTTTAACTTCTCAAGAATTAAAAGGATGAGTCAAATATTTAAAACGTAGGAATCACGTTTAAATGCTAAACTTGTACTGAAGGTTTTCAGCAATTAATTTTTTGTGGACCAAGTTTAATAAATTCCCTGCTTCCCAAATGTGACAGCTACGCCTCCATCCAATCAACCAATCGCCCTAGCACACATTGCAACCATTGAAACGTGTCTTTGTTTATATTCTTTGATTTGATTGTTATTAAAACTGGAGGATTTAAAAGATAAAATTTTATTATGATGGAAATTCTGAAAGTTCCCACTTGTTCTACAACAACTCAACCTTTTCTTTTACCACCAAGTATCAAACTTCCCCAGAACGTCCTACTGAAAAGTATACAAGAAAATCCATCCTCTCAACTGTTGACTGAATAGGGAAAGTTCTCAACAGGACTGAAAATCGATGTGTCCGCTATAAAAATGTACACATGTATACACCCTGCATCAAGAATTTGAGCACAATGCTTTGTACTTAATGCTAAACACCCCGCATATAGCATAACAGCATAGCATAGTAGGGTATACAAGTATAGCTCTTATTCTGGGGATACGGTACGCTTTAAGCAAACCCGCTTTAAATGGCAGTAGGCCCATTAACAACTGTCATACTGTAGTAGTCTAGGGCTGTACTCATTAACTCACCTGGTGGTGTAGATATTCGTTGACGAGTTTCGAATTTTGTTGACTTATAAAGCATAATTTGTGGTACATAACTAAATTTTGGTATTGAAATCCGTTAACTGCATTAATTTCCGTTTTAATATTTGAAAGTTTTAGTTCCAAGTATCAAAATTTTAGCGTCCAATTTTAGCATTTAAATAAAGTATTTACAGGGTTACAGGATTCATCTCCGGATGGCGTCATCTGACTGCTGCTAAGTCAAAGTTTCAGTACAAATGGTGTAGATGGCGCTTTGAGAAAATAACACAGTATGCCTTTCATATGTATGATACTTAACGCCGATTGAGTACGATGAATGCATATACACGGGAAGGGTTTTGTTGTTGTGCAAAAAACGGAATGATCTTTCGTACCGCAGCAAATATGTACATACATTAGAAGTAGTTCTAGATGACCAAAGATTTCTAACGCTGCTATATGAATTTGCGCCGAGCAACAACGATCGGAAGTGAACTCTTGAAGCTATAATATGGGAGTTATAAATGCGAGAACTCAGAAAATAAGCTCCATGTTCACCGGCCCTTTACCGGGCTATGCTTTTAAAGATTCATCAGGAACCGTGGTGGTGGTAGAACCACAAGAGAGTGACTTGATTTCCTCAATCTAAATGTTAGCATCTCCCCAAAATTCCTCTCCGCCCGCATGCATTGCATGCACGGAGTCGTAATGATGAGCATTGAAGCAATAGCGTCAAGCATTATCCTTTGGTGTCACACTCGTCCGCTTTCAGGGAGCCGGGGTTGACTTGGTACACAAAAGGTTATCATTTACACTCTCAATATTCACCGTGCAGGGAAGGTTGATTACTACACGGTGGTGATGAGGTTTTCGTTAACTGATGGATTAATTATCGTTAAGATCTAGAAGAAGAGATAGGTTTTTTTCATGGGCTCCGAAACCGGCTTTTCTTTGAAACAACCAGCTGATTCTGCTTAAGTTTCGGAAGTTGGAACTGGGTTATCCAGGTGGGTTAATTCTTAAACCGGTTTGACTATTACGACGTAATTACGGCTTAATTGAATTGAAAAACACTGTTGAGTTTCGAAAGTTTGAAGACAATCATAAAGTGAAATTAGTTAATGGTTAGAAAAATTTAAATGTGTTTAGGATAAATTTGGGGAGTTAATTCAGACTAAATGTGCTTTCGGTCTAAAATATTGTAGCTAATAGATGGCGAAGAAGAGAACTCGTTTCATTTGACATTAGATGGTTTGAGCTATATCTTAAAATAATCGTTTACTAATTGTTGAGTGTAAAATTAACTGCGGTCACGGGTCACGGTGATTAGGACTCGTTTAAGTAAGTGTAGAACAAGGAAGAAAGATTCATACACGAGGAAAAGAAAGAACCGGCATACCAGGAGCAAATACCGGCTTTTATGCGGGTCAGCTGTTTGCTGGCAACGTCAACGAACCAGGCAGTATAACTGCAACGACAGCAGTTTCCGTATGTTTACACCTACATCCAGGATCAACTGACTGAATGAGGCCTGTCGGATATAGAAGAACTACCGATGTTTGTGACGTTTCCATATTACAGCCTGATATATAAGGTAATGCGCACCATTTGAACGTACTTATTCCTATTTTGACGGTTTTTGCTCAGAGAAAATGCAAGGAAACATTCATCGATCGTTGTTAGGTAAATGCCGACAACTTAAAAAGTATACCAGTGAAGTTTCTCGACGGTTATTTTCATTGATTTGCAACAAATAGATTACTGAACGATTACTGAACGTGGATTTCTCAGATCACTTAATCAATTTGGCTAATAACCTGGTTGTTATAGGATGCACCATTCAAATGTTGATACACATAAGCATTTATAGGAGTTTCGCTGGCGTTCTATGTTCACCCGGATTCGATTCGGGTAATCTCAACTTTAGTGTCTTCAAGGGTAGTTAATAAGCAGAAGGGTTTTAAGCCTTGCAGTTGTGGTTGCCATGCAACATTCAGACAGTAAAGCCACACATGGATACAAGATAATGTGTTGATAAACTCCGAAGCAGGGCCACTGTACCGGTCATTATCGATATCCGATCTTTCAGTTACGGTAGGTTCTGCTGTAATGATGGGTGGATGTTGAACCAGAGAACCTAAAATGTTAGCTGGATATTGTTAGTTAGTCGATAAAGTGTGTTGAATATCAGAGCATTGTAAGATCATTCATACTTGGAACGGGTATAGTTCAAGGATTGTTTTCACTGAAGGCTTTCATGTTTCGAGTTGCAAATCAGTAAGAAAAACCATGAAAGGCTTTGCTATTAATTTACCGCTGAGGCTGGTTGACGACTGTGATGTCAAAGACAGTTGAAGAACTTGACTAATTCGCAGAGGCAGTCTAGTAATACATTAGAATAAAGATAATAAATAAGATTCAGAGATGTCGAAATTAAGTAACAGCAGTACCTTTAATTTGTATTCCCTCATCCCTCTAAGAAAATCAATACTCTAAAGGGAGAGATTAAACACGTTAGGAGAAATTCTATTCTTAATTACAACTGTTAATAACTCATGCGTCTGCTGGTATCCCTAAGGGTTGTAATCCAGCGCATCAATTACTTGACATCTGCTAATTGCTGTTTAGTTTCTTGTGCTTTCTTGTAATGTAGCTTAACTTTACTCTACAATGATTTTGAGTTGTTGAAAGAAGGATTATTTTGAAATTATAGGTTTTTGAATCAGGTAAAAAAGTGGAGGTAAAGTTAGCAAATACTTGGGTAAATGAGTAATAAACTGGGGATTTCTTGAAAATAAGTAGGAATGAATGACTTACTGATGAAGATTAGTTATGTTGCTGCTACTTATATGTGACTACTTACAGACTTGATCTCCATGAAAGAAGCTGTAAGAATAAGAAGTTTTATTCAAGTAAGCCTATGCAATGAACTGTACCAGGGTAGGGTAGGGCTTGATCCGACATTTCAAGTGAGTGATGAAAGGTTGAAGGTTTTGCTGAGTTGTTGTTACGGCTGTTTCGGTTTATTATGAATGAATTACTTGCCGTTGTTCAAATAGTTGGTGAAAAACTAGCGAAGAAAAAATGTGCATTAAGTTAGCTGATTGGGTGCGAGCTACAGCTTAAAGTTGTGGCTGGTAAAGACGTTAAAACATAAAAAGATTTTGTATGAATGTTGCGAAACGGGTTTTAGCAAAGCTTGAATGTCTACACCTGTAATGAAGATAACTTAGAGTAAGTGCGTAAGCAAGCCGCATTTGTCTTACACCTGGGAAGTTTGTTGAGTAGCCGATTAATCTGACGCTAAGAGTATTAACAATACTTGAGTCAGTCAGCCCTGTAATCTTTTGGAAGCTATACTGGCAGGTTCAAATGTCGAGGCTGTCAAAGTGAATGTTGATGTAGGACGTGGAGATTGGCACAAGTTTTGCAAGCTTGCATACGGATAGCATTATTGGCAGAGCAGCTGACGCTGATTTAGCATGTACTACGGTAGGCGGAAGTAAGAAGCAACATGAGACGAGAGAGTAATGTTACGTGGGTCAAATTGTTGAATTTATTTAATTGCTGTAACACTCATTACAGGTTTCTTGAAGACTTGTGGCAATCCTTCCGTATTGTTTCTTCATGTTCTGTACGTGATTCGGAGTCTAACCTGCTTATAGTATTTCATGTTGCATTGATGACAATGTTTTTAACTTAATTAATCCTGCGAACTTTAACTATGTTTTGCCGTGCTTGGCTTGGTTAGGATTCCGTTTATATACATAATTGATTGGAAAAGACAATTAAATCTAATTTCGCATCATATAATTGATCAATAGTGGCATGAAATTGAGAGAGTTCATGTATGGTAGAGCCGAATTACGATGCGGATGTTCGGATGAAATGATGCCTACGCTATGTAAAAGAGTGCGGGATAGGTTGTGGGAAAGAATGAGAATCCGAGTCTTGGGATGTGACAGGAGAGAAAAGAAGAAAAGGTATGTAGAAGTAAGCGGGCAGTAGCGGGAGAAGTAGGCGGAGCATGGTAGATTGGGAGACGTAGCAGTCATTTAAAAATTCAAGGAATACGTAATATGGCTGCTGCTTCTGCTGCTTCATAGTTCTGTGTGGCGGTAGTTGGAGAATAGCTGGGGTGGCGGTGATGGTGGTATGGAAGCGGGTAAGTTGGCTCCTCGGTGGGTTTTATTCCTTGCTTGCTCCGGTGGAGCTTATGGGTTTTCTGTTGTAAAAACAAGATGCTCCAAGAGAAGAAGAGGGTGTCAGTTATTGATTAGACGGTAGATGTAAGTAAATTGTACAATTTCTCCGCTTTCCTCCATCCCTACCCGGCTACCCTCCCTCCTCTCTTTTATAAGTGCAAGTCTGTCTTGTAGTTACCATACTCCTCTCCTTCCCCCGAGAATCCAACCGGGTAGAATTCTCTTTGATATTTCCTTCCCAATCTTTCGGACCAGAGGAGAGCAACGAGGTAGTACATACAAAAAGTAATGGAACAGGAGTCAGGAGAAGCGTCTCCTTCTTTAGGAGCTTATGTGATTCGTGCCCACCTTCTATCCCGACCCGACTCTTTCCTCGTACCCGTATAATCTTCTGAATTTTATATAATCAAACCGATACACCGCCCGGGTCATTTGCCCCTTTGTTTTACTCCTCTATGAGTGAAGCTTATAACGGCGCTTTTTAATATTTCCGGGTTTTAAAATGTCATTCTCTTGTTCACAGTTGAATAGTACAGACAGGTTATATGCCTGTGCTTTTACAGCAGAGTAACATAACACCGTAGGCGGTTTTGCCAAATTGCCAATACTTGATATTCCTTTGAGGTCATGAAAGCAACACGAGTAATTTAATACCCGGGCAAGGGATAGTTCTAGGCAACGCTTGGCTACAGCTCCACGGGAGAGTTTCAGAGATTATAGAATTGGCTGCTCTTCTCCTTTCGCATTAACGCAGACAGAGATTCATAGATACGAAAAGTTCTGCGATCACACCTTTTGGTTTAAAACATAAAAGTCAAAAGGTGAAGAATGGTTGGGCATGTCTTTTTAGGCTAGGTATAGAGTTCAGTTGGTTTGCTGAAAAATGGAAGCGAGATGACATGTTCGCCAAGGAAGTTGTTGCCATCTTTGAATGCATGTTCCGAAACAGAGAGACACTGGCTTACGAAGTGTAAATTGGAAAGGATTGATAAGAAAAACTCTAGGATGTCATGTCAATGTTTAGATGAAGGACTTCTATTGTGCCAGGAGCACAGACACGGAAAATAAATATCAAACATATTCTTCGTCTATGACCTACCAAAAGATAAATGTATGATTAGGGGCCGATTTGATATGCTTTCTTGTATTCGCTCCATGTCCAACTTTGTTGCTCGTACCTTGCCATTCAAGACTACGTAAGTTGATAAGAGAGACAACAGTAAAAAAATTGAAATATAGGGATTGATGCATGCTTGGAATTGGAGTTACTTCATACTTCGGCCTATCATGAGCTAATGCTTGATGTGATTCGAACTCACTTGAATTACCATATTAAATTGAAATATTTGGAAGAATATTAAATTTTAATGAGAAACCCTCCGATTTTTTGCATTTGAACTACCATGATTGATCCGGATGTTATACTTTCTGCTATTATAAGAGCAAATGCTCCAATGTAGCTATAATTACGAACAGTAAGCTAATATTATATATCTTCCTCGAATCCTTGGCTGGGTTTATTGTACATTTAGTTTCTCCCCATGTGCAGTAGTGCGGCCCATGTAGGATTTTACCTGTTCGGGTTATTTTTCTACAGGTAATGTGGATGCAAAGTTGAAAGGCTTCTGTGCCGGTAGGATAGGACTGGATCGTACGGAGTATAATATTTATAATTTTCTAGGCAATTTTTTCCTTTCCTCCATCTTGTATTTCAGAGACATGCAGACACGCAGGTGTGTACGTACTTATTAGCTTTTGTGCTCTTTCTCTCTCTCAGTTGTCTCTTCTCGCTCTCCCCTAGCTTGTATTTTACTTATACTTTGCTATCTTTTTCACTCTTTCCTTCTGTTCTTGGGCAATGGGTAAATGAATGCAGAGTTGGAGTAAACTGATCATCAGAGGGTTCGGCAGGATGTGTAAAAGTACTCATACTTGCATCACTATAGATGATCTCTTCCGCCCCATCTTTTAATACTTCCTCGATTATGTTGGATGGATTCAATGGCTGTGTACACCTAATCTAAGTAGAAATTGAAGTTCTTTGTAGTTACAGGAGAAGCTATGAGAGCTGGTTTGCGGTCATATTCTTGCAGTTACAGAATTTGCGAAGGGACATTTTCGCGAATTTGTAGACCAGGATTTTTCAATAACGAAACAGGGGTAAGCGTATATTTTTGCACCAAAGTCATGGGGAAGTACGGATAAATGTTGGTAGCTGATTACATTTTCAGGGTTTAGGTAAGTTGGTGAAGATTTTCGGAAAAATGATGTTGAAGTAAAAGTAGGATGAGGGAAGATTAGTGACCATTCTTTTACGTAGTTGAGTTAGCAAGATGGCCATATTTTTGTTGCACAAGTGTTTCAACGCTTATGTTTAGATTGGAATATGTTAGCACATGAAGGAGTGTTTTTCCCTTGTTCTTTGTATGTAATTGCAAATGGAATGCATGTTGAAGGTACTTCCAGCTAAAGCTGTAGTACTGCAAATATATACTGTAGTTAAGGAACGGTTTAGGGAAGAGAATAGAGAGCAATGCGATGGAGTGGGTGGTAGTTTTGTGAGGGGCAGCAAGTTTTAATGACTTCTCAAAGTGGCAGGCACACACACGGTACGAGAGTAACTCACCTATGAAGCCAACAATAAATTTCCGAGCTGAAACTGCACTGAAAGGCAAGGAAATATCCAACATCTTCTTAGCCTATCAACCTTTTACTTGGGTTGATCTGCTATTTATGGCGGTGGACTCGCGCTATATTCCTGGTTTACTTAAAAACATGAACGGAGGACGGAAAAAATGCCGTGTGTGTAGCCAAGCTTCTGGTAGTGATGTTAAAGCTCTTAAATCCACGAATATATTTACTTAACATGTTCTCTCCTCAATACAAGACTTGTCTTCCTCTCTCTCACGCTTTCCTTCATGTCTCTTCCTATCTCTCATTCCCGAGTTCGCAAATGTCATTTAGAGGTCGGGAAGGAATCCGTTCAAAAGAGCAAAATCATGATAGAGTGTGATAGGAAGAAGAGAGAGACCGAGAAAAAAAGTAATTCTCTTATAGCTCAAGTGCAATGAATGAGAAGGACGTGGTTTCATCGAACTTGGTGAGGGTGGCTGATACCCGGTTAACGGGTGCTAAAATCCGCAAAAAATTATAAATTACGCTATGGCCTTGCTTTGATGAAAAAAGCGATAATCAAAATTCGAGAGGGAATGCAAAGGTGGTTTTTATTGGGCTTTTTTCGGCCAAAAGCGATTGGTTCTGAAAGCAAAGTGACAGAACTCAAGATGCCGTTAAAGAGAGATGAGAAATTTAAATGATGTGATACGTATTTGTGTTAGCTAATGACTATGATAACCGATTAGTCAAGAACTGAGCATTACAACTTCTGGAAGACCGCAAGATACGAGCTCTGTCTCTGCACAACTACTGTACGATATGACATCCTACATTAGTTATCTTCCAAGGAAGTTTGATTGCGAATAAAGGGAGAGTTTTTGCCAATGACGAGTGTCAAAAGGGAGATAATGGGTGTATGTTAAAGCTATTTGAAAACTGAGGTTTGGGCTGTGAAAATTGCGTTTAGAGGGAAATGATAGTGGAAAGTTTGTTGCACTTGTAAAAATATTTGAGGCTTGTTCGAGAGTTGTGTGTTTCTAATGCATGATTTTCTAAGGCCATTCTTAAATGCCTTAGATCATAGGAATAATAGGGGGAAGGCTGGCATGGCATGGCATGCGGCTTGCTTGTCTGGGCTCATTTATTAATTGAACGTTGAAGTAAGATGGAAGATTCCAGGAGGAGGAAGTGAGGGGAAGCGGATGGGATTGAGATGATGTTTTGGTGTGTTGTCTAGATAGAGTGGATGGGTGGATTGCTGCTAATGCTTCTTTGGTTTTGTATTGGATGGATAAAGATGCGGACTATCATGTCGGTATTGTCGGAATAGGCTTCTGCGTACTAATAAGAAAGACGCAAAGGAGATTTTACAGGAGAGAGAGAGAGAGACAGTGAGAATAAGTAGACAAGATTGAGAAGACCAGCTATGGAGATTGCAAAGGAAGAAAGCCAGGCAGGGAAGATGAAATGAGACGAGAGGATATCGGGGAAGTACATGCATGCAAGAATTGTAGATTCTTTTTCCAAACTAGTCAATGTACATAGTCAACGCTTCTATAAGGTATTTTTACTACATGGTGGACAAAAATGAGATGTTTGAAAGGAAGGGAGGATGAAGGAATGTATGACAGATGTAGTTAGTGAGTGGTTGCTTTGCTTATTGCTATTTTGTGGAAGACGGTTTTGGGAAGATCATTATGAGACATGTGAGAGGAAAGGATGTGGATTTTTAGAGGACTTTGCATGATCTTGTATAGTTTAAAGCATAAACTTGTGCTTGATATAAGCCTGGAATTCTGGATCATGTTGGAGAAAATGATAAAGAAAATCCAAGGAAATGGGAAAAGGGGGAAGGTACTGCGGAATTTAGAATATATTGTATGCAATTTCCGGTGGAAAATTTCCGAGATCTTAGGGAAGAAATTAAGGGAAGATGGGTAGATGATTAGGAGTTTTTGGAGAGAAGGGCATCAAGTGACCGGGGAAGGGTTGCAGGACAAGCAGAATAGGGATGGAAAGTAGATGGAAAGGTGAAGTGGTGCAGATATGAGATATATAACCAGGAGCTTTTGTACAGGTCTTGTTTCGGTTTACGTCCGAATGAGATGCTCTGTTTCTAGGGAATCTGTTCACTTGAGAGGAGGATGTATTTAAGGAAGCGCAAGGTGGCAATAGATGAACTTAAGAGAATGAGTTTACTCAAGAATATGTGAATGGTCCCTTCTTGGTTGCATGGTGGGTTGGTGGCTGAGACTGTGGGATTATTTAGAGGAAATGTTTAAAGAAAAATGACTGGCCATGGGGAAAAGAAGTGAAAAAGTACGACTTGGGTTGTTTCTTGCGCTTCTTCGAGTCAAGGTGGCGTAAAAAGTCATTTACGTCTCTAGAATCACGTTGCGGCTTCCAAAGACAAAATATGTTGGCTGATAACATTGAAATGCCAGGTTACTTGCCATTTTGTCTGCAGTATCATCATAAATGTATATGAAGCTGCGGTGAAGAGGAAGAGTTAATATAATTGCTTGATGTCAAGTTATAACCTCTTTTATGCATGGCTCATAGATCAGTTGATACAAGTGGTGGAAAATTGCGAAACTGGGGAAAGAATATTTCCACTTTTTGCAATATGCTGTGTATTAACGCTAATATTATTGTTTGCATATTACTTGTAGGAAGGTTTAAGGAACAAGGTGTCAGTAAATTAGTACAGTTGAGTGTGCAGTGCAGTGTGAGCGAGAATTAGCAAGCTGCAGCTCCATGGCGAAATATATGTAGGGATGGAAACATAATCGACGCATAAAAGTCTTGTAGTGATCACAGGAATCAACGAAAATTAGGCATTTTATATCGGTATCATCCAAAGAGGAATATTCCCTTGGACGGATACTGGAATAGGCATAATAGTTATGGCTATTCCATATTATTATGGAAGGAGTGTAGCCCTCCACCTGAGTTCTGCCACATATAATGAGAAATTACCCCGCTCTTTTCCTAATAATTACGAATGTAAATATAATTAATGTCATGAAAATTATTTTTTGGGCTTGCTAAACTCTATGAATTTACGGCCGCAATACCCGACTTACGATACATACAAAGAACAGATTTTTACTTTACTCCGAACAATTATATGTATATTGCTCGGGTTTAGTGTTATCCGCGTGGACTGTTATTAAGTATAATTGAAGCAAATTTGTGTATGCCGAAACCGTAATATAATTGTAATTGTATAATCGATTGAGGATATTTATTGGCACTACTGTGGACCACAGAGTGTGGGTTGCAGGAAAGGGTTACGAGACGTGTATTTTATCCATATTTGTGAACGTAGTATTTATATAAGTATATTGATAGCCTCCCAACCGGAAGTTGTATAATGTATAATCCACGTGTACCAATAGGAGGAGCTTCAGCTATGTACAGGGATAACTGACAGTGGAGTCGCACTACATTAATTGGCTATAAATTCCTCTGTTTCATGTCGTCGTAGTGGGATACGCTTGTGTATTGGCAAACTTTTTCGTAAAGAGGTCCTAACAGTAATTCTCTGGTTATATTGCTGCTTATAAGGTTCTGCAAGTCCCACTTTAGAAGGACTGATGAGTTAGTTTAGTTTGGTTGTCAGGGGGGTTGTTAGGACAAATAAATGTGGAGAAAGCTACACCAGATTTGATTTGTTCCGAAAGATGCTTCATGTAATGACGGGTACTTTATGCGTTCACCATTCCATCCAAATGTTACTGTGAGAGCTGCTTTTACAGCAGGTGGTAAGCTGGAAAGAAGTAGGTAAGTAACAGGATTTCGGAACCTGCCAAGAGCCAAGGCAAGTTGTAGGTTCAAAAAGCTATGAGAGCAGAAGGCATGGCGGGTAAAAGAAAGCGTGTAACATAGTATCAGAGGAAGGTGGTGAAAGTTGCATAGACGCATCCAGCGGTGAATCCGAAGAGAGAACTTCCTTGCAGTTCAACAATGCAATGTCAAACGTTGTCTGTGTCCAGCACAGCCACTTCTGATTTTCATGCAAGTAGCTCTTCTTAAACCAGTAGCTTTTCACTGCGTGATGCAAGCTGAACGTAAAGCAAAGCAAAATCGGTACAGACAGCCTGCTTTTTCATTAGGTAGTGCCCATGTTTTGCAATAATGCAGGGACATTGAAATCCAGGGTTGGTTCGCCCAGTGTTTTCTGAAAGGAAAAGTGCCACGAAGCTCAGCTTGCGTTTGCATAGAATTACACGCTCTGTGTTTAATGCTTACTCAGTTACGCCGGGATTGTCATTGACTTTGAAGAGGGAAAATATTTAATGAGGGGGAGAGGAAGGGGTGGGAATGTGAAGGATGTTAGGGAGAGCCAGGGCAGGGATCGGGATGACGGAGGGAAGGGGAAGAAGAAAAAGAAATTAGAGTTTGAAGAACACCCTTGCTTGGATATGGAAGGCTGAGAAGTGGGTGGAAGGGTGGGATTGAGAGAAGAGGGATTTAATTATATTGGGAATAAGTATGGCGGACCCAGAGTGTGTGTTTGCGTGGAGACGTTTAAAATACAGCGAGGAAGAAGCCGGATATATATATCGGACATGATTCAAGAAGGGTGTGAGTAGTGAGTGATGCTTGGATTGCTTGTGTCCCACAAGAAGTATTATCCCAAGAATAAAGAATTTGTTTCTAGAGAGGA
The DNA here is from genome assembly GCA_906901655.1 of Sminthurides aquaticus. Lineage (NCBI taxonomy): Eukaryota > Metazoa > Arthropoda > Collembola > Symphypleona > Sminthurididae > Sminthurides > Sminthurides aquaticus. The sequence continues at coordinate 4,629,559 of CAJQTT010000005.1, read as the reverse complement.
TTTTCCTTGCATTATTTTGTGTATTGGGTAAAAGAGCTAGCAGATGAAGGAAATTATAAGCCCTAGGAGGAACCATGAACGCTTAAGCGTTTGACCTGCCAGCATTGAGGACATAATGGAGAGGAACCTATTATTATTGGCTGGGATTTATTGTGGAAAGTAAAGAAAGGAAGGCAAGTCATGGTTTACGTGGCAGAGGATTTGATCCGGCATGTGGAAAGAATAGGCTGCTTGGGAAAGAAGTGGATGATGGTGAGAATAATTAATTATTGCAGGGGTGCTTGCCTCTTGTATCCATGGGAAAATATCCCGTGTTTATATTAGTGGATGCAGAGTGCACTGTGCTCTGTCCACAAAGGTGGCTTCGGCGGACGGTTGCTCGGCTTGGAGAAAAATAGGGGATAAACGATGTAATATATGCTTCTTTTGCGATTCAATGATGGAAGGATGGAAAAGCGAGCCGATGCGGTAGGATAATTTTGTATGCATTTAGTCGGCCTTTATGATGATATGATGGGTCGGATAGCTTGTTGTGTGGAGTAATCTTATTTGGACAGACGCGGATTTTTGTGTTTTCTATGTTGTTGTGAGTTTGTTTGAGAGTTAGTTGAGTGTCTGAGCTAGATTTTATAGTGACTCTTTGAATTGATGAAAGTAAAGTCTGCTGTCTGTTGTGTGAACACCTCCTGGAGGATCGCGGCGATATTCCCCTATGATATTCTTATTATAAAAGAATATAAGCGTTTGTCCGGTTGTCCGGTACTAGTGACTCGTACATTTAGCCGTCTTATTACTTCTCACCCTAACACTATGCATATTAATGCTCTGTTCTGCTGTGGGTCCAGCTAACTGTGTGTAGGTTGAAAAGTTGTGCAGGGGAATCGGTAGAGAGTCAAACAATTCCATGTGTAATTGTGACCCTATGAGAAACTAAACAATACGGAGGGAGGGAGTAGGAACTATGATCCCCACTTGTAAGTGAAGTAAGTTTGGGAATATATTATGAGATAGGATGCATGACTTTTCTGGCCATGTGCATTACATACATGGATGGTTTGAACATGGAGGGGATTTTTCATTACCAAGAGAAGCACTGTATCAAGGTAGTTAGCTAGCCCAGGGGGAGCTTGGGTAGATTTTGAGGGTATGTTCTATGATATAGGCTGTATATCGGGAGTTATGTATACATACAGAGTATTTGTTGAATCTCTGTGATAGAAGAATAGTGGATGGTGAGAGTGTGACTTGCATTGTGTTTTGTTTGGCCGGTAGTGGGTACATAAGACCGGGGAAAGTATATAGTGAGAGAGAGAGAGACAAGGGAAAGAAGGAGAAGTATCATGTATTAGTTAGTGGAGTAGTAAAAGTGGGGACCAGCCATGCATTCCTATTGCCACGGCTGAAGACGCCAAGAGGCATTGACTCGCCATATTGAGCATCCGATCTCATCATCATCATCACCAGTAGGAGCTCCACCAGAGCGCCTCGTATTGTGTATGTGTGTAGAAGAAACAGTTGTAGCCCTACATAGGAGGAGGGAAGACGGATCATCGGAAGATCGGGAGGAAACCAGGGGAGGTGGATCAAAAACCCTCAAAACATCTCCTGCTTTTACACACATCTGACAAACGGAGAGAGCGGCTAGCTGTGTGTATGTCAGAAGGAGTTTGGAAAAAATTCGGGAGCGGGTAAACCTCCGTTACGGATCTCATTTAGAAGAGTTTGATAACTATTCCGAGGAGGATTATTCCTCGTTGTTAATTAATTAAGGTGGTGAGTAGTAGTAGAAGTTGTGAAGGATAGTTGTGTGACATGTCCTAAGGTTGTGGTGTTGGGGTGCGTCTACTTGTGGCGTCATCTAGCTGTAGTTTGTAATTAGCAAGATAATTAAAGGGAAGTATAAAAGTTCTATAGGCCGAAATATATCGTTCCTACCTGCAAGTGACATAAGCTGACGACTCTCTGTGTAAAGAGAAGCAAGGAGGAGTGAGAGGAGGAAGTGGAGCGGCAGTATTGTGCTCAATGCTCAAGATTGACAGTGGGAAACGACCGTTGGAAATATTTAATTGAAGGAGGTGGAATTTTTTCAAATTAATTCCGGAATCAGGAAGAAGAACGTATGAGGATTATTGGTGTGAAAAAAAGTTTTGAAATATTCAAAAAAATCGTTTGAATCTCTCCAAGGGATTTTTCCTGAATGGATTTTGTGCTTTTACTGGTGTGCGTCCAGAGTGATAAAGGTGGATAGCTGTGCCGGTATTGTTTAAGTGATATGATGTGCTGAAGAATCTAATGGGAATTATTGTGGTGCAGGTAAATTGATTGAAATTTTAGAATAATTTTGCTTTTAATGAGGATTTGATAGAAACATGGTTGAAAAATCAGGAGAAATATGCTGATTTAGATGTATGACTGTTGAGTATAACTTTGAATAGGTTTTTATATACGAAAAACTTTAAAATGCAATAATGTGCTCATCTTGTACCAGGAACAATTTAAGATCTTAAATTAAGACAACTTAAATTAACTGTATTTAAGATATGCAAACTGCGGCGTAAATTGAGCAGCTAGAGTTGATGTGTCAGAGCAATTAAACCTTAATGGTTTTTCTGCTTGATTTTGTATCGGGATTTTTTGAATGTAGGTAGAATTTGAAAATATTTTTAATTATGAGTCCTTTTGAATAAGCTGTACATAAATTTGTTAGAAATGTAATGCAATTAGCAAGTATTTTGGAGTCTAAAGCAGTTATAGATTAGTCGACTTGAAAAGTTAATCCAAGTAGTATCAGAGAGAAACAAAATGCGGTAAAAACATAATCTCCATATACAAAAACTAGCTGTACGAATGTATACACAGAGAAAAAAATATCAAAGCGTAACTCGTAGAGTTTCGGAAATTGGTGGCAGGCGAAGAAGGAGCGTTACTGGAATAATATGTCTCCACACATGCCCCCACCACCCTTGGAGGATCCTCGAATGAGATGCTCCGGTTTACTTGGAGATTGCTCCTTGTAATTTTCAACTCATTTTCTTGATTCAAGGGGAAAGTGTTACTGGATAGTTGGTTGGTGGTAGGTTTTTGGTTGTATCATTTTCCAGTACGGGTGTCGGGGCTTCTCCCGGATTCCAGAGAGAGAGATGGGGGGAGGTGAGGTGGGAGGAAAGAGAGGTTACTCTTGGTCTCTTATGAGCGGAGCGGAACAAGTACGGCTGGAATCAATATTGTTTCCTTAAGTCTTGAACGTATTACCCGCCTCCTTGTGAATGTTATTTCGGGGACCTTCTTCATAGCCTCCTCCGATCCTTTTGCTGTCTTTGCTCTAGAGGGACTTTTAAACTCGTGGAATTTTCTTGCTTAGCTTTTCTCCAGGAGTTGTTAAGAACATCCGCTTCATATATATGTGTGTTAGGCAGAAGAAAGTCGTTTGAAGAAAGACGGAGTGAGGCGGGGAATTCGGGGATTTTTCTTAAAGAAATGTTTGCCTGGAGATGATCTTGCTTAGGTTTGGATTGTGACAGGAAAAGTAATACAAAGTAGGTGCTATTGGGACTATATGCATATGGCTAGAGAAATGGCTGGAAGGAAGTGTAAGGGCAAGCGGGGATTTACACAAGGGTGGGTGCGGTGTTGTAGTAGGTTGCTTGGCCATTTTGGTAGCAAGGAAGCAAGATGAGACGAGGCAGGGACGAAGCTTTGGATTTCATTTCGGATCTTCATCTCCAGGAGAAGGAAGAACTCATCAGTGGCAGGAGAGAGAGAGAGAGAGAGAGAGAGAGAGTCCTCGGGAATCTGTGAGTGTGATAGTGCTGGATGGAAAATATGTAGAGTTTTTCCGAGTATTCTCAAGGATATTAGTGGTACGTACTCATTGGGTTCGGAGAGGTTAGGGTTTGAATAGAATAGAGGGCTCTGTATAATGCATACTATTAGCGGACGGACGGAGGACGACTCTTTTAGGGTTTCGAAAATACCAGAAGGAAGGGAAGGATAAGAGATGGAAAACAATCTTTTTAGGGGATACAGGAGAAGTATTAAGTGCTAGCTGGGCTGGTGGTGGGCTGAAAAAATGTACATTTCTCTAAATGCATGCAAGCAAGTTACAAGTAATGGGATGATGGGTTAGTCCGTGGAGTCTAGCGTCATCTCATCTGGTTGTATTCTTTGGTCCTGCTCCCTCTCCCCGATTCATCCATGAGAGTATGTCTTATTATCAGAGGATGGGAGGACGGAAGGATGATTTGAAAGCATCTTCCCAAAGGCGTAATCCACTAACCCGTGGAAAAGCGTCACCTTCTCCACCCCTCTTCTCTCCGCTAATGTGTACTCTTCTTCTTCTTCCTCTCACATGCTCCTCTTCTCTCAATTATTTTAATAAATAACCTAGATCCACAATAGGTGATTTTGAACACTCTGCCTCGTAGCATCATAGCCGAGTAATATCTCGTTCGAATCCGTATCAGATGGACTAGCTGAATATGTCGTTTTTGACGGTATTTGTAATAGTGTTCGAATTGAAGAAGATGCGGATTTATGGGAAATTGAATGTGATTCTGATATATACATACGGGTTCGCGATGATTAGATTTTTTGAAAATATGCTTCGAAAAGATTCAGAGAGAAAGTTTTGACGGTGAGCATTGATAGAACGGGACGCGACTGGAATCACGCAAACGGAAATTTTTGAGATGGGGCCGAATATTGTGATCCAAGCTTGGGTCGGTTCAGGATTGAACTTGAGACAGAGCAGGACTTTGAAGCTTTGTTTTCCACAAGCTGGCCAGAATTAATGGACTTGTTAGCCTTGAAGGCATTAGACAGGTGATTGTTAGTAACATTTGTTACTCTAGCTCCGGACTGGAGATCTGAAGGATTATCTGAAATATCTTATCTAAACTCTAAACTAAGAATTAGTTACAGGTATAAATGTTTAGTTTGAAATTGGTGATTGCTGCTCCGACGTGTGAGTTATTATTAGCTCAAAAGGGTATTTTCAAGTTTGTAAAGGATTGTTAGATTCCAGGAATGGGTGGCGTCTGCTGGTAATGAGTAAGTATGACGTGGATTAAAGACACGCTTGGAATAATCGTTTAAAGGCTTTAGAGTTTAAACATTAGCCGGTAGGATTGCTGGAATCGTTGACGATTGTCAGTTCATAGGAATGATTATCATGATCCGTATGGTTGAGAGGATTAGCTTGGATTGTGACTCAGTAGGAATCTGGTTTTGCATATCTAAATTAGCACCATCTTTTGTATTTTTTGAATAGGATAACTAATTTGTCATGCTTCAGTTTGTGAATTGTGGTGCGAGGGCGAGTCGTTGGTTATGGGTGAAGGAGAGATGAAGGAGGTTGGTTCAAGTGTGTAGGATACTTGATGTTTGAATCTGTGAAGGAAATCGAGGGTAGAGCGACACCATTCCTGGGGGTTTCTTACTGCGCTCACAGGAGAATACCAGAAGATTATTTTGTAGTTGAGTTGTGTGAAGAGGAATGAGAGATTGATATTGGGATGCAGATTTCATCCCGGCTGTTAGATTTAATCCATGAGCTTAAATATGCTCTGTTCCTACTTTTAAGAACGCAAATAGGAGGCAGGATGAACGACATCGGGATACGATTCTCCGGTTGTTGAGCACAGGATTGATAAAATTGCGATGTTAATGCTAATTTTAGCTTTCTCTGGTCCTCCTGAATTTGCTTTTCTATTCTGTTCTCTTTGTAGAAATACGGGACTTGTTGCGGGATATTTAGGCAGATGCATAAATGTCTTGCATAGCCATAAGCAGGTTGCTCCTGAGTGTTTAAATGCTGATAATGTGAGGATGCAGATGCAGGTCACGGGTTGATGAATTCGGTGTTCAAGTTAAATGGGGTGATGATTGGTTACTATGGTTTGGGAATAACCCAGAGTAGTCTTGCTTCAAGGCTTTTAATAGCAGTTTGAAATAACAGGGTTTGATGTAGGATTTTAATAGCATTTGCGTGACATTTAGCGAATAATAAGTATATACAGAAACACGTACAGGTTACTGGCTGACTGAAAACTAAAGACTTTGGCGAAGATCGAAAAACATTGATTCTTAACTTTCAATTTGAAAGACATTGAAATAACTTTGATGAAGTTTCGTTAGTATTTTGTGGATCGACTTTTAACACATGCATACTCACATACTGCCGCTTGTTGAACTTCTGAAATGGTTTCCTGTGTTTAATGCTGTAAATGTTCTTATGTAGATTACTAATCTACGTATTGCTTAATATGAGCTATCGCGACATAACTCCTTGCATCTGCTTGCCTCTATCGTCAGTCATATCATTAAAGTTACATACCTTCTTGATCGGCGGCAACCTGTCCTATTTAAAAGAGCATCTAAAACAGAGAATTGCACAACACGTAAGGAAGAAAGGATGATTATGATTGGGACAAGGCTCATAATGGCGTGATACGCTTGATTGTAATAGAGCATGAGAGAGAGGTAGAGAGAGCTTCAAGTTTCAAAGGCAGAACGACCATTGTTTGTTAATGGAAATGTAATGATATCGAATACCCATGGTTAATGGTAAATAGAAAATGGCAATAAATTTCTGTGCTCATTCCTTGTCGTTACGGGGTTCTAGTAAGAAGCCTGGCGAATTCGCGAAGTTACTCCTCAGGCTTGCAGCACACACACAGGCAAGAGAATTCGGGGTTCAAGCTGGTTGATTAAATTAAGTAAATTCTTATGATTTAAATTATTGATTATGTTGTGGATGAGGGAGAAATACTTGAAATTTAAATAATGAAATTCCTTAAAAATTTGGGCTTTACTTAGCTTCCAACTGAACTAACCGGATTGTGGAAACGTTACGTGTTCGGTAAAAGGAATGAAGTATTTGGGAGGATATAATTGCATTTTCAAAGGATTTTGGCATAACCTATAATCGTTGAAGATACGTGACACTCTTTTCTGTCTAATCCGTCTAAAGCATGTATTCAGGTTGTTGCTTGATGGGACGGTTTAGCTAAAGGTACAGCAGGAGGAGCTATTAGCAGGTAGATTACAGTTAGTTTAGTGGATGGATGTATGCATTAGCATACTCCGATAGGGGTTGGAGGAATATCATGCATGGGCGATGATTATATTGCGAGCAGGTTCGCAGGTTTATAAGTGGCATGAAATGACTTGGATGGTTGCTGGGTTTGTGAATATTACAAAAGAATAATAATTATTGTTAATCCTGTGTGACTGACTGACTGCCTGGGTTTAGGAAGTGTATGTGGAGATGGCGAGGGAGGAGGGGCTTGGGTTGTGGGTAAGTTAGTTTGCTACAGTTGTGAGGTTTAAAGGAGAGGTGGAAGGGAGTTGATATTATCTTGTTGAAATCTACATAAGATATCAAGGATGGATGTGTGTGTAGGGAAATGATGCTGATGTGATATGAGTTGAATGGAGTGAAGTGTATAGTTGGGTGGTGAATACAAAAATAATGGCGACCGGGGAAGCTGATGCCATGTATTAAGTAAGTAATAGAGGCTTCTTTGGCTCTCTGCTATGCTAGTTAGTTGTTCTTTTGATAATTTTTTCCTCTTCTGAGCGTAGAGGGATTGTGTATGACGTGTGATGGTGTGTAAGTTTGGAATCTCGCTATTTGCCTAAGTTTGCCTTGTCTTGCAAAGACAGGGAGAAACTATTTGGGGAAGAGGAGATTGAAATATAGGCTGTGCTTGTCCATGTGTATGTGTATTCATATGGTATTGCTGAAGATTGTAAGGAAGACAAAAAGATAAGAGACAGCTAGGACTGTAATTAGGAAGCATGGGTTGGGTTTAGTTGCATAAAAACACAGAGGACTTGATATCCATCATTGCCTCAGTCGGTGCGATTCTTTAGTCTGAGGCGGTCAGAAAGACTGTGCCGGGTTGTGTGTGCCAGGATACAAGACACACTTGGGATGGACATGGACATAGCCGGAATAAGTGCTTCGAGTTTGGAACTAGGTGGCTCGTAAGGGATACTTGAGTGCCATCATGTCCAGCTTACTCAGGAAACCAATATAGATAGATAAGGTGTGAGTTTTTTGGGAATAGTTTGCCTCTTGAACTCAAGGGCTATTTCCTCCTTGGAAAGATGAGTGTGGGATGGACAGTGGGAGTGGGTAAGCTGTAGCTAGAGCCGGCGCGGACAGATTCTGAATGCTAATTACAGGTAAGGGAGATGGGGAATGGGTAGAGAGGAGGTGGTGAGGCGAGGGGGAGGAGGAGGAGGAGGAAAAGAGATGCGGGGATGTGGACTGGCTAACTCACGGGGAGAAATTAGACAGATTCTTGCTCATAATTCCGTGTCCACTTGTGACTAGGGCTGTGAGTGCATGTTATATCTCTGAAAGTGTGTTTGCAGGGAGTTTGAATAGTGTGGTCAAATGGTGAAGCATTTAGCAAGGCTTCGGTTCGGTTTACATTGTGCATAAAATTTACAGGTTTGGCAAAGTAAGAATGCAAGAATGAGCTCAGTTATGGCAATTTAAGGCTGTAGATTTTAGGGGAAAAATAGTTGAAGGAATCTTTTGTTCTTTTTACAACGTTATTAGTTGTGGACTGTATGAAATCCTCCTTTGGTGGAATTACCTGGGCTGGGTTCTTGTTCATTGAGTTTGAGAGGGTGGAGAGGAGCTATTGACTTTTGAGTTAGCAAAGGAAGGAAGGAATCTAGAAGAATTCTTAGAAGGTTATATATGTAGAAAATGGTAGAGGATGGAATATGGTGGGATGGATGTAAGTGAAGAAGGTTTTGTGTGTGTATGATGAACCCGAAAGTATCGATTTTTCTAGCGCGTATGTTGCCTACCTATTAGCTGACTTTATTTGTGACTTGTATTACATTTGAATGGAAGGAAAAGTAGGAAATCCTGGACGGGTTTACATAGTCGGTCGCTCTAAGAGAAAAGAGCCGAGAGAGAGAGCGACATAGACGCCTGGATAGATATTAACTATTAACTCTACATAACGGCCTCTGCTGGATTGTTTTGAAGCGAGTCTTACTACACGTCTTCCCTTAGACTGTACGATGGGTCTAATTTTTCTGAGAATGAGAAAACATACTCGCTTTAGTTTGGAGACTCGGAGTCGGATCTATGCATATAAACTGGAGAATCAAGGAAAGAAGATGGTGTTTTAATTGTGTTCTTGCTGGAGCGATGATGTGAGAGGTGCATTATTTTGCATACTTAAATGATTGGTAACAAGCTGGCTGGATGGCAGTGGGAATGTTTAGGTGTCAAAGGTTGTTGGCGAAGAAACTAGAGGTTTGGATCGGAATACCCGGGTAAATTGTGGGCCGATTATGGCAAAAGTAAATCAGATATGAAATGAATGAAAGAAAACGGGGTTTCACGCGGACAAAGAGGAGGTGCGTGTGATCAAGGAGGGAGGGAAGTTGTTTAAAAAAAGGACGGGTGGAAAAAATTGGCGAAAATTGCCGATTTGCTTCAGTTGAGCTGTGTGTTTGACTGGGAGTCAAGTTTTGTGTTCTCCTGTGTGGTTACTGATATTCCTTCTCCTTGAGCTTGTATGTAGAGAAGAGAGAGAGAAGGAAAGTTTGGAAAGTTTTCCTCTTGTGCAGTAGTAGAATAGAAGAGTAAGGAAGAAGAGTGTGGAATGAGATGGGGGGAAATATCGATTTTTCTCCAGGACACCGCTTGACACATAGGCTTATTTAGTTTAGACATAGTTGAGTGGGTGTTATTAATACTGAGACTGGATTTCTTGTTCTTGTAGTAGTGGAGAGTGTGTGTGAGAGAGAAAACTTGATAGTTTCTAGGGTGTACCTGATAAGAGAAGAGGCGGATCAAAGTGTGCTATTATTATTATATATTTCGGTGAAATCCTTGCAAGCATGGAACCCTGTGCTTTGGCCGGTTCTAGCTTTCTTGGTGTAGTTAAAGTTAATGTGGTGGAAATATTTTGAAAAGTAATTCAAGAATATATATGTATTTGTGGATCAAAGAATAGGAAACGGGGAAGATGATGGAGTGAAAATTTAAATTTTGTACCGTCCTTGCGCATTAAACTCATCCTTTGACTAATATACATCTGTGGTTTATTTGTGCAGGAAATTCAAGATAAACTCAGAAGATAGAGCGAGAACGTCTGGGATTATCACTAATTTCCACAAGGATGGATGACGTGGTGGACTTGAGTGTCAAGTAAGTGAAACTTTTGCTTTGTTTAATCTCCGGGGCGTGTGTTTATATGTATTTGTGCGTAGTAGTTGAGGGGATTTTGTTTTTTGTTCAATTCAAATGGAGAATTACAAGGGATTTCTATGCAGATTTTTTAAAAAAAACTAAAAGTTTTCTTTAAAGTGTTTCGAGAATTTGAAGAGGGTGGAATCTGTCAAGAGTTTGAAAACAAAGTAATCTGTTTAAAAACGTAAATTGCCAAATTGTATTGACGGAAATGAAAAAGTAAAGTCACTTATAAACAAAACGCTGGAGAGAAAAACAAACTATGGATAAACTGCTAAAAAATTGAAAATTACTGCCGATAAAGAATTGATGTTAATTATTTTGTTTGTGTTTTTGCAGAAAGGAGAGCCCTGTGAGTACACGGGCACCAAGTCGACAACACGATGTCATGTCACCGGATACTACGGCGGCGATGGATATATCAAATCCTCTGAACCTGGGCCTTCCTCTCATTCCAGGGTTATCCTTGCCGCTGAACTTACCTCTACCCCTTCCGTTTCCACTAGCTGGCATTCCTCAAGTTCAAGTTCCTCATGATTTGACTAGATTAACTAATATGTTAAGGGAAAGAGAAAAAGATGAGGCTGGAGTCCCTGGAGGAAGTGTGGGTGGAAGCGGTAGTGGTGTGAGTGTGGGTGGGAGTGGAGGGGGAGCAAGTGTTAATCGGGCTTTGCCCTTTATGAACTCTGGAAATCTGCCATTTCAACTACATCCTCAACCCTTCCGATCCCAATCAACTTCTAGTAGGAAAGCAAATTCGAATCCGTTAAAGAGGAAAAAAGAATCTTCTCCGTCGTACCATCATCAGTCTAACCATCATATGCCACCCAGCACGAGAAGGAGTTTGAGACCGCGAATCGAACGGAGCTATGCTGAGAGCCCTGATATTGTTGTGGATTATGAAGAAGAATCTCCGAAAATGAATGGAATGGTTAATGGAAACGGAATTGATGATGATGATTCTGATAGTGATCCTGGAGAAATGCCACCGTTACCTGTTATAAAGGTTAGTTTAGGTTTTAGTGGAGGCGTTGCGGAGTAGTAAGTAAACGTCACATGAATAATTTAATGCTCGCAATCTATTTGCAAGTGTTAGCCGAATTGTGACAATAGTAAACATGGTGCAAAGTTTGGGTCCATCATACCTGTAATGTGGACTTGAATACTGTAGCAGATATTGGATTTATTTTGTACTCAAGTGAAAGGCCAGATGAAATTATGGATTGTAATTGAGTTTTTGTTTGATTCAGGAACTTACCCCGCAAGAACTGAAAGAACGAGAAGAATGTCTTCAAAGACTTCGGGAGCAGTTAAGAAATGAAGAAATGAAGCTAGTCCTTCTGAAGAAATTGAAACAGTCTCAGCAAATGAAAGAAAATGTATGTGCGCCTCCAGCTACTGTAGCTCCTCAAAATCGAAATGGGCAAACTTTAAATAATAATTCTGCTGGAAATGGTCCCAACACTATGGGTGCTCCTACGCAACCTCCACCGTCTCATCCTCATACACAGGGAGGAAGTCATAACCTGCATAACCTTCAAATACATCAGCTTGGATCATCCATGGGTCAACAAGGAAGCAAGGGAAGGGCATCGCCTAAACTCATGTCCGGCAGTATGAATTTAAGCGGCCGTGGAGGAGACCGAGATGGATTCCATGGTCATGGGTCGAATAGGCATGATATGGCCAGCATTTCCATTGCAGCTGCACGTAACAACCATCAACAAAATATGCATAATTCATCACTTTCGTCCAAAGTACCTTCTTTGCTTAAAGGAGTAAGTTTGAAGTTTTTACGAAACTTGTTGTATTTGCACTAAAGGAAATTGTGAACCTTGTATTAATGTTAATTTTTTATGGCAGCAGCCTTCGCCACGTGGATCTGGTGGACATCACATCTCAGCCCCACCGCCCTTAATGATGGCTCCGCAACGAAACCAATCTGGAAATATGCACAATTTGCTCATGGCTCAGAATTCCTTGCTTCGAGGTACTGAAATGAAAATAATTTTTGAACGATATACAGATTACAATAACTGGAAAAGAGTATCACTAACTGATGCCTCTATTTCCTGTCGTAGGATCTTCGAGAGGACAATCTGCAAATAACCTTTTGATGGGCTTTCCGGGTAACCCACCTGGTGCTGTACCTCCTCCCAATCATTCCCCTGTGCCCGATAAATACGACCGTCCGAAAGAAGCCCATGCTGCTTCCAGCTCGTCATCTCAGCAGGTATTTTTTACATTAATTTCCAAAGGCATATATATCAACGAGGAGAATAATTTCCATTTTCAAATTATTATAAATGTATCAGAAGATCAGATTTAGTTTTTCAAAGGAAGGAAGGTCTAGGAATAATACATGCTAACCACACAACTCACTTTGCACCACGGCTGTAGCTAGACGTTAACAGTATATTGTACCACATGTCTTTCACAAAAATCACTAGTAGGCTGAAAATTGTGCTGTTGAAGCAAAATCTAGGATAAAATTGCAGACTTAAACAGTTTTCTAAATTAGACCAGGAATTGCAGAAATATCACTGCCGCCAACGCTTAGGTCACATATAAAGTGTACTTGCTTGTATTTATGATTATTCTTTTTACTTACTCATGCTGCACAGCTACTCAATAGCTCCAATTCGAATATTGGTGACGGGAAAAATGCTAGCTCAAGTTCAAGTAGTGGTGTAGGGGCAGCTAGTGGGCAGCTTGGACTCAATGCAGTAAATTCTAGCAGCGGTGGTACTGTTGTTGGAGTCCCACTTGCTCCTACACTTGATCAGGTGGGTCAATGTGGATTGTAGTTTTGAGTTCATGTCAGTTTTGCACGGTTGCCAAGTTCACTGAGTTTTACTAGTGTGAACGTTTGCGTCTTATTCCAGCGTTTTCGAGAAATTCTATATGTTTTTAGTCGTATATCGTGGTAGTTGTTTCGATCAACTTTAATTTTGCATGACTACAATGCCTGTTATCTAGATGAGAAAAGATAGATCTAGTAATTGTGACTTAGTGATGTTTGGTTGTTACTTTTAGTTTAGTGAATGAGTAATAATACCGCATCCGTTCCTTACAATTTTTTAAGTTGTTGTCGCGGGTGTTTAAACTGTCGGATGTTTTGCTAATTTATTCTCATGGTTTTTTCAGGCGGAAAGACGCCACAGGTTGGCTGCTACACCTGTTGTCGAAGAAGAGCGAGAAACTCCAGCGCAACGGCAAGCTGCTGCAAAATTAGCATTGCGAAAACAATTGGAGAAGACGCTTCTTCAAATCCCGCCACCTAAGCCTCCACCACCAGAGATGAATTTCATTCCAAATCCAAACAACATGGAATTTTTAGCCTTGGTTGGATTAGAATTTGTTGTGGACTACATAACCAAAGATCCCAGTATTGTTACACCTATTCCAGACGCGTTCACTTGTTCGCAGTGTAAAACAGACTTTTCGTCGAGTTGGAAATGGGATAAGACAAACAAAGGTACACATTTGTTAGATTATTTAATGATACACATTGCCAGCTTGCCATTTGCGGGATAGTATTGGTTTGGTCGTAGTGACGATATATTCACTGCTGACTTGGAAAGAAATTATATCCACGAGAAATTAACACACTACTGCTAGTTGGTTTTCAACAGGTCAGAAGTGTGTTGACGACTTGTGGTATATTAAATACTAGCTTTGACTATTTGGGCGGATCTCTTATGTCTTACGGCATATAAAATGAGAACCGACCTGAGAAGCTTGTGACAAGTAGTTTGCTTGTAGTTATGCATGTACAATTTTAATATAAACTTACTTAAAATCCTTGCATGGTGAATGTATTTGAAAAGAACCTGTTTTAATTATATCTTAAACTATTTGCAGGCAAAGTAATATGTGAGCAATGCGTGACTACAAATGTGAAGAAAACTCTGAAGGCTGAGCATACTCACAGACTTAAGACGGCTTTTGTGAAGGCAATTCAACAGGAGCAGGAAATAGAAACAAGACTCGCTCAAGGCGGTTCTATAAACGAGCTTGGGTTAAGCGGAAATTCCGGGCGAAATATGTCTACTCCAAGCCCTAATACTGCTGATCGCGATAGGAAATCTCCGCATGTGACTGTGGCTGTGGCAAATAATATGAGCGGAAGATCGGATAATGGAGCTTCAAATATGCGTAATCGAACTCCGAACCAATCACCGGGTGTGATGGGACTACCGCTTACTATTTCCGGGGTTCAGCGGGAACGAGAGCGGGAAAGAGATCGAGAACGTGAACGAAGAGAGGAAGAACGAGAACGGCTTAGGGAAATGGAACGTGAAAGAGCTAGAGAACAACGTGAACAGCGTCAACGAGAGAAAGAACGTGAGATGCAACAACGAGAATTGGAACGAGAGCAAAGAGAACAGATGCGCGAGCGCGAGCAAGAGCGCCAACAACGTGAGCGGGAGCGGGAAAGAGATCGGGAACACCGCGCTTCTGCCAGGGCTGAGCTTAGCATTCAGCAACAAATCCGACACGAGTTGCAACAAGCGTCTGCTCAACTTCAGCAAACGCTTCAAGCTCAGGCTCAAGCTGCTGCAGAGCAACAAGTCCGAGCACAGCGCGAACAGCATCATAGAGAACAGCGTGAGCATGACCGTCAGCAACAGCGTCACCAAGCGTCGTCATCTAAATCGAATCATCAGAAACAGCAGCAGCAGCGAGAACAGCGAGAACAGCAGCAACGAGAACGTGAACAGCAACAACAACAGCTTGCAAACTTCCCCGCGAATTTCTCGGCATTGCAAGCTTTTAGAGATTCTGCTGCATTAGGAAACTTGAATCTTTTGAATCTTGGAAACCTTAATGCTCTGAATAATACTGCTGGATCTTCTTCCGGATCACATGGGGCTTCTCAATCACAATCTAACAGTGGAAATAATGACTCTTATCCTTCGGGCTCGAAGAGCCGAAGCCGTCCTTCAAGTAGCCGTAGTCAGAATAGCCAAAACGTGAGTATACACGAGTCTAAGTTGCGAATTCTTGATTGATTCTTTGATAAAAATATGAGTGTAACTAACGTAATTGAATTTGATTACAGTCGAAACAGCAACGGTTGGAAGCCGAAGCTGCTAAGTTTGCGAGTTCCTTAGGAATGGGACCTATGGCTGGAGGTGGTCCAGGGCAATCAGGTCTTTCAGCTTCAGCAGTAGCCGCTGCAGCTGCTTTGCAAGCAGCCCAGCAACAAATGCTAAGGATGCCTCCAGGTCAACATCAACAGCTACCAGCACATCTCCTTCAATTTTCTCAGTTCTTATACCCCTACCAAATGGCAATGGCTCAAGCGCAGGTAAATAATATGAATGTAAAGTGTTACGCAAATATTTAAAACTATGTGTTATAAGCAAGACAAAACTGTTTGAAAACCCGAACCTAATTGAAATGTTTTTTTATTTTAGGCTGCAAGTGGTAAACCAGTGACTCCAAGCACACTGGCAGATCTTCAACGCCAAGCTGCGGACTTGCAGCAGTTACAAAGACAATATTTGTTAGACATGATACCTAATTCTCGAAACTTGCCGCAAAACTGGAAAACATGAGTCAATTAGGATTAAAAAATAGTTGATAATACTATGATATATATTGTATCCGTTTCTAAAATACTGTTACTCCAGGAAGGAAGGAATGTATTTATATCCAATTGGAATTGCAATAACCTTGTTTAAAATATAAGGGACTCATTTTAATATCTTTACGATTTTTATACAGTTGAAACCGTATCCGTGAAAATGGGATATTTTAGGATTTCGTAGGCTTTTCTTCTAGTCTGTCTACTCTTTTAGAGCATCAGCAGAATCTTAGCGTAGGCAGAAACCAGGGTGCAAGAGGATGAGGAAAGCACATGTATTAGTATAGCATTGCTTTGAGCCACATGTATTTCACGCTGTACAGCAAAGCAAGCTAAAGCACTCGTTCCGTTTATTTGTAAAACTGTAGCGGGATATAACAAAGGTTATTTACGTCTGACGTACGTATTATCGTCCTCTGTTCTCTCCGTATACTTGAAAATCGTTTACGTAGATCGTGATATTGTGGATAAGTAGTGTGTAGATTTTTGTAATTGTTAAATGTTTTCCACAAAAACCGCTTGGAAGAGCTCATCAACTACGAAAATATACTGCTCTGTATGTATACATTTTTTTGTAAATGACCAAAGTTTAAATATTGCAGGGATTATAGGTTTTGAATATATACTACCGCGTATTTTCCACGTATCTTTACACAAGTGTAGGAATGACGATAAGAGGCACACGGACGAAGCACATAGTATGAATACTCTTTCATTATGTTAATACCATGTAAAGAAATTCTCCTCATTCTTTATTGTTGTCAAGGGGAGACCCTTGAATAAAGTTTCGTTTTATGCTTACGAGTGGTTTTAATTTATCTCAATCATCGAGTTTACGAGAAAGTTAGTTAAACGCCTTAATCCTGTTTATATAATCTTAGAATTATCTCCTTAATTACATGCCTGAGCTAAAGGAAAGCCCAACCCTAAAACCTCCCCTAAAGTTGCTCCTGTCTTGAAAAGTGATTGGTTTTGTGGTTGAAATGTTCAATGTTAAATATGAGATCAATTACTTAAAAGTATCGAGAGTATCCTGCCGATGAGGTGAAAGAATCCACTTTCACTTGCAGTGGTTTCTGAGGAACATTGTAGGAGAAAAGTGCTCTAAATTTCAATTTTCAGCAAAGGAGCACATGCTCTTATTCCATCTCATTAAGGATTACATTCCAACTGTGAGGGAAGACTCAATCGTGAATAATTAGAGGATGGAGCAAGTTCCTAACCACATCCGCTTCGCAGGTTCAACAAAGCTTAAGGTAACATACATGTTTATTCAGAATAAATTAAATGCGGAGCGCCTCAGCGCCCGTAATACAGAAACGTGAGAGAAGCACTTAACTAGATCCCCGTTGTGAAGCCAGCTTTTGTGCATTAATGATTTACACTACCTTACCACAATTCATTCAGCTAGACTGGGCTGAAATGCAACTTTGTAACCGATAGGCTTGGAAATCCTGTTTACAACACTCCCTCCTCCATGTGCTTGACCACTTTTACTGATCTGGCTACTCAATCCACTCAGCCTGACAGGTATCGCAGACAACAAAGAGCCATGCTGTCCATTACCGCTCCGGCGAACGCTTGATAGCTTGGATACCCAGTCTTTCCACATGTTTCTGATCCGGTGCGGCAAATGACCGTAAGCGGCAGCGTATGGATTGTAGTGTTGTTGCTGGCCGCCTTGCTGGGCCTTCTGTGGCTTTTCTCCGGTAGCAGACACCTTCCCGCGATCGTCCCTACGGTTTCCAGTTCCAGGTTCAGAGATGACTTCAAATTGGAGTGCAATGCCGTCTTCGTTGGGCTTGAGGGAGTAGTCGCTGCTCTTGACCTTTGGCTTGGGTGTGACGTGTGGTTGAAACTTTGTGGGATACTCGTAAATTCTACCGCTGTCGGATCCAGTGTACTCGAACCTGTAGTCGTTGGTGAAAGTGACCTCTTGCTGCTGCTTTTGACTTCTGGAGTGCTTCCTTGATCGAGGGTGCTCAAAACCTGCGTATTGAGCCAGGTAATTACCGGATAGGGGGCGCTTTTCTGGTATATCGTCTCTGAACATTGTGCGGTGTTGAAGTTGGTCGGGGTTTACGGGGCTCGAGAGGGCGCATCTCTGCAATAGAAATGATGCTAATAATTAAATTAAAATAATGAAGCTTGGTTAATCTGAGCACTTGTGTGTAGCTCTGCTGGGAATTTAGTAGATTAAGCTTTATTGTTTACACACTTTAAGGATTAAATTAACTTACGCAAAGCAAGATGATGGTTAAGGAAAGAAGACAAGCCGGTAATCCTGCCATGTTGGTTCAGTTTGAAGGACAACAGTTATGATAAACTATGCCCTAGTCAATCAGCTTCTTGTTGACAATCTTCGATCACGTGGTGACAATACTGGGGTAAGTGTAAGCTAACGATAACGATGCACTGAATATTTTTAAAGTGAGTTTCCTGTAGACACTGCCTTCTGATTTTCCTCTACGTTATTTGACGAGACACTTGTAAACCCAGCGTTTTAGTATTTGGTTTTTGAAGCTTATGCCAGTTCTGACCTCTTCGGACTTTAGATTCTGTCTGAGACACAGTCTGTGACTTGCCCCTTCTTATAATGGTCCTCCAAGTTTCGTCCGCAATGGCCGGCTACAATTACTGACCCCAAGACTGGGGAGGGCAAAGCCACAAGCGAAGGGCAGGTGACGCTAACATGGAGGGAGTTACACGTAGAAGGTGAGAGCGTTTTGGAAAAGTGACTGACTTGCGGCGGAAAAGCGTAGCAGTGAATGGTCAATGGCAGCGTAGGAAGGATGTACATTTATATTTTAAAAGCCAAAGCAGCGTAAAGTGCTCAAGCGTACCTTGGAATCCGCACGTCAAACGCAAGTGTCAAGAGCACGTGCAGGAAAGCAGGTTCTGGCATTGAAAGGCATGAGGTAGCTGAGAGGAATGGTAGACAGTTTTTACGCTGTATTTTGTTCTAAACTGAGGCATTGAGCCTAAATCTTATATTTCTCTGTAAAATCGCAGACGCTTTCGTAACCAAATCTATTTTGTCTCTCTTATCGATGTATTCATAGAATCTAATGAGGATTGATATTGCGCTGGGTCGGAGGGGGGAAAAGTAGATTCGTTATGAGCGGTACGCTAAAATGGTACTTCCGGTAAAGCAAGATTCTTTATCACTATCGAAGCCATAACTGAGAGGCAGGAGAAAGTTCAGAGACGGCAAGAATTGTCAACAAGTGCCGGCACGCACGGTTTAAAATATTCGCAATTTATTTGCAAGTCGCATAGATGCTGGGAAAGTCGGTAGTTGTTCTTCGTAACATATAACCGGTTCGACATCCTGTCATATTTTGCATAAGAAAAGTTAAGTGACATCCGTGGAAATAAATAACTAATGTAACCATTGACACATTTTATTCTTATTTCCTTGAAAGTCAGCTTTTTTTGCGAATATTTCCAAGAAGTAAATTCGAATTTGCGCATAAAAATTCAAAGTCAAATTCTTTATCGAGACTGCCAAATTCAAGCGAGGTAAAAGTTTCCTGAGGGTAAGAGACTATCAGAGATTGAATTGACTACTTGTGAGGATACACCTGTGCTGAAGATTTTCATAAAATCTCTCCCTGAGTGTGATACTTTTAAAAATTTCAGGCTCTGCAATTATATCTAATTATGCACAGATACAAGATCCATTTCAAGATGATTTACATTTATTTCGTTTAGTTAGGTTGTTAAAAGATTTGATGCTCTTGAAAAGCTTTGGGATTTGAAAGCTGGGAATCTGCGGCTTGCTGATGTTGGAAACAGCTATGAAAACGTTACTTTCATCCATGAGGATTCCGTGGACTAATTTCAGAGGATGGGATGAAAGGAAAATGAAATTATTGGATGTAAATCTGCAGGTGAGCTTAGATTGGAAGTGGTCTTGAAAGCGGAAGAGAAAAAATTAATTGCAGGTATGAAGCCCGTGGTGGTTTGTAGATACATGAGCCGGCACGCATTTCTATGGATACGTTACAACAATACTTGTCCGGTGGGTTTATTTCTCAATGAAAGTGGTAATTTATCTAATTTGCATAGATTTGTCGACCGTGATTAACAACACGTTTATCGAGTGCCGGATCAAGAGAGGTTCAACTTACTGGCGTCCCTGGGTGGAAATGAACGGATTTTAATATGGTTTTACACGTTACAGCTTCAAGCTTGAGGAGAGTGAAACCACTTTGTTATCGTGCATGATGAATAGTGAGGAATGTGCATATAACTTGAGAATTTTTGGCAAAAATCTGATGAAATGATTGAAGGTGGGAAATTCTGGTGAGGCACGACAGGCTGACGATCGTCTCAGTTTCTTGAGTAGGTTAGGGTTCAGGTATAAGGTGAACAGAGTGATTTGAGTTGACGTACTCTGTCATGAAATCACAATGAAGTAATGATGGGTAACATTTTTGAAATTCTTTCATGCAATCCTAAACGCTTTGGCACCTAACGCACAATTGTGAAACTGTGACATTGACTTTTGAAGACAAGTTCATCCATCTTACCTGTATCGACTTTCTCTTTCGACGTATCCGCATTCATCATGGAATGTGTAGTGTTGTAGCCAAGCGGATACAGGAGGAGGATACTTGGACGTGAATAATCCTTTTCAATAGAATATTTAATTTATGAATGACCTATTTTATCGCATATTTTCAATTTATGTTAAAGATTTAATGCAACTTGAGTAATTTATTGCTGGTAAAACTGAGATTTACCGAAAAGAGATACGTACTCAAAAATATTATGTTGTCCCAGTGAAAAGTTTTATTAATAGCTGCAACGATTAATGCACGCTTTGAGCATAACCGCTAGAAGAAACTTGGACTCTTTCGAAAACTTATTGTACTAGGACCCAAACTTCGTTTTTACGGTTCCAGAATTTATGTGGAGAGTCGTAGCCAACGCAGTAATAGATGGGCTCATCAGAATCACGGGCTTTGGCAATTGGAATGTTGTTTTCCTTGAGGTAGTCGACAAGTTTCTTCATGTGTGTATCAAAGTCTGGCTCTTTTGCGTATCCACCAAAGCTTCTGTTAATGTAAATTAAAATATTGATTTAGTTGATAAGTCTAGTTGACAAACTTAAAACCGTTAATCTCATCCTATACGCACAGGAGAAGGAACAGATATATATCATAAACTGATATTCCGTGCAACCGAGGCTGTAGCTAATGTTCAAACTTACATGGTGTATACGTGGAGGTCACGATTTATAATCTTGACCTTTGGATCGGTAGGCTCTGGTGGATCAGCTTGGAATTCCTTAGGAACGTAGAAACCCATTTGGTATCTGAACGTAGTATTGGTATCAGGCTCAATTTTAGTGCTGACTGGTACTGTCATTTCAATTTTTTGTTCTGACATAGTATAATTTTTTCAAAATTAGACAATTATTTCCAAAACAATTTAATTCATGAAGTATTTAATTAACTAAATATTTAAATGTTGAGCTTGAAGTAGCTGACAAACCTCGTCTGTTGTTTCCAGTAATGTAACCAAAGAGTGCCCAAAACATTCCGGTCCGAAAATCATCGAGGCTATGCGGATCACCAAATTCTTCGGTTATAGCCCATTTTTGTGCTGGATATACTCGCTCTTCTATCCCCTGAAAAGAAAAAATATTAGTTTAGGATTAATGCTTGATTGCTTTTGAGTTAAGTGGGATTAATTCTTTGTATACATTTTGAATCCTAACTTAAATGGAAATTTAATGCTTGTTTGAATTCACATCTTACATCTGGTAAAGCTCTAATGATCTTGTAAGGAGGTTCTTGGTTGTTGCCAGTCAAGGAATTTGCGAGGCCTGCCATTGAGAATCTTTGAGCGGCTACAGCAGCGGAAATTGTAGCCACTGTAATTACCAAGATGACTGATGAAACAATGACGAGTTTCCGATTTTGTTGACACCAAGTTCTTTTGTAGTTTGGGTGCGGAGGGACTAGGCCGGGCGTGTATTGAATCTTTTCAAGAGACATTTGTGCTTGCCGCTATATTATGTGCTTATGAACAGTTTAAATGACAACGCAGATGGAGAGGTAAAGATAAATAATTATAAATGATCCCCGACGCAAAAGGTGTTTAATAAATCAATACGCTAATAAGTAACAAAACAAGGACAGAGCGATAATCTCACTTGTTGACTGCGCCTGTTGCTTACGCTTCGACAAGAGATGATGTTAGCATGAAGGTTTGAAGTTGTGGAAAGAGAGGCTGGAGCTGGATACAACGGATTCATTCTGAGTTTATTCAGTTTTTGTATTTGTTATGCGAGAATAGAGCTGAAGCTGACCTTGAATGACCATTATGTTATGTAACGAGAATTATTTGCTCGACATGAAGCTGGAGACACGTAAGTGAGAAATTAGGAGTTGATGTATAGCAAAACGCCGGAGGGTACGCGTTTTTTGACAGTTGATACAGGAGGAATAATAGCTGAAGTCTATGGGATTTGGGATCCAGATTCTGTGTGGGGCAAAAATGCTTATGACGAACAATGCATACTAAATAGCGTCCTCCTTCCGCCTGGCAACAAATATAATTTGCGGAAACACTTAATTAATACTGTTTTGATAGCGCTGACGCTTATTTAAGAATCACATGGACAGTGCGATGAGGCATATTTTAGGCTGGAAATTCTGATAGCTTCTGCTTGAAAACTTAGTCGACTTGAACCCAGACTTCGTTTTTGCGATTGAACAACTTGAATGGAGCGTCATAGCCCACGAAATAACGAATAGGTTCCTTGCTGTCGTCTGCAATGGTCACCTTGACATTCTTTTCTTTGAGATAGGAGAGAAGTTGCTGGTATTTTTTCTCCATATCTGGTTCTTTAGCGAATCCACTGTATGTTCTGGAAATGATTTTGAAAATATGTAATGCGGATAGCCTTTGAAAAAGATAGCCAGTGGATACAGATGCAAAACTTACATTGAGTAGACATGGAGGTCTCGTGTTGCAATTTTGACCCTTGGGTCAGTTGGTTGTGGAGGGTCATCCTGGAATTCTTTCGGCACGTAAAAACCCATGGTGTACTTCTCCTTGTCGCCCTCTAAGGTTCAACCAATGTGCTGACTGGAACTGTCATTGCAATCTTGGCACCTGTAATTAATGAAATGATGAATTGTAAAAAGCTATGAGAAAATAAAAGTAAATTGGGAATACGTCAGTGGATGATTTTGAAATATATTGATTTGACTTACTTTTATCATTCTTTCCAGAGATGTAACCAAATAATGCGAAAAACATGTCACTGGAATTATTATCCATGGTATTCTTTTCCGTTATCTTTTCGCAAACTGCCCATTTTTGTGCGGGGTATATCCGTTCTTCGATACCCTGAAATGTTAATTATGAAAATTACTTGAGAGTTTAGTTTTGTAGCTACCAATGTAAGAAAATTAGCTCCAAGGATTATTTCTCCTTGGGATGAAATAAGTTGAAATATTGGCTAACATTTTCACAGGATTTTACCAAGGTGTATGGTGAACTCTCGTACGTGCCGAAGAGTGCCTTGACGTAATCCATCGTGTTTGAATATGTAATTGCCAAGATATTTGTTATTTTTTTAATTTTGTACGAATTTTACCCTAGTATAGCTTTTTGTAATTAAATCGCAATTGTTTCTGAATCACAAGAATTAAGATGTACACTGCAAGAGTTGTGAAAGACACTGTCGGGTTTCCCGCTTCTTGTTTGAGAACTTGAGAATTTATATCCCTCTCGATTCAATGCTGTAGCACACCTTAATTTAGCTTTGCTTCAAGGATTTCATCAGTTATATTGGTGGTCAAACTCAGTATTTAAGAGAGGATTGAATGCTTTTTTCTACAGCTTTTTAGGCGCAGAATGTACACGTTGTCTGGCCAGAGCTTATGCAATTTGCTCTTGGTATTTGCAACAGTGCTATTCCAGCATTGCGCGTGTGATAGATAGGAATTATCACGACAATAGCTCATCATTAACGTCACTCTCATGTGACAAAAAACACAAAGATTACGCAACACAAATAGAGAGTTATGTAACTTGAAAAAAACGGGCACGGATTTAGACATTTCGCGAAACTACGTGTAACACCTATATGTTAATCCAGAGGGAGCTAATACCAGCTTGAAGTGGATATGCTGTAGGTAAAGGTGGTAGCGTGTTACAGTAGACAGACTCCAAATTCAGGTGCCGAAGGGTAATATCTAGAATAGTCATTTGCTTATCGATTCATTTACTGCCTTGCCGCAATATTTCCCTCCTAACAATCTGTAATTACGTATAATCTGAAATTGCACATGAATCTCACTCGACCTGTATCCAAACTTCGTTTTTTCGATTAAATAACTTAAAAGGAGCGT
This sequence comes from Sminthurides aquaticus, assembly GCA_906901655.1. NCBI lineage: Eukaryota > Metazoa > Arthropoda > Collembola > Symphypleona > Sminthurididae > Sminthurides > Sminthurides aquaticus. Next base: position 4,605,363 of record CAJQTT010000005.1, on the reverse strand, counting down.
CATACGCGACAAAATATCGAATGGGTTCATTGCCGTCTTGAGCCAAAGCAAGTTTTACGTTTTTCTCCGTCAAAAATGCTAAAAGTTTTTCGTATTTCATGATGAAATCCGCTTCTTTACACCAACTGCCACAGGAACTAGAATTTTTATAAACTCGGTATGTGAAGAGAACGTTAATGTAATGGTTTAAAGTGCCAACACTGGCTGACATACGTTTTTCCGTTTTCACCCCTACACCGAAGAAAATCAAATTGAAAACTCACATAGCGTAAACATGGAGTTGCTGCGTTGAAAGGATTTTAACCCTTGAATCAGTTGGTGTCGGAGTAATTTCTTGAAGATTTTGAGGCAAGTAAAATGCCATTGTATACTTCTCCCTGTTACCTTCCATTGGCTCCGCTTTAACGCTTACAGGAGCTGTCATTGCAATCTTGATATCTGCAAAACTGAAACACTGGAGGAAAATTGTAATAACTTTTACAGGCTACAGTTCCCATAAACAGAATATCCAGGACATTAGGGTTAAACGTGGGATCATGCACTAACAGTGAACTTACTTCTATCGTTTTTCCCGCCAATATATTCGAATAGAATTAGAAACATGGTATCATTTATTTGGTTTAATGTGTTTCGTCCTGAAATGAGCTCGCAAATTGCCCATTTTCGGTCAGAGTAAATCCTTTCTTGAATAGCCTGAAGTGGAAATAGATTACACTATTATTTGTAATACCCTTGCAACATCACCTTTTCTGGGATTGGATGATTCAAGATTCAATTTTGCAACTTACGTTTTCGTAAGATTTAAGTAGCGTGTATGAGGGCTTCTCGTGAATCCCGAAGCAGGCCTTGATATAATTCATATTTATAGCTTTTAGTCATTTGTGAATGTGAGCTTAGATATAGCCAAGAAACAAAGTTTCATTTTGACAATTGCGAATAATATAAATTCAGATGCGAAAAATAAAAGAGTGATCGACACAAATGTTGAAGATAAATTAGCGTGGAAGTTGGCGCCAATTCCGTCCTCTATTGACTGTTGGAGGAATCATAAAAGCTTAATGCTACCACACAACAAAATATAAAGGTTCCGATGGATATGGTTGCTTGTTTGTTATGACGACTAGCACAATCGATATGTAAGCTGTTTCGTTTAAAATGGCGTCTTAAATATATACAAAATATTTCCTAAAATCCTGCACAGTTGCTTACAATGTCAATGTTCCGCATGCTAAAAGGACGAGAGTTATGCGTGTTGAAATAAAGCATTTAGCCGTATTGCAATTAACTTAATTTATTTTAACAAGCTCAAGTGGAATCTAAATAGAGGGAAGCTGCTTAGTAACGTATCAGACGGATGACTAAAAGAACAAATCCATCGCTCACTGAAATGTGCAAGTTTTCGAATTTATAAAGAAAAGATTCCCAAAAATACAAAAAATCCCATACATTGTCCCCAGCCTGATACATAGAACTGTTTGACAACATGGAGACTTGATTACTCAACCTGTATCCAAGCTTCATTCTTCCGATTAAACAACTTGAAGGGAGCATCATAACCAACGAAATAACGTATCGGCTCCTTGCTATCATGTGCTAAACTGACTTTCACGTTCTTTTCCTTCAAGAAAGCCAAAAGTTTATCGTAATTCTTTTCAAAATCAGCTTCCTTGGACCAACCCCCATAAGATCTGGGATTTAGTAAAAAAACACATTAACTGTTAGTTGGCAAACATATAGTTTCAGCCCTAATTCCAGCAAATGTGACGCATCGAATTCTGGATATTTTAAAATGAAAAGAATACTATGAGGAAAAACACTTACATAGTGTAAACATGGAGATCCCGTGAGATGATTTTAACTCTGGAATCAGTAGGCTCTGGAGTATTTTCCTGATATTCTTTAGGTACGTAAAATGCCATTGAATATTTTTCCTTGTTATCTTCAATGGGTTCCGCTCTAACGCTTACTGGAACTGTCATTGCTATCTTGGCATCTAAAGAGAAAAAAGCCCTTGAGTTATGGGATTGAATTAAACTGGAGCCAAGTTTATAAGCTGCAGAAATCAATGAGGATAGTGCAAGTAACTCTGGTAAGAAGACGGAATGCGAAGAAGGGCTTACTTTTATTATTTTTTCCGGATATATATCCAAAGAGAGTAAAAAACATGGTATCTTCCATCTTATCCATCGTGTTTCTTTCAGAAACAATCTCGCATACAGCCCATTTTTGCTCTGGGTAGATACGTTCTTCGATACCCTGAAATTGAAATTATATGTAGAGCTTGTTAATGTACTACAAATCAGTTATACTCGTAAGACTGTATTTTTGTAATATGTTTTTGAATCGTAAACAAGCAGGTGGCTAATATATACATTTTGACATGATTTAACTAAAGTGTACGCCGGCTTCTCCTGTAGTCCAAAAAACGCTTTGATGTAGTTCATAGTGAGGGCTAATTCGCGCCGAACAGGGTGACACACAGAACTTAATTTGTAGCAACACTTACGAATAAAAATTAGAAAGTATCAAAATTTCAGGAGAAAAATGCTCAAATGGACAGAACGAATTGGTTTCGGGAAAATATGCTACCCTTATATCCGTTAATCAATTCAGGCTGTCTTCGATTAATTGAGAAATCAGTTATGAGCCCGCCGGTTGGTATGAGAATGAGCCTGGAATGGAAAGCCTTTGCTGTTTGTTTATATTTCTAACTTGTTCTGACGACAAAGAGCTGGATAATGGAGCTCTTCACTTCACTAACTGCATGGAGAGGGGCAAATGATCAGCAATTTCAGAGGCATAAGCTCGATCCAAGGTTTATGTGCATAGCAGCCAGCAGCATATTATGCTTGGCATGAATGATGAACAAGAATCCTGGGTTGGGACTCAGCCCATCTGCACAATGAGTTTAACCTTGAGAATTGAAACTTGAGACTGAGGAATTACGTATTAAGTTTATCTATATGCGTTATAACGGGGATAAACAAGTCTAGAGAGGCGTATAGGAAGAATGAAGCTAAAAATTATCAATTTTTATTTTGACAAGAAACGTTTGGGTAACAGTCAGAAAGCGTTCGAAATCCATTTTGCAAGATGCTCACGAACAAAGCTAGAGAGTATTCACAGCCACTTTGACTGTCACCATATGTATATGAGCACTGAGTTGAGAAATGCTAATATCTGTGAATTTTTTTTGAAAAGTATAAATAAACAATGACGTATGATTGTTACTTGTGCCAATTTTAGGTTTTGCTGAATTGGGCACATTTACATGTATACTTTATTTTAATCTGTTTTGGTTTTCTATATAATGTAAAAATTTGAATAATTGAGTTTTATTACTTAAAATTAAGAAATTATTTGATGAAATTCTCGCCATAATTGCAATTGAAGTTTTGCAAGGAAGCAGACCGATTTAACTCTCATTTTCGTATCAACTGTTGTTCCAAATACCAAAGGTTGTACATTAACTCGGTGCAGGAAGCACCGTTGTTACTTTCATGGTAGTCTGTAATTAGTCTGTTGGTGGTTACATTGGCACGTTTTCAATATGAGCCTCAGTGTCAGTGGACTTCCCTTGCCGGCTACAAAGAGCAGCACAAACATCTGCACCCAACCCTAAGGAATAAACGCTCGCACTAACTATCACAGGCGTTAGGAGATGCAGCGCTGAGATAATATATCCTAGTACCTGAAAACGTTTATTTAAAAAAAACCACTATATGAAGCATTATTCTCCATAAATTAAATGCTCATTATGTTAAGTGTTGCTAAGTCCGCACGTGCATAAAAAGTGAGGGTGATTAACCGGGGGTACTATTTCTAGTTGGTTGATTCACCGCTAGGATGCTAGGAGTTTAGCTTAGGCCTGACAGGTACTAAACGCTTGTAGTTTTTGTGGGCTTACCACAGCGGCTTCTCGTTGAGATCGCTTTGCGGACACATCCGACTCTTCATAACCCCCTACAGGATATAATATCGTTGCGCTTAGTGCGAGTATTCCAAAAACGGTTGAGAAAATCAAATACAGAGGAAGGACACACTGTGAAAACTGGGAAAGCGTTATGAAAAAAAAGAACTTGAATCTTAGAAATGTGGAAAAACATTTTACGTGTTTGAGGAGAGTAATATGGATGGTGGAGTGTGAATGTTTTGCCAAACTTACCATCGAAAGAATAATAAATACTTCTGCACCATCTTTGAAAAGGCAAAAACATAGAAATGATACTAGAAGTTCTGCGATGAGCAAAATGGCGAAAACGGTCAAAAAGTATACTTCTCCAGTCTCCGTTGGATCGTTGAGGTTGAGGGAAGCGAGAGTAATGCAAGCCGTGCTGATCCCCTAATTTAGATTACCAAAAATAAAATTAGGGTGGGTTGGATTGGATTGCATTACGATTTTTTAAATGTTTTAATGCATGTTGATGTTATCGTACAATCAAAACTATACGATGAAATACGAGCATACTCACTCCTATGCACTCATCCAAATCATAACAGAACGCCATCCTGCGTTTTTGTTGGAAACTGAATTTGAAATTCGGCTCTTAGTTCTAGGAACCGTGTTGGTAGCGAAGTTGGTGGTTACGAGTGTTAGATTGCTACTTGTTTTTGTTTTGTATAATATGGGTGTATTTGTTTTTATATTTGTCCACTTTCTTTCAAAGAGACACTAAATTTGGATTTTAAATAGTTAATACGGCACGGAGAAAAAATGTGATTGTAGGAAAACTTTGTTGAATCAATTATCCCAACAACTCTCGACTACTTTAAATGTGTGTAAAGGAACAGGGAGTATTAATAGGAATAAGCTTCGTGTATTAAAGGAGCTGCAAATTATATTACGTTCTGGCTGGAATGCCTATAAATTGGGACTGAGATTTTAAGTGCTACGCCTAATCTTTTCCGGGTTTCTACACGTAGTTTAGTCTGAACAGTGTAGCTGACGCGCGGTTTAATCAGACGGGAAGCGGAATTACACAAAATTATTTATCTTGAGATGGGCGGGACGGAAGCGATGATCATGAAGCTTTTACTTTGAGCTATCCATAATAGACGAATAAAATAAAGATTGCGGCTACAAATTTTGATTTTGAAAAGAATAGTTTCATCAACAATGAGGTGAAAGCGTTTGAATTTGTAATTAAAAATGTTACAAGATGCTCAGGAACGAAGCAAGAGAGTATTCACTGCCAAGTTGACTGTCATCATAAGTGATGTCGCCACAGTCGTCTTTTTCACAGTAAATACTGATCCAACTGTAGCAGCAATAGGCCGGAGTGCTTGGAGCCGCAGTCTCTCTGCTTTGTTAGGGGTGCTACGTCGACAGCTCGCTAGAAAATTTGATGATTTAACGCTTAAGGATCCGACTAACGGAAACAAAATTACTTGAGTTATTGGACATGAGACTACCAGGCCAGGATACAATAAATATGTTTGCAGAGGCAAATCATCGTATAAGACAACGGTTCCAAAAATACCAATTGCTCCCATAACTATGCTTGTCGCGAAGATTGATGGCCAGATTATTTTCGCGAAACAATTGTTGGACATGAGGTTAAGAATTCGAACGGAATCAAAAATTTCAAGTCTGCCAAACCATCCGGCAATATCACCAGAGTCTTGGGCCTCATTTTGAATCTTGTCTAGCTGAAAGTTGATAGCTTTTGTCGGAATAATAATCATGTTGTGATGTGCCCCGAACATGATGATTAGAATGGCTGGAAGTGGTATTTCTATGGCAACCGTCCATAGAGCCATAACAACTGATGACCGCCACTCTTCAGGGAGTCGATGATACATGTAGCGGGGGCTTGTAGGATCCATGATGAACATGGCCGCTGCAAGAGGCGGGAAAAACAACAGCGATACTGGATGGACGCTTATGAAAAGTTCGCATCCATCGTATTTTAGTGGTTTCTGGCCTGATTTTCCTGGAATGTGTGCAAAAGAATTTAAGGCCCAAAGTTCATACTTTGAAAATTATGAAAGCTTAGAGTGAGCGCTCACGTGATAGCTTCTGTGACCAGGCCAAGCAGGAATTGAAGAGGCCCGCCATCTCTTTTCCCTTGAGCCACACGTTTATGTAAAAGGGGAAACAAATGTTGTAACCAAAAACAAGCATAAAATCCAAAGCGATTCTGTTTGTATCCGGAATGGGAGCGGAGGCTGCGTTCAGTAAACTTAGAATTAAGTTGATATTGTAGAGGATTTGCAGGATGTAAATACAAGTTCGAGATATTAGGCGAACAGCGCCATCTTTAATAACTATCCGTCTAGATTTGCTGTCCCAGTCGTAAGGTAAACAGCGGAAGAATTTTGCTGCTTTCAAATGCACAGCTATGAGGGTGAAAGTCACGTCGGTCAACATGGCTGTTTAGCATTTTCTTGTTTGTACTTTCAATTTGGGAAGCATTCATAAACTGAACTAGTGTTAGAATGTCTTGGACAAACAGGATGTTAATTTACGGTGTTATTACAGCAAGCTCCACGCGCCGTGTTGGTAATTGCGATTATTTCTCAATGATAATTGTAATTACTTTTCTAACTAGATAAATATACTTGCAAGGGTTTAATTACAGAAATATAATTGGAAGGCTAAGTAGTAGAACTTATGTTAGAATTTCTACGTATGTATAGCAATTTTTCCCGTTTGTTCATACCCGATACTTTCGCAATGGATTCACGTATATATTATCTAAAAGTACTGTTACATCCTTGAAAATATGGAGTAATTCTAGAAGATGGAAGAGGGGGGCTGTAGCCATATGAATTATTATAATTTCTTCTTGTTAAGCATTACCCAATGGAAACGATTCATTATCATGTAATTTGATTATACCCTACAGTCCCGGCTGCAGCGCACACGCAGATACTTGGCGCACCCAGCGTTTGAAGTAATTTATTCTCCAAAACGATTGCACATTAATTCCAAGCGAACATTTGGTTGTCAAAAAGCGCTTATCTGTGTGACGCTACTCAAGAGTGTGTCAGTTTATGCTTCTTGCAAGCAGATTAAGAAATTGATGACTGTATAAATTCTGAATACTACTCTTTTTTAGGCTCACAAATGAACTGTTTCCAATTGGAAAACTTAATGGTTGAGCTGAGTCGCTCTTTGCTCGCAGTGTTTGATGAGGTTTGAGGAGAATTGTAATAAAATTTTAAAAACTGGGTAACAAACTTAGTTCACAGCTCTGATTTTGTTGGCGTAACAACGATAAGGTCTCAACGCAACGGGTTGTTGAGCAAGAAAGGATTGCCGTAATTATGGGAGGAAGGAAATCCAAGTTAGCCGTGGAAGAACGTGAAGATGCGTTGGAAGGGATGGGAGAGCATGTGTTTTGCAATGGACTGGTAAGTGGAATATTTTAGTGATTCATATACTGATATTGGTAAAATTATGATGATAAAGTAATTGGCATTTTTACACATACTCATTCTTGGTAAAAAATTCTAACTGTTCAGTGGGTGTAAACGTAAAGGTAAAATGTTGCCAAGTAACGACAGAATGTTGGGATGAGATAAGAATTAAGGTGAAGATATGAGAGTCGATTCTGAAATGAGCATACGTGTGTTACATTCCTCTAAAGATGACCTTTTGAAAGCGTAGATCCTTGGGAAGATTACGGACTATTTAAGCTACACGGACTGCAAGATGCTGAGATTAGTGAGTGGGTCTTTAAACGGTGCAATGGTGAGGGAAACGAACTTCCCATCCCGGACAAAGCTCTTAATTCGCATTGAAGAAATGAACGAGGTTATGTTGGAAGGAATGGGCTTTTCAATTAAACATGCAGAAATAAAAATGGAAAATTCCGTGGATTTAGAGGGAAAGGATAAAGTCCTTGCTGATGTTCTCTATGGTTTGGAGAGCTTAACTGTTGTGTGTGTTTGTGAAGACGGGTATTTTCCGTTTGAAAGCGTTTCTGAGGTTATCCTTGGAACAAGGAAGTTGAAAAAATTAGTCTTACGTGAAATACATCGAGGTAGCTACGATTCCAGGAATGGCGGTGATTATTGGGATAGTAGATTGTGTGGGACTTTGAAGTGTGTGACAGATTTGAGTTATTTCAACGCCCGAAATCCACTGGATTTTAAAATAAGTTCCAGTTTTGACGAGTTAAAAAGGATTGAGTTCAAATACGATTCCCTGGCATGGAGTAAAGGTTGCAACTGTCCTTACTTGGCTCAAACGGTGCTTTTAAACTGTGGAACATTGGAAAAGTTGCAAGTACAAGGGATCATGGCTCGTGGCACCCAGCAATTTTTACGGACGGAGGTCCTCGCAGCAAACTTCCCAATGCTCCAGGAGGTGGATCTGACGAATGGGAATGAGTTGAACTGCTTTGACTCAAATATATTAAAACTATTTAAAAAGCATGGAGCTCAACTAAGAAAAGTTCGTATTAGTATTGAGGGCCAGTTGGACGGATTGGGAGAAGTGGCTGGGTACTTAAACCCAAAGAAACTGGTATCTTTAACTCTGTTGTTGGGTGAGGGTGTGTTGCCAGAGGGAGCTTCTTCTCATGAGTATTTAAGATGTTGGAGGGATTTCAACAATTTACTGGAATTTGGTCTTCATTTTCCTTATGTAGAAAGTGAAGGGGAGGAATCCTTGTGGGGGGTTTCTGGTTTCCCTCCCCTTCCGCGGGATTTAGTAAAACTTAATTTTGAATATTCCAACGCCAGTGGCACTATACTGCCTCATGAGTATCTGGACGCATACGCGAAATTGACACATTTGAGAATACAGGCTACCCGTCTAACAGACGTGGGAGTTGAATCTATTTGCCGGACCTGCACTAGATTGACGGAACTTGTCATCATGGGCTACAAGTACGGAGATTCTGGATTAACGGGCTGTAATTCCGGGTCGGTGGGAGCTGGGCAGTGCAATGAAGCGACCATCTCGAATATTAAAAGTAATAGACGTGGTAAACCACACTAGCTTAGGTTAACTTGCTCGTTCAGCTGTTTCAGCTTAAGGCTAACTTGCTCGTTCAGTTGGTTCAAGTATGATTCTCTTCCTCAGACTTAAGGATTCTGGTCATCCATGGATACGGTATCACGAATTTGACGATTCAACACATACGGATTCAAGGATTGCAACATCTTGGAATTTCAAGCAAACATGTTAGAGAAAATTCATAAGCGAAAGAGCTTGTAAGTAATGTGAAAGTCTTTAGCTAGAGGTTTCTTGTTACAGATAACGGAGGCAGGATTCCATGCGGCTGCGCTTCAGAACCCATCACTGGAATCATTATACGTATTTCCGTTACAAATAAGAAAAATCAATGGAATTTTAAAGCGTCAAGAGTTTCCTCGGTTGAAATACTGCATGGTAATCATGACTAATGGTTTCCCGATTGACTTCAAGTAATGCATATGATGTTCAACAAAATTAATCGAGTTTGTTTAAACAGGCCAAAAAAGATGGATTTATTGGAACTTATCAGCTACAACCTGGACGGCCGGAATTTCACAAAATCTATCGTTTACCTGCTTCAGTATACGACGATATTTATTACCGAGGGTGAAAACAGGGCGTACGTTTGATATAAGAAAAAATAAAACAATAGTATTTGCGAAGAAGATGAAAGAATTAATCCGGTCTAAAGCGCGTCATTTGGGTTTTAAGTCAGTTATAGTCATCCACTTATGTGACTCCTTATTGAAATTACCCTTCTAATTAGGTAAGCTGTTTTACAGGCTCATCCAAAGCTCTAAAGCTTGAAACAAAGTAAGTTCTAAAGGTATTTATGAATCGAGTACGAGAATGTGATTAAAAATGGGAAGCATGTTAGGAGCAAGTTGCTGTAACGCATAAAAATATTTGACAATGAAACAATTAAGTACTCTTAACAACACCAAAAACGGTTACTTACTTTGTTGTCATGTTAAATGAGTGTTGGCTGGAATCTGGTGAATCTTTTATGAGAAAATTGTATACGCTTTTTCGACGCTCAAGTATGTAACCTTGATATAGCTAATTGACTTAGCGCGTGATAACATGCTCAATATCCTTGCCCTGGGTTCCTGTATCACCTGATGTTAGTAACAGCTGTTGTGTCCTGTCCCTATGATTTTTTCCAGAATCATCAGCTATTGGCCTTCGTGCTCCTCTCTGATAATTTCCTCTTTGCGACTCCGATACCTTCAATCATAAAGTGTAGCTCTGCTATTTGGCAGCTGAAGATGCTACAAATACAGGAATAACCACTATTTGAAATGTGTTGTGGGTTTGTGAGCACAAAGATTGTCTTGAGTTCAAGATTAAAATCGGTAAAATGAACCTAGAGGGCAGCGGTTGGGTTGCTGCGCTGACGTTAGTAGTGTGTACTTGTGGGATTCGGGTCGGCGCTCACGTTCTCGTTGATGATGAAATCTATACGAATTTGCAAATATACGGATCAACAACTGCTATTCTTCATTTCAAAGGTCCGAGCACAGGACAAATACTTAGCAAGTATCGAGAGGAACTTAAAGCGCATGAACAGGAAGGCGCGTCTCAGGCTCAAAACGACGTACCGGACCTGCTTAAGGCAAACGCTTTGAGAAGACAGAGAGAAACTTTGATACATTTGAACCAGCGGCATAGTTTCGGAGCTTCGACTGTCGTCAGATTTACACAGTTGTGGATCCTTAACCAGATCGTTGTTCATAACCTGGACCGCAAGCTCCTTGAGCAATTAACGAAAAGCCGGGAGATAAAGAAAATTGAAGCTGACACGGAGTACCAGCTTCTGTATCCAGAATTTCGACTTCAACAACAATCTAGATCGGATGTTTCAACAGTCACCAATAAACTACCAACCAATCCGAGGCCTTGGGGAATCGATGCTGTTGGAGCACCACGCTTGTGGGAACGAGGCTACAGCGGAGAGGGCGTTACCGTTGGAGTGATCGATACCGGAGTTCGCGCATCTCACAGAACATTGCGCTCAAGGTTTCGTTCAGCTCTGGGTTGGTTTGACGCTGTGAGCGGGAAAGTATTTCCATACGACGATAACAGTCATGGGACCCATTGTACCGGAACTATTCTTGGATCGGACCGGATTGGTGTAGCGCCGAATGCTACATTTATAGCATGCAAGGGGATCAAGGCTAATGGGAGAGGAAGCGTAACGAATTTGCAAATATGCGGTCAGTTCATGCTATGCCCAACGACCCCTGATGGCCGAAATGAAGATTGTTCGAAGAGACCCCAAATAGTGAATAACAGTTGGACGCTGGTAGGTGGACAGGGTCTGGATTTCTATGATGGGATCATTGATGCTTGGGTATCTTCTGGAATGATTGTGATTTTTGGGAACGGAAATAGCGGATCGCGATGTAATACCACAGGTTATCCGGCCAGTAGTCCGAAAGTTATCGCTGTAGGAGCCACAGACTCCAAAAGCACGGTTATCAGCATCAGTAGCCGGGGACCTGCAGCTCAGCTAATAAAACCGGATATCGTTGCTCCTGGAAAGGATATATTCTCTGCAAGTCATTATAGTGATAACTCATTCATGCCACTCACCGGTACAAGTATGGCTGCACCACATGTTGCTGGAGTTGCGGCGCTACTACTTTCTGAAGATCCGGCGCTAACGCAGGAAAGTTTTAGGGAGAAGGTTATCGGTAACGCAAGAAGTGTGGCTGGAAATATTCAGGATTGTGGCGCCGCGGATAATGCGCCCGTTTATCCTAATAATGTAGCAGGATACGGTATTATTTACGTTAGCTGAGGGCGGAGTTTTCGAATGAAATTAACGCATTAGGTTAAAAAAAGTTTTAAAATAAAATAAATACTCATTAGTTGTGTAAATGTTTGCCCCCACCTTGTAACCATATTGTTCGCTCACGTGTCCAACGAAATATTATTTAACATGCATTGGCAAGCTATATACAATCTTCGCGCTGAGGATTTATTAGTATCAATGCGCGTGGTTTCTAGTCACAAGGTCAGCGCAACGAATGAGCTCTTCCAAGCATAACCTAGATATTGGATTGCATAAGCTCTCGGAATAAAGCTTTTAATCTTGGAGAAGAGAGAACAATCGCTGATAGTGAAATCAGCAATTCACGCATGACATCGCCGGTTTATGAAGTTTTATTGATAACCCTGGAATTTGCAACATGCATTTTGTTTCTGCGATATTCCAGTCCTGTCCATGTTCTTGAGTGATGTAAACAGTCATGTGAATTTAATTTTAAGTAGCTGTATTTCGGATACCCCAGGTTTTAGAGAAATAGCTATTCAGTAATGCCTCATTTAAAGTTATTGGAAAAAAACAAATTAGTCGAAGAATAGTGAGCGTTGCTATGGGATCTGTATTTATACTTCTGATCGAAAATATACTAGCACAGCCTCAAACATCTATTTATAGTGTTACAAGTTGCCCAAAGTTTACTCCTATTAGAAATATATTTTTCGATCAGAAGTATAAATGATATCGCATATTATTTGGTTGTTATGGTATTTTTCGACTATTTTCGTGCTCCGAATGAGTTTAAATGAGGCATAAAGCTTGCTGCTTAACTGTTTGTAATAACTTTTGTGCTAAATTAGCGAAGAGACACTAAAATGACGACAACGAAAACTTCAGAGGGGATAACCTACACATGGAAGGATATCAATGTTCACTCTGCGGCCAAGAAAAAGAGTTTCTTCGGAGGGGAAGCAACGGAAGCGAAGCATATTTTGCGAAATGGTAAGTTTTTTTCTAACCTTCGGTTGCTATAAGTTTGAATTGAAATTCTATTTTGAATATGCTGAACTTTAACTGTCTTTAGTTTCCGGGATTGCTCGACCTTCGGAGTTAATAGCAATTATGGGGGCAAGTGGTGCAGGTAAAACGACGCTTCTTAATGTCCTGACCTTCCGGAATCTGAAAGGATTGGAAATAACCGGAGAAACTTGCGTTAACGGTGTTGCATTAAATCGTCAGATGCTGTCTTCAATCGCTGCATATGTCCAGCAAGATGATTTATTTATTGGTAATTCAAGGTATCTAATCACATAATTTAGCAAGTGTTAAATGAAAGGATTACTTTTTATAATTTGAATTACAGGGAGTTTGTCAGTTCGAGAACATTTAGTATTTCAAGCTCGTCTTCAAATGCAGTCGCACATTCCAATGGCGGATAGATTAAAACGTGTGGATGAGGTTATGGAAGAGGTAAAATTTGAAATTGTTATGGTAAATTTGGGAAATCTGAGCTTTGAAAATAAAAAACATTTTGTATTGTATTACAGCTTGGGCTGACTAAATGTGCAGACACACTTATCGGTATTCCTGGAAGAATCAAAGGGATTTCTGGAGGAGAAATGAAGCGCTTAAGTTTTGCTTCAGAGGTATTGAAATTATTTTTGCAGGAACAGTAAACGTAAGAGCTGTTGAATTTGTAGTGAATTTGTCAATTTGTGCCTCCAGGTAATCACAGATCCACCGCTTATGTTTTGTGACGAACCAACTTCCGGTTTGGATTCGTACATGGCTGAAAATGTGGTTACCGTACTTAAAGAATTAGCTCAGCGTGGAAAAACTATTGTGTGCACAATCCATCAACCTTCATCCCAGGTGTATGCCATGTTCGACAGAGTTTTGTTCATGGCCGAAGGGAGAACAGCGTATCTTGGAGATGCGGCGAAAGCGCTAGGATTTTTCGATGGGTAAGTAAAAGAGTTATTTAAATGTGAGTTTAGTTATGTGCTGGAATGTTTTAGGTAATCAACTAATGGTTGGGATTTCTGAATTCGCAGCATCGGCTATAAATGCCCGTCTACGTACAATCCTTCAGATTATTTCGTCGAAATCCTGGCTATTCAGCCTGGGAAAGTTGATGAGTGCAAGTCGCGTGTTAAAGAAATTTGCGACCATTTTGATGCCAGTCCTGAAGCTTCTGATGTAAAAGTAGGTCATGCTAGATTCAAAACGGTGAGGTTCATTTGGATATGACATTTTACAGTTTAGTCTTATTATTATTTCAGGCGGTTTCAAACCACGCGATGAGACGTGGGTCAGAACTTGCAATGTTGAAGGAGGCCATGACACAGCGTTCTCCCTACAAAGCGTCCTGGGCTCAACAAGTGGGAGCAGTCATGCGGCGGACTTGGCAGTCTTCTCTAAAAGATCCAATGGTTCTTAAAGTTCGATTTGCCATGACGCTTGTAAGATTAGAAATGTTTTTTACAGAAACATATTTTTTTCGCATGAAAACAAACTAATCATGGAGGTTTTAATTGTGATATTTGTAGGTAATTTCAGTTGTATTCGGGCTTATTTACTTACGCCAAGATTATAACCAGGAAGGAATTCAAAACTTTAATGGCGCCCTCTTCCTACTGATCATTAACGCTAATTTTCAAAATCTTACCACGGTCATTAATGTACGTAAACAGATGGCTTAAAATTGGTGTGGGATCCAGCGATGAAAATATTTAAATAACGATTTAAATATAAAATCTTTTTGCAGACTTTTTGCCCAGAACTTCCGGTATACATGAGGGAGCATTTCAACGGAATGTATAGCTCACATGCATATTTCCTTGCTAAAAACCTCGCGGATATGCCTAGCTACATTGTAATTCCGTTTATTTACGTTACCATTTCCTATTGGATGACTGGGTTTAATGAAAACGTGTGGCGGTTCTTAATTGCTGCGGGCATACTTCTACTCCTTGCAAACACGTCCGTCTCCTACGGTAAGTAGTTTACGTACAGGTTAATTAAGTTTTAATTAAAAATACAGGGTGAGAATTCGGATAATCGCTACAGTACATAATCTTGGTATAAGAACTGGTAATTTTACTTTTAATATTAAAGTGAAATTTTAATTCAGGTTACGTATTATCCTGCCTATCATCCTCAGTGGAGGTTGCCATGGCACTTGCTCCTGTACTTCTCATGCCGTTCTTCTTGTTTGGTAAGTTATGGAGAAGTAAAATTGGCTTAAGGTTTACTGTGCGGAAAAATCTGATTTTATGAGATTGTTGTATACTTAAATGTTTTTTGGTTTTGTAGGAGGATTCTTCCAAAACGCCGCGTAAGTTATATATACAAGAAATCCATTGTCTGATTAATATACTAGAATCACGGAAAATAATTATGTTTAGTTTATGTCTGAATATTCTTTGAATTTAATGGCAGATCCGCACCAGTATATTTCATTTGGCTCAAGTATCTGTCATGGTTTATGTATGCTAATGAAGCTTTGATCATAAACCAATGGGCCGGAGTGACAGACATTGAATGCAACAGAGAAGGGGAACGTAACGCCACCTGCATTACAACCGGTGAACAAGTAATTGAAAATTTGAGCTTCAAAGAGGTAAGAAATATTTGCGTAGCTCCACTTCTGTGTAGTGTCTATTAACAGATAATTGCAAGGAGATCTGGAAAGTCAAAGTAATTTATATGATTTTTATTGCAGAGTCGCTTGATTTTCAACATTTGTATACTAGCTGTTCTCCTGGTCTTTTTCCGGGTGATAGCATATCTTCTACTTTTGCGACGATCATACCAGAAGTAAAATTGGTCATTTTCGTTAATGTTCAAACAGGAGACAGGAGGTTTGTATCCATAACTTTCTGTAGTCTATGCCTACTATGTACGCAGCACACGGTGCAAAGAATAAAGTCATACAATTTTAACAGAGAATACAAAAATACCATGCGTATAAATCTATGCTACGATTCAATAGATTAGCTATAAGGTTAGTAAGGGCTGAAACGTCGTGAATCTTGCATATATACGCTTCAGCCAATAAAGATGACTAATTTCGGGTTCAAATAAGAAGTAAACTTGCCCTTTTGACTGTACTGCAGAGGGCGCTAGACTAATATACTGGTTTTACAGATGGCGCTACGTGGTCGCTAGTGCGACGGGACTCGAACCCGATTGAGACTGGTGCTGCCACAGTGTCGGACGAAAATATCCAAATTCCACGTTGGATAATACGGGCATATATGTATTACCGGAGAAGCAAGATATTCACAGCCAAGTTTACCATTATCATAAGTGATGTCGCCACTGTCGTCTTCTTAATTACAAAAACAGAACCGACGGTGGCAGTCACAGGTCGTAACGCCTTGAGTCGAAGTCGTTCAGATTTTGCTGGAGCAAAATATTGGACGTTTTGTATAAATTTTGCAGAGTGCACTTCTAGAGATCCGACGATAGGAAACAAAACTATCTGAGATACAGTGCATGCAAAAGTTATACCCGGAAACATGATGTATATTTGGAAGGGTATGCGGCCGTATAACGTGGCCGTTCCAATTATACCAATGGCTCCCATAACTGTACTTGTCAAAAAAAAGGCTGGCCAAATAATGGCGGAGAAACATGTGTTGGACGCTATTCCAAGAATCCTTATAGAAGCGTAAACGTTTAGGCAAGACGTCCACGAGGACTTAGTATCCAGACCTCCGTCCGGCTGGAAGCTCGACTGGGGTGTTGTGATATGTTTGAGCCAGAAATCTAAGCATTTGCTGGATGATACAATGATATTGTAGTTGGCTCCGAACATGAGTATGAGTATTGCTGGAACGGAGGTTTCAACAAAGAGCGTCCATAGGAAGAGGGTTGGAAGGGACTTCCACTGTGTAGGAAGCCGATGGTACAAGTAACGAGGATTTTCATGGTCGAAACAGAAGAGAGCTGCTGTGATTGGTGGAAAAAATATCAAGGATGCCGGTTGAATGCTTAAAAGGATTTCACAGCCATCTCGCTTTTTTGGCGACAAACCTTTTGCGTCTAATACAATAAGAATTAATTTGCTTGTTAAAGTACTATTAATGTCTGTTTAATTCTGTGGGTTCCAGAATATATGATTTTTGGTGATTGACTTACGCGATAGTTTTTGATTCCAAGCAAGACACATGTTAAAAAACTGGACCATGTGTCTTGCTTTTATCCAAATATTAACGTAAAAGGCGAAACAGATGGAATATCCGAAGGTGAACATGAGATCTAGTGCTGCGCTGCTCATATTCCCATCTGATTTCGACCAAGAGCTTAAAAAGTTGACGACAAGGTTTATATTATAACATAGCTGGAAAATGTAGAAGATAGCTCGGATGACCCAGCGGGTGCGACTTTGGGAGAAAATTAACCGACCTCCTGACTTGGGATCTAAATCGTACGGCAAACATATAAAAAAATTTGCCACCTTCAAATGGAATGCAAGTATTTTTAAAGTTAATTTACTAAACATGTTGCACCAAGACTGCTACCGAGAAGAAGTGATAGCATTAACCTGATGTAGAACGAGATTCAAAATCACGGATGGTATAATGGAAACAGGGCAAAGGAATGAATAGATAAAATAGGAAAAGTAGTCTTGCAGTTTAATTAGTTATTTACCTGGGTGATTAACTCATATTGTTCTTAGGTCGCATGACACAACTTGTGACATCGAAATCCTGCAAGACCTTGAAATCCATAGTTGGGAATTTCATGATGTGTGGTGTTCAATACAGATGTA
The DNA here is from genome assembly GCA_906901655.1 of Sminthurides aquaticus. Lineage (NCBI taxonomy): Eukaryota > Metazoa > Arthropoda > Collembola > Symphypleona > Sminthurididae > Sminthurides > Sminthurides aquaticus. The sequence continues at coordinate 4,587,888 of CAJQTT010000005.1, read as the reverse complement.
TTTCGCAATATAATTGATTTCTTCCCATTTCTCAATAACAAAATAGGAGTAATTAGGTTGAGCAATATGATAGACCATTTATGACAATCTACCCGAAATCCTCTGGACTGCCAGGGGAGGACATGCTGTTACATGTTAGTACATTAAAGGGCATATCGGGTTCACTTGGAATTTTTTCAACTCGACTTACGGTAGTCGATGTATGAAATTACAGGGAGGTAAAGTTTTATAAATAATTACTATATTTGCCCACTCAAAGCTCATTATCTATGCCGCCAGCTACCAGTGTTAGCTAAAATAGATGATGGATTCAGAATAACTGAATGCAAACACACAACTATTTAACTCATTATTTCGAAAAGTATTGAAAAAACATGTGTGATGGTGAAACTGTGTACTGTGGTTACTATATAACTATACTCGAGAATGAAATCAAACAAAGTATTTACTTTTCCATGCTGCACCAAGAGGATGTTAGTGCATGAAATAATTGGCAAATCCTATTTACACAAACCACAAACTCTATTTACTCTCGTTGCAGGAAACCATATGCTAGGAGTTTTAAATGGATAAAATTGTGCTATGCACACAATACACAGTTGTATTCCGCAGCATTGCATTCAACAGCACAACTTCTGCTCATTTTCTGGTGAAAAACTTGTAAATTCTAAATGATTTTGTAACATGCAAGTGGATAGTTTGTTTTATGTTAGTTATGGGATAAGGTCATGTGAAAATACTTCCTGTTTTGTACTTATTTAATGATCAATAAACGGTTCCTCCTGTGACGTGGAAAAAAATATGTGGGCACAGAATTATGTCAAGCTACAATGCAAAGATGCTGGAGCCTCAATTAACGTCTTCCTCAAAGTTCTTGTATAAAAGACTCATCGCCATGAGATTTTGCAACATTGAATTGCATTTAAGGTACAAGTATCTGAGTAAGAGAATTTTAAAGTTTGTTGAAACGTCGAATTAAAAGGCTGAGAGGTATTTCACGCCACCTAGTTGAGAACCGTAGAAGTCGAGAACAGTAAAAGTCTAGAACCGTAGAAGTCGAGAACAGTAAAAGTCTAGAACCGTAGAAACCTAGAACAGTAGAAACCTAGCAACCGTAGAAACCTAGAACAGTTGAAACCTAGAACCGTAAAAGTATAGAACCATATAGAAATCTGCATCGAACTAGAATCTATTTGAAATGAGAACCGTACTCTTTTCGATTCTCCTATCAGCTGTGCGTATCAGCATAAGCGCAAGCGCACGCATAGACGAAAAAGTTTTCGATGACCTGCAACTAAACGACAAAACCACCGTCCTGCTACACTTCAAGGGACCTACGACCAGCGACGTGCTGAAGCGCTATCGCCCGAAACCGGGTAGCAAAAACGATGAGTTGTCTGACCTCCTCAGAACTAACTCGGACAAGCAGCAGGCAAAAACCTTGCGATTCTTGGCTTCTAGAAAGGTGAAGCCAGGGTCGAAGATGGACTATAGTCAATTGTGGATGTTGAATCAGATTATCGTGAATAGCCTAGATCTGAATCTTCTGATACGGCTGAATAGAAGCGACGAAATTTCCCGGATTGAAGCAGACACTGTGTACCGTTTTCTTAACCCTGCTACAGCGCCACCTGTGAATGACAAAGCTGTTGCTGCCGTTGCTCCAAAGAACCAGTGGGGAGTCGAAGATGTTGGAGCTCCTACAATGTGGGCCCAAGGTTATTCCGGCGAAGGGATTACTATCGGTATCATGGATTCTGGTATCCGAACGACACATAGATCGCTGTCTTCGCGCCTTCGTAGCAATTTCGGCTGGTTTGATGCTGTCAATGCTCGTGCAACTCCTTATGATGACCATGGACATGGAACTCACTGCGCTGGAACTGCTGTCGGCACCAGAGGTATCGGAGTGGCGCCGAACGCTACAGTAATTTCCTGTAAATTCATCAATTCCACTGGCTACGGATCAGTTTCTGGAGCAAGGTTGTGCGGTCAGTTTCTATTTTGCCCAACTGATGCTGCAGGCAGTAAGTCTAGCTGTAAACAACGGCCTCAAATCGTTAGCAACAGCTGGGTGACGCGAGGTGGATCCTTCTTCAATGATGTCATTGATGTTTGGGTAACTGCTGGAATGATTAGCGTATTCACAGTCGGTAATGAAGGTCCGTGGTGTGATGCAATCGAGTACCCGGCGCGGTACGCCAAATCCATTGCCGTTGGTGCTGTCAATATCCAGAACCAAGTATCGTGGTTCAGCGGAAGGGGGCCCGTGACTAAAAGGATCAATCCAGATGTTGTTGCACCAGGTCAGGATGTTTTTTCTGCAAGCCACAGCGATGATACAAAACTTGTGGTCATGTCTGGAACTGATATGGCTGCGCCGCATACTGCTGGCGCCCTTGCGCTCTTGTGTTCTCAGAAACCGTTGGCTAACCAGGAAGATGCTAGAAAAATATTGCAAAAGTATGCTGTCAAGGTTGTCCCTAGTAACGAAACCTGTAATACTGTTTCTGATAAGGTGTACCCCAATAATGTCGCGGGGTATGGTAAAATAGTATTGAAATAGTTTGAACGTTGAGTTTATTAGATCGTTGATACATTTTTTACTTTTTTACCTTTTATAATACCGGGTGGTAAAATTGATTGCTATTGCTACTAAGCAGTTCAAGGTTATTTTATATTTAATAATAAAATTTCGAAATAATAATTATTTTTCTAATTAATAAAACGTTCGTAAAAACATGTTGATGGTTTAAACCATAAACTCTAAACTGTGGTTGCTAATTGAATGTAGAGTACAACCTTAAAACATGAATGTGAAAATAAAAACTTTTAAAAAGTAAAACAGATCTAGCTCTCTTCCTGGGATTTTTAAAATTAACAAAATCCTTAAAACAACAACATGATGTGTTCAATAGATAGGATTAATAAAAATATAAGGCTGTATAGCGATTCACGCTTAAAGAATGCTTGTGAAGGTTGATGGGCTGACGAAACGACAGGAACTGCGGTGGGCTTCGTCTTTGGAGTAGTTGTGCGGGTAGAGGGAGTTGTTGTCGTCCTTGGGGTTGTGGATGCCTCTGAAACAGTAGCGATTATTTTATCGATGAATATAAAACTGTCCGGCTTGGTTCCCGTCACATTGGCTTGAATAGAAAACTGTAATAGCAAAAATATTGTAAACAGCCATTAAAAAAATTGTGGAAAGACATGGAACTGTACAAGTTTGCTTTCTACCTCATCCGTATCCTTAGCATGCACTTTTTCAGTCCATGCATAGGAGAAACTTTTTCCATCATGCATTACATTTGACAAGGCGTAGATATCCTTGAGTAAGAAGTCTCTAAAGCGCGAAACTGTAGGCTTTTGAAAATGAGCACGCAAAATTCGCGAAGTTTACAAAAAAAGGTCTAAAATGAATCTGAATTGAGTGATTATATAATTAACAAACGATTATCATTTAAGTTTTTGATCAAACGTTATATAGTTACACTGTTGACGTTGACTAAACTAATTATGATTTGAAGAACTGAGAAAATTTGGTAGCTGTGATAGTTGAGAGAAATTGTTAACTGTGTTGCATAAGAAAAAAACGTTAGGTCGTTAATTTTGGTGTTTTAAATTCTTTGATTAAAAGTGAATTGTTAAAATGGAAATGTCTCAGGAGACTAGTTTAAGGCTGTTTGAGGAAGGTGGAATGTTCATCTTCGTGGATGTCCCAGTGGGAACTGAAGTAGGAATTGACATGCAAAGCTGGAATACAGGAGAGAAATTTCGAGGAATTAAAATGATACCGCCGGGATTGCATTTCATACATTTCAGGTAATTGACAAACAAATATAATTTAAAAGTAGACAAAATGATTTTGATATGACGGTTTTTTTATGTGTATTGTATTTTATCTTTTACAGTGCTGTTAATAAGGAAGGAAACACGGCTCCAAGGACAGGATTTTTTCAGTTTTTTCAAAAACGTCAAATTGTTGTTAAGCGGTACAATAAAATGAAAGAAGACCTTGATGTTGGAGGTAAGGTGTAGAATTTGTATGAGAATTTTCCATCATTGAAAGCTTAATAGAAGGTACTAATTTCGCAACGTATTATGTTTCAGAGGTAAGCAAAGAAGATATGGCGAGAGTCAAGGCAAATCTGTTAGAGCTGGACAAATTTTTGGGATGCTACCCCTACGAGCATTGGAGAACTTGGGTGTCGTTGACTAACAGAATTACGGGTATGTTTCATCATTTGAATAGTTGTAACGAGTTGTAGGCTAAGAAGAATTCATATGTGGCTATGCGTGGTTTAAATTGTTACTCTATGAAAATGATAATAATTTTGCAGCTGATACAATAAAAAACCTTGGACCAACTAGCGGAAGGATATTATCTGCCCCTGAACTAATCCTAGACGATGATCAGTCAATTCCTGAAGCTAGTCATAAGAGGACGAAATTGGAGGAAGCTGAAGCAAGGTTGCCAAAAATGACGGAGGAACCAAGTTCGAAGATTAATTATTCAGTTATACCTACAGAAAAATACCCGCCTGGTGCAACTCCAACTGAGATTAGCAAGCATTCATTAGATAGCAGCTATAAATTTGAAACAATGCTATCCCGTTACAACAAGTAAGTGCTTAGAATTTTAAATTTTGCTCTGCAGCATAAATAGTCCCCAAAAAGGTGTAAATCATCATGTTAGAAAAAAGACATATCAATAACTAACGTTTTGCTGAATACAGGCCTGAAGAGTTTCTAGCAGAAGTACAGTTTGCATTTATAAACTTCCTAGTGGGTCAAAACTTTACATCTTTCGAGCAATGGAAATCCTTGGTTCAGCTTATCTCATTTTCAGAAGCCGCTATCCTCAAGTATCAAGACCTTTACTCTGACTTTATATCCGATCTGTACTTTCAAATATCGAACATGCACGCAGACCTATTTACTGATATTGTAACAAGGAGTAATGTAGTCTACGCCTGTGTACAGAACTTGAACCAGAATATATTAGAATGTCATAGCGTGGGATCACGATTAAGGTCTAAGATGGAAAGGTTTTGTAAGTTTTTAGAAGGGAAATTCGGTTGGACGTTTGAAATGGAAGATTTCGAAGCAGAGGATGAAAAGCCTGTGGTAGTGGATTTAGGAGAGTAAGCCTATTATCTGTTGTGTACTCTGTAAATATTTGTCGTCCAGTATAATGTATCCTAATTTCTTTTCTCTTCTAGACTATTCTGTCTACCAAGATTTTGAATAACAACATTTTAAGCTAATATATGCTAGATTCATTCGCCCTGGAGGACTCATTATGCACAATTACGTGAATAACAATAACATTTGAGTTCAATAAGGAATAGTTTTAGAAATTACCCGACTTGAAGGACTTTTGATTGGAATTTCTATTGCAACTAGTTCATCTTGTTCAGTGCCGGAGGGGTAGATTGTGAATATTGGTTTTTTGCTTGACCCATCCATCAGATATATAAAGGCATCCCCCCTGCTAATGTAAGTCAGCTTGACGTTAGAAAATAGCTGAGCACTAGCAGAGCAAGCGAAGCTAACACTTGTATTCGCATGAGCAGATGAAGCTCTAGCCGCCTCTAAAGTATTATCCATTTCCGGTAAAATTGCCCAAAGTCCTCGGACTCCTTTGAATGCGTTGAAATCAAAGTCCTGCGGCAAGTTATCGTGAAACATTTTCGCCACCTCGTCTCCAACAGGAATGTACAAATACGGGCCGGTTATTTTCCATGACATGAAGGCATCTTTGTCGATGTCAAGAGTAAAAGCCCAGCCGTTGACGCACTTGAATCCAACGATTGCCGCAAATGTGAGTATTACCAAACAAGACTTCATTTTTGCACAGATTATTGCAATTTTCTAAGGTAAATTTTACAAAATACTGAATTTGAATCTTTTCAGATACTCCTTGGCTATTCACACTGGAAGAATCTGGCTTTCTTGCAAAGGTTGCTTAGAAATTATGATAAAAAGAGCTAAAAACTTAAAAGCGTTCTAAAAATGGTCGTCGTTTCAAATATTTAAAATTAAACTTATGAAGCAACCATGAAACTCTTCTTCTCTCAACTCAAAGTGTACGACTGAGGTCGTCTAGAAAGAAATATTCCCTGTTTTAATTATCTGTTCAATGACTGCATACGCATAGCGTTAGGACCGCCTCTCTTGAGAACAAGTTTCTGTCCGAGCTTAATTGTTCATATTGACAGAGGATTAGATTTAAAACTCAAGCTGCGTGAAAATGGAATACGGCTTGATATTATTCTAGTTATTTCTCCTACTGACTGTATCCCTACTTGATTTCTTTCATCCCAGCCTGCATATGCACCTTATGCAGCGCTTCCGTATTAGATCACAGCTTGCAGGGTACTGTTCTCATGTGAGATTAAAGTTAACAAACAAGTGTTAGCTGGCCCAGTAGCTATTGAGAGCTAAATCCGTCAAGACGTCGGCCTACCATATAATTCTATTGCTGGACCTGTCCTCCTGCTATCACTTCAGTCGGACCCATCCTGACCTCTAATACGATATAACGTGTCTGCAATGAGATTAAAATATCACCAGCTTGTTCAGTAATTCATTAACTATTTTGGAGCAGCGTATAAATTACTCATCAGGCTTCATAGAGCGTCTGCAACCAGGGCTGGTTCTTACTGCATTTTAATGCAGAATGAAAGGTCTTTTCAGGTCAGAAACGAGAGAGGGCAAGAAGACCTTATGTGGAAAAGAAACCTAAGGATTTATATCATATTTTAAGGAAGGATTAACGGACGTGACTAGGATGGCTTATCGGCCCTTAAATCTACTGAAGTTCAGTAACTGAACCGGCCCTACGTCTACGTCTCTCGTAAACAGTAAAATCCTGAATCAGCTAGAATGCCTCAATGTTTTCTAAGAAGTCCAAGGTGACTATAAAAATTATTTTAGTTGTCTATAATATTATTTGGCATTGGAAGGAAAGCTTATGGCTGAACTTTCTGCCTTCATGTTTCTATCGGATTGAAGGGAAAGCAAAATCTACACACTATGACAAAGTAAAAGCTTGGTGAAAGTAAATGTTACTACAAGGGCAAAGAAAGATGGTAAATAAAATTTGAAATAGTTTTTGTTTATAATATGAGCAGAGGAGACTTGTAGCTACAGATGAGGGAGGTGTGCGCAAGGGGAGGATTGGGATGAATAGCCAATAGCTGGTTGCCGGGGACTGGCCTTGTAGTCGGGAAGGAAGTGGTGAGCGGAGAGACCCCTCCCGTTCCCGCAAACTCTTTACAGTGTATTTTATTTACACTGGAATTGTACCCGCTTCGGATTGCTTACTTTTACGTGTGTAATTCTGAGGGCAGCGGGTAGGACGAGTAAGAGAGCCGGAGATAGTAGAGGAGGATGAGCAGGAAATGTAAAGTTTCTATCATATACCCGCCCTGTTCTTTCCAGCATTGCCAGGGATAAGAGAAATTCTCCCGGTTAAATCATGTGGTGGGATAAAATACTGGTTCGTAGTGCTAACGATCCACTCTCGTTGTAGCTTTTGCCATTGCATCTTCTTATTTAATCTGCGGATCTCTCCTGCATCTTGCTTGTTAGTAACCTGTGATTTGAAAGGTTGTTTAGGTAGTGAAAGTTGTAAAGCTTTATTGAGAGTTTTCCTACAATACAAGAGATTAGTAGAGAATGCAGCGGTAAAGCTGTGCTTAAACGAATTAGAATCACATTTGAAAATAATTAGGAAGAGTAATAGCTGGAAGAGTGGTGATACAGGAAAAGATCAAAGAGAAAGCCCATTGGGTGCACTGTGTGGTGAAAGTTAGTTGTGAAAGAGAGCAGGGGGTCTACGACTGGAGTTGTGTGGGATTATCGTAAGCGGATGTGATCGAACGTTTGGGAATATGTGACAAAATTGTGGGGTGAAAGAATACCAGATAATCCGCTTATTGCTTGTTATGATCAATCTGGTGATTTGTGAGAGGGAGACAACCGGGTAGTGATTGCAATCTTGGTGAAAGCGAAAATACTGTATTGTTGAAAGTAAAAAATAATCTGAGGAAATGAGAAATTAATCATACAAACGGTACTTGTTTAAAAAAACTGTATGAAGTGTTGAGCAACTTTCACTGTGTGGATAAATAATTTTGGCGAAAATCACCTTGAGGATGGAATCTATGGGTGGGAAAAAGAAGAAAATGAAAATGTGCGAAGCGTCTAGCTTGACGGACATCAGCTCTGGTGTTGATAGCAGCAAAACCGGTTACAACAACAATCATTCTGGGAAAATCGGGAGGACGCATCATCATTCCCAGGCACATGAAAATGTCAGCGAGGGAAAACAAAATCAGGTAACGGGACCGAAAAATACAGTAAGTTTTAAAAGTAAATTGCGTTTGCTTTCTCCGTCTTAGTCCTTGCTGCACTACTTGTGCAGCACTGGTTTCGGATTGTGTAACTTAAGCATTACTATTTCAAACATTATATTGTCATTGGTCCCAAGAAGACAATGTTTCCGGGTAGAAATTATTGCATGTGAATCATTGCAGGTTGGCACAGTGATGCTCTTCGGCGTACCCATAGTTTCCTTGGTAATGGATGGAAAAGAGCGTCTTTGTCTAGCTCAAATCTCCAGTACGTTGCTCAAAGAATTCAGCTACAACGAAATTCATAATCGAAGGGTTGCCCTTGGGATCACGTGCATTCAATGTACTCCTGTTCAGCTGGAAATCCTTAGAAGAGCTGGTGCAATGCCGGTAACATCCCGAAGATGCGGGATGATTACAAGGAGAGAAGCTGAGAGGCTTTGTCAAAGTTTCCTTGGAGACCATGCACCACCTCAGGTAATTTCGCATTTTGTATTTTGTTCTACGCTAATCCTGTTTGCTGGAAGGATGAATGATTCGATGTTTAAAGTTTATTTCATTAAATATCTTTGAAAATTTTACAGCTCCCGGAAAATTTTGCATTCGAAGTATATCACGAATGTGCTTGGGGATGTCGTGGAGCATTTGTTCCTTCCCGTTACAATTCATCCCGTGCAAAATGTATTCGGTGCACATTTTGTCAATTGTTTTTTTCTCCAAACAAATTTATTTTTCATTCTCATCGATTACCGGATTCCCGCTATGTACAACCCGATGCTGCTAATTTTAATTCATGGCGACGACACTTGAAATTATGTGGAGATCCTCCAGAGGACGTAAGTGTTTTTTTTAAGCTGGCTTGTTTTGTGATCTTGAAGCATAGCTTTGCATTGATTTGAGTCCCATTAAGGAATTGAATTCAAATGGCGCGAAAATACGGAAGGGGAAAATATTATTCCCAAGATTGTAGCAAAATTTGTTCTAAGGTCGAGGCCCTGAACAATCTGACCGCCTCACCTGGTATGATGACTGCACAGATTGTCCATGCCTGGGAGGATGTGAAAGCAATGTTTAATGGCGGGACTAGGAAACGGCTTCTTGCAGCTCACTCCATCCCATCCCCGACACACAATCACAATCAACAAAGGTCAAGCAGGTCCTCATCTACACCTTCCTCTGGAGGGACGCCAACCGGAAGTGGAAACGGAAGTGGACACTCTGTAGGAGGAGGACACTCACACGGGAATTCTGGAGAAAAGTATCATCATTCCTCTCCACCAATGCTTGTTCAAACTTCATCAATATCCTCTGGTTCTACATCATCAACGGCGTCATCATCATCCTCTGGTAATCCTCATCACAATAACAGCAATTATCCACAGGTTTCCTCATCATCTTCGGCGAATCCGCGACCCGGGTCGCAGCAGCAACCAACCTCGGTCCCGTCCTTTCTTTCTCCACACCACATGCACAATCTTCATCATAATGGATCCTCGGAACCCATTCTCCCATCGCCCCCGTCTGTCTTGCATTCCCCCGGCGCCTGTTTACCCGGTTCACCCCCTCGCCTAGATTCCATTTGGAATCCAGGACTGTCGGCAGCGGCGGCTGCCGCCGCCGCTGTTGCTGCTTCACGCTCATCTGCCCTCCCTCCTCTCCCGTTTCACCCGCTTTCAATCCCCTGGTTTCGTCGACCTTTATTCCCATTCTCTCACCCCTTCGGCCCAACTTGTAAATTATTCGGTGAAAATGGAATCACGGCGGCAGGTCCGGCGGGAACTCTGAGCCCTGGAACAGAAGGACCTGGGGTTATTCGTGGTGGTCAAAATGGCTCAATTGCTCCGCATCTACCCGCATCCATAAACACATCAGCATTTAAACCAGTTCCGGGCTCTAGAGGAGCTGAACAGTTGTTTTCCTGGCTAAATAACAACAATAATATTGTTCACAGTTCTGGTGGAATCATTTACCCGCCTTGCATCCCTGAGGATTTATCTCTTGGCTCAGGCACCGGTGATTTACATGCGCATTCGCTAATTGAAGCTAAAAATCCAGGTATCAAATTACCTCCGAGCATTCATCATCAATTCACCCTTGACTTGAACACAGCACCTGCTCCGGATAGCTCCAAGGAGAATATACACACTAATGCGGGCAGCGTATCCGAAGATCATCCGCACAGCAACGGAGGGAAAGGAAGGTCACAAAGTAAGAAAGCCCGGGTCGTTCATCAAGATTCAGAGGATGAAGAAACTGTAGATATTGAAAGTACGGAAGGAGAGGCGGATTACGGTGGAAACGATCCCCTCGCTCATTGGTTCCAAGGATCCAGGGGGCTGAAGCGCCCCCTGGATGAGGATGAAGCACCGTTGGGGATCAAGCAAGAAGTTTGCAAGTTTGAAAGTAACCGCGGAAGTAATGGAGGAGGGAAAAAGAAACGGTTGTGGGATTGCGACAGGAGGGTGGTAAAGGTTAAATGTTCTCCTGGGTCAAGGGGAGATGGTGGTGGACGATGCCCTTCTCCAGAGAATTTACGTTTCGAATCCAACAGATCCAGCCCCGAGAATAATAACGACACAAATTCTGGACCTTCAACACCTGAGATTCTATCTCTTACAGGTAATTAATCCTCTTGACAATTTCACCTGACCAATATAATATAACCTCGGAGAAAAGTCAAACTGGAACAGAGTTTAGTCAATAGAAAAAGCTATCAAAGTTGCCATTAGTGAAACTTGATTAATGGACACGGGAAATACAAGAGCCACCCACACACAACACTTAACCTTCAAGCTTGTGAAAATTAATTAGCCAGAGAGCCAGGATAAAATTACATTTCAACGGTTGTTTTCACTATAACTTACCTATACTCTATATAGCCTTGTAGGCTCCAGGTATATTTAGAAAGCATTATAATACAGGATATTCAGGAAAAGAAAGTTCATTTAGCTCTTTCTCTTTGACTTTCCAACATTATCTACCTCTCAGCTTAGCCATTTTATGCATCATGAATCTTTGGTTCCATGTTGTAATTTTGGCAAGACCTTGCTATACTGATTCTAAATGGAACTTGTGCCGAAACCTGATATCTGATAATCCGTATGTAGGACGTACCCTCATTTCTCATCCCTTATGTTTGAATAGGATAAGCAGTAAAAGAGACAAAGAGAGGAGGGAAACGTTCTGAAGGAACAGACTATTATTATTCACCCTTCAAACGTTTAAAAACTCTCTTAGTTACATACAGTAGTAATTTGCATTTACGTCACACCCGTATGCATCCTGACATTTAAATCTCCCCCAGTTTTAAAATGTTATCCAAGAGCAGGAAGAAACTATATGAGCAAATGATTGAGCTTTATGGCCCTGCTGAGCCTGGAACTAAGACATATGCTTTATACGTCGACCCGGATCGGGTAACACATAGTAGAAACAGGATGGGTTGAAGGGTATCAAAGACAAGACTTTCCGTGCAAGCACCAACGCATTGGCAAACATTCACAAAATCAAGTAATACATAAATGCATAATGCCCGGGTATTTTAGATAAAAACGGGTTATATACAGATAAAACGTGTAGGTGAAGGCAGGATAGAGTAGAGAGAAAGTTTGGGGAGGAGAAAGTCATCTAATCATATTAAAAGGTTAGGTGGGCCTCTTTAGCGGACTGTTGTTGGCTCCTGGTTTAATTCTCCTCCTTCTTTCCCTTCAGGACCACCACTCAAATAACATTTGATTAAACGTCCATTGAAAATGATCGGAGCGTAACAAGTAATAAATCAAAAGCCGACATCCAGATCCAACTTTCTACTAGGCTCTTTTATTCCTTCTCCTTAGCCAATACTTACGACACTAACGGGACGCGTAAACTATGAAAGAGTTTTTTCATCCAGTCAGCCAGTCTTGTTATGGTGTTCTAATAATACTCTTTCTAGAACAGTAAACTACCCGGATGCTCACAATTTCTATATCAAACGTAGCTCCGAATGTCCGATTTTCTCAGATAGGCCACGCATACCCGGGTAAATATATATACTATATACGACGAGGATACAAGAGCTCTACTTGTTCTTTTGAAAAGAAAGTCAAGTAATATTCAATATGATCGTCCCGCTCAATTACTCCCAGAGGATGCATTAAGCATTCATTCAATTACGTTCCACTTATTGAACACACCTCCTACTCTTTTCGAGGACGGATTAATAATTTAAAATCCTCCATATAATTACTTTCACGCTACTCAATTCTTCAATCGCTCACCTTAAATATGACGTCCAGTGGCCACGCCTGACGGACAGGTGTGTGGGCTAAGAGAGCTTGGGCAGCTACACAACTAACAATTCAGGACGGGGGATGTAATGCAGGTACACAATCGGAAATGAGCGACTGTTAATCTTGGAGTGCTATGCATAATTAATGCTGGAGAACAAATAATAGGGTGCTGGAAACTAAGCGGGAGTAATCGAAATTAATTTGTTTCACGCCGTGTAGAACTTGTAACGGGCACTGGAATTTACACTAAGAACAGCATTTCGACTTACCCGACAGCTCGAGTCTCGAGTCAACGAATCTGCAGAGCAGATATGGCTAGGTTTGTGTGTCATTTCAAGCTTTCCTTATTTGGAAAGTTAAAAGTCACCTGTTTGGACAATTACCTTGTGAATATTGATTGAAAGTTGTGGTTGACAAAACTCTTGGCAGTGAAACATGTGAAAGGGATGGGAATACCCGGGTTTTTTTGGAAGCGAGAAAAATCATGCTAACAATACAAATACTAGGACAACTCAGGCTCATTCTATTAAAGATTTAGGAGAGAGAAAAACACGTTGAAGAGCATTTAATTTGATTAGATCATTGATCGAATGACGTCAAAGAGGTCAGTTGAAGGAGTTGAATGGGTCCTCCTGTAGAAACCCTGGAGTCTGGCATAAAAAGAATTGGCAGGACTTTGTCGCGAACAATCGTGTTAGCATAAATATTACCTCAAGAGACATGGATTAATCTTGTCCCGCTCGACTCTAGAGTAAAATTGTAGAATAATCAGTTAACTTTAATCCCCTCATGAATACAATAACAAATCTCAACAAGCTTTTCACCCCTCTTTGGTGCTTTCTCTTCTTTTTCTCAGTCCTTTGGAGCTTTCCCGGACTGCTAGCAGAATAGCTTTCATCATTTATCAATTTCTCTTTTATTAATTTCCCTGGACCACCTCTCTCCCTATTTCTGCTCTTCCCAGAGGCCAAAGGCTAAGGTTGATAGAGAGGGAGAAAGTATGCAAAAATTGGAAAACTCTAGGGATTGTAGCGAGGATTCTATAGGAACTTGTGTAGGATGCAAACTCCCGGGAAGGTGAACAAAGGAGGGATCTGTCTACCTGTGTTCTTTTGTACTGCTTGCTAGAATTGTATGGTGCTTTGGTCGAGGGACGTTGGTCGGTGGGTAATTTGGGATGCTCGGACAATTATTGACACACGCCCGTAACTTTTTACCCGGCTATTACGCTCCAACCTGACTCTCCCACAGATTATTTATTATGCAATGAATAGAGGACCCTCAAATAATTAGACTGGATGGTCAAACATTTATTATTCTCCCTTCTGAGCGGAGGAGGACGCGCTGTAGAAGCGCACTCATCCTTGAACAAACAGGCAAAGGAATATTAAATGATATATGCTTTGAAATTATTGTATTATATCTTTTTCAACGGGAAACACTTTGAAATCCCCCACTAGCGGCGGCGAGTGCTGGTGTAGTACAATATTTGAAATATGTTTCGAGGGTTGGGCTCGTAATCTGCTCTAATTTTATTGTTGCTTTAGATATTCTCGTTACAGGCAATCAAAGCTTAATCATTTATTATTAATTTGGTGTCCTCAATTTAATACTCTGTTCGGTATTGTCCGAACTATGTGGTTTTTGGCATTAAGACTCATCACAGATTCTTTTGAAAAATATTGGGATTTTAAGCCTTATAGTTTGAATGTGTATGTAAAAGATTTGCTTAGGAAGAACAGTTACAGGAGGCTATAATTAGCGTGCTGGAACGAATAATAAAATTTGTTGGTGTCTAGAATATGATTAGCAAATAATTGAATTATTTTTCGGATGATTATAATTCAATTATAATGGAATAATAATATTCAATTAAATACTAATTTCTGTCTCATAAGGAGGAGTCTACTCCTAGTGTTTGTGATACGAGTTCACGCAACTCTTGATTGAAGCTGTGTAATAGAACTCGACTTTCTCCTTACTTTCTCCGTGGTGTTTTCTCCGTATTTCCCGAAACCTAGGTTTTGAATTAATTTGATGGAAATCTTAGGATAGAGAAAGATTAAAAAGTTTCCGACTAATGCCTTTTGAATTATGTTGTGAAGCATAGGAGCTTCAAAGCATTGGTCTTTAAGGGCACGAGGATGAAGGTATTAAAATATTATTCTCTTTGTACTTTTCAGATTAAACACTGGTTACCAAGGAAAACTATACTTTGCTGATGCTATATGTACACATGAAAATATGGAAATGTCATCTCTAAATCCTCCTAATCTACGCAACTTGGATGTTTGCTTGTTAAATCAAAGTTTTCGCATTACAAACATCTCGTCTTTTGCTTGAGGCAATATATGAATGTCACTCGGCTCAAGATCCTTTGAATTCCCCGCTTCTCCGGATTCTAGTCACTGGTTTAAGGTTAAATGTTGTAAATTCTTTGTCTTATCTTTCTTTACATGTTGCTACCGAGAAGTTGTGAATTATGAAAGAGGATTTAAGCTTTCTGCTTTCTCCAAAGTAATTCCAGTAATTAATAAGGTGTGTGTATGTAACTGAATTAATATTGTCTTCAACTTTCAACTTTCCACCCTCTTATCCCCCGTCTCTTTGTCTTTTAAGCTTATATCTAAATAAAGCTTTGATTTTAATTTACTCGGGCTAAATTACTTGTGTCAATAAGAAGGCCCTTGCTTTACGTAGTATAACGAGAGAAACATAGTTGTGTGGGGTGATACAGAGGACGGAGAAACAAGTACCAGGGGAAAAGTACTTTCTCCAGGGACGGGGGAAAGTGTGTACAGGGATGTTTGATTTGCTTGGCTATTTGTGTACGGTACACACAAACTGTTTTAGAAAACTATTTAAATGTATGCGCTCTAGATGCTAGTCGATTAGATTATGACTGTGTGGGCTGTATGAATATTTGTAGCTGTTAAATGTGAAAGTTAGTCTGGTTGTTATATTCTAGTCAATACAAGAGTGATAATTCTCTTGAAATTATTATTAAACAAGGAACCAAAGGGCGTATTGTGATCTAGGTTGTAGCTACCTTTAAACTTGGTATCTATTTACAGTATTGTTTCAAACAGATTTGTTAGCCTGTGAATTTGAATTTGAATGTATTTTGCGGCATTAATGAATTAATTGAATTACTATATGAAGCAGATTTGTTTTACAATTTTTATTTGTCTAATACGAATGAGAACGCTGGAATTGATTAATTTAAGTTTGTAATGTTTTATTTAAGGTGAAAGCATCTCAGTTTTCAATCCTTGTTTAACTGTTTCATTAAAAATTGAATTGATGAATCCGAATGTATTTACGACTCGAGTGTTTAATTATTTACTGATTGTAATCGGGATTATTCATGGGAGAACTCATTCAATAATTAATCCAGCCTCGTAATTATTATTGTCATCAAGAAGGAGATTACAGCGTCCTCCTCCTGTTTCTCTTTCTGATTTTCCTGGAGATTTCAGTATTAACGTTTCCGGGTAACTCTGTGATGCTGTGTTCGTATCAGTTTTACCCGGGGATCGCCAAGTCTGCCATGGCTTCTAGCATAGAAACTGTCTCATCCGCTTTGGGCTTTTAGGGTTTTGAAGCAGATACTCTCTGTGTTGCAACAAGGCAGGAGGAAAGGGCTGGGGAAATACGGACAGGCTCCCGGTTCGGTTTGGTGTAATCCGTTCCACTCGGATGTCTCTTTAATTTGAGAGGTTTAATGGAAAAGGCAGAGAGTCGCGAAATGGGATCTAGTCATTCCACGTTTTGATCAATCTCAAGATACATGGAGGGTGCAGTATTGAGAGGATGGGTTGGAGGACTTGATGAACCAGGTTCTCTTTTGCGACTTTCCGGGTCTTCTGAGCCTATGTAGCTAACGTATTGCGCGCCGTAATGGAAGAACAGTTGTGAAAGCAATAGCGTACATGGAATTACCACAAGAACGTTAAGGAAAATTAAACTTTGGTTCACCTCTTTTAAGAGAGAAGATTGCGGAGAGATTTTAGTACTGAATCTTGCTGGCTTGCTGTAGTTGAATTTCTCGTGAAGAAATTTTCTCCGGATCTTTTAGAAAAATCATAATCGATTTGAAACTCTCGCTCTGATTCAACGCGGATTTTCCTCTTCAATTCATTTAAACCACAATCCGTTTAGTCTTGTACTGCTTACATGCAGTCTTTTTGCTGGGTTTATAAGCGGATCGTTGGTTCTAAGAGCTATCGCTTCCAATCAAATGTATGTAGGCAAGAATACCCGGGTAACGGCGAGAACTGCGGGAGTGGTGTACATTTAGGCTACAAACAGGTTCATGTTCTCCAGCGTTAGATAGAAAAGGAATTGAGGAATTCATCCGTATAGAATCCTTGGAAAAATAAATCGTGTCATTCCAGTTTTTTTTACCAATTTGATTGAATTTTCTTGAGATCCTTCATGGCATAGCATTCAAAGCTTCTTTATTCTCTTATTCTTTTCTATAGAAACCAGTAACCAATCTCATCTGACCCTGCCTTCCTTGGACTACAAATCCTTATCCAATGAATGCCTAGACAGCCGTGACAATCCCTAGCGTTCCATTTTATTTCCTCGCTTTTCTATTTATTTACTACAGCAGTTTTCTCAACATTTTGGCTTTCATTTCAGCTTGACGTTTTTCTCCAGGTTTACTCCAGAGTCCAGAGCGAGTCGTACAACTTTTCGTATTGGAGAAAAGCCATAGCGGTTTGATGCTCTTTGCAAAGACGTAAGGAACTGAAAGCTCATAGTTTGCAGCATATCGTAGCCGAAAGCGCAATGATTTGATCGGCGCTTCCAGTATTGGAGATAATAAAATATGAAAGACGCTTGCACCGAACATGCCAGCTGGAATTGCAATGAATTATGGAAATTATACAATAAAATCAAAAGCCAAAAGTCACGCACACAACACAAGGGTAAAAAGGCCCTTGAAGTGACAAATGTTGGATGGAATAGCTCAGAATAGGATCGATTACACTTGGTCACATTAAAAATAAGATAAGGGTCACCCATCCGTATTCACGCCTTTTTGTGCACAACTTAGCACAACATTCATGTCCAGAAGATACATATTGGGAAGCGGGAGGTAAGGGTGTTTTGAATGATGACAAGCATTGAGTGGAGATAAGCATGACTAAAACCTGTAAAGGATGGGTAATTATCGGTACGAAAGAGTATTGAATATTGACATCTGCAGTGAAGTTTGAAATTTGAGAAGTGTACATGGATGATGATGACAACATGATACAAGTTTACGGATCCATCTGTTATTCTGACACGGGCGATTAACTTTTTCAAAGCCGCCTCTTAGTTTACTTGTGTGACTAAATGAATCTTGTCTATTAAAGTTGAAGCCATTATTATTTATTAGTGTGTGTGTTTGCGTGGGGCAATCATCGTAAAAGTTAACGCGCTTGTGCTTTTCATAACAGAAGGAGCATGTTGTAAGTGCTTGAATATTTTAAGGATCGTCTCGATTTTCCCCAGTTACAGTACAATGGAAAGCGGGCATCATGATCTCTGTCAATTTAAAGCTTTCTGTTATTTTTAATGTTGAGAATGAAGGTAGGAGAATTGGGAAGGCTAAGTATCTGTAATGATGTGTTCCTGTGTCCTGTGCTTATTGTCAGGTTATGTGTTACAAATCAGCTGGTAGGCAGGCGGGTAAGCGGTTGGTCCGGATTTGGGATTTAGTATTCCCCCAACATCCGCTTTCTGAGGAACAAAAGACCGGGTAGGGTAGGGCGAGGACGGAGCGAGCAGTCCTGGTATGTATGGCCACAGTATCCGGTGCTTTGCTTGCAGAGGGTAAACTGAGAAATATGTAATGCCCGCGTATCGGGGAGAAGGGATTCCCTCTTCGGTTACTTGCCTGTAGCTCTATGTCCCTGGAGAGGAAGGTAGATTGAGTGTTTGGGGATTGTAATATTCATTGTGACACTTATTGAGCTAAGAGGGGTAGAAATGATGATTCAATCACATGTTTTACACGGATAGGGGATCATGTATTTAATCACTCTTATTACAGGGTATAAAATCCCGGAAATCCGAAAGTAATTTGTCATAAAAGTGGCGGACGCCATAAGCACCTCCATTGGTGATTTCTTCGGATAGGGCTCCAGATTTAAATAGTATGACAGCTTATAGGTTGTATTTGAGCGTATGCTTGGTATTTTTCTTTGCTGTGTACCGCAATGAAAAGCAGCCTCTTTTGTGTGTGTATTGCAGGTGGATGGATTGCTTTTCCGAAGCTTGTGTGAGCATTAAAATTTCATAGTTCTAGAGAACGGATTGTTTAATTTCTAATGCCAAATATCATGAATAAAATCTCTGAGGCGCGGTCACTGTAAGCAGTAGGCATTAGGTATCCAATTAATACCCGGGTAATTTCAATCACTTGAAAGTTTTTTTAATATGTCTATAGGGTTTGATTGAATCTTTATTTAAGCAATTTTCTTTTACAATTAATGAATTGTTAGGATAGGGAAAAATAACTAAACTGAGTTTGATAAAAGGTGTTGCTCCTGCTGCAAGCAACCCGCCTGTTGTTATTGTAGAGATGGCAGTTGGGAGAGGCGGCGGGCATTTTTCGCTTGTATAAGATTGCTAAAAAGTAGGGATTTTTATGCCTGCATTGACTCCGGTTTGTGAAAAAAGTTTAGTCTCTTGGGTATAGTATATAGAGACTCTGAAGAATGGGAAATATCATTGCGATCCAGTGGATTGAATCCAGAGTATGGAGAAAGTTGATGGCAAGAGGGGGCAGGTTGGAATAGAATCACATACGACAACTATTCGTTCCGCCGATTTGCCTTGATCAATGGGACTATACATGGGCTGTAGGTTGTAGTGAAATTGGATGAAAACAAGAGAGAAAGTTATGGATACTGGGCAAAGGGAGTAAATAAATGTCGGACTCTTTGTATTGTTGGTTAAAATACTCGCTGGAGTGTAGTAAAAGAGAGTGAAGGTAAAGTGGATTTTGGATGTACACTAGCAAAGTATTTTGTTGTTTTAGTGCTTGTATATTCCAATGAATCCGTCCCCTCCGGTTAGTTACCAAATACGAAGACTGGAATAAAGGAAGCTACATTAATGGAATAAGTTTTACCTATTCTCGTTACGCTAGAGTTGGTATTTAGTTTTGTCTAAAGTACTTGAATTTCACATTTGAGGATATTATTGAACTCGTAAAGTAAATGAGATGCGCTGCTGCTGTCTCTATCCAAAGTTGAAAGTTAATTTGGTTTAGAATACATTTTACATTATTGGAATGGGTACTTTATATATTTTTAGATTTAAAATTTAGCTGCCTTAAAATTTCTTCGGATGAAGTTTTGATTAAGTTACACTAGGTAAATAACTTGAAAACTAATCTATTTTCCTAAAGCTAATTTTATCTACGACCTCAAACGAAAAAACCTCAACTTTCTCCAGCTTATGTACCCGTGGAGGAAGTAAGGGTAGAAGAAAGTAGGAAGAATTAAAGCTTGTTTTTTGCATGTTCTAACTCTTGAAACCTAAAATTTAATCAAATACACACCCACATAATTAAGAGGCACAGCATAAATAGTTAACTCTTGAAAAAAATGTAAAGAAAACAGACAAGTTTAAATCCCTGAAGGCGGGACAATCAGTTTGAAAAATGTTGGTAATAATAGGGATGAGTGTGTGTCATGCATTAAAAAATAGGTTGCCCTTTATATGTTGTGATCTTTTGAAAAAAAGGTTTCGGTTTGAACGCTATATGTGTTTAGGAAAGGGATAAAACTTTTTTGAAACTCTTATTATTACACCCCTCATCCCATCCGATACGTCTCATTACCACAGTACATGTGCTTGTCATTTTAAATCAAACTATAGTTGAACTTTGAAATTCAGCGGGGGATTTTTTGACTCTTGGAACTCTGTAAACTTGGGAATCGTATTCCCACCAAGCTTTGAATTATGGTAAGTAGCTGGTAGGGTGAAGGGAGAAAGCTGAGAATTTACCACAGGAGAAAGTATCTTGGCAGAAGCTTGGAAGAAGAAAGTTGAAATAGCGTCTGCAAATATAGAATCAAGTACTGTCCGAAAAAGTTGAATC
Source organism: Sminthurides aquaticus (assembly GCA_906901655.1). Lineage (NCBI taxonomy): Eukaryota > Metazoa > Arthropoda > Collembola > Symphypleona > Sminthurididae > Sminthurides > Sminthurides aquaticus. The sequence goes on along the minus strand of CAJQTT010000005.1, from coordinate 4,567,150 downwards.
TAGAGTAAAGGGTTGAGTTTGAATAATACAAGGGTGGAGGAGCTTTTGCCCATGTCATCAATCCGGAAAAGATGGTTCCCCAGCCAGGGATTAAATTAAAAATAAGAAGCGGGGAAATAGCCAAAGGCTAACGCTTCTCTGGCTGGACTAGCATCGCCCGTTTCCAAGTTATTCGTGAACCTTGTTACCATTGCCGGAGCTCATTATTTAATAGTAATTGCCGGAGAGTGTGGGCAAGTGGTGTGAAGCTGAATGTATAGTCTAGGTTGAATTTATTCGGATGTGATAACGATAACAATAAAGTTTCCCGGTTTCAATCCTAAACCCACATTTTCTACTAATAAATAGCATTTGGAGGGATGTTCGAACGGATCAAACTTGAATGAATTTACTGCTTTATTTCCTAGAGACCAAAATAAAATCGTGGGTGAAGACTCTTGCAGCTATAATGTAGCTAAAAATCGTAGTCTGTAGCCCGCTTGGCATTGTGCGGTACTTATTTCTGTATTTCATGCTGGTCAATACGTTGAGTGCGGAGGGTACGTAAAAGACCCGGGTATTTTCCTGGTATAACTTACCACTTGCTTCCTTGTACAACCCCATTGGGTGTAATAGGATTATAAAAAATACAGACCACCACTCAAAATCACCCATTCGAGCGTAATATTATTAAATTGAGGTCTTTATTCCCTCCACTTTATCCGCCTATTCTTGTTCAGCCCCTTGCTTCTCGTGCTACTACATTCAATGTCTTATTACATGTAATTCCTAGTCATTCTAATGCTTAACTGTATATTGTGCTACACCGAGAGAAACAGAAGGATGTGTGTGGGCTGGAACATTAATTGACTATTCCGTATATTCGCACCAGCTTTCTCCTCTACTTTCTCCGACTATTGAATGCCCTCTCGCTTCTACAGGAAGTTGGGTGAGCTTTCTGTTGTGTTGTATGTTGCAGGACTGAATTGTCTTATTTATTTACTTTTCCATTAATTCTATTGAATTCACTATTTTTGCCTCCTTCCCTTGAACAACGCCAGGGTTTGTTCGGAGGGCGGGAAGAGGGGTAGGAAAGCGGAGGCCCGCTGTAAGGCGTAAGCTTTGACTGAAAGCTGATGTTGGATTGTTATACACATGTTTTAGAGGAAGAGATAGAGGAGAAAGTAATAGAATAAAATAATTCAGTAATATAATGATAATAATGATATAGTATCATCAATTCTGTTTTCACGCTCTCATTCCTCATTTACCCGGACTTGGGTTGAATTGAATAAGGCACGTGTTTTGCTGCGTTTGGGGAGCAGTGGTAGTTTGGTTGAATTTGGCTTGAGTTCTTTATCCTTGCTATAGAGACTCGGTTAATAAATTCATTCAATTGAATACCAATATGAATTTATTCAATCACAATCCTACAATTTCTCCTCCCATTCTCTTCCTTCCAAGAGTGTTGATTAGCTCCCTGAGGAGTTGATGCATAGCAGAATATTGGTGGAGAGGGGTGTGAGGATGGATTCCGAGTTACTTTTGGTCCAATGCTTGCTTATTCCTCCGATTATGGTAATAATTTTGATAAAATAACCCTGATTTTCTCTTCTGGTTTGGCTATGAATTTTATGAAGATAATCAAAACTAGTGAGGAGAAATGTAAAGAGTATGGGGGTTGTAAGGTAGGATCCGGATTTTAATGCCGGATTAAGAGGAATCATCTTGTTTTGTGGGAAGTTTGATCACTATGATAGTGCTACTTCAGTATTAAATGCTAACATGCAATTTAAACGAAAGTAGAAATCATGTTGTAGCGCGTAAATGAGTTTTGTACATGATCCTAGTAAATTATTTACTTGCATAGAACGTGAAACTTATAACGCGTTGTCAGTGAGAATAAATTCGAATGTTAGTTAGAACTGTTATAGTTTAAGTTTTTCAAATTTTTAAATTCAAATTTTTAAATTCAAATTTTTAAATTTAAATTTTTAAATCCAAATTTTTAAATTTAAATTCAAATTTTTAAATCCAAATTTTTAAATTCAAATATTTAAATGTTGGCGGGAACGTTTTTGAATTTTTAAATTCAAATATTTAAATTCAAATATTCATGTGAGAGGGAAAACTTAAAATTTAAAAAATGTATATGCGAAACATGCTATGGTGGGAACGTTCAAAGAAAAAAATTCGCTAAAACGTTTTGTATTGACGGGATATGGCATATTCGTAAACACGCCAGGAAATTCGGATGTTTGACACCTCCACACTGGATTCGTGTGGGATTTAAATTCTGCGTTTCTGTCCACTACTACACGGCGTGTTTCACCATTTCGCGTAGCGGATAGACACAAACTTGCAATTATTCAAGCTAAAAAAATTGGGACGCAGAGCGAGAAAATAAATAAGAAGACGAATTGAATACTTTTTTCCAATTTCCTCCTGGAGTACAAAGAAATAAACACAAAGCAGAATGATTTAATTCCCATTATAGGAGAAAAATAAAAAGACACTGAAATATTCATGCTCTTGAGGCAGGGCAGAGAGGGCACGTGGACGCCTAAGCCAATAAGTAATTTTTCTATCCTAACCTCACCTGTCATTTTGGTAATCACATTAAAATTATTGGATACAACCCACAATGCCCTACTCTGTGGGGAGGATCTTCCATTTTTCTGTTTTATTCCTCCCGATTGTCCTTTGGAAGCATGCAGGGACTGAGCATACACCCTAAACAACATCCATGTTGTGTTAATTAGCTATGTTTGATGAGATGGGCAGGGACATGAGGAGGGACAAGGAAACAGGTAGACGTTTGGTTGTTTCACTACGTGGCCTACACGGCACACATAAATAATGATGGTTAATCAGTGATCCCACCCTGGGAAACAAACACTTGAATTATTCTTGCTTGCTGAACACATTGACAAACGTGTTTTCTATCATCTTCCTCTATTTTCTATCATGTTTGAAGCTATGGAATACAAGAGCTCTTCTGGAGGCCATCATCTAATATTCAGGTGAACCATTAAATTGATTATTGATACGCACACTTACTTCCGGACTCAATTTGTTTCTCTTCAAAGCTTCTTATATACTTTTACTTGCTCTGCTTAACCTCTTGCGTACTGAAACATATGAGGGTATTTCAGTTACTAGCCCTGGTTGCTATGACTGACTATTTGATTCATGCCCCCTTCCACACAGTCAGTACTCACTGGTAGACAACAATTCGAAGCATGGATTTTCAAAAGTAGTTTGTTATTAATCGGCGCCAAATTATCTCCACTAGCACACTATGCAGTTGGAGCTTCAAACTTTTTAAAAAACATCAATGGGCTGCCACTAAGTCTTTTTGTTGTTTTCTACAACATCAATTTTGCAGTGGGAATGTCTTTTATTTGTGCGAGGGGGAGCTTATGGCCATGACAACCGTAAAATAATTGTGCGCACAAACATCAATTGCCTTTAGGAGCGGAATTTAAATGTTTCCTACGAAGCTTATGGGACGCAACAGGTTAATAAGGATTTTCGTTTTATATAAGAGCTCCTGGAGATAGTACGCGTTTAGTACCTTAGATAATGTGTGTCAATTTAGGAGTACCATTTGAAGTACAACTAGGATAGAATGTACGAGAAGAGGATTGAATTACCAAAATATGTAAGCCGCAGATACTGAAAATCAGGACTGTAAAGACCGCAAGCGGGACTTTTCATGACTTTGAATGTTGTTGCTTTAATTGAAATCCGAGGCAAGGAATCGTAATTTTTACCAAGAAAGAACATTTAATAGTGAAAGAACAAGGAAGGGGAACAGGAGTTGAATTGTCTTTGAGTTTTCAATTTATACTCGAATTCCCACAAAAGTCCCAGAGGAAATGGCACTTGTTTTTGTGTAAGAAGGACGTTTTCCTCCCTATTTAAACGCCACCAGATGGAATTACATGACAACTGGAAAACTTGAATTAGGGAAGATGGTAGACTGAGAATCTTTTCGCTTCCATCTATAGTAAAACAACAATCTTAAGCATTATGAAGAATACGGGGGGAAACAGGAGAAGATGAAGTGTTTTATTCTTGCATAGTTTTGTTTGTGTTGATGCAGTTAGCTGTATAGCGAGTGTAGCTATCCAAGAGAAAGCAAAGCTGTGCGCCTGGAGAAAGTTATAAAAGACATTCGTGAGGAATACAACTGATGGTAATCCTCCTTTTGATAGTTTCCTCATTTACTTTTAGGTGGGAGAGAGTGAGAAAGTTAAAACGAGCTCAGGATGTGAAACAAAGAGTAAAAACCAAGAAGAAGAAAGTAAATTAAAGATGAATCAATTTTGTACAAATTAAAGTCTTCAACCTGAACGATTACGAGTTCCGGGTAATTTTACGCCCATGCTTTCCTGAATCTATAACGAGATTCTCTTCAACCCTTTATTCATCCTTCCCCTTCCTTGACACTGCCTTTGTATGCCAGTTCCTGTCTTCTATTCTTTCGACTCTCTTCCTTCCCAACTTTCTCCACACTTTCTCCTACCAACTGATTATTTGTTTCTTGAATAAGAATCCTCGCCCTATGCTCCTCTTGTCTTAGAAGTAGGCAGACTGAGGCTCACTCTGCTGAATTTTATTCCTTGTCCTATTTTACCCCCTAACTTTCTCACCCGCTCCCTCTCACAGCCACAGCCTCTCCTGGGTCCTTGGCGGTTTAAATAAGACGGTTCGCTACTTTTCAAACGAATTCTAAAGATAGGCTGGAAAAGCAAGTAAATAAACAAGTTTTCGCAACCAAATCAAAATTTAACAAGTTTAATCCGACTTTCTCTGTCCGGAAATCCCAGCAAAGTTTGAATTATGCCTAGGCTGAAAGATTGGTTTTGTCCCAAAGAAATCAAGTTATTTACAGACTTAAACCAAAATATTTATCAATTCAGCTTCCTCCATGCCTGCATGATGCATATAAACTTGTATGTTTAACTTTCTTCGGCATATTTACATGTTTAGAAGGGATGGAATAAATTCAATGGAGAAATCACTAAACATGCTCATTAATTGATGCTTAACTTGGTGCTTTCACTATGTACTTATGAAGAGTTCTGCGTTCCCGGGTAACAGATAGATGGCCACCGCACTAGAGACTGTATTCCTTCACCAGGGATCAGAATCACTCAATTATATCACCCTTCTTGATCATTTCTCTTTTATTCCCCTCTCGAATAGTCGCTTCACTTTGTGCTTTCTCTCCGAGTGCTAGCGTACATCCTGAATCTTTTTTCTGCTCACATTCACTCAATGCAGCCAGGAGACTATTTCTCTGTGCTCATCATACCCGCTAGTTCTTAATATGTTTTAGAAACTTGACAGAGCTTTGTATCACTCCTTGTTAGGACTAGCCTTCGCTGTATGCACATGTTGGGATTTAAACTAACCTTTTCATCGATTCCTCAATCATTACCATCACTCCAGCCGCAATAAGCTGCTTATCTTTAAGCACTTAGGCGCCGCAGACGTTGACACTGATCACTACTAGTTCCCTTCCATGAAGGCATGATGCAGCAAATGAGAAACATGTCTTTACAAGAAGAAAACTGTGCTGTGGTCGTCTGTAGTCCTTTACAACGTGTTAGGAAACGTACCACTTTGCTTCTGCCCTGTTTACTGAATGTAATGTGATATACGGGACCTACAGACATTCCGCTTGAAATCCATGGACGTGTAACTTGAGGTAGTTCAAGGCGGGTAGAAACAGTTCAAACTGTGTCAAAATATAACTAAATGACAAATAAAGGTCGTAAACTATATGTATTGTCAAAAAAGGTTGAGTTATATTAAACTGGGAGAAATCATTGTTTAAATGAAGCTTAGTGCATGAAAAAGTTATATGAAATACATCGTCATTCTTTATCCTATTAATTACTTTAATATCCGTGCATTTTCACATCTATTTCAAGGGGTGCAGACGTAGGGGCGGCTTGAAACAAAATCTGAAGGAAATGGCTCAATGGATCTGTAATAAGAAACAAAAACCAGGGATTCAAGTTATGTTACGACGAGATAAATAGATGTATAAATGGGTTCCCTCTCTTCTGTCAGAATTTGAACTATCAACAAGCGGGTTTAGTTATAACTAAAAAGTTCATTAACATCAAATGCACTTACGTAAGCCAGGCAGAACCATTTTGTAATGCACAAAAGGGATGTAGAAAACCAGGCCGAAGAGAATGAACATTCCGGCGTAGAGATACTCGATGCGGGGATTTAGAGCAACTGGAGCAATTACTAAGAACACTGCCATTATTATCACAATAACTGGGATCACTGTTGGTACCTATTTCAGAGGAAAGAAGATAATTAGTTTGTGTGAGATGGCTGATAATCCTGTGTTGTATGTGTTCAAACGAAAAACCTTGAGGTAAAAAATACAGCTTACTCTGAAAGGACGTGGTGCATTGGGTAGGGTCCATCTGAAACGGAGAAGTGCGCCGACCGTGGCGCCATAAAATATCCATGCGGAAAATCCAAAAAATCCTATCAAGGGCTCGATTTCTAACGTAGTTGCGAGCAATGTAGCTACGAGTGCCTGGAATGATTTCAAGAAGTTCTACTAAACTTGTTTCTTAAAAGATTCGGTTTTTTTCTGTGTTAAAATCATTAATTAGCTGCAATCATTGAACTTACGTTATACACTAAAGCCAAGGATGGAGTGTTTCGTTTCACATCCAGGTAGGACATAAAGTCCACAGAATGTCCCTCACGGCTTGCCACAAAACAGATTCTGGTAAATGACAATTACATCAGTATTCAGGATATATGCGGAGGTAAATTACCTGATGCGTAAACCTTGGTGTTAACAACCAACGTTAATCACTATATATATGCACAAAATGAGTAGTAATTAGATTTAAATTATCTTAATTACCTTGACGAAGTGAAGAGAATACCATTAGCTGCACCAAAAGCTGATAAAGCTACTGCAAGGGGCATAATGAAAGCTGCAGGTCCCAAGAGACGTTCTCCGTACAACTACATAAGAAGATACAGGAGGTCATATTACAAGTTATCAGCTAAAGTTATTAAAGTTTTTGAAGAACATGTCCTCCAGCAACGTAGAGCATTTAATTGGTACGTACGTTTCCAACTGACGGGGTTGTCATGACTTCGTGTGGTGAAAGTAACGTAAGGAAAGATATGTTCGTCAAGATGTAGCAGACCGTTACTAAGGGTAGCCCGATAAAAATTGCTAACGGTACCACTCTAAACAAAAATTGGACAGTTAGTTTTAAGATTATTTTGCAAGTTCGGTAATAATTTAGTTGATTGAGTCTGGAGAAAGTTACAACTAACCTGTAGGGATTTTTAACCTCCTCTACAATAAAGTTTAGCTGATTCCTATGATACAAATTTTCCAGTTAGCTTTAAAAAATTCGTATTTTTTTACAAACTTTTGAGTTAACTTACCAGCCATCATAAGCCCAGAGCCCATCGTAAAACGCAGCAGCAATAGAACCAAAATGCCAGATACTTCCGTCGAATCCTGTAGCTAGATGTTCAGTTTTACCTGGAAAAAAGTAATTAAATACAGGATGAACACAGGAATTTTAGGAAAGTACTGTGAAACGTCGTTACAAGTTATACAGTTACTGCTCACCTTTGCAAATACTGTAGATTCCACCAGCAATAACTAAAGCTATCGCTAGTAATTTAGCAATTGTGAAAAATATTTGCACTTTTGTTGCCAATTTAACGCTGGCAATATTTATGTAGGTAATGAAAACTGTAACCATAAAAAGTTCTGGAACCATTTAAAATTTTACTGAGATTTTCAATTCAATGGGAAGAGACGTAGTAAACTTACAGATTGTCGCAACGCCAACAAGTTTGACAGCCACTGGTGCATTTTCCAGTTTAACGAAGGGCTCAATTGCATAAGTTGCAAAGGCAAGACAAATTGTCGCAGTCTCTGCTGGCTTTAACAAAGATATGGATGTCCAAGCAAACAAAAATCCAGGAATTGGGCCAAAAGCTTTGGACAAGTAGGAATATTCTCCACCGCTAACAGGGACAACGGTTCCGAGCTCGATGTAGGTTAACGCGCCTGGAACATTAAATTATTCATTATAATCCTACATATTATTGGTATATAAAATTTGGAAGTGGATTAACAGTAAAACGTTAGCTTTGTAACGCCATTGTATGGAATTTAGTATCATTGTACCTGCTATAGATAAGAGTCCACAGGCCGACCAGACGCTAAGACTCAGGCCAACAGAGCCAGTTTTCATTAACAAACCACCCGGAGACACGAATATTCCAGAACCTGGTATAGTTAATTGCAATTAAATTATTTGAAATATTATGTTTAAAACTTGTGAAACCTGATTGATGTAGGCTATTTACCGATAATAGAACCAACAATTAGTGCAATACTTCCAAAAAGACCGACTTGTCTCTTAAGGCCATGAGCGCCATCTTCCGCCCCTTTACTGAATCCAGCTACGCTAACTTTCTTATTCCAGTCTCCAGTCTTTGTTCCTCCGATACTTTCTCTTTTCTCATCTAACGGAAATACATTGATTATTTAAATTACAATTATCTGTGTGCAGTTATGACGCTTCAATAAATTGATTTCTTTTGAGATGAATTAATAAATTAATAATTAATTAATTAATTTGTAATCAACTTACCAGCATATGTAAAGCCGGCGTTATCCATTTTATTATTATAATTATACTTTGGAAAATATCAAAAACAAATTCCCTGCCACACAAGCCGAATATTGGAAATATAAACCAACTTCGTTTCCGTTCAGTCAGCAGCTGGAAACCGCAAAACGACTTTGTCACACCTCAAGCTTCCTGTTCAAAGTGGAGTAAATTGGCAATATTATTATTGTAATCTACACGCACTTTTCATGAGGGTTCTTGGTGAATATGCAATTATTATAGATTCCTTACACAACGTCGGAGAGAGTGAAAACGGAAAAAAACACTGTTGTCCTGGTAATTATACAAAAGGTAACCTAAAAACGTGCTTCTACTAATAATGGATGAAAATGAGGGAGAAGATAAGAAGAAACTCGGAGCGGATGAGCCCGCTGTTTTAGCCTTGTCTCGTCTGATGCAGCTCAAGAAAGCGTCTCTGGCTTCAATGTCACTTAACTGCTGATAATAGGAGTTCTAAGCAAGCTCATTTACGAATTGAATACTTTTGTCAGCTGTTACTAACGATTATTCTCCACACTTACTTACGGCTACTTGGAATATTTAATGTGGTCTACAAGTTCAGAAGCAATAGCTTCTCTGTCTCTATTAATTACTCGTGTGTACTACATTCTTTTCAAAATATGTTGCACACTAAACATAAATGCATAGATTCTCTAAACATAAGCAACTCATTAACTCAGACAAGAAGAAGGTGAGAAGAAACGAGCGGAGTGGAATAGTTAGTAGTGCAATTCCGGTGAAATTCAAATTGTTCCAGGTATAGTTGGTGCGTTTGTGACTGTGAGAGAGGGAGGTGGGTAAAATTAGATTCCTTCTGCTGAACTTGGAGCAGGTACTTAATTACGAAGGGCAATTACAAGATGTATGGGAGGGAAGGAGGGAATCCCAAATGAATTTCTGATCAACCGTGGTCGAACATAACTGGAGATGCTGTTGACTTGTTTGGGACATTTTCTTAGCTCGGATTTCTTGAGCTACGTGACCTTCGGAATGATCGTAGTAAGCAAGTATAATATGGTTGTACTAAAAGAAGGTCGTTGATTTTTCTCATTAGTCACCGTAATTAGTTATGGCTAACTGATAATAATGCTGCATTGGATGGGTTCGTGCTTGGGATTATCTCAAGGAACTCATTTCCTTCAAAGGTGGGCGTAGTGTCCAGTTATGTCTATGAGCAGCGCTGCGTAGGGTGAACCCAGATAAAAGTTTGAAAAGTCCGTGTAGAGACCTTGATTATACTAATTTTAGGAAAGCTAACTTATGAGAGAGAGAGCGTGTAGGATAAAGTCTTTTTTTGAAAACTGGGGATCTAAAAGGCTTAGAAAATTTAGAACTCCAATTTAAATATATTGCTATTTGTCATGTCTATAAAATCATGTCGTACGCGTCAAATTAGGTCATGATAAAAGTCCAAGGAATTTATATGGAGTATTGTTGGTATACATACGCAACGCCTACGCAGTTCCCTATGTACGAAGTGAACTTGATACTGGATTCAGTGCAGTTGGAACGCTGGGCGGTCATCGCGGTAAGGAATATGGAAGAAAGTTTAAAAAATCAAGTATATTCAGAAACTCGTATCAAGATACTATGTATATCGAAATGAAAAAAGTATATCCTTGAGATTCTTATTTACTTAGTCTTCGGAATACTTTTCTAGGAATGGAAACCTCCATTAGTTTCTATATTTTAAGTAGCAAGAAAATTAATGATGCGTCATTACGGAGAATAGGATGATGATTGGAAGGACGGTTTCTTCTAGTACCGTTCCCGCTGAACGGCTGGAAAAGCTCAGTTATAAAATACTACAATTGTGAAATCATGTTTGTTTTAATTACCGGCTGTAGAGAATCATATATCGCACCAAATCATGAGGATGTTCCTTTAAATTGTATTCCAGTCTATTTCCAGCAACTCGAGAACTTCTTTGGAAGCTTTTTGTAGGCTAACCAGCTCCTTGAGCTCATTCTGGGTTTCAATTGTCCTTGAGTCATTCGGACCGAGTGAAGATTGCTGGCGGTTACACTCTGATTGGAGGAAATCCCGGGCTTGGGTGTACTTATCCTGCTTACAAAGTTCCTGAATAAGTTTTTTGCGGGCGACGACTGTTCTTGAATCGTCTGGGCCAAACAATGATTTCTGTTTGTAGAAATCTAATTGGAGGGAATCGTGGGCATCCGCATAAGGATTGGGGGCTAGAATTATTTGAGCTAGCTTCTTGCGGGCCTCTTTCTCGGTTTTCGAATCTGTTTTGACCAAATCTAAGGCTTTGTCATACTCATCTTGGAACCAGAGGACACAGGCAATCCCGTTTCGGGTATCAATAGTCCGTGGATCGTTGGGACCGAATGAAGATTTCTGGCGAGCCCAATCTGACTGGAGTAGTTTGAGTGCTTGAGCATGTTTCTTTTTCCTATGAAGTTCTGAAAGAAGCTCATTCCGGGTATCAAGCGTCCGCTCGTCGTCGGGACCGATTTCGGATTTCTGGCGATTCCAATTTGACGTGAGTAAATTCCAAAGTTGTTCAAACCCACCCTGGTTTCGGAGATGATCAATAAGCTTACGCCGAGTTTGAATTGTCCGATGGTCGTCTTGACCGAGCTCATCCTCCTGAAGCGATAGCTGTTTCTTGAGAAGCCCCGCAGCGAGCTCATATTTCTCGCAACTTGAGAGAAACTGTACCCAAGAGTAAAAGGTGGCTATGGTCTGGGGAGCATGCGGGCCATGCTGGTCGGATTGTCGTTTGTAAATCCGCTCGTAACCTACGTTTCCAGGAGAAGCTGGAAATTTGTCCATCATATCCAAGTTATCCTCCAAAGCTTGAAGAATAGTCTCGTGATGCATAAACTGCTCGAGATTGTTTCCGAATGCGTAAAGTTGCTTTCCTTGTAGCCAGGAGGACCTTTCGGAAAAGCTCTGGCATAGTTTTTCAGCATAGATGAGTGCAGTTCCTTTACTTTGCATGTCTTTCATACGATTCGCCTGAAGCAAGCGATGAACTATTATCGTGTCGTTACTCCTCCGAAATAGTGACAAGCCTTTGAGGAGATCCACGGCTGGTTCCATTTTGTCGCGCATGTACGCAGCTGCGTCGGAGACGCTGTCAATTCTTTTAAGGATGGCCAGAAAAAAGTCAAGTTGGACACCGTCCGGAGACAAGAAAGCCATTACGTTGAGCAAATGGATTGGGAATCCTCCGTCCTCACTTTGGAGTTTCTTGAAGGTTTTCTCCCACAATCCTTGAACTTTTTGATGAGCTTCGTTTTCCTCGTCTGGTTGTGTGGAGAGGAGGTTGGTGGTTGGAGTATGAAACTCCTCCATCCAGTCGACAATGGTGTAGGAGTTACCAACAAGTCTTCGATTTGCGTTCGTATTAATTGATGCCGTTGCACTCTCAATGGCGATTGGTAAATGGTCGTAATAATCCGCTAGGATTTTCCAGTTTGTATTCGCGTCAGGGATTCCAGCAGTTTTTAAGTTGGCAATTATAAAGTCCTTGGAATCTGTGTCAGACCATTTTTCAAGGGGGACAAGATGTCTTTGAGTGCAAAGTTTTTCCCATCCTTTGATATTGCGCGTTGTCACAATTACTTTGTATCGAACTTTTTCTCCAAGTCCCAGAAATTTAGATTCGGAATGCATGATGGGAGGGAGAAACTGGTGGATTCCATCACGATTCCCCAAAATATCACTGTATCCTTCAGCGTTATCAAAGACTAGGATTGTGGGATGCTCACAGAGGGCAGCATATATTTCTTCAATTTCAGATCGGGTGAAACTTTGGATTTTATCCAGCTGCTCGGTGGTCTTCAAGTCCAATCTTTTCGCAACTTGTTTGAAACGCTCCGTCATTGCCTCTTTTGTTTCGGAATCCAGCCAAATTAGATTATCGTAGCCTGAGCAGTATCGAGAAAGATAAGCAATTGCTATGGAAGTCTTTCCAATCCCTGCCATTCCTTGGACGACGGCGTAGTTACTCTCGGATAAAATTGAATGGATTAGCCTTAGTTCTTTTGTTCGTCCAATGAAATTCCCGGGTTCGTGAGGGATGGAAACTGATCCGATTGATTTGTGTCGGGGTTGATCACCCTGTGTGGTTTTAGTTATTCGGATTATATATATTTGAAAAATTACTAAGGATATATGGGAAGTGGCTCTCAACTGTATACCTGTGGCCCATGTAAATTAACATTAACGGCACCGTGGAAAGTAGCCGTCCCAGCTTCTATCCCTGTCATGGTTGAATTTTTGGCACCCTTTTCATATCAACATGTTATTTAAAATTCTATAGCATATATATTTTTAAAAAATACATATTAGAGCTGGGCTGAAGAATGTTAAGCTGGACATACCATAATTTTCAACCTGTGTTACCAACAACACGGCTCCAATCCAAGATAATAAGGCTGTTATAATTCCTTTGATAATTTTGGGGGTTTTGTTATCTGTGAGCCTGGAGCTACGCACGGACTACACTAACTGAGGAGCAAACCGTAGAGATTTTTATTATTTATTATTTATTTTTTATTTATTTTTAAAGTATATTAATTCTAACAGAAATATTATGTCACGATTATTTTGTTAAAGGTGCCCTCGTATTACTCAGTTACAATGCAAATTAATCTAATTGGTAGCGTTCTGAGCGTTTAGTATGATCAACGATCTCATACTTTGCGACCTTCATAGTATGATTCAGCTGCGACACCATTTTTCTAAACATATATCTGCACGCGCAGCAGGTCAGGCCTAGTTTGAATTAGCGCTCTTCTGTCAGCTACACCCCTTGCCCTTGACCAGCTCTAATAACATTGGCGGAATCTGGAATCTAGCTTCCTCCCACCAGCAGTCCCCAGGTACTAATCTGCCAATGATGGCAGTTTGTGTGGAAGATGGGTTATTGTTAGAGGATGATGTCGATGAGAGTAGAGCAGTAGAGCCCAAGAAAAGTAGTATGCACTAACGAGAATTTGAGTTACAGCATTCCATTATGCTGTTTTCTCCTCAAGTTGGTCAGCTAATTTCATTCAGAAACAAGTCTTGATGCTAATACTGCTGGCCTCCAATATAGAGTGCAAGACTGGGGGATTGGATGGATGATGCACATGTGATAATTATATTGTAAAAGAGGTGCCCGTTGACTAGCAACGAGCGCCGACGTAGCCACTGATAGGCTAATTGCGGATAATTATATGAACCATTTCAATAGTGCACTCTTTGCCCCTCTTCTTCATCTGGCTCTGTTTGTGCAGTAAACAATCTGCATGTGTATAGAATTGAATACAAAAGCCGCGTGATTGCTGCATCTTGTGGTCGTCAGTGTGTGTATACTTTGAGTGATTAGATTACAAGATGGGGTCTTTAGTTTATGCTTTCTCTCATGCAGCCATTCTGCTATGAAAAACAAGCTAGAGCTAATGCTTATAGTGAAGAATTACCGCAAGAATTTGGGGATGAGTTGGTGTAATTGGATGCGCGGATGTTCTCTCGAATTTCTTGTTTGGAAGAAAAGATTTTGATGTAATAAAGGAAGGAAGCTAATACTTGTCAGCCTTAAGAAAAGAGTGCAAAGACAAGTAAGCTCAGCTAGCTTGTTGGACGTCTTCTTGTCTCCTCTACATCATCATCCACACGTATTCTCTTACCCCAAAGGCGAAATCCTCCTAAGGATATGAAGAGGAGGATAGGAGATTCATAATCAGCGAAAAAGTGTTGGAGGAGTAAGTTTGTGTTTTGAATTCCGAGCAAGAGATTCTGCGTTCTCCTCCTATTTACTTCCTATTTACTTTTTGCTCTTTTCGAATATTGCAAAGTTGGTTGAATTTCCATCCGTACGTCCTTGCTCTCTCTCTCTCTTTCCCTCCTTCCTTCTACTCTTTTATTGTATCTCTTCTTCTCTCTTACCGTTTCCTTTTCCCTAGTAACATGGACACGAGCGAGTAACTGACAATTGTGTGTGTGAACCCAAAGAAGAGAATCCGATCAGTCTCTTTTTATCATCAAGTACTCGCACATCCATTCCGGCATACAGCTTTTGGTTTCTAGCTTTGTGTGTGACTTTGGAAAGAAACGAGTGAAAGAATCAGGATCATACAACAACTTTAGGATTAATCCGAGAAAATCAGCTGATTTTCAGGTAAGTATCAATCAGTGAATTCTCTATTAATACAGCTTGCTGTAGCAGCCTACGGGTACGCAGTGAGAATTGAGAGTTAGCTAAAGCCAAAAGCAGCCCCGGCTCAGTATTTACTAAGAGCTGGTAAAAACAAGTCTTGTTGGATGTCAAGTGCGTCAAAGTTTCGCAAGAGAGTCAAAAAAACCCTAAGAGTCCTAAAGTCCCTTGAGGCTCCCTGGCCTCAGGTCCTTAAGCAAAATAAAAATCCACAGGACCATCACATCTTTGCCCAAATCATTCAAGTATATAAGGGCTCAAGCTTCAGTTCAGGGTGAAAGGTGGACGGGAATTGGGTCCTTGAATCTTTGACTGAATTTGATTTACGACTCTTCCCGGCAAGAATAATATGGTCATAAGACGGAAGGAGGGAAAGTTAAAGGGATTTGTTTTTGAGACGTTTTATGACACTTGCGCTCCTGTGTTAAAACAGTTTTAAATGAAGCTACATAAAGAACCTAAAAGATTTCCTTAGGAAAACAAGCCATATATGCAGTTTGCAGTAACTAAGGCGGAGTGATTGTGCATCGAACAGAAAGACTGTACTTTGTAAGGGCTCGGATTTAGCTGACTTGACTTTGTTACTTTTATAGCTGGAAGGCTTAGAAGTTAAGAGAAAAGAAGACGAGAGAACTATTAGAGGATAAGAAGAGGGAGGATTGAATCTGTATATTCCCCTATCTGTTCTTCTATCTTCAGATCATCTGGGAGGACTCAGGAGCCCCGATCACAGGAAACTTTTGTGTCTGCTATCCTAGTGTAGGCTGGTGATGCACATTGTTTGTATACATAAAATTCGTCATATGTTCTCGAGGAGCGCATACACAAGAAAGTCTCAAGGGATAAACTTATTGTAATGCATTTTAGGCAAAAGGAATCCAGAGAAGGTAGCTGAGAATATCGGATGTTGCTGTATATGGTCTACGGTTCTCTACACAGTTTTATAAAGTTCTTGTTTTTGTGCTTGCTGTTGAGCTGAGCTCCCTGAATCTTTCAGGGGATTCAGATTCTCAAAAAGTTATCGAGCGATGTGAGCTAAAGGAAGAGAGAATATATGAGCATGAATCCCGTATGATACTCTAGAAGAAAGCTGATAGGGAATGAGTGAGCTGGTAGGCTATGGCAGGACGAGAAGGCTGAAGCTGTATTTGATTCACTCTCGCTCTGGTTTATAAAGAAGCTTGCAAAACTTTTGCAAAGTGTGGGAAGAGCGAGGAGATGAGAATATCGTTGTGTGCACAAAAAGATTGGGCTTAAAGTAGGCAAAAACGGGGTAAATCAGAGGGTGATAAAAAAGAGAGATTATAATACTAGATGGTGTGTTTGTGGTGTGGGGTTGGTTTGTGCAGAATTTGTGTGAGGATTGAAAGTAAAATTAGTAAGTATTTTACTAGTATATTACAAAGTATTAGTACGTGGTTAACTAATTGTAAATTAGTTAATGAGGAATAGCAAGAGGAAAGAGGTTTCAGTGGGCATTGCATAAGCTAGAAGGGATGCAAAAATATAGCGGATTTAGATAGCAGTTTTGCCATCTTCTAGCCGACTTGCAGAAGGAGTGAGAGAGAGAACTGTCATTGATTGTGCCTCATCTTATTATTATTAATCGACGGTGGTGGTCTGGACAGTCTGGAGAGGAGAGAGAGGATATGCTGTATGCTACTCCTCATCATATGTTGCTCTGTGTGTGATAGGATTGTGAAGCAGTGGTGTTGTATGGTGGGTGGGGGCCACGCACTGTTATGCTAAAGCTGTATGTTTCTCTTCAGCCCTTTAGCTATAGCATTTAGCTCCTGCTACTCCTCCCTGTCAACATTGAGACATTCCATTTATGTTTACGCTTTGACATTTGTACTCGGAGTGCTAATAATCGCTATACTGGAAGCTCATCAGAGTAGCTCGTATTCATATGCCTATGGTTGCTGAAGAGGAGTTGTAGCATAGATATATCTGGTGCGCTGTGAACAGAGACGTACCGTACGTACGGTTCCGGTAGTGTTTACATTTTTGACAGGTAGGTACAGGAGGAGGAGGAGGAGGATAGGAGGAAGAGAAAGTTGATGGGAGGAAGTTTTGGGAGGTGTGGTTTTTTAATTGTGATTAATTGCGCATTTAATTAGTTTAAATTACGTTCAAGTAAGCCTGATATAAACTGCGTATAATTTGTGGAATTAGAGATAGGGTTGCATTCTTGGGAATGTTTGATGAGTCTATAGCGCGGAGGAAAAAGTTGATGTAGCGTTTAATAGAAGGAAAGTTTGAGATAGTTTTGCTCTTGCTCTTGCCTTGTTACTATCCGGGATTGAATGTGTGTGAGTGTGCATCCAGCTTTATTGATCCAGTCAGCTGTTCTGTATTAGACAAGGAAGATTGGCGAGAGTTGAGATACTGGTTGGAACTTGGTAAGGAATTGTTAAAATTGTGGGGATAATTTTGTTTGGAAATTATTTGCAAAAACCGGTTTGGAATTTTTTGAAATTTTTGTAAAAGTTTAGAGTTTTTGTTGAAGTTTTTTTAGATTTTTTATGTGGCTTTACTGTGGTTTGAATTTTTATTATTTTAGTGTGTGCAGGGTTAAAGTTAGATGGAGTTTAGAATTCCAGTGATATTTAGAATATTTTGCTGAAGCTAGAGGATTAATGGGGTTGTATTTGGAGGTGGTTAGATAATGTGTGAAAATAGAGGTTGTTCAAGGAGATGCGTTATCTATTGATAGATTGGGACTTGAGATGGGATTCTCCGAAGTTGGGTGGGGTTCCTTATGTTGCAAATGTTTAGAATGGATATTTAATTTACAGTGATTGGGTGTAAATATCTAGTTGAGGATGGTAATAGTCATTTCGTAAAGTGGGGATTAAAATGATATTTCGAATGTATAGATGAAATACCGTGAATTCATAGCATTTATGAAGCAAGTTATATGAGCTTGACTGCTGGTTGGAAAAAGTTTTAAGGAATTTGGAAAATGGGCTCTTGGAGATTAATCGTGAGGTTTTTTCTTGAGAAATCTAATATTCCATCTTTGGAATAAAAACTGTAGGAAACTTTTTTGATACCGTTGCTCTTTGATTAATCGACACAATCAAACCGGAGTTAGTTAAAATTCTGTAGGTGAACATAGATTTTTATATTCGTAGCGATTGATATGAAGAATGCGATTTGGTTAATTTATCTTTTTTGTAGTTGCATAGGTTTGAAACGAGTTATGCCAGCAATTCAGAGCGTTAAATTGGAGATGTTCTTGTGAGTTTCTTACAGGAGTGATTAAGTGCTTCTTCGACAAGGCATACGATTGAGGTTTTAGCAGCGATCTGAAGTCGAATGGAATTGGGGACATGAATTACGCGTTGTGATTCTAAAGCAGGAATAAATTATTCAACGAGGTCAGATGGGTAAAACCTGGAAATAATGACTGTTGCACTGGAGTTATTGATACAGATCCGATAACAACTGTGACTAATACAGTGCCCTGATTTGTTTCAAACCGATTTAGATTATCTATCGAAGCAGCTGCTGTAATATTAAGTTCAGATTGTTAAGTTCCATGGATCCGCTATCGTTTAAGCTCTTTGTTGTCTGTAGGGATTTTGGTATTTTTGATGCTGTCGTAATGTTGGTTCCTTTCTTGTTTGTAATGTTAACTCTCATGGTGAGCTTATGTCAGAGATCGGAGGTATGATACTGAAGGGATGAATTACATTGGGCACGTCGCACGCGACGTAAACTTGGCTATTTAAAGTTGACTGCTTTATATGGTCCATCCAGAGTAGAGTGGGTAACTTCTGATGCATTAACTCAAGATTGATTTGTTGTTACAGATGTGAAACTGATGGATTGATCCATGCGTCATCTGATCCCTGTTTAGACTAACGGTGACTCATATTAAGTGAAAGAAACAGATATCAAAAATCTAATCATATTACTGGCGGTGGTGACGTGGCGTTCTGACTGGATGAAAAATGAGGACGGAGGCGAAAGATGGATCTCTTTCTAACGCAGACTTTAATAGCCTTCACTCTAATAATTGGGGTAGGTGAACAAAAAGGGAACAGCTGATTCGTAGCTGGAGCGTTGAGGTTTGTTTGGCTGTCGTATTTTAATTGCAATCATGTTTTGCTTTCCAGGTTCAGTCTCCTTTGAGAACAGAAGATCGGGGGGAGGAAGTGATGGTCCAATTTTAAATGTACTTGTGACGGGTTTTGGACCATTCCGAGATCATGTGGTTAACGCAAGTTGGGAATCCGTCCTCCTTTTACCGAACGAAGATATACGACTGCCTCCTAATGTCAAGCCTGGAACCAGAGTGAACTTAATAATTTATCAACTTCCTGTTATTTATAAATATGTGGCAGATCACATGGAATCCTTGTGGCAGAAGTATCAACCTCATGTGAGTAACTTAGTGTGTAGATCGATTTCGAACTCTTTGAAATATCCGATTCGAATATACCGAGCAATCTATTGTACTTGTTTGCAGCTTGTCATACATGTCGGAGTTTCTGGAATCGCCACAGCAATCACACTTGAACAGTACGCGCATAATAGCGGATATTGTTCGCCGGACATTGCGGAATGCACACCGCAAGGGAGCATTTGCGTCACTGGCGGGTGTGACACGATACAGTCTGGGTTTGACATGAAACTAGTGACAGCTACATTAAATACAACTGCGGAAACAGCTGGAGTAGTTGCGGAATTTTCGTGTGACCCTGGACGGTAAACATGATTTAGCAAAAGGAATTTCAGTTTTTGTTGATGTAATTTAGTCGTCTACACAACTGACATTTTTCTTGTATCCTTTAGGTATCTATGCGACTTTACTTACTACAGATCATTGAGCATCGACAGCAATCGGACAGCATTTATCCATGTACCACCATTGAATAAGCCATGGTGCGCTGAAAAGATGGCTCGTGCCATACGGGTGTGTATAACAGAATTCATTCGACAACTACAAGAGAAAAATTTACTCGACACGTGCTATAGGAGGCCGGAATTCCAAGACATTCAAGTTCGGCAACAGACTTGACCAGTATAAGCTCATAGTTAAATCGTAAGGCTAGCCAACGATAATTATGTGTTTAATAATTTTATATTAATTCCCAAGGGATTGTAGGTATGTCAAGTTTTTGTGGGGTTATGTAAGTGTATTCCTATTTACTATTTTCCTTGATGACGTTCAAGCATAAGTACGAAAGATTGTATAAGTGAAGGGATTTCTATTGTCGATCAGTCCTTTTGAGGATGTATCCCGAGACGGAAACAAGATGGCTGGGATACTAAACCAAATTATGCAATCTTTGTATACATTAATTGAGAAATAGGTTATGATATATTTATACATTTGTAATTTATAGTTGAAAGGGTAAAGTCTAAGTTATCCTCCTCGTCTTATCCTATCGACCTACTAATATTTGGGTCTTAATCTTAATGATATAAGGAGGAAAAGATTGTACTTTTGAGCAACCTAGTTGAGAGTGATAGGAAAACTGTTTTCATGATGGGTGTACATTTTTTAATTTGTTACTCATAGCATGTACAATGTAAGGTTAGATTGTGCATAGATAGTTTCTACTTTTTCACTACTTGGGGTTGTAAATTAATGGCAATCTTAGGACTGAGGATTATGTAGCTTCTACAATTTATGTCTTCTTCCCTGATATAGCGGATATTATAACAGCGAGTATGACTTGTACCGGAGTAGCTTTTAGTGTTTTGGCCACATCTTCCGGATAAATGTTGCTGTTTTCCTCATTACACTGTTAATAGATTATTCGACAATTGACAGTCTGCCATGCTTTCCAATTTGTTTTATGTTCCGCTTGTGGCTTGGTTTAACCATGGTCGGTACTAATGCCAGTCTTTGCACAAGAGCTTCAGAGTGAATACATTATATACATGCAGTTACATTCTCAAAGGTGTCCTTGAAACAATATTTGTGTGCAATCCGGGTTCTAGTGTAAAGCAATGTTTTGGGTGGATGACTATTTATTTATTCAAGTTTAATGTAATAGACATGGAAACTGTGTATATTCATTAGACATTAGAGTTATTGGTTATTTTCTATGAGGTAATTGAGTCATCTCCTTGTAAAAATCCGAATTTGTTCACTTGCTTAGAAGGACAAGCTTACACCAAGCTCAAGCTCTTGAAGGCGTGTGCTGCCTATATCCAAGCAAAGCTGTACAGAGAGTGACAGGTATCATATGTATTTTTTAGTTTATTGAATGACTTGTCAACTTTGTCGATATTTGATTCAGTGTTTGTAGGTAACGTTGTAATAACTCACGTGATACAGTAAGTCTTATTAAGTTAATGAGACAGTCGAAGTTTTTAGAGAGTTGAAAGCAATTTGTAAATCAACACTAGCAAGTATTGGTGGGAGGTTGTCCAAGTGACAAGTTTAGCCCTCTTCCCTGTATCAGTAAGTTACTATTTAACATGAATAATCATCAATTAATGTAATAATCATACTCCTGTAAACGAAAAAACATAGTAATAGCCTTAATATTATTAGGAGGTATAAGTACTACTGTGTGGAGCTTTAAATACTTCCAATAAAATCCAAAATACATTTAACCTACATGCGTCTCTTTCTTATAGTAAGCCCAAGCCCTCGAATGATGGAATCGAAGGCCTCTCAAGCTAAAACCCAGAGACAGGTGCAACGTAGTAGGTGAAATCATTCTCACTTCACACGTTTGCCTACAGAAGGTAAATCAACAAGGAATCAGAGAAATTGAAGCCTATTTGTCAGACATCCAGACAAACGTTATCCATCCTTCTTCTTCCGTCATCATCAGACAGTTATGTAATTATTAGTTATAAGGCAGAAGACCTCTGGAATTGTTATGCACATTGTTTGCAAAGGGCAGTAGAAGAAGCTCTTAAAACATCTTGGTTATCTTCATCTTTGTCGTATCCATCGCCTCTCCAGACGTATACAAGACAACGCTTTTATTACAAGGTCTCAAGTTCTTTAACCTTTTCTTAGCACCCACGGACATATATACATATTGTCGTCGGCAACTTAAGTTTTCTCTTGAAGTGACGAGCATGCGTCCTTCCCGTTGCTGTATACGATAACGTTTCCTTAAGGAAACTGGTTCAGCATGTAGTATATATATATATATGTACACTGTACGCAACAATCAGGTGCATTCACCAGCGTATACGGGGTGGCTCTGCGGCTTTATGCCTCCAAGGGATTTTTTTTCCTTTTGTCATTTGCTTGTAAACTACCGCTACGGAAGGAAGCGCAAGAAGTTTGAGAAAACAGCTGAGAAAATTTGTGTAAACCATTAGTCATTCTTATTTTACTTTGCAGCAAGTACTAAATTTGAAATTGCAAAGCATTAATTTACTTCAGCATGAAAACATTAGCTCCCGAGCTCTCACAAGGTAAGACAATTTTCTTAAGGCTATTTTATCCTCGAAGTAAATAAATAATAAATAGTAATAATAATAAATAGTAAATAAATAGATTGGAGGGAGAATGTTTTGGCAAAAAGCTATCATCTATGTGCAGTACGTTATGAGGATAAATTGCCGAAAACCGGTGGAAGAACCGTGTCGGTCACTGAATTCTCTCCAAGGGATAATTATCCCTTGGAGGGTTTTTAGGAACATAGTTCAAATGTGGCTATTTTTAAGCGTATTTTGATTTAAATTGTCGAGTACTATACAGTGAAACATATTTTTGTTTCGTTTATTATAGAGCTCGGGATAACCTGTCACCATAGCAGCCAACTCAATCCAAACGGGCTTAATGTTGTTTTGGTTGCCTTTGAAACGTTTTCACATCCCTTAAGCCCTAGAACATCAGTTGGTAGAGAGGATTCCTCCAGGTCCGAGGAATCTGCAGGAGCGAGTAATCCAATTTGCTGGGACACAGTGCTGAAAGTGTCGCAAACTAGGTTGCAATATTCGGAACACGTGAATATTTGGTGCTACCAATTGAGAAACATCTATCATTTTATATCGAGACAAATTTTAAGATGCTGGGAAAAACATGAACCAACGGTAAGTTAAAAGAACAAGCTATGTTTGGTTATTTTGTTTAAGCAAGCTAACACAATCGACGTTATTACAATTTTGATTGTTTGATTATGGTTTGCAGTTGTTCATCGTAGTTGGAAGTTTCGATAACCATGAGGACGTGGAGAATGAACCATGGCTTAGGTTAGAACAAGTAGCCAAAGGACAACATTTCCTTCAAGATGTGACTCGAAATCTACCGGATTCTGAATGCTGCTCAAATTCAGGAGATCTATTCCTCAAAAGTCACCTCGACTTACATTCTGTAGCACGGGATGTTACGAGTGATAATATAAAAGTTAAGGCGGAAGAAACTATCGGCGGGTAAGCATTATTTTTCATGCTATTGTTTAAAGAAATAAGCTATTGTGTTTCACCATCCATGTGCACGTCTAATATTATATTTCTAATGTCATCTTCTGTGCTTCCAGGTATTATTTATGCGACTACGCTTACTATCATGCCTTGTATTACGGACCACAGCGATCACTTTGCCTGAGAATTCCAAACGGAAACGGTCTACGTCGGGGTGAGGACTATGTGCCAGTAATCACAAAGTGTATTACTTCCTGCCTGGATCAGTTACATGTGAAAGGCTTACTGAGATCGCAATGACTGATGTTAGTAGCCTAGATATAGACAGATATTATGAGTATTGCTCAACTTATAGATTCCTTTGACTGATAATGCATTCATGTGCTTATAGTCACTTTAAATTCCGTGTTTAACGGACTAAATTATTTCGAAGTTAGGAATTCATTGTAACTTTGTTGTGATTTTTATATTTTTGAAATAAACGTTGTTCTGTAAATTATATCGTATTCGCACTACCGCTTCATTAATAATAAGGAAAATGGTTGAAAATTCAATCGCAGACATGTCACGAGCATACAATGATTACATCACGTTTACAGATTTTGCGGCATTGCCCACAACCGTGTGATGCAGAAGAGTGAATAGCTTCATAGAAGCATTGAAATCTATTATTAAGCTAATTTCCCATATTTCTATAGCTTTGGCACTGAACTATTTGAATTAATGTTAACAACCGTACTGACTTGACTGGAGCAATCGGATTGGAATTATAGAGTAACACTGCGATAACATTAAGGAAATGCCTTGATCCAAAGAGAGAAATTAGAATATCTCCTGCGACTATTGATATTTGTGAATGAGAATCACAATATTAAAATTATTGCAAGCTTCCTAGTGTTGTAATACATACGCCTTCACAGTATGTAGCGAAACAGATTAGAATACAATAAAATAGGTACGTTAGAGTCTTCGTTTTAATCTTTTTTGATTCCTTCATTCCCGAAGGCTGGAGATCCGTATCGTCAGTTTAGTTGCGAATACGAAGATTTGTTCACTCCTCCAATAGTTTCTCAACTTCAGCTTCAAACTCCTGTATTGATAATCGAATAGGGAATTTATCAATGCAAGAATTGAAACAGAATACTGGTAAAGATAAATAAAGTTGTAATTGACTCTACCTTTGGGTTTGTGGACGGACCATACCGCTTTACAACCTCGCCCTTCTTGTCTACCAAGAATTTCGTAAAGTTCCATTTGATGGCATTCAGCAAAAGACCACCCTAATATTTTTACGTTAAGGTTTGTAGAATATTGTCATCACAATAAAAAATTATATGCTGCAACTATCAGTATGGAAACTAACCTGCTTGTTCTTCATGTAATCCCACAAGGGATGCGTATCTTTCCCATTCACATTGATTTTCTTAGCCATATCAAAATTGGCTTTGAATTTCGAGCAAACAAATTCTTTGATTTGCTGCTCATCTCCTGGTTCTTGGCCCATGAACTGATCGCAAGGAAACCCTAAGACGGAGAGCCCCTTGTCCTTGTACTTATCATACATTTCAGACAACTGTTCATAGTTTGCTTTCGTGTATCCACACTGACTTGCTACGTTGACGACAATCAATACACGGCCCCTGAAAAAACAAAGTAGAAATATTTGGTGAACGTAATGACATCCACTTTCATATGGAATGTGAACGACGTCGAAAAATTAAAACAGTACTACATTAAGATACAAGTAACTTACTCATAACGTTTCATGGATTGTTCAGCACCGTCAATGTCAACATAAGTAAAGTCGTAAACAGATGTGGGCGGGCTTGCGCTCTACACAAAGAAAATAATTTATCTTTCACATAATTTACAAAACATTAGTACATTAGGTACCCTGATCTAATTCTGCAACCAATCCACATACCATTTTGGCTGAATCTGATGAGAAGTAATACTTTGATGAGAGTGAAATTAATGCAGCAGCTGTGGCAGTTGTATAGATACCTTTAGCTAGTCCTCCACCTGAAATTCACAATATACATAATGTTCCTGTAATGAATAAGTGTTAAAGCGTAGGTTAAAATCCAAATAAGTCGTTTCCCCAAAATTAAAAACATGGATTCTAATCTTCTAATCTCTGGCTTGCCCAAATTACACAGAAAATAAATATATTAATCACCCTGCCGAAGGTGCAAGAAAACCAAATACCGTACTGCATTTTACGCTGCTAAAAACTAACCTACATTGTGTGCGTAGAAACCAACAAAAACATAGACCGGACATTAATAGAACTATCGGCAGAGTTCAAAAAAACAATACAACACTATAATAAATTTTTCAAAATTACAATAACCTAGTTACAGACCTGCGGCTTGCCTCAACGCTGTGATAGAAATCATATCAAATTGTTATAAACTCGGGTCGGTTAATTTCTTTTCTCACAATTCGCAATTCTGTCTAAATATTAACAGGAAATAATTGGTATGTACAAAATCATAACATAACCTCATAAATATAATGACAAATAAATATTTATAAACGCGATTTCAGTTGTATCAGTTACCTTTACTTGCAAACAAATATTTAGGACAGTTGTTAGTAAGTTTGTTTCAATTAATCGTTAACTTTCTTGGGTAGTAATCGTAATTATATAACTTCGCAAATTCTGCGATTTCATTCCGCGCGTGATGCAATCGAGATAACTGCTTTACATTCAAACTTGGCGCTAAGCCAAGAGAAAGTCGTGCTCCGATTAAATTGCATGCATGGCTCCTTTAGCATTTCTTCAAGGAGAAAGTTACTTTCAGCAACGTTTTTGTACTCAAACATTGTTCAAAGTTTTCACTGCGTCTCGTCCGTTAGCACTAGTAGTTGCGTTGAACAAAGACGTCGGTAATCTTTGGTTTCATTAAATGTATTTTATCATTTTTATATCCATGCTGAACCATTCTGACGAGTTGTGGCTCTGATTTTAGCAGCAGTTTCACCCTCATTGATGAGCGTTCTTGTAACATTGAACATTAAGGTAATTCCTGATGTTGAAATCGTTTCCTTTAGAATTTAGAACTCGCAACTATCTGAATATTAAAAATTCCTTGAAAGCATGTGCACATCCGGAAGCCTTGTTTCAATGAAGGACATTTGGTAGACACCATTTGCAGAATTTAAATTTAACGCATTTAGCAACCTGTATATAAGACAAACGCAAACTTGCTTAGGCAGCGCATCGTATCAAGCATCTGGAAGCTATTGTTACGGTGGTGTATGTCTGGCAATTAGCATACGAATCCCAGTGATTTCGTAAATGTTATAAGACAAGTTTTCTATCCTTGTGAAACTTGTACGCACCCTTCCAGGCTGTTAAAAATTTCATCACCAGCGACCTTACTCTTACCGGGTATAAATACACAAGATTCGCAATTATTAGTCAGCATAAGTCAGGTAGCATTTGCCAAACACAATTTGCTAACTACTCTGAAAGTTTACAAGCACTGCATTCGAAAATATCTACCGTCACCATGAAAGCTACAACTATTTTCACCCTCCTCCTCGTCTTGGCTATTTCGGCTGTAACGCAGGCCAGAAAGCTGAAGTCCTCGGATGAGTCTGGGGTAAGGAGTTATCCGTGAAAGTTTTTATAATATTGCTCCAATATTTAATTGATAAATTAAATTCAAGTATGATATCGATAATTGGTTCTACTTGTAACAGGAGGACAACAATAACCAACGCCTATTTCAGGATCAGGATGATTCTGGGTCCGGGGTAAGTAAAGATTTGTTTGTCTTTCTAGAAAAATAATTAGTTCTACTAAAATATTGCTAATTACTTTAACCTGCAACTTGTTTCACTTCTTCGTATTTATATAGGAAAACAACAACAATCAACGTCTCTTTGTTGTCAACCTCGGAAACCCTTTCCAGTTTTTATTTGATCTACTCCGACCAAGTACCACTACTGCTGCAACGACCGCTGCAACAACAACTACAACGGTAGCGCCATAGAAAATAAAACTTACACAAACACTCCACTCTGAATTGGCAGTCTTCTAAATGTTTCTACTGTGAACGAACAGTTTTGATTAAAGTGAATCAATTCATGAAGCGAAAGTTTGAATCATAGTTACTTCCTTCTGTAATAAACAACTAAAAATTTAAAGCATATCCTGCATTAACGTAGCGCTGAACCAGATAGATTTAGTCCAATCTTAAAGTCCATTATTTTAAAAAACCTGCTTGCCCGTTGCAGTTTCATGTTTTCCTAGCAAAATGTTTTTAGATTTTTAGTGCCATAATATATTCGTTAGCGGTTAATTTAATTTGCTGTAGTACTGAATGTGGTGGACGGGAATCTCCAATAAGACCTTAACAATGTTGTCTTTTGACAATTATGATTAACATAAACATAAGATACATGGATTGACCTGAAATTTGACCCTAGTAACCTTACGTCACCAAATAAATCAAATCAATTTCAAATATGCGTTCAATTATATTCCCTCATCATTCAGGCTTTAGCGGGTTCAAGCCAGATAAGTCCTCCCTGACCTCTGAAAAGGTGACATGATATTCACATATTAAGGTAGATCTTGAAACTGGCTATTGAATAACATAATTTCTAAAGATTGTCCCTTAACCAACTTCGGAGCTATGCGTGTGAGTTGAAAACATTGATTCGTAGGCAGGCGTTCAATATTTGTGACCAGTGTGGATTCTCTTAACAGCCTTTCATCAGTGATTCATTAGTGGCACAACTATGTATGAGCGAATCCAAAAACAGTGTGGCATGTGGGATGGGAATCCCCCAATTATGCGCAATAAAAAGGAATTCCTTAAAATTTCACAAGAAAAAGTAAACATGTTGAAACTCTTTGATTACCTGGACGGTAAATGTAAATTAATCACGAATAAAAGCGGATATTCCCAACCAAATAATAGAAGTTGGATTACAATGGCGCGCGTGTGCGTTCACAATATTTGATTGAACTCCGACTCTCCTTAAATGCCATGATAAGCTATCATCCATCATTCATTATCATCAAATCCTTAATTGATTAATTTAATTGAATGACAAGTTCAAGTTACCTTCCGCCAATATTAAAGGGCAATTAATTGCAAGAATGGAATCAGTTCCTCTAGAATTGTCCCTCGAATCCTACCTTTGCATTGTAGCTGGTCCTAGCACTCAGATACAAAATGGGTAAAGTTTCCTTCGCAATCTGCCTCCTGTTTGCCGCCGTAGGTATCCACGCTGGCCCCATGGGAACTGCACGAGTTCCTCTTGCCCTCAAGAATACAAGCAAATATTTCTGGCACCCAACAGAAAATGGCGGATTTGTCCCTGCCATGTTGGAAGGTGGCCGAAAATTGACCAAGGCTGATGAAAGTGACGTTCATTTCTCCATCTACACATCGTACGTTTAGTTACTTGACTGCATGGTTTTGAGTTTTTTAGAAATTTTTTATAAAGACGTTAGAGCACGGATTAATAAATTCGCTAATTATATTCCAGCGCCAATCGTAATGGCTACGAACTGGTTATCGGAGACGACACCAACTTTGACAACTCTCCTTACATTTCTGGAGCGCCTTTAAAGATCATTTCTCACGGTTTCAGTAGCAGCGGGTCTGGCGGACCGGGACCACAATTGAGAGATGGTGAGAGTCTGGTTTACCGGAAGAGGGCGTTACAACAAAGCGTTGCATCGTTTTATAATCAGAAGGAATCACCGCCCTAATGTGTAATGTCAAAATTATT
The DNA here is from genome assembly GCA_906901655.1 of Sminthurides aquaticus. Classification (NCBI taxonomy): domain Eukaryota; kingdom Metazoa; phylum Arthropoda; class Collembola; order Symphypleona; family Sminthurididae; genus Sminthurides; species Sminthurides aquaticus. The sequence continues at coordinate 4,538,176 of CAJQTT010000005.1, read as the reverse complement.
TTGTAGCTTACTTCAGAGCCGGTAAGAACGTTAACGTTATCATCATTGACTGGAGTGCGATCGCTGCTGCTCCATGGTACGATACCGCTGCTGCTGGTACCAAGATCGTTGGAGAAAAGACTGGACGCTTGATCTTGTTCCTTTTGGCTAGACGTGTCGTCACTTTGGACCAAATCCATTTCATGGGTAAGAAGCTATTCGTAGACAGGTTTTTTCATAGTACTGAATTAGTTTCGAAGGAACTTTCGAAGTTTTCGAAGTATTTGACCATCTAATGCGAACAGCGCCGATTAAAAAAATTATTTAGGTTTTGCCTTTACAAAAATGTGAATAATTCTTGTATTAGGTCACAGCTTGGGATCTCACGTCGCTGGATGGTGTGGAAGTTTCCTCGGTGCTGGACAGTTGGGCAGAATCACCGCTTTGGACCCGGCCCTCCCTCTTTTCGGAGAAAAGCCCGACTCTGACAGAATCGGTAAGTGACTCGCTTAAGGCTTGCTCAGATTATACGTAATATAAGAAGCAGGAGTCAACTATGTTTTAATTAATTATAGATCCTAGCGATGCTGCCTTCGTTGATGTAATCCATACCGCTGGAGGCAGTATTTTGAATGGCGGCCTTGCTTTCACCGATCCCCGTGGACATGCTGACTTCTACCCCAACGGAGGAATTCCCCATCAACCCGGATGTGGAGTTGATGCCTTCGGTAAGAACTCCAGATGCTGCCTCAAAGCTATCTGGAGATTGAAAAGGTCTAAAATATTTCTCGCAGCTGTAATAGCCAGAGCTGTTTTTCATATTTTGCAGGAACTTGTTCCCACGGACGTTGTTACGAATTCATGGAAGAATCAATCACTAACTCGAATGCTTTCAATGCATGCTTGTGCAACAGCTGGGAAGAATTTAACCTTGGAAGCTGTCCTTGCAATACTAGAGCTGTCATGGGAGAATCTACACCTCGCACGTAAGTTTCTACAGTTTCAACAAATATTACTCTACTAAACTAATTATAGCTCATTGTAATTAAAATAAGAGTACAAACGAAACTAATTCACTTAAAATTTGCAGTGCCAATGGACGATTCTACTTGGCAACCAACGCAGGGGAACCCTATTCTCAATCTTAAATCATTTATCAAAAAGCAAAATATTCACTGTACACCTTCATGTCATCCATTAATTCGGAATAAAAAATATTTCTGTTCATATTGTATGACTAAACGTGTATCCTATAGAAAATTTTATGATTGACTGATGGCGAAAATGTGGTCATAACGAGGTCATATTTATTTTAATTTATATCAGGCTCAAGCTGAAGTAGAGAAAAGATAAAGCTATCATTTCCACGTTTAGATATTTCTCAGCGTATCGCAGAAACTGCAACAACGTGAAAAGTATCGTTGCGCCGTGGCTAGCAAACAGAATTAGTTCCAGGTTCTCGATGAGCTGGATGTAAATACTTTGGTGAAAACTGAGTGAAACGGTTCACAAACTAAATGGTATACGCTAGTAAAATAAAAAAAATGAGACGCTTGCACTGATTATAATGTATGCATGTTATTACAGAAAAGTTTACTTGTTGGAAAAATCTCTGTTTGTAACCACAATATAAAACTGGCGTAATGGGAACAAGGATCTCTTGTGGCTAACATCTGTTATGATTTACTAGTATAAAAGGGCATGATACCCCGGAGAAAGCAAAAAAATCCTGTCAGAAAAGTTACCAAGACTAGTTTTTATTAACGCAATAAAAAATCCAGTATCATGGCAACCAAAAGAACATTTCTTGGAATAGCAACCCTAGTATTTCTGGCTTTCCTTATTAGCATTATCAACTGTAGCCCCGTGGCAGTAGCAAGCAACGGGGTACCGGTGAAAGTATATGAAGATTCCAAGGGCTCAGGGTTCATCGCTCCAAGATTTAGTAAGCTGACGAAAACTAATTTGAATCCTGGTTAATTGGTATTCTGTGGAATCGATGTTTAGGTTACAGTAATTTTTATCTAATTCCAGGCTTTGGCAATAGCTCATCAAGTGGTGGCTCTGATCTATTCTTTTCCAATCTCTTCACCCTTGGATCTTTGTTCGGGAGAAAGTAGACATGGCCTGTTATAGCAAATTGCTATTAGCAATCACAAAGCAATCAGCAATTACATAATTAGTAAAACACCTTGCGGATGTAGCCTTGCATCCTTCGATGCACCTAATAATGACCATCAAATTGTCAGTGAGCATGAAACCTTCAGGTGTAAATCATGTGAGTACTGCGATCTGCTTTCATTGCAAGTGATTTGTACCTTATACAATCAACCACACCTTCAGCGCAAGCTTCTTGATTGGTTCTTCAAGTCCCTTGATTTCTAGCTTCAAATCCGGGTGTTGTTTTTCAAATATCCTTTTATTTTATCTTTACCTACTGCTTTGGCTATAATTAAGCAAATTTCACTACAGAAAATACAATTTACATACTTAAACATGTTCCATGATTAATTATTTGCACTTGAATTAACTGACCCTTTTGCCTACTACCTGTTTTCGCAAATGTCATTATCAAAGCTCTTAAATGTTCTTATCAGTTTCACTGAGTTCTCACTTGACAATTAAGTGCAGATGCTAGGCTATTATTCAATATTGTTGGTGTCGTCAACAACTTAATTTATAATATGCAGATGTGTAATAATCAATAAATGATGGATGAGGATAAATTAAATAATATATACATTTGATTCAATTGTCTCCTATGAAGCATGTTTATGCAAGAGTTGAATAGCTTTCTCACAGCTTTATAAATAGTTTGAGCAGCTATTTCACACCTGTGAAATCTATTGCTCATTTCATTCGGGGCTTTGATTCCCATCTTGTCCAGAAGTTTGTGTTAAAATGGCCAAGGTTCTGTTACTCGTTGCCGTCGTCGCTCTTGCAGCTGGACCTGTTTTGGGCGGAGTTTCTCGTAACGTTGTGTATTTTCCTGACCCGAAACATGAGGGTAAACTCATACCAGCGTACCTTGACGGCCCATCTTTTGTTGAAACGAGAGCAGAAAATGAAACTATCAAAACACGTTTTTTTCTCCTAACGACGTAAGCGTTTCCCATGATTTTCCCTTGAATTCGACTTTTTTTGTAAAATTTATGTCCGAAAATTGGTTTCCGTGTCCTGATGCTAATTGTATTGGCTTGCAGCAACAACCCTGATACAGCTGACCAACTGTTTATCGATGATCTAGAAACTCTTGAAAACTCCAACTTTATCAAAGGCGCTCCTTTGAAAGTTATGTCTCATGGATTTGGTGGTGAATGGACAGATGGATTTCCTCAGGAGATGGCGCACAGTAAGTTTTATGCTGCAAAATAGCTTAGCGTAAAGCGCCGCATCGGCGTTTGCTAATAACGTGTGCGAAAGTAACGAAAATGATGTTTTGTATCAACGCAGCTTTCCTCGCCCAAGGTAAACCTATAAACCTGGTTTTGGTTGACTGGAGTGGGTTGGCAACTTCTCCGTGGTACAACATCGCTGCTGGAGCAACGAAAAGTGTTGGCCAGCGCGCCGGAGAACTTGTGCAATTCTTGATTGATGCTGGGTATGTCAGTATCGAGGATGTTCACATTATTGGCTTCAGCCTCGGCGCTCACGTAGCTGGTGCTTGTGGTGCTCAATTGAACGGAAGAGCGCCGCGTGTTTCAGGTAATCAGTCAAGTTATAATCACTAAATAATTATGTAAGCTTGTGTTTTAGTCCTGAAACTTTTTCTTCTGTATTTAGCTTTGGATCCTGCGCTGCCATTGTTTGATCTCGTCAGCGATGACGACCGAATTGATCCTACTGATGGTGAGCTATTACGTTTCTGCGCATGTTGTTAATCGCTCTTCCGCCATTACAGTTAAGAAACAAATTGTAAGAGTAATTATCATAATTAATTAATGATATAATTATACAGGTCAGTTTGTGGATGTTCTACATACCGCTGGAGGATTCTTGTGGGAAAACGGTCTTGCTTTTATAACTCCCCGAGGAGATGCTGATTTCTATCCCAACAGTGGGCGCCACCAACCAGGATGTGACGGCACACCAGAGGATACTTTCGGTAAGTGGATTAATTAGCAGGCCTCTCTAAAAGCATTCGTAACAAGGATTTAACTAATATATACTAAAATATTCTTACCTGTCATTGATTAATTAGGATCATGCAGCCACAGCAGAGCTCCATCTTATTACACGGAATCTATCACATCGACAACAGGCTTTTACGGATGTCCATGTGAATCTTACGAATTGTACATTGCTGGTCAATGTGACTGCTCGGATCCCATGGTTTTTGGGATTAATACACCTTCAACGTAAGTTTCTCCGTGGATTTTAATAATTTTAATGTGTGACAGAAAATTAAAAGAAACGTGAGAATGACTTGTTGTATTTTTGCAGTGCAAACGGATCTTACTGGTTCCGAACTACTGACACGAAACCCTATGCTCTTGGGCTTCCAGGAGCTTTGCCTTGAAGTTATATGCAAGCGGTGAATGGAATTGCTTGAATTGAGAAATATGGAATATTATAAAATGCAAAATTGCAATCCTTAAAATTCTTCCCGTCTGGCGCAGCCATATCGTTAATCTCAGTTTTGTATAAAACGATCACGTTTGAAGTTTATTCGTGAAAAATAAAGTTAGAAAATGAAAAAGTCGATACGCTAATGACTTTGTGCAAACAATGCTTTCCAAAGAAAATCCTCACGAGATGCCGATAGATTTCTTATTATTATTACTTAATTTATAAATTCATCACAGTCTGCTGAGGCTCCTTTTTCAGTTCATCCCATATGGGTTTTAAGCAAAACAAGTTGCAATCCTTGTGAGCATATACATCTGAATTCCCACGCTGATGTATGCTGCTATTGCTCTGGTTGGTTGCGGCCAGGGAAATAGCAACAAATAGCAAAGGCTGTGTAAAATTCGGGAGGCTGTGAAAATGGCGAATAAAAAGTTTGCAGTGTTTGCCGCCGGGTCTGTGTAGCAGTAGAGAAAACCAATGCTTAAAAACACCAGGATATTCTCAACATCATTTGTGTGCGCTCTATAAAACAAAAGGCGCTGATTAAACTAAAATGATATTTAGTATGTAGCATAGATTATTCGCTTCTAGTCTTGTAGGAAATAATATACCTTCTGATCCTTTCAATTATTGGGTCATCTAATTTAACTTTCGCCAATTTTGGATCACCCCATGACAAAATTTTGTCTTCTGGATTGACGAAAATCTAACAATAGAAAATAACCACACGGTATGTTAATACTTGCACTTTCTGGTATATCAAACGTGACGCATTCTGGCAACAAGATGGCTAACTATTAAAGCAGGAAGCTTCGGAGTCGGTCACAGCAGGTTAATCTTAGTAAGAGCATTGGCGAACTTTGTTAAAAAAATAAAAATCTTACCCCTTTCCGGCAACGAACTATGGTTGTAAGAAATGACATTAAGAATAATTTGAAGCCCAGAATTGCTGAGAAGAAAGCAAATCGGATGAAAGCCTCGTCGCTGAATTTGTAAGGCATTGTTCCCATTATTTCCCAATGCTCGCAACTATGGTTAAGAATGGTTAAGCGTTCGTATAAATGGTAATAAACGTTCCAACGTTATAGGTTGTGGCATAACGTTAAGATAAAGTTGCTCACGTACGATTATTTAACGTTATGAAAACGCGGTAGTACAAAACGTATAATTTACATTCTTGAAACGTTTCCACTCATGTGGCGGTTACAATACTGCACAAAGCTTTATCCCGCCCCGCCAACTTTCAATCCACTTTTCCAGTTACACTAGACCTTGCGGTAGTGCTAGAGTACGCATGTCATTTAATTAACCGTGTATTAATATTTAAGGTTTCAAATCTATCAAGGTAAGCATTAATATTTTCTCATTATCCAGTTTCAAGATTTAATAAGTGTGTGCACTATTTCATTCGAAGGCGATAAGCTTAATGCAATAGTAACATGGGTCGCAAGTTAATAGTGGGAAAACGGCAGGCAAAAAGAAGAACTCAAGAAATTGTTAAAGAAGTGCGAAGTAAATCTTTGAGTGTGTCAGCAGCTTTACCTTTGCAGAGGTTAACTCATGTTCGTGAAACTAACTTATCCCTAAGTGACAACATTATTGAACTAACTAGTGCAAATCAGTATACAGAATCTACATTTTTGACGGTGCATGATAATTCTGAAGTTGAAGACCCTGTAATTATTTCAAATAATACTGGATTTCAAGCGATTCCGTTCTACAAGCCCTCTCAAAATGCAGAGACTGCAACATCACCTCTCAACATGAGATTAAGGAATTGGGCTGTGCAATACAACATAACTCATCGTGCAATTGGTGGACTTCTCGAAATTCTCAAAAATGAGCATCCCGAATTGCCGAATACTGCAAGAAGTCTACTTAAAACGCCCAGAGAAAGTACGGTAGTGCCATGTGGAAACGGACATCTATTGTACTATGGAGTTAAACACGTCATTAAGAATCGCATTGAAAACGGACTTCTTGGAGATGCTACTGATCTGACCTGCAGGTTCAACATTGACGGACTCCCACTGTACAAAAGTTCAAGTAATCAGTTTTGGCCCATTCTCTGCATCGTCAATGAAGCTCTTGACCATAGTCCGGGAATAATCCAAGTATACCTTGGAAAGTCCAAACCAGGACTAGAAGCATATCTTCGAAGGTTTGTAGACGAACTGTACGAAGTAATTTCCCAAGGACTTGAAATCAATGGCAAGGTTTATCGTCTTGTAATAAGCAAGTGCTGTTTCATCCTCGATACTCCAGCGAGAGCTTTCGTGAAATCCGTAAAAGGTCACACCGGTTATTCCTGCTGTGAAAGGTGTATGATAACCGGCAAACGCATTGGCAATCGAATGACGTTTTGTGATACAAATTTCCGAAACAGAACTGATGATAGTTTCAGATTACGCCAAGATTCTGATCATCATTTGGATGCCTATGAAGAATCATTGACTCCTTTAGAGGAATTAGGTGTCGGTCTAGTATCTCAATTTGTACTTGATTACATGCATCTGATCTGTTTGGGAGTAGCAAAGAAGTACTTGATCGAATTACTACGGGGCTCTCTCAATGTCCGATTAACCGGTGAAAAAATCAGCACCTTATCGAATAGGATCAAGTTTTTGTGTCAACATGTACCTGATGAATTTGTTCGAAAGGGACGTGAACTCGACTGCTTGGATCGCTGGAAAGCCACAGAGTTTCGACTCTTCCTAATTTACACGGGCATCGTTCTCCTTAAAAACATTGTTTCCGATCGTGTGTACAACAACTTTTTGACGCTTAGTCTTTCAATTCGTGTGCTTATGAAGGAGGACCAAAACAAGTATGAATACGCCAGGAAACTACTGAAAATTTTCGTTAATGAGTTTTGCAACATTTTTGGGGAAGACAAGTGTGTTATCAATATCCACAATTTAATACACCTTACCGACGATGTGCAGAAATTTGGTCCTTTGGATCAGCAATCAGCTTTTCCGTTTGAATCTTTTATGGGAGAATTGAAAAGGATCCTTAGAGCACCACATCATCCGTTGCAGCAACTCGAGAATCGAATCGCCGAAATAGAATTGACGAAGAGCGAACGTCAAAACGAGAAAATTCTTGTTGAACCATTTGCGGAGCGAAACAACGGAATCGTACCGCAAGGAATTTTGGCAACTGCAAACTTTTATGGGCTCCGTTGCCCTGGATTTGTAGTAAAGTGCAACAGAAGAGACTGCTATTTGGAACTGAAGAGTGAGGAAATTCTTAATGTTGTCAATATTGTTCAGACAAATAATGGTCTTATGCTGATTGGCTACAAATGTGACGTTACGGGAGACATTTTTGAATACCCGGCAAAATCGTCATGCTTTGGAATTTGCAAAATTAAACCTCAGTTAGCGCTGGTTTCTGTTCCAGCAGAACTTATTCTCCGAAAGTGTGTTGTGCTAAAATATGAAGTTGACGAATTAGTTAAATTACCATTTTGCCACTTATGAGACAGACCACATTCTTTAAATGATTCCAGATGTTTACACTGGTCCAATTCCCTGACGAGGTTTATGCTAACGGTTCTGTCCCTTGCGAAGTAATCCCAACTTCGTGGATTTCTGAAAATCAATCTTCTTGTCTGTGGCCTGTCGGTGTTTCCAACGTTACTCGTCTAATAAATAATCAAGCTGCTCCCACAACTTCGTGGACTTCTTGCCCGATAGTTAAAAAATGTGCTGGAGGTAAGTTATATGAAAATAATCCAGTTTGAAACAATGAATATGTAATCAATAATCTTCATAACAACACTTTGACTTGTTAGACGATATCAAGATGCTGCGCAAGAAGTCCAAGGATTTTGAACTCACTTCTGGGCTGGACAGCGAGGAAGAAGGCGTTACAAAGAAAATACGGAAACCTAAGTTGAAGCCAGCAAATCAAACTCTGGTTCTGCCAGTCGTTCCTCCATTTCCTGTTACTCCTTCTTATGTTTCCATGCATACAACAGTTCCTTCCGAATCAGCAAACTCCAACATACTTAATGAAACCATGGCTCAACCTTCAGCATCAGTCGCTAATGAGCAACCATTGCGCATTACTGTTCTTGGTGAAAAGTGTTCTCGTGTAGTTCCTGAAGAAACTTTTGCTAGCACAACTACACTAGAGAGGGAAAACATATTTGCGGGTGGGTTACTTTTCGAAAATGATGTGCAACTCGCTAACGAAATGGAATCGGTCAGTCATTTGCAAGATGAAGCTGCTTCGGCGTATCAAGTTCTCAACATCTCGAATACTTTAGACGAGAACAACGAAATCCCAGTAGATGCAAGCTTTCAGCTACTAATAGGTACGAATTTCAACTTTTGTAATCCTTGCAAATTTTTCCTTCCGTTCCAAATATAATAATTCTAATACCTGTTTAATACATGCAAATCTTTACTGTTTTAGATATGCAGCAAAGAGTTTTAACGGAAGTCCTTAGTATTAAATCTGCCCTTGATAATTTGACCCTGGAAGTGCGGCTTTCACGTGTCGACATTCCGTGTGGGGATTTTGACGCCATTCCGAAGCACCCAGCCGAAAATATGGAAGAACTACATGCCTTAAAGGAATTTGCTGCAAGTTCTCCTGGAAACTATAAATGCTTGGTAATCAAACCTAACATTCATACATTTCAAGTATTCTTAAGCAAGTAAAGCATATTTAGCAGTAATCTACATTGTATTCTACAGGTCACAAAACTATCCAAAACTGGGGGCAGTGGTTTCAAGCAGGCAGTTGAGAATATACTTCCCAAACTGATGATTGACAAAGTGGCCATGGAATTTAACTGGGCAGGGACCAAGCGTGTGGTGCAGAAAAGAGCGTTTCGAAATTATGGGTTGCTTCTTACTGTTCGTGGTGAGCATCATACTTGTTTTCCAATACAACCTATCCATTTTACAGTACAGAAAAATATGCAATATAATATTTAATGTTGACGTAAATAACAATTAAATTAACTTATGTGCTCACTTTGGTTTATCGTAGATGCTGTGCGTCAAATTGCTGGTCTTGCCATGAGCACTGATGAGCAAATCGATGGCGTCATCAAAGATTGGCTAAAGTTTTCAAAATTTCGTCTGGACCGTGCTACGTTAAAGTAAGCAAGGCTGGCTATACTCTTTTTTCAAAAAATGTATCTGTTCCGATTGAAACATTATGATCATGTATACTCACTTTTCAGGGAACCGGAAAGGGGACAGGAACATCAAAACTAACATCGAGCGTATGACAGAATCTAGCAATGGTTAAAATCTAAGATACTTTACTTTTAAATCGTTATAAGCTTGTTATAAAATGTTTAAATTTACCTTTATAAGCTATTTACCTACAATAGGTATTTTTCTATATTAGCTGTGTTTTGAAATTTGAGTTTATCTTTTCAGTTCCGGTTGTAGCAATCTCTCGTATTATAGCATTTAAATAAATCGATCCCAGTATTATTTGTGTGCAATCATATTTGGCATATTCGGATTTAATTAATAGCAATTATATCGTTAAATTAAGGTTTAGAAGCTTGATTAGCGGGACGTTCATGCAACGTTATTATCTGTTAAAACTTAACGTTACGCCACAACGAAACCTTGGACATTCAAACCTTACCATAACGTTTACGGAAACGGAGTTGTAACGAAATTCCCGTTCCGTATGAACGTAACCTAAACGGTAATTTAACGGAAATGGCTCATTGGGTTGCTAGTGTTTATTAAGGCTTCACCTAAACTTAACCAAGCCTCCACATTTTACACTATTAGAATTGCGTTGCGGTTCTCTGACCAAGTCAAGTGGGCTCGTCACATCCAACCGGAATCAGAATTCATTCTTAGGCAAGTAAGCATGTAATTTAACAACTACGACTGGATATTCTTTGCGCAGTTACCCGCGTGCGCTTCAGCTTGTGCACTGTGCACACAACAAGCCACAAATTAACAGCAAAGGTAATGATTGCAAGGTAGACCCACTCCCTAGCTTTTGATTTCTCTAAACAGGTAAAGATATAGTGTCTGCCGTTGTTTCTGGTGAAAAAATCCAAGTGCGCGTCAATTTACTTACAAGCAAGATATCAGCTCTGAGTTTGCATGGTTGCGGGTCAACATCGAGCAATGCGAGTGTAACTTACTACGGAAGGAGGGCATGACGTGGTAAAACTGTACAATAAAATCAGCATGTTTTACTGCCGATATCCATAGCCACGTAAACCCCAGTGTAAGCGTGAATCTTTGGTGGGTATAGGCATTGATTGGACATATTGTTTAGTGGTTTCTTTGCGAAGTAAAGCCCAGAGGGCGCGCAGCGTAGTAGAAGATTGCGACCACGTTCACGAATATTCAACTTGACGGGCTTATTCGGTTTTTATTTCGAGACGTGGGTGTGAGCATGAGAAGATTTTTGTTCAGTTTTACAGCCAACAGATCCGGGTCTTGTTGACTTCAAACATGAAGTTTTTTTCCAATTCTCTTTCACTTCAAACAGAAACTCCCAAACCTTATTCGGCCTTATGAATCTATAGTATGCTTGTTTGAAGAAACATGTATTATTGTACCTGCCTAAATTGTACGTATACTTGATAATTATTTATTCTCATTGTCGCTCTATATATATTAACGCTATATTTGACGCCATTACCAGTCAATCAATTGCTAAAATCATTAAACCCTGCTTATTATCAGCAAAGCTAATTGCACATACTTGATGGAATCTCTACGAGATCTAATGTACATAACTCCGGAATTTATAATATATAAAATATAGTTAAGAACCATCCAGATTGATTGCAATACAAAACCAAGCATTGCTTTCTTGAAGTGGACAGATATATCACGTCATTTACTAAATGTCTCCCCCTACTTATCTTTGCTCTTGGCAGATATCTTTTTAGCAAGGTTATAAATGGCTTTGTAAAAGCATTTTAAACCTGCCCCACAATCAATACCTTCTCTGGTTTAATTTTGAATTCAACTTTGCATCAAGTACAACAGCGAAGTGTAGAAAATGGTAAAATCTCTTCTTCTCCTTGCCCTAGCCCTTGTGGCGGTGCCAGTTTTTGGTGGAGTTTCTCATAACGTTGTATATTTCCCTGATCCTAAAAATGAAGGTCAACTCATCCCTGCATACCTGGATGGGCCGTCCTACATGGGTTCTATGGCGGAAAACGTAACGATAAAAACACGTTTTTACCTTCTTACCAGGTAAAATAGAGCGCTGCATCAGCGTTTCCCGCTTTTTTAGCCATTAAGAGCAAGTTACTTGCTCATAGGCTTGGGGTTTTAAATATAATATTAGTAGTTTGTAGCTATTACGAGATTGCGTCTTTAGAAATGTAAAATGATATATTACAGAAATAATCCAGATGAAGCTGATGAGCTGTTTATCGATGACATGGAAGCCCTGGAAAGCTCTAACTTTGTCAAAGGCGCTCCGTTGAAGGTCATGTGTCATGGATTTGGCGGTTCTCCACAATATGTGTTCCCTCAGGAGTTGGCACACGGTAAGAGTGTTTAAGAATTTTCTTGTAGTTCTGCAAGCCCTGCAGTTCTTCATGACAGTTCTTTAGTGCATACTGCGATACAGGCATATTTCTAAAAAAAACTGTCATTAAATTGAAATCCTGTGTAATACAGCTTTCCTGGAACAAGGTTCCGATGTAAACGTAGTTCTTCTTGATTGGACTGAATTGTCAGCGGATCCTTGGTACAATATTGCAGCAGGTGCTGCGAATAGCGTTGGACGACGTGCCGGGGAACTCGTTCAGTTCTTGATTGACGTTGGCTACGTAACTATCGATAACGTCCACATCATTGGATACAGTCTTGGTTGCCATGTGGCTGGTGCTTGTGGCGCTCAGTTGAACGGTGAAGCTCCCCGTGTGACTGGTTAGGGCAATATTTTAATGTTTTTGTTCAATTAGTATGTATTTGGGTAATCAAGGCAAATTTTTAATTACCAGCATTGGACCCTGCATTGCCTTTGTTCGATATTGTCGGGGATGACGAAAGGATTGACCCGACTGACGGTAAGTAGTACGTTAATTGGCTGATACTTTTATAACTCGCCTTAGATGGCGTTCTGCATGAAACTACGGCAAAATTAAACTACGATTATAGATCTGAGAGAGGCACAAGGAGTAATAATCATAATTAATTCATGATTCACTTATACAGGTCAGTTTGTGGATGTTGTACACACTGCGGGAGGATACTTGTGGGAAAATGGTCTTGCTTTCATTACTCCGCGAGGAGACGCTGACTTCTACCCCAATAGTGGGCGCCACCAACCTGGATGTGAGGGCCTTCCTGAAGATACTTTTGGTAAGTCAAAACTGTAAATACTTTTTTAGAAAGCTTTTTCAAGCGGAATTATTATATATTCAGCTACTTTACAAAATAGTACCGTGACTATATTATCTTTGTATACTTGTTAGGATCATGTAGCCACAGCAGAGCCCCCGCGTTTTTCACAGAATCCGTTACTACAACTACAGGATTCTTTGGATGTCTTTGTGAATCTTATGAATTGTACATTGCTGGAGGATGTGATTGCTCAGATTTAGTTGAAATGGGAATCAACACACCTTCCACGTAAGTACCAAATTTGAATGTCTTATTTTATTTCCCGAATACTCTACAGACAATAATAGGGCTGGAGCAAAAAACAATTGAATGCTCAAACGGTTAACTATCGTTGTCATAATCTACAGCGCGAACGGATCGTACTGGTTTCAAACTGCTGCGAGCACGCCTTACGCTCTTGGAGAAGCTGGTGCTCTTCCTAACTCGGCCCACTGACAGGATTTAAGTAATGGTGTTTGTTAAAATGAAAATTTAAAATAAATTTGTTTGATTACAAAGTATAATCTGTATAAGTCAAATTTGCTGTCGTAACTAGGAACTACATATTCATCGGTCCCGTCAGTCTCAAGATAAATAGTTTTGCGTGATTCCGCTTTCTCTTCCTCTTCCTGTCTGATTTTGTAAACGGTTTTGTTGCATATCTCGTCACTATAATAAATCCTTAGAACAGTCATAGTTAATCGCGAAATATAAAAAATACAAACAAAAGTAGGAATCTAGTAGTAGTTCAATATTAGAAGTGTTCAAGTTCAGTCAAGTGTTCATCAGTTTGTGTTATGCTTCCTCAAAATTCTGTAGAAGAAATACAAAGCAGGATCCAGTATCCGGATGCAGCTCCACCAAAAAGAAAGCATGTCGTATAAGCTGCTTAGATTTCTCCATATCGTTTCATTTCACCGTATCCTTCTGATTGTACGATACATTTACATGCATTAAAATATTTAAAAAATCTTAATTCCATGTAATCTAACCAATCCTTGAATTTTTTTTATGGTTATATAAATCCTGTTATTAGGGGATCAGCATCGCCTGCATTACGCTCGCTACCCTCAGTTATGGTCCAACGACGACGGCTGGAGAAATATACTTTTTGACCGTTTTCGCCATTTTGCTCATCGTGGAATCCCTAGTTCCATTTCTATTTCTTTATCTTTGGCATGATGATCTTGATGACCCGGATTGATAATGGCTTTGATAGTAAGTTTCTGTAATGATTTCCACTCCAGCATCAATAATAATACTCTATTGATGCTATTCTTTTCCGTATTTCCAAGATTCAAGTCCTCTGTTTTCATGAAGTTTTACCTATTTTTTCACAGTACATCCCTCTGTATTTGCTTTTCTCAATGGGTTTTGCAATACTCGAACTAAGTGCAGGATTACTATATCCTACAGGGGTTTATGAAGAGTCTGACTCGTCCACAAAGAGAGCACAACGACAGGCCGCCATGGTAAGCCTTGTGAAAACTACAACAGGCTTTAGTTTCCGTGGTTACCCCCCCCCCCGGGTGGGATACAACTATACACATTTACCATCCCTTTTATGGCGAGGACATGTATAGTTTAAGGCGAAATAATGCTTGAAATTGCAAATGTGTTGTTTTGGAATACAAAATTGCAGATTTTGGCATTTGTCAACTCAGCGCTGCATCTATTTCCGCCACTTGCTCGTAGAGGGATGTTATGTTGGTACAGTAATTAATAGAAAAATGAGAGTTTACTGGTCTATGCTTCTTTGCAAAAATCATTCAATTACAATCCTGGGAATAATTTACACCATATATCTTGATATTTTCAAATGCTGAGTACAACGTCTGCAGTACTGTTCCACCACTTTTCCAATATTTACTTTATCCGAGAGCACCAAGAGAAGCGTAACCAAGCTGTTAGTCAGGAGGAGAAAGTAAGACATTCAAGAATGAAAATATTTGTCGTCAGGATCAGATTAAAACTAGAAATAAATTATATGTTCCTATTGCCATGTGGCAGCAGTCATGACAGTTGTACCTTATAACATGATATAATTTTCCATCTTCTTGCAATTCGGATTTAATGTGTGATGCAATACAAACCATAATACTCATGAACTGCTATCATTCGCAAACGATTCTACCGGATATGAATCCATTGTCGTAATCAGAAATTACACGATTAACAGCCCATCTCAAGATAACATTTTTGCCCAGTTCCGCTTCCCGTCTGACTCATCTGTTACACTGTTTACACTTTTTAGCCGTATCGCTTTTAAACCATGTCTTCCGAAAGTTCGGTGGAGAATCCATTGAGTGCACCAGGAAGCTAATTTTTTGCTTATTTTTGAAGGGAAGATCTAGGGCGGACTTTATGTATATATATATATGGCGTACAAGAGGTCACACGTTATATCTCTTGGGTCATGGCCCGGAAATCCAACAAAAAAGGAGGGAATCCGACCCAAAAATCTGGCGGGAGAGGAAATAGGACGGAAATCGGACGCGTTGGAATTCCGTGCCAAAAAGCACGGATTTCAAACCTGTTTACCCTATTGTGTGACAATAAAATTGACCCTATTGTGTGACAATAAAATTTAAAATCAATAGAAACCTCTAGGATTAGACGCAAGCATGACAAAGCATTGTATCATAAATTTTTTGAATGAATACTACATACTGCTGTACATAAGGTATGACATGATAGCATGATAATGAATCACCAAGAAGTCACGCGTTGACCCAGGGACTTTGTATTTTAAGATAGGGCACACTTACATTAGGAGAAATGAATATGAGCTATACAGTTATAAGTCGACTAACAATAGAATGAAGAATAAAATTGTTACATTTCTCTTGAGTAGAATTCATGGAGTGGGAGGATTATAACTTATCTATCACTCGTCTTGAAGACAAGGAAGAACGGGAGCTGATAGAAGGTTTTTGTGTTTAACGTTTAATATTCAGTGGAATCCTGAACATTTCTTCTTTAGCTCTTCATTACTATTCAGGGAGTATTTTCAAGACTGATAAACAAATTATGCTTTAGGGTAAGAGATTATTTTAAACAAAGACAGGGTTCAAAGCTGGGAGAGAGTTTAATCCACGAACCTATGTGATTGTGGTACTACACTTGATTGGTTTCCTTAGTTTTGGCGGTGGCTGTCCTAGTTACTCTTCCTAACTTAGACTCTGGCCTTCCAAAAAATTAAATTACTACATATTAATCTCGATTAAAAGTTTCGTAAAATATAAATTAATTATTTGTGCTAAAATCATGTACAAGTTGAAGGAAATATCCTTGTGTTTTACTTTAATCCTGGGACTGGCTTTTATTGTGACGGGGAAAACGACACTTTTTTATTTCCCTGATCCACATCGCCCCGGGCAACTGATTCCAGCTTACCTGGATGGAGGACCCTTGACCACACCCCTGCACGGAAATGAAACTGATGTAAAATTTTATTTATTAACGAGGTAAAGTTATGTATACTGGTTTACAAGGAAACTTGCATAACATGGAATATTGCGATTAGTTGAGGAAAAATGGTAAATTAATTAGATTTAAATTTATAGCTAATTGCTATGAAATATTCCTTGGATATTGCAGTCAACACCCGGAAACTCCAACACAAATCTCTATTCAGGATTTAGAAAACATGAAGAATACCCTTGAAAGAGTTGGTTCAGCTCCTTTGAAAGTTATGATCCATGGATTCGCGGGAACTTACACGGATCCGTTCCCGAAAAATACTGCTAGAGGTAACATAAGTTCGTCATCACTGGAGGCGGGATTAACATAACAAGCTACTAATTCTATATTTTGATTAATCGTTGAATTCAAAAGTGATGATGAAAATATATGTTTTTCAGAGTATTTGAAGCTGGCCCAGGATGCAAACCTTGTAATGGTGGACTGGAGTCCCTTGGCTGCACCGCCATGGTATAACGTTGCAGTGAGGAGCTGTAAGACGGTTGGAGAAAGAGTTGCAGCGCTAGTTCAATCACTTGTCGATGAAGGATATACGACGCTAGAAGAAACGCACATAATTGGGTTTAGTCTTGGTGCTCATGTTGCAGGGATTGCTGGTCATGCCCTTGAGGGAAAAGTCGCGAGAATTACAGGTAATTCCCTGTTTGTTCGGAATTGAAATAATATTGCCGGGTCAAATAATCGATAGGTGTATGGTGATATATTGAATACAGGTTTGGATCCGGCGCTCCCGCTGTTTGAAAACACGGCACCAGAAGGTCGTCTAGACCCTACGGATGGTTAGTAGCGCCCTCTAGCTCACATTGTATGTTGAAACTTGAATTGACGGGATGTGGTTAAATTATTAGGCGTTTCTTAACAGCACAATTCGTGGATGTCATCCACACTGCTTCTGGTCATTTCTGGGAAGGAGGGCTATCCTTCTACGTTCCCATCGGTCACGCAGACTTTTACCCGAATAGCGGGAAAAGTCAACCGGGTTGCGAGTCGGAGCGTTTTTGTAAGTATGCTTTAGCATTTGATTAAATGTGAAGTTTATGAGTGATGAAGGCTGAGCATTTATATTTTGGTAAATGTAAACTTTTTTAGCTGCTTGCAGTCATGGTCGAGCCCATGACTATTTTGAAGAATCTATTACATCGGATGTTGGATTTGTTGGATGCCCCTGCAAAGATTGGAAAGATTTCAGTTCCGGTAGCTGTAATTGCGTGCCCAAGTATATTATGGGATCTCGTGTTCCGAATGAGTGAGTTGATTCAGTTTACTGTTGAATTTTGATGGCTGAATTAAACATAGTTGGAAAGTGGGGTTGTTATAAATGTGCATTTTGGTAATTTAACAGGGCTAAAGGTATGTTCTGGTTGAAGACAAACCCTGCTTCTCCGTTTGCTCTTGGAGAAAAAGGAACACAGCCGGTTGCGTTTTAAGAAGAACATCATGGGGTCAGCTATTTAGTTTCAAGTCTTGAGAAAACTGTGCCAGAATAAACTACAAATATTTACGCTCGTTTGCTTTGTTTTCAATAAAAGTACTGGATGATGCTTTTTTAATGTGGGTAGTATAATAATGTTTAATGCAGATGCAAGTACAGAATGAAACTAAATTCTGAACAGAAGGAAACTTTTATAAATATACGAATTTATAAGCACAATTACTAATTAAGGATAGCACAGTAGATTAAGAGAAGTTTGTAAAGCGGATATTGAAGAAGCTTGAAGAGCTTAAATCAATAAAACTACTACTACTACTACGACAGAATGAAGGAACAGTTTCACGATTGAAATTGAAGAACGGAACTTTAGATAGCTTAATTCCTTTGAACATCCAGATCCATTGGAACCTTGATGTACATTTATGATAATGACTTAATCCTAGTAATACAACCAGTTTGTTTCTTAATTCTGAGAGAAGGGTTTCGAGTATTCAAAGTTTATCTGATATTTTTAAAAATAACGGACTGAGAGTACACGACACATACATAGAATCCAAGCCAAGAAGTTTTTTCAAGAATAGACCATTTTCTTCCACTAAATACTTTGCTAACTCGTAGTAGATGATGCTGGGAGGTTAACCTGCTCATGCAAAGTACGTTACTATTTGGACAAGCATGTATACTTGGACGCAGACACCGGCAAAGAATGTGAGGGCCCGGGTAGGCTGGGGAAGCGGGAAGATGGCGTAGCAAAAAGTATGGAAGATTCTTGAGAAAGCAAAGATCTTGAACAGCAAGTTGGCAGTTTCCACGACTGGGTTTGTGTAGCAGTAGAGGAACCCGATGAAGAAGAATGGGAGGATGTTCTCCAAGTCATTCAAGTGTGCCCTGGAGTTTGTCAAAAATCGAAAATTTATGGTTATTTGTTATCTTTGACACTTATTTAATGAGCAGTAATGTAACGAATTTATGTGCTAGATGTGAAGTCCCATCCTTACCGTCTGATCCTCTCAACGTCAGGGTCATCAGTTTTGGGTTTCATCTTCTTGGGATCTGGCAAGTCCTCTGGATTTGCAAACGCCTAGATTTCACATACAATAGAAAAATGTTAGTTTGTTGAGACCGAAAATAATTATTGATACACACACACACAGTAGTTGTACAGAGGAGAAAGTAAAATTCTACGCTTACCCCTTTCTTGAAGCGATACACAGCCGTCAAGAGAAACATGGCGAAGAGCTTGAAGCCCAAAATTGCAGAGAAAAAGGCAAAATTGGCAAACGCCTCGTCGTTTAATTTATACGACATGTCTATAATGTGTATTGGTGCCGTCCTGAAATTTTGAAAAAATTAAAATCTTTTAGTACCGTTTTTGTTGCTTTTAAGATTGTTTATAGATGATCGGAAATATTTAAGTATGAAGAATTTCTTGAAGATGTCAAAAGTTGATGTACCGATTAGGAAGGGTAATGAACACGAAATATTAACTTCGGAATTAAATCTATAGAAGACAAGGAACACAATTATGAATCGAGCCAATATCACGGACTGGCACGTTAGTTATAGGGAAAATGAATCCGACTGACTCTACACTATAGTCTGTTACTTTCACGAGGAAAGCGTCTATAGCTTGTCAAACGTCTCTCTTGTGTGCAATTACGTGGAAACAAGAGAGACGCTCCAGAGAATATAAGAAAAAACAACATCTTCAATCTTGCTTCACTCCACCATAAAATGACCTTCAGGAAGTTTTAACATTTCTTACAGATAAGTATATGGCGGGGTGCAAGGCAGCTTGCACAATTTAGTCGGTCTTTAATCGTATATTATAACATGAAATGAAACTAAAAAACGTCATGCAAGCGCGAAATGTTTCCTGCTGATGCAAGAACCAACTTTGTTTGTATTTTATATTTTCTCACACGATGGACTTACTAAAGGCTCAAGAAACAGTTTCTTGTTTGGAAGATTGATAATATTCTCCGCCCTTCAAAACCAACTAAAATAATTTTCCCTACACCTAGTTCAAAAACGACCTGATGATAATAATTTAAGTTGCAAGTCAATCGAGTTCTCCATACAACCTTGGATACCTACATACATTAAAAGTGTGTGTTACCTCTAAAACTGAATTTTAACTTGTAGTCTATAATCTTGCTCTCGTCTACTAGTTACGGAATGAAATTAACTAAATTGCAAAAGTCTACCTTATCTGTGATGCATTCACAGGTTCTGGGGTAAAGTGCTTCTTTTTTCTTGCAGTTTTTCATGATGTCGAAAACGAGCTAAGCTATGTAGCGAAAAATTTAAATTTAGAAATGAGTCTTACCTGACGAATTTTGGTAACTGCTCGGAAGAATAAGGAAGGTAGGACTAGAATTGTAGTGATGAGGCTTTAAAAATGTGTTAGGTAGGCTTTTGTGAGATCAACTGTCAATGAGTACTTCTCTGTTGTCAGATAGCAACCGAAGCGTCAGCTGCAAGATGTAAACAACAACATGATGGGAACAGAAAGCAAGCCAAGCTAAAGCCAAGCCCAGCTTGAACCTGGAAAGGCTACCCTAAAATTACCCGGGAGTAGAGGAAGCTATTCCAGTATATGAGCCGCTCAACGGATAAAAATCCCTTGGAGCTTCATTTCCTGTTTGGTCTCAAAGGACGGAACGCAGGCAAAGCAAGGAGCAAGAAAAACATGTGTTAATGCAATACCCCGCGTAGCAAATACCCAATAGTGCAATTGTTCGCTCTAGGGATTTTTTCTCTTGGAGTCCATACAGAAACTAAAGGTTGCGATTTTGTATGTGGCGGTAACATTGTGGATTGAATTGAAAATTTTCCATGATATAAAGTATAATAATATAATTAATTTAAATACAATTTTATTAATAGAGTTCTATGGAGAATTTGGCGATGACAGCATAAAGTAGCAAATTAATAATTAACTGCAAACTAAGGCTTTGAGTGAGTACAATTAATCACTAGTGTTATTTAAAGGATTATTTGATGTAATCGTGATTGTACAAGACGCTGGTTAGTTTGAGTACTCGTGGTTCGCAAAATGGAATTGCGATTAGGGTGGTACCGGATTTGTAAAATATTTTGCTATCTAATCTTAACTGGAGTCTTTACAGCACACACGAAAGGTACGTCTAAAATTGCACGACACTGTAGCTGAACGGCATTTATGTATTTGCTACACATACATTTTGGACTACAGTGAAGAACGGATTTAAGGGTCACTTATATTTTTGTTGGTTGCAGAAAATGATAAGCGCGTTATTGGAAATCGCTTACCTGGAGATAGTCCACGTATGGCTAGCGCAAGTCCAACTGTACATACCAAGGAGAGGGTAAGGGGGTTTACATATGTAGCCTGAAACAAAGTTTTGTTGGTAGTTTGAGTTTAATGATGCAATTTTTGTTTCAGATTCGTAAACCTGGAGAGCCGGAATGCGAAGATCAACCGGATACAAATTGTTCTGAAGTTGCCCAGAATGGAAATTGTATCGAGTGCAAATTCGACGAAGCTTTAGCAATTTGCACGTACGGGAAAAATGTTACTGTAGAATGTGAAGTTAAGAAACAAATCACCTGCAAGGTAAGTTGTCACTGCACTGGTTCTAACGCAATTGGAGCTAAGGAACTGTGCATTTAAAAAAGTTGAGGGAACTGAACAATGGATTTTGTATGTTTTAGACGGACAAGGGGGACAGAGAGTTCAAGAAGGAAATAATTTGCCAATATTGCTATCAAACGCCTTTATGGCAACAGACTTGTAGCGGAAATTATACATGCAAAAGTGTACATGCACCTCGTCAGTACTTCAGGTAAGTTGTTTGCCCTTAATCTGTCACGAAAACATTTGAAATTTTGATATCTTCATGTAGTCAAAGATGAAACTAATTTGTTGTTTTTTAGGGCTACATGCGAAGTACACTCTAATGTCACCTGTTTTGGTAATCGTCGATTCCAAAGAATGATGCCATGCAATTGGAAAAACGGTTATCGATGGTCAACAGCATTTATTTTAAGTATTACTTTAGGTGGATTTGGGGCTGATAGATTCTACCTTGGGAGGTGGCAAGAAGGTATCGGGAAACTATTTAGTTTTGGGGGATTAGGTTTATGGACAATCATAGATATTATTCTGATCGGAGTTCGTTATCTTGGTCCTGTTGATGGTTCTTTATATGTTGATTAATGTTTTGTACACTTCAGTTACTCAAATAGATCGGATTCCGTTAATTAGTAAAACAGTCCATATTTTTTATCAATCGCTGTTTGCTCCGCAGCGGGTTTAGGAGCGTATTAATTTTCTATCGATACTTAAGTTATATGAGAAAATAGCAGTCATTAGTGATAACGGTTCTTGGTTGCGATATTTTTGCTAGCATTGTTATGGCTAGGTATCAACTATAATAAATATGAAACGTTTCAGACTGTGCAGTTACAGTCTTCTGTAATCAAGATTCTGTTATTCTATCAAACTTATCTGGGACTTTTTATCACAGCTTATCTGTAAGTTATATGCACGACGGTATATCAGTTTAATGCACAATATAAAAAGTCTATTACATTTAATCACCAAAATTTAATGTTTCGGAAGGCGCATTACGGTAGCTGCATATCGGGAGGCTGGATTTCCACGTGTAGGTCTCACTTGATTTGTTCCTATTCGTCCTGATTTAGAAGGATTCGGTTCAAGAAGAGCTGCTGGAAATATTCCCTTTAGACGACGTCGGACACTAGCAAGAAATTTTTGACGACTAGTTGATTTTGGTTTGTTTAAATCTTTTTTTAAACTAAAAATGCTTTTCATCCTTGTTTCAGGCTTTTTCTTTTGAAGGAGGCTTGTCAATCTCTGGATTTCGTCGGTACTGGAATCGTTGTTTGACTTGACACCTGACCGCTTTCCAGCTGATTCGCCATATTCGTGAGTAACCTGATTGCTAGACATTTCATCAAAGCTTTGAGGATCTTTCTTCACTACTGTCACCACGCTCTCTCTGTTTCTCAAGGAGAGACTGCGCCAACACTTGATCAAAGTGGAGATCCAAGTTGGCCAAACGAAATTTGGGTCGTCGTTGTTACGAAAATGAGGAAAGCTACTTGAAAATTTTCCCCATCTTGCAGTCATAGACTGCTTTTCAACTTTTCTGGTGCCTGGAACTATCCGTACTACTCTGGGGGTATTACCGTTGTGAAGTACTCTTGCTTTGCAAGCACCGCAAACATCCGAATTTCTAGCAATCTCTTCGTCTTCGTCTGTACAGGAAGCGTCATCGCTGGTGCTGATAGTAAACGACAGCACTTCGGTTCTATGGTCACCATGTTTTGCATCCTGGTTGGAGATATCAACGAAAGGAACCACCTCCTCCTCACATTCAACTGTTTTCTATTTCAGTTACTGCGATTATGAGTTGTTAAAACATTTTGTAACATTAGAAATGCTGATACCGCAAATATCTTGACTCACCCGCAGCGTCTGGGAGACATCAGGCGGTGATGAAGCTTGAAGCCATGCTTGCATTGTTTCCCTTTTGCTGGCTGAAGTCCTGAGTGAGTGACCAAAGACAAGGGACTTGCTTGACAATGAATCGTTTCCTTCCTTGTAGGGTAATACTTCACGTATAGAAAGTTTGCTGAAATTAATCAAAAATAAGGTTTGTTGTGGGTAAATAATTGTTCTACATTAGTTTGCTCGTAAACAGGGATTTAATTACCAATATAAGTTACCATTTTACTTGTTTGTAAGGCCTATTGTGAGGTTGGTGGAGCTTGAGCTTGGTCACATGCCGTTTCTTCCGTTTCGTGGTGGGTCTAGCTCTACGCTTTTTCCTGTAATGATTATAATATCTTCGGTTTGTTAGCCTGGCCTCCCGGAAGGTGCCTTCATTTCTGCATTTCTGATAGAGCTTGGATGCTGGGATTAACGTTTTATTTTTAACAAGTGTATCGCCGTGTAAAACTATAATTTGTTCTGATGAATGCAAGGTTGATGAGGAACTTGTACTTGGCATATTACTTTAAAAAATTCTCTGCAGCTCACTGTTGACTAATTTTTGAATTTTTGAAACTCATTTTGATTTTTTAAAACTATTGTTCATAGGCTTACGAAATGAAATTATCAATCAAGAACAGGTTGAAATGATCTTTTCGTATCACAAGGGGCTCTTCCTGTAGACACAGTTTGAAGCAATTTTTTATTTATATTTTGATTTCTTTGATATGGATATCACATACGAGTCTAAAATTGTCCATTCGATAATTTTTACTCAGAGCGTCGCGATTAATTCTTATGATTTTGGCGCCTTAGTATGTCTCATTGCCATATCAACGACTTAATGGGGATTCATTGTGTAGTTACACTTTAACGTAATCTGGATTAAGTTTTAATTTTAAGTTGAAATGATCAAATGGACAATCCCAGTGGTTAATTTGGGCGACCTCTTGGAATGGGGACGCTCAAACGTTTTTCGACCAATTACCAGATATAAAGGTATCCGTCGCTCATGGGATTGTATTTCTAGTTTACCGACAGAAATGTGTCACTTATTCGTGATCATCTGCTGGGAATAATAATATGAAATATTTAAGATAAAATTAGTTTCAAGTTTTGAGTCAATCTCATTTTTAATCGCATGCATTTTTTAAAATTAAAGTATTTAAGCTGTGTATCAAGAAATTGAGATCAAAGGTTTCGACGTACCTTTGGTTGAGCTTTCTGGGACATCAGTCGATGCCTTTGAACCTTATTAAAAGGTTTGCTAAAATGTAATTATTTTTATTAGAAACGTGTAGCATGCAACTGCTGGTTGTCAAAATTTGCTATTTGCCGTTTCGTTAGAATGTCATAAAACCTATTCGTTTTGCCGTAGTAGTTAATTACTGTAAATATACCTCTGTGCAACTTAATACGTTAAGAATTCAGTTATATATATGCTTGTTGACCATAGAAGGAATTTAGACTGGAATTAAAGATATGTTCTTTATGATATAAATTGATATAAAGCGTATTGTTGAATTGCAGAATATATCATTATCCAACACCGGAAATGGGACTGCCGGCACTATTCTAACTTGAAAGCTCTGGTATTTTCAAGACGCTGCCATTAGGATTTTTTAAGTTTGCACCCGAATTACTGCGATAGAAGCATTTTCTCCGAAGGCGGAACCTTTTCAGAACGGCGCGTCCTTCGTCTTCACTTAAGATGGCTTCTGACGGGAGCAATATCACCGTCGGTAGTCGTGTAGAAGTTATCGGAAAGGGTGTCAAAGGTTTGGTGGCTTTCGTCGGTCCGACCGAATTCGCATCGGAGTGTGGGCAGGAATCATACTTGATGAGCCGAAAGGGAAGAATAATGGATCAGTTCAAGGGAAATCCTATTTTGAATGTGTTGAGAATCATGGCATGTTCGTTAGACCACCGCAACTATTACTGGTTGATGGAGTGGATTCATCGAAGAAACTAAGTCCTCACAGGTATGAACCAATGTCTTGGGTACACATTAGTGACATAGTATTGATTTTATAATGAGTTGGGCAGTTATAAATTATTTTTGAAAACTTTTCCAGGCCAAATGAAAGTTCACCCCAAGGAGGAAGCGGAAGTAATACACCGGAGCCTGGTTCCGGGGGGAAGCCAAAAAGCAGGTAAATATTCAGATTTGAATGTAATGAGAGGCGCATATTGCATGATCTCGTTACATGGGAGTAATCTCTTGATACTGTAATATATGTAAAAGATTACGAATACAAAAGTTCTCCAACCCTTCTCTTTCTAAAAGCCCACTGAAACCAATGAGCCAAGCTCAAAGGAGGAATCAGCTAACACGGTAACATTCAGAGCGAACAATTGATTTAATTTTGCTGCCATTGTTTGTGGTAGTGATTTGGTTCTAGTTTAGGATTAGACAGTTAAATCTTTGATTTGCTCAGCTGATTTTAGTCGTGAAGCGCACTCGTACTAAAGCAGTACTGGAAATTAGTTTTCAGGAATAGTTTCAAACTCTTTAAGAATAAATAGGTTTAGAGTTTAGTATAGTTTAGTCATAGTTCTTAGAAACTTGGATAGTTATTAATAAGGACACCCTAATTCATAAGAGTTATAGATTATGGCCTGCACAAGTAACGCCCCAGCTTAAAGTGGGGCAAGTTTGATCTTTGATGAATGCATGGCTGTGTTCTCGTTAGAATTTATCATCTATACTTTAATAGATACCTTTTTAAATAGCCAGTTATGATAGAATTATATGATAGAAGAGAATTCAGTTTGCTTGAGCGTTTACCATATTCTGTCGTGACCCTTAGCCTTTGCTTGAGCTTTTTGCTTGTAGTTAGTAGCTTTAATTTGTTAAATGCTTGTTTTCCCGCGCAGTAATTTTTCGCAGCTTAACCGTAAAAGCATATCGCTAGTCATCGATACCAGTGAAAATGGGCAAACGGAGCAGTACCGAAGCGAAACCGAGCTAACGGTGGTGGTGAAGACTCCTGTAAGGGCCAATGGTAATGGTGATACCGTGACCCCTGCATTCTCCTCGTTGCTAGGGACATCCGTCGGAATAAAATCACCGATGCTCATGAACTTCAGCACGGAGAATTCGCCAAAAACTCCAGGATCTGCTTCTAGAAAATTTGGTTTCTTTGGTTATTCTGCTGAAACAAAACCAGGAGGAAGCGAACCTGCTAAAAGACACTCAAAAATTCTTGTACCTCCATGGCAAACCAGGAATTTGACGCCTACGGACATTATTAGCTCTAATCGGAACGGAAGTGTGGAAACATTGAGCTACGTAGCCACTTCGACTGAAACGATCACGAAGAGAAACCCAAGATTGTCACTATCACCCGTTAAAAAGCTTAGCAGTCCTAACATACTGCCTTCAAAGAATTTCGCAACATCCGAGCAAAATATTTCAAAGAAACCTTCAACACTTGCGCCCAAGTTCGGATTTCAAAGATCTTCCGGTCTTCCAGGCCCTTCTCTTCCAGGCCCTTCCCAGTCGCTGAGCCATTCCATGGATTTGAAAAGCCCCATCCCAGCTGTAACCGAAACTCATGAAGTAGTCTCCAGCACTGAGAGGCCAAAGTCTATGAAGGAAAACTTTACCCTAAGTAAATTGCCAAAATCTGCCTCGTTTCCATCAACGTCTCCTGCTGCACCGAATAAGCCTCCACGTAAGAGTCTTGTCAGAAATAGCACTTGCAATGACCTGAAAGCTGGCAACAGTGGTGCTGAACTGTCATCACAAGCAGCATCGCTACTTACGAAACTCAATCGATCGACACCTGTGACAACATCTGCAGAACAAGTCAGAGCGAGATACAGTATTTCTGGACATCGAAACAATCCAGCCATGACACCGATTTCTGAGACTCCAGCCATGATGAGCAGTGCTGCAAAAGCTGCAAAGTTTCGACGAAGATCCATTACTATCGGAGCACATGTAGTTGCTAATGATTCCACTATTGCTTTGAATGTTTCTCGACCAAAATCTGGTAGTGTAATGGGTTTATCGGATATAGACTGCAGCTTTGATAGTCCTAGAGCCCTGCAAACTTCTACTCCTGATTTTGCTAAACAAGTTGGCGTTAGTTTACGTAATCCTACGCTTAAAAGCTTTGTACGATCCCAAATCAAGCGCTTATCACCACACAGAAACCTTAAATTCGGGTGCGTTACATTAACACATTTTTATTTCTTACATTCTTTGCTGATTCCTTCGTGAATACTCTGATGTAACTGGATACAGTACATCACATACTCGTTATCATAATCATGTTTGCTTTCTTAAAGGAAACTAATACATAAAGTGACTTCAGTCAGTGAAAGTATAAATTCTTATGTCTGAGTTAACCAATGATTAAGTTATAGAGATAACTGGGAGATAGTGAGAGTCTTAGGTGGTATAAGTGGTTGAAAGTTGCAAGCCTCTAAAATGATAGCTACCAGTTTACGATTTTTCGTTTTTCGTAAAAACTATCGCTGTACCTAATTTAAAATTATAGTGCTTAGTGATGGCTGGATTAGTAGCATTTAGTTACCAATTAATACGGTGGAACATTCTTGTTCTGCAGAGTCGTGGAGAGCCTATCAGTATGCATGAATTACTTTTAAGTCACGTAGATGTGGTTTTTGCAATTGAATTTGAGGTAGACTTAGTTTCAATTTAATTCAGACAAAACCATAAGCATTTTGTTTCGTGAGTTTGGTCCAGTCGCCGTAGCAGTAGTGTAATACGCAAAACATTACTTTTTTGTCCACAGTGCAGTAGTTGTCTCGTATTTAGCATTGTTTGAGGCAAAGTCCTTAGTGCTTCCAACAAACTTTATTACTCGTTGTGAACGCAAATTTTGTAATGTTTACTCAGATTACCAGTTGCTGGACTACGACCGGATGGTAAGGAAACTGTCGGAAGAAAATCTCTCCAATCTACTCCTTCTGGATCCAGATCTAATTTATCATCTGCTGGAAGAGGAGATGGATCTAAAAGAGCATCATTTGTTGAGGTAAAAGGCGAAAGAGTTCAAAGATGAGATCTATAAAATTTATTCCGTACCTTAAAGTCATTATTTTTTAATTTAATATCAAACTGGGATCAATACTGTATGCTTTTCAGACTGGGTTTGTGGAGCCTATTGTTGCGCAATATACTCCTGGAACACCTGGAAGTGTTATGAGCACACCGGCCATGACACCGGCTGCCTTGGGTAACGCCAACGAGGAACGATTCAGCGCTTTGCAGATTAATGAGAGTTTGAGAAATGAAGTCAAAGATTTGACCGAGAAACTAGAAGCCCTCAAAGGTTGGTCAGCTGTTGCTTAGTTCGTGGGAATTAATATATTAACAAGATGTAAATAACCAATAATCTTGTTGTAGCTAAACGTACCGCGGATCAGGAGAAGCTTCGTGAATTGGAGCGTTTACGAATCCAAGTGGAAACGCTTAATGAATTCAAGAGCAAAGTGCTTGAGTCGCAGGCTGCGCTTCAACGAGATTTAAAGCAGGTATGTTTACGAAAAAATTACTCTAGCAGGTTCAGAATCGAGAATTAAAATCATAATTCGATATGCTGAGTATAAATACGTTAACCTCCACTACCTATACTAGCTGTAACATGCAATACCAAATATCAATGCAAATTGGAAATGTCAGTCAAAATATACATTACTTGTTCTCGTAGGCTAAACAAGAAGCTCGTGATGCAATCGAAGCGCGAGAACATCATGCCGATGAAATGTCAGACTTGTCTGAAGCTGTCGAAATGGCAACATTGGATAAAGAAATGGCTGAAGAAAAGGTAACGACAGTATTTTGATTTGTAGCTGAAATCATTGTGACTCTGAATTTAATTAGTTTCTTTCATTCGATAAATATAGGCGGAAACTTTACAACTCGAATTGGAACAAGCTCAAGAAAAAATTGCGGAGTTGCAAACAGAACTTAGCGCATACAGGGATGATACTGGTGGGAAAATCGATCCGGAAAGTGGTGAGGTTACCAAGAAGCACGTTAAGCAGCTTCAGGATGACAATACGAGATTGAGAGATGCCTTAGTGAAGTAAGACATAATTGTTTACAAGTTTTATGAACTCATGAGAATTAACGTATGCTAATTATGTCTACTGGTCTAAAATAGGCTACGCGATGCATCCGCTCATGAAAAACATGTTCATCAGAAGACTCTTAAGGAAGCCGAAACATTCAAGGCTGAGTCGCAAGATCTAATAAGAACAAAGGAACGACTGGAATCACGTGTCACCGATCTTGAAGCACAAATAACTGATCTCCAAGAGCAGGTAAACTATTTTTGCTATTCGGATATGAATATACTACTTAGTAACAGATTCCATTCATACAGTATGTACATGTACGATGCATTGATGAACGAATTGGTGACTGTTTTACAGAATGATGCAGCTTTGGGTGCAGAAGAAATGGTAGAAAGTTTAACCGAGAAGAACCTTAATCTTGAAGAAAAGGTTAACCAATTGACGGAAGCTGTCGCTGATCTTGAGGCGTTGCAAGATATCAATGAACAGCTACAAGAATCATCTAAAGAAATTGAAATGGATTTGCGTGATGACTTACAGCAAGCGCAACTAATCAATAAAAATGTAAGTACTTTCAAGGCGAACGGATTTAGAAAATAAGGACCGAAACTAACAATCTTTTTGAATTATTAGATCCTGAGAGAGCGAGAGGCATTGCTAGAAACCATAGCTGACCGTGATGCCACTATTGTTAAATTTAGAGCGGTTGTAGAACAGCTACGAGATGATAATGTCTCACTTCGCCGAAACCTGCAGGAAGAATCCTCTAAGAGTATTCCTGGGCTGGCCGAGGCATTAGATTTTAAGGTATGTAAACGTTTTGATTTATTTTCTACTGTTTCTTATTCATGAAAATCCGAAGGAGCTTAATTATTATTCTTTAATTGAAATCATTTCTACAGAAAGTGTTTGCGGAAACTAAGGCCCAGACAACAGCGATAGATTTAGAGCTAAGGCGGCTGGAAGCCAAGGAGGCTACGTTACACGTGCAGCACTTAAGTTCATTTATGCCCGACGGTTTTATGAAACGAGGAGGTATAAATGCTAATATTATTGGTCGTCATTAGCCTTTATATGTCGTGGAGCTTCTGTATAACTTTTTTTATATTTTGCTCCAGGTGATAACGATGCGCTCCTAGTTTTGCTACTTGTCCCTAGACTGGTATGCAAGGCGGAACTTTTACTTACTCAAGTTCGGGAGAAACTAGTACCAGCTGCGTTAGTTGATGCTCCATCTGGTGAAGATATTGCAGCCTCACCTCATGTTGAGCAGTACGCATTTTCGTCACAATTTTGCTTCCTATTGCACAGCCTTATCAGCGAACTTCATCGGTGGGCTTATGCCCTCAGCACTTGTTCGCCTGAAGAGTTTTTGAAGTTAGGAACTTTATTACCTGAATTATCTGTGCAAGAGAAATCTGTTGATTTTTACCTGGAGTTACTACGGAAGAGTCAGGTATGTTTACATGTTTTTCAATATTATTTATTTCACTGTCAGTGAAAGACACCATGATTAGTTAAGATTATAATATGGATTTGAATTGCAGCTCGACGAAAATATACCGTTGGATGGTCTGGAAAAATGCATTTCGTCGTTCCAAAACTTCTATTCATTACATTTATCTGAAGTGCAAGTAGAACCATCTATTGTAGTATCTGATCAGTGTCTAGCGTCTGCAGCTGCTAGTGATTGCATTGTAGTAGACGTACATCGTCTATTATATATGCTGAAGGTAAGTCTTAAAGAGCTGTATATAGTATTTTCGAAGAAGCACGTGGGAGACATGAGATAACATGGAAACTAAATTTTCAGAAAAATGAAAAAGACTCTGGGCTTGCGCTCTTATTGCAAGATCTCAAAACTATTGGTGAATCTGTTCGACAACTTGCTAAACGGACACGTAGATATTTACCAGATGCGCCAAAACAACCTCCTGTTTCATCCACTTTATCAAACCAACTTATACAAGACTGTGTAGCTCTGACGAAAGTGGTCAAAATCCTACAAGAAGCTTGTAAACAAGCTGTGAGACACTCGGACATGCTTTCTGGATCCAGTAAGTTATATTGCAACTTTTTTAAACCTATAACTGCGGCCGGCATTTCGTGATTTATTTTGCTGAAGGTTTTGATGGAATCGTGGGCACCAAAATTGAGGAATTTTTGCAAGCTGCAATGGAGAAATTCGAAAGTCGTGCGGAAGGCAGTGGCGGAATCAAAGAGGTACTGAAAGAATGGGTTACCACATCCCTGATGACAATGACAGATTTGGCTCAAGTCGTTAATGAAGCACCAGTTATGTCTAAAGACAGGGTGAGTATTGCATTGCAAAACAAATTCGGCCGTATCTCAAAAGTAGCATGTAAATAGATTGTGCTGCTAACGATAAATCAAATATAATGTGAATGTCTTTTTTTCAGCCGACCCCACCTCTTGCGTTACGTGCTCAGGCTGTGAAGGCAGAGTTGGACCTAACACGTAATCTCAAGATACAATTAGAAGATAAAGAAGCTACGATTAAGGTTAGTTGAATTGAGAATAGGTACCGTTGTCTCAGACTGTCTCTATACTCAGACTCGGTAGAGATGATGTGTTATACAAGTATTGCGTTTTGTTTGTAGGAATTAAGAAAAGTATTAAGGGCTAAACAGGACGAACTCAGCGAAGCGACTATTCGTAAGGAATTGGCAGAAAAGAAACTGTCTAATTCGACTAAGGATAATGAAATGGTTGTTGAGAAATTGAAGGTATTATTTTTTACAATTCCTCTCTCACGTGACTTCTCAATTACAATGGAAACGACCTTAAAAAACTGTCAATTGATGTACATTTACTTTATTCTAGCGGAAACTTGAAGACGTAACGTTAATGCTTCAGCGGAAAGAAAGGGAATTTGAAGCGGCGTTGGAGCACTTCCAAACTGATATTGAATCGTTGGAATCTGAAAGAGGTGAATTGAAAGACCGGCTTATTCAGGTGCAGAAGAGAAACATCATTGGAAATTTAGAAAATCTTATAACTTCGTCGTCAGGTAAGACTTGCAACACAAAAAGCCATAATTTACACGTCTACTTGTTTGCTTTTAATTTGATTATTTGAATTGTAATATTCCTTCAGCTTCCCCAGTTCATTCTCCGAGCCATGCACCTAGTTCAGGAACAGCACAAAGTCACGCTGCAACTAGTCCTATGAGCGCTGGCAACGCGTCTTCAGGAATTATCGACTATGCTCGCTATCTTCAGCGAGAAAACTGGAGAATGCGTTCTGAAAAAGTCACGGACACTTTAAAAAAGCTACCCCGTTTGCACGTAAGCGAGGCTTCAGTTCACCGTCATCAACTAAGAAGTTAATACCTGGCATTTAAATTGAAATGATAAATTCACTGTTTGCTTTTTTCAGACTAACCGAAGAAACAACGACGTTCTCAAATCTTTAGACAAGGAGTTCTGGGTTTTGAAAAGGGTAATACTTGTCGAGTTGCGTGGTTTTCAATTTTCCGCACAAACGAGATTTTGGGTAATACCAATACCGGCATATTTGTTTTTTTTCAGGAATGGATCCATATCCTCGGGGAATCTGTTAAGTTAGCATATAATGCGAAACTAACAAAGGCGCGGAAGGAGTATTACCTTGAAATTAACGAACTAAAAAAGAGAGAACTTTTGGAGAAAATGGCAGAATTGAAGGAAAGGATCAACCAGGAGTTGGCTGAATGCAGCTCTGGAACTGTGATAAAAACTGACCTTACCACGTTTGCTGCATCAGAAACTAAAGGGGTAAGAATACATTACTATGTTCCAGCCATTACCTTAGATAACCGTCTTAAAATTTGAATCAAACTTGCGAATTTCCGTTGATACTCACACCTTTTTATTGCAGATCGGCCAAAAGGCTATCACAGTCGGCGCCTTAAAGTTCCCGGGATGGGACAAGTGCAAGGACACACCTAAACGAATCGTACTGACACAGAATCAAATCAATGAACTGCACAGACTTTTAACGCCATTCTAATTAAGAGTTTCGCAGTATTTCTACTTCTAGTACGTTAGGATTGACGACGCCTTTCGCGGTTCTCTTTCTGCGGAAACAAAGAGAATTCGCTATCAACTTAATTTAAATTTTTATGATGTTTTTCGGAGTCGCAATATCGTGCATGCTTTTATTCCTGTCTTGTCTAGCAAAATATGTATACTTTACGATGACTTATACACTAATTATCTAAAGCTGTAAGTATAGGAACACACAATCAGAAGTAATGTTAATATTTATCCTTTGAAGTGAATGGTCGCTACTAATTTTTAAGGCAAAGATAAGATTGTTTTTGCTGCGGTGTAAATATGCTATGGTGTAGGGAGCTATTAAAAGATCAGATATTACTACTGATCATTTTTTACAACTATCGATGATATACGCTTGTTACTTTAAGCGCTTATTCATGAACTGCAGCTCCAATTTATAAATCAACGGCCAAGTATTATATATGTATTAGCAAAAACGATTTGTATTGATCAGCTAAACTCCAATTTAACTTAGCTTGCTAACATCAGTTTAAAATAATCGTAATAAAGTCTTTACGGATAACGCAGCCAAGATTTAATAATGAGAAACATATGAGCAAACACTGTACCGAGTTATTGACTTTAAAAATTGTAACTTATAACATTACACACTCTTAGAACTTAGTTGGTTTTGCATAAGCGAAGTAGCTTACATGCGATTGTTTCAAATGTCTTGAAACATGTCTGCCCTTGCTCCATCACCAAGTTTTGATTTATACGTTCAAACAATGCCGCAATTGCTACTGGAATGACAAATAAGTTTACGGTAAAAGAGAACACAAAGAATGAAGCAAAACTAACAACCATTGCTTTACAAGATGCAGTGGCAATTGTGGCGCGCCTATGTGGGAGCACCGTTCCAAACGTTTTCATCATTCGATTTAAGCAAAGTAAGTCAATATTTTGACAACCATATAAACCTGAATGATTATACCGACGGCAAACGTTATGGCTCGGGTCGGCTGCGGCAAGGGGTACACTGCGAAGCAAAATGTATGAAATATCCTGGAGAAGGCATAAGCCTTAAAGAGCAAGTTGGCGGTTTCCACGACTGGGTTTGTAAAACAGTATATGAATCCCACGAAGAAGAATGGCAAAATGTTCTCCAGATCGTTAAGGTGACAGCTGGAAATGGGAATAGAGTTGAACAGAATCGTTTAATTAAATACTGAACAAAAGTTACAATAATACAGTTTTAAACGAATTTGTTTTGTTACAGTTAACAACATATGCAGGGACTTACCGTCTTATTCGCTCTACATCCGGGTCGTCGTATTTTAATTGCGGTTTCACCCCTACACTTCGTCCTATGACCAAGTCTTCTGGAACCGAAAAAGCCTGTAAATGGTATCATGGAGGCATGTTAATACGTTGCTGATCACGCCTGGGGTTTTTCACAGCTAAAGCATAAACGTTTTTAACAACCAACTACAAGCTAAGCATGTTAAATCCTCACCCCTTTCCGAACACGTGTGATGGATGTGAATGGAATCATGAAGAGCATTTTAAGAACAAGAACTGCCGAGTAAAATGCGAAGTTGGCAAATGCCTCATCGTTGAGCTTGTAGACCATCTATAATTAAAAATATTACCAGTCCGTTATTTCTGTACTATTTTATGATTCTCCTGATATGAATAGATGAAAGAAAGAAAGTGGAATAATAGATTAAAATTATGTAGAATTGCCTTGTTGGAATTTGATATGAAGCGTATATAATGTAATCTCTTGCGTAGCTGGAAATATGTTGGATGTGCGTTTGCTCACAAGACTTAAGACCCCTCATACATGTATACACACCTGTCACATGCAAAACAGGTCTACCAAGGTCGAGATACTGAATGACTTGTCAGTTTCTTTGGAAACCTCTGACTTTACATGGACTAACCGTGAGAAGCAAGGTTCTGACTTTAAAACTATTGGAAGAATAATGATATAAATAATATTAAATTCAATTTTGATAATAATCTAGTGTAACCTTACCTTGTAACTTTATGATCGGGGGGAATTGACACAAATTGTACTTATGAACCCAAGATTACATATAACAGCAAAGATTATGCTTGTTCTCCTAAGCAAACGGGTGATATCTATCAAACGTGAACTGTTCGCTGAACGAGTTACAAGATGAAGTGCCTACAGTCTTGAGTCTGCAGGTAGCATGTTAGATCCTGGGTCCGACAGCAGGAAACCAAGGTTTTGCTAAACGCGAAAGTTACATAACCGTGGAGATACTCTTTCCATTCCAGGGAGCATGGACAAAGGCTAAAAATCCCTTGTAGCTATGCATCTGTTCCATCTTCTATGTTTGTATTATTTCATGCAGAGGATTGTGGAAGTACGGACTTACTATTTCTCAATATTCATGAGCAGATGCAGCTATAGTTCCTAAGTACGGGTCAATCTGCGAAAAGTGATGTGCTATTCATAAATCCGTGTAATCATATATACTAACACGCATTGTTTGACACTTATGTTAAGTCGTATGTAAGGAATGATTGAGGCAACAGGTCATCGTTATAGTTAAGAACTAAAAATTACAATGTTTACCGGTCAATTAGAGTTTTTAGGCTAAGCAGTGTCTTCAACTAATGGCCTTCTGTTAGGGTTTCCTATTTAGTTCATGTGACATACTGCCTATCTTTCTTATCTTGTGCATTCGTTGTTGTTCTTCCCTTTTCTCCTTGCGAATTGCGAACTTAATTTATAGCATTTTTACGATTTGCAATACAGAAGTGAATGGGCTGCCACATTATATACATTGCATAACAATTATATGGTCTGCATCTAGCTTTTGATTAATGCATGCGCGATTAATTTGCGGATTTGTGAGCGCATACGGTGGTTGATGTGTTACACAAGAAAATTCGTCGCTATAATAATAAATGAGGTGCATTAAGCACTTTTTCTTGTACTGACACTGGCATATACAAGCCAAAAGGGCTCCAAAACGAACACTGCAGATTTTGCATTCCACAGTTAGGCTGTAGTTAATCGGATTCGGCAAGCACGAATTGGAAATAATGTTATAGTAGCCGTTGCAGAAAAGATCTAAAATAAAAGATACATGTTGAGGGAAAGAATAACAAACACTATAATTATTTACTCTCAAAAATAATAATCACAACATCATACACTCTTGGCGCTTTTTAAACGAAATTCATTTCACGTTCAGTCCAGTAGCCTATAGAAAAACGTTAAATAATCACTACGTGGTTCGTTGAAATTTGCCACCTCCTCTAGGACCACCCCCTCTACCACCGCCTCGTCCACCTCTATCACCTCCTCCGCCAGACCCCAGTCCAGGTCTTCCAGTTAATCCACCTGTAAATAATAGCGAAAATCATTTAGTTCATGTTCACGAAGGTATTTTTATTTTATTTGGTGGAATTTTCGCAAAATGAATTACCTCGTCCTCCTCGGCCGCCACCACCACCGCCTCGTCCTCCACCACGACCACCTCTAAAGTTTTGTTTCCCACCTCGTCCTCCACCTCCTGAGTTGGAGCTCTGTTCTTCCTTGACCAAATCAATAACTTCGTCAGGGATTCGCAAATATTTGATATTCGTTCCTCTAATATAACACTCTGGCATTCTCCAAAATCTGTCACCATCCTAGAATCAAAATAGGATTGCGTGTAAGCAAGATATGTATGCTTCAATTCACATAAACGTAACTCACCACAAGTGAGAATTTATTGGCGAAACCAGGTCATATTTGCAGACTAAGGAATCATAGTGCTGCATGAGCAACTTACCCTAGAGGTGCAGATTACGTCCCGGAGACAAATATTCATCCATCCGTCGCAAGCTTGCAAATGACCATTGTATGTTTCTCCATTTTTTAACTCTACGAGCTGGAATGCAACAAAATTTACCATTTAATTTAATTTGGTTTTGTGAATAATGAAGTTTCTAAAACCATAATGAAGCAGTAGTAGACCGGTAAAGCAAATTTACTTACCATAGGCATGTATTGCGCCGCACGAAGCAGAGATAAGGGTAACTAAAAAGAAAAAAAGAGTTTTGCAACCCACACTTTGATATTCTGCAAATCTGACATTAATTGCGTAATTATAAACAAAGTAATACAGATACTATCCAAAACAAGTAATTTCCTTTCACTTATAAAATTACTTACCATTATGAACGAGTTAATTGATTTTCGCCGCAACTTGTAACTTATTCACTAATTACAAATAGTACAATGAGAACAGTGTATCAACTCCTAATGTCAGTACAGTGCAATAACTCCTCACTGTAATTAATTATTAGCAAAACTGTGAAAACGACGTAAAGTATATATACACGCAAAAGTTAATTCGCAATTTATTATTTCGGAAATCTTCTCGGAGGGCGCCAAGTTGACCGAAATCGTCTGTTTTCATACGACGGCGCGCTGAAATCTGATTGGTTCCAAAATTGCCGGTTTTCCACCCTTCCAGCCTACGTCACGAGATTCTACTGTCACAGAACCCCCACCCCTCAGGGTCTGTGCATAATACTGCCGTGGCCACGTGGAACGTATGGTCTCCACAGGATCAAAGGGATGAAATCAAGCCTCCGGTCCACGACCATCCGAGAAGAATACAAAATATCACATAACGTCATTGAGGACGCGTCTTTCTCCTTACCTGTAATGGCGCATCCATAGTCGCCTCCCACGGCAAGGCAACCCCCCAGAAAGCACTGTGCTTTAAAGCTTGTGCTTTTGACTCATCTCATGTTGGACGTTGGAGTGAACGTAGAAGAAGGAGCAATTGAGTTTCATTCACCCTTGGTACTCGACTTCAGCGCATCTTTCGTCCTTTTTACTCGGGTCTCGCGAGTAGTGAAGTCATAGAATTTTTTGTTTGTGCGGTTCGGATTTTCATCAAATTTCATCAAAATGGTAAGAAATTGAAAATTAAGTTTTAAATTTTATTTATTACCCGTTTTCCCCCTGGATTTTATTAATTAGAAACGGCTATTTTCCATGAAAACTAAAGCCGGTCTGACCGTATGGTCCTCGGAGGGTGGATGTTAGCTCCATCCAGTGACGGCATGCCATACGCCATTTCACACAGACCATGCCGTTCCTCATCCCATTAGTTAACATTAGAATACATATTGAGGCTAGTAAAGGCTGTGGATGAAATCTTAGCTACTCTTTTAGAATAGATTTCATATTTTTTTTCAATAGTTATGAGTTTCCTAATTAGTGTGAATGTTAACTACACTCCATATTTATTATTGTTTAGTTAGTTATGGGTGTAATTATCCGTTTAGTTACATTGTTTTGCGACCATACGATGTTGATGCAGCTGTTATATAAAGCTTTTCTAGTAGATATTTTCGCTAAATAAGGAATTAAATTTGATGCTTCGATGGAAGGAGTGGATACATGTACCATTAGGGAATCAAACAGGCAGAGGGAACTGCGACCTGAGATGAAATTTTGAGAATAAGGTCAGGGTGTAGGGAAGGATTAGATGGAGATTTAAGCCTTGGGGTAAAGGCTGACGCTTGCCAGGATATTTCAGATGTGGCACATGCTATGCATCATCTACACATTCACTTGTTGAAGATGAAAGATTAGGTGGACGAGATTTGTTGGAAGGCGCACCCTAGTTTAGGAGAAAGGAAATAGCATATGGACCAGTTAGAGGTTCAAGTACCCCATGCCTTCGTGGAAGAAGCCGGGGAATCATGCCATAAGGGGCTGCGGTACTTTGCAAAAGGGCACTTGCGCTATCTTATGTACAGATGGGGGAAGAAGGTAGACGTTGGGAAGCACGAGTAGGGAAACTACGGAGCTGGGTTGGAGCTTGACCCGGTCATGTGGAAGATGACCTACTGGTGAGGCAATGGAAATACAGACTCAGTAGTTCGGAAGGCTATAAGAATGCATGGTAATGAAAAAAGGGACTGTCAAGATTTGCATGAGGAAGCAATGTCAGCACTATGAAATAGCTGGTAGAGGTCATGGAAAGTTATCTGATCATTCATAGATAGCTGTATTCAATGCTTGTTGATGAACACAAGCATGCTAAAATTTGAATGTACTATTAGTTAAACAGTGATTAAGGTAGCACTTACTATTGAAGGAAAGCGAAACGTGGATGCTGATGAGATACGTGAATTTTTCAGGTGAATTTCACGGTAGACGAAATTAGGGGGATGATGGACAAGAAGAAGAACATCCGTAACATGTCCGTCATTGCCCACGTAGATCACGGTAAATCTACGTTGACAGATTCCTTGGTCTCTAAGGCTGGTATCATCGCTGGTGCCAAGGCTGGAGAGACTCGGTTCACCGATACCAGAAAGGATGAACAGGAACGTTGTATTACCATCAAGTCCACGTAAGTACCTTGGCTTTGTAGTTAACGGAGAGGATGGAAATGAGTATGGAGGTGTAATGGAGATAGTCCGGGAAACTGAGCGATTGCTATAAATGATATTTGCTATAGGGCCATCACCATGTACTTCGAATTGGAGGACCGTGATTTAATCTTCATCACCCAACCCGATCAACGTGATACGGACTTCAAGGGATTTTTGATCAACTTGATTGATTCACCTGGGCACGTAGATTTCTCCAGTGAAGTAACGGCTGCACTTCGTGTCACCGATGGAGCTTTGGTCGTTGTCGATTGCGTTTCCGGTAAGTTGTGGCACTTGATGGAGAACTTCGCTATGAAGCTTAACATTAAGTCAAAGTAGCGAGGGCAGTAGAATGAGGTTAAAACCGGAGTGGTTTTGGGTTGCAGGTGTGTGTGTCCAGACTGAAACCGTATTGCGTCAAGCTATCGCTGAAAGAATTAAGCCTGTCCTTTTCATGAACAAGATGGACCGTGCTCTTTTGGAATTGCAACTTGAGCCCGAGGATTTATACCAAACCTTCCAACGTATTGTTGAAAACGTCAACGTCATCATCGCTACCTACAACGATGACTCCGGTCCCATGGGAGAAATTCGGGTAAGAAGAGAACCTTTTGAGATAGCATGTAATGTCTATTTGCGGTAGCTTGCTTGTGGTAGATTACAAGAACAAGTGATTCACAATAATATTCATTTAGGTTGACCCCAGCAAGGGAAGTGTTGGCTTCGGTTCAGGACTTCACGGTTGGGCTTTCACCCTTAAGCAGTTCGCTGAAATGTATGCTGACAAGTTCAAGATCGATGTTAACAAGCTTATGACTAAGTTGTGGGGAGATAACTTCTTCAACCTTAAGACAAAGAAGTGGGCTAAGCAAAAGGAAGACGATAACAAGCGTTCATTCAACATGTACGTCTTGGATCCTATTTTCAAGGTGAGGAAGCAAAGCAAAATTTGTCAGGACTTATAATATGTTATTACAGTGATGAATGTTCTACACAGACCTGTTCTGAAATTCTATGATCGATACATAGAACGGCCATCTGAGTTTATTTTTGACATATGAATACATGTTGAAGTGTCATGGTTTAGCAGACAATTAAAGTGTGCCATGTGAATCCAACAGGTTTTCGATGCCATCATGAACTACAAGAAGGAAGATACCGCTAGCTTGCTGACCAAGCTTAACATTGCCCTGAAACCTGAGGACAAGGATAAGGATGGAAAGCAATTGCTTAAGGTAGTCATGAGAACTTGGTTGCCCGCTGGAGAAACCCTTCTTCAGATGATAGCCATCCATCTTCCATCACCTGTCACCGCACAGAAATACCGTATGGAAATGTTATACGAGGGACCACTCGATGATGAGGCAGCTCTAGGCATCAAAGTAAGAGTTACATTCACTTATTGTTAGTTTCTGTATTAATATGAACTGCTTTGTAAGCACCTGGTGTATCATTGTTACAACGTCTCAGGGGATTTAGTTTTCTAATTCATATTAATTTTGTTTGCAGACCTGCAACCCTGACGCACCATTGATGATGTACATCTCAAAGATGGTACCAACTTCCGATAAGGGACGTTTCTACGCTTTCGGTCGCGTATTTTCTGGCAAGGTCGCCACCGGGCAAAAGGCAAGGATCATGGGACCCAACTTCACTTTTGGAAAGAAGGAAGATGTTGCTGAGAAGACCATCCAAAGAACCATCCT
Source organism: Sminthurides aquaticus (assembly GCA_906901655.1). Lineage (NCBI taxonomy): Eukaryota > Metazoa > Arthropoda > Collembola > Symphypleona > Sminthurididae > Sminthurides > Sminthurides aquaticus. The sequence goes on along the minus strand of CAJQTT010000005.1, from coordinate 4,496,684 downwards.
CATGATGGGTCGTTACGTCGAAGCCATCGAAGATGTCCCCTGTGGTAAGTAATCTAACTTTTGCCAGCCTCTGATGATACTTAATGTGCAAAATGAGCAGCAATTTAATGATTATTGCAGGTAACATTTGCGGTTTGGTCGGAGTCGATCAGTTTTTGGTTAAGACCGGAACCATCACTACCTTCAAGGATGCTCACAACATGAAGGTCATGAAATTCAGCGTGTCACCCGTCGTGCGTGTAGCTGTTGAGCCCAAGAACCCCGCCGATTTGCCTAAGTTGGTAGAAGGTTTGAAGCGTTTGGCCAAGTCCGATCCTATGGTTCAATGTATCATTGAAGAATCCGGTGAGCACATTATCGCTGGTGCTGGAGAACTTCATTTGGAAATTTGCCTGAAGGATTTGGAAGAAGATCACGCTTGCATCCCGATCAAGAAATCCGACCCTGTCGTTTCCTACAGAGAAACAGTTTCCGAGGAGTCTGACATCATGTGTCTATCAAAGTCTCCCAATAAGCACAATCGTCTGTTTATGAAAGCCGTTCCAATGCCCGATGGACTCGCTGATGATATTGACAAGGTAATTAAGCGTTTAGGGTTAGTTCGCATTAAATTTGTTCACAATTCGTAAGGATTTACTTAACTAATTGTGAATGTTGGTTGTAGGGTGAAGTAAATCCACGTGATGACTTCAAGATCCGTGCTCGTTATCTCTGTGACAAATATGAATACGATATCACTGAGGCCAGGAAAATCTGGTGCTTCGGTCCCGACGGAACTGGTCCTAACTTGTTGATGGATTGCACTAAGGGAGTCCAATACTTGAACGAAATCAAGGATTCAGTTGTTGCCGGTTTCCAGTGGGCAACTAAGGAGGTAAGAGACCGATTTTTACGCTTTATATGTAATTTAGAATAAGTTTCCTATTTCTACTCCCATACAATACTCGTTGCTAAGTGCAGCGCCATGGTATTGCATGCAAGGATTTAGGTACATCAAATATCACCTATGTGCTCTGGTCGGCGCTTTCTTTAGCCCTCCAGGTCTAAGTAGTGGATGACATTCGCGACTTGTGGTTTCTTAGCTTAGAGTACCGAATCGTAGAAACGAATGAAGTGAGTAATGAATTATTATTTGATGCACAGGGTGTTTTGGCGGAAGAAAATATGCGTGGTGTTCGATTCAACATTTACGATGTCACCCTTCACGCTGATGCTATCCATCGTGGTGGTGGTCAGATCATCCCAACCGCTCGTCGTGTCCTATACGCCAGTCAGCTTACAGCTGCCCCGCGTATGATGGAACCCGTTTACCTGTGTGAAATCCAATGTCCCGAGAACGCTGTCGGAGGTATCTACGGAGTACTCAATCGTCGTCGTGGTGTCGTCTTCGAAGAAAACCAGGTAATTTATCGACATAACCTTGTCAAGATTCATGGGAACAGTGGTAGCATATGATCCTGTTACTGTAACGATGAGCTGTAATCTAATACGCTTCAATAATTGCTTGTATTAGGTTGCCGGAACTCCCATGTTCGTTGTCAGAGCGTACTTGCCTGTCAATGAATCTTTCGGTTTCACTGCTGATTTGAGAAGTAACACTGGTGGCCAAGCTTTCCCTCAATGCGTATTCGACCATTGGCAAGTATTCCCCGGTGATCCGTTGGAACCTGCTTCCAAACCCTACCAAGTGGTCCAGGTAATTATGCGATACATTTTATTACGAGTTTTAGTTAAAGTAGTTGAAATGATGAATGAGTATACTAGTTTCTACCGAGGTCAAACATTGAAGAAAAACGCTCGCCGTACTGATCAATTTTAAAACATCAAAATAGTTTTCGCTGTAGCCCAAAATCCCGTCTCTAACAATCATGATTTTTTTAATTCAACAGGACACACGTAAACGAAAGGGATTGAAGGAAGGTCTTCCATCTCTGGATAATTATTTGGACAAGATGTAACCTGTCCAACCAGACCTTAAGTTTTGGTGAAAAAATTATTGGAAAGAACTCTTATTATGTATAAAAATTTGAAAAACAAGAAAAATGGAACAGAAAATCGTAAAACTTTTGTGTTTATTTCTCTCCTTTTCACCCAACAAGTGTATCTATTCACTACGAAAAGCTCTGTTGTGAAGACAAGTATCTCCGCTCCCGGCTAGAGACAAACATGTTTTTGTTTAGGTTATATAGAAACTAGTTATTGATTGAAAGCATTTACAAATTTGGATTAGCTATAGTTGTTTTTAACTCTCAAAAATCAATGTAACTCCATTCGCTTTCATTATTGTCAGCTTCTAAGTACGGAGAAAACTTTTCAGAAAGCTCCACATACAAGGGTTATCCTTTTCGATCATGCTTTTGGACCGGGTCCAATTTTCCTCAACGCTCCCGTTCTCTCGGGGATCGTTTTTATGCACATGTTTTTAATAATTTCTATGCTCGTTAGTAATGGAAATGATATCAGATTCAGAGGGAAATAAACATGTCGCGTTTATCCAGTAACTCGTATTTACGCTACGATTCTAAAACCACCGAGTCTGAAGGTGGATCAACAGTAGGGCGTTCATTGTGACGTATTTAAAATGCATTTCGAAGAAATATTTATACAATGGCATGTTCTACAAAATAACGTTAAAGTATATTAGAAGAAGAGCTAATCGGTAGGGAACGACGTGGCATGCGAGGATAAAACTAGATCAGAATTAAAACGTTGCTGGACAAATTTGTCTGGGCTTAGTGATACATCAAATTAAACCACCGAAAATGCCATGGATTTAATTAAATTTACGCTCGGAGACTACAGAGGCTGCTAGATAAGCAAAGGCTGAACGTATATAACTCCGACTCATTACATTAGCACTGAACTTCGCTGAGTTCCGAGTCCTCTGAAAGTACAGTGTACAGGATTAAATAGTGTGAAGATGAAATGGCCGTGAGTATGCGAATAAATTATTTGCAACATGTTGCATAACCTTTTCGCGAATATACTCGACTCGTGGTCTCGTTGTAGCATAGAACGTTGTGAAAGACTATAACCTGCGCTATAATTACAGTGCAAAGAAGTGGTCGTTGACGGTGGAAAAGGTTGGAAAGTAGGAAGTGGGCATGCACTGGTAATCATAGGAGGTTTGGAAACACCAATGTTACCTTACGAGCGAAGAAATCACAATACGAATTTTACATGTAAACTACATACACTCATTTCACCGCCGTTCTCAGCTGCTTTTTGCTATCTCTGCGCTATAGCCGCAACCCGCAACCGCAACTTTTCCTCACATTCGATCGCCTCCGCACAAAAATACTCCTCTCACACTCAATCCCTCTCCTCACAATCATCCCCTCTGAAATGACAATCCACCTCAACTATCCAGTCGTTTCTCGTAACGCCCTCTATGCTTGACATCATCCCGAGGGATTTTATTTCTCTCAGATTTTACCCCCATTTATTATTGAATCAATAATTGATATTTATCTCCGCTATTTCTCCCCAAATAAGTTCCCCACCCTGCACCTCTCGTTAATTCATAGAAATTATCCTTTGCTAATCATCAGGCTCGTAAAACGCATGACGTGAATAGGCACGGCATCGCTAACTTGATGAACTGTAGTAGCTTGGCCATGATAAAGTCCAGAACAACTACTGTACTTCCGGAAATGGGTTGCTCTCAAGGGAAACTTGCTGCAGCCCTCTCAGCAACTTGGACGGCAGCAGCAACCTCTTTCATACTGCTACAATGGACATGGATAAGTGGAATCAGTTCTCGTTCCAGCAGCAGGCATAGCCAGTTTTGCCTGCTAATGTGGATAGTGTGCTAACAATTGTCAATTGACACCTCCCATGATTCCAGTCACAGTCTTGAACAACAGCATCAATTATATCCGCCAATAATCCCACCTGATGTGAAGCCGTTGGTACAAGGTGTGTCCCCGAGACCCATTTCAATGCCGCGACTATGAGATCCGCAACCTTTGATTCAAACTCTCCGAATATGACTCCAGTTTCACCTCTTTCAATTTCGATACGAAAATCCTTCAGAATATATTTCCTTAATAGATTCTAATAGCGCTGCAAGTTTGAAACATATAGAAACATTCAAGAAGCTTCACTTCAAGCAACTTTGTTGCATGCAAGTATCGAATACAACCCAACCCATCTACATTCAGAATCAGCAGTTTGCAGCTTAAGCGCTCACTGCTGGCAAGAGAAAAGTGTTGATAAACTTGCCTCTACTTCAGCCTGCGAATCAACAGCACTTGAAATCTACTGATGCCGCCTGCGCTCTTTAAGGAATTATTTTCAGTTTTTCTGGTGGTCAATAGTACGGTCTAAATGTTTTCAAACATTTGACTGTAATTGACAGTTCAGCTTGACAAAGCAAGCGGAAGCGATTCCACCACCTGCTGATGAGTTGCGGGTAAAAATTCTAAATCCATTTAACTGAAAGTCAGGTGGTCATGGAAAAAGAAGTAAGCTTCGAGAAGAACACACACTAATGCTATTAAATGGCGTTATCGGTCTAGTATCAATGATACTGGAACTGAAGGATCTTGGGTGTGGAGAAAGCATAGCGCAGTGTGATTCTGGAAGCAGAGCAAGTGGGATTGATTTTTCCCCATTGCTGCTCGTTACATGCTTGCTGAAAAGAACGGGACTGGTGCTTTTGCCTTCGAACATAATGTCTGGAAACACAATGAGAACTTGAAATCCAAACTCACAACATAACATGTGAGTATCGTGTGGAGTGCCTTTATCAAATAATCTTCCGCTGTACCGAAGAGATGCTGCGACTGAGGATCGAGAAATTATACAATTGCGGAGAAGGATGCTAAGAATATTTTGAGGGAGCACTAGGAACTGTCCTAAGTGAAATGTAACGAGGGACAATTCTTGCGAATGGTGAACATATAAACTGTGGGCCGAAGCTGAATGGCGTACTGGATGTGACAGAATTCTCTGTCGCTTCATGCAAATCTTCGTCGTTCTACCTCTTCTCTTGTCCTACCTTGCTTTTCTTTCTCTCTCTCTCTCTCCCTCTCTTCAACAACAAACGGCTATTTATAGCTGGAGAATGGGAATTCCCATTCTCCAGAGGGACTATAAAAGGACCCGGAGAATCCTTGAAGGGCATCCGTCTTTTCGTAGCATCTCAGCTATCTTCTCTGCTAACTAGCTCTTGCCGATTGAGAATTCACTCTCAGATGACATCATTAACCTATTTTAGAGAGACTCCACAAATTCGCTGAAACTTTGTGGATCCAGCGAGAAGCTGCTTTTGCGAAAGCAATCTATTGCGTTCATTAAGCCATACGACTGCATACCGATTCCAGGGATTCCTTTACTTGAATTTTAATTTCATCCTAACTTTTTCACGTAAACGACTTCTTGCCTCGTTTTAAATCATAAGTTGAGACACCAATTGAATTACAAATAGGATTCAAGAGAAAACTATATCATTCGTGGTGGGGCGTTCTAATAATGGAAAGATTCAGAGTTGCTGTAAAAAAATACGAACTGCAGCACCATCTACTGAAGGCAGTCAAAACAAGTACCTCGTATGCTCCATAGGCGGATTTAGGTTAAGCAAAAATACCAATTCATATACTCAAACGATAAGCCCTATAAACCAATCACAAAAACCCTATAATGATATAATGCACATCGGTTTAACCCCTAATAAACACTTAATGATCTTACTAGGAAACACTAACGGTAAATACTTTGGAATATCCTTGTTTAACCGCATGAAACACCAATGGCAAACTCAATGGAACACCAATAGGTAACCCTATGGAACACCAATGGTAAACCCTATGGAATACCAATAGGTTACCCTATGAAACACCAATAGGTAACCCTTTGGAACACCAATAGGTAACCCTTTGGAACACCAATAGGTAACCCTTTGGAACACCAATAGGTAACCCTTTGGAACACCAATAGGTAACCCTTTGGAACACCAATAGGTAACCATTTGGAGCACAAATAGGTAACCCTATGGAACACCAATAGGTAACCCTATGGAACACCAATAGGTAACCCTATGGAACACCAATAGGTAACCCTATGGAACACGAATAGGTAACCCTATGGAACACGAATAGGTAACCCTATGGAACACCAATAGGTAACCCTATGGAACACCAATAGGTAACCCTATGGAACACCAATAGGTAACCCTATGGAACACCAATAGGTAACCCTATGGAACACCAATAGGTAACCCTATGGAACACCAATAGGTAACCCTATGGAACACCAATAGGTAACCCTATGGAACACCAATAGGTAACCCTATGGAACACCAATAGGTAACCCTATGGAACACCAATAGGTAACCCTATGGAACACCAATAGGTAACCCTATGGAACACCAATAGGTAACCCTATGGAACACCAATAGGTAACCCTATGGAACACCATTGGTTAATCAACATTAGTTTTTCCCTTCCACCATGGAGAACCAATGTAGTTGAATGGTAGGATAGAGTTATCCCATGAAAACCCATGCACACCCAACTGGGTAACTTGCAGCTGCGCTCAGCTCTGCATTAAACACATACAGTTTCAATGTATACCATAGGGATGCCTGGTATGAAGCAAATGGGCGTGCAATGCGTTTTAAACGGGGAAGAGCAAAATTAAATGAAACCCGTAGCTCAACATTGGTTTTTCCCTTCCACCATGGAGAACCAATGTAGTTGAATGGTAGGATAGAGTTATCCCATGAAAACCCATGCACACCCAACTGGGTAACTTGCAGCTGCGCTCAGCTCTGCATTAAACACATACAGTTTCAATGTATACCATAGGGATGCCTGGTATGAAGCAAATGGGCGTGCAATGCGTTTTAAACGGGGAAGAGCAAAATTAAATGAAACCCGTAGCTCAACATTGGTTTTTCCCTTCCACCATGGAGAACCAATGTAGTTGAATGGTAGGATAGAGCTTTCCCATTAAAACCCATGCACGCCCAACTGGGTAACTTGAAGCTGCGCTCAGCTCTGCATTAAACACATACAGTTTCAATGTATACCATACGGATGCCTGGTATGAAGCAAATGGGCGTGCAATGCGTTTTGAACGGCGGACGGATAAAATATACCAAACGGAATCCGAAGCATTGGTTTTTGAGGAAAGGGAATGAGTGTGAGAGGAGTTTTATTTGTGCGGAGGAGATCGTATGTGAGGAAAAGTTGCGGTTGCGGTTTGCGGCTATAGCGCAGAGATAGCAAAAAGCAGCTGAGAACGGCGGGGAAATGAGTGCATGTACTTACCATGTAAAATTCGTATTTTGATTTCTTCGCTCGTAAAGGTAACATTGGTATTTCCGAATCTTCTATGAACACCAATGCATGCCCACTTCCTACTTTCCAACCACTAAGCAAAGCATATGCTGGTTAGATGCTTGATTGATAGTTTGATAAGCAGGGATTGAGAGCTTAATTATTGGGTAATGGGTTCCTTATCTGCTCTTGGAGGATCTTAAAGAAAGTTAAATATTTGTATACAGTTTATTTTGACAATGCGTGGAAAGGTTGCTGGATCACCTATGTAGATCGATAGAGGGAAACTTTTATTTGCTAGTACTAGATAGAAGTTTAGAAGCCTGATTTCAGACTAATCGTACAGTTTTATAAGTTGAGTTCAAAGTCCAAGTGAACCTCGTTGGTTTTGCTAGCTTTGATTTACAGGTGTTTTAAAGGGTTGGTGGTGTAAGACCTGTATGTGTTACGTAAGGGCAGAAATTATGTATTGCTATTAATTTTGATCATTTTTGTTAATTGCAGTAATACAGAAAGGCATCGGCCGATTGAGGATATTTTGAAGGTCGTGGTTGAAGGAAAATGGCATCCCAAATGATCAACAACGTGTTGGCAGATCTGGACAAGAGGCTGCAGGAAAAGAACAAGTTTACTGAACTCTTGGGCAAAGCTGAAGAGAAAACCGGATTGAAGCGTCTGTACCTGGTTGCAGGTAAAGTTTTCATGTCTCTCAACAATTATCTAAATCTTGGGAAAAGCTTCTTTGTTTGAATTGATGCGACACGGCTAAAGATTTTATTTAGTGTTGGCAGCTACGATATATTTTTCGATTCGAGTGATAAGAAAGAAGAATATTCGGGCATCAAGGTGTATGAATTTGAGATTAAGGGTCGCATGTTTGGGATTTTGAAGTTCTAGTTCAGTGAAGTTACTGGACTGGGTAGCTAGAAGCGATATCTCGTCATTTTCGGTAACGGAGAATTGCAGGGTTTGAGGATGTGACTCAAGAAACTACTGTGGTTATTATGCTATCAGTTTGTCGTTTTTAGAGGAAGGGGCAAACGTAGAACGCTAATTTAATGCACGCTACTGCATTGATAATTATTTTAGGAGGAAAGGAAGTTTGTGAGAAATGAGTGTGACGGAGGCGCTGAAGCTGTCAGTTGAAAGACTTGGAGAAATAATGTGAGATCATCGTAGCATTTAGTGAGCAGTGGAACAGTAGCTTCATCTGTCATCGTTTGTAGTTACTGAGTTGGATAAGCGAGCAGTTGTCGATGACTCAAGTATATAATATTGAATTTTTTGTGGGCTACGCTCTTTAAGCAGTACGCTCTTGATAACCTTGGGATGCTTGCTTAGACGAAGCTGTGGAAGCTGGGTTGTCTATTTTCTCGTGGATGAATACAGCCTCAAACTACCGAATAAATTATTATATTGTGGACTTACGCACTGGGGGGATTGTATTATAGATTGCTACCTCAATTAGGGCTTTACAGAAATCTTGTTATGACTCTGCAGTTAATATATATCGGGAGGATGTATAGGGATTAGGTGCAGTTTTTGCCTCATAGGTTAGTTTCATTAATTTAATAGGATAGGATGAAATAGCATTATAGGATTTAATTGATTAGGAGATGAGCACGTGCAAAGCTGGAGATAGAGAACAGAGTGATAAGAAGGTACACAGGTCACTAAGATTCCGCAAAGTGGAAAGAATTTTTACCAGGATGGTTTATGTGGCATACTTCAAGTAAGCTCATATAGAATAAGATAGTATGCCTTTTGCGGATAGCTAATTGATAATTTATGATTCAGAGGCAAACAAGTAATTACATACTCCTAGGGTATTGTTAGTGATGCAGATGCAACCTAGAACGCTTTCAATGTATCATCAACGCCGAATTTTGTATGGAAGCAGGGAGATATGGACTTTGTACTTATTAGGGACTGCTCCATTCTCTGTGATGAAAGGCTTTGTAAGTCGTGTGCAGCACTTCAATTCAAAAAAATAGGGTAAATTCGCAATTATTTTTGCTTGAAGTAAATGCAGTACACATAAAGCAGAGGATTAAGTTGCTGTCACACTATTCGAGGCTATTGAAAATATAATGAATCATTTGCTTCCTATGCAAAGAATATTAGGGAAAACCACAGTATAGTTAAATGTTGTAGAAATCAGGCGCTGAAGACGTGCAAAGGGAGAATAGTTGAAGGCTTAGACTGCTGTGCGGTTGCGGCTATCTGGTTGTTGCTATGTTCGTCCATAGTTCTCTTCGCGATAGAGGTTGGATAGAGGCGGTTGGACTTATTACAATAATGTAGCTAGTAAAATTGCCTTTGGCTCTGAAAAGGAAGGTAATCAAATATTAAGTGGGATTGAGCAGGGGTATGTGCTTCTACGAAGATGCGCTGAGAAGTTTTGTTGAGGGAATGGGATAAAACACGTTTTTGCGAGTCCCGTCTGCGGGAACTAGGGGTTGGATTGTGCGAAAAGCAGCACGTTTTGCAAACTCAAGGTTCTTTCCTCCCAGTCCTGACGAGCCGTATGTTGGCAATACCTCATCTGTGGTCGGCAATACCTTAGCAGCAGGTACACCTTTCCTAGCAGATAATACTTGCGGAAAAAATAATGCATGGAAATTATTATGAAATCGCACGCCGGCTTTGCTGAGATACGAAGGTGGTAGCATTGTTACAGTCTGCAGTAGCTCGGGAATTTGCTTGGCCTGATCCAGATGTTTCACTTTACTCTTATGGTTCCCGTATGATCTGAATAAGACACAAGTGCAGCTAACTACCTAGTCTAATTTATGCAATTTATTCTACAGGGCTCTAGTCATGCAAAACTTCAGTTAGCCGTGAGCTTGAAAAATATTTTTGCCAAAATACCTTCCAGAATCAAAGTTATAAGCGACATTCTGACTCTAGCTGATTTTCTCTTTGGCCCTTGTATTCTTCTAAAGTTTGAGTTTCCTGGTTTTCGTTGACAAACTGGAGCTCATAGGTTTTTTATTACCACGTCATTTAGATAGTTTGCTCGTTAGAAGGTGATAAGGAGTAGGAAGATGGTGAATACTCTTTGAAGTTGTTAACGTGTTGCTTAAAGCAGTAATATTGGGTGATTGTGCTCTATTTGAAGGGAATATGATCGGGAGAAGTTAAAAGGGCTTGTGGTGTAACTGTGTTTACTGGGATTTAACTGTTTGTCTGGCTACAGTATTTGATGAGAGTAGAACGTTGTCGTGTCGAGTGTGTAGTTCCGCTTGAGTCAGACGAGCTGATAGTAAGAAAAAAGGAGTTAAAGTGGATTATGTGGCTAGATTCGGATATTTAAAGTGGTTTCTGCAGCAATCATCAATCGGGCCCCGTCTGTGACGCTTAATAACTCAACCGACGTAGTCTTCAGGTGCTTAAGAAGTTGGTTTCAGTATGGCAGAAACATTAAGTTCGCTACCTCTCGGAGGGTCGTTCAATTTGAAACAAATTCAAGAAAAAGCTGTTAAAATATGGCAGGATATGGGTGTGAAAGGACAGGGTAAGAATGGAAGGATTTTAATGTGATTCATCTTTGATTTGTTTTGGAGAGTGTACGACTGTATTCTGGATTATGCTATTCTGAGGGTGAATAATGATTAATCAAGATGCGGGCGGACGCGGAGTGGCCTATTGTGTGTGAGGACTATCCGGGTTTTCGGACTCGGAGTTTACGCAGATTGCGTGACCATGCTGGGACGCTGAAGAGTATTTGTGCTTGCTTAAATGCTCGAAAATGTTGAATCAATACGAAATACAGGAGGCCCGGAGAATTAGCATATATTTTAGGTATAGTTGAGCACTAACGAATCGGTTGCGTGTAGGAACATACTATTAGCTTTTTATAAACGGGATCATACCTGCTCAGGTTGTAAAAATAGAATTGGTTCTCTCCCTCCATGCGTTTTGGCGACGGACTCTTTGACACAAGAAGCCAAAGATTCATGTTTTACTCTTTAAAGAGTTGTATAGTATGCATGTTGCTCGTTTCGTCGAAATAGTTTCTTGGATTCCCGTGGTTGTTCCTCCTATTCATGCTTTGTCTTAATAAAACAGATTTTGTTGACTGGTGCCCGCTTGTACATACTGCTAACGGCCATGCTACAGTCCCCGCCAAACTGTTCCCTCTGCCGCATTGTACCCGATTGATCAAAACATTGCCGGTCTATCCGATTGGCTGATGGAACTTATTGTATAATTTAGAGATGAATAAGTTTTTCAGTGAAAGGAAATGGGCAGTTGGCAAAGAGGAAGAAGATGAAATGGAAATTGTATTCCTTCAGATTTAGTTTGTCTTATGATCACGTTAGTATCTGAAATTTTGTTTTCAACATCTTTGTTTTTCGATGGAGTTGAGCGTCTCAAATATTTATTTAAGGTGTTGCTTTCGAAAGAGTGGACGGTGCGCAGTTATGTGACATTAGTCTGAAGAAACAGTTTTGCAGTCGGGCGAGGCTTTACTTGCCTGGTTTTAAATCTAATTGATTAGCAGGAGGTTCTTTATGGGACGGATAGTAAGATTGTGAATTTTAGGGGAAAGTTTTTATGTGAGAGGGGTGGGCGAGAGGACGGGAGTTAAAGAAACACATTCCCGAAATGTTGCTTGATGGGATTCATTCTGATTTACTGTGTTTACGTGTTGTAGGTGGAATTGGATTGATTGCCTTATGGTTGATTTTCGGCTATGGAGCTCAATTGTTGTGTAATTTAATCGGATTCGTCTACCCGGCTTACGTCTCTGTGAGAGCTATCGAATCACCAAGAAAAGATGACGATACGAAATGGCTTATGTACTGGGTTGTGTTCGCGCTCTTCAGCGTCGTTGAATTCTTCTCAGATATCCTTCTCAACTGGCTCCCACTGTACTGGCTCCTTAAGGTAACATTTTACTTGTAACAGGTTGATTCTGACAATTGTGGCAGATTCATAAACGGATTTTAGTAGATTAATATTTTAAACTTCGGCGTTGGCTAGTTTTGATAAACATGTAATTTGAGATTTATGTTTATTTTTGCAGTGCGTTTTCCTCATCTGGTGCTTCATCCCTGGAGATTACAATGGAACTAATGTTCTCTACACCAGAGTCGTGAAACCCTTCTTCTTGAAACATCAAGGAACCATTGACAGGAACCTCGATGATCTTAAGGGCAAGGCTGAGAACCTTATTCGTAAAGGTAAGCGGAAAGAGTTGCTATGCGAATGCATTTGAGGATATATATTTACATTTTCAAGTTTGACGGATTACGGAATATTCATGTACATTTGGATTTTGTTTTTCAGGAGTTGATGAATTGAAGAAAGATTAAAGCCGTCTTGGTTTTAATGCCATGCTGGCTAGTACTTCTCGTCTTTATGAATGATATCCGCATGACTTAAGGTCGAAGATACTGAAGAAAGAAAGGAGTGCAGAGCTGGCTACTGTTGAATTATTGAATTATATAAGAGTCGAAATTTACGAAAAAGTTTTGAGCGACATCCTCTATGATCGAATGTTGAATTTATCTATAATTACTAAAATATATAATACTACTATATACCCTTGATATCGGTAGATGTAGGATTGTGTGTCAACTTTGAGACCTGGTGAAAAGGTATAACGGATCGTATTATGAACTTACTAGTTTATTATGTTTGAATTTAATGATACTCCTTGGGTATTACCAAGCTCTTGATCTTACGAAGTGTCATGTTGTAAAAGACCAACTCGATGTCCATCCATTATTTAGTTGTTAGGTTTTAGAAAACGTGTAGTAACCTCATTCAAACATAGATATTCGAGCTTTCCCATCAATTTTGAGCGCACAGGATACCCAGTTCAGTATGAAAACAATAAGAACATAAGTTTAAAAACAAGCTGCATTTAATTCAAATATTAATTGTCAATATCGCTGTGAAACAAATCCTGGATTTCAATAAAATTTTAAATTGGGCAGCGGTGGTCCCGCAGAAGTAAGTGAATGCTATTTGTATTGATTTATCCTCAATTATTATACTGTTATATTCGATTTTCGAACATATTGCAAGGCATAGTACGGAAAACGATTATTATCATGGGGAAAAGAAGGGGAAAAGATATATAAGCCCTCTATTCGTATTTATCGACGAACTTTCAGCGGTGGGATTATTGTCGGTAAGAAGATCTTCTCAGGGTGCATGATGTTGCGTAATCCTCTCTCATTCTGACAAGTGCATTGCATATACACCGGTACTAAATGTTACTTGTGTGGATGATGTGCTTGTTTGGAATCCGACCAAGGGTTAATTTGATTTTAAGTGTCACAATAATTTTTAGTCAGGCTTAAAAGGTTAAACATTTTTGAAGTCAACGGAGTTCTTTATGCAAATATTAATATGGATAAAGAATGTGAAATGAAGAGCGCGATGGTGTATGGGTGAGTGAAAAATACTTTTTAGATCAAATTAAATTATTTACATTATTAATTTTGTAATTTAACCTGCCAAAACTGCGTAAACTGTCGAACTAAAATATAAGAGGCTTGTGCTAGAATGTGGTGATGTGTATTGATAGAGGTAGGTAATGACAAGGTAATTATTTAATTTCAGTTTCAATGCCAAAGGTAGTACCTCGCAACCACGGATCAGTGCTCAATGTCATCCATTGGAAGCTTCAGAAGAAACGGTAAGTCTAATGCTTGATATCAGAATCTCATTGGTCGCAATTAAACCATAAACTCTCAAGCGCAATTTTGATTCTGAAGCCTCTGTAATTCTAATGTTGAAGTCGTAATTTTGTTGAAGGACGGCATCGGAACATAATCCTGAAATGTATATGGTTTCTTTAATTTACAGTATTGGCAGAGGAAGGAGCAAGCAGAATTCAGTATGCTTCGAAGCATCTATGGAATTAGCGCACCTCTCAAATTGAAGACCGAGAGAAGAATTGTCGCCAAGAATGGTCATTTGCCATTTTTGAAGAGATCGAATGCGTCTTTGGATGTCTTAACAGGTTTGTAAATACAAATATTATTTGATTAAGAAAGGTTAGGATCTATGTTTCGAAATGCAGTAACTAGAATAAGAGAATTAAGACTTGATAGCCAGTGATGAAGGTTAAATGCATTTCAAGATTATTACGATTGGTTTTTTACCGCAGGTCGGGATGAATTGATTTCGTTCGAGGATTTTCTTGGACATCCACACGAACCGGAGCAAACGGGCCAACCTCATGCGATGGTTGAAAACATGAAGCAGTAAATTCCCCAAGATCTTCTTTCTTCAAGACCACATTTTTGAAATATCCCGTAAAAATATTGTTTACTTATTGCTATGAGCTGAGCGTAATAAATTTGAAAGCTTAAATCAGTTACATTTATCATTTTAATAATAATAACTTCTTATGCACACTCATTATAAGCCGTTGTGCATTGTCAATCTCATTTATTTGTAAAATTGGATACGCCAATGTTTCTGGCCATCTACCGGCTATACTTCGAAGCGGTAGTTTTGGTTTTTGATTCCCGCTAAAAGTTTAAAATACCCGACCTACATCTGAATGAAGAGATATATGAGCGAGAATATCGAAGACTTTTTGCGGAGTTAATTGAAATTGAAACTGTAATTAATTGCAAGTCATACTAGTAACTAATTCAGAACTGAAATTGTAATGAATTACAAGTTATAGTAATTAATTCAGAACTGTTTCGCATTGTGTTTATATCCTTTCTAGTGTTCAGAGGAAGTTTAAATTCTTACGGATGGGCCTTTACTAATACTCGTGATTAGTAAACTTGGTGACAGTTAAATCAATCTCGTTCGTGGTTAGGAAGGAGTCCTAAAAAGGTTTGACTTTGTAGATAAATATTTTAAATTGTGGGATATGTTATTGTGGACCACCGGATGATGAGATTCATCAATAGCGTTATTATTGCAGAATAAATTTCAAAATGTTCTACGGAAGGAACAGCGGTGGAAGCGATTTTGGTCGAGGCGGCGGACCCCCAAGAAGAAACGATAGGTTTGAACAGATGACTAAACAACAGGAACTCATAGAACAGAAAAAACGAGAAATTCAAGCTAAATTAGAAGCAGACAGACGTAAGAAAGAGATGGAGCAGCTTCTAGGAAAAGTCCCAGATGATGGGGACTCATCATCCGTCGGTGAGTATTTTTAATGAAGTCATAGGGCGAATTTGCCTTAGTTACTTTTAAGCTAACACTAAAGATTTTGGCGGATTCAAGTTAATGATAAATTTGAACGTCAACGTTTGACTGATTATGTGGATTCTTAAATATTGTAAATATACTTGGCTTATAAGGTTGGAGTTTGAGTTGCTTTGAATCTAGTCGTAGGTCGAGGGGTGTCACCTCCATCTTCATCTTCGACAAATAAACAAAGGTGACTTACATTGATTTGAGATGTGGGGAAGGAAAGGAAAGCTTGCTTGGATTGCATATCTGTGGACAAGCTAGTGTGCGTGAAGTATCCAAGCGAAGACTAGAACGCATCCTTGGTGCAGTACTCTTGAGTTTCCCTATTGAAACTCTCTACTGTCCTCCTTCAACGACAATTATGTAGTTGTGACGTTATTTATATCGGGAATGATCAGTAGATCAAGAAAAACTTCAGAACCGTATTTTTTAGACATTATTGACGGTAATGATGAATTGACAATTTCTCTAACATACATTTTAATTTTTGTAACAGTTCTGGTGGGCAGGACGGTGAGGAAACCAAGCCTGCTATACCTAATCTCAAGTTTACAAACGACGGTAGCTTTTTGGAACAATTTCGCCGGATGCAAGAAGAGCAGAAACGAAGTGAGTGACCTGGTTTAAAACCAATGGTAAAACATTGTGATTATGAAGGAAAGGGCTAAGGAAAACATTGATTTGCACTAGAAGAAGAAGAGGAGAAAACCAAAATTAAAGAGGAACCAGCAGATGATGATGATGCCAATGAATATGGAACGTCAGCAAGCAAATCTGTGAAACCTTTGATCAAGTATATCAATCCACCGGCTAGAGTTTCATCTCCGAATAACGCTCCGCTGGAACACATCAAGCAGGAACCGAGGGAAACCAGATCCAACATTCCACCTCCCTCCTTTTATGATCAGAGGGATCAGAAGCCTGTTATGCGTTCACCCGAGAGGAATTACAATGATTATGACAGAATCTCTTTCCGAAGTGGAGGTTATCAGAACGTTCCACCACCACCTCCTCCTCCACCGCCACCACAGGGACCTAAATCAGTTCCAGGAGGTTTTCCTTCCCAGGTTGTACGGCGATTGGCGCAACAAGTCGCTGAACTTGGTGATCATGTGGAAGAAATTACCAGAACAGAAAATCGAAGCGATCCTCTCCTCTGGTAAGTATTATATTGAAGTTGCATTGCGGCGGTACTCGGTTATTTAACCATAGATCAGCCGCGATGGGCCATCAATGGCCTAGTCGGCGCTGTGTCCTACGGGCACAGCCTCCCGAAATACAATTACCATAGATGAAAGTACCTGAAAACTGGTTTCAATATTTTAGGTTTCTGCAACGCCCAGATTCTAATGAATACAAGAAATACAGAGATTTAGTAGGAGAATATGTTGAAGAGTTTAGGATTAAAGATGAAAATAAAGAGTACGGTTCTATGCTTCAAGTACAGCCCAAGCGCCAAAATACTTCTAGTTCGGACGAGGATGATGATAATGATGATCGCGGAGCTGCTCGAAGGCGAAAGCGAAGAAGTCGTTGGGGCCCAGGAGAGGATGGTGGTAAGGAATTTTTAGAATTACACTTTTATTAGAATTTTATAGAATTCGTGATTCTGGGAAAATAAAACAATTCTTACATCGTAGGCGAGCAGATGGCAGCAGTCCCTCCACCGTTCATGCCTATTAAGACGGATTTCGAAGGACCAAGCATGAATCTACGCGGTGTTCCACCACCTCCCCCTCCACCCCCGTCTGCGCCTTATGCAGCAGGATCTGCTTCAAACATCCCTCCGCTCATGGCGCCAGGTGTGCCGCCGCAATTTCAGTTAACAGGTGAATTCATATTTGCTCACATTACCGGCTGTTATCGTTCACCACGTACTAATGGAGAATTAATTGACTTAATTTAAATTTTTAGGCAACGAAATGTCATGGGGTGGTAAAATGGAAATGCAGAGTCTTGCTGATCAGAAACCTCCTTCACTACTCGGAAATTTCCCTTTGATGAACACAATGGATTTTGACTTCGATGTCAAACCTGTTCGAGACCAACCATTAGTTACAAAAGTTACTCGCACCAACCCTCAACTTCTTGCTTATGCTCAGCAAGCGTATGGATCTACAAACCTGGACGAAGAGCAGTGGAAACAATGTGAAGAAGCGTATAAAATGAATTTGATCTTCCAAGACATTGCCAGGAAGAAAGCTAGAGATACCAAATTGGAAATTGCCGGGAAATTCAAGTAAGCTTTCACTTAACAAATTTTGAAACCATGTAAAATTTCAAGCAATTGAATCAAATCGAACCCGTTGTTCTAGGCATGAGTATGATAGCGATGAAGAAGTCGATGGTGGTACATGGGAACATAAACAGCGAATGAAAGAAATGGAGAAAACTAGAGACTGGGCTACAGAACTGACGTCAAAAGCCAAAGGGAAGCATCATATCGGGGATTTTTTACCACCTGCAGAGCTTGCCAAGTTTATGGAAAAAGTATGAACGTTCCTCGTTAATATATTCCACCTTGTGTGTTGCTGACTGTGGCGAACAACATTCTGATTCCGCATTATATTTATTTACAGTATAAAGCAGTAAAGGAAGGACGACAGCTGGATGCCAGTGACTATCAAGAATTCAAGATCGCTGAGAGCAATCTGGGTTTTAAAATGCTGCAGAAAATGGGATGGACTGAAGGTCAGGGACTGGGTTCCAGTGGTCAGGGAATCACAGCCCCTATAGAGAAGTAAGTCTTTGTTTTCGGATCACCAACTCAGTTGTACGCCATTATCTCAGGAGTTAATGTTAACGGTAAATTTTAGGGGACAAGCTGTATCGGATAAACAAGGTCTGGGTCAAGAGAAACCGGATGATCTGAATGAAGACGACGATGAATACACAGCTTATAGGAAACGGATGATGCTTGCATACCGTTTCAGACCAAATCCTTTGAACAACCCTCGTAGGGCATATTATTGATTATTTAGGCTTACATTTAACTTTTTGTTCAGAAGATGCTGTGTGACAATGAAAGATAGTTATGAGTTAGGGATAAGTTGCAAGAAACACACATTTGCTATGTTATTAGTTTTCGTTAGCGCAGTGGCATGGACACGGCGTCACGGCTCGGAATCCTCGCTAAAGTTTGTTATGTCGATACAATTAAGATTTTTTTTTAGATTATTCACTGTTTTTGGATTAGATCGCTCCTTGACGGCTCTAATGCAGCTAAAGTTCGGATTACGATATGCAATAGTCGAGGAAGTTATGAACTATGAACTTAATGAAATTAAATTTGATGGTGAAATAGCCGCACCCCGTAAACTTTTTATTTGATATCAGTCTTACGGATTCACGAATTACAAACTAAATTATTTTTACGGTTGAAATACTTGGGGTATCACCTGGTGGATTTTAACGTCAATGCTCATGAATGCTAATGAGCTGAATTCGGATATAGGGTTGCGAAGACATTTAGACGAGTACGTTTCACAACTTGACATATTTCCCGCTAGTTCAAAATATTAGGAAAACAATTTAAAAGAAGGTTAAAGACTTATTTCAGGATCCCAATAGAGTTTCATGTGTATGTATTGTCATGTCATTATGTTGTAAAATGTCATTTTCTTATACTAAGTTTGAGCTAAATCTTACGAGAATACGGTTATTATATACAAGGGCTTATAGCCCCTAAACTAGTAATTTACAGTGAGATATATAATGCTCGAAGTGATTATTCCGAAACCACATATAGTACTTTGGTAGATGCATCCGTAGCCGTAACTAGACTTCGGACGCATTAAATAGTATCCTGGCAAACCCACACTACATCAGGTCATCAGGTACGCTAGTGGAAGTCATAGTTTAAATTTCCCAGCCCTGAGCGAAGGCACAATTCTAGGCCAAGAATTTAAGGAAAGATTTATAACCTTGGCTAAGTAACTACCCTGACGATCCGTATTTAGTGGCCATTAGGAACTACTGAATCTTTTCGACTCAACGCCCTTGACATAGGTCCAACAAAGCTCAATAGGACGGGGAGGAACATTAATCCGTGAGCAGCTCCTATTAGTACGATTCCCATGTACATTCGGAAGTAAAATACTCTAAAAACCTGGGACTTTGCAAATGCAAGTACAACGATTCCGCAAAACTTCGTCAATGTAATTCCGCTGAGAACGGAAGAACCCATCGTGCTCAAGGCATCTCGAGACCTGTCTAGTCTCGTGTGCTTTTGGGAATGCATAAAAGCGTGAGAAATGTGGGTACAGAATTCAACAGCAATGCCGACACCCTGAAATAAGCACATGCACAAATGGAATTAGGTAAGTTATTTAATTTAAGTACTTTTATCGACTGTGTTGATGTAACTGATCTGTAAGCGGAACTTACCACAACCATATTGACCAAACTAATTGCATTCAGCGACACGCCCCAGAAGTAGCACATTCTGAAAGACAGAAATTTAAGTTAACGATAACGAACTTTAGAAATATATGTTTCAAACACAATACTTTCCCATAGACTTTCGCTTACCCTCCCAAATTAGTGATGATCATTATAATCGTTACTAGAATCAACAAGGCTTCTCGAAGATTCAATCCCGTGAGCAAGAAAGTAACGACGAAAATAGCGAAAACAGATATCGTCAAGGATCGAATTGTATCGCTCCACATGGTCAAGTATTGTTCGTAGAATACGTAAAAGAAACTGTATGGGATGACCTCGTGGCGGGTTGAGTTAGTTCCTGAAAAACGGTAAATATATGTAAGGATTAGTAAGCGTTAGATAAAAGATACGTCTGCTGATCTCACACAGGAAGGCGGTCCAAGCGCTTACCTTCATTAAGAGCTCGGGTAATATTGTCAGCTAATTTTCTTGCTTCACTGAGGGCGTTAGTGTAGTCTGCGCTTCCTTTAAGAATCTTGTGGTAGGTCATGAAATATGTAGCACCGGCAGTAGTGAATCCAGTTCCGTTAGTTTTGAGTCGAACAGCTCCTGCGTAAGATGCGTGACCTCCCTTTGGACAGTCTCCGTTTGGATTATCTTGGAGGAAATAACTTAAATATTTGCCGAAATCCGCTGACGATAAACGGTCATCCGCCATTTGGATGTCACATTGCTGGCATTGCCTAAGCATTAAAAATATGGTTTGAAATCTTCAGCGAGGCTCAAAAAAATGCTACGTTAAGGTCCAAAATGTACTTACTTTTTATCCTTGACATCGCTGGCACAGTAGCCGTTAGTTGTAACGTTATATTTGCAACATTCTGGATTTTTAGCCCAATCCAAGTAATCATCGAGCCAATTGCTTGTAGGTTTTGCAATAAGCGTTTGATTACTTGCCCGACTCGCGGAGAATATTTGACCGGACAACGACAGAGCGTTGTCCCCTGCTCGTATCCGATTTTGAAATTCTTCATTCGAGTAATCGATACCGGTGTCTTTAACGATAAAATAAACAGGTGGTCCAACAGATAAATATTTGAACATTGAGCGCAAGTAGTTGCCCAAATAAGAGTCTTGAGGCACAACGAGATCCTGGTCCAATCCAACGGTGAGTTTGGGCCACACAGCAACGGAGAGACAGAACCAGCCACAGAAAACGATCATAACGAGAACTCGGATAGGATATTTCATTAAGCTTGGAGCATAGAAGTTTTTGATAATTTTGTATAGGATTCCATCATCTTCGGATTCTTTTTCCATTTTCTTTGACGTTTTAAAACAGCAAGTTACGTCAAACCGTCCGGACTCTTGACGCGCTGAATCAATGGATAACATCGCTACGAAACAAGTAAGCTGCATCGTGAAATCCAGTATGAGGGCGACACCAGCGTAGAGAGCAAAGGCTTTTACAGCCGGCATTTCCGATAGAGCTCCAATAAAGAAGCAGGCTGCTTCGGATATTCCTGAGAGTAAAATAGAGGGAGCTACTTGTCCTACAACGCGGCCAATGTGCTCTGCACGTGTTTCTGTTGGCTGACGGGGAGTTCTGTCAAGTGTTTGAACGAGAATGAAGATATTATCGACTCCAACGGCCAAAACCAGGAACGGAATAACTTCGATAATAATGAGCGTCGCGTGGACTCCAATGTAACCGAATAAACCGTAGGAAGCTACGACAGCGCCCACTACCATTAATTCTCCAGCGATTCCAAGTGTAAGCTTGGGGTTGATCTGTGGAGAAAACAAAGTCAGCGTTACGAAAGCGAAAAAATATAGTCTAAACACGATCAAGCGCTGGAAGCGTAACGTACCAGAATACCGCGCCATCCTCCAGTCCAGCTTCCCAAGGAACTTCGCAGATACAAGAACATTACAAGATACGAAATTACTATGGTTGAAACTTCGTTCTTTGATGACCTGTCCAATTCGTCCTCAATGGACCGTTCGGAATAATAAGCAACTTCCATGAAATCCGGCATCTCAGTCTTCTCGTATTTCTCCATGTAGGCTAGGAACGCTTTCTCCCAAGCCAACTGCTTTGTAACTTGTTTCTTGTCGTATTTATTGTTTAGCAGAAGTGTTATTATCGCCGTAGTTGAATTTTGGTATAAAGGGTTTGGAGAGATGGATTCGCCTGCACAAAAATTAAAAAGTTAAGAGTTAATTTTATTAGTCTGCAATAGTCTGGAATCAGTTTGGCAATTGTTAATTTCTTACCCTCGGGCAAGTAACCTCCTAAAACGATTGATGGAATAACAGGACTTCCAGCATCACTAAAACAACTTTGACGCAATTTTGTTGAGTCTGCGGTAGATATGGGATTTACTGAACAAAATTTAAAGTGGTCCAAGTAATTGTCTCCTTCTACGACTTTCTCCAACTCTTTTGGATCACTTTGCCAATATCCCCAAAGTGAAAAGTAGAAACACTTTTTAACTTTGGGAAACAACGGCATGAAACAAGTGTCTTGAAGCGTTTCGCCATCTTTACCTCGAATCTGTAAGATGTTCAACACAATTTAGCAAATGTTTTCATTATCGTGTGGAATTGAAAATAAAGCGTGTAGAGGGCAGCACTAATTAGCGCTAAAGCTATAGGCTTACCTTATGCAAAATAGTGTTTTGTAAATCCAGGAGTGCGTATAAGAAAGTCTTGTTGAAAACAGGTCCAAAGGTTTCAGTTCCTTCAGAAGTTGTATGATTGAAATAAGGCAAATTTTTTGCAGTGACTATAATTTGCTGAGATCTATAAAATGGTTCGAAATGTTGATCAAAATATTCTTTTTCAGCTCGGGATTTTGAATTTGGTCCGGCCCATAATTCAACAGGGCTTGTTGTTATCTTGAGATGACGGATTCCAGAAGATAATCCACCGATAACGATGAGACCGATAAATAGAGTCTTGTATGGGTGTTCAGCGCAAACTGTTGGGTATGAAAACTATTATTAGTCGCTTCATTCATCGTTTCTACAGTGCTGCGCTGAAGCGTTCATTTAGAATCGTTATAAAATTTATTCTCTCACGTGTTCCAAGGGCTGTGAAAAAATCTCGGATCATTTTATCCCAGGCTGCTCCCATACTTTCCATGCAGCTCATTTTGTCATCGATTGCTGCAATAGCAAGAATTAAGTTACATTACTATGAATTACGGATGTTAAATTATTTGAAATTATGACTTTAACCAGTAAAACGGAGCTAAAACATGGGAAACTTTGAAAAACGAATGACAATATGTACTTGATTGCATAGCGAGATCAGAGCAAAAAGCAAAACTTGTGTGGAGGAGGAGGTAGTGAGCTTACTTAGTCGCGGATTGTAGTGAACCTAACTCAAGACATGCAAGGCGATGGTACGGGACAAACAGCTTCCCTTGGAATATGAAGGAGGATTTGCGAATTTAATGAGATGCTAAAGGAAAAGGATGGCGTGCGTCATCTCACAGTATCATTAGCATAATAAATAAATGATTTTACTGCTTTTAGGGAGCTTTTTGTTTCGTACTACATCCTTGCAAAATTGTGACAATGTTTTCATCCAATCCCCCCTTGAACACATTCCGGAATTTGCAATACGCGTACAATTCTACAAGTTGAGATGCAAACGAGGCTTTCTACATTACAACTGATGACTGTTTGCTGCCGGTTGGAATATCACTTACTTTGTTTCTTTGTTCCTGCAGAAGACTCTGAGCAGGCCATAAGTAATACGAGAATAACGCCGATTCCAAAGACGGCTGTCATTAAAACGTACATGGCATCGTATCCGATGATCATCCATGGTTCTTTGACAGGTGGCGGTGGTGGCGGAGCAGGACAGGATTCATCGCAATCCACACAACTGCATTCTTTGCTCGCCCCCTGGTGGATGGATTAAGAAACTAATAAGTGCTGGACAATGATTGACACCAAAGCCTCGAATAGCGCCCCCTGGCACCAATCTGAATACGCACGTTTGCTAACGCAGAGTGGCGCTATCTGGTTGCAGAATCTGTACTTACCGGTGCAACACTTCCACATGAGAATGTCGTAGGGTTGTAGGATTTGACACTAATTTCTTGAGTTTCAGCAACAGTTCCATTGTCATCCATGAAGCCTATGGTGAAACTTTCAGAAGGTTCTACTTTGTCCTCTGAGAAGGTGAAGGTAATATCATAGGGGGCGTAACCGTTGCTTGTAGATCCCATGTAATTGAACCTAGGGTTTATAGTGCATATTAATAATTATCCATGTATGTTTAAGTAGCTACCTTCCCGGAATCATGTTATAACCATGAATTTCTTCTTGGAGGTTAATTAAACATGGATGGGAATTTTTCCAGGTTGTGTGGGAAAGTTTGAAGCTTCCAAGTCCAGTTTTAAGTAATGCAAAGTTTATGTTTCTTTGCTACTTCATTAGCTACTTAGTGACTATACAGTTTATCATTACCATCGCTGGGCGTTACATCTGTAGGATCCCCAGGGTCCGCATAAAAAGTCCATGGCAGGTCCATTTGTAGAGGGAACTAATACATTTTTACAACTCTGATACGTTGATTCCACGTATTGTTGTTTCAGATATACGTGAACACTGTTTATGATGGAATCTCCTGGAATTACCCGAAAAAAAACACGAATTAGCTCTCATATCAGAGGATGAATTGATGGATAATTTTCCTTGTGACGTAAAGGCATTTATGCATTTGCGCAGGCTGGAAACGACTATGGCTAGGAATTGAAAAGCTTTTGATTGTTGAAGTCTGAAGAGGAGAAAAAACTCTTACCTTTCGCATTATTCACTCTGTTTGTAACATTGACAAACTGGTATTGGAAAGGGCTGCATGTGAGTTCGCAGAAGCTTAGCCTCAAGTTGTGGAAGCAGGATGGACAACGTCCGAGGATTCCATCCAGCAATGCAAAGTTGCCGATTAGGCCTTCAGCTTGGGATTCTGAACAGCAAAGATGATCTCCATATTTTGCAATCACTTCTCCGCATGTATCGTTCAAATCCTTAAGGATTTCCGGGCCTAGTTTTTGTGGACGAGATTCTTGAGCGCAATCAATGGATCCTCCGTCATCTGTTTCACATTGACCGTATTTTACGCAATGGCCAATGTTTCCGTATTCCGCCTGCGCAAATTACAGAAAAAATACTTGAAAAACCTGTCAAGGATGCGCTAATCTCCACCGCATTGTAAACTTAATGCTAGGAAATATTGCCGTAAATGCTGTAATGTGGCGGATAGGTTGGTATTGCAAAACGTAGCTTTTGTACACTGCGAATCTACTTCCCTGGAAGTTGTTGTGCGCATCTTAGACTGAAAATTATGAACGTAGGAAGGAAGCAAATCTGGGTTATTATGAAGTTTTGTCGAATGATAAGATTCTTGATTCAGGTTGATTTGATTTGTTGTTTTTAGAACTGCGGATCCTCAGTTAGTAAGTATTATGGCAAGAAGACGCATGGAAAGGAGGAAAAGCTTTGTAAATCGTAATTCTTTAAGTGAAAATTATGTTTACTTTCATTCAACAGATTTTCCTGCCTTCAATCAACATGAGGACGCGACGGTGACAGGTTCTGGGATATGTAAAAGTTGTAGTTGATCTTTGCGTATGCTTTGATGCAAAGGTGAAAAACCTGAATATTATGAAATGAGCTTATGCTGTCATTCTTAAGAAAATGCATAGAACTATCTAAAATTACCTGCAAGATACATGTAATTACCTTAAGGAGACGAATACCAGATGTGCTTAAATTCTGCTTTGCATAAAAAATCTCAAAGAAGTCTAGACATTTAAAAAGTAAGTTTTGCAGGAAATAATTTTGGCCAACATCCCTACAAACAGATCCAATCTGCATGCTTATTTTATGGGATTGATCCGCGAATTTCAAATTAACTGAGAATCTTGATATCTTCAAAGTTTCTATTAACACTCGACTCAAGTATGATTTCTTTGACCGCTAATTTTTTGAATTCGAATTTCTAGTGTATTTAAAAAATAAAACGATTTTATCAGTACTCTCATCTTAAACTACATATGATTATGATGCTTACAAACGGTAATGCTCTGTCACTATACATGATTACAGGGTGTACAGATGATATAGGTCAGACTTGACCCTAATGCAAACACTCATGACCGAAAAATAGCGCACACTCTACAATTTTTCTGACCATAATTTCTAAAATTATCGTTATTTTCTTGCGTTTTTACAACAATTTTGGCATTTGTACACATCAGATCCGAATTCTTAGCCCCCAAAGGTGGAAATGCGTGGTCAAAGCTTAAAATTAAGTGTGTAGCTTAGCTTGACTACAAGTGGACCAAATATCTTGTCATAACAGATTATACATCCTACGCTTAAAAAGCATAGCTGTGAAGCAAATGACCTTGAGGATCTCGGGTAAGGGTTGACGTTGACTTTATGCGAATGAGTTGTGCAAGAAGCATTTGAGCACTGACTGACCATTGACCACCCCCATTGTATTGTTCCAAATGTCAAGAAGCTTAACAAAAGAAGAGTGCTCTTTTGTATTATAGACGGCTATTATTACATAAGTTGACAAAATGTTCAATGCTGGAGGCAACATTTATGAATGACGACACACGCAAAACTAGAAGTTGATTGAGGCACCACTACTTGTGCTTGTAAACTCTTAATATTTTTTGCACACGGAATTAAATGGATCCCAAAGGGACTTAATTAACTCTTGAAAAGGAAGATTAACGTGAGTTGGCAAGGATGAGGAGGAAGGTGGTGGTGGTCTCAGCCTGCACGAATAACCAACAGGACGGGATTGCATTTACGGCATAATGCATAACCGCCTTTGGCTTCATGTTCCCTCTTCTGGCCCTTTGGCAGTGACATCATTTGCATTGTTTGTTAAATCCAATAGTTGAGGTGAAGTTAGATTACAGAATTCAAGGAAGTTCTCACATGGTCTTAGGACAAGAAAATATTAATCCCTGGCTGCATAATTATCCTTTTCATATATCAATGCAATCTTTGTAACCTCTGCCTTGGTATAATTAATCGTAGCTGTTATTAGCAGTGTTGAGCGCATTCTTTTCCTTGAAAAGATCCGTGCGCTCCACGCTGCGCTTATGGATTTTATGACGCTGTGGCACGCAATAAGTCTGATAATGTTAAACACTGTTTCTGTTTCT
The DNA here is from genome assembly GCA_906901655.1 of Sminthurides aquaticus. Classification (NCBI taxonomy): domain Eukaryota; kingdom Metazoa; phylum Arthropoda; class Collembola; order Symphypleona; family Sminthurididae; genus Sminthurides; species Sminthurides aquaticus. The sequence continues at coordinate 4,469,630 of CAJQTT010000005.1, read as the reverse complement.
GACCATGCTGTTTTAGTTTCAGAAATTTTTTCCATGCTCCAAGGACTAGGCAGCACGGATCTAAAAAAGTGAAAAGCTTTCAGCTACTAGATTTAACTTCGCATATGTTACATTTTTTTGTATAAACGTTGCAGCGCTTGATTGAAGAAGGTGAAGATGCTACACATATGTGCTGACCGGAGAGAAAACCATGGTGAATACGGATATGTATTTTCCCTTCGAAGAAAAAACCATGTGAATATGTAGTGACAGTAAAATTGCGGTTCCTATATACGGTTTTTAGTATCACCGTTTTAGTTAACGATGCGAGGATGAGCAGGTCAAATTCAGATGACAATAATCCTTGACAATAAGTAAGGGTGATGCGGTTTAATTTAAATCTTCTTTGTCTGGCATGTAGCATCAGTGGATGAGATGAAATGAAACGTTGATAGGAAGCATAACTAACCTGGCTGGCACTAACAAAAGTTTGCACAACTGTCAAGCTTTCCATTATTTTTAATGAAGCGTATGATTTAATTAAACGCTGCTTTAACTCATATCATTGCATTGACGCTTTGAGTACGCGTCACATTAGCTTCAGTCATGCCTTCAGATACTCAGACAACAGAGCAAGAATACACAAGTGAACGCATTTGACGCTTGATCTCACATACAGCTCAGAGAGTATTTTCTTCCGGCCGGATGAAAAACAATCAAGCGATGCAAGACCATGATTACTGAAACGCGAATCATGATTCAATCAATTCATACCTTTTCAAATTAATCGGAAGTAGGAAGATGAATTGATTGGAGCAGGAAGAAGAAGACCCTATATTCTTCTGACAAACTGAATCAAGCTTGGATTGGAAAGCGTTTAAATTTCGATTTGGCGTTAGGTTGTTGTGAAATACAGCTTTTGAAACCTTAAAATCATTCAACCCAGTTGCTTGCTGCGCTGCGGCTTTATAACTACTGAAAATCAGTCAAGTCAACAATGGAACTTAGGAAATAATGTTAATCTTGAAAATAATCTAAGATCTGTGCCTGAGACAGATCTGAGACACTATACAGAACAGGAACACGATGAGTGTCAAAGAACAAAAGAGAGGAACAACTAATAATAATTAGCTGAATCAGATACCAGTATGATAAGCGATCCGCTCCTGACCTGCAACTAAAAGTTAACAGCACGGAAAGAAACAGTTGCCCATTATAAAGCAACCATCTTCCTTAAATTATCGACGCGCAGCAAGAAGATTTATGAAATCCCGCGTTCGACAACGCCGTGATCAAATTTCTAGACGGAAAGCGATATCTATATGCTCAACGCTGACGCTGACATTTTGACAACTTAACGGTGTAGCTTTCACGATGAGGAATTGGAGGAGGAAGAAACGGAAATATAAGAGGATGCATCAGGAAAACGTATGTAGGAAAACGCCTCTTGGCAAAAAGGAGTGGTGTGTTCAGCGTAATGTTTTGGCTTTAAACTCTAAATATTCTCTTGTGTGTTCAGACTAACGCTCAAGCAAACGCTGCGCTGCTGTAAAATCATGTAGTTGGTATGTTGTTGTTTGTAAACTTTCGTTTTCATTTTTCTTTCCCTTTCATCCATAGAAAGACGGTGCTCCTGAGAAGTAAGTAGAGGGAAGCGTTTAAAATTACTCCTCTCCGAGTGACAAGGAACTGTTACAGCGCTCAAGATTTTGGCGCTTACTCCGCCCAAAAGATTACAGATTGTGCTTTGTTGATTCACGCACACTTCACAGTATCTATAGCTTCAATGGTCAGCTACACAGATGTTTGCAAATTATTGTCACGATGATACTACCCTACCCTTGCTCCATATGTATTATTTAGCGCTTGAAAGTTTTAATGAACCGCTGTTATATACCCACGCATGATGCGTGAGAGCCAAAGGAAATACATGCCGTACGCACAATCCTGCGTAATTGCTACATTATCAAGAGTTAGCGCCTGAAGCTATATACAAGTTACTTTGTTAAAACCAATGCTTATTACCATTCTCTCATACAAACTCTGTATAATAAACCAAGGCTTAAAGTTAAGAGAAGCAGAAGATAATGGTGAAGCCCTGAGAGAATTTTACAGCACCTTGTGTTTCTGGACACTACATTGAGGCCAGGTGAAAATAAGATGCGTGTGTGGTACTCACCTGGATGATGATGATGAATGGTGCGTAGTAAAATGTAATGAAGTGAAATGGAGTTACTTTAGTCTAGCCGTTTCATTAGTATTGATTTAAATTGTACAAGGTGCGAGATGGTGAGCAGAAAGGAAAAACATGGGAAATATACTCATGCTTGAAGGGTACATAGTTCTCAAAAATTAAAAGTATCCCCTTGAAAGTATGTTTAGTTGTTGCTCCAAGGAGGAATATACAAACGTTCTGCAATGTAATAGCTATTTTGTATAAGGAAAATAAGGATGTAACGCAGATGAATCGGAAGGAAGAGAATTAGCATATAAATTGCACACGTTTTTGCTCATTATGCAATCCGATATCAGCAAATTACAAGTTTGCAATGGGTTGCAGTGTAGCTATAGCTGTATGTATCGATTCAACGAGAACAACGTATAACTGCTTCGTAAAAGTAAAGGCCATCAATTATCATACCAATTTACAATTCGGCAATAATTCTTTGTTTCCTCTCTCATCTTCCTCCTTTTTCCTTCCTTGCAAAAAGTGACAAGGTATGTGCGTGTAAGTGTATGTATATACGTCATATGCTCTGCTTAGTTCTGTACGATGTAATAGGGATTGAACAGTCAAAAGCCCTTACAGCTAAGATCGGAAGTGAACATTGCTGATTGTTGCTCACGTTGCGAAAAGTTCTTGACACTCTCGACATACACAATTACATGATTAGACGCATTTACATTTTTGTGATAGAGGATTACAGGATTTTCACGCACAAAATTGTTTCCTCTAGGGCTTTTTCGCTTTTGGAAAATTTGGGCGGGAGACTGTTTAAATGTAGCCATGTCTCTCTCTGCCTCACGTTTAGTTTCGTCCCTTGTTACACGACCTCTTCTTGAATGTGTTATTTGAAATAAACTTATTTCTCAATGCGTTTTTTGTGCAATGAAGCAAAATTAAGGAGGAAATAGGTACAAGAAGAAATAGCTCTTTGCGCGGACAGAAAGCGGAAGGAAGTAGAGGAAGAAAAGAATTTAGCTTTTACTTAATGAAAATCCATTTTGATGCTATACATCCTCGGACTAACTAAAGCTGAATCACTCTCCGCTCTTTCTCTCTCCTTCTTCTTTGTGTCTCACACAGGGATGTGTAATACAGCGTGTAATTGAGCTATATTTTCATTTCGCTTCATTTAGACGCTACTATACTAACAGCGAAATTACAAGCTTGAAATTTCCTCATTACAAATTCATCCACTGGCTATTGTCCACTGCTAGAGCTAAAATTCATGGTGATTTTTTGCAAAAATGCATGACTCTCACTAATGTACAAAATTGCTCGTGGACGACATTAAATGTAAACATGGGTGGACAAAGTAAGCTAATTTTAGACTTCCGGTGTTCGCCGATGAGCTATTGCTTCCTTCTAAATGGATTCAAGCCATGGACTCGCCAAGGTAATCAATGACAGTTTATGTGTTGACAAGGAACAAGCACGCGAAGCTGATGGAGATTCGCAATCTGGACTATTGAGAAACGTCACCCTGTTTGAAAAGATTTACTTCCGGGCGCTAAAATGAAACAAAGATGGCACGTGCGCTGCTAAATATAGGAAAAATTAGAACGTAGCAAGAGAGGAAAAGGCACGCAGCGCAGCGCTAGTAGTGAGCAGAGTTTGAGCTCTAGGATTCTCAGCTCAGCGGAACAAAGCTACTGGTCATTTTGCGAAAAGAAACCAAGGATACGAAGGAAGTTAACGATGAAGACTTAGGACTGATGATGCTTGGAGGTTTCAACTATTTAAGATTGTACATGAGTTGGGTTTAGCGCTGATCCGCCATAGTAAATTCACATGGATACGAAAGGACATAGAGTTATACAACCTTTCTTTTCCCTGTCCTGAGAGTGTGAATCCATAGGAATAGATCAGGGTCAGATGTGATTTTTCACACACAACTAACTATACTTATAGCCAAGTTGCTCTCTTAGTGGGAATAATCATAACATTCTGACCTTGGTAGAAATGTGAGAATCCTTTGAAACTTTACTTAAAACCGTTGTGCAATTCATGGTAAACAGAATTTTAGGTACAGGAACAAATCTACAGAGCAGGAGGCGCTTCTCCTCTGTTTACGGGCGGAAAGGTGAAATAATTAAACCAGGAGGATTAGCTGAATCTCGGTATGAATTTGACCTCAAGGGAACGAGTTGCTGCAGAAGTGCAAGGGCCCGGCCCTTTGGACTATATTCAGTACACAGTTGTGCAGCAGAATAATAGTGCTAGTAGAACGCTTTTTAAATACAGATGAATTCAATGCCAAACAAGTTGTTTTGAATCTTATTGAACCGTCCTGAAGCTTCATTCATGTGATTTTAAGGCTTGGCTTGGCAGATTCGTCCCGGTATATGCACGCATCAATAATAAGTTGTCAACAAGGACGCTGTCTTGAAGATTGTCTGGATAGTGCAGCGACCTAATCTTTTCTAAAACTGTCTGACCTTCAAGTCATCTATACATATACATGTGTCGGGTAATTGAAATTGACCAAGAAATCCGAGGTCTGCTGGACACTGACATTGAAAGGGCTCTTTGCCCTGGAAAAAGAACCTTGAAATAGGTATTCTCATTGGCATTGAAAACGTTCCCTTTCAATATACTATGCACCTGGTCTATTTCTGGGCTTTGACTATTTATGTTTTCAAGGTTGCTCGTTCGTTGGATAACATTGTATTTATTGCTTTTAGAAGGTAGTGAGGTGAGAAAATGATAATATTAAGCAAATACAGTATCTTGTTGTGGTTTTCGCTACCTCACATGTTAAAATCTGGGTGGCGTCTACACGATCCGTAAGAGAATACTATTTCTGGAACCGTATGAGCACCATGTGAGGCTGAAATTAGCGCCCTCTGCCTGCATAAGAGGTTCCGCAATGAACTAACACTATGGAATGAAGAAAAGTGGTATCTTTACACTTGAAATAAACCCTATTTTAACATGGATGTTTGGCAATCCTAGCAAACTTCAAATTACGGTAACTACTGTAAACTAAAGTTCGGTTGCATATAAAAGTACCAGTTAGTTAGAATGACTTACCCGAACAAGTCCAATAACACAGAGAAAAATTCCAGCTAAAATCCCCACGTACGAAACTTTTAAATGCCCCATTTTCGGCGGACCTGCATTAGCTTCCGCAACTGCTAAAAGGTAACTGGCCCTTTGCTAAACCAGACACTTAAAATACTGTTGATCCAGTCGGGAAGACTGTGTGTCAGCTTGCTGTATCTAACAGCAAGAATCTCGCTTCACGGCACAATCAATTATAAACTAACATTTACTGAACCTACACCACATGGTTTTTAACACCATATAATTTTTAGAGCCAGGTCCTGGTTTTGCTCATTAAGGTTGAATTATTTTCATCACGAACCTATGAAATGATGGAAATAAATAGCTGTTTTAAGCAGACACTACTGGAGAACAGGCTCGCACAATTTAAATCACAGTGTTGTCACCAACTAAATCAGTGGTTAGGAGGATGAGGTTGATTGACACTATTTAAGTTCATGTATTGTTTACGTCAAACGAAATCACTAAATCTGTATAAGGTTGATTTGAAAGTACACACGAGACAAGAAGGGATCAATTAAGTGACAAAAGGTGGATTTTTAAAATACGGGCGGAAAGCAGTCGGGCGGACCGGAAGTAAAATGTTTGTTAAACGTTTTTCTCTTAAAAATGGCAAGTGCTGAGCTACTTTTGGCTGCTTGCGTGAGGACGTGAGTTGAAGTAACAATGTGATAGGACGGAGGCTGCTGCAAAACACAAATGCCTTGGCTTGGGAACCAAGCAGGAATCCTTTGTAGCCGACTGTTATTATTCTTCAGTGACAGCAAAAATAACAAAGGTTGTACCTAGTATGCTACGAACGTGTAAAGCGTTAAAGAGTGGAAAATAGATGAGGCAAACTAAAAGTCACAAACGCTCAAGTCTGTCAACGCCTCTCTCGCGTAATCAATTCACAAGCTTCACAGGGTGGAAGAGATTGTGGGGAATTTAAATAAACTATTTCTTCTTATGGCTAAGCTTTGAAAGGCACGGAGAAGCCGAATTTAAATATCAAGGAAATTATACTGGAGAAATGTCCAGGAATTTAAAATTAGAATGAAACTTCCAGCCCAAGTTCCAGGAGGAAGTAGGGAACAGGGTTGCAATTCCAGCCTGCTGCTGCGGAAACAGGAAGGAAGCTTCAGAATATTAATTAGCAATTGATGCAGAGGCTGGATTCTCCAGGAGGACTATTGGTGATGACGATGATGATCCTGATTCTAGGTTTGAATAACGACTGCGGGATTATGCCAAGTTTCGGTCTGATTTTACATAACTGCTTACTGTCTCTCAGTCAGTACCTTAACTTTTATCGCAGTCTGTCTGATGCTTCTTGTGACTGAAACGCTTTTTGTTGCTTGTACTTTCTTCCCTTGAATCGCTTACGCCATGAAACGCTTTACCTCTGTCCGTCATCTTCTTGTGTCCTGCATCTCTTCTTACACCGACTTCCCCCTCGAACCTCTTATTCTTTAAGGTAGTTTACTGCAGTCTGTTTCTGTCCCATGTTGCGTACTACAGACACATTGATTGAATGTATACGATTCCATACCCTCCTCAAGTTCCCCAACTACAACTTGATGATAAGAAATGAGAATTAGCTCGGCTATAAGCTACAAAGTGTAGTTCACCTGTCTCAATTTCCCAGCCGGAGCACATTGTTGCAGACCTGTTGGAAGATACCTGTTGCAAATATGCATTTGAGCAGCGCTGGGCTGCACTGCTGTTGTGGGCAGCGTTTGTCCACTGCCCAGTCAGTGCAGTGGCCAGGTTTTGTATTTAGCATCTGAGTTTGAGCTTCATGTGTATGCATTTCACTCTCGTTCGTTTCTTTGAAAAGAATACCTCAATGTTTTCTTGAGATGGAGGATGCATAGACGGATGTTTATGGGATTTGGTATTGATTCTTGTTAACGCTAAATATTCTTTTTAGGTATTGCCATCTGCGCTTGCTTCCAAGAAGAATGGAAAATTAGACTGGCTTTTAACTTCAATTAGCATTTGGTATTCAAGTGAATGCTCAAAGAGGCTGTTGAGGGGCAATCATTTAGCAAAGGATACAGTTGAAATTAAAGCTGTGATATTGTCTACTAATCTGGTTAGTGACCAAGTCACAGCAGCGTCATAACCAGTTACGAAATATAATAGACAACTTACTGTACATACAGAAGAGGTGAGTGTTGAAGAGAAGAAGTGATGGATGCAGTGCGAAATAGCTGGAATTGTAAATAATCCGCTTTGAATCTTTTTTGGAATTATTCTTATGTAACTCTTTTGAAAAGCACTCTGATTGAATTTGCGGTGCTCAATGAGTGCTAACTGATGGAATGAAGGCTTGCTATTTGAATTTCCGGGAATGCTCTTTACGTACACGGAACATGGTTTATAATTTGCCGGAATAAAAATCTGCGATAGTATGTATTTAAGCGTACAAGAATTTAAGCTCTGCTGGATCTTCTTGAAAATCATTCAATGGCATTAGCGTTAGTAGCCAATTTTAGAAAAAAACACATATATTTCGCTGTAATTATGCTAGTGCTAGCGATTAGTTTCCTCAATCATTAGTTAACATTTCGTTGTTTCTGTTGAAATCGAACTTGTTTTTCTTAACTTTTGATTTCTATTTGAGCAACAAGGAGAAGTAGTGCATCCAGCTTTGTGGCACAGGGAATGAGGTTTATCGTAACCGTCATTATCTTTTAGATTCAGTCAATACTTGTTTATAACTAATGGAACGCTAGGAGGAAGTTTTTTATCGGATTCTAACAAGATATCCTTGGTAACTCATTGATTTATTCAGGAATGGGAATCTGGAAAAGATGCATACACGTGGGCTTAAAAATATTGTTGTTGTCAATTATGTTTGAGTAACTGTTGGAAACTTGAATAGTGGTTTGGAAAATTATGCCTCTCGCTATCGCACTTGATAGATGCGTAATGAAACTGGAGCATGGAGCGTGCGACACGGAATAGTATTTGCTCCATATATTTACACGCTGTTCAAAGGTCAAAAAAGACATGGATGTTGATTTTCTCGCTGGAAAAATCAAATGTGCGCGAATTCCCCATCAATTCAAGGAAAGAAACAAGCGCATTTTCTATTGTTGCATATTATTTAGATCCATTATCCTGAATTCTGGGTAAAGGAAAATGAAATTTATGAAGAATGAGGCCCCGAAATCAATTAAAGGTAGCGTCCATAGCATCAATAGCAACTTAGAATTCAGGCAAAATTTCTTCACTGAGGATGATATTAAACATGTGGAGACGAAAGTAAGTTGCACAACGGTGTGCGAATCTCATTCTATGGTATTAGCAAATTAAAAAAATTGAGCATTTCAGAGGAACTTGGTCAACCTTTCCCTTGCTCCAGGAAAATTGTATCCTGCTTGTTCTCCTTGGTCGTTGAAGTTACGTCTCATACTGGCGTGTTAATTCGTATATTTTACATGCAGCGTCGAACAATGTTCGTTCCAAGATTTGAATGACGTTTTAAAGTACTAGAGGGAGATGAGGATTGCGTTAGAGCCGCAGAGGAAGTATAAGCGAAAAAACAAGGGGTAAGATGTGCAAGCAGATGTTGCTAAAAGTTGGATAATGTCGGCTAAAAAACATGTCCGTGAAATCCACGTTAAAGTTTCCTCACACAGTAGATATACACGGTATAGAAATGCTATGTTTGCGGTAGCGCCTGACGCTGGAAGAATAGAACATTATCATGGTCTGCTAAAATGGAGCTACGGTATGACGGCTGACTGATGCGTGTCCGAATGAACGTGTAGAAACATGTTATGGCTAGGCTATATATATACTGCAGAATCAAGGCGAAGGCTGACAAGGTAGAGAAAGAGGGTCGGGACAAAAAATATGGCAACAGAAAACTGGATGATAGATTGGGAGATGACATGGTAGTTGGAGATTTCTTGTCGCTTCTATTGTCTTTATTGACGATAATAGGGACTAATAAAGAGGAAAACGACTACTATTACTTTCCGGCTGGAAGTGCCTTACAACAACATCTGCAACAGAATAACCTTCGGAGCCACTACCGTATCTTTTGCAATATTCTATGACTCTTTTTGCGAATATTTGGAAGGACTAAGGAAAGGAATCGGCAAAAACTAGCCACATTTTTCGCTTACATCTGTAAGGAATATTCCGCACATTTTCCTTCCATCATTCAAAAATCTTCACCTGGAACAAGGCGACAAGTTGATTTGTGGAAAACTTCTCACCAGCAAGAAATAATTCCTCATAAAAGACCAATGACTAGTGTAGCAAAAATGAAACGAAAACATTTTATTCCTAAAAAACTCAGCACTAACTAAGTATCTTCTAATAGCCACGTAAACATATCGACCTTGAAAGGCTCTGGGTAGTATGAATTTATTCTATATTGGTTCAATTCATGGTTACTACATGGTGGTTTTTTGGAAGTTACTATTTGTTTTGATAAGTGTAGCTTGTAGCATTTAGAGGAATAATTTACGGGCTGCATAAGCAGTTAAGCGTTGAAAATGCAGAAAATATTCAGCGCAGGGAATGTTGCACTTGCAGTTTTATTTTACTCCATTTCCCTGCCCTGGTGAGATGCAATCTTATTCTGGGTTTCAAGTGTTCGTGGGTCGTGTGGACCAAGTGCAGATTTCTGGCGATCCAGGTCTGATTCCAGAAAATTAAAATACTCGGTATACTTACGCTGCATCCAAAGCATAGACGCAAGCTGATTCCTGGTTTCAAGTGTTCGTGGGTCGTCTGGACCATGTAGAAATTTCTGGCGATCCCAGTCTGATTCAAGCAAATTCAAGGAAGCAGCATTTTTCCTTAGCCTAAATAGTTGCATGGCAACCTTATTTCGGGTTTCAAGTGATCGTGCGTCATCAGGACCAAGTACAGATTTCTGGCGATCCCAGTCTATTTCTAGCAAATTCAAACACTCGGTATACTTATTCTGAATGATAAACTTAGACATCAAGTCATTCCGGGTTTTAAGTGTTCGTGGATCGTCAGGTCCAAGTGCACATTTCTGGCGTTCCCAATCTGATTCCAGTAAAGTCGAGGAATCATCGATTTGACCTTGAATGGGAAGATGGCGAGCAATGTGATCCCGGATTTCAAGTGTTCGGGGGTCGTCTGGACCAAGTGCAGATTTCTGGCGATCCCACTCTGATTGGAGCAAATTCAAGGACTCGGTATACTTCTTCTGGTCGGAAAGAAGAGACACCAGGTCATGCAGAGTTTTAAGTGTTCGTCGGTCGTCTGGACCAAGTGCGGATTTCTGGCGATCCCACTCGGATTGCAGCAAATTCAAGCACTCAGTTACTTGACCTTGCTGGCGAAGTTGATGAGCAATCTCATATCGGGTTGCAAGTGTTCTGGGGTCGTCTGGTCCAAGTGCAGTTTTCTGACGATCCCAATCTGATTGCAGTAAAGTCAAACACTCGGTATATTTGTTTTCTGCGCGAAGTTGAAATATAATATCATGCCGTGTTTTTAGTGTTCGAGGGTCGTCTGGACCTATTGCAGTTTGTTGGCGATCCCAGTCTGATTGCATGAAATTCAACCACTCTGAATACTTATGCTGTATCCGAAGTTGATCCGCAATCTCATTCCGGGTTTTGAGCGTCCTTGGGTCATCTGGACCAAATTCAGCTTTCTGTCGATCCCAGTCTGATTGCATCAACGATGAGGACTCGATGAGTCGACCTTGCTTTTTAAGCTGACGAGCGAGCTGGTTTCGGGTTCGGATCGTGCGCTCGTCATCTTTGCCTAAATCCTTGATTTGTGCCATGAAGTTTGTTTTGAGGAGTCGGACTGCACGGTCGTGGTGCTCAAACTTGGATAAGTGCTTTACTAGACTGTGTAGTAAGGATAAAGTTCTGGTATCATACGGGCCATGTTTTCGTCGATTTCGTTCGTAGATCTGCTCGTAGATTTGTACTCCAGAAGAAAATGGAAATTCTGTTACTAATTCAATTTTAGTTTCCAAAACTTCCTGAATTATCTCATTGTTGACAAAAGGTTGCAAATTTAATCCGAACGCCCAAACTTGATCGCGTATACACCAGGTGGTTCCTTTTTCAAGACCATGACACAATTTTTCTGCATATGTAATTCCTGTACCATTACTTATCATATGTTTCATGCGATTCTCTTGAATTAATCGATGAACAATAAGCTTTTTTCCTCTTTTCTGAACGAGTGACAAGCCAGTAAGTATCTCAACTCCTGGCTCTAAATGGTCCCGTTCATACGCTGATTCGTCGGTCACCGTGTCAATTCGTCGCATAATGTACAGAAATACTTCAATTCTAACACCATCTGAGGAAAAGAAAGCCAGCACATTGAGCAAATGTACTGCAAAGGTTCCACTAGCACCATAGGCACTTTCCAGTTTCTCAAAGGTTTTGACCCACAAACTTTGAACTTTACGATGCGCGTCATTCTCGTCGTCTGGTTCGATGGAAACGAGTGGCTTATTCGTCACAAATTCCTCCACAAATTCCATGATCGTGTACGATTTGCCAGAAAGTCTTCGAGCTGCGAGCATACTTATTAATCCAGTTGCACTCTCAATGGCGATTGGCAAATAATCGTAATAATCAGCAAGCATTTCCCAATTTTCACCCACGTCACTAATTTCAGCCATTTTCAACCGCCCAATAATTAAACATTTGCAATCATTAAGAGAAAGGTTGCCCAGGGGGATGATATCCGTATAAATGGAAATCCTGTCCCATCCTTTTCTGTATCGCGTTGTCACAATAACTTTGTAGCGATTTTTACGGCGAAGTCCGAAAAACGTAGAATTGGAACTCATAGGGGGAGGGAGAAAATGTTGGATTCCATCACGCTTCCCCTTAATATCGCTGTATCCTTCGGCGTTATCAAAGACTAGGATCGTCGGATGCTCACAGAGGGCAGCATATATTTCTTCAATTTGAGATCGGGTGAAACTTTGGATTTTATCCAGCTGTTCGTCGGTCTTTATGCCCAATCTTTTCGCAACTTCTTTGAAACGCTCCGTCATTGCCTCTTTTGTTTCTGAATCCAGCCAAATCAGGTTTTCGTACCCTGAGCAGTAATTAAAAAGATATTGGACTGCAATGGAAGTTTTTCCAGTCCCTGCCATTCCTTCTACGACGGCGTAGTTGCTATGATTAAAAATGTCCGTGATTTTTCTTAATTCATTTTTTCTTCCAACAAAATTTCTGTTTTCCGGAGGAACACAAACGGATCCAATGGCTTTATGGTTTCCGTAAGCACCCTATTATTTTTAGAGAAGATTAGTTGGGGTGTTCCAGTCATGATTACAGGTATTTAAAAGTTATAAAACGCACCTGGGCAGTATAAAAGTTGATATTCGCATCACCATGGATAATACTTGTCCTAGCCTGTATTCCGATATGGTGAGGACGTTTGGAATTGATTCCTCCCTTGGAAATATATATTAGAACAACGCAACTTAATGTCTCAAAAGTACTTGTATTTGTAAAAGGAAATGAGAACATGGAGTACAAGATGTTTGATGTTAATCATCACTTACCATCCTAACCTACGGCATTGGCAAGACGGAGTGAACCCAACTGAAAAATAAGTACTGAGTTAATTTTCCGTTGCTGCTGCTCTCGGACATAGTACTTGAAAAGAAGTTTGGCAGTGAAATACTGATACGTTTAATAATGTTTGTACTAATATGGATTGGAACGCTGGCTATAAATTTATTTCAAACTAATGCGACAGTTACTATGGCTGACGATTTTGGTGACTAACTGTGGTTATAGATAATTGACGCACTTATCTCAGATAAGGAATCTGAAGGCCTTTAGGAGTTTAATAGGATTCGCGTTTAAAACTGAGACACATCCGGAAAGTTGCAGTCATATCGCAGACTCTTGTTTATAACTCTCATCTTTCTTTCTTTTATTTTTAATATTATTTAACTCAAAAGTTTGTATGTGCCAGCGAGGATTTCGAAAACATTCTATTTTTGAATTTTAAAAATTATGGTATTCAAAATTTATTTCCTGAGAAAAATATTCGTGAACATTATTTTTTTCCCGAACAATCAGTGTATCAATACTCGCAAATATACGTCCTTAGCATGCATCACAGTAGCTACAGAATGTGTAACCGGTTGCGATTAATTAACTTGAACCAGCTTTAGACGTTTTGATAATGATATAATGTACATGCGAGCAGCGATGGGCAAGAAGAGATAGTTACATGCAGCAGACGGCCATAAGGGACGGATATATTACGAAGAGCGGTATCCGAAAATGTTTTCGGGTCCAGCTGTGAACCTGCTTTAGCTTGATCATAATTGAAGAAAGCAAATTCAATGGACTGATGTGAAAATATTTGGGTAGTTTCAAGTTTAATGATTTTATTAATTCATGTGAGTTACAAATCATTGAGGCAACAATCTTCTCAAGATTTTTCCGGACGCACTCCGTGGAATAATCTCCAAGAAATCAACTCCACCCTTTAACTGTTTATAATACGTCAGTTTGTCCTCCAAAAAGGTTTTAATGGCTTCATGCTGTCAAATCAGAGTTTTGGCGAACTACAAAGGCTTTAGGTACTTCTCCGTCACTTGGATGAGGTACTCCAGCCACAGCCACATCTTTTACTCCAGGAAGTTTCCTCAGGACATCCTCGATCTCTTCTGGAGATACCTGTGACATGTTAGTAAATATATAATGTAAATAATTGAGTTAACTATGTATTTTGCCATTTTCTGAAAATTCTGAAGTTATTACTGGCTACTTACCTGGAATCCCTTGACCTTAATTATGTCTTTGATCCTTCCGGAAATGTAGAATAACTTATGTTCGGCTGTAAAGTAACCCAAATCTCCAGTGTGAAGCCAGCCGTCTTGATCAATCATGAGCGACGTTGCTTCCGGCCTTTTGTAAAACCCCTTCATCACCTAAAAGAAAAACAGAAACTTCAGAACTTCTCAATTATATATTCCAAACGGTTATGATTGATACACGCGAATTTAGCGGATTAAGTAAACTTACAGTTGGTGATCGCAAACATATTTCTCCAGCGACTCCAGCACCAACGGATTGCCCTGTTGCTAAATAAATCACTTTTGCTTGAACAGTGGAAGAAACAGTGCCAACGGAAGATCGACTACGATCGATTAAGTCCTTTGGTACCAAGAATCCAAGAGCATTTGATTCCGTTAAACCGTAACCCTCTATAAAATTAATGTTTCCTCCAGTTTTGCAGTGGAAGGTGTCGATCAAAGTATTTCCACAAGGCGCTCCCCCACATGTAACAAGCCTGACACTTGTAAAATCCTTCTTTGTCAGTTTATCGCTTGACGCGAGGAAATTCACAAGAGGTGGGACCAAACCTAGAATTGTTGGCTGAATTTCAAAAGGACACACATGATCAAACTAATTAACTACACTTGAAAAATGTCTAAAACTATGTAAAAACGCGATTCTTACTCGATGATCCTGCAGAGCTTTAATGAATAACTGTGGACTAAATTTTTGCATGGTTACTTCGGTGCAACACTGATTGAACACCGCCATCAACATGCATGTGAATCCATAAATATGGAAAAAAGGCAAGGAGTGCAAAATGATGTCACTGGGATCCCAACCAAACATTAAAGAATACGCCATCACAGCACCAACGAGATTATTGTGCGTTAGCTCCACCCCCTTGGGCCTCCCTGAGGTCCCACTTGACCAAAATATTATTGCTGTGTCATCCCCTTGTCCAATGTAGTCTTGATTGGCTTGATCAACTTCTGGTAGACTTTTCCCCTCTTGGATTAAGGCAAAGTAATTGCTTGTAGAATGAGTACCAGCTCCGTCAAATGTGCTGCCCTCTGTCGGCACTTGTCCAACGAGAATTAGCTTCTTCACACACGAAATGTTTAAAAGATTGTCTAAACCTTGAGATGCGGATGGGAGACAAATTAAAGCTTTGGCTCCAAGCTCTTGGACAAGATCAGTTATTTCATCTGCAAACAAGAAAAATGACATGTAAGGTATCCAAGTCTTTCTGCGAAATACATGGTGCGATGTTTCTAAATATTTTGAAAACAATTTATCCGTTGCCCAAACTACCACAGTCCGGTCCATCGTATGTGAAACGTACCGATTTTAAGTAAAGGATTGAAACATGAAGGAATAATCCCACGACGAACTAGACCTAGGACGATGGGAAAATATTCTCCACAATTTGGGAGGAGGATGCCAGCAATTTCTCCTTGAAGCAATCCGAAATTAGAGTTTTGGTGCAGGAATCGCGAAAAGCATTCCGCTTGATCCAAAATTTCTCCGCGAGTGTAGCGAGTCCCTGTTGTTGCACAAATCTGCAAGAGTTCAAGTGAAACATGAGTTGAGCTAGTTTTTTAGACTGAAACTCCACAGTTTAACTTAAGAGTAATATTGTTGCTTACAATGAATGTTTCTTGCAATCGGTTCTTGGAGCGGAAGAAAAATCTCGCCATGTTTTCACCGCTGGGTGGCTCCGTCTCTGGAAAATCAGAGTAAACAATGTTAGGATCCATTTTCATAATTCGCGAATTCTTTGGTTTCAGATTCCTCGTCCAGATCCGTTGATCATGTGTTCAGTTTGAAATGATAAATGTTGATGGACCCATAGATAATGATGGTGTGACGGTTGTCAGAATTAGTGAAACGGTTTTATACTTGCAGCAAAATGTGTGCAATAAGTACAGGCTCATTAGGAAAAAGATTCTCTGTGCAGGTTCTTGGGTTAACTCTTTTATAACTTCTTTTTAAAACCACATATGAATAGGATAACTATAAACGAGTCAAAAAATAAAAATCTACCAGGATATTCATTACTAGATTAAGGTTCTTGATGAGAATCAAGTTTTGCTAGTGCAATAATAAACTCTTTATTCAATTAGCGGTTAAATGTTGCCTGTTTTCCTCAAGTTCTCCGGTATCAGTATGCAGAAAACTGCAATTTTAAAGCAACTACATTCCCTATGTTCGTGGATGCAAGATGTCATTGCATGGTAACAAGGGCCACATCGGCATGCCTGCCGTCAAACAAAATAGAGATAGACGATTCCCAGCATGGAAAGTGCAATGTGAAAACTCGTTTTTATGTGGAACCTGAATGCTAAATCATTGACTTTGTTGCTGAGGCTCAGCCGTTCTGTATTTATCTGAATGAACTTTTCGTAAATTCCGAAGGAGCTACCATTGAGCTTAGCTCCTTAATTGCAAAGTAGAAAAAAGACAGTTGTCATTTTTATTTAGTTTACAGGAGAATGAATAAGTTGTTTCGTAACTTTTCCAAAACCAATTAAGTTTGCAGACATGAATGGAAGAACCGGATTTTTCTAATGAAGTTTCGTGTTGAAATCGGTTGTTTACCAATTATTTTACGTTTAAAATAACTAGTTCTCTATTTTAATGCACATATGTAATCGAGAGTATTAGGTATGTACTAGATCAAATATTATATAATGACAGACATCTCAACCAAGCCAGCAGCTGACGTGCTCCGGCCGGTTCCGAGATTCCACCTACGATCTGTCATTACTTAAAACTATTATCACAATATTTATGAATATGGTTGCTTACAGTTTGATTTGTATGTTCTTGCCATTTTTAGACTCCTTAAAGAGGAATGATATCGGATTCGAAAATATTTTTAAATTGCACATCTTTCGATCTAGTCGGATAAATTAAATACTAATTGAAACATTATTAAACTGGAATAAAGACATGCTAACATATAAATTCTCTAGCTTGAGCTTATGTTTCCGTTGTTCCTAACATAATTACTACCTTATAATAATCCCTGCCAGTTTTAACGTCTCACCAGTAGTTTGACGGAGTGTTACCTCAATTACTAAGAAGCCTTACTACGTAAATCTTAGCGTGCATTATATTAACTTATACTAGTTGTAATGTATTAAGGCAGGAAGGTTACGTACATGTTTGCCGTTCCTCGTAGTGTAAATGTAATTTGGTTAAAATTCGGTCGGAGATCAAATAATTCCGGGTTTAACTCAGGTCTGTATATTGAATGCCGAAGACAGCTAGAAAGCTGCAGCAAATATTTTTATTCTCCGAAATCTCACTTTCCCAAAACTTCTACACAGTAAACCAGGGAGAGAGAGAAGAGATGTGAATTCAAGAATCCTCCGGAACAGACAGACAGTTTCTTCTTCTTTCTTCTTCCCCACATCTCATCTCGCTCCTCTCCTCTTATTCTAATCCTTTACATTCGGATATATTATATATATAAATTCCAAACCTTGGCGCTGGTACATACTTACTTTCACTGTATCTTATTTTACTTATCTCTATTTTACATATTATTCCCTTCTTCCTCTTTCTCTGTCTGCTCGTCTTTCGCAGCTTTCAGAGATTTTCTCTTATTCTCTATTTTACATCATATCATTTAACCCCCACTAGCACGAAATTTCACGTCCTCGTGAACTAGGTCTTAGTTGAACCGCCGCTATCTAATTTAGCTTTGTATTCCGCCGCTAAACTACGATAACTCATCAGCTCAGCCACTGTCTCCGTATATAATCGTTGCTTCTTTGTAGCGTCTAGTGTGGCCTGAGCACAACGTTCGTTGGCTAGTTTTACTTCAACTTGTTGCCGTTGCTTGTCTATCTGCAGCGTTTTCACCTGTGTCTGTAGCTGCTGTTTTTCTGCTTCAAGTGTCTTTACTTGCTTCCTAGTCTCCTCGTAAACGTATTTAAAGTTAATGACGGACCGAATTGTGTTTTGTTCAATAAATGAAGCCCAAAATGTGGACTCATAGTAAGATCGGTCTGCTAAATCCCCGAAAAAGGTGAGTAAGGAGTTTTCTTTGGGTCTAGTTTGTAATTCGAATCGGATTGCAATTAAAACTTCAAGCAACTGTGGGCCTCCTGTGAGTATAAATGGCATCAAATTCTGATCCTCTGACATAAGTTCTAACAAACAATCCGATTTGGGCTGAGGATTTGGTTTGTCTATCCAAGAAGCTAAAGCTTGTAGAACCTGCTCTTGATCATGGAGCATTTTAAAGTACACAACGTATCGTGCTAACAGAGAGTATCTACATATAAACTTGTTTCCTATTGTTCTATGAAACTTGGCACAGTATTTCTTAAATGTTTGAAAGCAAGGGATTTCAGAAACAGTATAAATTTCGAACAGTTTTTTATACTGGGAGCGGAGAATGATTGTACCATGGAAACATTCTTGTGGGTGGTCTTTAATAGGTTGAAATACACTTTGAACGGGGGTGGGCAAAGTTTCAAACGGCGTGACTTGTTTAAATCTGTCATACTTTAAACGAAATGACCGTTTACCATACTTGTAATTTTTAAAATTAACTTGATGTATTGGAGGGAAGGTCGAATCGTGGCTGGGATAGTTAATTTCAGTAGAGGATACATTTAATGCAGGATACAGTGGTGTATATGGAGTGATGATTGTCGTTGTTTCTTGAGGCGGATAGATTACTGAGGTGGTTCCGGGAAAGGGCTGAAGATTTTGGATTTGCGGGTACAGGGAATGATGATGGTCTGATGAAGGGAAAGACGGATAAATTATTGGTTGATTGTCCTGGGTAGAGGGATATGGTCCTGGGATGAAGTAAGGTTGTGGGGGTGGTTGATACGACGTAGATGAAACTGAGGGAAGGATGATGTCCTGGACTGCATACGTTACTTGCTCGTTCCTACAAATATTCCAATTATAATTAATTACTTATGCCGAAACAGCATGTTCTATCTGGCTTGTAATGCCGATTCATGCTTAATACTTATTTATTCGCATCGAATCAATACGTTTTATATCTCATGCTACTATTTATATACTCGCAACGAAACATTGCGTTCGTAATGGTAATTTGTTATACCAGGTATTACACAAGCTCTTTAACTTAAATGGCCTTAACTTTACTCTGACAGTAGTCATAATCCGCAGTAATGTAATCTATTCTACCATAGTAGTGTGTCACAATATTCGTAGAAAGATGTAAAAACACATATTGCAGAAGATGGCAAAGTATGATTATTGTATAAGCCTTAAAAGCGCTAATTCATATCGCTGCTACTAATAAGTTATGGCCATTTGTATGGCATGGTTTTATTGACAACCCCGAGATTAAACAATTTGGGCACGCTTAGGTGGGGATAAATGACGAGGGGCATATCTAGCACGTTTGGGTTGGGTGAGAGGGATCGCTTGTTCTTGTTCTTCAAGTTCTCTCACTAATGTTCGGGAAGGAGGGGCGATTAATTGGGTTCTGTTACGACGACATATAAACCTACAAATCATACCGAGTACAAATCTGCGGTATGTAAACAGTACAAAACCTACCGCGAATAACACGCATGCTATTACAATACCTATTACTATGTTAATGAAGATGGACTTGAAGGGGCTTAAAATAACATTTCGCATTGAAGCAATTACTTTAAGAATATCCGGCCGAGTCTGGTAATATTCTGGTGCTTCAGAGAATACTTTCTCTATTGTTGCTCGTTGCTCTATTGCTTTTAACATTGATAAGAAACTGGATGTATCACTAAACTCATTTTTAGAATAGACTCCGTCCGAACCGAAGACAATATCGGGAAGGATAGTTACATTTTTCAACCCGATTTGGGGAAATGGCATAGTTGGTAAATGTGTTAAAAGTGTCTGGTTTGTTAAAATAAGGTAGCGATTCTCACCTATCTTAAAGTACGTACTACGGTCACGGCATTCCGTTTTCCTAATTGTAGCAGGGTCTATTATAAATCTATCTAATGGGCTTAGAAATCCTTCGTGACGTTCAAAACCTAAAAGGTATTCTATTTTTGGGTAATCATAGCATTGTGTCTCCTCATGAATAAACCTATAGCGATTTACTTCAGCGCATTGGATAATCTGAATTGCGTCGCCTAATAATGACGCTTTAATATTGGTTTGCTGTAAATAAGTTGAAGCTAATAAGTAAGGAAATCCCTGCACTGCCAAACCTCTTAGTACGTTAAGCATGCGCATGTTTGTGGCGCACAGATTCATATGTATATTTTGTATCTCATACGTTAAATTAGATTTTAGTACAGAATACAGATATTGATTAACTCCATTCAAGTGGCTAGTGGGACTGAATAGAGGTTTATTAAGGGCTGATAGAACGTGTGATTCATGTAAAATTTCTGGTTCTTCCCTACGGGTTCGCTCAATTACGGGATTCGCAAGTTTATTAAATTCGGCTGTTGTAACGGTAATATTATCAATTTCACCGGTTCTTGATTGAGTGAGATAAACTCCTTGTGCAGTCTCCAATAATACTTTTCCACATGCGGGAACCGCTTTCAAATTTGTGAAGGCTACTGTCGCAGAAGGGCAACTAATAAGAGGTTTTGTTTGCAAACAACTAAG
This sequence comes from Sminthurides aquaticus, assembly GCA_906901655.1. Classification (NCBI taxonomy): domain Eukaryota; kingdom Metazoa; phylum Arthropoda; class Collembola; order Symphypleona; family Sminthurididae; genus Sminthurides; species Sminthurides aquaticus. Next base: position 4,448,990 of record CAJQTT010000005.1, on the reverse strand, counting down.
TTCTGTATGCTTAACGTATCGGCAAGTAGAAAAAGCAGATTTCTTCCAAACTAACCAACCTCTGTCTGTCTGGCATTTGCCGGAAGTTATATAGCAAGAATCTAATAATTTAGAAGTGCTCTGAATATAGTCGTTGACGGGGTCTACCACTATGGTCGTTCTGATGTAATAATAATTAGTGTAATTTATTTCGCGGACTTGTAACCATGCATAGTCAATATCTAACTCTATATTAGTACCGTGATAATTAGGCTGAATACGTTTAAATGGAATGCCATTAGGTGCTTCATGGGTACGCATAATTTCGTGTGCAAGAGTTGAATTGATAAAATTGGGTCTATGATTTCTAATTATCTTTTTGCCACCCCAAAAATAAAGCATTTTAATTTTTTCCGTATTGACACTAAAAACTTCATAAGCTGGCACGGGGGGAACCGTTAATTTAGGATACCAGGTAGCGATTTGAATAACTGAACTCTCTTCGGGATTATCGGGTAAAATACAAGGTGTTACCGTGGGAATGGCCATCTTTATACCTTCTTTGACATTTAGGCAGTGAAACACGGGAATTTGTTTTTCATTAAGGGTATTAAAATAAGCGAATACTTCTGCATCTTCTTCCGTAGTATGGTTAACTTCAGCTTCAGTGAAACAAAACAAAATCGTTACCAGAAAGAATAGAATCCTGAAATATAAATTAACAATTAGCGGAAGTTGGTGGGCGAATACTTAGAACTTGTTGGTTTTCCAACGAAACATATCCTATACGTATTTTATTCTCATAATCCATAGCTATCTGAAATACTCCTGGACAAGATTCATAAGGAATTGTCGTATATGTCCATACTTCATCACATATCTGAAGGGTTGAAGATGGAGTCAATTGCATACGATAATGAAATTTGTGGGGCCGGGTGATCAGAGGATCGATGTGCATTCTACGATTAAAGAAATTCTGGGCTGAAAGTTGTATATTCGTAAGAGTGTTAACAAGAGAAGTAGAAGCTGGGGCTGTTTGTCGCCTGCGTCGGGTATGTGAAGCTGCCGACAATGTTATCCAGTTTTTAATTAGATTAGTCCGGCTATCTGAATGGCGTCCACTTGAGTATTCGTCAAATTCTTTATGTTGTTCTCCTAGAGGAGATAGAATCAAAAAGGGAACATCCTGATCTGTGTTGATTTTGGTATGAATTATATCATCTAATTCTGGACAAGCGAGAGATTGATTTTTTATAGTGCATGTAAGCGGTTGATCTAACATGTTCTGGTAAAAGGAAATATTGGAAGGTGGAAAAATAATTGATCCGAATTCTGGAGTTACACAGGTACCATCGGTGACCCTACAGTTTGGAAGCTGGCTATTTAAGTCTGAGTATATGTATGGGGAAGTAGAATTTACAGAAACAGTAGTTTTCAGGATGTAGTAGTTTGTGACTCGAGAACCTGGTTTCCCTTCAAGAATGACATTGTTAGTTTGACGAGAGCCGTCAGAATTTGTCGTTAGTTTTTGCCCGGATGGCGCTCGGTTTCGACGTAACATATAAGAGCATGCCGCCGGACCTACGAATTGAAAGGTATGGGTGAATTTAGTTTCGGGGTCAAAAGCTCTATGAAGTGCGTTAATTTTACTGGAACGACCCAAGCACTCCCATCCTACAGTGGAAATACGGTATGTCATATTGGTGTACCGAATGAAAACAAAGTTAAGAGGGTTATAGGGATCGGATGTGTCGGATTTCATGTCAAATGTGATATTTTTGAGAACGTTTCGACAGATAGTCAACGGAGTTGATTTGCGAGTTAAATCCTCCAGACGGATATTAGGTATCTCCTCTGGATGTCCAGAGAATTCATAATTATAGGTTTTTCCCATCACCGCGGAAGTAAGAAGAATGGAAAGAAGAAGAAGAGCCAGCCTGTAATGATAATTATTCTGCATTAGAATGAGGATGCGGAACTATTTCCCGTAATATAATGTCAGAGACTGATTGTAAAGAGAAACAGGGGTGATTGCGATTGAATCTAATAGCATCTGATTTACTTCGAATTATTGCTAAGCGAATAAAGTCTTTGTATTCGAAAATGACTGCGTAATGGGGCAAACAATTTAGAACAGAAGATGAAATTAGATTCCACGAATAAACGTCCATGCAAACATTAATATCAAGTAAGCCGTGATGCAGAATAGCTTGGTAAAATTGGTCAGGAAATATAGTGTAGTTCTTAGCGAGAGAAGGGACTCTACGAATATCATTTAGTACACTCAAGTTAGAAAATAGTTCTGGATAACTAGCTCGTAGTTGTAGCAGTACAGTACGACGCCAGGTAAGGGTGTCTTTTGGTGCGTTTAACGGATAATGCTTGCCGTTGGCATCTACAAACGGAAGATAGTAGGATAAAGGAAAATGAGGTTCTAAAAGAGGTGGATATTCCATAGACATACTTGGATACATGCGACGATTTCCATCACGTTTTTAACGTAGTGGAAAGCGAAGAAAAGAGTCATAGGCGCTTCTATATAGTCCTGATTGGGCGTCCGGAATTGTTAATGATTCAAATGCTTCAGATTGTTTAAGCTTAATTTTTCGAAATAAACAGTCTGTAGGAGCGTCAGCCAAATACTCTAATGCGTCAAAGCTGTCTGAGGTTAACCGAGTGGAGGTAATTGAACAATTAATTGGAATTTTCATGGACTTGGCACACGCCCGTAGTCTCGAAGCATCCCATATTAGAAGATTATGAGTGTTTCGTATGAAACCGGTATTTGCAACTGGAGGTTCTCTAAAAAGTCCGTCCGAAATTACCGTATCACCCGGTTTTAGAAAGACTACACGAGCTTGCACGACTATTGTAGTACGCTGTTCGACATAGGAGCCGTTGGGTAAAGAAAATGTGTTACGCATGTATGATTTAAATGCAGGATACGGGCGTCCGTCTGGGCTAATGGTCGTATTAATTAACTGTTTAGATAAATGCAGGCAAGTCCTAAAGTCCATATGTACTGGTCTAAGATCTCCCGGCGCTACAACAGGATTTCTGTGGATTCGGTGAGTTGAGTTTAAGAATGCGTAGCGAGCTACTGTATTAGATACACCACATTCATAACCACGCACGCCGGCAATAAAATCGTCGGTGTGCCAATAAACGGAGACGATGGACTTTCCCGTCGTAGAATTGTAGTATGTATTATAATTGAGATTTGTTAAATACGGTTGACAGAACTGAAAGGGCTCATCTTGAATGGTGACATTAAAATCAGAAAGGTTTAAGTAAGAGTATGCATTCTGGAAGTCGATACTATCATTACGCGAATGTTGCGAGTAAAGAATTGAGCCGATGTCCCAGTGATGGAATAATTGAAGAGCCAGCAATGGTAGACGGTTGAGAAGCGAAAGAAAATATGGATACCAGACCTGCCTGCAATGATTTAACGAATCAGAAAACCAGCGGAATCAATAACAGGTGCATGAAGATAATCAGAATCCGGAATAGAAATAAAACGGTGAGTTGTGCAGTTAGGCTCTTCTGCGTTGTCGACAATACGCATAGAACGGTGATGCAGAAACGCAGTTATGATTTGATCATTCAAGCGGTAAATGATTGGAACAAGTCGCGTGCAGTTTATTTTTGGTAGTACTTGATAAAAGAATAGTCGCATGCAATCTTTCAGAATCAAGTGTCCTTTCTGAAGGTCTGCTTGATAATTATGAGTCTTTTGTAAGGGAGCCGTAAAGTCTGTGGACATTTTAGACGTGAGAAATTGAAGAGGTGTGATAATGTATGGCTCTATGATTTTTGTGGTTGCCTTCTCCCATGCGTATTCGTGCACTTGATTAATCTGCAAGGAAACTCCTCGTATGACATAGTCATTTTCTCGAATGAGATCCAACGTAGTGCAGTTAATGTCAGAATAGCGGAGAGTACAGGCATTTGGGGTCTGGAGATTCTGGAGTGCTCTAGCCACTCGGCTGGTTTTCCAGACGTACGTTGTTTGATTATGATTGCAAACCCCATCGGATATATTACAGGATGTTTGAACGTTTCCAATCCACACTGCCTCCATATCTTGTTTGTACTGCAGTTGAATAGGCTCAATTCGGTAATTTACAAGTGTATAGGAGCTAGACTGAGCAGTTATAGATGGTGGCGTTTCCATGTTTGTGTAGAACCCTGAATGAACTTCTTTCATCGGAATTCCGTCTTTTGTACGCTTGTTTTCTGCGTAATACAAACAGTCTTCTTCATTGATAGTCAACACTGTATCCGTATAAAAGTCTACTCGTGTGAAATTTTCTAACGTGCGTGATTGATATTGTGTGGAAGTTGCATGACAGGAATGAGCCTCAAAAGAAAGAATAAATGTAATGGCGTCCCAGAAATAAAACAACGTTGTAGTATTCCCCTGGTTGCGTAATGTAAGCCCATCTTGAAATTCTGTATCATCGTTTTGAATAAAATCCAGATCAGTCAATCGGTTTTGACACAGCTCTATGGGAAGCATGTTTATCTGGACTGCAGGAAGTATACGAGTTGCTGCTACCCCACTGGTCCGCATAATTGCGAGAAGGAATATGATTCCGTACCTAGGAAGATAATTGAAATTAGTTACTGTACTTCGGATTTGGTTTCTTTATTCGACCATAACGAGATTGGTCCAATCTAGTGGGAGGAGAATTTGAAATAGATTCCCGTAGCGTAGATGGATCTTCGGAAACACGTGCTGGATTTTCTATTGTCGAGTGAATTAAACTCGATGGTTGTCCTACGGAACTTTGGAGACTATTATTACTCGTTGTAGCTATTACTGGAGGACTCTCTGGAGGAATAATTACTTGATGCGGCGTTGGGGCTGCAGTCCCCAATGCCGTGCGTAACAATTCGATCGAAAATGGCGGTTGCACATTGTTTACAAATAACTTACAAACGACGAGAGCATAATACACTACACGAGGATTATTAACAATAGGCAGTAGCTGACGGAGTTTGCGAACTAAAATCATAGGTGGTTGCGTGCAATTCGTTACATACGTTGGATAGGCAAGCAATCTGAGAGCTACTAGATTCGAAGCTAGTGCGTTGTTTTCCGGGCGAAGGTGGAACACAATATTTAAAGCGACGTGCTGGGCGAAAATATAGCGAAGGATATGTAATTGTGTTTCGGGATCTTCTTGAACTAAAATTAATTTCATCTCTGGAAAAATTCTTCCACTCTGATCGGTAATATGTACCGTGTATACGGAAAAATCGTCTATTAATGCATCTTTCTTCACTTGAAAGTCCATGCGCAAATTTGATTTCTGAGGATTTATCCAAGTAAACTCCTCGTCAAAACTTCCGTGCACAGAAGATGACAACACAACATTTAATCCCTGAGACTTACTAGCACTCAGGAACTGTGGAATTGTCCTCTCAACACCAGTTGTACTCAACGTATGAAATTCACTACATACGGGAATTAAAGATGGGACCGTGTCCACCAGCTGGTCTTTCGGAGGATATCTCTCCATGAGACGGTTCAATTCCTCAAAAGACAAACAGCTGATCATTTCCTTGAAATGAGTTTTATATTCTATCTGCGTATATACATCTTCAGTGTCTAAATCCAAGATTTCACAATCACTAAAATAGGGTTTTAACTTCCTAAAATTTACAACACTAACTCGGTGTGTCTGTAGATTTCGAACACAATATGTTCCGGGATGTGGAATATCCGTGACTTGGTAAGGACGGTACCATAGGGCTTGAAACTTGGAATATATACCGGATGGAACGTGGGGATTATGAACCATAACTAAATCTGACACTTTGAATTGTTTATCCGCCAGTTTAGCATTTTGCTTATCCTTTTCTTTTTGGTGAGCCGCTAAAGCGTTTCGTCGAGCTTTTGCGCGGAGTTGTTGGGCTTGGTCCAGCGTACGTCGCGTATTTTCTGTGATCACAGGTACGTCCAGAAATATGGGTGGTCGTGGTGCTTGGTTGAAAACGATTTCATATGGGCTTAGGCCCATAGAACTATTTACCTGCTTATTACTGGCCATGGTAACAAGAGGTAACAGTTCATCCCATTTTTCTTGAGGTACAGGCTGGATGAGCATTTTCAAAGCATTCTTCATTGTTTTGATGCCGATTTCACTAACTGAATTCCCTCGAGGTTGATATGCGCTACTATTAATTATCTTAAAATCCAAACGCTTAGCTAACAATTTGTTCATTTCTGACGTTAAGGAGAGGGCGTTGTCTGATAATAGTAGCTTGGGGGGACCGGTGATGGCGAGCACATGCTGTAACAGCCATTGCGCGCACGTTTCGGATGTTAAATTCGGCAAAGCCCCAGAAAAGATGAATTTGCTAAAGAGGCATACAGCGACAATGCAGTATTTATTCTCCAGTCTCGTCAATGGAAGGGCTGCTGTGGTGTCCCATGAAATAATGTCGAACACGTTTTCTGGAATCGGTAACATACTAACTGTTCCCGACTGCACTCCGTAGAATCGTTTATTTTTCATGCAGGTTTCGCATTCGCGTATAACTTTAACCACATATTTAGCTAACTTGGGAACATAGTACTTGTCCTTCATAGCTGTGTAGATACCATAGAATCCTCGGTGAATCGATGCAAGATGATACTCTTCAATAACTGAATCACGAATAGATGCAGGAAGTACAGTACGTACCCTCCCATTGTCTATACGCACTAAGATCTCATCCTTTACTTCGTAAAATCTCACTGGTATTTGATGCGCAATTCGAACTAATATTCGTCGAATGAAGGTATCTTCTTGTTGTAGCAGTATCAGGTCTTGAGCTTGCAGAACATATATAGGTTCAATGCGATGAATAAGTTGATGTTCTTCGGGCATCTTGGAATCAGGAGGGGGATTGTCAACTTCTTCGTAAAATAAGCGTGATAAACTGTCGGGAATCAGGTGAGCTGCGGACTTAGTATATACCATATCAAATGAATATTCCGAGAGAATTAACTTCCATCGTACAAGTTTCTTTGAAGTCGGCGATTTATCTGAGGCAAGAGACAATAGAGCCGTATTATCAACCACAACTTTGAAATGAATCATATGTATATAATTATGATACTTAGTAAGCGCATAGCACAGAGAAATGTACTCCCGCTCATAAGCACTGAGGCATCTTTCTGTCTGTGATAGTGTTCGTGAGTCGTATCGTATAATACGTTTATGGCCCTGCTCATCGAGTTGTATTAAGGTGGATCCAACGCTGTAATCGGAACTATCGGTATGAACTTCGGTCTGACGCTCTACTTTGAAAAATGCCAGAACTGGAGCGGTCGATAGTTTATCTTTCAGAAGTTCAAATGCTTCTTGATGTCTGTTTTCCCATCGAAATTTGACTCCTTTCTTCATTAACTCCTGCATCGGTGCGACGATGTGACTATGTTGAAAGATGTGGCGACGTACAAAACTAGCACATGCTAAGAAATGCTTGAGTTGACGTGTATTTGTCGGAACAGCAATTTTTCGGATTGTTTCGATTCGATCCGGACAAGCAGCCAGTCCGTTCGCGTTGATGATGACCCCTAGTATTTTAATTTCAGAATATGCAATTCCAACTTTCTTTGAATTAACGGTGATTTTGAATTCATCACACCGCCTTAGGAAAAGTTCTAAGTTTCTTGCAAGTTCTTCGAGGGTATTTCCGAGCACAGTTACATCATCCATAAAGAAGGAAAGCACTTTATTGGCACGTAGGTCACCGAAAACATCTGTCATCATTTTACAGTAAATACTCGGTGAGTTGATGAAGCCAAAAACCAAACGTTTGTATTGTAACATTCGTAAGCTGTCGATGTCTTGGAAGGCAAAATACTGTCTACTTTCTTCCGGCACAACAAGTTGAAGGAATGCCCGACTAATGTCCAACGTGGCATAATATTTATACCCTGCTAACCCTTCAAGGACTGAGTCAGTAGATTCCAGAATTTGAGGGTACGGTCGGATTAATTTATTCAACCTGGACAAGTCTAAGCACAATCTTGCACTACTTTCGACTTTGCCCCCGACTGTTCCATCTTTTTGGCGATGTCCAGAGCGGACAACGATGAGGTTGGATCGGTATGGAGAGTCACAATATTCGACTAATCCTTCGTCTAATAATTTTCTAATTCCTTGTCGAATCTCTTCTTGATCCGCAAAACTGTGACGGTAGATCGGACTGACATGGGGACGATCATGGGGGAGGGTTTCGATGGGAGGAACAGTATAATTCGCTGCTTGTAAAATTTTTCCGGGACGACTAAATACAGCTTGATACTTGTTGAGAATTTCAATGAACGTTTGCTTTGCTTCCGAAGGTATCTGAGGATTTATCATAGCAGTAAAATTAATCGATTGGTTATCTTGGACACTAGCGTTTTGAATGTAGCACAACTCTCTTGCTTTGTATCTAAACGCCGTAGCGATATACGCATGTTTGGGAATTAATATCGGTAGTTGACTATTGTTATACACTTGAACTGAGTTTTGTAAATTGTTTACATATTCAAGGGACTGTTTTTCAAAGGATATCACCGCAAAGGGATCAAGTAGCACAGGTGATGGAATGTATAAATCCTCACAAGTCGTTACCGTTGGACAGTAATAGTTTAATCTGGCTCGTCCTTCTGCGGGAATGACTATAGTTCGGCAGTTCATAGTGATGATGATTTACAGCGTCCTTGATAACACGGGTATGATGGATTCGTTCTCCTGAAGGTGAGTCACAGACGATGCACAACAGTTCGCCTGTTTTTAACTCAATTCGCTGGTCCTTTATATTGATACAATCTACATATTCAAGAATAAAATCTAGTCCCAGGATACCATCCATCGTGGAGTTAGGTACGATGTACAAAGGATGGAGCACCGGGGTACCATTAGCTGTTTTCATTGTCGGAATAACTTTACCTAGCGAAGTAGTCATTTGGGATGATATACCTTTAATCAGAATCGTGGAGGCGTGAACCATTTCCTTTTTGGGCACTAAACGATCTGCTATAAGAGATATCGATGCTCCCGAGTCCAAAAGAAAATGTACTTCCACCCCAAACACTTGGAAAAGTACATAAATTAATAATGGTTTGCACATATTCACTTCTACTATTTGAGAATCAGCCATGTGCTCGCTCAAATGTCCTATAAAGGCTGATTCAGTGGCTGTACGTCAATTATTTCGTGGTCTTCGGGCACTAGAACAGATTCGGCTTGGGTGGCCGTACCCTAAGCAATTAAAGCATTGCATTTGCGCGAACCTTTCAAGCTGCTTCTGGGAGTATTGTTCCGGCCCTACTTGTCCTTGCTGCATGCGGGGAGGCGTCTGTTGCTGTACAAACTGATCGTGATTATTTTGCTGTGGTTGACCTTGGTATTGTGCTTGTGCTGGAATTTGCCCCGGTTGTAGCTGCATTAGCGGGGGTGGGCCTGCAAATAGTTTGCCGTGGGAATCTAACGTTTGATGATTCTGGGGGTGCTGTTGGTTTGCTTGAGGAGCCCCTGGATCACCAGTTTGTCCTTGATTTGTATAGTTAGCGTTGGTTTGAGGTCCATTGTTGTTGTTCCAGTTTCGTCTATTATTCCCATTCCTGGAATTATTCCCTTGTTTGTTGTTGTCATGACCATTCTTCGCAGCCATCTGTATGCCAGCCATTACAAAAGGATTAGTAGATGACTTGGAGTCTAAGGTCGGACGATTTTTCAAAACCGTCTTAGCTTGCTCGTATGCCGTCAAGAATTTTGTTAATTCCTCCAACGTTTGAGGATTCGCTAAGTAAGCCTTGGGTAGAAGCTCACTTTGAAGGCCGTTGAGAACATGGTTTAGAATGGTAGCCTCAGACATTTTCTTGTCTACTCGCAAGCACAGCTTCTGCATGGCATACATGTAAGTGAGCGAGTTTTCGCTCTCTTCTTGTACCCTGGATTGCAAATTGAATTGGTCCATCGCCTTAGAGCTCCCCCCGAAATTATTATTCTCAATAAACAACTTTTCCAATTGGTCCCATGTAAAAGGTGGTAGCCCCTGACGTTCGCGTTCGGCGACTTGATTTTTGTACCAGCTCAGGCATGGGTCCCGCAAAAAACATGCAAAATAACTTATTTTCTGTTTTTCATTCCATTGCGAAGCTGCCGCAATATCCAAAAAGCGGATCAGCCAATCCCTGGGATCCACTGTAGATGATCCGGAATAAGTGTCAGGAGAAATCGTTAGTTTGCCCGAATTCACATATTGAGGCTTCGCCTTAGCGACAGCTTCATCTAGTGTTGAAGTTAAATTAAAGAATCCCATAACCAGCTTTTTTAGCTCTTCTTTTGAAAATTCCTCCACATCATCTGTAGTCGGCGCCGAACGTTGTTTCCCTAAAAGTGTAACTCGGGGCGTATCAGTGAGCGGCTTGGAATCCTTGTGCTGTTCTGAGGAATACTCAGCTCCAAACTTGCCCAATCCCCTGTTGTACTCCTTCTCGAAATCGAAGAGATTCCCTCTATCTTTATTGGTAGCCATGTTAGCTGGTGCCTCTTCTTGTGTATCTGAGTTTATGTCCCGAAGTATGCTTTGAATCATACGTTCCAGAGAAGTGGGTGTGTGAAATAAAACCGGAGATGATCGTTGGCTTGGAATTTCGTTCAACGAACTTTGATCAGAAATGACACTGTCTTCTTCATTTAAATCCCAGTTATCCCATTCTTCTGTCCTTGGAGGATACTCCAGAACAGGTGTACGTAAAATTCCCTTCGGTGTGGCGTTTGAAGTTTCTATGGCTTGCAGATGATCGTTGGATTCACCACTGTATGTACCTGATATAGTAGAATCGTGAGAAGAGACCGACGGAGTTTCGGTGCTAGACGGAATTGTGATTCTGGTGTCCCGCCACAGAGATTTGTTAAAAACTGCTGATGTATTAAGAAACGGATTGTCCTCTGATAGGTAAGGTGCTGAAGGGCGGTAGGTAGATGTTGAGGGAAAAGCTGTAGATTGGGAGTTGTCTATAATGGTAAGGTCAGGCTCAGATTGTGTAAAATCGGCATTAAAATGTAAGGTAGACTCATCCAGAATTTCTAAAGAGTTCAGCGATTGAGTAGAGAAGAAGCAGATGCGTGCGGGTGAGGAGTGATACAATTCAGGGCCTTCTGCATCAACATCTAATGTTGAATCAAAATATGATTGTATGGGCCAACTAACAGCTCTAGAAAATTTAATCCGAAATACAGATGAAGGGTCTACAGAAGCAGCTGGTAGAGGGAGCCTGTAACACCGTGGCTGTGATGATGCAGTCCTACGGGGTGTGCATGTATGAAGGTGAGACATTTGTATACAAGGATGGACTACTCATGTCTGCAGCGTAGCGTATGAATGAAAGCTGTATGTACATTCGGATACTAGCCTGCCTGTGTGTGGGAGAAAGCTCGTAGTGTGTAAGCAGGGAGTCGTGAGGATGTGTGACAATAACTCAGATCCGCCCGGTTTTCCTCATGCACCCGGACGTGAAAGACGGAAGTGTGCAATACAAGAAGGTGCAGCAGCTTAGGCTAGGCCCAGGAAGATGTGCATGGTGCGTAAGCCATTATACAGATCTTTGAAGCTAGTGCAAGTGCATGGAGCTGTGTATACACACGCAATACATTGGACTGAGTTGAAAGAAAAGGACACACTGCAATGTATTTGAGAGCAGGTGGCCCGGCTTATATGCAATAGAGACGACTTGAAGGCAGCGAATATGCGTGTGTAATAGTGCTCATCCTTGCATTGAAATGCGTAACTTCTAGTTGCCTTTGAGCAATCTAACATACGCCGTATGTTCTATAGAGATTTTATGTGGACACCGGTCGCCGGTTATTCCCTTATATCTTTTGAACAGGGCGGAATTTGGAACTTTTGCGAGCACTTTTCTACAGAACTCCTAGGTGGCGCGTCGATTGGCGATATCAAATTAGTTGGTTTCCATAGTGATTCTCTCGAAAAATTTTTAGCGATTTTTCATAATTTTAATTTTTGGAATTTTTAAATTTCGCTTCTGGCTATCATGTAGATCATGTTATTTCCTTAATTTTTGCCTTGATTAATTTTTATGGAATTATGCTGGGTTTAGGAGGAAAACAGGGAAAATAGTAGTGCTGAACGTAGTCAGGCCGTAGAAGGGTGGAGAAGCAGACTTAACTAATGTTCTAATCATTGATTGAGAAGAGGTCATAAAGTTGTCAGAATGCTAATGAGCTAACCCGTCTACATACGTGATTAAGGTTAAAAGGTTCAAGTTTAAAGGGAGTGGCGTCAATTTATGGTCCTGCCAGAAACTTGGCAATAAGGAAGTGCGTTTGTAAACCAGTCACGCATCATGCGAATGTATAGTGTAAAAGTCTCCTGCAGTTGCAGCTGCGGACTAAATACCCTACCCGGAAGAGACAGATCAATAAGGCAGAGGGTAGTGGTTAGAGTACGGAAGCGATAAAGATAACCGGTCATGCGTAGATTTTAACAAGGGTGCGTACGTGACGCGGAAGAGAGGAATGAACTTTAAATTGGCTGACGTGGCGGTTCAGCTTTACGTAGCAACCGGGGTCGCCATTTTGATTTTCCCACAAAATGCTATGCAATTCTACGGTAGTTCGAAATTTGTAGCGAAAAAGCGGGTTAAATACGTCGGAGTTTAAGCATTGAACAAGCTGTACGGGTACGAAGTAACTAGTGCAAAACGCTACTATGTCCATGCTAAATTACGCATAACAGGGAAGGAGCGTGGAAAGACAAACATGGTGAGAATGAAGAGCAATATACCGAGTAAAAGGTAGCAAAATAGGAAATCGCACATTTTGGCAAATTATTTTAGCAAATTAGTCTACAAGCTGAAAATCTTACGACTGAAAGGGCGGAACACACCAAATAATACGCTAACCTTACAGTTTGCGATGCCCTAGTCCTCAGTCGTAATTCTCTAGCTTGAGCTTATGTTTCCGTTGTTCCTAACATAATTACTACCTTATAATAATCCCTGCCAGTTTTAACGTCTCACCAGTAGTTTGACGGAGTGTTACCTCAATTACTAAGAAGCCTTACTACGTAAATCTTAGCGTGCATTATATTAACTTATACTAGTTGTAATGTATTAAGGCAGGAAGGTTACGTACATGTTTGCCGTTCCTCGTAGTGTAAATGTAATTTGGTTAAAATTCGGTCGGAGATCAAATAATTCCGGGTTTAACTCAGGTCTGTATATTGAATGCCGAAGACAGCTAGAAAGCTGCAGCAAATATTTTTATCCTTGATTCTAAATGACATTCATTAAACACTTGCAACCGAGTGCAATGCATTGCAGATTAGCTGAATCTAATGGCAGATTTTCCTGTACTTGATGTCGGAAGAATGCTACCGTTTGCATAACACTGAACTTGTTATGATTTCACAGCTAATCCGTGAATTCCCGGATTTTATCTATAAATGCGATTCGGTACTTCTGATTGTTTGGATGCAGATCTTAGTGATTTTAGTTTGTTAAGTCAAGAGTCTATTCTTAGGCTGGGGTTTCCCGAAGTGTTTGCACACTTTAGCCATTTTATCTCAATGCTGGTTATGGGTATAAATACAACGTAGGAAAAAATTTAGACAGCAAGGCAATTCTTCCTGAAGACAAAAATCAAACACATTTTCCGCATAAGTTTAGAAAACGTCGCTCAAGATGAAATTCGCAATCTTATTACTCTGTGCAGGAGCCGTACTTGGTAAATTTTGAAGAAAAAATCTTTGAAGTTTATGGTCTGTTTGATAATACAATCAATTTTGTGGCGATTTTGTTTACAGGTGCCGAGAATGTTAAAAATCTGGGTCCTAAGTACACCTCTATCTTCGTCGATGGCTCTTCTACCCGGGTAGTTGGAGGAGGAGCAGCTGATGCTGGAGAATACCCGTACCAAGCTTCTATCCAAGTTAGTTTGGGCGATCTTCCAAAATTCCACACTTGCGGTGCGGTAATTATCGACGAAAACACTCTTCTCACCGCTGCCGTTTGCTTCGTTGGCATCGACCCTAGACTTGTTACCGTTGTTGCTGGTGCCCAAAACATCAAGGACCCCAACGAGGCCTCTCAACAGCGTCGCAACGTTGCCAGTGTCAGAGCTCATCCTGCTTTTAAGTTGTAAGAATTGACTGGAAGTTGTGCTTTAAATACGAGTAAGTTTAGTTGGATGAGTCTAGCAATGTATGTGTGATTACAGGGACACTGTTGCAAACGATATTGCTGTCGTCACCGTTGACGCACCGTTTGTGTTCAACGACCGCGTTAACAAAGTAAATCTTCCTACGTTCGAGTCCGTTCCTGTTGGCGGTGGACAGAAGCTTACTTTGACTGGATTCGGAGTTGTGGAAGGTGAGCAGGAATTGCCACCAGTCTACCTCGATGCTTTGCAAGAGCTGGAAGTAACTACCATCACTAACGACGAATGCAGAACAATCTACAAGGATGTTTCCCCATACCCCGTCAACGAGGGTCAAATCTGTGCATTCACAAGCTTGGGAGGAGCATGCAGGGTAATGTTTTGTAAAAGTTATATTGTTCTTCAATTTCATTTGACAAATTTTCGTTCGGTTAGTTAAACAAGTTTCATTTCAACAGGCTGACAGTGGCAGCGCTATTATCTCTACCGATGAGGAAACTGGCGAGCGTACTCTCGTAGGTCTTGTTTCTTGGGGAGAGGGTTGCGCTACCCCGAAAACCTACCCAGATGTTTTCGCTCGTGTCGGAGCCTACTTGAGCTTCATCGAAGGATGGTAAACAGAAGCACTCCATACTTGAGCTTTTGATACTTTAAAAAAATATTCATTCCGGATCGTTTATACAAGCTTATTTTTAAAACACATTGATTGAAATTCATGTACGGATTGGAAACAGATTGAACCATTTACTAAAACCGTAATAAAACTTGATGATCAACTTAGAATCCTTCTACCTTCTGTATATACTGGTCCTTCCCCAAATGTAGAATATATAGCTAATTTTCGGCGGTTAATTAGCGAAAATATCCCGTTTGAAACCAATAAAACCGCCTCGTTCGGTCATGCGTTTAGTGACTTGCAGAGAATCAACGCCATCAATTGTGAGACACCTCTGGAGCACCTGCGGTACTCCAAAGTGTCCTCCGCGTCCCTCCTCCTCTTCTTTTGTCGCCCTGGTCAAGTGAGTACTGACCAGGGACAACTTGGAAAAGAGTGAGGAGGAAGAGAGCAGAGGACGCTCTATTTTTGTATATCTAAGGGACTCCGGTTGACCAAGGGACAGTCTGTGCCCAGAAGTCAACCGGAGCCCTTCACCTGAATAAACCCTCTTTCCATTTCTTAAGTTTTCTCGCTTACCACACAGCCTTCATTTTCTCCCATCCCCTAGCCTTACGGGAAACCCGAATTCGGTATTCCCGTCAGAGTTACCCAGCTTGGGGAACCTCTGCCCAGAACCCAGCTTGGGGGACGGGAACTTCCTGTGGCAAGGAAGGGCTTTCCAAAAGCCGAAAATATACAACCTAACAAGTGGTGGAGATACGCGGTACTCAACCGGAAAATTTTTTTGGGGACGCTGCTACAACTACAAGGTAAGATGGTTACTATTTTTTCTATTTAACCTATTTTGTTCTTCTCTTCTTCCCTCCTTATTTTTCCTACATTCTCTTCTCTCCGACACCTTTCACTCACAAGCAAAGCATGCCCTTTCCCCCCTCCGTAGAAATTTTTCGCGTTCTCCCATCCCTCCCATTGTCTCCCTCATCCCTACGGAAGCTTTATTCCGAAGCATTTTTGCTATATAAGAAGAAATACCCGATACAAATCTATAAACCTTCACTAGAGGTGATATTTGAGCGACGCATATCACGAAAGAAAGATATTCGGTACGAAATCATCCAGTTTGAACGCGCAACAGACTGCAAATTATAGGGAGGAGGTGGGGAAAAGTTTCAGAAAAAAGGAAAAGAGAATGGAGAAGGAGCAAGGCATGCACGCGCCATTTTGAATATATTTCTCCAGCCTGTTTAGTTTAGCACGGGTGTCATGGCGCTGTTTCCAGATCCCATTCTCTTTTACCTTCTCTTTATTTTAAGGTTGTTGTGGTCCTCCGCAACTAGGTCGCCAAGGAGGAGGAGAGATGCAAGGTTGAGGTAGGCGCGCACTAGGGGAGGAAGCGACACAATAGAAGGCGAAAAGAGGCAGGGGACGAGCTGTCTTTGGAGGAGATGATTTTGTCGAAGGAATTCCTGAGTCATTTACAAAACAAGGGAAATGTTCAGGAGGATTTTATGAATTTTACGCTTTTGATCGACTGGAATATAAAGTGAATACCTGTAGCTTATGAAATTGTTTACCTCGGTGATATTGTTTTTCTTCAAATGTGTGTGTATGTATGAATTGGATTATATTTTTGTTTTGGGAGAGTTTTGAAATTTTGGTAGTTTAAAAAGTTTTAAGTGATTGACAAAATCTAGGCTATAAGTTTATTTGCGCGGGTGTTCAGTTATATTCGTGCGTACTGAACATTTATTTTTGTAGTCATTGTTGGAGAGTGAGCACGTAAAAGAGGATGGATAGTTTGTGGGCGTTAGGTGGGAATCATTATTGTTTAAGGAAGAACTTAGTGAGACAATGTTTTACCTGAAATGATTTTTCAAAGCCTCTTCGTACAAAATTCTACTTTAATAATAATGCTTCTTATCTACAATGTTTGAAAAATATAAGTTGTACGTGACGCGGTGATTCCATGCCATGAGTACAAGTCTTGAAACCTATAATTCAAGTGGGCAGTGGGCATTTTGAAAAGAGTTAGTTTGGTGGTTAATGGGAATGAGTTTTGAGAGAATATCTAAATGTTACTCAAACTTCTCCTAAAAAGGGATTGTATGTAGTTAAAGACAGTCTCGGAAATTATCTTGGACTCATTCAGAAATATATTTATTTTCTGAAATCGCTCTAGAATTTATTTTTTTCAAGACGGAATTCTCCTGTATCCGCACACACATTATCCAAACTTTACTTTGTTAGGAGATACTAAAAGGTGTTCTCTCGGGATAATACGTTAGCCATAGCCAGAAGGAGCCACAGTAGAGGTTATCAGCTTTTTGCATTGTTTTTGTTGATTGTTGCTAGCCGCATAGCCCTCGGGGTGAGTTGTTGAGTTCGAGGAATACTATCACCAACTATTCTACACAATCCTTGATTGTTAGAGAGTGCTTAATTGTAATCGTAGTTTACCTGACTCTGATTCACTTTACACATCTTGCCAAAGAAGCTTCATCTTCAATCAGTACGTGTCAATCTCTTTTAGCAAGTATATAGACAAGCAAATATTAGAGCGGATTTGATTGTTATAAAGTAGGTTTCGAAAGTGGAAAAGAATACTCGTGTTACGACGACAGAGATTTACATTGTTTTCTGAATACAAAGCGGCTTCACTGTTCTTGACTTACCGTGTTCATTGTTAATTAAAAGGGAGTAACTACGTTGTTAAATTTTATCCGGTGGATATACTAGAGTCATTCCCGGAGTTATTAATCAGTCCGGATTAGCGTCGCACAAGACAAGAGCCTAGTTAATTGTAAGGGTTTGGCAAATTGTGAGGTGCGGGATTAATAAGAGAAAGGTGATTGTAAGTCAGAGAAGCGCGTAGAGCTGGCTTCTGGGTAAAATCTGTACAACCTAGTAGCAAATTCAGTTAGCTGCGATTCCCTTTTCCCTCGTAATCCTTGCGGTGGATTATATTCATTTTTTTGGCTCATGTTTCAGTGAGGAGAGCATCCTTTTTTCTGTTTCCTGGATAACGGGTACAGTGCAAATAGGGAAGAATGAAGGACAAGGGAATATAAACTTTTCTAGTCTTGTTCCCGTCAATAATTTAATATCGAGGGCCTTCAGCGTTGGCTGTTACAGAATAAGGAAGAGGAAAGTATTGGTAGTGGTTGTAGAAGATTTGTTTTCAATCTCTCTCCCGAGAAAAGAAATTCATTTCACCTTCCACTCAGCCAGAGGAAAGGAGTGTGTATTTTGCTGTCACGGATTGATTCAATTGACGCGTTCGGGGCTAGGATTGAAGGCAAGCGACGCTGTGAGAAATCTTTGGAAGGATACGGGTGGACGATGCGATGCGATGGATGAAGAAGAAGCGTTGGTTGTGAAATCTGACGCTAGGTTGGCAGGATTGCCTTCTTCTTGTTATGGCCGTAGATCATATCTCTCCGAGGACATTAGTTTTGATTGGAACTTTGGTTCTTAGGAAATACATCGTGAGAAAGGATAAAATTGTTGAAATCCGTATGAGTCGGCCGGAGGCTATCGCCGTTGTATTTTTCCTTAAAGGCCTTGTATCTTATCCAGCCCCAAACTCCTCCCAAATACATTTTTTTGTAACAGGCGGCCGGAGGCTATCGCCATTTCAAATTCCCTAAATCATTTTCTTACTATCCGATCCCAAACTCCTCCCAAATGATAACACTTCTGTAAAGGGCGGCCGGAGGCTATCGCCATTTTTTAATTCCATTCACCACTTTCTTCTCATTATGTCCCAAATTCCTCCGATATAATCTAAATTGTGTAAAAAGCGGCCGGAGGCTCTGCCCGATTTCAAAACAAACGGTCTCAAGTATATGATATCACGTAATTACTTTCTCAAATGGTACATACAGGCCGTAGGCTATGCCCAAAATTATAAGAAAACCACAGGATCACAGGTACATTTCGGGGTAACCAAATAGAGAGACAGTCGGTACCACAAATTACAGTAACCTTCTTTTCTTTCCGTCCTTTCCTTTTCCAATCCATTAGTAGTTTAATAAGTTGCCGAGTATAACATGACACCACACAGAACGGACTAATAATATTATTTTCAACTTTTAGTTGACGTAATTACCCGGATTGACGCTTTTTCACACCCGATCTGAATTCATGAGCAGGAATAATACATCAAGGTAAAATATTGAATATATTAACCTTGGTTCTCTCATTTCAGTTGACACTTCTTCTCCACTTTTCATTTCTTACTCCATCACAACCCACGCACCTGAAATAAAATGGCAGAAGCCCCACCGCCGCCGATTAAAACCGTTCGCTATGCTATTAATCCAGCAAAATTCTCAGGAGTTAAGGGTAGCGATAGCGCACAGTTTTTGGAGGGTTTTAAATTAGCCGCAAATGCAAATCATTGGAACGAGGCTGTATGCCTTTTGCAGTTCCCTAGTTGTCTGACAGGGTATGCTTTATCTTGGTATCTCACAACTACAGCGCTACGAGCTCGGCAGCAAGCAGGAGAATGGGACTGGGCTACTCTTCAGGAAGAGTTCCTGGCAGGCGCTACAGCCGGAGTTTTTACGGATGATGATGAATTCCGATTAGTAGAGCGTCATCAAAAGGAGTCAGAAACACTTATGTCATACCTTTTCGCTATGGAGGGTCTCGCATCCAAAGTTGATCCGAATATGCCAGATGCTAGGCGTATCCGTTACATCAAGAACGGTCTTTTGAGTAGATATTACTCGGAAGTAAATGTCCATAGGATAGATACGATAGATGAGTTGGCGGAATTATTCCGTAACATAGAGCAGGGCGAAGAGCGAGAACGTCGCAGCCGTCTGTTGAAAAGGTTGGAACAAGAGGATGAGGTTTTAATAGTTCGCTCAACGCAAGGTTTAGTTGCACAAGCGCCACCTACAATTGCGCCCCAGCCGGTAACCATGGCCCCACCCGTTAAATCAAATGCCATGCCGGAAAACCAGTTGACCCAGCTGGTCGAGGTGTTTGCGGCTATGATGAAGCCTATGATGAACTTCCGTGGAGGCAAGAGAGGTGGCCGTGGTAAAGGTCGTAACTTTTACGCCAACACAAACCCTCAACCCCAAGGCCCTGCTCCCGTTAATCCACAAGATTACGCCGGACACGCTCCCCAGCAAAACCAAGCGCCCGCAATTCCTCCACTCTTCCCCCCAAAAAACTACTCAAACCAACCCCCGCCTCAAAACTATGATCCTCGACCTCAAGGAGGAAATGGTCAAAACCGCAGGTACGAGATCATCTGTTAACGTTGCGCCCAGAAGGGCCACGTGGTCCGTGAATGTCCCTTCCCTCCTCCAAACCATAACCACCCAAACTAATGAGGCCAGGATCAGTAAATCTGCATCTCTCAATTGACCGTCCTGGCCTAAAATCAATTGAGCAATTCTTAGCTCAATTGGGTTCCCATATCTTTCACTCAGAAACTTTCTTCTTCTTGCCCTGTTCTCTTGGGGACCTTGTAATATATGGATTGGTCGACACAGGTGCAAAAATGAGCCTTCTTCACCCCAAAGTAAAACCTTATGTTTCCGAGGTGGTGTCACCTCTTGCGATTTTAAAAGGCATCGAAGGAAACGGTATTAGCACCGATTCCGTTGTACAGTGTAAATTGGAATTCACGAGACGAGTGTGGTACGAAGCAGAGATACACGTGTTATCATCATTCTGTTACGACGCCCTATTTGGTATGGATGTGTTATCCAAAATAGCGGCAAGCATTGATTTACAGAATCAAAAGTTGGTTCTCCGAAATGGTGAAATCATTAAGTTGCTTTCTTCTCCCAATCCCTCGAGAGAAACCCAGATAAACCATTCCGAAGAGAAGCCTAAAGATAAAGCGTCAAAGGTCATGATCCCAATAGATTCGTTAGCCGGAGTTAGCGAAGTCAGAAATTATACGGAGGCTCCTGTAAAAGCTCCAGGTCAGAGAGGTTCGCCAGAAGAGAATTGCGGAACCAGACTAACTGTAGATACTGCAATAAATAGTGAAGTTGGCTCAGTCAAGACTGAAACGTTGGCAGGAGTTAACGTAGTCAGTAAATGTAGCGTAAAGGCCGTTTCAGCTCAGATTGGATCATTAGACAGACAACATGATGCGTCTAAAGTCGTAAACGAGGAGTTAACGGCTAGACTCAGGATTGAATGCGAGAATGAGATATTTTCGATTCAAATAGGAGACCGTCTTTTACCGCTAGCTGCAGGAGAGCAACACACTATAAAATTAGCGGGTGCGCACCCCAATAGGATGAGCAAGTATAAGACTACTATAATTATGAATCCCGTTTTACCTTTCAATAAGAAGGATCCCTCAGAGACGTCTGATAGAAATCCGACCGCAGATAGACAAGCCGAAAGACTCGAACTTCTTCAGAAAAACATTTGCCAAGACATTCCAGCAGAAGCTCAGGAGACTTTATGGGGATTATTGCAAGAATACCAGGATGTATTTTGCGCGGATTGGTTCGATTGGGAACCAATCATAGCTTCAAAATTAATGGCTGATCGCATTATGTTAGTGCCAGGAGCAGTTCCTAGACGGGTTAAACAGTATGTTTATTCTCCCGCGGAGAATGACATAATAGACCAACAGGTTAGAGATTGGTTGCAAGCGGGCATAGTTGAACCAAGCTCAAGTCCATTTGCCGCAGGAGTGGTTTTAGTAAAAAAGGGTCATCGCAACGCACAAGGAGAGGTCCAAAAATTCAGGACTGCGATTGATTTTAGGTATCTAAATTCAGTGACGATAGAAAACAGGTATCCTGTAGCATCCATGACGCAGATCCTTCAAGTTTTAGAAAACGCAGTTTACATTACAACCTTGGATTTATTCAGAGGGTTCATGCAACTTACCTTGCACCCAGAGGGTCGTTTTAAGACCGCTTTTGTTTGTAGATCAGGCCAATGGATGTTCCGTAGAATGCCATTCGGAGGGAAAAACAGTCCTAGTTGCTTCCAGAGTGCCATAAATAGAACTTTGAATGGAATAGTGTGGAAGGATGGTATATTAGTATTTATGGATGACGTGGTTATAACGGGGAGAACTATTCCAGAATTAAAACGTCGAATGCGAATGGTTTTTGATAGGTTTCGTGTTGACGGATGGAAAATAGCAATTAATAAATGCGTTATTGGAGGATTAGAAGTGCGTATCTTAGGCCACTTAGTCAGTGCAGCCGGTATTTCGCCAGATCCTTCTAAGATAGAAAGTGTTGAACATTTCCCTACCCCTACTTCCGTGACAGACGTAAGAAGCTTCCTTGGTTTATCGGGGTTCTATCGATCCATGATTCCAAATTATTCAATACATGCTCGTCCACTCGTTATGCTTACAAAACTTGATGTTGAATTTAACTGGGGTCCGGAACAGGAACAGGCCCTTGAATATTTAAAAAATTGTTTAATATCCCGTCCCATCATGGCTCATTTTTCTCCAAGTCTTCCTACTTTCGTTCACGTTGACGCATCCGGCTATGGATACGGCGCCGCGCTAACCCAAAAAGGTGCTCTCAAGAAAGAGCAAGTCGTGGCTTACGCTAGCCGATCACTCTCCCCTGCTGAGCAGAAGCTGTCCACTATAATGCGCGAGCTCAATGCAATAGTGTTTGCCGTTCAGAAATTCAGATGTTACATTGCCTTAATGAAATTTACACTTATCACTGATCACTGCCCTTTGACTTCCCTCAAAACCATTGAAAATCCCAGCAATAAACTTCATCGTATGGCCCTTTATTTAAGTCAGTTCGATTTTGATATAGTTTATCGCAAGGGTGTCCTTAACAGTTTACCGGACGCTTTATCGAGAATGGTACCTAATCTCGGCAATCAGTTAGATGTTCCTCCTACTTTTAATTTACAAGAACCAGATATTGAACCAGAAATCCCCACCTTTTTCATAACAATGCTAGATTTATCTGAACTTCAGAATCAAGATGCATATTGCAAAAAGCTGATTTCTTCGATCCCACATAAGAAGTTCGTCCTAATAGAAGGGGTTCTTCACAGAAGAGATTCAAATGGTCAGCGCTTAGTGGTTCCCTTAATCCTTCGCCCAAAGCTCCTTCAAGATGCGCACGATTCCTTGTATAGCGGGCACGGGGGATATCGGGTAACCCTTAACCGCCTTAAGCATCAATACTTTTGGCCCAAAATGAACAAACGTATTTTTGATTATGTCCAAAAGTGTGTAAGCTGTCAGCACACGAAACGCCCCTACCGCGCCCCCCAAGGCTTGCTCAAACCTATCCCTCCACCCAGCCAGCCCGGATATATGTGGGCGATTGATATCGCTGGACCGCTGCCGAAAACTTCAAATAATAACAGATATATCCATCTGGGTATTGATCTTTTATCAAAGTTTGTAGTTGCCCGCGCGATGCCAGCTGCTACGGCCAAATGTGCGGCAACCTTTGTCCTGGAAAATATAGTTTCGGTTCATAACGCTCCTTCCGCTATATTGCATGACAACGGTAGCTCATACATTTCCCATGAATTCCAGAATTTGATGAAACTCATGGGAATTAAATCAATACATACAACTCCCTATCACCCTCAATGCAATGGCTTATGTGAACGCCAATTTGCATCCCTTAAAACAGCTATACGCACATACATAGGCTCGCTTGAACATGAACTGTGGGATAAATACCTGCCGCTTCTGATTCTCAGCCTCAACACAAGCTACAAACCCGCTATTAAACGTACTCCCTTTGAGGTCACCTATGCGCGAAAACCCAAGCTCGTGTCAGATGTAGTCGGTCTACCTGATGAACCCACCCGACTTCAAGAACTTCATGGCGCGGAAGCTCTCCGCGCAGAGGCTCGGGAAGCTATTCTCAAAGCCCAAGTTCAGTATTCCAAGTATTATAACCGAGGACGAAAATCATGTAAATATGAAGTTGGGGACCTCGTGTTAGTCCACCAATCATTTACTCCCGCTCAAGTAGCCGCTAAAATGATGAATCGTTGGATGGGTCCCTACCAAGTCACTGAAACCATAAGCCCCCTTAACTTGCGCGTAGAATTATTGCCGCTGGGGTCAGCGTCTTCAAAGGTGGTGCATGTGACAAAAGTGAAGCCGTTTCATACAGTCTATGAAACTACAGACGCAGAAAGAGAGAGTAGTGACGACGATTTAGAATCCGAAGAGGATCCCGAGACTAAGCCTAGTAAAGAAGTAGAAGAAATAAAGCCTAAGCAGGAGAGTAGCTCCTCAAGCGCAACAGAAAATACCGATAGCTCAGGTGGTTCTTCATCTTCAACGGAAACTAGTGCAACCGAACGAAGCTCAACGGAACATAGTCAAGATAGTTCACAGACTAACGACGGTTCCATTCCTTCGGCAGCTTCAGGTAGCAACGGAGAGGATTCCCAAAATCCGGAAGTGTCTGAGGGAACGGATACTAAACAAGAACCTCCCGCGGATCATACAAACGTTCGAACACGTTCTGGTCGGGTGTCTGTACCGACAGCCCGTTACCCGGAACCAGAACGGAAATAATGTAATTAAAATATTGTATAATTCACAGTTATCATGACGTACTTGTATTATCTTCTCATCAGCATCGTGGCGGTGTACGGAAATGAAGCTCAGGAGATCCAAGTGGACTCTGGCATCATTGTCACCCCCTTAAGGGATGCTTACGTCCACGAGGGAACGCTTCCTCTGGTTTTCACCATTCCCATCCCTCATCAGAGCCGAACTATCCCGAGAGGTGGTGAGAAGGCCCTGTCATGCCGAGCTATATCACATCATCTGGGAGCATGTGAAGCCTTCACAATGGTTCAGTAGATAATCGACAGCAACTATGAATTCCAGGGAGAATTAATGAAAGCCATGTTCCCTAGAAGCGCTGTTCCACTAATGGGATTCGTGAACGTAACTCAGTCGAAACGGGAGAAGCGGAACTTGATTGGTAGATTCTATCGTTACTGCTGCGATGTCGCATTGTTGGAAGACGTGCAAATCTTAGAGAAGGATGACGACGCAATTCGAAATTACTTTTCCTCTATTACGCAAAACTTGTATGGAAAACATCAATCGCTTCTCACAGTGGGAAGTGAAGTTTCTAATTTTAAGCAAATCAAACCGATAAGGCGATCGTCACCCTCCATGATCAGATGTCCAAAATCTATGAGTTTCTTAAATCTAAAATGAGTACTTATCAGGGAACCTGGATGGATGAATTTTTCTTTCACGTAGCTATGCTTTTAGCCGATACTGTCAGTCTGACGCAAACCAGCACTACAGTAACGTCCTACCAATATCTAAAAACCTTATGTCTTTCCAAAGTCCTACCCGATTCCTTTATTCCGGAAGACATTCTTCTTCCTACCTTGTCCAAACTGCAAAGCAATCTAAAAGACTTTAATCGTGAACTTGCAATCCCCCTTGAAATGTCTCATCTGTATTACAAGCTCCCTTTAACTGAATGTTTCTTCGGCTCTACCGAGGTAACGGTTAAATTGTCTGTCCCTTTCAAATCAAGTATATTGAAATATGAAATTCTCCGATTGCAAGCTGTTGATTACGCCTTTGAAAAGGAAACTCACGTCATGGACGTACCGACTAATCTCGTCGCTCGTGCCGGCAGGGAACTTCGGTTGTTTAACGATTTCGATAAACTCCGATGTGACCTCCGAACAGGAAGGTTATGTGAAATTCCCATAGCCAACGGCGGGAAGTCCCCCGACTATGACTGTATTAATGCCCTGCTTACCGACACGTCCGTAAAAGCTCACCAAGAAAAATGTAAATTTCACATACGATACACGGATCGTACACAGGTATCGGCAATTGGTCCTAAAACTTTCTCTGTCGCTCACTTGCCGGTGGGATCTTACATTGAATGTGATTCCAACGGCAAGACCAGTATTCAAAATATAGACGAGATTCCTCCAATTGGAAATCTCGAAATTTATCTGAGCTGTAACTGTCGGTTAGTAGCGCTTAACAAAGAGATCGCTAGCCCTCATTTCCCTTGTTCCGCAGACTTGATAACCGAATCTTCAATCACGCACGTGATCCCTGGTATCTGGACCAATCTTCCCTCTTTTAAATACATTCCGATAAACGACTAGTTCAAAGTCAGACCCACCTTTTCAAATTTTACTGACCTGTTCGATGCTAATTGGACTTCGGGTATCAAGCCAGAGCCTATGGTTAAGGACGAGGTTCTTAACGCAACTGCGCCCTTGATTATGGGTTCCCAGGTCCACCAATGGTTTGTGTCCCAATACAATGGAGACTCGATCTTATTATGGGTCATAATTATTCTGATAACCGCAACCCTTTGTTTTCTGGAGCTCCAAATTAGAAACTTGGACACTTTAATAGCCACGGCTATTGCCAGTCACATACCGTTGACTGCTGGAAGCACTATTCCACTAGCCGACCCCCGAATCCTTTCTTGCGTTATCCCAGTCCATACTGATATAATCCTGTACTTCGTCCTTATCCTTCTATTGGTCTACGGAACCCCAAAACTGTACCGATTAGTTAGAAGAACCTCAACTTGTTGTCTGGTTGCTCGAAAGCCTTGGTTAGCAGCACCCCGAATTGGAAATCATTCAAATTCTATGGCTACAGGTCCTGTGACAACCAGAGTTTTGATGGCAGACATGGAAGTTGAGGAACCTCTTTTTTATAATGAAGCAGAGCGAGTGTATCAGCCTACGACTCAACCCACAGCTCCCAAAGTTTCCCACTCAATGGATACCATTCCTAAGGTTCTCCCAAAAACCCGTAGAATATAAACTCGACCGGGGTTCTTTCCATAGATTAATTAGAAAATTAACTGGATAAAGAAAATAATTCAAACAAAATTCTTCTATGTACCACCACTTGGATACGGTTAAATTAGGCTTCTCGTAAAAAACGACATTTTTGTAATTAAATCAGGCGTAAAATCTAATCAAATCATGTTCCCCGTGAAATCCCAAAAGACTGATGAGAATAGTGTAAAGTTGTAAAAATCATTTTCAACAGACTTATTTAAACAGAGAGGTTATTTTACACCCGTTTAAACTACCAAAACAAAAAATCACGGGAATTTCTACATAAAATCTGTCCTATCCTCCTTTCTAAATAATATTGTGTTTCTTGCAGAGTAATCCTTCCATATTTACCTCTCTTAATTATATGTTTTGTTTATTTCTTTTGTAGAATCATGGGGGAACCTAAAGGACTAGGATACAAAACCGCCGGCTTTGCAAAACTCCAACAGAAGAAATCATGGCTATTTCGAAATCAACCATCCAAGAAGAATCCCACTCCACCATCCAAATCCTCCTCTACAGCCGTAACCGAGGCACGTCGATGTGTAACGTGCCATGCGATTCCCCCTTTACCCACTAGAGAAAATGTTTACTTCAGCTTGGAAGACAACCTGGAACCATGTCAACTGGGAAGAGACTGCATCCATCAACGCCATACGTGGACTCGTCTCCTTGACCCTCTATACAAAGGAGGCCTTCCCACTACTTGGCACAAGTTTTACAGTTTCGAAAGCTTCACTGCCCGGGTCAGACAACAGTGCGCTCGAAATGCGGCCCCAAAAGTTTGCATCATCCGGTTGGTCCATGACTATCAAGTGGGCCACTCTCTTGCAAAAATATTCCAATGTAGAGGAACTTGTAATCAGTGCCATTTCCTTGAATATCGACTTCGCCGTTGACCCTAAAGTCAAGGATGACGAAAAAACCCGGATCTTGACAGAACAACTTGTGCGAATTGTAAAGGTGCCCCAATCATCCAATGATACCATTGAGTCTTTGGAGGACCAGTTACGTGCGGCCACAGCATCCCTGATGGCTTCTAAATCAAATGCTGAAAACATGACACCAAGTCATGCCAAACTTCAAAGCGATTACCAGGACCTCCAAAAGTCCTATGACCACCTTCTCACCAATCTCGTGATCCAGAAGACCCAGCACGAGGCTGCGATTAAAATTAAAACTGGAGAAATACAGACTGTTCTCGCCTCAAGCCACGGATTGAAAACACAAGTAGAGGCCATTACGAAAGAATTCCTGTTGTTAAGTGCCAAACATCAACAGAGTGAAGAAGACTTGTCGAAAGTCACAGCCAAGTGCCTAACAGAATGCCAGAAGAAAATCAAAAATGCTTATTCGGAGGGAAGATTTCGCTGCCAGAGAACAATTTTTGAGACAAGAAGAAAGAATCAGAAGCAGACCATACACATTGCAACTTTGAACCATAAGATTCGGAGGCTCAACCGAGCCCTAGAACCAAAATCCAAAGAAAACCGTAGGTCATCCTCCAGCTCCCCTCAACCAAACAAGACCGTATTACGTGCACAGAAAACCAAACCTCCCTTACGGTCTCTAAGTACCAAGGTCTCTACAGCAGCACGGAAAAGGAGGGACCAACGCTTCAAAGACTTATTCGGTACAGGCGATACGATCAAGCCTTCAGCGTCTAAAGTTCCACCAATAGTAAACCTGCCTACCGTGACGAACCCTCCCAAACGGCAGACTCCAAAATGTGCTGTTGCCTTGAATAGGTTACCAGAAGATGTAAACGGAAATCCAATTTTCCCGAAGATTCGCGAAGTCGCCGTGGATTCCTCCACTTTAACAGCCTCTGAATACCAATCAACCATTTGCGCTACAAATCCCTGCATCCTGAAGATATCCCAAAAGCCTTCCCTAGCACCAATGCCGATGGAAGTTGATCTGTGTGAACCAGAATTTCCCAGCAACCTCGACCTAGTAAGTCCTCCTACTCCGTGCATCAGAACAGGAAGCTGTTCTCCAGAAATCCCGTACCGAACACCTCGACCCTTTCAGTGCGCGTCCCGTATTGCCTACCTCGATGACGTACTCGCCCGTCCTCCGAAACCCAATTCCCCTTCGGATAACACCATGACTTTCCACCGCCCTTCCCCGGACTAATCAGCAGCCATTCACCATATGTTCTACTCATCTCTGGATCGGTTTTGTATTCCTACCTTGAGGTAAACCCGTAGTGTTGTATATTAGTGCATGTTATATGTTAAGATTTACGTTTTTTTATTTCAGAGGGTATTTACCCATTTTTGCTCTATGCATTTAGTTTGCTTACGCCATAGGGCAAGCACAAAAAAAAATTATATACGAAACAAAAATACACAAAAACATTTACTTAAATCTTTTAGCATTTCCTGTAAAATATTTATTTTACCTAACGTTGAGCTTGGATGTTTATTCTGAACCCTGTTATGAACAGATCTAAAGTTTTTCACCAATTCTTGTAATATTCTTATATTAGGGTCGAATGACCACAACTGAAACTTCAGCATTTCTTGAATCTTCCTGAAGGTTTATATATTTAATTAATACCTTATACCATTGTTTTTGCTCCACATCACCACAACCATGACTACAAGACTATCATGACACCCTTATTGAGTAGGGACCTGAATGAAAGGCCATGTGTTATTGTAAATTATATGTTGACATGTAAACTAGACAAATGTATTATTTATCTGCTGTTGCCATGGAGACAAGGCAAACCACGGGGTGTAAACCCGTTGTTATATTACTAGTTTGGGGTCCAAACTTTTTGTTTAGGGACGAAATTGTGAGACACCTCTGGAGCACCTGCGGTACTCCAAAGTGTCCTCCGCGTCCCTCCTCCTCTTCTTTTGTCGCCCTGGTCAAGTGAGTACTGACCAGGGACAACTTGGAAAAGAGTGAGGAGGAAGAGAGCAGAGGACGCTCTATTTTTGTATATCTAAGGGACTCCGGTTGACCAAGGGACAGTCTGTGCCCAGAAGTCAACCGGAGCCCTTCACCTAAATAAACCCTCTTTCCATTTCTTAAGTTTTCTCGCTTACCACACAGCCTTCATTTTCTCCCATCCCCTAGCCTTACGGGAAACCCGAATTCGGTATTCCCGTCAGAGTTACCCAGCTTGGGGAACCTCTGCCCAGAACCCAGCTTGGGGGACGGGAACTTCCTGTGGCAAGGAAGGGCTTTCCAAAAGCCGAAAATATACAACCTAACACAATCCTTACGGGTTACATAAAAAATATGCAGGAAACTCAAACTGTGGGTAAAGTTTTGTCTTCCATATTTAAACGCAGACGCTATAGGAGTCGCTTTGGAATGCTTCAGGTAAACTACATGAATCCAATGCAAAACATATTTGCATGACAAAATCTGGGATTCTATAGAACTTTATTAGGTGAACATTGTTCAATACTTGATCGGTCTTCATTTAATAGAAAAAGAGCCGTATAGTATCACCTTTTTACATGCCATTCACGTGGAAGGCGGGGAAAGTGGGAAGTGGATTTATAGATTTCGAGCAGACACGCTGTCAATGCACTGTCTAACTAAAGTAAAGCCAAACCCTTTTCGTGTATCTTGCCAGAAGCAATTGCGGCAAACAACGCTACTCCGACCTGGCCTAAATAATTCATCATTTAAGCATTACACTGTAGAATTCCTCCTTTGATCAACAAAGAAAGTATTCGGCCGTCGTCACGTGTTCGATTTTGTCCGTTCCTCTATACAAGTATCCACGTCTGGTTTAAAATAATTAAACTAGCTTCATTACCTACCTGTTCTCTATACCTAGCGCCATATTCTAGACATTATTAAAAGTTAATTGGTTAAGCTTTAGAATGTGTTTAATTTGTAGGTATTAAGCATATACCGCAGCCGCATGAACAGAAATATGAAGAGCAGTACCTTTAAACGAGGGTCCCAAATCTCACGATTTTCGATCAAAACCATGAAAACATCAAATCGAGTTGAAAGTTTAAGTGAGCGTGGCGGTGGGGAAGAAAAGGAGATCTTTTCGAAATCAAATCCATCAAACTCTGCTAACCTTAGCAAAACTGCTTCAATTGCTCCGACTGGAGAACTTGTGAAGCCAAAAAGCCTGGAGAAAGCGACGATTGCGTTACTAAACTGGATAGACTGGATCGGTAAAACTGGCGTGCTTCCGTATAGGTGGAAATTTGCCCCTGGTAAAGTCAGTGAAGTTGTTTATAGACAGGAAAAAAGATATGCGGTAGCCGGGGGTTTGTACTTTGTGCTCATGTTCTTGTACACGGGTCACGTTACGTTTCAGTGGGTTTCGTATGGCGACAACAAAAACGGAACAATTGCTATGAAATCCCGGCTAGACTTTTTTATGCTCAATGCCATCTTTGGACTCTTGGGATATATTGAGTGCCTAAGAAAGAGAAAAATCAATCACTTATTTCTGGAACAACTAGTGCAAATGCAGAATACAATTACTGGTAAGAAGTATAAGAAGCGTGGTGATGTTGTTAATTTTCAGCATTAATGTCGATGCTGTATTCGTTCTGGATTGCAGAACTGGAGAATCCCGAGGATCCAGCTAAGAGTTTACACCTGTCCTTCCGTACAGGGCAAATACTGAATCTATTTACAATTTTAACGAGCACTTTGGATGTGTTCACGGCTCCCAGGGATCCAATAGTACTGACTTGTTTATTGGTTGAGCCTGAGAAGAGTCCGTTATGGCTGAAAATTGTGCTTTATTCCATTCAAGTTTGCATTACCAACGTCATGACAACTCCAGCGATAATATTTGTTGCTATTACGGTCCATTACTCGCATTTTATGCGTCATAAAGTATTACTATTGAAATGGTAGGTTTGGAATTATTGGAAAATATTAAATTTTTTAAAGATTTTGGATGTGATTTTTTTCTGGTTTACTGACTGGAAGACGTGATTGATAAGTGCCAGTTCTTGTGTCAATGCAGGGATAAAGAGGACAGCTTACAGGTATCTACTTGTATTGCTGGATTGTCAGCAGAGGAGGTTAAGCGCAAGTACGACGAGCTTAGAATACTTGAAGCGTTGGCGGGGGAATCGTTGAACCTCTGGCTGGTGATTCAAATTTTGGAAGGGACGCTTTGCTCTATTCTCCATATTTATCAAGCTGCAGTCTTCAAGATGCCACGATCAATCTTTCATACAGTCACGCTTACATGGTTCCTCGCATTCTTGGTAAACAACGCTGGAGCAGTTGATACGGAATCTGCGACGGTGCTGAGAAGCTGGGATTCTGCGAAGGTTGCTCCATGGTTTAAAAAATACAGAGCAGCTTGTAAGGCACTGAGGGTTTCAGCTGGGTCTCTTTTTTACCATGATCGTGGCTTTTACTTGACAATATTGAATTTTATAGTGACAAATGCTTTATCGTTAATCGTTGCTCACAAATCTACTTGAAGTTGGGTAGACTTCTTCAAATTGTTCATTTTAATAATATACATAGATTATATATTTTACAAGTCCACATGTTACCTGAATGCACATCAGTAAGACGGTCTTGAGGTAGTCTAAGCTTTAAGTCTGGCAGTCTGGCTTAGTCGTCTCACTGAACCTAACGCGCGACTCTGAGTATTCTTGCTTTAAAAGTCAAGAGGGTGGAGCATAAACGGAGTCTTTATGGAGAGATTTTACGATGGTCTAAAATTATTGAGGCAACAATCTTCTCAAGATTTTTCCGGACGCACTCCGTGGAATAATCTCCAAGAAATCAACTCCACCCTTTAACTGTTTATAATACGCCAGTTTGTCCTCCAAAAAGGTTGTAATGGCTTCTGCTGTCAAATCAGAGTTTTGGCGAACTACAAAGGCTTTAGGTACTTCTCCGTCACTTGTATGAGGTACTCCAGCAACAGCCACATCTTTTACTCCAGGAAGTTTCCTCAGTACGTCTTCAATCTCTTCTGGAGAGACCTGTGACATGTTAGTAAATATATAATGTAAATAATTGAGTTATAAGATGTATTTTGCCATTTTCTGAAAATTCTGAAGTTATTACTGGCTACTTACCTGGAATCCCTTGACCTTAATTATGTCTTTGATCCTTCCAGAAATGTAGAATAACTTATGTTCGGCTGTAAAGTACCCCAAATCTCCCGTGTGAAGCCAGCCGTCTTGATCAATCATGAGCGATGTTGCTTCCGGATTTTTGTAGAACCCCTTCATCACCTAAAAGAAAAACAGAATCCTTGGAGCTCATCACCATTGGTGTGATATACTGTCTTCATGAAATCTTCCAAACGCTATGCTACATTGATGATTAATAATGATTAACAATTATGAGCGGATTATAAAAAGTAAACTTACAGTTGGTGATCGCAAACATATTTCTCCAGCGATTCCAGCACCAACTGATTGCCTTGTTACCAAATCAATTACTTTTGCTTGAACAGTGGAAGAAACGGTGCCAACGGAACCGCGGCTGCGATCAATTAAGGCCTTCGGTACCATGAACCCAAGAGCATTTGATTCCGTTAGGCCGTAACCTTCTTTAAAATTAATGTGTCCTCCAGACTTGGAATGGAAGGCATCGATTAAAGCATTTCCACAGGGTGCTCCTCCACATGCCACAAGCGTGGTACTTGTAAAATCCTCCTTGTTCAGTTTATCGTTTGACGCGAGGAACGCCACAAGGGGTGGGACCAAACCAAGAATGGTTGGCTGATTTTCAAAAGAACAAATATAGTCAAAAATTAACTACACAATACAAAACATGCCTAAAACCATGTAAAACCGCGATTCTTACTCGATGATCCTGCAGAGCTTTAATGAATAAGTGTGGACTAAATTTTTGCATGGTTACTTCGGTGCAACACTGATTGAACACCGCCATCAACATACATGTGAATCCATAAATGTGAAAAAAAGGCAAGGAGTGCAAAATGGTGTAACTATAGGATCCCAACCATACATCAAAGAATACGCCATGACACCACCAATGAGGTTATTGTGCGTTAGCTCCACCCCCTTGGGCCTCCCTGATGTCCCGCTTGACCAAAATATCATTGCTGTGTCATCTCCTTGTCTAATGTAGTCTTGATTGGCTTGGTCAATTTCAGGTAGGCTTTTACCCTTTTGTATTAAGTCAAAGTAATTCCTTGCAGAACGAGTGCCAGATTCGTCAAACGTGCTGCCCTCTGTCGGCACTTGGCCAACGAGAATTAGCTGCTTTACACACGAAATCTTTAAAAGATTTTCCAATCCCTGAGATGCGGATGGGAGGCAAATTAATGCTTTGGCGCCAACCTCTTGGACAAGATCTGTTATTTCATCTGCGAACATGAGAGAAACTCGCAATTAAATAGATATTCGATTTTAGCATTTCGAAAGCATGAATAAAGCGTCGTTTATACTAGGGAATAAACATAAAATATCTCACGAATAGTGAGCGTAACTAAGGAAAAAACTTTAGCGCGAAATATTTTTTTCGAATCATCCTATACCTTAACATTGAGTATAAATAGAAAATATCGAAAATATATTTTCGTGCTAAATTATTTTATTTTTATTCCCTACTATAAACGACGCTTAACTCCCACAGGATCTTGAAGTTTTCTGTCACACGCACCGATTGTAAGAGAAGGATTGAAACAGGATGGAACAATGCCTCGATGAACCAGTCCTAGGACTATAGAGAAATATTCTCCACAATTTGGCAAGAGTATGCCGATAATGTCTCCTGGAAGAAATCCGTCATTAGAGTTTTGGTGCAGGGAGCGTGAAAAATATTTCGCTTGTTCCAGAACTTCTCCGCGTGTGTAACGAATCCCTGTTGTCGCACAGATCTGAAAGAATCGGTCATGAATACGATAAATCAAAGCGTGTAAATTGTGTGTAAAACAATTCTCTTTTTGTGTCGCGAAAAGTGTCTAAATGAATCAAGTGAACTTACGACGAATGTATCTTCCAAACGGTCGGTAGAACGTAAGAAAAAACTGGCCAAGTTTTCATCCGCTGGAGGCTTCCCCTCCGGATAGTCGGAAAGCACAATGTTTGGATCCATTTAGAAATAAGTAGTTGGTAGAGTCTTTTGATTCTTCCAAGTAAGGTTTTCTCTTGAGACTGTGATTTGGAAATGTAAAGGAGCGACATTTATACGCAAATGTTTTTGCGTGAGGAGATGGAATCCACTCAAAGGAAACAGGAATACGACAAGTTTTAAGCAAACAGTAAGTAGCTATGATTTTGCCGTAAAAAAATAAGTAGAGAAACGAGTTACATGGGAAACTTTGTCATCGTAACACGTTGATCCAATTTGAGTCTTCTTCAACTGTGAGATCATGATTAAGAAAGAGGAAGAACATATTTAAATTGGATTTAAATTACTTTTATATTCTCTGACGTCATCAAATGTGACTTGTAGGCACAATAACACGTTAAGATTCAAGTACGTAGAAACTGGTACTTCACTGTCGATATTTATGATTACACCATCATTATAAAGAAACTCGGTTTTCAAGTTCTCACAATAAATTATCATTAAACCTTTGTAAGTTTATTTGTAATCCCAGGGCAACCTGGAGACTAATATACGGTTAACACATACCCTATTACCCCGGAAACTGCGCGCGCGTAGTAGGTGAATTTAGGGCTCGAGAGGCTGCGCGGTAATGCGGGTGCGCGCAATAAACGAGGGCGCGGATAAACGGGGTTTTTCGCAAGTTCTGCATTGTAAATGTAA
Organism: Sminthurides aquaticus; assembly: GCA_906901655.1. Lineage (NCBI taxonomy): Eukaryota > Metazoa > Arthropoda > Collembola > Symphypleona > Sminthurididae > Sminthurides > Sminthurides aquaticus. The sequence continues at coordinate 4,413,701 of CAJQTT010000005.1, read as the reverse complement.
CGTAAATTTAATGTAACAATGTCTGCATGTAAAATCTTGCATAATTCGTAAAATAATTAGCCATTGTTCCTGTCACAGCACACTTTTCTGCCCGTAGTTCGAGTAACCATTTGACCAAATCCTGTTCAAGAGATTCAAACCTTGCCTTCCTTGGTCGATTAGTGCGCTTATCTCCGGGTTGATTTTTAATTACCACCTCATTTCCAAGCCACGTACGAATCGTGCTTTCCGCAACTTTGTACTGTCTTCCCGCCTTCCTGATGCCCATAGATCAGTCTCAAGTAAGCGCACACCTACTGCCACCAAGCATTAGCGATACGTGCTGTACTCTAGACCACTGCTCTTGTGTTCTAGCATACGTGCGGAGTCACCGACCACATTAGGTGTAAGCCAAATCCTATTTTCTTGCTTCAAATGCCGTGGACATTTTAATTGCGCATGGATTTTACTAGTTGTTTTTAAAAATGATAACTACATGTTATGGGTTACAACAATCCGGGGTGCAAGGAAACCCAGCAATTCATGTTTCCAGGGAAAACTTATTTAAAGTTTACAACTTTTAAGGTAGACGTAAGAATAACGTTGACGTTCAACTTTCCCTCGTTCCTGCTCATGTGGTGACAGCTCTTGTGCGCTACGGCCAACCGTCGTGTGGCATTTTGGGCACAGCTGCTGTTTCTTTTACACAGCTAGAGTATTCTACGACGGGACTGTAGATTTTGCATCCTCCATTATCTGTAAGCAAGACGACTACTGGTCAAAAAAACGAATTCAAACTGGCTGAATTTGAAATTTAAATCTATGATCACGAAATCTCTTACCTTTAGTTTATCCTTGTTGGGTACACATTTACGGGTATTTGAAGTAGGGGCTTGTTTTCGGCGGGGTACCATTTTAAAAAAAGGATACAGGAGCACTGAACAACTGTAGCAAGAGAAGGCAAAGGTAGTTCTGACGGTGAGAGGAGTTACAGAGGATTCCTCTGAGAGGATGACGAGTAACGTTTTCCAAAGAAGAAACAGTGACGTGTATATTTGACTGGATATTTAAATCATGTTGATAGCATGAATAATTAGACTAGGAGATAAGAGTAGATTATAGATACTAAAGCTGGCTGCCTGTGTTATGATACTCCTGTTTCGTATGCTCTACAATAGATTTTTAAGTGCGCGAAGTATGCGGGTGCGCGTACAAACGGGGTTTTGAAGTAAAAATTATTTAAAAACCCGGGTGCGCGCAGTATCCGAGGGCGCGCAGTTTCCGGGGTAATAGGGTAAACATAATTAGATGTGTCTTGTTGCGGTAATCTAATGGTTTTTGTCATCTTTACATTGATTGATTTGCAGTTGGTGATAGGTGAGTTGCTTTTTAAAAGGCACATACACAAGAAAATAAGATGTTACCTGCAACGTGGCGGGTTGCATGGTTCTACCGCCATTTATTCCAGTATGATCTTTGTAACATTGGCAGCTTTACGATCTTGACTATACAAACTAGCTTAAATAGGAAAGAATGGTGTAGGAATGCTCAAAATGGATAAGCATATAACTACTCGAGTGTGTGTTTAGTCAGTTTGTATAATATCAGATATGTAACCACTAATTCACTGGATTGAACTCTCCTTATCTGGATCTGTAAATCTAGTGCCAAGTAGATAAATAATTACCATGTTTCGTTGGCTCGTTTGAATAGTACTAAAAAAAATTAAAAGTCACGTTGCAGTTTATTACACAACAAATGCATCCCAGTTACTTCTGAGTTCTGGCGGAACTGGTTAGTTACGTTTGACAGTGTTGTTATTCTGGATATTTTAGCCAGCTTGCTCCTTGCTTTCCATCACTGATCACAGCAAATCATATTCTGTTTTGTGATTCGAGTTCATGTTTTTATGATGCTTCAGAGTCATAAGTTTGTTCATTCCTCTGTAATTATATCATTTTCATTTGTTCGACTCAGATGCTGCTATGACTTGTGTCACATACAGGAATTAATAATATCATCAGGAATTAACGAGAAGGATTCTGAGGGTCGGATTCAGTGTTATTCCGAAACTGGTTGGCAGTTATCAGCTCAGGGAGCAACGGAAGCGAAAACCAAGACGAGCATGTCCATTTTAACCCCTTTGGTTACCAAACAGGCGTAAGAACTTTGTCACTTTTCGTTAAGGTTTAGGGTTAGAAAGGGTACGCATAGGGTTTGAGTGAGTGTTGACCTGGTCTCAGTTGGCAAACTTCATTGGGTCGCAGCATTTTTTTTAGTATGTTGAGTGGGAAAATAAAGAATAATATATTATGGACTGAAGACAAAAGTAGAGGTCCTTTATTGGCGACTTTGAAGCTGGGATGAACTTAAGAAAGCAGGCAGCAGGGAAAACTGACTTTCACCCATGCTGTTGGCATTGCCACGTGCTTAACTTGTTGTAGTCCATTTTGAGGGTTGCGCAAATCCCATAACCGTACCGGATGCTTATACTCGTGTCGGAGCCTACTTGAGCTTCATCGAGGGCTGATTAGCACAATAATACGGCTGACTCTATACCATCAATCAGTTCATATGAACGCAAGTGATCCTGTATAGAAATTTAAATTATAAAATAATTGAACCAGTTTACTAAAACAAAATATATATGATTTTAGGGAAAGTTTTATGAACCATGGATTAGTTGCGAAATAATAAAAATTATAGTCAGAATGCAAAAGTCGCATACTTAAAGGTACTTGACTAATTTTCTAAATTATTATAATAATTAAATGACATTCTAAGAACATTAATACATTTTCTGATGCTCGTTTATTAAAATTATTAGGAGATTGTACAGTTTACGAGAAAATTCATAAACACTGCGAATTATATCTGCATATGTGGCATGTTGGACGGGTGAACGGAACAGTCAATATCAACCACTCAACATAGTGGTGATGAGATTATTTACGGGCCTTAACATATAGTTTAGGAAATAAATAAATAAGAAATATATTAACAGAACGAATTATATGTTCGTGGTCCGGAAGTGAAGGGGGAGTTAATTTTGAACAATGAATTTAAAGTTATCCTGCAATGGCAGAAAGAAGAGTGATGAGCGGTACAAAGGTTAGAGATGCTGTGCCGTTAGGAGCCCCAGCGATGATGGCGGACAAGTTACCCTTTGTCCCTAGGAGGGAAGTCACTGGAACGTAAGAATATATGAAAGAAAATTAAAACTTGTGCGAATTCTTGAGTAAAAATGAAATTGTTGAAACAATCTGCTTACATAAACGGCTCTCGCCGGGAGCAGCAAGATTGCTGTCCAAGACAAAGTTCTCCAGTTCAGCTACATCTTCAGGTGAAAATGGTAGGGTCTGAGGCCGAAGCTGGGGCTGGAAAAAAATAAACAGCAGTTTTTAGTAAACATTTTGAAAGAACTTGATTCTTGCAGTGTCTATGGGATTTTTTTAAAAAGTTAGTCAAGGCAACACTAGTAAGATGAGAAGTGGCAAAATACTTACGATCCCGTAAACTGCGCAAAGACAGATGGTAAAGAAAAGGATAACTTTCATCATTTTTAAGCGTTAAATGGTTAGGAAAACGTCTTTTTTTAAGTTTTAAGTTTTTTATTTTTTTGACTGTTACCTCTGCTGTTCAAGCGTTTAGTGTGATTACTGAAGGTTTCGCTTGAGATTTTATACTTGAATTTTATTTAATTACCCTCATTGCATGAATGAAGAGGTTTCATACGTGCTGTAAACACTGCCAGAAAACTGCTGGACTAACAAATCAACCGTAAGATACAATTCAACAATGCTATTATTTCCTGAAAAATTTTCTAGCCGCTAAATTGTTACATCAAACACTGGTTTTTTTTAAAAATGTGCCAAATACAAACGGGGTCAACGCGCAGCGCTAAGCATATTTGCATACGATTACAAATCCAGTTTTTCCACAGCTGTGACCGATTTTTTGTAGTTTGACCAGCAAGCTTTGGAGCTTTGAGGCTGTATTGCGGTTCTCTAAGAGTAAACAATCTGTTCAAACATAAAAATGAGTTCATCTAGCTTAGGCCTCTTCGTGGTCTTAGCAACCATTCAATGGATTCGTGAATTAGGTCACCGTTGAATCCTTCCGTTACTTCCATGCGTCACTGTCTCAGTATTTGTTACTTGTGTGTAGGAACCAAACGTAAGATGTGCTGTGCTAGAATTCTAGAATTCCTTATTATTGTACAAATGCGACTTATTGGCAGAAACTGATTTGGGGTGAAGTAAAGCTGGGAGAGAAAATCTTGTATAGCTTTCCTAGCAAAAAGCACACATTAGCACAAACATAAATAATGTTTGAGAAATTGTTTCAACATTAAAGACCGTCTCTTTTCTCAGGACATGAAGAAGCGTCAGAGTTAATAAGCTGCGTATAAACATTCTTAGAATTAGCTCAGTGTATTTAACGTAAACTTGACTGACGTTAATCCTCAAAAAAGAAGTCGCAGAAGGTCTTAGCATATTTAGCTTTTACAGATGCTCACAGTTAACTGGCGCTACACAATTACGTAGTTTTACAAGCATTAACAAAAGGGGTGAACGGGTCGTTGTCATTTGGAGTTTATTGGCTCATGTTTGCAAGCTAACAAAGTACGCGTTAGATCGGTGGGACAAAGGTAAGTGTGTAAGTATTGAAAATTTAGCTGTCTACTACAAATTAATTCATAAAAATATCTAAAAGTCATGTGTAACAATTACGAGAACTACGCAATACAAAATTCTTTAAGTTATACAACAGTCTGTTGATTTTTTAAATTATTCACGCTCGTCTCAATTAAATCTTCCGTGTCTTCTCTTAATTCAGCACCCCAGGCAAAGCGGGTGAATAATGCTATGATCCAATGAAAATATAGTTGCAGAATAGTGACTAGGAGGAACGGTATCATCCCAATCCGGTTCGCACCAGATAAAAGTAGAGCGAATAATCCTGCTATAAATCCAGCCACTTGGATTGTGCTCATTACAAATGTCACTGTTGCTACCATGGGCTTTCTCTGAAATTGCAAATAATAAGTAATTAATACTAGATCCGGGTTCAAAATATTTGCAGGATAATTTTGGAACGGACTTAAAAAGCAATGTAGGACAATGTTTTAAAACTCACGGTAATACTTGTCCATATGACGAGAATTCCTACGAGGAGCAGGGAGAGAGATGGCATCCAGTATTCTGTAAAAATTAATGTAAAACCAATGACTCTTTTTATTTAGAAACCTTGAAATGCATGCAAAGCCATTAAGCTCCTAACGAGTATTGAGGAACTCTACTGTAAAACTGTTTGCAGCTTTGCGAATTTTTTGCATGCATTCCGTGTAAAATCTTCAGAGCAATTCTCAAGGCCGGCTAGCTTTTTGCAAAATTAAGCAGCTGGACTAAGTCGCAGAACTGATTATCATTATCATGAGGATTTATAAGCTAAACTTACCAATAAAAAACTGAAATGTGTCTTTATGAGCATCGCGAACTAGAAATGGGGCGCCGTGCAAATCTTCATCTGGATTCAATATTGTATGACGTCCATTACGATCTAGCAAAGCTAGCAAAATCCCGGTGATTCCAAAAATCTGTTAAAAAGTAAAATCAAATCACTTCAAAAACTGCTTTACATAAGCTTGCCTTAAGAAACAGCCATTTTGCCAGGTTACAGTATAATTTAGCAAACTCTGGACCATTTCAATTAGAGCTTGCTACAAAAAAATAACTAACTCACCATGTCGGTAACTCCTACGACAAAAGCCCAAGGGCGTGATCCCTTAACTGAATTTGAGAATGGATGCATCATATTCTCCTTGAATAATACTTCTGGACAAGGGCAATTAAGTAAGGAAAGAATCAAGTGTTTTAGCCCAGTTTTCGCTCCACAAAACTCGAAATATGTTACTGTGTTACATGATTTTACTAAATTCGCAAATTGTTGCAAAAACTTGGGAAAATTTCACCAAACTACACAAAAATAACCACACCTATTACAAATAAACTGCAGCGTGAGTTTTAAAACATTGAACATTTACAGAGGTTCACAAAAGAGAAACCGTGACAAATATGAGCCACCAAGGCATACCTGAATAATAATGAGTCTGAGTGAGCAGATTACAGACTCAGGAGCAGGAGAGAATGAAGTGCAGACTTGTTAACGTGTAAACATGCTCTCATCGTCATCTCGTCCAAATAACATTGTTTTCCTTCCCTCTGTAACATATTCGTTCCTTGAAAGTCTGTAGGGAGTTGCCTCAAGCAATATGCTTTAAAGAAGCACTAACAAAGCTTTACACTTGATATATATTGCAGGAGTAACAAACCTCAGCGCTGATACAGGTAATATTCTGCACACAGGTATGCTGTTGTAATCTCAATCCGCATTCCTATGCTTGCAGAATTGTGCGAGACTGAGATATGCACAGCAAGGAGAAGAGAGGGATTAGTTTGTTGGAAGATGTACGCAGACACGGGCTTCTCAATCCTCCAAATGCGTACAAGGAGAGATTATATCGTATTTAACACCATTTAATGTAACCATTTGGACCAATGCATGCATACTGTAACTAATTCACAGTGTGTAGGCTTAAAAATGTGTATAGTTTCAAGACACAGATTGTTTTATAATTGCGGGGATAAATTGCAATGATTTACAGCTTACAGTTTAGTAGCCAGTTTAGTTCAGCACAGTGTAAATGCCTTACACGGCCCAATCTGCTACCTACGATGCAATATGCAATGCTTGATTTTTCACGGCATAAATCTTGAAGGATATTATAATAGTTCCTGAGAAAGCCTATAATTAGGGTGTACTGGCACTCATATCACATCATAGCACTCATATCACGCTTAAGTTTAAAAAAAGATTTAGGGTACGCTCTGAGGTGAATATCTACTGAAGGTTCTACTTCCGGTAACATCTGCCCTGCACACAAAACAGAAATCAATGGTTTCAATATACAAATGTTAAGTGCCCTTGTATCTTGGTAAAATTAAAACGCTTCAGCAAACTAGAAGTGTAAAAACATATGCTGCAAAACCCACAAGCATTATGCGGACAACGTCTTGAGCAGATCCTAATTTACCGATTTAATAGATAAGTAATAATAGATTGAGTCTAATGCTTGAAAAATGCGTGGGTTTGGCTTGGTATTAACGTGATCCATGACCTCCGACTCCCCCAGTGTCCATTGTTGTTCTATCTGTGACACTCAGACTGCACAATGAATGGTTTGAATATAAATATGCTTACGCGCTTCTCTGAGCATGAGTGAGCATTAGCAGTAGATCAAGGTCGGTTAAGAACTGTCAGCAGATTCCACTCTCTTTCTCTGTCATTAACATAAAGCAGCAACGAAGGACCTTCACTGGCCTAGGTTAACTCACTGACTCGATCGTCTAAAGTGTTAAAGAGACCTATCCCTACATCAGAGTTTGAGTTAGCAGGGTTACGGCTACTGAGTTATACAACTGACACTGACATGGCAGAAATGGTAAGCAAATGTCCATCAGACAGGAGAAGAAACCTGTCCAAATGTCTCGAAGAGGTTTTAAGAAACTGATTAACGTCTACATGGGGCCATACTAACGCATCTATAATTCCAAAAAACCCTGGTTTTCGCTATTTGCTGGCGTACGACTCTAATAACATAAAAAAAGGCTATCATGGAAATAAACGCCGTAGATTACAGATTTCTTTCAAGGACATTCTAAGACAGCTAAGGAACTTGCAAGATTAATGAGTATGACAATGTTAAAGAAAACAAGGATTTGAAAGTGTCTGACTTACGGTACATTTTATTTGACTCGAAATGACGGATTCGCGAAAAATATCTGAGGGTTAAACACTACTGTTTCTCACAGTTGTCATTTGGTAAAATTTGCGGGTTTATCTCCAAACTTCGGTTTGATAACGTCCCGTGCGGGCTAGACTTTTAACGTAAAGTTCGGCATCAGAGAGTCCATTCTTGGCCAAGGCTGATACGATAGCTTTCTGAACATCTGATGGCATTCCTTTGGAGTTTCCAGCAATGTAGATAATAGCATTCTTCCTGCATATCAAGTCGTATATGAGTCCACTATTTGCTAATATCTGATCCTGGACGTACTTGAAACTGTAACAAATATACAAACCAAATACAGATTAATTTTTGTACGGATATTGCGTTTAATGCTAAGTTACTCTGAGTTTAAAACTTACGGATAGCCAGGATCCCTGGAATGAGCAGTGTAGACGTGGAGCTTGCCTCGTTTGGAAAATTCAGCCCAATCTTTTTCGAAAAAGTAATCCTTGGCTGCATAGCGGCACCCAAAGAAGAAATGCATTTCGTTGTTACCGCTAAACAAAATCTGTTCATTCACGTACGAGTTAAAAGGAGCACAGCCAGTTCCTGGACCAATCATGATTACATGGCGTTCCTGAAATAGAACAAACTCATTGTTAGATTAAGAATCAAACCAATCCACCAAAATGAGAGCAAATACTGAACAGACTTACATCATTGGGCTTAGGAAATACAAAACTTCCTCGATCTACCCAGCATGGTACAACATCTCCAGGATTTAGACTAGCCAGCCATTTCGAACACAATCCAAAGCGTTTCTTCTTAATTGTAGTCTTGTATTCAACAACAGCAACCAAAACTCCGATGACACCAGGCTTGTAGCTTGCAATCGAAAAAGCTCTATTCTTCATTCCAGGAATCAAGTCAAAAAGGTAGTCAGCTGGAATCTTTTGCGACGTCTTTGTGAAATCTTGGAGTACTTCGAGAATTGTTCGTCTTGGTTTAAAACAGTATTTGTACAAATCATCCTGGCCTTCAGGACTACAAAATTCAGAGAGCTTCCATTTTTCCATTTCATCGTCAGCAAAATGGTTTAAATACTCAAAGAATGATTTTGAAGGAACAGAATGAATATCAAGGTAGTGCTTAGCGTAGCCTCTCCATGTCTTGGGCAAAGTGACGGCATCAAGGTAAGCTGGGACTTTGGACCAGTCATAGCGAGGCTCAATCCGTATTTCTTGACTAGGATCCAAATTTTGGAAAATACTAAAGAAAGTTTCAACATTTTCTTCAGTGTTGGTAGGAACGATACATACTACATCACCAGGTGAGTATGGCATGCCTTCAGCGGAAATCTCAATATATCTGACGTCCTGAAAGTGATCGTTTGAGGTAACACGGTTATTGCTAAGAATATTCTTCAATCTCAGGTGAGTTCCAACAGTCTTGTTTTCCGTTTCTGCGGTAGGGTGACCATTTTGAATGGAGTTGTGAAGGATATACTTTGGCTGAATTATTCCTGAAGGTACTTGTTCGAACTTGTCACCTAATATCGCCTTCCAGACGCTGGCAATCCAACCAGGGGCGGTGGCATCCACTCCGAGGTCATGCTGGTCATCTGCAAGCCCGATATTCACGACACAGTCCCCACCAAGTTGCATGACTCTTTTGTGAAGCTTCTTCCCTACAAAATTGTACTTCACGTAGGATGAATCTCCTAGAGCCAGCACTGTATACTTGACCCCTTCGAAGATTTGACCACAACTTTTCTTGCACAAGTACTTCCAGAAGTTTTTCATATTGTCTGGTTCATCCCCCTGACCCGTGGTGGATGCTATGAAAATAACGTAATTTTCATCGATCCTGTTCTTGGAATCGATGCCATATTCGTCCATCGGACCCGGTCGGACGTCTAGTCCCAACTGAATTGCCTGCCGGGTCATCTTGTCAGCTATATCTCTGCCGGTACCGCTTTGACTTCCGTATAGTATCGCTATTTTCGTCATCTGCAATCAATGAACATTACAAAGTAAGAATAGCTCAATTTTATTTAACTGAATTACTAATAGACTCTTCAATGGATGTCTCCTCAATAAGAGAAAATAATTATAGAAATGTGTAGACTTGTGGTTTCTTACCTTGTTCAAAAATTATGAACAAATGCACAATTTAGTTTCCAATTAAATTGACGCTTGAAAGCATACACAAAATAATTTTTCTAATTTCACACTTTTTTCTAAACTTAATCGACGTCATAAATAATCTCCGATATACTTCACGAGTTCTTGGAAAAGGAATAAATTAAATAGCTTTTCCATATTTACATGGAAGCTACTAATTATCATTAACATTGACAACTAATATTATGTAATTCGAACGTCATATCAGTTTTATATGTCGTTGTCCATTTTGCTATTGATTGATAAAAACATGTGCAACTGAAAAGAGGTGTGAACTCTTCGTCGACAACTTTTTGAGCGGTGCAAGTTTGGCGTCGCAAGTTTGCAAGCGAAGCTTTCTTTTAAAGATGAACAAACGTTTTCCGTTGAATCTTACAGAGTATACCACAACTAATAATTATGATATTTAATTGTCAATGTAGTGAAAACAAAGTCTGAAATTCAAAAATGCTAGCATTTTATATAATAGGCACCTGATAAGGAATTTAATAATGTTGTTATTTTCTCTGCCGTGATACTGAAGGCTGTTTTAAAACAGTGAACCGGGGTAAAAGTGTTGTTTTGCATTTTCCTCATCTGAATAATTTTCGACTTTGAGACATTTCTTTACACTATAAATAAGCACTACGTTGTGTTCACAGTCTGATTAGGGCTTTCAGCAACCCAAAGGTTTCTGCAGCCACAGATTCCAGGATCTTATAGAGAATAGCCCTTAAGCAAAAGGACTGACCGAGTTGAAGGGTAAGAATGACTTTAAAGCTAAGGGAGTTTCAAGGGTTTCATCAAGGGAACATCGTATCATCTTTGCACGTACGAAAATAAATTGATGGTGGAGCAGTTTGTTAAAGATGTTTCGACCCGTTCAGAAGTTCACCCAGAACCGTTTTCACTTGTTTCCCGGGCGGGGATTTGACGGCGGGGATTTGACAGAATCCCCGCCGGTTTGTTTCGCTATAAAAGTATACAAATTTTAACATTAGAGTTCCAATTCAAAAATTTAAGTTCCAACACTTGTCCAACATTCAAGAAATTCTTTAAAAATTCCCATTTTTCTCTCATCGTTGAGGTTTTTGTCAATCGAGATTATAAGATGAGCTATTTATCTATGTTCATGTCGGATTGAAAACTATATTCTAAGCTTGAAGGGGAAGCGGAAGCGGTATTAGGCTGTTACTTGGATCTGTACAAAACAAATACGGCTATCGTAGTTTTTACCTACGTTTCTTAAATTAAGCCGTATCGTACGATCCAAGTTTAAAGAAAATTTACAACTTGAGCTATTCCATCCCTTAAACTTGCTCAGGACAATCCAGCCTCCTCCAAATTTACATTTTATTCTATCCTTTCAATCAATCCTGTAGCTGTTGACAAGAAAACCCAGGAAGCTTCAATAAGCCTTCAGTTCAGTTACCTTTGATTTAGTCCTTAGCTTCTCACCTGAAAACTAATTTAAGGTAACTATCGCTTCATGTTGGTTCTAGGCAATAATTAAAACAAAGTGAAAGAGGACTTGAGTCAGATCAAAGTACATTAAGTTGTTTTCTAAGAAATAATATTTTACTCGTCCTGGTGGAGCAAGGCGGCTATATAAGGAACTCAACACTCTGGCTTTGACACTATTTCACTTTGACTTGTCTTTCTGGAAACTGACTTCTCAAGCACATCGGCACTTACACCATTACCGCAGACTTTGTTCCTACAAATAACTGTTGTTACTATTCTATACTCCAAGGACTTTTGAAGAAATTGTCAACTTTAGAAACGCTTCTCGGAGGATTTTGGTGGGCAGACTTTTCTATTTCTACTTCCACAAAGCTTCAGCTCAATTTTAACAACTACCGGTAAGCAGAGAGTTTTCTTTTGTGTTTGAAAACTTGATGAATTGAAAGTTTGATGGAAATTTCAAAAGCGTTTAAAACGTTTGACATGTATAATAGAGCGGATTACTTTTTCTATAAAAATTCGGGAAACAAAGCTCATCACATCCTATTGTTTAATTTACAATTTAATTTCCGTGCTTTCAGATCCAAGATGAAGACAGGACAAGTTGCTGCTATCCTTATGTGGGTCCTCCTGGTCATCTCTGTGTCACCCACTTCCGCTGGACCGGCAGCATACGGCATTTGTCAAGCAGGATGTGCAACGGTGGTGGTAGCGTGCTATGCGGCAGGTGGAGCTGTTTTTGGAACCGTAACCGCCGGGATTGGCATCCCTGCCGCTATTGTTGGCTGCAATGCAGCATTTGGTACTTGCTCAGCAACCTGCGCTACCCTCCTTCTGGTGCCGATCCCGTAAAGCTTGACGCTTGTGATTCAGATGCGTTTCTACACTAGTTTGAGCCTGGGTGACCGTTGATGATAATGTAAGGACTAAGGAGGAATTTGGTTTTATTAATTTGCGTTCAATAGTTTTGGCGCCTTTTTCCTGCACATTGTTTTAACTGCTAGGTATATGGAATAGCAGATATTTAAAGTATTTTGGAATGTTTGAAGAGAAGTGGATTATTGAGTGCGCGAGTCATAAATATAATGGCTCAAGTAATTGTATCCATGTGCTATAAGTTTCTATATGTAGTGCGTATTTACAAATGACAGGAGGTCACTTACATTGTTATAGTTAATCCAGTTACATACATTTCATTTCGAAGCAACTATGACGATTGCAACAAGTTTAATTATAATTTTATACACTCGTGTTATGTTTTTTTCTTCGTTAACGGATTCTTTAAAATTATGTCGTGTCGAAAGCGAGTACGTAACAGATTGATTTAACCTGTTTTATGTACAATTTAAATTTTTTATGACTACTTAGGTAAACGTAGTCAATTTGAATTTGCAGGAAAGCTGATAATAAATTTATGACTGATGATTTGAATAAGCATTGTGAGTTTCCGTAAAGCTTATAATTTTTGGTTCTGCATGCTATAAGTTGGAACATAGAATACTTTACAGCTGCATATGATGGTTTTTGATGACTGGATGAATAATTAAGCTATCAGAGTAATACAGAGTACACGCAAAGCATGTTTTCCACAACAAATCTCATCTACAGCATACTCATCCAGGTCTAGACTCTGTGCAGACTGTACCGAGCACTTGGCAATTACAATTGATCTCTTATTGTCATTCATCAGGCGATCAGCAGACGCTTTTACTGGCTCATCTCGCTCATGCTTAGGATAATATGCTTAATACTTCCTGCAAATCATTCGACATGCACTAAAAATCATCGCGAAATTATTTTTTAGGATTGACAGTATAGGATGTTAATGGGGCGGGCAAAACGTTTTACGTTTTCTCTAAACACATACCAGGTCGACCTGCGGTGAGGAATGGTTGCTGCTTCAGTCGACGATCCGTCTCTTGAGAACTCTTGAGAAGCATGAGCTACTGATTTACAAATCTGAGCAAGTCTAAAGTACATTAGCTCAATTCCAGCAGGCAGAATACAATTCTAAAGTAGGAAAAAGAACAACTTCTTTAAAATCGATTGCCTAATAATTCTACTGAGAAGGAGGAAGGAGAGACACGATTTTAAATCCAAGGTAGGAATTTACATTCTCTACCTATTTTTGGTTTCACACCGATAACCACATCAACACATTTAATTTTTGAATTTTAGCTGATTGGTAAAATTGGAGATTTCTTGTATTCAGTATTGGATGCAATTTTTAAATCCTCGTGAGCCTGATTCAACAGGCTGGCCCTGTGTGACTAAAAAATTGCAAAGCATTAAATGCAAATCATATTTGGCAATTTACAGATTATTGTGAAGGATCTGAAATGAAGCTCGGACCGAGGACCAGCATGACTGCGGGCTTGCTATTGCTGCTCTCTGTCAGCCTGATTCCCAGCATTTGCGGTGGCCCGATCGCCTACGGATTTTCCAGGCTGGATGCTCTTCCGTTGTCGTGGCTTGTTATGCAGCAGGAGGCTACGTTTTTGGCACGGTGACTGCAGGAGCGTCGATTCCACAGACAATTCTGTCTTGCAATACCGCTTTTGGAAAATGTCAATCTACATGCGCTGCAATATTGCTTTCCTTTACCTTTTGAGGACTGTACTGTTATGAGTTCTTGAACGAATGAGCTGCGCATAACATTAACACCTTATTAGCGCAATGCTAAGCTGAGGTGGCAGTAAAGAGATTTGGACAGACCTTGTACCAACGCACAGTTATTTAGCATATTATGTTGTAATCATACATAAACTTGCAGTTCATTTCCACACATATATATAAATTGTATAACCTGGCCCTTTTATTACGCACATTTTACTCATAAATGTGCGTAATCTCTTGAAACTTTGTCTGGTGCTAGAGGAACTTTTGGGAATAAAACTAACTCACGTGCGACTCCGAAAATGGCTCAAGACGCAATATCCTCCGCTCTACCAGTCACGACTTGAAATGAAAGGATTGTTAGTGTTTCAGAATGATAAAATATTCGGGAACATTCAGTTTTGTTAACAACTGCTCTTAAATGATTGCATAGAATAGACAATAAGGCTCTGTAAAGATCCGAGTTTTCTTCATGTTTTTGGTGAAAGGTTACCAGCTGACTCGGGTCAGGGGTTCGCGTGAGGTAAGCCTTCAGATTTGAAGCTCACCACTGTAATTGTTTGCTTTATAATCAGTTTTTGAGCCATAGCTCTTGGTGAGTTAACATTTTGCCAGTTGTACCCGAAAGCTTTAAAAATACAACCCGTAATGAGCGCTGCAACCATTTATGGAAAAAACTTATTCAGGATAGTTATTATTTATATTTTTAATTTTTTAAAAGTCGTGTTCCAGCCAAGGAATCAAAATTCAAAGTCGACACTGCTGCTGAATATGACTGTGGTCGCATGGGTTTATATTTTCTTGTTGACAACTGCTGCTGGCCCTAGCTCAGCGAGCATTCTGTCTGACCTATAGAGCTTGCCAAGCAGGTTATGCGTTCATCGTCAAGGCCTGTTACGCTGCTGCTGGATGTACTTGCTGGATGGGACTGTGACTGCCGGCGCTGCTACTCTACCGGCGATCCTGGGTTGCAATGTTTGCTTTTGGGAAATGTCAGTCTATGTGTGCTGCTCTTCTCCTAGTTCCGGCACCGTGATCCATCTCCAAAGCGTGGAAGTGGCTAAAACAGGAAATGCGTATAGTCAACCCATGTCTAAAAGATTGTCCGTAGAGCCGTTTATTCAATATGGCAGTAAATTTAGTTAACAAAGGTTGGAAAAGCTATACTAAACTTACTATAAAATTCTGAAATTTAGACATTGGTACACTTTAATGATTGTCTTACATATTTGCTACATCGTGTAACTATTAGCATACTGTAATTACGTCCTTAACAATAACAGCGATAAAATTTCTTGTACCTGACAACTATAGTTCAAATAATTAATTTTAATAAACCTTTTCACACAATTATGTACACTGTCTTGCGTCAAATATGTACTCGTATAGTAAACAGTTGAAGATATTTTGCATTAGTGCTAAATAACCTACCAGAATTCACAATATCAGTGAACTACAACGAAGTGTCTACTGTAATTACATTAACACTCATACACGTTTTCGTAGTGAACACTTGAGAAAAGCTTTCCGTTGAGCAAGTTGGAGTATTAGGTTTAAGTAATTTAAAAAATTTAGGCTATAGCTAATTATCTACTTGGACTTCCTAGAAGTTTGCTTTCCTTTGAGTCGAGCTTGAAGTGTTAGAAGAAGTCCTGCTAGAACGTCATGATTGTGTAGCTTCTTTCCAAAAATTAGCCTTCTAACGGAATCGTCATACGTCAACAAGGCTACCATGTTCTGAAGTAAAAATCCTTGGCAGTATTCCAGTAGCTGTACAGCATTGTATACCTGTAAAAATATAATATCCGGTGTCATAATTGTTGTCCTAAATGAACACAGACATTAACATAAAGAAGTGTAAGAACTCACCTTTGCATGGATGTACAAGGATACAACAGACTCGATATTCACTAAAAGAGAGCATTTAGCTTCGCAGAATCTCAGCAGTCCGTCTAATTGGAAGAAATTAGCTGCAGCCATTAACTCCAGAATGTCATCAGTTTCAATCTTTTTGATGGAGTCGCATCCACCGTTGTACAAGTACTCCATGACCATCTGTAATTGATGAACAATTATTAACCTTTGTACTTCTGATTTGCTCCAAAAATAGATGATTACTGAGACTAAATTTACCTGGAATATATGATAACGGATATCGTTAATCTGAAGAATCGGGGGATTGGATTCAGGTGCACTTTTTAACATGGACTTGAATCTTGGTGATGATGTGACCAGAACTATCTTGTGAGCGTAAAATACGCGACCCTCCACACGGAACTGGACATCAGATAATTCAGGATTATTCACATATTTCGGATCAATCCTTGTACCATTTAATATTGTCGTGTCCCGGATATCTTTGATTGTATCCCTGCCATAGCATGTTTGAAATATGTCTGCTAGGAGCAGTGTCGTTCCTTCGTTCTGGAAAGAGAAAAACATGGAATTAAATACCCAGTTGGAGAATATATCCTTAAGGAGTTACAGGAAAAAGCCCTTGAGTACTTACTTTACTATTTCTAAAAATCCCAAACAAGAGCGGAAGGCAATCGTCTACGAAGTGTCCCTGAGAGAAGTCTTCGTTCGGGAGGATTTGCAAAAAGTCTTGAAGTAGCTGATCCACTACAGGCTCACATCTCAATTCCTGAGCAGTACCCAAAGCATTTATCCAGCAATGTAACGTCCAAGGGACACCCAAATTCCTTAGGTCAAGAGTAATTTCCAAGTGACCATTCTCAGCGCTTTGATACATTGCCTCTTGGAGTACTTTGACTTGAGCCTTGGTTAGTATTTTAGGTTCTTCGTTAGACCTGTTGGGAGGAGCTGAGTTTTGGTGGATGACGTTGCGGGCAGGTGTGGGCTGAACACCTTCGGCAAGTATTTCTTCCAGGGACAGCACTTCCTTGGATGAAGGGGTTGAATTAAATGGATGGGACAATAACTTATGAAGTATTGCGCGCTGCCCATGAGAAGCTGCGACTGATATGGCACTGTAAAAGTAAAAGGAGCAATTAAACACCTGTAAAATTGTGAGGAATAATTGAGGTGCTTCTATGATTTTTTAGATTTAAGATTTCTTACCTAAAACTTCCGCGTTGAGCAGATCCAGTATAACAAAGTGAATCCCTAACTAAAGTTGATTGGAATGGATTTGATCCGTAATTAAGTAGTGTAGTTACAATATCTAAATTCCCTGAGGCAGCAGCCACTTGCAATGGCGTCTGTGTTGACTTATCTTCACTTAATTTTGCTCCACCTTCAACGTTACATCCATTTTCTAATAGAATCTGTTAATTTAAAAAATCGCAAGTTACTAAAAATATTTTGGGATTAAATTTAAAAAATCGCAAGCTATTAAAAATATTTTGGGATTAAATTTAAAATAATAAAGAGTGTAAAACAATTTTGTGTGTCGTTTACAAACCTTGACAATATTCAAGTAACCCATTAAAGAAGCAAATGTAAGAGCGGTCCAGTGCTGCGTTTCACTGTTTGCTTGAGGAAAATTTGGACCACTAGGTGGCGTTTCTACATCAGCGTCCGCACCAGCGTCTAAAAGCACTCGGACCATCGTTTCTTCTCCTCTTACGCTTGCCAGAATCAAAGGAGAAAGTCCTGGAGAAAGAGAAATTTAAATTGACATCGCTCGTTTCCATGGAAATGATATTTTTAACAATCGACGGAGAGCTCCTACTTACCGTTTTCATTAAATGTGTTTGCCTTGGAAGGAGGCATGAGCAAAAGCGCTTGAGCAACTAAATCAGATCGACCAGAAGTAAGCATTTTAAATGCCAAGTCTATTTTGAGCCGGCGATTACACTCGAATTCATCAATTGGACGTCTTGGCCATGAAAATTCATCAGATCTAAATACATTTTAAAAATAAAAATGTAATTATTGTACTTCATGGATTAAAATTTTAAAATCTGTAATAAAATTTAAGCATCCTTTTTCAAACTAACCCAATAAGCCTAATAGCACAATCAATCCCTGGCAGCAAAATCCTTGCAGCCTGCATAACATCATCCTTGTCAATAAGCCAAGAATGTCGATGATCCGAATGAGCCGTCGCGACTCGGACCCATTCAATTAGGGGCGGGAGGACGATGAAAGGTCGCTCGTAAACCAGTTCCTGAACAGGGATCCGATTTTGTTGATGATGTTGCCGTTGAAGCGTTTCCGAGCCGAGTGTAGCCGTTGAAGATGCAAGGTTAACGTGCTCATCTGCCGTCTCCAGTTGGGAACAGCGCATAAAGTAGAACAAAGTGTGGATTGCCGATGGTGACCAGGACGGCGCCATGGTTTTGCTAGTGCTGTTACCACCTCCGCCATTCCCCGTCGGAATTTGCTTGTGATGGTAATAGGATACTCTTGAGAGAATGTCAGCTAATTCACCTGAAAAACCGCATAATAATTTGTAATTATTCCCACTACTTCCAGTATGCAAATGATGTAACGCGCCTGGAGATGTTTATCGCCCTGTCCTGCATAAAGAAGCTCGTAATTTTGTCGAGATCCAGGATTTAATGAGATTATAGTCTTCTGCCTCTGCTTCTCTGCTTGCCAGGCTGCTGGTGAAGCTTGGGAATCCGGCAGATGCTTTCTATCTCTACCGTAGTCCAGCCTTCTTCTACTTATCACTTATTTTGATCTCATTATAAACAAATGCTGAACGACAAACTGGATCAATTTCACCTTTGAATAATTTTACACCTGCTCAACAATGCAAACATTTGCTTGCACGCAGAGGAGATTCGGCGAAATTCGTTCGGGGGGACCAGATGCTGTCAGATGGGACTGTCTGCCCTGGGGCTATTTTTTCGCATATATTAATCATTTTCGCACAAACGGTTGCAAATCCGTGTCTAATTCTCTCCAGCCGCTAATATTTCTTTCATTAATTTCTGGATAAAAAATGCAAACTAGATATAGCGTGACAGACGTCGTGAGTTCTAAACTGCTACTGTTTGAAATTACGCTCTTGATCTGCCCCTCAGACATGCAATATTATCATTCCCTATACCACTACCGCTCACCATCTGTCACAAGGAAATCAAATCCAATTCCAGAAATGATTAGTTGGTCTCGAATCAAATTACAAACATAATTATCATCAACAGATTTGCACGTAACCAAGCATAATAATTTGCATAAGGTACTCAGTTTTGCTACAATTCTCCTTGGAGTTCTCCTAGGAAGAAAGCATAATCTTACCAATAGATCCAACACATGTCGTGAGTAAACTCTGCTCCAAGCTTTTGTTATGCTGGTGTCTTAGGGAAGAATGATCATCTTGACTTGCTCCAATTGTAGTATTGCTGCTTCCAGAAGAATCCACACTTGCGATACTTGCCCATCTTGGAAGCGCAAGAGCTCCTGCAAAGAGAAAAAATCCCTTGGATGAGTTTCGCGTATACTCTGTATGTAGTTATTTTTTTCCGATTAGAAAATAAATTGTTGCCTCTTTGAATGAGGGGCTCCAGGGAAAAGTGTTCTATTAAGAAATATGTTGAAAATATTCCTTAGGGAGGCGGGAAGAAAAGGTTTTGTACTGTGTTTGCTACAGAAAAACCACTTACCAGAAGCTGTTCGGCCAGCATTCAGATGTGCATATGGCTGAAGCAAGCCCCACATATCTCCGTTATTGGCAATTGCCTGTTCCAGCAATGCTGCAGTAAGGACTGGAGCTGGGGCAGTGATGCTACTTTCAATTCCAGCATTCGTTGTGATAAAAGATAAAGCTTGGCCAAGGATTTCTTCTATGAGATTCTCCATCCCGGCTGTTAGATGAATTGCTGCGAATTCGTGGATAAATCGACCTAGTCGTACTTCGCACATCCATCTCTGAAAACGACCGACGTGCAAATGAAGCCCTGCCCTTGAGGACTTTGATTCTCGGTGCAGAGGGTCACTAGTTGAGACTGAAAACATTGCCGCTGCTCGAAGTGAGGCCTAGGAAAAGTAGCAAAGAGAAAACAATATAAATTCATGCTCGTCACTTAGATTTTTTACGGAAGATCCGGAAAATGCATTCTTGATAAGTTCTTGAGGATAATTTCGGCTGGTTTTCAAATCATAGTAGTTGTGGAAGAATGAATGTCAAAGAGTTTTGTAAGATCTGGACTTGTTATAAATTGAACTTTCGAGTTAGGATCTTGGTAGAGGAAAACTTGGGAAGTTACTAAGCTGTAGAAAAAATGCAGAGTGAAAGTGGAGAAAGTTTAGCAGTGTTGCTATTCCAACATACCTTTATGCAGGAATCCGCAAGGCCTGGAGAAAGTACTATCCTAAAGGCAGATGTCACTTCCTGCTTGCTGCAGAATCCAAAGGCTTTTGCCAGCCTTTGAGTCTCTCGAGAAATCCTAACAAGAGCTCTTTGAAGGAGGTAGGAGATTCTAGGAACTGTTTCCATTGAAATTCTTTCCAAATTATCCTTGAGACGCGTACTTTTCTCGATAACTTTTAGAATATCATGATTCGACCAAGGAAAACTCTGTAGTTCAACGAGACGGTTGTGGGAATCCACCCATACGAATTCGTCAGCGGATGTCACCTGAAAAAACACAAGTTCAAGAATCAGTCAAAGAGAAGTTTTAAGCATTGAAACGTTCGTGCGTATGGAAATGCCGCCGCTAGAACGAATCAATAATCTCGCAGATAATCTTTGGGAATGACGTAGGAATAAAAGTTGCTCTCACTAAGAGTTTTCACATTCCACAAGAATCATTTAATATTTAACAGGTTATTGCAATTACATAATTTCATGCTACACATTCATTCGTCGCTATCCTTGTTGACCACATGACCAAACTGACGGAAGGAGACAGGGAGACTGTCATAGAGCTATGGAAGACTCACCTGCAGACAATGATTCATGTCAGACAGGACCTGATTTGAAACAGTCAAGTTCAGACGTCCATCAAAATTCAATTAGGTTCACTCAACCGTTTACACTACCGTCTCCTTGCATTTATTAGCTAGATTCCTTGGACTTTCTGCTTACTGTATGACAAGACTTTGAATGTCATTTCCAACCCAACATAGCAAACAATGCAGAGTGGGAGCAGATTGAATAAAATATACAAAGACCCGCCGAACCAGATTTTGAGACAGTCTGCACTGCAGACAATATGATAATTCGCACGGATGAATCAAATATTTTGATTCACTCCAACCCGAATTCAGTGTCAACTTGCATTAAGTAATTCCTTCCGTATCGCCTACTTTCCGGCTTGTTTTTCCCCGCTTGTACGAATCAACTTTTTTTCAAAACGTAGCACCTTCAATCCCTCATCTACCGGTTGCTCCGTCATTCCTACCTGTTCTTCCCTGTAACAGTTAAAAGTTACAAGAGGTGGGCCTGCTGTATCATCTGATGCGGACGGACCGAGGAGAACCACCTTATCAAACTATGCAATGCTTTTACTTGCTTTTGGTGACTCCTGTTATCATTATAATTCCTATGAGCTATGATACCATGTCCGTTTTGAATTCACTTGACTTGATAGTATTACTTTCCGTTAATTGTCGGACAATCAGCCAAGTCAGCACGCTATCCATCCTCTCCTCTTGCTCCCCATTATCCTCAGCCAATTTGCTCCTCCATCAGCAGACCATCATCATTAATCTGTCCAAAAAATTTACATGTCCAACTCAGCGTAGAATTCAGACATTTCTGATTCGGGGTCCAGTCTACACCTGATATTCCTAATTGTGATAGGCTTCAACTGTTTCCAGGTAGCGCCAGTGAAAATGTTTTAAAGCTTTCTTCACGAAGCAACACGGCAGAATTCATTATTCATTCTCTGCTATGCTGTATCCAACAATCTGAAATCAACTCTCAGTCAAGTGCTCCTTCATGTCAAGCTAATAAGGTATCGGTCGGATGGAATCCTGAATTGTGATAACCCAAACAAACCATAAAACGTTTGACCGTTTAGCCTTTCACTGTAATTTTTGCTTGGGTGCATTTTCCTTGCATCCGGCTTTTCCTTGAACGGAATCCGAAAAGCAGACGTCCAAGCATTTTGGATTGTTTTCTGGTTTCTTCTCCTTACTTTAGGAGTAAAAGGGTATCAAATTACCGAAAAATAAGTAGGGAAGAGAATCTATCCATCACAATTTCACCTCTGCATCAAACATATAAGAGCAACTTGTCTACTATCCATGACTGCTGACAGAATAAATAATCACACTTGGTTTCTTTCTCATTTGTTCCTCAACTCATCACTAACACCAGCAAGGAATACAGCCTATGCACAATGTATTTGCTCTTCCTCTGATCTTCGTCTGTATGTTTTCTCGTTGCTTTTATATTCCCTGCTGTATTCTTCAATACATGGTGCTTATAAATCGCATACCACCGCCAGAGAGCGCTAGCGATTGGTAATTTGATATCTCTGGAAGATATCCCTTGGAAGTTGTTAGAAAAAATTCTAAGAAGGGATGAAATTATGCATCTCTCGCAAAGAGCAAGCCTGTGCTTCGTGTCATCTTATCCGCAAATGCAGAGTGTTGGGATGTTGTGAAAGCTTTTGATTGAAGGTAGTGAGAGAGAGAGCAAGTTTTGATGGGAGTATTGCAATTAGAAATGATTGAGGAGAGTTGAAAGGGAATAATACGAACCTGTGTATTGATAGTTTCGAGACTGGAATGTCTGATGAGATGGGGTCTTCGGTGTCGATCGCATTCACTTCCACTCATGGAAGAATAAGTAGAAGTTGAGTATGACGAATGATGACCATCTCTGCCCCCATTACCGTGATAGGACCGAAGTGTCAGTTGCTCAATGGCTTGCTTAATATCTTCTAGACCCGTGCTGCTCCCGTTCCCACCTCCTCCACCGCCTCCTCCTAGCAGTATAGATTCTTGCTGGTGCTGCTGCTGGAAAATAATAAAAAATGACAAACATTTATATATATAGCTTGCTCCTTCTGGAAGATGCATGTCCGTATGCTCTGCAACTACCATGTACACAAAGTATCTTCAATATCTTTCACCCAGATGGCCTAATGGCCCACACGCCACCCCAAAAATTTTCCAGCAAATTCCAAAACCAACTTAAGAAGGGCCATCTCCTCTTTTCCGGAAACATATTTTATGACCTCCCGCATTTCCTTCATCCATCCCCTCCATCTCCTCCTCCCACTCGTTCATCCTGGAAGTTGCCTAGCAATGCCTTAATGTTTCAGCTAGCTGGTTATAGCCGCAATCCTTGGACTTGCTCCTCTTCGTCGGACCTAAATAGCCGATGGATATATGCGCTCGAAGAGAGTTATGATCTGCCGGAACATCGGCAAGAATCATCTTTAAACTTTGTCATACTTGAAGTAAAGAAACTCCATAAAGATAATCGAAGACGATTTTTAAAAACTATAACATCTACGTCTGTTACGTGCACATTTTATGATCTCATCTTCCAATGATCCGCCTAGTGCCGTTCCCATAAACTTCAAAGAGATAAATAGCAAACGTTTAAGGGGAAAACGCCCCAAAGTTTACGGATTCTCTTGACGGAATCCTGAGCTTTTTTTATGATAATTATTATTTGAAAGTTTGTAAATAAGGGAATCTGGCAGGGCCATATTCCATCAACACCTAATAATTAATATCCAATATCCAAGAGGAATCAATTAACCAAAACTGAAGCGAAAACCAAAGAATTTATGTAAGATGTAATGAAATTGAAATATATTAATCAATGCCTATATAATTTTAAAAGCGTTCGCCGTTCGCCCATTTTAGCTTGCCTAGTTTTTGGACAAATGTCAAAAACGTTTTATACTAGAGCCAATTGCTTTGGAAGTACAATAATTCAAGGAGTGAAATTACTGACTGAAGACTACCTATCCAATCCATAACAGAATTCAACACCTACACAATCTATCCATATTTTATACAAATATTCAATAATATCATGACAGAGGTATAGTGATTAATCACAATACTGTATGGTTATAATTATATGTTATGAAGCTTGGAGAGTTCTATTGGCGAAAAATATTATGTGTAATTAATATCATGGATATGTTTTGAAATGTTCATACATTTTGCCGCTGTATCCAACGCAGAATATTGAATATAATATGTGATTGTACATTGTGGCATAGTTGAATTTTAGATCATGTGACACTACCCAATGCTCGCAACTATGGTTAAGAATGGTTAAGCGTTCGTATAAATGGTAATAAACGTTCCAACGTTATAGGTTGTGGCATAACGTTAAGATAAAGTTGCTCACGTACGATTATTTAACGTTATGAAAACGCGGTAGTACAAAACGTATAATTTACATTCTTGAAACGTTTCCACTCATGTGGCGGTTACAATACTGCACAAAGCTTTATCCCGCCCCGCCAACTTTCAATCCACTTTTCCAGTTACACTAGACCTTGCGGTAGTGCTAGAGTACGCATGTCATTTAATTAACCGTGTATTAATATTTAAGGTTTCAAATCTATCAAGGTAAGCATTAATATTTTCTCATTATCCAGTTTCAAGATTTAATAAGTGTGTGCACTATTTCATTCGAAGGCGATAAGCTTAATGCAATAGTAACATGGGTCGCAAGTTAATAGTGGGAAAACGGCAGGCAAAAAGAAGAACTCAAGAAATTGTTAAAGAAGTGCGAAGTAAATCTTTGAGTGTGTCAGCAGCTTTACCTTTGCAGAGGTTAACTCATGTTCGTGAAACTAACTTATCCCTAAGTGACAACATTATTGAACTAACTAGTGCAAATCAGTATACAGAATCTACATTTTTGACGGTGCATGATAATTCTGAAGTTGAAGACCCTGTAATTATTTCAAATAATACTGGATTTCAAGCGATTCCGTTCTACAAGCCCTCTCAAAATGCAGAGACTGCAACATCACCTCTCAACATGAGATTAAGGAATTGGGCTGTGCAATACAACATAACTCATCGTGCAATTGGTGGACTTCTCGAAATTCTCAAAAATGAGCATCCCGAATTGCCGAATACTGCAAGAAGTCTACTTAAAACGCCCAGAGAAAGTACGGTAGTGCCATGTGGAAACGGACATCTATTGTACTATGGAGTTAAACACGTCATTAAGAATCGCATTGAAAACGGACTTCTTGGAGATGCTACTGATCTGACCTGCAGGTTCAACATTGACGGACTCCCACTGTACAAAAGTTCAAGTAATCAGTTTTGGCCCATTCTCTGCATCGTCAATGAAGCTCTTGACCATAGTCCGGGAATAATCCAAGTATACCTTGGAAAGTCCAAACCAGGACTAGAAGCATATCTTCGAAGGTTTGTAGACGAACTGTACGAAGTAATTTCCCAAGGACTTGAAATCAATGGCAAGGTTTATCGTCTTGTAATAAGCAAGTGCTGTTTCATCCTCGATACTCCAGCGAGAGCTTTCGTGAAATCCGTAAAAGGTCACACCGGTTATTCCTGCTGTGAAAGGTGTATGATAACCGGCAAACGCATTGGCAATCGAATGACGTTTTGTGATACAAATTTCCGAAACAGAACTGATGATAGTTTCAGATTACGCCAAGATTCTGATCATCATTTGGATGCCTATGAAGAATCATTGACTCCTTTAGAGGAATTAGGTGTCGGTCTAGTATCTCAATTTGTACTTGATTACATGCATCTGATCTGTTTGGGAGTAGCAAAGAAGTACTTGATCGAATTACTACGGGGCTCTCTCAATGTCCGATTAACCGGTGAAAAAATCAGCACCTTATCGAATAGGATCAAGTTTTTGTGTCAACATGTACCTGATGAATTTGTTCGAAAGGGACGTGAACTCGACTGCTTGGATCGCTGGAAAGCCACAGAGTTTCGACTCTTCCTAATTTACACGGGCATCGTTCTCCTTAAAAACATTGTTTCCGATCGTGTGTACAACAACTTTTTGACGCTTAGTCTTTCAATTCGTGTGCTTATGAAGGAGGACCAAAACAAGTATGAATACGCCAGGAAACTACTGAAAATTTTCGTTAATGAGTTTTGCAACATTTTTGGGGAAGACAAGTGTGTTATCAATATCCACAATTTAATACACCTTACCGACGATGTGCAGAAATTTGGTCCTTTGGATCAGCAATCAGCTTTTCCGTTTGAATCTTTTATGGGAGAATTGAAAAGGATCCTTAGAGCACCACATCATCCGTTGCAGCAACTCGAGAATCGAATCGCCGAAATAGAATTGACGAAGAGCGAACGTCAAAACGAGAAAATTCTTGTTGAACCATTTGCGGAGCGAAACAACGGAATCGTACCGCAAGGAATTTTGGCAACTGCAAACTTTTATGGGCTCCGTTGCCCTGGATTTGTAGTAAAGTGCAACAGAAGAGACTGCTATTTGGAACTGAAGAGTGAGGAAATTCTTAATGTTGTCAATATTGTTCAGACAAATAATGGTCTTATGCTGATTGGCTACAAATGTGACGTTACGGGAGACATTTTTGAATACCCGGCAAAATCGTCATGCTTTGGAATTTGCAAAATTAAACCTCAGTTAGCGCTGGTTTCTGTTCCAGCAGAACTTATTCTCCGAAAGTGTGTTGTGCTAAAATATGAAGTTGACGAATTAGTTAAATTACCATTTTGCCACTTATGAGACAGACCACATTCTTTAAATGATTCCAGATGTTTACACTGGTCCAATTCCCTGACGAGGTTTATGCTAACGGTTCTGTCCCTTGCGAAGTAATCCCAACTTCGTGGATTTCTGAAAATCAATCTTCTTGTCTGTGGCCTGTCGGTGTTTCCAACGTTACTCGTCTAATAAATAATCAAGCTGCTCCCACAACTTCGTGGACTTCTTGCCCGATAGTTAAAAAATGTGCTGGAGGTAAGTTATATGAAAATAATCCAGTTTGAAACAATGAATATGTAATCAATAATCTTCATAACAACACTTTGACTTGTTAGACGATATCAAGATGCTGCGCAAGAAGTCCAAGGATTTTGAACTCACTTCTGGGCTGGACAGCGAGGAAGAAGGCGTTACAAAGAAAATACGGAAACCTAAGTTGAAGCCAGCAAATCAAACTCTGGTTCTGCCAGTCGTTCCTCCATTTCCTGTTACTCCTTCTTATGTTTCCATGCATACAACAGTTCCTTCCGAATCAGCAAACTCCAACATACTTAATGAAACCATGGCTCAACCTTCAGCATCAGTCGCTAATGAGCAACCATTGCGCATTACTGTTCTTGGTGAAAAGTGTTCTCGTGTAGTTCCTGAAGAAACTTTTGCTAGCACAACTACACTAGAGAGGGAAAACATATTTGCGGGTGGGTTACTTTTCGAAAATGATGTGCAACTCGCTAACGAAATGGAATCGGTCAGTCATTTGCAAGATGAAGCTGCTTCGGCGTATCAAGTTCTCAACATCTCGAATACTTTAGACGAGAACAACGAAATCCCAGTAGATGCAAGCTTTCAGCTACTAATAGGTACGAATTTCAACTTTTGTAATCCTTGCAAATTTTTCCTTCCGTTCCAAATATAATAATTCTAATACCTGTTTAATACATGCAAATCTTTACTGTTTTAGATATGCAGCAAAGAGTTTTAACGGAAGTCCTTAGTATTAAATCTGCCCTTGATAATTTGACCCTGGAAGTGCGGCTTTCACGTGTCGACATTCCGTGTGGGGATTTTGACGCCATTCCGAAGCACCCAGCCGAAAATATGGAAGAACTACATGCCTTAAAGGAATTTGCTGCAAGTTCTCCTGGAAACTATAAATGCTTGGTAATCAAACCTAACATTCATACATTTCAAGTATTCTTAAGCAAGTAAAGCATATTTAGCAGTAATCTACATTGTATTCTACAGGTCACAAAACTATCCAAAACTGGGGGCAGTGGTTTCAAGCAGGCAGTTGAGAATATACTTCCCAAACTGATGATTGACAAAGTGGCCATGGAATTTAACTGGGCAGGGACCAAGCGTGTGGTGCAGAAAAGAGCGTTTCGAAATTATGGGTTGCTTCTTACTGTTCGTGGTGAGCATCATACTTGTTTTCCAATACAACCTATCCATTTTACAGTACAGAAAAATATGCAATATAATATTTAATGTTGACGTAAATAACAATTAAATTAACTTATGTGCTCACTTTGGTTTATCGTAGATGCTGTGCGTCAAATTGCTGGTCTTGCCATGAGCACTGATGAGCAAATCGATGGCGTCATCAAAGATTGGCTAAAGTTTTCAAAATTTCGTCTGGACCGTGCTACGTTAAAGTAAGCAAGGCTGGCTATACTCTTTTTTCAAAAAATGTATCTGTTCCGATTGAAACATTATGATCATGTATACTCACTTTTCAGGGAACCGGAAAGGGGACAGGAACATCAAAACTAACATCGAGCGTATGACAGAATCTAGCAATGGTTAAAATCTAAGATACTTTACTTTTAAATCGTTATAAGCTTGTTATAAAATGTTTAAATTTACCTTTATAAGCTATTTACCTACAATAGGTATTTTTCTATATTAGCTGTGTTTTGAAATTTGAGTTTATCTTTTCAGTTCCGGTTGTAGCAATCTCTCGTATTATAGCATTTAAATAAATCGATCCCAGTATTATTTGTGTGCAATCATATTTGGCATATTCGGATTTAATTAATAGCAATTATATCGTTAAATTAAGGTTTAGAAGCTTGATTAGCGGGACGTTCATGCAACGTTATTATCTGTTAAAACTTAACGTTACGCCACAACGAAACCTTGGACATTCAAACCTTACCATAACGTTTACGGAAACGGAGTTGTAACGAAATTCCCGTTCCGTATGAACGTAACCTAAACGGTAATTTAACGGAAATGGCTCATTGGGTACCTAATTCGAGATATTTGGAAACTCTCTGGATGCTGGATGATAGTCTCTAAAGGTTTCTCATGCAGATGTGAATTTCTCTAGGGTTTCTATGGAACAAAGAATCGGTAGGATTCAATGCCGCTTTTATCCAATTCATTCCAATGTCATGAGCACAAATAGAAAGAGAAATTCAAAGACTATGTCACATATTTCAATAGCGTTTTATCCACAATCTTCATCGAGGATGGATTCAATATAGCCAACCAATTCTAACCGGAGCATGAATCAATCTAAAACAATATTCCTATCCTTTCCAGCTACATATTATCTATGGAAAACGATGCAAGGTCGTGGGCGGGTAGAATTAGGATGTAATAAGGCTCTGGGGCACTTCTATGCGTGGTTGATATTAGTATATTTTAGTGTGGAGTCGTGTCTCAGATCGTATAGAATCTATTACTCATCTTTCGCTAGTCTATTTATTGGATAGGTGATATGCTCGTATAGTTCTAGGGGTACGTTCATACGGAGGTGCTATTCACATTACGGTAACTGTATCATAATGAACGTTTCCTGGAAATCTTTACTATCTATCTTTGCATCAAGGAACCGGAGGCAAATCAACAATATTAACTTTTACGTAATATATATATGTTCATTCATCATCATGTAAATTCTGTAATTTCTGAAATTCTATGGGAAAATGAAATGAATTCAGCAATTTCTCATCTAACTAGCATTTTCCTGCGTACAAATTGACCAAGTACGCGGGTGGGCGTTTGAATGTAATAAATTCTTATTCGCCAATTTCTTGCTCTTCTCTCTCTTCCGCTTTGAATTCTCTTGAACCACTGTTTAATCCCCCCATTAATACTTTTACGAATTGCTTCAGTTTGGTTCATTTCCTGCATTGATTGCTTGCTAGTTACCGCGTAAAGTTGCCTTGAACTTGCAAAATAAGGATTGCAAGCCTAGTGCAGCCTAAGGTTAGGCAAGATGGCAAAATCTGGGAAGATGTGTGTGTGTGGGGAAAATGAACAAGTTCACACATGATTTTCCCTCCTTGTAACCTCGGGAATACAACAACTAAGAGCCTGAATCCTAAATGCTCTCAATTATATCTTCCTATTGGTAAAAACAAGATGGACAAGAAAAGAAGAGTCTACTGTGAAGACAGTTGCCTCTTCTTCTGCTTGCCCTGGTGTTCTTAGATTGCTTGTTAGAAATGACGACGGAACTTGGGATTAACTGGGATCAGATTCCCTTGGATTGAATTGCGTGCATCATCTTCAGAGCTTCAACAGACAGGCATGCCACTACAGAAATAATAATTATATATAATTGTACTCATCATGATTGCAATCGTAGTAGGCTACTCTTAAACTCCTGAACCGGTTCTATCCGAATCACACACATTGTATACACAACTCTGTGATTCTTCTTCTAATGGCTACTGTCTTTAGCATAATTTCTGGGAACGTGATTTTAAACTTCTCTCTTCAACACATCCCCCTTCATGGCCAATTACCAAAAGAAGCATCTTTGTATCTTTGTCTACGCTAAGGCTAGGTCGAACTCACAGCTAAACGAAGCTGTGTGAATAGATGAGAGATGACCATTCTACCCGCCTCCCTCTCTCGCCCCTTATCATGATACCCGAATTTAAAACAACTCTTAAAAAAACTTGTCTTCTAGAATCTTATCTTCATGTCATTTGATTTAACAAACTTGAACAATCATTCCTCCCTCTATTCTATATAAATCCAGAGCGGCGCTGTTTGACCAATTATATTTTTACGGCTAAAAATATAATTTGGAATATATCAAATCCCACTACTGCTCCGACCTGTTCTGAATCCAGGCTATTAGCTACATGTAGAAGCGATACGCTTTTGCTCATCCTCTTTTTTCCATATTTAAATTCATAGTTGCGTATGTATGATTATACATGATACTTGCCCTTAACGGCAATGTAAGCGGGCAGGGAATATTTTCAGGGTATCTATCAGACTAAAGCTATATATTTTATATGCAGCGGGCCTTAAGCCGTCATATTTTCTGAATATGTAAAATATGATAGATGCGGTAGTTTTGAATATACATGACCTAGAAATGACCCAGAATTCATAGAATAAATGCAAAATACATGGAAAAAAATGAAAAAAACGAAACAAACTCGGGTATTTTACCTTATTCCGATGTCTTGATCTAGACGACCCCTTTTTACTGGAAGATACATTTCCAGAACTTCCGCTTCGATTCCCAGCGTCACTCTTCGTATCCGTTCTTGCCGAACCGCTCAAATTGATTTCATCTTCAGGAACGGATTTAAGGACAGATTTATAGGCATGGGAAGATATACTGTTTCCCGTTGCTGTAATCCGGGCATATTCCGCAGGTGGTGACCCACTTGTTTGACTGTCCGACATGCTTGCATGACCCGAAGACCCGTCCGAAGAAGAACTACCCCCTGTGTTAGTGTTGCTATTTGTGCCGTTCCCACCACTATTTTTGGTATTATTATTATTGTTGGAATTATTAAACAGTCTCATCTCTTCCATGCTCAAATGCTGCAGGATATTCCTCCTCCGGGATTTCAGTTTTGAAGATGGGCCTGAAGAACGTGAAGACTTTCGATCCGATGAAGTTAAAGCTGTAAATCAAAATTGAAAAAAAAATATTCAACTTCCTTGATGTTATTTATCCTCGTTTTCAAAGAATATTTCAAAGATGATATTTTTTATATTAGCAAAACTGTTACGCAGATCGTACATAAAATTAGTCATAAAATTTATTCTAAAGAATGCATAGGCGCTATCCTCTTTGAACCATCACTGGTTTTAATCAGAATTCTTTTGGTTCAGTGGATGCATGAGCTTTAAACCTCGGAAAAGTTCAAGAGGATTCCGCTAAAGTAGTCTCGTTGAGACGGAGGAGAAAGCTTGAGAAGTAAGACTTTGAAGAAGCTGTACATGTATGCACAGCCCTGACTCTAACGATAAGGTCATAGAAGCGTTTGAAATTATAAACGAAATGGCCCTTGTGCACATATGATTTTATGAGGGAAAACTTATTGAGCATAAAATTAGAGTTTAAAGATGGAGGAGTTGTGGAGAATCTCATGGTTGCTTGAGCATAACATTAGTTTTTTTACAGTCCCATCACCCATCTACACAACAAAGCTATATGACAACAGAAAAGGAACCTTGTTAAGTGCTTCTTCTACAGTACTCCAGCACATGCTTGACTTTCCTCCGATTTTAAAGTCTCTCTGGAGAAGAGTTCTGAAGAGAAACGCATCGTTTAATAAGCAACGGCTCTGCGAAGAGTATACTATTCTTGAAGAACCAAGCAGTCTATGGTGCTTATGCATGTTTCAGTCATGTTCGGGCAGTTTCGTTAACGACGCGGGGGAGAAGATAGGGAAGAAGATGAGGAGGATGGTTTAAAGATCTCATTTTAAAATTTAACGTCAAGCCGCTCCTCATATGGGATTACAAGAATAATTGACAAAATGGTTTCTTAATTCCTTGACAATGCGTAGCGAGATGGGCCGATGAGAGAGATGGGAGTCAAATGTCAAATTATACATATAATCCGCTTCTCCACCACGTGGAACAAATCACTTTTTTACTGTCCATCCATACTCTTCTTCATAATATTCGCGTGGGTTGGATTTGATTGTCTGATGGATGGATTGTGATTGCTGTGAATCGAAAAGGGATTTGTTCAATTATAAAACGTGTGTGATTGAAATTGCTGGATGCTTGCTTGCTGCAAGTACAAGCTGTGAACGACGCATGTGTTCAGGCCATAGGGCGTGTATTTTAAAAGGAATGAGTGCAACAATGACGGAGGAGGACGTCAAACTAGTTCTTATGATGTATGGAAAATGGAATTAAATTGCATGTTACGGCAAGGTGAAACCTTTATGGCTTCAAAGACGTTTCATCTTCTACAAAGAGTACAGTAGATGTCCTTGATCTTGAAATGAGGGATCTCCTAACCAAGAAACTAGCCCTGCTCGGTTCAACGTTGTCAGGTCAGGAAATGTGAGTAAAATGTGTTATTTCTCTTTAAGATGAAGAGAAATCTAAGAAGAAGGAGTTTCCGCGCTTGGGGCAGTATTTTATTTGCTTTGATGTTGAATTTCATTCAAGCTGTTGCTTTCTCTTCTACTGAAAAGAAAAATCTTGTGTCAAGGAAGCTGTGAGATTTGTGAAGGAAGAGCTTGTAAAAGTAAGGTTTCAAGAGCTAGCAGCTACAGAAGAAGTTGAGATGTGCTGGAGAATCAGAGATGCAGGGCTTGATTCCAGTTCCAGAACTGTCTTCGTGACTGCGAGCTTGTTGCATTTTCAAGGCCGAGCAATAAAATACGAAGGAAAAAAGATTTGTCATGGGAGCATATGCACTACTGTCAAATAAGGATCATGAAGAAATATCGCCTTGTTAACCCATAAGCGGCTCCAGACCTAAGTTGAGACTTTGAGTGTGAAAATATATAGGACAGATCCGTTTCTGGCTGGACGGTTGGACTCGCTGGACTTTGCCGGTTATGAGTTTCACATCTCGGCAAACATAGATGTAGAATTTTCCGGACATTTTGCCAATTTTTTCTTACATGGTCTACTACGTACAATGCTCTACTTTTTTGACACGAGAACATTTCGTTGATCTCTTTTCTCTAAATGATGGGTGGCGAACTGGAGTAAAATATACTGTAGCAAAGGCTAAGCCTTAAACATCCATGACCTTGGATGAAAACTAGAAATATCTTCTACACCTGCTACTTTCTCTTGACCCAACTGCTGGAAAGTTTGAAGAGTTTGACCTTAATTGAGCGAGAAACTGCGTGGAATTCTGTGCAGTTTAGAATTGTGAGAATTGCGGTGTAATTGAAGCGAAAAAATTGTGTAAATGCATTTGCAGTTTAACTCTCTGGCTGTAAACTAGAATATTTTTCGAACGTCATTTCCGGGTAATAGATGAAAATTACCGGCGGCACTCGCAATGAAAAATAAGAGAAAGTTTGAAGTGAAATCGGAAGCGGGATAACTTACCTGGATTAGTTGCAGGATTGGGAAGCACATGGCTCGGATGTGAATTTGGTCCAAGTGTAGCAAAATCTCCATCGGAGTTTGAACTTCTTCCAAGGGAGCTGTAGTCTGTGGATTCCGCTCCGCTTTTAGGCGTAAGAGCGGAAGACAGAGATATTTTGAAATTATTATTGATTCCGGAAGGTGAAATAGCGGATTCGGAATCAATGATGTTCTGGTGGAGGGATGAAGCTGAGGAGGAATGGATAATTGACGTAGGTGAGGAGGATGATTTGGGAAATCCGGTGTCATTATCCTTGTTGATAAGAAGACCGAATCCGGGTATAACCAGGTTGTTGGAGGAGGATAGGGGGGCGGGATGATGATTATTGTTATGTTTGTGACTGCTCTCATTGGCGGGTTGATGATTGGATGGGGGGAGGAGGGAGGAGGGGTTGTGAGCAGGAAGCGGTGTTGTAAAATGTTGAAATTTCTTTGAATAGATTCCTGTTGAAGCTGTTGTGGCGGTCATTGGATTTCCATTTAGAATATTATTTTCTTTGACTCCAGGAGAAACGTGTTTGAGTGGAGGAGACTTGATACGATCGTACTCAGGACTAGGCAAAGGTTTGAAAATATTTTCCATCTTTTTTCCCGCGTCAACTTTGTTACTGGAATTCCCATTCAAAATCCCATTTGACCTGGTGCTATTATTGACCTGCTGGGCAATCAAGTTGGAAGTATTTCCGCCTGGAATTACGTCCAGGTTGTGGTCACTTTTATGTAGCTTGTTGTTTGGATTGAGTATGCCTCCAGCAATGCCGCCAGGTGTGACATCCCGGGTTGGAATATTGTTTCCAGGATAGCTCTCAAATATTTTCTCATTAGAAACAGAATGCGATAATGATCCGAGACTTGTCCCTGTTTTAGCCCCATTAAACTTGTGCATAAATCCACTTGCTCCGACTGAGCCGGGAGCACCAGACGTGAGGTTATTATTGTTATTGCCGTTAATTGAATTTTGACTTTGGATATTATTATTGCTATAGTAATGATTTCCTGAGGATTCTCCGATATCAATGTTACGAGCACTGTAGTAATTACTTTGTTGCAAATTATCTACACTCTTCCACTCCATCCTTACACGTCCACCTTTGGGGTTAGGAGGAGCACTGTTAGCCGGAATGTTTCCGGAATTAGTAAGTGGGGGTGGGGAGAAGCTTGTGTTGTTACTGGCGTTGCTCTTGTTTGCTCCAGAAGCCGGGTTGCTACCGATCAATTCCGCGTAATATCCGAGATTATCATTTGAATTGCCCAACTTATTTCCGCCATTACTACACAATAAATTATTATTACTCCCGCTACGACTCCCCGAAGAAAATCCAGTCAAGTTGGACGGGGAGGAAGACAGGAGTTGCTGATTGGGCTGCGGGGAGAGGAAGAGTCGCTTGTTTTGTCCACCATTAGTAACTAGATTTGGCACTGATCTCTGATTTAAATTCACAGCAAAATTGCTCACTCCGCCCACACCTCCACCCAAAGGTGTGCTTGTCAGTGGTCCTCCCGGAGGTGAAGCAAGTCCTTTTAAATTTGAATAATTTGTCGGTGGACCATAGCCCTTCATTGAGCTGGAGAGTAGGGAACTGCTTGTGCTGGAGGGGCGGGGTGGCAAGGGTTTACCAAAAGGTGAAGCGGAAGGCTTGGCTGGAAGGAGCGGTGGTAGTGCTGGAGATGATGATCCGCAAGGTGAGGAATTATAATTAAATCCGTTTGATGAGGGACTGCTTCGACTTAGTCCGCAACTAGGGTCACCAGGTGAGGAAGGCGGGTGCTCAGCTCCTATGGCTGAACGTCTCATGTCAACCAACCTGTGGACGGAGGAATAATAATATTTTCATTATTAACACAATCAGACACTACGGCGCACCGCCTTAAACACAATCAAGTTGAACACTAGTTCACAATCAGAGCGGCACAGGTGTGCGGACAGGTAAATTCAAATCACTATGGTTTACAACAAACCCCTCTCTTCGCTTGACTCTCTGTGTCAAAACTTTTTATAATCTCACTAATTCCTTAACTCAAGCCCAAAGCACGCCCAAAAGAGCACCCTCTGGAAATATTTTAATCTGAAAAGTCACCGCACTCTCTCCCTGTCGAAAGGTGACAATTCCGTTGATGTGTCTCACTCCACCCACGATTAACTTATGAGCTCATCGTGTACAGGGGCAGCTGACTCTTGATTGCAGCAAGGAGGACAGGTAGATGCATTTACTAAAATCACACGCACAGGGGATTCTTATAGCTGTTAGCTTAGCTCCTCGTGTAACATTCCCCCACGCTCTTCTCTCTCATAATTTCTACTACTACTCATCATCTCTGAAAAAATCAAGAGGAGGAATAATGGAGGAGAAAATTATTATAAGTTGTATACGTATAGATATACACAAGGCTCACTATCCGGCTAATAATCTTGGGAGGAGAAAGAGGAGGAGGAGGGGAAACGCAAAGGGATGGGTTATGCAGTCAGGTAGTATAGGATCCCTAGACTGCCTTACAGATAGCCCTGCTGGAGGAAATGATGACCAGGATTCGTGGTCCACGAAGGGATGAGTATCAAAACGTTCAAGCAGAGCTCCTTTCCATGTTGTGTATAATTAATCTACACACACACGGCTCTACTCTCGCTCTTCCACTATAATCACAGAGAGCGACTGCACCAAAGTCTGAAGATCCCAAGACCGGGTTTATAAACTTTCAATACCTGAGAAATTTCAAAGAAGAAGGAGCAAATGGTAAGGCTTTCTGTGAAGGGTATAGGGGCTGAGTACAGACTTGAGACGCAGCAGGACCTAAAAGAAATTACATATTCTTTGGCGGATGAGTGGAGACTCTGGATTTGAACATTATTTTCCAAGGAGAAACGAAGAGACATGATAATAGGAAAAAGCAATGGTAAATAGAGATAAGTACCCTTTTTACTCATCCAAGTACCTCATGCCGAAGGTTTAAGAAGATGAGGAATAGAGCCGTGGATAGCTCAGGAGGGCAGGATGGTTCTGGAAGTAGTTTCAAAAAGTAAGTTTCAAGTGGGTGGAGATGGATGAGAGAATGCATGGACGTACTGGCTGGAAGACAGTGTTGGGAGAAGTGGGCCCTGGATGTAATTATATATATGGGAAAAAATACTGAGGGAGAGCTAGGGACCGAATTGGACAGAGCTAAGGCACCAGGTAGTTTTGACTCATCAAATAGATACGCACTTAACATAGGGCAATTCAAGTCTACGCACTACTATGGAATGGACCTCTTGTGTATAGTCTAGAAGGCGGTGGTTGGAGGATCGGAAAATAGAATATTGGCCCTGAGGGCACAGAAATAAGCCTTAAATCTCGGATCAGGACCATAACTAAACTAGAAAGGAGCTGGATGAGGCTGCTAGGAAAATTTTAAGGATATCACGCTTCTGGAGCCTGTGTTATGCAATGTGATAGTGGTGGGTTACTGGTTAACGTCTTTTGGGTGTGAGGTTAATTCCTTAGGAAGGAATCGTAAAGAGAAAAATACTTGTGCAGGATGCTAATGGTAACCACAGTAACCGAAACGTCTGTCGCGGTTTCTGGGAATTTGCGCAAAAAAAACTAAGATTTTTTAGAATTAATCAACCTCAGAACCTCTAATTTGCATGCGACATAATAAACAACCACAAATTGGTCTACCGTGAGGCAGGGGAGGGCAGGTGGGCGCAATGAATAGTTAAGTGTAATTCATAAACGTACTATGAAAAGAGATGGATGGGAGCAGACGGTGTGAAAAATGGTTTTCTCAAAAAAACTTGCAATATTCGTTTCAATCAAGATTGATTGACTCATGCGGACCGTTTTTGCGAATTCCAGATGCTAGAATTGGCAGACTGTGAGCTGGAGCGTGGGAGAAAGGTAGAAGCTGGCTGCTTATCTGAAGATATAATCTTTGATCTTTGCGTATTTTATTCAAACTACGTGTAAAAGACAATAAAATTATCTATTTAGCCTTATTAAAAAGGAATTGTGATTCGTTTGGAAACTGAGTTTACGGAGGGAATGACAGGTGGAAGGCTGGAACGGACACTATAATTGTAAGGCCATGAAATTCATTACGTTCCACGCAATCTCATCCACCTGTTATCACATATGCTCTTTTCATGAATACATGTATGACTCTACCGTGCATCCATTGCGTCTTGAAGCTGTGGCAATGAATTCTTATTCTGATTGATTTAACTGCCTCCAGAAGGTATTGTCATTCCATCTTTCATGGGTTCGCTAATTAACCCACCTGGCTTTTACTTTCAGCCCGTCCAGTTTACAGTTTGCACCTGGTTTCTGCAAACTCTGTGCAATTTCCAGCAAATTGTTATTTCACAGCAGGAGGGAATAAGCTGTGTAATTTTCTCGCGAAATCCCCGACAGATTGTTTCGAAAAATCCCGCGTGTAATTTGCATTTAGTTTTTACAATTATCATATTTTCCAAAAAAATATTACATGGTTTAGAATAACGCAGCTGTGCAGAAAAAGCTTGAAAATAAACAACAGTTTCATGTATTACGTTCAAATTAAGTGTGCCTGCATTGACACAAATCCAACAGTAGTCTTGTCCGTGTCATTACCAATGATATAGTTCTCATGACCTCTGTTGAGTCTGATCTAACTGGTGCTCAACATTACAAGTCCAAATGGAGGAGTAACTAATCCGGGGATTTTTTACCGTCATTAAGCTTATAACAGATCCCGTAAGAAGTGACAAGCATGAAGAATCTGTAACAAGTTTGCTCTGAGAGTCGAGCGTGGGGAATTGATTGACAAGTGAAGAATTGAAACAAGATTAGGATTGTTGCAACAAGTTGAGTATTATTAAGAATCGCGTGAGAACGAGGGTATCAGCGGCAGTAATTAATGATACAATTTAAAAGGGATTTGATGCTAGCTTAATCCTCGGAGCTAGAAACTCCTACTCCTACTCCTACTTCTTTTCATCCGTATTTAATATCAATGCAAGCTTAATAAAAAATCTCCCAAGAATCATACCCTGCTTGCTAAGACGGCTAAAATGCAATCCAAGTCACCTTTGCCCTCTTCATCAAAGATGCAGGTGAATCTTCCTTAGGCAGAACACAAACTATACAACTACCGAAAGGAAGCATGCAATCACGTAGGCAGCGATATCTGCAGCATACGTCTAAAGTGAATTTTTCTCTCGGTCTTTTGACTCACTGAAGCTAAATATCAAAGATGAGACGTTGATTTCTCCGAGTATTAATTAAAAAATCCGTAGTTTTTATTAAAGCCAGACTGAAAAATGAATATTGGTTGCTCCTCTTTGAGTTATTGCATGCATTTACATTGGTAGTGTCTTCCCCCGGGAAAAATTACGGGTAAGATGAACACGTTTGCGAAATTGTGTCGAAAGATTCACGACATGTATCTGTCCGTCTGCCCTTGGGAAGAGCATTCAGGATACAGGAGTTGCCCAGTCTTAACACCGGTTTTGTAGGGTAATTTTGTAATTTTTGCGGAAAAATGTAAGAGGGATTGATTGAAGGTCGGAGAAGGAAGAGGAGATGAAAGATGAGGTGAAGAATGTGTCAGGAGTTGGCAAGTTTGGATACAGAACTCTAGCTTTGAAACATCTTCCTTCATCATCCTCATCCTTAAATGCAAGCATCCTCCTGACTTGGTGAACTGCGATACAGAAGATGATTCACCTTGACTCTTCTTCGGCTAAGATGTATGGAAGAAGAAGAAGAAGATGCGGTTTAGTTGGCCGCTACTAATTCACGGATAAAATGACTTGTTACTTGGCTACTACAAGTTGCCAATTTTCTTTGGTGCCTCTTCTCTCAGAAAACAAACAAGAGACTGCACTTACACCAAGTGCTGGCTGTAGTTAGTGTACAGGAAGGTGTCGTGTTGCGGATCTGCTTCCCGTTTTTTCCTACAACTCACCTTTCTTGTTCATCAGTACATCCTGAACCCATCCATTCTTGACGCTGCTACCCCAAAGTTAGTAATCAAAACTACTTTTGTTGATCTTCCCTGGCCGCTGTGGTTGGCGCTATTCCCAAATACCGTTAGTTCTAATGTGTCCGACTCACCTGCTCGGACTTAGTTTGTATCCTAATCTTAAAATTTACGACCACGTCCAGCTTCAAAAGCTAATCTACCCTCTTCATTCGATGCAATCCCTTTGATAAGTATCTTCTTCTTTCGCTGCAGATTTCAGCAATGTTAAAGGAATCGAGATTCACCTCAGGATTTAAGTTTGCAATTCCTGATTTTGTATAAGCACCTGGAGGATGCGGTTGCCGTTGTGCTATTTATTGCGTGCGCCCACCACCTTGAGAATGATTTTACCACTACAAAGATTCTCTTCTTCTTCCTTATTAGTCGGAAACCTCAAGAGTTCATGCGACCTCGGGCTTGAAGATTTCACAAACCTCAACCTGGGGCACTTTTTACATTTTAAATCCCCGCCGCCGTCCTTCCACCTAATGAATAATTATTGCAAACTTCTTTGAGTCCAATTTAACATGTAATCCTCTTACTCACTTCTTGGACTTGATGAACCCCTCTCTCAGAAATAACGATGTGGATCATACAGTTAGTTTCACGCGAAAATCTGTAGGGGAAAATTACTCTACTACCTGAGCAGCAGGAGCAGCTGCTGCTGCTGATTTTGTTATTATCGATCAGATAACTTTGTCGGACAAAGAGTAGCTGTACTTGCCTGCCTGCCATCAATACTATGCTTATATCTTGGCTGAATTAACTTTTTTCAAAGAGGACATAAATAACCGAGTAAATTTGCCACGTCAAACTCTTCAACTACCTCACCTGGTGGTTAAAGCTTCAAACCCCGTCACCTGTACAATGTGCCGTAAGCGACCGCTGGCGCTGGCGCTTGGTCATAAAATACTTTGGTCAGGTTTAGACCTGAACCAATCTTAATAATAATTGCAACCACTTTTGCGACACGCTTTCCCATTATTCACTCACTTGGACTCACTCACACTAGACGTCTCTAAAAGCTATTCAAATTCCATTACAGGTTTATTGTTATAGCCGCGCGTAGCTTCTCATTAAGATTCGCCAAGGAGAACTCAAGCAAGGAACATTGGCACATTACTTACAGAAGCTTATAACGATAATTTGAAACGGGGAAAACATCCGCTAGGTTATGACCCTTCCAGCCATTGTTAATGATAATTCTTATAAATATGATTGCAAAGATATTTTTTGGAATGTGCGATTTTTTTGCAAATTGGCTTGTAATTGAAATTGCAAACTCTTTCCTCTCGCCTCACTATAATTTCATTAGAGAAAACCAGCTTTCTTACTGACTGACTTCTAACTAAAAGACAAGGTAGAAAAACCTTTAAAACCAGAATCCTCGCCAAGTTAAACAAACTATTCGCATTAGCATATAATCATCAAAACCACATCCTGTATACCTTTGAATCTGCAAACAAGGCTACTGCATCCGCTATAAAATCCTGTTAGGGCAAAGTAAATAAATAACAAGAGAGCTTGATTCCTGTAGTTGACTTGACTGAGACATGTATGTGTAGATAATGTAAAAATTACGAATTTGCAATAACCATTAATTACAGGTGAGTTTGTTTTACGGCAGTTTAAATTCCTCCGAGTGTCTTGTGTATGCTCAAGCTGGGTGGTAAATATATTTTTGTATTTAATTTTTGCAACAGTCGTAGAAAACATTTAAAAGAGGATGGAAAATCCTTTAGGGATTTTGCATAATTTAAATCCGGCTAAATCCTTTAGCAATCAAGTTTTTAAAAAATACTAGCAAAGCTTGAACTCTTGTCACAGCTGGACCGATGCGTGGATAAACATGAGCCTTGTTTTACAGAAGCTATAGAATGCCATTGTGGATAAAACATCTTGATTGAATCCGTGAGATGGATTATGCATGCAAAAGCCGAGTTTGCATATTTATTTCTGATAGAAACATTTATTCCAATAATTTTATTATAACAAAACACCTCCCTTCGTCGACAGAGGGGCACCGCCGACCAACTCAAACAAGGATTCGCTTTGCTCGGCTGTCTTCCATGATTGCATCTTTGGCTGCCGGTTTTCCAGATCTTTTAGTCCGTCTTAAAGGTTATTATCTCCTACAGCGTGTATAGCAGTTTGTTCTGGTTTAGTTTGTGGAAACGGAGGGTTGTTCTCTGAGTTAGGGAAGATGTAAAAAATCCATGCTCCTATCATCCTACCTGGTTGTTTCTCTACCTGCTGCTCGCAACAACCTGAGTTTACCTGGATGAACGTCTTAAAAGAGCTCATTAATTCAGGAGAGAAAGACTTAAGTAACTAAGTCGGAGAGAATAAAAACCAGTCTTTAGGAAAATGATTACAATTCTGGGAGAGATTCATGGCGGGGAAAATAGTTATAACTTGTTCACTTCTTAAAGATCCCACACTTGCTCATTACAAAAATCATTTTGTAAAAGAGCTGGAAGCCGTAGGCAAGCTAGGGAGAGGGAAGCAAGCAAACGTTAGGAGAAAAATATATGCAGTGGATTTGAGCTTAAAATTAAGCGAGAACGTTAGAGAGACAAGTAAAATCCTCATTTCTTTTTACATCTTCCAGCAATCCTTGGAAAATAACGAGTGTCTCTCTCTCTTAAAAGGAGAAAAAGATTCATTGCAACTTTATCATGCGGTTAGGGAGCAGGAAAAAAGAATTATCTTTTGCATCCTAGAATTTTCATGCTGGTGCAAACATAGCAAGATTTTACTGTAACATTCTTCTGTGTATTGTTGCACAAGCAGACTGTCGGAAACTCGAATAATTTGCATAATAAACTGAATGCAAATTTAAAGAAAATCCCCCGTCTTTCTTTCTTAATAACTTTAACAATGTTTCTCCAACAGAAGAACTCGGGACAACTCAATCCGGATTTTACATGCCGTGAGAACTATGGAAAGATGTGTACAAAGAGAATTTGTAATCAACTCAAACCCCAGTTGGTAACAATATTTTTACAGTGTCTCCACACTTGAAACTATAAGACTTCATAAGGAGTAATAATCCTTTGGAATTCAAGAAGATAACTAATTTATACGCTAGCTTCACGTGAATCTGGTCAGTTCTCGGAGACAAGAATGAAAAGCGCGTCTTTGAGCACAGGAAGTAAAGAAACTATAGAAATGTTAGTAGGGTTGCTTGTAATTTCTCCTTTGCTTGATGCTTTCTGTGTTTAAGTTTTACTAGTGCCAGCAAGCCATGCAAGCAAGTCTAGACTTAGCAGAAGAAAATTGACAATAGACTTGAGAATTGCTAGCTTGAGGTGAAATCATAGATCACTCCTGAGAAAATCCAAGAGACTCGGGGTAATTAATGGATTCATGTGGCGATGTGTCTAAAGCACCCTGCTGAATCCATCTCATGCTAAACTTTAATGAAATCCAGCGTTTTTTCCCAACGTTCCATCCTTTCTTGTTCCCTACTATTAAAATCAGGCGCTGATTCTATTATTTAAAACGGCTGTTATTCTTTCGAACGCGCTCATCGATTCAGGTATTGTTCGGTCATCATAATAAAGCCAAGGCGCAAGCTAACGCAGGTCTGTGGAAGAAGACAAGGAAAGCGCGACTACATGGAGTTGAAGCGCATGAACAGAACAGGTAGACACAACAATGTCAAGATCAAGGCTGGGCTTTGTGAAGCCGCGCAGCGGATGTCTGACAGCAGTTGTGCGCAGGCAAATTACTGTTGTCAAATCAGTATAATCAGTGTTCATTGGCTTAGTGGCTGCCGCCGCGCCGACGATGTTGCTTGCTAAAACATTGCACATGTAGACAAACAATTGATAAACTTCATGAACGTAATTAGACTTGCAGAATGTTACAGTCGAACACGAGTATTTTAGCACCATTGTTTATAAACATGGCTAACATACAGCAAAGGATAAACAAATTCGGGAGAAAGAACATGCTATTCCTGGTGAAACGTTTTG
This sequence comes from Sminthurides aquaticus, assembly GCA_906901655.1. Classification (NCBI taxonomy): domain Eukaryota; kingdom Metazoa; phylum Arthropoda; class Collembola; order Symphypleona; family Sminthurididae; genus Sminthurides; species Sminthurides aquaticus. Next base: position 4,369,817 of record CAJQTT010000005.1, on the reverse strand, counting down.
TATGCATATTATGTATGATGTCCTCATAATCCGAATTCCAAAGCATTGCTTGCTTGCGAATCCGAGGAAAACGGATACTTAATTAGATACCTGTAAAGCGCAGCACGTACGGATGTAAAGACAAATGCGTGTGCGTTTTACGTGGCTTGGCTAAACACGGGATGTTATTTTTCAAGCGCATTGTGGAAAGAATTCTAATCACGGAAGGAGAGATGTAAGTACAAGCTAAACTGAAGACACTGTTGCAATTTAGCAGCGCAGCTGGTGCAGCGCTACATACGCTTTTAAATAACGTCTCGATCTCCTCTTGGAGGAGACAAAAACAAAAGTAAACAGTAATCAATGGTTTGATGACCGACGTCGACAAAAGTAACCAGTACAGAGAAGATAAGCTGATACTGATAATAACAATGGCACGAGATACAAACAGAATATAATTTACATTCGCACTCACTCCGTGGTTGCATGTATCGAGAATATGGTAGACGCCGGCTGTGATTAGCGCTTGTTGTTGTAATTGAGTGTGAAAAATGGATCACACATTGTTAATGAACGAGCTTCATTTGTGTACAGAGAAAGAGAGAGAGTCACAGGAAAGCTGAGATAAGATTGGGAAGAAGACAGAAGAGGAGGATTGCTTTGTATCAGGTTCTCAAGAGCGTTAAAAACGTTGGGATAATTATATCCGCCATTACATCCGCGTTCTTTAAACTTGAAATTAGGAATACAAATAATAATCAACTACGTGCGTGGACTTGATTGCATGCAGCGTTTGCGCAGCGTTTGCGTATGCAACAACGCTGAACTTGAAATTTGCTCATATCTGATAACAATAATAATTAAAAACAGTTACTATACCTTCGGGGCTTTGGTCGAATAATGTCATCGTTACGAATATAGTGATCCGGAAATTCGGCAATCGGCTGAGGTGGTGGAACTCCGCTCATTTTGATTTGTTACCTACAAGCAAATAATAAAATGACATACACTTAGTAAACAAGTTTTGAAAATTGTCACGGTTATTTTTATTTACAAGTTCTTTGCTAATTTTTATCATCATTTACTAATTTACAGACGATGGACAAACCGGTCGTCAAATTATGTTTTTCGGTTTCTAAAAAGTTTTTGAGTTGTAGCTTGCTTCCTAATTGGCATACACAGATTCTTCTATGCCTGATTCCTAGCCGTAGCCCTTTCAGAACAAGATGATCCAAATTTTTGCTTGCCAAATTTTTCGCGATCAACTGTCCTAACGTTCAAGACACACGCAACGCCATTTCGCCAAGCCTTCAAGGCTAACGCTGTAACAGTTTTCAAATGCAATATCAATCTTCATAACCCTCTTTGCTCTTTGACCAAGAAACTGGGTGTAACGCCGGGTCAAACTGTCAACTAACCATTAAGCTAACAAGAATTTAGTGCAAACAAGCCCGAGTTACTCTGCAAGGAAAGCACATGCGAATGTGATGGGTGAAAAATGAATTTTCGTAAAAACAAGCTCGTCTATTTACTTCTTGGACCCATGTGGAAACATTAATCTCTTTGAATTCTAGTTAGAGGACTCTGGTGCGCACTCTAGTATCTTCGTTTTGCAAAGTTTGAAGTTTCCAATCCCGCTGTTTGCACATTTAAATACTTGACCGTCTACAGACTGAATTATATCTGACCACGCAAGAGCAACACCTGAGTCATTTATAATGTCTATTTATCTACCTTTTCTTGGGACGTTTTGCCAAAGAAAAAACATTCTCTGCCTACTCAAGTCCCATCCCTGGACTTGTTCTTTTTCTTGATCATTACACCATGATCCCAGGGTAACGATTCATGTTGCGGACTAAAATGGATACCGTGAAATGAGAGATATGATGAGCTAATGCTGCAAAGCTGTACAGAGATTGATGATCTACCTCCTTTTCAAACAAGGTAAAAACACTAGTAAATTAGGAAGGGTTTAGGTGGTGGTAGAAGTTTGGAAGCTTTTTATGCAACGAATCTTCTTCTTCTCTTGAATTCATCTCTGACTTAGAGAGAAGAAGCACACAATACCTATGTATGCTTCTCCTCCACTTCATCTACCCACTCCATGGGCTTTATTTATGCTTTCATTTACACCTTTTGGCTTGATCCAAACTGGATCCGTTGCACTAACAACAAGGACAAAAAACTCACCAGGTAAACCAGACAACCCACGAAACTTAAGGCAAGATTAACAAGAATATATTGTATTAAATCTCTGGTTTTTTCTCCGTAGAAGTTTGCTTTCTTTCTCTTGGTTTAAACTTTTGGCGAATACTAACGAGGTATTTTAATGAGACGGATCGCCCACCATCATTTTTTATTTGCCCATTTTGATATAAAATCTAGAGGGACAAAAGCTCCTCAATTGTCTCATTCTACGTCCCAGCTATAAGCTTCTGTTTAAACTTTAATTTCACCTCCTATTTCTGTGTACGGTCTCTGTGTCTTTGCGGAGGAAAAGAGTGGAGAGCTTACGGGAGTAATGGAAGTCGGACGGAAGAATGAAACCACTTTTGCCATCATCATCGCGCAGCAACCTAATCCACACCTACACGACACGATTAAGCCCGGAGTTGACTTGGTATAATGATGTCTCTTCTTGCCTCGTAAAAGCACATTTAAAAGCTGAAAGCACTTTACTCGGATTCCTGGATTTAAGGATTGTTTCTCTCGAGAGCGAGTATTTAGCTTTTAAAATTAACCATTATCATTTTTGATGTGGGCCAGCCTTACGGTTCCTATAACACCTCCGCAATGGTAAAAAATTCTCACGCCTCAATCTAAGAGACTCTGAGGCCCGACATCACCCACACCGGATTTCCACGTCCTTTTTGTTATCACGTTTGGAGGTAATATGTATTTACACAAAAGCCTTGGTCTAATCAATTCCATGGAAGTATCTTCATTGAATGAGGCAAAAGTCAAAGAATCCTGACCCCACAACAACACGGGTTTTGCCATCTGTGCATGTAGGTTTCAAGAGAACTTTTCGCCCTTTCAGTGTCGGAAGTCACGAGAAGGAGGGGAGGGAATAGAATAGAGAGAGAGGATTATGTGGACAGGTGAGAAATGTTTTTATGTGTCCTCTCTTAATTCGACATGCTCCACGAAAGTTGCCAAAGAGACTTGTTCCGTCCTGGCAGCGGGGACTGGACTTGAAGTGGATTGCATGAAACCTTTAAGTTTGGGACAAAACGCTTAGTGAAGCGTGTGTCCACATTGTCTTTCTTCATATACTTGCCGTAGTCTGACACCAGTACCTTATCCAAGAGATATCATCATCATTCTCTTCCCTCTGCATATCTACGGTGGCCCAGGGGAAACTAAGGGTTTGAATCCCTGATTTTAAGCTTGGAAGACGTTTCGTACAGCATTATAGATAGTAGAACTGTAGGAAAAGAGACTTGGAGAAGTGTATTTGGAAGGTAATCCTTGTTTCTCTTCTGAGAAAGATTTATGGGATTGGCAGAAACATAATTATTCACACAAAACTACATAAACACGTGATTTATTTCAAAGCCATGCTGCTCATTCTACCTGCTGAGCTTGCAGTCTTGCTTGATGTGAATCTGACGTAAGTTTCGTAACTTTGCTCGTGGAGCTTGAAAAAATCCTGTTTAGGGTTAACTGACGTTATCCAAAATCCGGTAAAGGCAATGACAGTATACGGAGACTGCGGAGCGTAGCATCTTATTAAGCTTTACCATTTCTGACCATTTGCTACTAAGACAAGAGGACAAGACACGACATGGATTTGACATTAAGTAAGCAAGAGGTTATTAGTGCCAAAATGACACTTGACTACAAGTTTGCGCTGCAATTTTGACACTCTTGCAGAAATTAACCGCATGATTTGTAATGTTTCTCCCGCTGTAACTTGACACTGTCTGATGCATTTCTAATGACACTAATGAGGAGGACCCAAGTCGTGTGGTTAGGAAGAAGATAATGTTTTTAAAAATAGCGATGAGTCTACTAGTTGTGCTGAAAATGTTATCGGGTAACTGATTTGTGATGACCAGTGCTGAAAATTTGGCAAAACTGATAGTTTCCTCTACTAAGGCCGCATCACGGAGTTTTGTGCAGGCAGTGTGATTGCTCTATATAGCGTCATCTGTACCGATTTGGTATGTACGTTCAATTTGAAGAGAATTTAAAGAGTTATATCTTGCATGTGAAATATAGTTTGCGGGACCTAAATCATACTTAAGTAGAATCGATTGAAATGACGATGCGGAAACAAAAGGTTTCCGGTAATGTTATCAAACGGTAATCAAACGGTCCCAAATCTTAGCAACACCAACGGAAATAAAATATGAGAAAATGTGTGTAAACTTTAAAATTGACTTGCATATGCACTCGCTGCTTTACATTATCCGTAAGACCATTAAGTTAGCTTAAATGGTCATTTATCTATTGATAAAGAGTCTTTATTAGTAGCATCTTTTTATTTACCATAGCATCGTGGCGTGGCAGCCGATACAACTTTCGCAAAACTTCGTGAGCCGGGCGCTATACGAGAGGAAACAAATGGGCTTTTTAGCCAAAGATACAGCAGGATTCCCGATACGCTCCATAATGACATGACCGGGCAAAGACCGGGACGAATGAACTGAAGAATTTTTATTCTGAGATTCTAAACATATTGCCTAATTTATATCCGGTACATATTCCAAAGACACTCCTGACTGCCTGGTGTCCCAAACTGTATACATGGTTAAAGAGTCGTTTTATTTATTGCTTGCGAAAACACCTTGCTGCTGAAATGCAAAGTGGACCACAAAAAAGGACAAAAGCTCTCGGAAGGGCAAAACAAGTGCACCAATTCCTCACCCACGGAATAATTTACGCCATTCCTTTATCTGCTGAATGGATAGGTGTAACTCGAATAGATCTTACTGAAGTACAAGTACAGTTACTCACCTTGTACTGTAAGCGGCAAAACTTTAAGGCGGATTATAAGAGGGTAAAAGTAGGGAAGAGATTTTGTTCTACTCTAGATTTTTGGCAAATATGTTGAAATGATCGGAGAGCCATATATTTCTAGAAGGTTTTGGTAATAAGTTAGCATGGCTATCTAAATAACTGCTCCTCCAACATTCCGGACAGGAACATGGTGAAGAACATGATGGTCATTAGAGGAGGACCTTTTAAAGTTAAAAATCACTTGAAGGACTCAAAACGAAGTCGTCAAGTGACTGAATTACGCTTCAATTCCGCACCCATCTATAAGTTTTTCTGGCAAGTATCGTAAAAGGAAATAAAAATTACGCCTTCACTTGACTACCGAATAACAAAACAATAGGAATGAGACGCCATTTCCACGTTGACCACTTGGAATTAGGTGTGTGGACAGACGAGACTATACTAAATCAAGGAGGCAATTAAGAAATTGGCGAAATCCTTATAATTCCTCTTCCTACACTAATTTCTGAGAGACGTGTAGGAGCGTTCTTTAGGAGCAGATTAAGTTGGTGGAGCATGATCTACGTTAACATGCCCGGAGTGATACGGAATCTGAATCAAAACCAGTTAATTCCTCAAAGATAATTTGAAACAGGTGGAATAAGGATTAAGCCTGGAGGTAATAAAATGCTTTTGAAATATTTCCTTGGGCTTATTTAATTCTCCTCCTGCATGAGAATGATTCATTCAGTTTTAAAGCTACTCACCAGCTACTTGGGATCTGGAAAGAGCTACTTGTGAGAAAATCTGGGAAGATTGTTTCAAGATTCCAGGGCTTGAGGCTAATTCTTGCCTTGAAACCCTACAAAACTTGATCCTTGTCACTCATAACTCAGCTATTTAATTTAAGAAAAACGTAATTACCCGTATATCCATCAAACGAAGGGATTATTGCCTCAAGCGTAAAGTTACCCGTCTAATGCTAGAATTCCTGTAGCTGAGGGCTAGTATCTACCTGCGCTATGATTCTAGTTCTAGCTGAGGTTATGGCTGGGAAATTATTTAGAGCTTTCTCCGTATCATACCTGTTGCATTAATCATTTAGTCAGGTGTCTGCCTCTGTCTACCTGCTTTTGCTTTGACTGCTTTCTCGTTTTTAAGCAAGGTAAAAAGAGTAGGAAAGCTTGAGGTTTATATGATCACTACTGTCTGTCTGCATGCCAGGGTTATATAAGGAGGGGTCCAGTAATTTCTGGTGCGCTCACCCTTTGAGTGGTCAAGGGTTTAATGAATTTAAGGGAAAATACATCCGTGTGAACGTGAGAAAGAGGCCTAAACACCCTTTAATTCAGAGCCAACATTTTTCCCCTACAAATTCAAAAGGCAATGCTGGGAGTCAGTGTTAAGGAGTCCCAGGGACTCAAGGCTCAAGATTACCCTGAAGAAGGCACATCCTGAAGAAGCTAAAGCAATGTGAGAGTTTTTTACTTGAAAATGCTCCCGCAGAGGTCAAAAGGTCCCTCTGAACCTGCCCCTTCTCATCTTGTAGCAATTTATCCTAATTATATGCCTACGCCCTCTGCTCTAGCATCTCAAATGAAAGGGTATGAGCATGAGATACATGGATGAATCATAGAAGGTTACTTTTCAGCGAACCGTCGAATTCAATGAGGATGCATGATGACCAGCACAAAGTAAAGGAAGGACCTTAAAAGAAACCCGCATCTTTTGGAGAGTAAAACAACGCCTTATTTTAAAATATAATTGGAAAGAGTGGAATTCATAACAAGTGCATGTTTTTACATGCTTAATTTGCGCCTCAGCAACCTCCTATAAATCGCTTCTGCATGAAAAGATAAGGACTGAGAAATAATTGCGAGTCCTTTTAAGTAAGAATCAATTAAAAAATTTGATTTCTATCTATCTTACAGAATTTTGTTTAAGTTATGTGGGAATTTATTGAGATGCTGACACTTGATTGCATTCGAGTGGATTAAATTTGCGGAAATTAGAAAAATCACAAGTTTTTCCAAACAGCAATAGTAATGGATTTGCTGGGAGGAATTTTGTATTTATTTAGCACCCGAGTTAGCACCAGGAGACGGGCCTTTGAGTCTATGGAATTTGCAAATTAATGCAATTTTCGCGTGGGAATTTTTTTCAATACCATTTTTTGCAATACCGCCGACAGTCTCGCCATGGGCTGCAGTGGGTATGATGCACCACTGCTGCTGCGACTTAGTGCAATAGCTGAGAGAAAAATGTTACAACCTTGCAATTTTTACCGTACCATATATAAACTTCTAGGCAATGCTAAAGCAACTGATAAAAATTCGCAAACTCAGCATGTGTGCATCAACACCCTCGCTGTGCGCCAAAACATGATCGTATGTAATAATCATGGATTTTCTCACACCAACATGGATCTTACTATAGGGAAAAATGAGAAAATAGTCACGGACACGTACGGAGAATTTAATAAGTGCCAACTACAGGAAAATTGCATATAATCTGGCGATAACAAGCTGAGGATTTACTGGAGGGGAAGAAGATGATGAGAAAATGTGAAACTGGGGGAGCGGATACTGTAATGGTTTCATGCTGCTATATTAGCTTTGGAATCATACTTCATATTGGAATACAGTGAGGTCAATGCTTTGGTATTGATTAGCGATTTATGCTTCCGCACGGAGAAAACGTGTTGAAGCGTGAAATAGATTATACTTTCCTTAAAAATACCAGTAAATAGCCCGTATTAATGTTACTGGGAAGGCAAGGCTATGGCTCAGGGCGAGTGGCCAAAGAAAAATGTTAACAAGAAAAAGCCGGAAGGGATTTTGTCCTCGGTTTACAAGGATACAGAGATGGCTTGAAAATATTTAGACAGGATGTGATGAAGGAAACTTGCTTGCAGATACATTCCAGCACTTGTTCAGGTGGGAACATGCAGTATTTAAAATCGTAAGATGTCAACGAGTTCTTAGCAGCAACTCGGTGCATGCTTAAGGTGAACGCTGATGCCTCACTCAAGCTATAGCTTGCAGCAGAAGTCACTCAAGGGATATTTTCTCTTTGAACAAGATTTCCTCCTTGTAAGGAGGAAATCTCTTGGTTTGGGCTTGAGTAAGCATGGAGGTTGTAGCAACGTTAGAAAACTGGACAGGATGTAAGTCAGTTAACTTGTTTCTGGAAAGTTACGTGCAGTTTAAGTGGTTTTCCTGGAGGAACAAATGGATTATCGAGTAGCCTGGGCGAGAAGGAGTTTTAATTCTCCGAGCGCCCAATGTCGCATTCCAGGGAAAAGGTTATAACAATGAATAGTTAATGAGCGGAAAGAAATCTAAATTTTGTTTGAAGAAAAAAAAAGCTTTCAACACATTAACTTTTCCTCCTACTGCCGCATCTAAGGATTTTTACAACGCCAACCAGCCGCTCTATCACCTACTTTCCCTTGCCCACACCCAGGCCAAAACTACATGAACATTTTTTGAGCCATAGGTGATTGATTTTTACGAGAATCTCCATCCAACTAGGGATAGCTTCCACTACCTCTAGGCTTATCCAATCGTCGTTCTTCAATAGGCCAAAGTAATAGAAGACTGCAGGCTGAGTGGAGACGGAGAGGAGACGGAAAGAGAGGAGAGCAGGTTAAAAAGTTAACTTTTGTCCGAGAAAATCTTTCAAGTTGTTCCTAAAATCCAATGGATTTGGATTCCTTGAAAGGCGGCGGCGGAAAAGAACTGAAGACAGGATACATCAGATCCTCTTGAATCCTGGCTGACAACTGCAGGACTTGTTAGAATTAAGCCTTGAAACTGTAGAAATAAATCGATGCAGTATACTGGGAAGAAACTAGCTCCCCCTAGAGGTAAACTAGCGGAACTACTACTAATCGGAAATTGCAAATTTTACCACACTTGTGTAATAGTTAATTTGCAATTTAAAAAGTTGTGAAACTGCTACAGATAGCGATTAAGATTGGATTTCTAGGTGAAAAAATATGCTCGAGAGGAATGAAAATTCGCAATGATTCTCACCGCGGGCAATTTAAAGACACACACCATCGCCGTCGTATAGCCAGTGAAGCTGAGCGTGGCTAAATATTTCCTAGTCAAATCATTTTCTTCAACTGACGTAGACAGGTGGTTGGTTGAAGGAGAGCAAGGATGGAAGATAATAGGAAGAGATTGAAAAAACAATCCTCGTCCTCATCACATAATCCATTTGATCTCTCCTGACCTTCTCGTCCTAGTGTCAGCTCCTTGATGCTTCTGCCAGATTGCTTATCATCCACGACTACAGAAAAGTATGAAGGAACGGATATGATCATCTTGGAGCTTAAGAGTTTGCAAACGGGATTGAATCCCGACGCGTAGAAAGTGCTTCTCGTAAGAGAAGTCTAGTCTGTTCTACAGCTCTGCACCACCAAGAGGACTGAGAGAAGAAGATGAATAAGACGGAGATTAAGTTTTCCGAGGAAGCAAGTAGCATAATAATTGAGGATTTGCTACCGCATTACACCTCTTCCATCCCATCCAACTTAAAAGTCCTCAGCTCCACTCCTCTTCCGTGAGAATGACTTGCAATGAATTTGATAGTCGCCCAGTGAGTGTGGAACGAATGCCGGTATGTAAAGCAATCTTTGGTCAAAAATGATAATCCTTGGATGAGAGGATGAATCTCGTTTGGAATGCCCTTATGAGGCGCTATATTCTTCTCTTGAAACTTGAGCTCGGCGCTGAGCAGCGCAGCAAGACTTGCAAGTTTCTTCCTCTAATTCACACATTATCTTCTCTGGCAAAAAGTGTCTTAACGAAAAGCTTAATAAATGAAAAGTAATAATATAATGAGGGGAAATGTGCGGGTCTGGATTTACGTTTATTAGAGGAGGAGGGAAGGCATTTTGTTTTGAATTTACATAGCCCGTGAGAGAATATTATGCCGGTGGGGGGCGTGAATGTTCAGCACTATATAGTTTCCTGGCTTGCTAAGTTGTTGTTCATTTGCAGCCAATCCTATTTATATAAAGAAAGTAGACGCTGTGTAGCCAAACTGTTGGGCTATCTTACTTCCTGAACAAGACAATAACTGTTTTATAATTGAATATGGAAGAAAGAAAACGGTCGTGCTTTCTCCTCCCTTTCACTTGCTTTAAACTCGCTTTTGCATTTCCAGTACTTCCAATCCAGGAAGCCTGTAAACAGGCGACCCAAAGTCAATGTTATTTTATGCAAGCAGGGGTTTCTGCTCTCCGAAACTCAATGTGTATCAGAATCACATTTTAAAACTAATTACTATTTTTATTCAGTTTATGGAATTCAAGTGATTCTCCTAGATTGTATGATCCTTTTAATTACATTTAGCGTGGGCGGATTTATATGCGCTCCTTACAAATTTCGCTTGTTTCAAACCCAAACTACTGAACTTAAAGGAAATTGGATGGACTAGTGAAGTTGGTAATTGTAATTAAACGGATTGCTTCTTGAGTAAATGGGATTTAGGTTTTCCGTTACTCAATGACGATGATGGTTGCTAAACACGCAAAACTGTCTTGTGGATGTGACTGTGGGATTCAAAAGAATTGATTATACTACCCTAAGATTGGGAGTTGCTTGTTAGTTCCACATCCTGTCTTTCTCTCTAATGTAATCCGGCGTATAGTGAGCATTGTTAGAGGACAATTCTGATGGTAATAGAAAAATGGGGTATCCCACACAATAGTTTTTTCAAGAGAAGGTTCTAGTCGCCAAAATTATGTGAATAACGATTATCTCGCTCGAATTTTGGTATCTCCTATATTCTGTGTATAAAGATTCGAATACTTTAGTCGTTCCTTCATTTAAAAACCAGGATTATTTGTAGAGTCAATTACTCGACGGGGTGGAATTATTAATTCTGTTGGTAAATTTGCAACTAAGACAAGGGTTTGGACATAGTTGAGTTCGGTTTTCATAGACAAAATGGATTCTAAGGGATTTGAAAAGGCATTGACTTTCATTGCGGTGGTTGGTTGTTTCAGAGTGGCTCAAATGGTAAAAACAAACTAATTTTGTAAGCAATAGTTGCAGTACATGTGACTTTGATTTTAATTCCGTGTGTTTTGGTTACACGTTTTAAACAGCCAATTTCTGTCGTCTCCCTTGTTTACGCATCAATTTTCTATAAGGAAAATGGTAATGGAGCGGGTGATGGAGTCTACCTTCTGATAGCTGGTTATGGGGGTTTAATCTCCGCATTTTTGGCTCCATTTTTGTGGGTATTATGTTACACTCTGCGTAATACTGCGTTGAGCCCCCTGTACAACAATTACTCGAATTATTTGGTAAGTAACTAGGTCTATTTCAATTGAAAGTTTGGGGGGAAAACAATTAATTGCGCATGTTTTCACCTTGCGACTCATCCAAGCTATTATCGTCCAAGTTTCTACCAGCTTTATTTAATTACTGTCACAGGTTGTTCTGGACATTATTCTATGTATTACAAGTGGAGTACTGGAGCTTAGTGCTGGAGCCATAATTTATCGGGGCATTGGTGACAAATCGGAGGTTGAGGATAATAACCGTAAATCTGCTATGGTATGATTTCTTTAAATTACAAAATCAAGTATACGAAAAATGATGCTACGTCTTAGGCCTTTTATTCCTTGGGCTGGAATGTATAACTGGATGATCCTAAAAAGATGACATACTGGAAAGTTAAAGACGATACTACAATTGGTTTTTTGTTTTTCCAGGTCTTTGCTTTCGTGAGCGGCGGCTTTAACTTGTTGTGGATCATTGTCGGAGGGTTATTTCTATGTTTCGGCGGGAATTAACCTCGATTGATTTTCATCATAAGTTATTCACGCAACGCCTAAATCACAATAATTTCGTCACCACTGAAAATCATCACTGCATATTTAGATGACGATTACGGAACAACAACGAGCCCTTGACCCCCGTCACCCGATTTGACATTCGGGTCATGAGGACAAACGTATTTTCGTAAAAAACTTTTAATTTCTTACTGCCCTACATGTACAAAAATGAAAAAAATCGGGCCACGAACAGTGGAGAAATAAAATTTTTAACAACTTAAATAAAGTTCCTGCACATGATACTACGCCAGAGATTATGAAATCCTCTTGTTTTGGCATGGCTGCATATTCTGTGTACAGGGATTGTGTTGCATTTAGCTGAATCAACGTCTCTTTAGGGAGCCAAGGAAATTAAATAAGGGCACAAGAGAAAATAATTTAAGGAAAGCCAAAGTAGTCGTAAAAGCAACAAGAGACTGATGACGATGAAGATGATGATCAAGAATTGGAGAAACTGTGAGCAAGGAGAGAGGGCAGCTACTATGCTAGGATTTGTGGATGCATAATCCCATCTTCGTGCCAGGAATTAATACACTCAAGTACACTCGACTAGCTCTTCGTAAAACAAAACAATGAATAGTGGCTCATCTACAGGGAGCGAAAAAGGGGAAGGACGTTAACCACAGATTTTGAAATCCTCTTATGTAGCTAGCTTCATCTTCTCTCTAATCTTAAGCTCTTGGTCGGATGATGAGAATTAAAAGCAAAGTTGAATCCTATCACTTCCTTCCACACATTCAACTCTCTCCTTACTAGTATGCGTGCGTATATTTACGTACTGCAAACTACTCGCTGGAGGAGTTGCCAAAGCGATGGATTTTAATAATACCGTCACAGGATTCAAAGGAGGGGCAGAAGAAGCGAACAAGGGCTTTGGAAGATTGAAGACGATAGGGAGGGGGAAGAATTATATACTAATTGCTATAGGAGAGTCGGTATTGTAGTGCCTCCAAGCTGTATTTGGAGCCAGGGAGTCGGTGCTGTGATCCACACATACACGATTATATTCCCTGCATGAATTATTATCAAAGACTGGTCCGAAAAGCAATTAGAAGATTCATGACAACTCTTTGAATGTTAAAACACCTTGGAGAGGGGGGTATCCTCTTAATTCGACAGCCACCCGCTGCCCTCTACACTGAATTTCAATAATTTCCTTAACACTCCACCCATCAACTCATTAATTAAGTATTCCCGGGCTGAAATGCGGGAAGCATGGGATTTCCGAATTTTGATAGCCAGCAGAAGTGGAGAAAGGAGTGGAGAAAGCAGGTCTGATTCAATCACGAAGCTTTGGAAACCTGTCGGCGGTGAAATTATTTAAACGGGAATGATAATTTCGTGATTTCTGGCTCTGTTCTATGCTTAAATGGTAACGGAAAAGCAGCGTTGCAGATACGATGCACAGCTGACTAAGTTGCAGATAGCGTGTAACGTACCCCAAGGGATACCTTCAATTTAATTGTTCTGCATAGAATATAATTATTGCTAGATTTTGAGGAGTTGAAGCCCGGGTTTGTTCAGAATTGTAGCAGGAATGCGGTTTGAATTTAAATAATACATATTTTCTGCACTTTCTCCAGGTTCTAACTTTCTCCGACTTTCTCCAACATTTCGGTGAAAGTCGAAGGATTATTGAGAAAGGAATGCATTCCGAAAACACTAATAATTTGTAAAAAGAAATGAATTAATAGCACTTGGCAACTTTTTCCGATGTTATATCTTTCCGTGCTGCGGAAGTTTAGAAAGGGTTAGAAACAAAGTTCGGGAAGAAGAAAGTTTGAATACACCCGCTTCCTTGCTTCCTACTCGTTCCGAATTTCTTATGACTTTGACCATCATCAATTCATTAATTAGGAGGGGAAAAAGTTCATTAATTCCACATATGCTGGAATTATAAATATTAATTTAGCCCCTCGTTCTAATTTACCAACCACCGTCAGGCTATATTGCTTAAATTTTATGTAATTAATCAACATAATGTGTGATAAAATGGGTTTGCAACAAGATGGAAAGTTGAGAAATAATTCCTTGTTTTCTTCGTTTCTGGATTCTCTCATATACTAAACTTATATAGTAAATGCGTTAATGTTCTTCACAACTGTTCTTTGTCCGTGTGCATGTTTAATCTTTGCACGCATCCCCGTTCTGCCCCTGTGTGTCCTGGAAACGGGACTTTGGGAAGCTAATCGGCTGGTCTCCGGGTAGGCGGGTGGGCAGTGAAGCGTCTCTCAGCTCCATGCTTAATTGCACTGTTAACTACTCTTGTAAGTAGAAAAACAAATTGGGAATGCCATGAACTGTTTGAAAAATGTATGGGGAATTGTGTAATAAATCATAGAGACAAGGACCGGAAAAATTTGTTTCCAAGCGTGACTTCCGTGACAGAAAAATCTTGTGCTTGTATTTCGAGCCAAAGCTGCTTAAGTTGGTGCGTAGAGTCGTAAGTTACTTCCCGTTCTTAGGGAGAAGGAACGGGGGAACTTGACTAAAAGAAGCTTGTATTTTAATACTAACTAGAATTTTCTCACCCGTCTTAAGAAGGTGAGTAATTCCCAAGGAGGCTCGTTTTGTTGAAATTAATGCCGTGAATATTACAGCACAAGCACTAAACTTCCACTCGCACGTACCTCATATTCATGTCCTTTAATCACATCCTATTTGAATTAATCTTAATTAACAAAGGAAGAAAGTTTATAATGTGATTGCAGTAAATAAACCTAAGAGTCAAACCTGACCATTTCTTCTATTCTGCAGAAGCTTCTATGAAGTACTTCTATTACATGTACCGCCACTGGGATTTTTCCGCGGGTATTTGAAAATTCGGTTTCGTTGAACCAGTGCGAGAATAATTCGCAACAACGTTCCAAGAAACATTTGCCAGCAATTTCCTCCCTTGTATTACTTGGGAAGTTGACAAAATACTTGATTAGCATTATTAACTGAAGAATTAATTAAAATTTATTCCCTACGCCTCTTTCCACATTGCTAACTTTGTATGACCACCAATAAGGCTCTACTCTAACCTCATCTCACAAGGGACAATATGGCAGCACCACGGTACTAATTAGGCCCTTGGTCTAAATTCAGGAACACAACTAACTAAAAGAGCTGTCTCGAAAACTGGGATATGTGCTCCATCCTTCCCGTATCCCTGCCCCAGTTTGCAAGTCCATTGGGCATTGTACTAATTTTCTGGAATTAGTTCCAATTCCCAAAACTCTTGCAACATTTTCTAACCCAGCAAGATTCATGGCTTGCATCCCGCACTAGCACTTGACAATTGTCAAGGCTATTAGTTCCGGTTCTTAAGTGTTGGAAGTTCGTAAACACTAGTGAAGCGAGGAATCCGTTGAGATTCTACCAGGGTTGGCGCTACACAATTGAATTTACTTCTTGCATCACTCTAGTAAAATAATGTGAGGCGGTGGTGGTAAGGTTTGAATATTTGAGAATATTGAACCATGTTCACTAGGATTATATGAGAAAATATTGCCTGGAAGGCTGCATGGATTCAGAACTGGATGGAATTAGTCAAGAAATTATAAGTGGGTCTCCCGCTTCTAAAATCCAAGGCCGTTTAAACCCAAACGTCAATCTTGCATCACAACATCATTCACACATGCTCATCAATCAAAATTGGATTTAAAATCTGTTGCCTCCTCCCGGTTTTCTAGAAAGCCATGCGGAATTCTCAGAATCTTGCCTAACTAACCCGAAATTCGCTACTGTTGCTAATTATTACGGATTATTGCCAACTACTTTACTGGGAGCGAAGCAGCTTGAATGAATTCAAATCATCTACGGCCGACTAAGTTGATCACCTTCATTTATTCCTCTACATGGCCCCGAACCTATTATTTACCGGGTATTTTACTCGGTTGAACAGTTGCTGGATAGTGGCAGATTCCTGGAAACTGCTTTCCCTTCGGTGGGAACTTGGAGAATGGAATGAATCGGAAAATGACTTATTTACCAGCTCTCTCTCCCGCTCTCACTTAGTCTCGCTTCTTTTGGCCTCCCGGTTCGGAAGTTCCAGGAAGGAAACTCTATTTACTGTTAAACATGGTAACCTCATGGGCTTACTTGAGTCGAAAGAAATTTACACTTTAGCCACTCTTCGCCAAGGTTTCTTTGCCTGAATTTCATTCCGAGACGCCCGCAAAATCATTACCATTTACTTTGGATTTTGAAACACCTTGGGTGGCGTTCCGATTTGCCCATGTCATCAAACTCGTGTTTGCCGGGGTTGGCTATACACTTTAAGGTAAATTAACACCCGCTCTTAAATTGTTGAAAAGGATGGAACGGAAAGCTGGAACTGATTCGAAGTTTAAGGTCCCTTATAAGAAAGCGGAGAAAGTAACTGGAAAGCATTTGGTAAAACTGAGGGCGGCAAGAAGGTCTCTATCTTTACAGTAAGCCTCAAAATCAGCGAAGCGTGACCTTAATGAGAGTTTATCAAGGTCGTCAATTAAATTACCCAGTCCTCTCAATCCAGCTTTCATCACTCTCCCTTTTCAGGGAGAGATTTACAAGATGGAACTTACGCTTGGTTACTTGGAATTCGCCGCCTTATAGAATCATCAGCTTGATTTCAAGCTTCCTCATTTAGTTACAGAGTGCTGTGGAACGGATTACGCTATTACGGTGACTGACTAGTCATAAAATTATGTGAGAAGCGTGTGGAAATTTCTCTACCCGACACGTGTAGCATCTTAGCTTGGTTCGTTGCTATTCAGGAAGTTAACTGTCCTCTTGGACGGAGTAGTGCAGTGGTGGCAAACAAGTATGCGCTAATATTCTAGGAAGCTTACACACTCAGAATGTTAGTGAGGTATTTAGCCAAGAGGAGGAGGATTTGTTTTAATAGACCTGTCAGATAAGCTCCTGATTTGACATGTCCTCCTCCTCGACGCTCTCTTCTTGCCGTCAAAATAAAGTAGTAACTTTTGATTCCTCCACAAGAGGTATTTTCCCCCAGAAATTTGCATAATGAGCTTCTCACAAGCCATGAGAGAGTTTACTACAACAGCGAAAGCCTGCAGAGGTATATATACAAGCTCTGTGGCTCTCACAGCTGACTCTTGTAATCGCACGCACAAACAAGCTTTCATTTCGCTTACGCTTGATTACCCCCTCATAAGGCGAAAAGCAAATTCCCGAAACTTGATAATCGTGCTGTAGGTTTCCAAGGAATAATTTTTGAAATGTTTTGCAATTGATGTGATGCCGCCAAGGGATATTATTTGCTCAATGTTTGATTTCCTTTGGAATTTGAATGTTTTACCACCTACTTGCTTGGAGGAGCTTGTTGGAAGGGTTTAAGTTCAAAGAAGAGATTTCGTATAATTAATGCAAGTTGCATTCTTCCTTATTTTCTTTAAAGTTATTAGATTTGTAATAACAAGGCCCTTGTTACAAGGGAGAATGAAAATTCTCACACACCTGTGTGAGGAGAAGTGATGAGAGGAATTTATTAGAACTGAGGTGGGATAAGTGAAGAACTGCCGGGATTTTATCATGTTTCATTCATAATTTCCAAAAACTCTTGACAAGTGTGTAGCTACGCAGGTGAACAAACATGGGATTTCGGCTAAGTTTCAAACAGCTATACCAAAGAAAGAGTAAACGTTTCTTTTACTAAGACTTTTGAGTCGTAAAACTTTAAGTAGCATCCCCCCAAGTATGTTGCTTAGCTGTTCAATGGACCTGGATGAAATCATTACATAAAGAGTTTTCAGTTTCCTTGAACATGCAGCAGCTTACATAAAAGAATTAGTTAGACTGCGTTACATTCATAGCAAGAAAAGAAGTAATGGATCTCAAGAACTTGAGGCGGAAGAAGATTTCAGTGGCAAAACCATAAGAATTTGTGAAGAAAGATTATCGTAAAAGAAGGGGCGGGGAAGCCGAATGACTGCAACTACGGGGTGGGAATGATCGTTAGTTGGTGTCGTTGGTGATGTTAGTTAAGTGCAGTAGTGAATCAAGTTTATTCACCATCTAGGCTCATTTAGGTAAAATAAAAAAAGACGAGAAGCTTGCTAAGAGCAAAGATCAAGATTCCATCTCGTTGAGAATGTTAATTATTTTGATGCTGCATAGTAGTTTACGGCTTTAATTTACGTACTGCTGCTGAAGTATATCTATGAAACTATCTTATGAGAAACTTTTGCCCAAATAAGTAGCTAGTAACGCCCTCTGAGCTGTGCTATGAAAGTAATTAAATGTCAGATTATGACGGGAAGAAGATACCCAGTTAACTAGGATTAACAGCCGCAGCTAAGACAGTTGAGTGTAACAGAAACGAGGAGGAATTAAAGTTGAATTAATGAGAAAAGTAAGTGAAATTATCACAAGAAAAGTATAATATTTATAAAACAAAACGTTTTAATAATTTGTGATTTGTTAAAGCTTTAATGTTGTCAAAGGTGAGCTTCTTGACGGCTTTGCCTTCACCTCTGTCATTAGTGTAGACATTCGGAATTCATGATGAGTTGACAATAATTAGTTTGAGAATTTCTCTACAGCTTGTAAGCAATGGGAAAAGCTTGAATAAATTAACATTCCCTTCTTGTTTTCGAGAGTAGTTAGCAAGATTTGTTATCTTGCTAATATGCATTTCTCTCTGTAGTTTATAGTGACTAGGAGAGAAAGTTTAAAAGACATGGTTGTAACATGATATCTGCTTGTTTTCATCCCTACTATGCTAACAACATGTCACCGAGTGAATGAAAGATGTTGCTGCTCTCATAAATTGTAACAATAATTCTGGTTGATAATTTTGAAATTCATTAAATCTAGCCACCTTCCTTCTTGGCAGAGCTTCTCATAGAATGTTTGAGATTGTTTAAAGCTTTGCTGCTTTTACTAAAGATCTGTGGCTCTGATTGCTGTTTATTCGCATGAATGACGGTTTTCTAGATTAGGCAGTTTTTAAGGTTGCGCCCTTTATTGTTTGAGGTTTGAAAGTTGGAAGGTGGGGTAAAGGATGGGATGTCTGTGGTGACCCTTAGAAAATCATCACGACCCCATGACGCTTCTTAGATGACGGATGTTCAGCATGGTATCTTTTTGTGTATATATATTTAAAGGAAAAAGTGTAAAAGTTTCACCGGTTTCTTGCCCCAGGTTATTGTTACACATATGAATATGATCACCTCAAGACTTTTTAAATCCTTTAAAGGCTAGTCTTTTGTAATTGATATCAATGGTATAGCTTGGAGTAGATATGAAGAAGAGGTTATAGGAAAGCTGAAGGAGAAACTGAAATAACTGCAACTTGAAGGCCAAGCATGGGGCCGAATTTCACCCAGATTCTGACCGTGGGTGCATTTTTCTTTGAATGATCTACAACGATGGGATTGGGATATCTGGCTGTGAAACGAAGCCAAGAGAATAAGATAAGAAGATTCCTTGAAGAGGCCACAAAGTAAACCTCAAAACGGAGGATCACATTCCATTTTCCCCAGGAGGTTACCCGATACAAACAGAAAGCTGAGGGAGATTCTCAGGACATTCTCAAGGCCAGAAGATGGGGAAATCCTTTGAAGATTGAATCATGGATTCTCCTTAAGGAGCCTAGCTTGAGCGGAGAAAACAGATGGTTGGAGTTGGATCTAAAAATATGCTCCCTGTCCAAGCACCCTTGCGGTTTGCGTTAAGGAAGATTGAAAGATGCACTTGTATAATTGGTGTACATTTCTTGAATTTAAAAAACCTCTTCCTCCATTCTCTCAGTCAGCTATCATATAATTAGGAACTGTAAATCAAATTTTGAGATCATCACACAAGACTCTTTAAGAGAAACTGTAACTCTGTATGAGCTTGATTCTTGAGCTTGTTTCTTGAAATTTTGAAATTCTTTACGCTCGTTCTAATGTATTAAAGCATGAAGATTATGGGCCATTACAAGGATCACGTCATAAAAGGATGATACAAAGACAAGTGCCTGGAGGTAAAAGAATATTTTCATCATCATCAACATCAGCTTCATACTCAGCTTCAAACCTCTGGCACAACAATACAAAAGGGCCAAACCCCTTGGATTCTAAGAAGAAGGTTCTATAAAAATTCATTCTCTCTGCCTACAAACCCGGAATCTATTGCCCCAGGAAATTTACCTCTGATTTACCAACTAAAATATATTAACGTAGCCTTTTGATTTTAAAATCAAGGATGAAAATATAAGTTATGCGGGAATCTTGTCCTTGCTCATTCTAAACTTGCTCAAGTCAGTTGCCTGGTTGCGTTAGAGAATGAATCGTATTGTTGGGCTACAATCTGATGTACAAGGGTTGGTGGAAGGGATTAGTGGATTTGAGGGATGAGAATTCCAAAGAGAATCATTTACAATTCCCCCGCATTCCACACAAGATTTAACTGATTTAGAACATGGAGTCAAGAGAATATAACATGTAGGATTCTTTATCAAAGTTAAATCTATCAATTCTTGCTTGCTCATCGAATATTTGTTGGGGAGGATTCTTCTAGCCGAGACAGTATTTTTCTAACAGGTATTGCACTCGAAGAAACAACTGGGCTGAACCACTAAATAACTCTCTAGGCAAGAATACAGAAACGTTTGAGTTTTATGATAAGGGGACAACTACTAAACTCTTTTCATTACAAGGTATAAAACGTGATCATTTACGCTTCGGAAAGATAAAATAAGGAACACATAGCTTGAATCAACGAGAGAGAGATATCAATTAGGAACGGATTTTTTTCAAGGGGCGGAGCTGAAGCAATGTATTTTTTCTTAACTGTTACACATCGAGTAAGAGAGAGAGAGAGAGAGAGTCGAGAAAAACTTTAGGTCTCTTAAAAATTGACACAGGGATTCTGGTTGAGGGTTTTCGGACAACTACGAAGCTAACGTAGCTGTTCAAGCCGGTTACAACTCGGACAGATCCGGAACAGTTTCGAAGTTACAGTAACCTGGCTTAAACAAACTTGACACATTGGTTGCTGCTGTCCTTGAAGAGCAAAGAACCTATGCAAGTTACTGCCACTGCAAGCTTGTGTCGATTGAAAATTTATGTATTCTGTGATGACAATTTATTCAGAGGGATTCTCAGGTCTTCTCGATGTCATCGTGCTCTGAATTACAATGACCTAAGCTAGGAAGCTACTAAACTAGAATCCAAGATCATTCCGTATCAACGTGCGACTTTGTTTGGGTTACACACGACTAAAGTATGAGCAGTTTATCCTCTGCTGTATGTCTTGCTCATCAATAATAAATGTAGTAGTACAGTTGCTTTCGATAAGAAGGGGACAAGACACACGACACATGCTCTGGCTAAGATAAGTCGAAACAAGGAGGATGAACTGTAAAATGTGCCGTCTTAACAGACTCGTATTTAATTTAGTAGCTTACATGGCGTTTCTTTTGTATCGATTCCATTTTGGATTCAAGGATTTCAATCTGATAAATAGTTAAAGAATATGCTTCTTCATTACAGTTTAACAAATTACCGGCCTAGCTACAACGTATGTAGTTGAACTGAATGTTCTTGTTCTAGGAATGATGCACATTAAGTGTTTTAGAAATATAAGAACGTGTATTGCGTGTATTACTAAAGCTGATTCGGTTTGTAGGAAACTATGAAGAAACTGTTTTCGGAGGTGTTGATTCAAGGATCGATAGATCCTACGTGATGTTAAGGGAGTCAAGTGGGCAGTGGTGTAAATTTAAAGGCGAAATACTACTTGACGCACCCTCTTCAAGACATACTAGGGATAATTTTCCCTAGGGTGAAAGAATAATAATGGATGGAGGACACGGACGCTAGGAGGGACTGTCCGCAGTTGGTGTTTTACATACAAGAAAATAGCTAATGGGGTATTGTGGGAGAGGGGATATAAACTCTACATTGAAAAGACAAGGGATGGAGGGAGGTAGTAATAACAACAATCTATCAAGGCATCAGTCAGCCCGTCAATCTAACAACAATAACAAAACACCACCATGCTACTGCTCCTTGTTCTCGTTGATCGGAGCGATTCCTCTCTTTTGAATAGTTTTAATATTGGATTTTCCCTGCTCCAAAACCTACACACACACACTGTTTTACTATAACTACCCCCATCTCTACAACTGTACAGACTCGTATCGATACATTGTTATAAGATTCATCAGTCTGTTAGAGAGCACATGACTGGGTTAGTCATGGATATCAGGGATATGTGGACGTAGTTTGAAATCTGTATGAAAGATTATCGCCCTCAGTCGCTTTTACCGAGGGCTTTTTGATGAACAAATGGATTGGTTCCTACACAGGAAAGAAAGCTGATGACTGCATAATCGACCTTCATAGAAAATAGACTCGATCATCTAGAGAAGAGTTTCTTAAGATTCAAGACGCATCACCAAAAGAAATCACTGTCAGTAAATTCTTTTAATGCCGATCCGCAAGAAACTCTCAACGGTTCCTCCGTGGTAAACGCTACGTTTTTGAAGATGGTGCGTCTTCTTCTACAACGAAAGATTTAAATCGATCCTCTTTTCCTACCTTACATCAAGAAAATAACAAGAACTACCCGCGTAGGAAGGATTTGGCTCTGTCGAAGGCATTACTTAAAACTAGTATAGTAAATTAAACATCTCTTACGAGTTTACACCCTTTCCCTTGACTTTTCTTCAAGAAGATGGGCCAGACATGGAGAAGAATACAAAACAGAGATATTCCTCCCCTCGGGCTATTACAAACTTATAATAATCTCCGACATAATTACTATTAGCAACTACACATCCCTCACACTCTCATCATGAAAATATACTAGTATACGCTGCTCTAGTCTGCGCTGCGTTAGGAGGTATGTAGGAGAGGATGAGGAGCGTTTTTGTATAATCTTTGTAATACTTGAAGAGCTATACAATTTACATTGATAATAATTCAGCTCCCTCACAAGAATTTTACATGTAACTAGGAAATTCCTCAATAAATTACCATACAAATCATTGAAAACTTACAAGAATTCCTTTTAATCCATTCTTCCGGCGTACACAACTCCTCTCCAAAGGCTTTTTCAACGTGTCTTCTACTAGGGCTTTTTCTTCCTTGGAACAATTTCTACAAAACGGAGGTTTCTTGCACAGCTTCTTCAGACTCTGTATTTTGGAGGTTTGAAGAAAGTTGCCTCATTCCTCGGAAGTATGGACGGTAGGTATGATGGGGCACAAGTTGCACGTTTAAAAGTATGATGGTGGGATTAAACCCGTTGAAATAATCCACCTCTTTCTCACAATTGTAGTCTGAACACAGTTGTTGCTGAGAGTATCAATGACCTCGCACATCAATTAATTAACTCGCAACCACTCACTCCAATTAACTCGAAAGAAACTAATTTGTATTCATATCAGCGAGGGATATTCACTGGATTCTCTGGAATCAATCAGTCAAATTAACCAAGGAGCCTTCAACCGGACCTGGAATAATTAAACAACTTTGTTAACTTTGAATGACATTCCAAAGATTATGCATGCAGTGATTAAGCTTTTTATCAATGAAATCAACAAATATTAATCGGGTATACATCGATTATACTGATCTTAGAGACCTTTCCATTGACTTAAGTACAGGATACAGTTGAATTAAGTTCCACTCCCTCATAGTGACCAAATGCTTTGACCGAATTCCTTTGACTTTGATACATAACTGATGCCTGAATACCAAGCAAATATTTGTGAAAGCACAAGTAATGCTTGTCTCAGAACCAGTACGATGACTGATAATCTACCGACGAAAAGTTTTCGAAGACTCGATCCGATTATCAATTCAAGATAATTGACAAAAAGGAAACGCTGTGCGATTTACGACGCAAGATCAAGCTTTATGATATCGAGAAATGGTGCTTAACATTAACCGGTTTCAGAAAAATTAATTACATCTTCATTAAAATCTGACGTTTGTTTCCGGTAGGACGTATAAATCAGTATCGATTTACGCATCGGGCTTAGAAACGAGTTTAAGCTTGACGAGTCCAAGCTAAGCTTGGAACAGCAATGAGCCACAAACTAATCAGAGAATGCGAATACTACCCGGAAAGTCATACCAAGTTCATTAAGACAAGTTCACATAAATCAAGGACAGAGGGAGGTACAGGATATCAATTCTAATAATTTTCTGTTTGTTTATCAAAAGAGATAACAAGGAGGAGAACCCGGTTTGTTGTGTTCACTTAAATTGTAATTTAATATTATCTGCACTCTCTTAATGTAAAATATGCCTGGGACAACAGGAAATATAAATTGAAGGCTATCGTAAATTAGTAAAGTTAGTTGAACATATAAATTCCCACGTGTTTGTTAACTTACTTGCAATGAATGAGTGTTGATAGTCTGTGTGTAAAATCTCGGCGTTTTATGAATGTCTTTAGGAAGAGTACGAGCTAATTTCAGGTGAAAACGAGGATATTATTCACACGTTTAGCTTTCGTCGCTCCTGACGTGTTATTTGTAATAAGATGTGGACAGAGGTAAAATCCTTTGTTTATGTTCCTTCAACGTCCACCCACACTTAATCACCTGAGGCAATCCACTTAAAACTGTTGGCCGCGTATATGTAGAAACTATAGGGGGATGCTTGGAACCGGTAGGGTGGGCAGGGTTAAGGTTAACTACAGCGGCCGGCACACTTTCCACACTCTAATCAAACTTCCCGCTTCCCGACATTTTATCAAGTGGTATCTGGCTCTAATTTTACCTTGAACACGCCCTTTTCATCCCTCATTAGCTCCTGTGCTACGAGGCCACGTGCTCTGGCTTTGTTCCTTGCTCTTGGTGCTTATGGTCAACTCTTTGCTCCAGTTTTGGAGGGAAATTTGAACACCCAGCTATATTCGAACGTTTGCGGGTTTCAGTATTGTACCCACTTTTTCAGTGCCATTTTCGCTTAGTATTTAAAGCAAACGCTAAAACACTGTTTGCCACAACGTCTTGCTAATGCTTGTAGCTTTCACTCACATTCAGTGTAGTAAATTGAGAAAGTAAGAGCGCGAAATGCGCTATTCACACAGGCTGGCATGTGTGCATCAAAGTCAACTTACGCGAATTCAATCCATCTCCCTGGTTTGAACTACCAGCTGAGATGAGAAGGAACTGTCAAAGCTGAAAAGAATTTTCGCAAGTTTGCAAAAACACCGGCGAACCTGTTGTCAAGCCGTGACGCATGAAACGTCCATTAAAGATGGCACAATTGAATCACTCTGAACGGGACTAGCCACAGGTTGTTGTAGTAATAATAACGGAGACAACTTCTCTGACACGAACGCGCAACTGAACTGAGCGTAGAAAATAATTGTTGTAGCATGTGATGGGATGAGCAGATGGGAGTGATGCTGCTGAGAATCTCGTTTACACTACTTTGCTTACTACCATACAACGACTACAATAATCTTCTCTCCTTTCCTTATGTAGGAGCTTTGGTTGAAATCTCTTTGAAAACTTCTTGTCCTTGCTCTTCTCTGGCTGGCAGGGCAAAGATTTGTGTCGTCCTCCTACCTTGATTCCCGCTTCTGGCGGAACATTAAAAACGCTCCACCAAGTGTCCCTGTGCCTTTAAAGAGCGGACTGTTGTAAGAAGCAAAGATGAGCTTGCAGTCGCCTCAGAACAATTCTTCTTTTTCTTTTCTTAAATACGGACCGGACTTAAGTGGAAGGGATTTGTTAAAGTTGAGGAGGTGCTTGCTGTATGCTCATGCTTTAACTCTGGTTGAGAGATGGACGAGGATGACGCTTTGGAAGAGTGTGTAAGAAAACGGGGATTAACTAATAGAAGGAGCATCTTTCAAACCTCATCATCATCTCTCCTTCATGATGAGGGATGATGATGGAATGTGAATCTTGTAGCTCCCTCCTCTCGAAGATCCAAGATCCGCAAGTCCACCCTCCTGGACGATTGCATGAGCTTCTTCGTAAACACGGGAAGACAAGGGCTGGTGTCAGTATGTAAGTGCTTACGTATGCTAAGCAATCTGCTCACACTCGCATCTTGCTGAAGAACAAGAAGATGCCTTCTTACATTCTTCAAGACCAAAGGAGGGAATCTAATCTCTAGTACAAATGTCTTTGAAGAAGATGGGCCGAGAATGAGGCAAGAACATCCTGTCATCATCATCCCGTACAATAGACCCGCATCCCAAGGAAAGAGCAAGCCTCCGAACGTGTTCAACACCCAACACTTGAAGAAAAATCCCTGGAGGATCCAAGGATTTACGCATACATATACGTATGGTTTAGTTAATACTGTGCTGGAGTGAGGGCCCTGCCCTCAAGCCTTGTCTTCTGGTCTTCAGTCTTGTCGTCCGTAAACAAGACTTTTCTCCCTCACCAATGTCCTTCTTCCACTTGTACCTTTATTTATGTGATCCCCCATCCTTAAGAACACCTTGTACAGAATCATGAAGATGAGACCAGCCAAGCTACTACACCCTAAACTAAAGAGCCCACAACTTCTCCAGCCCGCTCCACCCACCGTCGTAAAAAACATTACAAAAGCATTCCATCCGCCTCTATAGAGTATTATTTCGTCCTGTGGAATAAATCCAAGACTTTCTTGCAGAGACACTTGTTCTTGGAAGATGCACTTGTCGGAAAGGAAACCTTAGCCGAAAACCTTTACTTATTTTCTTACAGTCGCTTTTGAGGTAACTGCTAGCTGTGTTTCTTACATATCGAATACTAGATATCGAAAACGTGGATGGAAGGATGATGTATGCTGTCTTCTTGTCATGTGCTTCACGTCATTGGCGGATTTCTGAATGATCCGGTACAAATCTAATCGTTGCATTAAAATGATGACTACCCGAAATGTATATTTGCCACATGGTTTGTGAGCGGCTTGCAGCTTTAAGCTAAGGAAGTATCCTTAGAACTGGTTCAAACAGATAAACCGAAACCATATTTTATTTAGAGATAGCAAATGTCACATATTGGTGCTAC
The DNA here is from genome assembly GCA_906901655.1 of Sminthurides aquaticus. Taxonomy (NCBI): domain Eukaryota; kingdom Metazoa; phylum Arthropoda; class Collembola; order Symphypleona; family Sminthurididae; genus Sminthurides; species Sminthurides aquaticus. The sequence continues at coordinate 4,343,088 of CAJQTT010000005.1, read as the reverse complement.
GGTGATGCATCGGAAGGATGTATATTTCTGACTCATGATATGCATACAGATTATGAGGGTGATGTTTTTGAGCAGTTCAATTTTCCGGATGCGTCTCACTTCTTCACTGCGAATCTGGTTGGTTAAACCGCTAAAGGTATACAGATCAGTGCGTCGATCTAAGCAGTTGAGTCACCAAAATAGTCAGTCATCATAGTAACTGTCACTATTCTATTGAAATAAGCTGATAACCCGAGTATAAATCGATGTGAAAACTTCATTAAACGTATCAGTGTTGTACCACTTGACTTATGAGTACTTTGTCCACGATTGCTGCAAGTGACATTTAATTCAGTTGGAAGTTTTAACGACGACTCCGTGCTGACGTAGGTTAGGATGGTAAGTCATTAATTTGTCAACATTGTGCACTCCGCGTTCTCGTATGTGTACATATTTTGAGGTGTATTAAATGAACGTTTAAATGTGTTTTCAAGGGTGGAATAAATTCCACAAATCGTGTAGGGATACAGGCTGGGAAAAGCACAATCCATGGTAATGCCACTATGAACTTCTACGGTCCAGAGCTTGCCCAGGTTCGTTCATGTAGGAGTTTATATTTTTTGGAAACCTATAAACAGTACTCAAACATGCTTAATAATCTTGTTTGAAAATAGAAGAGTGTTGACGAGAAGCATACGGCCATTGGGTCCGTTTGTGTTCCTCTGGAAAATAGAAATTTTATTGGCCGAGAAAATGAACTCAGAAATATGAAAGCAATTCTATCCAGGAGCAACTACGCCGTCATGCAAGGAAGGAAAGGGACTGGCAAGACTTCCATTGCAATAGCTTATCTGTTGAGATACTGCTCAGGGTACGAAAACCTCGTTTGGGTGGATTCGGAAACGAAAGAGGCAATGACGGAGCGTTTCAAAGAAGTTGCGAAAAGATTGGGGATAAAGACGGAGGAACAGAACAGCTGGCTGAATTGCAAAGTTTTAGCAGATCCGATATTGAGGAAATATATGCTGCCCTCTGTGATCATCCAACGATCCTAGTTTTTGATAACGCAGAGGGCTTCAAGGACTCTTTTGGGAGGCTTGAGGGAATCGAACATTTTCTCCCTCCGCCTATGAATTGTAAATCTACATTTTTCGGACTAGTGCGTAGAAATCGATACAAAATTATTGTGACAACGCAATACACGAAAGGATGGGAAAAAATTTGCAGTGGCACGGATATCATCCCTGTGGGAAAACTTTCTGCTAAGGATTGCAAACCTTTAATTATTGAAAAATTGAAAAAGGCTGGTCACTGTGACAGGACTAAAAATTGGAAATGGATGGCGGATTATTACGGGAATCACCCCGAACTAATTATGAATCCAGGATGCAGACCATAAAATTAGTCTACATATTATAGAGCAGGTTCAAATCCTGGCAAGGTAAAACAACACAAAAATTAGAGGAAAAGGTGTGAAGATGGAGATCTCCGCATCGCTTCGAGGGAGGAGGAAGGAGACGGCTGGATGGATGGTGAGGAAGTATTGGAACAAGAAACAGAAGACAGGATGCTGGGGAGTGGTCAATCGGTGTTCTAATAGCAGAGAGGAGCTGCTGGACTGGAGGCAGAAGTCTACCAGCTCTACCATTTGTCCACTTTTGAGTCCACAGGCTTGCTGGATTTCGCCAAAGAAATCTTTATACTTTGTGCAGTAATGATGAATGAAAGTAGAATCTGATGAGGATGGAGGATACAAAATTCGGGGCGCTACTAGGAACGTATTTATGACGTCGTTGAACGTGTGTAGAAAATGTTTGATTTAAACAAGTTGCAGCCGATCTTGAACTTGATCTCCTTTTTTATGATAGGGCAGCGAATTAGTAAATTGAAAAAGTTAATGTTCGATGTATTGCAAGTTCCAATTTGGCAACTTTCTCCTGATGAAAAATTCCTCAGAGTACACAAGTATACAATGCAGCAACCAATACAAAATTGCGAAGAAAGTATTATTCGTTTCTTGGTTGGCCAGTTCCCTCGATTTCGCTACACGTTCTTCTTTGCTTTGTGCTGAAGCTAGGAATAGAAAATTCTTTGCTTTTACCAAGTAATGGAGAAAGTTTGATGCTTATTCCTCGGGAGAGAAGAGCTGAGAAGGGTGTGGGAGTAGAAGGGAATCAAAGGAAAAATGTAAATCGAAATGTTTATGGCGTAATAGCCAATTACTTGGAAGGTTTTTGTCCTGGTTGGATGAGAAACTCATTTGGTATTAGTCTTGGAAGAACAGAGTTAAAGGAAATGAGGAATCTCTTGTCCTTTTCGTCCTTGTCTAATACCAACATTTGCCTCTGCCTTTGGCTTCTGGAGTAACTCTTAAAGCTTGTAATTCTACAACTTGATAGCTGTTTTCAACTTGGAAAACTATGGTCTAGTTTGTTTTCTTGTGTATATAATTTCTGCAACTTTTTCTTCGACATATCTTGCGGATTTCTTTCAGTTTAATGTTGCTTCTTATATGTGTTTTTTTTTGTACACGCCATTGTTATTGCTGTTTGCAGTGACGATCTCCCTTTAATGGTAAACTCAATCATGATCAGCAGTGAAGCAAATAATTTCAAGCTTTTTCACGCATCAGCAAAATCAAACACGTATACTAAGACGAGCATAGAGACGATACTCTCTTCTGGTGGGAAGCAAGGGCATACAATTATGGCTGGAAATCCAAAAGACATTTGGACTCTATAGCGGATAGTACTTTCGTTTGAAACTATTTTACTTTAGTGACTACTGCTGCTCCCGCATTGCATCTTTTATGGCTAGTTTCTTGTCTTTTAGCGATAAGTAGTTTTTTTCTTATGGTGCTTGTCGCTTGTGACTACTTTGTATCACTGTATCTTCTTGCTTGCTTACCTATTGCGCTTCCTTAAGAGAAAAGTTTGAGAGGAGATTGGAATTCCTTGCTATTGCATCTTCAACATTTCTTTCTCAATACTTTTCTTAATGGATTGGATTTTTGAGAGCACTAAAAGAGGAACATGTAATGAAACAACTCCAAGGAAGAATTCTCCTTAGGAGCAATTTCATATTATACAATATAGTTTGCAAGGGAAGGGTTTAAAAATTCTGTATCACTTACTTGGTACATGATAGTATTTTTAAGCGGTACGTTATCCAACTGGCGTCAATGTATTTTACACAGTTTGACAATCAAACTTTGAATGCCAAGATTCTTAAAATTTTGTCATTTAGGTCGCAAACAGTCGCCCGGGCAAGCGCAGAGTCTGGTGAAGAAGCTGATATCAGTGGAGAGGAAAGCGATGGAAGATATGGGCTACTCACTTACGTTGTAAAACTAAAAGGACATGACACAGAATTATTATGTTGCTTCTGGTACACACTGTTGCGTTGCCGGGCTATGACTATGAGACTAAGCTGTCATCTAGACTATCAAAAGCCTCAGGTAGAGATAATCAGTAAGATTTTTATATCTCTCTTGCTCCAATCCTACTAGGAGTATTGGGGTAAAAGATAATGATTAGAAGCTGTCAAAATTGCTCCGTGATACGAACCCTGGGAAGATGCGTTTGAAAACTATTCAATCCAGTTGTCAACACAAAGGTGATGGGTCCGCCGGTGTCTGGACTGTTCTCCATGGGTCTTTGACTAGTCTTTGACGTGACCACCATCGTAAATTCCTTGGAAATCCCAACCCTCGAGTCATCAGTCATCATGAGCGGAGCGTTGGTGGCAATTTGGGAATGCTGTGCCTTTACGACGATTGCTAGCAGACGGTGCTAAACTACTATACCTTACAGGTTCAGGTATGAGAAAGCTCAGGTGCTTATGTTGTTTGGCTTTTCGTTCCGCTAAGTTAAGGCCAAGGAGCTTATCCAGGTATTTCTCGAAGTGAAGCAGTAAAATTTAAAAATTGAAGTGCATCTCTCTGCTCCTGTGATGTTGTTGTACACGTATACGTATTACATGTCTTTGTGCGATACTTTACAGGAAATAACACTAATAATAATAGTACATTATTATATGGGAGGGTCAGGGCTTGAGTGAACACTCCCTTTGCTTGTCAAAGGATGAGAGCACCTTGCTCAAAAATGATCCGTTCCGTGCCCCCTGCCCTCCAGACTTGTGCTCTCATCTTCCTTGTCTGAGGTTCTGTAATTGTGGGAGGACGTATTCCTACGGTGGATTTGTGTTTTTGTAGACGTTATGGAACACACTTGTTGAAATTATTTTACGTTCAAACCAAGTAATAGCAAGCTGGAAAGTCAAGAGGCAAGAGACGGGTGTAATAAAAGTTCCAGGAAGATGGGATGCCTGAGGCTGATTTAGCCCGTGGAGAAATGTTTACGTTGATTATTAGAAGTTTTGGGCCTCATAAAATTTAAAACGTTAAGATTCTAATTATTTACAGGTAGTACTTTTCACACATTAGTCTTGAGTAAAAATCCTCTTTTTATGATGGGACAACTGTAAAAGGAGTTGAGCAAGCACAGCTTCCGGCAAATATAACGTTTTCATCAAGCTCAGTCAGGATCTGCTTGCATTGATTGTAAAAGTGTGTGCTGCGGGGAGAATGTATAAGGATAAATATTATGATACCGAATTTCAATCAACTTTAACTGATCGTTGTACAGCCTCCAATTACGGCAATCAACAGTTGTCATGGTTCTGAATTGCATAAATGGCGGCATTTTCAATGCATCGTATATATTTTTAGTGCACATTTCTTAAATGTTTCTACTTTGATTATCCATATTTGCTAAAAACGAATTCTACATTCAGTTTCAATCAAGAACCGGAATCTATGAGGAAGAAATTTGGGAATTCTGCAAGAGAATCATCAACATGGTTTTCGATCACCTTGGGCAACATACTTGGAGCATCAAAGGAGCAAAATTAGCTTAGTAAGTTGACATAAATTGTATCAATTAAGGGAAATCAAATAAACAATTTCATTAACTTAGGTTTGACCTCGGTTGGCATTCCTCCTCCTGTGGACGGATTAAATTAGGTCACACGCTCAGTTTTGGCGTGTAAAATAGGCAGTGGGCAGTGGGGAATGTATATATGTGAAAACATGGTTTAGTTTGGGTCAGGAGCCAAATCAACACAACTTGAAAAAGCACCAAATTGTCATTACCTGGGATGCACAGTGGTTGATGGAAGCTCGTTAGGGAATACATGTAGAACTGCGCCATTAGAAGCAGTAGGCCAAAGAGGAGGTGCACCCTTATGGTTTTTAGTGCAATTGATTTAGACGGTTATTAAATTTAATGAAAACTTGTTCAAGGTAGTGAATGTAAATTGTGAGAAAACGTGGGGATTTATAAGAGCAGGAGCGGGCAGAATAGGATAACTATAGAATGAATATACACTGGTAGGGATAAGAAACGGTTTCCCTATAACACTTGAGGGAGAAAGCACCAGCTAGTTGTGCTGCTATAGCCTTTAAGATGATAGTTTGTCCGTAAATGATTGGTGTTTTATCCGGCCAGCTGGTTGATGCCAGAGAGGATGGATATGGGTGGAGGGGATAAATCTCTTGAAGCTCTATAGAGCTTAGCTCTAAAGTAGCAAAGGTTCGATTTGACCATATAAAATAATGGCCGTCATAGAGGACAAGTATTAGGGCAATTTGGGTGGGCAGGGGGAAATGGAGGTGTAAAAATGGTTGGTGGCGGTGTGGAGAGGTTGGGAATTTGTTGAGTTGTTTGTGGTTAGATTGGTGGACGTTAAAGAGGTTTAGGAGAGCGTTAGGAAACATATTAGGTGGCAGGACAACAAAGCCATAAAATAGTAATCGAGGAGTTAAGGAATAAAGTAGGAAGGGAGGGTTGTGTTATAGGCTGAGCTGAGATTGGGCTGGTTGAGCCTGGTTGGGAGAGGATGTGTACTAGTAGAAACTAGGAAATTGGCGTGCTGGAACTAATTCATGTGGAAATGAGATTAGAGTTTTAAATTACTTGGACTAGTGGATTGAGTAGGATTCTTTTCCAACAATTCCACTCATCATAATTCTCGTGTAGGCAATAAACAGTCGGTGGTTGTGGTCTTTACTGGTTGCAATCGCTCCTCGCCAACGCTTTTCCTACGTTCCGACTTACTTTCACCCGGGTTTTTCCACCGCTCTCATCATTTACGTTTTCCTACACCAAGGAGTTTGTTTGGAAGGTAAAACGGAGCGGAAAGGGAAAGCAGCCAAAATTTGGTCATGGTCATCCCGAGTTCCAAAAGAAGGTCTTGGATAGAAGAACTTGTAGTAGGGAGTTGTAGGTAGAAAAAGCTGGAGAAAGTAGCCTAAAATTTCAGGGAAATATATAGAAAGAATTGACGTCAGAAAGCAGAGGAGAGATTACAAATTGGCAAAATGTGGGAAAGCGTAGGAAGCTAAGCTGTATTCTCCGAAATACCTTCATCTTCTTGATCATCCGCCACCAACTTTCACTGCCACTAATCCATGTACAGAATGACTGGACTGCTGCTAGAAAGTCCAGCAGCATTACTATATGTCCTACTTCCGCCTTCGTTTGTTGTCTCAAGCTTGCAATTGAAAATCCTATATGTTACAGCTTGGAAAGCTTGGACCAGTTCTGAAACTCGCTGGCCGGCGGCAAGGGTGAAAGCTAACTTTCTCCAGCAATAAAATTGTAGATGGGATTTAGAGAAGTGGGCTGAAGAAGGAGTAGTAGGCATCGTCATGGCTTGTCGTTCTCGACTTAACTCCCTGGATATAATCGTATATTCCCATAGCTCATGGAGGTCAGAAATATCCAGTCTTGTAGTTATCCAGCTTGGGTAAATAGGAGACGGGGAAACGGGAGAAACTATAGGGAAGCGGGTATTAGGGAGGTTAGCTTCAGTTAGCAGTTACAGTATGACGTAAATATCCCAGTATTTCTGTCACTGAATTCCCCGAGAAAGTTTGCTATTGTATTTGTATCCCGGCAAGGCTCGGTCAGTGGTAGCGGACTGAAACTAGTTTATATCTTTTACTAAAGCTTCCAACTTTCCAGGACAAAAATTTAGGCCACAACCTCCGGCTCTCACGTCTGTCATGAAATTTAAATCACCTAATAGCTTTCCGCTGTCCGGAGAATCCCACAATAAAGTATGTAACACGATCCTTGGCTACTCTAAACTCCTGAAAGCAGAGGTTTCCGGCAAACTGCTACTTTACTGCTGCCCTAGTGTACAGTAATGGGGATCAGTGTGGGAGGGTGGCGCGACATGGGTGGCTTAAGCTGAAACTTGTAGCGAATTTTTCGCGGGGGAGGAGAAGATTAGTGTAATAAGATTATGACGGCAAGAAATATAAGAAGTGGTTCAAAATAACGGGAAACTGGAAGGAAAATAGTAAAATCCGGTTCAAACAGGGAAAAAGCTGGCAGAGGGTAGAGAAAACTAAAGCTTAAGCTAGTTGGAATGTTTTATGTAAATTTACAAAAGCTAGGTGGCGTTCCTCCATATCTTGTTTTCATTCAATTAATTCTAAGAACCGCAAAGCCCGACTTTGGGTAGAAGTGATTCTAAAGCAGAGAGACAAGTCGTGAGCATTTATGAAGGATGAGAATGGGTGAGAGGATGAAATTAACTTGAAAAAGATGGATGGTAAAGCTGTGTTCATTGAATTGTATAAAGGCCTTTGTTGTGGAATTTTAGTGAAAGTCTAGGAATTTTTGACTAAAATTAGCAAAATGTATGGACTTATTTTTTCAATGATTCAAAGAGCTTTCTGTCTCTGGAGCAGTTTTGAGGTGAAACAGGAAAAAGTATGAGAGGGGCAGGAATTAATGGAGTTTTCGTAGAAAAGCAGTTGATCCAGTGAATCCAGTCACATGGCGGTAGCTCTTGAAATTGTTTATTGCAGTTCGTAGAAACAATTATTTCCGGCTTAGATTTAATCTGAATTCGGCATCTTGTTTCATCTGCTCCGCTTCTTTATTTGCAAAGTAAAAATAAAATTTGATTTATACTTGAGATTAAATATGCCGTGTCGAAATTTCCTCGGTTTTTTCGTCTCGATGAAGTTGAGTCTTAATTAAAGGGCCAGGAAGGGAGAAAGTAAGCAACAGCTGTGTGCTGTCGAGAAAAAGGTTGTCCAACGGAAAGTTAGCCCTTGTTAAGGCACAGCTACCGGGTTTTCAATTTTCAAACATTGAGACCTTCACACAAGGTCTGAGACTGCTTTTTTACTGCTTTTAGCTCTTACAAAATACTACCCGCTTGGATCTTGGCTAAGAATTGGCAGACGCCTCATTACAAATAAGTATAAAAGAAAAGCGGGTGTAAATACAGAGCTTTCATTTAACCATCAAGTTGGGGGCGAAAGCTAAAGTTCTATGAGCATTGGATGTATGGGATGAGTGAAGGCCAGGGACTGGGAACATTCTCTACACATATATTAGTTGTCGGGAATATTTTGAGTGATTAATGTTTGCTCTACCGCGTCTTTTATTATTGCCTATTATTTTTCCATCAAATCACTTCCAGTTGCCTAACATTGTAAAAGCGGTGGCCATGGTTCTCTTCCGGAGTTGATTCGCGGAACTGTGAGACTCACTGAATCGACCGTGAAATTTAGCCGGGCTGTGTTAGAGACTATGTACAGCTGTCGGTTTGATAGTCAAGTCCTTGTGTTGATGTTAGGTAGTGTTGGCAACTGTGTATGCTCTCGGAGAAAGTTATGTGGGTGAAAAGAGATGAGATGTTGAAAAGGGTACAGGGATTATCAGAATTAAATCCCCGTTTGGGAAGGATGGAGAAGTAGGAGGGGAATTTGAGAGAAAATATTGTTCTTCTCTAACGGCTAACAATAATCTAGGAGAGAATGTTGACGTAACCTCATGCTTTCACCACTACATTCTCCTTTCCCGCCCAATCAATAATGGGCTAGACAGGGCCTTAGAGAGGTATTGAGCGCAATTCTTCATCCTGGCAAGTGTGGGTTGTTTTTGGAAGCTGCTGGCAAGTTTGAGACGAGCCATACATGGTTTTTGGCAGGGAACTGTGTAGGACTTTCTCCAAACCTTTTTATCGCCGGAACCTTGCAAATTTCCCACGCTTTCTCTTTGTTTGGAGGACGGAGGAAATTTTATATCAAAATACTTTTCACCTTGTAATATAAATCTGCGAAGAGGGTAGCAAGCTTTAAGTTTTCTGCAGCTGAAATTACACACTGTACGGAAAGAGTTTGCGGAAATACGGTGAAAGTATAGCAGTAACGAAATAGCGAGGAAAAATGTTTAAAATTCGAACGTTTTGGTAATTTTCAGCCAAGGCGTGACCAAAGCTAATAACTGCGAACCACATTACGATATTGACCCTCGGCGGCATCTACTTGGACCCTTTGTAGCTTTGAAAAAAGTACAGAAACAGCATGAAGAGCAGCGGCTGAGCAAATTGAAGGTTACATTCGAGAGCTAGCATCGCACTCTTAATTATTTAGTAATTTAATTAAACTGATTTACACTTGCATTTAATTGCAGGAACGCCAAGATAATTTAATCAAGCTCCTTGAATGCGACCGGAAAGAGTATCAAATGGAGCTTAGCCAACGTGGCCTTCACCTCAATAATGAAGTTTATTTTTAGCTTGGTCTAAAACCTTGATTAAGATGCATTTTAAATAATCACTTCTTGTAGCCTCTCGATAAATATGCAAGATCAATTTATAATCGAAAAAACATACATACACTTTTGCTGCAATACGGTGAAATTCGCGAAAAAAATCCAAGCTTATACCGAGGTCAAACATGGATCTAACCTAGCGTAAAAGTGGATCTGACAGGATAGAATTGAAAACAGTTACACTAGCCAAGCCTTTGAAAAATTCACCTTCAAACTAGGCCAGAGAGAAAGCAAAGAGAAAGGAGTGAAAGAATAGGGAGTTGGAAACTGGTCTTCTATTTTACACCATCCAGCTCAGGAAATCGTTCGTAATCCTCCACCTATAATCCAGGAGCATTGACTAATGACACACTCTACTGAATTCATTCACTCCATCTCACACCTTTCCTGATCCGGGAATGATATTCTCTTTACGTCGGTCTACCTTTGCGGCGTAGCACAAACGTTTCAACTCCTTCAATAACCTCATGTCAGACCTCCATCCTTCCCGCCCTAGACAGGACTTTACATCTAAAACTGCGAACTAGAAAGGAGAAAGCAAGAGAAAGTAGGGACGAGAATCCCTGTGAGAAAAGATGAAAAGAAATCCGTGAATTTACGCGACCTTCTTTCCGGCGCGCTGATAAAAATCAGCCAAATGGAATCCCTCCTCTATGGTTTCTATTATTTAGCCTAAGACTAAAAGAAGTTGCAAGTATTAAAGAGGGAAGAAATGGAGTGTATAAAGGATTTCGACAATATTGTCCAAGGTTTTGTAATGTGCGCGGCATGTAATGGAGCATCATGGAGAAAGCAGAGAAAGCGGAGAAAGTAACCTTGTTGTACGATCCAGTCGATTTTGTATTAAGGCCGAGACGCAAAGGCCCGAAGGAAACTTAACCCCGCCCAGCGGTCCATACCCTGAAAATAATTGAATGGATGTGGTCTAGTGTGAATCAGGAATGAGGGCGGAATTGCCTTGGTTTCTCTGTCTTGTCTTATCTATTTGCTGAGAGTGAAAGTGACGGTTGACAAATGTCAAGTTGGAGGAAAAATCTTTTGTAATAACTCACCATACCCACTCAGCTTTTATCTTTATCCTGAACTTTTTATCATTCCACCTTCTTGGTCCTCCCTCTTGCTTTCTCCTCCTTTCTCAAAGGAAAGAAACCACAAATCTTTGAAGCCACATCCTCTCATAACATCTCTCTAATCTAAATAGCATTATTTCCGTTCTCAGACCCTTTGCCAGTTTGCCTAGGCTCCTCCGCAAAGCAGGCCATCATAAAACAATCATTTCCTGAGACGTGGAAATTTGCAATTTCATGCCCGCCCAAAGGTCGGAACTACGGTGAAAGTCGTGCTGTGATGGGAAAAAATCAAGGCGAGCAGTGTAAACAATGCCGGGAATTGCGTCCTGCGGATGAAGTGCGAAATAAAACAAGGGACTAGTTCTTTCACCGGTAGGTAGAGGCGGGTAATTCATTCACCCCGATTTCAAGTTGGGCGAGGCTGGAGAGGAGGAAGCTTGTACATAAATCTTTGCGGTGTGAGTGCGTTAATGCCTGTGCTTCGAGAAGAATGATAAGATGAAAGAAGAGGGGTTGGATAAAGTCGGGGGGGGAGAAAGATAGATAGAGAAACAAGGTCGGGGAATGTGCAAAATCCATTAATAAGAATAAACAAGGCATACGTAGGAAAGAATGGAAAGGAAGCTGTGCAGGAGGATTGCTTATGATTCTCTACCGGGAATTGCATTACATTTGAAGGATGAACTGGCAGCCGGGAAGATACAAACAAGGTTGAAGAATTTAAGCTTTCACCAGTTTAAAAGATACCGCTAGATAGGGATAACGCTTATGATTCTAACTTTCTCCGTACTTTCACCGCACACTCGTCAAGCTATATACATTTCCGGTGTAGAACGATGTGCCGGAGAAAGCATGGAGCACGAAGGCGCCGAGATGCGGCCTAAAGGAGGGCGATGCAGGCAAAAAAGATAAAAGAATGAAAAAAGGAAAGCAGATGGGAAATAAAAATGAGTAGGAGAAAGTAAACACGGATGGAGAAAGCAAAGGCTAGAGAAGGTTTCGCGGAGGCATTAAAAATGTGAAGGCGAATACAAAATCCTTGTTACAGCATATAGTACGTATGTCATCGGCTATAAATTGAAGCGCATTATCTAATTCCCTATATCAAATTGGATTTCACTAGCTCTAAAAATGTCAGCTGGATAAATCAAAGGTGATGAAAGGCCCATCAGAGTATCTCGCCCTTTGGAAAAATTGCCCATTATTTCCACGAATATTTTCTCAATACCCGCCTCTTTCTCCAGGCGTACTCATACGTCCTCCAGCCGTGTGTCTGACTGAGCATGTAAAAGCAGGAACAGGGACGAAAACAAAATAATATATAACTCGTCGTTGAATTCAACATTCAACGGAGGCTGTCCTCCTCACAAATAGTACTTTCTCCAGGGCTTTCACCAGTAAATAGCTATGCAGACGGCAGTAGTGTGTACAAACGCATGGGATGGCTTGGAGGACTTCTGCAAATTGGCTGGCATGGTTGTTTGTTGCTTCTGGGGAACTTGTCCAAGGCTGAAGCCATCAATTATTGCGGGCGGGGGAAGGGTCAATCCATGGTGAAATTTTATAAGCTCGCACAAGCCCCCATCTCAACACAGCACAATTATTTCCGTATCCTCCTCCTTGTACAGTCTCTGCTTCATCCCCATCTGAAACGCAACATCTGTCCTTTATTTTTTTATAAACTCCTCGCCAACTCTATCCGCCTTCATCTCCGTGTACTTGGACTTATATGCTCGCAATGTCTCAAAATGCAGTGTCTTTTACTACGGAAACAGGCTTCATCTCATCCGGACTTGTCGGAAAGGATTGTGCAGCCCTTGTGAAGATATGCAGACTGCTGTTGGAAATATACTAGAAGGGGGAACTGTGAAGGGGAACGGAGAAAGCAGAAGCGCACATTCGACTAGACAACCGCACTGATGCAGGCATTCATGTCACGGTCTCTGTAATACATGCCCATGGGGCATTTAGAATTATAATTTGAGGTAATATTTCATACGACTTTTTTCAAACGTGAGATGTCAACTATTTAGCATGCTAGACGAGTTTGCATAAATCTTTTTTTCAGGGCTGGGATTTTGTGTTCATTGTGGAAAAAATGAGGTGGCTTTCTCTTCTCGACTGCTCAGGTTTGCAGTACATGTATTATTTTGGATTTTACATGGGTCGTACATATATATTTTTGCTTTCACTGTTCTAATAGGTTGATTTCTGGGTGGCGGATACTTCAAAATGATTTCAGGTAAACGTATATATTTTCTCCATTTATGAATTTATTATACGCGGGTAGCTAATTTTATTTCTAAATTGAAACATATGTTTTGCCTTATACTTTCTCCAGTATTTTAAAAGTATTATATATTTAAGAAAATGTGTTTATTTTTTTATTCTATGCTCAGACAGTCATTACGTTATGGCTGAGAAATATATAAATTATGCTCACATTTTTTCAGCTTTTGCTAAATTTTGAAGATTTTTTCAACTTTCTCCAGAAAAATGTATGGCTCGCTGCTGCCCTCTTGCGTTATTTTCAGGGAAACTTATTCACGTCACTAGCTTGCGTCTAAGTTGCGGTTAGGAAAACCATATAGCTGTTATTTCACGGATCAGATTGCAAGTCGGAAGTATTTTTGTACATGAGCCAAATTACATATTTGCTTATATAATCCCCGCCTTTTCCAGGAGAATGACCTTATGTGGGAAACAGTTCATTGAGTACGTTATAGGGAAATATCTTAGCATTATAGTTGAGTATGAAAAGGGTGAAGAGAGCTTTGAGAAACCACAGCGCCAGCTAACTTGGGGAAAGTAAGCAAGTTGTAAGGAAGAGGAAAGGGAAAGCGGATAAGACGCATGTTTACTTTCTCTTGCCGGAATCTCTTGAAGGAAGTCTAATAATATATCAAAGAACACGCAACCTCCTTTTACTCTACAATAAACCATTAATAATCACATGATATTCACGGAATCTAAAAATCAAGCATGATGCCCTCCGCCTTTCTCTGTTCCTCTCTTTCCGATATGTCTATCTACAAAACTGAGGCTGTTCATAGGAGAAACTTTCACCAAGCAACCACGTGTACCTTGATACTCTGGTGAACAAATCATTGGTGTTTCAAGTGAAGTTGGGTTTTAAAATCAGAGTGAAAGCTATGTTTCTTTCCGGATTGATTTAGACAATACATGCTAGCGATTGCGTCGACTTTTAAATTTTTGCAAGGCTGTAAATAACATGTACTGGCTCATGTTGGTGGTCATTTTGATTTGTCAGCACGATGCTACTTGCTTACTTTATGTAAAATAATTGCCTCAATCATGCAATGTGCCAATGTGCGTCAACGTATCCGCTAAGATTTTACAAGTTAGTCAAAGTCTTTAGCCGAGCGGATTGACCATAAATCATGATGGAGTCAGGATTTGGGTGGCAGGACTTAATTTTTAAAGAGTTTACAACTACGGAAACGATGTAATGAAATAAGAAGGAGGAAGTATGGGAAAAGCTTAAAGATTACAGCTTAGTTTCGGTCCATATTTCGTAAACTTCTTTCGGAGTCTTAAAAATTTCGCTACATGGAATTTACTCCTTTGATGCAGCCCTATATTTGAAGATTAGGTATTACAGTCGCATTGGATATGAAACTCGGCTTCTAAGGTTTAGTAAGCCGCTAGTGAGTTTCATAATTTGAAATTGTTCAGCCATAAGTCTTCCTACACTTGCAGAAAAAGTAATAAGGTTTACTGGTTTTCCTTTCACCAATCCACGTTCAATAAATAATGTTTTCCTCTTTTGATCTACAATCTGATTTCTCGTTTTTTGTGCATGTAATACTTTTACTCAGTTGATGAGAGATTTTCAACTCGTTTGTGATTTACTGACTCCCGCCCAACCAAGTATCCGCTTACAAGGAAGAAAGCACTAACAAGGAGAAAGTAACGGAGAAAGCTAACGAAGGAAAAGGATTAAGGCTAATCGCTGTATAAAATCGTGGGAACATTTGCAATCATGTTTGAACACACAAATGTAGGAATATACATGTATTGCATCCTTGGACAATTAATTCGGAAAGAACTTTGAGGACATGTATGGAAACCATATTTCAGAGTATTTGTTTTCTGGATTCTGTCTCTTCCGGTTTCTGTTTATTGCAGTTTTTTATGAGAAAATCGCAATGAAATTTGCTCTTTTTAAATCCCATTCCTTTCTGAATCTGTTACTAACAGAGAGATGAACTCCGTTGGGTGGGCGTAGCTATGAGTTCAGAGGTGAGCGAAAAGAGTGAGAGAGAGTAGTCACTAGGACAAGAAGTTGGTCTCTAAAGGTAAGACCGAAGAGGGGCAGTAGACGAAGTTGGTCATGTAGGGACAAGACAAGACACAGATCGGGGACTTCAGGAGCGCCTTTTATAGGAAATTCTACTGGAGTGCGGACGCGATAGAAGCGGTTTGAACAAGATTTCCAGTAGAATTGTCCAGCAATGCAAATGGAGTGATAGGGAGATTAGAAGATAGCTAAATAGATAGAGGAAGGCAAAACTGGAAAGCAGAAGACAAGCATAATGCTGTCATCTCGATCTTTCCTCTCTAACTCGGGAGACAGTAGGCTGAAATTATAAGGGGAAGATTAGGCTGTAAAAGGTCATGAATATTTTTATTTGTCAAGCATCATTAAGGCATCAATTAAGCATAATGACGGAAGTGTCATCGGTATCCTCAGAATGATGGTCATCAGGTCAAATGTATTGGAGTGGGATAGAAGATTAGCATTGGGAGTTCATGGGCTTCTGAAGAGTAAACACTGAAATCCAAGAGGTAAATCCAGTACTTCAATGCTGCGATTTGAGTAAAGATTTTAACCGTGGAAATACGCAGACGTTAAGATTCTGGGTGAAGGGGGCGATATATTACGAGTAACTAAGGGATTGTATTTAACTGAGTACAAGGGATTCCGCGGTAATGGGAACGAGTATGTTCCGTAAGTTGCTGAAGTGGGTAGAATGGAGGAACTATAGGTTGGAATGAATCCATAGTAACGGACTTTGACGATCCAAATAGTGGGATCGAGGATACAGGGACATGAGGAACTTTGAGGTAGGGAAGGGAGACTTGGGGATGATGGTAAGCATCTAGGAGGGGTTAATGGAGGTGGGGACAATGTGCAAAGATGCGGGCATTTGCAATCTATCATTGCAAAGACAGTGAATTCTCCGTTAAATTTAAGGGTGCAGGGGATTTGCCTATTCAAACTAGGAGAAGAAGAGGCTAGGAAGAGAGAATCATTAAGTTCTAAAACTCGTGTTGGTGGCATCGGAGTGGGGTTATTGCAGTATCAAGAATAGGGGGTGGGGTGAACTTCAGAGACACGGGCTCTGCTATCAGGAGTTATTATGGAGACGGGATTCTCTTTACCTGAGACGAGTGGAAGATCTGAAATATGTTCAGATGGAAGAACAGGAGTAACTATACAATAAGGGGGACTCTGTATTAACGAATCTAGTATACAGTCAAAAGGGAGTCAGGGTTGTGGGAGCTATAAGCATAAGTGTTTAGGGGATGGACACAAACTAATCTGTTGTCTGACAAGTGAGTTGCTGGAGTTAGTTTGCAACGAATCTGTAGCAACAGATTGTGGGGATACAAGTAGTGAGATTAAGGTAGGGTGATGGGGGAATATAACGAACGCTGAATACAAAGGGAATGGGATTGCAAAAATCAGGAAGGGGGTCATTGCAGAGGCACTGGCTCTGCTATCTGTCATTGTAGAGACAACAAATTCTTCATTAAATTTAAAGGGGAAGGGGATTTGCCTATTCAAGGGCTGAGATGCCCTTGCATAAGCAGAAGAGACAAGTGATTGAGAATCAGTAGGAAACGGTTCTCAATCTGAATCTCATGTGGGTGCAGTATTTCGTAGTTGGGTCATTTCCAGTATGAAATGAAGAAGAGAGGAATATAAAGGGGTGGGGTAGTTGTAGTAAGCTCATTAGAGACAGGGATTCAGCAGAAGGAATGCAAATCTATTTTCAGTTGCAAAAGAAGGCTGGAGGAAAGATGGGGACGAGATCCATTGGGAGGGAGAACATTGGGAATTTATCTCGCGCAAATTTTATTCTGGAGATAAATACGGAAAGAGTAGGGGATAACTGTAGAAATTAAGATACTCGCTTAGGCCATGCAAAGTACCGAGGGTCGTCTCTGCACACGCACCGTTGTGAAAAGAATGAGTAGGAACATTTCAATGTAATGCAAATTAAAACATTCAAGTACTTCACGATATCACAACAGCAATAGCAGGCGAATATTTTGGGGAAATATTTGCAAAATACCCCCAGAAGTCAGGAGAATTGGCAAAAAGTTCGGGAGTGGAGGTGAAAATAAAAGCAAAGTAGGAGAATACGCTTTTCGAAATATTTCGAAAATGTAAAAGAGAAGACGCTTCGGCTTGCCAGAGGCAAAGGGAATAGGCGCCTGATGAGAGAGAGATGAACTCCGTTGGGTGGGCGTAGCTATGAGTTCAGAGGTGAGCGAAAAGAGTGAGAGAGAGTAGTCACTAGGACAAGAAGTTGGTCTCTAAAGGTAAGACCGAAGAGGGGCAGTAGACGAAGTTGGTCATGTAGGGACAAGACAAGACACAGATCGGGGACTTCAGGAGCGCCTTTTATAGGAAATTCTACTGGAGTGCGGACGCGATAGAAGCGGTTTGAACAAGATTTCCAGTAGAATTGTCCAGCAATGCAAATGGAGTGATAGGGAGATTAGAAGATAGCTAAATAGATAGAGGAAGGCAAAACTGGAAAGCAGAAGACAAGCATAATGCTGTCATTACTTTGTTGGCTGGAATTCTTGTGAATTGCTTAAGAAAGTTTTGCAAACGGCGTTGAGTTGGCTGTATCCTTGAGATAGAGGAGCTGGGAGCTGGATTGTCGGCAGTTTGTGGGATTCCAGGAAAAGAGAACACAATATGCTAAAAGCCTGTACTCTCTAGGCTGAGAATCTCTGAGTCTCTCGGCATAAAATTCTCGGCGCTAAGTTTGAGTAAGACATGCGAAACTTTTTATTCTATGGGATTCAACCAATAGATTTGTGAACGAATTCTGTGTATTATCAAAACTGAGTTTGCGGTATGTCGGTACGATTTAAGTAGGATAAGCGCTGGCCTGAAACCAGATCTATGCCTGGAGAAGAAGGATAGTTGGAATTTGAGAAATACAGAACTGGAGTTGAAAGAAAATGTACTGAGCGAGGACGGTTAGCCTGAGGAAAGGAAGAGTTTTAAAATTTTGTACGATATCTGCGCAGTCCATGTAAGAATGAGAGAAAGAAAGAGAGTGGAGAAAGTAGACAGGATCGCGATCATGATGACACTTTCTCTCGCTCAGAGATTCAATAAAAAGGTTTCATCTCCTTCTTGCCCAACTTTCTCGAGCGTGTATTCTTCTTAATGGATCCTCCTCTTCTCCATCCCCAAGTACAGTTTTATGCTCAATGAAAATATGATGAAGCGTATTATTTCCCTTGGTACATATGCTAAAATCACACGACATACTCTGCATTAATACCCGGGAGATATAACACTTAGTAGTATTATACCCTGAAATATGCTGAATATTCTCCTTGGAGAAAGTGGAGAAAGCAAACTAATGGAAGTAAATAAGGATATGCTCAAGCTGTGCTGTTTTGCTGACTGGAGAAATCTTGAAAGATGCGGAGGAGCATTGCGAAGGTTGCTGGGTGGTTTGTGATCCGGCTCTTCCTGGAGTATATCGCTATTATATCCTGAATACTTAAAAAACTTGAGAATCAAGATGGTTTGGTTTGTGGCCTACACTACGTAGGAGTGTATGAGAAAATTCGCAAATAAAAGACCTCTCCATTCTTCCCTTGTACTTAAAGTCTTATTTCATCCTTTTCCTTAGCCGCACTCAAATCTTGCTTCTCTTCACACACACCCTTTCCCATCTCCGCTTCTCATTAACTTTCACTATTATCCCTCTCTTTCAGTGGCCGTGGACTTATGGAGAAAGCATCTCGAGATACTCTTTTCTTCCTCTTTTAACCTGACCTCAAAAAGTAAATAATAATATATATACCTCAGATGTCTTTACATACAAACACCTTAGGATTTTAAAGCCCAAGGAAACAAGTTTACCCAGTCCTTGTCTGGGTTATTGTTGTCTTCATTGGGCGGAGGCTTAAATCCGGAGCGGGAAGAAGGTATGGTTATGAATTTTTAGCAGGATATACTGGAAATAATAGGGCAATGGTTTGGAGCTATTCGCTAGCGCAAGAATCTCCTGGAAGGATAGAACGGCGTGATACAGAGTCGAGAAGTTGGGATTTTAGGTAGAGAAAGTAGAATTTTCTGTCATCGTTAATATATTTTGGTTAGCAGCATTGCTAAATTGGGGAAATAGGCTAAACCCCCTCGAAAATGTAGAACTGTTTCATAGTACAGTAGCTAAAACCAGCATGTGCGTAAAAAAAGGATTGCAAAGTGGGTTGTTTCCGCCTTGAAATGTCTTCTTATTTAGCCGGCCGTCATTTAAATAGTAGGTTTGAATTTTCGCGCTTTTTTATAACAGTTTTAAACTTACATGGTGGCGAAGCTATTAGAAGGCACATGTATACCTATATGGTGCTGTAAGAAAGCGTTAACGATTTCGTAAAGCATTACAACCTGAACCTGTTGACTAATTTCAATGCGAGAAATTGTGAAAGAAACGTAATCGTGTGACCAATATTCATTGACCAATATTTCGTATGAAATACCAAAAGATTACGGAACAAAAAATTTCAAATTTTAAAATTTGAATTTTAAAATTCAAATTTTAAAATTCAAATTTAAGAATTCAAATTTTACAATTCAAATTTTAAAATTCAAATTTTAAAATTCAAATTTTAAAATTCAAATTTTAAAATTCAAATTTTAAGAATTCAATTTTAAGAATTCAAATTTTAAAATTCAATTTTAAGAATTCAAATTTTAAAATTCAAATTTTAAAAATTCAAATTTAAACTGAAGAACCAACATTTAAAATTTTAAAGATAATCCAATTTTTCGCGAGAAATCCATATTTGTCGTATTCACGTAGCGCACGGCAGACCGGCTCACTAGTTCAATATTATATGCCACAACTTTGAATTTTTGAAGAACAGCTTCAGGCATTGCAAAATATAGTTTCTTACGTACCTGAGCTCTACCTTAGACATATAGTGCTGACAGGATTGAGAAAGCTAGCATGGCTGCTGACAGAATGCTAGAAATAAGGCGGCGTAAACTAATCAAGTAGTGGCCAGTTTGTTAACTGCTGTACATGGAGAAAGTTTTTTACTTTGGTTATTTTGTCGTAAATGAGGGGTGCGCGGTGCGGTTTTTCAGAAATTGAACAATTATGAGAGGAGAATAGTATTTTTCGTAGCACATTTTTTCTGTGGAGCTCGAGTATTAGCGAAAGCATACATGCTAGTGGTAGTGGTAGGACGGCAATACCACTCTCACTCTTCCTTGATTTTGTACCGAGTATTTCTTGACGTGGGGAGTGTAGCAGAAATGAGTGAAAGTCATTTTACAAGGCTTCCATGAGAAACCTCGAGGGAGGGAACGATATGTAGCTTCTCCGGGTTCCTTGTCAGAGTGTTGTACAAGTAAATAGAAGATAATTGGAGACGGGTTGAGAAGTTGAAAAGAAGGGAGTTAATGACTGAGACTGAGAGAAAGTTGCACAATCCTCTTTTACGACTATTACACCCGAACACCTCCCTTTCCTCCTCCCCTTCCTGAATTGGTGGTCTTGGATTTTGGTATTTTACTTTTGCTCGCCCGTTCCTCCCCACACCTCATCAGAAAAGGACAATAGTCGGAAAACTCGCAAGCAGTTCTAAGAGGAAACTGTGTGTTCTTCTATGCTTCTATTTTGGTTGTATTCTACGAGGTACAGGATAAGCTAGGCAAGGTTTTAAGTCAGTTTACGCCAGAGTAATCTAAACTGAAGTGAACGGGATGGTATGTTGTCGGGGAGGGTGTGGATGGAGCAAGGAGGAAGAGCCAGGATGTCACGGTGAAAGTAACAAGAATCAACAAAAGGTTTTTGGCTAAACTTTATGGATGAAGAAGGGCGGGAAGAGTGCGAGTTGTGAATAATTTATTTCCCTTCATCCTCCCATCTTCCCCCATTGTCTTAATTCTCTGCACCCACTCTTATGCTCATCCTCACCCTCATCTTAATTCCCAGTAGTAGTCGTAAATTTTAACGTCCCCACCACCTGCCGATCAACGACTACTTTCTCCCGGCCAACACATTTTAAACGGACGTTTCAATGCTCCCCGCAGCTAATGCAATTTCAGGATAGAATACTGAAACTCAATCCCGACAACACTTTCTCTTACTTTCTCCACCAAACTCCTCCCCAGGTAAATTCAAATTCCCAGTTTCTGAACACGTCGATGGAGCCCGGTTTTCGGAATTCACGTATCTCATGCGTTAAGAAACGTGGTCACGACGTGTTATTTTCATACAGCTCCAAGAAGTAAATGAGAAAGTGAGAATCAGATATCCTACTCCTATGGAAAGGAACGGTTAAAAGCGTTACTGAAGTTCCACTGAGATTGGTGTATTAGAACAGTCTTTTATAATTTAACGTACCATTGAACTTAATTACGACTAATGCGGTTGCATAGCAACTGTTTGTAGAAATTTTGAATTTTTCGATATTACAGGAAATGCTTCGGCAGACATATCGGCTATTTCACCAAAATAATTTAGTTTAACAAAACACTGAGAAGGATTTTGATGCATATGAACTATTGCACCGGCCCTGAATTGAAACTAAATGCTTCATCTTTGTGGAGTCGCTATTGTAAATTAATGGAAGCTTTTTGGCACCGGTGAAAGTAAGCTTTCACCATTTGCGGCTTCACACTGGGCTCGCTTCCGTTTTATGACTTTCCCTCAAAGCTTTCTGCAAGTCTGTATATTCTTTAGCTCAACCTCGAAGAGTGCAATTGACACTGTGGGAATATTTGAATTCACAATAGCCTTGTCTGGTAGGCACTGCCTTCACATTGTTTGAAGTTTTCTGAGGTATGCATCCATCATTGAAATTCAGATTACATTATATGCACCCCAACCCGTGGCGCATTAGTCTGGTTTTATGAAATTTAAAATGAGTAGGGTGAATTTCTGCCTTGCATCAAAAGGAAATGCAAGTGAATGAATGCAGTGAAGGATGATAAAAAAGTGAGCTTTCTCATCCGCTCTACCTCAGCTCTCCCTTATCTTTTCTTCTCAGTGGCATAAAAAGAGAATCCTATTTATTTAGTTTGGCAGGGCCAAGATACACAAAGTGTACGTTGACGTGTGTGTGTGTGCTTTCTCCTTCTGTCTCTGTCTGTATAAACAGGCAATAAATTGAGCGCTCTTCCTCCCATCCTTGCGTATTTCTTGCTTAAAGCTTTTGAGCAAGCAGAAAAAAAGAGAAAGCATAAGTTGGAAGAAATACAAAAACTCTTGCCTTGGAAATAAGCAAATTCAACATATTTCCTACATGTAGAGATCCGGGCGGGAAGTTAGCAGTGTTGCGAGTTTAGTTCCACATAGCTAAGCTATAGACTCAGGCAAGGCTGGGAAGAGGATTGATAGCTTGGGAAGTAGTGTGAGATGGAAAATATTGACAAAACCAACGGCGTGTGCCCACAGAATCTATACATGTCTCATCATAAGTTAAAACTTTCTCTGCTTTCACTACAAAGGATATTGTTGGTTTGGAAAAACCTCGGATGTTCTGCATGCTGGTAACAAAGTACAGGGTTTTGCATACGAAACTTTGTAGTGCATGACTTTGTACAATGCTTCTACAGTAGTTGCATGTTCCTCCTGACTTTCTGACTTGTCGGCTAAACGGGAACAGGGTGAAAGTTGGAGAGTACGCGGATACATGGGAAATGATGATGAAAAACCTAGAAAGATTTGAATATTTATGAGATTTCTTTTTCCCGCTTAACTCTATCCCAACAACTCTGATAATATGGAGCCCTATTTATTCTCTCCGCTACTCTCATACCCTTCTCTTTGCTATTTGTCTTGTTGGATGTAGCTTTTGGACGAAGACTTCCATGTTTCTCCCTATACAAAATGCATAATCCTTTTCATTCTCTTATCAGGCAAAAGCCAGCATGTATCCCTTCCTTGGTTGTGCTTGCTTTCACCCTCACTGTTTTCCCTACTGAATTTTCCTTGTGTCTATTCCAACCATGCTATTGCTTTCTCTTTTTTCCTGCTTTCACCAGTCTCTGCCCTTGCTTTTACTAAGTGTAGCTTCCTAACTAGAATAATTTGACTTTCTCTATCAGAAGTGCGTATGTTCCTTGTCTTGTTTTGCTCTTCTCCGTATGCAGAGAAGTTATGTAGCTGATAGTAACTTTTGTTTCAAGCCGGATCTCTCGGATTCTTTTGATCTTTGAACAGCGGCAGTGTACCTTTTCAAGTTTTTTCTCCTGTGTAAAGCTGGAATCATTAAGAATGAGAGATGCCGTTGGAGGATGAGTAAGCTGCAGATCCAAGCAACATTTCACCACTTGCTCATCTTTTAATAATCAATTTCTAAAAAACTCTTGCCTTCAGTTGAGTATTATCTGGAATCCTGCTGAGGATCTGGAGAACGTTGATCCCGGAGATATTACAGATGCTTACATATCCTACTGCATAAAGCCGCATGAGGCATCATCATACTACAGCCGCCAAAAAAACCACTAGCTCTTCATGAATGATCCTTGCTGGAATATTGAACAGGATTTCCCGAAAGGAATACCGACAGATTCAATCAACTCTCTCAAACTGTTACACACTGCAGGCTTTCTCCGCAGAACTAGGAAATACACCTGATGCGTCCCGGCTGCGTACAGAGTACAAATATTATTTCCTAACGGTTTAT
This sequence comes from Sminthurides aquaticus, assembly GCA_906901655.1. Lineage (NCBI taxonomy): Eukaryota > Metazoa > Arthropoda > Collembola > Symphypleona > Sminthurididae > Sminthurides > Sminthurides aquaticus. Next base: position 4,319,474 of record CAJQTT010000005.1, on the reverse strand, counting down.
ACTTTCTCTTGGGTAGAGAAAGTAAAGTGAAAGTATAGGTTACTTTGGGATGTGAGCACAAAGCAGAAGCTAAAACTGTAAGGAAAAAAATACGAAATAGAGATATTTTTCATCCTGCTGCAAGAGGAAATTGAAAGCCGGAACGTAATTCTTTTTTCATTATCAAAGCTTTTGATAAAAGCCAAAGTTTTGATAAGTTGCAACGGCTTTTACCTATTTAGTCCGCTTAGATGAATTTCAAGTTAGATGGCTACAAACACGCTATACGAATAAATGGGTAGATACTCCTTGGTCTGCTTAGTTAGTAGTCGGTTCTGGCTCGTATCGTTGTGATGGATTCTAAATTTGCTGCAGGGATCAGTATTAGTGTTTTGTAAGGTTGCAGCATTGTATTCTAGGGCGTCGTAGCCCTCTAGACAGACAGACCGTCCGTCTTCCCCTACTCTAGGAGCATGTAACGAAGCGCTTTTAGTATTTTATCTGAAATGAAACTTGTACAAAGCCACCGTAGTTCTCACGCTATCGTAAAAAATATGGAAAATTTATTTCGGCTAGACTGATTACGCCGAAACGGTATGGACGCCTTTCAAAGGGGGAAAATTCGGAATATATGATTAACAGCCGGCATCAGCAGCCTATTAGAACTGTGTCTGAAACGAGCGGCTCGTGCACGCAATATTAGTTCAGTATCAGCTGTCTGTGCTTGCATAAGTCTATATTTCTGCGTGTATACGACGTGCAGGTTTAAAGCACCAGTAAGTAAGTATAGCGCTGAGGCTATTTAGTTATTTGATCATGAAATTTTAAAAGCTTTGCGATTTAATATTGTACTGTGTATAGATTGCTATACAATAGTTCTATGAGCTGCCGCTGGCAGGAGATAGATTTGTAAACTGCGTAGAGTCAAGAGTAGAGTGATAGTACTTGCATTGGGCAACATTATTGGCTTTGTGATGATCGGAGTAAATTCTACTATTTGTTGTTAGTTCAGGAGCTTCATCGGAGGGAAAGAGAAAGTTTGCGGAATCTTGGAGAAATGAAATTAACTTGCGAAGGGTAAGCAAGAAGCAATGAATCATGTTAATCATTGGGAAAGGTCATTGGGAGAAAGCAGAAAATATGCAAATGCAGTATCGATTAACGATTTGCAAAAACAAACCGGAAACGGATGTCGGCCAAAACTGGGAATTACAAGCGCAAAACGAAATAACGGGTATGTGACGGAACCGCGTGTTCTTTCTTGGAAACCGGGAATAATTATACGCATCAGCCTAAAAAGTGTTTTATAACTCTCTTATCTCAGCCTTAGTTTTATGTGTTCCTGCTGTTTCCTGTAATTATTTTACTATTTCTTGATTAAAATATTATGTAGAGGTCTATTATGAGGTTTTTGACTGTTTCTGAAATAGAAACAAAGTGCATAACAGAGCAGTACGCGGTATAGTAAATTAGAAGAGGGAGAAAGTTATCTGTCTCTCCGTTCCCCTCCTATAAGCAACTATGATTCAGCTTCCAACTTCCTCAGTTACAGTCGGTCGGAACTTGCTATATGCATGCATCCCTCATTTTCACAGCCGTGTAAATAAGGCGTGAGGTTTGAGTAAAGGCTGAGGGAGAGAAAGAGGGGACTCACAGTCAGGACAGGAAGACTTTATGGGAAGAATAAACAAAGTGAGTATTTGGTGAGTGTCCTTGTCGTTTACAGTGCCATAATTCATAGGGTAATCGTCATCTTTTAACGATCTAAGAACATTATGGGGAAAGTAGTAGTGTTGAATTTCCTCCCTTTTATGGTTTTTCCATTTCCGTTTTCCAATTTGTTTGCCGTGATGTATGATGTACTTGTCTGCATGAAAGCCTTTGGATCATAAGCTGGAAACAGATTTTTCTGATTTGGGAACACAAAATTTGTCGCTCCGTGTATAGATAACTAACATGTCTTTGTGGGATCACTGCACCTCCTGGACGTCCTGGAGAAGAGCAAGGCAAGGAACCATGCATGGCTGTGCAAGATGTTAAAACAGTTACCTACAATTCCTGTGTTACTGGAAATGCTTTCACATTCCGGGGAATTCCGGAACTTGGATGGCAAGCTAATCCTGAAAATAGCGTACAAAACTAACTTACAAATCAGCGTGTTTGGGGATATCAGTATTAATACAGTTAGCGCATAGCGGCTTTCACAACTCCCATCCCAAGTCATGGCAGTATCGGCTGTAGGAAGCATGGAAGAACTATTGATTCTAGAATCCTTGAATTCACAGATGATCCATGATGACGAAATTTTACAGCATTTTCTCGTGGAGTGGTGAATGAATTACGACTTTGTTTTATGGACTGTTTACTTAAATACCTTACTTTTATTTGAAGTTCAATTAAATCCACAGATGAAAACAGTAAATTGTGGACCAAAAATACTAGGAAAACGGCAGATTTGGATCTTTAGAATAGGATGGTAACCAGACATTTAGCTTCATAACTATTAAACAAATTAAAATATGCAGGATAAGCCCTTTGAAACAGAGTTGCGCTAGAGTTGAAACAAATGATGCACAGGATTCTTGCGACAGGAGTACTAATGGTTAAGAATGGCAGCAAATATTATATAAGAGGAGGGTCCAAGGAGCAATATACCAAATTCTTGCCAACACAATTTAGTTACATGACCGGGACTTGATTTAATCATTACACGAAAGCATTTATTCGTTGCAGTAGTGCTAGGCAAAGTATACGGCAGCTAATCGTGAGTTGAGCGCTTAAGATGACTGTGGCAAAGAATCAAATGTGTGTTGCACAAATTAAGGTCAAATCGATACATGAACGACACGATTTTTTCAAAACCGCGTTATTCATGCACAATATCTGCGTCCCACTGTATACCGTATTCTGACACAGTGCAATGATTCTCTACTAGCTCCTTGTTATTATACGACAGCCTCATGCTCTTGGGATCATCCACACGATATATCCAACCTACAATTCTGTTGTATCTGGATTTAACTTCTTCCATCGTATCCTTATATTTTACTCCAATAATAGTAACACTACCACGCCTAGAGAGAATGGTGACCTTTAAGGTCAAATCTACAACTGATCCATCAATAATGCCATACTTCGAGAGAGCACAATTATCCTTGTCAAGTATAACATCGCCTTTGAATGAGCGTAAATCTTGTCGAAAAACAAGAAATTGCTTTTCAAGGGGAACTCCTAGCTGCTCTTGTACCTCTCGTTTGATTATATCAACTGTATCAGTTGGTTTGACGGTCAGGGAAATAATTCTGTCGGAAAGGGTTCGGACAAGAATCTGCATTACCAAGTGAAGCGTTGTTCCAGCTTGAATCCGGTAATCCGAAAGACTGCATGTATTTTCCAGATGAACCTTGTACAAATGCTGACCACCTGCTAACTCCTTCCCAGGTAACATCAAGTGTAGCTTTGCAGGGGGAACTGCGATGTTGTCGGATATAATCTGTTTGAGTACTTGAATCGTGTCGAATTGTTCTGCCGTTACTTGAATGATCTCGTCCGTGAGAGTTTTAATGCAGACTGGAATCATTATTCGTAACAGAAGTATTGCACCCCGCTGAATGCCATAATCCGAGGCTTCGACTCCGTCCTGCTTCAACTCTGTCTTGTACAAGTAACTGCCATCTTCCAAACGCTGGCCTCGGTTCAGCAGCGCCTGTACATGATTGGCAAGCGTTTGGAAGATGGCAGTTACTTGAGCCGGTTCGGGTGCAATTACATGACATGGAAGTAATTGAAAGTGTAATTCGGCTGATTCGGGTAACCGTCAATTTATCCGAATCCGATTCGGATGCAATTACATGACATTAAAGCCATTTAAAATCATGTACAGGCGCTGCTGAACCACTGGTATGGCCATGATCTCCGATATTCTTTTCTTGATAGTTTTGATTTTCCATTTAGGTTGAATTTTGAGAGAAAATCTGGAGTCATTCTCGGTTTCAATAAAGATTTCATCGGTAACCAGCACGATTCCGTTGCTCCTGGAATTGTCCATCGTCGTCCTGTATCACTAGGAAAATGTTGTTCTACTGGTAAAAGCCCACGGTGCGGTGTCCTCGGGTCCTTATCTGGACAGCCCCTGCGTAGCTTGTCTGGTCAGTGTTCTCAATTTGCTGAATCACCTCAAGTTTGATCCCTGGAAGACAAAGACCCAAATGTAAGTATATGAATTATTGTAAATTAAAAACTAACGGCTCTTTCACCAACTTTAATTCACAGTTAAGAAAAGCAAATATTTAAAATTATTCAGCGTATCAATGTGGCCTCGAATTTCGTAAAATCTTCACATCCTCTTTCTACGTAACAGTTAGCTTGATATCTACATTTTAATTACCTTGGTCGAACAAACTCTAATTGTTGTATACAGGTCCAAATATACGCGAGGTGAGGAAAATTAAATCAGGTTAGGAGTAACACACAAGATATTTAGTTAATCCCAATCACAAAACACATAAAATTCTCTCCTTTGTCTCAACAATACACAGCTTTCCAGCAACGTCTTCCTCTCTCCAGCTCTCACAGCGTACACTCAGAAGAACGTTATTTCCCTAGCTCGGTAATTCTCTCACGCAGCAAAAATGTTCACACAAATAACTCAAGAGGACCATGCCGTGGTCTCTTCTACAAAATATTTAACGTTTTCCAACAATATGTATTTCATCTTACGCGCTGGAACCCCAATGTCCCAAACTCTAGCGCAAGAAATAGCTTCTAACCTTACTCAATTAGCCTAAACTCTTGAGCCGTTCCAGTGCTCGCGACACTAATGCTATTTATAGGACATATCCAAGCCTTGGAAGGACTGACCAATCCATGCGTGCATTTTATGAGACTGCGTCGATTTTATTTCTGGTACTGAAACATCAGGAAAAGTTTAAATATTTGCAATTTCTGGCAATAATTCCATGGTACTTTCTGCCCAGGCCGTCATCTAACTGAGCAAGGACTTATTAGCCAAAGACTCTTCTGAAGGGAATCTCCAGTAATCCTGAATTTAGTTGGTAGTCTGCAATTACACTGGTCAGGAAGAAACTGCTCTCTGAGGATGGATGATTGTATCTGTTTGCATGCTCTACATTTTCTATTCAAGACAGGAGCTTATAAAAATTATTCGCTATATCAAGATAGTGCGTGGGATTCGAAACCCGTGTGGCGTACGCATCTTCGCTAATTTTAGCCACAGAGAACTTGTCTACTTTCTTTGAATGTTCGCTGAGAATATGAGGATATTTGCGACCTTTTATTCGTCGTTGATGAATGCATGAACGGCTGCTGAGTGGACTTAAGGTTTTAAATTTGAAAGGAATATTAGCCATAGAGAGGATTGAAATGATATCGAATGGATTGAAAGGAAGATTTGGGTGAAAAGAGTTATTAGTAGAGGAAATGGAGGCGACTGAACTCAAGTAACGTGTGGACGTGGAGAAAGCAGTCACGCTCCTATTACCTAGAGGAAAAGAAAGGGACAAACTAGGACAGAGGGGGAGTAGATGATGATGGGATGGATGTGGAGATTGATTTTCTGTGATAATAATAAGTAGGATTTCGAGGGAAGATTCTTTGAGGAGATGCGAATTGGGTATGATGGGATGGGAGGGAGGTGTGAGAGAAAGTAGATTCTGAGATGATTCGCCTCCTCCTCGTCTGGGAAAATTTCCTAAATCTTCTTTCGTCCTTCAAACATAAAAGAGTTGCATTTCCATGGTCCCGGAAGAAAAGGCCGCGTGAGAGAGAGGGAGGGACGGTGGAGGGTATTATATATAGAGCAGGGATGTGTGAAAGAAATGGAAGGGAGAAAAGAAAATCGGGCAATTACTTTATCTTTGTCTTGCCTTCAACTCCTTTTAGTTTGCTCATCTTTTAAACCGCGTAGATAAGTACTGCACTTTATCTCGCTTTAAGAAGGACTGATGGTGGGACTGAGTATGGTTCAAGCTATCGGACATACCGGATTTTGTAGATAGCAGAAACCTTTACAGATTCAAAGGGCTTCCTTTACAAAGAGAAAGCATAACGGCTGGAATATAGGGACAAGTGGAAGCGCCCTCTGGTATCGACAGAGATATGGAAGGTTGGGACAATTCGGATGCGTGCTCGCCAGAGAAATTGAATGAAGTGAAAGCAGAGGAGAAAGGGCCTAAGCGGTTACTAGTTTTCGATAGAAATGGATAACTGAATGGCGTGTAACTGGGTCAAATCGGGCAATATTTTGGTCTGAAAGAAAATAAATGAGATAGATAGAGAAGGAGGGAAGGGTTTGGCTCTGCAATACTCGTGTAAAGCAGCCTCCAAAGTATTTTGCCCTTCATCTTATCAGAGAGCTCGGACCTTTTTGAATTTGTTGTAAAAATCAAATCATTCTATCAGTTTGACAGATACGAAGAGGGCTAGCGTACAGATACTATGGGAAGAGGGAGAAGTAGGTTTAGAAGTTGAACGGGGTTTTAAACTTGAACATACCGTGAGTTTTATATGGTTTGATTATAAATGGAAGCTTAACTGTATAGCAACTTTCTCCAAAGGATTGGTATACTGTTTGATGCGTATATACGACTAATCCTTGGGTAGAATAGATATAGTCTCAAGTAGAATAAAGCTGCGAAGCATGTAACGTAGCGAACAATATGGATGGGGCAAGGGTGGAAGAAAATCATAGCTCTATGAAATATACATGCTTCAGAATGATAAAAGCATGTGTCGGATTTCAGCCAGACATCAATTATAATAATCTGTCGTAGACGCTCGAGAGGAAGGAGAACGAACGCACTGGTTCTGCTTGGATTTTGCAGAGAGTGGAGAAAGCAAGTGGTGAAAGTATACTAAGATTCCATTCTGGGAATATAGATTGGTTTCTTACAAGAAACCAAAAGGAGCAAGTTAAAGCTGGGTTACTATGTCCTGGGCGTATTTTCAGGAAGAGTATGTAGAAAAGTAGCATCATATGAACACGACTAGTTTTTCCGTGTCAATGTGCCTAGTTGACGGCGGTGGTGGACAAAAATTGCAAAATATCAGCGGGAGCAATAGGAGAATTCAAAAATGATTTATGGTCCTTGGAGAAGCATACAACTTTATCCAATTGACTCTTGATTCATATTTAAATTGCTTACATGCTTTCTCCGGATTTGGAACAAGTCAACTTTCCACCATCTTCGCCCAATTAAGTAACCACTCCTGCAAGTGTAGTATATGCTGTCTTTTTGCACCACTTTCTCTTTTGCTCCAGGCCATTTCGCTTCGGTAGTTATTTATCCAAGAGGTAAACAACAAGAGTACTTTCTCTTCCTCGCTTTCACCGGAAGCTTGGCTAGAAAATACGGCGCTTGTGGGGAGGAAAGATGAGTGGGAGGGCTCTTTTTCCAAAACGGGTAGCGTGTGACCACAGAGGCTGGGAAACTTATTTCTAGCAAAGGATTTGAGTTCGATTCTTGCGAAGCTTGAGTTGAAGAAAGAGAAAGCTCCACACACTCTTTGCTTATCCTAAGGTAAGTAGAATCAAACTGTTATCCTTTTACGCATCAATTACTTCCGGTTCATTGAGGGTTCTTCGAAAGTCAAAATCCAAAAGTTATTTCCGCCCGGAATCTTATACTTTAGAAAATGCATAGCCTGGGGGATTACCATTCTACCATATCATATATATCATATTGTCATTAGGGTTGGTTGCTCAATAGTAAAATTTCAAAAGCGAGACTGGTAAAGAGATAGTGCACTTCCGGTTGGCTTTTAGAGTTAGCGTTACTTGATATGAAGTACTTGAGATTGCGTAATGGTAAGAGTTGAGTGAAAGTTTTAGAAAGTGTGTGAAAAATCTATAGGTTCTTATAACAGCTTCACGCCTGTGCTGTAGTAAGGGAGGAGAAAGTACTCTGAATAAGAAATTGAGCAACTGGAAAGCAGAAATAATAGTACAAGTCTGTGGAAAATTTTGGATAATCGCCAATCCTTTCAGATTCAGTAAGTGAAAAGTAGTGTGAAGGGTGGGGCACTGCTGAAAGAAGAAACAGAAACGTATGTGGCACCTCGTGTTCATCCAAAAAACTATGGTCCGAAGCTGGCCTTCTTCTAACTTTCTCCGATGACGTTTCACTCGGAAATGAGGCAAGGATACCAAAGCAGAGCATAAGTTTGGCCGTTTAGCTAAAAGCATAAATGGTTCCGCAGAATTCTGTTTCATATGCAGAATTTTATGATCAGTTGTGCTAATATTGCTAAATCTACTGACTAGGATGCTCAGGCGGGAACTGCGAAGAAAGTCTGGAGAAAGCTGCATGTTCATAAAGAAAAATTTCTCGACGATATTCTCATTGGCTTGAGTGGCCCGCTGGAGGAAGTTTGAGAAACTTTCTTGTGATATGAAACGCGATCCTTGATATTACTTTCCGTATGCTTAGTTCCTCCAGTTGCTCACCATGACATGAAGTGAAAGTGAAGGGCTGGAGAAAGTAAGACATTGAAAAGTAATGGGTTTCATGCTGGATAATAACGGGTGGAGTATTTTCACTTTGGCTTACTGGAATAACCATGTTTGTGAATATAGTGAAAGTTCAACTGCATGCTCCCAAACCTACCTTTTAGAATACTGGAGCACAGGGTAAAGGTACGGCCAGGATCAGGTTACTTTACTAGGAGAAAGCGACTAGTAAATGATAGAATCAGAGATTTGAACTGTGGAAAGTATGAAAAAGAGGTGACTTGTTACCATCTTGTTTTTTGTCTGTCAGAGAAAGTAAAGGATGGGAGGCGGGGTGAAGGGTTATACGCAGGGGTTTTTGCTAAGGCGTGGCAGACGCGTAACAATTTACTGCGTATAATTTGTCTGTATCGTCCGTATTTCCTGGCAGGGGCTGTGCTGGTAAAGTAAATAATTGTAGCCTCTCTCAAGCACGTGCACAAACAAAATGAATTGCACTTGAATCAACTAACTCATGTGTGCTTTCTCCTGACTGGAGAAAGTGCGGGAGGCTCTGCTAAACTGTGCAGTGTATGGTGTTTCTTTCCTCCTAGTCCAAGTTGTGTTACTTACTTCCCTTAACACTTGTTTCAGTATTTCAGAATCCTAAAACAGAACTGCGACTACGGAGAGTGGGGCTACTAGAAGTGAGCTCAAGCAGACCATCTGAGATCCTAGAGAAAGAAACAATAAGGATTTTCAAGAGAAAATGTGTGGAGACAGGGGTTATATGGATAGCAATTCCTCCCCCTGCCATCCCGCTCTGTTCCGTTCGGCAATAACATAAACAGAATGACTGAGAGAGGGAGGAAAACTAGAGTTTGGAATGAGTCTCTGAATTGCAAAGGAAGAGAGGGAATAGCGGGTGGAGATGAACTACTTTTCCATGTGTGAGCTGAAACGATCCTTCATCCAGCGTCCTAATTTCTTGCCTAATATCCTTCATCTTTAGTTTAGAGGGGAGTGTAAATGAAAAATGCCCCTTCTGGTTCCAGGATTCTTGGAAAATAGCAATCCTGGCCAGACCTTATCTACCATCACCTTCAAGAGTACAAACTTTGTTCAATTCTACAACTATTGCCTTAGCATATTGCTATGAAGATTACTCCTAAAAGTATGGCTTGAAGACACGTTCAAAAATTTTATTAGCTTGCTACGAGTCCCTTGAGATAGAAATTCGTTCACATTTCCTATATGCTCATATCATTTTGGCTGTAACTGAGTGGGAGAAAATAAAAGAAATGAAAGAAAAATTCATCCTGCCTCAAGATTTTGCGAGTGCTGGAAATTTTGCATGCGGATTCTTTCTCTCTTGGAAAAATCTAGGAAATTGTGATAGCGATTCACATCGAGCCTAAGGCTTTATTCACAGCTGAGAAAGCTATAGATATAGGAATTTGAGGCCAGTCAAGTGTAAGAACAAAGGAACTGGATTCATAGGATGTTAGGAAATGCTGTAAATAGAGCTAGTGTTGCTGGCGAATGAGGGCGAAAATTATTCACTTCCCTATTTGCTCATATACAGAAAATATGGTTTATTGCTTTGAAAAAGTTATTGCTCAAATTTACAACTACATTAACTTTGTTATCAGCGGCGCTATCACTTGGACGCTCTCCACGTCATTCTTGAATTTTTTCAGCGTAAATTACACACTGCGTCTTTCATATTCTGCGTTTGTATTATTTACAATTCCTATTTTTCTCACTAGAGTTGGTAGAATAAAAGATTTCAGTGCCTCAATGTTAACGAAGGTGCTGTATAGAGTAACAAAAGAAATAATTCAGCTTAGTTTGAAAATAAGTGTAGCATCTGTCTTGATTGCAGGTAAAAAGTAAGAAGATCCGAATTGGTTTCCATTTATTCTTGTTATTAATATGACTGGGTCAAGAGTTAAATGGAAAAAATGTTCATATGGTCCTATTAAAAGTTTAAAATCAAACTTTTTCATAAGCGTAGTGCTCACTATATATTTTATCACCTCCGTTTGTACCTACAATGTTTTCCAATATCTTTGAGCATCTCTGAAATAATCCATGAAATTAGGCTTGTCATTTGACAAGCAGTTAAAATGATGGATACATAAGGCTTGATGTATTTTTCTCCACCCAAGGAATCAATGATGACCTCATAAGAATGAAATATAGGTTAGAAGTGAGAGACATAAAAGTGATTTACCCTCCAATAACTCCAGAGCACTGTCCATAAACAAACTTTTGATTCCGCTAATAAAAAATGTTTCATCAATCATCTCTGCTTTTAGTGGATGCAAGTGCCACAACTGCCACTGGCCCTTCTCAAGTCCTTTCTATTCTAACATCGTCCGCAGATCCTTGCTATACTTGACTTTCTCCGCACTACATTTCATCCCACGGTAATTGCCCGATATATTCCTCAGAGATTTGACGGAGATGAGCAGTGAAATAATAATAATAACTGCCTATTCCTCGTCTTGCTCGATCCAAAGAACAAACTATGAGCCATGCCCTTGCACTGGGCCACAGTTTATAGACAGAATAAGGCTAGAGAAAAAGTACTTCTTGGCAGCGATATACGTAATTGTTGTAGGGGCTAATGAAAGCTGGACGACCAGACCAGGCTAAGGATGGCGATTGAGTTAAGAAGGAGAAAAGAAGTGTGCATCATAAAGGAATCACAGAAAATCGTCCACCTTTCTCTTGTGCTTTCACTTTGCAGAGGCTGGTCTACAGGATAAAGAGCACTGCATTATGTTTCCTGATCTCCTCCTCCATTCATCTTATCTTAGATCTACTCAGGGCCATTTGACAATGTTTTATGTTTTCCTTTTCACCCCATCAAGACACTCGAGTCCGTATCGAGAATACACTGTGTCAAGATTGTTGTCTTACGAAGAGGGGGGCACTGAAAAGATTTGCGGCGTCGCTAGCTTCATTTGATTTGAAGCAAGCTCGTTTCCTTAAAATAATCAAAGATTTTTGTTGAGGATCTGTGCAAGCTTGTGGACAAAATGGAGCTGACAGAGTCGTCTTTGAGACTTCACAGAGCGGAAACATATGGAGAAAAAATGAAATGGACGTAGAAATGTGAAAGGTTGCGGAGGAAATATGATCTCTTTGATGATTTTCAAAGATGATATGCTCCAATGATCATTCAATCTTACGCTTTCGCTGTCCGCGTCTGAGAAACTGAAAGCAAATGACATATCATTCAAGCATCTCTTTTCCTGTCATGTCATCCTCTGCTGGATGGGAGATGAAAAGTTGGGTTGCTATGGAGACGATACGTATCCGCCACTACGTTGTGCCTATTGTATCCAGCACCATCTTCGTGCATAGTGACCATGGACCTCCTTACCCTAAAATGGCGAAACCAAGGCTGGATGAGTGAGTGGCCGACAGGAGATAAATGACGCAGCTTCCGGTAAGATGAGCATCCTTCTACAATCCTATAGAGATCTCGGCACTCCTGGCTTTAGCGCTTTGCTAAAAGGGAGAATGGGAAAAACTAGTTCTAGCTATGAGTAAATATATAATTGAAGCGTGGTTATTTACGGTATATGAGAAATTAGCAATGCTAAATGGTGTGGTTCATCTACGAGGCTTGAAAGATGTGACGGATGCAATATAATATGATTAGGCGTATGAGCTCTGAAACTTAAAATGACCTTGTTTTATTCAATGTTTGTATGAGGAAAAATGAATACAAGACTTGAGCTGGTAGAGATAACGTTTGATTGCAGACGGGATTGATTTAGCAAGGGTTTTCATATGAGGAAAATGGTTGAAAGCTTTGCGATTTATTCAATGATTTCTCAGAACTTGTCTCTATTTTTCATTTTAAAACACTCTTATGATAAAACTCAGAGCGCATTTACAATAGCAAGTTTTAAAAATGAAGATCCTTGTTATTTTTTTTTGTTTCAGTATTCGTTATTAAAACGTTTTGTTTTGCAATAATCAAATTCAATTCGACATGATAACCACTGTTGATACTCTTGAGAACTAGAAGGAGATGAGTCTGAGTCATCCCCACCGTATAATAGAGCTGCTTTAACGCAACGGTACTTTTCTGTCTCCAAAAAACCTACCTTACAAGCACATTTTCCTGGTACTTTCAAATGAGCTTTGTTACAAATGGTACCACTGATACACTCATCAACATGATTACACTGACCGCCTACTAGCTTCAAACATTGACGCTTTTTTCGATTGTATTCAGAATGAGAGGGACATTGGCAAAGGTTACTTATGCAGCGAAGATCCCCAACATCATCGCATTCCTCAGTGATGGAACATGTACTATTCAAATCTGGTTTACAAAATCCGCGAGTGCTTTCAACGTAGCCAGATTTACAAGTGCAGTGTCCTGCCAGCTTTCCTGTGCTTGTTTCAAATTTACAGAATGCGTTGACATCACAGTTGTCATCCGACGCGCATGGTCCTTGGACGGGGAAACGGCAATGGTGATCCACGTATTCCTGCTCCTCGTAGCGGCATGAACATTGTCCATCGTTGCAAGTTAAACCTTGTGCGCAATGAGATGTGGTGTTACAGCTTTCTCCCAGATCATTGACGCAGTCCAATCCAGATAGAGACTTGACCAAACCGGGGCGGCACTGACAAACACCCGAGTCATCGCAAATTAAATTCGGCGCGCACATATTGAGAATGCAAGGTTGGCCAACTTTAGGGGCGCAGAGTAGACTGCGATCTGACGTGAGGTAGCTCTCGGTGTAAACTGACGTCAAGGGATCACAATCACATGTTCCTTTGACGCATTTTAATGGCTTCTGTGTAAATGAGTCTTTAAGGCATTGAGAATCGGATGTACAGATGCCACCAATCGGGATCATTGGAGTACATTTCTTGTTCACAGTCTCGAAAAATCCGGAGGTACACACGCATTTCTGAGAATAGCATTCAGCTCCAGTCATACATTCCGACGAATCTGTACACGCACTTCCTACGAGACCCAAACATTTATCCATGTAACTGTTGTAAACTGCGGTGGCAGGGTCACAGTCGCAAACATTGGCGACGCATGACAATTCGGCAGATTTCGAGCACTGGGCGTGGTAGCTACATTCGTCGCCGAAAGATTTCAATCGTTCACATGTCCCGTTAAGGGAAGAGTAGAAACCATTTTTGCAGGCGCAAACGCCGGAACGGTCGCAACGGGAGTTTTGGACGCAAGCAAGTCTTTCCAACATTTCCCTGCCATTTTCTTCATCGGTAATCACTCTGAATTTACACTGCTGGCCTGCTTTCATTACGCATCCGCTTCGACGACCGTGGTGCAATCTACGTGTGGTAGTGTAGGAAATCTCGGACGAGTCTACTGCTTCGTAAATCATACTGGGCGAAGAACATACACACGATCCGTTTCTGCAGGACAAATCCTCACTAACTTTGCATTTGATTCGGTGGCTACATGTTTCGCCAAAACTTTTACGACCGTCTAACATGTCTTCTTCGTAAATGAGCTCGTCCTCCCAGGGATTGACAGGGATTTCTTCGGATTCAGGTGGGGCATAAGATAGCCCGGAGACATTGCTCACAATAATTAACGTGATGTACAAGAATGTAGAGTATTCAAGTAGACGAACTGAATGTTTTTGAAACTTCATTTTATTAGTTGTCATTTGTGAACCAGAGAGAAGAAGAGAAGACAACAGCACAGTTAAAATGAAAATAAAATGTGTAAAGGTTGAGAATTTAAGACCAAGTTCAAGAGCAAAGGCTAGCAAAAACGTTGTCTCTACGTCTAAAATCTTGTAATCTACGTTGAAGTCGGATTAAAATACTGGGTCATTCATTGAAGACAGACACACAATCAAAGATTACTTGTTTTATAATTGGATTGTATTTGTGATCTCGTATTTATGATTACTTTGCCAAAATTTTACTGCGTATATTTGGGTTGGTGGTAGTTCGTACTTTACAAGTTCGTACGCCGAGGTTTCATACTTGGGTAGTTCGTACGCCGGTGTTTCATACTTAGAACGTTTCATCCTGTGTATGTTTTGTACTTGATGGTAATTCGTACGTAGTCAGTTCATCCATTAGCATTTTCAGCCTTAGCATTTTCATACTGGATGAAAATTCTCAGACAGCAAGCCTTGCCTTCTTCTCATAACATTTTGAGCTGTTGCTACTTAGTTATTCTCTGCATCATGGCTGAGGCTGAATTCACATTAAAAAGCGACCAAATTACACTTAAAAGGTCATTCAAAAACAAGTTGATATTTCATCTGAGAACTGGAAATGTTATTCCGCTAATTGTACTAAAAACTAAGCCCTTCGGGTAAAAAGGACGAAACTTTTTCGGACTACTAACATAGCTGAAGTTAGCAGCAGAAAGCTAAAATCCTATGGAGACGTCTTCTTCACATTCTATCACATCTTTGGAGTTCAGGGTGAAACTGAAGTTAGAATTTTTAACGCTAAAAGAGAAATAGCGGCAGCTAGCAGGAAAGTGTATGCCGTAGAAGGTGTTGCACTTAATGCTGTATCCAGTTCAGTTCGGAAACGTAAGGTAAGGCTAGTACTATCGATCATTTTGAAGCCCACTGAATTTTCTTCAATTTGTTTTGTTGCACCTATTTTAAGTAGAAGCTCCTATCGGGCCCTATTTATTTATATTTTTAACGTTCCTATTTGTGCATAAGTTTTTTAAAGCAAGTTTTCAATTTTAAAAGGTTTTGACTTTGAGGATGAAAGACGCGTATGAATAACCGCTTGGATGAAATTCCCAAGTACGAACTACCTTAAGTATGAATATCGACTAAGGACGAAAAGGTTCAAGTATGAATTACCCGAGTATGAAATACCTGTGGACGAATCGTCGGCGTACGAACTTGTCAAGTACGAACCACCCTGATCCCGTATATTTGTAAAAGAAGTAAACCTGACGAATTGCTGACAGTGGCAGACACAACCAATTAACTTTTACAAAGCTAAGCTTAATCTTTGAATTCAGAAAAGAGCTAGTCCTCTCCTTGATTCTGAACTTTGACCTCCAGAACAATCTCACATCGCTGATTCCAATTCTTGATGCCTTCGCAAAATCCATGCTCGAGTAAATTCACGTTTTCCTTATCGCACATTGCATGCTCCATGCACACGAGTCCGAATCACAGCGGCCACCAAATATAATCAAACACTTGCGCTTCTCTTGCGAATATTTGAGCACGTTTACATTTTATGTACATCTGCCATTCTTAGCTAATTAGCTTGGGAAAAACGTGGGAGAGCAGTGTGAAGTGGAGCACTGTGGTCAATTAATTCAAGGTAATTTTGCGGAATTAGTTATGAAAAGTTTAATTTAGCTGCAACCTCAAAGCCTCATGATCGGTGTAACATTTTTATGAATGCGGAAGTTAAAATAAATGAACTTGAATTTCATGAAATAATGATCAAATTGGAATCAAATTAATATTGTTTTTAATATTCTCAGGTATATACATGCAAGTGGTAGTAAAATTGATTAGTTTACCCAGTTGAAAATTGAAATTAATCAAAACTCGTCACATGATTCGCTGTTAATGTATCGTAGCTTTAACGTTTACACGGTCACAGAAGTAGGGATATTCCAACCCAATTTTGGAGGGTCTTCTTCTGTGCCCAGATGATGCTCGCACAAATGCTCTACCGTTTCAAAATACACTTATACACAAGCACAGCTAAAATACTACCAGTATTACAAACACAGATGCCAGCACTGCATTGCGCGTTGTTTCCACAAATGTCTTTTTTGATCCCACCACAAGTATTTCCTACTTTTGGAGTGCACATTTGTCGGACACGCCCTTCCCGAAAACCAAATCCGCCGTTGCAGTGCCGCTCCGTCTTTACAAGTTAGAAGTGCATTTGTCCCTAAGATGTTTTTCTTGGTCAGAAAACTATGGTTTTCAAGAGTTTGGAAATGATGCGGAGAACAGTTACACACGTGGGAGGAGTTGCAGACTGCGCCCTCTGTGCACTGAAGTTCGTGTGGAAAGTTACAGGTACAGGTTGAACCCACTAAACCCACGCACATGTTTTCTGCAGCGTTGTAAATTGATTTTGTTGAATCGCTGCCGCATTTTCCATTCTGGCAAGTAAAACCGTCGCTCACTTTACCGTAAAATGGCGAAGCTAGGGATGGCCGATTGGGTTTGCGAGGAGATAAATGACCCAGCTTTCAGTAAGATGAGCATCCTCCTACAATCCTAGAGATCTCAGTGGTTTTCTCGCGCTTTGCTAAAAAGGTAATGTGAAATACTTGTTCCAGCTATGAGTAAGTATGTATTGCAGCGTGGTTATTTACGCCATATAAGAAATTATTAACCCTCAATAGCGTGGTCCATCTACGAGGCTTAAAAGATTTATCGGATGCAATATAATATGATTAGACATATGAGCTCTGAAAATTAAAATGACCTTGTTTTATTAAATGTTCATATGAGGAAAAATGAATACAAGGCTTGTGCTTAGAGATGATGTTTGATTGAAGATTAAGCGATTTAAGCGTTTTATTATAAGGAACAGGAGTTGAATTTTTGCGATTTATTGAATGACTCTTATCTTTATTTTCAAATACTCTAATGATAGAACTCAGTGTGCATTTACAATAAAAAGTATTTTAAAATCAAGATTCGTCTTAACTGTTCTTGTTTGAGGATTCGTTATTAAAATTGAGGATTCGTTCGGTTTTTGCAATATCGATACTCAATTAGATATGATTACGTTTGTAAATGTTTAACCAGAAAGCTCGTAACTAGTACTCCTGAGCAATAGAAAGAGCGGGAGCTAAGCCATCCTTTACCTCAAGGTTTTGGAGAGTTTCTATAACGCATGCGTACTCTTCTGTCTCAACATGTCCTTCCTTGCAAGCACATTTCCCAGGCACTTTCAAATGAGCTTTGTTACAAATGGTTCCGCTGATACACTCATCAACATGATTACACTGACCGCCTACTCGCTTCAAACATTGACGCTTTTCTAGATTGTATTTAGAATGAGAGGGACATTGGCAAAGGTTACTTATGCAGCGAAGATTCGCAACATCATCGCATTCCTTAGGGCTGTAACATGTACCGTTGAAATCTGTTTTGCAAAAACCGCGAGTGCCCTCAACGTAGCCAGGTTTACAAGTGCAGTGTCCTACCAGATCTCTGCTTGTCTCGAAATTACAGAATGCGTTGACATCACAATTATCATCTGACGTGCACGGTCCTTCGACGGGGGAACGGCACTGGTGATCCACGTATTCCTGTTCCTCGTAGCGGCATGAGCATTGTCCTTCGTTGCACGTTAAATCTTGTGCGCAATCCGCTGTGGCGTTGCAGCTTCCTCCCAGATCCTTGACGCAGTTCAATCCAGATTGAGACTTGACCAACCCGGGACGGCACTGACAAACTCCAGAGTCATCGCAAATTAAATTCGGCGCGCACATTTCGACAATGCAAGGCTGGTCAACTTTAGGAGCGCAGAAGGAAACGCGCTCTGGCTCTGACACGAGGTAGGTCTCGGTGTAAACTGACGTGGAGGGATCACAATCACATGTTCCTTTCACGCATTTCAATGACTTTTGTGTGAATGAGTCTTTAAGGCATTGAGAATCGGATGTACAGATGCCACCAAGCGGGATCATTGGAGTACATTTCTTGTTCACAGTCTCAAAAAATCCGGAGGTACACACGCATTTCTGAGAATAGCATTCAGCTCCAGTCATACATTCCGACGAATCTGTACACGCACTTCCTACGAGACCCAAACATTTATCCATGTAACTGCTGTAAACTGCGGTGGCGGGGTCACAGTCGCAAACATTGGCAATGCATGACAATCCGGCAGATTCCGAGCACTGGGCGTCGTAGCTGCATTCGTCGCCGAAAGATTTCAATTGTTCACAGGTACCGTTGACGGAATCGTAGAAATTTTGCTTACAGGCGCAAAAACCGTATCGGTCGCAACGGGAGTTTTGGACGCAAGCAATTCTTTCGAATAATCCTCGGCCATTTTCATCATCAGTAATCACGCTGAATTTACACTTTTGGCCTGCTTTCATGACGCATCCGTTTCGGCGACCGTAGCGCCACCTATGTGTGGTGGTGTAGGAAGTCTCGGAAGAGTCTACTGCTTCGTAAATCATACTGGGCGAAGAACATGCACAGGATCCGTTTTTGCAGGCCAAATTCTCACTCACTTTGCATTTGAATCTGTAACTGCATGTTTCGCCAAAACTTTTACGATCATCCGAACTGTCTTCTTCGTGAATGAGCTGGTGCTCCCAGGGATTCACAGGGATTTCTTCGGATTCAGAGGGGGCATAAGAAAGCCCGGAGACATTGCTCACAATAATTAATGTGAGACACAAGAATATCGAGCATTCAAGAAAGCGAACTGAATGTTTTTGAAGCTTCATTTTATTAGTTGTGATGTATTCACGAGAGAGAAGGTGTTTTGGACAACAACACAGTTAAAATGAGAATAATGTGTAAAGGTTGAGAATTTAAGACCAAGTTTAAGAACAAGAGCCAGCTAAAACGTTGTCGCTACAGCATTTTAATCTCCTTCGTAGCCGGATAAGAATATGAAAAACTGGATCATTCATTGAAAATATGCAATCAAAGAAAGCTTGTATTTTAATTGGACTGTAGCTGTGATCTCTTATTTATGATTACTTTGCCTAAATATTACTGCGCATGTAAATCAACCTGAAAAACTGCTGATAGTGACGGATACAATAAAGTTTTGCAAAGCTGAGCTTGATCTTTAAAGTTAGAAAAGAGCTATTCCTCTCCTTGGCTCTGAACTTTGACCTCCAGAATAATCTCACATCGCTGATTCGAATTCTCAAAGTATCCTGGAGCGCCTTCGCAAAATCCATGCTCAAGTAAATTTCCCTTATCGCACATTGCATGCTCCATGCACACGAGTCCGAATCACAGCGGCCACCAACTTTAATCAAACACTTGCGCCTCTCTTGCGAATATTTGTGGGCAGTATGCATCATATCTGCATTTGCCATTCTTAGTTGATTAGCTCATCAAAAGCGTTGAGACCAGTTTGGAGCACTGTAGTCAACTAATTAAAGTTATTTCTGCGCAATTAGTTTTGAAAGATTTAATTTAGCTGCAACTTTAAAGCCTGATGATCTGTCTCACATTTTTATGAATGCAGGATTTCAAATAAATGAACTTGAATTTCATGATATGATGATTAAATTGAAATGAAATGAATGATTTTTTAATGTTTTCAGTTTGCATGCAAACTGGTAATAGATTTGATTTATTTAACCAGTTGCAAATTACAATTAATCAACAATAGCTATCAGCTGTTGATGAATCTTGGCTTGAACGCTTACACGGTCACAGACGTAGGGATATTCCAACCCCATTTTGGAGGGTCTTCTTCAGTGCCCGGATCGGGCTCGCACAAATGCTCCGACGTTTCAGAATACCCGTATACACAAGCGCAGTAGCCTTGCCCGGGCATGTTCCTATCAGTTTTGTCACACCAGGCTTTAGGAATACAATCCACATCCGTTGCGCATTGCCCGCCTATTACCTTGAGGCATTTTCGTTTAACCTCAGAATACCAAGAATGAATCTTGCAAAGACACTTTGAATCCAGACAACGAAGGTCCGCAACGTCATCGCAATCCCTGGAAGTTTCGCATTCAGCTCCGTGACTAGCCAAACAGGACCCGAATCTGCTGACGGCAAGGCCTTCTTGACACGGTCCGCAATGTCCGACGGTTTTATTGACCTCTATAACACAACCTGTTGCTAACTCGTCGCAGTCCAAGTCTTGTTTACAGCTGCCACGATAAGGAGAACGGCAGGGATGGGATGACCCATACGACACTTTCTGCTCCTTGTAACGGCACATGCAAATCTCCGTGTCAGTGTTGCAAACCAGACCCCCGGCGCATTTGGTTCCTGGGCCACAAGGATTTGAATGGGATGAGAAGCATTCGCCTGTGACGGGAGCTAAAATACTACCAGTATTACAAACACAGATGCCAGCACTGCAATGAGCATTGTTTCCACAAATGTCGTTTTTGATCCCACCGCAAGTATCTCCTACTTTTGGAGCGCACAATTTCAAGATTGTGCACATATTTCGGACACGCCCTTCCCGAAAACCAAATCCGCTGCTGCAGTGCCGATCCGTCTTTACAACAGATGACTCTGGGTCGCAACTACAAGCGTTGTCGAAGCATTTTAGGTTGAAACCTGAATCTGAATCGATTCCACAATGATCGTCTGAGGTGCATTCGTCTCCAAGATGTTTTTTCCTGTCAGAACACTGGTTTTCAAGAGTTTGGAAATGATTCGGAGAACAGTCACAAACTAGGGAGGAGTTGCAGACTGCGCCCTCTGTGCACTCTAGTTCCTTTGGAAAGTTACCGGTACAAGTGGAACCCACTAAACCCACGCACATGTTTTCTACAGCATTGTAAATTGATTTTGTTGAATCGCAACCGCATTTTCCATCCTGGCACGTAAAACCGTCGCTCACTTTGCAATCCGTATTTTCTGAACAGTCTTCGTGTACGGCAGAGACGAGATAACCGGATGAGGCGAAGAAAATCCAAAAATAAATTGCTACGCTACGGGCTGTTAGGAATCCCATGTTTAAAGCTCTATGAAAATTATGACAGGATTCTGTAGTTTTAAGATGTAGGACGGAAAGAATCTGATATGCAGTTGCTCAATAGCTTTTGCTTCAAGTGAATGCGGTAGTGGATGAAAGCCTTATGCTGTTGATGCAGATTTGTACAAGATTTAAAAGTAGTTTGAAGGTTAATGGATTTGGAAATTGTAGTTAATTAAGAATTAGATCAAAGGCCATTATTCTTGTGCGTCCTTCCAATTTGTGGCACTGTCCTATGAGTTGTGGACAGCTTTTGCTCTTGCTTGATTTACAAATTGAATCTGATCATAAATCTTAATACAGGTTGTCAGTCAGAGGGTTATTTAATTTATTTTAAAGAGCAGAAGTAATAACGACGTTATGATGCATGTGAAGTGTTTGGTCGGTGAAAGGTTGAAGTGCATGACTTGATTTTAATATATGATACGTTATTATTAAAGGAAAAAGTGGTAATGTAAATCTAAATAAAATTTTAATTTTACCAACTACTACACAATGTTAGCTAAAGCCCAGTCTTATATATATTCTCATTCATATCAAGTACTGTGCTCTGAAGAGGAAACTTGGACAACTTTTGGAGTTAAATAAATGCTGCGAATTAGTACATTGAATTGGGTACATTCGTAGCAGCTTTTTGTGGAATTTCATTTGCCTGCTTTGTTATATGCAGTCGTCTGATTCCTTTGATCTTCTACTTTTACATGTACAAT
Organism: Sminthurides aquaticus; assembly: GCA_906901655.1. NCBI lineage: Eukaryota > Metazoa > Arthropoda > Collembola > Symphypleona > Sminthurididae > Sminthurides > Sminthurides aquaticus. The sequence continues at coordinate 4,297,655 of CAJQTT010000005.1, read as the reverse complement.
GCCAGTGATTGCGTTACATAGCGCGTGGTTCATACCCGCTTTAGAATTCCGCTCATTGCGTCATACAAACGGTAATCGAAAAAAGTAGAGCTGAAGTGATGTGTCCGACAATGCTAATGCCACCTTATAATTCAGATTTTTCTATGAACGAAGGATTAACAGTGCCTAGATTTCTTTATCCTCTGACTGTTTTATCAGCATCAAAACTTAAAGCTGTTTGAAATAGATCAATTAAATCCAGGTTTTTATTAGACAACTAACGGCTTTTGAGGAGCGCTAGACAACAGGTAGAATACGTGAGGATTTATTGGTGAAGCAGCTGCGTAATTCGTAGTTGTCATGTGATTTTTTCCTAGCCACATTACTGCAAGGTTCAGGATGATATGAACAACAATAAACGAGCGTAATGTAATTCGAAAAATAACTCTTTGGGCGCAAGAAACTCTCAAAATTTGTAATCATAATCTGTCCATTTAAATTTCTTTCAACGGGAGTGTCAAACATTTAAATTACAGTTACTTTAATTTAGCTTTAAATACTTGTGTCCACTAGTTTAGACACTGCCAACCAATAGATTTAAGCAAAGTATTGCCTTTCAAGCAGCGTTTTAAATGATTTCCCTTCAAGGTGGTAATTGTAGAATTTATTATATTTTACACCCATGAATCCAAAACTAACTACAATTTATGCTACGAAGAATTTATTTGAATTGGAATTCTAACTATAAAGCTATTTAGAAAGAAATGTGTAAAACTAATGTTACTAATAAACATCTTCAAATGAATCAAAGTCATCAGAGCCTATGTCTACAGCTTCGGTGGCAGTTGGCGGCGTAGTGGGAGCTGGTTTGGATTCATCGCTCTCAAAATAGTCGTCAGGGTCTTCTGTAGTCGTAGTAGTAGTTGTTGACGCAACGGGTGGGGGCGCTGGGCTAGAATCTTCTTCGCTCTTGTCGTAAGTGTAGACGTAATCTTCGGTTGTGGTAGTTGTAGTAGTGGTGGTAGGTGGAGGAGGAAGTGTTGTTGTCGTCGTTGTTTCTTCCTCACTGTCAAACCCACCATAGTTATAATCGGCTTCAGTTGTAGTCGTTGTTGTAGTTGTACTTTTCTCCGTGATAACAACAGGGCGCATCGTAGTCGTAGTAGTTGTGGCTGTCGTTGGTTTCGTCCCAGGCGTCGTTGTCGTAGTGGTCGTTGCTTGAGTACTCGTAATCGGGATTATTATCACCGGCCGTTTGGTTATCTCGCTGCCCGGGCCCCCGCCCGATAGGTCTTCACATGTATAATCCGCGGATTCCGTAAAGCCGTTTACGCAGTTACAATGGCCAGGCAAGTCTGGATGAGTTTTGATGCAAATTGCGTTCGGCACACACTTGTCACTCGGGTTTTCCCCGCAGCGGCATCCCGAAACAATTAAACATTTACGCTCTTGTCGGGAAAATACTGCGTGGCCCAGGCATTGGCATTTGTTGTCGATACATGCAAGACCTGCAACATCATCGCATTGACCCGATCCACTGCAGAATCCTTCATGACCCACGAGAATCTGACAAAATCCACGCTTGTTAACAGACCATCCTGGACTACAAGGTCCGCAGTGACCTCGTGACCGACCTGGAGCAACAACGCACCTGGCTTGTTCGTCACATTCTTCGTCTTTGTTGCAAGGACAGTTTACTGGGGAGCGGCAAGCACCGTTAACGTATTCTTGACCTTCGAAACGGCACCTGCAAGATCCGTCTACACAACTCAGACCGCGAACGCATTTGTTTGTTGCATCGCAACTCCCACCCACATCAAGAAGACATTGTCCCCGCCCATCCGGGTCAACTCGTCCCGATTCGCACCGACAAGTTCCAGATTTGCACACTGTTCCAGGAGCACAATAGCCTTCCAGTCCTCCGAGGCAAGGCAGACCAGCCTTTGGAGCACATAGCGACACTGTTTGATCCGGATTTGCAACGAGCATCCCTCTAGCGTCGTAAACGTAAGTCACAAACCTCGTTTTGAAAGTTGAAAAGACGGAAGTGTTTGGATCACAGTCACAAATCCCGTTAACGCACTTTAACGCTTGCCCAGAATCTTTATCCGTTCCGCACTGTCCGTCCATCACGCACGAACTTCCGCGCTCAATCTGCTTGGCACATAAACTGCCGTAGGTCAAATAATAACCAGACATACATTGACAAGTTCCAACTGCTCCGTTACAAAAAGCACCCTCTACACACGCCAATCCTTGAGCGTGTCCATTGCAACTAGCTCCAACTAATCTCAAACATTTGCGATGCTTAGCGTCGTACATGGAAATGGCGGCGTCACAAGCACATTTACCGTTCACACAGCTCAAACCGCTGGAAGTCATACAATGAGAGTTATGGCGGCACCGTTGATCATGCGAATTTTTTGGGGCACAGTTTCCATTTGCTATTGAAGAACCAGAAGGACACGTGCAGGAACGTACGGCAGGGTTGTATACCATTCCATTTGGGCAACGGCAGCAACCGCCGCTGCAAGTCAAGTACGCAGCAGAATTGCAAGGTGCGTTCCATATGTTACACTGTTCACCATGTTCTCGAAAACGGGAATAACTTCCGGCGTACTCAGTCTCAACACAGTTCATCCCCAGCCACAATAGAAAAGTTATAATCAGTTTGGATTTCTCCATTGTCTTGATACTTAGAAACGCCCGAAATACAATTATGATTATATATAATTTATATATAGAACAGCAAATAATTAACTGCAAGCTCCGAAACAGTTGTGGAAGAGATGCAAGTTGAACGACTCATAATAAATGAGTTAACAATATTGAAAAGATGCTTTAGCTTGGACATATCATCCCTGCTCTGACTCTAGAGTTAGGCCAATATTGTTGGTTTGTATGATGAGTCTTTGAGGTTGGTTGTATGAGTTACCTTGGACAACTTCTTAGAAAATTTGTTTATTGCTTCAGCAATCGAAGACAGAGTATCCTTTGATTCCCCTGTTTAAGATTTTTAAACTCATCGCAAATTGTTTCTAGACTCGCCAAGAGTTGCTGACTAAGCTCAATTCAAACTCAAAGTGCCAGTGGAATCAGCAAATCAAACCAGAACCTCCTTCAACAGGAACTGAATAAGAGGCTGGATTACAGAAATGAGGAGACATTGAGTTAAGTGTTTTATGACTACACTCTTTGATTACTAGCATTTGCATTTGTAATCCTCTATTTTCCGAGCTTGCAAGTTCTTCGAAGTGTTATCTAAAGTAGTCTCCACGGATTTTTGAATGAAGCTGGTTTAATAAACTTCTTAGAATCTGAGGTGGGGGAATCGCATGCACTCCGTCTCGTTACTTGATTGCAAACTTGCGTTATCACTTGGGCCTTTTTGCTTACTCGGAGGTTTTTTTTCGTGGAAATTTGCTTTGAATGAACAAAAGTACAGAGTAGTTTTGTTGGAGCACATGCAGTTACTGATGGGAATCGTCAATAAAATTAGGGCATTCATTTAAGTTTTTACGTAAGTACTTTTCACAAGAATGTGGAAGAAATCAGAGCATCGTATGAGGACAAATGTGGTGAGTTTTAGCATTAAAATATTACAAATGCTCCAAAGAAGAAAATAAGAAAATGTTTGAGCTACACAATACACTATGCGGAAATGACTCTTTTAAAGCTAGCTGAAACAAATAGGTGATGAAAGCATGTGAAAGCCTTGGCTTTCTCTTCTGCTCCCTCCAACCTCTGGCTGTTCTGTTCATCCACGGCAAACACTTCAAGAGCTTTCTCCCAATAGAAGTGAGGGAACCTTGGTCCGCAAAATCAAAATCTGCACTGTGTTAAGCAACGAAGAATCACAGTACTTTCACCTCCCTGAGTGTCCTACGGCGTATAGACTACATGGACTTTTTCCCTTAATACGAAATCTTGCTTAAGCTCATAGACGTGGAGAAAGCTTTTCTCTAATAAACTAATCCTAGGACGAAATCTTGTTAGCCGAATTTCGATCACATCTCCTCTGCCTAAAAAAAGAAATAATACTGTAGCTGTACTGAGTAACTCGTAGACCAGTGTTTGCACCAACTTTCTCTTGACTTTCTTTACAGCTCACTGGTTTTACTTTGCTGTCTAGATGGGTTTCACTTTTGTGACAAATTGACTTGTATTAAGGATCCCCTAACACTTTAATTCATTGAGTCTTTGATTCCTAGCAACCTATTTGTGCTCTGACCTTGAAGTTATTCTTAGTCGTTTCCTTCAACTTCATTTATGCTTATCATGTGCTACATACAACACCGAAAGGCACAATTTAGCATAATTGGCTGCATAAATTAAAGTTTATCATAGTACTGTCAGTTATGGTGGAAGAATACTAGCACAATCGTCTCGGAATGAAGGCAGGCTACAGTCATTACAGATAGTAGCAGGATGTGATGGAAAGGTCAAGTGGAATTGATTGTATGTTGCAAACGATTAGCGTCGAGCTTTGAGATGGCTGTTGATTAAACATTGATGGGCCAGAAAGGAAAAATGCAGGAAAATGAGCATTAACCTTTTACTCGGGGTGACAGTATAAACTTTTAGAAGCAGATTGAAATAGACACACCTGCTTCATTGGATATCTTGAAGGATGCTGGAAAAGCATTTAGCTCCATTCCTGTTTCATTTAATATTGATGCTTTCTCCAAGGGTGATGTACGCCTTGATGCAGAAAGGTTAATGGACTTTCACCTGTAATTACGGACGGTTAAGGATTCTCACTCCTGATAACCAAAGAGCATACGAGATGTATCTTTCGGGAACCATTATGCTTGAAGTATGAAGAATAATATATGCAAGTGTGGTATACATCCTTGTGCTATATTTTTGTATGCTTTCTCCAAGTATAAGTAATAGTAGTTGTGACCAAACCCAATGATAAAACCATGCATGAACCATTTAGTATACACATAATTGTAGCTCGTGACGTCAGACGAGCCAAGGAATTACCTATGGCCTTGCAATTACTTGTGCCTTTGGTGTCTTGAAGTGACAGCTAATTATTTAAATCATTGTTAGAGTGTCGTTCAGTTTATCCTACGGTAATTAGAAAAAATATTACCTTGGCATGTGGCTATCTTAAAGCACTAAATTTCTAGGTTATTATGATACCTTTTTATCACACATGGCTTTTAGTGTGACATTTGCTAAGAATTTGCAATTTGAGAATGAATAAGTAATGGATCGCTACTCCAAGCTTCCAGCAATGGAGTAGCGATAATATAAGAGCATATTTTCTATTTTTTGGTTTTCAGCATAATCTTACGCATATAACCTTGTGACATACTAATACAATGGGCTGTACTTAGTGCTGGAATTTGAACCTGCACGTGTTTCGTTTCAGTTACTAGGGAAGCTGGAAATGGAGAAAGTGGAGAAAGTGGAAGTTACCTCGGGAAAGCTAGAAATAGGGACACAATGGGGAAAGCTGGGAAGAAATGTGGAGGCGAGCAGGTGGATTGTGTGAAACTCAATACTGTTGATATGATGGATTTTCTAAGAGATTCAACTAGCCAGACGGGAGTGGTAGAAGTTAAAGAGATAAGAAAGGTTAAAAGGGTGATCAGATTGAGTTACAGTTGAAATGGGAAGATGGACGTAGAGTAAACAAGCATCCTTTGGGATAGTCTTAGATTTTGCTGGTTACTATATGCGGGATTGGTATTACGTGGATAACAAAATCTATATCAGGGTTTGTCTGTCTGGCGCCATGGCATGCATACAGGATTGTGTGGGAGAAAGTTGAGGGAAAATTTAGAGGGTGATGCTTGGATTGAGTGGGGTTTGAAGAAGCCGAGGTTGCGTACACGTAACTTCTAACAGTGTTTCTGTGTTTTATCCTCGTGGCCTTATGACACGGTGAGTATTATTGAGTGGTAACTGTATTACGCACGTGATTGAGCACAACGTACCAGGAAGTTGAGGGAAGAGTGAGATTTGGGGTCGAGGAAGAATCCTATTCTAAGCTTTAGCCTGCTACATGCCCGTGTTAACGCAATGGGATTGTGTAACGTGTGGAGAAAGTTGGAGAAAGTAAATTTACTTACAGTTCCGCCAGTGTTGCGGATGAAACGGATACCGAACTGGGGAAATATTGAGGCGGAGAAAGGTTTCATTACCCATAGAAATGACTTTAACGAGTGGGAATTAATGGAAACAAATGGATTTTGAGGATCGCATATAACCGCATCTTGTTGGAGATGATAAAATATATCGAGTTGCTGCTGAATTGGCAATTTGGCAGTCCTCACTCCATGAGTTGTGAAACTGTTAAAGTAAAATTAGCACCCGGATATTCAAGGCTGATTCCGTTTTCGTCGCCAAAGTTACGAATAGATAAACATTTATTGCCACTAAATAACACTTGAGACGGGGGAAAACAAATTAAAAATGTATTACAGGTTGCGAAATAACAGAATACGGCGGAAGAACAAACTTTGTATTTTAATGATCCTGCAGTTCCGTTCTCGTATCAAGTAATAATTTTCGCTATCTCAGTGCTCGTTTTGAGGGAAACGAAATAGGAAATGGTTGACTGAATTTTTGCGATATCTTAAAATTATGGATACTCAAGTTATATAGCGAATTGTTCATTGGCGCTTTAGGGCTTCTCAATTTTCCCTTAATCCTCTAGCATATGCTGAATTTATAGCGTGAGATTTAATATCTAATAGTAGTTAACCTTTTATATAATAGTTTTGTTGCTGCATACTGAGTTAGCAACTGAAACGAAATTCAGGCAACTACATTCTATAATTCACAAAAAGATTAAGCATCAAGACAGCTCGAATATAAAAGTAAACTTGGATTTTCGCGAATTTTCGCTAATACTGCAACATACGAAGAAATCGGGCGTTACTTGGAAAACAAGCTTCGAAGTTAACGGGTGATTTAAAAGGTATAAAACAAACAGTTTTATAGTTTGCAACCAAGATTACGCGAGTGTATCATCTTCTCTACTCAGCTTGGATTGTTTATGGGAGGAGTCAGAAAAGAGAAAGTAGGCAGGTACGACAAAATTGGCGAAAACAGTGGGTTGCGAAGAGCAGAGGCGAGGTTTACATCGAAGCTGCGAGGAAAGAGAGAAAGAAGGAGAAAGTTATTTCTTTCTAACGTTTGCTGTGGAGCGTTGTAAAATTTACCGAATCGGTTATTTCTCTAGTTGTTTCGCAGTTTCTCTCTGGGATGAAGACGTATATATGTTTACCTCGGCGGCTACCCTAGATTCAGGAGACTAACCTTGTTTATATGAGATCCAAGTGATGAGGAAAAATAAAAGTCGTATTTTCCAATCAAAATCTCCTGCTTTCTCCACGTACTCTTAAATGAAAACATTTCCATCGGGGCGAAAAACTTTTCTCCTTGTTTTCTCGCTCTGGTCTTGTGAGGATATATTTTTCTGTGGCCTCTGCTTTTACTCTATGTAGTAGAAGTTAATAGGGTTGGGAGTGAAAGGAGGGTAGAATGAGACATTCAGGAAACACATTCGGAGATTTCCATGCGAACTTGGAGCGTCATTAGTTCTTCTTGTAGGTTCCAATTATTTACCATAATGGCGAATTCCAAGACTTGAAATACACCACATTCGCAAGTAACGAGATCCTTAACCCACTGAGTACAATGTTTCCTGGAGCGTATATCCTTCAACCTATCTCACACCTAAATTGTTAGAGAAAGCATTAGAAAAATCATAAATTGAGGCCAACTCAATAGAAGATAAGGACGAATGTTGCAAATTTTTTAGAATAGGCTTGTGTTTTTTTTTTAATTTTCAAAGACTCAGTCTATAAGTGTCCTTGCAATTATACACAAATCGTAATCCATGAATTCAATTTGTTCCAGTTCAATGATTACACTTTTTTATAAAAAAAATACTCAAGTCTCTCTCGGATGTTCCACTGGAACTAAAATTAATCCACTCGTTTTAAAATAGTTTTACTGGGAAATATTTATGGTTAAAAATTACAGCCGTTGCTATTGACAACAGTAACTCTTTTGGAACAGAATACGTAAATGTGTTAAAGTCTGATAAAGCCTAAATTCCTGCCTGCTTTCTCTGGGTAGTTTAGGGTAGGGTGAAAGCTTTAGGCATTTTACATAGCGCTGCCGATCTAGCTGATCTGGCTTGCTTTCACTAGACAGTAGCATACAGCTCTCTACACTGAGGGAAGAGCTTCAATTCAATACGGGTAACTTTACTTTGGCCTTCGCCTTGCCACTCATAGTATCACGGGAGAGAGTATACAAGAGAGCAGAGTTTTCTCCGGGCTCTTCAGTCTTTAGTCTGGTTCCACCCTCGCCGGTTGGCTGTATCTCTTCCTTGCAGGAGTACCGCTTTCACTAAGTTACAAGACTTTCTCTCGGCAGTTTGAATTTCAAAATTCTTGTGCGCGAGTTGAGTGTGAGATTTTTATGGTACAGGAGTCAATTGGCTAGAGAAAGTCGAAGAAAGTCTCTGAGCTTAATGCTAAACTGGAACAGTTACGAGAAACAGAGTTGAAAAACTTTTCGATATCAAGCGAATTTCAAGCGTTTGAAAAAGCGGAACAGTTTTCTTCCCGGCGTGTACAATCGGTTAAATTACACATTGAAAATTACTGTGAGCATTGAAGTGGTTTCTAGAATTTTGGAAGGAAGCGGGAATTTAAAACTTTCTCCACCCAAGATTATACAGCTCCGATACTAAGTAGCCATTATTGTGCTTGGTACTTAGAGATTCATGGGAATTCATACACGAGACATGTTTGCTCCTTAAGTGAGCAAAGGAATTTCTTGGATGGTGGATACAATATTTGTTGAATGGCGAAGCAGTGAAGAAGAGGACTAAAAAGTTTCGGAGAAATTATTTTGCTTGTTCTGGTGAAAGTTGGTGAAAGGAGATAGAAAGAGACAAGAGAGAACGTATCAAGGATTCAAGACGAGATTTGTTCGCGTGCAAGGGGGATTGAAGTGGAGATTCTTGGAAATATTTTGTGATTTATCTGCATCTGACAATCGGCATTTGATTTCCCCTTATTCCGGCCAGAGTGACGAGGGTAGAAACAAGGAAATTCGTCACTCAGGACACATCTATCACTCAGTGTAATCCATGGTTTGAAATCCTCTTCCCCAGCCTCTAACAACACTTGACACAGTCACCAGTTTAACCACTTGAGAAAATACACTCTCCCTTATTTGATCCGACAAGTAAAGAGAAGTGTCAAGCTGATTTGATCCTATTTCCTCTTTGGGAAAAAACAAGTAATCTTGGAGCAATACAGAAATTGCTTTCACCCATTCTCCCTTTGCTCAGTCAACTCTCTCCGCGTCTGGTATTGACGACAACTCTCGCTCGTGTAACTCTACGTAATATCTCTTGTTGAAGCCACTTTCACCAAGTAGTGGACCTTTCTCCCATATTTCCTGTTCATACTTTTTCAAAAAGTGTCGCTGCTAAGCTAAGGCCCTACCAAGTGATAAGCAAATGGTAATAGACAAGGAAATTTTGATTTTTTGAACTATTTCAGTTTGGTAGTTTGGTCCAAGTCAGTGAAACTGATATTTGAAACTATCTCAGAATTATCCACGAACTATATTAGACAAAAATTCGCGAAAAACTTGTGTTGCCAAAACCCAAGAGAGCCCGAAGTCAGTCGGTGCATACCATTTGGTGAAAGTTTCCAAGATTCAACATGTATGCAGTACTGTTAAAGAGCTCTTGAAACGTGTTTGTGAATATTGAGCGAGTGTTTTCACTTCCGCTGTCTTTCCTTCTCTTTGGGAATTATTTTGTTATGTGCGTTAAAAATATCAAAGTAACAACAAGACGAAAGATGCAAGATATGCTCGAGAGCGAGCCTCTTTGAACGTCAAGTTTGTACACGGTGAAAGTTGTGTTGAAAGTACGCAAATACAAACGGAAGATACAAAAACTTCAGAGGCTACTTTCTCAGCCCGCCCGCGCCTGAGCCGCTTCCAGTTTTGCCCCGCTTTCTCTTCGAGGATACTGAGTCCCTCTATAATCATCCCATTCATATTCATACACCCTAGTACTGGAGGAATCTAGCCTGGGAATTTCTCAAGTAAGTGTCCCTCTCAGCAACTATTATTCCCATTACTCCAGTGAGAATCTTTTCTTGAATACTCTTGAAAGGCGTGCTTAAGGAGATGGCTTCATCAAAACCGTTTTTGCGTTTATCCTGATAACAAGAGCTCTTGAACGCTATGAAAATCATATTCTATTGTATAATTCCTTACTATGCATGTAAAAAGCCTCAATTTACTATTTCCACGACACTTTCTGGAATTGCAACACTTTTTATAAACGCTATCAAATATTTACCAGAGAAACTATACAACAACGTCCTTCTACACGCCTCTCAATCCACTCATTTCCCTGTACAATTCTAACAAGCAATTCAGATGCATAATACCCTATAGTCTATGCTAAAATTTTCTAGTCTAAAACCCACGCACCGAGCGGAACCCTCAGCAGAGCATTGGCCAGTTTTTCGGAGACTATGTAGAAAAATTGCGAATGTCTCCAGGCCCCTGGCAGCTTCTCGACGTTTTTAAAGGAACCTCGGAAGGTGGTCTTTCTTGTCCAGACTTGCAACCTTGAGGACGCCTTATTACAGCCGTTTGCAAGTAGGGTTTTTTTTTGCAAATGTCTGATACAAGAGTGGGTGGTTACAGCTTGCAGGAAGCCTACCTTATTTTTCGCTGTATTTTGCAAAATGTGGGAGTCGAAGAGTCTGACATTTATCAAGATTTGCAACATGGTTGTAAAATGCCACCCCAGGGGCTTACTTGCTGGAGTATGTAGGTTCTAGCTGAGAATTGAGAAGCAGGAGTGCACAGGGTAGGTCTAAACACATTTTTCAAGAAGCTAGTGCAATTTTATATGGAGGCACCTGTACCTCTAAAGTTTCTGAAAAATTACTCTACTTCTGCCGAAGTTATTCGAAGTTAAGTATACCGAAACTAAAATTGTTACGCCATGTCCTGACCTGAATTAATGTTTCTAACTGAGATTATTATCGGATCGTCTTGAGTGAGGATATCGGTGGAAGTAGGTGAAAGCACGAATGACTACAAGAAATGTGATCAGCCATGTCACAACCTGTGTAAAAGGATAAGGATGTATCTGGGTTTCAAAAATTAGAAGGAGGGAGGCTCCACTATCGTGTAATACTAAAGTTTGATTAGAATTTTAAAAATTCATAAGTTAAAAAAGAAATGATATTTGATAAGAAGTTTTTGGGGTCTTTTTGGTGAAAGTACAGGGTGAAAGTGGAGACAGGAGGAAGGGGGTTGAAAGAAGAGCGGAATTGAGACCACCGGGAGAGGTTTGTATGAGGAGGACATGTATGACTAGAAATTGGGAATTTTATGAAAGCTAATGGAGGACACGGGAGGAGAAAGAAGTAGATTTAACGTGCTCGATGAGATGGAACATGACACATTTCTGTGAAACACATAAGCTCTAAAATCCTTGCCATTTTTTGGGCTAGAGATTTGGCCATTTGTATGTGAAAAAATCTAACTCATCTTGTCATTCCGCTGATTCTCTTCTTGGAAGATGATAGTGAGAGCTTTCTCTCACTTTCTCCTGGCCCATCCTCACTTTGGAAGGATGTGACTTTACCAGCAAGCTCTTCCCTTGTACTCTGCATGCAGCTGTGCCATTTTGTACTCTAGGAGTAGACCACGTAGAAGACGTGGAGAGCAGAGTTAAAATTTGATATAAGGCTTCTTAGAGAGCGGAAATATTCGAAGCATTTGAGAAAAAGCTGGCCTTTTGCTGCAGGAGCAGCCCATTTGGGCCGCTTGGCCTAGTGATGTTACAGTTACGGCTCTTTTCAAGAATACAAGACGACCTCTCCCTATCATTCACTGTCATTATGCATATGAAAGGAGATGGTTCAAGCAAGTCGTTTACATTTGAATACGGCTACGGGATGTGCGGCTATAATTCATTCTAAAAGGGAAGGTAATGTAGTTGGCTAGGAAATTCGGAGAGGAATGGGAAATCCTTGGAAGATTTCTAGAGAAGTTTGAGTTCTTTGAAATGGCGGGTAGAGGAGAGGAGAAAATTTAGGCAGATGAGCAGGAAGAGAAAGCAAAATTGTAAGAAAGTAGGGAGAGAGTGGAGAACCGCTAGTTAATTTAGAACGGTTGAGTGTTCACTTGACTAACCATTTTGGTTAAATCTTTGTGCAGATGGCGTTTAATAAATTTTATCGCATCAATTTCAATCCCTAATTGCCCGAACATGATATTATATTTTAGGCCCTTTTGCCATTCCTGACGCCTTGCTTCTTCTGACAGGGTTTTTGCCAATATTGCGAAATTCTTGCAAGTCTAGTAGGTGAGAAGAGAAGGAAATTTTCAGGCGAAAGTATAAGTTGTAAAAAATTTGCTGGTAAAGAGAGGTGAAAGATGGGCGGGTGGAGAAAGTCGGAGAAAGGTCGCAAAATATTCTGCAAAGTATCCCGTATTTCCGAGACATGAAAAATTGTGAGGACCGCATTGCCATGCAAAATTCTTAGAAGAAATAGCATAAAGGTAGGTGGGTAGAAAGTAAAAGTTTAGAAAAAATAAAAGGACACTTGAAAAACCCGCACACGTTACAACCGGAAATTTAGTTCCCCGCCAAGCACGTAATTCCAATTTGCTCCGCGAACATTACCCAATTCCTCCATCCACAAATCTTAACACATCTCTTCCTTTTTGGGAATTCTTCCGCCTGACTCATAGAAACTCTTTCGTGCCAGCCGCTTTCTCCAACTTTCTCCATGTATTCCTCTCAAGGATATTTCTACCTTGAGGAGAAATCCTGCACTCTCCGCGTGCCCTCACTTCCGGCGGATCTGATCTTATATATTTTGTCTACGGAGAAAGCCTGGGGAGAGGATGAGGGAGGGTAAAACATTTCTCGAATTCTCCAAGGCATGAAATGCGAGCGGCTGAGAAATTGTCTTGAGGATGTAATAAAACTAAAGAAATTCAAACCTCACCGCCAACAGTCATCCCATTAGCATCAACAACCAAATCTACACTTCCAATAACTTCTCACGCTCCTCCACTCTTTCTTAATGAACACAGTCTTAATTAATTCCGTAGCAATTATACAAGAATAACTCTTAGCTTAGGCTTTTATCCCCCCATCTGAGACGATATCCGTCCTAGCGGGAGAGGCAAAGAGGAGACTCGGTGAAACTCAAGATAGGAAAGAAAACAAGGAGACTCTTTAGGACGCAGAGTACGCTTTCTCCAACTTTCATTTCCTCGTAACTTCTTGCTACCGGCTTCCGGCAATAATTTTACTCTGTCAGAGAGAGGTTTCTCGAGATTTTAATTTCAAGTGGACTTGTAAAATTTTCCAGTCACTTGCACGGAAGGAAGACAAAAAGTTGGCACAACTTAAAAGTAAATGACTGGCAGGTAAATTTCTTAGGAGAAACTCCTATCCTCCCTGCCAAATGAATATATAGAAGAATTCATTTCTTAATTAAATCATAGGATCGTATGAATTTTACTTCCAGTACTCTATAATATTTAAGACTTTTCAATTTTACCGCTGCTACGAATCTTGGTTGATGTATCCTGTCTCTGTTCAATATTCATGGAACTTTAGTGTTAGTGCTACGAGAACATCTGTAGCAGTTAAAAGGATCTTGAGGAAGCTCATCAAGCTTTGTGGCTCTTGTTCCCAGCTTTCATTCATTAAACCTTGGACAATGTTATGCAGGATAGTAAAACTAATAAAAGAGTAGGGAAAAGATTTATCCTGAAGAAGCATGTGTAACTCGTAGTTTGGTTGTTCTTGACTGAGGTAATCAGCAGAGGGATATCCGATTCTAGTATCATGTGGAGGAGAAAGTCAAAGTTTTAGTGGAGAAAGGAGAGTGACGAGAGTGTTTGTCGGCAAGTCGTACAGTAAAAGTTTAGGGGCAAACATGAGAAGAAGATAGAGTAAAAAGTTGATTCTCAGGCTGGATTTGGCCGCCTCAATTTAGTTTGTTTGGCTAACTTACTTTTGGTTGGAGCGCACATTTTCCTAGATTATCAAAAAGGCTTGCTTTCTCTCTGGACTTTCTCCGCTTCCTCAGTTTCCATCCCGCTTATGTCATATAGCTTCTTGAAGATGAGCATGCAAGAAGGTCGAGCCTGTTAGGGAAAGTTGAGAAGGAGGCGAACACAATCTCAATCTCACTTTCATATCTTTCATGGGAGACCCATCAAGGAAATTATATGATAACAGAGGCGGTTGCGGGATCGTGGAATCCCTTTTATAACAAAACGACCCTCCTTGGGAGACGGCCACAAACTATATATCGTCTTTGTACATCTAAAATAGACTCCTCCTTCAGAGGGAGCTGATGCTGGAGAAAGGCGTGATGAAAGTAGAAAAGATGCGAGAAAAAACATAGCGTTGTTCTGGTGAAAGTGGAGCAGTGAAGACACTGTAGAGAAAGTAGAGAAAGTAGAGAGTAGTAAAGAAAGCATAGATAAAGCGGAAGAGAAAGTGGATACAGAGTATGTTTTTGTTGTAGCGGTTGCTTGCCATGCAACAAATAGCTAGTTGGAAGGAATTTTGAGAGATCTATTCCAAAAAGAGCTAAAACTGAAGTCATTTCCATCAAGACGGCTATATAGAAGATGATGAGCTGAAAAGGTTGGAGAGAGTGGAAGCGTTAAGTATCCTTTTATTCATTCATAGTCGAGTTTTTGATACAGAGAAGAAGATGATCAGAGAAAGCACTCCAGTCAGCAGCTTCACATAGTTTACTCTTCGGTCCTCGACTGCCGTTTCCTCTCTGCTGAGAATACGAAACACGTTTTGCAGGCCGCTTTCTCTCGTGTTTGGGCTCCTGTGCTATGAGGAGCTTTTGTTCCAAAGAGTGCTTTTCGGTTTATTTGAGTCCATGCTAATATATGAATGCATCCAAGCTTAGAATTGCGGACGACTATGAATGAAGAGCACAAAGGGCAGTCAACAACTTTCTACTGAGTGGGTGGATGTACTGGGATTATGCAGAATCTTTCATTTCATGTGCTTTTACTCTGGGGATTAAATAGTTGTTCTTTCCAGTGGCTTCCGCTTTTTCCGTCTCTGAGGCAATCTCATCCCGCTCTTGATTCTCTGCTTTCTCCGGTCGCTACGTTTGTTCTCGCTACATTTTCCATTAAATAAAGCTTCTTTTCCCGGTTCAGAGAGGCTCTTTCTCTTAACGAAGGGCTCGAGCTACTCTCCGCTAAAATTCATAATTGCATTTCCTATCCGGATGATTCTTTTTACGGCCTTATAGCGTACTAATCAACTCATCTCGTGCCTTTCTCTCGGAGAAAGCGACACAATCTTTCCGCTACACTTGACTTCATCTTAAACTCATCAAGTTTGATTTAGCTCAGTCAACCAAGCATTAGTCCTTGCACTTTCTGCTCATCAAACAGGCCGTTTTGACACTACGCAATTTTAGCACCCCGAACTTATGTAGGCAACACTATAAGCTGCTATTTTTGAAAAAAATCCGCCAAGTAAAAGTATTGCAAGAGAAAGTGCGAGGTTACGCTGAAAATTGCATTAGCACTTCCGGCGAAAGCGAAAGCAAGGACGCAGGATTGAATTAGAATATTTTTGCTCATTTAGTTGGCTTCATGAAGAGATAAAACTTGATTGTAGCTTCAGATTTTCAAATAGCAATAATAATGAGTAAGTGAATAGAGAGAAAGGGAACCTCAAAAGATGAAGCTGGAATTTATTCAGGCGAAAGAATCTTTTCTACTCCCTGCCTCCGGGTAAATACGCCTGCTTTCTTCAAAGAAAACTGCGAGAAGAGATGATATAAAGCTTTTGATCTTCTTGAGGGCTACCTTTTGCCAACTGACTTTTTGGGCCAGATTACGTTTTCCGCAAATTGTCAATGTCATCAGTCAAAGGAGAAAGCAGGGGAGGAAGATGAGAAGAGGCAGTGAAAGTTCGTTGAAAACGAATCAGAAAAACATGTCAAAGAGACCCATGGTATTATACAGGATTCTCAGAAATGCAAGGAAAATACGTATAATGAAAGTAGAAAAATGAAAGAAAGCATCTATTTTTAGCTGGACCGAGACGAAGTCTAAGGGAAGCTTATGTAGAGCCGGGCAAATGCGAATTTATGCTTTTGGATCAACCCAAAAGTGTGCAAAAACTCTCGAAAACTTAAAAGGAAAAAGGTGTGAAAGTATAAGGAAATGTTATATTCTCATTTCCCTCTACGATCACATTTCCTGTAGCTTTCACTTTTCAAATTCCGTTTTTGCACACTTTTGGGTTGATCCAAAAGCATAAATTCGCATAAACAGGGTGATGGTGTGCCTACAAAAGGGTAAACTTTCCTCCTTTCTCATTTCGCTTTCCGTCACATTTCCTGTAGCTTTCACGTTTCAAATCCCGTTTTTGCACACTTTTGGGTTCATCCAAAAGCATAAATTCGCATAAACAGGGTGATGGTGTGCCTATAAAAGGGTTAACTTTCCTCCTTGCTCATTTCGCTTTCCGATCACATTTTCTGTAGCTTTCACGTTTCAAATTCCGTTTTTGCACACTTTTGGGTTGATCCAAAAGCATAAACTCGCATAAACAGGGTGATGGTGTGCCTATAAAAGGGTGAACTTTCCTCCTTGCTCATTTCGCTTTCCGATCACATTTCGTGTAGCTTTCACGTTTCAAATTCCGTTTTTGCACACTTTTGGGTTGATCCAAAAGCATAAATTCGCATAAACAGGGTGATGGTGTGCCTATAAAAGGGTGAACTTTCCTCCTTGCTCATTTCGCTTTCCGATCACATTTCCTGCAGCTTTCACGTTTCAAATTCCGTTTTTGCACACTTTTGGGTTGATCCAAAAGCATAAATTCGCATAAACAGGGTGATGGTGTGCCTATAAAAGGGTAATCTTTCCTCCTTGCTCATTTCGCTTTCCGATCACATTTCCTGTAGCTTTCACGTTTCAAATTCCGTTTTTGCACACTTTTGGGTTGATCCAAAAGCATAAATTCGCATAAACAGGGTGATGGTGTGCCTATAAAAGGGTAAACTTTCCTCCTTGCTCATTTCGCTTTCCGATCACATTTCCTGTAGCTTTCACGTTTTAAATTCCGTTTTTGCACACTTTTGGGTTGATCCAAAAGCTTAAATTCGCATAAACAGGGTGATGGTGTGCCTATAAAAGGGTAAACTTTCCTCCTTGCTCATTTCGCTTTCCGATCACATTTCGTGTAGCTTTCACGTTTCAAATTCCGTTTTTGCACACTTTTGGGTTGATCCAAAAGCATAAATTCGCATAAACAGGGTGATGGTGTGCCTATAAAAGGGTAAACTTTCCTCCTTGCTCATTTCGCTTTCCGATCACATTGCCTGTAGCTTTCACGTTTCAAATTCCGTTTTTGCACACTTTTGGGTTGATCCAAAAGCATAAATTCGCATAAACAGGGTGATGGTATGCCTATAAAAGGGTAAACTTTCCTCCTTGCTCATTTCGCTTTCCGATCACATTTCCTGTAGCTTTCACGTTTTAAATTCCGTTTTTGCACACTTTTGGGTTGATCCAAAAGCATAAATTCGCATAAACAGGGTGATGGTGTGCCTATAAAAGGGTGAACTTTCCTGCTTGCTCATTTCGCTTTCCGATCACATTTCCTGTAGCTTTCACGTTTTAAATTCCGTTTTTGCACACTTTTGGGTTGATCCAAAAGCTTAAATTCGCATAAACAGGGTGATGGTGTGCCTATAAAAGGGTAAACTTTCCTCCTTGCTCATTTCGCTTTCCGATCACATTTCGTGTAGCTTTCACGTTTCAAATTCCGTTTTTGCACACTTTTGGGTTGATCCAAAAGCATAAATTCGCATAAACAGGGTGATGGTGTGCCTATAAAAGGGTAAACTTTCCTCCTTGCTCATTTCGCTTTCCGATCACATTGCCTGTAGCTTTCACGTTTCAAATTCCGTTTTTGCACACTTTTGGGTTGATCCAAAAGCATAAATTCGCATAAACAGGGTGATGGTATGCCTATAAAAGGGTAAACTTTCCTCCTTGCTCATTTCGCTTTCCGATCACATTTCCTGTAGCTTTCACGTTTTAAATTCCGTTTTTGCACACTTTTGGGTTGATCCAAAAGCATAAATTCGCATAAACAGGGTGATGGTGTGCCTATAAAAGGGTAAACTTTCCTCCTTGCTCATTTCGCTTTCCGATCACATTTCCTGTAGCTTTCACGTTTCAAATTCCGTTTTTGCACACTTTTGGGTTGATCCAAAAGCATAAATTCGCATAAACAGGGTGATGGTATGCCTATAAAAGGGTAAACTTTCCTCCTTGCTCATTTCGCTTTCCGATCACATTTCCTGTAGCTTTCACGTTTCAAATTCCGTTTTTGCACACTTTTGGGTTGATCCAAAAGCATAAATTCGCATAAACAGGGTGATGGTGTGCCTATAAAAGGGTGAACTTTCCTCCTTGCTCATTTCGCTTTCCGATCACATTTCCTGTAGCTTTCACGTTTTAAATTCCGTTTTTGCACACTTTTGGGTTGATCCAAAAGCATAAATTCGCATAAACAGGGTGATGGTGTGCCTATAAAAGGGCAAACTTTCCTCCTTTCTCATTTCGCTTTCCGATCACATTTCCTGTAGCTTTCACGTTTCAAATTCCGTTTTTGCACACTTTTGGGTTGATCCAAAAGCATAAATTCGCATAAACAGGGTGATGGTGTGCCTATAAAAGGGTAAACTTTCCTCCTTGCTCATTTCCCTTTCCGATCACATTTCCTGTAGCTTTCACGTTTCAAATTCCGTTTTTGCACACTTTTGGGTTGATCCAAAAGCATAAATTCGCATAAACAGGGTGATGGTGTGCCTATAAAAGCGTAAACTTTCCTCCTTGCTCATTTCGCTTTCCGATCACATTTCCTGTAGCTTTCACGTTTCAAATTCCGTTTTTGCACACTTTTGGGTTGATCCAAAAGCATAAATTCGCATAAACAGGGTGATGGTGTGCCTATAAAAGGGTAAACTTTCCTCCTTGCTCATTTCGCTTTCCGATCACATTTCCTGTAGCTTTTACGTTTCAAATTCCGTTTTTGCACACTTTTGGGTTGATCCAAAAGCATAAATTCGCATAAACAGGGTGATGGTGTGCCTATAAAAGGGTAAACTTTCCTCCTTGCTCATTTCGCTTTCCGATCACATTTCCTGTAGCTTTCACGTTTTAAATTCCGTTTTCGCACACTTTTGGGTTGATCCAAAAGCATAAATTCGCATAAACAGGGTGATGGTGTGCCTATAAAAGGGTAAACTTTCCTCCTTTCTCATTTCCCTTTCCGATCACATTGCCTGTAGCTTTCACGTTTCAAATTCCGTTGAATTTCCATTACTCGGTCCAGCTAGTTAGTTACAGTGGTGGCTTCGCCTAATTTTTTTATATATGGTGGCATATATTTCCCTATTTTCCTCCTGATTGCTCCCGCGGATAAGAGAAATTCTAGAAATTGCTGGAAATTTAATTCTAACACAAAGTCTGGGCGTTAATATAGCAAATGATGTGCTTCAAATGATGGAATTCCCTGAAATAGTAATTATGTATTCTCTTTGAAGAAATGGGGAAATGAAAAGATTCCTACAAAGAGCTTTAACTTGCCGGCGGGTTTAAACATTCTGGATGCAATTCTGTGCCAATTTAGAAAACAAACTAAAAATTATGCCAAATGTTGCACAAAAATTACCTCAGGCTAGTAAATTGTAGATGGACAGAAGGAAGGAAATCCGGAGCGGAGAAAGCCATGAAATAAAAATGATGCAATGAATGCAACTTCAAGGTCTCATTTGGAGCATAATCGAATGCATCAAATCAGCAACTAAAGATAAGTAGCGAGGGACATCCAGTTAACAGTTAGCTGTTAAAGGCTCGGAAGTTCAAAGATGAAGCAAGGGGAGATGTTGAAATGAAGCCGGAGCCAGAGGAACAACGCTTGGAGAAATTTGCAAAACTGACCTAAAAATTACCGTGTGAAGTGGAGAGGAAAACAAAAGGATCAAAGTTGCAAAGCAGAGAAGCGAGGTAGCCAAGGACAAACCGAAAAGAAAGCAAATGAGAAAACAGTATCAACATTTTTCAAATGAAGCTTAACATGCTACAGTAACGATGCAGGAGAGTGAAAGCAAGTTGGGAAGTGGGGAGAATTGCAAGGATGATTTTTGCAATCTAGCGAATAGAAAGTAGTGTGTGCAAACAGAAAACGAACCTGAGAGAAGCAAAAGCTTTTCTAACCTTGAAGGGAAAAACAGAAGCCGGAAATTGAACGCACCGTTGAATGGCTGCCGGCTACCACCACTTGTCGGAATTTCCTACCTGGAACGTGAACCATATGCTGTGCTAAAACTCTTCTACCGCCTTCAGCAAAAGAGGAAAAGAAGCTAACGTAATATACTTCTCCACAAGGCTTTGGGTGGATCAAGCGGGAGTATTAATAACATTTGGGGAGGGAATGCCGTACAGTAGTGGCTCAGTCTGGGCGCAATCAAGTAATTAAATGAATGGGAATTGTTATTACTAGAATAAATTCTCTGTCCTGCAAACTCATGGTTTACACTACGCTACGCTCCGTCCAGCTCTGCTTTGGTTACTCTCCTGAGTTTTGTTTCTACATCCGGAAAACGCCCGGTCTCAACAAACTTTACGAGGAAAAACTTTAGCCTTGTTCTTGAGGAATATTATTCTTGGGATGGCGGTGGCAGTTGGTCACCCAATATTTATTCAATGGCCTTGAGACACGCTACAAACTCAGTTGGCGGAAGGGAGGCGAGAGACGATATGAAATCGTAAGGATACGAAATAAGATGTATACACAGAAGCCTTGGGTCAATTATTTTTATTCTCCCAAAAGCAATATTCATTAGCCATTATCTTACGGGTATTTAATATTTAATGGCTGGAGGAAAGGAGATTAAGCAAGCTGTGTGTGTGCCAAGGGTCAACTGGAAAGGAGTGTCCCATTACTAAATATTTACTTAATTGCATCACGCTTATTACATTGTTTCCGCCCCTTAAATATTTGCACGCTCCCTGATAACTTTCTCAACTTTCTCCGCCTTTCTCCTTCCCTTCCCAGGTAATAAGGGTTTTAATGGCCGCCCTGTTCGCTTTGAGATTCCTAACTGATTTACTAAGGTTATACGCACTAATTGAATCCGGTGATGATTGGGTGCTGTTGAAAGGTGAAAGTTATGAAATGGGAGAGGCATGAGAGAAAGTTTGTGCAACCATGTCCACAGCTGTAGAGGAGTAGGATGGAAACGAGTTAGTTTATTGGATTGCTAAAAATATTTGTGTGAGGATTTTTGCACAAACTTTCTCTTTGCCTTCTAAAGGTATCGTTTCAGTTCCATTTCTCCTCGACTACGAGGGAAGGATCAAAGGGAAAATACATTTAGCGAATCAAAATGATTGGAACTCATGCCAAAAACTTTAATCATAAATAAAATTTTAGTATGCCCAAGACAAGAACAGACTTTTGCAACTTTCTCTTCCTCCTCCAAGCAACCGGACTTTCTCCAAACTCTTGTGCAAATATTAATGTGAATCCACATTGTTCTGTACCTGAGCGTAAGTATAAGGA
Organism: Sminthurides aquaticus; assembly: GCA_906901655.1. Lineage (NCBI taxonomy): Eukaryota > Metazoa > Arthropoda > Collembola > Symphypleona > Sminthurididae > Sminthurides > Sminthurides aquaticus. Next base: position 4,276,000 of record CAJQTT010000005.1, on the reverse strand, counting down.
GCCAAGGAGAAAGTCCGCGACCACTGTGTCACTTCATTCTTGTTCTATGTGTTGGGTCAAGTCCCTGAGCTTTACTTGGATATTATAGCTTTATGCTCCACTGTACCTATTGACACGGAGAACGTTACTTGCTCTACCGAAGGTTCCAACTAGCTTGGGAAAATAGAGGCAGGGAAAAAACTGTGCAAATTACAGAAAGGGCTGTAGATCTGGTACAAAAGAATAACATGGAAGAATCCAGGGAAAGTAGAAATTCTTAACAGTTTGTAGAAGCCAGAAGACGGAGAAAGTATCGAGTCTTGAATAAACGAGAAAATATATAACCTGAAGATGTTTTAAGAGAATGCGGACAGGAAACGTAGTAGAAAGGAGTAAGGACAAAATGGAGAAAGCAGAGACAATCTGCTTGGAGGAAGGATGCTGTAAGAAAGTTGACCCATGGATGATTCATAACTCTAGGGATTTTCTAGATTAAAGTGGGCCATATTTTCTAGTTTATCCTTTCTTGTCGAATATCTCGATATTTTTAGTCCTCCATTGAGTTTACTTATCAAAAGAGAAAGTTACAAGAGTTTTATAGATGTTCGATATAGGAAATAGTATTTTTTTGATTTATTGGAATTGGATGACTGGATAGAGGATGGAGCTGTGGACTCCACGGAGAGAATATAACAAATATGAAGGCAACCTTAATTCTGCCAATACTTTTGGAAAAAATCTATACAGTTCTCTAGTACATATGACTTTCACTTTGTCCCTTTTATACTCCTTCTTGCAATGCAATTTACTTCCGTCTCAATTATGGGAGCTTTATTTTTATGTTTTAGCAGCTATTTATTGATACGCACACTGTATCATTCTTGATAGATTTTTGCACATTTTCATGATATCTTACATATATAGCTAAACTTGAAGCAATTTTATACAATTACGGGACATGAAAATGAAGTGTAGATTATTCGAACATACATTTATGCAACATAAAAGCACCAGTTGCGTGACAAGGTGAAAGCTTTTTATATGTAATTATTGTTAGGCAGTATTGCGGATATACTTTTAAATGCTCACTCGCGAATCCCGAGAATTTCTACATATTCCGTTCAAGGTAAAAGGATTTTTGCGAGAATATAAAGGATAAATGTGCATTAATTGCGAATGCAAATGTAGCGATTAGGTCAAATGATGGGACAGAAAAGGTTTGTTAATAATTGACTCACCTATCGAAATGAAAGGCTTGATGTGTCAGACTTTCTCCTTTCACTTTGTCATTGTGAGCTGACACCTGCCTGGATGAAAAGAGGAAAAGTGGAGCTCGTGCATAAATGTTTTACGCTACGTTTCCTTTCTACTTTCTCTCTTCGCACGATACATCAATGGAGGGAGGATATATTTTGGTGAACGCATTTAAGTATATCCTTTCATATAGATATGTAAATGCCGACATGGGTTGATTGCTCGTATCGAACGGAATTAAAGAAGGAATTTTATGAACAGAAAGCTTTTGGTAATACCTGAACCATAGAAACAAGCTCGCGAAATTCCTGAAAGTCTGGGTAAGCTATAAAAGAATAAGTAGTAAGAAATAATTCTGGGAGACAGTATTTGAAGCAGATTCCGTCTATGGAACTGATAAAAGAAAGTATTGCCGCCAGAAGTACAATATAAGCCCTTTGTAAACACATTCATAGTAAAAAGGGATCTGCTTTCACTTCTCATCTTGTTTGTCACACAAAAAGGACGTACGTGTAGACGGATGAGATCAATTATAAATTAAATCAATTTATAGAAGACTTTCTCCTCCTTTCACCGTCAAAAGGAAAAGCCTGAAGCAGATCATGAGCTTACGGCTTTCCTTTTGCTAAGAAACTGGAAGGTGATGAGGTATACAAGGAAATACGACGGGAATAAACAGATAATGGAATTTGCTTTCACCCATCCTTCCTTTCTCTTATTTTGCGCGCTTTCACTCTAGTTTACTATTTTGGGATTATTAAAATAGAGATAACCTCAGTAAGGTTCTAGAGTATAGGAAACGAGGCCATGAGCTTTTTAGTATATTCTGCGATTGAATACGGTTCTGGGAATTTTGAAAATAACGTAAAACAAATAACTTGCTCTGTTGCCTCTTCATATTTTTATTTTCCTCCCTGTAACACTCTTTGTCGCTTCCGTCCGTAATACTTCCGGAGGTTTAAAGCTAAAGAGGCAAGGAAGCTTGAAACAGAGAGATCCATATCTTAAAGAACATCCTATAGATTTCGTGAGAGGCTCGTAAGAGGAGAAAGTAAAGGTTGAGAAAGGGAAGAGAAAGCGTCAAGATGGAGAGAAGCTCATTCTTAGAAAATACAATGGAGAATGAAAGTGAAAAAGTTCTCTCTTCGTATTTCCTGATCCATAATAATTAGCTCGCGTATTGGATTTGGATTCCCGCTCGCATAATGGGTGAGCGGGATGGAGAAAGGGGAGGAGAAAGGGGAGGCAATGCAGCAGACTAAGCTGTAAGGAGAGAAAAGGCGGGTTAGTCCTGTCAGAGGCGAAGGAGAGGAGAAAGCTCGTTTTCCTATTATCCGGCCCGATCGAAATTTTCCTAGAAACCGCAAACCAAACCTTCATCTCATTTTCATTTATCCTCTTAAACTGAAAGAAAGAAAGTGAGAGAAAGCAAGGAGTGGATCAGGGATTAATGAAATACGTTGGGAGAGTTTGGCGAAAATGATATTATCGCCGATAATTCCAAGTTGGAAATTTCCTCCCGTCCTTTCTCATTTCTACCTATCACCTCCGCTTTCTTTAACGACGTTAAAGCAAAGCTCCGGAAGCGGATTAATACAGATCACCACAAAAGAAATAATTTCCCGAGCCTAACTGTATCCCACCCTTGACCACAAACCCTGGCGGTGGAACTGTAAGATATATCATTACATTTGCGCTAATTAATTCCAGGGAGTGAAAGTTTTTAGGTGTAACGGGATTAATGAAAATTTGAAATATCACATGCGATACGTTTGTATCCCTGAACTAAACCTCTGACACACAAAAAACAAATAAAGCAAGGGATGTAAATCCGTTTTGTTTTCCCTAGCTTTAATAAATAAAATGCTGGAATCATCGAAATAAAAACTAGAAACTTCTAAGAGGAACAGAGTTGCCAGTAGTTTACTTATCCAGAATATACAGCTAGTCAAGTCTGCTGAATTAGCTACATGTATGAAAAATGCTAATTTAACTTCAAGTAGTAAGAGGATCTGTATTTAATTGAGTTTATGGGAATTTTCGTGCTGATGAGAAAGGGTTGAAATTAAATTGTACGCAGGTGACGCCAGAGCATGAAAAATATTTGAAATTAAATTCCATCTACTTTCTCGAATCCTATTTCCGTTTTATCTAATATGCAATCTTATTTGCGGGTTTGGGTGAAAAGTATTTTTATATAGATTTGTCGTAATCTCCTGGCTACGCTACTTAAGTATATTCTGCTAACAGAAATAATTAATTTCCTGTTTCTTTTTCAAAGGCTTTTAAAATGTTCCCGCGCTGTGCATGTACACATTGCACTTTCTCCGTTTGTTTTTTGCTTAAGTACATGGAGAAAGTGAATTTAATCCCCACGTAAATTAATATACGTATAAGCTAAGCTTTTAGTTTTACCACCCAAGAGCTGCCTTATTTCCCGTGCAAATTGAATTTGAAACTTTCTCTTTGCCTGAATTAAGGAAAGCAGAACTTACTGAATAGGATTGATGAAATGAATAAAGAAAATCCTGTATTCTCACGTATCACCTAGTGTGGAGAGAAGGAGCTAAATCTAGAATAGCTGAAATCACGTCTAGGATCGAACGTGATTTCAAATCCAAACACCTACTTATCCAAGTAGGTTTTGTGAAGTACTCCTCCTCTCATAGAACCAGGACGCGAATCTAATTCAGTATAGAATTTGAAACTTTTAATTTGAAAAAGAATCTAAAGAATTTCAATAGACTGGCTTCTATTGTGTATAATTGCGTACACGTAGATGAATTCACGTACGAGACGATACTTGAGAGACAAAATAAAGGGAATAGTTAAGTCCCCCAGATTTTGTCCTCCTGTGTAGTAGCTATAGAAATGTGTCGTATGCACATAAAGTACTACTGCATCAATATTACAGGAGTAGGTGACTTGAGGAATGATGGTATGTAAATTTATCCGCTCTGTTAAATCCAACTTACGTGAAGCTACACTCTTTGAACAAATTCAATTGATTCATGCGTAGTAATTCTGGAATTGTAATGGACTTTCTCCTGACTTTCACTCTACCTCTGCTCTTCGTTCATGTAATGCTGCTAATGCAATACTAGTAATGCAAGCATGTAGATTTCAAGTATGCACGGAAGACAAAGAGAGCAAACTGAATTGTTCGTTTCGAGATCATGCAGGGGCAGGGGGAGCGGGTAGCATAAGATACAGTAAGGACTGGGGAGATTTTAGGTTTATAAAGTTGGCGGGAGTTGTTCCACCATAAATCGGATTAATTCAATAGATTTTGGGGACACGTCCAAGAGCTTTATTTAATCTGCGATTGGAGACAAAATCCTAGGGTTTTGTGGCAAAGGCCAAAAAGACCGCACATGCTATGGCCAGGAAGACTTATTGGGACTTAAGAGAAGTTGAAATAAAATTAAACACAGGGCAATATACCTTTACTCCAATACGTGGTCTTAAAGCTGACACGGGATAGGCAGATTATATTTGATTTATTGGGTTTAATCAAAGTGGGAATTCCAAAGTGCACACATGCTCATATTAAGTGGGAATTTTTGTGTAACCGGTTCAGTTGAGAAATTAATGAGAATTTGTGGTTTGAAAATGTGGGTTAATTGCGCAAAAAGAAGCGGTCGATTGATTTGGAGTAATTTCAATTAAATGTTTTGCAAGTACATGAAGTAGAGACAAAATGCTTACCGATAAGGGTCAAAGAGAATTTAGCAATATATAATCGAAAATGAATTTTTTGAATTAAAACTGCAAAAAACTAAGACTACGTGCTATTTAATGTTTGTAAAGGAATTGGCAATACGAAGGAAATACACAGCAGAGGGCGCTACCACAATCGCAAATCTCGGAAAAATTGCAACTTACTCCTGCTTGCGGCGATAGCATACTGCTTGACCTGCTTCACCAAGTACGCTATCTGGTGTTGCTTCTTGGAACTTGGTTGACCCAAATCCTGAGCTCTATAATCGGATTAAAGATCAAAAAGATAAGGCTCGAGAAAGAAAGCTTTACAGGTATTCTTAGGCCTAAGATGCACTTTGAAAAATCCTAAATGGCTTATCAGAGAGAAAACTTATTGTGACCTTCTTAAATTTATGGTCAAAGGGAATCTGAAAATCTCGCCAAACTCCTGGTAACATATAACTTTCACCAGAGAAAGTTTGGCACAAAATAAAGCGAAGCGCCCTCTTTGAAAAATCCCTATACCATTAGCACTAATTAATTCTGCGAAATGGCCTTAAGAAATGTGAAAAGCGTATGGATTTATTTCTTAAGAAGAGGATCATGGAAGCTGATTGGATTTGTATTATTTTCAGGTGGAGATGCTGGAGATTGCGGGACTTGATGCTGTTATTAGTGCCGTCATTAGAGGAAGCGGTGAAGCCTTGTCCAGACTTTGAATGGTGGTTGATGTCCAGGGGACGAACATTTAGCTTTGGCATCGCTTTTAATTTGCGAGGATTTTCGGATGTGTCCCATCTCCTTTCTTCCGAGGACAAAGATTGGAGAGTGGTTTCTTGGGGCGGAATCCCCTCTTCTCGTCTATATTGACGCTCATTTGTGTGGACAAGTATAAGGGAAAGGCCGGGCTAATACAATTAGGAGAAGAGCGATCAGGTTGGGAGAAGACGAAATACTCTGTACGTGAGAGATTACTGTTCCCTCCTTCGATCACCCCCAAGTTGTGACGGACGGACGTAATAGAAGTCTACTGGACGGTCTCCCCCATGATCCTGAGTTAACAAAAGCTCGAGAAGCTAGCAGATATCAGAGAATCAGGGAAAGGACCTGCCGCTGTCCTACGGTGGCATAAGACTTGGAAGACTAAGCCATGGATTTGGCAAAGAATATTGTGAGTGGAGGGGGTAGAGGAGGGTTCGGAGTGAAAAGTTGTCCGATCCTCCTCCTTCTAGCCCTTGTCGTGAGTGGAAACAAAGGAAGTGAAATTAGAGACTTGAATGGCCGGAGTCAATCCAACGGACATGCTGCACCCTTAGCTCTAACAGCCTCTTCCTTGTCCTCGGCTGCATCCCCCTCTTCCCTCCATCCGCAGATTCAATCACACGGAAATGTTACCGTGCTCGTGGGTCAACGAGGAGAACTTAAATGTCTAGTCACGAACTTGGGCAACTACTCGGTAAGTTATCTTTTACGTTAATTTTACAAAATTGACTCTAACCGCAGGAGCTCATATTCTACCATAGCTCCGCCAGTTCCAGTCTACGGCGAAGCCTTCCAAGGCGCGTACTTTCTCCTAAACTGCATCGAATATATTTGCTTCCGTCCATACTTTCTCCAAGCTTGAATTTCTAGACTTTAACGACATGGACGTCGGCAGGGATATTTCTTTACCTGAAGCAGCTCTTCCTTCAGCACGGTTTCTCTGCCTTGATCCAGGAATCAGAGGAAAGTGTAATGTGATCTCTCTCGCTTTCTCTTGACTTTCTCCTAGGTGGATGTATGGAAAATGAAGCTGTTCCCAGCCAGTCATCTAAGCCCGGTATATTTACCGCAAAAGCTTGGTTTTAAGGGGCTCGCATAGCTTGATTTCACGACCTTCGGAATGGTTTATCAAAGCAATTTATTTTAGGGAGATAGAACTCTCTACGCCACCAGGGCTGCCGCCATGACCAAAGGCAGTCATAAGACCTAAATTCATAGTCGGCGGGAGAGAATAGAGAAAATAGAGTGCGGCTGTGGTGGAGGAGAGTGGATAGAGAAGCGGCGGTTGGTGAAAGGAGAGTGAAAGTAAAGAGAGAAACGTAATGTATTACTTAGCTAGTCTCTGAATTTCTTGATTTCTTAGGATTTAAAAGGCAATCAATATGCAGTGCACATTTGAAAAGACACTGATTCTGTTAGAGTTTGGAAACGCAGATCCAATTCTGAGGGGACGGAGAAAATGCGAAATTCCTGGAGAAAGGTGACGGAGCATGGTAGTGAAAGTATATGGTGGAAGTAGAGAATTGGAATTCATGCAGGATATTCTTTAGAAAGGAGTGAATTTCTGAGAAGTCTAAAGACATTTTATACTTACCACAGCTCTCGTCTATGCTCTTCTATACTTAGTCATCTTGGAAGGGAATGGAAGAGATACTGGAAGAAAGGAGAAAGCATTCAGAATTTGAATTCATAATTTGTGTGCGGTGACAGGAGAAGATGTCCTTGCTGGAGTTTAATATTCAGAATCCGTTGCCCAGATCAAGAGAAATCTTTCCCGCTTGATTGAATTTGAATTCAACTGGATACCTATTCCGTACCTGGAGTAAATCAGGAAGCTGAAGTTGCGGTGGAGACCTGCTCTAGTTGGAGACCTGCTCTGCTTGCATTGGAAGCTCTTAAGCAAACACGCCATCTACCACTGTCCTCGTCCATATCAATGTCGTTTGAACCAAATATATCTTATAGAAATTGAACAGGGTTGGTTCTGGGCAGATGACCATGGCTTCCAAGTTGTGGATTATAGAGGAACTAGACCAAATCAAAGATAGAAATCTGGAAATATAGTTTGAGATGGGTGTTCAGTCTCCGTGGAGAAAGTCGCAGTCTATGCAGTTGTATAAGAAAGAAGGGATTTCGTGGCTCAATCATGAGGAAATTCATTTGTCTGAATCATCATCAACGTCACATCAGTCATGTGAACTATAAGAGTGAAAGAGTGATTGGTAAAACGTATCAATGATCATTCAGCCTTGAAGACTGGGAAGAAATTTGAAATTTTTTCGAGTATCCGCCACAAACAGCGCAGCAGCACGATCTACGAGGCTGCATAACAGTTATCTCCGGATGGACTCTAAATATTTCGGCCCAGCTCGACAGAAACATCAATAAAAGCAGCATCTATTGAAATATACTATTTCTATGAATGTATGTATTTCATTTCTTCATTTCTGGAGAAAGTTTCAAAAGGGATGGAAAGCATACGATTGAGAAAAAGTCAGCAGTATTTCCTGCGGTTCTTGCTTCCGGTTCATGTTTTCTGCCCTCGTAGCTTGATATCGTTATCGTTTTCTTCAAGTCTGCTCATACTCACTCTTACTTTCTCCGACTTTCTCCAAACTGTTGGGTGGTACTATTTTCTCAGGGCTGTATTCATTCCAAGTAATAAGATCAATGAGTGGAAATACGGAGAAAGCTGAGCTAAAAATATTCTGCAGTATTTTGTGAACGTGATGTGGACGTTAAATTCCAAAATACATTAACATCAAACGATGGCTCTAGAAAATAAATACTAAATAGCCGCATATAACTAAGTTACATTAAAAGGACGTATCGGCTATACATACACTTATTTATATGTATACTTTCCGGTTTTAAAACTCTTTTCCTTGACGTAAACATGCATGGAGTGAATTACTGCATGTTTCTTTAGCAGTAATTTCCTTTTCAAATTTTTCTCTCCCCGCCAAAAAGATTGCAACGCTAAGATAGCTTGTGTGGACAAGTGTCCCGGAGAAAGTAACTATAAATTGGTAGTTTATCAAATAAGAGAAGCTTCTCAAGCAGGAGGAGAAGACTCCCGGTAAAATATTATATAAAAACGGGAAATATCGTCGGGAAGAAAAAATGATAAAGATGTGAGAGTAAAGATGAGGAAGATTTTGTATATTTTTTTACGGAGAGAAATTATAATATTATTTTCTGTTTTCTCTTCTTGTTCGCATGAATGATTTTATCTAAAAAATCCTACGGGCTAGGAGGACCAGGAAGACCAGAATCGTGGAAACAACCCTGTATCCGGGTAATTATGATTTTCCGGAACCAAAAACTTGCTCTATACTGCTACTGCTGTGTGGAGCCAAAATGATTAAAACCGTTGGGCGAAGATGAGGAATCGTTTGCACTACCCGGTCACGTACAAAGGCAAAACAAGAAGAAAGTGGAGAAAGTATAGCAGAGAAAGGAAGATTCGAACTTGTACGACAAGCTTGTTCTGAATCCCTAATACGAGTATCCAAAAGAGTGAAGGTTATTAAGATAATAGAGTTAAATAGTGAGAGAAAATGCTGAAAAGTGGAAGGTCAACACATATAAGTAGGAAATGGATGGTGAAAGTGTGCTTTCTCTGAAATTCAAGGTTGTGATGCCAAACTAAAATAAATATAGCAAAGAGAGCAAGGCTAGGCTCTAGGCAATTTTTTTCCTCAAGATATTGATGATTTTCGAAATCAACAAGCTGTCCGTGGTTAGTGCATGTGCAAGGAATTCGTTAATGAAGAAGAAGCTAGAATGGTGGAAGGAATTGATGTTGGAGAAGAGTCAGTTTTTTGCCTCTTTCAGACGGCACAAGAAACATACATGAGGCTGCTTGACGGTTCAAGAAATGGGAAAGTGCTCTTGTCCTCTATTAATTGGATTAAGAGGGGATGTTCTCAATTTGAGAAGACTTGACGTGCTGAAAAGAAAGAGAAATTGTCGTGGAAAGGGCAAGTGGCCTATGCTCCCGGGAATGTTAAAATTCCTTGCACTACTCACTTACATCCTGTCAACCCCTTAGAGGATGACTTCAAGTTTCAAGGACACGAGAGAAAGCGAGGGTCTAATATGGTTAAAAACCCTTAGAAAAACAGTGGACAACAAGGGCATTTGCTATGGAATGGAATGGAAAGAGGACAGAAATGATGGAGTACATGCATGAAGGCTTAGCTGGAAAGGGTTAAACGGAGGATGAGAACGGAGAAAGTTGGTGAAAGTGGAGTATTTAAAAAACGAGAAAAATCCAGTGGGCCAAGGGCGTGTTTTGGAGTTGGTTTGAATGTTTTGAAATTTTTGGGTCCGGAACAAAGTACCATTTCGGGAAGGTTGTCATGCTGGGTTAAGATTGTAAGATAAATTTATGATAGGGTAAAAGGATAGAAGAAAGAAGAGGAAGCGGGAGCGTGTCCAGGAACACATAGTAGATAAGCGCCAAGTCCGTTGGCCGGTGAAAGGTTGAGGTTCTCTGGAGAAATATATGCGGGTCCCAGTAGAGTGGCTGGCTAAGGTAGAGAAAGTAGAGTGAAAGCAAACTAAAAGCGACCCCCGCGTAAGGGCCAGTGCAAATGTGCTCTCGTTCCCTCCGTCCCTCTTGTTTGGGATTTCTTGGAGAGCCTCCAGCTGTCCGGCTTTTGAGATGGGTAAAAATATTTTGTTAGAATTTTCTCTCTCTGACTTGCTAAAAATTGATAAAGGACAAAGATAAGGATTTTAGGAACGGCGGGAGCCGCCAAACTATAGCCCCGCAGCAACCAGCTCTTACCATCATGCAGGCACTTCTGGAGTAAAAGGAAAAGTAGATGAAATGGGAAATTACTTGGGTCATTAGCTATGGTTTGGATTGAAGCCAAAAACACACTAGCGTCTCCTTTAATCTTTCATTGTATGAAGGATCCTGGATGGCAGCCTCCTTATCCGACTTTCTCCTCCATCCTTCCGTGCATCTGTTCAAAGACGAATGGAGATGTACGTATGTGTAACCGCTAAACCAGTCATTTCCTAACCAAAGAACCAAAAAGCAGAACGCGTTCCTTTTACAATATTCTCAGAGATTTAGCTCATGCTCGAAGGAGAGAAAACCTGGCGAGGATCCCTTTTGGTTCAGGATGGAACAAAATATACCAAAAGACAGTGAGCGGTATGCTACATTTTTTTTTAACCGCCAAGATTTTAGCTAAAATCGAAGTTTAACGCAGAGACTCTTACCCGATTTTTCCTCTGGAGATGAATGTTCCAGCTTCTAGAAATAATTTAAAGAAGGTTTCAAAATCAAAAAAGATCGGGGATGAGAAATAGATTTAGTTCATGAATTTATGAGTTAAGGTTCCAGGAATCCACTGACATTTATCCGGTTAATAAAACTTGCAGCAGGTATGCACCTTTAATCTTTGATACAAGCGCCAATCAATTTATGTCAGTTAGAGCAATTGATGTTTTGAAATGTCGTAAATCGACTTTTGACCTATTCTACAGGGTGGTTTTGTGTGTAGGTTATTTTAGGAGATAATCGAATATAGTTTTTGGGAATCGCTTGTTTTAAAGGCGGTTTACGGTTACCAGGGGCGACATAACGAATATTTTCCCAATTGATAGAATAACTATAATCACCAATAATCATTTCTCAGACAGAAAGAGAAAAAATTTAACTTACAACGACTAAGATATCAAACACAGATAAGGTATAGCTGCTGAAAGCAAGTTAAGCTTGATGTTGAAAGGAAACCTTGTAGACTATTTTATTTTCTTGGGTCTAAACAATAATTCTCCTCTGTTGGATATTTTACGCATGACAGGAACTATGTCAAAGAATCCCCTGGGGCTGAATGCATGGTTTTGAAATGTGTTTCCCAAGTTTTACAATTTGGAAACGATACACATTGTTTTCTATTTACTTTCTCTGCGTGAGCTCCTCAACTTATTTAGTCCGTGTACTTTTTTACTTTCTCTCCATATTGTAACTCATGTTGAAACTTTTCAGTGTTCAGTATGTGTGTGTGTGTCTTTGCATATGTGTGCTGTAGTTTACCTCCAGATTGGTTTCAAATACATTCTGTGCTACTGCATGGAGAGTTCCATGCATCGGAAATGAGGAACAGGAAACCTACTGACTGATGGAGAAAGTTAGAGGAATCAAAGCTTTCTCTTTTGGTTTCATTCAATGTAATTTAGACTTGTGGAAATACTTTGAACTCTTTGCACTGAATGGTAATGCCAATTGACTCAATGACAAGTTGATGAATATCAATATCAGTTCGATTCCCGTGGGGTATGGTGATTACTTAATGCTTTCACTCACACTCGAGTCAATTAGCTAGACTTTCATCAATTTACAGGCTAGGATCCAGACATTCTCTGTAGTCTGAAACACCGCCAGGCATGAATACTGGTTCCCGGCTAATGATTTCCATGATATCTGTTGCATGCACAGGTCCTACCCGGACGTAGTGATGCCCTGAAGAATATACGCGAGGGTAGCTACTAATTATGGTTAGATAGAATTAGGCCAGGTAAGGTTCAACACACAAGGTAGTTAGTTCAGGTGGTAATTCAAACACAGTTTAATTAAAACTCAAAAGTTCTCTCTCCTCAATCAATTAATCCCAATCACAAACCACATAAAATTCCCTTCTTTGTCTCAACAATTACACAGCTCTCTAGCAACGTCTGCCTCTCTCCAGCTCTCACAGCGTACACACCGATGAACGTAATAATTCTCTAGCTCGGTAATTCTCCAATACCCGGCAACATGTTCACACAAAGAACTCAAGAGGACCATGCCGTTCTCTTGTACAAAATTACGTTTTTCAACAATATAGATTCATCCTACGCGCTGGAACCAACAATGTACCAAACTCTCGCGCAAGAAATAGCTTCTAGCTTTACTCCTACATTAGCGTAAACTCCTGAGCCATTCCAGTGCTCGCGACATTCTCCCACCTCAATTATACTCTATAATTGACCTTAAGCTAGCGAAACTGGAATAGAATTTATCATACAATTCAAAATAAGATTTTCCATACAAACATTTTACCACCTTGTCAAAACTCTTGCCTCAGCATTCGCTCTAGTCACAGGGGAAACCCAGTGGGACAAAACCCTGTGAGAGGCTTACAACTAATAGGTCAATCGCTCTGGAACTCTGACCTCACGTCCACTCCTAGTTACATGCTTCTCGTTAGCTTCTAACACTACATCATCATTCGCGACAACTTTCTCCGACTCTCCCTGCAAAGCAACTCCTTCTTTCTCTTCAATCACCGATGCTCCAAGCTCAAATGGGACAAGTCGCTGTAGTGGTCGAAGAGTTTCTCCATGTCGCGTCTTTACTTTCACCAGTCGACAAACACCATCTCGTCCAGGATACTTCTGGATGACACGAGCCATGGGCCAATCCAACCGCTTGGTATTGTCCGAACTGATGAGCACTACATCTCCGACGTTGAGTTCTCCTTTCTTCACCTTCTTTGAATGGTGGATGAGCTTGGCTAAGTATTCACTCCGGAAGCGTCGTCGAAGAGCCTCCTTCAATGTCTGTCGATACCGAAATCTCCTTTGCATCCGATTCTTCTCTATCTCGTCCAGGTCTGGAACGTTCATCTCGACTACATCCTGCATAAACATAGCAGGCGTTAGAGCAATTAAATCATGGGAGTCCTCTGTCATAACAGTCAAAGGTCGTGAATTGATGATAGCTTCGATTTCACAAAGCAAAGTCCCCATCTCCTCTCGATTCAAACTAGCTTTTCCAAGGGTTTTCTTCATCATCTGCTTCACGATCCCTACAAGACGTTCCCACCAGCCTCCCCACCAGGCTGCAGTAGCAGGGTTGAATTTCCAGATTATCTTGTTCAGTCCCGTTTCCGCTTCAATCCTGCACCAGTCCAACTCACACATTAAATTATTACACCCAATAAAATTCGTGCCCCTGTCGCTCCACATTATCTTCGGCCTTCCCCTGCGCGCAATAAACCTCTTAAATGCTTGAATAAAAGCTTCGGTACTAAGCGATAGTACCAACTCCAAGTGCACTGCTCTATAAACAGCGCAGGTAAAAATAGCAAACCACGCTTTTGACCCATCTCTCAAAACCAGATACCCCCCGTAGTCCACTCCAGTAGTCTCGAAAACTTTGGCATCTGAAACCCTCTCCTTGGGTAGTGGTCCAATCTCACACTGCAGTGGCTGCATAGCATATCGTTTGCATCTTTTGCAATTTCGGATCACCCTCGAAACTGCTTTTTTTCCACTGGGAATCCACACTTGCTCCCTCAGCTTCGATAACACAATATTAGCTCCAGCGTGATGATTCTCCAGATGGATGGCTAGAATCAATTGCGCAACTACGGGATGTTTCTTAGGGAGGTAAACGGGATTGAGAAAGTTTGCATCGTCTTCCCTCATTGTGATACGGGTCTTCACACACCACAATTCTCCGACTCGATGCAATTCAATTCCTGTAGTGTCCTCTGACACTCCCGACTCACTCTGAGCTAATTTCCATACCCGTTTCTCAGCCTGCATTAGCTCCTCCACGCTCAGTTCTCCGCGCCTCAGCATTCCTATCTTCCATCTCAAAAGCCAAGCCACGACCCGGATGTTGCGTCGATAGCTATTGCTTGGGAGAAACCAGGAAGTCACAATAGTTGATAAAAGAGCAACTACAGTTTTCTTTTTCTCTTCGCTCACTTTAACTTCATCAACTGGAATCTGTTCGCCTGGCCACATTTTCTCTTCCTCAAAGAGCCATTGTGGTCCCTCCCACCATTTAGACGCAATAAACTGCAAAGATGAACAACCGCGTGACGGCAGGTCTGCGGGGTTGAGCGTTCCCGGAACATGTCTCCATTCGTGTACATCACTGAGTTTTCGGATCTCCTGTACTCGATTATTGACAAAAGTCCCCCACATTTCGTACCGTCGAATCCAGGTGAGTGCAGTCATTGAGTATGTCCAAAAAATCATAGGCCATTCCACTTCCAAGGCTTTCTTCACTGCATGCCCGAGTCTTGCTCCAATCAGGCAGCCTAAAAGTTCAAGTCTGGGTATCGTGGCTTTCGCTGGTGAAAGTCGAGACTTTGCTTGAACTAATCTAACTGTAACTCCACAGTCAGATTTCACTCTCACAAAAACAGCAGCAGCGTAAGCCTCCTGGCTTGCGTCTGTAAAAACGTGAAGTGACCACTCTCCTTCGCTGGGGTTCACTACAGCAAATCTTCTCGGTACTTCAAACTCCAGCAATTTCTCCAGATCCGTGCACCACTTCCGAAATTTCTTCTCAACCTGCGGCGGTACTGGTTCATCCCATCCTAACTTGATCACACATGCTTCACGCAAGCAGAATTTAGGAAGTAGAGTAATAGGAGCCAAGAATCCAAGAGGATCAAAAAGTGCATGTCCTGCTGATAAAATGCTTCGCTTTGTAACTTTCTTCGGCATTGTCACTTTCACCACCGCCGGTGCCAATGTGTCTCTTCCTTTACTCCACCGAACTCCAAGTACCGATGAAATTTCTTCTGGTTCGTGGAGACTGTCACAAGTTTTCTCCCACACTCTCAAATCCATTCCAGCATCCGCCATCAGTTTCACTGCTGCATTCTGAAATTGCTGAAACTCGTCATCATTGTCCAATGAAACTACCAAGTTATCCACATAAAAACCTTTCATCATCTTTGCCGCAGTTTCTTCCTGTCTTCCTTGTACGTCTTTCAGATGATGCTCGAGAACAGCTGCTAGCTGAAATGGGCTACAATTCAAACCAAACACTACCCTCCGATGACGATAAATTTTCACTATTTCTTCGTCTTTCTCCCACCAGAGGAAGCGTAAATATTCGCGGTCTTCCGCTGCCACAGAGATTTGTAGGAACGCTTTTCGGATATCCGCAGTTACTCCCACCTTTCTCATCCTGAATCTGAGAAGGATATCAGGAATCAGCTCCAGTTGGTTAGGACCCTTTGCTAAACAATCGTTGAGACTGTATCCCTTCCCCAATCGACAAGATGCATCAAACACAGGCCGGACTTTTGTTGTAGTAGACTCCTCTTTGATGACGGCTCTGTGTGGCAAGTAGTGGCACTGCGTTGATGTTGGATCTGTGTCATCAACCACTTCAATAATTCCCTCGACCAGCCACTCGTTGAATACTGCTTCATATGCTCCCCATTGTCCAGTAGCTTTTAATTTCTTCGAAGCTGAGACCAGCCTCTTCAGCGCTTGCTGCCAGTTATTGACGACATTGGATGTTGATGCAGTCCAAGGAAGATTCACCTCGTATCTTCCTTCCTGGTTTCTTCTCAGAGTCTGGAGAAAGTGGCTCTTTATATCTTCTTCCAGATCCCTCTTACTCTTGGTCTGAATGGGATCCTTGATGCCGATTAAATCCAGGTCCCATAGTTGGCTGATAGTGATCCCATTCATCATGGATACTGTAACTTTTTCTGCTTCCCTGAGGTCGTCACTTTCTCCGCTTAGGACATATCCCAACTTTGTCCCGATAGCTGTTAAACCAGAGCTGAGTTGATACACTTTCCCAGTCAACAGACGCCCATACACATCATTAGCTAGTAAGAGTTCAATCTCTTCTGCTCCATCAGACTCGTCAAATTGTAGAGTGATCCCGTTGAATTCCTTCGGCAACTCCGATTTTCGCACTGTTGGCACTTCGGTCACAATTTTCTCCTCGTCGATTAAGTTGAGCTCTAATCCAAATTCACCACTCAGACTCTCTACAGTAATTCGGTGTACACTGTGGTCCACAAATTTAGTCTCCACTCCAGAATACAGTGAATGACCCATCATTACTAAATGTTGCACTGGTAATTTCAGCTCTACAGCAGTCTTCCTTAAAATTGCGGATTTCTGTGACCCCGGATCGAGTACAGCTCTCAGTACTTTTGATTCCTTCGGTCCACACACTCTGACTCGTACTGTCTGGAGTGGAACAGTTCTTAGACATTCAGTACGTTCATATGACAAGCAATTAGTAATTGTTCGAACTACCGTCTCCTTGGCTCTAGGTTTCGAAGTTGTGGGTTGAGAAACATCCGTCTTGTTCCTTTCTCCCGTTCCAGAACACATTACTACGTAATGGTTGCCCTTGCAGACCTGACACAATGCTCTTATACGACACTGGGAGGCCCGATGATTCTTCCGAAAACACTTGAAGCATCCTCCAGCAACCCTCAGTCGATCTCGTCTTTCCTTGAAAGGCATCTGAAGAGCTTCAACACAATCTTTGCTTGGATGTGACTTCCTGCAAAATATGCAATCATCATCTCCCTTGGTCCTCTTAGCTGTATACTTTACCACTCTTGCTCCAGCCGCAAGTCCTGCTGCCGTTGGTATTGGCTCATCATTATAATCACCGTACTGGACTCCTGGTGCTGGGTACTCTACCCACTCCACCTTTCGCTTCCGTCCATGTCCCGATGATTTGACACTAGCTATTGTAGCAATATCCTCCTCCCGCTGGGTCTCGTCCTTTAAGAATCGCATCAAAAGCTCGAGCTTCACCGTTTCTTCTCCTTTTTCAGCCGCTTCTCTTTGGTATTTCTCCAATACCTTCTTCCAGGATCGCAAAACCTTTTCGGGAAGAGCTGCCTCTATGGTTGGGTACAGAATCTCACAATCATTCTTTTTCCTTCTCCCCATCGATTCCAGCGAATGTAGCTTTCCTTCCAGTGTGTCATAAAGCTGGGTCAAAGGTAGCTTCTCTTTCCTGGATACGAGCTGGACAATTTCTCTCAACAGCAATTCCGTGATGGCTTCTTCGTTTCCACATCTTTGCTTGAGAGCCAGGATCGCCTTCTCGTAATTCTCGTCTGTGCACTGATAGATTCCGACTACATCTGAAGCTCGGGTCCCCTTTTCAATACTCTGCTGGAGATAGCGGAATTTCTGCGCGCCCGTCAATGAGGTCGACTCGTGTACAGTCTTATATTCTGCCCACCACCCAAGCCAATCTTCCAGCTTCCCGCTGTACTGCCGTATCTCGAGCTTGGGCAGCTTCAATGGCACTTTTCCAAGGTCTGACCTCCCGTTATTCATCGCTATAGTCTCCCCGATTTGATCTCGAAGGACCGCCCCGTTCATCTCACGAACGTCGTAGTCGACACGGTTTATTCGGTCCTGATAGGCACCGATCCCCTCAAACTCCATGTCGACTTCCGGTACAGGCGCCTCCTGATCCATTAGAGTATTGATGATGACATCGTCAATCCCCTTCAGAGTAGCGCCCAATCCTTTCAACCTCTGCATCATCACATTGATCCCGTTGAGATCAATGGGTCTCAGGTCAAGTGCAGCACGAATTTCCCGACCCAAATTATCCACCTGCCTTCTCAAGGCAGTTTGCCGAAATCTTGATCTTCTCAGATCCACCGGCTCTTGATTTTCTTCTCGTCCTCCTCCAGGACCTGCTTCAGCCGCCGCAGCTTCCGGCCTTCTCCGACCTCCTCGACCTCGTCTTGGTCTTTCCTCCATTGCCACCAACACCTGACCTGACACAACACAATCACTCACAAATTCACTACACCTCGCGTCCTGTCACGGTCGCCAAAAATGTTGCATGCACAGGTCCTACCCGGACGTAGTGATGCCCTGAAGAATATACGCGAGGGTAGCTACTAATTATGGTTAGATAGAATTAGGCCAGGTAAGGTTCAACACACAAGGTAGTTAGTTCAGGTGGTAATTCAAACACAGTTTAATTAAAACTCAAAAGTTCTCTCTCCTCAATCAATTAATCCCAATCACAAACCACATAAAATTCCCTTCTTTGTCTCAACAATTACACAGCTCTCTAGCAACGTCTGCCTCTCTCCAGCTCTCACAGCGTACACACCGATGAACGTAATAATTCTCTAGCTCGGTAATTCTCCAATACCCGGCAACATGTTCACACAAAGAACTCAAGAGGACCATGCCGTTCTCTTGTACAAAATTACGTTTTTCAACAATATAGATTCATCCTACGCGCTGGAACCAACAATGTACCAAACTCTCGCGCAAGAAATAGCTTCTAGCTTTACTCCTACATTAGCGTAAACTCCTGAGCCATTCCAGTGCTCGCGACAATATCCGAGAAATTTATTACAGGATACATAGAAAGACCCATGCCAGAAGGCTTGGAATAACTGGGAAAGGAAAACTCTTGACTTTCACTCAGATGCTTTCTCAATTATTTTGCTACTAGACAAAGTAAAAGTTGGATAGATGACGGAATATTCAAAACTATGAGGAGAATATTGAAACTAATTTCAACTTCTAGGAAATTAATACAGAGTCAGCAATTATTTCATCAACACGAAATACTATTGATGATATCATCTAGTTTCAATAACAAAGATACAGAATGTCCACAATTTGAAATGTATTCGTAGAAATGAGATGATTTACAAGGTTCTGTGCTGAAAAGATGGAGTCTTTCATGTTTACTGTGTACCACTGTGCCGTGGAAATTGTTTGAGACTTTCACCACGAGTGAAAGCATAGGGTCTTGGGTAGACCGGCTTTTGGAAGATTTAGCAAGAGAGTATGAGGCGATATATTCCCTGTAATCCTCAAGAGTCCTCGGAGTAAAAATTTGATTGGATTTTTTCTCTCAGAGTGGGGTATAGTCTGTATGTTAGATAATTCTGCGGCTGGTAATAATAGGAGAAAGATTGATCAATTTTATGGAGAAAGGTTGATGGATTCCGGGATTAGGCCCGGCTCCCTTGGATCTTCTATTCACTGATGATGAGAGGAGATGGCTATGCAGATGGTTGAATGGATTTAGTAATCGTTTAATGAATGCAGCGGGGAAGGACGAAATGGGAACCTGCTACTAGGTTGACAGGGAAAGTAAAAGGAGCTGTGATGGAAGACAGTATTAGTGGAGGAGGAGTAGAAGAAAAGGAGAATGAGGAGGATGGGAGGGAGAAAGGGGAAAGAAAGTAGAAAAGAGCGCCGTCAGAGGAGGATGATACGGGGATCTTGTAACATCTATTGAAAATGTTTTTGACGTCATTCAATCATTCATCTATTCTTCTTTTATCTTTGTGCGGTGAAAGTAAGAAAGGGTTGCATAATTTGTATGCTTAAGCTTGCGGATTCTTGGAGTCCTTGTTGAATATGCAGCTGGCTGCTTTCACTTTCTGGACGTGTAGCTCTGTCGCCAGACTTGCTACCCAGTATGGGATGGGGTCGAGTAGAAGTGAAAGCCGGATATAATGGGTTGACGGGGTTTCTTATCGAAATATTGCCACACTCTCAACTGGATGTTTCATCACTTTTTCCGCTCTTCTTGAATCCCCTATTACTACACAGTGTCTCTTCAAGTTTCCGAAATACAAGGACGTTTTCAAAATCTCACGACCATACGTCGGGAAGAATAGGAGAAAGCTGAGGATGGAGAAAGTGGAGAAGGAGGAGGGAGGAAGAGAAATCTGGTATTCTCAGCCAGGGATTCTTTCATCCGGATGAAAGAAGGGCGGCGTTGTTAAGCGTGCATTGGTGGACCTGCTAGGAAAAGGAGCTGTTGAAAGTAGGAGAAAGTTATGAGAAGAACGCTGCTGCTGACTGCTACCCTATAGTAAGAATTCCCTGGAAGGAGGAAATAGGTTAGGATATTCATCTATTTCTTGAAGCTTTCCTCAAAAGCTCGTCCCTCATGAATGCGATAATCCATCACTGTCAACATGCTTCGCTGACATTATCTTCTGGCAGGGAAGGAGAAGAGGCGGGTATATTGCATAGCCTCTTCATGGATAATGACCTGTCACCCAACTGCCCTCCCTTCCACCACTCATCTCTTTTCCCGCCCCATTGTTTCACCTTCACCCATTATGTATTATCATATTCTTTAATCCCGAGTAATCAATCCTCCCCTATCAATGCCCCACACTCTGGGAAGAGCTAATCAAACAACGTGTTAAGTGGCTCACAACAAACACTATCTACAATCTACGCAAAAACCTCAAGCATCCACCAACAGTTTACAGTCTACACGTGTACATGTCGAAAAAGCCCTCATTTAGTGATGATGGTTTCCAGGGTTGGAGAAAGTATCGTATAAGGTTCCTGGTAGTCGTTGCCTTGATTGAGCAGAGCCCTTGATTTTCTACCAGTATTTATTCAGAAACTGCAGACGGAAAGGGCATCTGCTTCCGAGATTCAAGAACCTACGAGGCGGAGCGCGGTTGCGAGTTAAAAACAGATTGTGCTTTCACCAGTATCTGATAACCCGGCCATGGCTGCAACCTCAACTGATGCTACTAGTTTATTTTCGTCCCAGACTAAATCCATTTTCTAGCTGAACAGACACCCTCTCCTAGACCTGGTGAGTCCTGAGCGAGGAAGGGTTCACCGGTTTCAACCGTTTGGTAAATATACCGGATTCCTGGTATTTAAATACTAAGATATTTCTGTTGTAAACCAGGAGAAAGTCTGGATATTCAAGGGGAAAATATGCGGGCAGCACGGAATGGCGTGGGTGGATGATATTTCGTAATTGCTTAAAATTGTTGGATCATGCACTTGAAGTTTAAATGCGTGATCTTATGCTCTTTGTCGATATGTCATTGCCACAAGCGCCATCTAGGCAAGTACACCGTTAAAGCAATTATAACTCGTAAAAGTCATGGGTTATTTTCAGGCTTCAGTCAGAAAAGACTCAAGAATTTGACGTCTGCAGAAATCTTGCGGAAGAAATTGCAGACGATGATAAAAAGAAAGAAAATAAAGTAGCAAGACATAAAGAAGTACATAGAGGATGAGATAATTCGGGGAACCGTGATAATCTTGATAGAGCTGAGAATTACGGAGGGATTGAAGGGAGGGAAATAAGATGGGTGATGCTTGGTGTAGTGATAGGAGAAAGTATGGAATTAGAAAGCAAAGAGAGGAGAGGATGAGGAGGAATTCGGAATGTTTCCAGTGATGGCTGCATCCAGTAATACAAGTAGAGGGAAATGGCAAGAGTATTACCTCTTTTTGCTAAAAGAGAAAGAGAGAGAATCCTCGGGGGATGAGTAAATAATTTGTGTCGAATGAAATAGCGAGACGTGAGTGAGGCAGTCTGAAGCTCATTCCATCCCAAAGCTGTACTAAACTTAAGCGGGAATATGACCAAGAGCATGCTTTGGAGGCTACATTTTTAGAGAAGGAAAATGTTATAAGATGGAGTAAGTGTGGAAGACGTGATGTTCTAAGAGGAGTAGCAACTTGCTATGAGGCGGCAAGACGGAGGATTTTGTGAGAGAAAGCGGAGAAAGTTGTAAAGGGACAAAAGATTGAGTGTGGGATGATAGTTTGGCAACATTGAGGCGCATCAGGTTTCCTAGGCCACGTTTCGTATAGCCAGAATGGGAATAAAAACTAACTAACAAGTTATCTAATACATGGAGCTTCATTTCCGTCTCTTAAATCTTTTTACCGAAATGACCTCCTCGTGCGCATACGTTCTGTTTGAGAGGTAAGGTACAGGAGCTGCTCCTGTATCCTGTGTCATTCTCTCGTGATTTTAGGTTCCGCATACTTTCTCTCGCTTTCTCCTCCTACTCACTTTCTCCCTCCTTTCTCCTACTGCAGTTTAGCTTTAATGTAACTAGTACAGGCTTAAGTTGGGTATATCTTACGAAAGTCTATGGAGGATCAAGCGGGCTGACTATCTCTGGGACCAGCTTGGGATGGTGCGCTGCATTAGTTTGGTAATTTATATGAAGGGGGATGAAATTACTGTGCTCATATTCTTTTTATCCGTTGGATATGAGCTTTCTCCGGGTTTCTTGAAGCCATTGTGGCTAATATGAGCCACTTAAATTTCTAGAGAGCATGTATCTTCAGCACTGGGGTCTGATTCGGTAAAGCGGGTTGTTAGAATCTACTCGCTTCTGCAGAAACTGAGGAATGAGTAAAGGACATGAAGGTTTAATTCCCTTAATTTTTTATGCTAGCAGTAACATTAAAATTTAGCATCCTGCGTAAACCAATTTCAGTGTCGGAATTGAGTTTTAGGAAAATTAATTCCAGGAATTATAGCCATACTTACTCAGTCTCTCTAGGTTTGGGTAATTATGACTCCTATCCACTCCCGGGTATATCGAATAGGTATTAACGTTAACGTGTGTGTATAAAACGGAGAAGATTTATTCTGTGAAAAGTTATACCTCTTTTAATGACATATGACTAAAGAACTAGGATGAAAATTATCTCTAAACTCAGCTCTTCACTGTGCTTTCTCTTACTTGGTTCTTCTTTGCCTCTAAATCAGAATGTGATGAAGTAGGTGCATCATCATCTTTACAAGAAATGAACTGTTTACGGAATAACTGATTTTTTATAAATACCCGGATAAAAATGTAAAATTTCTGTAGCTTACTATTTATTACGATTTTGGCAATTATAAATTCGGAGAAAGTTTGATTGATACAGTATATATATATATAGATACTATTCAAAAGAGAAAGTAGATGTGAATAGTATGCCTGTATACAGAGGTAGAAGTGTTTTCAACTTCGCGGATTAGAACTACGTATAAGCAGGACGGAGGAAAACTGGATGAAATAGGTCATCGATAAGGCTTTAAATTGGGAGGATTGCATTGTTCTTTTCTCCTCTTGTTTCGCCCACATCCACTTCTCCCAGCCCAAGTACGGGTCAAAGAGTGCAATTAATTAACATGGGCTCAAGGTTTCTAAAGCTGTCCTTGTAGGAGGATTGTCTATATTAAGCTTGGATGAATGCCCGGCCGGCTCTACTTTCTCTTTTCACTTGCTGCTTTACAGCGCAGGATACCTAGCGGTAGGGTGTGTAGCATGGATTGCGTTGAATATCATTGATAATGAGAATACACAGCGTGAAGTTTGGCACTTTCTCCAAAGTTTGTGGATCGCTTTCTCCTGGATTATTTCGGCGGATACCTGGAATGAAATAAAAACAAAAAGAAGATCACGGGGGGAAATTCCATTTCATTTAAAAATAAGAGCATGCATGCATGCATTGCTCTATTTGTAGCTAGTATACTGGAGGCACGGCTGGATTAGACCCGGCCAGTAGGGATTTCTGGACAGTGGGGGAAGGACAAAGAAGTTTAGTGGACAAAGGTTTCCCTTCTTCCGGAACCTACCTCCTCCCGGATCCACCCTCCAATTTCAATGCTTGCTTCTTTTGCAATCTACTTAAAATGATCACAAAAGAGCTGCCCCTCCTCCTCCTCCCCTTGTAGTTTTCCACGTGAAAGTAGCTCAAGCTGGAACACGCGGGGTTGATGGACAGAAGAACAAGAGGGAGTTGTTGTGTAAAGAGAATAAAATACTTGGTATAGAGGATTCTTTTATTTTATTCTCTTTTCTTTCCATTCAAATGTGTATTATATGGATGGACAGATGACATGAATTTTGACGCACCTCCCTGCTGTACAATTCGTCCATGTGTGCGGAACAATAGAGAGGAAGGCATAAGGGAGCATTCACACTTTCTCTCTGGCTGTCCGATGCAAGACTACTATCACAAAGATGGTTCTAGGGTATTCAGTCGCTTACAATGCGAGATGAGGGTTCTAGTCCTTGCAGTTTCTCGCAAGCGTGCACCTCTTCACAGAGAAAGCGAGAGAGAAAGTTCCATTTGCGTTGCAGGCGGAACCTAATAATCATAATTGAAAGCACATGCTTTCCTCTTATTCTTCTTCCGTTTTTCGTCAAGAGGAGAGCAAATACTGCGGCTGGCAGAAACGAGAATACAATATAAATGCATATACGCTAGTATCATCGGCTACACGAGATAACATCACCTTTGGGGATTTGCCGTATCTGCTATAGGATAGGGCGGAAGAGAAAGTTTGAGGAGAAAGTTGAAAATAGAGGGATGGTTAGCCACCCCTACCGGATGGAGGCCAGACACGTCGGATTTATATTGTCAGAGTATTTGGTCTATTTGGGTAAGCTATACCAATTGTTATAGCTTTCTATTGTTTCAATCCTCGTTGTAGTACTCTATCCTTGGGGGCTTGGTCACGTAAGAGATATTCTTGGCTGGCGGTGCGAGCGTATTTGAAGCCTACGCGGAAATTGCGGACTTTGTTATCCCAGGTTTACCTTGGAAAATGATTGGAGGCAGGTGGTGAAAGCAGAGAAAGCACTGATGAGAGGAATACCAGAGCTACAGTTTTCATTTACTTCCTCATTGAATTTTCTGTCCTGTTCTTTGGCCGCAATAGCGATGAAGAGAAAGTTATGTTTTGAATAATTTGATTAAATGGCGCGCAATTATTTTATTTATCGATCTTGAGTACCTGGGATGTCTACACTATTTCAAAGATTCGAAGTGGCTTTTGAGCAACCCGGATTGTAATTGCCAGTTAGTACAACGATCATTTTGTAGAATGACAAATGCCAAGTTCCATGCACGATTTCCCCCAGATGATTTTGCATTGCTTGATGGTGGAGCAGCTGCTCATTTGAGTAGATTTAGTTGCTGACTACTCGAAATAAGCATTTACTTGTGATTGCCTCTGACAATTGAGTTGCGTATTTAAGTTACATAACTAGCTATGCACGCGTCAATTAATTAAGTCCTTGAATTTATGTACTGTGCGTTGGTGCCGGGTGAAAGCGACAGACACAAGTTGAATTAGTGAATGAAATCTGCATTCTTAAGCAACTTATATAATCATCCATTAGCTGTAGTAGTAGCAATTCTACAATTAAAATAAGCATACAATTGAATGAAGATTTGAGTGAAAGTGTATGAGGACAAGTGATGCTACTGAGAGAAGAGATGGGTAGGTACGCACTGAAGACTTTCTCCATGCATTGATGCTCTTACAACACTTCTCTTAGCTTTCTCCTCAGACTGGAACGAGGACTGATGAAAGTGCAGAAGGCTGTAGAGAAATTAATGGAAGAGGCCTGAGGGGAAAGCAGTAGGTTATTTTTTCGCAAAGTCAGTATATAAAGTTGTCTGATTAAAAATTAAAATGCTTTCGCTCTATCTCGGCCAAAGTTTGGAGTCACTGGTGGCTAGTAAGTTGAGAAGTATAACAACTTGTTGTAGGTGGCAAGGGAAAAGAAAGTTTGAGACTTTCACCAATGGTGAAAGCCGTGAGATGGTTACAAGTTGAGAAATTTCTTCTCTTTTTACTCTACTTTCATCCAATCTTGACAATGAAAGTGTTCCAAGTTGTGTTAACATCCATCAAGCTTGTAGCTTGCTTCCATCTTCTTAACGCCGACTTCTCCTTTTGACGATCCTCATGCTGCACCTTAATTATTTTTAGCGGGAAAGAAAACTCCGGCTCTTTGGCAATACTAGGAGCTTGGAGAAAGCCACACTAACTTTCTCCGAGTTCTATATTGAGGCTTGTGAAAGCGGCGCTAAGTTGAAGCCAAGAGGCTAAAAGTGTCAATAAGCGGTGAAGAAGAGAAAAGTTTCTGAGACTTGTTAAAGCCACAGTAGAGAAGCATCAAGGAGATGATTTTTCTTAGATTGGGGAACAAAAACCTGGTACACATGTGCAAGTTTGGTAAAATATGTTTCCAGGATTTCGCAATACCTTTTTACCAGACACAGTTCTATAAATTGCCGAGTAATATATTTAGCTTGCCAAATTCAGCAATTTATCAGGAAAGAATTAATGGAAGGCTTCTTTGGAAATGTACAGGAGAATGATGTGATGTATTCAAATATTGCCGAGCTGATTCAGAATCGCAATTTTCTTTGTACCCTCGTAAGCATATCGTAATTCTTTAATGGATTTACGTCTTTACGCTTACGCGGCGTAAGTTACGCCGGCTGGCGCTGAGAAAAATGAAAATGATTGAATAGAAATCATTGGGATTCAAGGATTTCCGTCCATTTGTCAGTGAAAAGAGGCAGGAGGAACGAAGAGATTGGTTGCGGGCAAATGCATTTGGCAATACGGCCGAATTGCGATTATAGGCTCGAGTCAGACAGGTTGCAGAAAAAAACAACTAGTCAAGCTATTCCGAAGAAGAAATTGAATTTAATAATATTTTGCTTCCTCAGGCTTTATTATCCGACTGCATATCTCTCCGTCTCAGGCTCCAGGGTTCCAGCCAGTCACTCACTCGACTACGACTTCGGTTAGACGGTCCGGGAGAAGGGATGCATGGATGAGCTTCCGAATGCAATCTGTATGGATTTTTCCACAGGTTACACACGGAAGTTTAAGGGAGAGGAGGATAACGGGATTTGTTGGAGTGTGTATGCGGGGGGTTTGGTTGTAGATATGAAAGAAAATATAACGAGAGGAAGGATGTGGTTGGAAGGACAGGGAGAATTTTGGATTCAACCGTGCATAAGTACTTGCCTCATTCACAGATTGACGTAATGGGAGCATCGGATGGAGAGATTTTTCTCACGTTGAACTACGTGATTATTTTTAACATTCTCCCTAAGAAACCGGGAATTGAACCGGAGAAAGTTCTCTATGGATGTAGCTCCGTGCTTGTAGTCCTGACAGGAAGAGAGTCGGGGCTTTTATACAGATCCCCGATTTCTCCGAGATTTCGTAAATAGAAAACGAATCGGTAACGTATACAAGCCACGTACCGCGTTGCAATTGACTGCATATGTACAGTATAGCTATAGAGATAGTTTAGTTAGTTTAGCTTGTAAGTATATATAGCACATCCAATCTCAATTGATACTCGAGTGGGAGACCTGGGTAGGTGATTTTTTTTAGCCGACACGTCAAACTACAACAACTTTCTCCGTCGAGCTAAGTCCCTCTTCCAACTCGCTCCTCTGATGTCTTCAATTACAATAATTGCTTCCTCCTCGGCAAGGGGTAAACAATACTAAATCACTACTGAGCAGGTACCCCTTTGACACCTTTTTACTTTTGTACATGGAGCTGGGAATGCTTTCTCCGCACTTTCTCCCGCTATTCCGTTTGATAGCTGTACAGCTGTAGTTGGACGAAATTGTATGCGGCATGGGT
Organism: Sminthurides aquaticus; assembly: GCA_906901655.1. NCBI lineage: Eukaryota > Metazoa > Arthropoda > Collembola > Symphypleona > Sminthurididae > Sminthurides > Sminthurides aquaticus. Next base: position 4,248,330 of record CAJQTT010000005.1, on the reverse strand, counting down.
TACAAAAGTTTGAGCTCGTGTTATGTATCGATAAAAAGGTAGAGTTGGACCTTTGGAAGCGGTAGACTTGATGGAATTTTGTTCAACGGTGTACGTATTATGCTCAGGTGTATCTACGCATGATTACGAGGAATTTTTTCTTTCGTGAAAATCTTCTAACTTTCACTAAGACGATTGTAGGTGAAATGTACAGTAGAACTAAAGTGAAAGCCACTGTATTTTCACTATTACCATGGAGGTTACGAAATAGCCCATTTGGCCGTCTTTCGCAAGTAATAAAGGAACATAGTTTTGCTTGGGCTGCCACTGTACAATTTGCTATTAGTAACAACTAACGGCTTTTACAAGTATCTGAATAGGCAATTGCTGTTGCAATTGTTTGACCACGAGAAAGTACGTACTTTCTCGCGTACTTTCATTTGCTCTTCTGTGTGTGAAAATCCTGTGGTGATGCGGAAGTGAAAGTACTTGTGTGTGTACGTAGCGTGTTTCATCTGTAAGTCAACTTATATAAATTGATATTTTACTAATGGTAATGGCTTCTAATCATCCATCTTCGCTACTGAATATCCATCCCTCATTTTTGTACCGGTGAAAGCATTCCCTGTCAGTTGTAACTTTCACCAGTTAGAAATACCGTTCAGCTCCTGATTTGAATGCTGCCGGCGTAGCTGACAAAATAGATCAAACATTGCAGTTAGACTGCGGATCTCTAAATCAAGTATTTAATGCACAGGAGCACGCATGCCGTATGTTTCTGCATTTATTTCATCTCAGGTACTCTCTCGTTTCCGCTTCTCTCTAAGTTAAAGGAATACCGGGACTGCTTCAGATGTACTTTCTCTGCTTCCTGGGTCCACTAATTTAGGAGTATGCACGTGGGGAAGGCGGGGAAGAAACCGAAATCAAATTGTGGTAACTTCTGCTATTTATTTACTTTCCACATCAAATTATTCATGAACTCACCCCCACCCATGCGGCTTGTCCCTGCGGTGAAAGTCTGGGGATGTGTTGTTGAAACGAAGGGAACCGGATCCATGCATACCTCCTGCTTCCACCTCCTCCGCTTCGTGTTACACTGAATTAAGAGGGAGAAAGCAGAGAACCCAGTGAACAAACATAATTAATACAAATTCTGTAATTATTTTGAGCTTGGAGGTGATATAATTTACTGTGCTGGGAATTATTTGATTTCTGCAGTAACTTTGCAATAAAATTGCAGACAAATTCCAGCGACGGGAGGGAAAAGAACTGGGCTTGGAATTTATACACAAATGAAGACGTAGATGCTCCCTTGGGATTGAGGCAGTATGAATAATCGTGAGATTTGAAATTCAAGTTTAGAAGGCAGCCTTGCAGTCTGACTGACGAGAAGCACAAGTGGTTGGTTTTAATTTTCTCGAAACGCATGCGGAACTGAAGAGCCGGAAGGGCGTGGAGAAAGTTGTCGCAACTTTCTCCACGCTCTAAGGAGCTGAATGGCAGAATGTAAACCAGCTGGCTGGGAAGGGTTGGCTGGTTTACTTTAAACGTTTGGTTTATTTAAAATCCGTCTCGGAGAAAGTCATGAAAATTGCATCTGTCACATGTTTGTTTACAAGAGGGAAGTGAAAGGAGAATAAGATTTTACATAAATGCAGATGCAATATTTCCTTGTGGGATTACCGCCGTCCCAGCTCAACTTTCACTCTGAACGTTTCCTATCTTTTTCTTAAAGAGTTGAAGCAAGCTGGAGAAAGTTATTCTACGAGGGCAGCTCCCGTTTTCGTTTATCATTGAATGTTTTTACTCAAATCCCAGCAGCTGTAAGAGAAGGAGCAGTCTCTGGAAGCTACGAAAGCAAATGCAGAAGAGGGATTGTGATAAGTCTTTTCGGGGTTTAGGTGGCTGAGTGGGATGTTGCTGTGAAGAGCTGGGAGAGCTGTATAGTCTGTAGTGTTGGGTGTTTGACGAGGATGTTGGTCCGTTAACAGGAAGGATATGGAGAACTGTTAGCAAGGAGAAAGTGCTGAATATTTCAGTGAGGGAAGCCGAGGAGGAAAAGCTCTTAAGAGGAGGACAATACGCGAAGGAATCTGCCTAAGAATAGGATGAGAAGAGAGAAAGCGATTGGAGGATGTTATTGGGAAAGCTCTCTTCTATTTGTTCCTTACATTATCCCATTACAGTGATAGATACTCCATTTGGTAGTGTTATGGGCGAAATTGAATTTAGGTTGGGATTACTTGGGAAAAGATTTGGGTGGAGAATATTCCCTTATGCTATTTGTCACTTTCTTGTACACATCCAACGTGTTTCTTATCTGACATCCCAGCCGCCCACATAACCGCAGCAGCCTTTCAAACCACATGGCCTTTTGCTTTCACTGGAAATTCGGGGGCGGCGGGAATCTCTACCCTGGGATTATTACCAGTAGCCCTTGCTGACTTTCTCCGATGAATGCAATGTATGGCGACGTGCTCTTTCAGAACCTTTCTCCAGCAGTTGAACCCATCCTCATAAGAGCAGGTTGAGCTAAGAGCCAAGAAAGAGCTAATATTAGGGAAGCATTAGTAAAGTACGCGGGAAGAAAGGTTCTAGGAATTTTCTCCCAGAGTCGTGTAAGCATCAGTTACTCAGCCGTGAATACTTGAAGTACTCGAGAAGGGCGGGAGACGGTGAAAGTCCGTGTTGGAGAAAGTCCTTGACGGGGCTTTGTCCTCTTCGATGAAGGAAGGAAGGGGAAGCAACTGGAGAAATTCCAGTTCATTTCTCTTTGCCACCTTGCTTTCTCTTGCATTCACTCTGCCCATTATTCGAATAATCCGCGTACGTTTACGTGGAAATAGAAAGACTGTTCGTAGGAAGGGCTTGCTGATTCAATTCACTGCCAGTCAGATCATATGGGAGTCAGTTGATACTTCTCGTCGTCAGTTAAACTGGCTTAGGAATGGAAAAGTAAACAAGAGGGAAACATGGCTTCATGGAATTTCATTCCTTGCCAAAGAAACAAGTTAAATGGGAAGGAGCTCATATATACTTTATTTGTTCTACTCTATCTTCTTGTCCATTCTTTAGCTCCTTTCTCGAGCACAACTTTGTTTGACTTACTCTCAAGCCCCTGTTTACGTTCGCTCATCAATTTAACCCATTTTCGGCAAACCTCCGTCAACATAAACTGAAATAGAAGAAAGCTGATGGATGGGAATGAAAGCAGAAGGAGAAAGATGGAGCTTTCACCGTCGCGGAGGGAAAGATCCTTCCCGTAATATAGTTTTACTCGGGAATCTTTCAAGCATCTCCTTTTATTTTCTCTACACGGCTAAGTGCTTGATCGGACCACGAATTTGTCGGGATTCCTAGAATTCGCATAAATTCCACTTTCTCTACCACGTGAACTGCGTGAGAGAAAGCAAGTTTGTTGCAACCCTTTCCTGATGGACTCTTGGCGCTGTGAAAAGGATATTTAAGCTTCCTCATACAGTGAATTTGCGGAATGGTGGATGTCGCAAATAACGGAAATTGCGACATGTAGGTGGGAAGGAGTGCCCTCTGGCATTAGCCTAGGATCAAGATCTGACACGGCCTTGTGCCAATAACCTCTGCCGTATAAACCCTTTGCATAATTCTCAAGAGCAATCAAAATTAATCAATGATTGCCTTGGGTGGGATGTTTTCATCCAAGCTCGTGTTTGTCTAGCCGCACTCTTGTCTTCATTAATTTCTTCCACGCTTTGGATCCAACCGCCGCCAGATCTAGTTATGCATAACAGATCAAAAGGATATGGTGGAATTTTCCTGGAATTTGAACCTCCCGGTTTCTAGTACTGATGGTTGGTAAGTGGTGTTAAACCAGTGAGAAGTTTGGTATACTAAAGGTAAATATGATTTTAGTGCAGTGTAGGCGAGAAATGCGGTTGGTGAAAGTATCGGTGAAAGCGCATAGGCGAAAGCAAGCATGATTGAGGAAACTGTAGTACATTAATTCCTCTGATGGCTATGAGTTTACTGGTTACGTAATCTTCACTAATTGTAGCAAGATAACCTTATTGATAATAATAAACATGCAAGAGCGTGAGGTGTATGAATTACTATCGATCTGTCTGAAGGAGAGAAACTTTCTCCACGTTATTATACCTTCATTAATGTTTCTCCACTTTGCATATTGCATTCTACACTACCTATATCATCTGCTTATCAAGTTATCAATATCAAATTACACTTTTCGCACTTTCGCACCAACCTTCCTCCTCTAAATACCCCTGCGCTATTACTCCATATTCGGCCAACGCTTCCGGTTTAGGAGAATTCTGGGTCATAATAATGGGGAATTTTTATGGGAGAAGGAAGGGAGTTGGTTGCTTAATTTGTGCTATTTTCCAACTCTGAGGAAAGCCCGAGGGAATAAAGTTGCGAAATACAAAGAAGCACACGCTTTGCTAGTTCAGACTACCGCACAGTCAAGATAAAACCCCGGAGAAAGCATCGAGCGGGCCGGAATAGGGGTGAACTACATTTTTAGTGCGTTTATATCCTGGAAAGGTAAATTTATGTATTTATGATAGAGAAAACTATATATTCCTGTTATCAATGCGCTTACACGCTACTAGGGAGAAAACTTTCATGTATTTTTACCAACTAAACCATTTATATAATCTAGTAAATTGTTCCCGGGTTTGTTATAGCAGTATGAATTCGCACAGGCGGGCAATTGGCTATGGCTCCGAGATTAGTCTACCGTGCTTAGAGATTAGGAGAAAGCTTGCTGTGACCTACGTTGGAGTTGGCGAGTGAAAGTCAGGTAGCTTGCTATATAGTTTTGTAGAATAATTACAAACGTTTCCCTCGTGAGCGGTAAATTTGTATTTGCAAATTATAATTGGTTGGTTTATCTTGGGATAGATCGTTGTTGTTTCCTATACATACTATAAAGGGTGCGGGTAAGTTATCTATCGTGGGTTAAAATACACGCAGACACATAGGGCTAATCCTCAATTAAGGATACGGGCAATTAGTTCAAGTTTGGGAGGAAATTGTAGTAATCTCGCGCGGTTTCTGTTACAATGTGTTTAGTAGTTCTTCTGGTGGTAGCAGTAGTATTGGAGAAAGTGGAGAAAGCAGTGAATTCCTATTGTGGTAGTTGGGTTCAAGGTTGGGAAGTAGTAATAGCTATGGAAAGTATAGCATGGTATCCATAGGCTATAGAGAAGGAGAGAGTGGAGAGAGTGGAGAAAGCGGGTGAAATTTGTAATAACACTAAATAATTTGAATAGAGGAAAAATCTCTGCGGTGAGCCAAAGGCTTATCTGAATGCATTAAATTCTGGTATAAAACTTTTTAACGCCCGGAGTTATACGCCCTTGGAGACGGGGATGTCATGAGGAAAAGTGGTTTAAAAACTGGCAACTAGTTCAATTCCCTATGCAAAAAAGATGACGACGACGGCGAAAACATTGAGGGCATTATCATATGCTAAAGGTGGAATTTAATGGGTCGAAACCAAGAGTCCACACGTTTACTCCCTATACTTTTATCAAATAGGGGCACCGATATCAGCAATCCGGAAAAGAGGATGCGGGTAACAGCCTGCGTGGTTGGGGAGTGAAAAGAGCCGGGTAGTGGCGAGATGTTCCATCGCTCTTATTATAGGAACTACTGCGCCATACAGCTTAGCTTGTGGAGAAGAGTAGTTAGTATCATTTATTTCTCTCGGTTTTCTGAATTTGTGCCAAACTTTGACCATTTTCTGGCTGGAATTACTGTACGGAAGAGCGGTGTCTGGTCCCAGTTGTGTGACTTGGAGCGGGTAATATATATGATCACAACTTTTCCGCACCCATCAGCTATGGATTGTAGAAAGATACAGTTGATAATGGGGCTTTAGTATGATTTTATTATCTCTTCACCACCCTTTATCCCTGTGGATAATATAAACTGCTTTGCGGATACCTAATAATTGCGCAATTAACATGTGCGGATGTAATTAAAAGTTGGCGAAATACTATAACTCTTTTAAGGAGTAGTCGGTGTAGGAATGCGGGCCTGACCCGGTCCTTGCAAATTTTGGGTTACTCCTAATAGGTTTTGCAATTTAGGCAGTAGCCTTTCAAGCTGTACCTAACACGTGCCATAGTTCGCGGTTGGAATTATATTAACTTTCGCAATATTGGGAAATACCCGCTGTGCTTTCACCACCACACATTTTTGCACTCAGGACGGATATACGGTGCAAGAAGCTGGATTTTGGAGGACGTTCCTCTCTGTGTCTCGAATAATTCGTGTGAATAGTATTCAGTTGTCTGATTAGGTTGGCTTTTGAATTTAATTATATTATAGCTTTGGCATGCAATTCTGCTTGGATGTTGTATATTAGATTATGGGAGTCGAGGAAGGACGAAATTAAAAGCACTCAAGCTGGAAATATTCGCAAAACTATTCAGACTACGTTAGCTGGAAAAGTTCAATACCGTTCAATACTCTCGGGGAGTTGCCAAATTTTGGATGAGTGAAAGCTGGAGAAAGTAAATTGCAATTCCGCTCACTGTAATTGGATTTTGTCAAGAAGTTCACTGACATTATTCAGAGTGTGCACATAGTGTCTGTGACGAGGCTTGAAGGGTGGAATTACGGTGATTAATAGTTTAAATTGCAGGGTTTGTTAGTCTGCAAGTGTCAATTGGAAAATACACAGGATTTTAGCAAAGTGCTTTCAGGAGAAAGTTACAGAGGTGTCCAATGAAAAATTTCTGTGAGATTGAATATGTGGGATTTTACAGCTGGAAAGCAACTGTCTAAAACGATTCTACATGAACTAGCTCATTGAGTTGAGCCCACGATCGTTTACCCTGCCGAGGTTAATGCATTTAAATGGTGTTAATGATATTTTTGATTTCTGTGGTGCAGGTGACATGGGTCCGACATCGTGACACGCATCTCCTGTCAATTGGAACAGAAGCTTATATAGTAGACTCACGTTTCCGGCCATTTCACATGACTGGCAACACCTGGGGGCTTCGCATAAGTGGTGCACGTCCCTCGGATGGCGGTGTTTATGAGTGCCAAATTTCTACAACCCCGCCCATCTCATCTTTCACGCATCTCACAGTAGTCGGTAAGGTGGACTTTCTCTTTTCCATATTTTAAATGCATCTCACTTTCACCGACAGCGTCGAGGGTTTTGTAGGTTTATGAAACATGTATTTTCTTCTCCCGCCTTTTAACATAATCATATGCGAATATGACAAAGAATGCCTCTTGCAATTTACTCGAAGAGAAGCCAGCTCAACTATTTCCTTATGGAGGCAATGCGGCGGGCAATTTAAATTATTTTTTACAAAGGCAGAGAAAATGAGGTAGATCCCGGAGAAATTGAATTTGATGAATGAAAAGCTAAAAATGAAACTCGTCCCACTCACCTAGTTACTTATAAAAGGGAATGGGAAGTTTTGAAGAGGATTTATAGAGGGCCCATGAGAGGTAATATAATGAGCTTGGTGGTGGTATCCGTAAATTGAATTTGACTCGCGGCCGAAAGAGACAGGATCTTAAAGAAGAAAATCCAAGACGAGAGTAAATATTCATGGGTGGTTAAATGAATTCTGAACAGTGCTCAAAAGCTTTCACGCCCCATAAAAGCATTTTAAATGACATTCCGTGTTCATCAGGGAGAAAGACTTTCTCCCCCAGTAGCCGCACAATCCTCTCGCGCCAAGTAACTTGTACTTACATACGGCTTTCTCCCTTCCTACTTTCTCCCCTCTCATCCTCCGGTAAAAGGATGGGAATGGAGGAATAAGTCCCGGGGAAGTATAGTCAAGCTCCTGTCCATGTCCCGTTAATGTGGTTCTGGGATCTACAAGACAAAATTGAAATCATTTTTCTCTTCCACTCTACCCGTCTCTTTTCTCCATTCGCTTTCTCCCTGCCCGATTATAGCATCCTAATAGCATACTCGAAAGAGGGAATCAAGGTATGGAGTGGAAGGAAGCGTATATGGTGGCTATTTTAGTCCGGGTAAATTGCACCGTATGGCTACGCACAATGAATTACTTTCACTCCCCCTCTACCGCCCACCCGGAGGAAGACCGGATTGTGTGGCTAACCACTGAAGAGGATTGAATGCTCTAAAAGAGGACATGAGGCGGGAAGCCGGAATGCCCGAAAAGGAACTAGCTGCCCGTATCAATAAGGCAAGGGCTGTGGGAGGGCCGGAAGGCTTGGAAAAGTGTGGGGGGATGATCATGTTGGAACAGGGAGATTAGTTGATGGTTTTTATGCTTCACCAGGTTTCATTCAGATAATGAATTTCCATTAGGTTCCCAGCTCTGAAAATTATGTGGGAAGATACATCTTCGGATTAAAATCAACCTCATCTCTCATCCCTGTGTTACCATTATTTAAATTTAATGCAGTTCCATCCAACTAGAATGTATACCCGCTCCTTCTATCACCCCACTACATCCGCTAGTCTTATTTTTCAAGCCCGGCTATTATTTACCCGGGAAAGAAATGAGTCAATGATGGAGGATCCTTGTAGTAGAAAAGGTAGGATTTTTCTCGGATCGTTAGCTTAGGGAAAGCTGAGGGAAGGAATATGCGGTGAAAGTCGGGAAGTTTCTCAGAATATTCTTGTAAGGGGCAGGTGAAAGTCGTATGAAAATTTCCGCCACACACTCTCAAGTTGTTCACACGTATGGGTCTGGGAGGAGTTTGTCAAGAAAGAATACCTCAGAGGACTAAGATCATGGGGCACGTGAGAGCGGTGAAAGTAGGCCCGCCTTCTGAAAGAAAAGAGCGGATAAGGGAATTTTGCAAATGCAATGACTCGCGCTTTCTCTCTTAAAGTCCTTGTTCAAGGAAAAGGGGAGAAAGCAGGCCAGGAATTTTGGGGAAAATAAGTCTGCGCTGGAAACGTGGAAAGAGAAAGTGGTGAAAGTTTGGAAGACAGAGCCAGGAAATTCGGTATTCCCTTTAGGAAAGGTTGGGAGGAGGACGATGTATAGTAATTTCCTGGTGCCTTCAAAGGTTGATACAAAATAATAATTTACTCCTCACGATCCGTTGAGCCTTGGTCCAAGTTTAAATTATGTCTTCATAAATCACTCGAGTCATCATCGATCCATTGTCTCCATTCAAAGCCGTTCCCAGGGGTAACGTACATGGGGAGGAAATATTTATGACTTGGGCGACAATCCTCTTGCTGGGATTACACTCATCATCCCATGTGATATTAAATCCAGACGGTATCCTTTTCACAAGAGAAAGTGGGAAACATTTCACGGGAATTTAATGCAGATAGCTCAACCTTTTGCGAATGCCATCCCTGGTGTGAAATAGTGAGCGGGAAGTCTCTAATCTGATAGCAGAGAGATACATGAAAGGACCTATAGATGTTTGAAACGGTATACAACCATTTGACTTTAACCGACCCTGTCGCCCTCTACCGACATAACTTTCCGAGGATGCTGCGAACCAACTTAATCAACCTTTCAACCCGGGAAAACTAATAAGCAACTAATGGTTTGGAGGGTTTAACGGGTCATTGGCTCGGAATTTAGGCGGTAAATTCAATGGGAACTTTCTCCGTAACAATATGGCTTTTGGGTGCATTTTCGGTTGGAAGCTAAATCCTGGGCGGGCTTGAGGTGAGTTTCTCTTGGGCGGTTGACTTACCTTCCCTGGATTTATCTGTTATCTCTACTGGCTGGATGGCCCTGAGGATAATAATTTATTTACCTTAATCCGGTGTAATGGTGAAAGCGGATAGGTTGAATGGAGTTCAATTAATCTTGGCGGGGTCTTTTGAAAAAGTTTCACATGATCAATTTACAAGCTAAGAGGAATTTAGCGGGTTAAACAATCTCAAAGAATACAATACATTTGGAGGAGACATTAACTAGCGTGTAGATTTTAGTAGGAGCTCTTGAAGCTTTTACTGTAGAAATTAAAGTGGCTCGTAAATCCGGCCGCAATAAAAAACCAGCGACTAAGTAAGCTCTGTAAAAAGTCTCGGGAAAATAAAAAAGGGAAGAAGAGCTTGTAGAAATTTGGTCTACTGCTCTCGGTATGGCGAAGAGCCGTACTTTCACTTTGTTATGTATCCTCTATTTTTTCTGTAAAAATGGATTTTTACTGAAAAACCAGACGCGGCAGGATACTACTTGACGTACTTGAGCTAAAGTACTTGGAGGAAAAAAGAGAAAGCGGTGAAAGAGTGATGAAAGAAGATATTGTGCTCTTTGCCAAGAAGGCAGAAGCCGTCGTGGTGGTCTCCAGACCCACCAGGGGGACGGCGAGAAGTCATGGAAGAGGGCGGAAGCGAGGGAAACTGGAGTCCACTTCAGTGTTGAGTAACAGTTTGAATGTAAGTAGTGGTAGAGGTAGATGTGGTTCAGTAGTAGTGTGCAAATATGGCAGAGTATATCCAGCATAACATGCTTTCTCCGGAGAAAGTGGCAGAAACTAGCCTGGATTTATTTCTGCTTGCATGATTCCATCCCATCTGTTTCAAGACGGGAAGTGGATTGAATCACCTTTTTCATTCTTTACTCTGGACATCCGCGGGGGTGACGACGTAGTCTATCAAGCAATTCTGCTATAAGTCAACTCTTCCGCCGCGCTTTCTCCCGAATCCTCAAACGAGTCGGGCATCGGAAGAAATCAAACCGTAATACCCAACACATTCCTACCAGCTAATCATAGTGTTGCGAATCTTAATAACGGTCACTCTCTGAGAGAGTAAGTCACGCGGACTGTATCCTTTCTCGTTGAGTGAAAGCAGGAGAGCCAATGCTGTAGGGCTCTGCGTGATAAACTTTCTTCTTATCAACTTTCCACCAACTTTCACCCAGTGTTGGCTCTCAGTCTAGCTTATATTCTAACGTGTTACAAAACATGGAGCAAACAGTGCCAAGCCGATGGCACTTGTCCATGCCAAATCTGCGTGCGTGTCTACAGTCCACCTCGGCTTGGAGGAAAATCAAAACGGAATAGAAAATTACAGTCGCTTGTGCTCGTTATAGAGCGGCAAAGTACATTTCTGCGCATATCTAATATGAGGTTGCTAAATTTAGACTATGTGCTTGTAATCTTTGGCTTGGTCGCGAAGTTCGGATCTCTATCTCAGTGCTTTGCTGGATATATAGGCAATATAAAGCATTTGGAAAAATAAATATGGAATAATAAATGTAGAACGCTAGCCAAAAAATCTAGGGAAAGCGGGAGAAAGCACCGTAAAGCGATTTTTTGTATGTACATCATAATTACTTATGGTATAATACTTTCACTTTGGGTCTCACTATAAATACTGAAATCATATTTTGAATGTCGTTGAGCAACTAGTTATACTGATCTTGAAATCTAAGCAAGTATGTTAGGGCATATTTGAAAACAAAATAATTTTTCAATGGCATTTCTGAAACAAAAAGAAAAAAATAGACGTTCTTTTCGAAGTTTTGAGATTTTGACAGCTTTTCTTGCTTTACCTTTAATCATCTCATATAGTTTCCTGTTGAAATGTACGGATACTGTTGGTTTATTTATTGTGTCGACCTTGCACACCACACCAGCTTTCCACCCGAGTGACGTATTTAGAGGCAACCCAGTTAGTCATTGGTTATAGGAGCATAATGTATGCTTTAATCGTTTCAAGCAAAGCAGAGAAACCACAGAGTTTGCAACACTGAGTGGAGAAAGCACTTAGTGTAAGTTTCAAGAGCAGTGCCTTACGAAGGCTCTTGCTAAAAAGCAGCACCAAGAAAGGATTCATTTTAGCTGGTACTAAAACTAGGGAAATGTTTTACAAGAGATAGTAATTTGAGCCGCACAGATCAAGGATGTCTGGGTTGTCGTAAAGAAGAGTTACATTAGCAAGGTTGGGACAGGAGTAAGCTCGGTAAGTTTTTAGCTGCAGAGCGTGACGGTGGGCTTTGGAGTGTAAAAGTATTTTAAACGGGAGAAAAACCATTCCTTGACACTGTCATCTTACTTACAAACGTAAGATGAAATCAGTTTTGCACAGATTTAAATTAAAACCCTAAAAGAAGAGGAAATAGGCTGAGAGGGAGAATAGCTATTTGCATTTAAACTAGTTGAAGTTAAAATTTTCTTCATTTCGCCTTCACAATCCCTCAAATCTCATCTCCGTGTAATTCCCCAAGGACGGACATAAATTGTTGAATTTCTTCTCGTTTCTACTTCTCGTCGGGGATCGAAAACAGAAATGGTGTAAATCCTGAGTTTCTAACCATCTCCCGGAAAATCCCGGCAAGTACGGTCTTTATTGCACCGGGAAGAGAAAGCGGACTTTCTCTCATGGAACTTTCTCTTGCTGTCTTGCAAAATTTTTCTTCATTTTGTGCATACATTTACTTTTCGTAATTATTAATTGAAAAATAGTTGTATCCGACCCAACAGAAATTCGAAGAATATGTGTTTTATTAATGTGACAATTTTACTTGGAAAAATGTAAAAAATTGTGTGTTGATCACAAGGTTTCCAACGCCCTAAATAATTTAGTAGCACATACTCGGTTAAAATTAATTTTACATTTAAAATTATAATAAATAATGAAATTTAAATATGAAATTCCGCTCCGAATTTCATGAACTTTTTTGAAACTCATAATTAATAATTTACGGTTTGAGGATGAAGATTAATTTTCAAAATTTTTTTACTCTGTAATAAATGTAAAGGATGAACGCATAATCTATACGGGTAGGTCATGACAAACCTTGGTAGCATTTTCCCATTCACTCTCTCATGGCCTTGTGTTCCATTGTATCCTCAGTCCTCCAACTGTGCTGCAGTCGACAGCCCAGTCATAGTTTGCTAGAAAAATATGAGTTGGGTTTGAAAGTCCGCCTTTATTTGTTTCCTACCGTATGCACAAGGAGAAAGTAGACTTTTTTTACTTGAAAATAAAATTCTGGAAGCGGAAGGAAGTGAGGATTTTTCTTCTTCTTGTTTCCCAGCAGCCCCGCCAGCAGTAGTGAACTAAATTATTTTCTCCAGTCTGGGTGCGCGTTGTTAGCTTTTGAATACGCTCAAAATTTTATATGAGAAAATATAAAGCATCCAACCGTACAGCCGTGGTTTTACCGCCGTTTTAGAATCTAAAACTATGTGAGGCTGTACTTTTCCCTGGTGCAATTTTAACTCACAGATGAAGAGGCAGGAGTGTAGACAGTGTAGCAGTAGCAGTAGCAGTTGATGAGGAGAAAGCATGGAATTTCTGGTTTACGAAGATACATGCAAGACGTAGTGAAAGAAAGCGTAAAGCTTTCGGAGATTTGATTCTGGATGTAGACGGTGAAAGCTTGTGAAGGTTGACTCAATTTAAAAATTGTCCGTAAACTGCGTAAACTTGTTACAACTGCTAAGAGACAGTATAAGATACATATCCCGAGAGTGCTATGTATAAAACGTTTGACGAGCAGATTGTAAAATATGCTAATGTATTTACTTCCTAAGCCACACACACACACGTTCTCTTGGAACCAAAAACCACAAAGAACGGCGTGCCATAACCAGCCGAGCAAAAAGTTTTGGATTGGAGGCTACCGCAAGCCGCCAGGCCTATTTTCAATTTTTGCCTTTTTTCCCACACTATACTTTCACTTCTCTGCATGCACAATCTTTTTATGATCTGCAAGGAAAGAGGAAGCTGTTTTACAAAAATGGAATCCTCTTGCCCATGACCGCCTCTTTTCTATCGTATGTTTAGCTCCATTTGTGACGGAATGGCGGAGAAAGTAGCGAGGAAGAAAAGCTTATTTTGGCCCAGAGAAAGCACATATGTGCTTCCTCTTTTACCCTCGACTACTTTCTAGTCTTCATGCAAATCCTGTACTGTTTATGCTCCAACTTACTAAAGTCCCTCTCCATGTTTATCTGTATGGAGGATATGCTTTCACTCTACTCTTCTTCGAGCATGTCCTTAAAGCTTATGGCGCTGGAGTAGCTGGAGTTACGGTTGAACAAGTAAGCCGGCTGGCTGCTTCAGAGTATCGCCTTCTTCTTTCAAGTCTTAACAAGTTTTCTTATGTATACATTTCAACCTCACCCCCTTCTTCACGTGCTCAGCTTAACTCCCCGGGGCTCATTCTCTTTACACACTTTTTCATAAGATTCATTCATAAAGGAGGATGTAAAATATTAAGATACATGAGTCCTGGGCTGGTAATGCTGGAAAGGGACTACCCAAAGCTAGGCAAGCTTGCCTGGGTTCTGCTCCTGTTTTCGCTCTATTTACTTTGCAAAAACATTTTGCGGAACTCTTTCTCTCTCTGGTTCCGAAGGCCCATGCTTAAAAGTTGGAGTTGTGAATAGTATGAAGATATACATAGAGTTTTGAGCTTGTCAAATCTGTTTCCGGATGGTACATTCTCTTAAATTTGTATGTCTCCCATGCCAATCAAAACAGATTCAACGAGACGATAAAAGATCAAACTGCTCTACGCCCTCTAACCATCATTTAATTGGAGCGACAATTTGTTTTGATGAACAAAGTTTTTTTTATTAATTTTCAAATTACTTCACAGGTGAAATTTCTCCTTTGAAACTAAGGAAACGAGTGTTCTAAAGACGAAATTTTAGGCTGTGAAGTTTTTGACTCTCTGCGTGAATACCAGCTTCTAGCGCTCCACACCGTAACTTTTTTTGTAAAACTTGTTGTGACAAATTCAATGGTTTGATTTCCAAGAATTTTTTATGGAAATGGCAACATTATTTTCACTGTAGAATTGTTCAATACGAAGAATTCTTAGAAATGGGCCGGCCCACCCGGGTCCTGTGTCATTGTGTCAATCGAATTGGGCTTTCTCCAGTGATTTCTTTTTGTAGACTGATTGACGGACAGGTAGATGGAAGTGAGTACAAAGTCATTCTACTTGCTTGTGGTATTTTATGGTGCCTTGGGAATACTTTTTCGGATTATGCGCCGTGTTTGACAATGGTATTTGCTGTGTAGTTTTGTGTGAAAATAAAATAAAGTGTTGGCGTAGGAACGTTGTATATTGATGTAAGGATGGTATGTGTGAAGCAAGGTTGGTAGACAGAAGAAAGGGGGAAAGTGTAGTCCGGGCGGAGAAAGTAAGAGAGGATAGGCACTGGAGAAAGTTTTTGGGCAACTAGGGAATCTACTATCAAGTTTAGTTTCCCAGTGACAATGCTGGATCAAAGAGGCTATTCTATCCAAGTTTTTGGCATTGTGCAATTCTAATTCCGGTTCATGTAATTGTGAAAAACTTTTTCTATCAGGGTAAATATTTAGGTAGCCTAGAAACCGGCCTAGAGTAGGGAGAATCGTTATGAAAGAGAGTGAGAGAAAGTTTTGCGGTTCCTGCTTTCTCTGCTTTCTCCAAAGCATCTACACATTTCAGACCCGCCCCTCCCCCATGTGAGCTAAGTTTATGAATGGTGTGCCAAATAATGACAAATTAGAAAACTTTCTCTTTCCTGCTCCACCTCCCCTTTGGCTAAATACAAAGGACAGTTTGCAAAATATGAATATTTTTTCAGAAACTGCTTTCATTTGTACTAAATTAAAATTCTATTTGTATGCGGAAACTATAAAATTTCGGATTGTTGTTTCATCCTTTGCGACGATAAGCTATTGTGTTAGTTTCGGTGATTTCTGCAAGCCTTTGTATGGGAAATTGAAACTTTGCGTGGAACGAATCTCTTGGAAACTTGGCTAGCTGAAATAGGAAGAAATTAAACAGCTTTTACAAAGTTTCTGAAATTTTGCAGCTATTGGATTGGAAGAACCTTGAATATTTTAATGGAGGGAGGATAAAATCCGAGTTTTGGCATTGATATTGTGGTTACACACTCGAATAAAGCTGGAATGTTATTTTGGAATATTCCCGGAAAATAGAAATAAAATCCAGCGCCAAAAACTTTTACTAACTGTCAAAAAGCGGAGCTGGCTCTGAAGCTACAAAACGTGAACGGAGATAGTTTCAATACGCATCCGAGGCACGACAAGGCGATACATTCCGTTCCACATGAATTTAAAGAGAATCTGGCAAGGAAGCCTACATTAAAATTCTCGGAGACAAAGAGAAAGCAGCTTTCTCCTCCGACTCGCTACATCCTCGCCTTCCACGCTTCTCTGTCTACCTCCTAGTCTGCTCTGCTGTGGCCTCCAAGACTTTTGTTTGTGTAAAAGTAGCGTCTACGTACATTCGAATAGCGGATTGTATATTTGAGAATGAAAAATACATGAAGAACTATACTGTAGTTGAGTGGGTAAGATAATGCCCGCGGGAGTGAAATAATGTGGACACACTATAGAGATTTTGAAATTGTGATGAGGGAAATCTAGCGGATGGGATCACACATGAATCCCATTGCAATTGGGGGAAAGTGTGTATCTTATATATATTTTGGGCTCCATAAATTGACATTTAGGGAAATATTCTGCATCTCACTTGGAGAAATTCAAGGAAGGGAGAATTCGGTGGGAAAGGGAGAAATAGCGGGTAGATATTTGCATATTTATCCGAAATATATGGTAATGAAATGAGAAATATTTTGGCAAAATTGCGTCTCCAATGATTTGAAGCATTTGATTCCCAAGATTTGCTTGTCTTTTGAATTCAAAATATACAAGGGGAGACGTCGGAAAGCAGAGCGTACGCTCGTGTAAGCATGTGATACATACATCTGTGAGTATATGGAACATGTTCGTAAGATGAGGAACATTGGAGCCTCGTTGACAGGAGGACGGTCATGGATTATTTGAGCCGAAGCCTGTTCTACTAGCCTCGCAATTCAAAGGGCAAGACGATAGTCATGTTATTAGAAAAGCTCCCCTACATCGGAGAAGATCATGAGTTCAATAATGAAAAGTTTGTAGGCTTGATGGGTTGTTGGTAAAAGAGAAAGTTTTGGTGGAAGCGGGAGAAAGTCGAGTATGAATATACGCCTCCAACTTTGCAATTGCATTGTCTGTCTATTTGCTGTCTGGTAGGGGAGGAGGAAGGCGAACTAAAACTGTTGAACAAAAGTCCTGCTCTTACTTCACTGTGACATTATGGTCTTGCTACGATGACCCAGTTATAAAGGGAAGATCGTACATGATCTGAAATTAAAGTTGGTGAAAGTTGTGACATTTATTCGTGACAGAAAAAAATCTAGGGAATTCTGCAAAGAACGGAACCATGGAATAATTGTAAACCAAATTCGGATTTTATCCTGTGAATTCCGAAAAATTCGATTAACGAAAAAAGGAGAAAGATTTGGATAAAATCAGCAAACAAATGTGAAATTATTGCAATCCGATGATAAGACAAACAAAAGGTTGAGCGTGCACACAATTCTGATTCTCTGCCCAGCATTCAAGAAAGTAAACCCAACTCACGGGAGCCTCAAAGCATTCAGTTGGAACTTTCTCCCAGCTTTCACTATTTCCCTACTTTTGTCTTACATTAGTTCATGTGTTCACTGTTCTAGGATTTGTATTCCAGGAACAATTTAAATTCTGCAAACGCATACGTTTATGGCCTCTTAAAATGTACACCTCCACGTTAGAAGTTAAAATGGAGTGGAGAAAAGGAAGGTGAAAGCTGTGTTTTAAGCTGGCAGGATTCCCAGCGGATCCATGTTACTCCATACCTACTTGGCTCCTTCTTGGGCTGTTTGGATCCTCCTTTGAAGGCACGCATTTCTTCAAATAGATGTGAAGTAGGTGAAAGGCGAATAGATGTGTAGGGAAAAGTAGAAAGACTTTCTCCTCGAAAACTCTCACACTTTTCGTCCCAAGTCTACGTCCCACACTTGAAAAGTCACATAAATCACCCAGAAGCTACATAATAGCATCAACCACTTACCTTTACTTCCAGACGGTACTTATTCATACAAGTTTATGTAATTCCAATACATGTTTCTCCCCGAATAGCGCTGGACCTGAATGGGATACGCTCGCTCTGTCCATGTCTTCCCTTAAGTAGCGCGAAGGCGAACATGTTTCTCCTTTCTAGCTTCTAACCTCTACCCTATTATTCAGCAGCCCTTAATCCAGCCACCGAAGAGAAAGCTGAGACGAATCAGCTGTAACTTTCTTCGATGGACTGTACGAATCAAAGTTGGGAATGTTTGGAAGTGGATACAAATGTTAGAGGAGTCAAAAGAGTCAAGGACGAGGCAAGGAATCCAAGACGATGGACTCAACACGTCAGTCTACTTGTGTTCCCCAACTTTTAATCTAAATGTATCTTTAAAAACCGCTTTCTCCCTGGAGCAAGTTCTAATAACAAAGCAAGCACAAGTGAAAGTAGGAGAAAGAATTAGGAGGGACGGCAGATTCTAAAACAAGTGGAGACGTAGAGAAAAACTAACTTTCTCCTCAGACTCTGGCTGGACTGGAGGAAATCTAAGTCTAATTTTACAAAGTTTTATGTGTGCTTTCTCTGAAAATCTGCTTGGTTGAAATCTACAAGTTTGAATTGAGAGTGGGCGGGAGTGGTAAACTGGGGAGAAAGTTATAGCTGCTTTCACTCTACTTCGCGGGCTGTGCATGCATAGTAAAGCAGTTATTCAAAGGAGCCATGATTAATTTGCCTACAGCGCTTCCGCTTTCACCATCTCATGCAGGAGGGAGTTGTAGTTGTAGAGGAAGCGTGGGGATAATCGGAGCTTGGCGTCAGGGCATATGCATGAAAAATAAAAGAAGAAATTTTTTACGTACATGCCACATTTACCAGCTAATCGTAATAACTTTTCCACCATTTCTCCCACATTCATCACAGTCAAAGTTCCCTCGCTTTTATTTTTATTTGTACATTTCAACTTTCTCCGGAAAAGTTTCAAACATGATTCCGCAGCTAGGACAAAGTGGGAGGAGAAAGAACATGGGAGGCAAAAATAACTAGGAGAGAGTTTTTGAGAGCGCTGAACTCTTGCTCTCCCTATGCTGAAAACTATTCAGTTTGCATTTCTTTTAAGATTCAATCCAAAAACTTTTCAATCTAACCCCGTTCCCAAGTCGATAATAACAATAAAGGCTACTAGTTTTTCTCTACTTGTTTTTTGACGTTTGATTTTTTTGCAAATTTCGCTCTCGCTATTTTTGTGCAAACTAATATCAACAAGTTCTCAGAAAGGATCTCATTTTCTTCTTTCAACTGCCTGTATTCGTATACATATATGCGCATTCAATACTATTGGATTGCTTTCGTAATCTGGTAGTGTAAGCCGTCTATTGTGTTGTAGTTGCAGTTTTGTCAATATGTATGGTGTGCTAACATACAATACGTTGATAATGTGCCGTATAGTAGCGCCATCTATTTGCTTATCCACTTGCTCAATGGGTATATGAAATAGCGTAATAGACTCTTGATAAAGAAGAAAAGTTGTGCTCAAGGAAAAATTCACCCTAGGAGATTTTGCGAGGTATTATCATAACCTACTCTACTTTTATCCTTTGGGTTGGATGATAACTCGGTTGGATTCATTTTAAGCTGTTGAAAGAAAATTATATGAAAGTAATGCTGCAGCACGAAGAGCTTATTACTGGGAATCTATCGATCTTTCCTCCAAAGAGAATTAATCTTCTTAAGTAATTCCTCTTTGAATCTGGACTTCTCAAAACTCATCTTTCATCGTGTCTTCTTATTGACTTAGAGTCATAGAAGCAAAAATCTCCGCCGTTCCCAAAACCGTCTACTTTATCCGCTTTCAGGCGAGTTATCGAAAGAAGTAAGAATCAGGTTTTGGAGAAAGCAAAATCGGGATTTCGGTAATCCAGCCTTGCCGGCTTTCTCCAGCTTGGATAGACTTGAAGGTAAACTACTGCTATTTTTAGTATAAATTGCTGAGTGAAAGTACATTTATAGATCAGCAGACACTTGAAAATTGCAATACTGCTCAAATATTTTAGCTATGAAATTACAATGCCCCCTGAGGTGATGCAATAGTTTCAGAGACCATAGAGTACATACATTATGTCACCTGTTTTCTGTTTGGTGAAAGTAGAGCGTTGAAGCTACACGTATTAATCCCTTGACTGACGTACTAAAGGAAAGGAGAATAATAATTTCCGGTCCCGATTTCTGAACATGAAAGGAAAACGCCAGCGGCCTGCCCTACACGTGCGGATATTCCGCTTTTCAATCATTTGAGTAGTGAGTCACAACGTGAACAACTATATAGGCTACAAGGATGTTGAAATACAAGGAAGAGAAAATACAGAGAAATTCGGGGATTTTGAAAAATGAATTGGGAATTATAAAAAGGCGGAGAGAATACATATATAGTTCAGAGAAAAGCATAATTGAATAAAATCCTGTTGTACAATAAGCAGAGGGAAGAGCTTATCAAAGCATGAAAAAAATTAATTCTTTGAGTTCATATGGCGGAAGAAAAGCAAATAAGTGTGGATAATATCGTTCACTAATACGGGATTTCCTGGGCTACTTATTTTGCTTCGCTGAAAAATATTTTCTGCTTACTATAAATCCCTGTTTCCGGATTTTTTTTCAAACGTTTCTATTTGAAATTACACTAAGCTTCATATAAAGCAAAGTTGTGTGGAGTTGTGAAAAAACTGCACTTCCTTTCGCCCACACATGGCGGCGATTCTTCGTAAGTTCCCTTCATATGCCTACTTTCATTTACACCCGATTATACGAGCTATGGCATTTGAAGTATGTAATCTTATTTTCACCATTCCAAATATCAAATGGACAGGCAAATCCGCCTACTTTCTCCTGTCTGCTTGCTTGTAGCTCAGTTCACTCCGGAATGGTTGCTTGGTGCTGTTTCTTCCCACGCTGAAAAGAGTTGTAAGATTAAGAGGAGAAAGTATGCTTTCTCCATTGGGAAGCTCCAAGCTCGGCAATCCATTTAACCGAGCTGGATGCATTATACAATGCATGACAGTAAGAAAATGGTTTGCTTTCTTTAAACAAATTATATTTTGGATATTTTAAGCTATAGAGCTAAATGCGTTGTGAACGGGTTTAGGGCAGATTTTCGTACGTGTAAGATTTATGCATGTGACGAAGAATGCGAAAAGTGTGATTTTTTTTAAAAAATGTCTTTTTTTCTGTCAACATCTCTAAAATAGCATGCAACCAGAATAGAACGGATTCTCAAGTTTTTAATAAGAGCTATGCTTCAAAAATTCATGCAAGAGTGAAAGCACGCTTGCCAAAGCCAGCATGCTTTGCTGTATAGCAAGTGTTACAAGTAAGTTTGGTTTCCATTTTTAAAACAATTTAAAAGAAACCAAATTGGAATTTATGTAAAAAAAAGTTTAAGGAATGAAAATTAGATGGATTGGGTAAACAACCATATGTATTCCTGTCACATTTCACTTTCTCTTACTTTCTCCAAAACTAATTTGTTTACAAGCGTCACTACTTTACACCCCAAAGCAAGTTAGTCTATCGGATTTGAGCTGTAACGTTAGACGCATTCGCATTAAGTTGCATTTGGTGGCATAACTTTTTAAGAAAAGTTTGAGTTTTGTAGCTTTTTTTGATGATAAAAAAGCTTTAAAAACTAAATGTTAATTTAAAAATGCGGGGATGCTAAATTCTGTGAAATTAGTTTCACGCAGTTCATGCATATTCATTCCAAATTCTTTCAGCGGAGGGAGTGGAAATTTTAAAGCTGAGGATCTGATCGGGTACTCTAAAGCAGCAGACATTAAAGGCATCTTCGGTATTTTGCACAGCTTTCTCCATCTTGGATTTCTTTCTTGTAAAAGTTATGATAGCGGATTTTTAGTATGTGCATAAGTTAGCTGACTTGAGTGGCTTTTGATTTAAATTCAAGGACACTCATGAGTTACATAAAAACTTGGTCAAGCTAACTAAAATACAGTGTCGTAAGATTTTGATTTTTCTTCCACCAGATTACAATGTAGTTCTGTCAACATTGTACTGCATCAGTTTTAAGGTTCCATCTAGGATGTAATTTTTACAGCAGACGCTTTGGCCGGCGATGATTCTGGGTAAAGAAAGCGAGTTTTTGTGCAGAAGCGGTTGAAAAGTCTGTGGATAACGAGGGGCGTAAAAGTTTGACGATGAAAAGTTGATAAAAATTCAAGTGAATCTGAAATAAAGAAATAATGAATTCTGAAAAGAGGCTGGATGAGCGAGGAAGTGAATGTCTTTGGCGAATTTTACAAAATATTTGCAGCGAACAAAATGTTTCAGGAATAGGTTGCTTTAAAAATTTTGCAAATTGTTATCACTCAGAAGTACGAAATTCTGAAGGTAGAAAATCAGCAAAATTTGCAGTAACGGTTGTCAGAAATTTTAGACGATGGTCATATAAAGCGTGAAATGTGGGGAAAGTTTAGAGTAGTTTGGATTTGTGATGGTAGAAAGGTCAATTGCTTGCAGATCCGCTGGTGCACACCAAGTAAAGGCGACTCTCTCAATTCATGTAATTGGGTTGGAGAGGGCTGCTGGACTACTGCAACGTAAGAGAATTCTGACTGCAGAGCCAAAGAATGAACAAGGAGAAAGTCGGAGATGAAGAAAGAGTTGCGGGAGAGTTTGGAGGGAGGAAGAAGAGGGAAAGAGCTCATACATAGGATACCAATAAAAAAGGACATTTCGCACTCCTGTTTGTATCCATCCAAATAGCTTAATTTCCGTCAGCGGAAGGGTAAAAAGTTGTGGAGAAAGTTTTTAGTCATGAGTAATGTTTCTCCTAACAGCTCCCCAACTTGCCTTTATTCTTGAAATCTGAAATCCTTCTCACATTCAACAATATAAATGTCTCTGTCTTGAAATTTTTATTCTCCTCGCCCATGTTCAGTAACCGTCCAATCCTAGGGAAACCCTCCTCTTTGGCCTCCGGAATTGAGTAAAAGAAAGCTTTGTTTTCCCACCATAGTTTTTTCACTTGATTCCATTCAGCTCCTTGCTTTCTCCATGACAATCAACTCTGAAGATTGTAAAGAGACGGAAACAGGATTTTGGTGGCAATCAGAATCGAGAACAAGCTCCTCTGTACGAAAGGAGGGGAAGAGAAAGGAGAGAGAAAGTATAAAATAACAAGGTTGAGTGTGTTATAGTTACCTATATTTCTTACGGTTAGTCTGTGAGTCTTTAACTGGAAATCTTGGAAGCGGATAGCTTGTCTTGCATATATAGCTTTTTCTTCAGTTCATGTCCGTCAATTTTCCAGGTTTGTCTAAAGGCAAGGTGGTATATCTTCTATATTTGAAAAAACGGAGTCTGTCTAAGAGCTATAGGCAGGAGAGCAGCGGGAGAAAGTGGGAGAAGGTAGTCTTAATGCTATAGATTCAAGTGCTTTCTTCGCTTAAAGATTTTTTCCGCTACTAGTTTTCTCTAGACTGATGATTCAGGAGAAAGATAAAGTGAACTTTCCCTGTGTCATCCAAATATCTCCCAGTATACTCCAATCTCTCTCTGTCAACAAAGAAAAAACAACACACACGAGAAAATCCGAGTCAACACTACCCACACACACTACTTACCACTGTTTTCTCCGAATCGCTTCTATTTCCAAGCTGAGAGTTAGAGCTGAACTAATGCTTTGCTGCTTTCTTATCCGGCCGGATCTGGTGAAAGTTTGCAAAAAATGCGGATTCTTTTCCTTTAACACTGAACACTCGCCAGGGTAACATTACCAACTGGATGAAAACTTTTTAGCAGTTGGTTAAATAAGGTTATTGAAGAAAAAAGTCGGCCCAAACGTGTCTATCTTTCAGGTCAATTTAATTTCGATGAGTGTTCTCTATAATCTTGGAAGCATCTTATGACGGCCTTGGCACGTGCGCCCTCTAGTTTGTCACTGGTAGAGTACATGTAAATAAATACTTGGTGAAAGTCAACATTGCTACTCATTACTATTGATTATGTGTGAACTGCATCTCCAAGTAATTAGGAATGAAATTAATTTACTTCCGCTCCGAAAAATCTGATATTCGTTTGAGATTCTCGTTTTGCGTTATAACTGAAATAAAATTTTAATGAAAAAATAACTTATCTGCAAGGGGTAGATGAAGTACAATGCAGGGAGTCTGGAAAGTTGGAAAACTAAATTACTGCGAATATTAGTGGGAACAGATTCAATTGTTAAATTTTCCCAAGAGTGATAGCGGTCTGTGATTAATTTTTGGTTAAACTTTGCGAAATTTACGACTGAATGAGTGAAAGTTATTAGGGGAATTAGCGAGGCGTAATTTTAATCTCTTTTGGTGCATGTAAAGTGGCCGGGAAAATGGTGACGGCCATTTGTGAAAACTATAAACCCGCAAATGAGCTCGCGCCTCGATAACTTTCAACCCTCCTTTGTTAGCCGCTCCTCTTCAACTGTCTCGGAAGGATGTAGGCTCAGTCTCCGGTATGGGCTGAAGATGAGTTGACTTGAAAAGATGAAGTCTGATGGAGAAATCTACAGATTGAAAAATCTGTAGCAGTGCGTTATGTAAGAGGGATGGCGTTGCCAGATGTCAGAGGATACTTGGTTGTTCTTCTATCTTGGCTCACGCTCTGGAAGACTGGGAGAAAAAAGGGGAAGTGAGCCTCACTTGACCGATGGCGACACAGACAGACGTTACACATTTGGCAGCTGTCTCCTTTTCCTACAAGCTTTTTGGGCAAGATGTGAAAGCTATTTTGCTGGATGATACCCAAAGAAAATCTCTACCGGAGAGAGCAAAGAGGAGGAAGCCATGAGAGAAATATGGAGGGAAAGTGACAGAGAGATCAGGATATGCTCATTCTTCTTACAAATTTCCGACAGCTCTTACACAGCTCTCTTAATCCTGATCCGTATGTATGAGTTTGTTTCGTCAAAACTTTTTGTACTCATTTGCTCGAGAAGCAGAAATCATGCTGAGCGTGCAGTCTATGTACTGTGATGATTTAATCATATAAAAGTTTGCTTTTTCGCGAATATACCTACATAGACTTGGTTTAGTGTAGGAAATAAGAGATCCGGTTCATTGAGGATGCACTTTTAGAGTTATAATCTGCAAGGCAAGTTTATGATGAGAAAAATTACGGCTTCAGGGGTTTTAGTCTCTATTTATTTTTGCAATTTTAACCGGTACGTATTTAATCGGTAATTGAATTTAATTTATCCCGTCACTTTGATTTAAATAGTCAAGATTTGTAACGTGGCAAAAAAATAAAATTTTTAAAATGCCAAAAAATTCAAGTTTGGGATGGCGGGAAATTCAAATTTTTAAATTCAAATTTTTAAATTTAAATTTTTAAATTCAAATTTTTAAATTCAGATTTTTAAATTCAAATTTTTAAATTCAAATTTTTAAATTCAAATTTTTAAATTCAAATTTTAAAATTTGGTGGGAAATTCAAAAATTTAAATTTAAATGTTGTAAATATTTATTTTTGTTAACATTTTAAAATTAAAATTTTGGTAGGCAACTGCAGTAGTGAAATTTAAAAAAGTAAAATTCCTCTTTGAGAAACAAATGGTACATACATGGGATTAGATGTTCTGTATAAGAAATAAAATTAGATTGGGGAATAACGTACTGTGGAGTTTTAAAAATGTTGGTTGGCTTTTACGGAATCTAGAAGTTAGGATGGAGGAATGCGGTGAAAGTACTATGGGATTTAGGACGGGATTGCTTGGACTCGTGGCTTTTGCTTTAAAAATGCAGATAATATATTATTTTAAAGAAAAACTTTACGCCTCCCATGGTGATGCCATTGACAGGGTGAAACTATTGAGGAAGAAGGTGCACCAAAGAAAGTTTATAAAGCTTTACTGTTCTGAGGTCACGAACAGATGCAGATAGAGGATGGAGAGAGGGAAGGACTTAAGGACTGAGAAGACTCGTGTCGTTTGTGTGAGTGCATGCAGTAAGCAGGAGTTGGAAAAATCTGAGAAGATGCCAAGTAGCATTACAGTTTCCGGAGGAAAATGGGGTTCAGCCCTTCTGCCATTTGGTATCAAGGAAGAGAGCCTGATCGGAACCAGGGGGTGAGAGTAGTGTATCAAATTTCAAAGGTTCTTGACAGGTGAAAGTACGTGATGATCCTTGATGTAGCGCGAGAGGAGCGAGGATATCATATTTCTGGCAACAAGAGGGCGGAAATGGAAAATGGATCAATATTCTCGGAATACGAGAAGGAAAGCTCCTGATGTTTGTGCAATTGATTCCGTTAGCAGGAGTGAAATTTCCGTTATGCAGCCTGCCTGTGTTGCAGAGGTAGAGCGGAGGAGTGGGAACACAGGTCGAGGTCAGATGCTGTTTGTAAGATGCATGATGGCTAAACCTCAACTTGCATTATTCATGAAGATAACCGTGTGATTTGGTTTTACACAAGAAATACAAAATATTTATACGTTGAAGATGTTCTGAGCTATGAAATTTCCGGTAGGAAGCACAATTATTTCAAGGTTATTAGAAAAGTTTTGTTTAACATCTCCTTGAGTTTTACTGTTCGCGCGGCTTTGTTATGCACATCGTCTTTAATATTGTATGTATTTTTATTTGTTTCTACAGTGCTTTGTTGCATGTTTTACTGCCTGCAATCTGCACTGCTTTTTATTCTGTAGAATTTCCTCAAAAGTTTCGTTTCTAACGACGATCTAAGACATGCCTACGTCGGACTTTCACTAAAACTCTAAATTGAAGCTTGCTCCACCGTGTTTCGCAAAATTGAAATTGGCTTCCCTAGTATGTCACCGGAAGCTGGAAAATTTCTTGTTAGTAAGGCTACATCCTGCTATTGTTCTCCTAAAGCCTGGGCTGTATATGATTCACGGGTTTGACTGTGGAATTTTCTCTACTTTCACATCAGCTTACTCTTTCTCCTCATTGTCTACCATCCATTACTCTCTGTCTCTTTCAACTTTCTCCGAGGTTTTACACAATAAGCTACGCCTGAAATCCTCGCATGCCAATTTGTGATAGCAGGGGGTGTATATTTTCCTCAACTTTATCCGGCTCTCACTCCTTGCTCGACTTGTATGCTCTACTAGCTTAGGCTTCCAGTTGAGGCGGTGCACATATAGGACGGGTAAGAGAAAGGAACTAATCAGGTTATAGCTGTGTGCGGAATGTTGTCATGTTTTTTCACGTCAAAGAGTGAAACGTGTTTGAAGGTTGAGGATAATCAGTTTTCTTTCAGATTTTCATAACGCCTCCCCACGTATTCTTGCCCCTCCCTTCTCCTTGTCGACTAGTTATTGCTTGGTATTGGAGAAAGTGAGAGGGATAGTGACGGGGATTGTCTGCTTTCTATTCAGGGAGCCATATCATGTTTCTGCCTTCTGGAGGATTTGGGAGAAAGTTTGAGCATTTGACAAGGGTAGAAGGACAGAAAGTTTGCTCATCCTCATTCTCCCTCCATTACATCTTGTCTCTTCTGACTCTAAGGAACTTTTAGAATGACTCCTCCTGTCTTTTCGGTTTATATATTTTAGAACCAAGGAAGGAACACGTCATAAAAGAGGAGGAGAAAGTGGATAGGGAATTTTGTGGTGAAAGTAAATCCACCCTTGAAAATATGTTTTCCTCTAATAAAACTCGAAGAATATAATGAAGGCGGTGAAAGTAATATTGGAAAATGCTAAAGTAATTCAAGCGACTAAAATTATACGACACAATTGAGGTGAGAAGAGGCGGGAAGCTGAGGAGGAGAAAGTTGAGATGATGGGTCGTATTAAATCTAGTAAAGGTTTGATAGACCTTTTACAAGGGCTTTGGAGAAAGCAAGATGGGGTGAGGGGATTGTTGTGTGGGGGCAGATTGGAGGATCCCTGTTCAGAAATCCAATCTTTTACGATGGCTTACAACAAGTTTTTTTTACAGGATAATATTCTTTGGATTTTAGGAAGACAGCCTGTGACGGTTGAGTTTTATTCGGTTCTTAGACAGGGCTGGAGAAAGGAGAAAAGGCGGAAGGTTTATATATTGGAGGGAAATACCGGGAAGCTTTGTGAAAGATGTCAGGGGGAAAAGGTGCTGACGCTAACGGATTCATATCTTGTGTGTGTGTGTGTGGTGATGTGGTGGCTGGTTATTTGGCCTTGGGTTTGGTTGGGATTTTAATGCGGCACTAACGTTCCCATGTATAGGACTCATACAAGTCAAAGTTAAGTGTCGATTGTGGAGAGGGAGGGGACATAAAGCTCTGTTTCGGAGCACGTGTTCCATGAATATATATTCTTGGAGATGGGGGGAAAGAGAGGAGAGAAAGGAGAGAGATGCCGCGGAGGACATAAGTTTGACCAACGTGTCAAAGTTTTAGGGGAAAAGTTTAACCAAAACTATCGTCAAGGGACACTCTTCATCTTCTCTCTTGCTTTCTCCAGTTTGAAGAGGAGTTGGTTTGCTCTTTTTCTTTTCTTATTTCTGGGGTCTTTTAAGGCTTGAGGATAAAGGGACACCTTTTTAAGAAGGCAGTTGGCGGGATGGCAATACAGATTCTCTTGGTCGCCTCATCTCCCCTAGCCAATTCTCCATAAAATCTTTTACACCAATACATTGTGGAACACAATCTTGTTCTCTCGCCTTTCTTGTTCCTCGTTTAAATCACCCGCCCGCCCTCCACCTCTCACTCACCCTATCACCATCCACACCCTCGAATAGGGTAGTAAACAGGCGAATATCGTAATTCACTTGTCTGATCCATTCAAGCTAAATCACCTCCAGAGAATCTTGTATAGATTCTCTGGAAATGCCCGACAACTTTCTCCATACAAAAACTACCAAAGCTTTTTCCTCCCATCACCAAAAGCAATATAACTTTTTGGGGAGCTCAATTTCCTTTTCCATGAAGCTGAAAATAGGTGAAAAACGAGGAGGAGAAAGCAGTGAAGTTGTGGCGATGGGGAACTAGTACAGGAAATAATATTGATGTTGGAGCGGAGAATAAGTTGGAAGCGCTAGCGGCTACTTTCTAACCGGAATTAATACCCAAAGTTAATGTTTACTCCAGTTTCTTGGATGGTAGGAGAGTTTGAAGTGAAAGCTTTAATGCACCGATACAGGACTCGGAGTCGCCTGAAGCGGAATAAATCTAAAAGACTCATCCTTGTAGGGTGAAAGCAAAGAAAGTTGAGAATTTGCTCAACTTAGCTGCTATAACCGGGTTCTTTTCAGAGGCAGCTGCAAATTAGTAACTTGGCCTAGTTTTTTACGTTTGAATTTTTGAAAAAATATTGCAAACTTTTCTTTGTGTCCAAAATTTTTATCCTCAACTTCCATTAACTGCATACTGCCCTCGGTGAAAGTTGACTGGTGAACAAGATTGATGCGCTCTTCATTGAATCCGTATATATGCGGTTTGAACTTTCACCGTAACCAATGAGATTTTTGGAGCGGTTATGTGATGCTTTCTCCAATTTCTTTTACAGCACTTTTTACTTTCTTCACATATATACGAGTCATTTCTGTATATTAACGTCGCTCCATCCTCTCAGTTTTTCGTTTTAAACGTGTGGGTGCGAGTGCGGGCTTATTTTTCAGCTGCAACAGAGGTAGATTTGTGGTTTCTTTAGACTCAAATAACGAAAACTTCTTGTAGATTCTGGCTACCCAGGGAGTTTCTACAGATACATCAGATTCGGCTGAAATTTTAGCGTACTTTCTCCTATATGTTTGACTCATAGAATTGGAGATTTTTCTTGAACCTATGGTCAATAGACTTAATGCGAACAAGGAGAAAGTCATTCAAGGAGAAAGTTGTAAATTTTGCATTAGGCTCACCTTTCAGCAAACATGATTGAGTGTATGGAGGAGGGTACGTTTGCAAAACTGGAACTTGAAAGAAAAGATAAGAGCTGATTTGGAGATGACCCATCCTGCCCTGGTTTTGGTTTAGTTGGGATAAGAACATGTATTCCGCATTTGTGGAACAAGTCTATTTATTCCTTATGGAGTCCAAGGAAAATAGATTGAAGCTCTCAACTCCTTGTAGTCTTTTTGTTCGCTACTACTTTGCTATAGAAACGTAGAGTTTCTTGAGAGATTTACCTCCAAGGGTCAGCTTTCTCTTGGACGAGAAGAAACCACAACGGAATTAGCATACTCATTCATCATTCATCCTCCTTCCGTCCGGAGGAATAAAATACCCGGGTAGATGGATGTATCAAAACCCGAAACTAATAGGAAATTTCCATCAGAAAAAGCTCTTACAGCTAAATCAGCTTTCAATATTCGGCTATTCTGCTAGCTTCAAGGTTTGGCGGATTTTGAAACGAGTTTTCTTTCTCAGATTATCCAACAGCTTTCTCCTATGCTATGTACTTTCTCCAGTCTATTGAATGGTGGTCGAAAAATGCGGATTGTAAAATTTCGGGTAAAATTCGGGTTCTAGGAGAGAAACCGTGTTGGAAATGCGGTAGAAGGAGGAGAAAGTGAGCGGTAGTATGGGTTTGCAGATGATACATTTGTGGAAAAAATGGAGGATGAACTGACTAGGAGCATAGAGGAATGAAAATACCCGGATCGGGCAGTATTCTAGCCCCTCCCCCCTTGTACTTTCTCCTGATAGATAGTTGAACCGGTTCCCCTCTCTCTGTGCTCCGTCATTGGGATAATCTGACCCGAATCTCATGAGAATGAAAAAATACATGTAAAAATAGAAATTCTAGATTGCTCCTTCACACGCATCTCTTCTGGCAGTCTAACCCCGATGTTAAGCCAGTATTCTCCAGCCTGGTCTTTGCTTTCTCCGGGCAATAGCGTCCATCCAACAGAATCTCTAGAATGAACGAGATCGGATCCGAGTAAAAATGGCATGCGGAAAAAAGATATATACCGGTCACTGGTCCTTGTTTGGCGTGCTGGGTGGGGTAAAGAAAGGAGAGTGGTGGAGTTGGCTCGGAATCCTGTTCCAGGAGAGTATAACATAATGCAGTTTACCCCTTGGCGTAGTTGATTTATGGATATTTTCTATCTCCCGCTCTACCCTTTCCACTCTCCATCTTACTCTTACTTTCTCTCTCAATCCAAATCCCATTACATGCCATCTTTTCTCCATTTCCCTTAAAATTCTCTTACTTTCTCCGAGTAAGGAGAAAAGTGTATTTTCTGTTTTTTAGGATGCTCCTCTCTGTTGTAGCTCAGCACGTCTTCGGAAGATGGACTCATCCTTCATTCCCGTAAACAGAAACGGAGAATATATGAAAAATCAAAAAATCACTCATATTCAAATCAAACGCCACAACCCTCCATTACGGTTGAATTGATAACTTAACCCGGGCTTTCACCCGCTTTCTCTGAACCCAAAGCGGTTCCCAGTAACAACTCCCGTTCTTATGGAAATGAAATATGACCCGTTTGGAAACAATTTTCTATGGAGAAAACTTTATTAGGAATAAAAGAAGCTGTATAGGAAAATGTTGGCTAGACACGGGAAAAATATTTTCAAAGCTTTCAGCGGTCCTTAACCTATGACAATTGTTGTAGGAAGTTTTTGAGAAATTCAATTTATACACCTCCACTTTTTCTGTCAATAAGATTCTGAAAAGGGATAAATTGAATTGACTTAGAAACTTTTCCATCCAAATTGCAACGCTTTTCAATCCAATCACATATTATGAAAGATGATGTGCGAAATCTTAATAAAGTTGTTAACCTCGGGCCCTGGAATTTTGTATTCTACTGTATGTATATGCTGGTGGGGTGAAAGTTCTAGAAACGTCTCGATCCCGTCCAAAGTGGGAATATAATATCATAAATGCAAGCAAACAAGAGAGCGGATAGTATCATATGTTGCCCTTGCATGCCAATTTCTATGATACATGAAGCATACTTTTATCTCCATGTTTACACATCCTGTCTCTTTCTGGACATGCATACCATTTGTCATTGGAAAAGGCTGAGAATAAACAAATTTGCAAGCACTTCCACAAATCCATCCCCAATTCCAATATTTACCAATCCCATGGTACAAGGTTGAACTTGTCGGACTTTCTCCACTTTCTCTGGGATCAAAGGCCATTTTCCTCTATTTTGTCAAAGGATACTCTTCTTTAGCTTGTGTATATATTTGAGCTTTATTTTACAAAATATCGTCTTTTAAAGTGCTTTCTCCCATGAATGAAAGTTGGTTGCTAAAATTATTGAATTTGAAACCTTGTTGATTCAAAACTGCTTGATCGGCTTTCGTATAGCTTTCTTCCATGTTTGAAACTTGGAAATTGTGCAAATACAGAGAAAGTAGAGAAAGGTTTCTAGGAAACACAAATTTATGAGAAACTTATTGAGATACTGTTGGCTGTCGACCCCCTGTCCAAGGATATCTATTTTACAGAAATGAATCCGATGTCAGCAAAAAAACATATTACTTGCTTTGCTGAGTCTTGGTAATTTTGTCTCTATGAAGGGAATGACTTAAAAACTGTTATTTTAGTACGTGGTCCAAGAGGATGACCATTGATCACATATCTGTTTATTTTGGTCTACGTACATGTACTTACGAAAAAAAAATAAACTTTGATCAGCCTTCAAAGTAAAAGCTATGTAAATCTAGATTGTGCCAATGTACTGAAGATTTACCAGACAGAAAAAATTATGAAGTTTGCGATTAAAGACCGGCTAACATTAATAATAAATAAGCAAGTGTTTTCAATATAAAGTTTGAATATAATTTTTGAAGTTAAAATATTACTGTCTACCATAAATTTTGCATATACATTATAAGATGATCAGAAAGTAACCTTCCCTGAGACCTGGGAAAATTCACTGTTTTTGCACGTGTAAATAAATGTGTTTGTCTTCAAGCTCGACTCAGTAATATATTAAGTTGTCTGAATTAAATAATAGAACATGTTAAGTGTTGTGTAACAAAGCTAGGTAATTGCGGTACCTGTAGGTTTGCGCTGAAATATGAAAGCGACCTTCATCACATGACCATACATTTCAAAACTCAAAACTGTTTATTTCTCTTTGCAGAACCTGTGACTCGAATCGAAGGCCTTAGCGGAAGAAATCCAGAAATTTTTATCAATACCGGCAGCACCATTAACCTAACATGTATCGTAGAGGACGCCACTGACAATGCTCCCAAACATATCCTCTGGCGGCATAATTCCAAGGTAATTTAAACTTTTTGAAAACTTCTATCGTACATGAAAGCATATTAAGCTAGTGTAAGACTTATACATCCATCTACTCCAGCTCTAGCTTCCCGCAACGTTCTAATTTTTTCAATTGGGAAACAGTATGTTTAAGGATCAAAATGATATTCGATTTCTAGTACCGATTTCAGCTACTGATACTTTTACATTATGTTATGTCGTCAAAAGACTTTTGCGGATTCCCAGATGAACATTAAGGATTTTATTCCCTTTCTCATTGCTCCCCGCCTCTTCGGAAGAGTCCGTATGCATTTTAAGCTTGTGCAGTTCCAGCTGTCTCTTCCAGATTTCAAGGCCTTTGTACAAACACGTTGAAAAGTTTTAGGTTATTAGGTGAGAGACGGTCGTGAATCCCAACTTTCTCTTTTATCTTTCCAAAGCTTTAAACACTGGAGCTTATCTTGTGCCAATAATCAGCCTCTTATCTTTTCTGATCTATGCTTTCTCTTTGATTTTGCACTTACACGAATCCAGTCTACACCTTTTATCTCGAGGACCCTAATTTCAGCAATATGGTTATTGCCAAACTGGTTTCACCAGTTTAGGAAACTAGCAAGGCACAAGTCTCTTTAATCTTAAGCTGGATGTTCATCTACTTGTGGTAGTAATAGAGAAGAATCGAAAATCCCTTGCTTTCCCCACTTTCCTATATTACAATATCTGATTTGAAACTATCATATAGCAGAAAATTACGTAATAAAAGCCTTGATTCAAACCCTGTAATTAGATGATATTTTCCCTTGAGCGAAGCTATTTAAGAAGCACACTGCTCAGAGAAGAAGCGGGGAAAAAGAGAAAGTTACTTTCTCCACCTTCTCTGTGCGTATATCTGAAGAAATTAAGTACAGAGGGAGCAACTAGCTCGGGCAAATTCTAAATAGATACGGAAAAGGGTGGATATTTCGGTTTCCTCAAAATTCTTTGGAAACTTTGCCGAGTTGTATACAATAATAGTAGTTGCTTCGTATAGTTTGTAGACTTGGCCGATGAGGTTAGATCGGAGAGTACACAAGTTGTTTATTTAGGTTGGGAGTCTGTTGGTCGGATTTCTCTTTAGAAATGGGGCATTGCTAGTCTTAATAGGATAGAAAATAAGTTACTTAGGAGGAAACTCTGCTCATATCATCAAGTTTAACGATACACTTAAAATAGAATAAGATTGAAAAAGAAGAGGACAAGAATGGGAGAGGAAGGAATTGAGGAGGAATAAGGATATTATGTTACAATAAGAAAGTTAGCCAGTTGAGCAGGCATGTATAGGTTTTCTCTGGAATTTCTCAACGAGCCGAGACTAAAAGTCACAGAAGGAATGGGCAGGACTGCAGACAATGGAGAAAGCATTGCGTCCAATTTCTAAGCCTGCAAAGGCTACAACTTGATGGCTTTTGGTACACAGAAGTTTGCAAAATCAGTAGATTATAAACAAGTCTGAGACTTGGCCGAGGAGTAGAACTCGTGGAGACGCGGAAGAGTTTTAATCCGCTAGGAAATAGAGTCATGGTTTCATAAGAGACCAAATATTTGCCTGTCCATTAGGAAGGAGGGTAGGACTTTTAGAGGATTATTATACGGTTAAGAAGTGAAGCGGAAGGCGGGTAGTAAAGATGTGCGTCTACACTTTCTTCCAGCAGCCGGGCTTAATTCCGCATCCTCCCAATTGTTTCATAATTCCAAAATTTATGTTATTATCCTAGCGAATCCACTAACATGCTAAATATTTCTACCATTTCCCTCGTAGGGTTTGCTTACCCATAGTTTAATATGCGTTTAAGGAACTTGAAGGATGGCTCTTGGCTTCTCTGACTTAGGGTAAAGGCTCGGTAGTTGGCAAAATCCAAGGGTATAAGCTTGGAAATATAGCGGATGAAAAATGTTATGCGTTTTTAAATGTAAGTTAATTTCATTAACCCTGCTCCAAGTTTTAATAAAGCGGGGATAGATGGAGTTGAATGTGCGGGAAGATGAATGGAATGATCGTTGAGTCTCTTTTCTGCGAGAAGCTTGGAAATTTTATGTGCTGAATTTCGCGAAATTTTTTAATGTGAAACAGAAGATACCGGGCATTTTTCATTTCCGGAGAAAGCATAAGAGAGATGTGCTGTAAATATTACACATGGCCGCTGGGTTTTTTCTGAATTTATTTAACCATGAACTTTGGAAAATATTAAGCGGAACCGGGGTTAAGAGCGGCCTTGAATATTTTGCAATGATGCATAAACTTGGGTACTATGCTGCACATAATTGAGGATAATTTTGCTGAGGGGTTTAAGCTTGAAGCAGTCTGCTGCTTCTTGCCGGTTAAAATTTACTCACGTCATAAACTTGTCCTGGAGAAAATTAAGCAGTTATTTTTTATCTAGAAAAAAAATTGGATGCATTCCCTGTGTAATTGATGGATAAACGAAGTATCCTTGAAAACATGCTGGAAAATGGCCAGGACTTTGCTTAGACATGCTCGGATGACATTTTTTGCATGAGACTTGAAAAATAGATAGTGCATGGGTAAATATCTAGAGGATGTTTTGAAAACCTTGAAAGAGAACTATGTTATGATAGAAAAATATTAGCTACCAGGATCCGGATGGATAATTCCATAGTGAAGTTTAAGGATAGAGGAAAGAAAGTTTGCCAAAACGCTTGGCAATTTTGGTGAAAGGACTGAACCTTGATGAATTGCAATTTTGCAACACACAGCTGTTCCTGCCCCGGGGTAGTGTAAAACAATGGGTTAGTTCAGTGATAAAGGGACGTGGAAAACAAATCCCTTGTTTAACTCTCCAAGGTTTCGGAATTAAATTTCCATGCACAAAAACTGCAGGTTTGATGAATGTATGGAGAAAGTAACTTTCTCTTTAGATACAATAGCTTCTCTCTTTGAAAACAAGGGCCATATTTCAAAAAGGAGGGGTGGCAAGCAGGTACGGGAAGCTTTCTTCTTTCCCAAGTTAAATTATTTATCAGGGAATTCAATTGGAGAAAGCTTGAGGAGACTGTAGAATGATTGATGAGAGATGTTGGAGTGAAAGTTTTCTAGAGGAAAATAACACGAGAATTTTGAATTATTTCCCAGGGATGTTTTCTGCAGTCAAAAGAATTTCATTGAATACAAAACCTGATAAGGAAGAAAAGTGCTTTGCAGACAGTGGAGAAAGTAGTCGGGTTTGGAGAAATGTGTTTGATTTTGTTTTGATGCGTCAGGCTGCATTCAGTTTAATTAATGCTAATGCTGAGAGGAGTTTTATCTGTTTTCATTCATCTCTTCCGCGATGGAGCCCATATGTCCCGAGGGAGTGAAAGGTGATCCTCAGATGAGGATGGCCAAAGAGTAAATATCAGCGAGGTAATAAATGAAATAATAAATAAGCAATAATAAGCAAGGGTCGTGAAAGAGATGGCGGAGAGGAGGTAATCAGGACATTGTCCGTGTGCAAATATTTATAAAAAAAGGAGAAAAGTTTGGATCCACAAACTGAATTAGGATCCTTGTCCTTGCCTACCGGTACAAATTGGTCCTAGTATGGGTGACTCCTACCGGATGAAACGGGAGGGACAGATGCGTTGATCCAGGATAATAAGAGAAAGCACAATAAGGGTAATGTTTGGAAAGTGAAATAGAGAAGCCTGTTATGATATTTGTCCAAGTATACTAGGAGAAAGGATAATAGTTTATGGAATCGGTACTAGGAGGAGGAGGACTGAAGAGCCTGGGGATAGAATTGGAGGACTGGAAGAAGGAGAAGACATAAGGATGATGAACATGAGGGTTCTTCATCTTCTAGTGGACCACATAAAGGGGGGATAAAATATGAGTACAAATTCTCTTTGTTTACTCCTGCAGACGGTGAACTTTGAATGGTCTCGAGGAGGAATGAGTTTAGTGACGGAAAAAAAGACCAAGGGAGTCACAGTAAGCCGACTTCTCATCCAAAAGGCTATCCGCTCCGACTCTGGAACATACATGTGTGTACCACAAAATGCTCATCCAGCCTACGCCAAAATACATGTTCTGGAACAAGGTACAGTATACAAGTTTCTCTTTCTGCTTTCTCTATATTTTTTTTGCTTCTTTTGCTGTTTTGCACGCAAGTTATTTCGCGAATTTTGGCAAAAAAATCCTCTTACTTTCTTCATTCGCTCTTTCTTGTCTTTTATCTTGATGCTTGATACGATATATTACATGTAGTTTTTCCATGATCTGTCTTAGTGATGCGCATGCATCCTGAATGTAAAAGGATAGTGGAGCGTATATGCTTCCTCTAGCATGTATATATTTATACAGATAATGATGAAACCGTAGCGCTAGCGCTGGGACTTTACCACCTGCCGATCCCTAGGATATGCCCAGCTTTTCACAACCAGCTTGACCAACCAGCTTTTATTTGATATTGATGTATTAATATGGATAAGGCTGTAAGTTGTAGCAGTACTTTCATCATGTAGAGAAAGTATTTCTTACCAAATATTATATGAGGGGGTGAGATAGCAACATAGTAAGGAACATTTGCAGTGAAAATATATTTGTAAATTTGTATAATCAAGAGATTTTATGCTTAACCTTGCAGTGAAATTGAGATGTTTTTTACCAATGTTACACGACTGCGAATCCAAGGCGGGAAAAATCTCTGTATGGCAAAATATATTAGAACAAGCTGTGATCATCTCTTCAGTATTCATTCCATGGTGGTGACGAAATACAGGAATTGACAATTTCTCTCCGGGTTTAAGATTTCCGAGTGCGTAGATGTAGTTTGCGGAAGCTTTCTCCAAGATTGGATGGTGGTAAAGGATAGGATAGGAGTGGTTTTATACGGTGTTAGAGCTTCGGGGCGAGAGAAAGTTGTAGTTTCTGAAATGATAGAATTTAAGATGGGGAAAGATGCTTGGAAGACGAGAGCAATATCTTTGAAGCGTGTGGGAGAAAGTCAAGTTAAAGAGAAAGTTAAAATAAAGCGAGAGAAAGGAAGGTCCACTTGGAGGAAATACAGGGGTTTGGTCTTTTGTCAAAGGAAAAGGAGACGGGTCACATGAATCTTTAAAACGAGCAAACCGAATATCGTCTCTTAAACGGGCACAGAATTTCAACGATCCTCACACACTAGCATAGGCTCAGTTTCCTACAAATGTTGCAAATCATTTCAGCAAAGGATATTTTCTTAGAAAAAGGCCGCCCTAGTTTTCAACAGCCGCCGCAGCTCAAAGACAGTGCTTTCTCTTTTTTCTCATTGGCAGGTTGGGGATTGTGGGAGGAGTGTTAAATCGGAAAACCACATGTTGTATTCAGCAATTTCTACTGACTTTAATCTTCCCGTTTATTACACATTCCCATGTCGATATTACCGAATTCCTATCGTGTGTATCCCAAACCTAATCCCGATGCTTTCACTGCTTTCACCAGCAAGAGCGTAGACAGTACGAAGTTTCCATTATATCTATCACATATACCATAAGCATCTAAAGATATAGGAACTCAGAAGAAGAAAAAACATTATTTCATCCTATATAGCTTACCCCAGAAACAACGTTACTTTCTCCATATAAGAGTCGGGCGTTAGCTCAGCAGAAGGCTTTCAAGCCAGGAGCCATAGTGGCAGTAGTTGGTGCTATGAAATTGCTAACGCAGCAGAAATTCGCAGCGAAAGATTCAAAACGCACGGGTGTTGAAAATGCTGGAAGATAGAAAGAAATAGTTAAGTTTAGATGAATCCGCTGCAAATTTAAATATGAGCGAATTTTACAGATTAAGATTCTAATTTATAAAAATGGCCACTAAATTATAAAATTAAAGATATTCAGTGGGTTGAATGAATAAAATCACCTATGGTACGCACCCGCTACGCTTTTTAAAAGTTGGAATCGTAGATAAACATGATTTTTTCCTAAAGGTTTTGACCTATTCTCGGGAAATGTCAGGATGGATCATTGATACATAGCCGATAGGCATGTGCCGCCTTCTAACTACTAAACTACGAGGTATCTAGTTCGGCTATATTGGATGCCGTAAAATAAAAAACATGCGGAGAAAAACGTGTCAGTAAAATTGAAATCTCAGCCACTGCAGATCACATGTACGTAGTGTAGGCGTAGAACATGAAAATCTTGAAGCGGTGAAAGCGAGAGTCCTTTAGAAAGCTGTTACGCGTGGAGAAAGTGCTCATACCATAGTCGTTGGAGAAAGCAGTGGAAATTGTATAAAGTTTACGGAATGATGTACAGGAGCTGTGGGTATGGAGCACAGTTGGTGAAAGTGGAGAAAGCAGGTTTAGTTTCAATGAAGGAATCGGATATGATCATCATCCACCCTGTTCAAGCACAAAGGTCAGTGTACATGTAATCTACGATATTGTGACTTGAGGCTAAAATGTTATCGGTTTGTCGTTCAAGTTGCATGCCATTGGCATTTCCAATCCCAGCCGTTGAGTTTACATGCCATCCACTAAATCCTAGGGACCTTAAGGAAAGTAGAGGGCGGCTGAATGTGGAACAACTTGTAAAAGTTTACAGTCTCTATTGACGGTAGAGAAGAAAGAGGGATAGCAATACCAATTAGTTTTTAGGAGAAATCCTTGAGGAAATCTGGCTCATATTTTTCAGCTATGGACTAGTGGAAAACTGCATCGTTTCCTTAACTGCCTCTTATTCTTTAGGGGTGGGTAAAGGGAGGAGAGAACGAGGGACAGAACGAGAGAAAGCAAGCGGAGAAAGTCGAAAAATCTCTGCCTTTGTAACCCATCCCAATCAGTACACGACCGGCCCGCGTTATCGAGAGAAAGCTCAGGAGGCATTGAAAAGATACAATGTTTCTTCCCAGTTTCACTATGGAAGGACGAACCAAGAAAAACCCGGGATCAATTCCAGTTTTATAGCATCATTTCCCATCTCGCCTGACCATCTCTCCAACCTTGTCAAGTTTAACCTTTGTCGTCCTCCTCCTCAAAGCATGTATTCTTTATCCCTGACTTTCTCCACCATTTGCCCTCAAGATGGCTACTTTCTCCAAGTGT
The DNA here is from genome assembly GCA_906901655.1 of Sminthurides aquaticus. Classification (NCBI taxonomy): domain Eukaryota; kingdom Metazoa; phylum Arthropoda; class Collembola; order Symphypleona; family Sminthurididae; genus Sminthurides; species Sminthurides aquaticus. The sequence goes on along the minus strand of CAJQTT010000005.1, from coordinate 4,208,296 downwards.
AGCCTCTACCTTGACGATGATCTCTTCCAAGGAGAAAACATGGACAAAACATGTACTTGCAATGAGAGATTGGCTTGAGAGAATATCATGGAGCATCATATCCCAAGAGTGCTTTCACTTTCTCTTCAAGACCGGGAGGATGGCGGGTATCATCGAAAGCCAGGACGTTCTTAGAACCAGTGTAGACAGGACTGGGATTGAAAGAATACTTTTTACAATAAATACCATCTGCAATGACCTGCTTTCTCATCGTCGGTGTATCTAGTATGCTTGGGGCGATAGATTTCTAGTTTTTAGAAGAACATAACGGGCGTCCATCCGTTTCACATGTACTTGATACATGAAGGTGGCTTTGAAAATTGCTCACTTCTATGCTACATAAGATCTTTTACGCCGTACGTAGTTTGCAGTGGTCACCACCAGAGGGAATGGTGACACAAGCTGGAAAAGGGAATGTAGAATGGAGAAAGTGTGTGGTTTCTCAAGGATGTATATACGAAAGGTTATTTTAAAAAATATGTAAGCGTTGCATTATTCTAGGATTCAAGCACTCTCAGCTTGAGGGAAAAGAATTCCCTACAGAATTTTAGCTAGATGTAAGTGAAAAAGCGTTTAAGTTTTCATTTGAGCATCAAGAAAAGCTTCTTTCTCCTGCTTTCTCCCCTTGTCCTATGTCGGTATTTTACGTTTTGCTATTCAAGTAGCTCAGTATTTTTGGCCCTGACTTTCTCCCGTAAAGAATTATATATGGTGCTTGGGGCATTCTCTGGTATAGAAGGTTTCGGAAATATATTTTTTAATGTTTCCATCCCCCTCCACGTTTCCATCTCCTCCTCCCCTTCAAAAGCATACATGGAATACAGAAAGGATGGGACGTGAAATAGGGTGATGGTGTGTGTGTGGAGAAAGTAAGTTGCTTTGGGATGTAATGTATATCAGAGCCGTAGCTCTTCTTGGAGGCTGGCGGTGGTGTAAAAAAAAGAAATATATGTAGGGGGAAATACGGAAAAGAAATAAGTAAACTACGACTAGAATCTCCATTAGGCGTGCGGAGGGGAGGGGAAAAGATGGATAGATGGGATGAATTCCCAGTGGTTTAGGGTTTGGTGGTGAAAAATAGGGGAAGAGGCTCTCATCAACATATTTCCCGCATATCTTTTAAAAAGTGCAAATCGTTGAAAATCTAGAGAAATTCAAATTTTCTCAACAATACCGCGAGGAATACATTTCGCATGGAGGGAAAACGTTAACCGGCGGACGGAATTCTAAATTACCCTTCAAAAAACCCGTCTTTCCTGTAGTTCCATATAGCCTCCACATCCTCTCTCCGCCTTTCTCCTCCTCCTCCCTTGGCTCGTCCTTGTCTCTGTTTTACCACCACCCTTTCTTACACTCTGCCAAGGCACGATCCACGGAGAAAGCAATGACTTTCACCCGCCTAACAAGTATACCCAACCAACCTCCTTCCCCACCAACCATATTATCATCATTACGAAAAGAGGGGGAATACGTGTCCCAGAAACGGAGGAAAATAACCCGCAAGAAGAAGGCAGAATTTGGAGAAAGTGTGGGAATTTTTCTACATTCCTTTAAAACTACGCGTAGCTTTGCCCTTATTTCCCATCACACATTCGAACATTTCGCTCAAATGCATTATATGCAAATATTTTTCAACTATTCCGCAACATGCTCTAGTTTTCTCTCTCATAGGGATGCTATTCTTTGCTGGAAGGAAGAATATCCCCTCGGTTTTCTTCTCACTCCCAACCAATATAAATGACATAATCATAACACCAGCCAAGGCTGCGTATTCATCTTCATTCCAGGGCATGTTCTTCACACAGCTTGCAATACAGAGGAGAGGAGAATTGAAGAGAGAGAAGAGAGCTAACGAGATGTGGAACGTTTTCCACTCTAGAACAATACAATAGTTTTAGAAACCAATGGCCAAATGGCTATGAATATAATTTAAATATGTTACAAATCTTTCTAAGAATTTCATCCCATGAGGAGAGAAAGCGAATAAGATGTAGGCGTTTGATAGAATTGAAGAGAAATGTTATGCTTAGGTGATTACATTGTAACTTTCTCCAGCCCTGCTTTCTCCCGCCCTGCTATTGCTCTTCCCCTTCTCTTCCGTCCCTGGTTCTTAATGTCCATCCTGTCGTTGATGATGGGGAAAGGGCTAGGGTTTGCTTGAGTGGAGATATGTGACTTGGCCACTCAAGATACAGTATGTAAGCCCTGACATGAATTTGAGAAATTTCTAGGAAATGCTATAATAGCCCATTTCCTTCTACGTTATGAAGCGATATAGAGAAAGGGATTTACGGAGCTCCTGCCTCCCCCTGTGTAGCTTTTATGTCATCTTTCTCTCTTCATATTTATACGAATCCATGCTCTGAATTATAATAGCCTCTCAAGCTTTCTCCAACTTCTCTCAGCCACTCCTCTCTTGAAAGCTTCAAAGCCTCTGCCCACACGCGCTCATACAAATTCCAGCCTGCGGATTCTTTGAAAAAAATATAAATGTAAACAAACAGGAAGGAGAAAGTCTGTTGAATTTAAAGAAACCAGTTACAGTTACAATCCTAACGTAGAAAAAAGCGCAGTCCAACAGACGGAAGGTTTCTTCACTTGTTTAGCTCGCTCCTGGTCTTTCTCTTCGTCACTGTGTATTGTTTGTATTCAGGAGTTGGGTTCTTGTATGCTATGAAAACATAAGAGAAAGTTAGAGACCTGCTTTGAAGAAACCCCGGAAATCTACAGTTTAGTCTGACAGGATTTTGCTAAGGTAGGAGAGAATGAAGCCAAGGATAGTAGAAACTAAGGGTTGGAATGTAGGATTGGAAATTGGAGAAAGTGGGAGAAAGTGATGACAAGCCTGGATTTGAAGCACATGAATTATGGATTGATTGGTAGGGAACTGGCTAGTGCCAAGGAGGTAAGGCTCATTGCTCCTTCATAGCCAAACTAGAACTCGTTGACAACCGCCCACCGACTGACTAATCACCTCTAATTTATCATCAACAATTTTATTACCTCATCATAGAAAACTTTTAGTTTTTCGTGCCCAAGAACCATTTTTCCAACACCTTCCACGCATTAAACTCCTCCTGGAAACTTGAACATTATTCACGTACTTTCTCCAAATTTACAGTCTATGTATGTAGCTTTTTACAGGTAATTCGGCTAAAATATACCTAGCGGTTATACGGGAAACTACTTTGTAACCTTGCATACCTAGAATAAATGGATATGAGTTATCTGTAACACCTGAGACTTAGCTGCGTGCCTAGTTTTGTTATGGTAGATGGAGGACAAAATTACCTATGCGTCCTTCATGTCTCCAGCGTTGCAGTAGATTGACTGTATCCTAGTTTACGTGGTAGCAATCAATGTATGCTTTCTCCTTAAGCTTGCTTGTATCGCTTTTAGCTTGTTATGCGAGTATACGAGGCTGTCTTGTATATCTTGCTACGAGTTGACATCTCGATGTTATGCTCATAGTTGATGCATGCTCCTCATAACCGCCGCCACCCACGTTCACACACCAGCCGGTACATTAAGCTAACTATGGGAAGTGGGCAGGTGAAAGTTGTTATGCTTTGGCATCTCATATGTTCCTCGGTCTCTGAGGAATTGTCTGATTTTGTAGATTCTCTGCTCTTATCGTATGTCATACTTTCTCCACGCTTTCTCCACTGGAGAAAGTCGCTAGAATTTCAAACTAATTCCAACCTACCTTTGTTCTTTCAGGTGAAAAACAAGCGGCAATGCAGTCCTCGGCCGTGTCCTCTCAAGGTTTAATGAAATTTACCACACTGGATCTCTTCCCATCAGCATTGGCCCTGGTTCTACAAAACTACTTTGTTAATTTAATCTACCTTCCTGTCATTCTACTCCTCAACGCCTATCGTCCCCTCTTTCATCTTCACCATGATCGACGAGGACGGGAGTGACAATGAAGAGAACCGCCCACGCTACCCTCGAAACTTACCAGTTTTCCTCCAGCTCTGGTGTACAAACGTTATTATTTACAAACGCATTCAGAGGTTGCTGTATGTATGGTACGCAAGAGACTTATAAGGAGTTCTGATACAATCCGGTAGCTCTTCAATCTCAGTCATGTATTAACCCAACTGTGTGATTAACTAGTACTACGTATATGCAATGCTACAACCCAATGCTATAGCGGTAGTACTTTGTTTTCCAACACTGCTTTTGACTTTCTCCCGCTGGAACCACAGGAGTCTGAGGGAAAGCTGGAAAGTATCTGAGTTCCAACTACAAACATGATAATCAAAGGAAGCCAAGATCAAATTTCACACTAAGGCTTAATTAAAGGCTGGCTTTGGAAGATGAATAACTGGAGTCAAAATTACAGAGTACGACGCAAGCTGGTTAACGCTGTTCAGGGGTTGAATGACGGGATACATAGGTCACCGCAGTATAGAGGAGATGCAAAAGCGGGAAAAATCAGGAAAGTGCAGGGCTGGAGGCTCAAGTGACACGGTAATGGTAATTTTTGGGCTGTAATTGGGAATAAATGAGCCTGGACTGGGTCGTTGGAGAAAGTTGGAGTGGAGAAAGTCATGGGGATTTAATAAGCCGTTATAAGCTTCTGCATCAAGGCCAATAATGTTTAATTTAAACTAGCGGATAACGTTAATATGGGAGAAAGCGGGGAGAAAGTTAAGTCGGGAGATGGAAGAAGAAGTAGGATGAGATTGAGTTGGTTATTTAGTTAGTTGAGTGTCCTTGACCGCGTGGTTAGGTGGGCCGTAACTTGGAGGAAGTTATCTAATTTTTAAAAGAGTATATTTCAAATTGAATTTTTGTTTTTACTAAAGCGTATATATGGTAGTTTGAAAAAAGTTAAATTTAATTAGAAATACCACAATTCCACATCCGCTCAGTCAAGCCCAAGGAAGCTTACTTTTATAAAACTGCCGAATTTTTTCTCGACATTATTTGCACTTTTAATCCTTGAAAACTTCTTTCCCGCTTTCCCTCCTTGGGAAAGAGTATACTTTATCCTCATTTCGGTATGAATTTTATCAAGAAAATGTTATCCTCTTCTCCTTATTTTGCACATCCCCGGGTAAAGTATCTTGAGCGTATCCATACACGTCTCCATATCTGATGCGGGAAGTAAGCCGGGATGATGTAGGTGAAGAGGCTGGGTGGTTGGGAGTTTTGAGTAAATTCTGCATGTAACCATCTATCTCTTCCATAAGCAGTCCTTGTTAATTTAGTTTCCTCAAAACCTATAAGACAGGCCGACGTCTTCACTTAAAAAAGTTCAAGGAGTGAATTTAAAGCCCCAGGGAAAAGCTACTTTCTCCATGTCGAGACTTGCAAAAACTTTTCTCTACTTTCTCTCCATCATCAAATCTTCTTCTTCTTCCCCCACTCATTCAATCCGCTCTTGTCTTGGTAGAAAGCTCATCCTACGTTCTCCTAAAGAGCCAGTTTCTTAAAACCAGTGTGTGCTTTACTGCTAAATTCGGCCTACGTTTTCTTGCCTCCGTATTTCAGTTTACTCCCGTCTTCCACAACTCAACATCATTGTACATTAATCAATTCTGCGCCTTTCTATTATATATACCTACAAGTTTTGTAATTAACTAGAGTAATTTCTTTTCCGCTTTGCATTCATCGCTCAGACTTTCTCCCAGGTTTTCTCCTCCAACCCGCATCTGTCTAGTCGTATCGGACATTGTCGAGGCCAAAGTCCGAAACCACCTTGACAAGCTTGACAGAGACAAGGCTAACAAGTTGGAAGGCTGTTCTACACGTCCTAAACCTTGTTTTTTGCATAATACCTTTCCACTAAACTTGCAAATTTGCATGGACTGGATTTACATGAAACTTTGAGGACTACACAAGAAGCTAATTGATAAAAACATGTCAGAAAATTCAAGGACTACATCAGTGTGTCAATTAATGTCTCCAAATGTTTCTCGCGTAAACATTGAAGCATAGGCCTCGTTTAAAATTGTCATCTGCAGCTGCCTGAATACGATATGAGTTAAGGGGGAAATTTGATCTTGGACCAGGGATATGCTATGAGGAGGAAAGAAGGTTAGCAGTTTATGTCTCACGGATAAAATAAGTGGAACATGTCTTTGTCAACAAGCTTTTGTGGCTCCCTCTTGTGACGAAAATAGATTGAAATGAGCTAAGGCTAATTAAATTTAATGCTTACATGCACTACTTGCTCCCAAAAAAAGGACAAATAATGAGTGGATGCAATTTTAATTAATATACTGAATTTGTACTGATTATTATATCCTTGTTCAAACAAAAGGGGCATGTGACAGCATGTGCTACAATGTCGCATAAAGTATGTATATAGAAACTAATTACTTGAAAATGATTAGTACAAGTTAAGATTTATGAATTTGAAATGGATAAAATGTATATTTACTTATTACGAACCCTTACTGTTGTAAATATGCTAATTGTTTTTGTCTAGGTAAGTACATACTTGTTAGCAACTATAGTACTTGCTAATACTTGGTCAATGTTTCAAAAGTATTATAGGATTCACAAGAACATTTATTATTATAAAGGAAAAGGTATGGAGGAGAAAGCATTTTTAACGCTTTCTCCTACAGAAAATACTGCTGTGGAATAGGTTGAAGTATATTCTAGTAACATTTATGATGATAAGTATCTTAGAGGTGAAAGTAAGAAATAGTGAGTAAACATAGATAATATTAATTTAAGGGATAAATATTAAATAGGGCGTGCTGGAAATGTTGAATTTGTTGTAAGATAATTACAGAGTAATGTATACATACATTGGAACGGATAAATAAAGGCCAAGTATTACAATAATAAGAGGAGAAAAGGGTTAATCAAAGTAAAACGATTGCTTTCACCGCTTTCACTCACATGTACGCCGACAGATGCCTAGGGGATTCTCATGTGATTTCGTGGAGACGGGTCTGTGCTATTTCAAAAAGGAGCTTAAAATCCACTGGTTTTATGGGAAGAGCACACTCCCCCATTAATAAGAAAAACAAGAGTGACTTTCTCCAACAGCACTTATTACACCTTTCTTTTATCCGTGGACGTAGTGACCCTCGTAGAGGTTGCAATAAGAAGAAATTGTCAGCGGAGAAAGCTCTTGAGGAAAGTGATATCCAGAGAAACGTGATCAACTGGCATCCAGAAGAAAGCGAGAAAGCTTTTCACCTACATCTTTACTTTCACACACTTTCTCCAGAATCCAAAGATATTATTTCAACAACTGTTAACCACAAAGCAACTTTGACGTCGGATTATATCTCTGCAAATGGAGAAAGCAAGTATGAGGAGCAATTCTTTACGAATCGTTAAGGCTTAACAACCACCGGAGGGTTACTACAAACTGTGTGAGCGTTGGTACAAAATAGCATTGTACAGCAGTAGATGTGAGGAGAATTTAATACATGGTTTGAAAACCGGAGGTTCTAATTATATCAATTTCCTCTCTTGTATCTCTTTCCCCTGGAGAAAGGGAAAGTGATGTCAAGCCGGATAAAAAAATTTCATTATTCTCAAACCAAAACTCTGCTCCCATCCTTAGATTCAAGTGCCTCCACTGGGTTTTTGACGCTGTTCTTGTGATTGGCGCTGGAGGATTTTTGATAAAAATAGGCGAACAAAATACAATCATTTCAGACCTACGGCAGTGCAAGGGAGAACATCTGTGTACTTATATCGAAGGCTGAACGTCAGAGTTCGGGGAAGAGAAAGCTTAAGTTAGGCCCGTGGAAGTAAGCAAGCGCTTACAGTGACTTTCTCTTCACGCCCTTGCTCTCAAATTTTCTTCAGTTTCTCGGAACGAAAGTCAATGTCTTTCCAATCCAGGCAGGCACTATACGCTCACTCTTACCAAGAAGACAAGGACATGGACCGTGGCTTTTATTCATACCTTGTCTTGATCTTTACCCTAAGGATTTTCCGGTAGAATGATAAGAAAAAATTCAAGTCGAGCCTACGGGCCTTTCTTGACTGAATCTATTAAAGAAATTGAATCCTGGAAAGAGGAGAAGACACAAGACGGAGTCAAGGAAGTTTACCTATCGGATCCGGTTCTTGTCTCTTACGATCAGTGATAGCATGGTTCGACATGGATGCCGGAGAACCGCAATATCCCAAACACCAACAGCGTAACGACCTTAATCTCATGTAGGATCCAGAACTTGGCTAAACTCGTGAATGGAAGAAACAAGAGAATATGGTTTCTATCCAAATCAGCGGTGCGTGCAATTGAAAAGATTCACCAGGTCTTTCGATAATCCGTCCTGTACTTTTTAAATCCGGTCGGAATCATATTCCCACTTGGTTGTAATACTTGCTTCGATTGGTTTTTTAATATTGCTACACTATTAAAAATACGCTTTTTCCTCTTGCAGAGGCATTGGACATGGACGACATACTTTATTTTTAAACTACCCTAATTTAAACTGGTGCCCTTGTTGTAGTAATTCAAAGAAAGTACCGATTGTAGCTCAGACAAGCAATTTGTATCTTGCTTCTAACAACTGACTTCAGCTTTCTCTTCCAATTGCTACCCTAGAGCGCCAAGGGACATGTATAGACTTGTTTTAAAAAAGTTGCACGTTCAATCTAAGCATAACATAAAATGCGGATATTATCTAGTGCATCTACTTTAGATTCTGCAAGTGTGAAGCTATTTGAACTAACTGCGCCCATTTCAGTTTTGAATGCAAATTCGAAACGGCGCTTTCCTCGTCATCCTCTGGTGGCCATGAGGTGAAGGTTGTGATGTGTCTATGGAAGCTTCTGAAGAAAATGAAAAACCCAGACTATTTGCTTCTATTTCGAGGGTAACTAGAACAAGGAGGTTATGGTTAACTCAAACGGCAAGTTTCAGAGGAAATGTTGGAATTACGGAATAAGGTCACAGGACGTGACATACAGTGGAAGGAATATCGACGAAGAAGAAGAAATAATTTGTTGCATAAGCCACGTCCGACAAGAGCCAGTAATGTTGGTCATCAAGTAATCATGGAGAGAAAACAGAATCACATATCCTTGTCATAATCACCGTCATTCCCTCCGTTGACTACAATGAATTGTTAATATCTTCTCATATATCTTGACCGTTTCTTGGCTCTTTCTAATACTTGCTGCACTACTCTACTCCGCTCCGGGAAATCTTGCAAACTTGATAGAGTTATCATGGAATATTTCCGCTGACTGACTACACTACAATAACTCTCTCTCTTCTCTGCTAACGTTTCATGTCTAAAACTGAAGAAGGGCGGAATTTGCAGCAAATTCTGCAGGAGGTTGTGCCAAAAATAATCAGGATAGCCGGGAGAAAGTTCAAAGTTGGGATTTGTGCAATGAATACATAAATATGATGCTCATTTCCCTACAAGCGTTAACTGCTGTCCTTAACACAACATATTCAGGATGAGGATACATGTTAAGAAGAGAAAGGTTTAAGTGAAACTACGTATCTAACTCTAATGATTATTCAGAGTTTACGATGACCATTTCCTCAGTTGGTGAGCACGTGTTTCCTTGAGGATGTCTCGGGATTTCTAAGCGGTGCTTCCGTGGGAATTATATTTACATTCCATACAAACATGGGTGTCTAAGTTAAGCTCTATGGAAGATTCTTAGAAATTTCTTTGGCTTCCTGTGGGTATAAATGAGGTGGACGTCTGCGAAGTAATTCTAGGCTAAAATCTTTGGGTGACTGTGGTGAATATGATTGGAGATAAATGTGCGTCATCTGGAAATTTCCGTTGAAAAGCCAAGAGAATTCAAGCATGCAAAACAAAGGAGAGTCTCATAGGACACTGGCAAGTTAATTGCATCTTTTGATACAAGTGTCATGGTTGGTGGGGAATGAAAAATTGTCCCATATTTCATATACTCATATAAGCGTCTTGACCTCTTTCCCGAATTGCGGTCCTAGTTGTTTAACTTTCTCTTTCCAGGAGTGGCCTCCCGCTTTCTCCACTTTCTCTCCACGCTCTCTTGAACTTTGTGGGCGGTGGGTCATAACCCATCGTGGTTGCATGATGATCATCGTTACTATTATTGCTATTTCTTCCATACTTGTCATTTAATACATAGGAGGAGAGCATACATTTGCAAATATATGTAGGCATCTGTCATCATCATCAAAGCTAACATTAGTAGCCTCATTGTCATACATACTTGTGATGGCCTCCGTTATGTAGTAATAGACTGTACTACACTTGTAAAACGATGTTGGTCTATTTTAAAAAAATTAAATATCCGAGATAACCAACGCTACTAAGCACAAATAAGCTTGCTTTCTCTGCAGAAAACCAGCTCTTGTATATGTTTATAGTTTTAAATACCCACTGTAGCAATATAATTTGTTGTGAAGGTGTTTTATATAATATTTTTTGATGTGTACTAATGTACAATGGTGGAGGAAGAGGCATGTGAATCTATACACGCTAATTAGAGTTTTACACGAGTCTATGTGTCATTGCTAATAATTCGAGTTGGATTCAGAAGAGCTTTAAGTAAAATTGTAAAGAGAGGACGTACTGAACATTGAAATTACATAATGTAAATCTGAAACCTAATTAAATCTATAAAATAGCTCACATTAGGAAAAGTTTTTGTATAAAATAACAGTTAGGTTACTGTAAGATAGATTAGGTAGATAAGTCTGTTGAATTTTTTAAAAAAGACTCAAAAAGCTTTTCTCATTGAATTTGATGAAATTGATGAAGGTTTCACTGTTACTCCGGGTAAAAGTGGGAAAAGTTATGGAATGGACATGCGTTGCTGGAGCTGTATGAGACAGTAAAGACGTTTTGTGGGGTCTCGCTAAAATTCGACAATAATTGCAAGTCAATAGTTGTTAACAAAGTTCCCAGTGGAGCCCATTCGGAGGTCGGCAGGATACAGGGCATTTTTTTCCGCTGATAGGCGACGCTCCTGTTTTGTTTCTTCGTGTGTAGCGTTCTCCAAAATATTGAGTGGTGTCGGGTCGCTGGTGAGGAAAGGGGAGGCTGTCCTTGAAGCGTTCGCAGTGGTAGCTATCGTGGAAGAGAATGGCAGCTTTGAATTCCCTGTATAGGATTTTTTTTAAAGTATCTTGATCGTTACTATTCGGTGAGTTTGGCCGGGAGTTCTAAGTAGAAGATTGTATAGTTTGGTGTTATGTTAAACTAATTGCATGCATGGTCTGTATCTACAATAATACTGCGACGGCATTAACGTTTACCTTCATAATCTTCTTGAATATGGATTGAGCAGTGGTATAGCAGATTTTTGTATTATCGCCACCCCACATTCCGGCCAGGATTTCTGTCCCGTGACCAGGATGATCCCGCATTCCGTGAAAGGGGAATTGGGACAGTTCCCAGTCTGCAACTGCAAACCTTTCTCGAGCGGTTAGAATGGAGTCGAGATCACGGCCCAAAAACTTGTCAACGGTGGGGTCACCCAGAGTGGCAAATCGCCAAGTTCTCGGATGCATTTGACGTAACTGAGCTACAATAGCATATACAAGGGTTTACTGGGGTAGCTGTATAAGGGATAGGTAACAAGTTAACTGATATTTGTTATATATAAAAAGTATGTAAAAATATAATATGTATAAAAGATGGTTCCGCGGAGTTATGAGCAGGTTTTTATCCTACCATTCTTTGGGACGTCGCAAAAGTAAACGGATTCGTCGGAACAAACAGATTTGCAAAGTTCACTGTCAAAACTCATGTTAGTGTACACTCTAATGACCCAGTTTGGATATAGATCCTTGAGTTGTTGCAGATTCAGAGCGATGCCATCAAAGAACCTGGTTTTAAAATCCATGGATGTCTTGCTTATCTCCTCCTTTGGTCCGTATAAACTGAAACTAATGACGTTTTGATTTTCACCAGCTGCTGTTGCCTCTGCGCTGCAGCTTGAATCCAGGAAGACTTCTTCGGGTAGCATTGTATCTGGCGTTGTCGTTGTGCTACAATTGGAGATTTGAAGAGAACTTACCTAAGTTCGAATTCTAATCGTAATTATACGATTTACCCGGAATCCTTGGAGATTACCTGTAAAGAAGACTAACGGATGTAGTTAAGCATGATTACTACGAAGAGACGCCCGTAACGTATGAATCAAGTCATCACATGGACTTGAATTTAAAAATTTCCACATAAACCCGCGCTTATTCACATGACCATGGTGATAATCCCCGTCCGTTAATGCCATGCTCCTCAGAACAGTTTAAAGCAGAAAAATCGAGTGAAAACCGGCCCAGGAGATTACCGGGAGGGCAAGGGTGGGAGGTAATCTCCAAGGATTCCGGGTAAATCGTATAATTACGATTAGAATTCGAACTTAGGTAAGTTCTCTTCAAATCTCCAATTATACTTCTTTACCCTCCATCTATGGAGATTACCTGTAAAGAAGACTAACGTATGTAGTTGTACGAAGAGCGAGATTTTTCAATAACAAGTACATATTATTGAGATAAGAAGTATTTGAAAAATTATCAGTAATAATCGGTCTCTTATAATACCTAGAAAAAACTGACGAGTTCGGAGACCAACCCGCCTTACTAAATATCATATCAACACTGATTCCTGCTTGATCTGCCTTTGATGTCGAGGCATGTCTAAAGCTGTGGCCACTGAATCTCGAGACATCGATTCCAGACAACTTGAGCATCGATTTCAACCAATTACTTACAGTTTGTTTTGAAGCTGCGCCATGTGGCTTAACACTTGTAATAAATAACTGATCACCAGTCCTTAACCTATTGGTTCTTGTTATATACTCCTGAAAACACCGAACTGGACAGAGCTTTGGCACTAAAACAAAACTACTGATTTGAATAACAGGGCTAACTTTCCCTGGAGCACTAGTCTTTAAGACAGCATTTATCCTAATCGTAAGCATATCTGTAACCAGAGTGCAGTTGCTAACTAGAATACTGTGTATGGTCTGCGCTCTTTGTGCGCTACATAGCATAATCAACGTACAAAGCTTTATACTCAACATTCTTAAATTTAAATTAGGATTATCTTCCCAGCCCTTAATAGTTTCAAGAACCACAGACACGTCCCATACTTCATCATATTTCGCTCTTGGCGGTCTAAGCTTTCCAACACCTCGAATTAACCTTCTCACCAAAGGATGCTGGCCAACAGGAATGCCGTCAATATTCTTAACAGCTATGGACAAAGTGGATCTCGCTAAGTTGATTGAGCTGTAACTCGCTCCATTATCATACAGATATCCAAGAAAACTTAAAATATTACTTAAACTAGGAGTGGTAAAATTAAGATTAAGCCTTTTACAAAAATTCATCCATTGAGTATAATAATTTTTATAGTTCCTCCAAGTCCCTGTAGTACAAGAGGAAAACAGTAATTTCGTAACTGAATCTTCCAAATCTGGATTTACAAACGCATCGCGGATGCTATAAACGCAATTAGTTGGAGCGACCTGTAATTAGTATACACAGAATTACAATACGGACTTTTTAATAAATTCTTGTCGGGACCAAAAATTAGTATTCTGGAACTACACATTTTCATAGCGAGTGAAAACCACGACTGGGAAGGCCAAAATGGCACAACAATCAACAGTCTTGCTTTGTCTGACACGATTTTCTTTAACACACGTGGTATTAAACCAAACGGTGGGAAACAATACCCAAATTTGTCACTCCATCTTAGTGTAAAAGCATCTACTGCGTATGCTCCTACATCAGGGAATAAACTTACAAAAATTGGAACCTTGTAGCTCTTCGAGGACGCAAAGTAATCTACCTCTGGGACTCCAAATTCGTCCACCAGTTGCTCATACACTAGTTAATTGAGGGACCAATCTATGTTCTTAAGCGTAGCTCGGGAGGCTGTGTCCGCGACATAGTTATTTGCGCTAGCAATGTATGAGGCATGTAAATATAATTTTCGTTTTTCTGCCCATTCCAGGATTTCTCTTGCAATTTCCTGGCAAGCTTAAGAGTGACAACCTCCAAACCTATTAATATGAGCTATAGCTGTTACGTTATCCACTTTTAGTAATACATTTATATCATACCAATCATTGCCTAGTATGTACAAGGAATTCTTAATTGCTAGAAGTTCCAGTGCATTAATGTGCAGCATTCTTTCTATTAGATCCCATTGGCCCTTTAGCACTGTGCCATTCATGTCGCAACCCCAGCCCGTGAGGCTTGCATCCGTGTAAATAACCTTATCAAAACGGTCTTGCCGTATATTTTGAAACGTACTGTCTATATTGTCTACCCACCAACGAAGGTCCCTAATACTCCTGTCGGATAAGTCCATGTCTTTGTTATAATCGTTATTTGATTTCTTTAATGCCTTTGCGATGTCAATAGCTACGTAACGTGTGTACATAGGTCCGTAAAATACAGCCGGACAAGCACTTATTAATGTACCCTGCACCTCAGCTACCTGTTGAATCGTGTGTCGAGATCGGGACAATGTGCTGTTGCAAATATGTTTAATCTTTTCCTTTTTTAAATAAGGTAATGTTATGGACATTAACCTGGAGTTGAATTTAAAACCTAGGTATTCAGTTTCTTGCATAGGAGTGGCCTGCGATTTCTCTGTGTTAATCAAAAAACCTAGTCTTACTAGCAACTGTACTGTTGTTAAGTAGTTCTTATGGCACTCAAGCTCCGTCGATCCTATCAAGCAAATATCATCCAAATATATGCTTGAAACTAACCCGTTCTGTCTTAATGTGGCCATTACCGGTCGCATAAGTTTTGTATATACATAAGGTGCAGTGCACAAACCGAAAGGCAAACAACAATACGCGTAAAATTTCACCTTCCATTCAAAACTTAAGAATGGGATACTCTCTTCATGCATCGGAACAAGTAAATATGCATCTTGCAAATCCACTTTGGCCATAAAATCGTCATGTCTCAATTAGGATTTGGTTGCTTCTTGCCTCTTGTCTTCTTATTATTATCTACTGTAGAACTTGTTCCACTAGAACCACTGGCCTCGTTTTCATTTGCCATAATTGTAATAACAGTTAAACTTCACGTTTAGAAACTATTCCACTTAAAAAAAATGGTAATAGCGGATCTGTTATAATCTTATTATTTTTGATGGGGTGTTCTCTAGTATCTTTTATTTATTATATATGAGTTACTTTAATGGTTTTAAGAAAATACTTCTTTTCATTCAAAGAAAAGAGTAATATGTGTCAAACTGGTTCTATCTATTTTTTACCTGCAACCCTACTGTTTAATTTGCTAATTTCTTTACTAATTTTATTAGTGTAAATAGGTACAAGTTTAGTTAGTTTAAAGGCGTTAAGTTAATTAAACTATAATCCTTCAAAGTTTAAATTATTAGACTTGTGCCTATTAAGCCTAATGAAGTAGTCTTAACACTTTTTTAAGTGAGTTAATTAAATTTGCAGTTTAATTTTTGTTTAAGACTGATAAAAAAATTAAAAATAATTCATAATTAAATTTACAGTTTAATACCTTTAGTCAGACATTTTATCCATCCGTTGAATTTATTCTACTAACCATAAAGATATTGGAACCCTATATTTTATTTTTGGATTCTGATCTGCCATGGTGGGGACGGCGTTTAGAGCATTAATTCGTCTTCAGCTCGGTCAAAGAGGATCTTTAATTGGAGATGATCAGATTTATAATGCAATAGTTACAGCCCACGCTTTTGTTATAATTTTTTTTATAGTGATGCCCATTATAATTGGGGGATTTGGAAACTGACTAGTCCCTTTAATAATTGGAGCCCCTGACATAGCTTTCCCACGAATGAATAATATGAGATTTTGGCTTCTTCCCCCCTCTATTAGACTACTTTTGGTAGGTGGAATAGTAGAGAGAGGAGCCGGTACTGGTTGGACTGTTTATCCCCCCCTGTCATCTAATATTTCTCATTCTGGGGCATCAGTTGATATAACTATTTTTAGACTTCACTTAGCGGGGGCCTCATCTATTTTAGGTGCCATTAATTTTATTACCACTATTATTAATATACGGTCTGCTGGAATAACATGGGATCGAACTCCTTTATTTGTGTGATCTGTGTTTTTAACAGCTATTCTTCTATTACTATCCCTCCCAGTATTAGCAGGAGCCATCACTATACTTTTAACTGACCGTAATTTAAATACATCATTCTTCGATCCTGCCGGAGGGGGAGATCCTATCCTTTATCAGCATTTATTCTGATTTTTTGGGCATCCTGAGGTTTATATTTTGATTCTTCCTGGATTTGGAATTATCTCCCATATTATTACATTTGAAAGAGGCAAGAAGCAAACTTTTGGGCAGTTAGATATAATTTATGCTATAATAGCTATTGGATTATTAGGATTTATTGTGTGAGCTCACCACATATTTACAGTGGGTATGGATGTGGACACGCGAGCATATTTTACTGCAGCCACTATAATTATTGCAATCCCTACAGGGGTAAAGATCTTTAGATGAATTGCCACTCTGCAAGGGTCTAACTTAATCATATCCCCGTCGCTACTTTGGGCCTTAGGATTTGTATTCTTATTTACAGTAGGTGGTTTAACTGGAATTGTTTTAGCTAACTCCTCTATCGATATTGTACTTCACGATACTTATTATGTAGTAGCACACTTTCATTATGTCCTTTCTATGGGAGCTGTATTCGCTATTATGGGTGGAATCATTCACTGGTTCCCTTTAATTTCAGGAGGTATTTTAAATAGTAGATGATTAAAAATTCAATTTTTTGTAATATTCATTAGAGTAAATTTAACCTTTTTTCCTCAACATTTCTTAGGATTAAATGGTATACCCCGTCGATACTCGGATTACCCAGATATGTACAGAACATGAAATCTTGTTTCATCGATGGGAAGTTACACCTCAGTAATAGGTGTTCTAATATTTACATTTATTCTATGAGAAAGACTATCTTCGTCTCGAATTATACTTTCTAACTTTATTTCTTCTCCTTCCATTGAATGAGCCCAATCTATACCGCAATCAGAACATACTTATGAGGAACTAACTCTTATACTAGAATTTTAAAGTGACAGATTTATGTGCTGAGCTTAAAATTCATTTATGAGACCCTCTTCTCCTTTAAAAATTCCATTTTTGTCTAGAATTTCATTTCAAGATTCTAACTCCCCTCTTATAGAGCAATTAATATTTTTTCATAACCACACTATGACCATCTTAATTTTAATTATGTCAATTGTAGGATTTAATCTATTAAAGACTGTTATTAACAAACATATAAATATAATTATGATTGAGTCTCAGTCATTAGAGCTATTTTGAACAGTTGTTCCAACATTCATTCTTTTACTAATTGGTTTCCCTTCAATTCGACTTCTATACTTACTAGATGAGGTTTATTCACCTTTAATTACATTTAAAACTGTTGGACATCAGTGGTACTGAAGCTATGAATACTCGGATTTTATAGATAAGGAATTTGACTCTTATATGGTGAATACTAATGAGTTAGAGTCAAATAAATTTCGTTTAATTGAGGTTGATAATCGAGTTATTTTACCTATCAAAGCCCAAGTTCGTAATCTAATCAGATCAGCGGATGTTCTTCACTCTTGAACTGTTCCTTCCCTTGGAGTAAAGGTGGACGTAGTCCCAGGTCGCCTTAATCAGCTAAGATTTTATATAAATCGACCAGGGTTGTACTTTGGCCAGTATTCAGAAATTTGTGGAGCAAATCATAGGTTTATACCCATCTGTATTGAGTCAGTAAATTACAAAGACTTTTCCACCTGAATTTTAAAGAATTAAGTTAAGTTGGGTGTCTGATGTAAGTATTAACCTTTTAAGTTAAATAAGGATGAAAGGTTCATCTCTAACTATAAAAATTAGTTAAAATATAATATAAGGGTGTCATACTTAAGTTATGCACTGCATATTTTTATATTCCTCAGATGTCTCCTATTATATGAGAAGCACTAAGACTAGCTACTCTTGTGCTTATTGTTTTAATTTCCCTAATCCTATTCTTTTCAAGGAAAAAAGCAATTTATGTTAAAAGTAATTTTATCCGGACAGGAATGGTTAATAATATAATTTGATTATGATAACTAATCTATTTTCTTCTTTTGATCCATCGACTAATAGTTTGCTGTCCCTAAACTGACTGTCTATAATTATTTTTTTTATATTTATGGGAAAAGAGTTCTGGCTTATTAAAAGAAAAACTTCTTTATTATTAGGGGCTATCTATGAATCCATTTACAACGAAGTAAAAGTTGTTATGAAAGAAAATAAAAGATTTTCTATAATCTTATTAAGCCTATTTTTATTTATCATATTCAATAATTTCTTTGGGCTGTTTCCGTATGTGTTTACTTCTACTAGTCATATGTCCATCTCAATGGCTGCTTCTATCCCCCTGTGATTAGGACTAATAATATTTGGCTGGATTGTGTTCAATAAAGACATGTTTGCCCACCTTGTCCCTCAAAGCACACCATCCATTCTGATACCTTTTATAGTTTTGATTGAAAGAGCCAGTAATCTAATTCGTCCACTAACCTTGGCTATTCGTCTTTCAGCAAATATAATTGCAGGGCATTTGTTGATAACACTCCTTGGTAACCAACTTTCTTGTTCTGAGGGGTTAAGATTAGGAATGTTAATAATTGTTCAGCTTCTTTTAGTAAGTCTGGAGATAGTTGTTTCTTTAATTCAAGCCTACGTTTTTTCTATTTTAATAACGTTGTATGTTGGAGAGATTGACCCTAGACATTAATGATAAACAAAAGAAATCATTCTTTTCATCTAGTTTATCAGAGGCCTTGACCTTTAACTGGATCCCTCGGAGCTTTAGTTATAACTTCTGGGATAGTAAAGTGATTTCATTCTAATTCAATGGGTCTGTTCTACTTGGGCATTTTAATTGTTCTTGTTACATCATTTCAATGATGGCGAGATATTTCTCGGGAAGGTACTTTTCAAGGTTTGCACACTTATGTAGTCTTCACAGGTTTAAAATTAGGAATATTTTTGTTTATTGTTTCAGAAGTATTTTTTTTATTTCATTTTTTTGAGGGTTTTTTCATAGTAGACTGGCGCCTTCTTTAGAATTGGGGCTAAACTGACCACCTTCAGGAATTTTTGCTTTTAACCCTTTTGAAATTCCTTTACTGAATACAATCATTCTTTTATCGTCAGGAATTACTGTTACTTGAACCCACCATAGTGTCCTACAGAGTAGACATAGGCAATCATTCTACAGACTGCTTTTAACTGTAATTTTAGAAGTGTACTTTACTTTCCTTCAAGGAATCGAGTATATTGAAGCCCCATTCTCTATCTCGGACTCAGTGTATGGATCCTCATTCTTTATGGCTACTGGTTTCCACGGGATTCATGTGCTAATCGGTACTTCTTTCTTATTAGTATGCTTAATTCGAATGTTTAACTGCCAGTTTTCTGAAATTCATCATTTTGGATTTGAAGCGGCAGCTTGATACTGGCACTTCGTAGTTGTAGTGTGATTGTTTCTTTATATTAATATCTACTGGTGAGGTTCTTAGTATAGGCAATGAATAAAATTTAGGTTCTATATTTTTATTATAACTTAAAAGTTAAAAAAAAAATATTTTATTATAACTTAGTAAAGTTGATTGCCAATCAAATAGCCCTCTTTATGTGGAAAATATAATTATTTTAATTATTATAATGGTGTCATTAATTCTGTCTGTAGTTCTTCTAGCATTAAACACTATTATTGGAACCAAGTCAGAGGCATCACGAGAAAAGCTGTCGGCCTTTGAGTGTGGGTTTGATCCAAAAAGTATGTCTCGATTACCTTTTTCGTTACACTTCTTTTTAGTGGCCCTGATTTTTTTAATTTTTGACGTTGAAATTACTATTTTACTACCAGTTCCTTTAATCTATAAAATAACAATAACTTACTTTATTGATAAACTACTAATATTTTTTGTAGTTATCTTAATTTTAGGTACTCTGATTGAATGAGTGGAAGGTTCCCTGGACTGATCCTACTAAGAGTAATAGTTAAAAATAATAATTAGTCTGCAACTAATAGGTGCTGTTGAAGCTTGCTTTACAAGAAAAAGAAGCTTTTTAAGTATTTAGTTTCGACCTAAAAGACAGTGTCTTTTGACTCCTTTTTCTTTTTAAGAAAATCTAATTTAAAAGTGTGTTATTGTTAATAATATTAAGGGTAATATACCCTTCTTGAAGAAAGAAGGCCGACCTTGGGCTTCTAACTTATAGGTCTATAAGTTAAATTCTTATATTTCTTCTTTGGCTACATTCTAAGTTAGTTTATTAAAACATTATTTTTTCGTAATAAAATTACTTTAGTTAAGGTACCTAGAAGATCTTTTAAGAGCCGACAAAGATTAATTTAAAAATATATTGTATCTAAAAGAGTAATTCTATCCAAGTAACTTCAACACTTTGCTTTATATTTAAGCTATTTAAATTTTTAAATAAAAAATATAAACACTAATATAAGGATGAATATACAATACATCATCTGTTTAATATTAACAAGCTGGGAGATGTCTAAGTTTGTACCCCCTTTTACTAATTTATTGTAAACGCCTTGTGAGGAAATTAGTTCTAGTCACCCCTGATCTATCAACTTTATTATAATGTAAGATGATTTTAAAGGATTCATAAATAACTGAGTTCTAGAAATTGGTAAGATCCACATAAGGGATACAAAAAATAAAATCTTTCTTGTAAAAAGGTTCAAATTATTAAACTTAACAGCTAAAGCAAAAGATACTAGAAGACTAACTGTTACTAAGAGCTTCATCGGGGCAGACAAAAAAACAGTTTTCATGGGAAAGAAAGACCATGATATAATTCTACCTCCGGTAACGCTTAAAATGAAAAGAAGAGCCATAGGTAATGCTATTACAAAATCTTCCTTATTTTTAAAACTATAATTGAACTCCATTTTTATAAAAAAGGCCAAATAAATAAGGCGAATAGAGTAGATAAGAGTTATAATGGTTGAGAAATAGACTAGAACAATTACTGAGAGATTGTTTTCAGTTATAAATATTGCCTCAATAATTAAATCTTTAGAGTAAAATCCAGCTAAAAATGGAAATCCTTTCCTGGAACGTCCTGGAAGTTAGGAGCTGGTAGAGATGTCAATGATTGACCGGTGAGGAAATGTCCAGGAGTCAGAGCTTCAAGGTCAGCCGGATCCGTGGAAAGAGGAGTAATTGGTCTTGAGTTGAGTACGGCTTCGATTTGAGCAAGAACGGTAGCGAATTCTTCGAAGTTGAGGCACTGAGTACCGATGACACGTTTGAGGTGGTACTTGACGCTTTTGACACCTGCTTCCCAGAGTCCACCTTGATGAGGAGCACCTGCAGGGTTGAAAAGCCAAGAGATTTGTTGATTTGACAAATCCTGAGTAACGTTAGAGTTATGAGCATCGGACTTCAGTAGCTTGATGACTTCTTGTAGCTCTCTGTTCGCTCCAACGAAATTAGATCCGCAGTCTGACCAGATATCAGAAGGCTTTCCGCGACGAGCGATGAAACGCCGAAGAGCAGCTAGGAACGCATCCGTGGAGAGGTCACTAACTCACACTGAGGCTTTTCTGATACGGAGAATTAGCGCGATGACTCGTTTGAGTTTGTTGAGAGAAGAAAACCTCTTGAACACATCTGAGAATAGAGGAGTGATCACCACATTGAATGTTTTCCTCACTTCCTGCTCCGGTGTATCACTGTGAGTTACGACGGATGAAGTAGGAAAGGACATTTGTTTCAACCAGCTAGGACCTTGCCACCAAAGTTTGAAATCTTTTAGGTCTGCTGGAGAAATTCCTCGAGAAGCGACGTCGGCTGGATTTTCTTCACTCTTGACGTGGTGCCAAGAGCAGTCTAGAGTGTATTCTTGAATTGCTGACACTCTATTCGCTACAAATGTCTTCCAGGTTCGAGGAGGTTGGTTGAGCCAGGAAAGGACAATTGTTGAATCGGTCCACAGATGGGTTTGACTAATGTTAATGTTGAGTGATTGCTTGACGTACCTCTGTAGTTTGGAAAGTAGCACTGCAGCGCAAAGTTCAAGTCGAGGAAGTGTAATTTGCTTAAGAGGAGCAACTTTGGTTTTAGCACTGACGAGACTAACGTTAACTTCTCCAAGAGCAGATTTGGAAACAAGATAGACGACTGCAGCGTACGCACTTTCTGAGCTGTCACAAAATCCATGAATTTGATATTCAACAGCTGCTGTAGCGGTGATGGATCTGGGTATTTTGATGAGTTGAAGTTGAGGTAAGTCTTGAAGATAGGTAGACCACTTCTCCATGACTGATGACGGAGCAGGTTGATCCCATCCGACTTTATCTTCCCATAGTTGCTGGAAGATAATTTTGGCGATGATAGTTGAGGGAGAGAGCCATCCGAGAGGATCGAATACTCTGCACATGTAGGAGAGAATTTCTCGCTTCTTGATAGCTGCATCGAGTTCTGGAACAACTACCCTGAATGAGAAACAGTCTCTGGAAGGATTCCAGCGTAATCCTAGAGTCTTGACTGTAGAATCACTGTCGATAGTCAGCTCTTCCTTTGATTCACGGTGCTCTAGGGGAATACGGTCTAGAATTGCTTGAGAGTTTGATGACCATTTGCGCAGTTCAAATTCCAGCGTTTATGAGGTCAATGAGCTGCTGCTGGAGTTTGATAGCGTCTTCTGTTGATGCTGAACCTGTCATACAGTCATCAACGTAGAAGTCCTGGAGAGAAACTATTGATGCTAGCGGGAATTGACCTTGGTGATCAGATGCTAGTTTCTGGAGACATTTGACGGCAAGGTAGGGCGCACAACTGGATCCGTATGTGACTGTAGTCAGGCGGTAATCTTGGACTGGATCGGAGGGACAGTTTCTCCAAACAATTCGCTGAAAGTCACAATGAAGCGGATTGACCTTGATAATGCGATACATTTTACAAATATCTGCTGTGAAAGCGATTGTATGAGTACGAAACCGCATTAGGATTTGCACAAGATCTTGCTATAGCTTAGGTCCAACCATGAGTAGATCGTTGACTGAGAACCCGTTCGAAGACTTGCTTGATCCATCGAAGACCACACGGAGTTTCGTTGTTGATGATGAGGGGCGAAGAACAAACTGCTGAGGGAAGTAATACACTTGAGCTGATGAACAAGTAACTTCGTCCTCTGGGATGAGCTCCATGTGCTGAAGAGATTTGTACTCATTCATGAACTGACGATATTGACTGTAGAGTGATTCATCCTTCATGAGTTTACGTTCAACTTGCTTGAGACGATTGATAGCTATTTGACGAGAATCACCGAGGCTTAAAGTTTCTGATTTGAATGGAAGATCAACCATAAACTGTCCGTTAGGTATCCGTTGATGAGTATCTGCGAAATGAGTTTCACAGGCTTTCTCCTCCTCCGTCTGGGCAGAACCAGGAGGACTCAGTTCCTCCACTTCCCAAAACTTTTGTAGAATAGTGTCCAGTTGGGAAGTGACGAGATGAGAAGAGCGTTGGTTGAGATTGCTGTTTGATTTGACACGACCCATAAGAAGCCACCCGAGTTGAGAGTTGAAGGAGACTGGAGCTTCTGGAGGACCGCGAAGTATGCCGTCTTGAATGATCTCAACGAATTCTTCCACACTGAATAGGATGTCAATCTTGCTTGTTGCGTAGAATTGAGGATCAGCTAACTGTAGGCCCTTGATGTGGTCCCAAGAATTGCTGAGATTTGATGATGGCAGGGAGTTGGTAATTCGAGGAATGATGACTACGTCTGACTTCATGGAGAACTTGCTGTGAATTGAGTGAACTTGTATTTGAGCTTCTCCACAAATCTTCGTAACTTTAGTTGCTGCAATTCCTGAGATTGGAATGGAGCAGCGCTTGCGTTTCACACCAAGAATGTTAGCTGCTTGTTCTGAGATGAAACTAACTTCACTTCCTTGGTCGATGAGTGCTCGAAGAGTTATTGGTTCACCAGATGAATTGGGTACGTTAACCAGAGCTGTTGCTAAGAGGCGTTCTTTTGGTTGACGAGACTGAGCCGTCATTGAGGATTGAGGAATGACTTGCTTTGAAGATCCTGAAGCTGTATCTTCATGTAACAAGGTGCGATGATGCTGATTGCAGCATCTGCATGTTCCAGACTTGCACTGAGCTATTTTATGACCTGGTCGGAAACAGTTTAGGCAGAGGTTGCTGGATGAGATGAAATGTTTCCGGTCCTGAATTGAGAGACCGAGGAATTGATCACATTTCCACAAACCGTGGTTCCCATGGCACTTGTAGCAGCTGAATTGAGGACCGTTGGTAGAAACGTGGGTTGAAGCTGACTTTTTGTCCTGATGATCCGGCGTCTTCGCTTGCTGAGATGTCCTTTGAAATGACTTGGATTTCGCAGGTTCGATGAATGATGTGAGAGCTCTGGAGCGTCTCTCAATGAAATCCAAGAACGCCGTGGACGTCGGGATTTCGGATGATGTGAGTGAGAGTTCCCACTGCTTACGAGTTTCTCCGTCCACCTTCTCATGGAGCAAGTGTAGGAGGAGAACGTCTCCATGTTCCGTTGTAGTCAGGAGCACGTTCAGGGAGCGGATGCACTCTAGCGTCGTAGTGTGCAACTTGCGGAGTGAATCTGATGATTCCTGTGTGATGCATGGTTGACTGAAGAGCCTCTTGAGGAGAGAATGGAGAATTACACGCTTGTCCTCGTACCGGTCTTGCAGCGTCTTCCACGCCTGATGATAATTGTCGTCCGTTATCTGATATGATGCAATAAGTGAAGCTGGCTCACCACGCAGGCACGATCTCAGATATTGGAGTTTCTGCGCTCCAGCTAGCTTAGGATTCTTGTCGATGGTAGCGAGAAACAGGTCTTGAAACGGTGTCCAATTGATGATATCTCCGTCGAACGATGGTAACGGCATGCGCGGCAGTTGAATCCCATGTTCAGAAGAGTTAGTGTTTGAGTTGGCCGATAGGAAAGGGTTTGCATTCGGATTGATTTCTTTCACTGCATTCACAAGCTGTTTCTTGGCAGTTTTAGCAGCTTTAAACAATGTCATAAACGCACTTATGTTTGTTGGAACGTCTTTTTTGTTGCACTTATCTAGAATTTCCTCTTGCACTGTCTCTAATTCTTGTAAGCACGCGTCTATGTTCTCTATTTCTAGCTTTAAGTCTGTCTCTGTTCCCGGCGTGTCCGTTAGAGTTTCCACGTAGTCCGTTACGTCCTTTATCTTGCTCCCAAGGAGTTGGAATCTTCGCTCTAATTTATCCATGGCTGAAGATAAATGATGACACTAATAGCACCTTCGTACGAGAATAATCCGGGTTGAGGTTAACTTGAGACGGATTTGACCTTGATCTCAGAGTTGTCCTATTGCCATCCGGTTCGAAGGACCAAGAAATGTACGGGCGATGCTGGAATAGTGCGAGAGAAGAGCGGACGTAGAAGAGACGCAGTATGTAGTTTAGTGTAAGTTTATTGAAGACACACACACATGCAGAATAGCAGAACACAAGCACAAGGTAAGAGTGGGAGCTTAGCTAGAGAGAACCTGTTGTGTGAAAGAGCAAACCCTAAAGGCCCTGAGTGGAGGAATGAGCGCTCTATATATAGAGAAAAAGAGTGCAAACCTGGAGAAGAAGAGTAAAAGTACTAATCCTATCTTTTGCATAAGCTACGCTAGCTGATGCGCCAACATAGTGCCTTTATCATCTCGCGATTGTAATCATTTATGCAGGTGTGTAAGGACGGACAGGAAGGAGGGAATGGAACTCGTGTATGAAGGGGACTTGGAGGTCCAATTATTTATGAAGGATAATGCAGAGAGGACTACATCGCAAGGATTGAAGAGATGAATATAGCAAGCATTCATGGAAATTAAGAAAGAATTGCCAAAGAGATTTGTAATACCGTAAGGTAATTTTAAATGAGTCGAAGAATTAGGTTTTGGCCAACAGTTAAGCGGTTTTGCATTCCTTTATTTATTTACCTACTCTTAGCAATATTCCCAATCGATACCATGAACAGGTCGGCACTCACGCGGACATGGTTTGGGAAGCGGTGTAGTTCGAGCTTCTGCCGTTTCGATCGTAAACGGTTTTCCAATATATTCGTAGGAGAATATTCTTTGTGTTGGAAATGGAATACTGTCTTTATAGCTTTGACAAAGATAGCTGTCATGGTTGAGCATTGCAGGCTTCCAGTATGTGTACACGAGGGATTGTAAAATTTGTTGATCGGTTTTTTGCTTGCGTTGCCATGGATACTGGAAATAATGGGAAACTGTACTGATTTTTTATTAGGGGGCCAAAGAAAAGGTTTCTTGCGTTGAAAACTCTTGGTGTTACATTTAAAATAAATTGAGAAACTTACAGGAATTAGCTTGTCGGTTATAGTTCTGGAATTTTTGTAACAAAGCTTGGTATTGTCACCGCCCCACATACCGGCCATTATTGTGGTGCCATGGTAAGGATGATCCCGCATTCCATGAAGTGGAAACTCTGAATCTTCCCATTCTGCCACAGCTGACCTTTCTCTACAGTCCAAGAGGCTGTCGATGTCGCGGACAGCAAACTTGTTTACCGTTGGATCGCCCAGCGGTAAAAATCTCCAGGTACGAGGATGCATGTTGTGTAAAGTCTCTGTTACAGAGGTAACATGCATGCGTCATGAAAATGGTCAAGCGTTGTCTTATAAGTCGGAATTGACCCTACCGTTCTGACTCATGTCGCAAAAATAAATGTCTGAATCCGAGCAGACCAGATCACACACTTCTCCCTCGAAGGTGACGTTTGTGTAAACTCTCATTACCCATTCTGGATAATGGAGCTTCATTTTTCGGAGATTTAAACGAATCCCTTCAAAGTAACGGCGGTTGAAGTATTCAGTCTCGGCTTGAAGCATTTGTTGCTTGGAGAACAAGATGTAGCTAATCACGTTCTGGCCCTCTCCTAAGGCAGTTCCCTCTGGACCGCAACTGGATTCAAGGGAGAGCAGGGAGGGCTGATTGTCACTTCTGTAGATTACATTATGTATAAGCAATCAATTAGTGTATGAATGTACATTCATGAGCACAATGATTTCCGGGCTTTTCTCGTTTGATTCATTCAAGATACCAAAACTTTTATTAATTTTCCCTGGCTACAATTTTTGCAGGAACACTTTCAATAAATCCGTAGTTTCATCTCGGATTGGGATTAGTTCAAAAATTACCTGTGCTCTGGCAGTGGACACCCACATTTGCTCCGAGGGCTGACCTTCAAGAGTTTGTTGAGTTCATCTTGAGCTAATTTTATAATTAAAAGTACAGAAGTTCCAGTAAGATCAGAACAAAATAATTTGTTTATATTACACTGTAGTATTAACTTTGGTTGAGGAGAATTAAAATAAATTTGCCATAGGTAAAATATATAAAAAATGCTCTGTACTCACTAATTCGCGATATATTTTCCTCCTTGTCGTTTTCGCTGCAGTTATAATGACGTCTTTGAAAATTTTCAAGGTAGTAGTGTCGCCATGCCGGTACATTAGCGTTTGTGGGTGGAGGTAGATGAGATGGAACTGCTTTAATGCTTTCCTGGGCAGGGGGTGGTAGTGACTCAATTGGTTGATGATTACTGGCTCGCTATGAGATTGTTAGTTTAGGTATCAGCAAAACAAATCAAAGGGACTGTTTTCACTGGTCAAATGGAGCTATTTTCTAAACGTATCCCACTGATACGCTTGGTTATGCCGCGGTAGATGGGAATATTTGCCGCGACAAAATTGCAAACTTCACATTTGCGTTCACCTACCTCTGTTTGTAGAAACTTTGATGGAACGCTGTTGCTGCTGGTGAGATACAAAACTCCAGTTACAAGTGCTGTAGAAATGAGAATAATCGCCCGAATTGGGCAACGCTGCATGGGTTTGAACACGTTGTCATTGGAAAATACAAACTTGGGGCTTTTCATTTTTAAAGAAATTATTAAAAAAAATTAATACGTTGCTAAACAGAGTAGATTTTCTACAAAATCTGTGTTCTGTAGCAACAAATTGATGAAATTTGGTGTCTACGAAAACTACATTGAAGATTTTTATGGATTACGCCGGGAGAATTTAAAAAAACTAGTGGTGAACTGTGCAAATGAATTAATAAATATCCAGTAACCTATTTCAAGCCTAGCACTGCTTAGCCGCTAACTTGAACTCAAAACTGCTGAGCATGTACATACCATCTGGTCACCTTGTATGATGTCACATTTGTCAGAGATTATTTTCAATGGTTGACGTCAAGGTGAGAAAGAATCATACACACTACGGAGATAAATGCAGCAGTTCCAATCCGATTAATCTTATCAATTACTAGATAGACGGAAAAAAGTGTGCTACTTATTATATGCAGATGCAAGCGATGTTGGGAATCTATGCTCTAGTTCGATAAGGACAGTAATCTAAATTAGTACACTTATCGCTTAATGAGCAGTGATGAATCCTGGAAGACGGAGATTATACAACCATGGAATAATCTGTGAGGAACGAGCATATGGAGGGGGAGTGCGGATGAAAGTTATATTGCATATTGGAACGCAAAGTCTCAAACGTTTGATTCCATCGCAAATGTCTGAAATATTTGGTAATAATAAGGATGTGGAGGGAAAGCTTGAGCGGAAAGCGGTAACGAGAGAATTATAGGGAGGGAGAGTGGAGAAAGTCTTAGTTATGAGGACGGTTCGTCAAGAGGAGAGGGGCTTTCTCCGCTTCGCTAAAAACTTTTACGTGCCATTAAATCACTTGTTTATGAGATTCGTTAATTATAAGGTGAGTGAGATGATGATGAAAGGAAGTAAGGCGTATATTATTCAGCCCATTCCTTACTTTCTCCGAAACTCTCCACATAATTAAAGAAAGGAAAGAAATTGAGAGCGGAAACTTTGTGAAACACCTTTCCCTGACTTTCACCAATATTCACATTATTAACAGAGTCATTTCTAGAGAAGAGAGAGAGAGACATAAGAGGCGTATATACTTTTAAAACGGACTCACAATGAATCTCCACACTTGTGATAGCTACAGTTCTGCAAAGTCATCGTTCATATTATTTTCTTGCTTGTTCTTCATCTGTTTTTCTCACGCTAAAATTTTCTTCTCAAGACTCTTATTCTCGTATAATACTTTCTTCACTTTCTCCTTCCCACACGGCTTTGACTTGGCGTCTACGTCTTGGCAAAGTTCTTGACTCTCCCCCTTTTCTCGCTATTTCTTCCAGGAATACAATTAATCTTAACACATGAAGATGCAGAGGTAATAATGAACAAGGAGAAAGTTTTCTACTTGCTCCAATCCGTAATGACGTCGAGTGCTAGGGACTGCATTATGCTTACATTTAACTTCTTTTGGCTTGCATTAAAAAACTTTTACTTCCACTTATGTGCTTTATTTTTAACTACTCAACATCCATAACATTGAATATAGAGCGACGTCGTAACAGCAGGTTGAAAGGGTTTTCTTGGAAATCTAACAACTCTGCAGTTTTAGTACACATTTTCATAACGACTGCGGTGTTACTTGGTTTTATTGTATTCCGAATAAACACACTGGCTATAATTTTATAACAACATTTGAATAAGAAAATTGCAAAGTTTATAATACTCAAGCTTGAGGAAAGTTAGCAAAGAGAAAGTTCAGGGGCGACAAACAAAGTGAAAGTTTTTATTTTGGATTTTCTGAAAATATTAGAGAAAATCTCCAAGCGCTTGTTGTTCAGTGGATGCTGTATCAAATTCGCAGAATGAGTAACAAAAGAAGAAAAGTATATACAGATTCGAGGCAAAATCATTGCCAATACTACATGAAGAGCATCAGAGAGGTTTGGGATTAAATAAAGAGGGCACTAGAAAGGACGCGAAACCACATATGTTTGGTTTCCATGTGCTTGTATATATAATAAATTGATTGTGAACGAACCCATTGTAACTAATCATTTTGAAAGCTCCCCTGGCGTCTCTCCTTACCGCAGCTTGATATATCCTGTCACTACACTGAACACGCAATGAATCCGTTTCAAATTTATCAAACCTGTAAACGCAATACTGAAAAGTAAGTGCTGTACAGTCAAGCTATACTTAATTTGCAACGGAACTGTGAGAGCTACGATATTTATCTCTTCAAGGTTTTCCTAGGGGAAAATTGCCAGCTGTTCGGTTACGACTTTCTCCTGGAAAGTGTGCCATTTTGTTTATTTTGCAGTTATTCCAGGGGGTGCAAAGAGTTTGGCAGGGTTTTATTAATAAGAAATTATTCCGCCTGAGTTTTTTGCAAGGCTAAAGCTGTATGTCGGAAGCAAGACGAAATAAGCTTAACTTGGTGGTGTAATAGCCCAAAAACTACTGAGAAAACTTGAAACCCAAACTCAGAGAACTTTTAGCAGTTAATCCTATGTCAAGAGTTAGCAATAAAATTGGGCTATTATGACATCAATAGAAACTAGCAGTTGTATTGAAGTACAATGCAACTCTCACAGACAGCATAAGTTGGACAAACAACCGTTTTCCGATAACGCCATTAAGATGACCCCTAAATGTGCAAACTTAATTCAAGCGTGGAATTGCGTGTACAGTAGGTAATGTACACAGCGAAAAGTTTTAGGAGCGACAAACACGAACGCAATAGGGAAGCATTGAATGATTGATTGTGAAGAGATACAAAATTGACATTCATTGGCAAGGTCACTTCTAGTTGGCAATTAGTATGATGCCTATAGCATGCAAAGTCTGTTGATGTTGATACTGTAAGTATGTTTACATTGACTTCAGTAAGTATATTAACTGTAGTTAATGACCACATCTAACACTTTAATTGCGTGTGCTATGAACAAACAGAGGCAGGATCTTCAGCAAGGTGAAAAGTTTAAAGGGTTTTAACTTGAGCATCTCATGAGCTTGAAAAATGAAGATGCAAGCAGCTGAGTATTGATAAATAATACAGCATTGGCGATTTAACTGTGAGTACAAACAGGAAATGCTCATTGATGTATTGATTTACAAACGATTGCAACGGTAAGGATACGCAAGCAGTTTGGGTATGAGCCCTGCAAAGCAGAGTTCACACCTGTACTAAGCAGTTAGAAAAACCTTTGCATTGTTAATGATGCTGGAATACGATAAAAAGCAAATATTGTAGATTTGTATTGCGACTTAGCACTTGATCAAGGTCTGGCAAGATAACCCTGGATTATTAAGAATGATTATTAACAATGGACAAGCTGCACCATGTATGTACAGAAGATTTGTATAAAGTTATGCGGAATCAGATAAATTCAAGTTAGCATTAAATATCCTTGGTTTACTAGACCTGCTTTCAGTGATAGATACGAAGCGATTATTTTGAACAATATTGCTGGTAATAGGTTTGAATAATAAAAAAAAGTTGGTAACTTGATTGACGATCTTGGATTACTATGTGTTGTGAGGAACACAAAGAGTATAAATAGATACGTAATATATAATTTCATTTAATATCCTGTACATGGGTTTCTCCAGCTAAGGTAACGGACAAGTGACGGGATCAGTAGGATATATATAACTCTCTGAAGAGTTTCTTTGACGAGTACTATCATCTACTCTACAACCTACAAAATTGCTACATCTTTGTCGCTAGTTAATTAAGATTTGTAAAAGTTGACACGAATCAAAAGTATCATCATCAACCATAGGAACAACAGTTTGTTAAGTAGTAGAAGAACACTACATTGCTAGAAATTTTTACAAGATAAAGAATCAGTCTTATTTTACAAAAGGACAATTTCTTGTACTACGTGGAAATCATTTTGGTCTACAAAACAAATTCAAAGAGTATACGACAGACATTTCTAAAACACCAGTGATTCTAGTTAACTCTCGGAAGAATTATTGTTACAGTTTAAGTTCAATTGTTCTATTACAATGGAGCAAATGACACGAGTCAATTGGTATTATAGTCAGTTTTCGTTCAAATGTTTCTTTAAATCTAACATGTGTTTAGCCGTACTGGTACTGTCTTTAGCGTGTGTTTTAAGTGCAAATGGTGAAGAATTTTCATTGAAAACTGTGGTTAGTATTTTTTCACATTGAAGACTAAAAGTTTTTCAAGCCATAAAATTGATTAGCTATACTTCTAGGCCCTAGGTAAACTACAGTATGGAATTTATATTAATTATCTTGTTTATATTAACGTTTGTAGGAAGAGGACGCATCTAGTTCACAGGGTGGAATCAAAGTTGACGTTAATGTAAAGAGAAAAATGGCCGATCAATTGGACGATGGAGAAGGTAAGAAATTATTGGATGGCATGAAAATTAGCTCCCCAAAATTGCCCATAGAGTAATAAGTTTATAAAACCTAATGATATTCTGCATCCTTGTTTACCTGCCTACTAACCTCGGATGGTTTTATGTAACCTTGTGCTTTATATCTTATTGGCTAATGTTTGTAGTTACATGCTAGGCTTCCTTCCTCCCTAGGCGGAATTGCATTAGCTAATGGAGAGGGAATGAGAGAGAGTTTGAGGAAAAGCTGATAATGACAACGATTTCCTACGTTTTCGTTGGATTCATTACTCCTACAGACCTACTCTGTTGTCCCACCTGCCAATCTTTAATCGACCTGTAAATCTTCTCGAAGTCTAATAAATAATTCAGGCACTTGTCTAACTCACATTATTTTCTATAGGCCACTACGAAACTGTTGTGCGAACTACGCGTCGGGATAGATTCTACTACTGCGGGCCTAAGGACGAGAAGAATCATTGTCGATCCTTGTGTTACGCCATGGGATATCCTTATATTAGTTGTGGAAGAATTTCTTGCTACTGCACTTTCTAGCTCGGGCCTTGACGGGAAGGTGTCACTATTGGACCTTTGTATATTTTATGGTTTTTTTCAAGTCGGTAATAAACTATACCATGTTTGGCCAACGATAATCTTTCCAAGACTTTGGGCGCTAATGGGAAACTGTGCTCAAATTAGCGTGATGACCCCCCTTCAAGGTGCATGGGATCTTCACCGAAACTTTGCTGGCAACTGTCTCATATCTGCATCGCATCTATGCGGATGCAAAAATGCTAAGACATACAACGATAATAATAATAACAAGTAAGGCTAGAACCATTTGAGCCACGCACCATAAACTATTATTGAACGGTCTCCAAAACTGCCACCGAATTACTAAACTAGCACCCAAAAGTAGCCACTGATGCTCAGGGCTAATGTCATCCGGAAAACTAAAACCATATTGCTCGCCAACATGAAACGGAACGTTGGCATCCCATTCATCTCCTATCTCACCAACAAGAGTACCGTCAGGTAGGAATATCTTGAATACTTTTCCCGAAAATAATAAACAACACGGGCACCAGGATATCATATCCTTGCCGGAATTCTGTATCGCGAATAAAACTACATCCTGGTTGTCGCAAATTACATATGAGTTGTCCTCTTTCGAAAAGGCTATGTAACCCACACGCTGACCCTCTCGAGTTAATTCTACATTAATAGTAGAACCTGGCCCACAAGGAAATGAGCTATTAAACCCTTGAACTGTAAGTATCTCGTCTCCGAATGGCTCTACTATAAAATATTTAAACTGACGATCAAATCTGTGCTCTCGACCTAAGAAACAATTATTTCCACATTCTGTGCTAACTTTACAAGCGCTTACTGCTACTATATTGCCATTTTTCTCTACTTCACAAATATCGGTCGCATCTTCAGTTTCTTGTCTCTTGAGTCGTAAAAACATGTAGGATTGTTTCCGGACCAGGCTTGTCGTCACCGTCACGTTTGACTCCATCCTTGCCTCTGTTGTATTAGTACATCTGAGTAAAGTTGAATAATTGCTTGGATCACAGCCCGAGTCACAGGGTCGTCATTCCTAGAGTTTGGTCAAGGATTTTCCCGTATTTTTGAAGCTGATGAAAACCAGAATCAAGTTTATGCCAGCAAGTTCATGTAGAATTCTCATTAAAAGTCCAATGGTTTCCACACCAAGTAAAAACAACCTTGATCGAGTCGGCGACCTGAAATATATCAAAAGAAAATATATATGAGCAAACAAATCGGTGATAAAAATTATCGTCAACTTCGACTTGTTCAATGCCCAAATTTTAATGCAGTTATTGTTTACATAACTGGGAACATTAATCACAATTTTGCCCGAGATTGTAATACAATAAAGAAAGTTGTGCACCGTATCAGTAATTAATAATTAATTTAGCAACCAACAGCAAACAACACATTTGTCTAATAAACTTGTGTCGTATCGTAATTCATAATGTCTAACTGCATTCCGCTTTAAAAGAATGTCAAGTGCTGCAATTAATCAACATTCTGTTCGAACTGAATTGCTAGTAAAACATTCCAATCGGACACATTCCAAATTTAATTAACAAGAAGAAGAAAACATGCCAAACATTTACCTAAAATACGAAACTAATCCCTTTGCTTGAGCTCAAATGGAAGAATTCTGAGCGATTGCCAGGAAGCGCGCTAATTCACAATTAATTCACAACAAACTGACATGTTCAAACAACAATTAAATCAGTCAATTAAATTAAACTACAATTTTCAGTTCCCCCACCTGATACCACCAAAAAGGTTGTCAACCCCAATAGGGGATTGGTCCAGTACACATGCATTGCAGTTGTTTTGTCCTTGGACATAAGAATACATGCTGATTCTCCAGCGTACAGAAATAAAACGGGCCGGTACATTGGATTCATATGTGCGTCAAGTTAGCCGACGCTGTAGAGAATATATGTAACTCGTGTCTGTCTTGGCTTTGCAACGTTTTATTCCACATGAATGATGAAGAAAATCGCCCATTAATAAATTATAAAAGAACACGGCTTCACCCACATCAAGATAACTGACTGATTAGAGGAATACGTACATTCTCGTACGCAATTGGCCAGTCGAGCATCAGATGAGGAAATTATTTAAATTTCCTTCCAGAGCTGACTAGCCAACTGGAAGGATAATTAAATAAAGCCTATGTTTGTTTAAAAAAGTAGTCCGTAATTCATTTGATCTCAGCTGTCGTTTATAATTACAGTCCGTGGGATTTTAAAAAAAACTTAGTTATGCTAATTAGGTGAAGATGAGAATATACATTTTCACATCTCATTAGAACTGCTCGCACACATAACTTTGAACTACATAAATCATTCATATTGATATCACCGGTTTAATTGAGATTCATTTCTATTACAATGTTCACAGAAAACTGCATGCTTATTCTTATTGCTAGGATTTTGTGGATCAAACTGGACTAGCGATTCTAAATATTCCTATCATTTATGAAATGTATTAGAGCTACTTAGTAGGCATGAATAACTTGCAGCTATTATTATTAGATACGAATCTGTGAGCTAACAGAACATCGCACGTGATCACCTATACATGAGAAGAATACTTAAATGTCAAGTGAAAGTCGGACGGCTACAGTAGTGCTAGGATTGCATGGGTTTTAGCATAAATAAGGTTCACCTTGAGAGAGTGTGAACGCTAGAATGCGGAGATTTTAGTGAAGATGGTTGCGCATTTCAGATTTATAATTAGAAGTCAGGGAAAGCTAGAAGATTCCTAGCAGAATATGTAATTAATGTATAGATACTTATGCTTACGAAATCGTCGTCACGTGAAACGCAGCGTAACCTACTGACTTAATGATGGTGCCGACCGGGATCTCATTAAAGGAAATAGCGATCGCAAGTAAAAAAGTATTGCGGAGCTTGTATTTTTATATATGAAGCATGCTATATGGAGGACACTTGGAAGCATACGCTTCAGATTTAACAAATTACGTTAATTTAATATGTGGAGTAACTTGACGTGGGAAAAATCCGCATTAAACAATTGCGTAACATAGCCGCAATTACAGTGGCGTCAATTCGTGTGATTTGACTATCGAAATTCCCGAGTATGAGATGAATGACGAGATGAGCTAGTTGTAGACACGGAATCAAAAAACACTGCGTGTCATGTTCGTAATCTGAGATTTAATTCATGTTTAACGCTTACGCCGCACTAGTGTGCATGCGAATCCCAAGGATTAAATTTCTTCTGAAGCGCAAGATAGACAGCAAAGGCATGGATTTAATTCTTCATTGTATATGGAGCTGGTGTATCAATTTACTTGATGACAGGTTACCCTGACTGTATTGTTATAAACGCTTATTAAGGCCAATCAAGCTAGAATTATATGATGAAGAAAAAGAACTGATTGCGTGATTCTAAAAGCTCAAAAGTTATGGGGATGGATGATCGTTGTGTAAAGGATTTTCTTCCCCATCCAATTCAACATCATTGACTGTCTGTGACTATCATGATTTTTGGAGCGTGCGTGGTATTCTTCTTATATTATTTCCGTCTTTGCCTCTTCGGGCTACCAACGCAAGTGTACTGCCCTGTCCGCCTAGGGAACTAGGGATTACTACAGCCATACGGAGAGTTTCAAACGGTATCTTCGGCTTACTTGCAGCATATTCTGTACAGCATTCAGACTGTTCAGTTTTGAGTCTGAAATAGTTTCGAATTTAATTCAAGAATGGAGAAACGCAGATAGCGGTCGCCAGAATTTAATTATTACATTTTGTTTCGCTTCATCCAGAGTATAATAAGGTAAGGATTAATTTAAAATTTTAATTTAGTAATATAATACACCAAACAGTTGGTTTTTTTGAGTCATATGAGGTGGGAGTTCTTCTGTCATAAGATTTTTGGAATCAATGATTGCTCTTTCATGAAGCAGGAAAGCAGAGTGCGTGAACTCAGCGAAAATGGTTTTACTACTGTACTTTCTGACAACATTTTCGCGCGTTTAATAACATGTGCGCTTATGTATTGGGTTTGTTGTCATCATTTTTAAGTTGTCAACAAAACATTGTTGAATGGTTTGGGCATTTCTAATTTTGCAGCTAGTGTGTGAAATGGAGCAGAGACGGAGCCATAAATCCCGGGCGTCGAGAGATTGGACGTTCAGGGTTAATTGTCGAACAAATCCTGGAGAAACGGTTTGTGTGACTGGAAACACTGCTGAACTTGGTGACTGGGGTCATGAGAATCCACTGGAACTACAACTGGAATCAGCATTGAAGTAGAATTACCTTGATTCTTGAAAATTGAAGATTGATGCGAACTTATTATTTCCATTGTCTAAAAAAATAATGTGAGAACTGTGAATATTTCAAAGTGCCATTAATATTTGATCGCAGTGGACAGAACTCTGGGGGAGAATCGAATGGTCTACCTCCTGTTTGGACAGGGAATGTTGTTATTCCAAGGCACAAAACAATCAAGTACCGGTATTTTGTGTGTGTGCTTGAGGAAAGTCCTAGGGGTGATACGAAGAATGTACATATTATTCGACGATGGGAAACTCATTTAGAAGCGAGGAGAATCCATGTGAATGGTAAACATGATCGGATTTATCTCCGGTTGGCTCCCCTTTAGGATCATCTGATCATGACGACCGAATAATTAACTTGCAGATGAACAACCAAAGGGTACTATTGCAAATTGCGATGTGTTTGGTGCTAATGATGGATTGGAGAAATTCGATCATGGATGGCTCACTTCTGAAACTGTTATACAGTTCAAAATGTCCAACAACCCGCTTCAGCTTTGGAAGCATCGAAATAGTGGAGGGGTAAGTTTGTATTCATGTAGCGCTGTGTGTATTATGGTGATATTGGTGTTTGTAGGGAATGATTGTTGGGTACATGGAGCCTAAATATTGTTCTCTTTTGTAGATCCGATACAAAATGGTCACTATGGACCTTCGGCGAAGGTCATCTGCGGCCGAGATCATTGGAAACGAAAGTGCTGATTCCCTTCTGAGCTCCTCCGTAAGTATTATGAAACTTTGAACTTACGCTTATTTTTACTGCGGTAGTAAAATAGTTGCTGATGTTATTTGTCTTTCGTAGACCGCTGCGGAATCCAGCTGGCCTATTACTGAGATTGCAGTCCTGAATGAAGAAGAATACGAATTCCGGCTGCAGTCCCAATTTGGACATTTGTACAACCCTTCCGAGATGGTCATTCTGCAGGCGCAAGTTCTTCAGTTGACAGGGGTTGCTTTCAAGATCGATTTTTATAAAGAGAAACCCAATGAAATCCCTGTTTTCATTGGATTTTGCTACATACTTCCGGCGACGTTTAAGCAATCCATTGGAGCTGCTACCTTGCCTGTTACTAGTATCCGACAGGATTTAATTGGACAATTGAGCAGTGAGTACACTTAACTTTTACGCTTACTGTGCTGACATCAAAAGGGCGATTACTTCGGAAGAACAGAATGAATACAGCCATATCTTAATATTTCCAGTCGAGTTTCTTGTGATTAAGCCAATGCCGAATTGTCCATGTGATATGAGAGTCAGTTACGCACATCAGTGGAAAGCTAACTGGAAAGGATTAGATGTCGGTCATCGTGGCTCTGGAAATTCTACCAAATCGTAAGACACAATCAATTTGTAATCTTAAACTCCCAAATTAATCCTATGATACGAAAACTATGTTTTTTCTGTACAGTTCTGCAAGCCTTAGAGAAAACACTATTGCCTCCTTGGCACAAGCAGCTGAATGTGGAGCTGATTTTGTAGAATTCGATGTCCAACTCACCAAGGATTTGATTCCTGTGCTATTTCATGATTTTTTCGTAAATTTGGGATTGGAACAACGAGCAAAATTGGGAGGCGAAATGACCACGCTTACGGTTCCTGTGAAAGACCTCACTGTTGCAGAACTTCATAAATTGAAGGTCAGTTTTGGAAACTAATCAATGATTTCTTATTTTATATTTGCTTGAGCGGTTACTCAAATGGGAATGGTAGTACTAATTGATCATACAATGGAAACTATTACAGGTTTTTCACGTGAAAGATACTCCAGAAGCTGCACACGATCTTTCAGCTGAACCGGATCATGATCCGTTCCCCACACTACAGCATGCGTTAGAGGTTATAACTCCACACGTTGGCTTTAACGTGGAGATTAAATGGACAATGCAGTTAAAGGTATGGATAATTCAGATTTTTAGGTTAGCAGCAGTCGTAGTCGTACTTAGGTATGCAATTAATAATTACATCAATTTCTTACAGGACGGAACGTGGGAACTAGACAATCCCATAGAGCTGAACATGTTCCTCGACATTGTCTTACAAGTTGTTCTGGATCATGCGGGCACACGAAAAATTGTATTCTCTTGCTTCCATCCAGATATATGCGCCATGTAATGACTTACGACATGCTTTTAACTTGTTTTGAATATTTTACCAGCTTTTGCCTGTAGGAGTTTTAGTAACATCTTTTTTGTTGTTTCAGGATAAGATACAAACAAAACAAGTACCCGGTGCTGTTCTTGACTCAAGGAATCACTCAAAAATACCCCGAGTATAACGACCCACGAACTCAGAATATTCCAATAGCTGTTCTGTTTGCAAAATCTGCAA
Organism: Sminthurides aquaticus; assembly: GCA_906901655.1. Lineage (NCBI taxonomy): Eukaryota > Metazoa > Arthropoda > Collembola > Symphypleona > Sminthurididae > Sminthurides > Sminthurides aquaticus. Next base: position 4,168,803 of record CAJQTT010000005.1, on the reverse strand, counting down.
ATATTTTGGTAAGCTTACGTAGTGAAGTGAGGGTAGAAATTTTGTAGATCATAAGTGTAATCATCGTATGCTTTAACTGCTACATAATTTTATAGGGATTGTGCATTCATACCGAAGATATTCTTCGGGATCCAAGTCAAGTTCAGCACGTGCTATCGCATAAACTTGTGGCTTTCTGTTGGGGAGAGGAAAACAATGATAAGGCAACAATCAAGTATTTGAAAGATCTTGGGCTAGATGGCATAATTTATGACCGCATAGCAGACCATGTGGAGGAGGAGAAAATGAATATATTCTTGGTTGAGGACAACAACGAATTAATGACCGTAAGTGTACTGAGTATTCAAACATAATTTTATAATTATTTTATGTTCATTTGACACTCTTTAATGCATTTAAAATTTAGATCGCTTCAAAATCGAGTGGGGTCCTTTCGCCTGGAAATTCTTTCGACCGTTCCACCGACGAGGATTCCGCTAGTGTCAGCCATGACGCATCGAACTCAAATACAACTACTTCATCCAACCACGAGCCATTGCGTACAACTTTTACGAATGGAATGTTTTTTTAGTCTTTGGGTTGAATCTGGAAAAGTTTGCTATTTGCATTGCGCTATTTGCGTTCCAGTAGGAGCTAGAATTCAATAGCTGAAGTCAATTTACGAACTGTTCCTTCCTGCTCATTTTGCGGAATATTTTGAACCTCGAATTTTGAAGTTTGGGTATGCATTTCATGAATTTTTGAAATGCTCCGCGTACTTTTGTATTACAATAGAGGTATATTGTATCCAGAAGAGATAGTAGAAATTGTATCGTCCCAAAGTGCTTTTGTGAATTAATCCGTGCATGCATTTTCAATGTAACGTGTCACATTTAGAATCCATTAGCTTTATACAGAATTTTAAAACAAACTTGTAACATAGATGCCAAATTGCAGTCGTTGTATCGTTTTTTCAACGTGAGTACTCGACTATATCCTTTAAATACTCATGCAAAGAACAGAGAATTTCCTTACGCTTAGAAATTCGCCAAAGAACGATACTGTTGGAGTTGAAATTTTTGGGTTTCCGGTATACTAGTGGTTGTGCTAGATTACATGAAAACTGTCATGCTCTTTGCATTTAGGATAAATTTCGATACCGTATTATCCATGATTGCCTGTTAATCTTGCCAGCATTTAAATCAGATGTTGTGGTTCAGTTTTGGTAACTGCTGTATTAATTTCTAGTATTAGTAATTTTCGTATTTATCTCGATCTACTGTTTTACTTTAGTTTATGAAACCAATTAACGTTTATAGTAGGAAACGAAAGCAGTAAGTTTAGTGTCATTACGTCCACTTGCGCTTAAATAAATCAAATGAGATTCTTAACTTAAACATGCTAAAGAATTTTGTTGATGCTTTAATAATCATTTATGGACAAGCTAAATAGTAATTGATTTATGTAACGTCAGTTGTAACATATGACCTTTGTTTCGTTTTGGTAGTCAATGTGTCCTTCCGTGGAGTTAAGTTGACGAGTTAGTTATAACTGTAATACTTGACAACGTTTTATTTCTGAACTACCGCACCGTGAAGTGCACGTAAACAAAGGAAGAACATGCATCTACACTGGCTGCTAACATGACGCCCTCAATAGAGAAGTGCGACGTTGCGTAGCAGTGCAGCATATGATCGATTTACTCCTAATGACTCAAAGGAGGAAGGAAACAAACTAAAGAAAATAATAAAGTTCTATTTATATCTTATAATTATTATCTAGTTTACTTAATCACTGCAATTGGTGAGTATTAAAGTGTACATAACGTGTGTATATATTTCAGTTTAATTCTATTTGTTTTCAGAGGTACCGGAACACCGGATTTTTTAATATTTAAAAGCTCGTAATCTCAATATATTTGAAGTCTGATACGATCCTATTAAGTGTGGTAGCTTGTTAAGTTGCTGTGTGAAGCCGTATATATTTGTGCGGAATGAAATAATCATCCAGTAATTGTCGGAGACAATAACTAAAGTTTTGATTGAACGAAAATAATATCAAAAAAATCCGATAAGCTCGATTAGGCTAACGTAAGTATATAACTGCTGTTCAAAGTAATTGGTGCCTTAATTGTAATACCGTAGAATTATAAAGCTGTTTTCAGAGCTTTGAATGATTTCAGACTTTGAAAAGTTAAAACGAATCAATATTAAAGTGTTGTCGATTAACCGTGTTGTCATTGATTTCTTGTTGGAATTGTAGGCAGGACGTAGTCGGTACATCGTTGTTTACGAGTCATCACATCCTGGTTACTCACAAAATACGGATTTGTAGTGCCAACGCTACAATCTGATATCGAGAATATATTATGATATCGGCAAGGAGGGAACTGCTTAAAGGATGAGTGTGGTGGAATTGTTCGAATTTATAAAATCTTTCAGTCAAATCGGTCCGAAACTGGAAGGCACCGAGTTCAGTACTTACACATGGATTATTTTCGATGAGGTAAGAAGTTATTGACTTTCTCAACTTACAATTATCAATATTGTTATCTTCGGGCTTACGGATTTAGCTTGGCTCATGGATTAGCTTAAAATGTAGCGAGTGACTCATTAAGACAAGTAAGACATAATTAATCCGACAATGCCTTTTGTAGTCACTTATCGAACGTGTACACTACATCTTTTAACAGAGATTGACTTGATTCAGAGAAACGCATAGTTGCACATCGATATCATGTATGAATAAGATTTCCGGTCTCGGAGTAGTTTTGTTAAGCAATTTCAAACGTTCCAGTTAACCTTCGGTAAAACTGAGTGAGGTCCAGGAATGTGTGAAAAAGTGGACCTGCTATTAACAGCATGGCGCAAGCAGTTCATTTCCTAGTTGGATGTAAATACTAGACAATGTGCTCGGTGACTAGTTGCAGCTGATTCAGAGCATACGCATAACGTTATTATCACCTGGAAGCTGGTCAAGTTTTTTGAAGACTGAATATATACAAGCAGAGGCTATCCGAGTTCATGAATCAGCTGAAATATCTGGGTAATCCAGTTGTAGCAAAGGCATGCATAGCCTAGGCAGCATGCAGAGTAGGGTATGCAATTAGTTAGACGGGACAGTTTAAATTACAGCGGTAAACCAAATTAATATAGCGTATAAAAATAACATGGCCGAGAGGTTATTAGAACCTATAGGTACCCTAAGCTGTAAAGATAGTGCAGTAATTTATCTAGCACTAGTAATAAATTGTGGGCATACAAGGAAAAGACCTTGTTTTCGCAATTGCGACGCATTTGTCTACTGGTTTGTTTTTGCTAAAAGTATGTGTGGAATTAGGTGCCAAGCCTCCAAGCTTGGCCAATCAGGTACGAGATTCAATAACACAAAGCAAGATGTTAAGATTCTAGTAATCGCTCATGACCTTGCCCAAACCCTTGTGAATCTGAAGTAGGCTTACTAAATCACTCTGTATTAACATTCGCACTCGTCATCGCTGCTCTTAAATTCTCATCCCTCTGCTTTATTCTTGAAGCTCCTCTTTGGCTGGGACAATGAATTTTTGTTTGTGCGAATCTTTGCACGCCTGCTTGCTATATTGTCTACTGAGATAGTCATGATGGTTAGAGGCAACTAGGAGATGTATTCATTTTGATTACTCTTTATTAAGGTTCAAGGAAATTTTAATGGAGGAAAAAAACTGGGAATTCGCAAACACTTGTATGTTGTACATGAAGCTTCTTCTTTTCTCTGTTTGAATTATCAGCATGTACATACCGCAGAAAATAGCTTCAACTTGCCTAAATGTGTGTGGAATTGGCAAGAGCTTGAGTATTTAGACTCTTTCATTAATTGAGATAAACAAGAGTTCTCAAGATTACTTGCTGGCTGCTCTTGGTCTATAATCCACCTGCAATCCTTGTCTTGAGTCAGTGGGAGCCGTGGCTCCTTTTGCAACAGTCAGTTGGTTCTGCTTTGTCAATTACAGGCATTATTGGTAGAGTATATTTGATATCTGCAGCTAAGGATTATTAAACAAAGTTCAGCAATGCAGGACACTCAGCATTTATTGTTGGAAGCTAGATGTACTGTTTTTGTTAAGGAAAATGTGTAGGTAAAGTTGTTTTCATGAATGAATAATAAGTGTTGGAGAAGTAACGCAATTTCCGGTCTGATCATCATCCTCGTGCCAGGTGAACATGTCTACTTGCGACTTTTGGTTCTTGTAGTCATTCGCTCATGTGCGCGTGAAGAGGGAGTAGGAACAGGATTTTCGTCCCATTTTTTGATATACGAAACTCGTTGTTGTCCTCTGTGCAAGCTTGGTTTACCTTTGGTCGGAATATTTGAATGTGTAATCCCTTGAAGGATATATAATGCCAAATTTCAAAAGTGATAGTAGCAGTGGTCACCTTCCCAAGTGAAAGCTTAATGTTTACAAACAAGTTTCAGGGCAATACTTTCCTCTAAGCCTTTCCATTTAAGGCTTGGGCGTCTGTTTTGGCAATAAAATCGTAAATTGTGGCTCAGTTACGTGGTTTTTGAGGAAACCACATGTGGTTTACTATGCGGTAGGCTAAAGTTGAAGCTAGTTTATGGGGTGTTTACAGATAATGTTTTTGGGCGGTAAATCCCAGGGTTTCCACGTGTTTCCCAGTTAAAATTTGTCTTGGGACTTCAAGGAGATGAACTGCGTCTAGTGGAATGGAAATGCGACAGGAACTGAATTTAGAACTTTTTTCGTTACATTTTTGTGCGTTGTGGATAAATTGAACCAGTGTAGCATTAGTGTGCTCTATGTAAGTGAAGAAACTTCACATGTGCTCCTTCTTAGAGTTCGGTGGTTCTGAAATTGTATTGAATAAATGTGAGAGAGGCAATGTGGGGAATTGTGGAGTAAATGAGCTTAAGATGATGGACAGCCGTGTTACACATGCCACACTGGGAACTTTTAAGACTTCCACATCGTCTAGTCAAATTCTGCTGTGCTCAATCTTTAATGTTCTCATCTTTGTAAGTAATGCAGACTTTATTTGTGATGCGTCTTCTTAGATCCCATGTCACTTCAATGTATCTGAGATGCTCTATTATATACTGATACGGTAGTACTGATTCACGCATACGCCGACACAAATGTATGAAAGCTAATGAAAACAGTAGACAGGATCTGTACGTAAACAGTGTAGTGTAGGGATCGGACGACAATGCATTGCAATGCTGTCTGGAACGGCTTGTTTTATTTATAGATATCAAAGAATTGAGCGATTAATCAGCCGCACTGCACTGTAGCCGCAAATAAGTACAAGTGTCAAGTGTGGTACTTGTTTGAGCGGTTTTGTTTGCATTATCGTTTAGAATGAGCCTTCGTTTGAGAAGCAGCAGATCTTTCTTTCGACCTTAGGAATCAATACAGTCAAGATTGCTTAACCAATTAATCTTTGGCAATATTAACTGCTGATGATAAAGTTGAAAAAGACTTTGATCCTGACTTACTTGAACTATTCATTACAACCTTATCTTGCTTCCTTGTTGGGGGAGTTTATTGATCAAAGAGGAAGCCTAAAGTTTGATTTAAAAGTTTGAAGTTAGTTGTGGTTGTAGCTGGAGTTGTAGAAGGGTGATTTTGCCTCTGGTGCAATTAGCATTCTTGTTGTTTCCTAGTAGAGGACCGTGGTGTGGTCGGAGTCGTTGAGGGTTCACATTGACCTTGCCATGCGGGTCAAAGGTATCGATGGTGGTCATAGTACGGATCCAAAGCGGAAGCGTTTTCAGTGAAAGAACTTTTGAGTGGGTAGTGAACTAGTAGAGAATTTTAGAAATGGTAAGCCATCTCTCCAAGAGTATTGTGCAATTTTAGAGATATTCCAGCTTGATCTGGATAGCTTAGAATAGTAATGTTAGGCAGGCGTTAGGAATAGTGTGAAAAAGGAATTTCCGTGAGTAACAAAAGCGAGATTATTGAAAAATGGGAACGTGGCAATTAAGTTCTAGGGAAGTATGAAAGAGATAAGAGAGACGGCTTGTTATAATACTTATACCGCTGTAAACATTAATCAAGGCGATAAATATTAAAATATAGCTTTCAAAGTACGTGCACGTTTTATATTATTGTCTGTGGTTTAAAATCTGAAATCAGGTCGCGTGAAGCAAAGGATTTTTTAGTTCTCATGTGCGCAAAAGCCATGTTGATTTAGTTGAAGCATTCAGCTTTTGTTATTTAATGTCTTTGCTTTGTTCTTTAATTAGTGATCGCTGACAGAGAAATACGAAGTGTCAGAGTTGGTGTGGAAGTAGACTAGACGGTTTAACGATATATGTATTCTATGCGCTTAGAAAACTTTGAATATGGACAGGAATGCTAGATAGTTCGCCACTTATTTTGCAGATATTTTGCAACTTGCTTGCTAAAATTACAGGTCTTATTTATATTTCTTTTGTAACATTGCAAAGCTTTGCCCATTTCTACAAACTTAAGCGATCTGACGCCTAAACAAGCATTATTGTGTTATTGCTGTGTTCTCTACTCCATAGGAATTAAAACGAAGAAACTAATTGCGAATGAGTTGGAAACTATCATCTTTATTAGTTCTGCTGAATTATTCTTGGAGTGATGGATGGAGCTGAAATGCGCAATAGGTGACTGGTTAATACGGGAAGAAGTTCTGACGTATTAAATAGTTATTGTTATGAATGCGTTTTAAGCGCAGTCCTGCGTAGACGTTTATCTGCATTCTAGATGGGAACTGCTGACAGCTTTCTGCGCTGCGAGAAATCTTGAAGCGCCTTAGGCAGTTAAGAACTAGCAGAGTTATGTAGTTGCAATTATTGAACAAATCATTTTATTTCGTACCACTCTAATGAATTTTTCGGAGGGGAATAGGATTAGCAGACAGAAATAAATTGGATATGTCCGCAGAGGTAACATTGAAAATTATGTTGTGGGTTAAGTCTCCATGGAAGCAGCAAATACCAACGGGATTATAACTTACTGATTCGTTGTTTAAGGGTGGAATGAAATCATCATGTAAATACGTATGGAATTTTAATATTGACTAATACATGCGATGTAATTTTTGTGCAGATATTTGCTGTTAGCCTTCTCGTGGGAGTTGTAGTCGTGGTATCCCTTGCATTCTGCTTTATACGCAGCTACCGGCAAAAATGTAAGTTGAAAATTATCAGCATTCCTATTTCATGTAGACGAGGGAAATTTCTTGTTGTGATTCACACTTTATGTATTTAGTGACGATATAAATTTGTAGTTGATTTTGCTTTGTGAAATTAATAGCATGTAATCCTTCAGTTTTGTGATTATTAATGTTGCGTTTTATCAAAAGATGCTGTGCGGGAATCATCAAGCGGACCTAGGACGAGGTTTCGGAAACGAGACAAAGTCTTGTTCTATGGTCGGAAAATGCTTCGACAAGTCAGGTCTATTTCTGCAGCGACTGGCAAGAAGAAGAAAATGATATCCAAGCTCACGAAAAAGTTCCTCCAACTAAAAAGAGATCAGTTACCAACGCAGCTACAGGTATGATTCATGGATACGACATTGACCCTGTGCGCACCTGAAATGGGATGCGTAAAACTGAGGGCAGCGAAGTGTGTTCAGACGTGTCTGGCTGAAAGTTTTTATGGCGGCAACTGGTGTTCAGTAATTTGATAATCTTTATTTTTTCAACTAGGTGCTAGAGCCTCCTGCAGAATATCTACAAGAAGATGTATCAAATATAGCAGACCATTGGCTTCCACCGGAGGTTGCGTATATGTTGCAAAGCATCAGGTATTTAGTTTTGACTCGGTATCACGTGTCCTTTTCTTTAACGATTTTTTGACACGAGAAGTTTCTTTTTAAATGATGATCTGCTTAACGTTGTATGAAGTTCTATTTGGTGTCAAGGACTAAATGACGGCACCATGTATATGCATTAGAAACTAATTGTTTTAATTTAATTTTTGCAGAGTATTTGGAGTATTTGAGAGACCACTGTTCTTGGAGTTGTGTCGACACATGAAAACTGTTCAAGTCGCACAAGGGCAGTTCTTGTTCCGAATCGGTGAACCCGATGAAAACTTTTACGTCGTGCAAAGTGGGAGGCTGAACGTTTTTATCACAGAATCTGATGGGTCCACGGTGTCTCTTAAAATTGTTAAAGAAGGAGATTCTGTAGCATCCTTACTCAGTTTCTGTGATGTCTTGACTGTAAGATATGCAATATGCTGCCTCAAGTTTGAACTTTATAAAAATTTGTATTTCTGTGTTGTAGTAACCATTGAATGTTGATGTTTTAGGGCCATCCACATCCCTTCAAGACAGTGTCGGCACAGGCTCTAGAGGACGCTGTAGTATTAAAACTTCCAGTCGCAGCATTTCAAGAAGTTTTTGAGCAGTATCCGGAAACATTTGTACGGGTGGTACAAATCATCATGGCTAGGCTTCATCGAGTCACTTTTACCGCTTTGCATCAACATCTGGGACTGAGCGCTGAAATTATGACAGCGCCTAGAAGAAAAAGTGTCGCTTTTAATTCTTCTCCCTACAGACGACCCGGAGGTCACGCAAGTAGCAACTACGAAGAAAATAATCGTACGCCGGATCTATTAGATTCTGAGTATTCTAGTAATCCCCAAAGCTATGCGCAAGATGTCAACTCTCAAACGACAAATCAGAGCAATCAAAATGGGGGGCAAGTTCCTATAGTTCGTAAGCGTACCAATGTCACCATGGGTGTGAGTAATTCAGCTCCAGTGCTTCGAAGCGCTGGTGGTAGCTCGACCAGCTTAGGGCAGGGTATTGATAGTGGCTTGGATTTGCTTGGCGAAGATATGGACGGCGCTCTGCGGGTGGCTTCGGAAGCCTTCAGGGCGAATCTGGGACTCGAAGATGATGCAGATATTATTGATTCGATTCATATAAGGGATTATCCAGCAGGAGCGTACCTAGCAAAAGAAGATTCACAACAGGTAAAAAATACATGGGATTGGTGAGAATTTTGATTTTCGAGAGGAGTTAGCAATGGTGTTTAAATATCCTGTTCTGTTTTAGGATACTGGACTAACATTTAATGTAACAGGGTTGTTAGCTGTCACTCAAAGGGATAGCGATCGTGATATCCTCATGTATCACGCGTATCCTGGGGAATTCGTCGGCGCGTTGGCAGTTTTAACGGGAGAACCTTCTATATTTACCATTCGTGCCAAACATTATACTCGCGTCGCTGTTATGCCTACGTCTGCATTTTACACGTAAGTTGAAACGTGACACAGTGAAGTCTTTTAGAGGCATTTTCGTATACTTGATTTTTATTTACGTAATATTTTGCAGGTTGATGTCGAGTAAACCGAAGGTAGTTTTACACGTAGCGCATCTTGTGGTTCGGCGGCTTAGCCCTTTCGTTCGTCAAATCGATTTTGCCATGGATTGGTGCTTTGTGGAAAGTGGGCGAGCATTGTATCGACAAGGGGACGAATCCGATTGTACATTTATTATACTTAGTGGGCGGTTGAGATCAGTCATTACAAGGCAGGATGGGAAGAAACAGCTGGTCGGCGAATACAGTCGTGGAGACTTGGTGGGAGTGGTAAGAAGGGTTTTAGCTGCTTAAAATTCCGTGTTACCCAATGTACATAAATATGATTGATTAACGTAATGCAATGTTGTACTGCTGGAATAGGTGGAGACTTTAACTTGCACACCACGGAGCACAACCGTTATGGCTGTACGGGATACTGAAATCGCAAAGTTACCTGAAGGGCTGCTTAATGCTATTAAGCTTAAGTATCCTATCGTTGTTACGAGACTGATTAATCTTCTTGGTCATCGAATTTTGGGTACGGGAGTGCATAGAAAATGTTTAGATTTGGAATCAGTTGTAGATGCAAAAGCTTAATAGAAATACTTGGATTTTTGACAGGTTCCTGGCAGCAGTCTCTGGGATCCTCAACCTCAACTGCAGCAATCGATAACAAACCGTCACATGTCAATTTCTGCACCGTAGCGGTTGTCGGAATAACGGACGATGTCCCACTAGCTGCATTTACGTATGAATTGATCCACTCGTTATCTGCCATTGGTAAATCCCTACGGATTGAATCGAAAGATATTTGGTTGTTTCTTTGATTTGAACCAGTAATATATTAATATGTCATAATATTTAGGTACCTGTCTAAGGCTGACGTCAGACTACATGAAGAAAGTACTTGGGACAAGTATTATGGATCCTCCGAACGAGTACAAGCTGAATTCATGGTTAGCACAGCAGGAAGATAAGCACAGAATTGTTCTATACCAATGCGATCATCATATGACGGTCTGGACGCAGCGATGCATTCGACAGGCAGATTGTATTTTGATTGTAGGATTGGCTGATGGAGAACCCAAAGTAGGAAAGGTGAGATTTGAAAAGCTTATATTCAATCATAATATCATTATTTCTGCCATTAATTGTTTATGAAGCAAACTAAGAGGCATGGGCCTTTCTGCAGATTGAAAAACAAATCGAACACTTGACTGTGCGAACAGAGAAAGAGCTTGTGCTACTCCACAGAGAAGGTGGTCAAAAACCGAAGAATACAGCAATGTGGCTAAATGCAAGAAGCTGGTGCTCATCGCATCATCATTTACAGTGTCCAAAGCGAATGTTCTCAAAGAAAGCAAAACATGTAAGTGTAAAAAAGGATTCTCTTCAAAACGTCCCGACGAGATAACTGATTTATTCAACTCTATTTTAGAGCGACTATTACTCTCTACTTCTGAGGACAGAACCAAATGTTCATTCAGACTTTTCAAGATTAGCGAGATGGTTAACGGGGACTTCAGTTGGCCTTATCCTTGGGGGAGGTGGTGCCAGAGGTGCTGCCCATATTGGAATGATCAAAGCCATTCAGGTATGTCAAATTCAGGTGTTTTATACGAGGCTAAATTGATTAGTTTTCATGTAAGCTTCAAATGTTGTATTGACGTATAGGAAGCTGGAATCCCTATTGACATGGTTGGAGGAGTAAGCATCGGATCTTTTATGGGAGCACTTTGGTGCGCAGAAAGAAATATTACCACTGTTACACAAAAAGCGCGAGAATGGTCAAAGGTAATTCAAATTCGTATCAAATGTGCCTCCAGTGCAAAATCTCAGCAAAATCGTAACAAACGTTCCTCGCTTGCAGAAAATGACCCAATGGTGGAGACAAATATTGGATTTAACGTATCCTGCAACATCAATGTTTTCGGGGGCTGGATTCAATCAAACTATCAAAGACACTCATGGGGATAACCTAATCGAAGATCTTTGGTTGCCATATTTTGCTATAACGACTGATATTACCTCTAGTTCAATGCGTATTCACACACATGGTAAGTAATTTGGTCCCTTAGAATAGAATGTACAGCATGGAATGATGCAGTCCGTCGCACGCTTTTGTTTCAGTAATGATTTGTTTCACTTTGCATTGCATGTACAGCTTGTGTAGATGTGTTGTTTTTGGTAGTTTTGATTATTCTTATTCTAATCAGCTATTATATTTCTATAACGGCACAGTAATTTGAAAATTAATTTACGCTATTTCCATCACAAGGCTTTATGTTGTTGTAGTTTTTCTTTTAGCTTGACTATTGATATGCGAAATTGTGACGGAACACAGTATTCTTTGAGTCATTGGTTTTAGATTACAATCTTTACAAATAGAATCTGACTAGAGCTTGCATAAGTCACAATATTTCGATTTCACATGTTTAGTTTCCTTTGACCAGCTAGTGGGAAAGAAAGATACAAAAGGGTTTACTTTTTACAAGAATTTTAAACGTTCATACAGGCTTATAGAATTTTGTATGGAAATTAGTAGGCATTTTGTCTTCATTTACTTTGTATCTATTTCATTGCCACTTGGGATGGTTGAGCTATGTGGACGAATGTACACGTCTTTGTTGCATGTGATTCCCATGTATATCTTATTATTTTACCAGAAAGTGTGCTTTGCAGTATACTTGAATGTTTTTAAGCTGGTGTTGCAATCGTATCGTTACAAGTCTGACTAACTGTGACTCTTGACTGTGTAAGCGTTTGACGAACTGACGTCCCGTTGGGCAAACTAATCATCCAGTTATATGCATGTGTAGGATCTCTTTGGCGTTATGTCCGAGCATCAATGTCATTGTCTGGATACATGCCTCCTCTGTGTGACCCCTCGGATGGACATCTACTGCTGGATGGAGGATATGTGAATAATCTTCCAGGTTCGCTGATTACAAAAATATAAATTACATTGACAGCGCTCGGGTGACTACAAACCGTATCCATTACGTTCTGTCCCCAATGGTTTCAATGCAATCCCGAGCGCTTTGTGAGACACAGTGACTGTGAATACACGCTTTGGTTTTAAATTTAAAGTTTAAGCCGGGCCGTAAACGGCTTGCACGCACAATCAGGAGGAAGCATAATGAAAAACTTTCTGTCAGAATTGCACGCGCTGTATAACGCTGCGCTAAATAGGGAGCACTGAATAAGTGATGCGCTTAGCCACAAAAAAAACAGGCATCGAAAGGAATCGAATGAGAAGCAATTATGTGTACAGTATCTGTAAGACTTGAGCATTGACTATTCAGGAGAGTTCATAGAAAATTATTAGCAGGTCAGTGTTTTAGAATGCTGTCTTAGATTATAAAAAAAGTGCATGGGTGCATTTTGTGGAATTTGTCGTTGCTATTTCTTCTATCGCTTCGTTAGATGCACGCTGCCGCGAAGCAGAATAATTAAGTATTAAGTTAGAGTAAAACTAAAGAGATACAAGTTTCTCTACTGGTTGCGGATATTTATTTTAAACTTATTTTTATTTTATTCTAAAACTACTTTTCTGTCTCTTTTCATATTTGTTTTACTGAATACGAGATGATTTAGTGGTTAGGTGAGAATTGTTAGCGATGAAAGTAATTTACGGAAAAGGTCTTGTTCGCTTCTTACTAGGATGCCTGTGGCGTACCGTTCGTGCGAGTATGACGATAGCGGGTGTTTTCCCTCCCATGTGCGACCCTGAAGATGGTCATCTACTTATTGATGGATGCTATGTGAACAATGTTCCAGGTTCTCTTTTTAAATGTTGTGATTAATACTGACCTAGGTACAAAAAGGAAGCGGGAGAGTACGTTTACACCGTCTTCTGTTATAGTCATGGTGTATTTAGTTACTTCAGACTCGTTGAATAACTAACTACAATTATGTCCAGATCGCATAGAGAAACAAAGCAATTGCATCGAATCCCTATTTCACAGTCACTGGGATTGAACTCACAGTAATTTTTGAATGAAATTAAATTTGTGTGGGATCATCTTCTAATAGTATTGCATTTGTTTAGCTGATGTCATGCGAAACCGAGGTGCCAGATATATTTTAGCCATAGATGTCGGATCTCAAGATGACACAGATTTAACTAACTATGGGGATTCTCTATCTGGATGGTGGCTACTGTGGCAGAAATGGACCAGCACATTCCGAACAACAACTGTCAAAGTGCCTAGTTTACCGGACATACAGTCCAGACTAGCTTATGTTTCTTGCGTTAGACAGCTGGAGGAAGTGAGAAATAGCGATTATTGTCACTACGTTCGGCCGCCGATTGATAAGTACAAAACTCTACAGTTTGGAAGTTTTGATGAAATAAAGGTATGTTTATGTTTTGGTTGCGAGTTAGTGACAGTAAAGAGTGAGCAGAGATGAATGAATGGTTGAAAATGTTTTTAATCTTTTTATTTCAGGATGTAGGCTACCAGCATGGAAAAACCTATTTTGACGGGATGATGAAAGGTAGTTCCATTTCTCCGATGCATTTCGGAATGTTAGGGGCATCAATTCCTCGGACTCAGCACACCAGAAACTCTTCTATGGCCCGGAGTTCTGATCAGCGAGGTTCCGGGGGATCGTATAATTTCACCGATTTGGCACAAATGGTGTGTAAAGTGAAAAGGAATACCGTGATAAACAATGGAGGAGCTACTGATGATGGTAATATCTTATAGCTCGTGTAAATCCTTCCTGTACGACTGTTTGTGATACTTTCGGCTCGATACTACATTTTGAATGGGCTTGCAGATTATTCAGATGATGATACCGATTTTCCTGAAGGGGGTTACGTTTCTGAGCCAGGATTAGAATATTTAAAAGGAGCTTTGTATAAAGTAAGCTATTTTTATGATCACAACTAGTAAACTGAAAGTTTGAGTAACTTTTGTAACACAGTGTGACTACTTTAGAACTCTGGAGCAGCAGGATCTAGGCTGAAGAAATCAGCATCACTGTCGGAAAATGATATGGAGTCAGAAACGGAGTACGCTAACAACTAAACTCGGACGCACGAATTGCTTTTTTTGCACGAATTGCAACGAAACTATTTTGCGCATTGACGCGTCTCTGCATACGCTTCAAATTTTTGTGCTATTTTCTTATTGAATGTCTTGAAAGAAATCATTTTTCGTTTGTAGGTACAAAATGGACTAACGTTGTAATTAAATCCATTTTAAGTGTAGCCAAATTGTAATAGTTCATAAGTCTTATTTGCATCAATCTGTTTTATAGTTATGTGCACCAAATACTTTGATCTCAATAGCGTTGAAATGGTTTCGCGCATCTTCTTTGCTGCAATGAAACTTGACATACCGTTCTTTTTAGTTTTTCCATTGATAAGATGCAGTTTGCAGATACTTTAAAGAATACCGGAAAAAGAAAGATATGAATTTTGTAAGATTCTGGTTTTGAACAGATACCAACTCAGAAGTGAGCAAAGATAGCAATTTCTCGAGTAAATCGACAGGTTTATCCCAATTTATGTACAGCAACCAGCGAAAATAAGTTGAAAAAATGATCAACGACTTTATCGCGTTTATTCCTTGGATAAAAATACGTATTGCACCCAGCTTACAAGTTCTTTGATTCTAATTAGCGTATGACAACTGAAATTTGATGAAATTCTGATGACACAGTCATTATCGTTCACAAACTAAAGGATCTAACACAGATAAAAACGTGCCCACCAAGTGCAATGAGCCTGTGACAAGTACATCCCATTTTCTACCATTCAATTTGAAATCACTAGTAGAATTTTTTTGGACGTAGTCAATCACTTCTTCAACGCTATCACATACATGAGGTTCAGGACAGACGGACTTTTCCCCGTAGGTTTGGTGGTACAAACTTTTCCAGGCATCTGCGTGTGCTATGCATCGAGATCGTAGATCTATATCCGACTCAACTTTGGACCAGTTATCTAAAATAATTGAATTGGAAACTTTAAAATGAAATACACACAAGCCCTGGCGTTGCATGACGAATATTCCAAACTACATCAAGGCTAACCTGCATTGGTAGCACTGGAAGCTACAACAGGGCAGCATAGTACTTTGTCGAACAAACCACTCTCAACAAACGGCGTCAACAAATCCCGGGCTTGTCTGAAACCAGTTAGGTGAAAGACAAGAACTCTGGTTCTATTCGGCGGACTCATTTTACTGAACCAATTGACGGAAGCTTGAAAACTCTCGCTAGTATGCGCACCGTCCAGGTAAAATGACAGACTTTCTCCACTATCAAATGTCTGAAAGAATTATTTTAATCTTTGTGAGTTACTGCATAATGAACTATTAACATACTAAAATAACATGTATCACGAAATAATTACCTGAAACCTTCCAGGCCAAGAGCATTTTTTGAGACCTTCTATATGCCATGGCTGTAGACGCAATAAGCCATCGGCATCATCACAGGAATGATTAATTTTCTCGGGGAATTTTCTCTTCATGAACGTATTGACTAGTTGTACTGATAGAGAAGCATTCAGCTTGGTAACGGATGCGTTATCAATTCCAAAATGTATTTCTTCCGATCCGACGTAATCATCAATGGCGGGAGCTGGGTATATATCACACTAGAAAACAGGCAAAATAAGAAAATTCAAAACGAACCACAAATCAACGAAATTCTTGTTAAATAAATAGTACCTTCGCAACTTCAGCGCAAGATTTGAGCACATGTAACACGGATGAACTAACATCTGGAACAGTAAATGCAGGTACGTTTTCCTTCATTATTCCAGCTTTTTGTTCAGCAATTTCTTCGACCGTATCTCCAAGAATAGCTTGGTGGTCAATTCCTAAGGACGTTATTCCTACCACAGTTGGATTTCTACGGCAGAAACCCATCGATATAAACCAAAACGTGTGTATTCATGTTCACGGAACGTTAGATAACCATGATCTCAAATATTTTACAGCCATTGTGTCTGCGTTAGCATTTACCTGATTATATTTGTAGGGTCATAGGTTCCTCCGATACCTACTTCCATGATAGCAACATCAACTTTCTCTTTGAGGAATACACGGTATGCCATGCATGTGAGGAACCGAAAATAAGATGGCATGTCACCCTCTGACTCCTAAAATACAATAAATGTTCCACTGCACTAATTGTGTTTTACTATAAGTGTTGTAGTGGAAAATCATTCGAAATCCTAACCTTCCACCAATTCATTGGCTCATATGACTCGAAAAAGTATTTCGTAAACTTTTCTTGAGAAATAGGTTTTCCATTGATACGAATTCGTTCACGGACCGAAATCAAATGTGGTGAAGAATAGAATCCCGTTTTGAGACCAGCACTGCGGAGCATAGATTCCACAAAGGCGCAAGTAGATCCTTTACCCTTTGTTCCAGCGATGTGAATGACATTCAAGCTATCCAGGTCATCAAGCGAAACACCTGTTTTCACTAAATACCTGACGGTACCAGGAAGCGCGTCCAGCTGCATGTATTTTCGATTCGCAGCTATCATTTTAACGATCTCCAAGTTACTCTGCAGACCATTGAGGGCGTTGATTGCATCCTGTGTACCGAAAAATGTGAATTAACTGACGTATTCTGTTAATAAGTATGCTGAATTCAAATTCAAAAATACATTTACTTACTTGGTAGGTTCGGTTTGCCATTCTGATTGCCTCTGGTACTACGGCTTCATGAGTATCTTCGGAACGCAGTTCAGGAGATGCAACGCTTGACATTTTCAAATTGTATCCGTTTGGACTCTTCTGAAACCGTGGAATTTGACTCGGTTTAGTGCTTAATTGCTTGGTACACTGACTTCGCACTCCAATGGGCTTGGAATTGGTAGTTGCTCCTGTTGGTGCCATGGATAAATGTGTTCCTGTAGAATTCATTTACACAATTAATGCTTATCAGCTTGATGAGATACTGTAAATATGTGCTTCGTCGCTGCTTTCAGCCTCATTCAAAAACTTTGTATTAACTAAACCTAAACAATAGATAATTTACCAGATCCATCAATCATTATGTATCCTTAGAAAGGGACGGACTGATAAATGTATAGTGTATAGGAATGTAGAGATTTACCTTATTAAGTTAAGGTATGCACATACTATCAACTTACCAAAAAGCTGGAGCTCCACCAGTAATTGTTTTTTTCTTTTGATTAGCTGCATGACCTTGTATGTCTTCAGCAGCGCATTGTCAGTGCCTGAGATATGTTCAACAGCACGTTCTTGAGTTTGATGAATTCTCACTAGACTTTTTTTTCATTTATATATCACCGGTGATAGCGAGAGCGTTGTTGTACTGACTGTTATGAGATAAAATATAGTATAATATAACCTTTGAGACTAGTACTACAAAAGGAGCCCATAACGTAACAAAACATTAGGATGTAGCGTAACCGTTTTGGGACATGAGTTCAAAGGAGATCTAAAGAGAAATAATCCTTAAGATTAGATTAAACGGAGGAACAAACATGAGATCTACGCAGAAGCATTGAAATTTGCTTTATCACGTTATATCACGAGCGATGATAACCTCTGCTATGAGGTGACCATAGTAAGCCTTAACGTTTAGGCACTTATATACACAGTTAACCCCTACAGTTATATATAATTTTCACAAGGATAATTTCTTTTAGCAAAAGATGATGAGAGATGAGCTTTAAGGAAAAATCGCACGTGATTTCAATGTTTGTTGAATTTCGCACTGATTTTCAAGGATGTCTCTCCAGCAGTGTAGTCCAATTTAAAATGTAATCAACAGGATGTAAAACAAGTTATTTTTACAAGCAGTTGTGCAATGCATGTGAAAATTCATGATAACTAGAAGTTTCACCATTAGAAAAATACGAATATTGATGCAAAGAGAAGTATTTAATATGAATATTTTTCTATTGGATTTTTCAGTTAATCAGTCCAAGTTCACTTTTAGTGCAAAACATCAACATCCATAAAAATGTGGAAAACAGGGGGCGTTAGTAGCTACCGCTTGCCCTCAACCATTATAATATGATATCCAAACTTTGTTTTAATGGGAGGATCTGTGTAGATAGGACTATCCATGGATGAAATGGGTAAAGCGAAGGCAGCGTCTTGAAAGGGTCCAACCATGGATCCTCGAATCATCCATCCCAAATCCCCCTAACATTAAAAATTGAATTCAGTATTTGGTAATTAATTTTAGAAAATAAAAAGGGAAGTTTTTAAAATTTGTAAATATATTGATATTATGTAGCATGTAAAAGTCAGCTTACCCCTGATCTAGCTTTATCTTCACTGTATTGTGCGGCAACTTCAGAGAATTTCATGCCAGATTTAATTTTCTCTAGCGCTTCTAAGGATTTTGATTGCTTTTCGCAGAGAATATGCCGTACCTAATGTAGAGAATAAAACTTTGAAATTTATATTTATTTTGGATACTTCGTACTGTGTCGTTGTCGTTGAGTTCAAATGTGAAACCGAATTAAAATCGAATATGAATTTTAGTGCGTATATACCTTCACAGCATTTCCGCCTTTAGGTTGAGCTTTCTCCTTGGAGTCACTTTTCTCGGCTCCGCCACCTTTGCCACCCTTGCCTCCTTTGGCATCACCGCCCCCTTTGCCGCCTTTGGCATCACCCTTTCCCTTACTGGCATCCGCTTTCTTTGGGCCCATGACTTTGCTCCCAGGTGATAACTGCAACAAACACCAAATTAGTTTTCGGAATCAATGAATGAAGATGCATGAAAACCTTTACTGATTGTGATACAGTGTATCTTTTGGTATTTTTACTTACAAGTTGTATTTGATGCCAGTAATTGGAAAACAAATTGATGACTTTCTGGTTGTGTAAGTAAATTTAAAAAAATTACTCAATTTTCTCAAAAAACACAACTCGCGAGATTTCGCGAGCGAATTACCGACACTGCTTTTAAATTTTCCCTCGGTTTCATCCTAACGCTTCAATGGCTATACAGGCAGAACAAATTGTTCCTGGAACAATTTCGCAATTTTCCGACAATGTATGCGAAAATAAGCACATAATATTTCGTTTCATGTTTCTGAATTCCGTTTGTGAGCCCCAGAGATGATTCAAGGGACGCTGCTTCCTAACAATACAGTTTCCTCGTTAAGGGAAGAATTCAAAACTTTCTGTCTTCCTTAACAGCATCCACCATTGTGAGATGCAAGGGAAACCAAGCAAGAATAATACGATTTTCAATTTATACTCACTTCCATTAATTGTGAATTTATTAATTTATAAAAGTTGAGCGACTACTGCTCCCGCCTCGCATTAAATATAATGTAAACATAAATTTTTGCGCTAAAGTACTTACTGACACCAACTCTTCATAAATAACGTAACAAATATTTTGGCTTTTGAATTACAACTATGATTTTGTCCATAAATTTTCGTCTACGCAAGATTCAACAACAGATAAATATTTTACGGCGTGTATCATGAATGGTTATAATTATAGCGATCTATTTGACTAACTAAACGTTCAATTGATCATCATGACTCATAATATCTCCCCACCAGCTTCTAATATCTCCTAATCGTCTAACATAATGTCCCTGGTTGTGGAATTCGCCGCTTCGCTTATGACCTCCTGACTGTGACTTGTTGCCACCGCTTCCTCCAGTCTGATTGGAAGGAGCGGATGACCCCAAGGGTTGGTCATCCCATGGCTCTTGCGTTGCCTGGGTGGTCAAAGAGCCGCCTGCACTAGTTGCTGTAGCTCCGCTAGCACCCATGTGAAACAGTTTCTTCGTATCGCTTCCGGAGCTAACGCTATCGGACCTTGAGGAAGATGACGGATTCGTTGCAGACACTTCGCTAACGTCAAAGGATCGTCCATGCTTCTGATGCTTTGTTGCAGAAATGGTTGTTTTCTGGGAATCAGTAGAAGATAATTGTTGGACGAGAGGAGGATTACTTGATCCAAGCTGACTCCCTCCAGAGTCGATTGAAGCTGGAATCAATGAGCCAAAGGCCATGGGAGAGGTCATGGACGAGCTGGACACGACGGTGCCAGTAAAGGACGGTGTTGCTGGGGTAAGCCCAGGTAGACTTTGACTAACAGCAGCGGCAGCTGCCGCCGCTTCGGCCGCTGCTGCTGCGGCAGCTTCCTGTTGCAAGTGCAGTTGATGCTCCGCCCTGAAGCCAGCCAGTAAACTGCTCGTTGTTTGCCTCTGTAAATTTGAAAAACGCGAATTTTAAGATATGATGAGTTTGAGCTTTGTTGGAAACTGTGTCAACCTGCCGGGCAACGAGAAACTTGCATTTTTCCCCGATACCTGAGAGCTTAAATTTCCAGTCCGGATTCGTTTTAAGCACCCTTCCAACCAGGATCGAATTGTTTGCTTGGCAACCTCTTCCTCGATTATATACTCGAGCTCTTCTCGAGCAAGCAATTCTTCTAATTGCAAAGCTTTGCGAATATCAACAGATCGATAGGATAGCATGTTGAGTACGTCATGGAAAGTAACGTCTTCTCCGTTATGAAGTCTCTCTAGTTCGTAGCACATGTGCTTGAAAAGCAGACGATCTTTTTGTGGATCAACTTCTAAACGTCCTCGTAATAGACGGAGGATGAATTTCACCTGTACGCAACATAAAAAAACATTGATAGAAAGGATTTTTTATGGAACTGTTTGGTAAAAATGTCAGTATTAGTATTATAAGGATGAATTACCCTCCGAACAGGAATAAGCCCCCTCTGGTGGATATCAACGACATTCCAAGTGTTCTGGAAATTACGGATGTCTGCGTAGCTGAGCAAGGCGTCCTCTTCGTTGGAATAGAATAATGTAAAGTTCTCCATGATAATAGCTGTGAAAGTTGGAATTAAAATTTAATATGCATTTTTAAGTTTGTAATTATATAATTATTCTTGTAACTGATATACAGATGTGTAGTAGATAATTACTCACCCACAAGTAGATTTAAAACAATATACGTGATTATGACGTAAAAGGAACAAAAGTATGCCAACGCAGCTGTCTTATTTCCACAATCTGTTTCCCAAAAGTTTTCTCCAGGTGTGCAGTATGGAGGCTGGAATGTGAAAAAATTCCCAAGATTAGAATTTAAGTGTTGGCATGTCAAGGTAATTTTAAATTAAAATAGAAATCCAAAATTGTGACCCAGTGACCTACTTGTATCATGCAGTCGTGCATAATCTTATTCCAGTCTTCTCCGGTAACTATCCGAAATAGCATGGCTACTCCTCTTGTAGCAGTTCCAAAATTAGCGTGTCTGCTTACGCCTTCGCCGTATTTAACGGTGCCGAACATAATGACACCAGCGAAGCCGTAGAAAACGATTAGGAGGAACATGCCCATTATAATGAAAAAACTTTTGTAAACAGATACAACGACTGTTAGCATCAGCATCTTTAGCGTGGCGTGTTTCCCGGTAATTGTGAAGAAGCGCAAAATTATCACCGAGTAACCAAATGTTAATGAAAACTCGGTCTGAAAGGATCGAAAAGGTCAAAGGTTAATTTCGTAAATGTTCATTTCTAGTATGGCTGTTGCATTGCAAGTTCAACATGTTATCTAGCCAACTTACGTTTTTCGTGTGAAACATGTACAAGTAGATGTGCCAGTAAAGAACCCATGCCACACCCATGAGAGTAACGAAGAGGTCATATCGATTTCGTCGAGATTGCCAGTAACCACGCAAAGTAAAAGCTATAACCTTCATCAAGACTTCGACGAGGAAGATGCAGGTGAGAACGGTTGAAATCTTTGAAAGTCGTGCTGTAGCTATGCCTTCTTTTTCCCACTAAAGAAAACCGTTTAAAACATTAGAATCGATGTTAACGCAACCAGGTCAAATTAATATGAAACGTTAACGCACTTACTCTGATACATAGCAGCCCGCTATTTATTAGCACCATGAGAGCTATGAATCTCTTAAACCAGATGTTTTGGGTAATGTCGTAGGCAAAGGCCCGAATTCGGTGGCCGTCAGGTCGTGGGGGCAAATGCAAAGGCTGAGCAATTTTCAACCGCTTCTTTAAATCGCACCACCTTCTCTGATCGACGGTTAAGAGAGCAGTTCCTTTGTTCTCTGAATAATTTGCAATAACGACGCCTACAAACAACGTTAGGCCAATCATACAGCCCAAGAAAACAAAGACGTGAATGTAGATGGCGTGCATAGGCTGCAATGACTTTCCAAGGACATCCCGAATATCCAACCAGCCCTTGAAGCTCAGTGTTTCAAATAGTGCAAGCATTGCGTTTCCGATGTTATCGAAATCGAATCGACGTGGATTTGACCTGCATGAAATAGGAATCAAAATTAATTTTTAATTATACTTAAAGTTACAGGTAAGTAACACAGTTAAGAGTACGAACCAAACGCGTGGAACGTAAAGAGCCGGGTAGCCTTCGTGCGGTCCTGGGTCAACTCGCATTTTCGTTACAAAGATTCTCCGACGGAATATTCCAGTACATTCATCCCTTGAAGTTACATTAGGATCGTTGCATCTAGCGAGACGACCGCCGAATATCTGGACTCCGTATGAAGCAAAGACGAACATGAGGACAATGAGGAGAATGGATACGAGCAAGATCTCCTTGAATCCTCGGCACAATTCCGATACGACTTTCCTCATGTGCGGCACCAGGTTGTAGATTCGTAGAGGGCGCAGGCATCGCAAAACCATGAGCGCTTGGGCTGGAGAGCCTGGAGGAACTGAATCGGGAAGCCAGCAAACAAATACAAGGCTGACAATGTAAATGAAGAGGTCGAGAATACCAGCGGAATCCTTTAGAAGAGCGTTTGGCGTGAAAACCATTCCGTCAGCTAGAATTTTCAAACTTAATTCTAGGCTCATCATGACAACGAAACCGTATTCAGCAACTGTTAGCTCCAGTTCTTCCATGACTCGATACGAGGGATTTTCGAGGCCCATTGAGATACAGGATAGCGTTGTTACAAATATCATCACCCAGTCCAAATATGTGACGAGACCGAGTAAATTGCTAGAAGAAAGAATGAAGACGGTGAGGCAATTGTGAACTGGATATAAGATTTTTTTGCAATTTTTATTGCACATATTTAGGGGGGAACTTACTGCAGTCGCTTGTATTTTAATTTCCTCTCTTGCCCGGTTATAGGGTCACGAAGCTTCGGGTCGTAGCGAGCTGATACAATCAATTGACAAATTCGACGAAATTTACTCTCCCGGGGAACTGAGAACAAGGGCGTGTCAAACAATGGATGATTTTCTCGCAAATCCTCCTCCCGTTGGTTCCTGTAAAGAATTTTTAGTTGCAAATTAATAATGGATTTAACCTTATTCAGTTTGCGTAGGTATAATTGTAATTAAAATTATTAATTCAAGTCATGCAACGTTATGAACTTGGAGCTAATATGATATTTTGCATTAAAAGTGATGCCATTTTGATGCCTCAGAGCAAGCAACAACTTCTTTGCTTGCTTGCAAGCAAGCGTCAAGCAAGCAAGCAACAAGCAAGTAAGCCAGCATTAGCAATCAACAAAAATCCAATCCAGCCGCGCTGCTGAGCCAGGAAGCAAAATGTGCTGTCTGGCCCGGCAAGCAACAAAATTCTACAAGGATATGATGCTAAGCAAACAGCTTCCTCTTCACTCCCACGCAAAGCATTGTGATTTTCAAGTCGCTGTAAAACTAATGCTTCACAGAGGCAGCTTTCTGAAAGCTACCGTATCCTTGCAAATCATTGTGACTTTCGTCATCACAACATCATCATCACCCCACCATCATCATCATCATAGCTGGATGGATGATGATGATCTCCTGCATCATTTCCATCTAACGAAGCCTCCAAAAATCCCTATTTTATTATGTATTACAAGGCAAATCAGTAAACTAGATTGAGACTTGTATAGGCTAGCTTAAAACGCGAATAGAAAAAAGATCTATTTAAATCTGCCTGCGTGCTTGCTGGCCTGTCTGCTCGCGAATATTTAGTAGTCGCGTCGTAAGTAGTTGAACAACGGTTAAGTAAGGTTGATAAAAGTTACAAAATTAAAGGGATACGGTGCTGAACATGAAGCTTCCATAATATAAGCTGCTTGCAAATCTATCTTCCTCTTTATGTTAATTATCAACTTGGCAAATTAACTATATTATAGGGAATGTTATCTTGTGACAGCGGTTTGCGCAGTGCTACATCCTTTTAATTTGTGACAATGCTGGCCATGCAATAGTAAGAAACGTGCTTGCAAAAAAAATGTTTGCATCTTCTGTACTGCCGGTGCCAAGAGAAAGAGGCATCTTTGCGATGTTTGACTACGATTTAAAAGCATACAGTAGTTTAAACAACAACTTACCTTCTCATCTCCGCCTGTTGCTTTTTAGCTTGCAAAAGTTTGATGTCAATGTCATGTGGGCTCCTGAGCATCCTGCTTAACGCACCCGGGTGTCCATTTTCCAGGAAGTGTTCATACGTCTGTTTCATTTTCAAAGAACCGGATCGAATACTCCGCCTCATTGATTTCCGTTGATCGAATCGATGTTTATAATTAATTGTCCCTTGCGGACCTAATGCAGATTTGGTTGGGATTGGAATTGGACCAGAATCTCCAATCATCATCCGTTGATTGTTTGAATCCGAGACAAGAGCAATAACAAAATACCTTGAGGGAAAATCAAGTTATAACGGGAAAAATGAATTTAAATTTGAATCATATGTTTAATGAAACACGGTTTGGGTATTCATGGTCAGTGCTGTACCTTTTAAGGATTTTGTGCATGCTTCTTAGCCTCAGAGTTGGGGTAAGTAGCTTGAGAATCCTTTGCTTTCTGTACAAGAGCGGCTCGTCTTCACACCAGTTAAGTTTGTGATTTCCAAGGATTACGGGGTTAATATTGTCTTCGTCTTCAACTTCAGATACGAATTGTCGCATAAAGGATTCGCGAACTTTTGGCAATATGAAATCAGAAGGGAGTTTGTTCAATCTAGCCATTCTAGGACTGTCAGGAAATCGTTCAAATATTCTTAGCCGCCAAGGTAGCGTCTCTGCAAGGGGAAAATGTACATTTTAGTAGATATTTTCGCGGCGCTGGAAGCGCAAGTTAAACATGTTAATCATAAAAAGTATGCTCGAAAATACCTTTGATTTCAGCAGATTGTTCTCTAAACTTGAGCTGTTTTAGCTTTTTAATGTCTTCGTCAAGCTGCAAGTTATCCAAGATGACAGCGACGAAAAGACTCAACACAATGAGTGTCACAAACAAGTGGTAGAGGATAAAGTAAACTGCTACGATTGGGGCAAGCTTATCCGATGTCCTCACCATTGTTTCGTCCATGACTTCAACCCACGCTTCCTGAGTTAGAATCTGGAACATACCTGCAGAGTAGAACAAAGAAATGAAAGCACTAACTAATGTAGATGGCGCTTCTTACAGCGCTTTTAGAGCGTTTGACTGCTAGGAGAAAAGAGTGACTACTCGTTTGACTTACTCATAAACGCTTCGGGAAACGTTTCGAATTTTGTAAATACTTTATCACTGAGGAAGCAAAAGAGCTGCATCGAAATACTGGACGTTATGATTAGCAAACACATTGTAAATATCACTAGAGATCCTAATTTTTTTCCAGGACCGAAAATCTTATGAACGAAATCTTCAAGCATTGGAGATGCTTTTATCAGCCGAACCACTCTGAGCACCTGGAAAGTTAATAAATTTAATTTAAAATTACAAATTTTTAGAGTTAAGTATATTTCTAAAATAAAAGAAGATTAATTAATAGAATTACCTGGAAATAGGTACATGCGGACATATAAAAATATGGTATAATATGGATTGCCGTGCCGATTGCCAAAAGTAGCTCGAATTTGTGTATTGATTGTTTTATATAGCCCCGAAGGCCCAAGCACCAAATCTTAAACAACGTCTCCAGTCCAAAGAAAGCAGTAAATCCCATCTCAATATGGTAATACCTTTTTGTAATTAACTCGCGATCGTCCTTGCCTTTTTCACCGTTAAAATGCATTGTTGCTGTTACAATAGCGTTTGCTAAAATTGCACCCATTCCGAGTAACCTGATGGTAGAATTTAAAATTTAAAATTAAAATAAATAATTAAAAATAAAAAACAGAATGCATACGGTATAAAAAGATTCTTATGTAGAATTATAGAAAAGTACCGAAAAGCAGCAGATGTTAAAATAACTTGAAAAGGCCAAGGAGCAAGTCCGCGATTTTTATCTCCATCTATTTGTACAATTTTCCAGCCCATATCATCTCCAGTTATTATTTTCGTTGCATTGTCATCAGTTAATCTTCCAGTTCCACGTGTTCCCCACATTTGCTGGAACTGTACTCTTATCTCGTTAAAGGTTTCCGTAATTACAGCAATGAAAACGTTCTTGACGAGCCAAGCAAGGAAGAAAATCATAGTGACGAAATATAACGGAGCTCTCCAAAATGGCAAGGAATCCACAGCACGATGCATAATGTACACCCAGCCTTCTTGGGATGCTGCTTGGTAGACGGTAAAAATACTAGTGGCTGTAACAAAGTAAACCAAAGTAGTAGAGTTAACAGCAATGAGTAGATGGCGCTTATGCGACAGCAGCGCTAACTGCTGGGACATTTTCTGCTGGTAATGCACAAAGGGAGCCTTTATTACAAAGATTGTTTTTATTGTCCCTTACCGAATTCATCAAATCCCGTAAATCCTTGGACGTATTTGGATATTTTCAAAGAGATACATTCCATTCCTTCAGGGCATCGATAACCAGTATCGTTATCCTGGGAACAATGCGTATCAGGTATGGCCAAACTGTTTATGGTGATGTGGCTGAAATAATTAAGTTAATTATGAATGTCGTGATTACCGAAGCTAACGCGGATATTGTATTAACATTTACCAAAACCGTATAGTGTTGGAAAATATTTGTAACAGTTACTGACCTATGGTTTGTTCCATTGACGACGCAATGATTCCGGAGTTCTCCAAAGAACTGCACACCCAATAGACCGTATAAACTCATAAAAAAGAGGAAGAAAAGCGTGACATTATAAATCTGCTGAGATGATCTTTTGAAAATCTGATTGATCCGAGACTTTGGCATGGAGAATTTCAGAAATACTCGGATAAATCTGATCATTATCAATGGCCTTGGCGCTCGCAAAATGGAAAGTGATGAGTATCTGCAATATATTATAAATATGTTTGCTAATATTTTGCTTACATTAGGTTAACTGGCAAAGAGGTGTGATTTAAGAGTAGAAGGGGGAGAAAATGTAAAGACAATTGGCGAAAATTTAAATGCATGCCGCTGGGCTTACTGTAGTTATTAGCAGAGAAAGTAATATAATTGTAATTAAAGCAGCAGGATATGAAGTGGACTTACTCTGGAGCCAAGTTTGCCATTTCAAACATTTGCAAAATGATGGAAATCCAGAGGAAAAAAACCATACTAGCATCAAATCTTGACCACCGGTCTCGAAAGTAGGCGTTCGGTCCGCGGATGATTCCTCTATGATGCATTTTGGCAATCATTTCAGCAGTAAAGAGAAAAGTGACAGTGAGATCCGCTCCAAAGGTTGCATATTGAAGGAACCTGTAGCGCTCAAACGTTTTAGGGGTGTTCAAGCAAACAGAGACGAGGGATACGAGAGCGCTAAGGCGGAGCAAGCGTCTTATCCAGGTCTACGGGTCAAAGGTAAAACGGTCACGTCAATTAGATGTTGCCAAGCTTACATTGGGTATAACTACAATTAGGTGTATAGCAGATACAGGCAAAAAGCTTAATGGGAAAATGGCTTACCCATTCAATGTCCGTGTTCTCATTTAAGGCCTCATCGGGGCCGTAATCGGCCAAGATGGGCTCAGGTCTTAAGCTCTGCTTTCTCCCAAGCATTTTGCCAGCTTTCATCTAAAATCCGGAGTTTTGCTCAAAAGCAAGCGGATATTCAAGGTAACATTGTAGATTTTGTGATAGATAATCAACACACGGGAAGATTATCAAAGAAAGAATAACTAAGAAGGGTCAAGGGTCCCCCAAATGCAGTGGATTTGTTTTGTAGGAGGTCGTTCTTGTGTCTGTGATAGCCAAGGTGTGGTAGTGGGTGAGTGGGACATGGTCTCTATGTATTTCTCCTCTTTCAGGGATGATCCAAGATTCTTTTTGGTTCCTGTCTCCTCTTTCCCTCTTGTACGCAGCTTCCTTTCCCTCCCTCGGCTTTCCATCCGGTTCCGTTCGGGGGATCTCTTGCATGCTGGAAGCGAGAATCTGCCCAGGGAGAGCTAATCAATCCGTCTTCGGCTAACATCTCATTTACCCATATACTCGCTCCCGGAACAGCTGTGTAAACATATAAAGAACTAGGCGAGAGAAAGTTAAGGTTTGACTATGTGTTGAGTAGGGGCGAAGCGAGCTTTGGCGGTGTCCGTATTGCATACAGCTGTCACTCACATAGCTTGTGGATTTAATGGCTATATTACCAATTGCCGACGGAATGATAGGTATCACAGATCATGCTGAAAGATAGGTGGGTGGGTTTTATGGGCTGTGAACATGCAACATACGTTCTGGATTGGTAAATGTATTGGTTGGGGGGTCACGCTACAGGTTTTGGAATGCAGAGCAATGAAAGCCACTATCATTTTTTCACTATTATATCTCATTGTAACTTGAACTCTTGTTAGCAAAATGCAAATAAACAAAGCCAATTTCCATCCAGGATTTTGGCAAAATACAGGCAGCTCATACGAGAGAAATATTTTTTCCCATGAATATTGCGAAAAAGTGCGAAAATATAGTCATAAATGAAACGGTGTTTCTGGATAGATTTTGAGTCGAATAGACTATGAGCAGAACATACAGTTTGCATCATCGGGTCATTTGCAAACTGAGAAAACTGCGTTTTGTTCCGAGCTGCATTATCTTGGATTTTATTCTTCTAGTCTACTATAGCCAAAAATATGAGTGCTTTCTTTTGCTACAGCCCGTCCCCAATGACTTTCACCTTGTACCTCCTGCACCGCAAGCGAAGCTAGAAGTTAATACAGATATCCTTGGTTTACGCGCGAAGTAGTGCTCGCATATGGCATAAAAATGATGGAGTGTTTTGAATATCTTTGTTGCGAACAAGCGAAAGGATAAAATGAAATATTTAATATTTCATACAGTTTGCGTTGTCAAAGTTAAATTATTTTAACGAATATCCAGTGATTTCTAGGGCCGAAATGGACGAGCAAAATAACACTGGTAGTGCTGCCCATTTAACTGGGACTGTAACAAGCTGTCCATCCATTTTTGAAGTGATATCAGCGCAGAGTTTTTCCTCTGCGCTTCATTCCGCTCTTCGTCATCTTGCACAAGTATAAACTTTCTGAATTTGATTAGTTAATTTGCTTGCTGACTCAAATATATTCTTGTAAATAATTTTGAAAAATGTTGACCTCATTCTGGTTTCATTGCAGTACTTCGCTTCAAGAAATCCGGAATCATATGGATTTTTAGCAAGGAATTATGACGAGCTGTACTTGCTGGTAGATACAGCGCTGCAGTTTCAGTACTTTAAGACAAAACGTAAGTCAACTAATGAAGAAACGTAAGATTCGTTGTAACTGGCCCAGCCATACCTTGGATTTAATTGAGTTTGTGTTCTTCTTATGCAGGAGCTACGTTAGGAGAAACATTTTATGGACTTCAAAGGTTTCCTAACGACAATAGTCAGAAACTCTCCGTATGGGCGTCTCTGATTGCTGTCACGCTATTACCGTACATCCAAAGAAAAATAAGTGCCAGATATCATGCTATCAAAGAACAGGATACTCATTCGTCGGTAAGGAGTCTGCATTGTTGAGCGAATAAACTGATACAAAATTGGTGTAAATAATTTAACTGAAATGATGATAATGTTTTAGAAGGAAAAGTTACTGTTGCGGACATATCCAGCCGTGACTGCTGCAACAAGTGCTGTGAAACTGTACAAGTATGTGAAATACGCTCTTGGAATTTCAGCCTCACATGACTACGTTTTCGATTTATTGGGAATACATCTAGGGCACTCTGACATTGACCAAGCCCCGAAAGATGTGTAAGTTTTCTGCTTCATCACGCAAAGTTACATCCAGTTTACATTAGTACGCAGTGAGTATAATATGACGATTTTGGATTCATTGCAGGTCGGCCAAACCTTTGAAAAGGTTTTTGACAGCTACTGCGGATTCTATATTATGGGCGATTGAGATTGGCTCATTTTTTGTTCAGTTTCTGGAAACTTATAACAAGAAACATCGGTCTGGGACAAGTCATTTACGCATACCGCCGTTTTATAAGGTACGATCTAAAATTATGTGTGGTAATCATAACGTTTGTAGTTTGGAAGTAGTCATTACTAAACGGGATTGCGAACATGGTTGTTTTTTTAAGTTCAAGAGCATTTAATTTACTAATTTGACTATGTATTGTGTTTGTAGGGCGCAATTCAACTGGATGATACAAAATGTCCCCTGTGTCAAGAAGTGAGGAAGAATCCTGCTGCGTTGGCTACATCGGGTTACAGTTTTTGTTATTCGTGTATTTCTAAATATTTGACGCAGAACAAGAACTGTCCTGTTACCAATATTCCAGCCAACTCAAGCCATATCATTAGGATTTTTTATTCATAAACTAGTCAAAATGTACTACTCGTAGATATACCCGTATTTGCTGTGATAGCCCGTTCTATAGTTCTACTATGACTATCCTATATTTGGGTATTATTTTTATAAAGTTACAAATAACGCAGAAAACCTGTTTCTTGCTTTCACGAAACTGTCCTTGAACTGCAGACAAATGTTCATTCAAGACTAGCAAATAGACATCTTACTTCACCAGGGAAGGTACTCTACAGTTTCTACTCTGCTCTGAGATAGAAATTATATTGAACAGAACTAGGACAGTTGAGATGACACACACGCGTGACAGCAGCGGTACAAGCAACACCAGTCGCTAAAAGTTTAGCTTACATGCGCTTGCATTAAGTTTTGGATTCTCCATTTCCACTAGAACACCATCCTCCACCACCATACCAGATGCCCCCTCCAGCATAATGAATTCCTGGATGTAAACATGTGCTCACTTGACCTTGACGACTGTAGGATATTGGTGTGATGCAGTACGTAGGATGCTCGATCAGTTTTTCTCCTGATTGAAGTTATAGCAGCAAATTTGCACTCACAGTACGAGATAAAAGTAGTCTTCATATCTTCCTAGGCGTTCAAAATAAAGACAACCGTTGAAATGGATATTCGGTTTGAGGGCAAGCGTATCCTCGTCACTGGAGCCGGGCGGGGTCAGAGTCTTATAATTTTTCATAAGAATTGATTTTGAATATAATAGCTAAGTCGGGGCAGATAATTTTACTGTGTAATTTCAGGTATTGGCAGAGACTTGGCTATAGCTTTGGCTAAAGGTGGAGCAACGGTCATCGCGCTATCGAAAACCGCTAGCAACCTTGAATCCCTGACGTCGGAGTATCCAACGATGATTCCCGTTTGCGTTGATATTGGTGACTGGGATGCGACTAGAAGTGCTGTTCAACGTGTTCTTCCCATTGATGGACTCGTTAACAATGCTGCGATTGCTGAGTGTGATCCCTTTTTTGAAGTTACACCGGATAGCTTTGACAGGTAATTCTATTTTAGTCAACTGACATGTGTGCCAGTGCCATCTTTATCTTCGTGAAATGCAAAACCATGATATGCGTGAGTACCGAATCATCCAAGACTAATATCGGTTCATCGTTTACAGGGTCATGAATGTTAACGTGAAATCTATAATCAATGTCACCCAAGTTGTTGCTGAAAACATGAAAACAAGAAAAGTTGGAGGCTCCATTGTTCATGTATCATCCCAGGTAAACTCGATAAAACAACTAAGACGATACTTATAGCTTGAAGCACAATGAAGTACTAAAAATCATCATAATTCCATCTAGGCTTCGTTGGCGGGCCTAGAAAACCATTTGGTTTATTGCGCATCCAAAGGAGCTTTGGACAGCATGTGTAGAGTCATGGCTCTGGAACTGGGACCGCTGAATATTCGTGTCAATTGTGTCAACCCTACGGTCGTCATGACTGACATGGGGCGCATAGGATGGTCTGATCCGGCCAAGGCAGGGCCCATGCTAGCCAAAATTCCACTGGGAAAGTTCGCTGGTAAATTGTCTAATTCACGTTTATCTTAAGCTGGGCTTCCGGCGTATACTATTTTTCGTTTTTGATGCATTAATGTGCATTTCCAGAAATCGAAGACGTTGTCAATGCTATCATGTTTCTTCTGAGCGATCGTGCTTCCATGATCAACGGAACCACTCTTCCGATTGATGGCGGGTTTATCGCTACTTGAGGACGTCAAGATCTTTTCCACTACCTGTGAAAATATTTGTGGATTTATTTTACAATGTTCACGGGTTATCTTAGCATTTAAAAAATTCTTATACCCTTAAAAGTGCCTCAAGATTATGCATGTAATGAATCTCTCTATTATTATCCATTAAAAAATCCCGTTGTATGGTGAATGAAAGAGTAACCTATTTAGTCTTTCATCTGTATTTTCAAAATTCAGTTTCAAGGAGCACAGATTAATAGGATGAGCATACGAAATTTTAATTTACACAATGACTATGTATGAACCTCAAACGCACAGGCACAGTACGGAACGCAGTATGTAAGTAAATATTTTGTGGTCACATAAAAAATTAGAGCAGTGGTAACAGAGTAAAACATGCGCACAGCGAACACAGGATTATAAGTATATACTGGAGATATCGAAAACGGTCATCTAACCAAAACAAAACCACTTGTTCTCCACGAAAATTGTAGGCACAATATTCTATATCACAGCCACAGCGTTAAATCGCCTGCTTTTTACTGCGAGTCTGGAAATATAGAACTTAACAAAGAATTACTAGTCTTTGATCTAGTAGACCTAGATGGATGTGATTTATTAACAGGTTTCTTCGCGGTAGCTGCCTCATCGCCGTCGCTCTCTTTTCTTTCAGTTTCCGTTTCTTTGGTTTTCTTTGGAGTTATTCCGTCTTTTGCAGTATTAGAATCTTTAAATGGAGACTTGTAGGTAGTGGGTCTCTTTGCTTGCGGAACGTACATCTCTTGAGATGATTCTCCAAAATCTGTATCGCCATCGTTTTCTTCTACTGTATCTGCATGTTTTGAAGCCGCAGAAGTATCAGGTTTTTGTGTTGCGCTTTCAGTGAACAAATTTTTCACTACGTCTGTTTTTCTTCTATCTTCGAATCCTTCAGACTCGCTTCCCGATTCGTCAATAATACGATGCACTTTTCGACGTTTCGTTCGCGTGTCATCAGCATTAGGCGTGCTTTCCTCTACATCTGTCTCCATGTCATAATCGGAATGTAACTCTGAATCTGAATCGTCATCAACAGTAATTGCCGTTTGCTGATCCTGAGTGATTTCATCGCTGATTCCATCAGTCTTCTTTTGACGTTCTAGCAGGGATAGGTACTTCTTGTGCAGCTTCCTGTATCCTTCCTTCTGAGCATTCATGGCTACTGTAAAAGCACGAAGCATTCTATCTTCCATCCGATTCTTCTCCACGATCAGTTCATTTAACTTCTTCTGCAATTCTTTTTGCTGGTCATCAAGGTCTATAGTCAATGATTTAGTTGCCAAGCATGTATCTGAAGCTCTTTCTAAACTTAGTAACGTAGCTTCGACTACTTGACCGGCAGGAATAGCGATATCGACCTTCAGTGAACGAAAAAAATGCATGTTAACCGATAACACTTTGGAAACATAACCCCAACATACGTTTAAGTAAACATACCCTTATCAATGGTGCTCGAAAAACTCTCTTTGGACTGTCTTCATCCTTCTTCCTATAGAACTCGACAAATGTAGAGGAGGTAGTGGAGGATGAAATCTCAGCGTAAAAACCATCTCGATGATAGACAGCTTTCATTAGCTGTTCCTTCAGAACTTCGGGATCTTCTCCGTCAGGTGTAGCTTGATTTTGTAAGGTGTCACAAGTAATCTACAAGGACAAAAATCGTTCAATAACCGTGCAAATCGTCTGCCTGATGCATATGAGCTGACGAAGTAAGATTGGTAACCTGAATTCATTACCCTTCCTTGATACCCTTCATACAGCTTTTTCCCACGTGCTTTTGTTTCCGTGATTTCAAAGATGACTAGATCCATTATAAAATCCGAACCAAGGTTGTCCTTGTCTTCGAAACTGGGAATAAAGTATGCTGATGTCCCTTCATCGTGGGTACAGAATCCTTGAAGAAGATGCTTAACTGTTCTTGTTTCATCCATAACTACTGTCGTACTTTTAACAGCGGGTGTCCTTTAAAAGTAACGGTATATAAATACATCTATCTGACAGCATTTAATTGCCAGTTTGAATTTAGAAACACAACCCTCAACCCTATTCCCGTTCCCGACGTCCACGGAAAAGTTAATTCATTCAATCTCACATGAGGTTAACTTCTTGACTATTCACTATATATTTCATTTATTTAATTATATAAATACTTAGTGTCACTTTTAGCTAACTTGGATATGCTGACAGTCAATGTGTCGATTAATTATATAATTAGAATTTTGTATTTTAAAAAGTGGCTCAAATCGAATTTGTTCGTAGATGTCAGAACCAAAGATTCTTATCTTAACGACGCCAGGCGTAAGTTTTGGTGCAAATTGGTCGGCAGTGCAACAAGTCATTCAGTCCATCATCCATCCGCTGTGTTGTGGGGTGGCTTCGTGAATGCGG
Source organism: Sminthurides aquaticus (assembly GCA_906901655.1). Classification (NCBI taxonomy): domain Eukaryota; kingdom Metazoa; phylum Arthropoda; class Collembola; order Symphypleona; family Sminthurididae; genus Sminthurides; species Sminthurides aquaticus. The sequence goes on along the minus strand of CAJQTT010000005.1, from coordinate 4,133,776 downwards.
CTACTGAAATAATTAAACAAAGTGAATTTTTATAAATAAAATTTAGTAAAACCTATCCAACCTTGGTGTAGTTGTCTGTATAGATTTAATCGAGGTCTTATTTATTGATTTAACTGAAATTTGAAGAATGGACAACAAGCCATCAGGAGAACGACCAGCCTGTGCTAAATGCGGTTACAGTGGTCACTTGACCTACCAATGTCGCAATTTCATTCGAATTCAGCCAGATAAAGTAAGTGTTTTTTTAAGTATTTGGTTAATATAGCTCATTTATATGGTTTGTTGATTCGTGGTGCTGGTTGCTCTCCAGCTTTTAACTTTACTTGGATCGACCGAGAGAAACTTACCGGACGAAGTCCGATTCTGATACTGTTTGGTTGGAATTATGTATAAATGACACCATTTTAATCACCCATGCCGTTATTACTCGCAGGAAGTTGTGCTGGACATCAGCAGCACCTCTAGCGAAAGTGAGGAAGATACAACGACCCCATTGACCATTCTTCGAGCACAGGAGCTGAAGAAGAAACTAGCAGAAGCTAAGAAAAAGAAGAAGCGAAAACATAAGTCTTCCGATGAGTCTTCAGGCACCGGATCATCAGATGACGAGCCCAAAAGTAAAAAGCCTAAGAAGGAATTGAAGAAGAAGAAAAAAAAGAAAAGTGGTAAAAAGAAGCGGAAGCAGAAGAAGAAAGATGACGACGACAGTTGATCTGAAATGGTCTATCCGAGACTAAATGATTGTGAATGAATTTAAATGAAATGCTGGCTTGATGCAGCTAGGCATCGAAGTGAAGACAAAGTGTGTTTTTCTCGTAAAGTTTTGTATATAAAAGTAGTACTAGTGCTCAGCAACCCGTTACTGACTGAATGGATGTACATAAATATTCTATCAAGCATTACTGATGTTAATTATCCAAAACACTCTTCTGCTGCGGTAGGTAAGTTGACACCCTTGATTACAATTTTGATAGTGTTCACTTACCGAATTAGCAGGCAATTTTCATAGAAACTAAGTTCCCGCTATCGCTAATTTCGTAATTATTATGGCGGCAATGGTGCCATGGCGACTAGATTTAAAGGTGGCTAATGCTATCCCCAACTGGGTTAGCAAACCTTTTAACATTTGCCTAACGGTGCTTGCTCGCGTATCATACAGGTGAATTATAGATGGAGATAGCATGAGTTTTATGCGTGGTAGTCGGCATACGCGGTGAAGTAATGAAGAAATTGAGTTTGAAGATTATCCCAACTCTCTCAGTTTGTAGAAATTCAGTCGACCTTTACGGATAATTCAAATGTAATGTTGTAAAAATATGGTAAATGATATAGTTTCCCAATTCGTGATTCATTTGAGCTCTGAGTGGATATTCCAAATATTTATCGCTTTAACTAATTCTAGACAAAAAACGAAACTTTCTTCTGATAGCAGTGTTTGCAGCCAGAAATAAGCGGATTGGCAGGTACTTTTAATCTTAACCGTCAATCACCTGTTTCAGCAAGACTACACTATGTGTCTAAAATCTGATAATAATGATTTACGATTTCTCCATGGAATGGGATTTTTCTTTCCGAATATCTCAGTAAAACCGCGAGAGCGAGCGTAGTTTATGATTACGTTCATTTTGAATCATAAGATAAGAAAGAAACGGAAAACTCTATGACATAAACCATTGACTGAAAGACTTCCCATTTTTATTAAGAGCTTCACGCGCAGCAAGCTACATGTTTAACTAAACTCGAAAATGAAAAATAATGAAATTATAGTACCCACATACGCAATACAGAATATATTTCCAAGTGTGGTCACCGCTCAGGTGAACTATGGTAGGTAATCATTATAGAACGAAGGAGGTAAACCTGTCTTAGAAACCAAGAATCAGTTAATCATCTGCATCCGAAAATGATATCTTGCTTTCCAAATCATTTCGTCGATCAATGACTTTCGAAACCCTTACATTGGAGGTGGGATGTTTGCTGGTTTTTCGCATGAAATTCCAGCGTGATCTACCCCCACATCTTTCATCAAGACTGTCTTCCAACAGCTTATTGCACTGTGGCCCACTTGGTGGACCATTATGAACGACAAATGCCTCCGCATTTAGGTGAGCTGTGCTCAGTTGCTCACGTCCGTGCAAAATATTCCCTATCTTGGAACCCATACTCTCCGTCACACTTTCACAGGAGGACCTTGCGATTGCATACGCAATTATGTTAGCTAACTCCGGATAGACACATTCTTTATTGAGAATTTCTGTGAAAAACTGGGTTTCGGACTCGAATAAATCTTCTCTTGATTGTTCTGTTTCTTCAGCCGGAAACGATTTCTTGACATCCTCTGTAAAACGTTTGTACTGCTGTATGAGAGCAGGGATTTTAAATTCTGGTGGAAGAATTCCACGTGTGCGCATTTCTTTGTGTAAAATGGCTAAAGCTTCTGGAGCTTCACCATCAGCAGAAAGGATGTTTTTGATTCCAAATATGGAAGAAAGTTTCTTCATTGCTTCAGGACGATTTTCTGCATACTTTCGGGATAATGCTTCACGAAATAATTTCGCATGCGCAGCTAATTGCGGTCTGCAATTATCTATTTTACTCTCCGAACGGTCCTCTTCCGAAGCATGTAGATTATTTCGAAGGACTCTAGCACGAGGGGAACCAGCTACCTTTCTCCCTTTGTAGGTCCCGTAGGCCAATAATTCGTTGCAGCAGCTATTAAAGCTGGAAAGGTTTTCATTAACTGGCCAGAAGGATTCCTCTGTTAAGGTAGCTTCGATCCCTTCAAGTTTCGTTATCAATTTGTTGACAACTTCGTCAAGTTGCCATGGAAGTATTGACACCTTTTGGGTAATTTTTGATATGATTTGCACCTGGTTGTACATATCAGCCAGAAAGTTCAGTCCCAAGAGGAAATCAGTGTTGCTTATCTTTCTTAATTCATTTTAATCATTGCGTGCGATGAGGTCGTAAATCATTGGGTAGTTGTTTTGAAAACTTCGTAAGAAGTCGTAAAAATACGCTGAAAATCGGGGAGTTGACCACTGTTTGAACCGTAGTACGTGGTGAGGCAAGTTTTCATCTGTCTCAGTTTCAGTTTTGCATTTTTCGAATTCGTTGTTGAGTTCACGCTATTTCTTTCCCCATTTAAATCTTGAACCTACTTCCTGTACCACAGATACAACGTTTCTGATCCATGCAACCTGAATGTTGGATATTCCTCCTGATCCTTTTTGGTCTCTAGATGCCTTTCCTGCCAACTCTGAAATTAAAAAACAATTTATAATTACAACATGTTACCAAAAACGCTTTCCCAAATATATAATTCTCGCTGTATAAAGGATTAGTAAGCTGCCATTGTTTTGCATTTTAACAACCTCTCTGCTGGCATACCCTAATACAAACGTGGGTTCGTTAAATAACTTAAGTGCACATGCCACCAGGTACTGCAAGGTGTTCGCAACGAGTCTTTGCAATACATTCAAACCAGGCACTAGAAGATGACTCGTTAATCTTTTTAGTGATATGAATTGGCTATTTGCTCAAATTAAATCGATTCATCTGTCTCGTATTAGAACCAAATGGAGATTCGGGAGTATCAAATCTTTCTGCGAATAACCGTGATCACGGAAGGACACGACCCTCGCTGTATAGTTTCCCTACCACTTAATAACAGCAACCATTCTAAGGTGCCTCAGCCCGATTTCATTGAAAGGGAAATACTTAAACTATATTAAACCAACGCAATCCATCTAAGGAGCATGAAAGAAAACTATGGAAAAGTATTAACGAGATTATAGAGCATAGCTTTTAGAACAATACTAACCAATGAGATGCGCAGTGTCCCACGAGAAACTATAGTTGGACCGATTCTCTTCATCCACACCTTGCAGGTCCATCAAATGTTTTGGAATATTTAAGGTAAAGTACTGTCCATCAAACGCACCGCCTACGCAAAGGTTTCGTATTTCTTCCACGGTAAAATAGTCCTGTAGACTTGTCATTATTCCCTTGGCCAGGGACAAGCCATCACATCCTTCAACCTGGCGCGCATCCAATAAAAAGTCGATTAATTTGCCATTGCGAGGAACAATGATGCCGATGATGTGTAGCGAATCCTTGTTAGGTGTGTATTTATCCGCAATTATCGCAAATGGCGGAGGTTGGCCGGTTGCTTTCAGTGGTTTTTTCAACATATCTTTAAGGCGAGACCGAAGTATATTGGCATAATGTGGTACCATCGAGCTTACAAATTTTGCACTGTGGTTTTTTTCTCCAACTGGTAAACATTTAGCTGCATCCAGGGCCAGGGAAGATTCGAAGGATTGGTAACCAAGAGTATATTTGGTGATGTGATATGCTGATCTGTTAAGGTTCATTCCCACCTGAAACTCCTCAAGTGGAAGTGTCTTTTCGCTATGCCGTCGATGCATTTCAGACTGCAAGTGGTCAGTTAACGTCCTTCTTCGGTTGGTCCAATCTTGGGAAGTTTTTGATTTCGATGGATCCGCAAATTTTCCAATTCTCGAGTCAGATGTAGGATTGAAACACGCGTCCCAAACTAAATATTCACTGTCGAGGCGCTTCAGAACCGGAAAATCCTGCATGAGATCTTCCGTATCCCCAGGATAGTTTTTAATTCCATCCTTGGCGGCATTATCTGCTTTACCGGGTATTTTAGCTTCCCCTTCCATTTCAGCACTGACACAGTGCTTAGCTGAATGTAGATGTTCCTTGAGCTTGGATTTTAATGCTCCTAAATCAAGCTTATCATGCCATGCTTGGTCGGGGTTGATTGGTCTTATTTTCGCGGTGTGCTTTTCGCACAATGTGCAGTGTAGCTTTCCGTCACGGAGAGTAAAATACTTTGCGGCAATGAGGGTCTCATCGTAGCAGGAAGCGCTTCGGATGCCCTCTAGTATCCTTAATCCTTCCGTATAATCTGGCAACTCCTCGACAAAGTCTTCATTCTGCTCGTACTGTCGGAGCTTGTTTTCCAATTCTGCAATCCTTGCGTTGAGTTTTTCTGCAAGAAAAACCATTCCATAAGGTTACATGATACCGTTTGGATTCATTTTCGCTGACATTGTATTAAAAGCATATTCATAAGGAGTAGTCTGTTTGCTGTATGGACCTTAATGACTGCACGGTTTATATTACAATAAAAATTTTTAATTGTGTGGGGAATCTTCCCATTTGTTTCGGTTCTATGGTTTTTTTTCAAAACTGGGGATCGGAGGAATCGGTTGCTACTCAATTGACCGACAAAAATGTGTCTGGTCGTAAAACCCGAGGCTTGACATTATCATGAAGTGAAACTTATTTAGAAAGGAATTTAACTATTAAAGCTGAGGTGGTGAAATTGTTCAAAAAATGCAATACAAAGTTACAACAGAGGGATTCAGGCCTGACCTCTGAGGTCGGGAATCTCTGAAGAGGAAAAGTCGATTTGCAAACTTAGGAAAAAAACCTGGACTACTTGCCATGGCTAACGCTAAATGAGCATTTGCAATTATTATCTGTATCATTTGTGGCGTTTTCCTACCTTCTTTCGTCGCAATTTGATCACCAACATCATTCGAAATATTTTCACGGTTGTCCGTGCTGCTGCCGGGAATGTGGAGACCAGTGCTGGCTGTCGTTGCCGTGCTTTTCCCTTCCTTTGACGATTCGTCATCTGAAATTCAGAGCATTGCATATTTTCCTGTGTGTATATCATAAACGAAACTGATGAATTAGTTCAGAACTAACGTTTTCTAATAATGTCCCATTTTAACTTTTGCCGGTAGTCAATGAGGCTGCTGACTCCTTTGGGTATTGTTCCGGTAACACTTTTCTCAATTTCTAGAAGAGCATTGATGCCTGAGTCATGATCTAAGAGAAGCAAGTTCAGTATAAATCAATAGAAATTAATTAGGAGGTAAATATGCCCAATGATGTATGGAAACGAACGATACCTTTAGGCTTTTCTAACGTTGGAGGTGAGCAAGTAACCGACCATGTCACATGAGGGCAGGCTAACATTAATGCCTCTTTAAGCGTTTGAATACCATACTTAAGGCTGCCTTTAGACACACGCTTTGTAGATACCCCAAGAACAGTAATACACCCGGTTCTGGAAATTTAACAAATGGTTACTAATTTTGAAACGTGGTGAAATATTATAGTTATCAGTTATAAGCTTACCTGGGAATGACTTGAAATGATGACCACCGTTTATCAGCGTAAATAGCTCCCAAGTAAACATCAGATTTCTGTTGAACTATTGCTTCTAGAGGAAGCTTCTGTACCTCCCACGGTAATTCCACAACGGCAGTCGATCGCTGAGTCCCGTATATACTACACATAACTGGCTTGTGACACATATTTAGCGGCAACATACTCACGGACTGGTACTGACATTCATTATTTAGCTGATCCAGAACAGTTTTCATTTGATGAACCAACACGGTAGGATGAATTGATCTTTTTCCTTCCAAGGATGCAATGTTGACTGATTCGCCATTAATCTCCAACAAGGAGTCTGATTTCAATTCCTCAGTTTCAACTGAAAAGCAAAGATTTCCGTCCTTGAGGGGCAAGTTAAAACTCAAGGGGCAATTTACAGTCCAATCCATTTCCAAATTTACAATCAAGGAAATGATTTTCATAGTCTCTTACCTGCCCAGTTTGGCACCTTGGTTTTGGTGATCTCAGTTTCCTTCGCATGGGATCCGATGCCATCATCAGAGCAATCATTCTGTCTCATTGCATAACCATCTTGATCCGCAAACATTTGATTCAATCTTTGAGTCTCCAAGTTTTTCTTTTCTTCCTTTTCTTTTTTCTTAAGCTTTTCAGTTGCTTCTTGTTCATAAAAAGTTACATATGCGTTTTTTAGCTGCTCTTGTGCACGTGCGTTTTTCCATCTTGACTCTGCAGTCCTTTGTTGGGAACCTAATTCTTCACGAACACGCTCGCGCTCTGCCTCCAACTTTTCTGCTGACTTACGCTCTGCCCATGCTTGAGATTCGGCTTTGAACGCTGCCTGTGATCTAGTTATAGTTTCGGGTTGGTTATTTAAAGTATCGGGTTGAGTTCGTAAACCTGTGATCCGGGTTTCTTGACCATCCCTAAGCTTAGTGGTTACGGATGAGCGATTTTGTGAGAGTTTTGCTGAGATCTAGGCCTCTCTTTAGATGTATTTTGCGAAGAATCTCCAGGCTTGGTGCTAGATTTTGATGGACCAATATTGTTTGCTTGAAAGCTATTCACACTGGCTGATCCGGCGGATATTCTCGGTTGTGAATTTTCAGGAGTAGAGTTGCACTGATTTACCCGTTCTGGTAAAGGCACTTCATGTGAAATTCTTCTAATTTTTTAGCACGGGCTTTTCCGGAGATGTAATTGGAGTGCTTACTTCACTGAGATCGGCACGGTTAACTAATTTGGTCTTTCGTTTGTTTTTGGGCTTGACAGCCTCCATGACCGGAACTAAGTTGGACCTTGCTTGAGATTGACTTGATTTATTCAAGATGATTGATTAGGTTGCGATTTTCTTCTATGTACCACTAGTACACCAGGTTTGATCATATTCTGGATATCAATGCGAGACTTTTAAAACTCAAGCCTTCTAGAGTTTCTATCCATGAGTATTTTCAATCTATTGCAGACGCATTGCAGAAATATGATCCCGCCTTCTGTTCCAAGAAATCGTTCTTCCCTTCCTCTCATCATGTTTCATCGGAGGAATTCAGTATTAAACCCGCTAGCTTAACCTTTGGAGTAAATACCATTTAATGTGTTCCTTTTGTATTGTTGATATGATGCAGACTGTTTAGAAAATATACTTAATCGTAGGTAAGTGGAGTCAGTATATGTGTTATAATAGAAACGCAGGAGTATGTATGTGTTCGCATTGTTTCAGTCAAGTCTTAAGGGTATACGAAGTCTGTCATATCATTTAGGATTGCTATAGTTAGGCCTGAAGAGGACTGATTTTATGGCTGTTAGTTCATTGAAAACAAATATTTGCAGGTGGAATATTGTTTAAGCACATGAGGCGCTGCTGCTGCATTTCAGATATGTTTCATATTACACACAGTTTTGTACTAATTCTCAGAGAGCGAGAGACAGAGAGAGAGAGAGATTATCATTAAAGCACCAGCTAAAGGGAGTGTGTCAATCGGCATGAAGGGAACTAGAAAATTCAAAAAAGCTTTTAAGAATAGACTATCAAGTATTTACTAGGGGGCGCTACGTGCTTTTTGAAGCGTCGAAGTTTGGGTTTGTTACATTTATGCTGCTTAAGTACACAAACTCAATCTAGTGTTCCGAAATAATATGTATTAATTGTTAACTAATTCATCAACACTACCGTTTGTGGTGTGTCCAACATTAAACGTTAAAGAGCAGAAGCTAATATGTAAAATATACGTATTAATGTAACTATACATGCTATTCTTCATTCTTCAATCAAAATAATGAGAAAACGTTTCGTGTCGCTCTGAAGCTAAGTGAACGGAGTAGAGTTCGAGAGATAACATTTTCATCCCTCCTGCACATTGATTGCAGAGCAACAGGCTGAAGATCATCGGTTGTACTACCTGTCGGTGAGGAGCATAGCAGGTGCATTTGTACGGATAGCGCTCCCTATGTTACCAGTAAGGCGACAGCCATTGCATGTGCTAAATAAATTGGTAATGAAGACGGTTCTTAAGACCGTGTGGTATATGCATACTGTGTTTGAACCCAAGGTAAACGATGCTACTCCTTCATATGATTATCCCAAGCAGACGTTTTGAGGGCATAGTCCCCAAACGATTAAGTAAATTGCAAGTTGTCGAAGTCACAACAAAATTAGGGAAATATGCTTACAACAGTATCATGCTGTGTCAAAAATCAAAAAAGAAATGCAGATTCAAAATATTGTAGCGTATTAAAGTTTTTATAACAATTTCCTGTAAGTACTTTAAATTTAACATTCTCCAAATTATTATAAATAAGAAGTATTTCATTATGCAAGATCAAAGTGATGCTTAATTATGCTGGTTAAAAAGAATTTACCCGTATCAGGAGAATGGTTTTATGCATGTAAAACGGACAGCCAAATGCGTAAAGTATGTGCACGGAAAATTTGAAGGCCGTTAGGGCTTTGAACAATGCTACTTGCGGCATTACAGTAAACCATATTTCAGTCCGATAACTTGCAAATACATTTACGATTCTAATTTTCCTTCTACGTCTTGTTCAGTTTTTTCCTCTTTCGAATGCAATAATAACATTCACCGGCAGATGGCAACTAGGAACCTACAGATCATATAAACTGTAAAATTGTCCCATGATTACAGTTATTTTCGCACTGCGAGGGCTGTCGGTACATCTGTACTGCTCTACTAGCACAACAGAGATAGCTGTCGTTACGTGCGCGTTTTCGCATCTGCGAGGGCTATGTATCAGTGCAAATGCACTTTTGCCCCCTCAATGTCCCTACATTTTATGAAGAACATCGTTAGGAACTGATTAAAAGCTGACTTACCAATTAAAAAGCATTACTTCCAACGACAAAGTTAGAAATAGCATTAGCCATCTCTGCATCTAGTTACCAGGGCATCAAGACCGCCATAATAATTACGAAACTAGTGATAGCGGGAACTTAGTTACTATGAAAATTGCCTGCTAATTCGGTAATTAGTAATAGCTAACACTGTTAGCTATTACTGACGGGCCGTCAGTGACGGCGTGTTGCATGAAAGCAAAAATCAGCGACAGGTACGAGAATCTGTGGTAGGAAAAGACAGAACTTCTCTTGCAGCCTGCATACCTTTTCGTATGATAAATCAAAGGATAACATCCTTTCAGGAAAATAGTGTCAAAAACAAGCAAGTTTTTGCTTTATTTCCGCAAAGTATGGATTCAATATTAATCTGATTTAGGCAGTCAGTCTACATCCGGTATAAAAATCACCGCCCACTATAAATTTTACCTGACATCGAACATTTGCAGCAATTAAGAGGTTCAGTCGTAAAATATACTTTCAAATTATATATATTTGCATTGAAAGTAAACGTCTGAACCCATCTGCTTGCACAACGACTACCTGCTCTGATTCTACGCTTAGTAATCATGTTTTTTCCTTGCAAGTCTGTAAAAATATGTGTTAATTAGACAGCAAAGCTGTAAATGTAGTAGGATATAAATTACATCCTGTACAAGGTAAGCAAGGTAGCTAGGGAAGCGGTACATGTATACGGACCTAGAGGCAACGATGGTGTTTTCACCAGTAAAAGTCAGTGTTACGCTAATGTTAGATATGATTTTGCATTTTTGTCTCGTAAGACTCTGAAATGGTTAAAGATAATATTCGTTACCGTTAAAAAGTGTTCACTAAACTTTCAAGTAAGTATAAAGCAAATGTTAAAATATACTCTCGCTTTTAACAGTTTTTAGAGGTCTGATTAACAATCATACCATGTATCAACTAAAATCTGGAGCTTATCCGTCCCCTCTCTGTTTTGTCTCTCCGCAGTCTGTGTCTTGCTAAAAATTCCAACCGTTTAAACATCTATGCAGGATTAGGATTTTAAATGCTCGCACTATTAAGTGTCATTTCAAGCTTATGTTAACTGCAGCTCAAAGGAGCGTTGGCAAAGAAGGAGTTTAACGTAGCCTACTCTTAACAATGTTTGCTGCACGTAAACTCGCTTAAACGCTTTGCACTACCTGTCATCGTAATTGTCTGAGAGGAATGAGTAACTGCTATGCAGAACTGTCAAATTTTGTAATCTCGCCGCAGCAAGTAATTAGGCCACGCTGCTTATGCACGACTCAGGCACATAATTAGTATTTATCATCTGTCACACATTCAAGAAAAAGGCCCGCGCTGCTATGCTACGCTGCGCTTCGCCATGCTGAGAACTTCGACTGTAAAATTGTAATTCCTCTTCTTCATTCCACCGACCACCTCATGGGACAGTTTCTTAAAATTTGTCATTCTCTTGGCAGTCCTAGATGATACAATCTCTAGGAGCGTCAATTCACATTTAGATTCTTATCATTGTCGTATCTCCTGCCAATTCATTCGTCTACTATCCGCGTTTCACTTTTCCGGCTCAATCATAACTTCCTTAAACCTGAAGGGATTGCATAATTCATTTTTAAAGCCCGAAGCTTTTATGACAGCAATTTTAAAGTTTCGAACAAGAAGAATAGCTTTAATGTCATTTTCCATGGCAGCTTTGCCCCTCCTCCTTCTCGATTTAGCATTATCTTCATGACAATTTTGATGTCCATATAATCAGGATTGTCTATGAATTCATAATTCTCTGTGTCAAACTAAATTTTCCATTATTCCATACCGCATGAAATCAAAAAGTTACGTTACGGTTCAATAGCTAGAAGTTTCCCGCAATAACAATCAGTGTCTCTTGACAGCCTCCCCTCTGTCAGTCAGCGAAATTGATACAATGATGTTTTAATCTTGCGGTGAAATCCCACTGTGCTCTCAAACCCAATAAGTAAACCGCAAATTGCATAACTTCTGTAATTTACATACTCCATTGATAACGCAACACGTTAAAATATTACAAGTCCCCTATCTCACTCTCAACAGCAGGATAAGTCCGACACGGCATAAGTTTGAAATCCAGTGCGGAAGTTGGTTTGAACATTGGAACTGGGACGAATCTTTTGACAATTTTCTGTTTTTTCATTTAAAATTGATTGTTGTGTACCAGCGTGTTCTGGTAATTCTAGGATAGCATGCAAGAGTCAAAGCTGAAATTTGCATTTTTTTCAAACACCTTTTACTACTGACAGCTTCATTCAAGCTTCGAATGGTTACGAAATGGTGGGAAATGAAATTTAATTTTCGTCAACATCAATATTATTATTTCATAACGAAATTAGTTTTGCTAACAAATTTTGCCGCGAAATTGTTGCACTTTTTCCGATTATCACCACCTAGCTAAATGTAATAAAGTTAAGCTTTAACTATTACACGTAAGATGCATAACGAAGACGAGGTGCAGGTGCAGGAAGGTAAACTGTGAACAGGGCTAGCCGATGTATTAACCATGGTTAATTACAAAATTTAACATATTTTGCCCGCTAACTTGGAAACTACAACTAAGCCAAGCATACATAACAATGAAATTACAAGCGGAGGATATACACGGAGATATTGTTTAGCACCCAACGTTGGTAACTTAATCATCTAGGATTGAGTACGTTGCGTTGATTTGCGTTAGTCTGACTGAGGATGAGAGTGAAACGTTGAGGGTGGCGATGAATAGGAATGATGTGAGTTTTTTAGTTGTGCTGTAGAAGGGTACTCCACCGAGACGTTAAAAAGATGATAGTCAAATTGTTGTCATTCACTTATTCATAATGCTGTATAAAGAAGACCGCAAGACGTTGATCATTCTAAGTCGCTCTGCGGCAACAATACAGTCAACACCTCTTTCTTGGTAACAGTGCTTCCGGTAATCTGTTAAAACTGTTTTCCTGTAACCTACAAGCCTGGTTTTTTCTTGTGCGGATTTACCCGAATTCAGTGATAACTAAACGTGTGTAGCAAGCAGTCATGACGTGCAGGTTGTGAAACACTGAGGAATTAAGGGGTTATTAATTGAACGTGGATCGTACATCCGGTTTCTGGGATTAAAATGATTCCCATCTATTCTCACCGCCAGGTATGGTATCAAATTTATTCTTATGGTGCTTAACACGCCATTACCTGTCTAGTTGGAAAAATTAGACGGCACTCTTATGTCGTTTGGTCAGAAAAGTTCCAGTAGTGTCCGAATAGGTGGAAGGTAGCGGTTCCGAAATAGGGCATTTACATATGGACCGCTTCGAAGTTTTTAGATAGTTTTAAAGTAGAAATTTCGAATGTATATTTCAGATGGTTGTTCCTACGGTGATAGTAGTTGAAGATAGAAAATAGAACGAGCTTTTCTGTAAAGCTACTAGCAAAATTTGCATGAAGCTAATCGGCAAAGGAAGTCTAGGAAATGCTTATTTCAAACGTTTGAATCCATTTCTGACAGCATAAACCGGCGAGGAACACAATACACATGTGCTAAATTCATGGTAGTGGGAAAATCAGGAGCAGAGATTATTAGCTAGACCGGAAGAATTTATGAATCGATAGGATACGGAAAAGAAATTAGTACCTGATTTAGTGGGACGCGGAAGAGTAAGTTGCTGTAGTTAACAGCCAATAAAATTCGTAGTAGCCCATCTCTTTTTACACTAGGGTTGTTTATCATGGGAAAGTTGTTCTAATTTTCTCGTATTTCATTGCACTATTCATTGATACTGCTTTGGCTTTGCTTGCCTGTTTTACCAGGTGGTCAAAGCCAAGCCTGCTTAAAGAAGAGGGAGAGTTACGACAGTAAAGGTTTAAACGACTGTTTGCCGGACCTCTAAGTAATTCTCCCTACCTGAAAGCGTTTATGATCTCGATTATGAATTTTTAAAAGTTTTTATCTCCTTCCCCAGATAAGAAGATCAAATAAGAAAAAATGTATTGGTTGCGAGGGAGAGCTAGAATGTAAGACACGAAAATGGTTTTGTTTCAAGGAATTGTTGTCTTGGTGGGGGCATTATGTTTGCATTCTTTATAATCTGTTCCTCGTAGTGAGATCCCGTCTGTCATGAATCGAGAAAGACTCTGAAGAGAAAATAGTGTATTCTGTAAGGCGGCTTATGCGTGGGGAAAAAGCTCGTAGGAATAACTAGCACAGTGGATGGAGTTGACAATTGAATCTTTTTACAATATTTGATGGTTGCCATTGGATGAAAACACAGTAATAATCATCTACGTGCAGAAGAAGATGAATTTTTGTATGCTCGGGTCTCATTTTACGGATACAGTTTTTTGTGGTGTAGCCACACTTGCAATCTTTGTATTTTCTCTGCAGGGATTTTACAAGCACAGTCCACACTGCACACTGTGCTGTGGATGCACTAATGGCTCAACAAGGTTTGAAAGAAAAAGTGTGCAACAATGTATGCAATGTGGTATAAGACTTGTTTAAATTTCGCAATAGCGTGGTTTATTTTTCGCGCATGTTATTTACTGCTGTTGCGGCTGGCTAACAAGTTACACTGCTGCATAGCACACGACATTGTTGTTGACAGCTGGGCTTTTGGTGGATCATAATTACTTTTTCCTTGTTGTCATTGCTGGGACTGTGGTGGTGGAAGCTTGGCTGTGTTGTGCTTTGTCACGTTGTCGAATTTAGCCGCTGGGTTTTTTTGATTTTCTCTCTTGTCATCAAATCCCCTACTAATAATACGAGATTAAACTTATCCCCGCCAAGTCCTGCATTGTAGAAGACTGTATCCAAATCTATTTTCTCTTATCTTTAACTCGTTAAGTACTTGAGAGTGGTCACTCTGAGCGGCTTAGCCCCCGGTTAATAGCAGCAGCACAGCGTAGTAGGGAGGAGGATCGATGAATTTTATTAATTATGGAGTGAAAGTGTGAGATTGGGTAAATTGTTTAAAATGGGAAATGTACTTGGTACGGAATTTGTAAATTGTTGCATATTTGCAAGGGGATTAATATTGTTTTTTCTTGATTTTTTTTCAGACGTTTCTTAAAACTCTCACTCTTTTATTCATTGTTCTCGTGGGGGTGCAGTCCTGCAGAGGATGTTTGTCACAAGATGAGGTTCGCCGAAGGAGATCTAGTAAACAGCCAGAGGGAGTAGCTACTAAATCATCTCCTCCTGAAACAAGAGCCACTGTCATTACGACTCGCCTCCCGAGTTTGCAATCATCAACTAACTCTTCTGCGAATTCTACTGATGGGAGGCCCAAACGACAACTCTTTCGAGAAGACATTCCTATGCACAGACCATTAACTGGGAATCATTATGCAAACTTTCATGGATTTCCGCATCCGGGAAGATGGACGGGAAGGGAAAGTGGAAGCTCTGAGTTTCCTCCGACGCATGAAATCCATGGATTTGTGCCTCAGTCTGACGAGTTATCGGAGCTGCCACCACCTAGCGGACACGGAAACGATGTCGGACCTCATTATAAAGTTCATGGACATGGGAACGAAGTCGTTCATGAATATCCAATCCAAGTCAGCCCTGTAATTTCTTTGTCGGGATCGGGACAAGGTCATTTGGGAGGGCCACCACCACATGATGTTCATGCTCCGCCTAAAGTACACCCTGACCAGGATCCAGAACGTCCATACGTTGTGGGTCACGGATCCAACCCGCATCATCCACCAGATATAATCATCAAAGAACTTAATGGAGAACCGGGACCTACTGGACCGGAAGTTAAACATAATAACCAGCATGGTAATCATGGGTCGGACAGTTATGAACATCAAGGACATCATTATGGTGACAAGCCTTATGTTGCTTATGGTCCTCCGTATACGACAGGGGCTCATAGGATTGTTCACTTCCTTAAAACTTGGCCCATTATATTTCATAAAATGAGGTTGTTCCCCTTCAGGAGATACAGAAAAAGAATCAAGCACCCCTACCCTCCACCACCTTATCACGGTTAATAGGTTTAGGAAGAAATAATATTATTCTGTTTTATTAAGTCAACTATGAGAGCCTTGTTAACGTTTTTTACAGGTGCAATTGATGATTTTGTGTGTATGTGTGTGTAGGAAATGTATTTTCTATTTTAATACGAATACTTGAGTAGATATAACTGTGAGGAGGAATTACAAGCCATAAATTCAAATCCTAATACTTGTATGAAACTGTAAATAAAACTTGTAATGCACCCAGATTAAATTAGTGTTTTTTTGGGCAATCATACATGCTACGGAGTCCTTGAACAGTGGCTCTGAGGAGGCTGAGCTTGCTTGTATTGTCCGAAGAATGATGACGGATTTCAATGGAGGTGAGGGGCTCGTCAGGGTAGAACAAAGCTGTCATTGCTGTCAGTCCACTGTCTACGAGAAGTTCAACAGCTGAAACGTCAACGACAGCCTTGAATGTAATCTCTCCAGATGCTGCAGCTCGTCCAGATACGGTTCTTCCAACAAAGTTTCCGCTAATTGCTCCCAAGTTTCCTGTCAATTCTCGGTTGAGGAAAATCTCAGTGTCTTTGGGTCTCTCGTTATCGTAGCCGAAGCATAGCTCTTGATCAAGGGCGTTGAGAAGGCAAACGGCGACGCTTGAAGTGCCAACCATTCCGGAAATATTGAAAGCTAGGTCGATTTCCATCAAAGGGTTGGAGAACCCTGTGTTTACTTCAAGGAATATTCCAGGAGGGATGGCAATAACTTCATTGATTTCGTATTTTTCACCAGCGTTTCTCAAGAGCTCAAGCTCTTCGGCAAATTCGGATTTCAAACGTAAGCCTACACTGGGAACTTGAACGAGGCTGAGAATACGGGGGAAGGTCATTTGACCCTTGTACTCGCCTGTAGGTACCTTGTCAGCGTAGTTCCAGTTGTTCATCCAAGCCATGTAGTTGATACGGTTCTTGGGTTCGTTGGCAAAGGTGACGCCGGCGTAGTTATCGATTCCCCAGTCCATCCACAAAGGTTCGACTTGACTGCTGAGGAAATGGGTGCCGTTCCATTGACCGACAAAGTATTGAGTGACGGAACCACCGTTGGGGCCACCAGGATTAATGCTGACGAGGAGGACCCAGTGGGTTTCTCCGTTTACTTGGAAGCTGAAGAGGTCGGGACATTCCCAGACACCGCCGTGAGAGCCTTGGAAGGGATTCGCACCGAATTCGCTCAAATAAGTCCAGGACTTTAGGTCGGGGGAGGAGTAAAACATAATCTTGTCACCGACAGCCAAGATAACGATCCAAGTGCTGTTGATTCGGATGACCTTGGGGTCACGGAAATCAGGGATTTCCGTGTTGGGAATGACAGGATTTCCGGGGTATTTCGTGTAAGTACGGCCCTTGTCCAAACTGTAGGCAATGCTTTGCTGCTGAGGAGGACCGTGGTGGGTAAACATTACAACGATTGGCTTTTCAGCAGACCCTGCAGGTTGGAATCCAGTTGTGTTGTCTGTATCAACAACAGCGCTGCCGCTGAAGATTAGACCTAATTCGTCAGGGTAGAGGGCGATGTCAAGTTCAGTCCAGGTCACAAGGTCTGGTGATACAGCGTGGCCCCAGTGCATAGGGCCCCAGACGGTACCCTCTGGATAGTATTGGTAATGTAAATGGTACTCGCCGGCATAGTAAACCATACCGTTTGGATCGTTTATCCAGTGAAGCTTAGGACTGAAGTGAATTTGTGGCCGGTGCTGTTCGTTACGGCATTCTTGAACCCCACTGGCCTTTGGCTTTCCGTCAACTAAACAAGTGGCTATGCCTAAAAGGAATACCAAATACAGTGAAACTTTTGACAACATTTTGGAGTTGGACAACTGGGGAAGCAGAAGTCTTCTGAGCGGTGTGTCAGTGACGACTGAGGAAAAACACATCTGCGGAATTTGTTTTACGGATGGGAGAAGTCGTTTTGTTTGGATTTAACAACTACAAACTTTACGAAATATGTCGGAGGGAATATCCGCTCTTTTGTGCAAAAATTTGCTTACCTCACTGGACAACTCGAAATTATCTTGGGAGTGACTGACAGCTGAAGGTCAGAGCAGAGAAAAGAGAAACAGGTTAGCATCGCATTCACCATAGCGCCGTGTTTGTCAGTTTATACACCTACTGATTACCGAACATGATTCAATAGATTCCATGAAATCAATCATGATAATGTCAAACGCAAACTCTATTATCTCTGAGGTGGAAAATTGGGTGTTGGAGCAACCATTGTAGATTGCAATTAGTGAATCCTACCTACAAATTTTAATTGGAAACTTTATATCGTACCTCAGGTTGTCATGAAACGCAGCAGTTATTTTTTGAATGTGGCAAAAAAAATAACACGGGATTAGTACCTAGGAATTGGTAACAGGTAAAATGATTTGGATTGATGGTTCATCTATAGTCATCCGAGTTGATCAAATGGTGATGAAATTATGCTAAAATCTTTGGAAGATTTTCAAGTCTGAAACGTTTTAGATGACCAGATAATGCATAGGGCTTGGATCAGTATTGCAATTTGCATCGACAGTTTTATCG
Source organism: Sminthurides aquaticus (assembly GCA_906901655.1). Lineage (NCBI taxonomy): Eukaryota > Metazoa > Arthropoda > Collembola > Symphypleona > Sminthurididae > Sminthurides > Sminthurides aquaticus. The sequence goes on along the minus strand of CAJQTT010000005.1, from coordinate 4,115,707 downwards.
TCGGCAAGAAGTTTTTGCCGGCCAGATGAAGTTTTCATCTGTGAGTGCTGACGTTGGACAACGAATGTTTTCTTTTTTGTTTGTGACTCATTTTTATACACGTACAACGTAGTGCGAAGCAAGTCTTAAATCAAATATAAAACCACATCAAAGGATGCGGATTAAATGCGGATTAAATGCATTGGTCAGTGATAACATTCTTAGAATTATTTGCATGATTTAATATAAAAACCAGAAGTTGTATTTTAGTGTACTGGTAGCAAGTACTCCGGGAAATCTGATTGTGAGGTGGCTATTGTTTTTTAAATTTAAGATTTTGAATCTTTGTTCTTTTAGTTTAGGGCTGGAGATGTTATTTATGCTTAAATTGTTTTACCATGTAGCATTAATTCATTGATGATAACTCGAATTAATCAGCTATTAATTTGATTTTTAGATCTCATATTTTAAGAAGAGCTAAACCGGGATTGAACTCTGATCAAATAATATTACTTGGGTTAATTTTGGCGGAAGAATTGGCGGATGTTATAGTTGGGCGGATAAAGTGTCCAAACTTAATTAACATTTGAACCATGTATCATATGAATGCTGAACTTCGGTCAATCACAGCAATATGCGTTGTCGAAGATTTGTCCAAGTGTCCTATGGGTTACACACCCGTAAGTTTTTGAAAGTATCAAAGTTGTGTTTGGTTGGAGTAAAGTTGAAATAATGTATTATATTCTATATTCTCTTGACATTTCAGATTAGCAAGACTGCGGATTCAGATAAATGGGACGCTGATTTATGGAAGGATGGATTCTTTACGCGAAAAGTTACAAGATATGTTTGCATAAGTAAAAGCCAAGGAAGGCCAGAACATGTTATTAGTGGAGTTCAAGTTTTACATGAGAGGGATCTGCCTCCTGAAGGATTTTCATTAGTGCAAACTACCGTTGATACAAATCAGAAGGCTTTTCAGAAGAAACAGCTGTGCTTTAAAGTTTCTCACTATCGGACGAATGTGGAGTCCATTGTAGATTTGATTATATTGAGCAAACCGAAGCCGCCGGATGGATATGAGACTTTAGGGTGGGTTTTTTCGTACTATTAATTTTTATAGGCTTATATTTATTATTTTGTGTTTATAATTTGGTTTGTAATTCACAGCGAGATTAATGGATTCCACATTTGCGCCAGAAAAATATCGGCGATTACACGGCTTCAGTCCCCATCGCTCTCTTATGGGTACACTTTCTCACAGATCTGATCTTAGCTGGTTCTTGTAAATTAATTTGTACTTCAGTAAAGGTGATTGCTTATATTTTGCTTGCAGGGTACTTCCAGGCGTTCGGCCTCCTATGTATCCACAGCTAGGAGATAATATTAACGATATGAATACGAGTAAGTAATTTTGATTAGAAACAACAGTTATAGTTGATATGAACAAGTGTTGAATGCTTGGTTCAACATATTCTAATCTTACAGACATGAATGGCAATGGTCAATTTCCGAATATGCCGAACTACACGGACGCCATGAAAAGTCCTCCATATCCTTCAAACCAACCAAATTATAATTCTTCGACTATTTCATCGCTAAGCGGATTGGAAGGTGTGCCATTTATTTTGCACGAGGCTCTGGCACCTGCAGGATCTAATGTAAGTTGAAATACGTGTGGTCTTTTCGCAAGATTCTTATACGCATTGTGTCGTAAAAAATAATATTCTGCCTTATTTCAGACTCCAAGACGTATCTACAATCCAGGTTTAGGAATAAACTTGAAAACAGAAGCAGAGCTGGATAGGGAGGTATGTAGTTTGAAAGTTTAAAATATCCTAAATTTTTTTATTACGCCTTGGTCATGCATCCAAAAAACTGTTTATTCTGAAGAGGTAATACCTTATTTCGGTTTTTTCCAGTATTCATACGACTTTCGGACAGAGCGAGAGGTATTGTATCAGCTGTAAAATTAGCTTAATGGAGAATTTGAATTCTTCTAAAGTCGTTGCTGAATATATATGAAAACATGTTGCTGCAATCACAAAATTTAAGGTTAATACACATTTGTAATTATTCACGGAACAACATATAATGTGGAATCTTTTTGTTTTTATCCTTATTATGGCCCCTTATCAATTGGCTATACTGTATGCCTTTCTGTGTGTTATAAGATGGAAGGTGGAGGGAAAATTCTTCTTCATTCGTTTATCGTTCACTTTATATGATTTCTTAAATACTGTTATTTAAACTAGCAATAGAACGTTTTAGTAAAACTTAGATTACACTGAATAGCTATGTGAGTGATAGCAAAATTTTCGCGATACTAAGTGTAAACATTTTAAGAAAAGCATTTTATTGCCATTTTGCCTAGAGTTATAACAACAATAGCCATGAGTAGAGTCGATAATGACAACATCTAGCCTTTATAGTCAAGTTACAAAGCGCTACGAAATGTTTATAACTAGCTTGAGTGATATGATTGTTAAGTTTGAAGTTGAACTGTAATGCTTAAGCATTATTATTATAACCGAGTACTAGGTTTTCGCACAGACATAATAGTTAAAAACATCGATCGTTTTAGCTGACATGGTCTGGAATCTAGATTAAGTTGTACATTGAAATTCGACGATAATGTTTTGCCCTCATCCCTGTTCTACGTGATGGAAATGCGTAGCATCACAAATTACGATAATCTTTTTATACTGCGTATGTTAGTGCTGGAGAACCGCTGTAAAATAGAAATTATTGCTGTTATTTATGAGAAATGTTGTTTACAGAAATAAAATCCTGTAATTAAAGAAGTAATGTAAATACATCTTACTTAGGGTGTGTTTCCCTGTATTGTGGTGGCAGTGGCGTAGGCATTCTATCGTCTTCAATTTTATCAAAAATATCTTTAACGTTATCATCAGGTCTGGACACGATGATAACGTTGTCACCAGCAGATACTGTTTCCCATTCTTTGTCATCTTCCTGCTGACGGCTGCATCTGTAAACAGTTGTACAGTAATTATGTTAACGTTTCAGTATTGGTTTTAGACTTTGAAAACGGAAGCAGTTAACACAGTTAGGCAGTTGCACACGTTAGGTTTAATATTCAGGATTTTGGTAGATGTAATTATCCTTTGGATTAGTTATGTCTTATTTAGTCTCAAATTTTCTTAATCGGTTTTAGTACTAGATTTCACACGTTAGTGAATCGTTGAAATTGCCATTCGCAGTTACCTAGCAAACCTGAACGTAGTTATGAATGACCGATAGGCTGCTTCGAAGCAAAGTGTGTCTTCGTCGCTATTTTGTATGAAAAATCATTGATCACCTTGAAATTATTTGAATTGAGCTAGAAATTGGGTTGTAAAACTTACATTGGTGCGTCATCTTCACGGTCGACCCAAAGTAAAGCAATCAGCAAAAACCCGACAAGTCCTCCAATGCTTCCTGGAATGATACAAGCCAGAAGCGCCGCCCATCCGTAACCTCGTTCAGGAATCTCTTGCTTGAATTTGAATACTTCAGCAACTCCGTGATTGTTTTTAGAAGGTGGAACAGATGATGTTTTGATATCGTCTCGCATTTCGGAATTGTATTCGTCTTCGGAAGTGTCAGAAATATTTTCTCCAGCTTCATTCATCTGACCCCCGTCATCCTTCTCAACGACCTCTTCTTCCATATCCTCATCCCAAACTTCAACAGTCCTCATTCGGAAGGAACACCAGTCGACAAGGAAATTGTTTTTTCGGAAATGTCGTTCCATAGTAGTCCGCTTCATATCTCTGGGACAAGGTCGCATCTTCCAAAGCTTTGACACCTCCAGCGCTAATTTTTTGACCCCGTCGCTGAAATCCTTGTCGGAGGATAGATGGAGGATGACCCTGAGCACATGAAAGTAAATTCAAGTAGTGAATTCGAATAATTGTATATAGTTGTTCAAAAAAATTGGCAAAGGAAAAAGCTTTTCAAGGATAATTTACCCTTCAGCGTCATTCGGTCTTAACGGAATCCGATTCTCTCCAGTTTCAACAGCAGAGGCCAGAAACGTTGGAACGACCAAGCTTCCATCAATCATGGTCCAACCTAGCTCATCCCTAAATACGGTTAGCAGCATGTTCATCCGGCGTGAACTGCATAAGTGTCGAACGTTCAAGTTATCGATCTTCATCTCAACGATGAATTCCAGAGGGTCCTTTTTCACAATCTCCATTGATAAAACCAAACGTTTGACGTCATAGTTGTCGTAATAGTTCCAACCAATCACATCCAAATTCATTCCGCTAATCCTCTTGGGAGGAACACCGTAAATGTAGCCAACGGAATCTCCACCGTCATAAGTATAACGTAACCAGTCTGGCAAATCCGGAGATTTAGAAATCCTGGCGTTATACTGAATCTCATTGATTGAATCTGCAAAGATAAGGTTTGGAATTAGATGCATCAGAATAATTACGTGACGATGCAATCATGTGGAAAGAGTTGTACGGCATGGAGGTTTTAGACTTTCTGATTAATAATTTTGAAAAACTTACCTTTGGTTTTTTCCCAATTAAATTGGGCTGGCTTAACGGGGATTATGCAAAGCTCAGAAGAGTTTACAATTATCTTTTGCTGAAATGTTTCAAATCCTAATGCACAGTTAACTAATGCTAGAAGCAATAAACTTGGCAAAGTTAACGACAACATTTTAATTATAATCTCAACCAATGGGGAGCTTCTTAAAGCAACAGTATTCCAATTGTAATACTTAAACTGTAGCCAAACGGTTGTGGGGTACGAAAAGGTTTGGTGTTTATCGAAACTTTGGCTATAGTGTAGCTACTGGCAAGAGGTTGAACTCTCCCGGTGTTTACGAAAACAATCCGAATTCGGTTCGGAAGATTCGGGAATCTCCTGCCACTCCCCGAATCCGTTCATTCTTACTACGACTTTCCCCTCGCTTTCACCCCACTTTCACTCCCCGTGAAAAAGCAAACTTTCTCCTCATGCTTCCTCACTTCTCCCGGTTCTAGATTCGTTTGGTGGGTGAAAGGAAACCTACAGGGGAGAATTAATTATACTGTATGTACACATGATGTTGCTAAATCCACAGTTGTTGATTGTAGCAAAACTGATTGTTCAAAGCAGTTCTCTGGGCTCCATCTAACATTTTCTAGCTGTTAGTCTGGCGTGCCTGCAGACTAAACCCATATAACACCGGTTAAAGTTGAATGTAATTTAAATGAATTTGAAAGCCTAAATGGGATATTCTGTTGGGGGTTTCAATCTTCGGAGTCTTTTATGCCATCGCTTTCTCTTTCTGTCAAGAGCGTTCCTAAACCCGGTGGACCTTCCAGGATCTCCCATAGGATCTTCTGGGGGTTCTCGTTCTTCGTACGATTCTGCCTTCCAGCTGACGCTCGGATCTGGGAAACTGGGGCTACCAATCATGAAAAGGTAACCTGGAGCGGTTCCATCTTCGATACCAATTAAGGCCAAGCTCCTTAGCGACGTTTCCAGGTAACGGGAGCAAATTATAACGATGAGCTGCAAACAGTAAAATAAAGGGTCAAGTGAATCCTCTTGTACATCCTGTAACTATCTAAACGCTTGTGATTTAGTTTGATTTAATTTGAGCACCTCTACAGCAGCAGAAATGAATAAAATCATGGATGTCCATTGGCTGAACAGTGTTAGTTCGCTAAAGAGTGCGTCCACACATCCAACGAGGTACAAACTGGAAGTATCCCATGCTTGATCATCGGATTCTTCTGCTTGTAATGTAAAATCATGGATGCAAGGGCCCTGGATTAATGGGCAGAAGAAATGGGTAATTAATATGGTATAAGCAGTTGTGGAAAATCGAAAACAATTACAACTTGCACAATTTAAAGCGCTTAAAAATATAATCCACTTGCAGTGTAACTCATATTGCAACATGACCAAGGAACAGCCTGGAACTTCTTCCCTGGAACTCCCTTAAGATCTTCAATTGCACCCAAAGCGTCCCGACGGTGGCGTTTTTTTAAATTCAACGAACGTTTCTCACCCGTGCTCCGCTTTTGCCTTTGTATAGGCGCTGGAGTTTCTTGAGGGTAGATGAAGGGTTGATACTGATGTTGCCTGTAAATGGGTGATAGTGATAATGAAAAACGAACCTCTACTCTAAAATTATGTTAATACATTTCATGGTTTACTAACATAAGAGCAGGATCTGGGATTTCTTGAGGGTAGATGAAGGGTTGATACTGATTTTGCCTGTAAATGAGTGATAGTGGATGCTGGGAAACGAATCTGTAATCTAAAATTATTTTAATAAATTGCATGGTTTACTAACATGAGAGCAGGATCTGGGATTTCTTGAGGGTAGATAAAGGGTTGATACTGATTTTGCCTGTAAATGAGTGGTAGTGATTATGGGAAACGAACCTCTAATCTAAAATTATGTTAATAAATTTCATGGTTTACCAACATGGGAGGAGGAGCTGGGATTTCTTGAGCGTACTGATATTGATATTGCCTGTAAATTAAGGATTCTAGGAAAGAAACTCTAATATCAAATTATGTTAATAACTTTCATGTTTTACTAACATAGGAGCAGGGTTAGCTGCACCTTCGTTGGGATAGTCGTAGACTGGTGGTGGCCATTGTGGTTCGTAATTTGTTTCTCTTGCTAAAGAAGGTAAGAACTTGGATTAGTTAAAAACTGAACTAATTATTTTTAGCGTTAAATAAGTTTAAGTACTGTTTCCATTAAAGCTTACGCTCATAATGAGCGTCCTGCGGAATTTCTATAACTTCGTATGTATAATCATCGTCGGCGTCATCAACGTGAGCCTCTGTAGGCTGTTTTTCGGTAATAATGTCCTCGTTGGAATCGAGGACAGCGATTATGCTTCCGTGAGTCTATAATGAAGATTAGTTGTTACATATTTTTGTAAGGTTTGCTTGCGTTGTGTCATGGAGTGGTTGGATTTTGTGTAATTTTACCCATTCGATTTGACCCCAGTCGCTAAAACCATTCGCACCGCAGCATTTACTGTCTGTTTGAAGTTTGTCAATGAGTGCCTTAATTTCTGTATCGTGTTTGTAGTCAGGCATAGAGAATTTCAAGTTTTCCTGAAACAGCAGATTACATAGAAGGTGAGCATTTTGAATTTAATGTTTTTCGAGTCAATCTAAAAGATAAGTTTGATTATTTCTAAACAGATTTATTTACTTCTAAAAAATCTTTGGTTTCCGCCATATTTTTCGTAGCGAAGCCCACACAGATTTGGATGATAAACAAAACTAGAAATCCAATTACGAGTGGGCATATTACAGGACCCCAGCGCCCTCTATAAAAGTGGTAAACATTAGAGTAGACGTTTTTGTAATTTTACGTGTTTGTATAATACTTAAATATAAATGTTATTCTGCACCTGGTTTCCACATGCGCAGAATCAACTATAATTTTGTAGCTTCCGGTATGAACGATCGCAGAGTAAACTCCAATGCATGCCAAACCGATGCCTACAAGTAGTGACCCTCCTTGCCGAAGTAGTTTTCTCCTCCAGTTTATATGATCGATGCAATACCATCCCAAGATCAATATGACGAAACTGAGAATCAACTGATAGAAGTTCCGGAGTTATAATATTGGAATTTAAGTGTGGAGGAAATGACGGTAATTGTTTACCTGTACAATACAGAAAATCTGTACAATATTCCCTAGTTTGTGTCTTCCATGTTTTGAGATATTGACAGAGAACATCTGGACATGGATTTTAGCTGATTATAGGTAGGTGTGCATGTCACGAGAAGTTAGTTTTAAACTTGTTTGTTTCTTGAACTTAGTATTAATTGATTTTTTAGTAATTCTTATTGCTGTTCTACTTCAATGGGTTTACCACAGTCACATGGAGGCGAACAGAGTTTTGTTGAGTAAGAGTACGACCGTTTCCATAGTGATTTAAGTCACGTCACTTTATCCATTACCTTAAACCCATACAAGATTTCTTTCGGCTGTAAAAGTATAACATTGACAACATTCATCAACGAGTTAAAAGCATTTTGCAGCTTTAAGTGGTTAGCAGCATTAAACTTTTCTTTCCAGATAACTCGGTATTCAAAAGGTTTTTTTTGTTACTTAACAGGAGGTGAACCGAACTATTAACTCCAAAATAAAATTTCGACCTAATTTTGAGTAGAGGACAATGTAAGAGTACTTCATGCAAAAAAACGCATCTATTTTAGCCCTAGTTTGAGCGCGGCGCTAGCTGAAAGTTTGGTATATGGCGGCCCATATTGCTGATGCCGCGTCCTCGTCCTTGCTTAAGGTCCGGATGGAACCTTCAATTGAGTCATTTGGATCGCCATATACGAAACTTTGAGCTAGCACCGCGCTTAAAATAGGGCTAAAATGGATGCGATTTTTTGCATGAAGTACTCTTACATGGTCCTCTACTCAAAATTGTTTCGAAATTTTAGTTTAGAGTTAATAGTTCGGTTCACCTCCTGTTTAGTTTTAAACTTACAATTCAACTAAAAAAATTTGAAAATGTAAATTCAAATTTTTGAATATTTAAAGACAATTTAAAATCAAATCCGAAAGATTCGAATTTGAAAAACCAAATGCGGCACAAACTTTTAAGCATGAGCATGTGAATAGGAACAAAGAAGGAAACTTTTACTGCATAAAAATCATCCCTTAAAGCATCCGTGAGTTTTTCCTTTGTAAAATGGCATCAGAAATTCGTTCTTCCCTTGTTCTTGGTCTACACCCAACGTTCTGGCTCATTTAACTTGAAAATAAACAATTTATTGTAATCCGGCATGAGAATTCAAGTTGATTGCCAAGAGTTTGGAGTTGTTCCAGAATACAGCAAGAAATAGTGCATTTGGCAACAAATTTTTGTGTCCATTTAAAAACATGTGCATGCATTGTGTAATTGCACAATGCTGGTTAAATGAATCTTTGATACGCCCGGACATAAATTCACACTCGGCACAATAATGTACACTTTGGTTGCCCGTTTATGACATTTGCAGTGTGCATTGTGTGAACGTGTGTGTTTGTTTTGTTTTACCAAGTTTTTAGAAGCTGCAGCCAACAAGCCACATGTGGTAACTCTAGAAACAAATGACATTAGCGATAATAGACTATAGTAGATGGAAGAAGAAAACGAAAGTATTTGAAGTTAGATCTCATTGAGAAATGGCTGAAAAAACAAAGGAACATGAACCGTGACCTTAGACCTCAGGCTGATGCATGAGAGAGAACACGTGCGAAGTGACTCGCGGGTTGTTTCTTTGAATGAGAACTAGAACAGGCTGGTAAAATACAAAGTGCTTAGAACTAATTGTATTCGCGCTTGCAGTAAAAACTGCAGGCATATTTGGCACTACAGTGTAGCCAAGAAAGTTTCCTTACCCAAACGGCAGCTGTCCTAAGAAACGAAACCAGGGACTTTGTGTGCGGGGCAATAACGACTGACGGATGTCAACATAAAACAATCAACCCTAGATTCTCTTGAGCATCCTATCTTTGTAGACCCTTTTAAAAACATTGCAGTTTAGCCATAACTTCTTCCAAGGAGCCATAAAGATTTTATTTACACGTATTTGGTTTCGCCATTCCTTTAAATATCTATTCCTGCTCTAATAAAGCTCACTTCTGGCGCATGCATTATGCACCGGCGGTGATGATGAACATTGAAACAGTTGCCGTATTCTAATCTCCAGTTTCATTTTTTAACATTATTCAAGGTTTAATCACCGCTCACAGCTCACTTTCCATAAGAACGAAAACTTTGTCCTCAAAAGCGCTCCGGTAGTCAACAAATCTGGCGCATCGCCCGCCTGCTCACCGCCCGCCTACAATAAAATCATTCTACTCATGGTTAAGGGTGATTTGGTACTTGATGCATACAGTTTTCATAAATAAGATCAAGTAATCCAGGAAAAGGGATAAAGACAAGTGTCGGCGGAGAGTAATTTAAGTTTGCTTGCAGGCAACAAAACAAATGTGTGTATACAGACAGAGTACACTGTAGTTTCTGAGCGTTTTCCCGGGTCTTCTTCCTTCGTGATATCATAAACGGAAGCTTCTCACAGATCAGATTGAGGAAAAACTTCATTGGCAGGAAAACTAAAAGCTATTAAAGTGGTAAAAGGAAATGAGTTCGAGAATACCGGGAAGCTTTCATGCATTGATTTCATTCATAAATTTTCAGTTTAACCTAAAAGCGGGTAACATGTGCACCTAGCCGGGAACAAGTGAAACTTTCCATAAGTAGCAGCATCTGTTACTTCCATAAAATTTTTCCATACTTTCTAAAGCATGGCACATTTTGACTTATCCATAGTGTAGTCGCTTAAGATGCTATCGCTTATTTTTCCTGCTACTCCTCGATTATCCCCTGTAGTCGCAAGATTATAAGGTTACATTTTTTAAAAAACGCGCTAATGCTATATCTTCCAAGACCGTGGGTAAATTTTTGTTTGCTCCAAAAGATATTTGGTTTGAGTTTGTAATATACTTTTGCCGTATGTCGGTATCATCTGGAGATCATGGAGATTCTCCTAGTATTCCTCAATAGTTTGCCTTTTAAAATCAGGGCAAGTTGTAGGATAATGAATGGTATGGTAAAATATATGGTAAAGGCATATGCTGCCCTCGTCTCCATATGTTCCCGTTCCAGCAACCGCAGCTTCCGTAACGCTGCCCCAGATACCGAACTTTAGTTCAGTTTTAGTTGGATGCAACTTGAGGCTGGATTGCAAACAGCTCACCCATCCCTGGAACCTTAGTGGAAACTAAGCTAAAGCCTAAACTTGAAAAACCTCTTGACCATCTTTCCCGGTCGCCCTTTGAACATTTGAGGTTGAGGATGAAGAGATTCCAAAGAGCACTTGAAGCGGAATTACCATGTCAAGCACTGATATCGTTGAGCGCTTCACTGACGGATTCATGTTAGAACTTAAAGCTGGCAATGTTGAATATGGAATCCTGGTCGAGTTGAGAGTCTGAATTTGTAATAGAGATGATGAACAGAACTAACGTCTTGAAATATTTTTCCTAGTGCTTTATTACCTATATCAAGCGGTTATTTTACAAACGGAAGTGGTGCTGATTTTTGCGAATTTTAAGCTATTCTGCTATAAAGAGCTGAAGCAAGCGACAGTGCCAAGCGGTTGAGACATGACCGGTTTGAACTCATTCTGTCATACCGCAGATTAGAATTGCTGCAGGTTGTGCGGACAGGTTAGGTTATAGCCTATATAGCCCCTGGTACAAGTTTTTTGTGGTTGAGATTAGGAACAACCGGGTTTTTATAAAATGAGCCTGAAATCTAGTTTCCAAAAAATCTACTTAAATCTGTTAACCCAGAAATAAAGCATGTCTGCTACAGTGGCTTCGGAGCATAGCAAGACGAGGAGGCCACCGAAATTCCGGTGTCTTCCATCCGTCAGACGGAGAAGAGAGGGGTAAAGAGGGTAAAATAAAGGATAAATCTTTTAAACCCGGAGCGTCTGATGATGTGACTCGAGATGAGGACCAGGGAAGAAGATTGTTGGGTGATACGAGAGGAATTGACAGACTTATGTTGTTTCTTCTACCCAACTTCGTTCGAGGACTCAGTCAATTTAAACTATAGGCTTTGACATATTCATATTCTATTTTAAGAAGACTCTTTCCCTGCTTACTTTATGGATTTTTCCTAAGATCCCCTCTTGAATTTAGTCCCCTCAAAGGAGACTTTCTTGTTTCCTAATAAGCTGTAACGTGCATCCATCTTTGTACTGGCATCACGGAACGCTGGCAATTTGAAAACATGAGAAAAAACAATTTACCCAAGCTACACAACAACAGACCGTATCTATTCGTCTCCTTTTATTCGTCTACTACAACTTTGAATTGTTTCTAGCTTCCCAGTTGCTCAATTTGTAAAACAGGTATGAAAATTGTGAACTCGGGAGCTCTACGCAGGAAGCATTATAACCCAAAGGGTTTGAATTGCTGTAACGAATTCTTTGGCTTTAAAAGATACTTTTAGCCCATGTTCGGGTATGTTGGGACGTGATGTTGTTGAGGCTGATGTATGAAACTCGCGTTCAATGTAGTAACTTATAATCCGGACTTGGAACGCAAGTTTCCGTCAGAGTGAAAGTAGGTTGAAGAAACAGGTAGATGGAGAAGGAAGAAAGTTTAGGCTTCGTCCATAAATTTCATAACGCTGATTTTGTAAAAATCGCACCGACCACCGCATTTTGTAACGCTACAACGATGTTACATTACAGTTTGAGCTGGGGACCCACCATCATAAGTAACAATGAGAATATTTATAATAATCTTTAGACTTTTGTATGTTACATTGATGGGAAATACTATTTGCAAATCCTACAACTCCGATAGAGTAGTTAGCCTGTAACTGGGTGTGATTAAAAAGCAGAGCAAGGGTTTTTAGTCACCCGTACAGCTTTGAGTTTTTTTCCAAAATAGTGTATCTCTAGAAACCCACCGATCCAAAATTTTAGGCCCATACATTGCGAAATGGCGGAAATAGAAATTCTTAACTGCGTCAAAAAACGCATGCTTTGGAGTGGAAGTGGGCGAATTTTAGAACCGTTGTCACCCTGTTGAACTCCCATAAGCGCAGAGCAAAAAAGTGTTTTTTGACGGAGTAAATAATTTCTATCTATCTCCGCTATTTCGCAATATTATGGACCTAAAATTGTGGATCGGAGGTGGTCAAGGGATACACTGTATTGACAAAAATACTCAAGGCTGTACGGGTGGGGGCACCCTTGTTCTGCTATTAAGAAAAGGGGCCCCTTTGAGTTTAAATGCAAATTTGCCTCTCAATTCGTACTTCAATTTAAGCTATCCTAGATTATTTTAAGCTAAAATATAAAAATATCATTAGAATAGAGAAATTAGCAGAAAAATTAAAGTCTGCGCTGATTTTCTCAATTTTTCACATATCGGTGGCAACTTTCAGCGTTACGTTGCATATGAACAACTAACCCACCACCACGTGTAACAAAAGGGTAACACAAAGCTAGAGGGACTAACCACCGCGAAAGCGTTATGAAATTTATGGACGAAGCCTTAGTAATAGAGTAAAATAGGTTAAGATAAGACATGAGAGGTGAGCAAAAATATGAGGGGAAACAGGTACGGAATAAAATAAAAACGAGGGAGAACAAGTAGAGTATAGCAAGGGAAATAAGAGAGGAGCAGAGGTAGAAGTATATTAAAGAGAAGAGTCAGATCATGAACTTGCCTTGGAAAAGTAGAGTGAAGGTGATTTAGAAAAGAAGCCGGAGGAAGACAGATCTGCAGAGGAAGCAAATATGGGACAAGAAGGAAGAAAGAGAGACTGGAAGGAGAAAGGAGGAGAAAAGTTGATGCGTCTTGACGGAAGAATAGAAGGTGGCAGGAGCTCATAGATTTGCTCTTGTTGTAGCTGATGAGATGGATTGGGTGGTCCCTGGGTGGGATTAGAATTGAAATTCGGGGAGAGAAATTATCCTTGATGTGGATCGAGAGGCGTGGAATCAAAATTCAAGGGATGGATATGAAAAGCTGGTAGAAGGGTGTTTGAATTAAGGTTGAGCGAATAGGGACTTTCCCTTGGGAAAATATGAAGGGATATTAAGAGAAATTGTACACAAATAGTTGCAGAGGAAGGAAAAGATGAAATGGAATGATCGCCTTCCTCTTAGATTGCATCAGTCAAGGAAAAGGGGGAGCGCTGAAGCATTATTGCAACGATCAAGTCTGTTGGAAGTGTCATTTTTCCTCAATGTCTCAGAAGAAAGTAAGGGGAGAATGAAGGCGGAGAGGGGTAGAGCCGGCAAGCTTCTGTTCTCTCAGTATGGAGTTTGTTAGGTTGGTGGGAGATGATGATAAGTGATGAGAATTCCTTGAGATTTTTAGGGTGCAGGCAGCCGGTCCCCGAATTTCTAGCTTTCGTTACCCGGACACTAGAGCCATGCTGAAGGGAGGCGGGATGATGTGACGAGAAAAGCGGGATGATGAGAAGAAACCGTGGAAGAAACAAGGCTCTCTCACAACCCCCATGCTGTACCACTCCGACCAAACCAATCCGCTAACTTTACTACTCCGGCTACACGTTGTCGCAGTCTTAGTTTTGGCTTGTGGCAAAGACATACCTATCTCCTCCCGCTCCGGAACTCAGAGATTAACACCCGTACTACACTAATTGTGGAGCTAACTTCTGAATTTAGCAAAAGCTCGACAGCAAATCAAAGATATAATTGGCGCTAGAGAAGCGTAGTTCACAGTGCGTAGCCTTCTCATACAGCGTATATTAGCCAAAAACTGTGACCTTCACAGTGACCAGTTCTGTGACACGATATTAATAACAATTTTTAAAATGATACACGCACCAGTGCCTGGGACGATTTCAAACCCGCACGCAACACAGCCAGCAAGAGTTCACTTTCATCCTGTCGTCTCACAATTAAGATACAGGGAAGCTCAAGGATGTTTACGGCCCATGAAAGGCAGGTTCGGCGGGGAAGATAAGCATAGCGAAATTAAGATGCTACAAGCCTCTGAAAATAATTGCCGAAATCAGCATTCATCTTCTCCTACTCCGCCATCAAAATTATCAAGTTGTGCTGAGCAAAAAGATTTTGGCGAGGGACACAGTGAGCTTAACCAGAATGCGGAACGGGTGAGGGTACAATTCCATAACGTGATTCCTCCACGACTGGAGAAAATTCCAAGCTTCCCTACAACTCATCATAATACAGTCGTCCAACAGAATATTTTTGTAACACAATCCTGCGGGAATAGAAACCTAGAACTGGGGTTGCATGACCAGACCATGTCCCATACATTACCAACATCTCAGTGCCATTACGTTAATCAGATTCAATCATCGCATTCCCTCCTGGTGCATGGACATCCTCCTCCAGGAGGGCCACCTCTCTCTAATTTTCTTGACCAGTCTCACATTCACACTTACTCGAATGGGGTGCCTGAAAGCTATTCGGATCCGTATCATCATCACTTGTACCAGAATTTACCTGGCTTGCATGAAGAAATCTGGGATTTGAGGCAGAAAGAAGCTGAAAACAGGGTATTTAGCGGAGGCAATAAACGTTTGCAAGACGCCATGCCTGCTAATGGACCATTGAGCAAGCTTGGTGGGAGGGCGGGAAAATTTGAATGTGAAACGCTTCCGAAATGTGGCGCAGTAGAAAACTCACGGCGCATCCACAGCACTGCTGTTGCTAACGGACAACAATCAGGAGCATGTGCGACTGCGAGTGCTACGTGTATTATTAACAACGGGTGTTCTTCTGATAATTATATTAATAATAAGTGTAATAATTGCAAAATTAAAAATAATAACAAGAGTTCAAGTAAATTATCTAAATTTAATTTTCTTCAGTGGATTACCTTGGGAAGGTTAGGTGGTGGAGGACATAGTGGTCGGAAAGTTGAAAAAGAATTATCGGATAATAAATCTTCAATGAAATCCAACGGAGTTAATTCAAGTAAAAAGGCTTCAAATAAGAAAGTTAAGCGAAAAACATCGGAAAGTTGTCTTCAGAAGAATCAAAATGGGGTAAACAAGCCTGTGCCTGTTTCAACTTGGCCGGTTAAGTCAAATACAAACTTTCTTTTGGCGGATACTACCGATCAACCTAATTCCAATCAACTCTGTGTTCCCTGCCCTTCGGCTAAAGGAGATGATATCAATGGACATAAGCCGAAGAAAGGTATGTTTGTATGATTAGATTTGGTTTAAATTTATTATTTGCATGTGAAAAGTAATCGAAGCCTGGCAAATGTAAAGTAAAATTTGGCAAGGTTGTTCGATCGGGTGACTGAAAATAATCAATAATGAAAATGGTGACAGTTACCGAGGTTTGTCGTGCTGAATGGGCGGATCGTGATGGAAAAAATTAGCGAAAATAGCCAGAGATGGTACGGGTAGAGACGAGGTAAAATAAATTAATCGATGTTTGATGTGTTCTCTCTTATTTAGGTCGGAAGTCTATCGGCTCGTTGATATATCCATCAGTTGTGGGTATCGGAGGAGGAGAAGGACAGGAAATAAGCGGAAGGATTAACCGGGAGAATGTGTCCTGCTCTGAAACGATTAGTTCTGAGAATAACATTGGTGGAGGGTGGATGAAAAAAAGTGACGGCTACGACGACAACGAGTGTGAAGACAGAATCACCACAAGTATTTTACCAAAAGCTGAAACGAAGCGTTCAAACTTGCTCCAAGACGTTCATCAGGCAAATATCCATCACGTGTACATGAACACATGGGATAGAAAACAAGCCCCAGGAAGTTTCCCAACACATGCCGCACGCACCCTTCCTGCTAGAAGATTGAATCCAGCTGATTCTGAAGTCATCAGGAGTCAAATTACACCCTTGGAGGGTGTACGCACAACCGGGAAGGAAAAGGATCATCTTGGGCAAGGAAATGAGAAAATTACTTCCCCTACCAGCAGAAACGTTTCTACCAGTCCTATTCAACATTTGTCAACTTTCTATGCTCTCAATATACCAGTAGTGTCACCTCGGTCTGTATTGGAAACCGAAAAGGAAGATAAGGAAAATTTGGTTTCGCCTACGTCCGTTCCGGTAGCGAAACCAAGAAGTAATAAAGCTCAACGTAATATTTCAAGCTCTTCCAAGCCGCCCTCGGCTTCATCCATTAAAGCTGAAACAGATGAGCTATCAGCAAATGTTGAAAAAATATTGGACGAGATTGCAGGACTTGAACTGGAATGCCTAAAAATGGATCTGGTCGACAATAGGAATGTAATGGATTCTACTGTGCAACCTTCTTCCGCGTACCACGAACAGCATGTGCTACAAATGCAAGTCAAGAAACAAAGCAAGAATCAATGCCCCGTGGAAACTCAATCAGAATCAGAGGAGTGGTTCGGTCGTAGTAGTTGTGAAGAAAATTGTGGGTATGAGACCCAAGAAGACGTAAATATGGAATGTGTTCAACAAGTTGAAGAACCCGTACCGGTTATTGGCAAACCGCCTTTGCCTCCTTCTGTCAGAGGCAATATTGCAGGTAGTCAACGTTCCATGAATATGTGATATTATTAACGTCTCAAGCTTTCCCTTGTGTATTGCTAAGAAAAAAGAGCTGCTGTTTGAGAGGGTTTCCACAAACTAGTCCGGGTTCGCTTAGGCATGATGCAATTGGATTATGCGGGAAGTATTAACTGTTTTTGCAATATTTTATTGCTTTTCTCTCCCGGGAAATGTTTTTATCTTCACGCCTTCACAGTTATTTCCTACGCACTGGAATCAATCCTGCCTATTCAAAATGTACAAGAGTAGCACGATTGTAAATGTGAAAGGATGCACTTGTGTTATCTTTGGAAAGATAAAAAAGACAAAGCTTGTCTTAAACAACGGGAGATTAAAAGAAACAGAATTGAGGAATCGTGTTATATTTAAAGCTAGATTCAAAGCTCGTGTAGAAAGGATACGCATGTTGAAGAATATTTATCAGGATTCTAGAAAGGGGAATTATTTCTGGTGAATAGCCAAATGCGGTTCGTATGGTTCTATTCAGAATTAAAATTTTGATGTAGGAGTTTTGAAGCTGGCGCTGTTTATTATACACAAGTAACAAATTTTAGGCGATGTGAGAAATAGAAGTTTTACTTGTATTTTTAAATTGTACAAATAACTGAGAGCAATCGCTGTAAAGCGTCTCCATGAATCACCCAGTCGTGGATTTTATTTAGGCAATATTTAATCCGAGTTGTGGGAGGAGATGGCGACATGAATACGCGCAATGATATGAGAATCTTGAAATGACACGCACTTGATGTAAAAATCAAGTGCCTGTCAAACTCAAGTGATTCAGTTTAATTAATTTCTGTTTACGCATCTCCATGTTTTGTTAAGACGGGTCCTTGTCCCTCCTCTATTCCAGGTATCTTGGTTCATTTAGACGATTTGGATGAGCTAGTGTCCACTTAACCCAGATTTAACTGGGCTCATTCGAGCAAGGAATATGTAATCATGAAGACAGGGGCGCGCTCTAGATGAAATAGAAATTAGACTACAGGTAGACAGTGCACCGTAAATATTCCAATTACAAAGCCCCGTATATACTGTTTCCGGAGATGTATGCAAATTATATATCGCTTGTAGCAAATACTCCATTGTGAACGTTGTGTTTGGAAACTAGAAATTCTTAACGTAGGTGGGGACAAAGACAGGAGTAGAGAATCATCTGGCTCTTTTGGATGCGACAACTATAACTCTTGTTTTCTGATTCAGGCAAGCGTGATAAATGCTCCTCGTGGCCTTTCTGTTTCGTCTATCAAACTACATCATGTATAATACAGTATGGTACCAGCTTTGGCACGGTGTGATGATACGTGTGATGGTGCGTTTTCTGTCTTGTGTAATGAATACGATGAAAATAATACTGGGGCTAGCGAAAAGGAATATTTTCATGTTTATGTACTTATTTGTTGGTGCGTTCCGTGGAAGAGCCTACTATTTGTAATTGACACTTTTGTATAACCTCTGTCCTTTACAAAAGTTTGTTTCTCTTTTGCTCGGATAGGATTGTTTTAAGCAAGTCTTGTGCGACCGCCCTCTTTTTAAAGGAATCCCATATGTTTTATGCAAACAGTAAAATTTGTACGTGGCCCGTGTTTCCTCCACAATTAATCGTTGTTTGTAAAGTTTACTCCACACCGGTCTGTGATACTCGAGATAGGATGGTCTAGCCTAGTATGGAATGATATGTTAAACCTTGTTGTGGCGTTGAATTTAAATGATCCTCTTTCACCTTGATAAATAAAATAGAGCAGAAATAGTAGGATGATGATAGGAGCGCGTGTATTAGGGTGCATTGTCATGCATAAAGAGAACGCATTTATAAAATATGAGAAGCGCTGGAAGTTTGCTGGTATGTAACTGGATATTTTGTGTGTTTTGGAGTAAGTAGGCTTGTTAGCTCTTGTTTGTTAGCGTTTGATATTGCTCTTTTGTTAGCAGTATTCAAGTAAATGAAGATTATGCCTGCAGTCAGTCAGGTTGGAGGTAGGACGGAATAGATAAGGCGAAGAGAGGTTAAAGAAAAGATCGCAGAATGTTGTCAACATTTGAAGCGTATGTATTTAACAAGTTTAAGTGGTGGTGGATGGTTGGGGAAATAGTGAAATTGTTATATTTTCCTTGAAAAGTTTTATGTGTGTGTGTGTCTGTGGAACATTTTATTAGCAAATATTGGATATGAATCGACCCGGTAATTTGAACATTGAGCACTAATGGAAAGCGATTTTTCTTGATGGAGCCGAATGATTTACCTTTTTATGGTGATATATTAGCCAGTACTATTGCTCAAGGAATATGAAACTAATACGGGGATTATTATTTTGATTATATTTAAGGTACTCGGGAAGAGTTCTTCAATGATAGGAAGGGAACAAGAGGAAATGCCGGCATGGAACAGGTTGTTGGAAGGAGTCGAGGAAACGATTTTATGAGGAAGCCAGGAGGAGAATTGGACGTGAAACTGTTGAAATTCCGACAGCAGCTCTGCCGGTCTCGTGAGGAGTTGGCGAAATCTCATCCGAATCTAGATGAAATTGAGGAGACGGTGCGCAGTTCCGTGGTCATCGATCGATCCGATACTCGGGGAAAGAGAGCCTCCACCACCAGAACAGCCCACCCCCACCCCAACACGCCTCGAACACATTATTCTGGAGGAGTTGTAAGCTGTGGGGGAGAGGATCATGGAAAGAGTTGGACTACTACTACCAGACTCGGGGCTGGAGAAGCCAGTACTAACCCCACCAGGACTTCAACGACCCAAAAAGTATCGGGTTGTAAACTGTCTCTCACACCCGACCCAGTGACCCTTGAAAAGGAACGTAAAATCACACAAGAATGGAACCATTTATATAGACAAGGAAGTGAAAAATATTCTCGGCCTATTCGTAATCCAGAAGGAAAATATTATCCCGTGAATAGTGCTCACTTAAATTATAATAATCAACAACATGGGAACAGTTCAAGTGAATCAATCAGACTCAATATCGCTGGAATCATTGAAACAGACCTGGATGCAGGTGAGATATTTGTAAAAAAAATATTTATTATGCATTACCATTGCGGTTTCTAATTTTTCGCAACTGTCAAATTTAGTTTCTATAATATTCCACTCCCAACTGTTCTGCACTAAACACAGAACCAAGCGCTGCATAGGTAGGATATATAGCCGGAGCAGAAGCAGCATCTGTGACCCACTTTTAAGTTGTATTTACAGAAATTGTATATTTTCCCTAAAGTACTTTGTATGTGTATGGAAACCAATTAAATATTCAATATATCCTCTCAAGTCTGTCATCAGAGTATTTAGATAAAGAATCCATGATAGCTTCAGAGCTAAAAATCAAGGGCTTTTATATTTGTTAAATAGAAAAATTGATGCAGTCCATACCTACTCAAAGAGTAATTTCTTAAGAAAAGTTAACTCCAACAGGCTCCAGACCGTCGTTAAATGGAGGATTAGAAAAGTTATAATTCTGAAGAGAAGGGAAGTTTTTCATTTTTACGATACATAAATCTTTTGCCCTGTCAAAAATGTTTAGCGACTATGGGTTAAAGACTGGATAGGAATAGGTGAATTAGTAATGGTTGATGAGGTCATTTTATTTATGACTGCAGTTCACGATATTCGTGAGGGAAAATAAGAGAAGAATGGTCGGTGGAGGAAACCAGAGCTGGTTGCTCATCTCACCTCTTCTCGCGTTACCCTTTAACAATCAAAACATGAAATCCATGTAATGTGATCATTCAGTCTCATGCGTGTATCGTGAAAGCACGCTTTGCCCAGTCAGTCTAGCTCCTCCGGTGTCTCCCTAGCTTAACTTTTGATAGCTTATAAGGTTTCGGTCCGGTTTTTCAGTTACCTGTGTCTTCCAACATTTAAAATATATTTATTGAATTGATTCGGTGTATGTGAATTAGTTTTACGTTAAGTATTGCAAAGATTATACCTGTCTATCTGTTCAGGATCAAGATTGCATTTATTGACTGTTACTCTGGTTTTTAACAGGGACGGGGGAAGATGGAGACTTGGGATACTTGCATCCGGAAGATGATGTGTGCGGATTCAGATGGAGTGGTGAAGCTAGTGATGATAATGTTTTTGACGAGGAAGGTTACCCAGGTTGCGGGATCAGGAGTAATTGCAAGAAATTACCACTAAGTATCTTCAAAGACGGGGACGGAATCTTAACGAATAGTTTAAATAGTAAAACTAAAAGTTTAGTGAATCTCGGTTCAGCACCTATCTCAACAATAATACGTGACGGAAATATTGAATCTTCAACTCTAAGCTCAAGACGAAGTGAAAATACTGGAAAGATGGCCGAGTCCTCTGCATTACTCTCGGTTGGTGCAAATAGCCAAGATGAAAGGGCACGCTCGATGGAATTTCTCCTGGATGATTCGGATAAAAATGCGCATCTCCTCGTAAGTGCCGTATCTCCTTCAACTTTTACGTGCATCAGCAATCCAACGAGCAAGTCAGTCAGTTATACCAGGTTCACTTCCTCCAAAATTACCTCAAAAATAATCTTCCCGTCCTTCCTACCCAGGAGCTACACTTGTTCGGTAGCTCGGTCCACTTGAAAAGTTTCCATCCCAGCACTTTTTCTGCTGCTGTATTCTTACTCCATGTCAACCAGAACCGGAGCACTGTTACAGATGGAGGAGGGTAGGAGACTCCATAAAACCAAAACCCGGGTGAAGAGAAATGAAGAACACTGCTCCTTGAATACCAGATAGGGATAAGGACAGTATAGAAGGAGAGAGAGAAATAGGAAGGGACAGGAGGAGAGAATACCCGGGTGGAACGTCAAACTTGCTCATCTGTCACCCTACCTAGTATACATAGTAAATGTAGAAGTTGGAAGCAGCTTGCAGGGAGCAAAAGGGACGTGAGACTTTTTCTCTACTTGTATGCAACTTTGGACAAGGGCCCAAGCCCCAAAGTTTGTAAAGTATACAGTATTATTGTCCCAGTCCCTAAAAGCCAAGTTGTAGTTTGTCCTTGGTTGTGATACAATGTATGTGAATTCTAACAAGCAGGTAGGGGGACAGGCATGCAGAAGATTGCACGAGGGGAATACTTGTATACATCACTATCTGCATTCTTTGAATTAGGAAGGCTAGGAAAAGCTATTCGGTAGGATACCAAGGATAGGTTGAATGAAAAGACAAACTCTTCCTACCCGTCTTGGTCTTCCGGTCTGGGAAGTCGTTCCTTAAAATATTTTTCTCTTTAGCTCATATACTTAATCATTTTCCATGTTTTCTCTTGGGAAACTACAAAACTTTTTGCAGTCTCTCTTCGTCAACTTTTTCCTGCCAGCTTTTTACATATTCCAAACATTTAACGGCCTGCATTATTTTTTATGGGATACTCAAGGAAGTGGGTATTCAGGAGGTAGTAGATGCAGCTAGAAAAACTAAACTAACCCTCCCCTAGTCTCACCTATTTCCCTCACACATGCTTCCGAAGAAACATAGCTTGCTGAAAGAAGTTTCAGCTTAAATAATTGCAGTCATGTCCTACCTTTTAATAATGTTACGACTGGTTGTCAGGATCTATTACCATTTACCAAAGGAATACCATAATTTTGCGATCAACCTTAGAGTTACTATGTATTTTACCCAGGAAACATACTCTCATTGAGCTTAATCTCAGTCAGTAATTTAACTTCCCGTCTATGACCTCTTTGGTCTTAGAATAATCTTTAGCTCCAAATCTTGAAGTTTCTTGCCAGTATTTCCTCTAAATATGCATTTGTATTACCTTAAATTCGTTGCTGCTCTACCCTCTGCAAGTTGAGAATGTAAGTACGTTGCGTGCATGTTAAACGGTTATTTACTTGGAATTATTTATCGCGAATTCCAGTGACAGAAATCTGAAAAGTTACCCGCAATGTTGACACATGTTTAACTTAAATATTTACTCGTAGCTGCTATAGCTGTTGAACACAAAACTTGTAGTACTAGTAGCGTACTAATTGAAATGTGAGCTGAACATTAGTGGATTGATGCTTACAATTTACTACAGAATTTGAAAGTAATCTAAAGTTCGGCGGTTTCGTCATAACTTGAAAATACATATTGCAATTTATCTATTTTATTTGTTATAGTTAGGGCAGGAGACTTGACGTACAAGCATTTCTCAGCCTGATCCCACGTTGTCAAGTTGATAGAGGAGATTCCAAAAAGATATATTTCTTGCATCAGTGATTAAGAAAGTTGAATTCTTAAGCAGTGATATTTCCCTCCGGTTCGTCTGACAAGCTCAGCAAATGTTGGTATGATTTTCACAGCATACCAGTTGATAATTCTGGAATTGTTAAGGCTTTTGATAGACGCTTCTTTCCGGCTGTCTGGCTCGTGATAATGGTGTGTGAGCTGAATTTTTTCTCAATGGTTCCCGTGAGAGGTTATGCTGTTTGATTTGAGAGGCATGGAACGCCCTGAGTTGGGAATGGAAGTAGTGCCCTCGTCTTTTGTTTTCCTTAATGACCCCTCGCTTTTGTTATTTCTGCAAGCTCATTCATAATTGTACGAGTATTTTTGTTCCCAACAGAAACAACATAAAGGAAAGAAGGGTTTTTTCAGGAGCATAAATGAATAGCTGATTGTGTTGATAATATTTTTGCTATTGCAAGAGTTTTAATAGAAACTGTATACAACACGGCTGGAAAATTTGAGCTTGTTTAACCTCTTTACGTTCCATACCCGTGTTTGTGATTGTTGATGGTGGATGGAAAATACATGTTAGCATGCAACATGATGAGAATTTTAGCAAACATATGGTCAGCGTATTCTGGAAGAAAACGTGTAGCCTTATGGTGAGATGGGAGTAAGGATTAAGCATGATTCATGAATTTGTATTCGGTTTTTTGCTAAACTTTCAGTCTGCCATGAGCTGACGTCTGGCAAACAAATTATAAGGAAATAAGAAACATTTTTCGGAGGAGGAAACGGCGGTAGACGGAATATCAAGGGCTGAGAAATTTCAGGGTTTAATTAATTACGTCCGTTGGAGAAGTTAGTTTAGAATGACCGCTGTAGTTGTAGGAGAAGTTAATGCGGGAGAATGCTTGGGAATATTTTACAAGATGGTCCAAAGTATGAATGAGTTAATTGAAACTAATGTAATGCTTTCCTCGGGAAGTATTGTGAGAGGAAGGAAAGTGAGAAAAGTTGGATGTAAGAATCGGAATAGTTTTCTCGGAGTTGCGAAGCATTTGGTCGTTTTAAAATGTTTTCAGTCCTGCCCACTCAATTGAGGGTACAGGGAGTTCCAAGCTAGGATGATGAGGATGAACGTGATGTTTATATATTACATAAGGGAAGAGAATAGAAAAGAAGACGGATAGAATCCAGGATTCATCCGAAGAGTTTACGTCAATTCTTGAGTGACATGCTCACAGTGGAGGATGGAGGTAAAGGGAAAGTCTGAGAGAGAAAGTAAGAGATCTGCTCAAGAACCGGGCACTACACGTCCTTGCTCACATACCTGGGTCGAATTCTCTCGGTCTTTTAAATTATCTCTCTGGAGAAGAAGAAACAACTCGACTCGCTCTTTTTTGTGTAGCCTGGAGCCAATGCTAAGTATGTTCAAGCGGATTCAGGGGATTCAAGTGGGCAGGAAGGAGCAGGAAGGAAGGTAAAAACTGAAATCGGAAACATGTAGGAATACCGGGTGGAGAAAAAACAGTAAAATGACGTGAAGGGGTGGTGCCGGTTGTATGTACTTACAATTGTTAGATACCGGGGCTCTAGTCATGATCCTGTTAGTAAGCAAGCAAGTTTTCTCTTCATGTACAAAAAACTCGGCTTTCTGTAAAAGAAAATAAGAGTTCGGAAGACGCTTTAAAGCTCCCGTCTTATTTTGCGACAGTTCAATTTGAATTTTAACAAGGATTCCACTCCCTTGTATTTTTAGTAGCGTAGATGTCTGCCGCCAATGGTACAAAGGTTGGTGCTTTGCCTGATCTTGTGAAGCATGTTGGTTTCTTATCCTCTATTCGGTGACGTCTTGCTATCGTGTTGCTGTGAAAAAGGCACAGTAGAAACCTCCTGTATCTTTTGGCGAACACAAGAACATAGCCAGGTACCATGGATTATGGAAAACAGTTTTGTGGAAGACGAAATGTGGGATTGTAGATCCTTGCAATGCTCGGGCCTTCAATGTTTCCTAAAGGCTGCGTCAACATATACCGAATCGTATGCTGGAAGCATGCGATTTCGGGCACGGAATTTGCAAACAATTTCGCACGCTTTCAAGTTTGGCAAATAAGCGGGAGATTGGGATCAAGTGGAAACGATTTCCTTCAATGATTTCCCACCGATTATTCTACACGCCGGAAAAGTTTGCAATGATTACTGTATGATTTCAGTCATTGCATGAATCAAGTCCAAAGTTGCAACAATTCGTGCTGCAAATGATAAAATCTGCTAACAAGAATCGAAAGGCATCGCTAAGCCACGAATTTATTACGCTCAGTGCTCAAAACTACCTGATCTCAGACTTGTTCATGGACTGTGCTCCAGCTAAGCTTTCTGAATGACTGAATGTACCTGAGCGTGGCTTGCGTAAGTGGTCAGTTGAGCAAGCGAGTCTGTGAGAATTTTATAATTACATTGGGCTTCTCCACAGTCTTCTGAACGAGCTTTCGTGAGTGTCAACAAGGGAAGGAGGTAGAAAGGTAGGCGGGAGGGTGTTAAGGACATTGAGAATTGGCAGGTGTAACTCCACAGTGGTGATTGGGTTGAAAGGGTTGGAAGAAAAAGTGGATTCAAAGCTCGAAGCTTACTCCTACTATAATTTACATGTTAATGCCTTCGTGAGATTGTCTACTCCTACATGAAGAGGAGCCCACCTTTGGAGCGTTGATAAACAAGAAACAAGGTAAGAATAAGCTGGAGGCAGAACTTAAACTTCAGGGGAGAAAGAGAAGAACTTTTCATTAATCAGTCTAACTGAAAGGGTTGAAATATATGAATCCCAGTGAAGTCCAATCTCTTAGCCCTGTCATTCTCCGTGAGGTAGGAAGACTAGGATTTAGGATCAGTAGCAACTCGGCTGTGTCTCCTCTTACAAAAAAAATTCAACTCGGTGAAAATCGAAGCCGCACAAATTAACTACAGCACTGCTTCATCCAGAAGCGGGTATCAGTTGTTGGTGGTATTGAAACGCGCGTGTTGAGTGCTAGGACAAGTGCAGTTATAGAAAAATATGATAACTTTGTCCCCTCGCGTCACATGTCAGTGCATCTCTTCGCGTATCTAATATTGTGTACTTTTGTTTTGTTCTTTAGGGAGAGTATGCTCTTGAGTGACGGGATAGTAAGAAAATATCGATTAGAGTAAAACGTATTTAACAATTTTATGAGTTAATTGCGTCGTTAATCCCGGAATGCGTTCCTCGTAGTGTGTAAAAGCTATTTTACAATTAGTTAATCTATTTCACGTACCCAGTATTGGGACTCTAGTGTAACAGAAGACACGGAGGAATAGCATAGCAGACGTCTGCTTTGTTACTGTTGTTTATCAGTGACATATAATGTTGATGTGACTGTAAAAAGTTTACACTTTCTCATCAGAGACGGGCCCGAGCCGTAGTCACACGCCTACTACAGTTAATTTTAGTAAAGCTGTTCCCTGGTTACTGGTTTTTTTGAGTTGTGTTATTCTAGTGCGGGCAAAGCAGGTGCAGTTTTATAGTGTTTTTTGTACATGTAAGAAACAACTGGAGGTGAATTAATGAATGGAGTAGGGTTATAGAGGTCCGTACTCTGAACGTGTTGTAACCTTGTGTAAGAAGAAGGGCGTCAATACTGTTCCAGTTGTAGTTGAGTGTTGTTGTGCATGTTGATATTGTAAGATGGCGTATATTACGTGCCGGGTAAGTTCATCTTTGCTCTCCCCCGTTTCTTACTTTGTATTTCATCTCATCCCACTCACAGTTTACAAGGGACATAAAACCCAAGTAACGATGGAGAACGGTACGGCAAGGATCAGAGCATATTAGCTTCTGTAGTCTCCGACCTTCGTAATCCTCGGTGGCGATGCCCGGATAATATTATTAGGGAAAGGCTCTGCCTGATTCTACCTGTGCTCCCGGCCAGTCTCCTCTTCGTGACTGGATGAGGCAGCTAACCCGGCCGGTAATTTCATTTATTCGAGCTACTTGCCCGCCTCTCCGATAACTTAAGCTAGCTTCTTACAGTCAGTCCTAGCCGGGCAACTTGACGTTTTCGGGGTTATTTCTCTAAAGCGTAGGAACAGGATGAATAGTAGTCCATGTGCGTTGGAAATGAGGCTTACTACACACACCTGCCCTGTATATTACCTATTATTACCTTTTCCCGGCTCCAGCATTTCCTGGACATGAAATCAACTAAAAAGGGTTTAAAGTGCTTGGAGGAATTCAGATTGCAGTTTTGTTCTACCTATTTATTACTATTTGGCCTTCTTTCCTTAGTTCCTAGACAGACTGTGGAAACTAAGGCATACGTTAGTGGAAGACTTGGGCTACTTTGGCTAAGGCCTAATCTTACCGGTCTAGTTTTTAAGATTCCCTGACCATTTACATGTGAAAAAACTTGCTTAAGTTTTAGGAAAAATAGGGGATCAAACTCAATATGCTAAGGTTTTAACCCTTTTTTAGGACGTAAAAGTAAAATCATATCTTGGAAACCTTTCATCGCCCAACCAGCTCAGCCTTCCCGTCCAATAAAACTAGGATGAAGAGGGAAAAGGACTTGTTAAAACGAATTCCCTCTCAAAATCATCCAAGTTTGTAGGCTCTTAAAAGCCTTCAAAAGAAAGAACCCCAGTTTTTCAAGGAATCGATAAAAATAATGGAAGGGTGTGGGTGGATGGGTGTCTTTAGACTGCTGGAGTGGTGCGCTATGAGGTTGCTGCTTATTTGGGTGAAAACGGCTGGAATTCCTCTACTGTGGAACACTCCCTCCAGGCCACTTTCAGCTTTTGGCATTCATGGTTCTAAGAGTTCCTTAAAATATAAAAATGAATTGCATTCCTTTCTATATCTCACATTTTAATACTTTAAGAATGCAAGCTTTTTATAGAAATTCCTAACGCATGTTAACATTTTGTTTTCGAAAGATAGCAGATGAATTTGTTGCAGTGTCATCGGCAAAGTTGTTATTTCGTTTGTCATTGTTATTATTCTTGGCATAATTGGAAGGAATGACTGCTCGTAGGATGCTGTTTAGGAAGTTGCTGTAATATTAGAAGCTTAGGAGGGATTACTTATTAAATTTTGAAAGTTTTCTTGTTAAAAGAGATGGTGAATTAAAGTTTTAGGTGCCGTTGTATCCTTGAAAGAAATATGCAAGCTTAAGAGCTAAGATGTATTATTGGACAAGGAAAAATGTCTTCGATGCAATTAAAACTTGTAATACTCTCTCTTGTTAGGCGGAGGAAACTTAATATCCGTTTAATGAAGTGAGGGGACGGGCCGGTTAGTTAGGTACGGAGATGCTAATTTTGCGGATAGATACCGCCTTCTTCCTAATTATAATTTATGGGCTTGTATCTTCAACTTTAATGGGATGAATTAATTAGAGAATGAATGAATGTTTGCGAATTTGGTTGTATGGCTATTGCAGTCTTTCACATGTGTTAGAATTTGCAATGAAGGTATGGAGGGAAGAGAGGAAGGACGGTGAGAGGATGTTTGAGTATTAATTGCAAACACCCATGTCCTGTCACACTCCCTCCCTCTACCTGGCTGGTATCACACCTTTCCTGGTTATATGTTGACAGGGGTGTAATAAGAAATTTTCAAGGGCAAAGTAATTGAACCACCTTGTCGAAAATAATTAATTCGTAGTGACGTTTGGATCACGCTGAGAATTTAAAATAAGGTAAATCCGCATCAACGCTCCCTTAATTTTGCGGGAACACTTTATCTAGATTACTTGTAGGGATGCTGAAATTATGTGTTAACTCTTGTTTTGTACCGCATGTACGTATCAACATTTTGAAGAGGAGGGTTGTATGACCGGAAATGGGGAAATATTTAAAGAATGTTGCTTGTGTTCTGTGCTGAATGAGTTGCGTTGCTGAACATCCTGAAAACTTTTGTCAGTTGATTAGCGAGCTAGAGTGAAAATAATATGTTGGTGTGAAGGTCAATGGTGCTTGCAACGCAAGTGGAGATGCAAGAAAAAGTTTTGCTTTTGTCGAAACAAGAAAGTTTATGTCCATGCTCCCGAAAGACGCTGCCGAATGGAATGACATGAGAAACCTTGACTGACTGCTGAGCTAATAGTTGCTCGGTTTTTGGAAACGTTGGCGGAATAATGATGAAAGCATGTGTTAGTTGTCACGAAGAAGAGGATGGCAGGCAGGCGTCAAAAAAGTGAGAAGCTGTGACAGGATGTCTTGCACCCTTACCCCTGTTTATTGTTGTAGAAATGTGGAAATGTGGCGGTTGTGAAATGAAACAACTGGATATAGCCACACTGTTGACATGCTTTTGTAAGCCCAGAACGGTAGTAAAGAAGAAACAGAATCTGTGGCAAAGTGAAACAAGGTGAAGCTCCAAATTGATGCTGGAGGCTGAACTTAAGTAAGTTATGGAAGCAGGGAAAAAACGCAGCGAAGTTTCTTGGAATTTTGTGGAATGATTTACCTTGATGTTTCCTCAAAGAAATAAAAGCGTTTAACAAGTCTTCGGCACCCTCAGAACAGGGAGCAGTTTGCCGAGATATTTGGTAAGAAGGTCATACCTACCTGTCTGTTGTTGTGGTTTTTGATAGGTAATAACCTAACATGTACCGTGATGCCGTGCCTGCAATAGCGTTTTGCTTTAAGAGTTGAAGGTCATGCATCTTTATCAGACTAATAAGATGATGAGATTCTTGTTAGCTCTGCTTCAGCAGGGGAGTTAATATTGTTTCGTGTAGAAAAATGTCCTGTGAAAATGTCAGGTTGGTTAAGCAGGTAAGATAATGTTGCAGAGACTCGTTTTTGACGTTGATGACTGGTACTTGTAATAAATTAATGTGCGGGTGCGTGGGAAAACTGGAAAGTTGAGGATAAAGACGGAAAATTTTGCGAATTTTTCCAGAAATATTTCCTTATAGTAATCCTTGAAATTGGCATGCTAGGTTCGTTTTGGTTGATCGAGAAGAGCAGGAGGAAAGCAGTCTTGAGTTTAGTGGAAAACTGTTGCTGCTGTCTGCCAATCAGTTTTCCTGGTTAGAGGTTGTGCTGTAGTATACAGTTCTGCTAACTTAATGATTGTGGCGATATTGAAGGTGCCTGGGTGGCTGCTGCTTCTAGGTTGGGAAGTTTGATAAGAAAGTGTAGAGAATTGATTTTGCACAAATTGGAGTCTGTTTTAGTGTGTATATTTGCTGATCTGCGACTGCCCGCACGCCCTTGCATAAATTTACTTGCAGATTAAATTACATCCCGTGTGGAATCATGCAAGTTCACAGTGCACCTTTCAAGTCAACATTCATTTCTCTGCTATAAAGGTTGGGCAAGTTTACACAGGAAGACATTGATAATATTCAGCCAACAAGGCGATCCCTCGGTATTTGCTCACTTACCAATCCAAGCAGTGATATCTCAAGCTACCTGAGCAAAGATTGAGACATATATTTGAATTGCGCTTTAAATTGTATCTCCATGTGACCATGAAATGATTATTTCAAGTGCTCTCTACAAACACTTCTTCAGCCCGCGTGTGCTTTAAGGTTTTTCCATGCGGATAGGTTGACCGTGAGAGAAATGATGCAAAAGTTTGAGTCAGTTTTGCTGACAAAGCTTAAGTTGATAGAGGAGGAGGAGGAGGGAAAGTTTATGTGATTGTGATAAGAGTGTATTTATCAAGAAGAGAGGACCAGGGAATAATGATACAAGGTCTTTATTGTGCATAGCAGTAAAACCCGTTGGAATGACATGAGTGTGAATTGGTTAGAGATTCTTGTTCTTGCAAGCTGATTGTGGTAGCATTGGGAATAATATGCGATTTTCGGTGATAATGATATGTTTATTCCGGGCTGTGTTTCAAAATTGTATTGGATTGACGGAACAATAGGAATTGTAGAGAGGATGGCGGAGGAATGATATAGGGTGATGAAACCATCACACATAGCTGTTCGGCTGTATCTTTTAGTTTTGCAATATATTATATGATAATGGTATTCAGTTTACTATAACAGTATGGTGACGTAATGGGAAAACAAGATAATAGAAACTGAAGACTAAGTTTATTGCATATGCGTGTGTACTCGAGGAGAATCTTGTTTAGAGGAGGGTGGTATCAGAAGATAATATCTTTGTGATCGAGTTTCTCTCTGCTCCCGTCTTGGTGCAAGTGTGGTGGTATCTTAGTTTAAGTGAACTGGTAAACTGGTTGACTGCGTTTCTGTGAATTGCTCTTAAGTATCTTCACACTTTTAAGACATTAAGACTGAGCATGATTTGCAAATAATTTAAAGAGCATGCCAAAGGCAAAATATCTTGAGATTTTGAAGTGATTGTGTAGAAACGTGATTATAAAAGAAAAGTGTGAGGCGACAGAGAGGAAAACGTTTATTAAAATGACCGTGTTTACATTCGATTTGGATTGTTTCCAGCCGCCGGAGAATAATCTGATGCAGCGGGGAGGAGAAAATCGACAACTCTCTGAACATGAGCTCCGGATTCAGCGGTCTTTGAATAAACTGAACGTCCCGGATTGGTACAAGAGCTATGGAAGATCGGGAAGTGCGAGTGGAGGCGTTACACCGACTTCGGGGATGCCTGGAAGCCATGGTACGAGTGGGTCTAAATCTAAACTTTTTGGAAGTGGAACAGGTTTAGCGGGAGGGTGGTCTGGTCTATCATCATCTAAAACATCTTCCCTAACAAGCCTTCAATCTACAGGTCGTTATTCGGGTAATTTCGGTGTGTGTCTAGTCGTCGCATGATTTGATTCCCTAAAGAGAACCAGTAGTGCCCATTTATGCAGTAGAATAGTGTGGATAGTCAATAAGTAGTTGGTTTATAGTGCTCTGGTGTAGATTCTAGAAATAATAAGTGTCTGTAGTGCTTTAATATCGTAGGCGGTAGGAGTAGCCATGTCGTTTAGTTACACATAGACTTTATTGTACGAAGCGGTTGCTTCCGACTTACCCTCTTGTCCTCAACACCCCGCCACGACCTCTCTGCATCTATTATCATTCTAGAGGCTCTTTGTCTGGGCAAAGATCGATTCTGTGCTTGCTTCTCCATGAATGACTATCTCTTCCACTCAGGGAAGTATGTCGAAATACGTGGATGCTCCGGTGTAATATGATGACATTATCGATCTTTTATCCCTTGAAACAATACTTGGATATATACGAGATGACTTTCTCCACAACCTCAAGACCTTCGCGTTATGGCCGTATTAAAGTTGATGGAGAAATTATACTTGACGGAGCGGGTGAAAGGAGTTTAATGGGGAGAAAATTCAAAAGAAAATGCATTAAGTCCTACCCTGGTAACAGAAAGTGGATATGTAATAGAGCTATCGTGATGAATTTTAATTAGGAAATAACTTTCATCCATTGGTAACTGTAAGACTTCAAAGTTTTCCTACTTGAGTTCCACTTTGTGGAATGAGTTTGAAACACGACACTCGCATAGCAGTGAGGGGGCATAGGTGCATTTGTACCGATAGCCCTCGCAAATGCGAAATGGCATTTGTACCGATAACCCTCGCATTTGCACCACTACAACGGTACAAATGCATGTATCAAATTTTCTAACGGCTATCAGTTCTTCCCTACACTTACTTTATATATCAGGCTTTACATAATTCAAATTTGTTTGCTGCTAGTAAGCGCTGTTTTTGCTATCAAGCAGACTTAAGCATCACTAGAATCTTTCATGAAATCTTCATAGAATCTAAGACATTTCTACGGTAATGGTTGTCTTTGCCTATCCCTTCATCATTGACTTTATGAAATTTCTATGGAATTTCTGTCAAAAACGGTATGAACGGGGCATTAAATTAATATTTGTGGTAAATCAAAATAGAGTCCTTTAAATTCGAGATAACCATCTCGGACTGTGCCAGAGAAATTCTGCGTGTCATTGTCGTATAACGTGAACAGCATCGTCCACCTGTGGTTCAGACGCCGTATGTATATGCCACACGCTCTTATGAACCGATCT
Organism: Sminthurides aquaticus; assembly: GCA_906901655.1. NCBI lineage: Eukaryota > Metazoa > Arthropoda > Collembola > Symphypleona > Sminthurididae > Sminthurides > Sminthurides aquaticus. The sequence goes on along the minus strand of CAJQTT010000005.1, from coordinate 4,082,505 downwards.
TATTACCGACTTATTTAGCATTTGCGATGGCTGTCGGTACATTTGTACCGTTGTAGTGGTACAAATGCGAGGGCATAGTGAAAGCATAGGCTCCATAGTGAAAGCAGAATTGAGTTGCCTAACGTTTTGGGAGACCTAAGTAGGTTATGTGAGGGCTGACAGAGTTCAAGTCGGGTCACGGAGAAAGGTGAAGAAAGCATAAAAGTTTAATTTATTATTAGCGTATGTAGGTTTAGGGATAAATGAAGGTGAGAACAGATTGAAATTAAATTACAGATAGGGACGGTTGCAAAGAAATGATAGTTGTTTTAGTATGACTCTGAGCTGTTCTCATAGCAGATGGGATAGTTCTATTGAAATTGATGAATGATATATAATCATTTCGATATAGTATTATGAAACGATTCAATGGGTTTTATTTGATGCGGCGAAGATGAGTTATGAAAACAAGTTAAGTGGGTTATTGGAGTTGGGATGAATTGGTGGGTGTACTACGTAGGAGTTTATGACAGCTAAGTTTTGTATTTAACTAAGGCTGAAAGAATTTGTTTATTGAAGCTAAATAGGAAATTCTTTTTGATACGTCTGCGTCGTTACAGCTAAGGGCGGCTAGGTTAGTGCAAAGGGAATAATAGAGATGAAGAAAGAAAAACAACGTAATTGGACACGAAATCATGATGATGCCATTGGATGGGGAGGAGGGAAGCAAATGAGTCAGTGATGTGAAAAGAGGAATGTTGGTGAAATGCATGAGCGCATCTTTGAGATTGTTAATGGGTATTGCATGCTCAACAGGAAGAGATGAGTTGATATTGTTTGCTTTCCTGGGGCTGATAATGTAGAAAGGATTTAATGGGTGCATGATGAGTGGAGAAGATATGATGCTCTGGGGTTTGATGAGAGCTAAATAGCACTATTGTTGGATTGCGTGAAGCATGAGGTTATTTTAAGGCTTGAACGTCATTGACAAAGTGCTTTTACTGCTTGAGAAAGAGAGGCAAACTGTAAGAAGTAGAGGGAAGGTTTTAACCCGTGGGTTTTGTTTGTGTCATGGAAATTGCAGGAGGTCGAAGCCATTTCAACCGAATTCGGAGCTCCGGAACACAATCGAGCGGTGCAAGGTCTTCCAGAGAATCGCTTATGAGTCCTAGTTCGACGGCTAGTGCCAGTCCATCGCCTTATTATGAAAGGAGTTCTTTTACGTAAGTTTGACATTTCTGTCTGTGTGTTAAAATTAGAAGAACAAATATTTATGAGAAGAAGGAAGAATGAGAGGATAAGAAAGATTTGTTTGATTTACAGTTACGGAATGCCATACGCTCTCACAAGGTTTGCTACCTCTCGAATGAGTTGTGGTGCTAGTCCAGCGTCGCTGTCGCCATCTCCGTCGCCGGTGGGAGGGGTTGGATCATCGACGTCGACACCTGTTACGTCAGCTCCCTTGAGTCGACATCATAGCTACTCTAAAGCACCCTATCTTGGGTGGAGGTCTCAGGAGAGACTTGCTTCGAAAACATTGTATCGAACACCGGCTGAAAGATTGGCTGCTGACATTCATGCGCAGAAACAGAAAGGGAGTGGAAGCCAGACACCTTCGGCAGGGTCTGGAACGACAACGCCGAGTACTGAAGCTACTACTGAGAAAAAGATGGAACTGACCGAGACAGAGACCTCTAAGGCTGAAACTGTATCAGCTTCGGATTTAAGCTTGAATAATAGTGAAGAATCGAGCAGTAAATTAAATCGGTAGGTGAAGTTGCAACGAATGAATTATGGGAAGAAATGCAAGTTTGATGATGGATTTAATTTGCTTCTGTTTCAACCAGGGTTCGAAGCTCTATCAAGGAAGTGTCAAATGCCATAGTTGATTATGTAAACGAAAGCAAACCCCTGGATGATAGCGTAAATGGCGGAGGCGTTTCACCGAGAAAGGGATACGTTTGGCTGGAGACAGCGTTTGTGGGAACTAAACCCATTGATTCACCTGGGACACCTGACACTCCGTCTGTCATGGTGAGCAATAACCGACATGAGACTTCTGCAACCTCTGCTTCCACTGGTAACGGGAAGGCAAAGAATGTATTCCAATTTGAAGAAGAAACTGTTTTAACTACCGGACAACATGGATTGGCAGCTCACAGAATGCGTAGCGAGGAAGATTCTTATAGTAGTGCTGCTAATAACGGATCCGCAACTGTTTACAACCCATATAGCTCTAGGAACGGTAAGTACTTTGTGATTAAGCAGTATATCTCTTAATGGCGGAATTATTTTTGGCTAGATACGATAATTTTACAGGATTAGGTAAAATGGGGATTGAATACTGAAATTTATAGAATCATGATTTGTAGATCCATTGTCAGTATCATTTGCCAAGGAGGTTTATATTTAACGAAATTCACACACGTTACTAAAAACAAAGATCTTTTTCCTGGGCTCATGTATGATACGAGTTCCCAAAATACCAGTTGATGGACATCCGTTTTAATTTCTATATTTTCCAGGATATCACTCCTGCCGACGCAGTACTTTTATCTGATCGTCATATTATTTAAATTATGTTCTTATATGATATAACCATGCATTAGGAATATGATTTAAATTGAGTTGTTCTGTTTATTTTTTTGATTCTTTCAGAAACGCATTTAGAATTCCCTTAGACAATAGCCCAAAGTATCAAACGGATCCGTACTTCCTGCTTGCTTTGAGTGTGGCATCGAATATATATGTTACCATTCCTCGTTATCGTTGCTTGTGTTGTGTCCAATTAAAGGTTTTAGTTAAAGAATTTATATGTCATTATTATTATGTATGTAAGTTTAAGAAATTTAATTTTTGCAAATTTAGTTATCGTTTTATTGTTCTATATGAAGCTGCATCAAACGCAGTCCTAGTTGATTTTGACAGCACTTGCGAAAACAGGGGATTGTCCAAGAACGGGAATGCAATGAATGTTTTCCACGCTTAAAAGCCTGGTCGAAATTTACAGCTCACTAGTCCAGAATCTGGTTAAAATGAAATTATGAAATGTAGATGAAAATTTGCTTTTTGAGAATCAAGTTGCTTGAAATATTACCCGGGAGTTAAGATACTGGAACTCGATGAAAAAATCAAGTACTTTTCCACTTTGCCGTATAGAATCAATGTGCTTCCATATATTTGTCTCACGTTCGAGGATTTCTGTTTTATGCAGTCGAATTTTTGCTTATTGTTTTAGTTGTTTGTAATAAATTCTCCGTACGTTTTTCACATACCCAAGCAGAGTGTGATCAGAATTTATGCAAGATAAACAATTCCAGCTACAACACGTTGCGCCACTGCATCCAGTTGCCTATTGTTGTCACGTGTAAGCTGACTTTAGGCTGAAACAGTTAATTCTCATTGATATGCAAGAGATGGTAAGAAAAGTAAAGGAGTCTACCAACTTTTACGGTTTCCCCTATATTTTCCATGAAATTGCCATAAATATGGTGGGCAGTTGAACCTACAAATGCAGGGATTCCGAAAAGTTCTAGAGCGTATTTTAAAGTGCTTGATGTGATTTTTAGAACGATGTAACGCTTACGCATTCCCCTACAATATTCCTCTCCTGCATTCTTCCTTTGCAAAGTGTATTTTACACATACTACAATTAGAATTAATTTGCTGTAGAGTGATAAAAGTTAATGTAAAATGCATGGTTATAATACTTACGAAATGCATGAGCAAATAAATGAACTAGCTTTTTGCATGAACAATACACAGAATTTACTTTCTATAGTACTGAATTCTAAAACTTCTCTACTCTATACTGCTTGTGTATACGTAACTTTCTTTAAATCACGGCTAGCACTAGCACGCTCATTGTGATTTTTATTAATGGAGAAGCTAAAGCAGGATAAAAAAAACAGCAAACTATGTTCGCAATTTTAAAATTAACGCTAGTCATCAATCTGTACAGCAATTTATTCTGCAAGGTCTCTTCGCTGTATTGCGGAACACGTAGATAATTTCACTGAAAAGAAGGTGCGGTTTTCACGGAACCAAGCGAAATGTGTTCTTTTTAATGTAAAATTTGAAGAATTGATACAAACATTAAGTCATGTGGTGGCTATTGTGATCGTTTGTAAAGTTTGATGTATTCTCTAGTTCAATCTGTAACAGAGTATAATGATGCTTGTTTCAGCTTTGATTAATCATATCGAATTTTATATTGTACGTCAATATGCTCTCCAATTGCTCGAGACCGCACTTGCTGATATCCTTAGGTGTGTCTATCTCCGTCGGTAAGTTAATGAATTATATATTGAACAGCCGAGATTCTACTAGCTTTGCATACATAAATATGGACTATTGCAAATTGGCTACCGAATACAAGTAGCAAAACATGCTTTTAAACAGACCCATTACCGCAAATCAAGCTTGATCAAATTTGTCTCAACCCTGAGTCAAATCAAAATCCGTTGTGCTAGCGTTTTTACCGACAGACTTGTCGGGCTTAGTAACAAATAACAAGATTTGAAACTTGGAAACTATGGAACACCAAGATACAACTTGATCCTGAAACTTAACTATGGAACATAAGATAGACTCTATTAGAAACTGACTGATATTGCACTTGCTCGGACCATTAGCTGTAAAGCATAACTGAATCACACGCTTTTCTATTACGCTACGTTTCTCTGTAGCAGATGAATCGGACCGATTTCGTTAACGCTTCTGCATGCTAAGTATTAAATAGTTAGTCAAGTATTTATTCATGTAATGAATGATGAAATCGTGATGTGAATGCTAACTACGAAGTAGTTGAATAATGTTAAGAAGGCACGCTAGTTATTGCGTTAATCTAGTTTAAACTACTTGAACCGTTACTTGTAGCGCTTTTAGTGTCACATTCGCATATCCTGGCATAAAATCGGCGGTGGATTTATTATGGTATCTTCTTTGGTGTCGCTCACATACACATGCTGCGCTGGTAGGCTAAATACACCAGCGCCTTCTGTCCTGCGAAAGTTATGGGAATGGTTAAACCCTGGTAGGACTGCGTTTGTTTTTTTTTCATTTCAAACATAAAACATTTACCGTTTGTTCTGGTTCAATCCATTGCTTATGGATGTAAGCAGCTTATTCTTCTTGATGGTTTCCCTTATGGTGAAAGCTTGTCTGCTAGGACGAGCGCCCTCTACCTAAGTTGACGGTTTATGTTTTCGTTCATGTAGCATAGTGATTATTCATGACTTCATACAGCAATTATCGAATAGACTTTTTCCAAGAAAACTGGTTTGGGCATCATAAACTCAATGTCAGGAGAGAAATGAATAGGTTTTACAAATGGCTTTTATAATTTAAACGGCGTTTAATTTTAATCGTCGTGATTAATGATTACGTTCTATCGTATCGTGTCGTAACGTTCTCTAAACTCTATACTGAAACTGATTTAAAATTCTGAGTTATTTTTCCGCTCTTTCTAAAGATTCTGTGGTTAACTGCTCATAATTTTGCATGATGTAATTATGTATATTCAGAGCAAATGGAAGAGCGATCCAACTCCTCCTCAGTGTCTTCACCTACATTGGAAGATATACTCGATTCATTACTTGCTCTCAGACGACCCAATAAAAAAACCCGTGCCCGATCTAACAAAGGTACGATAACGATACCTAGATATTATGTAGTTATCGATTCAAAAAGAATTTTGTACAAATTCCTTACACCATCATAAGTGTACACCCATCCTATAAATGCACCTAAAAATTTGTAGCTTTTAGCACCGTCCGAAACCCTGTAACCTGATTATATCCTAGTTTACACCTACCTCCCTCTGGTTTCCAACACAAATCTCATGCAGCCTTGTATGAAAATCCTTTGAATCCTTGTCCTGTTCCTTCTCCTAAAATTTGTACAGTAGTAGACTATGGTAAGATGACAGAGTGTCTTGTATGATTAGAGCCGCGTTTTGTAGCTCCCTCTACCAGCATATTCCGGTGAACGAGAATTATCCTTGTTACACTTGACGGTGATTTTCGGCAACGATCGCTTTTCCAATTTGCACGTCAATCAAATATATCATGATTTTGCTAAAATCTTCTAAGTTTTCTTGTCTTTCTATTTCTGCTAGCTTTGGGAAGAGATTATTTTTAAGCACTTGGAGCGTTAAAAAATTCAAAAGTCTTGTTCGATATATGCAAAGGCTGAATGCAGAACGTTAATTAGTACGTAGTCTCATTAGTTTGCAATTTACAACGTTGATTTTAATAAAATAGTAAGCACATTAAGGAAAGAATGATTGAAATGAATTGACGCTCTTTAATTAATTTATTATGTTTCTTTTTCCAAAGGAAAAGCAAGCTCAGCATGACTTGTACAATGCTTGAAAAAGATTTAATTTCTTTTAATTCTTGTAGTGAAATCAGTTTAACTTGCCATTTAAAATACGCAAGTAGCTTTAAATATACTTGATGATCTCATGATCCAAGTTTTCTCTTTGATTTGGTTTTGTTTTACTCACTTTTCTTGATTTTGCTTGAAGCCTAAATAACTATGATTATGAGCTTTATTTTCAACTAAATAAACTGTACAGTTATATGCATTTGCCGAAGAATTATATAACTCCCACTGCTACAATTATGAGCAAGGACCAACTATAACTTACAGCTTAATTAGATTAACATTTTACGATAGCGGACTTTTGTGTGTTTTCTAAGTGGGTGTGTGGGTGTCGTGTATTACTAACGTGTGACCTATCCAACCCCTCTGACTTACAGGGCACTCGAAAGATCAAGGTCAAGCTCCCCCTCTACCACCACCGAGGACGAAGGAAGCAAGCCCGATATCGGATTGGCAAGAGAGGATGAACCAGCCCCTTGACGACACTGCGTATTTTCCGACAACGGATGAAGAATTTTTCTCAACTTCTAAAAAATCCGCTTTATCCACAACTTTCTTCAATAGTTCACAAGAGTTTCCGGACGGAGCGGGTAGCGGCGGGATTGTTCCAAGTGCTGCTCCGGAAGCCATAGATCCTACTAACGATAGTAATAACGATAATAGCTACGGTTTCCAAACGTATCCGACACAACGCAATGAGGAGAGTGATAGATATAGTATAGAAAATAATTCAAACGAGAAGCGCGCTTTTGATTCCCCTACGGGCTCAACTCCACGACTTGAAACTGCTCTTAGTTACGAGCTTGGCGTCTCTTCAAGAGAATACGAAGCGTCTGGGAACGAAGGTGATGATGTAGATGAAAATGCTTTTGGGACGCCGACGGAAATCCATGCGGGTGGGTGTAGTGCTGCCGTTAACGCTTTAGCTGGCTTAAATGATTCAAACCCTTCGACACCCGCTAGACATCGAAGAGTATCCTTCGATTTAGATATTTCAGACAAAGATGAGAAAAGTAGCTCAAGGTCTAAGAAAGATGAGTCCGTTGGTAAGGAAACGTTTTGTATTTACAATTTTAAGTACTCGTTAACGCTAACCACGCATTGTAAAATTGTAACGGTAGCTCTGAGATGGTCAGTTTCGCAGAAGTAACAAACTGTGTTTTCTTTTTTCAAGGAGGTTCAATACACTGCCGTAATTCTAAATGCGGGAAAAATGCAACGGGACTTGAGGCAAGGAGAGAATTCAAAACATGTCACAATTGCAACGCCTATTACTGTAGCAGAGAATGTAGAAGAGCTCATTGGGAGAAGCACAAGAAAGTTTGTATGCAGAGCAGGGTCGGAGCGCTTTGCAAGCAAATAATTAATCATGTAAAAGAAGATTCCTACGTAGTGCAGCAATTAAGTGGGGTGGCACGTCGAGGAGTGCTGGCCAAGGGCCGTGGTTGTGTCAAACTATTCTTTTCTAGCCCTGATAGAGCTGAGCGTTTCCTTACTGGAGGATTACCGGAACTGCCGGAGCCTTGGTAAGTAACGGATAAAAAAATAACAGGTCTGGCTGAATTGTTAACGAGGTTTGATAAACAACGACAAACATTTTTGTTTTCCTCCAGGTACATTCCCTCCGGCGATATACTTCCGGAGGAAATGGGTGCACAAACATTTTCCGAGTTAAGTGAACAGTGTAGGACTTACAACGGAGAGAATCGTTTCGTTCTCTACGTTAGTGTCTGTGTAGTTAACGAGGTGCCAACTTCCGGGGCAGTGAAGTGGGAGAGGGAAATGATATCCAGATCTGCTAAACTTCGGTTAGTCATGCCAAGGAATTATGAAGAGGCTCAAATGCATCATCAGGCTGCATCACCCGCTCACCTCTTCCCCGATGAGCCCGTCGTTGTCCCACCTCCCGTTCCTCCTAGGGATCATACGCGGCGGCAATCCCTTAACGAAAACTCGGACATTCCCCGACCTACTGTATCCCCACCCCCGCCACCTCTTCCTCCTCATTCTTCGTCTTCTTCCTCTGCTCCCGTTGATAGCGAGGATGATACACTCATCCTGAAATCAGTGCCTCCCCCTACATTTCACACGGTGAGTTATGACAAATGTATTTGCCTTGAGCGTCCTTTCAGAACTCGTATATTCGGCTTGTACTAATGATGGATTCTTTTCGGGTTGCAGTTGAGCGGAAACGAAACTAGAAAACTTCGTGAAGTTAGCTTCGCAAACATACAAAGGCATCTTATAGGACGTGGTGTAGATTTACGTCAAACTTATCCAGAAATATATACAAAACTATGCAACTACGTTGAAAACGACGAAACATTCCTACCGGTGACAATCTACCCTAAAAATAATATGACAGGAAGGCATTTCATGTGCGTAATCATGCCTGACTGCACAACAGCTTCTGACACAACGATCGATGAACTGCCCAATCCCCTTACTGGCATCGCTACAGGATCCCGACAAGTAGAAACTATCAATATTTCTGAATCTCCTTCACCCGGCTTCGAGCACCATCTACGATAACGGAACTAATGAGCGCTAGCTAAGTTAATTAGTTCGTTAGAAAACTATAAAAACAGTTTAAACTCCTACGACTATACTCATGTACTAATACTAATATTGATCAACTCGAAACCACGTACAGCAAGTACGCATACTCCTCGTTCGTAACCTTCTCCTGAACTGAATTAGATGTTGTAGTAACTAAAACAGATACGGTTTATAGGTACGGTACGATAACACTATACTGCCTGCACGTTAAACTTGTTTAATTAATTGAGTATTTGTTTCTTGATTCTTATGTCAAATCACATTGCCTTCCCAGCACATAACCCTGGTCATTAATCCATACCGGTATTGTAGAAAGTTTTTAAGATAAATAGCGTAGATTTAATCCGTAGGCGGTGCTTGAAGAGGTTCATGTATGGGATAATTTGTGGGCATCCAATGACAGGTGTTAAAAACGAAAAATAGAAGTAGAGTTACCTAACAATCTTGAAATCAGGTAATTAAATTGGATTAATCTGAAATCGCGAAAAGAAGCTGACATGGCGGTGTAAGAGTTTGAGTTGACATTAAGTTCTGATGTTAATGCACATTGCACTAGAAGATATTTGGCTTAAATCCTTTAAAATAACTAGTGGTGCGTAAATTACTGTGTAGGTGGATATTGTGAATTGATTTCGCGATATACTTGGCACTTTTTTCGCGAACACCTCGCATTACCCTGTTAAGACCAAGGTCTGGCTCACGAGGGCCACCAAACATTGTATTGCCGTGCTAACCTCATCAATACCTTTGCGTAATTTACTTGTACTAATCAATCATGAAGCAAATTATTGAAAGACATGTGGTAAACTGGAACTTTAATGTGAGAAGGCAGTTGAATAATAATAATGTTGTAAACACAGCGCTCAGAAAATGTTAAGAATTTACGTTGCGCGGGAGAGAGGAAAGAGTCTTGGAGGATATCCAAGCTCAAGTAACTCAAAGTTCTCAATTTGAATACAATTTACAATAACAATGAGTAATATGTCAATAATTTCATGTTCAATTTAAGGATAAGTTGGGGAAAAGTAATAACTGTTGTTGATAATGATTTAGAAAGACGAGGTATTAATTTATATATTATTTAGTGTAAGAAGGACGGAATATCCGACGGCGGAACTCCATCTTACGGAACCATATTTATTGTTGTATTCTTCTATGTATATAACTTATCGTAATTAGGATTGTGACGATATACATGATTAAAATCAACGTTCATATCCACGCCTTCATCCATTCCCTTTCATTACAAACGTTGTCATGACACCATTCAATCTTGAAAAAAGCTGTCCTAAAATTTTTGGGTCCTCCAGTCCAGAAGATCCTATTAGTGACCAAAGTAAGCCCTACGCTTTCGCTCGGACCTGTTACTGGATTTTGCAGACCTTTTCTTAATTAGTGCTCTGGGGGCAGGGCTGGACCTGGTTCTGTCGAACCTTACCCTTGGAATGTAAAGGCTTCTGCTCTCCATTGAAGGTCTGATGTCCTCCAGGTTTGAAGGAAGCGTCTGGTGTGCGGATCTGCAGCCCGGTACAACCAATGCAGATCCTTACTATCATTACCACCATCAATGAATACTTAATCCAAGGTTGAAGTAACCATGGAAACAGAGCTGTGTAAGCGTTTGTAAAGCGAGCTGCCATATTTTCGAAAGTCTCCGCGATTGTGGATGCAGGTGAAATGTCCCATATTGGATCCACCATAGTTTCCTGAAAATATTGGACATAACGGTATTCACCTGGATGCTATTTCATGTTTGCAAGACAATCACTTCTCATTAAATAGGCAAGATTTGTGGATAGCTGAACTTACGCCTGCTAAGGAGATACCGGCCGTAGTAATAAGCCATGATTTGGGAGGTCATCATAAATGCATTCTTTAGGCATCTCAGGAGACTGGGCTAGGCGAGGGTATTTTGCTTTCTCTTTTTCGATAAGCGCGAAAAATTCCCATGCAAAGACAACGACAATCATAACAAACAAGCCATTCTTTAAAATTGCCGTCAAACTTTTACATCGGATCCATTTCCATATCAAAATGATAACAGCTGTGTGCATATGCCAACAACTAACGCTATCACATGGGCCCGGGCCCTAGCTACACCGTTTCACGTTCAGAGAGTTAAACACATGATGACTTCAAGGATTTCATCTAATTTACGCGCCACACTCGTGTGAATCAGTCTTTTGGTAGTAAGCACAAATTCGAATTCCCCTTAAAGATCCTAAAGACTAAAGCACACGGATCACATGTAAAGGATTCATACTTTGGATTGATGATATATACTGGTTTATCAGAGAATGTTGTACGATTGCAACATTCAGGATGTGTCTCTCTCATTTTACCTTCTGGAATCCTGCAAAACTGCTAAAGGCAGACAGATAAGTGCGTCTATCAAACCTGTTGAGTCCCCTGAGTGGTCATCCATAGTAATTGTTACATTCTTTTTCACATTTTTTGAAATAAGCTTATGGTCAGCGTACAAATTGATATAAAAACTTTAATAAATGTAACAAGTACTAGAATTATATTAATTAGGCTTCTTGCGAATGACTTTGCCCTGGAGAGAGTGGAGCAAGGGACAAAAACTTCACGGGAAAGTTTTTACGGAATCATTATTTCCTTACTTGGATTTACTCTGTGTTACCCTTGCCGTAGGATAGGATGGTAAGTCATGATTAATATTCTGTACTCTGAGTTTACTTTTCTTAAACACATACACCTATTCTTGAGACATACATAAGTTAGTTTTCCAATATATTTTCAAGGCTGGAACTAATTCCCACAATCGTGCATCAGATAGCCTGATAGGGATACAGGCTGGGACAAACACTTTCCATGGTAATGCGAATATTAACGTATATGGCCAATCGCTTCCCCAGGTGCGTTCAAGAGTCAACAAACTTTTAGATACTTGTAAACCATACTTAACCATCATTAATCAACTTTTTTAAAAATAATTAATACAGGGTGTTAGCACGAGCGTTAAAGCCATTGGGCCCGTTTGTGTCCCTCGGGGAAACGGGAATTTCGTTGGACGGGTTGATGAACTAAGAGAAATGGGCGCAATTCTATCCAGGAGCAACTACGCCGTGGTGCAAGGAATGGCAGGGGCTGGGAAGACTTCCATTGCAATCCAGTATCTTTTAAAATACTCGTCAGGAATACAAAAACCTAATTTGGGTGGATTCAGAAACGAAAGTGGCAATGACGGAGCGTTTCAAAGAAGTTGCGAAAAGGTTGTGGCTGAAGACGGATGAGCAGCTGAATAAAATTCGAAGTTTCACCCGATCTGAAATTGAGGAAATATATGCTGCCCTCTGTGAGCATCCTACGATCCTAGTGTTTGATAATGCTGAAGGATACAGCGATATTAAGGATAAACGTGATGGAATCCAACATTTTCTCCCTCCCCCTATGACTTGCAAATCTACGTTTTTCGGACTTCGCCGTAAGAATCGATACAAAGTTATCGTGACAACGCGATACAATAAAGGATGGGACAAGATTTGCAGTGACACGGATATCATCCCTCTGGACAAACTTTCTGAACACGATTGCAAGCTTTTAATTATTGAGAGGTTGAAAAGGGCTAAAATCAGTGACAGGACTGAAAATTGGAAAAGACTAGCGGATTATTACGATTATTTGCCAATCGCGATTGAGAGTGCAACTGGATTAATTAATATGCTCGCGACTCGAAGACTTTCTGGCAAATCGTACACGATCAGGGAATTCGTGGAGGAATTTGTGACGAAGAAGCCCCTAGCTTCCATCCTATCAGACGACGAGAATGAAGCTCATTGTAAAATTCAAAGCTTGTGGGACATAACCTTTGAGAGACTAGAAACAAAAATTGTTTATGGTGACATTCGAACCTTTGCAGTTCATTCGCTCAATGTGTTGGCTTTCTTGTCCTCTGACGGTGTTACAATTAACCATTTTTTAAACATCATGCAACGAGTTGACGGGGTCGCCGACGAAACAGCATATGAACGGGAAAATGTAGAGTCAGCAGTAGACATGCTCAAAGGCTTGTCGCTCGTGTAAATGAGGGAAAATAAGCTTGTTGTTCATCGCTTGCTTCAGGAAAATCGTATGAAACATATGCTAAGTAATGACACAGCAATTACCTATGCCGTAAAGTTGTGTCACGGTCTTAAAACTGGAGAATACTGGGTAATCAGCGAGCATATTCAAGCCTTCGGATTAAATTTGCAACCTTTTATTAAAGATGACGAAATTCTTCGCGCTTTGGAACAGAACATTGCAATGCTACAATAATTTCCATTTTCTTCTGGATTGAATTTCTACGAGCAAATCTACGACCGAATTTTAATCAAACATGGCCAGTATGATGACAGAACTTTATCCACACTTCACAGCCTACACACTCCTGAAAACCAACTTGGTGTCACAAATACAGGATTTAGGCAGAGATCGAGCACCTATCCAAGTTTGGGTACCATCACCGCTCCACTCACACTCCTGAAAACCAACTTGGTGTCACAAATACAGGATTTAGGCAGAGATGACAAACGCACGCTTAAAACTCGGAATAAGCTTGCTGATCAACTTCGCCTGCAAAGTCAACAAACTGAGTCCTTGGCTTTACTGCAATCAGACTGGGATCGCCAGAAATCTGCACTTGGTCCAGACGATCCACGAACACTTGCAACCCGGAAAAAAATTGCTGAGCGACTTTGGTGGCAAGGTCAAGTAAATGAGTGCTTGAATGTGCTGCAATCAGACTGGGATCGGCAGAAATCTGCACTTGGTCCAGAGGACCAAAGAACATTAGAAACACGGAATGACCTTGCTATGTATACTACTGAACTTTCAATGTTCCTTGCACGTGAAGAGCTTTCCCGGAAACCCAAATAAAGTTCCAAACCTCCACTCCACCGCAGTTTATAGCATTCAATGAGCACGGAAAACTACAATGCTTTTCAAAAAAGTTGCATAAGAGCAGTTGCAACAAAAAGGAGGAAAGCAGAGAATATGTAATGTCAAATAAACAATTAGAGCTAATTTCACACTCCGTTACTTCCCCCAGCACTCATCACTCATGCCAGAACAACTTTCTCTTCATTGTCCAAATTCCAAATTTTTGTTTTCACGGAACTTACTCTATGGTCCTTCTAGTTTCTCTATGAACAGGGCAAAGCCGACCGCGCGAAGTATGAGTTGGGATTGGCCTTTTTGTGATCGTTCGGGATTAAAACTGTTGGAGTCAAATTAACATCGTATTGCGTATATATTCAAAGTTCATAATATATTAGTTGTAGTTTGATGGTGTTTGTAACAGCCAGTGTTGAGATTCTTGAATTTAAGAATAAGTTTTGAATCTGTTTTGACCGTTACACATATTCGCAGATAATGTCTACCCGATTGTAAGAAACATTTGAACGATTAACCATTGTAGATACTTGGTTCAAATAAATATATAATTGTTTTTAATGCATTGAATACATTGTATATGTGGCTCTAAACGAAACTGATTGTTGGGTATATTTCCAGGTACCCGTTATACCAAAAAGGAAATCCACAACTGAGGATATTTCTACCAAACTTCTTCATGAAAATGATCAAACCACTTGAGGGGCAACCACCTAACCGTTTGAAGTTTATCGTGTCTAAGGAAATGAGCAAGTATGATGTCAGCAATTATTTAACAAAAATCTATGGAGTGAACGTCGCTGAGGTCCAAACACATGTCGCACAAGGTCAGTAGGAGAATCAATGCTCAGGAGATGTTTTCATATCAGCAAGATGTAGATGGATGTATGAAATACGAATCGATACCGCGATACAGGGTTAACTGAATGTTTACATTCTGCAGGTCGTTTCAAGAAATCGGGAAGAGGGGTTGTGATCAAAGAGGATGATTTTAAAATAGCATATGTGACCTTAGTAAGTGGAGCTCATACTTGTCTGTTGTATTTTCATTTTAAACGGATATTTTGTAACGTAATTTTAAATTGGAGTCACACTTAATTGGCTCTCGTGTTTTTTCGTAGCCGATCGGAGAAACGTTTACCTTTCCTCAGCTCTATCCTGAAAAGAAGGAAGAGGAAGAACTGGAGGAAGCAAAGAAAACTCGGGAAAATATGACAGAAGTGCATAAAGAGATTCAAAAAGTTAACAAACGAAGGCCAGATGTACCAACATGGTTTAGCTTTTAGTTTCAGTTTAAAATATTCTTAGGCTAGACGTCATAGTGGAATTTGTAGGGCTGCATTGGCAGTTGAGTGTGTTCTTATATTTCTAGTTTTCGATTGGAAAAAGTAAAAAGCTTGTGATGATGCAGCGGAAAATGAGAAAGTGACTCTAATAGTTTAGTGTTTAAAGATCTTATTCTTCTTCGTTTTACTGGGTTTGAGTGGCTCTGCTACATTGAGATACCGAACTGACTTTTTTAAGGGAATCCTCTTACGCACAGACTTACCCTGTTGCTTAGATACTCTCTCGTTCCCCCTCGGTGTCTTGGAGGAGGTAGTGTAATGTTTATCCCAGCAATTAGTGAAAGAATCTTGACAGGAATTATGAACGCGGTAAATATATTTTATAGGTTCCTTAATTTCATCGTTTTTATGTCTAGTACGGGGATTTTTTTCCACAGTGTTTTGTCTCTCGCTTGCACAATACGATACGAAATGGTCTGATTGATCCGAAATGAGGTCCGCAGTTGAGGGGTTGTTGTTTATAATGTTCTGATCTCTTAAGTTTTTTACTTCGGGGTACATTTTCTCGAGGAGTTTGTGACTATCCATGCTTGGATCTTGATATGCCTGAATATTTTTCTGTAGGTTTTTAATGTGTTCTTGCATCCCAATAGTGTCAGGGTACCTTGGTTCAGAAGCTCCTTTGCGCTCTGATGTCTTCTTTTTTAGAGCCCGTGCCGTCTTCCGAATCAATTCGTCATCCAATTCGACTTTGTAAACATGAGGATTGTGGGTGCCGTAATGGTTTACATGAGAATATGGTTGTCTGTAACCGTTTTGTTTTGGAATTTCAAAGGGATGAGTTACCGTTTGGATTTGGATCGGACTGGAATACACTTGCGGATGATGCGGTATAGGCATATGATGTTGCATGTGCTTCATCATGTAATCCTGCATGTGGGCAGTCAGACCAGAGTTTTCCATTTGACCCGGTGCATGATTTTTCATTTGAACTGGTACGTGATTCTGCGTTAGAACTGGCATTTGAACAGGTACTTGAATCGGTATGTGACCTGGCATTTGACTTGGTACAAAGTAGGAAGCAGGCATTGTATTAATTATTTGTGGGTAGGCAGGCAGTTGCTGATGATGGTTCTGAGAATAATTGGAGCTGTTGTAGTGTTGGTATTGAGTGGATAGAGGACTAGGAATAGTATCATGCTTGTATCCCGGTTCTTGAAAATGTGCCTTAGGTCGATGGGTAGGTTTCGGCGGTAAACTATTTCGAGGGGAAGGCTTGTGACTGCTGGAACCGTGGGCTTTGGAAGATCGGTGGGACTTGATCTCTTCATGACGCGGATTGTTCAAGTAACGATTACTACTGAAGGGTATTTGAATGTGTCTCTTGCGTTCCTGTTCTGCTAATTCGGCCAGCTCGATTTGTTTTTCGTAATCTGATAAATACATATACCGCTTATAACCCACGTTCTCATAATCATCCGAATCACTCTCCCGATTATGTTTCGATTTCCTCGTGTTGTCATGCTTCGACGAGTAACTGTTTCGGGGTTGGGTGGGAGCCTGTGGACGCCATCGGGGGTCATGGGAGGCCCGTTGCAAAAGAGCTGAGTTGACATCGTTAGAAAGATTAGGATTTTGAAAGTATTCGTTCACATAACGGCTACTTCGACGCAGGGGATAACTCCTGTTAGTTGCGATTTGCTCGTATTTCGGGGCAGCCGCTCTGTTTGGACCATTTTCTTGAGGTGGGCGCAGAATAGGCTTCTTGAATGTACGGCTGTTATGGATTCTGCTTTGCATGTATCTTTTGCGTTTTAGTAGACATTACAGAGCTAGGGCTGATAGTGGCCCTTGTAATGATGTTCCAAAATTATCTAAAGTAGAGGACCCGTGACACATTAAACGTTTGCCTGGAATCATGATGGATTCATGACAATCCTAACTGCGTCTCTTAATACCTTTATGAAAAGAACGACACACGAAGTTTAACGTAGATCTTGTCGGACGAAAGAGAAAGTCACTAGAAAATTTAAAAGTCGCACTTCCAAATACGTGAGACAGAAATTTTGTTGAAATCCTTGACGCTACCTGTTTATTGGCATCAAAACAATCTTGCTTTTCGCACACCTAAAGATTTTTTCAGCGCTCAAAGCGCCGACTGCACAAAACAAAAATTCATGTTGCTGAGCACCTAAAAAGTTGCGCCATTAAAAATTTAAACAAAGAGTATCCATGGCATCACTATATACTGTGGGACTAGAGGATAGAATTATAAGGCGAATGCTGAAATCTGAATCACAGTTGGCAATCTTCCTGAGCTTACAGGTTAAAGTAATCACTTATCATCGTCGTCAGCGTCTTTTATACCTAATTCTGTTATCAAAGGAATCACTGTAGCTGGGCCTTGACTGCAGTCAAAATCACGCTTCTCCTGATCAACATCACATTCAGTAGATTCGCTACTGTCTGGCAACACCATTGGAAAGTAGTCATCAACGATATTCTGCTGATTTGTGACAGGGACAGGGACAGGAAGTCTTGGTTGCGGGTGAATTGGTTGCTGCTTTTTAGGTGGCATGAATTCCACGAATTGTGGTATCTTTGCTGGGTTGGGAACTACATCTTTGTCTGCACAGGGTATGTTCATATGTTGCACGTTGCTTTGCTGGTTGTTATCACTTAAAGTAACTGGATTCGTCTGGAATTGAGGAGATGGTGAGGGAATGTAAGATGGACTCCGACGAGGAGAAGATCCTAATGAATCAGTGTTTGGGGGCTGCTTGGATGCGATGGATAGCTGATGAAAATTTTGAAGGAATGGAGATTGATTCGTATGGGGTTGTAGTCCTTGCTGTAACTGTAATGATGGAGTCCAAGGACTCCCTGCTCTCATATCGGAAGCTATGCGAATTTCTGGACTCTGAAACAGACAAAATTGGAAATATATTTCAATTACATGTTTTAAATATCAGACTTCAGTTATCACAATTCCCATTACGCTTTATATGCATCAAACAGCTTACCAATCGTTGAATCGACGAAGAAGTAGGAGCAAGTGAAGCTACTCTTGAAGGTGTTTCAAACAATAGCGGAATCCCCGTAACATGGGAACTCACTGTTGAACGTACTGCAAACATATAAATTACAATACGTTAATAAAGATTGCAGAACAGAATTGAACATTAAAGTACACATATACAGTTGTTGATAAACTTACTAATACTTATCGGCTGAGAGAAAAACGCATCCAAGGATTTTAATACTTGAACCATTGTAGGGCGTTCCTTAGCTAACCGTTTCGTGCAGCTTCGACCTAATGCTACCAACTTATTAAATATGTCTGCACCGTCATGCCCGCCTCTGGGATCACGTAAAGTATCAATCACCTCAGTGTCTTCGAACATATCTCGCTGCGAGTCAAGAAACAATGCCAGTTATCACTTTGTATGTTAGCGTCACGAACCAGTGATTAACATTATTAGAACGTACCAGAAATTTCTTTGGTCGCGTATCTTCATAAGCTCGTTGACCTGTTGCTATCTCGAAAAGCATGATCCCAAAACTGTAAGTATCAACCTTCGGAGAAAGTTTCTTTGACCTCAGGTATTCGTCAGGAAGATATGGTCTTGTACCGTGAACCCGGGATACTTTCACGTACGAAGCGCCAGCAGGAGATTGCATTTCTCTAGCAAGGCCGAAATCTCCGACTTTAGCTTCAAAATTTTTGTCTAGTAGAATGTTGGCACTATAAATCAGAACAGAAAAATGTACTGAATTCAGCTATAACAATCATCATCTCTAAGTCAAGTTCCTGGCTAACAAAATCTTACCTTTTAATATCGCCATGAATCAAAGGTTTATCCGTTATAGAGTGAAGAAACTGAATCCCACAAGCTACTCCACGTGTTATTCGGTACCTCAAAATCCAATCTAGTGGTGGAGTCTTTTGCTAAAAAGCAAAGAATAATGAACATGAGGTTTACATTAAGCACGATTCATCACATGTAGTTCATGGTAATGCAGTACTAACACGACATAGCAGTCGGTCCTCCAATGATCCGTTTGGCATATACTGATAAACAAGACAAGGATGATCTCCTTCCAAACTATATCCATACAATGGAAGTATGTTGTCATGACGATATGCATTAAGAAATCGAAGTTCTCCTAGGGATTGTTTCATTTGGCTTTCGATGTTATCGTGATTCGGTCTCTGTAAAAACGGTAATCAAAATCATTATGTAACAATGCCGCTATCCAACAATCTTACAACTTTAAATCTCTAAAGTTTAGGTCCTAACCTGCTCCATCCGTTTAATAGCAACATCGGTAGACTTCCATTGACCTCGAAACACAATTCCGAACCCTCCTTTGCCCAAAATGAATCTTCTGTCCCAGTTGTTCGTAGCTGCTACTAACTGCTCATAAGGTATTTGAGGGAGCATTCCATAAGATTGAGCCATAGAGGTAAATTTAGCTTTTGTGTCTATGAATAAAGCAAATGGTTAGCAGGGGAACTAAACTGAATGAATCACAATTAAGCAACATATTCTAGTCTTTGCTGTGTGTACCTGCATTATCAGCTTTTTTCTTGTCAGTTTCACCTTTCTTAACATCGGGTGCATTGGGTGCTTTCGTATCACTTGGCCTTGCTTCAGGCTGATTCTGTAGCTGTATTAACTCCTGAGTCGCATTCTCATCAGGATCCCGAATGTAAACGTGATATTTTGGATCAACTACATCACAATATAAGCATTCGTCAACATCAACCCATCCTAAATAGACCTTTGAAGTTAATATTTGATTAAATTACCGTAACTCGCAAGCAGTCTCATCCCTCTAAAATGATTAAGTTTTCCTAATAATATAAACAATTCTAAAATCGAATGGTTCTGGCTCCCCCAAGCAGTTAATAAGGTATCTGTCGGCGATGCTCCTCGATATAAAGCTCGTCCAAATTCATGCAATTCGCTAGAATTATATCCCATCATGCCTCCACCTGTGGAATCAATTAAACAATACATGAATAAATGTACCAGCGTCAATAACCACATTTAAGTTCTGTGGCCGATACAACAGCAATAAACCTGTTTACATGTATTAATTTCTTTAATTTTTTCAACTCACCTAAAGCTTCCCATGCGTTATTTTCATCCAAAATTCTGCACAACTCCTTTCGATCAAAATAGGGTAGGTCGTACACATACTTTAGCTTTCTGGCCGAAGTGCTACCAGAATTGACGTTACTTCCAACAAAACTCATTTTTCCCTATCACAACAATCATATAGAACCTTAAAACTAAAATTAGACTGTGAATCACTTAAATACTTGAGTAAACACTGAAAACTAAAAATATTACACACACATAGTCCAGAAATCAACCTAACCCACAAACAATCCTAAAGTTTACTATTGTCTAGTAAATATCAGTATTAATCAGAAGAACCTGATATAAGTGACAACATTGTTTCAATGTTTACGTTTTGCATTTAAAGAAACCGCTTTACAGTAGTGATATACGCTAATCTTCTTAGCAATTTAACATAGTTCACAGACTTGTACGCATGTACGCGGAAGACTAAACAATGCAGTAAAAGTTAATTCCAAGAAAAACTTTAGTATAGTATGAGTAACGTGCGTCTCTTAACGTGACGCACACACAGGTAGTGTAACAAGAACTAACTTTACTTGATACTCGCTCCACTTTCATTATTGAATGGCCTTGCCAAAGGCAATTTTGGGGTAATGTGCAATTCAGGTCTTCAAGGAGATTTTTTACAAGGGCATTTTAAAACTGCAATACAATGCGTTGCAACGATGTGCAGTCTAGCAAAAAACCTGACATAACAACAGACATTTGTGAGAAGGCAAAGAAGATATTTCTAATAATCTTAATTCTTAAAGATTAATTTAAGGATTTTGAAGATAGCGTTGCGTTGCTGAATATCCTTGAAAGGAGCTATTACGAACGTTTGTGAAAGGGAAAAATGAATTATAACCCGACGGTGCACCGGCGCAGTTGCCAGCTAGCAGAGACCCTATAGAATCTTTCCACGTCTTGTATTCAGCTGATGCCCTGAGCGAGTGACCACAGTACCCGAGATTTACTTCCCTATTTTAACCCAGGGACATCAAGTGGACCGACGGTACTAAAGTACTTAACTTGGTATATATGTAAATTTGCAAGTCCAGTCTCATCCCGTGCTCTTCTCATCTTTTCCTCTTCTTGTGTACATTCTCTAGTTAGCAAATTGCAATAAGAAAGTGCTTTGAATAGTTGTGTTACTGTTTTAGTAAATAGGGTAGTGTGCCATGTGCATAATGTTGTAGTTTAGTTGAGAAAAAGAGCCTTGAACTGGATGGTTGTAAGCCTTTTGATAGGGTAATAATTGCTTGGTTAGCAAAAAAAAGATCTCCACGTCTGACTGGCTGCCATTATCTTCTACTTGCCATTAACGAGATTTTAAAGCAGGAACAAAGAGAATTAAATGCTGTACATTTGTTTTTGTAGAAAATTGAATTGTAATTCATATTTTTCATAAGCTAAATATACTCACTGGTTCATGTAACCACGGTTAGGATTAACGTAATAATCACTCTAACAGTCAACTAGGTCAGTACGTAAAAAATAAATTTATAATTGTGGCATTGATATCGTAGTTGAATTAAGATTATGGTTAGTAATGATTAATTGAATGCTGTTATTAATTTTTCAGATTTTGGACTCGTATATTATTTGCGCTGGAAATAATCGCTGACTTTGCTCTTGTGTTTAACTTGCAATAGTCAATGGATAGTGAAGTGTGAAGTGACTTTGTGTAGGTAACTATTAGTTGAATGGTTTTCTTTCGTTAAATATCAATGTCTTATATTTGTATTGTATGCTATTGTATGCTATGCATGAAAAATGTATATTTGTGCTCACCTTTAATTCAATGCAATTGTTTAAGCTTGAGCAAGTAATCGGCATTAATTGCAAATCTATCGGCATGCGAAACAAGTAGGTAAACTTATTCGAAATACGCTGCTATTAACGTAACTAACAATTATTATTGCATTCATTTCTTGCCTGTAACCGAATAAGCAAGCATTTATTTGTTGCAGTAGTTAGAGTTTTGTTCCTCCTGAGTCTGACTGGAGAGAAGACGATGGATCTGGTAATTGATTCGTTAGTACTGTTTCATGTAAGCATCTCTCAGCCGTAAAATATATTGATGGAAATTCTGTCATGTAAGTAACTGCATCATTGTTGCTTATCTATCTTAGTTAAGATAGAATGTGCTGCGTAAGCTAAATGGAACAGAAGAGAGAAAAGTCGTGTACACAACACAATTTTAGGTATAAAATTGGCATTTTGTTGACATTTCAGGAGCTGGAACCAGTACAATCCTCCTCCAGGAAATTTCTGGGACGACAGTTGGAATAGAGTAACAATTCCACATTATGTGAATAGAGGTGGGGGTCGTGGTAATCGTGGTAATAACTGTTATCGACCCACCAATGATAATAATTATCCAACCCAGCAAATTGAGAACTGGTTCTATGAGGATAATTTCGAATGCAACCCGTTCGATCAAAACGTACCAATGTCTCCGCCAACCGCTCGGCAGAATTCTTATGATAGGAATCGCAATTACAACGTTCCGAGAGATTCACAAGCGGATCGGCCTTATCGAGGGGGCTATAATCCAAGAGGAAACCATAATTCAAACTCTAGAGGAATTGTGAATCGAAGTCTGTCAAGGAGAGCACCACCTAATAACGGGAACTCTACGCGGGATCGAAATTTTCATTCGCCTGCTGTCTCCGTCTCTGGTCCACATCACGTAAGCAGGATCGATTCCAATGTAAGGATTGCTGCAATACGGAGTTTTGATTAAACCGGTTGGTTAAGAATGCATTTTACCGATATTGTGTTACGTAGGATCGTGAGACTAGTAAATGGAATCCTCCGAATCCATCAACTGCCAGTCGCGACAGAGATTCTCCACCACCAAAGAGAAGGTATGATATTGTTTCAAGTTTGAAAATGGGAGTGATTGGACCTATTCAGAAATATTAAAGTGATGATACTTGATGGCATTTTTAGACGTGGATCTGATAGTGGAAGTAATAGCAGTAGTGGGTTGCAAAGAAGTAATTCCAAGGATCATGCTAGTCCACGGAGGGATAATAACGTTTCCCCCCGAAAGGCTCCGCCTACTTTAACCACCCCGTCCACTTCGCCAAAGATCATACCTTTGGATAGACGCGTGGACACCGCCTCATCGGCAGGAAAAGCACATGGGAAGGACACAGCAGTCCCGTCGTCGTCACGCCCGGTTTCTAGCGGTCATACAGGGAACAACTCGCGTTCTTCGCCTTCCGATGACCTTAATGATTCACAAAGATCGCCTCAAAAAGTCAGAAGCAGTGGCGAATCTAGTGACAGTCAGAGGAGCAAGGAAACTAATCCTGGCCCGTCTCCAAATTCTTCCAAGAAAAATTCTGATGTCAATAAAGAGTAGGTTTTTTCAAAATAGGCTAATGCACACTTTATAAATTTGATTTTCACAAGCGTGGTTTTTTAGGACTAACGATGAACTTGGAGACTTACCGGATTTCGCATCAACCAGCAAGAGAATTCGCAGAGATTCAGGAGATAGTGATAAGACTGAAGTAATTACACGTGGAAAAAAGTGTAAGCTTCCCGAAAAGGAACTAGAAGCACTTAAAGGCTACGATCAGGCAATAAAGGAGGACTGGTTAATTAACTTGCAAAAAAGGATTGCTTTGACGTAAGTACTTGAAATTAACTTTATTGTTGCGTACACTAATTTATTGTTGTTGCAAGGCGAGGAAAAATGACAAGTCGATTGGCTGGGCCTCATTAGGAAAAATGTAGACTTGGCTAGGTAACCACGAGTTTAAATCTGCAGAATAGAACTGTGGCAAGAACTGTGAGAATAGAACTGTTTATCCTAAAGATCGAGTTGATATGCAGACACTACTTGTTAGATTTTGCTCTATTACTTTGTGTAATGCTCGCTTAGATCAAACTAAAATTATGCTTTGAAACTCGTAGGATCCCAATAAAGAAGCCTGTGACCATCAAGCAGGAAGCTGTAGCTGCTCCAGAGCTGGATAGTAGCTCATCTGCTGCCACAACGAGTAGCTCTAATAGAGTTCAAGGCGCAGTCACTCCGCAAATTACTTGCCATGAAGCTGCTATAAACCCACATCAATCGGCTGCTGAAACACGAAAATCAGAAAAATCGTCGAAGAAGGAAAACTCTTCTCGGACTTTACAAGATGCCAATAAAGCTGCTCTTATAAGTGAAAGACGCCGCTCGAGTCACGACAGTAGCGCAAGCAGCTCTGCAAGTGGACGGGGGTCTTCAAAGAATTCAGACAAATCCAAGCATAACAGCAATGACAAACGTGTCGCCAAAGCGCCAGATAAGTCTGAAACTGCCACGAAAGACGCCACATCGAAAAATGCAGTGTGTCCAGTACGGAATGATCATACTGTATCTCTTGTGAAAGAATTTTCTGCTAAGGTTACCTCCATCGGTGTTGACCAGAATCGTGGAAGTTATTTAAGTGGCGTAAGTAGTACTGCATGCAGTCAGAAATCATATTCTAAGAATCCTGAAGTTGCCAAGGATGGTTCGGATAGTACTCAACGATTCAACGCAACATCAAAGGGTGGTTCATCTTCTTCTGCAGATAAAGTGGTACAGCTTCCTGACAAACAAAAAGAAATAAGTGAGAGAAAACGCGCTGAAGAAAAGGCGGGTGAGAAGTCAGTTTCTTTATCGAGAAATTCAGCCTCAACCTCAAGCTTCGACGTAACAAAAGGAGAAAGTCACACACTTAAGTCATCTTCGCTGGATCTGACGAAACAGTTAGCCAAGAAGAATAGCAACGAAAGGATTGAAACGAATAAATATCTGATGAAAGCTCCCAGCGTCCCTTCATCATCCCCTACTACAAGAGGATTGCCAGGCCAAGACAATTCAAAAGATACGCACCTTTTATCATCCTCAGCAGCTTCTACTTCTGCATCCAAAGAAAAATCTTCTGATTCATCAGCAATCGATACTAGATCTCAGAATCCTTCGGCTGCAGTGCAACTCTCCAAGAATGTACCAGCTGTCCAAAGAGATTTACTGAATGTAGGAGGAATTGAGAGAACCAAAGAAGCAAGCACCAATCCCTCTACACCAACTGAGGAACGAAACATTGCTCCAGTCTCCATGAACTCATCTACTGCGACCGTGAATGTTCAAGAAAACCTACATCAAGTGAAAAAACGTGTGGAAGGGTTGCATGCGCAGAAATCATCAATTAATCCAGGTGCTAGCAAACTAAACGATTGTACCGCTCAAGTTGCACCCCTTGAAACTATTTCGACGAATGCAATGCCGAATATGGAAAAGGGCAGAAACTCAAATCAACCCGTAGTGCCGTTGAATAGTAATGCGATTTCGGTTACCTCCATAAGTTTGCTTGGAAATGTTCAGCCTGGGTCACAGAATGTCTCACAGAACGCAGCCAATTCTCCTCTTACGAATAAGACCAGGGAATGTGTTTCAGTGCTTACGAGCAGTGCAGCTGTAGTGCTTGCTCTACAAAGTCTTCGAAAAACTATGGATACGAATGGCATAGAAACTGCCCTTGGCGGAACAGTGGTGGATAAGATTATTAAGGAATCGCAGAAGCCCACACAACCTGCAGCTTCGTCAATGCCGATGTCAGCGTCGCTTCAAAAGGAACCTTTGAATCAAGCAGTTGATTTAGGGCAGCAAGTTAATGCAACACGCGACGCCCTAGCTAGTACACCTAGTGTTTCACAAGGTCAGTCAAGTAAACCATCAAAAGCAATTTCCGATTCATCCCCTCAACATCTTACACCTATTTCTGCTGTCAAGAGTGGGAATGTAATTTCGAGTGCCACTGTAAACCGGATAAGATTGGAACACAAAATTTCACCCTCAGCCAAGGAGGTTGTTTCATTAGAACCTGAAAAATCTTTGAGAAGCTTGCTAACTACGGGTACGTCCACCCTGGAACTCTCTCCAGTCGTGTCTGGAAATACGGAGAGTGTACAATCTCCTCGGAAAATTAACAAGTTCAAGGAATCTGCTCAGAAACTCCAGCAGCTTGTGCGCAGTGAAAGGTTATCGAAAGAGTCAGTAGGAAGTCTGGATCAAAATGATAATAAATCATCAAATGGAGAGGAAATCGTAATTTTACCCAATGCAATGGCGGCCTTATTGGGAGCTGGAAAGAAAGTCAGTGAAGCAACACTGGTAGAGAATGAAGTAAGCGCTAAATTGACGGAAGCTTCAGGTCCTAAGTCTATTGAAAAAGGAGCAATGCCTCAGAAAACGCGTCGACAATCCATTGAATTGATAACTGATGATGTGGTAGTGGTTTGTCTTGACAATGAGCCTGGAGATCACTCAACATCAAGCAAAGATGATCATTCGAAAAATCTGGCTTCTAGTAAAGCCAGCGAGGAGAAGGAGGATGCCCAGGAATTGATTTCCAAACCCCAGAATGTTGTGTTTCCGAGTCATCTAATAACTGAGAAACTGCCCATAGTAGAGTCAACACCATCAAGCAAAGATGTTCCGAACTCAAGCACGGATACACCAGTTACGCAAAAACTTTCTGCAAGCAGTTCAATCGCGGGAATAGGTTCGAGTGTTCAAGAAAAAACAAATGAACTAGAAGCACCGTTAGTTGAGAGATTCTATTTTGGCGAACCTGGCCGGGAGTAACACTACACCGACTGACGTCCCTCTACCAAACGGGAATATTCTAGAAAATGATAGTCACAAAGATACTACCACATCAGCAACCAGGACCCAAGCTTCAGTACCATTGTCTGAGAGCAGTATTGTAAGTGCTGCGCCTGGCGATATCACGAGTGACCCACACAACATTTCAGCAGGGGTTAGGAAAGAGATCTCTGATGTTGTACCAGAATTTGCTCAATTTGTAGAGGATGATGAGGATGATGATGAAATACAAGTAATTGAAGTATTTGACAAGAGGAATTCATTTCCTAGAAGACGGAGTCAAGATAGAATCAACGAACTGAGAGAAAAACTTGCACAGAGAGATAAGGACACTGTCCCTCATGCAACAGATATGGTGCTTCCGAAACAGTCTACCACACCCCCACCGAATACTGCCATGTCCGATAACTTTCCAATTCCAGAAACGAACGCGCCTATCACCGTGGCCCAAAAAAGTCCTTCAAAGATATACAAGAGTATGCCAGAGCTTGTGGAAGACATTATAGTGTCAGCCTTGGAAGCGTCTGGTACTTCCCTTGAAGAAGAAATGGAAACTGGAGAATCACATCCTACAACAACTTCTTCTGACCCCGCTGCTCCATCAATGGCTTCCCTCAATAGCAACGAATACTCGCTGAATGACCTGCGAATAAGCTTGACACCTCCCTCAACTTTGAATCAGTCTGCTCTCAGCGCCCCGGTATCTGCTGCAAGTGTAATATCTCCCCTGGTATCAGCTCCGGTAGCCAGTACAAGCGAAGACAATTTCAGCATCGTCATTAGTAGTACTGTTTCCTTGGCGGAGTCTGCTACCGAAATGAATGAGGGACTGCATCTTAATGAAGTAAGCAATTTTACTGGATCAAGCTCACAAAAATCTGCAGAAGACCAATCTCAACCAGAGTTTTACCCTGTGATGAGCATATTAGATGCGCCCAAAGCGGATACTGGGATTCAGTGCGAAATATGGAAAGAAGATAAAGTTTGCAGTGGCTGCCAAAGCGTTAAGTGTATGGCTGAGAAAAACTGTAGCGAAGACACAAAGTGTTCGTCAGATGAATTATGCTTTCCTCCCAAACCGCAACATTACAAGAAGAGCGTTGCCGGGCACGTTGAATCAATGAGAAGATGTGTGGAAGAGTGTAATTCACATCTTGCGGACTGGAAAGAAGACGGAAGTCCCGAAGTAATCTACGGGAAACTGAAGAAAATGAACGACATACTGCGTGTTCGAAGTCATGCAATTGAATGCAGAATGGCAAGTATGGAGGCCGCCAAAATAGTACCGAAAGAACTATACAGAGCTCAACCAGTAGATCACACCAAGCTTTTGTCGGTTGATGACATGAGTGAGTATTTCAGAATGCTTCTACAAATTGAAGAGCTCCCACAAATACCGGAAACACAGTCGAGTTCCAATAACGCGTTCATCCTACAAGTCTTACGCTTTCGAATTCTACGGGTTCTGAATTACTACTGCCGTCAGACTCCTGGAGCTCAAGATCCCAGTATTCTCAATTTGTTGAGCTGTATTCTATCAAATCCTGAGTATAAGCGGAAAATTGGTGCTTGGAGTGTGGAAAAAATAGTTGCTGCTTGGGATGCTGTGAAAAAATATGAAGGGGAGTTTGATAAAGCTGCAATCGAAAAGGAGTACGTAATAGGAACTAAAAGCCTTCAAAAGCTCGTGATTATGTTAACCAACTGTGTTCTAAAGCAGCAGGGAATGGCACAACGAGTAGCTAATGCAAACGCCACAGTATCTAATGCCCAAGCGTCGACCGCAAATTCAGCAGCTGCAACAACTAGTGGGCAATATTTGCAGCGGTTGGTAGTAAGTCCTGTGACACCATCACCACCACCAAATCCGGCTGGTACAAATAATGCTGGGCTACAGCATGGTAATATATTTCATGGATACCTTATTATCATGTAATATATCACGTTGATAACATATTATTTCTTTCTTTCAGTGTTGACATCGCGGAATAATGTCCAACGTGGTAGTCATTTCGCTATGAATGGAATTCCTCAACAGGTTTCTGAAAATCCCACTTCTAGTGCATTAAGAACTGTTATGACTCCTGTACCGCAAGAGGCCTCCTACGGCAATCAAATTAATCAAAATTCTATGGAACAGAACCCTACCGTTGGTCATAGAGTCCCGAATACTAGGATTTCCTCGCCAGTCCCATCAAGTGTATACGTTCAAGCGACCAGAACCGGCAATACTAACACCCAGCAACCTTCGGAAAGGGCGGGCTCGCCGGGGGGTTGGACACCGATAGGGAGGCATGGTGCTTTGTATCGGTTCGTTCCTGATCAGCCAACGCAGGATCCGGCAAATCTAGCAACGGCCACTGGTGTTTCGCAAATGTTCACTGCGAGCGCACCGACGAGTACATCCCAGTTCCAATCCCAAACCTTTACTAATGTTCGCCAAACCACAGAAAGTGTATCGATACAGACGCCACCACTAGCTAGTCCATCTTATGTCACAGCGCAACTAACCGCAAACTTCCAAGGTCCCGTGCCTAATGCTTCAGTTCAACGAGTTTCCGTTCCGCAAGGCAGTTCTGGTCAGCGGAGCTACAAGACACCACAACAGCACCAACTACAACAAACTCTGCCGTCTGCACCTTATCCTGATCTACCACAAGGTACGCAATTAATCCGTGTTCCTCGAACAACTACCCCACAGCCGGGCGTCACGGGAGTACATCAGGTCAATAATACGCAAGGACATGGAGGGGTCCTGTACTCTCAGTTGTCGCTGCAGCAACAGCAACTGCTCCTACGTTACCAACAGCAACAGGCTTCAAATCAACAAAGGGAGCAGTATCATCAAAGAAACCAACAAGCGGTGCAGCAACAGCAGCTGTTTAATCAACAAGCAGAACAACAACAGCTGTTTAATCAACAAGCAGGGCAACAGCAGCAGCCGTTAAATCAACAAACGGTGCAGTATCCTCCTTCAAATCAACAGACCGTGCAGTATCCTCCTTCAAATCAACAGACCGTGCAGCAGCAGCAACGACAAAGTAACCAGAGAGCCCCGCAGTTTCACGGCCAGCAATACCAGCAAGAACAGTCTATGAATCAGAAGCAGGCGGAAACCCATCATGATGTTAGTATCATTCACCATTATCCGGCCAACCAGGCAGCAAACAATATTGTAGGAAATTTTATTGCTACTCCAAGTTCTGCTTCAAATGCAGCTAATCAATCGAATCAAAGGAATAACTGTCCCCAAGTCTCTCAGCCAAGCTTTGGGGACGTGTATTTGCCGTAGGACATTAAGGTTTATGTCTGTACTTTTCCCGTTAATTTTACATTAGTATGATGAATTATGCTAGCAAAGGCTGACAGAATATTATGAGCATTTTTTAAATGGACTTATATACACCGTATGAATCTCCATACAGACAGACATTTTTTAGAGAACGATGCGTAACGAAACCGAAAATCGTTGACCACTCGTGTTTGATTCAGAAAAAATAGCAATACAGCAGATTACCACTATGTAAATGCGGGTTGACAAATAGCAAGTTATATTATTACTAGCAGCTTATAGCTCGGTAGTTCACAAGTTTATAAGATGATTCTATTTATACAAACTAAAACTATGCCAATATGTTGTTAACTTTGTAATTTTAATGTAGTGGCTCCTCGAATAACTATGCCTTCTATTGTAATTACAAACGGGCTCGATTAACTTAAATGCTCAAGGTCAAGTACTTCTTGTTGCACAAAGGAGGGATTTAGGTTGTACATGATGAGGAACTAAATGAATATACACAAACAAGCAGGGCCTTGTTGGTGAGGAACAGCAACTGAACGTTGTTGGCTGGCAGGCGCAGAAGCTATTCAAAGGAAGAAATATTTTGTGTGGCTAATGTATCTTAATCTTAAATAGCAATATAACGCTGCCACTGTGGTGTAGAAAGAGTAGATATACCATTGATGAAGTTACGAAATCTATGTGACATATCCTAAGAAGTAGATTCTGGAACTCCTCATAATCAGGAGATTCTATGTTAATTTTCCAACTAATGCATTTATGATGTTAGAGATTGAGGTTGAACCTGCCATTAGAATTTGAGTCTTTCATTACTTTTCTACTAGCGTTTCTCGGCTACACTAACATGTGTAAATGTTGTAAATTCTAATGGTGTGAAAAAGTTTGTATAATTGGCATCTTCGCTGGAAACAATCTTAAGCTATAGAGTAGACGAGATAGGAAATAATCCATGACTTTTGTAAGGACATATGTGTATATTTTTATACAAGGGCAAAACCCGAACCACTGCTTGCGCATTTGCGAAATGTAGACGCTGCAGGTATAGTTAAGACATTTGGTTGCGCTGAAATTCAATGCAAGAGGAAAAAAAGTTAAATCCGGTGGTCTTGATAACACGTCTTCGATAAGTATATATCAAGTTTAATATTTGATATTTGAATTGTTTATTACACATATTTATATTATTGTTGTTGTGGTACATTTATTGTACTTATTATATTCAGATTATCTCAATATATATGTCGTTTCTAGCAATATGTTTTGACCTGTTGAATAAAGTCCACGGGCGCTATTAAAAGCGGTTAACGAAAATTATTTGATGAAACCAGACGTTAATTTCGAACTTATTTTTCTAGAACTATTTATTTATGAATATCGTTCTTTTATATCTCTTTTTTTTCTTTTATATTTATGAATATCGTTTCGGATTTACCAAGCTAATTATTTATATATTATGTATACGTTGTAAATGCAAGCGTTTTGAAACGTTTGCGTTTTTCATGAACGCAAAGATAAAAGACCAAAATCGCTACCAATTCTTACTCATTGGTAGACCGTCGGTCAGGAAATCATGCAAAGTTGTAGCCTTCGCTCCTCCACTCGAAAATGCCTGGGGCCCGTACGTATTACGTATGTAACTTCCTTCAGCAGCCTATTGCTAAAATTGTAAACAGAGTGTAGTTGAGGAGGTTTAATGTGTTCTAAAAGTTGAATTAATTAGAGCAGCTGTAAAGTTTACGACTTTTTAGTTACGAAACTCCCATTTTTGTGAGACTTTGATTTTTTTTTGTTGATCGAAAAAATTTGTGTACACTGAAATAATATCTTATTTAAATCTCGGGAAATTAATTAATTTGAGAACCTACTAATGGCGTGTATTTTATTAATTGCAGTTATTTAGGAGTGAGGAAGACTGAAGAGCATCTTTAACGATGGCGGAAAGCGAAGAAGATCTTACTATTCCGAGGGCGGCAATGAACAAGATGATCAAGGAAATTCTGCCGACGATACGAGTGGCAAATGATTCCAGGGAATTGATTTTAAATTGTTGCACAGAGTTTATCCATTTAATATCATCTGAGGCTAATGAAATTTGTAACCAGCAAACCAAGAAAACAATTTCTCCGGAACATGTTCTGCAGGGTAAGGACTGAGTTTCACTCACTTGACTCTACTCTTAATACTACAGGTTACAGTAATGATACCAGTAAAATTTAGATTTGGAAACAGATTGTAGAATAAAGGTCGGAAGCAATATTGGTTAGTTTTTTATGAGTTTTTAAATAATGATTATATTGGCTATTGGTTTTGAATGAATTTCAGCACTGGACAAATTAGGCTTTGGGGACTACCGGAAGCCTGCAGAAGAAGTTATGGAAGACTGTAAACAAGTTGCAGCAAAGAGACGACGCCAATCTACGCGTTTAGAACATCTAGGAATACCGGAAGAAGAACTGTTAAGGCAACAGCAGGAATTATTTGCTAAAGCCAGGGAAGAACAAGCTCAAGCAGAACAGCACGAATGGCAAATGATGCAATTTGCCGCACAAATGGCTGCCCATAATCCGGGTCAGAGTTCAGCGGCAGCGGAAGAGGATGAGTACTAAATTACAGTTTATTAGATGTCCAGTGTTATTGGAGAAACCGGTAGTAATCGATTATGTCCGCCGTAGAGGTACCCGTCCGTACTACATTAGCTTGAGAACGATATTTGTCCTTTGTATTGTGTACCAATTCAGTTGTGTTTCAGTGATGAAATATGAAATATTTCATATAATTCTCTGTTGCCTGTTAATTTAATGGAAAAGTATTAGGTGTGAAATTGTGGTGAGCGAATGTGACTGCCTTGTGGGGCACTAAACTTGATTATGAGTTCCATGTTTTGATATTTCGTAATTAAAACAGTTTCAGAATTAAGAAAGGTGCAACGTAACTACTTTAATTTGAATCTGTAACGCATATTTTGAAAAACAACAAACAAGTTTGAAGTTTGGTTTATTACTTAGAACACAAAGAAATCCATAATGAAAAGGGAAAATCGAAAAAGGGTCAAATACATCGTCTCATAAAAATCAAGCACATACAACAAATAAGACTGAAGCGATATAATTACACATTACGATATAATTACGATGAGCTTCAGCGATCACATGTGTCACCAGGTCTGACCATAATATTGTGGACGGCAACACGAGCTATCAAAGCTGGGCGCTTATCAGGACTAAGGCTAGTCCAGGATGAGTGCAGTATTTGTGAGGTCATCTCATCTATAGAATATTTTTCAGTTACCTCGTAGTCCGCTGGTAGTGGCAGCAGAAAGAAAAAAGTTGCCCGGGTATCCGGAGCTGCACTGTTGTCACAAAAAGCGTGAAACACCATCAAGTCTGACTCTTGGCTTATCTTGTGTACATCTTGGACAATCACAGTCTTTCCATTCTTCAAATACGTTAGAAGTCTCTCATGAATCGTGGTTATGGTGGTCCCATCGGTAAAATTCCTCGGGGTTATAGTCATTATGGTTCGGGCGAACTGCTTCTCACCGTCAATAGCTTCAAAGATGGAGTGAACTTCTTCTCCGATTTTATGGGCCAAGCAAGAGGCAAAAGTTGGACGTACATTCGCTGGGATCAAAAACACGACTGCAGAAGGTTGCTTTGGCGAATCCTCTGTCAACGTTGAAGATATAGCTGCGTATAAATGTATCCAAAAATCATCGCCCTGGTTCGGGTACTGACGAGAGAGGGCTTTTAGGCTGGATCGAGTCAAATTGTCCCCGTCTTTCCAAGAAGAGTTTTTTGATAAGGTTATTGGCTTCCAAATTTCAGGATACTGTCCCACTAATTCAAAAGCACATTCACGTTGCCAAATAATAGCTACAAGTGCTACTACTATAGCGATTCGAGTGAAGATAGTTTTACGTGACATCTTTTCAGGTATAGCAGGATTGGTACCCTCCATAGCGGAAGTGGCAATTTCAGATGGCACATTCTTACTCCCCTCAGGTGGTGTAGGACTTGTATCAGCTGCTGATGAAGTACGGTGCCAGTCATCTATGATTTTCTGGGCAGCAGCATCAGCTGGTTCTTCGACAAATTCCTTCGACTTGCTTCTTCCTCTTCGAGGACTATCATCGGTCAAGTTAGAATTTTCAATCTTCACTGACCTGCCTCGGATATCTCTAGGATCATGAACGTGACTACTTAGGGGTGTCCTTGGCGCTTTAAACTGCTCTGACGATGAGTCCGACATGACGAGTTTTCTGTGCGAGCTTTCTCAAGCCTCACTCTGTAAGAGATCACAAATTTTTAATTATTGTCCCTAAAAATTAATCCTTTCTGATATCCGACAAGGGATACATTTTATACGATTGCTTGCTACGATAATTTAACGATTAATTTATAACCAGTTTATTAACTTACCTGTATCTGTTTACTCAAGCTTTAATAAAAAATCAATGGTTATATATTTCAAGTCAGTACTTGATGCATTGTTTCGTGCCCCAGAACTTGATAAACATCTGTCAGTCTGCCATCCAATGCAAAATCCAATGTTCAAAAACCTTAGGCGAAATGATATACGAATAGCCTGGAAACAACATGGCAAAGTTATGTTAATTAGATTCAACACATAAATTACTGTGACATGTATTCTTGAATAGTAGTTCTCGACGTCGTAGACGTTAGCATCTACGTTAAAAAAGCTTTCG
Source organism: Sminthurides aquaticus (assembly GCA_906901655.1). Taxonomy (NCBI): domain Eukaryota; kingdom Metazoa; phylum Arthropoda; class Collembola; order Symphypleona; family Sminthurididae; genus Sminthurides; species Sminthurides aquaticus. Next base: position 4,047,602 of record CAJQTT010000005.1, on the reverse strand, counting down.
GTTTGAAAAAAGTTAATTGCAATAAGAAGTATGCAATCGTAATTCAAAGCTTTGGTATGCAATAAGTGACACAATCTTACCTTAGATTGCGAATGTTTTAGGGAAAAACTCAGAGACCAATAAAAATTATTTGTAAATTCTTAAACGCTGTCCGTGGGTCTTCTTGACGCGATGGTAGTTTTAGCTGAATGGATTGCTAACCTTTACATTTCTTGTATATATACAAAAATTAATCACTAGAAAAAGCACTCCGTCCTTATTCAAAAAGCTCTAGAATCTAAAAAAAGGAGAGCTTGAACACTTATAAACCTCGATCGACATCGATCCAATAAAAATCGGCTGAAATTTGAATCAAGCGCTAGCTTTAGCTATCCAATCCTAGTCTCAGAGCGGAATAATTGGCTGAAATCTAAGCTATTAACCAATGAAAAGAGAGATAATACAAAGCCCCAAAATTTAAACAGTCCATGTGATTTTGCGGAAACCCATAGCGTATATTATTACAATAGGTTTATGAAACGACATTTTATCAATCAGTTGTCGTCAGTGGTTTAACAGTGCAAATGTAAATTATCCTCAGAACGTGTGCTAATTATTTTCGAGCATGGGCACTCTGTTGGATGATATGATTTTTGAACGCACACAACTGATTTTTTGAGTAGGGCATTATGTAAAGGAAGCACCAGAGGATTGCCGGCATACCAACGCGGTAATGTAACATTTAGCATATTAAATCTTTTGAATTTTTGTAATATTTAAGTGTGATAAAATATTAATGCAATGAACGGAAAATGTGCGGGAATAACTCCCGTTTCTAGAACTATATATTATGAATATATAAAATCGTAATGTATAGAAGATTTGGTTTTTTAGCTGCTTCGAGGAACACTAAAATCAACCCTGATATCGAATTTGCAAATTCAAGAGAGCGGATTATTGCGAGAATTTGGCAATCAAATTGGGAAGAAAGCTAATAATACACGTGGAGCAGATTATGTACGTAAGTTACTTACGTACATTATACTTTTATATGTTTAATTCTAACGCTGTTGCTGTTGCTGGGACTACCTACCTATGTGATTCCCACATTCTGTCCTAACTGAACGTGGACTATTTTTGAATAGGCAATTCAGTGAGAGATTGCCTAATTGTTAACTGTACGACACAATGCCTGTTCAAATAGAGTGATAATAAAACACAAGACTGGAAGTCAACTAGGGAAGTAAACTGAGGAGCCTGCGTCTCAAGAGGAACCTCTTAACTCAAATTTGGATGAAACTATACAAATGGCGGTCAGAAAGTCAGCCGTGTTCACGATTTTTGCTTTGGCAATGATATCTGTATGCAGTGCGTCCTTGCTAGGTGATGTTGGCACATTCCTTAAGAAGAGTTGGTGTGCCAATATTCCTGGTGAATGCTGTATGGATTATTTTGTAAGGATGCCTGGTGCCCTGAAAGGTAAATTATAGAAATTGTTGAGATTTGAAACTGCTTGGTTCAAAAATCACAGAAGTGCTATTTATATACGATTGTATAATCTTTTGTAGAGATGCAGAAGGGATTGAAGCAGAATTTCTTTGGCCAGCACATAGCTGAGGAAACTTTATTAGGAGCTCTTGAAACTCATTTAGAGGACAAGAATCCAAAGAAACCACTAGTATTAAGCTTTCATGGCTGGCCAGGTTCTGGGAAGACTTTCTTGGCTGAGATTCTTATAAAATCCTTGTACCGCGAAGGTGTCAATAGTAAATACGTCAAGATGTACACAGCGTCGTACCACTTTCCTGATGCTGAAAAAGTTCAGTCATATAAGGTAAGTATTTTGAAACTAGCCCTTGTTGAGTCGATTATTGCATTATACCGAGGTGCGTGTCCTTTTGAATTTTAGAAAAATCTTCAAGATGATATAGCAAAAACTCTACGCTTGTGCCCTTATTCTATATTTATATTCGATGAAATCGACATCACTCCTCCGCAGCTATTTGATTCTCTTGTACCGTTTTTGGATCATCTGCCAATGACTGGAACTGACGTTGATCATAAGAAGGCGATTTACGTCTTCCTCAGTAACATTGCTGCGAGTGAGATAAATGTTGCTGCTTTAGAATCGTGGAAGGCTGGATATAAACGGGAAAGTCTTGCTTTTAATGATTTTCATAGTATGGTCTCTGCTGCAGCTTTTAGTTCGACAGGTAGATGTTTTACTCTTATCAATGTTAGTTGTGTAGTGTGTTGTTTACCCTTATTATGTTTTACTCATATTTCAAATAATTCGGAATTTTGAATTCACTAGGTACTGGAATGGCTAAGACAAGGTTAATTGACAGGCACCTGGTAGATTACTTCATTCCCTTCCTTCCGATGGAGCAGAAGCATGTTAAAAAATGTGCAGAAGCTGAGATTCGTCGGCTCAATGCAGCAAGGGCCGTTACTCCTGAGTAAGTTTTTTGCTGTCAAGCTGATATATTTTGTGATAGAGTTAGTCCAGATGCATCTGTAAAACTAATTTGTGCCGTTTCAGGTTTGTCGCCCTGCAGTTAATCTATTGGCCTACAGAACTACAGCTATTTTCCCAATCAGGATGCAAGCGGGTAGAATCCATTGTAAAGTACGAAACATCTAAAAGCAAATGGAACCCGGATGAAGACGATTCTTCAAAGTTATCAAAGACTGAATTATAGTTCAAAGTGGAGATCGTATTTTATAAAGTGATATTTACTTCGTTTCGTAACATATTTCCTAATGAACTCTACAAGCCTGTGTTAAATTCAACTTCCGAGAATGTACCCACACCCAAGAATGTAATGCAGTGAAATGTGTTTATTATACATGATCACGCTGTTTGTAATTAGAACCATGCTTCTAAATCAATCTGTGCGAAGGACTCCAAAGTGCTAATTTTATTGTATATTTATAGCTCAATTTTTTGAAAACTTTCCGTTTGTTTCAATTTGTCCATGTCGCATCGTAGGACGTATTTATAGATGAGGTTTTGTAAGCCAGTTTCTTCTAGTATACGCTGGACAATTTTTTCGGATTTTGCGTTTTTGCAAATTTTCAGTCCATCCAGAAAACACTGCTTGTAAGTCTCGAAACCACTGCAAAGAAAAATCAGGTGCGTGATTATCGCTTCTTTTAATTACTTCTTACAACTGTGGTGAAAAATATTTGGTTACTCGCAGAGTGCCCACGATTTATCCGATTTTCGTGTATAGCATGCCACGGTTTCTTGAACCACCGCCTCCATGTTTTTCGTGAGGCATGTAAGTGCTTCAGTTCCCCCATCCCCTATTTCTGTAAGATAGGATAAATACTTTTAAGTTTTATTTCAAAGTATCTGATTAATTTCAGTAAAATTAGACCAAATGTGCATCTAGATTTGACTTGCAAATGCCGGCAAGATTGCAATTGTGCAGCTAGAGCTCTCTTTAAAAATCAATATTATCTAGTTGATACCTTCAAAGAATTGTGCGTCTTTTTTGCAAAGCGGTTTGCGAATTTCATTAAGTCCTTCCGACATAACACCTTCTAGATTGAGAATATCCCCAGAAAAGCATCGCTCGACTTGTTTAAGCACGGGACGCACGCATTTCATGAAAGGGTCCCAGTTTTGGCATGCCGTGTCAAAGTAATCTCCGGAATTTTCACTGCTAGTACCGTTGTTGAGAACTTTTTGTACACATGCGTATGCGCTAGTCTGTTGAATTCGAAGAAGTCAGGGAACATTATTTCATGTAAAAAATTGAAAACCCCGTACATGAGGAATAAAAAATATGAAAAAAATATTTAAAAAATTACCACAGACTTGAGGCTTAAGTTGACATTATTTTCACGACAACGATCACTCAGTTTCATAAACCACTCAAACAGACTCACGGCGCTAGTATCAAAATTTAGAACAGTTTCGCTTAAATTATCAAGTCCAAAATCTGAGAGATTTAACGAATTCGTGACAGGGATGTTTAAGCAGCCCACGATTAGCAGCACTGCTATACCCCAACGCATTATGGTACGTTCCGAGTGCATTTTAGCAATTTAAATTTTTTTAAGTGCTTCTTGAAGAAAACGTTGGTTTAAATGAAATGCACTTTTTCTAAAATTACAGTGCTGCAAAGTCTGGAAAACGTCCTGAACACAGCACAAGCTTTACTACGGAAGCTCAACAAGGAAGAAACTAAGAGTACGTGTCACTGGAACTTGCAAAATTTAATAAGCTGTATGGTTCACGCTGATGAGGAAATAAGAGCTTAATTACTGTGTTGCTGGTCACTGGCTATTGTACTTGATTACATTGCGGCCTAGAAAATGTACGTGGATCTTGATGGAAGAGATATGCTTTGCGATGTTATAACCGTACTACCGTACAACCCCCATTGCTGTGCAAAATGACCATGCATGGACAAGCGTGATCCCATTCAACATAATTCCAGCAACACAGCTTCATTTACCAGTTTTCTAATGAATGGGATATTTATTTGTTTCTATAGGTTTGAGGGATTAACTTCTGGCTATTTTCTGTAAGCCGAGTGGCCAGTCAGATGTTTACCAAGGTCCTTGGATCAAGAATGAAATCAGTAACAAGATGTGCCACGAAGTAATTATGCAGCTGTAATAGGAACATGCCTTGTGTAGGACATACAAATCTTTTCGTTGCCTGAAGCGATGTGAAGCTGTCAAGCATAAAAACATTAGAGAAGCTTAAGCGTAGCGCTTGAAACAGGGAGAAGAATCTTCCCATCTGAAAATCTCTGTGTTTTCTCTTCACCTGTCTGTTGAACTCGTGCCTTTTATTAGTTTGCAGTTCAACCTAAAAGAGTATGTACGACTCTCTAGAAATCGCAATTTACAAGCATGAAATGCAAGCTATACGAGCTTTCTCCAAAGGTTCATCGTTTGTTTTTATTACTATTGAAAATGTCAAGGTCAAGTAAAATAACAAGAAAATACACGTGCTAACACAACAAAACAATAACGGAGCAGCAAAACAGCTAAAATTATGTCACACAAAAATGAAAATTCTAAATACAGAACACACAAGAAATATTTGTAAATATAATTTAATTGTATGCATCCTTTTTAAGCTTTTAGGATACGGAGTTTTTGCTCCAACACTGGATCAATACGTTATGACCGTACCCTGGTCACTTTCTCCATCCGAATTGACGAGTGTTACCTTGTTGCCGCCGAAGAAACCCTGACGGAAAAATGATGGCATCCTAGAGATCATATTGCTTATAAATGGAGGAATCATGGCGATGCGGAAATGGCCGACCGGTGAAGGTACTTGGAAGTTGATTACAAAACGTTTCTCTCTATGTCTTGCTTGCTCTGTTCCTGAGGTTCCCACTATAAAACATGCAATATTGTATACTTTAAAAATTATGGCTTTCTGTTGTTTACTTCCGCAGCTAAAAAGATAGAGGATACCAGATGGTAAATGAAGCCCTAGATGGCAGCACAACTCCCTGCAAAGTTTGACGAAGTGACGCTATCCAAACGTTTCACTTGTGCCTGCCAGCAACTCCACCAGCGCAGCAACGGCTTTTCTATAATAATTCAGCACAGACCGTAGCCGAAGCTATAAAAACTCTTAATTACTCACCATGTGCTCCAGAAGTTGAAAAATCTCCAAGAACCACAATCAAGAAAATACAGCTCACAGCACAGAAAATACGGAAGAATTTTGAGTAGCCCATGATGATGACAGTATTTCCAAACGATCACTAACCTTTAACCCCTTCAATCACCTTCAAAAAACATTAAACTTTAGCTTCGGAATCAATCTGATCTCTGTCAGAGCCCTTTGATGTTCGGATCAGTTCTGAGGATTGAATTTCCGAAAGCCGTCACTCTCACCTCCTCCGAATCATGAGGATGAAATGACAGGGAAGGGATTTTGTGTAGCGGTTTATAAAGTGTGAAAGTGTTCTCTTGTTAAAAGCGGAACTGGGATGATTATGCAGGTTAAAGCGTCTAAGAAAAGAATAGAGAAATTCATGGGCTATTGTCTCCCTCTTCTGTACCGGCGCCTCTTTCTTGGATCTACGGGAAAAGAAACTTGGTTCAAGATCCTTAAAGAGCGTCACCTTTATTCATCCGTCCTGATCAATTGAGAGCAAGAACCCAAGTCAAGTTCCCATGCTTAACAAGGGGCGTGAACGAATAAAAAGAAGAAATCCCTATTACACACTCCCAAAATAGCAACACGTTAAAATTGTATCATAGCGAAGAAGAAGATCCCGTGTTTTGAGTCCCAGAGATGCTAAATTCAGTATCGTTATAATTAATACTTGCAGGTATTTTCACGTAGAGGAGGTTTAGGCGTGGTGCTTAGAAATGCTATAGCCGATTCAAATTCAGTCAGTAAACCCCTGTTAAATTCGATGTTATTGTTGAACTAGGTACGTTATCTACGGAAGGTGATGAGAAGTTTGATGGGACTTGTCTCTCTCCTTGTGCAAAGGTTTAATTGTTATCCATAAACACAAGCAATCAAGCTTCGTTGAACCACGGGGTCAAAGAATCATATATATTCAGGCTTGATGGCCCCGATCTTGTCCAAGGTGATGGTTGATTGGAAACGACTTGTCATCTTCTGCTCATCTCCTCCACTTCCTACAACCCATCCGTGCAGATTTGAAGCGTGTGTTTATCAACTGCCACACACTCTTCGTGATCTATAATTATTGTTTAAACTCAGAGATTTCTGTCCCGGATGCTACTCATCCTAAACATTGGGAGGGAAGCGAGGAAGAATCAATAGTCAGATGGATCAAAGGGCGGACAATGGATTAGAAGTATGAAAAGTCTCCCTCCATGATTATTGGCAAGAATTCAATTTACCGACGAGATGGCTTAATTGTAGATTGGATACAGTGGAAATCAAAACGGAGATGCATTTGTGTGGAAGTTATTGCAAAGAAAGAGATACGCCCTTGAAGAAGGAGAAAGGAAAAGGCACTTTATGAAGATAACAGAAAAATGCATGACAGGTCGGATTGAGTAGGAGAAGAGCGAATAGATTAAATGTTAATCTTCAAAGATAAGGCATATAAATATTTAGTACTTTTTTACCACTTTATCCCATTTAATACCTACGACAATAGTGTACCATTTAAGGACAATTAAAACCCGAGTAAGTTGACACACTTGACTGACTGAAAAGTGTCATGAAGTCCTGATGTTCACCTGAGATGGAACATGTGTAGTTTGTGAGCGCTGCGCTAGCTAAAATATGATTCGTTAGCGCGCATAAACCAAGTTGAAGTGAATCCCTTGGAAGTTTCATTCTGTATTCTGTCGCAGGCGGATTTATCCAAGTCCTAGGGATGAATGAGATGATATGAGTGAGTGTGAGTGTAGAATGCGTGAGTGAATTGAATCTCTCTTGCCGTTCAACAAAGGATGTGTGGCTCATCTTTTTGGGCAGGTAGTGATGGTAATTGAGCTGCTAAATGTGTGTAACCAGGATGCAGATAACAGGATTTATGCGTAGAGGAAACAAGTTTTATTGTACACGAACTGCGTAGGTTTACCATTTGTGGTTCCTGCCACTCTTGTTTTTATTGGATCCGCAAATCTTGTTGAAATCCATACAGCGGATGGATATTAATTAGGCTGCAAATTGGGATTAAACTGGCTTTTGTGGCTTGTTATTACTGCGGATGAATGTTATCATATGAGCGGACGTTAGTTAAGGATGAGTTGATTTTGTGAGAAGCATAGATACAAAGTATAATGGAAATTAAAAGAATTGGAGATGAACGATGATAAGTAATTCATAAACAGTAGTAATTGCTTATCATTTTTGCTAGCCCGAGAAAAGCTAAACCTGTGTGACTGGCAACTTTTTGAATCGATATAAGTAAGTCGTACTGTTAACCCTATTTTTTAGGTTTAATGAGAACTGTTTTATGAAAAAATGTACTTGATTCTGATGCTATAATTTGTATACTGTTTGTTTTACAAAAGTTGAAGGCTTCATAGAGATGTTGAGTTTTTTAAATTTTAATGCACCTGATGTTTACAGATTGATAAATTGGAAACGTATGGGAAGAAGAGTATTACTAGAAAAAATGAGAGAAGAAACAGTTTTCTCTCTTGGGAGTGAAAGGTAATTTAGTTAAGCAGGTGTTGGTTATGTTTCTTTCTTGTGTATGGTTTGACGCTAGACCACCAGCCGTCACACAAGAAGATGATGCTTAATGATTCTTCTATTTTTGTTTAGAAACATAAGTTTGTTTGGATTTGGTAAAAGTGGCTCAATTTATTGGTTACTTTGGGTTTTGAAAGCTTAATTTGAAAAGTTTTTCTTTGGGCTTGCAGCCCAAAATACGTTTACTAATGTTGATGACGTTTTCCAAACGGATGTAAATTTGAATGAAAGTTTTGTAAAAGTTGCGAACACAAGGATGATTCATGTAAACGTTTTGTTACTGACATGATGCAGTTGACGAACAGTGGTGGTGGGATATTTGAAATTATTTTCCGTAAGGGCTTGCGGCTCCAACGGAAGCTGGTCTTGCAACTCCGACTCCGGCAGGGCGGGCAATACCAACGCGACCAGTTTGAACGGATGGTGGGAAGTAAATGGATTCCCGGGGGAAATATTGGGCTTGCCGGGCAACTCGTCCGTGTTCTGGGGAAGACAATACAACGGTTGCGAAAATTCAAAGTTAGCCATTGATTACTACTATAAATTATCTTGACTAAATTTAGAAAAGCCTTTGAATTTGTCATAAATCGTTATAAAACTGCTAATAGCTTTAATTAAGTTACCTGGTCTGATGGCATCGCTTCCTTGGAAGCAGACTGCCAAAATAAGAGCGAGAACGATAACCAAGAACTTCATGTTTGCTATCTGGTGATGTGCTTTTAAAATGTTGCCCACAAAATGATAAGTGTTTTCTTGAATGCTGGTACAAGCTTAAGAAAGACTGGATAACTTTGCAAAAATTGCTTTAGCTTATATACGAAATGCAATGAGGAAGCGAATGGATACCGGGTGACATTTGCTTCCCGTTTAAGTGTATCAGGGTGAAATCGCGATTTGACATCGTTGTTTTTATAGAATTTTTTCCATGCTTGTTGTTGGAAAAATTTGTCGTCTCTCAACAACACTGCGTTAACCACGATGCCGTATGCAATAACCCTTGAAGCTTATACCAGGAACAGGCGGCGTGTAGCACAGCCCTTAGTAAAAACGAGGCATGTTATAATTAAATTACAGTTTCCGCCTAAAGCTGACTAATTCGTCTCGTTTCGTTAGTACCTGCATAGTTGGGCTGTGTTGGTTAATTTATCGGTGTTACACCTGTGCCTTTTGTTGGGATTAATTGTGGCACAGGTATGATTGAGATAGCATTTAAATCAGGATATTGTAAGCAAGGAACTGAATACGGAATATTGTGTTTTAAGAAACTGAGCCGGGGGTGATGATAGGGTTTCTCTTATAGCTTTGCTGTGCAAATTCCATAATATACTTCATGTAATATAAGAGAGGAATACAGGGAAGGAAATCATTTAAACATTACACGAAGAGAAAACAAGAGAGATATAGTAAGATGACAATGTGTGAAATGCGGATTGTACATTTGCCGGCATGGTTACGGTTTAAAGGCGTGAAACGTTTTTTTCTCCTCTTGTTCCGCATTACACTTGAGAATTTACAGGGGAAGAATAGCAAGAGTTTAAACGTGCTTGCAGCGATGATTTTAAAAGTTTGGCACACGTGCGAATTTGCTTTTACAAACGAATAATGCAAAATAAGCAAATGGTGCGACAGGTTGTGTGTTACTTGTAAATCCTTCATTGTTAAATTGAAATTTGAGGCCTCACTCAAGTGACAAGTGCGAGGAGAGTGCGTATAGCGTTGCAAGTTTGATGGTAGACAGGTAGTTGAGTTTGAAATTGAGACAAGGGATTAACGGGGATACTTGTATAAAGATTGTACCTGAAATCTTGGATTTACCTGGGCTGTCTGCTGTCTCTGAAGTATTCTTGTTCAAGTAGGAAAGTAGCAATAGCGTTTGCCGTATTATATGGGTTAGTGAAGTGAGAGACAGTTCAAGGTAGGAGTGGGACAGGGAGGGAGGTGTGTGACAATGGGAAGCGGGACTAATTTGCTATTTTCTCAAGCATAATAATCATGATGGTGGCTTATTTTTGCGGTGACTGGTAATTTTGCGTGACATTTCCGCAACAAGTAGCGAAAATGAAATTTTGTCAAAGACTTGTGATTCTTCTGATAATGGCGGTTTGTTGGTTAATAAATTAAAATGTTTTGTTTCCTATGGAATAATTTAAATTTTTATTTACTTTTTATGCTTTAACCCTATACTTTACAGGATGATTTAAAATAACAGTTTAAGTATACAACAATTTTAAAACAAGACCCCAGAGATAATGAAAACAGCAAAGAAAAATGCTCTGCATTTGAAAAAAAACATTTCCTTCTGGTAAATATTACTAACCAAGAAAATGGGACAGCGTTGGTACCGCTGAGCTGAATTAAGAAGTACAACATACCAAAAGAGAAGCGGATACGCTTTGTTCAACGTCGTGTAACATTTAAATGGTAACAGTAGGAGGAAATCAATATGATTAAGTAATGATTTAAAATTTCCAAAATCCGTTGACCGTAATCTGACCGCTGACCTGTTGAGACAGGCAGTTGCCGGCTGGGAAATTATCCTGTAATTATGAATAAATTAGGATTATAAGCAAAATAAATTGTTTCTATGATTTTGTACTCCGTGCATGGATCCAAGGTCAAAGTTCATGTCGTGACGTCATGGTTAAAACTATACTGTCATTTGACGCGTGCAAAGCTTTTAAGCATATTTTAGCGGAACAGAAGCGCGCTTGGAGTGCGAAGCGGGCAAGCGAAGTTCGGAACGTTAATTGTCTTCTATGCTATGTTCTTGCGGTGAGGAAGTGTGGGTGGGAGGAGGATAAGAGCCATGGCTGGCAGGGCCACCAGCGTACTTGCGCTTGGAATTGTCGACGTAAACACGGCTGTTAGCCATTAAAGTATGTGCAGGTGGGGGTAAAAAGCCAAGACCAAGCGATGGGACTAAGCTTCGGAGACGAGATCCCCAGCCAAGTATGCTCTGGTACATTGTGGAAGGTAAGGAAGCCAAGTCAATGTCAGAAGATCCTTGATATGTGTCATATTGAGGACTGTGAGCGGACATACTTCCGTAACCACCGCCGCCACCTCCTTGGTAACCGCCGTTCAAAAGTCCAGCATTTCCACCGCCGTATCCACCGCTACTGCCGCCTCCGAATCCGCCTTGGTTGTAACCGCCTTGTCCGCCGCCGTATCCACTGCCTTGTCCTCCGCCGTATCCACCTTGGTTGTAACCGCCTTGTCCGCCACCGTATTGACCGCCGCCGCCTCCGAAACCTCCTTGGTTGTAACCGCCACCACCTCCTTGGCCTGCGTAACCACCGCCGTTCCCTCCGTAACCTCCGAAACTAGGCCTGCCGCCATAGCTTTGGCGGGGTAGTCGGGCACCTGGAAGAGAAAAAGTGTATTTGGTATAGTGAATTCTCAGTTTTCTGTGCACGCCTGCATTGAGTTTCAATTTAGTTTGCGGATAGTTTCAAAGAGGGCGCCACGATACACCGTAGAAAGCACGATGGAAAGCACTCTAGATAGATACGATGTAGTTGAAATTCTAGCCCTTCTCTGTGGGTGCGTGGTACTGTACCGCTGGTACATTCGAGCGGAGAGGGCGCCACAAACAATAGAGGGAAACAACCACACAAAATCTTCCGAAAATTTTCGCAAAATTTTATCAAAAACTGTAATAAATCCAACGAAAATTTTAAATTCACTAGCTAGTTACTAATTGGCACAATGACTTACCAAAACTTTGGAAGAATTGTCCGTAGGAAGCTGAAACTCCGAGGACGACCACAAGGGCCAAGACGAGAAACTTGCTCATTTTGAATTCTTAGTACGTGAACTTGATCGTGAAAATTATTCAAGTTGAAGGATGTTATCAAAGGAAAAGATGGGCTTGAACTGATGACGAAAAGTTTAATGGAAGATGCTTTTAAAGGGCCTAATTTACGGATGAGTAGAACGACTTTTTTGTGTCTTTTTCAGAGTTGACTCAACAACTCTGTCCTCCTCCTCCCGCCCCTCCTCCGAGCTCCTAACTTCCCTCCATATCCAAGTATGTAGAGTAGATCAACAATTCTCTTTCATTAACTTACTTTTTTTCGCTTCACTCAAATAAATTATCGCTTGGATGCCCACTGCTTACGTGGGCCTTTGGCTGAATTGATGATCCGTCTTAAAACTACACGTTTACGATTGTCAAGATGATGGCGACGCATTTCCACGCTCTCATACCATACACACAACCACCTCAACTTCACGTCTCAGTTGACAATGGAATTAGGAGATTTTCTTACTGATTTTACTCACAGGTAGGGAGCATCCTCTTTAAGCTACCTTGCAAAAAGACTAAAGATAAGCCGCCTCCACCCTACGGCTGATGTGCACACATTGAAATTGCAAGTAAGTTGTGTAAAAAATTGACAACAAATGCACGGCTTCTTAGAAAAAAATAAAAAATCCATAACTATAACCACGACAAAGCTGATAAAGACTAAGGGTAGAAAAAAGATGTCGACTCTCGTAGATGATCGTAACTGCCGCGGGGGATGTTAATCAAGTTGACGGAGGAACTTTCAAGGGAATCTGTTTCGGATTTGTGTTAAGATTCAAAGAAGAAAGCTTATGGAGCGTAATTTTATTACCTATTAAAATTATTTATGCGGTTTAATAAACCGGCAAGACTCAAAAGTGTTGTGGTACTCTGTACCTGAGCTTTGTTTCCGCTATGCATCTTCAGTGTCCAGAGCTACAAAACGTATGTAGCACTTACAATACAACAGCAGGATATGCTCTGGCTTTGATTTATTTCATAAAAGTATGATGCATTATCATCTGTCCGTATGTCCCTTGTGGCCCTGGTCCTCTTCGCCGAAAAAGGGGGAGGAAAAACCATGAAATCTTTAATCATGAGCAAACGTAAGTGATGTGCCAGAAGAGAGACAGAAAAAGAAAAGTACTGAGAGCTCGCACTTTTTTTGCGTGTGCACAGAAGGTTAGGAGATATGCGAGGAAAATTAGCAACTTGGTTTAGTTCCATTCAATCCCAGGTAGAATTCGTGTACGAAGAAAACAATCTTGGAGATGTATATACAATGGTGTGACTTCAAAAGTATTTGAGGCAATAAAGGATTTTTTTTATTTACGTTGGAGATTCGGTGTGTTATTAATAGGAAAAATCCCAGGAGCTCGTCCAGTCAGATCCTGGTTTGTATCATCAATTTAGATTCAAGTATGTAATGTAATTTATTGCTATTTTTACCAGCAATGCCTACACAATAGAGCGGTAGGAGCTTAGCTAGTAAGAATGTAAAAAAAAACTGAAAGACAGTGATTTGCAAATTTTCTCAAATGATTAGCGATTCTCCTACTCAAGGTTACGACTGTGACGGACAGAAGGAGAAATCGACGGTTTCATTGTGGGGAAAGAATTATAGGATTCTTGATACAGCGTGGAATATTTAGTAATGCCGAATGTATTTTAAAAGTTATGCAGGGGGATACCATAACTGATGTAAACTTTTTGTACTAATTACCTTCAACCTTAGAGCTGGAATCGTTGTGAGAGTGAAAAGAAGCTTGTAAATATGATTTTTAATCGAAATATTTTCCTTATTTATTACAAAATTATGCTACAAAATGTACGCTACAATGTGATAAAAATTGATTCAAAGGGAAGTTTTAATTCTCTTCGGTTTAACCTTTTTCTTGGCGGAAACGTTCTGGATGGGAAGCTTTGAATGGGTGGACGAGGCACCTTGGATTTGCAATGCGGGAATTGCTCCTTTATTGACGTAGGGACGGGGACGAGATCTGGTGAATGGTGTAATTAGCCTTGAGGAATTTTTCCTCTCCAGGGATTTTTCCAGCTGTGGTAGGTTCTGAGACTGCGTAATTACTCGAGGAGCTGCAGCGCCCCCTTGCGTTGCTCCTTGATCTGTTGTTATCACAGTTGTGGAGAGGAGTTGACGGTTTAGATTCAACGAGTTCTAGGAAAAAGATTCGGTTTTTTTCAAGTTGTATATAATAATTTTTTGTTAATGTAAATTGAGAACATGTTCAATGAATAATTAAATACGAAAATGACAATTAACTTACGAGAATCAAATTCAAAAAGAAGAGAAATCCAAGCAGTGCTAGTGCTGAAATTGCAGGGGATGTAGTCATGCTACAATCCAGAAGAACAGCAATTAAAACATATTTTTAGGAACTAAAATTTTGACTATGTATTTAATAATTTAGATTTAATTACGATTAGTTAAATTGAAAATTGATACCTGGGCGAAGAGGTGGATGAAGATGACCAACCTGAGTTGGAATCCCTTGCAATTTTACCATGCCTTCTTGATACGAATGGTCTCTGAGCATAGCCTTTCATGGCTTTGGGCGAAAAGTCTTGGAGGAAAGGATTCTTTTTATTAAAAAAAGAATCCATTTTTTCGATTTCAGTGTAGATTTTTAAATAATTTTTAAATTTTCAAGGCTGGTGCAAGCAAAGAAAATGTTGACTGAATCTGGTCGGAACTTTGAGATGTACTGAAGATTCACATGATTCATGCAATAATGTCGTAAAATACGGTTAATGTGGAGGGCATCCTGAGTTTAATTGCGTGAGTTGTGGTGGACGCCCTGGAATTACAAATTCTTGAAGCGGTGAAAATAAATAGCGGTGATATAATTTAAATTTACCTGAATCAGAGAAGGAACATGATGTTTTTCTTTAGCTTCAAAATGAAACGTGTATACGATTGAAAAAGACACGCTGCGTAAGCAACTGCATGCTGTAATTGTAATATCATATTCACGATCTGTTTATTTTTCTGGTTCAAACATAAATTATGATCCATGAATAATTATATATACTCCGTTAAAGAAAAATTGTACTTGGAAATCTGCGCGTGATGTTCTCGTACAATCTTTTCTTTAAATTAATTTACTGGTACTCATAAGTTCCGAACATGTTTGGCACTCCTGTAATACATTTAATAATAATGTTACTTGCTTGAGAAGGATTAGGTGGATAACATTTGCTTTGATTGATTTGTCTAACATACTCAATTCCTAATTCCTATTACATTAAAAATGAAAATTGAAAATACATTACTTCTATTGTACATTTGTATAATATTTTTCTGTTAGCGTACATTCTACTGAATAAAATTAACGATTTGTGGAAAATACAATACTTATAATAAGATCCTTAGACCTATTTGAAAGTTCTACATCAATGAGAGAGAATGGTACTTACTGAATCAGAGGGTACAGCAGAAGCGATGCTTTCATCTTAGTCACCCCTTCTTGGTTTTCTTGGAAACAGTATAATCTTACACCAAAGGAAAATGAATTTATGACTTTGTCATCTTACACACTTTTGTTTACGTATACGGAATACATAGGTTTAAAGAGCAAGGAGTTGGCCGAACTTGAAACATGAAACACTTGCCTATCTGATGTGTTTATCTATCACTGTGTTTGATTGAGTACACAATATTTATAATCAGAAACTGCGGAGATAACTGAGGCCATCCGTGAAGGATTAGAAAAATACTAAAATATAAAGTATACAAACAGATAGACGGAAGTTCCGATATCACAAGAAACTTAAATTTAAGACCGATTAGGAATTAAGGGTATACTAACAGTATGTAACACATGGCTGTCTTTTTGCATACAATCTAAACAATCAACAAGAGCTTTGAAAGAATTTACAACTTTCAACATTTGAACCTTCGCAACTGTAGTAGTTCTGTTTATACATACAGGAGCGAAACAAGGATTCTAAAATTGACTTAAATAAGTATTGGACGCAAGGAAGTTATGATTTGTCAGCCGGATCGTCCGTCGTTTACATTGATCGCGTCCGTAGCGAATAAATAATGGCTATCAACAATAACCACAAGGTACAAGACTGTACACAAATATCTATAGCGGTGTCTATGGTTGGTTACTTGATATCAAGCAACGCATGTTTCCGAATACTTAATGTGCGTTTAACGTCACATACATGGACATAAAGTTTCCTATCCCAACTACATTTTTAGTAATTTTGAACTTGTACCCTAAAGTCACAACTCAGTTTTTATCAGTAACCCGCAATCCAAATTTGGCTATCAAGCTTAATTGAGCTTGTACAAGTCCGATAATAGTAATAGAGTATTCATACTTCACTGGAGCAAATACAACGTTGAGTTTCCTAAAATCTGTTCCGAGTTACGCAATACTAAGGCCTAATGGATGGCTACGATTAATATACTATGACGGAGTTCCAGGTACGCGAGGAAGAGGAATTGAGTGGTGTGAGTGTGAGTGAGAATTTGAATGGACTCCAGTTTCCCCAGGGTTGAATTCAAAATGGCTAGGGACGCTCTCGTCAACGCTAATGTCAACCAACGGCCCCGTCGTACTGTAATTTATCTTCTTAAATGCTCCTTCTAGGCAAGCATCCAATCTATTGACCATGAAGATGAATCTTTTAGTGCTTTGAAAATCCTCTATTGACAAAATAAAGTTTAATACCGATTTCTTCTTACCCGCTAAAGCTCTCTGCAAGAGAATTTTGCTCGTACCACGATACCAATTCCACAATTGATTTGAAATACCTGGATTCAGATAAATAGTAAAGCCTTTCTTCACCACTCGTCACCAGGATTTTCATATGCTTTACTTGATCGTTCCACCTGCAAATAATGATTCAATGATTAATGGTAATTTAGTAGCTAAAATAGTAGACTTGGCATGAAATTAAAACACTGGAACTTACTTCAAAGATAGGGCATAAGCAGCATCACAAAGCGTGGGACCAACTTGCCCTGGCCTGACTCTAACAAGGAAAGTTCCGTTGGGCTGCTGATCTAGGACGTTGGTGGCACAATCTCTGTCCATCTCACCAGCATACCATTCGAAGTTCTCAAGGTTGTTTAAGTTTACGTAATGATGAGCGGGCTGGGCGATGGAAAGACGCATACCGTTTGAAGTGCACGGCGAATTGAGATTGTTTAGGGGAAGCGGAGGTGATGACGGACTAGATGCAATGCGGCCAGGATTAGCTTTAGGTAGCGCTGGCCTATCGTTGTTGGATATCAAAAGTGCAGGGCTCTAGAAATACAAACAAATCGGTGAAGCACACTCAACGTGGAAAACAAAACGTAATGATTGCAGCATTAGCCTAACCGTTATTACCTTTGGATTGTTCGTCGTCGGAGATTCGGGAACATTAGTCGTCAATGGGTTCACTATTGGCAAAAGTGGAGGCCGAGGTGGAAGTGCTGGTGGTTGGATCTTTCCACATCTGTGGAGCTGTGATATGCATTCTCGATGAGCATGTACACCACATCTTACACATTTATAGCCTTGAAAGAATAGGCCTCGCATAAATTTCAAACAATGACTGCAAGATGACCCTTGCTCAAAAGTGTTCATCACAAGAATGTGATCAGTTCTCCTGCATTCTTCAGGTTGAATATTCGTCCTGAAAAATATTCAAATTCAAGTTAAATATGTTCAAGGATCTAATTCATGTATGAATAAGTATTCATTTACTAGCTTACAGTGCATCTTCAATTGCTTTGATCCATCGACGTTTCTGTTCCAAGGTTTGCGCGTACATTGTGTATACATTCTTCTCTTTATGATGAACCAAGTTCCAGCAAAAACTCCATCTTAGCTCCCTTAAACTTGTCTTCTTCATTGTTCCAACAGGGACGTCTTCGACACGGTATTCTTGTAGACACAGGGAATGTTTGTAACTGTACTGCTCACCCTGAAAATCGTTAAGAGTTTACTAACAAATGAGCTGAAGCTGATATATAAAGCGGCTTGCCGCTTACGTGTAAACTTTTGCTACAAGACACAGATGAAGAGAGATTCCAGAAACGTTTACGCTTTGCTTGACACCTTAAGTCATAGTTTCATTTTACTGGGCTTGGTGATACAGCATAAGGTGGAGCAAGTCGCAAACGATTTCATGAATATTTAAACGGTACAGATAAAGAGTACAGGAAGCAGAAGGAGTTGGCAGACGAGAGTTAAGACACATAGAATGGGATGTTGAAAGTTTACCCGTAATAACTTGTCCATCATCTGTGCGTAGTGGTAGCGCATTAGCACAGGAAGACATGCAAATAATAACAATTTTACGTGATTTCCTGTACGGTTTTCAGTTTCTTAGGCTTTCAAAACTTTCTCTTCGTGTATCATGAACTATCCTTACGTTTTGCAATTATTTTTGTTAATTTAGTATGTTTTGAGCTAGCAAAACCACTACTGACAATCGCACCGTTAGTACAGTTGTAATAGGTATTATGTTAGGCACATTTAAAATCTCCTAATTTATAAACTCATACAGTAAAAATATTTTAATTCGGAAATGCTCACTAGCAATCAAAGAATCGTGGGTCAAAACGTAGATCATAGGGTTTCAGAACTCGGGTTAAAATTATATACAGAGCACACACTATTCTAGGGTTATTTCACCGCTTTTGTAAAGTCAAAATGCAAGAAATGTTAACTCTCCATACTGGTTGCGTACTCACAAATGGTAAAGTGTACTATTGGAAGAAGTAGTAGCATTGCAGAAGGGTATTGATAGGACAGAAGTGAAAAGAAAAGAAAGTGTGATGGTGAGCGTTTTAAAAATTTTGATTAACTAGTGAATATTAGCATACATTCAAGCTACAAACAACATGTGAATAGACGGTTTAAAAAAATAACAGGATCTATGCAACCCTGAACACGATACATACCCGAGTGGTTTTGCACATCAGCATGACCTTGTCAAAGACAAATACGTAGCGAGATTTCAGGCGATTGTCATCATGACTCCGTATTCGCAGTTCTCCATCCTTTTGCAGGCGACCATAATCTTTCAGTTCCATATCCGGTGGCATCTTTAGATCGTATATACTCCCCTGTAACCGTAATAATTATATGGTTCAGTTTCACCGATAATCAGGCCGTCAATGTGCAACTGCATATATGTTCTATGCTGTAAACTTACCTCAATTTGGCGGATGATAGTCAAAGTTTCACTGTCTCGTTTAACTTCGTTAGTAAAATCAGCAACATCAAACATTGCATCTCTGGCTTTCTCGATCGATTTAAATTCATCGTAACCATGCACTTCCTGAAAACCGAAAAGAAACGAAGTTAGCTATAGCAAGTCCAGCCAGGGCAATACTCATTAGATTGATTACGGTTCTTACCCATGAAGTCTCATCCAATAGTTTCTGCAAGAGCAAATGGTATTTCAATATCCGTTGCATCGGTACTGATAAAAGATCGCGTAGTTTAAAGCGGCCCCCGTTTGCATCCTTTTCGCATTTCTGAAATCATAAATAATTTAAATGAATCGACTCTCTGAGGACCAGGTATCATGGTCAACGTACGCAGATATCACACCCAGTGAGAGTAAATGTAAAAAGGTTAATTAGCGAATACAACTCACAACAACTTCCTGGCTTAAAATTTCACTTTTGTTTGAAAGCTCTTCAATCAAATTTTGAGCTCGAGTAAGATTTGCGCAGTATTCTCCATAGATGATGAATTTTTCCTTCCAGTGCGCAAAACAATCTCCTAAAGTTTTACTGGGTAAAGTGCTGTAGGCATACCCAGGAGTAGCTACCGCCTGTGAAGTACTTGGTGGAGCGGTTAAGACTCGATTTAGATCACTTAGAAATCCCGTATGTATTTCACTTAGTTCCTAGAAAATTAAAAAATAAATTATATTATGTCAATCACTTGCGTTCAAGTCAGAGTTACATAAACTTTCTAGGTAAACATAAATACCTTAATCCCGAAAAATACGATTTTTCGATCATCTTCCTTGATGAAGCTTGTAAGAGGTTTCATAAATTTTTTCTTCAGCATGTTCAGGGCTTCAATGTAATTTCCTTCCGTTTCAAGAAGTTCACCTTTGACGTAGTCTCGCTTTTCTCTGAGAGTGACTGGCGCCTATGTTGTAAAAAAACATGAGTTAGTTTTTGCAATCGCGTCAACCATTCAACATTCCTCCGACCCATGCTCCCAAAATTGTACGGTACAATACAGCTTCCACAAAAACATTCCCATTAACGACGTGTAAGTACTTGACATAGTTACGGTCACTACAAGCTGCAATTCTTACTATCAAGTGGTCAATACTTTGTAGATAAGTGCTGTTAAAACACTTGTGCTGTTATCTGCTACAGCCTTCAAAAATCCACTGCACTCATTGAAACATGCGGTTAACCAATCTACCAAGACAAATCCACAGGAAACCGCACTATGTTAATCACTAAATCTATGTATTTATCACAACCATGGCATGCAACAAACTACTAAATAACTACTTTATAACAACGGTTATAAAAGTTCAAATTGAATACCATGCATACTTGTTTAGATTGGCGATCAATATAACATAAATCTTGATAAATGTCTTCTTCAGTTTGAACGACGACGGAATAGTAATCTTCAGCATACATTTCCTCAGGTTCATTGCTAATGGAAAAAATACGGACACACACAATCGTATAAAGCAAACTGGCGATTCCCAACAAGACTCAGCATAGCATGCAGATGTTGAACAGCCCCATAAAAACACATAAATTGCTTCTTAAAACATCCAACGAAGCATCATTTAAACTTTTTTAAGCATCACTGCAACTCAGCAAATGTCCGGATTAACTTCATTCATGAACTTGAAAATCTCATGACATGCAGCTTAAAATATTTGGATTACACACTCTACCTAAATAAACGCATTTCGGACAAAACAACCAAGGCACGTAAAATCACGAGCACACGAACATGCCCCACACAATAACTTTTGAAGGCTCAATTTAAAATCTAGTGTAAATTCGGACCTGCTTATTGATTCGGAAAGTAATATAGCACAATTCCTCGTAAATACTCTCCTCCTTTTCAGCAACTTTTGGCTGTGTAGGCAGAGCAGGAGTTGTTGGTTCGCTACACAAGTCAAATAAATTAAGTTCAATATTATTCCTACCCTTATCCAGTTGCATTGATAAAATCTTGGACACTTGTAACACACTTTAGCTAATTTTTAAACCCAGTTTTGCCTTCCTACTATCATAAAATGTCGACGTCGCAGCGAAATTAAGAAATTTTGATTGACTGAAAACCATTACCTGGCTAAATCTTCTAAATTTTGGCAAATATCTTCATCCAATAAGGTTGTCTGCTGTCCCATACTAAGAACGGAAAATCCACTGGAACATAAATACACAATATGTAATTAATATCATTCACAAACTTGTTTAAATAATTCATTGCAGATAACCACTGCAGCGTATTAAACAAATTCTGTTGCCTGTATCACAATCACACTTACGGTATCGCAGTTCGCTGTGCTTTCGGACAATTTGACAGCTTAGACAAGGTGAATAGAACCTTGCCGAAATCGGAAAGATCAAAGAGCATTTGAGGCTGAAAGAGGTCCGTATCTTTGAGCTCGAATACATTTTTACAGACTTGAAGGAAAGTGCGAATGTTTCGCAGACACAGGAACTGGAAACAAGAAATAAAATAAAAACAATTTAAAAATCTTTCTCCTAGTCGGAACGACGCCTCGCTAAACCACACCTCTTTGAACACCAAACTACATTGCTGAAAGTCACAAAATGTCACATTTCAATCTTCTCAAACTGATACATTTTCCGGAACCCATTTTCCTCCGATGAACATCCGTATAATTACAATTGCTAGCAAAACAAACTATCAAGAAACTCAACTCTGAAAAGTGCATGATCGTGTAGATTAATGGGATGCTAAATTGAATTACCTGTGCCATTTGAGGTTTCTGTGAAATTTCTTTGAGATCCAAAGCATTAGGCTGAATTAAATTCAATAATCGACATATTTGGACACCATCACGCAAATTATAGGCCAAATCCTTAAGTGTCGCCGTTGGACCATTGGCTCGATGCTCCGGACTCAAGAGACCGACCCGGGTCAACCAGGCACAACAATCCTTCCAACTTTCCTCGGACATTTTAAATCCGTCCACAACAACACTTTTAAATTCACAACTTTAACAATACATTTAAGAAACTAATTTATTTTTTTCTCTTCCACACTACACTACTAATTAAAGGTATTTAACACAACTGTTCATTATTTTTTTATCAGTTATTCACTGTGTTTCATCGCTTATCAGACAATAAATCAAAAATTAATTATTCTGCCGTATTATCTCACTAATTGCACACAGGTAAATATTTTAAACAACACACACGACTTAATCACCTTTGATTTAATGTAGAGAATCAATTGCATTTGATTTTTAACTTATTTAGAAGCACGTTAAAATTAAAATAAATAAACTTCAGACACACTTGAAAGACAGTTCCCGTGCTAGAGTAAACGAAAAGATTGACTGAAGGATTTTTGTTCTTGGAAGAATTCTTCGGATATGCAGACAGCAATACTGAATCCACTGCAATGCACCGTCAATCATCCTTGTGTTTCCTCTGATGTTGTGCATCTGCCTGTCTGAAATGCTTCTGAGAAAATATCATTTGATTTCCACGCAGAGGAACCATGCATGTTAGGCTAGAGACAAGAGAAGAGCGCGACGATAGCTCTTGTGCTATGCTGCATAATACACACATGCGGGAAAATAACAAGGCGGCAGAAGTGGGAGCGGAAGAAGATCAAGATCCGAATTTGACCCACAACTTTTACATACCCATCCACTTATTTACCCGTCTTTATAAGAAATGATCTCTGCTCTATCATGTGCTTTGGAATGTAAAGTATAAGTAAGAGAGTATAGAGAGAAAATCAACTTCCTCTTGCCTTGTCTACTTTCTATGCTGATAACTAAACTGTATAGCTGCTAGCAGGTGAAACCAGAAGATGAGGATGCGGATCTCTCTCATCTCGTCTCTCTTGTCCTCATCTTTAGCATACAGCCGCTTGCTTTGCCTTACTCTGGCCCATGGACAATGCATAATGTAGGCAGCAGAAGAAAGATTCAACGAAGAGCTGTGTAAAGAGCCGTAAGAGAGCCTTTGTGAAACCAGAAATGGGTTGTGGAGCTTCAAAGGCTTTTTCTTCTTTGGAGTCTTGTTGCGGTGTGTCAGTCAAGTGACACCTTGGAGAGGAAATTCCTGTGTTGTGGCAAAGAGAGACTGCAGAATCAAATTGAAAATTGCAAGAAAAAGCCTGTTGGTGTTGGTTTCCATGGGGATTCCAGGTTAATCAGTATAGAGTTGGCAGGGGTATGACAGAATTGTGATCTAGTAATGGGTTTTGCCATGTTAGTCAATGTGACTAGGAGTTAGTTGAAAATTTCCAGAGATTTCTTCAAGAGATTCCGGAGCTTTCTTTTTCAGAGAGTTTTGAAGAGTTTTTAAGCGATAGAAAGTCATTCTTCAAAGAATGTTGAAGATTTAGGGATTTCTGAGCTTTCTCGTCCAAAGGATTTCTTAGGTTTCTTCAAGGGATTCCTGAGATTCCTCCAAGGGATTTTTGATGTTCCTCGTAGGGATTTCTGAGCTTCATCCAAGGAGCATGTGAAGTTCCTTCAATGAATTTCTATACATCCGTCTGGATTTAGGATTTTAGCGAATCATTCATTGACTTTTTACAGAAAAGTGTAGGCAACAAACTTTTTACTAACGGAAATACTTGTGCAAGCTATTCCTCTGGATTGAAACAAATGATCTCCTAACATTTTTCTAATAACCCTGTCCCCTGACTAATCGTTGAATTAAATCTGTTAAAATGAGAACCATGTTTGACATTCATGTGAACATGTGCGTGGAGTGCATATTGATATTTTTGCAAATTCAATATGCTCCTGCCTCTCAATTTATTGAAATTAGAGTCATTCCAAAGCAAATACAGATCGGCCTAAAAGTTACACGAAACTGATGGATATTTTATTAAAATACTTTTTTCTCTTTCTAAATCTTTTCTCTCTGCTAATGTGAGACTCGCAAGCATAAATGGAATTGATTAAGTTTGCTTGGTTTGTTACCAGGAACATAGGTAAAATCGCTTCTATATGACGTTTCACATTTCTAAACGTAACTTACTCTGGCTTCTAGGAATCAGACGAGGTGTTTGGAATGGGTTACGAGTTGGTTCAACTGAGATGAACTAACAAAGCATCCTATACATTCTGCTCTTATCCCCTCCCGGTTTTACCGCAAAGCAAATGCAAATAAACACGAGGAGAAATGAGTTGACAGAAGCGTGAATTTGCTCTCCGCGTGAGAATTTACCTCTTTGCCACCCTAATACCCCCAAACGGTGGTAGGATTCTTACCGAAATCCCCTAGATTGTCCGCCATCTCTCTCTTTTCAACCACGAACATATACATCCGGTCGTTTCTCCAATGGCTTTCCAGGATTTGTAAACACAGGGGAGAGTGCTTTTTGTATTCATTGAAACATTGTGTATTTAAGCCCGATGGAATTTAATTTCACCATGAACTTTCTCCTTACTAGGGCTTGTATGCATGCTTGCTTGATTTGAAAAATTTTACGCTCCTGGAATTAGATCAAGTTCCGTTTCTCAATCATCTCACCGTGGCGCGATTGAATAAACTACGATAAGGTGATTAACGCGTGGTTTAAATTTTGAGCCCATTGGCAACAGTGTTGCTGTCAGCTCGTAAATTAGTATAGACGGATGCCGGAGAAGCTTTCACAAGGAGCCAAGGAAGTTTGAGAAACGGGTAAACTTTGAATCCATCTGGGACGGTTAGAATCCTATGTGGTTTTTCGCACATAAAGGATGTCAGCAGAGTCGCGAGACGGAGGATCTGTGTGTGTGGAATTCATGCTCCAGAAGAAGTAGAATTCGTAGCTGATGAGCCAAAAGGAAATGTTTGTTCCCCCTAGAACCCGAGCCGGGTAAATTCTCTTTGAAACTTTTAGCCGTCTGGATTACCTAAAGTTTCAACTACAGTCAGCCAGTAGTGAAGCGCATGGAATTCCCTTGGCTGTAATAATGAAACTTGGGCAATTATTTACATTTCGGCATCGCCTAGCGTAATCAAACAGAAGTGTGGTAACACAGTAGAGGAAAGGAAGAGGAAAGTAGCAGTAGGACCCACGAAGCTGAAAGCAAAGACCTAATAAATACACACATCTGTCCGAAAATGGGAACATTGATACTAGACTGCCAAAGTTTTAGAGCAGACAGTCAACAGTGCATGTGCCTAGTGCCGAGTTTTGGACACGGGCAGAGAGTCTGATAGATGAGGATGGATGATTTGTAAGAGCTCTTTGCTTCATTTGCCGGTTAATCAACCGTCTTAATTAGATGAAATGATTCTCCCTCGTCAATCAGCCTTTCAACTCGCTTTAATTACTAGCAATCATCGTAATGTCTCTCTTGTGCCGCACACATGCACAAGCAATTGCAAAGAATTAGCAGTGTAGCTACAACAAACTTGAAACTTGGCTTCATCCTTGTACGGATGTATGATAATAAGTAGTTGCTAATTGTGCCAATTATATTGCAAGCTTTAATTATCGAACCGGCTGTAATATCAGGAACTTAGGAAAATGAAATTCAAAAGCTCGAAGAGAATCAAAAAGATTTCTCTAGTTTATCATTGTCAGAGAGTTTGTAAGGTGCGCTGCATGCAGCGCTGCATCTGCGCGTGACCAGAAAGAATTTGAAAGGGTCAAGGGAAACTTTTGAGTTGTACATAAATCGCATTTGGATGCGCTTCATTGCAATAATAATATAATCGGAATGCACTACGCGCCGTGCTCAAAAGAGGCCTTTCAATTTCACACATTTAAATCTAGGACAATTAGTAGGACAGTGGATGCTGAAGGGGCGGCAAAGTCTTGATGGTGGCGGAAGGGAAAACAAGATTCTTGAACGGATTCTCATTCGACTATCTGTCTACGAGCTTCTTAAACAGAGAAACAGATGGACAAACGCATTGCTAGATAGATTGCATTCTGATACATCTGGTAGCATGGAGACAATGTAATGCGAATTCATTGAAGATTGGTGAAAGAAAGTCAATAGGTTTAAATTATGGATGTTGTGCGGCCATTAGAAGACGAGAAGGACCTAGACGTGATTTAG
Organism: Sminthurides aquaticus; assembly: GCA_906901655.1. Lineage (NCBI taxonomy): Eukaryota > Metazoa > Arthropoda > Collembola > Symphypleona > Sminthurididae > Sminthurides > Sminthurides aquaticus. The sequence goes on along the minus strand of CAJQTT010000005.1, from coordinate 4,021,416 downwards.
AATTAACTATATTTCTCAGGTGTAAGTTACGGTGTACGGAGTCTCAACAAACTTGTATGCATTAGGAATTAGGACTGATGAAATATTTATCTCCTGTGTTGACAATATCAACAATTTTCTCCTTAGAAGTTATTGGCACGCAGCTTGTAAGAAACATATGTGAGGATGGAGTTGTGAATCTATGAATTTGAAGAGGTGGACTTGAAAACTTGGATAGCTTGTGTGTGCAATTGAAATTTTCTTTTAGCATAAGAGATGAGTGCTGGGGGAAGTGACGGAGATAGTGCGAAATTAACGCTATAATGGTACATGAATCTGTTTTCTATCTTTTTTGTTGCAATTTTTCTTATGCAACTCTTTTGAAAAGTACTGTAGTTTTCCTCGCTTAATGAATGCTAACTGATGGAGTTTGGAACTTCATTGGGTTTCCGGGAATGCTCGTACCGTACATGGAACATGGTTTTTAATTCTCTGAAATAAAAATCTGCGATTGTATTAAACCGCGTAAGAATTTAAGATGTGCTTACTTTTCTCGAAATTCATTCAAAGGCATGTTAGACAATTACAGGAAAGAAGTATATTTTTAGTAAACTGATTGAATTTAGCTGGCTCAATCAAGTGATTTCGCTGTAAGGGCTAGCGTCTATTGTTTTCTCAATAATATTTCGTTTTTTCTAATGAAATCGGGCTTATTTTTTTTTATTTCTGCTTGAGCTACAAACAAGGAGAACTGAAAAATTTACAAACTTTGTTACATACGAGATGGGGTTTACGTCAGTATCTTAGATTCAGCCGATGCCCGTTTATAACTAATTGAACGCTTGGAGGAAGTATTTAATCCAATTCCAGCAAGAAATTCTGGGTAACTCATTAATTTATCCAGAAATGTTTTGGCAAAGGTGCATACGCAAATAATGGAATATAAAAATTGTTGTTGTAAATTGTGTTTGTGAAACTATTAGAAACTTCTATAGTGGATTGGAAGCTATTCGTTTGTTGCCGCATTAGATAGATGCGTAATTAAATTGAGCATGGTGTCGATCAAGTTGATTCCGGGTTTCCAGTGCTCTTGGGTCGTCCTGACCAAGGGCAGATTTCTGACGCTCCCAGTCTGATTGCAGCAAATTCAAGGACTCAGTTCCTTGACCTTGCTTCATTAGTTGCATAACAATCTCATTCCGGGTTTCAAGTGTTCTTAGGTCGTCTGGACCAAGTGCAGATTTCTGGCGATCCCAGTCTGATTGCAGCAAATTCAAAGGACTTGTTAAACTTACGCCGCCATCCAAAGTTGCTCAGCAATCTTATTCCGGGTTTCAAGTGTTCGTGGGTCGTCTGGACCAAGTGCAGATTTCTGGCGATCCCAGTCTGATTGCAGCAAAGTTCAAGGACTTCAGTAAATTTACCTTCCTCCCAAAGTTGCTCAGCAATCTCATTCCGGATTTCAAGTGTTCGTGGGTCGTCTGGACCAAATGCAGATTTCTGGCGATCCCAGTCTGATTGAAGCAAATTCAAGCACTGGGTTACTTGACCTTGCCAGCCAAAGTTGTTCTGCAATCTTATTCCGGGTTTCTAGTGTTCTTGGGTCGTCTGGACCAAGTGCAGATTTCTGGCGATCCCAGTCTGATTGTAGCAAATTCAAGGACTGGGTTACTTGACCTTGCTCGCAAAGTTGATCAGCAATCTCTCTCCTGGTTTCAAGAGTTCTGGGGTCGTCTGGACCAATTTTCTGCATCCCAGATTTCTGGCGATCCCAGTCTGAGTGTAGAACATTCAAGGACTCGCTTAGTTGACCTTGCAGGCGAAGTTGATAGCAAGCGTATTGCGTGTTAGAAGCGTGCGTTTGTCATCTGGGCCTAAATCCTTGATTTGTGCCACTAAGTTTGTTTTCAGGAGTGTGATGGAGCGGTCGTGGTACCCAAACTTGAATAGGTGCCGTACTAGACTGTCAAGTGTGTGTAACGTTCTCTTATCATATGGGCCATGTTTACGTGAATTGTGGTCCAAGATCTGCTCGTAGATTTGCACTCCAGAAGAAAATGGAAAGTGTTGTAGCAAGCTATTGTTCTCTTCCAAAGCTTGAAGAATTCCGTCATCTTTAATAAAAGGTTGCAAATTTAATCCGAAGGCGTTAATATGCTCACGTAGTAAATAGTATGCTTCAATGTTAAGACCGTGACACAACTTTTTGGCATAGGCAATTGCTGTATCATTACTTCGCATGTATTTCATACGATTGTCCTGAAGCAAGCGATGAACAACAAGCTTATTTCCCCTCATTTGAACGAGCGACAAGCCTATGAGTATGTCTACTGCTGGCTCTACCTTGTCCCGTTCATATGCTGTTTCGTCGGAGACCGTCGTCAACTCGTTGCATGATGTTTAGAAAATGTCAATTTCAACACCATCTGAGGACAAGAAAGCCAACACATTGAGCAAATGAATTGCAAAGGTTCCATTTTCTCCATATACACTTTCCAGCATCTCAAAGGTTTTGCCCCACAACATTTGAATTTTCTGATGAGGTTCGTTGTTGTTGTCTGGTTCGAGGGAATCGAGGGACTTCTTCGTCACAAATTCCTCCACACATTCCATGATCGTGCACGATTTGCCAGAGAGTCTTCGCATATTTATTAATCCAGTTGCACTCTCAATCGCGATTGGCAAATAATCGTAATAATCAGCTAGTCTTTTCCAATTTTCATCCGCGTCATTGATTCTACCCATTTTTAACCTCTCAATGATTAAAAGTTTGCAATCGTCGTCAGAAAGTTTGTCCAGAGGGATGATATCCGTGTCACTGCAAATCTTGTCCCATCCTTTGGTGTATCGCGTTGTCACAATAACTTTGTGCCGATCTGCCAACGATGCAGATTCACACGTCACAGGGGGAGGTAGAAACTCTTCGATTCCATCACGCTTCCCCTCAATATTGCCGTATGCTTCTGCGTTATCAAATACAAGGAGCGTCGAAGAGAGGGCAGCATATATTTCCTCAATTTCAGACCGGCTAAAACTTTGTAATTGAGCCAGATATTCTCTTGTCTTTATCTTCAATATTTTCGCGACTTCTTTGAAACGCTCCGTCATTGCCGCTTTCGTTTCTGAATCCACCCAAACCAGGTTTTTGTACCCTGAGGAGTATCTTGAAAGATACTGGGTTGCAATGGAAGTCTTTCCAGCCCCCGCCATCCCGTGCACTACGGCGTAGTTGCTCCTGGATAGAATTGTGCTGATTTGTCTTAGTTCATCAGCCCGTCCAACGAATTTCCCGTTTCCCCAAGGGACACAAACCGATCCAATGGCTTTAAGGCTTCTGCTAGCTTCCTATATTATTTATTTTTAAACAAGTTGATTAAGGATGTTTAAGTCTGGTGTACAAGTATCTAAAAGTTTGTTAACTCCTGAACGCACCTGGGGAAGCGATTGGCCATGGACATTAATATTCGCATTACCATGGAAAGTGTTTGTCCCAGCCTGTATCCCTATCAGGCTATCTGATGCACGATTGTGGGAATTAGTTCGAGCCTTGAAAGTATATTGGAAAACTGTAACTTATGTATATCTCAAGAACATGTGTAAAATGTTTAAGAAAATAAGACCCGGACAGAATATTAATCATGTCTTACCATCCTAATAAGCAAGGGCAACGTGGAGTAAACCCAAGTAAGGAAGTAAAAATTCCTTAAAAACTTTCCAGTGAGTTAATTGTCACTTGCTACAGTTTTTCGCGGACAAAGTAATTCTCAAGAAGTCAAGTTCATAAAATGCTGATACTTGTTACGTTTAATAACGTTTTTGTATCAATTTGTACGCTGACTATAAGCGTATTTAAAAAAAAGTGAAGAAAATATAACAATTAATATGGCTGACTACTCTGGTGACTCAACAGGTTCGATAGACGCGCTAATCTGCCTGCCTTTAGCAGTTCTAGAGGATTTGAGCAGATAAACTGAAAGAGACACATCCTGAATGTTGCAATCGTATCACATTCTCTGATAAACCATCAATCTATAATATCATCGATCGCAAGTATGAATCCTTTCCATGCATCACCGGAGCTACGCTTTGTGTCATTAGTTGTCTACATATGATATATGAGATGACTAGTTACAATTTATCCACTGGAACCATGGCAACTCTAACGGTAAGTTTTAATGCTGATAAAAACTTTGGTGATAGAAACCTGGGGATAGCTAATATTTGGTTTCTGTCATCGATGTGGATCCTCCTTCATGAATTCAAATGGGGTCTTCATATTACCAAAAGCAAACGAGTTTCAACTTCACGAATTTCTTGTATTCTACATGCGTTTGAGACTCGTAATCGGTAAAGCGCGTAATAAACAGGAATCAACGACTTTGATTTTCGTTTACCCCTATAGTAGTTCAGTCTCTAGCCAAAATTTTGAAACCACGTTCAACTAGCTTTATGGAGGTTGCCTAAAAGTTCATGAAACGGAGCTGAAGCCATGTTATAAAATTTACCCAAGCTTTAAGTTCTTAACTATAGAAAACTGCTTGCAGGCTACTTTAGACCATTAATTTGTGTAAAGGAAAAACAGGGCTTCGCACTTCATTCATTTCCAAGATTGTTCCCAGGGTCGTACCTTACGTCCGGTGGAACCCGGATTGCATGACGCTTACAACTACCCTCAAACGTTTACATCCCTTAGCGGTGTACAGGAAGGAATACGGTGTTTGAACTGCTGATGTAGTATTGGTAAATGCTGTGCGCCGCATTTGTTTGAACATTGAATGAGGGAACGGCATTCATTAACGAGCAATTCGTTATTGATGACGATTATCATATGCGAATTGCTACAAGCTTTATCTGTTTAACAAAGTCAATGTTTAAGCCTGAAAAGACGATGCTGGGAATGTGTTAAGGATAAGGGGAAGGTAAATAAATTTAAGAAAATTTCTTGAATGTTTGACAGCAACTTTAAGCTAAGTACAACTGCATGCTGCAGCAGTACTAAAGACAATATGAAAGTTAAACACGCCGCTAAATAAGAATTGAGCACAATTGTTGTTGATTTTATGTTTACAGCGCAAAGCACACCTGTCTGATAGCGTTTTTCATGATTTTATGATAATGGCAAAGGTATTATTGCGGAAACGTTTTGGATGGCTGAAACTACTGATTTTTTGTTAACTTTGACTGATAATGATTTTTGGGCATATGAAAAAGAAGATGAAGGGTAAGGATTTTGATATGAAAGTGTGATTTTGCATTGCAAGCGTCTCAAGCGCTTGCGGTAAGGTTTGATGAAAAAATCGCGGCTAAGCTAGCGAGGTATATGAGCAGTAAGCATGCGTTTGGTTTGATGGGTTTGATGAATTGTCAAGCCTGGGGCATTGCGTGTGTAAACGGTGAAGCTTTGTTTTATTGAGGTAAGAGAGATCTAGATCTACATAATTATGCGTGGATACTTGATACTGGCAGCGTGTGTGTTGTTGAGATAGGAGAGATACCGGAGGTCCATTGATTTCATGGTTCAGAAATATTGTAAGGGAAGGATAAGCTCGTCTAGGCTGATGAATAAAAGTATGTATGGTAGGGACAACTTTTTGAATGTAAAAGTATAAAATCCCATTAATTTGGGGACTTGAAGGAAACTTAAGTACCCGAACTTCCAAGGAAGTATGGAGCGCCAGGATGTCGGATGATAAGCGCAAAAATAAAATTGTTTTAAAAGCAAAATTCAATAGAGTATAAAATGAATATAATGGTTAAAAGCAAATTACATAACTTAAGCTTATTTGCTTAAAGTCTTTGGTATGATCTCTGGCTCTGTCCATACTAATTATTTAAATGAATTGATTTTCGTTGATCTTGTAAATGTGGGATTATGGGATGTGTCGTTGAGCATGAATGAAGCACATTTAGTTTGGTGGCACATGACCTCCTCCCTTGATATGTTATCAGCCAGCCAGAGGCCAGTCCAGATAGCACAGAATAGTTAACTGGGTTTATTTATTCGAGATTCTAAAAAGTAAAGAGTTTTGCGTAAGGATAAGGATTATGAGGAGATTTACATGAAAGAATAAAATTATCTACTAAAATGATTACGCTAAAGGAATACCGAGGAAGATCAGGCATGCAAAGAAATTATAAATTCATTATCCAGCATTGTCAATATGTGAGTTGATGTGTGTGGTAAACATATTGAAGGATAATTTTAATTGTGCCTGCATTTTAATTATATGTAGCATTTACTGAATATTTACAATGCAAAAGTGTGGAATAATTTTAATTGCTCTAGGAGTAATTCTCTTCGGATTGTCCATAGCTGGCGGTTGGTTCATAGTGCCAAATTTAATTAAGAGCAAAATTAACGATAAAGTTAGACTAGTGAAGGGGAGTGAGACTTGGGAAAAATGGTCAAACATTACGACACCAATCTTCATGAGGATTTACGTCTTCCATACTACTAATCCAGAGGAAGTCAAGGAGGGAGAGAAGCCAGTGCTGGAGGAATTCGGGCCTTATGTCTACGAGGAGAAGCGGGTGAAATTGGACATTGAGCTTCACGAAGAACGCGACACTGTGTCTTACCGCCAACCCGTGCATTTCTTTTTCCGGCCGGACATGTCCAACGGCACGGAGGAAGATACAGTGACAGTGCTCAACATGCCTCTCGCCCTGCTGGCCCTTAAGGGAGCTGAGCAGGGTTTCTTTGCTCAAATGATTATTGACTCTATAATTAGCGAACACAAGGAAGAGCAACTGTTTTCTGTGACTACGGTTGGAGAATTGCTGTACAAGGGACGTTACGTGCCGATGATGAAAACGCTAGATGAGAATGTGGGACAAGCTCCCTTGAGGAATTATACTTTCGGTGTCTTCTATCCTAGGAACGGTTCAGATGACGGCAGGTTTGAAGTTAAAACGGGTGTGAAAGAAAGTGATCAGTTTGGGCGGGTTGTGAGCTGGAACGGGAAGACGAAACTTGATTTCTGGGATGGAGAAACGTGTAACATGATAAACGGCTCTGATGGCTCCCTCTTCCCTCCGTTCGTTGAGCGGGACCGTGTTATTGACCTGTTCGGGGCCGGACTTTGCCGATCGATTCGTCTTGCATACGAAGAGGATGTGGAAGTGAGGGGGATTACGGGTTACAAATTTGTTCTTCCTCGGGAAGCGTTTGAAAGCGCTGCGGAAAACGAAAATAATGCGTGTTTCTGCAAAGACGCTGCTTCGGATCGCAGTAACTGTCTTAAAAGTGGAACTGTACAAATTTCAGCCTGTCGAAAAGGAGCACCGCTTGTCATGTCCACGCCGCATTTTTTCAACGGGGATGAAGAATATATTCAACAGTCTATTGGACTGAACCCGGAGAAGGAGAAACATCAAAGTTGGGTTGAAGTGGAACCTAATACTGGACTCGTTCTGCGTGCTTATAAGCGGATCCAAGTCAACGTTGCCATCAAACAAAATACTGTTGCAGAGGATTTTGTAAATGTTCCAAGCATGATTTATCCGATTTTGTGGGCGGATGAAGCGGCGGAAATCAGTGAGAAAACTGCTGAAGATGTTAAGAAGATGTTACTTAGACCTATGAAAATTGTAAGTGTCGGGAAGTGGGTGTTGCTTGGAATCAGTCTTGTCTTCCTAGTTGCCGGAACAGTTCTAAGGGTTTGCCAGAAACAGAAACCAAGTCCGAATAAACGGGTACCGGATAAAGGCACCATGGAAGAATCTTCTAAAATTGTGAATGGGAAAAATGGGAAATAGACTTAACATAGTTTTTAAGAATACGGGTGTTTTGGAAGAGTTCTCAACAGTTTAGTTTTGATGTTCGGTGCTCAAATTAAATAAATCTATCTTCAGTTTATATAACTATTTCTCATGTTCTAGACGGTTTAGTAGTTTACAGATTGTGTTTCAAGCCAAATTGGCTGTTGCGTGTATGTGGCATGTCTGGAAATTTTTTTTTATAGAGTTAGGACTGTACACCAGTGTATCATATGCGAAGGGGCTAATGGTCCTTCATCTTTCTACAGATATCCGTAAAGGAAAAAACATTTCAAGCCCATATGGAATCATAAAATTTAAGGAGCATTTCGTTTAGCAAATAACAAAGGCTTGGAAGATAATTTGCTTGCACGTAAGACGAGATTAGGAAAGGCAGGAAGATGGGAGTTGACTAATTTCAGTGAAGAGGCTAAATGCATATAAATAATATTTGCTCTGGTGGGAAATTGAACAAGTAAAGAAGAAACTGATAAGTCTCTGGGGCTTATGAGAATGTCGACTACAACATGGCAAGTAACAATAGGAATGATTATTACAGTAAAAGTAGGGGAAGCTCAAGTTCGGTGTCTGACAAGTATTAGGGCTTCTAAACTTTCCTTGTGTAAGATTGAATTGGTGCTGTAATTGTTAATACTGTAGAATGTATATATAATTCCAAATGTGTTTCGTTTGAGTGGTTAGCGTTTTGAAAAGGTTCAGAAGTCGAGGTAACGTAAGACCAAATTTATCTTATCGTTAGCCTCAGACTGATTAGGAAGAAAGAGGGGCTGGGGTGACTTTATAAACTGCGTACCAGATTGTATCATAAAAATTTATTTAATGATTTGTCCAACCCAACTGGTCTCACATTATTAGTTTGATGGAGTGGTCGAGCGGTTCTTTGCTAGTCTGTTTTCCATATCCGAACTTTAATTTACATGCTCATTAAGATTTCAGTCATCATGAAAACTCAGCAATTTCTCGTCTTCTCACTAGTTTTTCTTGCGTTAGGAGGAATATTTACTTCCGGATCTACATTACCACGGTCCTCCGTAGTCAAGACAACTATACAAGAAAGAGCCAAACTGGCCAAGGGGACCATGACATGGGACCGGTGGGTCAACCCGGATTCAACAATCTATCAGAAAATATATGTCTTCAATACTGCTAACCCGGACGACGTCATGAAGGGAGCGAAGCCTGTGCTGGAAGAATTCGGACCTTATGTCTACGAGGAGAAGCGGGTGAAAGTGGACATTGAGCTTCACGAAGAAAACGACAGTGTCTCTTACCGTCAGCCGATTCAGTACTTTTTCCGCCCGGACCTGTCCAACGGCACTGAGGGAGACACGGTGACAGTGCTCAACATGCCACTCGCCCGTCTGGCACTTAAGGGAGCCAAGGAAGGGTGGCCTGCTCAAATGATGCTCTATTCCATCATATCGGAACATGTGGAAGAGAAATTGTTTTCTGTGACTACCGTGGGAGAATTGTTGTACAAAGGACGATATGTACCAATGATGAAATCCCTGGAAGATTCAATGGGTTACGCTCCGTTGAGGAATTATACATTCGGTGTTTTCTTCCCCAAGAACGGATCCGACGAGGGCAGGCTGGAGGTAAAGACTGGAGTGGAGGATGGGACGCAATTCGGGCGGGTTGTAAGCTGGAAAGGTGAATCGAAACTGAATTTCTGGGACGGAGACACGTGTAACATGATCAACGGGACTGATGGCTCCCTCTTCCCTCCTTTCGTGCAGCGTGACCGTACCGTTTACCTGTTCAGCGCTGATCTCTGCCGATCTCTGTACCTTACTTACGACAAGGATGTGGAAGTGAAGGGGATTGCGGGATATCATTTTGCAGTTCCAAGGGAAGCGCTGGAAGGCGCTGCGGAAAATGAGAACAACGCTTGCTTCTGCAAAGACGCTGCGTCGGATTACAGTAACTGTCTTGGGACTGGAGCAATCCAGCTTTCAGCTTGCCGACGAGGAGCACCTATTGTCATGTCAACGCCTCACTTTTTCGATGGAGATGAGAAATATATTCAGCAGTCTATCGGTTTGAAGCCAGACAAGGAGAAACATCAGACTTTTGTTGAACTGGAACCCAATACCGGACTACTTCTTCGAGCCCATAAGCGACTCCAAATCAACGTAGAAGTTCCTAGCGATGATCTTTCATCCGAATACGAAAATGTTCCTACAATGATTTACCCGATTTTGTGGTACGACCAAATTGAAGAAATAAGTGAAGACAGAATTGCAGAAATAAACAAGCTGGGTTTCCAAAACATAATAAAAGCTGTAGAACCGGATGAGAATAATTCCCCGACACTCGAAGAACGTAAGTTTTCTCCTTGGATTTGTAATTTTAATAGAATAATTATCTAAATATCTAAATATAAAGAGATGATGTATTTTCTTTTCCCTCTTCTAGCTGGTGAGGAAGAAATCCAAGGTCTGGAAACCGGTGACACTTTGGTTGGAATTAAAGCAGCGATAGCACTGTTTAAACAGGAAAGCGCAAGACACTCTGAAGCGCTGACTGCTGCAGTAGACAAGGTAACGTACATCATGTTCAAAAGTTCTTTGAAAGAGAGTTTTGTGTTCTTGACTGTTTTGAGCCCAGTGACAAATCTTGTCGAATTGAACTAAAATGGCTCTAAGCTGAGGTGGGGTTGGCAGTTTTGAACACCTCGTGAACGTTTTGCTGACAGTAGGAGCTAGTGGCAAATGTAGCAGATCTTTCAAATGCTTCTTAGATTCTATAATTATAGTTGCAAAAAGTTCCAAATTTCTTTTTCATATTTCAGATTCGGCGTGAGATATCCCTGGCATTGTTGGAATCGAAAAGGACGGTAAACGTATGCATGGATGCTCAACCAAGCGTAAACGATTAATTCTTTTGAGTTTTCACCCTAAACTTTCGCTTGAGAAATACAAACGTTAGACAGACTATGAAAATCAGATGCATTCTCACCACAATTTGTGCTTGAATACGCGAAATGGAAATAAATTTTCCAGTTAAGAAAAATCAGTAGACATCATGTACTTATTCATTGAATTCTTCATGTGAGTTGATTAGTCGAAAAATTAGCGACAGTTTTATGTTTCGTCTATTATTTTAAATTATAATTTCTGGGCTTAAAGACTTTTAAAGCATAGCCATATCACGCGTATTGATGTTCATATGTAAACAACGAGAAATATGAAGTTAGGTTAGTTATAAAGTTAAGTTACGCTTGCTTAGAAAACGGTTACATCGATAATGGTTGCCTGCAAATTAATCATTGAGTTCATTAGTACTAAAGCGCGCGAATTTGAAATAGAATACAGCTTACAAAAAAATTGCCCCTAAATTAATTATGTCGCTTTCATTTATGTTATATATTTTTATGTTGTGCGGTGTTTACAATTTTGAACTTTTTTATATAATTGTTTGAAATGGAGCGGTTGAGCAATTCTAATGACTGTTTTCATCCATCTGAAACGCTGAAGTAGATTTGAACACTCATGAATCGGATGGATATGCCACTATTCATTTTGTGCATCAATAAAATTATTTCTGTGCAATTTCAAATTGTTTACTCAAGAACTGTTGGCCTGTAGGAAGCCTGGTAATCTGGAAGCAATTTTTGATTTGTGCATATTTCGGTTCGGATATTGAAAACAGGGTATTTAATTTACATCGGTAATCCTGATTTATACCTATATCGCATCAGGTTTAAGTATGCACACTTCTCAAGGCAAAGTAATAAACTGGATTTTTGATTTTAGTAACAAAATGGATGTAAAGAGCTACTTCTTTCCTCCTAAGCCAGAAGAGCCAACTTTACCAAAGCCCTTGACAGTCCGGGAAATACTAGAAGATCTTGACAATGCTGGAGCAGATGATCCTGTGATTCGGTTCGGTTTAGCCCTTAGGAAGCGAGGTGAGGTTTTCGTTACGTTCCAAACAAATAATAAAGATTAAGTGTTACAATAAGATTAAATGATGGGCATATTCATTGGAACAAATGTGCTACATTCTCGTAGGAGGATATATTGATTACAATCATACATGCTATCTTTCTAATAAGCGTCGATTTTTCAGGCTCAAGAAGGTTCAGTTTGGAAACTGTAACGCATATTGAAGACGAAGCTAATTTTGAAAGTTCTCCGCCTCAGCCTAATCGTAAAACGTCACAGGGATTTACAGCATCACCCCGGCCTTCAAGCCCATTGAGCCACATGCGTTCATCGGATAATAAACAAGGAGGAAACACATCACGGTTTCAAAAATTTAAGACTGTTGTAGACACAAGCGAGAAAGTTCATGATGCAATTCATGAAATAGAAGCTAAAATAAAACACTTCGAGGATGAGAACCAAAGTTTTATAAAATCTTTAGGCTCCTCCACGAGGTAAAATTATTAAACGACTGTGAAATCAAGAATTCAACAAATTTTCAGTTTTGATTTCTTAATTATCTTGTCAGTTCCCAGGTTTCAGCAACAGCCCTGATTTTTGTAATTTTTGATTTGGAAAAATAAAAAGGATTCTCCTCTCATTTGACGTTGTAGATAAATGACTAACAGCTAAAGCTAGTAATCAGAGCCATATTTTAAATTCTTGAGCCTTTGAAAGACAGGTGAAGTACGGGGATTTCAATCGGCCTTTTATAGGCCCTGGACAGTGGGGAATCCCACTGTCCAGCTCTAATAATAGAATAATTGTAGACTGGAGAGGAAAAAGAGAGAAAGGTAGGGACGCAAATTAGTAGATTTGCATAGGGAAGAAGGAAGACAGAGTAAAACTCTGTCATTACGCCAAGATTTCCCCTTTCAAACGTTTGGTGTATGGATGCATGTACCGATTACGAACGTTAGGCGGAGGAATGTCGGATGGTGGGTATTCGATTTCAGTATCGGTGGTCTCGTCATCCCCATCGTAGTCCAGCTGTTTTAAATTTTCCGCAAAGAATGTCGGAAGATAGTTGCGTCTGATAGAACCCAAGGGAGGCAGAAAGCGTAACTTCGCAGCGACTTCCAGTCGGGTATCAATATCTCGGAGATCGGCTAGATATAGTGTATGATGAAGCCAGAAACCCCTCGTAAACTTAGCATATCTATTCTTTGCAATAACCTTATGGTTCTTAACCCGGGTCGTAGCACAAAGTAACTTCATCTTGACCTGATGGCAGTGAGTTGAAGATGAGAATGATGGCCAAATGGGAAAGTTGAAGTGCTTTATATAGGCGGGATGCGGACGTGATAGCGGACTTAACCTCATAAATGTGTTGTGACAAATAAACAAATTAGTTGTTAAGGTAGATGAGTTTTCCCTGCTTTGTAAAAAAGTGCCAAAGAGAAGAAATGTAATTTTAGCATATTTTCAGAGAGTTCACTCGTTGGGATTTTATTTTCTTTCCTTGCAGAACCGCTTATTATGTCCTATAATTTGACATTTTTCACAGACTTGATGCGGACACCGATCAATCTTGTGATGTTTTTGACGACACCCAAAACAAACTATTTGACTATCTGACATGAGTAATTTAGATTTTTGAATGGAACGTGGACAGAACCTAGTTTCATGAAGCAATTCACATATGTTGCATTGAGGATATGCAATTGTTGGAGAAGAAATAGGTTGTAAGAAATCAGGGGTTTGAAGTAATCCATTGCCTAGGTTAGTTGAAGTTGTAGGATGATTAAGAAGGGTTTGTAGAGTGCTCAGAGACATGATAGGAATCGATGAGTTTGAAGTGACAGTAGAAGAGACAGGGTATGGAACGGGCGATGGGATTTTGGCAGGAGCCATTAGACGCTTTTTAAAAGATTTTGAAGTAGGAAGGTAGGGTGTTTTGGGGATTTCTGCATAAGAGTTAGTGTAAGATACGATTTCAAGTGATGAGGAAGTTGATGATTTAAGTGGTTCTATGGAGATAGTTGTAGAAAGTTTAGGAATTAGAAAGTGGGAACCGGTTCTGGTGGACTGTTTCGGAGAATCGGGTTCAAATAATTTGGAAATCAAGGATTTTATGTATTTAGATTTACGCTTAGTTTTAATAATGGAGGAAGATGTATCCTTAGAAATGCGAGCATTACGTATCCCTCTTGATTGACGAAGCCAGTTTGAAACGCTGGTTTTTACGCGTTCTTTATGGGTTACAGCTGGGAGATCCTCTACACCAGGTGGTACCGGACGAGGTTTTGGAGATTCGAACGTAGCTATCTTAGTGGGTGACGGAAGGGGCAAGACGCAACCGTCATCCACAGTTAGAGTTAGTATGTCTTGAGTCTGTAAGAGAGGGTTTTATTAGTGTTTTGCCAGAAATGAAAGTGTAGTATTAATCAAAGCGATTTTTAAAGCGTTAAGGTTAAAAGATTTCATGCCAAGATTAGAAGTGTTAGAAGTTTGCCCATATCTTTGAATAGGTTTAGGACCCCTTCTGGTTCTTCCTGTAGCCACGGAGTAAGGAGCTGTAGTTTCTCTGGAAGAGTGTCTGGTGGGCAAAGAAGGGCGTGCTTTCCTAGTATTACGTTTGGGAGTAGTTGCTACTGTTACCGAAGGTAAAGAAACAGTGCCAGGGGATTTTTTGGCTTCTTGTACGGTAGAGAAACTTGCATTAGAAAGAGTGGAGGCTGGTTGCCTTGAGCTTGAATGTGGTTTTTTTGAAGTAGAGGGTTGGGGTGATATAGGTGGATGCGTAGAGTTTGAAGTAAGTATGTCGGGAGAGGTGTCATGTTTATGTATAATAGTAGTTTGAGCCAAAGAATCATGTGAGGAGGAGGAGGAACCTGTATTATATCGTTGCGGGTTACGATAATTACTTGAACCTTGAATCTGGGGAGTATCATTAAGGGGTGTACTGAAAATATCGGGAGAAGAGATAGCAGGAGGTGAGCTTGTTTGGTGGTTTTGGGGTGGAGAGCCATGCGGGGAGGAGTTTGAGCCTATGTTTGCGTCTATAAAGACGTTGGATGAGTTTACTTCAGTTTTAGAAGTGTAAGAATTTGAGTTCGAATGGTTAGAGTCATGCGAAGATTGTAACACCGAGTCATCTTCCACTGTACCCGTAGAGGAGAAAGAATTTTCGAGATCAGTAAGTTGATAGTATACAGAGTGATCGGAGGAATCATAATCATCTGACATACGTACCGATTTTCCAGAAGAACGTGCGTCGTTAGTATCCACCTCCATTTTGTTCAATGGTTCAGTATTGTCGGAGTGTTGGTTGAAGTCAGACATGGTGCTGCAAATGGATTCAGTTTGAAAATTAGTATTTCGTGGAGACGTGAAATTGATGACGTTTTGTGAGGAAGGAGGATAGTATTTCTTGAGGTGGTGCGCATGAGCAAAGTAGAGACTAGTTTGTGGTGTGGTGGAGATTTTTTCAAGATAGAAAGTAAGAGGAGCAGGATGATCAACAATTCGATAAGGACCTTTAAATTTTACTTGAAGTTTGGGTGCTACACCAGGTATGCGATGAAGTACTTTGTGTAGAACCAGATCTCCTATTTCGAAGTTAACTGCTGTATAATTGCGATCATGAGCTAGTTTTTCTTTAAGTTGATATCTGCAAGTATTTTCATTAGCAACTATGAGATGTTCTCTGTTTAAACGTGCTCGTTCTATAGGATTGGGTAGATTATCTTCATGCGGACCTGAAGGCAATAAATTGTCTAGTCTAGTGTTAGGATTGCGACCGTGAATAAGAAAGTACGGGGAGTATAGTGTGGTTGAATGTTTAGTCGTATTTATAGCCCATTGAACTTCTAATACCTTTTCTGACCAGTCTGACTGTTTGTCGTTGATAAGCTTAGATAGTGCTTGTTTAGTTGCTTTGTGAGAAGATTCACATATACCATTCGACCAAGGTGAGTACGGAGAAGAATAAAGAAGTTTTATACCAAATTGCGTAAGGTAATCAGTAAGTTCTTTAGAGGTAAAGGCTGGAGAGTTGTCAAAAGTAATTATGCGAGGTATGGAATGTTTGAGTAGTAGCCTTTCTCTAATTGCCTTGACAGTTGTGGAGGCTTTCTGATTTTTGACGGGTATAATTTCTACAAAACGAGTTGCTTGACAGATAAGGACGAGACAGGAGCAGAAACCATATTTATCAGGAGGGAATGGTCCAATATGGTCACCCGATACATGTTCCCACGGTACATGCGGTGTTATCCTACCTGAATACGGACCTGGGTGGGGTTTAGTTGAGATGTTATAGAATTGACATACTTGACATTTTTGAGTAAATATTCTTATACTTTTGAAAAGATTTGGCCACCAGTATCTGGTTTTAACTAGGTTGTAGGTGCGATAGTAAGAAAGATGTGCTGCACATTCCTCGTGTACTATTTTAAAAATGGTGTATTGTAAAGACTTGGGAATGCAGAGTAACCATGGTCGTCCAATTTCAAGTAAGTTACACCGATAAAGGACACCGGAAATTAGTGCATGATGTGTAGCATAACGATCAAGAGCAGTATTAGCGTCATTGTTAGAGTTTAATAGAGAATTGATTATCTTACGGAGGGACGGATCTGCTTTTTGTAAGTCTATAAAAGAGGAGGTTCGAGATTCTGTGATGTGTTCAAGATTTAAATTTTGGTCAGAGAGAGTAAAATCGACATATTCCTCTGGATTCGAAGCATGTTCTGTTGTTAAAGTATATTCCGGCATAGTAAGGCTACGTAACATTATGGAAGTGGAAGGTTGTTCTAACAAAACTGGTTGTATGTCCTCTATGATATCATCGCTATCACCTTTTCTAGGAAAATTCCTACTTAAAAAATCGGCCAAACTGTTTTTAATGCCTTTTATATGTTTAATTGTGAAATTATAACGTGATAAGTAATGACAGTATCTAGCAAGACGGGACGTTGGATCTTTAGCAGTTGCGAGATATACTAAGTTTAAGCTGTCAGTATACAGCGTGAATGGAGTGAGAGCAAGAAGGTGTCTACACTTAGTTATTGTAAAGACTGCAGCAAGTCCCTCTTTGTCAACCGTGGAATAGCGAGTTTCGGCATCTTTTAACTTGCGAGAAACATATGAGAGGACTCTAGGACCTTCGGGAAAGATCTGCAAGACAGTGCCACCTATGGCTATGTTTGATGCATCAATAAAGACTAGAAGTTCATGTTCAGGGTTGGGTGAAGGATATGCGAGACAAGGTGCAGATGTAAGCAATTGCTTGACTTTTTCAAAGCTATGTTGAGCGGTTTCTGTCCATATAAAAGGTTTTTTTGATACAATATCAAAAAGAGGAGCACTATGGTATGCAAGTTGACAGAGACTAGATCGAAGTAAGTTGACAGTTCCTAAGAAACGGCGTAGTTCTGTTTGATTTTTAGGAGTTCTAGTTTGGAGAATAGAATCAATGCGATCTTGTGATATGGAAATACCCTTTTCATGTATGTCCATCCCTAGAATTTGTAGACGTGAGAAGCCAATTTTACATTTAGAAGGTTTGAGACGAAGATTAGCTGTCTCAAAACATTCTAATACTGCGTCAAGTCTCTGGCAAAGTTGAGGAAATGTATCGGCAGCAAAGACTGAGTCGTCAATATAAAGTTGACAAAAGTCTTTTACTGGAGCCAAGATACGTTTAGCTACTTCTTGATAGATAAATGAACTGTTTACAAAGCCAAAACTAAGAACTGTCGGTCTAAATTTCCCAAGAGAGCATATAATAGTAAGATAATCTCGAGAATCAAGGTGAATGACAACTTGTAGAAAAGATGAAGCTGCATCTAAGGAGCAATAGAAAGGATGAGACCCTATTTGCTGAATGATTTGGTCTGGAAATGGTAGTGCAGTGTTTATGACCTTACAACGTTGGTTACATTTGCGATAGTCCCCACATATTCTTAACTCACCATTTTTCTTTTTAACTACCACCAAGGGGCTAGAAAAGTATGAGTCAGGTGCAGGTTCAAGACGTCCTGCCGCTAGTTCTCGGGTTATGTGTTCTTTGATTGCTTCGTTTTCTTTAAAACTGGTACGGTAGGGATTAGAAATAATAGGAGTGGTATCTTGCATTTCTATGCGACATTCGTAATCCTTTACTAAACCTAACTCAGCATCGTTAAAAGCGAATGCTTTTCTATGATTGGAAATAATATGCCTAAGTTTGGCTTTACTGTTTTCATCTAATTCTTCACCAAACTGAAAACTATTCCACTGTTGTTCAGATATAGGTCCGAACAGTTGCTCTCCATTGTGTCGGCCAAATTCAAATTCAGATAGACTATAAGTTTCATCTGTAGTCTCTTCTGCTGTGGCTAAGTGTTTCAAAGGAGGTATAGGGATGGTCTCATTAGAAAGGTTTGCAAATACAACTTCAGCTTTACCATTATTGAAATGAGCAAGAGACTCGTTGAAACTGAATTTGAGCGTGTTAACTTTAGTATAGTTAGGCATAACGAGAAAGTTCCCAGAAACTTGTGAATCAGAGTTCAGTGTAACTGTTAAAGTTGATTTTGGAGGTATATGGTAAGGACGTAAAGTGTGTAGTTTCAAGACAGTATTAGTTGTGGATGACTCAGCAGTTGAACCTTGATTAGCTTGTAACGAACTGGTAGAGCAGACGTCTGTACTAGATGTAATGTGGCATTGCTTGCAAGTGGAGGAGTTAATTTTATGACCTACTTGAGATGCAAAAAGTTCAAGAGAAGAATCCGTATTCAAATTGTGAAAGGGAAATATCCTGCGTGAGCTAGCACAAATGAGACAACGAAAATGTTGCAGAAAGTCCATTCCTATGACTACTGCTGTTGACGTGTCTTCGATTAGGTAGAAACTAAAGTAGACAGGTCCTATACCAGGTCCTGTAATTTTTAGGTTAACATATTTGTTTACGAAATATGTTTTGGGAGTTTCAATGAATAAGGTTACTTTAAAAGATTGGCAAGTATGTATGGTAGGTGTGCGTTCAAAATCATATAAAATTCGAGGGTGTATAGTAGAAACTCCACTTCCAGAGTCTACAAAAGATTGAATCACGAACTGTTGATTAAATAATAGGGGAAAGTGTATTTCCCTATTTTTAAGGGGGACAGGTTCGCATAGTGCTGAACTTGTTCCCGAGGGAGCGCTAGATGCGTGGGAAATATGAGTGATGAGGCTCAAGTGAGTATGGGAATGGGATGGGGAAGTAGGCTCATAAATGGATGTGGAAGTTTGGGGTGGAGTATCATTAATAGTTGGCTCGGTTAGGGAAATGTTAGGCTCAGAAAAGTTAGTAGAAGAATCATTAGAGTCTTCATCGATTTGCAAAGCGGCAAATCGATTTTTAGTAGTAAAATCGAAAGTTAAAATTGAAGTATTTTTAGGATTTTTAAAGGTTTTAAGAGGTGTTAAGAAATCAGAATTAAAATTATTTTTATGGTATTTTGAGTTATAAAATGTTTTTGTTTTAGAAAAATAAGTTTGAGACCCTTTTATCCCGCAATAAAAAGGTCGATCTAGTTTTCCGAATTATTTTGGTTATTTTGGTAAAAGTTACGTGTGTTACCACGGGGGTTACCACGAGAAATACCACGAGACATGCCACCACGTCCTCGCATCTCACTGTTGCTCGGAACGTTTGGAAAGATTTGTCCACCAGAAAGAGCATTAGCATATGCTTGTTCGTGTTGAGGATTATGTTCAGCATGGTTGGTAGGAAGGGGCTGATTAGCTAAAGCGGCAAGTCTGGCATTACGAATGGGGCGAGGGCGACCTTCGTCGTCCGCTTGCTTAAAACACCATTCTTGGGTGTGAGAAGTGGAAAAACAGTAATTACAGAAACGTTGTTGACGTTGTTGTGAAGAGGGATTATCATTTCGAAGTTGTCTTGAAGGTACAGAGTTAGTGAATTCAGTGGGATAGGAAGCCGGTATAGATGGATAGTATGGGAGTGCCAGAGGGTCCATAAGATTTGGTATGGGAGTTGAGCGAGAAGAATTAGAACTGGAGCGAGCAGAGGGTCTGCCTATGTCTAAAAAGATGGTGAGCCTTTTAAGAAATTCTGCAGAGTCTGTTATGTTAGCTCCACAAAGATGTAAACGAATATCTTGGGCAACGCCCATTAAAAGTGCTTTGACCATATCATCATTAGACATTTGAGGGTTAATAGAGTGAAGGACTCTAGTTTTCTTTGCTACATATGCCATGAGATCATCCCCTACTCTGAATAAAATGGTCTTATTTAGGACCTTAGCTCTTTCCTTAATGGATTGAGCACTGAAGAAAGCTCTCATCCTTTCTTTGGCTGTGTCCCATATGGGAGCTGTATCGCCCTCAGCAGGGAGTGCGGCTAGAGTAGTAGTAAAATATGACTTCTGTGTGATCCACCAGTCTCTAGCAGTATCTTGCAGTAATCTATCAAGATTGGAGAGAATGAAACGATGATTGAGATTGTAGCCTGTCATGTCCTGCTCAAGAGAAGAGAGAAAGTCTTCGCAACTGGTCAATCCATCATAATTACGAAGTGTTTGAAAGATATGATAATTGTTAACTGCAGTATTAGCCTGAATGGGATTCGCCATAGGAGCTTGAAATAGCTGAGGATTAGTTTGGAGAAACCTAACCATACTGGTAGTGAAGAGCATTATAGAGCGTTGCTCTTGAGCAGTAGGGGGTTGAAAGTTGTTTTGAGCTTCCCTATCATTGTTATGTTGTTCCTGGTTATTATCAGCATTAGGCTGTTCCTGTTGTTCATTGTCTGCCATTGTAACGGAAAGAGGTGTGATGAGTGCGTATGTATATAAGAGTGGTAAGTATTGGTATTACGTGAACGGAGATGTCTGCCGTCTAGGTCTCTTCAAGGTATGCACATAGACTTGGGTACCTGCGCACCACCGGGAAGGTAGCTGAGGGAAGAGTGTATAGAGTAGTACGTACCTTATTGTATTGCGACGACGAGTGGTGGATGAATGTAGGTAAATAATGGGGCAGCCGGGCTGAAGTTGTTGTCCGTGCTGAGGATTATACTGTGTAGGAGTAACGGTATAATGAGATGGAGAAAGAAGTGGAATGTAGTGTCATTAGCATATGTTGTTAATGATGGAATGGTTGAGCTCGTACGAGCGGAAAAGTATTAGTATAGTTTGTAGAGTAGGTATTATAATTTGTGTGAAAAGCAAAAACTTAAAGTATGATGGAGAGTAGAAATAATTAAAAAAATTACCGATTTCAGTTGAAATTTCAGTGGGGGCGTAGAAATTTCAAATGAAATTTGTAGGCAGCGAGAGGTGACCTGTCGAAGAACGGCGCCTTATGAGAGAAAACTCTAAACGGCAGTTCTGGAGAGCCAATAAAGGGCAAAAGAGCTTGGAAGAGAGCCAAGTGCTAGGCTAGGAAGCCTTTGAAAGACAGGTGAAGTACGGGGATTTCAATCGGCCTTTTATAGGCCCTGGACAGTGGGATTCCCCACTGTCCAGCTCTAATAATAGAATAATTGTAGACTGGAGAGGAAAAAGAGAGAAAGGTAGGGACGCAAATTAGTAGATTTGCATAGGGAAGAAGGAAGACAGAGTAAAACTCTGTCACTTGGAACTCCTGCAGTTATAAACCGTAACTTGACAGTAAATAAATGCAGACGAAATCTACGGAAATAAGGTTTACAAATGCATCACAAATTAAGATGCCCGATTCCCGAAGATCATATTTCCAACTTTGGCTAAGAAATTTTGAAAGATTTTTTTGTTCTAGAATCCTTATTTCGGTGGTCCACTGAGGTAAGCAGCTCATGAGGATTCCAATGGTGCCATTGGTTTCTCAATAGGATGTCCCTAACTCTGTCAGTCAGCATATCGCCATCTGTAAGGAGTAAACCAAAGTTAGCATCAGACGTGAACCTTGCATCAAAATTGAAATGGCTATAGAGGTCCACAGAATCGACCGATTTAAAAACTAAGTACACCATTGAATTGCTCGCTTTCTGTTTATCTTACCTGACTATACAAATCTCGATTCCCTGACATCGAGTTTTTCACCACTAATGCGGGCCATAGGGGGGACCCTTCCGATTTTGGCGACGAAATTTGGAAGGAAATTTTTTTGTTCCACAATAATTATTTTAGTGGTCCAATGAGGTAAGCAGGTCACGAGGGTTCCAATGATACCTTTGGTTTCTCAGTAGGACGTCCCAAACTCTGTCAGTCAGTATATCACCACCTGTGAACAGTACACCACAGCAAACATCAGACGTGAACCTTGCATCAAAATTGAAATGGCTATAGAGGTCCACAGAATCGACCGATTTAAAAACTAAGTACACCATTGAATTGCTCGCTTTCTGTTTATCTTACCTGACTATACAAATCTCGATTCCCTGACATCGAGTTTTTCACCACTAATGCGGGCCATAGGGGTGACCCTTCCGATTTTGGCGACGAAATTTGGAAGGAAATTTTTTTGTTCCACAATAATTATTTTAGTGGTCCAATGAGGTAAGCAGGTCACGAGGGTTCCAATGATACCTTTGGTTTCTCAGTAGGACGTCCCAAACTCTGTCAGTCAGTATATCACCACCTGTGAACAGTACACCACAGCAAACATCAGACGTGAACCTTGCATCAAAATTGAAATGGCTATAGCGGTCCACAGAATGGTCCGTTTAAAAAACTAAATACACCACTGGTTTTTTGTTCTAGAATCCTTATTTCGGTGGTCAACTGAGGTAAACAGCTCACGAGGATTCCAATGGTGCCATTGGTTTCTCAGTAGGGCATCCCAAACTCTGTCAGTCAGCATATCGCCACCTGTTAGGAGTAAACCAAAGTCAGCATCAGACGTGAACCTTGCATCAAAACTCAAATGGCTATAGCGTAGCGGTCCACAGAATGGACCGATTTAAAAACTAAATACACCATTGGATTGCTCGCAGTCGGTTTATCTTACCTGGCCGTATAAATCCCGATTCCCTGACATCAAGTTTTTCACCACTAATGCGGGCCATAGGGGGGACCCTTCCGATTTTGGCGACGAAATTTTGAAGGAAATTTTTTTGTTCCACAATCCTTATTTAGGTGGTCCAACTAGGTAAGCAGCTCACTAGGATTCCGATGGTGCCCTTTGTTTCTCAGTAGGACGTCCCAAACTGCGTCAATCAGCATATCGCCACCTGTAAGGATCGCACCAAAGCCAACATCAGACGTGAACCTTGCATAAAATTGAAATGTCTATAGCGGACCACAGAATAGTCCGATTTAAAAACCAAATACACCATTGGATTTCTCGCAGTTGATTTATCTTACCTGACCGTATAAATCCCGATTCCCTGACATCAAGTTTTTGACCACAAATGCGGGCCTACCGATTTTGGCAACGAAATTTTGAAGGAAAATTTTTTGTTCCAGAATCCTTATTTAGGCGGTCCCATGAGGTAAGCAGGTCACGAGGATTCCAATGATACCTTTGTTTCTCAGTAGGACGTCCCAAACTGCGTCAATCAGCAAGTCGCCACCTGTAAGGAGTACACCACAGCCAGCATCATACGTGAACCTTGCATTTGAATCGAAATGGTTATAGCAGTCCACAGAATGGGCATATTTAAAAGCTACGTACACCGATGGACTACGCAGTAAACGGACTGGTCTACGAAGGAATATGCTATTAACAAAATGTAACGGACATAATTACTCAACTGATGGTCAAATAGAAAAGAGACTTGTATGTTTCTTTCCTCATGTTTGGTTTACCTTACTCCTGTAGTCTTGTGCTGGAGAATCGGGAGCTCCATGATACAGCGAAGAGTTAAGCTTCAGAGTACTCAAAAATGTGTTCCGAATGTCTTCATTTTGAGAGAACTGGAATTTCGAAGTCTTCGATCATCAGTAGTTAGGTTTTTTGTGATGAAGAAGATGTCCATCGATGACTTTAAATTTTCTCGATAGATCTAATACGGAATACAACCTTGGTTAGTTAAGTTCACCAAAACAAGTTCAGGATCATTAAAATACCATTCATCATTACGAATCATATTCTTACAGATTGATCACTACCGAAAACTCTTACCGAATATACGTTGATGCACAGTAGACTCTTGAGTAAACCAGACCCACACGAGACTTGGTTTTGGAACATGAAATCGATTGTTGAAATCCTTTTTACTGGTAGCTATTGCCCAAAGAACTGGGATTTGCTTCTGGAAAGCCTGTGGATTAAACAAATGAAGGGAATCCAATCATCATTCTCATGGCATTTAAGAATTCAGCCGTTGCGTACCAGTGGTCTACAAAAGGTAGCTCATACGCTTGGTCATACAGCATGCACCAGAACGACTGGATTCTCAACAAAAACTTCCTCAGGTCCATACGGTAAAGTCTTTGTTGTGTTTTCTGTTAGTATATCTACAGTATCTCACAAATATTCAACAAACTGGAAGTGGAATGTAACTAAGCTGAATTTTGAAAAGTTCTTGACCTTTTGTTGAGAACAGGAACAGGTATATTACTCGGGTTCTGAAGCTAATCGGCCACAAGTTGTCAGTTATTCCAGCAGATTCAAGTCCTTTAACACATCATGACAAGAAACGATAATACTACGACGACGATCGGCTAAATCTGTTTTGTTCTTGTTGTAGATCTATAGGTTAAATTCTTGACACTTACCTGTAGCGTCTGACGACGGCAGATATCCCTCGCCTCCGAAATCATTGACGTCCATTGTTGTCAACTTTGAAGTAACCTGAAAAAACCAGAAGGAAATCTTCATATATAAACCTTATACGAAAAAGTGATTGTCGTTTTCACTTTCTTCCGCTACCATCTACAAATGTATAACAGCGAAACAATAAGCTTGACAAACCTAGAAGAATGCGAATCCGTATAGCTGAACCGGTAATATAATTGTTGATAATTACTACAGCGTGTAGAGAATATCAAATCATTCCCATAATCACAGCTAGAGTATTCTACGACGGGACTGATAATTACAATAGCTTCAGTTAACTTTTTAACCTCACGCTTTTTCAGCATTCCAATCCTCCGAAACCGCTCGGCCGCATATATGCAACGTCCTTCCGCTCTTACCGCCGCAGGAAATTCAAATTTCTACTCCTACGTGCGACTAAAAAACTCAATGGTTTTATATGAAGCCATAGAAAAGGGGTCAAAACGTAGCTTGGCTTAATTTCGTATAGCGACAAACGCCGTTTTGCCGTAATAAACGCAGCGTGGGGAGTAAAGAAAACACGCTTGGCCATGGCTCATTCTGAATAAAAATTATACAAGAAGAATTTAAAACAGCTCCAAACAAGATCCAAGACAGGGCCCCTATACTCGAAAGCCAGCGATAATGCTGTAGACCCATTTCGCAGAGAATCGAAAATAGCCCCCCAGAGGTTGTATCCTCTTGCTTCATAAATTGCATACATTCGCATCGCCGAAGAAATTCGATGGAAGACACTTGGTACAATTATAATCGACAGTGTTTTAAATTAGTACCAAATTGAAGCCCGCATTAAAAACTACAAATTAACCGATGGAATTTGAAATCCATTGTTGGAAAAATCCGTTATGAAGGATTGAAAACGAGGGTAGTTTCTTGTTATCACTAAAAGTGGCAAACCGGGAAGGAGCGTGAATCAGTTCGATATTGTGATATATAAGTTTAAACATACATAGCCGGGATTGGGGGGGGGGCATTCGGTAGTCTGTGGAAGAGTATCTCCCCAGAAACGTCAGTTGAAAAATTTAAAGTAGTTGTCGCTTACCGCAGGAAGAAACATTCTTCCCACGTCAAAGTTTTTTGGGGAAAGAAGCTTCCCCCTGTGGAAGAAAGTTGTGCAACAAAAAACTTACCCCGGGGGAAGAAATTGAGTATTCTCTCGCACTGAAGAGCGGGGATTCTCGCACGTGAGCAGAGAGCCGACATGTAATACAACTTCACTCATGTCAGCCATTAGAGTTAACAGAGGTCCGTGAATGGTGTCAGCGGATAGAGGAGAAAAATCGGCCTTTCATCAGAATCCCAATGTACTATGCCGCTCTTTGCTCCTGTGCATAAATCTGTGATTTTGGGATTTGGCAGTCTTGGTCGCGCTCAATCGACACGCACATAAAAATTCAGGGCTTCGAGAATCTAAATGTCGCGAAAGTGGCGGTAGAATTCAATATTTAGTAGTCATGGAAAAAATTGATAGTCCATGGAACCCAATACCTTATAACACTAAACATGATTATTTAGTTTTGTTTTAACTTTTTCCTTCGCACGGCGAATTTATAATTATATATATATTAATGGATGTGATCACCAAACAACTAAGTTAACGAGTGGTTAGACTTATACTAGCAGACGCAACCATGATTTTGTCGTTCTAATTTTCCAGCTCTTTTCATTCAATATAGTGCTACCAGGTGATCTTATAGCAATTTTTAGTGACTCGGGGTGATAGCTAATGCTAATTCTGATTAAATATCAGTTAGATTAGGTAACTGGTCAGCTGTTGCAAAATTTTTTGACAACATTATCGTGTCGATTGCTATTTAAGTTGTGAAGAAGT
Organism: Sminthurides aquaticus; assembly: GCA_906901655.1. Taxonomy (NCBI): domain Eukaryota; kingdom Metazoa; phylum Arthropoda; class Collembola; order Symphypleona; family Sminthurididae; genus Sminthurides; species Sminthurides aquaticus. Next base: position 3,995,199 of record CAJQTT010000005.1, on the reverse strand, counting down.
CATTCGTTAATGTGTCGAAGAAATGTCAAATTCGGACCTTGACGAATGGATCACCCTGGTGAAAGAATGCAAGTATTTGCCTGAAAATTATCTAAAGGTAAGTCAATCTTTGTATTTATAGTTTAAAGCTTAAGTTTCGAAGCCAACATTGTCAGGACTCGACCGTATTCCCCCATCCGTATTCGATTTTGTGTAAGACAGATTGAACGAGTTGATTTAATGGAAACATGTATGTTGATAAATTGCAGATGAAAATACCGTAGTAATGTAATTATACAACTGGAATTAATTTTTAATATGCAGAAGATTGAAGATGTCAAAGAACTGGATCTCAGTTTCTAATTCTTGGGATATTACATGTAATGTTGAGCGTTCGTAGTTCGTATTGAGCAGTTTGTTGTTAATTGCGCTGTGGCGTCCGTCATTTTATGTTTTAAGGAACTAGACTTATATAAGTGTATGCTAAATGTCGATGAAAAATGTACATATAGTTACGACGAAATAGAACTGTGCACCAACCTAGATATTGTGTGATACCATGTTAAGTTGTAGCATAGTTAGATTAGCTGTAACAGGTAAATGCGGCGAGGCTTCTATTTCCCTTTGAGTAACTTAAGTACTACACGGTTTCCGGTTTAAGGAGAATCGGGCTGCATGAACTTAATATATTTGTTATTTATCGGAAATGTGGAGAATTAATATGAGAAGGGATAGGTTATAATTTTTTAGCAGTTTTATGCTACAAGATTCGTATATTTCAATTCTTAAATCGAAGTACCATGATACGGTTGACACGTGTTCTTCGGATTTTGATGTCGTATTCGATGGTTTGTTGTTCAGCTTTATATGCAGTTACAGCTCTCTAATTAGATATCTATTGACTTCAATGAATAGGAACTAGTAAGCGGTTGGAACATCGAGAAAGAAAAATTTAGCCATGTTAGATAAGGTTGATGATACTTATTCAGATGGATTTTGCAATACAGTCTGACGGAAATGCTTACGGAAAATGTATATACGTTAGATTTTAATATATTTTTAAGGTTGAAAGAGTTCCAGTCTTGCTGTGTAGTTTCAGAAAGTAAGATCATCACGTGTTGTCTGCACCAAGGGACACTGACATAATGGAGTTGAGTGAGTTAATGTTGTATAAATCATATGTAGTGGAGGAGGTAGGGTAGGGACTGGATAATTCTGAAATTTTAGCTGACTAAACGCATTACGTGCTGTATATGCACGCAACAAATACTGTATTCAGTGCGCTGAAATTATTTTTTAAAACTTGCTACTACTTTCAAAGTAATTCCCCATGGGAATGAATTGCAGCTGGTTAATACATTTATGCTAGGAGTAGGATACGGTTTAAATGTACGTGATGTATAGATTAGATGTCGTGATTATTCAGAAAGGCGTTGGCGTTGATCCAATGAATAGTTTCAAGGACTGCTGTCCATTATATAAAATGTTTCAACTGTCATGCCGCTGATTTACCAATATTTTTTGCTAGGCTCGTCTTTACCTGTCGTCGTCTGTGACTAATCCAGCGAACACGATGGGAATTCAAAGACTACGTAAACATTTGATGGTGGCGCTTGATGTTGCATCAGACATTGAGACAAGGATCCACATTGCTGGATCTGGATGATATAAGCATTCCACGTTTTTTATCTGATATATTTTCCAGCAAGGGCAGCAGAACCTATCGGAATATTGCATTCCACCTCCACCATAGAAAATTGCATAAGATTAAAAACTTTGATGCGCTAAAATGAATAAGCAATTTCTAATTTCGCTTCATGCTTTCAAAGCATTAACTCTGGATATTTCTTGCTCAGCTTTGAATTAGATTTCTTCTTGCTTGAGCTATTTCGATCGAAGAAAAATTGTTTAGGTAAAGCTGACTGCCTCTGGGGGATTAAAGTAGACTTTCCACTTCGTTTTTGTCCTCAATTCGTTCTGGACTTGAAACTGCGTCTTATATCGCAAGAATCACAATACTTGGTCCGTGTTTTAAAAAAATCGCATTCTGGAACACCAGTTATGCGCATTTTGTAATCGTAAAAGACAATTGCAGTAGCTGGAAAATCGAATGAAAAGAAACAAGTACCTTTTTTCAAGGACATATGTAAGATCATTATGATCATCCTAGCTGTTAACGCTTGCAACATTAAAGGGCATGTACGTCATCGTGAAATAATAATTTCATGATTTATAAGGAGATTTGAGTGAATAAAGACTCAAATTGTTTTACGTGCGTTTGCTTGTTCTGTTTTCCCTAAGCAGAGGCGTTAAATGGGTAAAAAATTCAAGTTTCAAGTTTTTGGGATCGGAGCAACATGCAAGAGGTATGCTCATTATTTGTCGAACTGATTTTCTCTCACTGACATGCAAGGGCCAATGCTTAATTAACCAGCAAGAAATTATTGTTTCTTGCGTGGTTAACGTTACGTGGGCAGAGAGTTGAGTTGTACTTATCAGTTATCAGTTGAAATTTGCTCACGTGCCAGAATTATACTTTTCTTCCGCACGTGCAATTAATTGCACCCACAATTTGATTAAGTTACACCTTCTCTGATTTCAGAGCTGACCCATATATCGAGCTCGAAACGACTGATTTGATGGTATTTCGCAAAGGTCTAAGAGTTTCCAAAAAGATTAGCGCGATGATAGTTGTGTTACAGTAAATATAAGTTCAATGAAGGCAACGAAATATTCGTGTAAATTCTGTAATTTATTATACCGTTGCCCTAAAATGGTAGTGCGTGCGATGACAATGCACGCAGTATTCTGGGATTGCGGGGGTAGGGCAAACTCTCAAGGACAAGTTAGTTAAGTAGACTACATTTTATTACAATTTTAGGGCCTGAGTTACCCAAAATACTAATTACGTAGCAATAATGTTTTTGTTTATGATCAAACTGTCACGAAACAAGCAACAATTTAATGATTGTGAATGGTACGGTTAATCTAGTCATAAGGATTGCGGTATGTTTCAAGTACTGTGGTTATGTTTGACATGTTCCCAATTTTGATCAGAGGGATTTAAAGGTTCATTTGAAATGCTTATCCAAGGTTCTGTTTTAGTTTTGAAGTATCTGAATTAATGCTTTGAACCCTTGCGGTTGAGTTTCGAGTAAAGTTGGATAATTTTTACACGATGATTTTTGTTTTGCATTATGTTTGAAAATAGTAGATGTATGTAGGCATGTCGTAGCGTTTGCTAGCAGCGTAGGCGCTTCCAGAATTAAGTGAAACTACCGTGCTGAAGAGCAAGTTGCAGTAGCCTTGCATTACAAGCGTTTGCCGCTGTTAAGTATAACTGCGAAATGAGGACCTGAGAAATGAAGACTAAGCTATCTTGTTCTTTTCCAGTAATGTAGACTCTACATTAATTGAGTAGAGTTTCTGTTGAACCGTGGTTACTAATTATTATTTCCACAGCAGGGGTAATGGTGGCTTACAACATTTAACTCTAGTTTCATATGTTTAAATAGGAGATACCTTTTTAATTTATCTTGCGGTAAATGAGCTGCTGCATGGTGCATAGTTGCGGTAAGATTGCTGGAGCCGCTAGAGGGTTACGTGTGACCAAATGCAGGTAGTCTCCTAGATCAGTATATGGATTAGACAGTTAAAACTGAGCGTCTCTAGTTTCTGGAATATCTATTTGTCATCACAATGAATAAATACCATATCATTCAATCGAGGAGTCTGCCACATGAGCGTAGTTTGTATGCAACTGTCATAGCTTAAAGGTGTTAAAGAATTGTAGAGTCGCCAACGAGACTTTAAATGAAAGGTGATAGACTGTCACTAGTTTGTATGATGAGATTCATCACCTAAACTAAAACCTATTTCCCCATACTTTGAATACATTGAGCAATAAATAACTAATAGTAATTAACACAACGCAACATCCTCTTTGTAGGATGACTCAGAAAAGGGATTGATGGATGGAGGGTTGGATTTGATTTATAAAACGTATGATGTAAATGTGGAAACGAGTAGAGGAAATTGAAAACGAAGAAACTATTAACTTGGAATATTGCTGGGATTAGCATGAATTTAGCATTGCAGAATTATTGGATAGCATTGAGAATTGTACTCGTCGGTAGGATTCCAGATGTTTGAAATGCATGAAAGAGCAGAACTATGCAGTTTTGTAGTTCTTGACGGAATTGAAATTGTTATAAAGAGTATGGAGAAACGAGATATGTTTGAGAGAGATGACTAACATGTGCAAACTTTTAGCAAATACCAAATGTATTGTAATCGTACCTTGGCTGTAGCCTCGTTATGAAACTTGAGAGCTTGCTTATCATGTTCTCAGTACCCCTGTCCTGTGCGAATGTATGTAATATGTCTGGAATTCTAACGAGTACATTGCACCAAAGCGGCCTTCAGCCTGCCAGCCAGCACATCATGCATTCGTTCTTTTGGGAGAATATAGCATGGCTGGAAGATATTAGGCACTTCAGCCACAGCAAATAAACCAGTTGCTCCCTAGCCTTACCACAATTCCTGAAACGGAGAAGGTTTTTAGGCAATAATTCTGTCTGCGGTGAATATTAATAAACGGGTAACCGAATATGCAATGGGCGGAGCTTTATTAAAAAACCTTGGATTGATAGTATATGTAGAAGTTTAAGACTTCATAATAACAATTAATCCATGATTTAATACTAACTAGGAATGTTGTATGCTCTTATTTGCTATAAAAAGCAATTTCTCTTATCGCCCCGTAATCTGCAGAATTACTATACTGCTAAAACTCACTGGCTCATCAAACTATATGACTAAAACTCAATGGTTTGATGGGAATGATATGCAAAAAATGAAAGTTAGCCGGGATGCGAACGCGCGTCTTTCACCTCGACCCTCGCAAGCTCTAACCACTAAGTCACGGTAGTGTGAACAGTGTTTTCGTTCCAGTATTGTTCCACTATCTAGTCTCGTAATTGTGTGCTTGTGCGCTGCTTTCCTTTCTCTTTTCCACTCTCTGCCTGCTGAGCGTCCTTGTGAGTGGAACGTATGTATTTCCATGTATGTGATGACTAATTGACTCTTAAATTATCTGTAACTCTGATATTAATTAACCAATATGGACGAAATTCATCTGGGATGGTCCTAAGTGTATTAACTACATATAATGAAAATTTAATGTAAATCCGTCAATCCGTTCGTGAGTTATCGTGCGCACAGACGGACCGACGGAAGGACGGACCGACGGACCGACGGACCGACGGACCGACGGACCGACGGACCGACGGACCGACGGACCGACGGACCGACGGACGTCACTCAACCCTGTATAGGAATGGCTCCGCCCATTAATAAAATGGTAGAGGAGACATGGAATTGCGGGAGATTATGCATAGGCATAAGAGACGATTTTCATTAGTTCTGGAAATGGTTTCTTCGAGGTTGGAATTCTGTTCTGAAAGCAAAGAACTGTGAGACAGACTTTCTGTTTGGCACTGCTCCTCCGTACAAGGATGACCAGGAACAGAAGCAAAATTAATTCAGAGCATTTATTCAGATTCGCTTCCATGGATAAATCACAAAGGAGGGCAACGCGATGGTGGAGCTTGTAAATATGCAAGCGCTGGTGAATACGGAATAAGTGTGGAGATAAACGATGAAGGCGCTTGCTCGCTTTCTTCTTGTCGGTCCTAGTAATGATTTGATATAAAAAATTCAAGCGAGAGGGGTTTGAGATGGATGGGAATAGATGTAGATTGAATGATTTGGATGAACAAGGCAAGGGCAGAGACCTGATGGATAAAAGGATAGAAGCTAAGGGATAATTCATTGGAGGGAGAAAAAACAAGAATTGGGGGCATGTTTATGAAAAGGGTCCCGGGATAATCCTGTTGGATGATTCGTTGGTACACTGGTGGCAGTAGCGATCGTACGATGTTTTTAGCCCGTCAAGAGTTGATTCATTCTTTAGTGTTCTATTATGCATGTTCGGTTGAACTAGAATTAAGAGGGGAAAGTGGGAACGGACTTGATGAAAGGTTCGAATAATGTTATAACAGCATAATCTATCTTTGATGCCGTAACCGTTGCCTTTATGTTTCTCTCGGGTTGTAGCTTCAAGCTAGCTTGCGTAGTTGCGTATAATGTTAAATACATTCAGCTGGGAAGATCCGGGCTTTTACTAGTTGTGAATGTGCTCATAGAAGCATGGATGCACTTTAGAGGTGGTACAGGAACGAAAAAAAGACAGCATAAAGTTACATAATAAAAGCGAGATAGGAGTTAGGAATGTATTGCCGTTTGGTATGAGTTTGTGCGAGAAATTTGTTCGTGGCTTGGCATGCGTATACCTTGTTGATTGCAGGGAGTAGAATTTGGAGAATAGTGGAAAAGAGCCCATGTTCCGAGCTACAAGTAGGTGCATGTGGGAAGTTTTTCTGGAAGGGTATATTCTATATGTTGGTACAAGGGATTTTGGGATGGAAAAATATATCCGAGCAGATGTTACCGAACAAGAATTTAGAAGAGGAGAGAGATTAGATGCGGAGAGATGATGTGGATTCTGGGAAGTTATATCCGCGATCCTGTTAAAGAAGATGCAGAAAGATATACAGAGGCTACGGGGAAATAACTTGTTGGACGGAGGAGCGAGGGTTATATTCAATTGTTTGAGCCGGCCCGGTTTCTGTAGTGTTGGAGTTGGAAGGAAGGCTAAATAAATGTGCAGGGAATTAGAGCTAGAGCTTTACTTTGAATTTCGTTTTAGTCCGTTGGTTTCGTGTGATGCGCGATTCTATAGATTGTGGACGTACACAAGTTTTTTATTCCCGTATGGTTGCTTCCTACGATTTCATGTAGCGCATCTATAGGCAAGAGTTTTTCTCTGTGTTGATGTCAGTTACATTTTGCGAGACGGTGGGAAGGATCATATAATTTGTGTGCGTATTGTATGCGTGTGTAATTCGTGTGTGAGAGCGACTAAAGTTACACGTGCTTGAGTCGAATCTTTTGAGATCTTTTAAGGTTTCTCACGCAAGCTAAAGTATTTTCCTAGCTCTGGACAAATGTTTGGGAGAGACAGGAGAAATTGAAAAATAAACGAATTCCGGTATTTGCTAAAAGTTTGCCGGCTGGGTTTGTTTATATACTTGTGTGTATGCGACTGTGCCGGAGTTTTGTGGGAAAGGTTGAAGAAGCTATTGAACTGAAAGCTGGTGCTGTTACAGTCCGGCGTATAACGGTGTGTGTGGTGGCGTGATGAGGAAAATTTAGTGTAAAAACCTGGTTTACCTAAGCTAAGTGGGCTTGTCCTGTTGGGAAAAGGTTGGAAGGAATTTTTAATATTTAGGGGATTAGTCAGCTATTTTAGTAATTAAAATACAACGCTAACCTCTAATTTAGATAAACGTGGTGACCTGTGGAAAGAGATGGTTCTTTGCTGCTAAAATAGTTTGACAGAATATTGTAGTGACCATATCTTGTGGAACTTGAAACTGTGTTTGTGAAGATTAACTGACTGAGATTGTTGTGGGCCGGTCGTCTATCTTTGACTCACTATTGAATGTCCTCGAGCGTGGGATCAAACTCTAAAGTTCTGAGTCCAGGGTCTAAAAATATACGGAAAAGTATACGTGTGGAATAAGGTTGAAGAGTAAACAAGCTAAAACTGGGGAGGAAAAATTACAAGGTAATTACGTGGGAGGATTCTTGCATGTTATGTTGTGCTAATGCAATTTTAGAAGTGTTGATGAATTATTGATTGCGTAAAAGAGGGTTTGCAGAGTAAGTTTGCTCTGCACTCATAATCATTGAGAGCTCTGGCTTTGCCGCCTCTTGCTCCAATAGTTAGTACCTGACTGAGTCAACGTGTTTGTACAATAATTGCACTTACCTAGTGAGGTAAAATGTCGCCGTGGACAGGATTCGGAATAGAAGGAGACCTTGGGGTTTTTCTTGAGACTGAATAGTGAATAGCCCTAGGATTCTTCGCGTAAATAAATGGTGGATTACAGGCAGATTGTGAAGGCGGCAAACAGTTTTTGCACGTGGTAAAGTATGGCTTCTTGCAAATTCGAGCACGCGCATTTCATCTCTTACCTCCATGATTGTATAATCTAACCAATGATGATGGGATGGATCAAAAAAAGTTTTGCTGCTGAGAGGCTGGTTGCTTATGACATACTAGACCTTGAATTTTGGAAAGTTAGTAGATAAATTTGAAATTTTAAGGTCTTGTTTAGCGAAAAAATTGTTCCTTGTAAATTCAGAATGTGTATTAACGGTAGAGGCAGGGTAGTAGGAGAGCTATGAAGCTTGAAGTTTGAAGTAAGAACAGCTGGAATACTTTAAGCTTGAGATGATTCGTAAACAAAGTGAGAAAATTATTATAAGACATTGAGACATAATGGATTGTGTTCCGTTGTTGAGCGCAGGGTCACCGAGTAGGAACTGATTTATGTGAACTTAATTAGTTCGTTGGGGAAAATATGAGTTTTCTTTTCTTTTGGATATATAGGAAGAGTTTTTTAAAGAACTGGAGGAAGTCGTACTTGAAATTAGCCGTACAAGTTGTACAGTAAAATTAACACTGTCAAGGTTATACATACTTGATTCTAGTTCTGGTTTTTGTTCCCATCACTTTACGGGCGTCGTTAGTATTTTTATAACAGGGTTATGATCTAAACTAGTAATATGTTTTTAAATAGGGCGATGAAAGGTAAAGAAGTTGAAGTTGAAAGGAGTTTAGATGACCTTGTCAGAAACTCTGAAAATGCTGCAGATTCTTTAGTTTGTTTATGGAATGTCGACGTGGTGATTGGCGTGGGACAATTTGTTTATGATTTTGTTTAAAGGTAGAAAATTCAGAACTAGAGTTGATTTTATGAAGGTTTTTCATGCCTTGACGTGTGTGAGCTTTTGTGTAATTGGCCAGTTATTAAAAGGGGGGGGGAAACCGACCTGGAAAATATGCCGTGATTGTCGTAGGAGGAAATGGCCAGACTATTAAAAATTAGAAAGATAATGATGAATACGAATAATGAAGCTGTTTTCCTGTGACTTTGTCAAGTTGTTTTCAACAGTCTAAAGTCTGTTAATATTATTACAATGGATAGATACGAAAACGCTCAGGAAAATAAGTTACTTAATTAAGAATGGGAGAGGCTATAACGATTGTTTTTAGGATGGAAACTAGTTGTTGGAAGGAAGGAAGGGGATGGATACTTGACAGAAAATTAGCACGTGGTGGTAGATCTGTGTGTGGAGAATCTCATATTTTGTAGTAGACAAAGTGCAAGCAGTTGACAAGTTCCGCAATCATTAATTCATCAAGTAAATTGCTAAATCTCGGCTGTTCAACTAAAGGAAAATATTGATGATTGCATAAAATATAAATTTTGTATGATCTACAGAACGGAGGCGCAATATCAAATATGCAATAGTTTGGAGCGGGAATTTTGGTTGAATCTCTATTCACGCGTTTCTGTTAAACGTGGATGTAAACTTGCATAGCAAAAAGTGGTTTGTGAGAGGGATTCCGAGGACGTCAGTTTTCTACGCTACGCTGTAACTCGTTCAACAAAGATTGTGCTGAATAACTGATTTAGTGTGTTTAAGTGCTTGTAACAAAGCAGCCGTGCTGTAAACATAAATATTAAAGCCGCTCGTAGACGTCATTAATCAAGGTTTACAAAAAAATCTCTGGATTCCCTCTTATCCAGAAGAAGATTGTTAAGAAGACGCATGTAAGTCGAGGACGGAGGAACGGGATTTTACTACAAGAAGAACGCACTAGCAACGGAAGAAAGGACGTGTGATCTTGGCTCCAATTGAAAGACTGAAGACGCAAGCGTCTCAAGACTGTTAGGAGAATTTAGATTGAATTCTGAATTGCGTACTTACTAGCCGCTTTTGTAAAAGTTTGGCAAGGGGTTGTGAATGGAATTTTTTCTGGCTTGAAGAGGGGGGAAAGATTTTCTAGTAGAAGAGCATCTGCATCTCTTCGGTTGCATTTAATACCCGCTAGTCTACAGGCTCTGCGTAGCGTATTTGGTTTGTCTCAAAGAAGTGTAGGGGAAGAAGAAGACGTGAGTTTACGTTACGTCGTCGTGATCGTAAGATTGAAGATAGATGCACACTTCTGGAAAATATTAGTGAGGCGTCATTACATGTGAGTTGTGAAAATAGAAACGAAGGCGAATTTAGAAAAAGAATTGGAAGTTGAAGCAGATTTTTATGGCGATACTCCAATATTATCTCCGCGTTTCCTGTTCCTGCGACTAAGATTTTTACAGAACTAAAGCTGACTGTAAGCTTGGAAGAGTCCGACTGTGAACTGTTATTTGAAACGTTTAAGCATCATTCAGTATTCAAGTAACTTTGGTCGAACATTGACGCATGGAAAGCTCTTTTGTTGGGAATTGTGTAGTTGAATAAGTTTAAAAGCCAACGCAGAGGTTACTGATTATTTGAGATTGAATTGAAGCGTGCGTGTGCTCTGGTTTAGCTGCTGAAAGAAAGGCAGAGCATGGAAGTTGTTTATTTACCATCAAGTGAAATACAATAATTGGTTGCGCTAGAATCTTGGAAACCTAGGAGCTAGTTTACTGGCGCTTCTCCAGCGAGCTTCTCCAGGGGATTGAAACAAGACAAATTGGGATTGCGGTGGGAGGAGATTGCAAGATACATAGAAACAACACTTGAGTACTCCCCCATCTTCATTCAGAGGGAAAACTAATGAGAAACTTAAGTGGAAGAGTATTAACAAACTAACTAATCTTCTTGAAGATTTGACGAGACTTGGAAGTGTGAAGTGTGTGTTAAGACAGGGGTTGGTTACTCTTGGTAGGATAAAGTCCCTCTCGTCTACCCCCCTATCGTCAACTTGTAAGGAAGAGGATTGATTATATCTCGGGGCGAGCTAATATTGACTCTTTGTCCTGGACCGTGAGATAAGCAAAGTTTGAGCAACTGGTAATTGAAAGTTGGAGGAGAACAGATTAGTTGCGCAGTGGTGAGTAGAGCGGAAGGTTGTGGGAAAAATAAGTTGGGTGAATTGTTCAGAGCTTCTGCTGCTACTGGTGTAAACTGACTTTGAGTCTGGACTTGTCATTAATTGTTAATTAAAATGAATAAGTTACCGGTAGTTTTGATTGCTCTGGGAGCAATCCTATTAGGGTTGTCTATAGCCGGAGGTTGGTTTGTAGTACCGAATATAATTAAAGGTAAAATTACGGATAAAGTTAAGCTTGTGAATGGAACTCAAACTTGGGAAAGATGGTCTAACATCACGACGCCGATCTTCATGAGGATTTATGTCTTCAATACTACTAACCCGGAGGACGTCAAGAAGGGAGAAAAGCCTGTGCTGGAAGAATTCGGACCTTATGTCTACCAAGAGAAGCGAGTGAAATTGGACATTGAGCTTCACGAAGAAAACGACACTGTCTCTTACCGCCAGCCGATTCAGTACTTTTTCCGCCCGGACCTGTCCAACGGCACTGAGGAAGACACGGTGACAGTGCTCAACATGCCCCTCGCCCTGCTGGCCCTTAAGGGAGCCAAGGAAGGGTTCCTTGCTCAAATGGTTCTCTCTTCCATCATATCGGAACATGAGGAAGAGCAACTGTTTTCTGTGACTACCGTTGGAGAATTGTTGTACAAGGGACGATATGTGCCAATGATGAAAACGCTAGATGAGAATGTGGGACAAGCTCCCTTGAGGAATTATACTTTCGGTGTTTTCTTCCCCAAGAACGGATCCGACGAGGGCAGGCTGGAGGTAAAGACTGGTGTGGAAGATGGGACGCAATTCGGGCGGGTTGTTAGCTGGAAAGGTGAATCGAAACTGAATTTCTGGGACGGAGACACGTGTAACATGATCAACGGGACTGATGGCTCCCTCTTCCCTCCTTTCGTGCAGCGTGACCGTACCGTTTACCTGTTCAGCGCTGATCTCTGCCGATCTCTGTATCTTACTTACGACAAGGATGTGGAAGTGAAGGGGATTGCGGGATATCATTTTGCAGTTCCAAGGGAAGCGCTGGAAGGCGCTGCGGAAAATGAGAACAACGCTTGCTTCTGCAAAGACGCTGCGTCGGATTACAGTAACTGTCTTGGGACTGGAGCAATCCAGCTTTCAGCTTGCCGACGAGGAGCACCTATTGTAATGTCAACACCTCACTTTTTCGATGGAGATGAGAAATATATTCAGCAGTCTATCGGTTTGAATCCAGACAAGGAGAAACATCAGACTTTTGTTGAACTGGAACCCAATACCGGACTACTTCTTCGAGCCCATAAGCGAATCCAAGTCAACGTAGCCCTTACTGAGAATACGCTTTCACCCGAATACGAAAATGTTCCTACAATGATTTACCCGATTTTGTGGGCTGATGAAGCGGCGGAAATGAGCGATGCCACCGCTGAGGGAATCAAGAACCTAGTGCTCAAGTCAATGAAGATGGTGGATTTAGGGAAATGGGTCCTCCTGGGCGTCAGTTTGGTCATCCTTGCTGCTGGAATCATCCTTGCGCTTGTACAGAAACCACCGCCAACTAAATATTCTCCTGCTAATACATACGAGAAATAAGTCATCTGCATCACTGCAACTACGACAACCATATCGTCGTGTGGTATTTAAAAATTCTTTTGTATAATATCTATAAAAAATATATCCGACAAGTTAGCTTCTTGAAAATACCAGACAATATAGTAGAAGCTAATATTTATTTTTGCACTTAACCTTCAAAATGAGCTAGAAAAACTAGATATTTTTTCCGTGAAATTCTTACTCTTGCTAAATCAACTATGTAATGGCCTTGCATCAAGGCTTTTGCAATCAGGCGCATTATTATTATTGAAATTATTATTAAGGGGGATTTTTCCTAATTTAAAAATTGTAAAGGACAGAGAAAATTTCTAAAAAAAGTAATGAAACTTTAAGGTTCAATTAAATGATGGAATAGGACAAATCCGTCGTTCGTAGCCAAGCCTTACATCCATATGAATTTAATGCTGTAGAAGACTGAGACAAATGGATTAAGGGTCGGATTATGCTCGATTCTGCGCAAGTGGCATATCCTAGGTGAATTAGTCAACTACTGCGTACTAGACGATAATAGTACATGTTCCTAGTGATAGCATTCTGTCGGTAGCGTGTAGTTTCGGTCATACCTAAACCAAAAGGTGAAGAATACGATGGGCTTTAAAGTTTCGCCCGAGTTTTAATTATAGTTATTATGCCAGTTTTAGTACTAATCCTAAGAGGATTTAATTATTATTGTTAGTGTTATGTTAATGTTAAGTTGGAACTAGTTCCTGTACAAGTTATATGAAAGCCAAAAGGGCCAAAAACTTGTAAATTGTATCCATGTTATAGAAAATAGGAATTGGAGAAGAGACAAAAGGTTTTGAAACTCAATAATGTATTAATGGTTCGGAGGATGAGCCTTGTTCCAACAAACCTTGTTCGACTTAAAACAGTTCAAGGATTCTGTATGATGGCCAGGAGATAAGAAAAGAGGACTGTGGATGAGCATGTAGGCAGGCTGACAAGGAGTCGGATAAAGTTAGATGATAAATCGACGTGCCACATTAGCCGTTGTCTCATTAGCTGGTGTTTGTTCAAAGGATCCTCCTAGCTTAAGATTTAAATGCTATACAATTAGAATAATATACGTATAAAGTGATAAACGCTTTGGTATTTGTTAAGAATTTGCGTAGAACTAAAAGCTTTAGCTTGAAGAAGAATTGTTTTCCAATGAATTTCTTCAATAGGAGTCCGAAGAGATAAGATAATTGTTTAATACTTGTGTGTGTGGCTAGATTTTCTCTGAATGTTTTTATCAAAGCTTCGGGGTGTATATGAATGCAATATTGGATCCTCTTCCGTCTACGAAATGCGCCATGTTTTAATAAACGTCTTCAGTCAGGAAAATAATTTTAAAAAGAGTAAATTTCCTTGCTTGCAGAGAGCAAAGGAAGGAGATAGAAATATTGTATTGATTGTTTCGTAGCAAGAAATGTTTGCTGTAGATTAGATAAATAGCATTACATATGTTGTCAACTATCTGAGATTAAGTGCTGCTATCGGTTAACCCACCTTGGCTTCTTCCTGTTCAAGAATTAATAGAGATAAGAAAAATGTAAGCGGAAAACTCTTTTTGTATCGCCCCTTCCCAAAATGTCCTTTCTGCTGTCCTGTAATACGTGTGGAAAGAGTCCTGATCTTGGAGGAAAATGAAGACCTAAGATTCGAGGGGATGAGTGATTGCAGTAACTGATCATAAGCTACCTACTTTGTTACAGAAACTATGCAATAGGGTGACGGATATACTGACGGAAGAATCCAATATTCAACCGGTGTCTACTCCAGTCACCGTTTGCGGTGATATACATGGGCAGGTATGTATGCTGTTTAATGAATGGATATTATTTTAATTTGAATATTTAAATCTAAACTAATTGTGTGTTTGATTTACAGTTTTATGACTTGGAGGAGTTATTCCGAACTGGTGGGGAAGTTCCTAGTACAAGATATATTTTCCTGGGAGATTTTGTGGACCGGGGCTACTACTCCCTTGAAACGTTCACCAGACTTTTAACTCTGAAAGCTAGGTATCCGGATCGAATCGTGCTTTTACGTGGCAATCATGAATCTAGGCAGATCACTCAAGTATATGGGTTTTATGGTAAGTGTTTATCATATTTGTCTGTGACAGTTTGACCCTGGCTAGTTACCAAATAAAAATTGTATGGGATGTATAAATTCATGGGAAATGTATTAGTGTGACGTAGTGACGAAGAAATGGTTGGTGGTTTAATGCCACGAGGAGATAGCCTATCTGTGTGGTTAATACAAGCTCTATAGAGGAAAGAGGATGTGGATACCGGACCGAAAAGCATGTTGGACGGAGATTATGTACTAACTGATAATTTATTGCTGATTATTTTCAGATGAATGCCTTAATAAATACGGGAATGCAAGTGCTTGGAAAATGTGCTGCGAAGTTTTCGATCTTTTGACCATTGCAGCCGTAAGTTTTCTCTGAACATCACTTAGTTTAAATTTTGTATTAAAAATCAATGTGATTCAAGAATGGTGGACAGAGGAGGGTTATGTAAGACCTGTGTATGTCAAATGTGTTGATTAAGTGTCAAAGTTGAGGGCCATTTAAGAACTGAAGTGTGGGTCACGCTATTAATGATAACCTTGGGAAAATATAGGGATTTTAATGGATGCATGTACTGAGTAAATGTTTGATTTGAAGATAATTAATAAGTTTTTATGCTTGGTTTCTTTGCAGTTGATAGATGAAGAGATTCTATGTGTACACGGTGGCCTTTCACCAGATGTTATTACGTTGGATGATATTCATTTCATTGACCGTGGCCAAGAGATTCCACATGAAGGAGCTTTCTGTGACTTAGTATGGTCTGATCCAGACGAATCTATAGATACCTGGGCAACTAGTCCTAGAGGGGCTGGTTGGCTTTTTGGGGGAAAGGTTGCGGAGCATTTCCTGCAAATCAATGCCCTGTCTTTAATATGTCGCGCGCATCAGCTTGTCAACGAAGGTAATTGCAGAATTATAATTTAAATAATCCCTTGAGTGACGATTAGTGCTTGCTTGGATTTTCTTGGGAATTACAGTTTGTCTGTATTGAAGGGAAAGATGAGCTGGACTAAGAATCCTTTTAATACGTGAGAGTAAAAGCAGAAATTAATTTTTGATATTTTATGGTTTACAGGATACAAGTATCTTTTCAACGATAAAGTTGTGACTGTTTGGTCGGCCCCGAATTATTGCTACCGATGTGGAAATGTTGCCTCCATCTTAGAATTCCCTGACGGTGTTTCAAAGCCCGAGCCGAAGATATTTAAAGCAGTTCCAGATTCTGAACGTGTCATCCCTCCCACGAAATCTTGCCCATACTTTCTATAAGGATGCTTTACTAATGTGCAGCAGCTATTGTACGGAAAATTTATCAAGCAGATTAACGAAAATTTACTGAGTAGGAAATTGTAGCTGTTTTTCAAAGTCTTCAAGATTGTTAACTGGATGCAGTCTTTTATGCAGCGGGGGCATACGCGTAGTTGCTACAACTTAAGCGTAACGTACCCATCATATGATCCGGTATCGAAATAGAAAGTCATTGTTTATTCGTCGATTTGGCCGGTATCGAAATATAGCTGTATTTGATGCATGCAGCGAGTTATTACAAACTGTACAATGAATTCGGAGGTATAGTTGATTGATATAGGGATTTGCTCATTATCTTGAAATAATTCTACTTTTCGGATACTGTTAAAAGGATTGAATTCTTTTGGAAAGAAAAAACTGAGAGAGAGAAAGAGAATTGAAAGCTGCAGGTCTTGTAGGAGTAGTATGGAATTTTGTCAAGTATATGCATTACATAGACCGTCCTTTTATTGTGTAAGGTTAGGAAGATGACGGGATTTTCAAAAATACTGTGTTCGATTCCCCGGTGCACTCTGGTGTAAGCCAACTATTATATAATAATATATTCAATTATGTACATGGTTACAAAAAAATCACATTCGTACAGTATCGTCATCAGATTTGCCGTGTCATGTGCAAAAATTTTCAAATTAGTCGTTGCTAATATTGAGTGTCTTAATGATCCTACAAAGGCTTTTCTGATGACGATCACCTGACCTGCACACCGATCACGCCATGTTGGGCGTTCCATTAGCTCATTATTCTCGTTACATGTTTTGTTATTGTGTACATGGATTTTTAGCCAATACTTGTCCTTTGCAGTTTTCTTTGATTATACAATCTGTTGCTTGCTACATAAAATATCCTCCAGGATTATTTATTCTATCCACACGAAAAACATGTACCACTATTCCTTGCCTGTGAATCTACTGAAGAGTGCACAAAAAGTATAAAATTTAGATGTGCCTGTGATGTGTACTATTATAAGTCTAAAAACCTGGTATTGTTAAAACTGACGTAGGAGAACACATATATTAATGTTAAGAAGAGAGGGGCGTTTTCGCGACACCAATTGTACATTACTACTTCTAGTAGCAATATCATCCGTGAGCATAGCTTGTAACCATTCAACGATATATCTATTCTCCATCGATCCTGGAAGTGAGTTTTAAGTATGTTCTAACTTAGAGCATGCAGTAGTCGTCTAAGCTAGGCTTAAGAGGCTAGTTGTGTATAATTGGTAATCTGTTTTAAATTAACTCAGACTTTACTTGAAGCAGCGAGAGTGAGGAGGATTCAATGATAAAATTCCATCAATCACTTGTACCAGCAAATGTATCCACTTCCAAAGCTCCAGCCAGCCAACATGTAATTCATCCATGTCGAGGTAGCTGTAATCTCAAAAATAATTATCCTCCAAAGAGAAGAGTGTCAGATTCCAATTACGTAATGAACATGAAAGTAAATACCATTCTATGTGCTCAAACTACTTACGCAAAAAATGTATATGCTTGTCCTGCAATGCAGTATTGTTGGATTCCATTAACTAATTGAGAGATTCACATACGCAGATTGATACATACCAATGTTGCAATGTCCACTTAAAACATTGTACAATAACTCTGAGCTACGTTTCTCTGAGTCTATGTGTAATCCAAGACTTGTTTGTAACCAGTAGTCAACATATCATTTCCTCAGATAAGCTTCATCTATTACATTCAGATACCTTTTGGTTACCAATAATCCATACTGAATCACTAAATATCTGCGCATTGTGTAACTTGTAATCTGAGATGAGGGAGGATCAATGTAGGATTAAGCTTGTCAGCAATTTAAGCTGAGAGATGAAGAGGAATTAGCAACTGTAAATAACATTGCTAACTCTGAGTCACCCTTAAATCCACACCTTTAGGTCTTCCTGCCTTGAGCAAGAACTCTGACCAGGCTGTTTTAAAAGAGACATCCTTGAAAGTGCCATCGTTAAATAACCTTGAACTAGAGAAGGGGCTGGTTTAATGGTTGACATGAATCTTCTCTCCAGCTTTTTATGCCCTTCCCCATCAATATTCTCAGCTGCACATTCAGTTAAGAAGATGTTTTTCCAGGTGGATCATGTTCCTTTTAGCCTTGCAACCAATATTTTACCACCTCGAACCGGGAAATCAATTACTTCTCTTCAAGTTATGTAAACCCAGGAGGAACGCCAGGGAATAGGAAAGTGAAGGAGGGAACCTTTATTGAATGAGTTGTGCAATACGTCTCTACTCGACTAAAAACCGTGGCAGTTTTTACATCAGCTAATGCATCTTGAAAACCCGAGTGAATTGAAGGAAGGGCAAACACGTGCTGGAATAGGTGGGAAATAAAATCCGGACGTGGGAAAAAATCCATAGCTGAAAATATTACTCTCCAGCTTCTTAGAAGATGAAGCTAGAATTCTTCAAGACTAAAACGCCGGGGGAGGGTGAATACGAAGGGGCGAAAGCTTGCTTTCTCTCAGTGGAGTTGGGCTTTCTCGGTATTAATACGGTTTTAGCTGTGTGCATGTAAGAAGAAGAGCCTAAGCTGAAGACGTGAATCACGAAACCTAGGTAAGAGATATGGCTTGCAGATTTTATCAAGCGGGCTTCACGCCAACATAAATCTTCAGAGAAGGATTCTTTTCACGCTGAATTATCATTATAAACCACCTTCGACTGTGTAGGAAAACAGCGACTTTGTTCTCTTGAAAGCAAGCATAATTTTCTAAGGAAGTAAACGGTTAAATGTAAAACAGTTTTTGACAAAATCTTGGGAGAAAATTTTTTCGTTCCTTTAGCACAATATATGGATGTCACATGCATTGAGATTTACGCCAGATTTCATCAATTGTGCAAAAATCTTAAAAGAGTTTATTTACTATCAAAGATAATCTAAAAGAGCATAAAATCCGCACCATTTTAGCTATTAAATTATGCATTTAACTTAATTTTCATGAATAATATTTTTCTTCTTTGCTGAAAATTCAAGCTTGAACGTGTTGTATAACGGATAGCGCAGCTGTCTGTTGGGTGGACGATATGGAAGAATTTCTAATTGCCTTGCCTTAATGCATGCCTGGTTTTTGCAAAATTTATGCACTCAAGTTTCCACTTTACTCCAGGTTTGGCTGTAATAAAGTTTAAAAATTTTGAGTTGCACAACCCGTGCTAAACTCGTGCAACGTAGACTTTTTTCGAACGTAACATGCTGAAGCTTTCACATAACTTTGTGAGTGCCAGTCTGCATTCTGCATGCGTCGCGGAAATCGATTAGGATCAAAGCAGGTAAGGCTTCAAACGTCCCACACAAGCCCGTTCCTTATGCAAAAAAGATGTGGATTCTTCCAGAAGGACGGCTGTCATAGGATAGCTCGAGGAGGAAAAACGATCTTGTTTTCCGGATTTGAACAACCCGACTGACAGGCAGACAACCCACTATAATATGTCTTCAAAGACGAGAGAAAAATAATTCGATTGAACCTTTCTGGGATAAAATCCATTCTATATTCATATGAATCATATTTTGAATTTAAGTGAAACCATATATTAAACCTGAAAATTTTGTATTATTCTATATTTGTAGAGCATGCGATCACTAGGAGTTTTGTAGGGGTTCGTCCCATGGTAGATTCGCAAATTAACTTTTAGAATCTTGAACCCTTACGCCTACGCCCACCAATCCACATGGAGAAAACACACACTGGTTACAGGAGAAAATCAGATCTCCTCGAATACGTTGAAATCTTGTGGTTTGATTTGATTGTGTTTTAGTTCAGAAAGGTTACCGGATGCCCCTTAGATACCAAAGAGCATGCTCGAGATGCCTGAGTTTCTATTGAAAAGCTTCATCTGCTTCCGATAGGCTTGAAGTAAGATATGCTGGATTCGCAAATATCTGAAGTATCTATATCTGCAATTTGTCAGAGAAGAAGTGGGGAAGTTCATTACATGAGCATTCTAACACATGGACATGGCTTGTGACCTGGTTTTCCGGAGAGTTTCTAGGAGGAAAAATGTGCAAAGTTGCAGAATAATTGGCAGCTTTTCTGTTGTAACACTTGCGAAAATAGCAGGCTCGTCACGAAATGTTGCAGCTTAAAAAACTCCCACACTGCCCCCAATTCAAGAATAGAAACATAAAGACCTCATTATCTCTCGTTTTAGAACTGTGTATTCCACAAGTCAACCAATTCATGATACCAAACGTCGGTGTGAAGAGGAAACGACTTAAAATGATGACTAAATATGCAAGATTTTGAAGATAATTGCATCACAAATATGTATGTTTAACAAAGGTCGGGAAGTGCATTAAAGCCCTACATTATGAGCTCTGAGAATCGTCACCGTTGCAGGATAAGTAATAAACCGTTGGAAAATAGTGTCTGAAATAACTCTCCGCAAACACTAGCGTAATTATTTAGTCTGAGAGGAATCCTGGGCGATTAGAGTTGCAACTCATTGTGTCAAGGTTGCCGACATAATCGTTAAGATGGAGTAGGAGATGATGGTTTCGGTATAGTCATTAACTGAACGAGCCGAACGGAAGCCGAGAAGTAAGCTTTTAGAAGTTTGTAGCAAAGTGCAGTAAATGTAAAAGTTTCAGGTTTCAGAAGACAGAAGAAGAGTCTCATCTTTGGCAGGAGGAAAGTTAGGAATTTTCGCGAATTTGGAATTGGCAAATGCGAATTTCGTAAGGTGTAAGCTAGGAGTTTTCATGCTGGAGACAGGAATACAGTGAAAAGCCGGTTTGGATTCAAAGCTATTATGAAGCGGACCCATTATGAAGATGCATGGCTGGATTCCTGAAAAAGTCACTAAGGGCCCCAGGGACTATAAATCTTGCCAACCTTCCGCGACAATCTTCAACCTGTCCTTTGTTCAATAGGGCACGAAGAGCTGATTTGTGAAGTGCTGTCTTGGAAAATGAAGGTCATGTAATTTAAATCCATTGTGGTTTAGCTGAGTTAGTAGCAAAGAGTTTCAACTTGTCTTTTGCTTACTTTGTTTGATGAGCATGAAAGAATTATTCGTGCTGCTGTAATTCCTGAATTTTGAAATCAAGAAGCTCTGTATTAGGAATCACAGAGAGGATATCATGTTGTCAATGCTCGTAATATACACAGTATTTTGTTTCCTTTGATTAGTAAAGATCAAAGTGAAGAATCCGTATTACAGGGACGTAGAATTGGGTTGTGACAGCACGGAGAAAATATCAAATTCCTAAATCACCACAAAGCGTATTTATTATAGCATACGAAATCGAATCTGGAGAGTATCATTTGTGTTTTGAATTATGACTCTCTTGTAACCCTTTGATGCTTGCGTTTACTGGATACGTTTATGATGGGGTCACGCATTGCACAAGTCGTTAAAGTCTTCCACGTCACTGCATATTGGTAACTAAGGAGCTTTCAAAATGAACTTTTACGGCAATGTTACAAGGGTAACAACGTTGTAGGAGAGATGGCGCTAGGAATTAGCCGTCTGTTCGCATTTAATGTAGCGCTGTACATAATTTCATTTTGTCTAAGAAGACACTAAGGACAAGATTAATACAATTAGTGATAATTATGCCACTGCATTGTTAACTAAAATGTAATTAATGTATACACTGTGTGTAAGTAAGGGAAGTTACCACAAAATGCAAAAATATACCTCCCCGACGGGGAATCGAACCCCGGTCTCCCGCGTGACAGGCGGGGATACTTACCACTATACTATCGAGGAATTGGATGAGGGAAGAGCCAAAATCCTTATCCTTGAAAGCAGTCCAGTTCCAGGGCAATTGTCCATATATGCGATTTTTCTTCCTCCAAGGAAATTCGTGGGATGAAAGCATGAAACGAAACGACATGAAACAGTATTAAGAAATTGTAGTTATTATTATAAATACAAAATTAATTCAGCTTCAAAAATGTTTTTGACGATATTTGGAACCCGGTCATGGGTCATGCTATGGTCAACGTTATGACCTTTGAAGTTACTCCCATCCTTGCGAAACCCGTTGCTAAAACTAGAGCCCTGCATCCATCTTATATTTAAAAAAATCTTGAAGAATTTCAACATTTTTACACTAGAAATACAGAATTATTCACTGAACATTAAACTTGATTAAATTATCATTTTATTCTCCAGGTTGTGGAATATTACACGCTCCATGGAGTTCACCGGAAGAGAAATCCGGCAAGGATGTGATAGATGCGAGGATGAAAATACGCGGAAGATGGAATAGATTATTGGTATGCAAATAATAGCGAGAGCAAATAGTCTTGGTGACGGTGATGGATGAGATTTGGCAGGTTGGATGGAGCTATTAGCATGTAATTCCAAAGGTCTAGGGAGATAAGATAGTAAATTTTCCATCCCTTTACTCAATTGCCCAATCAATCAATAGTTACGTCTTTTGCTTTATCGTCTTGGAGCCAGAAGACTGTTTAAGCTATAGAGTCAACTGGGGAACTGACGACTGAGTGGAGTTATACGCTCCACAAGATTAAACTACGCTCCATTGAACTATACCAGGTTTCGTGACCCTTGCCGCATATATAAGTCCACATTTATTCCATTCTTACTCACTGAGTCAAGAAAGTTATATTGCTTTGAGCTTTGCTCCACGTAAACTTTGCACGTCCTGCTCAGGGTAATCCAAGCAGAATTGCCAGAATGATCAATTGGATGATGCGGATTTTATTTTCTCCGCGTGTCTTCCAAGGAACTTAAGGAGTAAACGTGCTCTAGGAAATCAAGAAAGATGCTGGAAGGTTATATGTGGGAGGTAGTTAATGGCTGAAATGAAACGTGCAAAAAGAACACAAGGAAGAGCAAAGCCCGAAGACGACCCGAGTACGCTTCTACCCTGAACTGTTACCAACCAAACCAACCAGGACTTTGGCATACCCTTCTTGTTGATGAGACATGATGGAGGTTGGGATATAATCAAAAAGATTGGATTATTGCCCCTCTGCAACTGGAAGCTATAGAGGGATAAGAGAAAGCTTTGGATCTTGGGAATCTTGTCCTCTAATATTAAAGTTGGCGTGATTCATTCAGCGGTGAAAGCAATTTTCACCGTGCAATTTCTAGGAGATGGTATTTTCACTGGGATTAGCGAAAAATGTGTGGAGCGTGTGAGATTTGCTTGGTTCAGCGATGTGGTTAGGAATTTGGCGGGTCACGTGTAGCTGAAGAACAGAGCCGGGAGAAAGTTATCGGAGAAAGGTCATTGCCATTTTTTTTGGCTTGGAGGGAAAGTCAAGATATTTAGCACCAGAGCGGGAATTAAAATATAACTGATACTGGTTTGTTCATAGGAATAAAAAATAAAATAGTTGACCACTCTTGGGTACTGGTTTTTATTATTTTAGTTGCCTTATTACTTACTACGAAGATTTATCCAGGATTATCATTAATATGACGTATTTCTTCTCATTATCATTTAAGCTAATCTGTTGTATTGAGACAGCTGATTCGGTTACGAATGGAGCTATGCAAGAGAATATTACCTACCTAAGGTGTGTATATATTAACTGCAGAAGTTGATGAAAGCTCTATATGTATTGCTTTAATGGAGTCATTAGAAAAATCCTTGTGTATGATCATCTGAAGCTAATGCGTCATGCACTCATGGATGAAAAAGTTGACGCCAACTCAATAAAGTTCTCAACCTTTATGAGGAACATGGTTTAGAAGTTGTTGCAACTAGTACATCTCCTCGGGACTTACTCAAAGTTTGACGTGTTGAGTAAGAATTATAGCCCGGAGAAAGGAGGAGAAAGTTTTTTCTGACGTAAACTCTCGATGCTTGCGTCGTACCACAATGTCGCGGTCAAGGGATCCGAAAGACACTGGCAATAAAACTTTTTCCCTTATAAAGACAACAACCTTTGTTGCTTCGTTAGATTATATACAGTACTGGGAAGGTTACATATACTGGTACGTGATTTCGAAGTTATTTACAAAAAACATTCAGCTTCACAAAGAGCTTACAGAGCGTCTTTTGTAGGATAGATGAAAGCTGGCTAGTATTTAGGTGGATTTGGTGATAAATAAATATCCATTGTGTGACATTCTACTGGGAGGAGAGATGGGGAGCATAAATCGATGAGCCCCATGTGGCGGAATGAAAGAGTAAATTAAATGACACTATGTGTAACCATAATAAAACCTTTCTCATTTCCGGGCCATTAACTCTTCCAAGGTTACCTGGACCGCACCGAGCCAACTGAAATTTACTGTAGACAAGCCAGCATCAATACAACAGGGATCTATGAGAAAGTAAAATATAAAATATTCCAGCCTTCCAGCAGCTTTTAGGGTTTTAGTATCTGTATTCCATTGGCTCTACCCTGGCAGACTGACAGTTTTGGGAATGGGTTCCGCCAGCTACGACATTGACACTGCCCTTCAGAGAAACAAAAGATGTAACGTGATTCTTGGATACTTGCTTTCACTTGCTTTCTCCTTGGTTTAAGGAGTTTTGTATTAGAATCCTGTCGCCTTGATTCCTGTAGCGAGAGACACTATTTGAAGAATGAAAGGTAGGAAATAAGAAAAACCCTTGGAGGATTTTAGTGCCTGGGTACAGTATCCTTTAATTTCTTCTCGTCTTTTGTCTCCTGTGTGCATTTCTTATTATGAAGGGACTCGGGGAGGACGGGGTGGGTAGAGGGAATGTCAATTCTCTTTTGTTCTACCATCCTTGCTTTGTTTACTTAGTTGTGGACAGAGTGGTTTTCCGGAGATTCGTTTTATGTTACCCGCATTCGGTTTTGTTGTACATGCATATGTGAATTGTATTATCCTTGAGAGCCCTGGTTCTACCGGCTCTAGCAATTACCTTCCAGTTACATACCTCCATTGCTTACCCCTTGTAAATAACTTTTACAATCCTGCCTCCTTGATCAATTTCTTGTTTTCAAGGTCTTGGTATTTTTGGAGCGAGGGGCTAATAGAAAATATCAACAGAAAAGAAAATGATGAAAGAAAGCTTGTTAGAGGAGGAGTGCGAAAGAAGAGTGTTTACTTTACAGGGATGGAGGGATTTATAGGAGGAGGGGGGAAGAAACTGTATTGAATTTGCGGTTTACACAGGAATCTGCAGTTGGTCATTTCTTTTATCTTTTTACTTGTTCCTTTTGTGAAGAAAAGAAAGAGTTCTTTTAAAGAAAGAAAGAGTGTGTGTGTAGTTTGAAAAGAAATAAGGGGTAGGAAGTAGGCTCCATTAAGTATGATTTCTGCGAACTATTACAGGCTCGGATGGAAGGATACCTGGTAAATAAAATTCCCTTGGATCATAAAATGACTCTGGATTGATGCCTTCGGTCTGGCGTAAGAATCTGCGGGCTGGACTGGAATATCTGTGGGAGGATTTCCAGGAGGGAAATCATCTAGGACACGAACGTGACTCCTGCTGACATCCGATTGTCCCTGTATAATACAGAAACTTTTTATTCAAGAGCGTACCTGATCGCAGCGAGAATTGGCTTGTGTCTTATACTTGTAGAAATGCTTGGTTGAATACTGAAGATAATCTATTTTTTGCAAATTGGTAGTTGGACGCTTGGATGATGGTATTATTCGTTTTCGAGAATACACCCTAGGGAGGGAGTTTTGTGGAAAAAGTTATTTGGTTCGGCAGAGTTTGCAGGAAGAGAAAATAGTTCTCTCGGGTCTAATTACAAGAAATTATTGCGATGAAGGTAACAAAAACTGTCCGTGCATACAGGGTTGGCATGGACAAAACAAAAGTGGACAAAACTAATGGTTAAAACCGTCCGAAAGGTGGACAAAACGAGTTTTGGACGGACAATTTAAAAAAAGACCGCCATCTAGTGTCAAATATAAACTTTTGTCCCGATTTAAAGCTTAATGTTACTGCTTTACAAGATTACACTGTTAAATATATTAACCTGATAATTAACCAACTTCCAATCGTACTTTTCTAGCATTTTAATTCTTTGTAAAATGGAAAATCCTAGTAGCGAAAGATTAATTTTTAGTTAACTTATAGCCGTGGTAAGTAGATTGGAAGTTGTTATTGCCTAGCGTTTGAGATTGGTTTTTAAGAAAACCTAAACTCTAGATTAATGGATTTTACACTTTTATCAGAGAATGTTACTTAATTGTAGCCTTTTATCATACCTGAGACTTAAATGCAGTCACTTGCTCGTTAGATGTCGATAGTTTTGTCCATTTCATCCGTTTTGTCCATTATATCCACTTCTGTCCACTGGACGGACAAAACAAAAAAGGACGGACAAAATGCCAACCCTGCGTGCATAGCTGATTTTCGCTTTCTGAATTGCATGGACTCGCCTTGTATAAATTTCATCAGACTTTTAAAAAGGGTTTTAAAGTTTATAAAAAAATTAAATTACCATTAAATCAGAATGGTCATGTAATTATTTTAGAATTATATGCCGTTGATTGTCTTGAAGTCCTTTGTTTTCGTCGATTTCTTCAAATTGTATGTGTGTAATACTCAAGCTTGTGAAAATACTGGACGGTGGCGCTAAATGTGGGAGACGCTCTTCCCCAGTAACTCAGTAAAATGCGGCTTTGATAATTTATTACGCCAAAATAGAATCCTCGGTTGCATGTTTGAGCGATAGCGGAAAAGCTACGAACAAACTGCTTCCTAAGCGAGCTGATATTAAGTTCGATACATAAACACATGCAGTGGACGTTGGAGCTGCTAACTCGGAGGACAGTAATGGAAAGGGTAAACAAATTATCGCTGGGACGCAGTTTCGGTGAAAGTCAGCTTTCACTCTATACTCGCTTCTTCTGTAAACAATTATAGTTTACTGCAGAAGGGCCACACGGAGGAAGAAGACAAGGTGCGGACATTCGTGAAACTCTGAAAACTCTCTCAATTTTCATCTCTCACACACATTATCATTATTTATCCTGTCAACGAGAATACGGTGCTTGCATAGCGACTGAATTAACTCATGTAATTAGTAGCAATTTCCCTCGTCTCCCGCATACGTCCGCTTGTTTCTCCGCTGTGAAATGTAACATATATATTCTTCCGCTATTTTGTGAAACTTTGTTCCTACTGAATTCCGGTTGTAGCTCTGTGAAAATGGAGGAATATTGCAGATGCTGGAAAACCCAAAGGCCCAACACAGCTTACTCACGGTCCACCCGAGTGTATGTTATTTTCACAAGGGTATTTGACGACGCACAAGAATGCGAATGAGATACGGGAACGAAATGTACAGGTGGAAACAAGAGCAAACAAAGATGAAAGTTTTGCTGATCGTGTAAATTTATACAGTAAAGGAAAAATTCTTTGTTAGTTGGCAATTTTTTGAGGGAAAGTTTTTACAATTTTAAAAAATTCACATAGAGATAGATACTAGCAAAGCTTGGCATATGCTCACTATTCGGCATAATTTTATTTTGTAGACACGTCCACAGACAAATGTGAAATATGGTATGGACCTGTCTGTAAAATGAACTCCAACTATATTAACAAAATATACTAAAAGGAGATAACAAAATATGTATGGCTTGTACTGTCTTGAGAATAAGTAATGTCCGGGGCTTTAGTTGTTAAAATCTAGGAAAGTTGTGGAACCACATGCATGTGTAGAGTATCCAAATAAAGTAAAGAGTGAAAGTATTGAATGTAATCTAAGGTCTGGTGGTGGACTGGAGAAAGTCCAGGATCTAATAAAAAATTTGCTATTTGTTCGCACTGAAGTTCATTCTCGGCAACGATCACCGATGAATAGATAAACTAACCGTGGACTACATTTTCTACAAGATGTGACCCGAATTTTGAAAAAAATTACAACTATTGTCACTAGGAAAAGCAGGAAGAGATAGCATTGTCTGGAGGAAGACTTTCACCATTATTCTTCTTCGACTCCATTGATTTTCATTGTTTGTCCAAATCAAAATAACTCCTAATAGCCAGATAGCGGATTTCAATAGTTACAGGGAAGCTTGAAGCGGATTTCTGCAGAGAAAATCCTACGGTGAAAGGAATTGAATATTTTTCACGTCCGTAGTTGTACTTACCGAAAGACTGAATGGGAGAACAGATTGTGGGATTGGAAATTTAAAATTTCTATGCCAGCAGCGTTACATTCGTACGTGTGATGAGCTGTATATACGTGCAGGTGAAAGTATGTGGCGAAAGTTGAAGCTTGGTGAAAGTTACTATGCATAATCTGGTCCTGCTTAAAATTATCTATGGCGAGAAAGATGGTCGAGTTAAAAATATATGTGACTAGGTTAAGTCAGAGGAGCGTTTTGAATTTTCCCATTTTGCTGAATTTTAAGCAGTTGTGTCACATTCTCAGCAGGGATGTTGAGTGGTCAGAAGCATATGCATTATCTGGAGTATATGCAGATGTAGGCGCGGAAATATGCTTAGGAATGGTGGAGTCGTGCAGGCTAGACAAGACTCCTGGAATCCTTTCAGAATCACGTAAATGGAGAAAGTGGGGATAGCACATGGAGCGAAAACCGTGAACCCCGTAAATGATGTTAGGAAGCAACTAAAAGAAGTCGGATTCTGTGTCAAACTCTTGCTGAATCTCTGTGGATTTCAATCTTTTCTTTACTATCCTCTCTCATCCTATCCGAGCGTACTATTCCGTCGCTTGAAAAACGTGCGGAGAAAGTAGAAAAGAAAAAAAACTTTTTTAGCTTCCTCGGCACACCTACTCTCTAAAATTTTGACTTGACTGGGACCTGAGCCCCTGGCTTATAGCCTTTCCTAGCTTTCACCGACCGACTGACTGAATATATATGTATACCATGTGGCGAATCATGGATGGTGCAGATTGGAGAGAGTCCTCGTCTTAGATTTGCTTTCTCCAGTCGTAAGAAAATTACCCTTCCGACGCCTTGAATCCTCTCTCGGTTTAATGCAACTAGGAGACAGTAGTAGTTGCCGTCCTGACTTGAAGATTTTTCTTTGGATTCCCAGATCCAAGTCCGTGGGAAAAAAAACTATTCTTCCTGGCCTACTCTGCACGCAGCAAGTTTGGCACAACTTTGAGCGAGTATAAGCCTGTAGGGAAATACTTGCTACAAAAAGATCTTTTCCTCATATTCGCCTTGTTTTTCGTGACTCGGAGGAGATGTGGGATTTTTGCACAGGATTCTCAGGAGGAGTCACTCGCTTTTCAAGCCCTACAATCCTGTATGGCAAGACAGTGATGCAACCTCAGATAGGATGAAAATTTGTTTCAAGAAATAACAAGAAGAAAGATCAGGAGTAGCTAAAATGGCAAGAAGGACATTTCAATATCATTCGCACGGAATAAGTCTGGAATTGCAGACGGGATCACTTTGAAAATGTCAGCTGCCGTAATGCCAAAATGTCAGCCAGAAAACAGCTTGTGCTAGTAAGTGAAATGAGGATTGCTGGGTGCTTTCACTTCAAGATGAAAGCTGGTAACGCTTAAGATTGGTGTGGGTAGAACCGTGGGAGAAAGTTAAAACGGGCAGGCTGTTACGTTAATCCTACAGTTATTAGGTTAATGGGTATTTGTTGAAAACTTTGAGATGTTAGAGAATTGATGGATTAAATCAAAGTTTGAAAGACGTTCATCTTGGATTTTCACAGCAGCTGGAAAAAGTAAGAGGAGGAGAGGAGATTACTGAAGAAAACTATATGACGCAGATGAATTTGTTACCGAAGCGACTGGCTAACGTTAGTGGAAAGAAGATTTGGTTTTTATGGGCATTTAAATGGTTATGGCTTGAAAACGATTAGACTAATATGTACTTTAAAGTCAAATCCTTCGATGCTTTAGTCGTTGTATTCAATCCCTACTTTAAATAGCTAAATGGTATAAAAGTCCGTCAGATCTTATTTTAATGTCAATGTTCCGGTGAAAGTTGGATAAATTTTAGCTTTTAACTTTCTCCTTTGCAGGTTTCCTTTTCTTTTAACTGCAAGACTTTCACCAGATCCCAGATTGCATGGACCATTTTCTACCTTCTAGATTTGGTAGCGCTTCTTTTCTCCATGATTCATCTCGTTGAAATTATCAAGTTACGCTGCTGATTTCTTCAACTAAGCAGCTATGCTTGTGAATACGTTGCGAAACTTTATATTGAAGAATAAAATCAAAAATGAGTTAAATTCCAAAAAACGTTTTGTAATATCATCCATTTATTTTATCCGAATATTTGAATATTTCGCATCTTAACTCAATCCTTTATTCTAACAACGTAAGCTACATTAACTTACAACTTGATTCCTCCGTATCTTATCCCGTGTTTAGGGCTTACTTTTGATAATATATGTACAGATTTATATTTAATTGCAGTAACAAGAATTGAATCGTTATATCCTATAATTACAGCGATCATTTCCTAGATAATTTATCACGGTCTGCTGCGAGCGCTAGTGTTAAATAACAGTAGAGTTTAAGTTGATTTTTTAAATGTTAGTGTGTTTTATGAAATAAGCATATGCGTATTCCTAGCTTACACCATCTCAGCTCATAAATTGTAGCTTTTAACAAGTCTGAGATGACGGAAGCTTTTACTTCTCAATTGAAATATTATAGTACAAGGAGGATTTTTATGTAAACACCTTCATAGAACTGCAGTAAGGACATGACTCTATATGCTCATGTTTTCATCAGCTTTCTCCAGCTGGCTGGGCTTTCACTTGTTCATCTGCCTCGCTCTGATGGAGCCGCCATATGGTAAATGTGAGAATTCGCATAGAGTTTAATTGGAGAAATAAATTCATTAATGGCTTCCATATTTGACAGCCAGTCATGTAACACGAGCCCCACAGATATAAGTTAGCCGAACAACAATAGCCCTCCGTCTTTGTCTCTTACAGAGAAAGTCTATTGTATCTGTAAGGTTTGAAGCTATAGAAAATAGGACGGGGAAAGTGTATGAGGAAAGGATAATAGCATTGGGGCTGTGGATGATGTTTGCAGAAAAGCATCTGGAATTGACAGGAGAAAAATTCTAAAAGTTTTCAAATCAATTCAGTATGGTTAATGACATTCAAAACCTTTCGCTTCCACACGCCCAATCAATTACAGACGAAGAGAAAGTACGCATGGAAGAAAATCACGTACGTAGTCTTGACTGTATTAACAAACATTTCGAAGCCTTTCTCCAAGAAGGACGTAATTGGAAAGCAAGAAGTACTTGTTCCTCCCATTGTTACCCCAACAGCTTTCACCTCCGTGTTTATTTACACTGTTTAATATGACTAGAGCTCTGAAGCTAATTCTATCTAAGGTTGGACCTTGACAGAGAAAGTTTCAGTTAAAAAGGATATTTTGCTTCTCGCAGCCATAGAGTAACAGATATTTGTTTGTTATACAGAAGTTTAGAACGTAAACAATTATCTAATTTCTATGTGATGTTCGAGGTTGGGTGAGTAACTTGTGTAAATGAATGAAATAAAGGATTGAATTCTTAAAAAAATCACACTCAAGTTGAAATATATCCATTATGGTACACAAAAGACCCGTAAGTTCAGAGAATAATTAATTCACACAAATATTTGCACGAAAATATGTTCATTGTGCATTAAAGGTTATATGTTTACAAGTTATTCTTAATCGATTCCCATACAAGAAACACGTCAGAAACCATCCGTTTCTTAGATTTAGAGTTATGTACAAAAAGTAGTTTAGTTCACAAACTGCCTTACTTGTAAGTTAATTGGGTTAGTGTGTGAATAATAATATCTGACTACATTTTAGCTTTGACTTTTTATTTGACTAATTATTAACTGTACAGTATATTATATAATTAATGTTGGTTAACGGATAATTATGTTAGTTAGTTAAAGGATTATGGATGTGTAGTGTTACTCAATAATGTGCTCTCATACAAAATCGTATTACAAACGTCGGGGACGCACAGCTCTGGTTTCAGATCTAACGATATCTATACACAATCACTTTGACCGACTTTCTCCAAGCTTTCACTCTTGACATATTGGCAACGAAATGTGCCTTATTCTAAGACCTATTTTTACAATTGCTCAATTGTATACAAACTACTTCAGATTATACAGGAAATCAGTTCAATTCCATAAAAATTGATTCTTGTTCGTTATGTTAAGTGATCTTAAAAAAACGCACGTATTGGTACTAGAAAATAAAAGCTAAAAAAATAAAGAGAAAGAAGTAAATAGTAGCCATCGTAGAATCGAATTGATACAACCTTAAAAGAGGGTAATGTTTTCCGGGTAAAAAATGACGAGGCAACGGCTTAAAAGCCTGTCTGAAGGAGAAAAGCTAATAAATTCTACTAACCCGAATGTAAGCATCAGATGCAGTGATTCGTAAATTTAAATTGTTAAAGATGATAATGGAAAGAGTTTCTATGTTATAAACGTATCGTAAGTAATGATTTGAAATACATCCTGGGACTGATCATTACCGCCGGAAAAAGAGAAAGTGGAGAAAGTACTGAGGAAAAGTTAGAGGCGGGGGAAAAGACAATTGTTAGAGAGAAAGTGAGATGGAAAGCAGAGAAGAAGATAACACTTTCTCTTAGCTTAGAAAGAAACAAGGAAAGGAAAAAATGGGTCAAGCAAGGGTCATTGTCCAGACAAAGGGAATAAGAGATGGAAGATTTGGATTGATGGTGCTGGAGGCTGGGCATTGAGGCAGATAGAGAGAAATGATACTTGTTTGGGTCCGAGTGTTCAGAGATCATTTGTTGTGGACTTTGGCTTGTTTGCTGACCGGCTGCCCTATCCGTCTAGAAAGGCCGCATTGCACTAAATACGAGAATGTGAAGAAAGTGGAACACGATACGGGAGAACACTAGATTCCACTGGTTCAAAGAGAAAGTAGGAGCGGGAAGTGCCATTTCCAAATGATCATCTTTGCGCTCGCTTTTTGTTAGCTCATGGAGGAGAAAGCGTGGGAATGAAAGTATCATCTTCCGGGTGAACTAGTTGAATATTGATTGATCTCATTTCTTAGGCAAAGAGTTGAACACTTTCAGAGGAGGAACTGCGTTTGGTTTGATTTTATTCTACCTCTTTCATAGTTTCCGGTATATTTGGGTCAGATATAATTGAATCATGAACATAAGAAGGAAGCTGTGATACGAATCCAGGAAGCATATTTTTTGGCGCACATGCATTGAATAGGAGGTTATTTTGCTGGGATTCAAAATATTCGGACCAACTAACATCGTTGACCAACATGGAAATTACTAACTGTGCTGAATTGCGATAGCGGAAACCGGGAGTTATAAACTGGTATCTTTTGGCAAATAGAACGGGAGATATAAAATCCAAATCATTGCAACCTGGGATAAACCTTTGCAAAACTAGGAATGGGAGAAAGTCTAGGATATGTCAAAACATTTTCGTTTGGTGATATTAAAAGCGAAAGCAGAGGGCAAAATCTAAAGCTTTGGATCCACCAACCAACCCGCAGAGAAGATTTATACTGCCACCGTAAGGATAAAAGAAACTCCATTGTCGTTTGGGTGAAAGTTGATCTGGAAAACGTGAACTTTGAGTCATGTACGAGGACTGGAACGGGATTGAAATGAATATGAAATGCATACCGTACGGATTATCAAAGTGATGGGAGGGTTGCATAATCGATGCTACGCAGATCAGATGGAATCAGGCTAAAAGGTACTCTCTTCTGCGGGGTGCATAAGTTAATAATCGTGGGAACATACACTGCTGAGGAGAAAGCAGACTTTCTTCCTGCCTCTCTAAATCCTAAACCCGTTTCCTCCTTATCTTTTTCCCACTTTCTTGAATCTGACCTCCTTTTCTTTTCCTGGATGACATGTGACCCTTGTGAAAATGAGATTCTGTGAGCGGGAAAGTATAGTAGTAAAAGATTCAAGAGTGAAGTAACTGATGGAGAAAGTAAGGAGAGATATCAAGCCAAAAAGTGTGCAGTTATAGGTATAGGAGGTTAAGTATGGAGAAAGTAGACGGAAGAAGGAAGCTTTCACCGTTTCCTTATTGGTAGCTTCTTCCCTTTAGATGCTTCGGTTATCAAATTACAGAGGAGGTCGAGGGCTCCTGTACAGAGGACCTGAGCTGAAATGAAGTTGGTTACTCGGTGAGTGTAGTTTGGGTTGAAGCTCTTTTAACTAAAGGAATGGATGGGAAGATGGCGAGGAAAGATTGTGGAATAGAATAGTAGAAGAAGAAGAAGAGAAAGTCTAGGACAGGGAAGAAGAGGGAAGAGGCGAAGAAGCACTTATATAAATTACGATCAT
Source organism: Sminthurides aquaticus (assembly GCA_906901655.1). Classification (NCBI taxonomy): domain Eukaryota; kingdom Metazoa; phylum Arthropoda; class Collembola; order Symphypleona; family Sminthurididae; genus Sminthurides; species Sminthurides aquaticus. The sequence continues at coordinate 3,961,022 of CAJQTT010000005.1, read as the reverse complement.
GGCTTTCTCCTCATTCGACTTGATCAATTTAGCTTGTTTTCATTTCGCTTAGGCCTTATGCAGGGTAGATGGGAATGGAGGAGGTGAGTGAAAGATTCAATTTCAATGCGACTCTCATAAGTATCCTCTGGAGTAAAAGATTCTAGGGATAGGGGAAAGTGGCGGAGAAAGGAGAGTCAAACTGGCTAAGAGAAAGTTGTTTTGGAATTCTAGAATAGAGGAGGGAATCTGTTGGAAGATACGGAATTGATGAAACTTCATCAGTACCAAGGGAAAATCCAAAGTTGGACAAAACAGGGACAAATACAAGACAGGATCGAGGAAGGAAGAAAATGCGAGGACGATGACAGTAAAAGTGGCTGGGGAAAAGTAAGAGAAAGTTGATATTGAATAGGTAACGTAGGACAGACATGAAATCTTGAACCGAATTACCTAGAGAAATTTTACCCGGAGGAGTGAATTGGAAGTTTTCTTCAATGAAAAAACCAAAGAAGAAAGTGAAAAAAAACGTAGATTGAATTTGTTTTTCTACAAAAAAGCACACATTCTTACCTCAGCTTGTCATACAACAACACAACTACAACTACCTCGGACCACAATTCTAAACACTTCTCAACAATAACTTGTGCGGTTATCGTTATCTTGAGAAAAGATTTAATTGAGACATGTGTTCAGATTGCTCAAAGCTCCGCCGCTCTTACAACAGTTACCTTAATTGACGTAATAATTAGCGATAGTCACTATAATAATAAATATCTGACTAATTACAAACTGAAATGCCCTAAAATCTGTACAGCATTTACCTACTAATTGGCACTCAACTAAAACTAACTACCTTATATCCTAAACAGTACTATGCTAAACAGTCTAGTTGAAACTTAATGCCTGTTAATTCCAGCATAAGCTTAAATATTTCCTAAATTACCTTAGTTACCTTAATTAACGAGAAGATATAATGACGATAGATAAATCTGTATCGAAGGATTCGGCGAGGAATGAGGAGAAAGTACAGGGTTTGTGACTTGGGTTCAAGGAGATTATAATGATGATGAGATGCGTGTGGAGAAAGTAGAGAAAGGATGGGCCTCTGTATTTCACACCTCAATAAATTGGGGTATGAGGATGATAGGATAGTTCATCAGGTATGACATCGTAGCGGATGGGAGGAGGTTCTTTGACAATTAAAGCACTTTGTCTTCTGGGCGGACATTTGACGCATCGTCTCACAAAAATAACGATGCCGATACTGGCAAAGATGGACAGAGAAAATGAGAAGAAGAGCATTGAGCTATAAGATTCATTAACGATAGGAACAATACTATCATGCACTGCTCCTCCGGGCTGCAGCGTGTTCCTGGAATCGAACACAATCTCCGCCGATCCGTAAGATTCAGAGTGCGTTCTGGAGGATGAAGGTATAACGCTTCCAGTTCGGCTCCTTCCAAGCCCTCCAGCGGCTCCTGTAGTACTAGTGCCGGACTGCAAGAAATCGCTAGTCTCCGGCATCTCATCTGCTGATGATGCATTCTGGACAATCATTTCCTCTCCAGTATCGTTACTACTCTCTTCGGGATCATTTTCTTCAGAATTCTCTCCTCTTAGTGCCCGGGACGGGTAGTTTCCAGCAGTCCTAGAAATACTTGAAGATCTTCGGATAGAAGACGATGATGAAGCGCTGGCTGTAAGCTTGCTTGTGGAGAAAGTTTGTCCAGCCTCAGTTCTTACTGCTCGCTGTCCGGGAACACGATTCCTAGCCCGGTCTAACGCATCTTCCCGTTCTGAGTCAGCAGATGCTTTTGGAATCGGGACGTTGCTCCTTTGGAGCGGTTTAGAGGAAGGAGGTGAGGGGGGAAGAGGGGCAAGCTTGGATAAGTTCCAGGATTTTACTACTCGTGTGGATGAATTCTTAGATGGGTCCGAGGAAATTTGTTGATCCTGGCTAATCCTAGACCCGACTTTGTTTCGGCTGCTGTCATCTTCTTGGTGTATACTGTCGCCCTCTACGGAAGTTTGCTGAACCATGGTCGTGGTTCCGATGGTCAAGGGCAGGGATCCTCGGGAGGGATGGACCAGTGGCAAGGGCGTTGAAAGCTGCTTCACTGCCATTAAATTAACAATCTTACCCACTCTCCCTTCCTCAACCACGAGAGTTTTCCCATTTACATTTCTCAGGATTCCTTTGGATATTCTTTTGGGATTTGTTCCTCCTTCTGGTAAAGCATGATGCGTCTTTGAAGAATTTTGGGAGAGGAGCGGATCAGGTGCCCGGATTCGGGTAGCCGGAGCAGTTTCTCCCGTGAGCGGGATTTCAATTCCTCTTTCTTGACTAGAAATCGTTGAGAGAGTGGGAGTTAGCGAGTGAGATTGTGGAGAAAGTCCATTCATTCCGGTACTATGATTCAAAGGAGGGCTAAGAGTATCGACTGGATGTGCTAGATTGAATCCCCCAAAATTTTGTTCCTGATTTCTTAGATAATCCAAGGTTTTAGGAGCTGGCTCTGAAGCTGTAGCATGGGATTGCAAATCCAGGGCGAAATTCAATTTCGGATCAATCTTTTCTTCTACTCCACCGACTTTTTCAGTAACTACTTTCTCCATCAAAGAAACTAGGCTTGTAGAATTCAGCGGAGAGTTGTGGGCAGATGATACCGGAAGTGTTATTGGATGGGTTAAATGCTCGGATGGTGAAGTAGTAGCATCGGCGCGTCCTGGAGCTGTTGTCAAAAGAGATCGAAGACTTGCCCGGGATTTTGGTATCTGTTTACCCGGGAATGCTGCGGACTGTCCAGCTGGAGCAACCTCGTGACCGGGTGAGGAAACTGGCACAGATTCTGGATCTAGAAGATAGGTCGCATCCCGTGCGGGAAGGAATACAGATCTGTCAGGTAGGATTGTGAGGTGAAAGCGCCCACTGGTGGATGTTCGCGGATGGGATTCAGAGGAAGCTGAGGAGTTTACGGAAGGAGATCCGAAATCATAGAATTTCGCACGCGGATTAACCATGAAGAAGGAATAATTTCGGGGACGAGAATCCCGGAAGTTTGTCTGACCTTCGCTCGGGAAAACGGTAGAGGGCGCTGGGGGAAACGATGCAGAAGGGGGGAAGGAGAGAGTAATTTTGTAAAAGGTTGTTGTTCTTTGGAAAACATGGAGACTGGATCCCTTCCAGACGTTTTCGACAGGGGTGAGACGGTTTGATAAATGATCGTGTATCCATAGGTCGAGCAATTTGTGATAAGCGAGGAAAATGATGGTCACTTGATTCTCTGGTAAGTAAAGAGCGTGTAAATTGCTTCTTCCTTGTTCCCAAACTTTGGGATTGGTGAAGGCGTTATTGAGTTTCAACGTGCTTGCGCCCTCCTCTCCGAGACTCTGGAGAAAGCCCGTTTCCGGATTCAAGAGCAAGATTGATGCGTCAAGGCTATTATTTCGACGACAGATTAAATAAAGCCGGTGATAATCGGATACAGATCTGCAGTTGGAGGATTTGATGAGGAAGTCCTCGTCCTCCTCCTCCTGGTGAAAATGGTGAAACGCTCCCGGATGGATTTTGATTTGCGGCATCTTCTCCCATTCTGTTGACCCGAGATCAAACTTCCATAATGTTAAACTAGGTATTTTACCGGATTTAATAATCCTTCTTTTCATCATCCCGTCCTTGGTAATGGGCCTTCGGGGAGGAGAAGAGGTCGGGGGGTCGAATGCTCTTCGGATTGTACGCTTCTTTGACAAGGGATCTGAAGAGCGAGGGATTGAATGGAGGGAATGAGTGGAGAAAATGATCCGGCTTTTATCTTGTGAACGTGGAGAAGTGGTTCTTGGGAGGGGTGAAGTGGGGCGGGTAGAATGAGTGGTGAAAGAGCTCGTTGTCGGGAGAGCAACGGGTGATTTCTGGATTAACGAGGAAGGTTCTTTCAGATTTGTTTCCGGATTGACCCGGGGTGATGATGGCGGAAGAGGAGGTGGTGGTGAAGGGCTGCTGTGGTGATGATCGTCGGGGTCTTCAGAAGAGGAGATTTGAAGAGCCATTAAAGCATTTTCCCCACACCACAAAACTGGTTCGTGCTTAAATCGGGGACAGAATTCCAAAGTTGTATTCCCGTCGGGAAGACATGCATCGCAGCAAATATAAGAAGTCCATAGATCAGAGTCTTTGTTCCAGGAATCATTAGCTTTCTCGGAGGAGGGTGATAGTGATTTGCCAGGCATGTCAAATAACCATACGACGTTGTCATCCGTGAAGGATGTCGGTGGAGCGGGTGTTGGCTCGTCATTAATTTTACCCTTGTTTAAACCTCCGGTGTTTCCTCCAAAGACTGCCACGTTCCCAAACTTTTCACTCCCGCAAACTTGGGGGAAAGCTAAATTCTCCGGGTAGGATGAGCGTGCAGCGGGATTGCCTCCTCCGTCCGGCTGGTATATCAACTTCCAGCTTGAGGTAGAATCATCAAACCTCCATAAATCGCTCAAGTACTTAACGGATCTCCTCCTTTTCTTATCCAATTTAGCGAGGGAATCTGAAGAGGGGGATGTTGGGGGAGCGGAGGATTCAGCCTGTTCCGCGGATTCTGCTTGAGAGGGGCCTTGACCACCGAAGAGAAACCAGGAACCGTCTGAACTCTGCCAAGTTCCCGGGCCAAATCGCCGGGACGGATTATCATTATTCGGATCCTTATCATCAGACAGATCTAAGAGTTCTTCAGACTGGGAATCATCAAAACCTTGCCTCGAGGAATCTGCTTCTTCAACGTCTAAACCTAAATGAGAACTCTTGAAATCAAATTCTTCGTCTACTGCGTCGTCCACTCCGGCGTCCCACCTTCCTTCGTATTCCCATTCTGTAATTCAATCAGAAAAGAAATCCTATTAAATTCCTTTCATCAAACAAGTGCTTTCAAAGCAACTTGATTCAAAATTCAAGGTCAGGGAAGGTTAAAGGGGGAAATGGGTTGAGAGAGATGTATGTTGTTGAAAATCTGTTTGGGGCTTCTTTCTTCAAAGGTTACCAGGATACAGAGAATATTAATTAAATATTCTATGGATTTCCAATCATCGTACCACAAGATTTTGCATGCATCTCATGGATTCAACCAAGTGTGAAATCATGGGTATGCGAAATTGTAGGCATTGGAGATTATTATTTGACCTTCAAACTACTGAATTCTCCGTAGTACAAGTGCAAGATTTATTGAGCAAGATTTACTAGGTATATGCTACCTGCTATATTTCCGAGTAGTCAGTCATAGAAAGGTTGCTCATATTTAATTTAGTTTTGAATTTATTTTTGTAAATTTTTTACTTTCTCCACTTTCACCGGCAAATTCTTATAAAAGTTGCAACTTTCTCTACTTTTTCTTTAAAGCTTGGAGTTCCATCACACTTTTATCTTTTGGCTTCTATTTTGAAATCGTCAATCTTTCATTGATTTTATCAAGATTCTTTTGTAAATATGAACAAGTTTTCTTGATATTTTTGAAAGGATTTAACTTTCTTGGCTTCTGTTTGAAGTTCTTTGATGATTTTAACCTAGCTGCGATTAGCAGAGTTTTTCATTTATTTTTTCTTGACTTTATTCGTGACAGTTTGAAATGTTTTTTCTTCTTTGCCCCTTGAGCAGGAAGAGGAAAAATCCAAAATTTGAATTTTTGAATCTTGACTTGAGGAAATCGTTTACCTCATCAAATTAGCATGAGCAAGCCTCAGATAGTAACTGCAATCTCGGCTTTCAAAATGACATCTTTCCTTTTCCTTGAAGATGCATCCCTTCCTGAGTGGGATTTGTTTTACTTTCACCTTGACTCTCCTTGAAATGATGTAGGCATAAGTGAACTTGTCTCTGCTTTCACTTGGCAGCTTTCTCCAATCAGAAACACTAATTTGTTTTCAGCTTTGTATATGCTTTCCACCTGGTATTAGAATCTATTTTTACACAGTTAATTACTTTCTCCGCTTCTCATATTCGGGAGATGTATAAGATTCGTTTAAGGTTGCTCTGATTGCTTTTTCAGTTTTCATCTGTTTGTGTACTTGTGAGCAGCTGCTGCTATGACGTTAATTTGCCCTACCAATTTCTCTTTTTGCTCATACCTTTTTCGCTTCAACTGATCCTTTTGCAATTAACAAACACCTGTGGTTGCTACCTACATTTCAGTAATTTGCAGCTGGTACAACATAATAAGTAATAACTACCAAGTTTTGCATTACTTTTTCCGTTGAGAAGTACTTAAGTACGCCGCCCCCTCTATTTTAATAAAAGTACATGACTACTGCAGTTTTACCATGAGCCAGTTTGATTTCGAACAGTGAAGCTTGAAAATTCTAGGAAAACCACTGGACCTTGATTGCATTATAACCTGAAGTCATAATGTAAGTTGAGGAGATCAAGTATGTGACGTAAGGTTGTTCATGGTAATTAAATGTTGCTCTTGCTCTCACTCTCAGGATCTGGGAATATACTGAGTAAACTCAATTGAAAACTGTAGATAAAGCTCTCTGTGTTTTATATATGTGCAGGTGAACGCTGGAAAGCAATCCGTCAAATTTGTGCAATACTCTTTAAAGATACACGTTTGAAGAGTTTTGGAGTGGTCGATCGGTAGCCCAGGTCGTATGCTAGAGAAAGGTGGCTAAATACTTGGTACTAAATCCTGACTTTCTCTCTACGTTCTCCCTCGTTCTCCATGCTTGTAGCTGGGAGCATAAGCTAGTTTTATTTTCAAGTGAGTTGAACAAGTAGGCCGGTTGGTTGATGGAGCTAGGAGCAGACTAGTTGATTTTACCTCGTTAAAATACTAGATTCTGGAAGCACTTATAATATCGACAACCCTTCAAAGTCAATGACAAGATGACGGTGAAGGAGGACGACAGGGAGAAAGCAAAAGAGAAAAGAAAAATAAAGATAAAGCTCGGGTAAATACGGGAAGAGTACCAAGAATTGGGGAAAGTTTTGGTACTTTCTCCACTAGTACAAGCTTGATGCTTTCTCCTGTAGCTCCGGCTTTGATGCCCGACTGCATGTTGTGCTGGATATCACAAGTTAATATTGAGTTGGGTTCTATTGATCTTGGACAATGACACGAGAATTTCCGTCACCATAGGTTTCGGTTCAATAACTGACATGATAGAAGAAAGAGTTTTTTTTATACAAGCAAGAGTACAGAGTGAGGAAAAATACATTGCAACTCTTTTCATTTCCCGCTCTTCTCTCTCAAACCTAATCCTTTTTTCGTCGTGTTCTAAGCTAATGAGATTATGTTCCCCCTTCCATTTTTGAATTTAGGGAGGATATAGAATAAGTAGGGGAGGGGAGAGAGAAAGTTTAAGTCAGAGTCAGTTAAGCTTGAATGAGTCAGGCTTGAGACGAGATGGAGGAGAGCGAGAGGGAAGTAGTTTACTACGGGAGGAAATAAGGGATGGAGGAGGGGGTGAAGATGAAATATTTTTTTCCTTATTATGACTGGAGAAAGTATAAGTCTTTGGAACAACTTTCACTTGAGTGCATGCTGAGAAGCGAGAAGACAGCGAAGGAGAGAGAGGAGAGATGACAGGAGGAGGAGACGAATTTGAGCTTGGTTGGGATAATGAAGGAGAGAGGGGTGATGGTTCTTGGAATAGGAGGAAATTTAGTTGCGGGGGAATGATAATTTTAGTGAAGAGAAGATGAGGCTTGAGCGGACGGGGTGATGAATTTTGTGGATGAGTTGGAAAAACAAGGCTGGGGATGAAGTAAATTTTAATTTTCTTTTTCAACCCGTTGTCATTTGCTCATTTCGCTCTACTAACAATTATCTATCTGGCAGTTGGGCTAAGGCTGTCATTTGATTGTCATAGAAATAATTATAAAATCGGAAGGAGGGAGAAGAAAGAAGAGAAAGTTAAAGGATGGACGGAGAATGGAGAAAGTCAGAAAGGGGGAAAGTTTTCCCCACGTACTTAACGACAAACTTGACAATTCTCCTTACAGCTCTTTTCCACAAGCTTCCAGAGAGAGAGGCAAATTAATCTTGACTCCTTACTTGCGCGTGAATTTGTGAGAATGAAATAGCCTCGACCGAGACAGGCCTCTGGCTGGTCCGGCTAAAAGCAATCTTTCTCTACACGTAACACAGGAACGAGATTCACCATGGAGAAAATAGAGTTGAGCTGAATGAAAGAAGGTCTATCCTTTCTCCTGCTTTCTCCCAAACACTTTCATCTCTGTTTCTCAAACCTCTGGACCCCGATTGTCAAAGTGCAAAGAGGAGCTCTGTTCATCAACATAAATACATTCTCCACCTTTAATCTTTGCAATTCATCCTCTTCTCCTGGCAAAAGCCACATGCAACTTGAAGCTCCTTCCTGCACTTCATTTCATTAGAAACTTCTCTCATCCTTTTCATTAATCAACTAAACTTTGCATACAGGAGGATCTTAGCTTGAGAAATCTAAATCATTCTTCCCCGCAACCACTCCTACCACAACTTTTCCTTCCCCTTCAGGAACCACAGGGTTTCCCGTCGCCTGGTAGACTGCCCATTCCCGGGAATCGTCTTAGTTACCCCTTGCCTCAAGGCAACCAACTTCCCCGTTCTTCCCCTTCTTCTCCCCCCTAAACCAGTCAAGCCGACGCGTAATACTCTCTGCTCTTAATAGTCCCACGCACAATAATTAAAAGAAATCCCTCTTCAAGTCTCAATCTTGAGATGAAGGGGGAGACTAATTTTCTTGGATGTGAAGTACTTTCTCCACTTTCAGCAGGCTCATTGAAACCTAAATAATGTCCTCCTCCATCCACCACTTTCTCTATCATGAGGAAACTTTTCAAATCAATAGCTACGACGTTCCGTCTGACGGTTAATGCGTTGAGAATAATACTAAGAAGTTATTTCCTCAAATGCTAAAACAAACTTAAGGTAGCACATAATCCATACGTACTCAAAACTTTCACTCATTGAATCTTGTGCTGGAGAAAGCAGGCTGTAAACTAGGGAAAAGAGTCAAGACATTCTTCTGTTCTTGGGTTTTCTTAAGCTTTTGAGTCTTTTCTCTATTCAGATTTGCTTTCATTTGTCAAACAAGTTTGTTCTTCGCGCTGCTTTCTCTTTTCTTGTATCCTAGTTTGCAGCCTGTTCAGTGTTTCATCAAACTTGAGACGCACACAATGGTTTTTGCAATGAAAAGAAATTTAATGAAAAATCTCACGCTCGCCTGATTACATTATTGTCTAGAAAAACTCATGTTCTTTCCTTCAAAATCCGTAAAAGGTATTCTGTACTTTCTCCAAAAAAACTAGTTTAACTCATCATCATCAACTTTCACCCGAAATCACTCATCAGAAACCAATTTCCTCCGCCTGTCTCTTGTCTGCATCTATGCTTTCTCTTCCACTCTAAATGCCTCCTATATGGTATGTGAATGAGGGAAAGAGGAGATGGCAGAGATTACGGTTTAACACCCCTTGTCATCCTGATTTCACCGAGCCTGGAATGCAACCAGAACTTTCACTTTAACGTTCCTTCCTGGTTACTTAACTCGCAGATTATGCAAACGATAATGCTCTGAAGCACTCACTAACGGCTCTGAGCCTACGACATTATCTGCATATCCCATCACAATTTAACAATTCCATCATCATCATCCAGAAAACCAAAACTTCTATCCCTCTTACAGCTAGAAGGCTTGCTTTCACTTTATAGCGGCCATTGCTAAACTTTCTCCAACTGGTTTCTCCCGGGAAAGGAAAACTTTGAAACTTTTATTACCTAGACTTTCTCCTTCCAATTTCATATCACCAATAATAATAGGACCAAACTTTGGCCCTCTGAGCCATCCAACGAGTCGTAACGCCATGATAGACAAATTCCTAGGCATTTTATCCATATTTTTAAAAACTTTTCCCAATCTCAATGGATTACGAGTCCACAAGGGAGAAAGTTTTGACAAAAACCCACCGTATTTTCACCCGCGCGTTCTTGCAGAAGATTTTTGTTGTTGATTCTGCAGTGTCTGTTGCTTAGGAGGGTCGAAACGCAGAAATGTCGCATAAAGTACATCTTTTAGGATTTCAAATGTGTTAAAACTGGCTTCCTGATTGTATATTCTAACAGAAACGTTACCAAGAGATGCCTAGTGCCCTGAAAGTAGGGCGTTGCAGGGAATACTTCAAGAATATGAGTACCGGGGCTTACAGAGAATTCTTTGATATATGTATACGTAATGATGATGTCTACATACAGGATCAAAAGATGGTATATTGGAAGATTTATTTTCTCGCATGTGTTGCACTACATTCCTTTAAAGTTCGCCCGTACACGTAGATAGGTGTCTTACGCAGATATTTTTATAGCAGAAAACGTGTAGTAGTAGAAAACGCTGTTACTTAATCCTTGAATCAAGCTTACACAAAATCCGGGTATTATACTTTAAACACGTGCTTGAAACGCTTTCACCGACATTATTTCGCGGTAAAACTTGGCCATTACTAGGAATTTACGCTATACTTTCACCGGAAACTATATGTATATAAGCAAGTAGATCCGCGCTTTGTAGTAATTTTGTAAAGCCTTTGACGCTTTGCTAAAATTACCACGTGCTAATACCCTAACGGGATTTTGCTTCTTTTACTTGGGTGATAATACCGGTAAACGAAGGAAAAGTGTGGGTATTATCCGTGTAGAAAATAAATAGATAGTAACTAATCCACCTTACAGGTCAGAGACCTCTCTGGATTTCTTAGATCCGGATCTTAATCCTGAGAAAGATGGGATGTATCTACTGAAAGTGAAAGTAAGCTGGTGAAAGTCGGTGTGTAGTTTGGAAAAGAATATATGAGTATCACTTGGGTAAATCCAGGAAATACTAGTTGGAGAAAGTAAATATGAAGCAAACGCAAGAGAAAGTAAATCTGAAGCAAACGCAAGAGAAAGCTAGGTAGCATAGTTCCAGTCTCTGTGGAAACAACTGCAGCTTTTAGTACTGAGCTGACGCGTGACAGTAGAGAAGAAAATACTTGGAAAAGATGCAAATCTGGGCTTGTGAAAAAGAGACGAAAAAAGTGTGAATTGAAAATAGGTCCAGCCGTAGTACAAAAACGCGAGAGACTGTGGCTTTTTGGATTTAGGCTTAAAATTCTTGAAGACTCGTCCCACACATTTGGTAAGATCTGGAAGGGGTGGAGAAAGTGGAGAGATACACGGATTCAGTGATGTGGAAAAATTGCTGGGTTATCCGTACGCAGCTTTCTCCAACTCCTGTCCAGGTTGATACGAGGTCATGTTGAATGTAAATGGAAAAGTTACTAGCCTCTGCTGTGGTAAGTGGTATAAACAGGATGGAAATGGTTCCGTCCTCACACCCAGGATTACTACCAATGTTACACTGGAATTGTGGCGGAAATAGAGAGAGAATCCTTTGACAGAGATGAAAGAGGAAAAGGGTGAGATAGTGTTGGAGGGGAAAGTTAAAGCTGTGTGCTTGAAAAATGCTACCCGCGACAGTGTCTGGACCTTTTGAGGGGGCGGGATATCAGACTTTCACCGCTACATAGTCTACCCGTAGACTAAAGTATACGAAACTCATGGGACGAGGAAGTACGAAACATAACTAAATGTCGAGGGAAAATACTGTAACAAGATACAAGAGAAATGGAGACGAAGGAAAATAAGTTAAAAGTAGCCTCTTTCTGTGGAGAAAGTTTGCGAATACATTTAGTGTTGCGTACACTGTCGGCATTTCTCACCGACTCAATTCCTACGAAACTTTTTTTATGCAAGGTTTTTACGTCTTTGCGTAGAAAGTTGCTAGTAGGAACTCTAAAAAGGGTTTCTGTCTTGAGTGGGATTAGGCTTTAAAATCGAAGGGGATTTGCATACTATATGTGTGGGCCGTCTGTACAGTTTCCACGTTCTACTTTTGGTTGCTGTCGTCTTCATTCGTGGGATTTAGGTTTCATAAATATGCGAGAAAATCATCCACTGACAAAAATAGAAAGTAGGCTGAGGAAGAAGTATACAGGTTTTCTTTAATGATAATCTTGTTGATGTTGTGCTTTTCGTGTATGTCGTCTGCACATCTGCGACAAAAAGTATTGGAAAGCCTTTATGCGTAAAAGGTTTAAATTTGAAAACGTGCGAAAGAAACTGTACAAGCTTGACTGTAGAAATAGAAACGGGGCGGAAGAGAGCGGAAGAGAGCGAAAGCAAGTGCGGCAAAAGGCTGTAAAACTCGAAGCTTATTATTTTCTTTGACCCTAAAATGGTATTTTTTGCTTTTCGTCGGATGTACTACTTTCTTGCCTTGACTGTAAATAAGCTTCGTGGAATACTTTCTCTTCCGGCTTGCTCATCCTTAAATTCGGGTCTTGTTTTGTCAGAAGGGAAAAGATATAAGATGGCTGTAGGCTGTTTTATAATGGTTTCTCTTAATGCGATCTGTGGAAAGATACGGGTACATAAATGCAACTTTCTCCTACTTTCACCATTTTAACCGCATATTTTTACAAATGCTTTGAGGCTTTCTTTGGAAACAACTCAAGGAAACTGTAGAATCTAGAAATATAGGGCAAATACCGGATGGAAAAATACTGTGGCTGCTTATTGCAGTACAGATGGATGACTGTATCAAAACTGTTGTGCTAATACTGTAGCGACTGTGCTGGATGTGGAAGTAGGACATGTAAGATTAATAACCGAATCAATTAATCTGTTAGATATTTGCCGCCCTCCACCTCCAAATCCTTGCAAACTCTGCTTCACGAGCTACATTAATTATTACCTATGAGCAATATTACCAGTAGCCGTCACTTGAAGTGACAGCTGTGTTATACTGCTCTCGCAGAAGAGGAGAATGAAATCAAACCGGGCATAACCAACACTTGCGTCCCATGTTTTGCCGACATAAACAATTATTTTCCCCTGTCAAATCCTCTAAAAACCTCCTTCAGATTTGATTTCCAAAAGCTTTTAACCTCTTCCTACAAGCTTCGCAGCTGTGTGGTATACTTTCTCCACATCTCGGTGATACAAGAAAGGGTTATAAAGTATACATCCTGGAAGCCAAGTCATGGGTATACTCTGATAGTATGCGACGGAGGAACACTGCGGACCAGGATGAGTTCTGCCTCGTATGTCTAAAAAATGATAGCTATGAGAAGAGAAAGTAGCTGTGTGAGGAGAAAGTGCTGGGATTAACGAGGAGGATGTGCATGGAGTGATTTATTGTTTTCATAAATGCTTGCTATAGCAAAATCTAGTGTAGGCTTTTATCAGGAAAAGCCTGCTGGCAGCAGGGCTATAGTTTTTCATGGATTTCCTTGCAGGATTCATTGGTAATAAAATATAGGAATCTTGAGGCTTTTTCCACAAAAAACCAGCCTGGAAAGAATCGAATAACACATGAACACATTCTAAACCGGCGCGATAAGGCGGGAAGGAATGAGTATCCCGGATACAAGCCGCCCTGTGTATGAAATCCCTTCAGATTGAAAAAAAGATGCGCTGAAGTAGGCCATAGAGCTGAAAAAACGAAGAAAAGATAAGATTCCACGACACGTCTATAAATGACGGCAAAGTTTTTTAGCGCAAAGATTAAAGGTTGGAAAATCAAAATTTTGGATTTCATTCTGACGGAAAATATGTATTGCTTTAAAATTGAATTTGAATTTTTAAATTTGAACGGTTAAACTTAAATTTTTAAATTTGAACGGTTAAACTTAAATTTTTAAATTTGAACGTTTGAATTTAAATTAAATTTGAACGTTTGAATTTAAATTAAATTTGAACGTTTGAATTTAAATTAAATTTGAACGTTTGAATTTAAATTAAATTTGAACGTTTGAATTTAAATTTTTAAATTTGAATTGTTGGCTTCGATTATTTGCATTCACATTTTTGAATTTGAACTTTTGAATTGAAAACCATGAAAAATTATAAATTCGGTATGAAATCCTTATAGTATTTTATTATTCAAAACCGAACGCACTTCCAGTTAGCATAGCGGAAGGAAATGATTTGGTTGAAAGTCACTAGGATTAAGATGTGAACTGTTTTGCAGTAAAAGTTGGCTTTTTGTCTATAACTTTGGAACTTTCGAGACATTTCCAATCCAAGAAACGCTTGCTTTGATAAGCGAGGGTTCAGATGTCGTTCTGCCTCGTTCATTTGAGCTTAATCAGTTGGAATGGAGATAAAGAAAATACAAGGATGAAAACGGTACGACGTATTCGACATGAGGAAAAGATGGAGAAGTCGACTTAAAAAGTTTCGTAAAACCTCTGTTTTCCATGTAAAGGCGGAAATAAAATTTGGTAGAAGCAGAAGCTGTTCTCGTTTACCAGAGGGCGTATTTCTCTCTTCTTTTTCGCTATAACTTCTTGTGAATGCACATGGAAAATTCACACTTGCTCATCTCTCACAGCTAAACTCGTAGCTATAATCCTGAGTACGTACTTAGTGTCCTCTCGGCTAATAGAATTTACAGAACGGTCACTATGAGGAGGAAACTGTTGGTGGAGATACTGTGGTGAAAGTGTGAGAGAAAATACAGTAGCTTGAATGTTTAACTACTAGCACACCATTCATCCACTTTACTCTTGACTACTCACAGTCTTCGGACAATGCTCAAGGACATGGTCTCGACAACAGCCTGTAGATCCATACTTTCTCTTCTTTACGAGACACAGTCCCATCCAGTTAGCTCTAGAGCTAGTTGCTTAGCTTATCTTGAGAGTTTCACTCTTGTGTAGAATTACTCTTTAAACTTTTGCACCCAACTAACTTTTTCAATGAAGCCCACACAGAGAAGATGATTCTCCGGACTGAGTCGGCCTTAAAGTCTTATACGGGATCCCAACAAGGTATACGTCGTATTCAGCCCGGGACAAAAGCAAGCCAAGCATCATCAACTTTCTCCACTTTCTCCACCAAGGCGAAATCCTTTCCAGATCTCCTCCTCTAACCGTACTTACTTCTTCGACCTTACTAACTATATATCCCGTGTTGTTGAACGTCTTCCAGGGACTTTCTCACAAGGATTCAATGGAATGAGCATGGAGAAAGCAAGTGGGAAAGATGAATTTAAGTTGCTCTAAATGTAAAAGTTTCTTTCTACCAATTTCCTCATCATCTGTACGCTAGCATATATAATATACTCCCAGCCTCCAAAGTCCCATCACCAAGCCGACCAAGACTTTTTCTCTATTCATCTTTTCTCTTATCCCCCAGAATCTTGGGAACAAGACCGTTAATGGGAACACGAGGGGAACAATGATAGAGTTGCTAGAAACTTTTGTCCATCCACACGACTCTAATACATCTTCCCTTATCGCTTTCCTTTAGAATCTTTCTTTTGGATTTTACTTTGTAGTTCCGAGGCGGAAAGTCTGGGAAGCTTAAATCTTCTCTCGCTAGAATGGTAAAGGAATCCAGAAAATTCCCGTAAAGTTATAGGAAGTTGAAAGCTCTTGCTTCGTCCGTGTGCTACTACATCCCATTGTCAAAGTATCGAAAGGGGAAAAATCATTTATTCTAACACAGTAGTAAATATTCCAAGAGAGTCTCACCCATCTGAGCCTATCAGAGGATTCTCCCCAAGGCCGTATTTGCAATAGCTGTCGCGTGAATTGAATTCCTTTATTCTGTTTGTAATGAAGCTTTCTCCTGCGAAAGCTCGCTAAGCTTTCACTTCCTCCAAGCGAGGCTTATATTTTCGACACCTTCAAAGGAAAAGTTTTACTCTTACACCTCTCTGTAACATGTCTCGTACTTTACACAAGAAACAGGAGAACTGAACATGAAAAATGGAATTATTTCCACACCGAAACAAACCCTTTTGAAGGCAATTCCACACTTAATCCCTCCATTGTTTTTCTCCGTTCCAAGTAGTTCCTTATATTGGATATGCTGGAAGCTGGAGTGAAAGTTTTCAGACTTGATTCAAAAGGGAACCTTGAAATGTACCGCCGTTTTCGAACCTATTGTTTCAAATAGGATGGAGCACACATGGAAATGGAGCGGCTGTAGGCAAGATTCGGATACAGCTTTCTTGTTTTGGGGTTTGATATTGGTTTTAGGTGAAAGGACGTCAGATGCGGAGATGTGAATGTGACAGAATGTATTTTTCAATTGCTACGCAAAAGTGAAAGCCCTGAGAGAAAGCTGTAGAATGTAAGCGCAACTCTCTAGTTTCTCCTATTGCAATTTGTAATGCCTTTAAGCCTTAGCTTTCTCTTTTTTCGAGGAAAAATAGCTGTAAAAATCCTTTCATTCATAGACGCTACACAACGCACTCAGCATGTGTGACTATCTGTTATGCGATCTGATGGATTGCAGTGTTCCATGCATCACTTTCTTGCATTGTACCGTGGCGTCTTAAAGTATGGCGCTTGTGTGAGTACTTGCTTGCTTTCACTGTCATTGATTCCTCGAAAGTAAGTATCATACTTTTGTAAGGATGCATCGCGCTGGAAATGGAGAAAGGCGTGGGTAAGAAAAGAAGGATGGTGAATTACAAGGACAATTACGAAAGCATCATCTTAGGAAAATACAATCAGATGGTTCACCATAATACACACTTCTGCGTATTCTTATTTGCTAAACGGGACATTGACAAAGCAAGGGATTGTTACACACTTGAGTGAATCTGTTGTTGTTTCGAAGAGAGAAAGGGGAGGGAGAAAGCTAGAAGGATGCACACCCGGTTGGACACACAGCCCACCAAGGATGATGCCTGCAGCTGTTTTACAGTAGCCAGCCAGCTATAGATGCGGGGTCGCTATGCATTATGATAGCTTAGATTGGTGCTTTGCAATCCCAGGAATGCAAGCATGGAAAATTTATCTTTGAGGAGGGAGAAAGCAGCTACGCTCATTAAATCTATGGAATAGAATTAGAGCAGAGAGAATAATACATGCAAAGACAAAAGAAGAAAATTAGAAACAGGGTGATCTGTCTGTAGAGATAGGAATTAAGGTTGAAAAGCGTGAACTTGAAACTCATACGTTTGGAGTATAGGGAGGTAAACTATCTGTTATTGCTTTCTCTTTGCGCATCCATAGTGGAGCTTGTTGCAGTACAAGAGGAAGGAAGTTGGAGAAAGCGGATGGGGAAAGTCGGATACAGTAAGCTGAACATGGGGCTCTAAAACAGAGAGTAAGTAACCGCAAAAGTATGCTATTTGCACGATCCATTTCACGGATTCGAAATTATAGAGAGCGTAGTTAGAGAGAGGGAAAGAAAACAAGCGGAGGAGGGAAAACCAGTCCAATTTAGCATGTACACAGATGCATCTAGAAGAGCATCCTAACGGAAACACTTCTTGTAACAGCTGCTTTCACCATATTATCTCCGACTCTCTATGCTCAATTTCTCGTGCTTTCTCCTACAGCACTCCTTTCGAAAGCGCTGACCAGCACCCTTTCTTCACGCCTTTGCTAAGAGGCACTGTGTGTGAGAACGAAACTGCTGTATAAATACATGGAAACCGCTCCGGGGAAAGCCAAGGAAAATATTTACTTCCGACATAGTCCATGTAGGAAATTCAGTGCCGCATTAGATAAACGGTAAAAGGGATGATTCAAATTACTTTCACCGCATCCCCATTTGGAGAATGCGGTAAATAAAGATGGGGAGTTGACCAGATGGAGAAAATGCTCCCGAATGCGCTAATTCTTAAACAAAGTATGGCAAGAAGCTGGGGGCAATTGTGTGTTTGAACTTGCTGTAGGCGCACAAACTCTGCTGTAGATTTAATGGAGAAAGCCTTACAGCGTTTTTGGCTCTAGTTGATTCGGCATTTTCAAGTTTATAATATTTAACCGCAGTATTAGCAAGTTTTAAAGCCGGAGGCGCAGATGTTATTGGAGTATATGGGATTCTCCATGGATAAGAAGGAGAAAGTTATACAAAATAAATTCAAGTGTTAAAGTAAATTGGAGAAAGTCAGGAAAGGAGGACCCAGCTGACCACCGCGCAGCTCAGATTTATCCTTCCGGCGTATGGACAGCTTCATTTATCCTGAACAAGAGATCCATGTATAGTTTCATCAAAAAAGTTAACAGCTTTTGTGTCACAGAAGGCTAACGTAGTAGCTTATCTTTGTTCAACATACAGGGGAAAAGGTAAGGCGGTAACAGAAGGAATCGGGAAGACGCGAATGTGAACGTGGAAATAGGTTTTTGAAATTTTAACGAGACTTATCCATTTTTCAGATGTACTTTTTCTTTTTGTGAAGCGGAAGTGGAGAAAGCACGCACATAACTTGACGTATCCGGGTTGTGTTCCCTTTGAGAACATTCTTTTTACAAACATAGCACGGATTCATTTATTTTCAAGATGTCATATCCGACTGTGCAGAATTCTTTTGCCATGTCTAATATACCTACATCCTGACGCTTATGTCCAGTTTGCACATATTGGCCCGGCGTTGGCCCTGCTCTCAACCATCTCATCCTGTCTGTCAACTCTATGCTTGTGAGTGTTTCACTAAAAAAACATTCACATGCGTGCTTGTGGATGTAGGTTAGAAGATTTTTGCGAAGGGATGCTGCAGTGAAAGTATCTCCGGTGAAAGCAGAATGAGCCGGGGCTTAACCCACTCTGTTCTACTCGGCATTATAGTTCGTAGGGAAGTAACTGCGTAGAATTTCAGAAAGGTTCACCTTTTACACACATGAGCTACAGAGTAATTGCATTTGACATTAATTTACTTGTTTATATGAATTGAAGAGACGCACATTGTCAGGATTCTTTCAAAGATTACATGGAATTCTTCAATTAAGCGAAGCATGCTTGATTAAATTCCTTTCAGGTGAAACTATTTCCTGATTGCTCGTAAACAAGGGCAAGAATCCTTTGCTGAAAATCTTTTTCGGAGTTCTCTTATAGCTACTTGCTGCTTTCTTCTGATTGCCGCTCTGGAAAATCCTCGATGATGATGTCGGGGTGCTCTTCCATGTGTGCAATCTATGACGATGAAGAGGAAAGGTTTCTGAATTTGCCTTGATTAAATTTGAAGGAAAGCCCGCCTCTTGATTTGCTCAAAAGTTTAGCAACCAACGAAATCAATGAAGAAGCCAAGCAACCTCCTTTTCGAAGGAATGAGTGAACGAAGTAGATGTTCTGTATTGAAAAATTGAATGTGTGATTGGTATTTGGCTTTTCTCTTACTTTCTCCGAAGTTTATACGTGACTCGGCTCATTTGTGGTTTCATATTCCGTACTTTGGAAAGAAAACAATCATATCATAAAAACTGCCGTAAATTGATGGAAAGTAACGCTGCGGATTTTTTTCGCTCTAAGCGAGTTTTAAAAATATGCTGTGTAATACCGCGCTATCTTAGGTTTGCAGCTTTCACCACATTACCACCAGAGAAAGCATGAGGATATTCAGGAGCTTGCAGAATATAGCGATTTAGAGAAGGATATGATTGTAGAAGGGAAAACATTAGTGGTTTTAGTTCGCCATTTTAGACTTGCTAGTTTATCTGCGGAGAAAGTATTATTGCGGGCAGCTAAGCTGCACATAGCTTAAGCTCCGACGTTATTCGAGAGATTTCCTCTTTTTCACTGCTCAGTATTTCTGGTAGTAAGTAACTGTCATTTTGGCCGCCTTATCCTTAATGCGGCTACAATACCCTCCATTAACTAAACGGCAGGAGTGGTGAAAGTTGTAAGAGAAAGCCAGAAATATAAGAGGTAGGAAAGTTAGAGCAGCGTGAAGGCCGAAACACGCCATGCTGTCCGCTTTCTCTCGTTTGAACATGTTCCCATCGCCTCTATCAAATAAAAGATTTCTTCTCAGGTTTATACATTAGCAGAGAAAGCAAGGAAGCATTGAGACTTGAAAGAGTTATACGCAAAGCTTTGAGACCTGTTTCCATATATCTTTGCTTTTCTTTGCTTAGCACTTGTTCGAAGTCTCAAGATTTCATGATTCTCTTTGTGTAGAACAAGGAGAAAGTGGAAGAATGTAAGAAAAGTGAAAGCGGGGAAAAGTAGTAGAGAAGGATGCAAGCATGCAGAGCACACGGCTGTATTATTTCAATGACGTCTAAAAGAATATTCGCACATTGCCATCCTTCCTGGCAAAGACTTATACTTGCTTTCTCCACGCTCTTTTTGAATCCCCGCGGTATTAGCTCTCTCCGCGCTCCTCTTGAGATGAAACAAGCATGCACTTAAGGGTAAAATAAGCAGGGAAAACAAGTAAGGAATACTCGAGGGATGCTTTTCCTTTTTAAGAAGGTTGGGACTGGGATGAAAGAAAAGCATCGCTTCTCTCTCTCTCGTAACTTTTGCACAAAACCTAATCATCGCCTACTGTTCTGCGGCTCCTGTCACGTTTTACCGACACCCTTGCAGAAGTGCATAGAGTGGATGAGGAACACGTGCGATGACAATAGAGCCTGACTTGTACAGAGGACGAGAGGCAGTGACGAGAAGACGTAAAATGTTTAGAACCAGCGTCTTTAATGATTCTCTAATCAAAGCGAAACTTTTACAAGTTTCTGTTGAAGGACATGTGGGTTCCAGAACTCTGAAAACGGCTTATCGAAACTTTATAAATGACACGCATGCAATTGCAGCGTGGAAACTTTCTCCAGTTACTTGCAAAAGATGCAGATGTAACATGTAAAGCTGCTATTTCTGAGACAGCTGTTACTGATTATTGACGCCTGGGAGTGTAGTTTAACTACTTGTATTCAGTGGTGCGTGTGCTGTAAAAGTTTCCAGGCCGTTGGATACTTGCCAAAATGTGTCGAACTAGGAACAGGTTCTATTCAGAGCTCTAGATGTAGCGGGATACCGAACAACTATGGCCAATGCCAAGTCTTCGTTAGCTAGGATGGGAGAAAGCATATAAATTTTCGAACTATGTACAGTTGCTGCAAAAGTCTTTATCTTTAAGTTTGCAAGTTAATTGCAAACTCATTTTTGGATTATAAATGGCAAATAAAAGTCATAACTGGGAAATTTTGAAGTTAGATAGTGTGCTGTGTCCTTGGAATTATCCGTGCTAATACGAAGGCTGCGACAGAAAAAGTTTCGCAATTATTCAGGATTTTGCGAATTCGCAATTTTTTGGACGCAACGATACTTCTGGATGATGTGAAACATTTTGAATCAAACTTTAGAGCAAAAGTAGAGCTAATTAGTGAATAACAATGCGATTAAATTTCCGCAAAACCGAATTAGCAGAAGGGAAAGTTACTGCAAAGCTTGAAAAAGTCCAGCTTTTGGGAATTGTGAAGCGATTCGCAGAAAAATGAAAGTTCTCTTGAGTTTCACTTTTGAGTTTTAGCCACTAATTATCTCATTTTGGTTCCTTGAAAAGATGAACAATTCATTTTTGAATTTTGAACGATCTCCAAAGCTTTCCTGGAATATGTTATGAGATTGTACGGAGGATCATGTAATACGATGAACTAGCTTGTATCAGGTGAACAACTGATATTTTTGGAAAAAAATTGCTGTAATATTAGCAACCGGTGAACCATGGTACAAATACAATGCTTGTACCTAAACACGACAATTTTAAAGTACAAGAGTACAATAGACAAGGACTGTAACCGCATTGCAAAGTATTTTAGGAAAATACTCGGATTTTACATAACATCTGTTTCCCGAATTGATGCAATTTTGAATTCCTTGCTTACAAATTCTGCACAGAGTGTAACGCAGCTTTATTGTTTGATGGGATTTTACAAAGCATTTTAAAAAATTGTAAGATTTTTTGCCTAGAACTGTGAAATTATTGGGTATAAGTTTCCGTTGCACATTGCCTGAATGTTTCGATTACATGAAGATGCTTCTTGGCGGACCACAGTTACTCATGCGTGTTGAGGGAATGATATAGTTTCCTTTGAAACAACAGCGCCATTAAAATTCCCGTTATTCTTCTTCCAATATCCCCAGTTTTTTTCAAGATCCCAAAGACATTATTACTAGTATTTTACACGTTCCTCTCTCAGCTCATATATATAACACAGAGAGACGTGTTGCATAGGCTGACTACATTACATCCGATTTCAGCTTTAAGATATATGTTCCAATTACATGAATCGCTCGTGCTTGTAATCTGCAATTCAAGATCCAAGCTACAGGCTATAAATTTAATGTGGGAGAATATATTTCCGTCGAGATGTTCACGTTATGCTGCCATCTCAATTCAAATAAATAATGAAGGATAGGAAGTAACAGATATGAAGTGTTAAGACAAGAGACAGTACGCTTCCATCAATTACAAGTGAAGGGTTTATCATTGACAAGTGTTAGATTGTGGTGATGTGACATTTATTTTAAAAATAGTATCGAGATGCAGTTTGTACAATTGCAACCCCGTACAATCTGCCGCTACTACCCTGAGATTAATATAGGATCCTTGAAGCGTGTCACAGTGTTTCTGTCCATAGTTTCCCTATTCTGTGGTTTCGTCTTATTCCAGAATTTCTATAGTGAGCCTAAAGTATGGGCAAAACAAGCTGCTGAAGCCTTCTTCTCCAAAACTTCAACGACCATGTCCAGCATCGCCAGCGTTTCTGCTTCTACGCTCGGAGCACTTGGAAGTGAAACTTCAAGGACAACGAAGCCATTAAAGCATTTTGGTTTGCCAGGGTGGCAGCAATATTTTATTAGGAATTTTGATGCAAAACATTATTCGTGTGAAGATGAAAAATACGGGGATAGCTACAAACCAAAGATTTGTAAGTCTCCATGGTTGCGTATAATGTTAATTTTGTATTCTAAATTTAATTCAATTATAATTAAAGAAAACTTGATTGTTAAAGCCGTAGAAGAATTGCAGAAACAGTTGGAGAAGAGTCCGAGGTCTCAGTGTAATTGCACTGATTGGAATTTTAAGTGAGTATATCCGTAACTGAAATCCATGTTGACTAATTAATGAAAATTAATTAATATTTACACAAAGGTTAATTGCGAATGGATAATTTTTGCTGTTATAGAAACAAGCTAAATACTACGCGAGAAACCTATTTGAAATCAAGCTGCGGTCCGGAAGCTACACTTGCCGGAGGGGGTCAAAATGTAATCTCGTATACATTTTTTAAACCAAAAAATAAAACAGAGCAGCCGGAAAAATACTTCAACTTGAGATACTTTCAAGGGATTTCTATGAACATGGAGCTTATGAAGAGCATTTACCCGGGCTGGGTAATGCGAATTTACACTGACATGGACTTTGATGGCGAAATTTGCAATTTAGTTTGCTCAGAAACGGACATTTATTTTTGTGACGTTAGACATGATGGTACGTGATTGGTCAGATTGTTTGCTAATATTTTTGTGAATTTCTTCACAAGTATTAATTAAAAGCAACTTATATTGTGCGGTCTTTTAATGAGCAGACACATTCCTTAAAACGGATCCAAGGATTTGGAGATTTACAACATTGGGTGATCCAACGGTAGCGAAATTTGTAATCCGAGACATCGATAGTGTGCTAAACAAACGCGAGAGGGAGGCTGTAGCGGAATGGGAAAATTCTGGATATCCTTTCCATAATATGCGGGATAACCCTTGGCATGGAGTGCATATACTTGCTGGGATGTGGGGAGGAGACAATACGAAATTATGTTATCAAAATGGGATGCGGATTATCCGGGAGATTATGTCGGTAGGTGGGATTTTATCATACCTCTGAATGGTCAATTAATGAAAGTATGAGGTTACCTAGTATAAATCTAAGGTTATCAAAAATTTCAGATTCCATGGACAGAAGGAACGATCACAGATCAGACGATATTAACTGAAATACTGTACTATCCTCATCAATTCGAAATACTAACGCATGATAGCTACCTCTGTACTTATTATGAGGATAGTCTTCCGTTTCCAAGGAAACGACCCAACGACTATGACTTTGTTGGTAGAACACAAACGTTAGCCGTTCTAGCGGGAGTCAAATCAGTCCCGCTGGATCCATGCCCTATAGAATGCCGGCCATCGTATGGACTTGATTGGGAACGGTGTTGATGAGTCATGATGATTTGTTGCAACTGTTTATTAACTGTTGTGAATTAATTAAATTCACGAATCAGCAATCAACGTTGCAAGTTAAATGTTATTCAATGCAGTCGGTGGAAGGCATGTCTACAATGGAACAAATTAAAATACCATTTCTTAAAATACGATTTCACTAAACGCTTGTATCAGTAACTTTTTTAACTGTAAAATAAATAACCGTGTTATGAGAAACAAAAGCTTGTATTGGTATTATTTGGTACAGTTTTGCATTCCATTTCCAATCCGTAACTTGTAACTTAATACTTGAATATGTGTAACGCCCACAAGGGCTCGTTGTGCTGCATTCCGCTACACATTTGCATAGGTCATTATCCCCATTTAAGCCAAGTGGTTAATTATACAGGATTTAGTAGCTCTTGTGCAAGCCTGAAGCTGAGAAACGTCAATGCGATAGCAGATACTGTACGAGAGGCATGAAAGAGCGGATGCCATTGAGTTGTGAAATGCAGTTGGTGCAGTACAATGCACCGCATGTAATAGTTGCTATTTCAAATAGAGGGAAACGGAAGCTGCTACAAACAGTGCGATTCCTGGTTATATCGTTAATTATTTTGCTAATTTGTGGGTCAATATATCATGGTTATTATTATTACGGAGGGTTATCGAGAAACAATATGGATCGTTTGCCGGTATGGAGAAAGTTTCGCCTGGATAATTTCTACAAAAAACATTACAAGTGCTCGGCAAACGATACATTCAAGTTTGGCAAAAGAATCTGTAAGTGTATTTTTTTAGATGTCTGAAAATATTTGAAAATACTGGAGAAATGTAATTCGTTAACTAATTTATGAAACAGCAGGAGAAGACCTAGAAAAGAAACTGTTTGAAACCGGGCCTCGGGCAAAATGTGGGTGTAATGGAGACAAGCTAAGGTAATTCAGCTACAGTATAGAAATTGGCTTGAAGTTAGGTTTAGATACAAAACTTGTTCATGTTTGACCAGATTTGAGGCCATGTCTGGAACAATTGATTTCTTGGAATCACACTGTGGCGCAGAGGCTACCAGAGGCGGAGGAAGTCAGAAAGTGGTTGCTTTCTGCCTGTTTGGGAAAAAAGAAACCATGGCTGGGGAGGGCGGAGCTTATTTCCATACAAGATATTTTAAGGGAATACTGAAAAATCTTGAAGCAATTAAAATACATTACCCTGGATGGGTAACTAGGATATACACTAATTTAACATTCCAAGGAGAAATGTGTGACTTGGTTTGTGCGGACAGCAGCATCTATTTTTGTGACGTCAACCGGATTGGTACCAGCATAATTATTAAATGTTTTTAGCAAATAAAGCCCTAGCAGATTTCCGTATGCCTGTTAACCCCGAGTTTGAATCCGCTTATAGAGGGCGTGACGGAGATGCATCCAATGACATGGCGATTCTTGCCTCTGGGAGATCCTACAGTAACTAAATTCGTATCAAGGGATTTGGACAGCGTTGTGACAGCCCGGGAACGATCTGCAGTGACTGAATGGAAGAGCTCTGGGTTTCCGTTCCATGGGATGCGGGATAATCCCTGGCATGTCACAGCAATCCTTGGAGGGATGTGGGGAGCTGATAATACAAAACTCTGCTACCAGAATGCGGTAGCTAACCTCAAGGAGATTATGAAGGTGATAATCATAACTTATAGGATGTATGTGTCCCAGATATAAATATATTAACGGCTTTCTCCTGCGTACAGATACCATGGAATTTCGATTATGCAACGCTACATGACCAGCACATACTATCAGTCATAATCTACCGGCAACACAATTCCAATATTCTTGTACATGATAGCTACCTTTGTAATTTCTTCGAGGATAGTATTCCATTTCCTACACAGCGCCCTAACGTTTATGACTTTGTCGGTCGCCTTGTAACTATGGATGAGATGAATAACTCGAATCCGATTCCGCTTTTAAAAGAATGTCCCCGGGAATGCCGTCCTCAAAACGGGCTTGATTGGGAATATTGTTAACACGCTAATAGGGTTAATAATTGTGGTGGCTGGATCTTGATTTATTCGGAGCTTTATATAAATATTCATAAATATGCATATAAAATAATAAATATAAACTATAATTGTATATTTATGTAAAATATAATTTAATACACTTCTCTCTTCAATGATTAGCGCTTTACTTTATGAGTACATCTTTAGGGGTACAGCACAGCAAAAACTTTTGTGCATCTCAAAACTGTGAGTGGAATATATAATATAACATAGTTGTATACTTGCTTAAAGTAAATATCTTTTGTGTGGACACTTGTGCAATTTAATAGCAGAGTTACAAGCTGTGTCTCCCAGAAAAAGCTCTAGGAATAGTGTACTTTGAAAGACAGATTTTGTCAAGTCCGTATGAATATTGTCTGTGCCCTGATTTAATCTCTCAGTTAAGAGTAGCATGTGGAATCAATACCGCTCAAATAAGGTAACTAAGTCGAGCACGCACAAGGGAATTGCAGATAACAGTAACCCGGAAGATTGTGCTTCTAAAATGACGTTGAACTTTGGTGGAGACGAAGAAAGAATGTCTCCGGGAATTTCGTTTATAAACCAGCAACAGTGTAAAGCAAAGCGTGCAGTATTTTATCTTGGATTCTTGGTGTTATTCTGCGTATTAGGATTATTATCGAATGTAGAGTATTTGAGGAGGGCGGAAGATGGAACGATGGTTAAAAATACAATAGAAAATGTTCAAATTAAGGAACTTGCACCATGGAGAAAATATTTTTTGCAGAACTTTCACAGCAGACATTACAGATGTTCCCCAAAGGACAAAATACAGTTTGCAAGGAGGATTAGTAAGTTTGTGGCACAATTAATTTGATCTATTGAAAGAAACTGTTTTTTTTTAAATTTTACTGATTTCAATGTAGCTGGAGAAGCTTTGGAAAAGAAACGTTTAGAAACTGGTCCACGATCACTTTGTAAATGTGGTGAAAAGTTAAGGTATTGCTTAAAATTTACTGTAATATTCCTCTACGTCAGAACATGCTATTACTTGCTACTACTGTAAAATGTTTCAGGCAGATGCCCCCATTAAAACCTGAAGATGAGTTCCTTGAATCAAATTGTAGCCCGGAAGCTACTGCAGCCGGGGAGAATCAAAGCGTTGTTAGCTTTTCTCTCTACCGAAAAGAAATAAAAACACCGAAGGAAGAGGCATTTTTTCAACAACGATACTTTAAAGGCGTGGCTACAAATCTAAAAGCTATTAAGCAACATTATCCTGGATGGTTGACGCGAATATACACTAACATGACGTTCGGAGGGGATATTTGCGGCTTGGTTTGCTCTGATTCCAGCATTTTCTTTTGCAATGTACAACGCTTTGGTAAGGAAGACTAGAAAAAAAATCCAGGCGATCGCTACGCCCTCTTTCAAGTTGCTGTAACCTAAACAACGTTAAAATTGAAACCAGAGGGAGCTTCAAAGATGCACCCGATGACATGGAGATTCTTCACGGTGGGAGATTACACAGTGACCAAGTTCTTGTCCAGGGATTTGGATAGTCTTCCGACTGCACGGGAACGATCCGCGGTAGCTGAGTGGGAAAGCTCCGGGTTTCCGTTTCATGGGATGCGGGATCATCCCTGGCATGGAACAAGGATCCTTGGAGGGATGTGGGGCGCGGATAATACGAAGCTGTGCTACCAGAATGGAATGTACATTTTAAAGAAGATTATGGAGGTTGGAACGAATGGGTTTTGGGCTTGTGTTTTTAGAGGCGTTGCGTTTTATAAAGAAACGTTTTGTATTGCAGATCGAATGGAAGACGGAAAAGAGGGTTTTTTTGAACGATCAAGAGATTTTAACGGAAATCATCTACACGCCGTACAGTACTGCAGTTCTTACGCACGACAGCTACCTTTGCGATATGTATCGAGACAGCATACCCTTCCCTACGAAACGTCCAAACGATTATGATTATGTCGGTCGACCTGTATCTCTGGATAACGATACTGTAGTTTTTACGCCATTGCCAAGCAAATGTCCGCTAAGTTGTCGTCCCTCCTTCGGACTTGATTGGGAGTATTGTTGAGGAATTAAAAGGAAAGGTTATGATGCGCCCTCTGTGAACTTACTATCGTGTTACGCTGTAGCACTGAACGCGAATGTATTGCATTACTTCGTGACGTGACACTTGTTAAGAAAAGTTTATAGCATTGTCGCATATATATGTAGTTTGAATATACCGCGCATTCAAATATAATAACGCGTATTTGTAACAATGCACCGTTTTTACGGCAACTGATTCGCCGTCCTACAAGCAATGCTTAGTATAGCGGGAAAAGCTATATATGAACCCTGGTGGAAACGAAACTACTCCTCTTGTTATCTGTGCATGGACCAGCGATTTTTCGATTTATAAATCTAAAATCGAACTTTGAGATAGTGTAATAAGGTTATCGAGTCGACTATGACCTTAAGCAACTCTTGCTTTTTGTTACTCGTAACGTTAAGCGGAAGTGCTTTCCCACAATGAAATCCAACCAGGATTCAGTCGTACTTTCACCGCCTATTTTGCATAAAAAATTAATATATTGTAGCACTAAGCGATTTATAATTTACTTTGGATTCTTGATTGTCTTTTGCTGGGTTGGATTACTTTCAAGCGGAAATGATTTTCATCGATCGGGAGGGATAACAGGAAAATATGGCGACTTTGGCGAAATCCCATTTTGGAGGAAGCACTTTCTCAGTAATTTCAAGAGACAGTATTTTCAATGCTCTCCCAACGAAAAAGTACAGTTTGCCAGGAAAATGTGTGCGTTTGCTAATTTTAATATTCACGGCATTCAAAGCAACTCTTTGCTAAGTTATTTACGAAATTTATAAAATTTAATTCGCTGTTGCAACCAGCAGGAAAAGATTTGAAAAAAGAACTCATTACAAGCCCCCGTTCATTGTGTAAATGCAGCAAAAGTATAAGGTTAGCTTAGGATTTATGAAGTTGATTCGCATCTTGAATTTTTTAAATTGAGTTAATGATAATAGCGATTTCAATAAATTTGAAATAGAAAACCCCCAGTGAACCTGACATGGACTTACGTGAGGTCAAGTTGTAGTGCAGATGCTACTGCGGCGGGAGAAAATCAAAACGTTATCAGTTTCTCTTTGTACCGAAACAAAGATACAAATACTGGGAATGGAGCTTATTTAGAGCAACGCTACTTTAACAGCATCACTTTAAATCTACGAGGAATAAAAATCCATTATCCCAGATGGGCTATGAGAGTCTACACAAATCTGAGCTTGGAAGGAGAAATGTGTAAACTGGTCTGTTCGGACGCAAGATTATTTTTCTGCGATGTCCGACCTTTATGTGAGAAGACTGAAAATGATTCCAACCATTTTTAACCGTTTGGTTAACCATATTGTTTGAAATGATTTCAGTGCAAGACACAGAGATGCACCCCATGACGTGGAGATTTTTACCGCTCGGTGATCCTACAGTAAATAAATTCGCGTCCCGAGATTTGAATAGTCTTCCAACTGCGCGGGAGAGAACCGCAGTTGCTGATTGGGAGAAATCCGGGTATCCCTTTCATCGGATGCGGGATCATACTCTGCATGATTCGTCATTCCTTGGAGGAATGTGGGGAGCTGACAATGAAAAATTGTGCTACCAGAATGCAATCTTCATTCTTATGGAGTTCCTGAATGTATGATGGAGTTTTAAAGGAAATTTAATTTTAAATTGAATTGAGATGACGGTCATGGTATACTTTATCGACGCTTCGAATTACAGGTGTTTTGGAAGACAGGAGGGACGGTAAATTTAAATGACGAGGATATCCTCAAGAAAGTCGTT
Organism: Sminthurides aquaticus; assembly: GCA_906901655.1. Classification (NCBI taxonomy): domain Eukaryota; kingdom Metazoa; phylum Arthropoda; class Collembola; order Symphypleona; family Sminthurididae; genus Sminthurides; species Sminthurides aquaticus. The sequence goes on along the minus strand of CAJQTT010000005.1, from coordinate 3,931,207 downwards.
CAACGGTTATATCCTTTGGGAATCCTCACACACGATAGCTACCACTGCACTGCGTTTAAAGACAGCCTACCGTTTCCAAGAAAACGATCAGATATCTACGATTTTGTGGGCAAAGTTGTTACGTCGGATGTTGAAGGAGTCATGCAAGTGATTCCACCGCTTATATCGAAATGTCCAATCGAATGTCGTCCGTCGTATGGTCTGGATTGGGAATATTGTTAACGAGGAGTTGCGAAAATGCATTGCAGAAATAACGTTTGCGTAGTAGGATTCGATGTTATGTTCCAACTGTTGGCTTGAATTACAGCAGTTGCAATGTTGTGATACTTTTTGTGTCGTGATACATCGTTCGGCGTGTTTGGTTCAGCAATTTAGGATTTTCAAAAGTGTTCTTTGTAATAATGTCAGTCTCATTTGAAAGGATTTATGCAATTTCTCAGAAGCTCAAGTGTGAATACTCTTGTTGTGGTTTGTAGTAGTTTGCATAATGTTAAAAACATGATGATGGGAGTAAATAATATCAGTGACACAATTAGGATTCGTTGAAAACTACCACTTGTAAATATTCTATTACACTTGAGAAGACGTGATTTAGGAAAATGTGCTGATTGAGTTGTTCGTTTATGATTGAAATATACCAACGTAGCAAATAACTTTGTGTGCTAAATATGTTATTTGGCATAAACATTAAAAATGTGCATCCTCAATATAAACAGATGCAGAAGAAGGACTGCGTTTTAGTTGATCAAACTGTGAGGATTCTCATGCTTTGATATTCAGTTGTAGACGTTAAATGAGCGATCCTGATTGAATCTCACAAGTCGAACAGATCTGGAATGAGCCATAAGTTATTCATTCACGTTTCGAATGTTAACAAAGTTATCCTGGATTTGGCTTAAACTGTCTTTTTATCCGTTAATTATTTTGCCAATACATTTTTTGTGACCCCTTATTTGGTACATTGTGTCATCTATGTCATAACAGTGTCCATAATGCTATCGTTACAGCTATTGGGTAAAACTGGAGTAAAGAATACAATCTTCCGAAATAATTCTGCGTTTGCCTGGAGGGTCATGTATAATAAACCGCACTGGTGTACGAAAGTGGCAGAGGTTTGTTGTCTCGATGTGCATTCGAGGCACATGGAAATCTATATGACTGGTAGAGGAGGAGCCATGTTTAAACTAGGTGGTGCTATGCTTTAACATAGGTGGTGCTATGCTTTAACATAGGTGGTGCTATGATTTAACGTAGGTGGTGCTATGCTTTAACATAGGTGGTGCTATGCTTTTACATAGGTGGTGCTATGATTTAACGTAGGTGGTGCTATGCTTTAACATAGGTGGTGCTATGCTTTAACATAGGTGGTGCTATGCTTTTACATAGGTGGTGCTATGCTTTAACATAGGTGGTGCTATGCTTTAACACAGGTGGTGCTATGCTTTAACATATGTGGTGCTATGCTTTAACACAGGTGGTGCTATGCTTTAACATAGGTGGTGCTATGCTTTAACATATGTGGTGCTATGCTTTAACATAGGTGGTGCTATGCTTTAACATGGGTGGTGCTATGCTTTAACATAGGTGGTGCTATGCTTTAACATAGGTGGTGCTATGCTTTAACATGGGTGGTGCTATGCTTTAACATAGGTGGTGCTATGCTTTAACATAGGTGGTGCTATGCTTTAACATGGGTGGTGCTATGCTTTAACATAGGTGGTGCTATGCTTTAACACAGGTGGTGCTATGCTTTAACACAGGTGGTGCTATGCTTTAACACAGGTGGTGCTATGCTTTAACATATGTGGTGCTATGCTTTAACACAGGTGGTGCTATGCTTTAACATATTTGGTGCTATGCTTTAACACAGGTGGTGCTATGCTTTAACACAGGTGGTGCTATGCTTTAACATATGTGGTGCTATGCTTTAACACAGGTGGTGCTATGCTTTAACATAGGTGGTGCTATGCGTTAACATATGTGGTGCTATGCTTTAACACAGGTGGTGCTATGCTTTAACATAGGTGGTGCTATGCTTTAACATATGTGGTGCTATGCTTAAACATATGTGGTGCTATGCTTTAACATAGGTGGAAGGGTTTATGGATTGGTTACTGCGTAGTTTCTGTGGAAGCTCATAGAGAGGATGTTGAAGCTGCTCGTATGAGTGTGACCTTTGATAGGTCACAGGGTCCGCACGGCTGGACCGATTATAACGGAAATGAATAGGCTACTGCCTGAGGGTATGTGCCATCTGATACCGCAAACCCGGTGTCAATACGTGCTTCCGTTCGGGAGATATCGTGTTCACGGACAGACAGACAGACGGACGGACGGACGGACGGACGGACGGACGGACGGACGGACGGACGGACGGACGGACGGACGGACTCCCTATAAAGTGGCTCTGCCACTTAATAATCGGCTAGGAATTATTTGTATTTTGTTAATAACGATTAGCGTTGTGAATTTTTGGATGCGCGGGCATCCATCTCCCTGGAGAAAGTTTTACGTACATAATATGCAAACAAAACACTTTAACTGTTCGGAGGGCGATAGGCTTGTCGGAAGCGTTAAAGTTTGTAAGTTCTATGCCTTAATACAAATTCAAAATTAGTATTGTAATCTTGAGCGTTTGCGTAAACTAATACAGTCATTGTATTACATGATTCCAGCTTTAGCATCGCTTAAAAAAGCTTTGCGCAACAGTCCACGAAGTGTATGTAATTGCGGATTTAGTCATGAGTAATTTTCAAAAGTTAATTAACGATATTCGTTGGAAACTCATTATGATACATTAAATAAAATTGGGTCATATTTTTGCAGAGACTTGGATCCGAATCAGACTTACTTGGCATCGCATTGTAGTGCAGAGGCTAGTGTAGCCGGTGGAGGTCAAAATATCGTTAGCTATTCCTTGTTCGCTAAACCGGATATGACAGACACTGAATCTGATTATTTCCAGCGGCGATATTTTAAAGGAATTAAATTCAATTTGGAAGGAATTAAGCGTCATTACCGAGGATGGGCTATGCGGATCTATTCGAACATGACTCTGGATGAGAATCTTTGCAAAATTGTATGCTTGGACAAACGAATTTATTTTTGCGATATTAGGTCACGCGGTAAACAAAATTGCAAGCTGAATTTCGGTAGCTTTAACAAATGCTCTTTTCGTTGAATCTAACGCTTAATTTCCTGTGGATCTTAGATAACCTCAAGAAGATACATCCAATGACATGGAGATATTAACCGCTAGGAGACGCTACCGTTTCAACGTTTATTTCCCGGGACCTTGACTCTACACCAAGTGAACGAGAAGCGAATGCCGTACGGCAATGGATGGATTCCGGATACCCTTTCCACGCAATGCGGGATCATCACTACCATCTTACGCAAATGCTTGGCGGGATGTGGGGAGCGAGTAACGAGAAACTGTGCTGGAAATACGCGAAAGTCATTTTAAAGCAAATGATGAATGGCGTAAGAACATATTTGAATTGAATTTTGAGCTATTTTGCCTTCCATAAAGTCATTTTAGCTTCATTCATTGTGTATTATTACAATTCATTAGATTCAAAGTAAAGAGGAGGAGCTCGATGACCAAAGTATATTAACAAGAACGATTTACTGGAAAATGCGGGGAGCAGTATTAGTTCACGATAGCTATCTGTGCAACGTTTATCAAGATAGTCTACCGTTTCCATCGAAGCGGTCATCAAAGTTGGAATGGATCGGTAAGATTGTGATTGTGGATGACGGCACGGAGAGGGCGCCACCATCTGCGCTAACAAGAAAGTGCCCTATTGCATGCCGGCCGCCTCATGGGCTTGACTGGGAATATTGCTAAGCTAGAAAAAGACCATTTAAACAATATAAATATTTTTATGATGAATTTAAATTAAAATTAATTAAGATTTAAATCGTGTTTGTAGTAATTATTCTAAATTGTGACAAATTAACGTCTATTAGTAGGCATGAAAAGACAGCATACAAACTTATTGTAAAGCTTTCACTCGCAACTGCAAGCCTTCTGGGTAAGCTTAAAGGGTTGTGGGCGGATAGTATAACTAGCCATGACGTCACCACGAAGCAGTTTATAATTACAGTTGACGAACTGCAAGCTGTTGTGGCTGTATTGTACTGGCTGCTGCGACTCAGAATGGATTACATGCTCATCTCATGTGCTGTTTGTTAATCATGCCTATATCTGTATTTCTTGCCTCAACCAGCTGAGATAAATGACTTGCGAAACGCTTGCGTTCCAAATAGTTTCGGCTCTACTATTACAATATATTTACTCTCAGCAGTTTCTAGTTTAGCTTCGGCTGGATAAGTAATTATTGACAGAGTACGCAAGGATGCTTGTGGTGAAACAAGGGAGCGCTGAATACTGAAGCGATTAACTAGTTTAGAAAGACGCAAGAGGGAAATATGTTTAGATGGAGAATATTGAGATAATCTCAGTTTTGGCTTTGGTTTCGTGGCAAATCTTTATGCTACGATTCGGGTTAGTGACTCAATACGCAGCTGATATATAGCTGATTGTTTATGGGAGGGAAGAAAGGCATAGAGATAAAGAGAAATAGTGTGTGAACAAGAAAGAGAGGAGATGATTACGGAAACAAGTGGGCAAGTGGGAAGAGGGAGGTGAGAAGAGGATTCGCCTGGAGCAGTGATTTTTTCCAGGGATTCTTACCTGGCGAACATATAATTTCATCGTTGTGCAGACTCGAGAGGAGGCGGAGAAGGATGGACTGGAAGATAGGTTGTCCAGACGAGAAGTTGCGTATAACCTTATCTCATTGTCCATAATATGGACTCGATATGTATTTAAACTATGGGGATACGCACTATGGAGTGAGTTTAGGTAAATTCGAGGAAGAGCTGAGAGGGATTGCTAAGCAACCACCGGCTTGGAGGATTACTGCAGGATTCCTTGTGGGAAAAAACCTTTTTTTGTGACCGCAGCCTAGGATATTCATGCAACATGTGTTTAGTATTTAGTGAAGCGTGTGACGGAGAGAGAAAATGTTGTAGTGAGTAGTAGGAAAAGAGTATTGAAATGGTAATTCTGGGGATTATCAGCAGCGTAAAGATGGTATTGTAGCGAGCGTGTAGTGTAAAGTGTGAAACATGCTATTTAAGTAATCCAATCCTAATATCATTTCCATATAAAGATCATTGTTTAATACAGCTGGGGCAATTTTGAAAAATTTTGCGCTACAATGCTTGTGCAACAGTGCTTGAGTTTGTTTGACAGTTACTCTTTCAAGTTACCGGTGCTTTAATTCATGATAGCAATTAAAAGCTCTCAGTTGGTGAAAATCCACGATGGAGGCGGATACAAAACGTTTCAACTGTATTTCATACAGTCCGCTACAAAATAATCGACGTTGTGCATTGATAAAGGGATTTTGTAGCCGACGCCGGTTAATTGGAATATGTGTTGCAAGTTTGTTCGCAAGTTTTATGCTGTATAATATTTATTATTCCTGTGACAATGATCTGCCGCTATGGCGTGAATATTATTTGAGGTATTATGCTACACCGTTGGTGAAATGTGAAGCGAATGATTTGGAAGGAGTGGAATCTAAAATCTGTGAGTGATTAAATTATTTCGGTAGTGCAATTTTCTGTTTGCAATTTTTGAAATTCTTGCATAAGTTTCCTAATACTAAATTATAATAATAAATGCATATTTTTTACAGCTTACAAGGATTTGCTACAAGATCTTGAAACATCCCCGCGGACTACGTGCAAGTGTAAACAGAGCTTGTAAGTTTTGATGGAGTGTGAAAACATTTTGATTAAGAAAACATAAAAAAATGCAAAAAATATTACAATATTTACGAACGTAATTTGAGTCTAATAATTTTTTTTCAATACTGAAATTTTAGGCTACCACTCAAGAAACAGTATAAAGAAGATGCGGAGTTTGTAAAATCACGTTGTAGCCCGGAAGCTACGCTTCTTGGAGTAAGTCAAAACGTTATGAGCTACACGCTGTTTGCAAGGCAAGATATTGGCCAGGACGATCGACTAAGATTCTGGAGGAATTATGTCGCCGGTGTCTCCAAAACCTTGGCCGGCCTCCATGCGCAGTATCCAGGATGGGTTATGCGAATTTATACTAACGAAACGCTGGAAGGGCTCATGTGCGATGTCGTTTGCGCAGATTCTGACCTTTATTTCTGTGATGTTAACAAAATAGGTGCGGTATATTTTTGCATATGTTTCTTTGTGTGGATTTGCAATTATTTGTGACATGCGTAATTAAGTTTGCTTGAATTTGGAACAGACTATTTAAAAACAGCAAACCCTTTGACATGGCGCTATGCTCCACTGGGTGACCCAACTGTCAAACAGTTTCTAAGCCGTGACCTTGGCTCCAAAGCCACGGAACGGGAGCGGAAGGCTGTGGATCATTGGGAACACTCTTGTTTTCCCTTCCATAACATGCGAGATCATCCGAAACACAGTGCGGAAATGGGAGGCGGATTATGGGGAGGGAATAATGAGAAATTCTGCTATAGTAATGGAGTTGAGCTTTTGAAAAAACTGACTGATGTAAGATGGATTGAATTTTTTAAAGCAAATATTAAAATTAAAATTTGAATTGATACACTAATTTGAATGATTTTTTTTATTTGAATGCCTGTACACAGATCCGATGGCACAAAAAGAAGCAACAAGACGAAGACATATTGAGCAAAGTCCTATATAGCAACTTCAAAAATTTAATTCTAACTCACGACAGTTACCACTGCCAAATCTTTAGAGACAGTCTTCCCTGGCCAACGGAACGTGGCTTAGAAATGGACTTTGTTGGGAAAGTAATACCAGCAGTGATTTTTGGGTTCGACGAAGCTCAGAAAGCGGATGTTATTAAGGAATGTCCTTCAAGTTGTCGGCCGACTTATGGAGAAGACTGGCTCTATTGCTAATGCTACCAAAGGCATGGTACCTTGAGCCATTTGTTCCAAATTAATGATTCATGAGAGAATTGTCTAGTCAAAATGATGTAGATTGAGTGTTCAAGTCGCAATAATTATGGTTCTTGGTCATAGAATCTATTCAACCGGTGAGCTTTCACTATGTTGTTTTTAAATGTTCATACGAAAGATAATTTTGGAATTTGTATTGATTTCTAGTCCTGTAATTATTCCGATAATGTGTAAGGCAAAGTAAAATAAGCCCAGGAGTTTTGCAATGCTTAGATCATCATAGTCCTGCAATACAATTATGTAAATAACTTTTTTATTAGAGAAAATAAATTAGTTTTCTCATCAATTGAACCAAATTAATTGTATCCTCAAACAGTTTCCCGCCAACCAAATAAACTGAACTGAATTAGCGATAAGAAAAATATTTATTTCCAGCTCCGCCTTGCATAGATAAATGACAGCTAATTTCAGAAAGCTAAAAGAAATTTAGGATTGCTCATACATAACTGAATACACTTTGCCCGGATTCTAACAAAAAAGATTTCGTCGACATTCGGAATATAATCAAGGGAGGAGACGAACGCAACATGTTCATTCAGTCAATGGGTTCGTTATCTTTGCTTACCACTTTATTACTTGTTGCCTCCTTAAACCATCTACAATGTCCAATGTCCTAAGCATTCAGTCAGATTGCATGAAGTAAAAATGAGCAACTTATTAGGCGTATTGCTTCCGGGAAGCATATGTCCGAAAGACTGCTAAAGCTTTGCGATACAAACAAAAGCTAGATAGCTTATCAAGAGAGGCGCGGTTGTAATTTGAACTCGTTTTTCTCCTGAGCCAGATTGGAATGGATATTTCCAATGGGCGTGCGGATATACAAAACCTCTGTTGTCTTTCCATTCCTAACCACTTTATGTGCAAGGGGCTAAAAGCATTTACCGCAAACCGTTTGCAGCAATGTTTCAAAACTAACAGGACTGAAAGTGTAAATTGGGTTACACTGGTTTAGTACAAACAAGTAGACATCTGTTTTTGCCTCTGATGCTTCCTTGAAAGTAAATAAGAGAAGTTCTAGAATACAACAAGCTTCACAAGCTTAAAGGAAGAAAGTGACTAGAGAATTTAGAGGGTGTGCAAAAAAACTTGTAAAATTTCATATTTCATGGCAAGTTTCACAAGTTTGCCTAGCAGAGTCTCAATCAAAGCGTGTTGTAGTAGACGACTCGTTGTAATACTTGTCTCTCTGTTGGTATCCTTTGGAGTAATTTATTCCGTGTATACATACGAGCCCCAGGAGTGCAAGGACAAAATACCAAAATGGCGAGTATATTATTTGGTGAATATGGCTGTGAAACAGTTTGGGTGCGAGGAGAAGGACAAATTGACTTTTACTCCAAGGATTAGTAAGTTTTTTGAAAAATGTTCGCAAATTTTTACTACTGTTGGTTGGAATCATATTTGTAATTCAATACTCAAGTGATATGTAATGATTATTTTCAGCACACAAGGAATTATTGACAGATTTAGCTGAAAGCCCTCGTGCAAGATGTAATTGCAATTTTGCGAATACTAGTTTCAGGTACCAATTAAAATAAAATACTGAAAATTTGTTAAATCTAGAAAACATTGCTAAAAGAATTCGCGAATAACGTGGCTTCTTTTCCTCAGAAATGTAACAATGGAACCAGGGAAGTTATACTACAAATCGACATGTAGCCCGGAAGCAACACTTCTTGGTGAAAATCAAAACGTCGTTAGCTACACTGTGTACACCAAGGCTGAAATGACAGAGGAGGAGAAGCAGAAGGCGATGCGCCGACATTACTTTTTTGGGATTCAAGGGAATTTAGAGGATGTAAAACGCTATTACCCTGGCTGGGTAATGCGTGTGTATACAAATTATGAATTCGGTGCACAAGTGTGTGACTTGGTTTGCTCTGATGATCTCATTTATTTCTGTGATATTCGGCAAGAGCGTAAGTAAATATTGAATTTAGAAATAATATTAGGACAGCAGTAATAGTAAATTTTGAAACTAGGAAGAGAATGCAACTATAAGGAATAATAATTCATGTTTTGGATAACAGCGGAGCTGGAAAAGCTGGATGGAATGGTTTGGAGAACGCTACCGCTAGGGGATCCAACTGTCAAAAAGTTTATATCCAGAGATTTGGATAGCAGAATTTCTGAGCGGGAGAGATTAGCTGTTGCTGAATGGGAGGATTCTCAGTTTCCGTTCCATGGAATGCGGGATTCTGAATATCATAATTCAAAAATTATGGGCGGAATGTGGGGAGCGAACAATGAGAAACTATGTTACAGGAATGCTACGAGAATACACAAGGATATTACTGACGTACGTGGTTAACATCATTCTTGATTTCGTGAATTAAATAGAGGAAAGGATAATAACCAATGTATTGTTGCTAATATGAATGCTAAAATAGTTTTTTAAGGGGAATTGTAGTAAATAATTCTACAGATTTTTAAGGAATTGGAATTTATATTTCATTGTAGATCAAATGGACTCTGGGAGGTTATACGGATCAACAGTTGCTGGTGAAAGTTGTGTACAAGAAATATAAACGCTACATCCTTAACCATGATAGCTACTTTTGTGAAAGCTACAAGGATAGTCTTCCATTTCCTTCCCGGAGGCCAAACAACTATCAGTTTGTTGGACAAGTCTACGTTGCCCAACAAGATACCCGGCCTATTGAAACCAAGTGCCCGGTTAAATGCAGGCCTGGGATTGGACAGGATTGGAGCTATTGCTGAGAAAGCGTGTTTAGCTTGGAGTCAGTCGGAGAAACTGAGTTCAGTGGATCGATGCTAGGAAATTTTCTACCCTTATTTGATGCAGTTGAAAAAGAGAGAGAAAGAAACTGGAATTAATGATGGCAGATTGACGAATTGCTTTCTCTGCTTTGCATAGTGAATACATGCGGATGGAAAATCCAGAATCTTTGGATGCAGAGAAGGTTTGAAAAACGGTGAAACGAGGCAAGGTTTCTAAAAATACCCAGCACCACGACTCTTCTCGGCTACGTCAGTGAAAGTCCCTGTGAGAATTTGTCTAGGGTTCTTGTATAGAATGTACTATAGTATGGTTCTTAGCCGGAACTCAACCCCCTTCTGCTTTCTCCTCTTTGATAATTTTCTCTATTGAAACTGAAATAAACAGTGTGTGGACTCTTGGTGAAGAGAATGGCCTAAAAATGGAAAGATAACTGAAAAGAAGATGAATCCATTGCTTTCTCTTTACCCGGTTCAAGTAGATGATATTTATTCTATCATTTTTATATCCGCTCTTATATTCCCCTCTTTCACTTTCTCTCTCATCATTCCTTCCCTTTTCTCCGCTTTTGTTGCCGCTTACTCACGGAGTTTTCTCTTAAGGTTTTATCTCGCTTAGCAGACGCGAGCGGGCGGGAGTCAAATGGATCCTTTCTATCTCTTGTTCCGTCTCATCTCCTTCCTGAAACATCTATATATGCATCCCGAAATCCAGATTCACTTTAACAGACCCCCAACTCTCTTAGTCAACGACTTTCTTCCGTTGGTTTTTGGGGACTTACATGTTATCGTGGAAAGGCATGCTTTCTCTTCCACCTTTACCTTCACTTATCCGGATAAACAGTCGCGAGGATCATTGCAGTGCTGCAAATAATATGTTGGATATCCTAAAGATTGCAATTCAAAGTAAAATATTCACCTTTTGAGCTTATATGTATCCTGCTCTGTATAATGGGAAACTCTTGCACGGTTTATAATCTCCGTATTGGTTATACTGTTCATGAAGAACATGTGGGCTTCACCCGACCGGGAGTGAAATGTGTACTTTCTCCAACTTTCACTCAAATCAACCTCATCAACTTCTGGATGGAGAAAGTATGAAAAGAGCGGTTGGATGGATAAAAAATTTCCCTCTTTTTACTGGTGAAAGTGGGAAGCAATCAAAGAGCATTTTTAAAAGACCAACTCTGTATTACTTTCCAACTTATCCTACATATGAATGATCTCCCCCTCCCTCGCACGCACTCGTCTTTGTGCTTTAGATACGGATGAGCGAATACGGATGAGATTCCGGAGCCTCTGACTGAATCCACTTTGGAATATATTCAAGATTTCAGTGGGAAAGAAGAAAGGAGGTGACTCCATCCAGGAATCAGCTGCAGATGATGCTCTTCTAAAAAAACTACGGAATCATCACATAGACAGCTCATGATTTCACTATTCGTTATATACCTCCTTCGCATCCTGCGATTTGATACTTTGCCCTTCCCTTATTCAGGATTCTGTCTTCAAATCTATAGGTTTTGAACGTTATGTATATGCAGGGATAAGTTTCTGCGTCGTCTTGCCAAGCATGGAGAAAAAGATTCCATCGGATGCATAGTAATGAAGAAACCTCAAATGTTTTCCCACAGACTTTGCCAGTGATGCAACGGAGCAAATTATATCAAACTTTCTCCAACTTTCACCGCCACATTATATTACCACATGCAAAGCCGCTATGATTTCTATCATATAAACCCATGAAAATCATAGTATTAGAAACGTGTAAAAAATTTGATTCTTTCTAATACTGTGCTTTCTCTTTTGTGATATTCGCTCTATATCTGTTTGACTTTCTCTTTCGAGCACATTATGTTTTTGAGATAAAGTTTTTATGACTTTAAAAGTAACAAAAACTTCAAAAATATTTTAAAAGAAGAGCCTTTATCTAAATATTTAGCGGTAGCAATGCTTTTTTACTTGTGGATTTATAGAGAAAGCTTGCTTTCACTTCCAGGGAAAGCCATTTTTGTGATCACGTAGCGTTTGTTTAAGTGTGCCAAAAACATGGATTAGTAGCAAGGATGCTGATGCATTTATCATGTGGCAGACTTGGTACAGCCAAGTGTCAAAGTTGAAAGAACAGGGAGAAAGAAGGATGGAAGAAATGGGAAATAGATGGAAAGGGAGATGCGCCATAAGCCACCAAATTGTAATTCCCTTACAGTGTAATATGCCAACGGAGAATCAAAGGCCGACAAGCTGCTCCTAATTCACTTGTTCCTTCATTTAGGCTGGAGAAAAGGGGAAGAAGCTTTTCGCTGCCTCATGAAATTGATTTCCAAGGGTATGGAAACTTCGGAACTTGCATCATCTAATCAAGTTTACTACTTTCACAGACCTTTCTCCGGTTCTACAATCCTTACTGTCTTCATCACTCCTTGTCATCCTGACTTTGCATTTCCTTAACTTATCTTGACTGACTTTCTCTTGATTTCCTAAACAATTTCTACGCCATGACCTCGAGAAACTTGTTCTCTCTCTGCTCGAAAAGTATTTATCAAATAACATCTTAGACATTTAGCTGGTAAGCATTAGTATTTTCTCGCCTTCTTTCTAACTACCTCAACGTCCACTTTCGCAATTTCTTGGATCAAAGTTTGCTTTCTCTAACTTTCTCCTCGAGATTCATGCATATCTCCTATGCTTGCTTTCCCTCATTTTTTCACGCTACCTTCTCTAAACATACTTTTGCTAACCTGCGCTACACTAGTATCAATCAAAGGATCCAACTTATATTAAAGCAAGAAACTAAAGTTGCAAATCCTCCAGGGGCCTGTCTGCTTCTCGCACGTTCTCCTTAAGTTAAGTTCAATCAATCTGTCTGACATCTACAAGAAGCCATACATTATTTACCTGATTCTTGGATCAACAACGAACCTTAAGTTTACATAAACTGCCAATTCTTAGGAACTTCCTATCCAATTTGGGAAATTTATCAAACTTTCACCTCATGTCGACCTTTATAATATTAGAGAAAGTAATCGTACGTCCAAGCTAACCTTGACTTTGAATTGGTACACTATAACTTATCAGTCAAGTTGGAAGTTAAATAAAAATTGACGTAGAAAATCTGGGATGATTGCAAAATTTTCTCACGCAACTCAGCTGCTACTCAGGCAAAAATCATGATAAAAAAAGCATTGAATCAAACGTGGCTCTAAATCAAAATAATGAACATTGCCACTTCAGCGGAACGTGATAATCTTATAATAATAATTTACACTGGAATATCGCTTCTACAGCGATTTTGCCTGAGGAATATGACCTTCTTTAGTAAATGCTTTCATCTTCTACTTTTCGTACCAGCTTTTGGCCAAAGAACCCTTGCTGAAATAGTGGAGAAAGCATTGGATGCGAACTGTAATGCGTTTGCTATAAAAAGATTTTGCGTTCTGCTTGAGCTGATAGCTTAACTGCTTCCTACCTCCTCTACCTTTCTCAAGCTCAAGGTAATAGTATAAAAATATAAAACTGACGGTGAAGCGGTAAGCGCTGATTGTAAATTTCTTTTTTATAACTTTCTCGGGTTTATAGCCCAGGTTTAATATGAAAACGTCTCCTTCCATCTCCTCTTGCTGTCTTGCTTCATAGCTTTTCTACTGCCTTACTGCAAGCTGTGAAACTAACGCGAAGAGAAATACAGCACACGTGTCCACATTATTATTGTTACCTCAAGTAACAAATTTAGAGGGTGCAATTTCTTTTGCAATTTTCAGCTTCGTAAGTGTCAAGTCTGGGATCTTTATTCCAAGCTCTTGTTTTTATTCTTATTCTTCCTCCAACTTTCTCCGGGCTGTATGCTTTCTCTTTTGCTTTCTCCTTTCCTCTCTGCCCTCTGGCCCCATCATAGCTCGGCGTTTGTGAAGTGTGGAAGGAAGCAATTGTGTACCCCCTAATATAATATTTTAGTCAGAAGTAAACTTATTTCACCCTCCTAACTTGTTACCAGCGTTCATCCATTTACAGGCTAAGAGCACATCTCTTCAGACTTGAAGAGACGTGGAAAGGAAAGAGAGAGAGGAGCAGGGGAAGGCCGGGAGGATAGTGCATAAACTCAGTGTCTGCTGTATTAGTAGTGTGTATGAATGAATCCCTATTTTTTATTCTATGAGCTCTTCCTTGAACTATTGGCTCTTCTTCTTCCTCTTTCTCCTGCTTTCACCTCATCCAGGCCCAAGGAGGAAGACAGATAATAGGGCCAATTTCATTTCTCTTTTCTAAGTTGCTTAAAGAACCAAATCACGTTTTACGAAGCGAAATTCTTACTAGGATCCACGTCAAAAAATCTATCCGTTCTATACTGTCTCTGAGGAGAAGAAATACTTTTCCGGGAAGACGGCACAAGTTAAGACTGTATAGACAGGAACTCTGGATGGAGGCAGACGGATACAAAACAGGGTTGCAGTGTAGCCTTTGGCACGTCCATTTTGGCTTTGGCTCCGTGAAGCCCGGTTCAAAGGAAAGTGGCATCAAACTTGAATGCTACATACAGGGCTTGGAATGGAGTGAAAGTACATAACCATTTACTCCGCTTCGATCAACACGTATTAGAGCTCTCCAACATTTATTCCTATTGACTTTCTCCTCTATTTATCTTCTCTTTTACTTATTCTTACACATACTTGCGATGAAGGCTGACAGCGTGAAAAAATATCTACCACCATTCCATACCAAAAGCAAACAAGGCTAAGACTATCTCATTCTAAAGCTGGGTCTTTCCTACGCTTCCCTGGCGTTCATGCATGGAAGAGGTTGAAACCGTGAAAACTATATGCGTGAGATTTTTACGGTGGCTAAACAGCAGCACTTTAGATGCACTCTGCCATATCTGGGCCACAGCTTTGCTGACACTTGAAATTATAGTGAGCGAGGTGAAAGCTACGGTTTATAGTGGGTGTAGAAAGTGTGGGCGCCCGCATAGTTGCATATTGTAAGAAAATGTTGCGTTATTCTGGTGTAATAGGCGTTGCGTACTTTCTCCTGTGTGTTATTAGGAAACTTTGATGCATATTTTAGTTAGTTTCGTCATGGGCGAGATAGGGTACAGAGTTGGATTTTTGAAAAATAATATGCGTGAACTGTGACGTTTTTTAGAAATTGGAACATACGAATAATAAAATTCGCATTAATATAAGGTTCTGGAACTTACTAGATTTAAATCGGTAAGGTCATATATGAACGGCTCCTTAATTTTTTAAAGTTATTTGTGCTTGGCCCTTGATTTTCACCAGTAGATTCACATGCTTTCTCTGGACTTTCTCCTAAACTCTGCTTCTGGAATTTTACTAAAGAAATAAATGACAATGTATTGTGTTTGAATGCTTTCTCTAAAACTTTTGCTCGGGGTTTTGACTGGTATATTATTCCCATGGATTTTCCGGGGGATAATTCAAAATTGTCTGCATGATAAAAGACATGATGAGGAAGATTATATTAATAACTGGAAGGGAGTAATTTATTTCATTACTCTTTTACGCTCCATCTAATCTTGTACGGGGAAGGATTTACAAGATGGGAGGAGGCGAAGATGGGAATGAATGGAGCGTCTAATTCACGCTTCCGTTAACTCTGTAGAAAATAACGCTTACTTAGAATCAACGATAACCCTGCACAGTCAGTGGTCCGCCCTTGACGCCAGAGAATGCGAACACATCCCGATACTACCCGTGTTTCTGGCTCCGGTTCGTTGCACATTAGAAAATTTACTGTTTACAATGTTCCAGCTCTGAGCCTCGTCCTGAACCTCTTCCTACGTCCATCCGCCTAGCAACATATTCGGGGAGGCTATTTCCTCTTGAATTGCTTCGGGATAAACATCCAAAGTATTTCATTGCCAAAATTACAATTTACTTGGAAGGATTTAATCAAATAACAATGTTCTTGTATAGTATTCAATCCTGGAGACCATGCTAAAACTGTTTCAAGTAATGAGTTTGGGATTGGGCAGAAATAGTCGTGACTATAAAATTGAAGTATTTCATATCCTCGTTCAATGAAAAATAAAACCCGGGGCGAACATATTACACAAGGTCAAAATCATGGTATTTCATTGCCAAAGATTAGTCTTTGAAATAATTTCCGTTACCATGTGCAATTGCCATTAGAAATCCTGTATTATGTTCTTCTTAGCAATAGCTTCCTGGTTGGAACTGCTTCCTTTCCGGGTTGAGTTGGGTTTTAAAATGTAATTGCATAGTTAGATCCTAAACTTAAGCCAAGCGGGGAAGAACTATGTACCAGGATATGATCAAGGGCTCCAAGTTTAGATTACGGTGTGACGGAGAGAGAAGGCTTGACTGTAACCCGGCTTTTCAAGTTCATCACTGATCTCATCGTTAAACTTATCTACGACATCTAAACTATCCGATGCGGGTGGTTAGACTGCAGGGGTGGTGGCTATTTTAAGCTTATTGTTGAGTGTGTTGACTCTATCGCTTGAGTGGATTCGTAGTCGATGCTTTCTCCAAGGTGAAAGCACCGTAGGTTTGATGGAGTGAAGTACCAATAACTGTAGGAAGAAATTCACAAGGTACTACTATAAGCCAGCGGAGAAAGTACATTGGTGGAGTGAAGGATTTTGTTGAGCTTGGTGTATTTTTACAGACAATTATTTTTAACTTAGCCTTTGCCAGGGGATGTTTGCTTTTTACGGTTATCAGAAAGCAGTTGGAATGAAGCATAAGGATCGTTTGGGGTGGATAAAATATCGGTAGGTTGGGGGGGGGGAAATGCCGGAACTGAAGAATAGAATGAGCGGGAATTGAACAACTGTCGCACTAAAATCCGGGTGATATTTCCCTTTCCCCCATCTATCTCATCCAGCTTCCCCTAAACTATCCCCCGAGAAAATTCTTTTACATTGTGCAGCTGGAGGAGTTATGCTATGTGCGTTAGTATCGTTGCTCCCCTTGAACCTTTACTTTCTCAGAGTAGCCGGATTCTGTTTAGATTCTCCCCTCCGACAAAACTACAGGCTGGTACAGCGTAACGGGTAGGCAAGTACAAAGCTTGTAAGGAAATTCACCCTCTTTTTTCTGCTTGTCTTGTCTCGGGTTTTGCGGAATCTGAAAACTTTCTCTTACTCTTGTCTCTGTCGTCCTGTCTAAAGGCCAATAACTATCATATTTCATGCTATTACTTCCGTAATGTGGCATCTAGGGAGCCATGTTGGAGGGTAACATGACAAATTCACATTCCAAGGAAAAGAATCCGATATGAAACCACATGAGCAACCATATCTTTGAGGGTATACGCTTGAATGAAATTGAACGACTACAGACAAATTCGGATTCAGGCTTAGTAACTACAGCAACGAATGCTATATGCTGAAGTAACTGGACACGAAGGAAGGAAGGAAAGTATTTTATGAGATGCAGCTTCTCGACGTCAGAAATCCTTGAAAATATTAACTAAAGACCTGGTATGAAACCAACAAGAAATATTTCTTTACTCATGGGTCTATTATACATTCGTCTCCAGTCTCCATGCATTTTACATGGGATTTCTCCTTGCTGTGATCCTTCTTCGCTTTGGTGAAAGTTGTGTTTGCTATCACATTTAAGTTGCAGGTCTGTTACAAAAGGTCGTATTTGTGTAACTGTAATTTAAAGTTTCGTACTTTCTCCTGGAAAATCTCTTGTGATCATGTGTTCCCAGCCTTTAAGCTAGCTTTCTGGACACAATCTGTTCTCCAACTTCTGACTTTGTACTTTCTCTCTTGCATAACTTTGGGATACGTGTAAAGGGGATGATAGCTCCAGAGTTTTACTTTCTCCAGGGGCTCTTAGCGCGTGTCTTAAGGCCCATTTCCATAGAATCCGGTTCTGCACCGCAATTCAATTTTGCGGAGAAATCCTCCGTTACTACGGTAACAACGCGACCGCAACTTGTTTTTAGATTCACATAGCTTGCGGTAAACCTTCCGTAGATTGTTTGATATTTTACGGTTCATTATTGCAGTTGAGTAGAATTTGAGCCCAGAATTCGTAGCTGTAACTTGTCACTGCTTTATTAGTTAAAAGCGCCATTTCTGGAAAAAATACTATTAGTTGAAAAGTTCTGCTGATTATGATCAACCTATTTACATCATGGTGAGAACAAGGTGTAACGCTGGAAAACAAAATCTGTAGAGGATAGTGATGATAACTTGTGCCTGTCTTTCCCTCAATCAAGCCATCTGGCAACTACCAGTGTTCCCGAAACTAAAATGTCAAGAAGAGGAATAAAACTAATAAGCAGTCTGTAGCAAGCTATGTCAAAAATTAGGAGAAAGAAAAACCAGTTTGAAGCTTCAATCATGGAGGGCTTAAACAAATTCAACTCCGCGTTTGGGGTGCAGCCAATTCATGAAGTAAATTGTATAAAAAGAGAAAAGGTGTTAGTGCACTGACCAACTTTATTCATCAAATACCAGAGAGACTACCTTAACTCGATTCCAAATGGAAATAGTATATTTAGCTTTTTGTTGATTGAAGAAGGTGAAATCATGGAAATTTCCAGCTTTAATTTAGGATAACTGTTTAATTAACAATTAAGCAAAATATCGTAATTTAATTGCCAAGAGTAAAAGCAGCGTTAGTTTAACACGTCGCTATTGATTTAAATTCATACTTGCTCAGTTTTTGATTAAAAGTCTAAATTTTAAAACGAGATAAGAGCTGCTTCTCAACTTCTACTGACTCGTTTCTCCGCAAGCTATGTGAACACATTGCGGTTCGGATCTGTAATGTTTTACCGCAATAATTTGAAAAACCTGTAGCTATGGGGTTACCGCAAAAATCAAACGTAAAGTGTAAAACCGGAATCTATGGAAATGGGCCTTTACTTAACAGGATTTCGGGCTGTTAAGAAGAAATAGTGTGGAATTTTGCTCATGTTTAGTACATTTGTCTGCTTTCTCCTTCTCAGACAAATGTCTAAAGGCTGTCCATTGTATTTAACAGAACAGTGCTCTTTGTTTCAGTCAATGTGATCATTTAGATATGTCCAGGTAACACGGAGAAAGTCATGGGAACCAAAACCGCAGGACTGATTGACACTTGAGTGCTTTTCAAAGGCAGGTGGTTATTCACGGATTCTGCTACGTATGCTCGTCTGCTCGTCTCTTTGCCATTCTGGCCTGTATAGAGACGGTAAGTAATACGAATTCAAGCACGGAAATGAATGAGAGTTTTCTCATCTGTAGAATATTATATTTCCCTTCTCACTCAATCAGATTGCAGTCTGCCAGGAGAAGAGAAGACCAGGAAGAAAACTACTGAAGCAGATTCTATGCCAAACCGCATGTTCACTCTGCTCACGTCTCTCAGAGAAGGGTCGGTCAGACACGTAAATGAAGCGAGTAACTTGGAAAAAGATAGGCGTGAAAGCATTCCCAGGCTGGAGAAAGCAGCGGTCTTTATTAAAGCCCATATAACCAGTGAATCCAGACTCGTGAAGAACTTCTCCCCTAATTCCATAACATTTTATTAAATATTTGAAAATCATCCCTCTGCCATGCTGTCCCGTTTGGTTCTCTACCTTGAGGTTGCATCACTGTCCCCTTGATTGCCTTGGAGCTCCAAGGCTTTCTGTAGAAGCGTCCTTGCTTTCACCACATTCTCGCCGTGTGCGTATATATGATCCGAACTAGAGCTGGCTAGTCACCAATTCTATACTAAGCTCACGTTATCATGAACCATCTGCCTTAAATGAGTAGAGAGTGAAGGAAGTATCGGAATGTTAACCGAAACGTGAAAACGCGACCACAAACTTATCCGAGAAAAGTCATACATATGATACCCGGGAAAGTCTGAAAGGTATTTTCAGACTCTGAAAGGTATTTTCAAGGGTTTACATCCAAAATGGGATACTTTCCCACCTATCTATCGAAGCCCAGGCTTACATTTACCTTGATTTTACTCCTAATTTTAAAGGGGTTTTGGGGGGAAAACCAAGATTGCGGTTATCATACTGAGAGAAATTCTGCGGATTTATTTCATATTTCAGCTACGCACGTTAACTTTCTCCTCCTGCTTTCTCCTCTTGCTTTTCTTGGACCCGGAAGTTATTGGAGATGGTGGAGAAAATACAGCCTGGAGTGAAGCCACAAGGTTACATGTCGCGTACACGGTATTTAAATGGAAGAGGAGTTTCGGTCAGTGACCTGGAGAAGGTGATATAATAGAGGAAACTTACTTTTCTCAAATCTCTTACAAATGTGCTTGAATTAGGGCGGAAGGGATCGAAACTTTCACCACAGGATTTACCACAGATACCATATAATTTTTCTAAAATAGGAAGTTAGCTATGTCCCACGCAGAAGCGGATCAAATCTCGTCAGTTTCCAGGAAATTATCTCTAAAGATATCCGAGATGAGGACTTTTTCCAAGTTGGCTTGTTGAAGCTCGAGAGGAAGTGAAAGCATGGGTGGATGGTTGAAGGGAACATGAGTTTGCAAATAAGATAGGAAAAAGATACGACAATGTAGAAAAACTTTCTCTGAATTTTGTGTTCTCAGAGTGCAGAGGAAGGAGAAAATAAGCAATCTATCACGGATTTTATTGCAGCAGCATACATATTTGCACTTTTAGATTTATTATTGAAGGGAAGAGCTACGGAAATACTCCAAGACATTGTTGGACGGCTATGATGGGACTGGAGAAAGCAAGGGAAACCACAACGCTTGCCCGTAACGCTTCAGCGTGCCTTCTTTGAGTAATCCTAGCTTTTCTATAGTGTCCTCCTCCTCCTCTGGAAATAAAAGTCCAGTAAATAACCTGATTTACCCGCTTTAGAGCCAAAGAGCGGGAGGAATGAGAAATAATAAAGCTGATAGTGAGGGAGGATTGGTTGGTTCGCCTCTCATTGTGGGCTATATAGTTGTGGGGGATACAAGTTAGGAGTAAGGATAGTGCCACGGGTTAGCTCAAAGTGAGAAGAGTAAATGGATTTACTCTCATCCGGAAGCTAACCATAGATTACATTAGCGAAACTAGGAGGAGAAGGATATTGTGAGGATTGGGAAAAGAAGCTAGTAAATCTCCTCTGTCCCCTCTCTCTTTTTATGGCTTGGACAAAAGCTAAAAGTCGTTCCATGGATTTCATGTAGGTAGAGAAACGGAGGATGGGAAATGGTCTCGTCCTCTTGCTGGAAGCGAGGAGAAAGCGGGGGTGAAAGTAAACTTTCACCATTTTTATTTTACACAAAAGTAATTCCGAGACTCGTGTCTGTATGCTTGCGTACGTAGCTTAGACGTTTTTCTACCCGCATTCTAACTCACGCGCGCTTTTCTTTTTTCAGAAACATGGATTGTCGTCTTTCCCTTTGGATTCCGCTTCCTATCCCCTATTCGCGGCCCGGTATTGAATTCCATAACTTTTAGGGAAACGGAAGAATAGGGATGCGTTGCCCGCAGTGTCTTCCCGAATTGCATTTCTGTACCGCGGAGCTAAAGTCTTATGTATTGCTTTTCCATTTTTATCCAGAAGCGTCTGCTTAATACTCTACCGATGGCTTTCTCCTGCTTTCGTTTTTATACTTTTCCATAGCTTCCTCCGGTGGGAACACACAAAGTCTTCGGAGTTTTAGAATGCATGGGTAGTTGCGAAAGCATTTTGTAACGAAAAGTTGTGGCTTTTGCTTAGCAAGTTTCCTTTTGCTCACTTTCTCCTACTTTCTCTACCGGCATAATGTGCTTACATTAAGTTGGCCCTTTCTCCATCATTAAATTCATACAGGAGGAGACACAGGGAGAAATACAGAAGAGGTTAGGAGTGAGGGGGGCGGAATATGTTGGTTCAACACTTTTCTACTTTCTACACTTTGTCCTAAAATGAAAATCATCCTTCTTTGAGCCCCTCTTTATCCTCTTCTTCCCGCCTTCCTAAACTGTATACTCTTTGCATGAATTCATCTACAAATTCCGCTACAATATTAAAATCCTCCTTGTCTTCCTAAGCTTTCTCTTCTTTTTCCTTTCCATCCGGTGTTCCCTTGGAAGCCTTGTGCTTTCTCCAAGGGCTTAAACTTGAAAGAAAAATGCAATGTACTTGCTTTTCCCTCTTGAATTAAACTCAAGAGAATAAATAATTGCCATCTTCTCCCACTCTCTTTTGAAGGAAAATATTTCTTTAAACAAACAATTGAAATTCTCACTGGATTCTACCCTTTTCAGCTCTCAGCCGCTCTCTTTGCAGCTCTTGGAGGATAGAGAGCCTAATTTTTCCCTAAAATGTTTACTCTGTCAACATTGTATTTTGTTTTAAACTATTACAACTAAATACCTATACGCGCCGCCCTCTTTACCTACAGATGCTTTCTCTTACTTTCTCCCATGCTCAACAAATATACAGAAGCTTAGCCGTAGGTTAATTCCTACACGCTTAGCAGCTCATGATGAATGCATGGATGCATATGCTAGCTGATCATGATGCGTGGATAGACAAGGGGCAAATTGCCCAGGGTTACCCGGGAAAGGAAAACACGGAAGCTTGAAAAGTATCTTCTCCTCTACTTACTTTCTCCTGTTTACATTGGATTTCACTCGCTCCACATCTTTTCCCTTGCCCACAGGGGGAGGCATAAAGGTTACGAACCCAGACAATCCTTTATAAGCCCTCAAAACAGCTTCATGCATACTTTAAAAGCTCTTATTGTTAAGATAATTGATTCATTCAACAAGAGAGCGAGTAGCGTACGAGGGTGGAATACACGGGCTAATCTGGTAGTTAGTGGTAGCCGAAGGAATAAACCCGCTACTCTTACTTTCTCTTCATCCGTCTGTTGCCTCCAGCTTCTTCTTCCTCTCCGAATATCGCTATAGATACCCGGGATTTAGGTCATGTTAGCCCTTTGCTACAGGGTATAAAAAAGCGGGTAACTAAGCGAAAACGAGCTAATACATGTATCAACTACAGTAAATTATCCCGGAAAGATGTAGCGGAAAAACACGTGATTACCGGCAACTGCTGGTGGGTCTCATACAATAATTTTATACATGCATATATTAAAACTCTATGCTTTTTCTATCTCCCGCCTCGGGAGTTTAGGCGAATGTCCTCCAAACTAACTACGACAAAGAAAGACGGCACTCTATTTTCCATTAGATTAATCAATCCCTTCAGGAATTACATAAAAGGATGCGTCTCCCGCATTGCATTGCGATTAATTGTACTGGAATACAGTATATGTCACTAACGGATTTTAATGGATGCTAATTTTTTCGCAAATGGAAATTTTTCTGGTAAAAGCTTTGTCGATACTTAGGATGTTCCAGTTACTTGGAAGACCTTCGTTGCCATTTTGTAAACAAAATTAGTTTTGCCGTTGTGACGCATTATCGTTGAGTATGGAAGAGTAGGTTCTAGCTAAATTAATTTAGCAGGACAAACTTGGATTGTTTTAGTTTTAAAATGTTTTAGAGACCACTTGCATCATGATCCTTGATTACTGTAATTAGTGGTGACATCTTGCGTGGCTTCAAAATTGCTTTTAAGTTTATGAGCCTTTTGGTGGATTAGATGCTGGTTGGTGTACAAAGAAAAACTGGAGCTAAAGGTTGATGTAGTGCTATTGCTGCTCGTTTTAATACAAGCTTGCTGCATTGTATAGTAGGAATAATTTGGTTGCATAAATTTTGAAGTTGAAGATGCTCTACACGGGAAAGTGGAAGCTGTATGAAATTGGCAATTTCCAGGAAAGAGTTTGACAGTCTCCGTATTTAAAATTGAGGAGGAGGGAGAGAGAAAGCAAGTGGGTTATAAACTACTGGGGTGTTACATTAATCACAAGTCTCATCAGACTAACAAGTG
Source organism: Sminthurides aquaticus (assembly GCA_906901655.1). Lineage (NCBI taxonomy): Eukaryota > Metazoa > Arthropoda > Collembola > Symphypleona > Sminthurididae > Sminthurides > Sminthurides aquaticus. The sequence continues at coordinate 3,907,624 of CAJQTT010000005.1, read as the reverse complement.
CCTGGTTTTAATGACAATGAGAAATGATGCCTCCATGGTTGCTGACTCTGAATAAAAGGTTGACCTATAAAAGAGGGTTGGTTGAGGAGAAATAAATTACAATGATTAGCATAGAGCTGGGATATGAGGAGTGCCAGCTAGGAAGAAACGGCGCGAAGAGCTTGTGTATAAATTGTTGCAAATAAATTGCAAAACCCTCTATATATATCCCGTACTGCCGGAACTTGTCAAGCTTAATTAATGATGAAGAATCAAATGGAGCTGATTGCCCGGTTCCGATGAAATTACATCATTTCCGCTCCTTGCTTTCTCCACTGGTTTAAATCAACGGCTCAAACAGGAACTCTCTCCTAAAGGTCTCCGAGGAGGAAGCGGAAGGAGAGGAGTAAAGAGGCGAGAGAGAAAGTATTTCCGGTCACAAACTATCAAGTTGACTCTACAAGTCCTATTACTCATTTAAGCAGACTTTGCAAAGACTTTGCAAGTTGTTTAAGAGTAAACGAACAGTTTCAACCATAAGCGAGGAAGTGTTTTAGAAACTATAACCGGGTGAAAGTTGACTTTCACTCAGTCTAGAAATTTGAGACAAATAGACGCACTTGCTAGAGGAAAATATTATAGGGAAGAGATGGATGGAAGAGAGTGAAAACTGGTTGGCGATTCTTCAGTATAGAATCACATTTAGCATGACATGCTGACAACCTACTTAGTACTTTAATTAGCCTAGATTTTACAAGCTGGAAATAATGTTCACCCACTCAACTCCCTCCTATTCATCCCTCCGTTCTGCTTCACATCTCTCATTCTCCCAAAACTAATGCTCCCATGCATATGGATGAGATGTGAAGTCTTCTCTTCGAGGTTCATGAAATGACGACCCCTGTTTCACGCTCTGCTTTCTCCGCCGTCTCGGAGCATGCAGTGCGGCGGATGCTTATATTTCTACGTACGCAGCTGCTCCCTAATGGAAGCTACTAGACCGGGCGTATTTAAATTATTTATTAAGGAAATCAACAGGGAAAGGGGAAACTATATGGGAAAACAGCTACAAGGCTCTCAAAATTCAGAGCAACTCAAGCTTGATAAACTTAGTGGAATAAATCAAAACGCATCTCTCGATGTTCCTTGCTTTAGCTTCCATAGAGCATCACGGTTGTGTTGTTTCCGCTCCCAAGACGGCGTTGAAGAGCATTGTCGCGAGCACTGGAATGGCTCAGGAGTTTACACTAATGTAGGAGTAAAGCTAGAAGCTATTTCTTGCGCGAGAGTTGGGGACATTATTGGTTCCAGCGCGTAGGATGAATCTATATTGTTGGAAAACGTATTTTTGTACAAGAGAACGGCATGGTCCTCTTGAGTTCTTTGTGTGAAAATGTTGCTGGGTGTTAGAGAATTACCGAGCTAGAGATTATTACGTTCATCGGTGTGTACGCTGTGAGAGCTGGAGAGAGGCAGACGTTGCTAGAGAGCTGTGTATTGTTGAGACAAAGAAGTGAATTTTATGTGGTTTGTGATTGGTATTAATTGATTGAGGAGGGAGAACTTTTGAGGTTTAATTAAACTGTGTTTGAGTTTACCACCTAAACTAACTATATTTTGTGTTGAACCTTACGTAACCTAATTCTACCTGAGCATAATTAGTAGCTACCCTCGCGTATATTCTTCAGGGCATCACTACGTCCGGGTAGGACCTGTGCATGCAACATTTTTGGCGACCGTGACAGGACGCGAGGTGTAGTGAATTTGTGAGTGATTGTGCTGTGTCAGGTCAGGTGTTGGTGGAAATGGAAGAAAGACCGAGAAGAGGTCGAGGAGGTCGAAGGGCACCGGAAGTTGCGGCGGCTGAAGCAGGTCCTGGAGGAGGACGAGAAGAAAACCAAGAGCCAGTGGATCTGAGAAGATCAAGATTTCGGCAAACTGCCTTGAGAAGGCAGGTGGATAATTTGGATCGGGAAATTCGTGCTGCACTTGACCTGAGACCCATTGATCTCAACGGGATCAATGTGATGATGCAGAGGTTGAAAGGATTGGGCGCTACTCTGAAGGGGATTGACGATGTCATCATCAATACTCTAATGGATCAGGAGGCGCCTGTACCGGAAGTCGACACGGAGTTTGAGGGGATCGGTGCCTATCAGGACCGAATAAACCGTGTCGACTACGACGTTCGTGAGATGAACGGGGCGGTCCTTCGAGATCAAACCGGGGAGACTATAGCGATGAATAACGGGAGGTCAGACCTTGGAAAAGTGCCATTGAAGCTGCCCAAGCTCGAGATACGGCAGTACAGCGGGAAGCTGGAAGATTGGCTTGGGTGGTGGGCAGAATATAAGACTGTACACGAGTCGACCTCATTGACGGGCGCGCAGAAATTCCGCTATCTCCAGCAGAGTATTGAAAAGGGGACCCGAGCTTCAGATGTAGTCGGAATCTATCAGTGCACAGACGAGAATTACGAGAAGGCGATCCTGGCTCTCAAGCAAAGATGTAGAAACGAAGAAGCCATCACGGAATTGCTGCTGAGAGAAATTGTCCAGCTCGTATCCAGGAAAGAAAAACTACCTTTGACCCAGCTTTATGACACACTGGAAGGAAAGCTTCATTCGCTGGAATCGATGGGGAGAAGGAAAAAGAATGATTGTGAGATTCTGTACCCAACTATAGAAGCAGCTCTTCCCGAAAAGGTTTTGCGATCCTGGAAGAAGGTATTGGAGAAATACCAAAGAGAAGCAGCTGAAAAAGGAGAAGAAACAGTGAAGCTCGAGCTTTTGATGCGCTTCTTAAAGGACGAGACACAGCGGGAGGAGGATATTGCAACAATAGCCAGTGTGAAATCATCGGGACATGGACGGAAGCGAAAGGTGGAGTGGGTAGAGTATCCAGCACCAGGAGTCCAGTACGGTGATTATAATGATGAGCCAATACCAACGGCAGCAGGACTTGCGGCTGGAGCAAGAGTGGTAAAGTATACAGCTAAGAGGACCAAGGGAGACGATGATTGCATATTTTGCAGGAAGTCACATCCAAGCAAGGATTGTGTTGAAGCTCTTCAGATGCCTTTCAAGGAAAGACGAGATCGACTCAGGGTTGCTGGAGGATGCTTCAAGTGTTTTCGGAAGAATCATCGGGCCTCCCAGTGTCGTATAAGAGCATTGTGTCAGCTCTGCAAGGGCAACCATTACGTAGTAATGTGTTCTGGAACGGGAGAAAGGAACAAGACGGATGTTTCTCAACCCACAACTTCGAAACCTAGAGCCAAGGAGACGGTAGTTCGAACAATTACTAATTGCTTGTCATATGAACGTACTGAATGTCTAAGAACTGTTCCACTCCAGACAGTACGAGTCAGAGTGTGTGGACCGAAGGAATCAAAAGTACTGAGAGCTGTACTCGATCCGGGGTCACAGAAATCCGCAATTTTGAGGAAGACTGCTGTAGAGCTGAAATTACCAGTGCAACATTTAGTAATGATGGGTCATTCACTGTATTCTGGAGTGGAGACTAAATTTGTTGACCACAGTGTACACCGAATTACTGTAGAGAGTCTGAGTGGTAAATTTGGATTAGAGCTCAACTTAATCGACGAGGAAAAAATCGTGACTGAAGTGCCGACAGTGCGAAAATCAGAGTTGCCGAAGGAGTTCAACGGGATCACTCTACAATTTGACGATTCTGATGGAGCAGAAGAGATTGAACTCTTACTAGCTAATGATGTGTACGGGCGACTGTTGACTGGAAAAGTGCATCAACTCAGCTCTGGTTTAACAGCTATAGGGACAAAGTTGGGGTATGTTCTAAGCGGAGAAAGTGACGACCTCAGGGAAGCAGAACAAGTAACAGTATCCATGATGAATGGGATCACTATTAGCCAACTGTGGGACCTGGAGTTAATCGGCATCAAGGATCCTATTCAGACAAAGAGTAAGCGGGATCTTGAAGAAGATATAAAGAGCTACTTCCTCCAGACTCTGAGAAGAAACCAGGAAGGAAGGTACGAAGTGAATCTTCCTTGGACTGCACCAAAATCAAACGTCCTCAATAACTGGCAGCAAGCGCTGAAGAGGCTGATCTCAACTTCGAAGAAATTAAAAGCTACTGGACAATGGGAGGCATATGAAGCAGTATTCAACGAGTGGTTGAACGAGGGAATCATTGAAGTGGTTACTGACACGGATCCGACGTCAACGCAGTGCCACTACTTGCCACACAGGGCCGTCATCAAAGAGGAGTCTACTACAACAAAAGTCCGGCCTGTGTTTGATGCATCTTGTCGAGTGGGGAAAGGATACAGTCTCAACGATTGTTTAGCAAAAGGTCCTAACCAACTGGAGCTGATTCCTGATATCCTCCTCAGATTCAGGATGAGAAAGGTGGGAGCAACAGCGGATATCCGGAAGGCGTTCCTGCAAATCTGCGTGGCAAAGGAAGATCGCGAATATTTACGCTATCTATGGTGGGAGAAAGGTGAAGAAAGGAGAACTAAACGTCGGAGATGTAGTGCTCATCAGTTCGGACAATACCAAGCGGTTGGATTGGCCCATGGCTCGTGTCATCCAGAAGTATCCTGGACGAGATGGTGTTTGTCGACTGGTGAAAGTAAAGACGCGTCACGGAGAAACTCTTCGACCACTACAGCGACTCGTCCCGTTTGAGATTGGAGAATCGGTGATTGAAGAGAAAGAAGGAGTTGCTTCGCAGGGAGAGTCGGAGAAAGTTGTCGTGAATGATGATGTAGTATTAGAAGCTAACGAGAAGCATGTAACTAGGAGTGGACGTGAGGTCAGAGTTCCAGAGCGATTGACCTATTAGTTGTAAGCCTCTCACAGGGTTTTGTCCCACTGGGTTTCCCCTGTGACTAGAGCGAATGCTGAGGCAGGACTTTGACAAGGTGGTAAAATGTTTGTATGGAAAATCTTATGTTGAATTGTTGTATGATTAATTGTGTTCCAGTGTCGCTAGCTTAAGGTCAATTATAGAGTATAATTGAGGTGGGAGAATGTCGCGAGCACTGGAATGGCTCAGGAGTTTACACTAATGTAGGAGTAAAGCTAGAAGCTATTTCTTGCGCGAGAGTTGGGGACATTATTGGTTCCAGCGCGTAGGATGAATCTATATTGTTGGAAAACGTATTTTTGTACAAGAGAACGGCATGGTCCTCTTGAGTTCTTTGTGTGAAAATGTTGCTGGGTGTTAGAGAATTACCGAGCTAGAGATTATTACGTTCATCGGTGTGTACGCTGTGAGAGCTGGAGAGAGGCAGACGTTGCTAGAGAGCTGTGTATTGTTGAGACAAAGAAGTGAATTTTATGTGGTTTGTGATTGGTATTAATTGATTGAGGAGGGAGAACTTTTGAGGTTTAATTAAACTGTGTTTGAGTTTACCACCTAAACTAACTATATTTTGTGTTGAACCTTACGTAACCTAATTCTACCTGAGCATAATTAGTAGCTACCCTCGCGTATATTCTTCAGGGCATCACTACGTCCGGGTAGGACCTGTGCATGCAACAAGCATAGTGCTTTCACCGCAATGCTCTTTAGATAATTGTCTTAGTAAATGAGTACTTCCGGTTACGTTATTGGGATTAAATGGGCTGGAAGCAAAGAAGAGATGGACCTTTCAGAGAAAGTACAGATTGGAGTGAAAGTTTCTCCAAGAGTAATCAACCTTATATACATTCATACAAATCCTGCAACATCTTTGAAAGTAGAATAGAGTTTCACGCACTCTCGTGCTCCGCTTTTATGTTGCGAATAATGATGAAATCCCAGCTGAATAGTCTTTAGTTTTTACGCGAAGCAGGTATGCTCCTGATTCTTCTGTCGGTTACGTGCCTGTCGTTACGAGCACGTTTGTTCTAATTCCTTGCTAATTTCCTTAGAGAATTACGTCTTAAGAGGAAGTAAACAAAAGTTTAGAAATCTCCTTACCGTTACTCTACGTCTCTGCTAAGCTTATAAACTGTTACGAACAGATTCCCGCCTAAATAAGCCCCGCTTAGTAAGGTTAGGACTACAATAGCGGTCCTGTTCTATCAGGAAAGTTTATTTTTTGTACAGACACGCATCGGCGAAGTTCTGCTGGGATTGGAGTTTCTGAGGAAACCCGCCTACACATTTTCAAACTGCTGTGGTTAAGCAAGCAAGCCCCATACGTCATCTAATATTTCTTGGAACTGAAGCGTCTTGATAGGATTGCCGTAACTGAATTGATGGATTAGAACGCACAAGGTCCTGACTTTCACGCGTACCAATCTTTACCGTTTCTTCTACGGAGAAAGTATTCGGAGAACTGTCAGAATGAGGTGGAAGCATTGTTTGTCTTTGAATGCTGGGACTTTCTCCGTCGGAGAAAGTAGACACATTCCTTATACTTTCTTTAGAAACATGTAGTGTTATGTTAACCACGATAATAGTTTCGGAGATTCCACCAAATAATCGCTGATGTAATCGGAAGAATTGATACGTCTGTGCGCGTACATGCCTTTACCAACAGGTATAAAAAACAGGCGAATTGGTTTAGTCAAATTTCGATTAGTGAGGTCTACGTATTTGCCTGTTGGATTGATGGAATTGCAAGTTGTTCCAGACGGTGCGCGAAACGCTGATGGAAAAAACACTAAAGGCCTATTTCCATAGAGTCCGGTTTTATACGTTACGTTTAAATTTTGCGGTAATTCCATAGTTACGGGTTTTCAAAACTTGTGCGGTAAAACATGCTAGGTTTCTACCGCACCGTGTTCACATAGCTTGCGGAGATACCGAGTAAAATATTCATGAAAAGTAGCTCTAATTGGTCGTCAATTCATTGCTGCAATTAAGCTTGAGTCTCCGTATCTTGTAAATCTTGTGTAGACAAGCTGGTTCCTGCAGATGCTGTCGTATTACCTTTCTTGAGATTGTTAATTTTTACATAATCTACAATAAACGATCTAAATGCACTCTCCTGTACATGATATTTACGTTTTCCAGCAGTCCATGTTGTTTTAACCATTTTTAAATAGTAGAAAGCAATTTTAACACTATATATGATCTATAGAATATTACTATTCTCTAAAACTCTGATATTAACTCTGCAGTTAAGGAAGTTCTACTTAAAATAAGTAGTTAATTATATTTATTCCAACTCGGAATACTGAACCGCAAAAATTCAAGCAATCTACGGTAACTTTCACGCAAGCTATGTGAATCTAAAAACAAGTTACGGTCTTGTTGTTACCGTAGCAACGTTGAGTTTTACCGCGAAATCGCATTGCAGTCTAGAACCGGACTCTATGGAAATAGGCCTTAAGGCTTTAGCCCATTCCGAGCTCTAATGATGTCTAATATTCTCAAAGTCCATTTGGCAGTAATTGGAATTCGACCTTGCAAGAAATCCTGGTCTGATGGAAAGTAGCTGTTAGCTTTCTCTTCGCTCGATCCTTGCTTTACACAGTCTTGCTTTACAAGTGTATTTGAGCCTAGCTCTTGTCAGGGGCCCCTTGGAAATACATTGAAGGTCACTAAGGAGGTAAGTGAGACACAGGATTTTTGCGAAAATGGAGCTCCCTTAGCGTATAAGGTGAAGGCATGACCAAAGTTTGTAAGTTGTACCAGACAAGTTTGGTATGAACTATACTGGAAACCTCCCTAAGATTTCGGATTCACAATTATCATGGGAAGGAGCCGGAAACACAATAATGGAAACAGAATGCCATCATTTTTCTCAATTTGTACATTACATATGTTTCGTTCAACCGTGTCCTTGCTTTTTGCTAAAGCCATAGGGAATTCTTATAAGGATTATTGATTTTATGTTCATCAAAACTTTCCAACGGAGTAAACTTTCACTAGCTTTCACTCGAAGCTTTTTTGATGGAAGGGCAAAAAAAAATTTTATGCATATTCGGAATATTTTCATATAAAATGATTCGACATGAATAAATGGGTAATCGGATTTTTGAGCCCAAGGATCTTTGAGCCCAGGATTAAACGCTAGCTGAATTATGTATATCGTTAGGACCCTCGTTGTTGATGAGGGGATGTAAATAACGAGGACGGATGAATAAAATATATGTTCTACTAAAAGCGACTCGAAATTGAGTTTGGAGGTTGTATGTATGTATATATTCATAGCTGGGCGCTTCGAAGCCAAGTTAATATTCAATTCAAGACAGGTAGCAAAAATATGAATATCGCAAGGAATTTCTAGTTTTTATGTTTTCAGACCTACATGGTTTGGATTTATGCCGGTTGTTTTTAAAAGGGCAGTAAACGGGTGCAATTAAGGGGAAAAGAGAAAGTACTGATTGGATTTGCGTTGAAAACATAATTGTGTTTAGGATAGAAGACACAATTATTTCGAGAATTTGTGGTATGTTTGTAGTTGGAACTGATTTCTACAATATTCAAGGCATTTAACTAATCCCAAGAATTTGCTGGCAGGTGCAATGAAAAATTTGCTTGCTGGCTGGAAAGAGAAAGTAGAAACTATCCCAGATAATTAGCGATAATTAAAAACAGATGATAGCCGTTACTATGGCAATTAATGGTTTCAAGAATTATAGGAATTTCAGTTCATTACTTTAGCGAAAGCTAATTAGCATCGTATCGTGAGTCAGAATTTGCGACAAGTATCATTTTGTCGCAAAAACAATACACAGATGAATTAGCGACAGATTGTATTCACATGGCGTTTACCGGCGTTCGGGTTATTGTCCAATTACTAATCCAGGATGATCTCTGCAGCGCTTGTTCATTATGAGGAGGAGAAAGCGCAAAACGCGTAGATTAAAAACGTTTGGCTATCAAGGCTGCATGGTTTTCCATTCAACTTAGTAACAATTCAGTGTAATTGTTACAGACCTCCTGGAGCGATAAAATGATGAGGTAAAGCGAGATAGATTGAGCTGAAATTCCAGTTGATGTCCATGAAAACAAAATTACAATATATGCATAGACCATTAAACTTTCTCCTTGCTTTCACCCGAGAAATGCTGAGAAAGAGTAGCGATTAGATGGATTTTAATGGGAAAAGGGGGCTTAGACTGTTAGCTTCAAACTACGGGGTGCGTCATAGTTGGTTTGAGAATAAGGTTTGGTTAGGCTGGTGGCAGGTGAAAGATGATTGCGAAATTCAAATGCAGATTCTATAAACCCCTGTAGCTTCTACCCGCCCTGAGCAATTATGGAAATTAGTTTCCCGCTGTGCTGTAAAGCGTCATAGATTTGCAATTTAAATTAATCAAATATTACTTGTTTCAGCAATGAAATTTTCACATCTATTTAAATCTGTTTGCTCGATGTGTTAAGCAGACTGGATTGAGTTCTCTCGAGCCCGTAGGAGGTCTGGCGCAATAAGAGAATGCCAAATTATACACTAAGGTCAATTGAATCAAGCATTCTCTGCTCGTTCTTGTCCCTATTTCGATAGGCTTGTGCATAATTATTGTTTCAGCAGGAATTGTTTACAGATCAGCGACTTTCCGCAGAAATACTTTGGAAATTATTTAAGCGTACGAAACGGAAGCGTGGTGATTTTCTGATGCTTGAAGATTCACTGGAAGAAAGCGGTATTTTTCACATTTATAAATAAAACTTGATAGTTTAAAGGGTGAATTGATGGAAACGAACGAAAAAATTATTAATGCTTCAGGATCGCATTGGCTATGTAAATAAACGAAAAGAGAAAGCAAACATATTTTATGCTTGTATTTCGTAAAAACATCACGTCTTGCAAAAAATTAAATAAAAAAATCATAACCAGTGGAATAAAAGAGGGAAACTTATGGTAGAATTCATGCCTGGTCTTAAATAAGAAACAAATAGAAATATTTGCAGAGAAAGTGGAGAAAGGGGAGAAAGCACGTATAGCGAAAAGAAATTTTCGAAAAGGAGAAAGTAAGTTTTCACGCTTGCTGGAGCGCACAATGATTTTGATTGCTGCTTTCTCCTCCTTTCTCTTCAATTTAGTGTGGTAACCATTAAGAAGAAAGCCAATAATTGATGTGGAGTCATTGAGCATCTCTATCCGAGGAATTCCCTGGTTGCTATCATGAAGTGCTTTGGATCTTCGTTGGCGTTGCTTATTCCAACTTATGTAGGTTGATGATGATTCTTGGAGCTGCTATCAATTCCCAAGTGTACTTATACGACAACTTTCTCCATTACTTTCTCCTTCATACATGCTTGAATCCACACTCGAGAAATTCCCACTAGCTAATAACATGATCCTAGGAGTGCGTATTTACATCCTGGTTACTCACTCTGCTCTTGCCTCTTCGATCCAAGCATAGCTATGCATGAATGAAGTATGAGTAAAGAAGTTCACATACAAACATCCTTGCAGAGGAAATATCCTGATTGTACCAACTGAAAATAAATTAGGATCCAATAAAATCCTACAGAATCTTCCTTTTTCTATTTTTTCGCGATTCATTCCTCAATCAGATTGGTCGGCCTACTTTCTCCAGCCTAGAGTTCGATAAACTCCAGCAAAGTTAATAAAGCCTTTGGAAGTGATAACAGTCAACAAGATCCTTTTTGAATCTTCACAAACAAATGTCCGACAAGCTCTTGGATCTTGTTAAGTCCATGTCTTCCTATGGACAAGTAGGTCAGTTCCTTGTTAGTCGTCTTCTTCGAAAAATTCTTTGCCAAAAGTTGCAAATCATGCAAAACGCGACAAGGAAAGCTTGATTTTATTATATCCTTTTTATCATAGCTGGAAACAAATTCGGCAAGATGAAGAGTTCTTTTATGTTCTTTCACCATCCGAATTCGGAATCGTATAATCCGATTACTTTCCTGCTCAATTCTGGATAATAAATTTTGAGTACTCAGAAATGTGGGACGGATAGATATTTGCAATTTCGCGAAACTGTTTCCCAACTGGGTCATCATAGGCCACGAGTTATTCTCGGAGCAACTGGGGACAGTGTGTTGGCAAAGTTTTGATACATTGAATAGTTGCAAAAACCCTTCCAAGCTGTGCCATTTATTAAGGGAAACATGAAAGAAAACATGTAGGGATTGACATCCGGGCTAATAAAAATGATTGATTAATGCAGAAGAGCGGAGGAGGAAATTATATGAGACTTGGGAAAGAGGATTACGCACGATTCGGAAATCCTTTGTTTCAAGGAGTACGTGCAGAAGGAATAGGAACTGCGTGCTTGCCTAAAAGATGGTTCAACTTCCTGAAACGTTGAGATTTCCGGAGTAAATAAAGACACGGGAAGAATAGGAAGGAAGTGCGTGTGAGAAAAGCTGGTGGACTAAGGATGAACAATGAGTCCCGCTCTTCATGCCCACAAATTTCTGTGGAGAAAGCAAAGGTGAAAGTGATAAGGGTAAAGGGGGAAAGAAGGTGATGATGATTTACAGCTGTGGTGAAAGTTGGTGAGAAAAGAGATTTTTCTCATGGCTAAGAACACTAGCAGCATTTTTTTGCATACGCTGCTTTCTCCACTTTCACTCATCCTTGTCCCCCTCAGGTTATTACCCGCACAAGGCCATGTTATCTCTCTTTTCATGTCAAAACCTATAATTTGCTACCTGCCTGACATCCTCCTGTGAATTTGCTTTCACCTTGCCTTTCACTCCTCTCTACCGGCTCTCATGTACTAGCTTTACGGTAAAATGATCCTGCAAGAAATCCATGCCAATCCTGTATAATCTCAAGAGTTTCTGAATTTCTGCGAATCTGATTTTCTCTATCTATGTGTGCTCTGTGGAAGGAGGTGAAAGCTTTCTGCCGTGACCTCTTTACATTTACTTTCACTTCCAAGAAGATGGGCGGGAACGTGTGGCCGGCTTTAAATATTCAAAACTTTCCAACTTTCCAAAAATAAGCGGATCTACTGGCCTTAAAACCTGTCTTACAAAATGTGTCAATTCCATGACAAAAACAGTCGGCAATTTTACGTATTTCACTCAATTTAGCACTGTTTCCGAATCCCGTATCCAAAATTTCTAGCGCAGTTCCTGATCGCAGTGAACGTTCCCGTTGTCAGTTTCATCTGGAAGCGTTAGCCTGTTTCTCCGTAAGAAAAAATGTCAAATCATATATTGAAAGATTCCCGTCCAACTTAATATAGGTTGGTGGGATGACAAAAGTTTTGACTGACAACTTCACGAGAACCTCTGAACTTGACATGGACAAATTGGACAGCTTCTTTTCCCTTTTCTTAGGAACAAAGTTGGCCTCTCTTCAGTTTCCTCCTAAGTTGCGGTTATACTGTTCATATGCATAGCCACAGCTCGTTTTTTGCATAGCCACGTTAGATATGCAAGCTTCAGAGTAGGTGGAAAGCCGGGATCAGAGAGCACCACTAACCGGTAGTAGGATTCTGAAGACCTCTGAGTGCCACGCAGTCTGCTTGATTCTCATAATGATAACGTTGTTGTCGGAGTGGGCTGACTGTGACACTGTGAGGGGTTTTCTGTTGTTGAGGGGCATGAAAAGCTTCTACTTTGATCATTTCTCATAGACAAGCGGCTGGATGAACTTTGAGAAGAAAGTTTTGAGACAAAAATTATGGAAAACTTGAAGATGGGGGGAGGTGCCATGGAGAGTCTTGTTCCGAATACTTTCATAATGGTCCCCGCTCATTGAAAATGATAGACGTGACATAAATCACTGTCTACCACAAGGAAAGCGCCTGCTTAATGCTACCACGCACCGGTAAAATACACTCTCCCTCCCTTTACTCCTGTATACCTTTCACCCGCATATGGTATGTGGAGAAAGCAAGCAACTGAGTGGATCCTTTTACATTTCCGCTTTCTCCTCTGCTTTCTGCCAGCCGGGGATTTCTTCGTACCTGAAATATCATCCTACTTTTCCCTCCCCCGACTTTTTCTACCTGACAAATTGCTTTTCAATTATGCGCCATGAAAGAAAAAATAAGAGAAATATCAGCTGCTTTCACCATACTGCTTTCACCGTACAGCTTTCACCCGTTCACGTTCTTCTGAAAGCTTTAACCATAATATCATCATATTTGAAATCTTGTAACTGGAAACTCTGACATGTGAAGCGATGTTAGCATCCATCCAACGTAAGGTATAAGTTGGACTGGAGGGACTCACACATTCACATCAGAGTTGTTCGTTTGTTTCTCTGAAACACTGAATTCATCAAAATACAAAGCCTTTCTACACGTTAATTGAATTCACAAAGCTATAGCGTTAACGTGTAAGTTAACAAGGAGGCGAAACTTTGAAGGGAATTAACTCTTGGAATTTTTCATCAGTTTTCATTAAATTTTATTAAACTTTACACACCGTGAAATCTTCTAGCTGGTGCTCCCTTGATGAAATCTGGTGTGATGCTGTAGACTTCGCTGAATGGATTTCATACATAAGTGTACACAAAAGCATGGAGCTGAACCAACAATCCGGAAGACAGCCTCTATAAATATGAAACTGAAAGAGAAAGCTAAAATCTACAGGGATGCATGCAAGGAGGCTCCTGAGGTTTGTTTACGCTTCACAGAATTTAATTTCCTTCCCTACTAGAGTCCCGCGGCACTACAAGTATTTTGTCATTTCGTCATAAGAATCTTGTCCAACCATGTTGGCAATTATTTCTTACTTTCTCCTTGCTTAAACCCTTTCACTCATCCTTTTCTAGATTCATATGCTACGCGGGATCTTAAACTTGGGGTTGGCTGGTTACATCATTGATGCTGGCAGTGATGGTATTATATTTGAGATTTAAATTAAATATATAAAGGAAAATAACATGGAATTTTATCACAGAGAAAGCATATACTTTCTTCTTCAAGGGAAAATGATGAATATTTATTTTCAGCTGTAGTAACAAACATAGTTTTACTTAGTTTCCAGCTTGCTTTTACTATATAAAAGTTACAGGAGAAACCAGACGTACTAATTTCAAAGTGTACGAAAAGCTATATTATCATTTGAGAATGTGGGTGAAAGTTTGCCCTTTGATGAGTGAAAGCACAGAGTTTGATAACTCTAAATAAGTTTTTCCTTTGTAATAATCTGTATACAGATAAAAGGAATCTTTTATTCTAGGAATTGTTTTCATCAACTGTCACAACATCAATCCGTTCAAAGAATTGTTCGCGGAATCAGATCTGATTCAAGGGTTTCTTGGAATAGGGTATCTGAATTAGTACGGAATTAACTAAATTTTCAAATGCAGCTTTTGCCCATAGATCATATTGTCTAATCAAATTTCAAGCTTTAAACAAGATCATCGTTGTATAACGGATCAGATAATTGGATTACAAGATTTGCATTACTTGACATTTATTGTGATAAACTAATATTTCTGTTTTAGATTCAGAGGATGGATCAAATTGTCTGAAAATAGCCAATTATCGTGATAATTGTCGCAAGAATTATTGGATTGAATGAATCCAAAGGATATTTCAATTTAAACATCAGGAACACAGAAGCAAATTCCAAAGTCTTTGTGAGACTCTACAAAAAAAATTTTTGCGAAATTTTTCGGAATTTTTTTTCAAGCCTTGAATTATTCGCTAATTTAAAAATACAATTATATCTACTTGAAAATTCCTAGGACAAAACCAAGCTAGCAGCTATAAATTATGTCTTAGATCTAACATGTATTGAAGCTTGGTCACGTTTCTGGTAGCAATAAAAATTAGAACGCCAAGACGATTTAATCTCCATTCTATATCATTCAGGGAAACCCCAAGACAGAAATAAGTGCAGCGTGACTTTTACAATTCGTAGCCTGGCTCAAGGTTTATTACTCCTTCTAGCGGGAGCAATAGATGTCCTCGATGAAAAGGAATGAATGTCATGAACAATGAAACAGTTTTACTTCTAAGTCATGCAGTGCCAAACTGCAAACTTACAAGTCTACTGACACCGAAAAAACTCAAGAGAAAGTCCTTGAGTTTCTTCATGCTTAAGATATCCGAACTCGGTTTTCATTGCTCCCGAGATGATACTCTTTAGCGTCCTTACTCAAGCTGAATTGTTGAACCGCTCCGTGGTTTTGTGCTCTGCTGCTAGCTGCTTCCGCATTAGTAGAGAAGGTGGCGGAAATAAATTACTTTGTTTCTAATTCATTTTTCAGGAAGACGGTGTCGGTTTAAGTGGGGTTTCCGGATCCCTATCCACAGCGTGGAGAAAGTACCAGGAGTAGGTTAGGCATGAGAAAGATCCATTGTCATTATTCAGACACCTAAAACTGCTCATCTTCTCTTCCTCTCGTAATTCAAGATGCAAAACTACTCTACCGAGTAATGTAACTCCTCTGTTTGAATTTTAAAATTTTCAGAGTATCTCTTCCAAGAAAAGGCGGGCCTGAATAATTTAAATTCAAGCTAAGATGAGTTACGTCATTTTCTAGGAAACACTGGAAATTATCCTACAGCTTCAAGTAACTTCAAACAGGTACGTTTGAGTTCAAGCTGTTTAAATGCGTAGGAGCAGAAGGTTTGTTTCTTTAGGACCTGGAGTCGGAGAAAGTTTTCACATAAATTCTTCAAAAGGGCATTAAATATTCATTCCAGGGAAAGCATAATTCTCTCATCTATACCTCCCTTCACTACTCACATAACCTTCAAACTACCGAGAGTAAGTGTACTTTTGAAGCTCACCTAAGAATCAAGAAAAACATATATTCTAGCCAAAATTAAGCTTGATGTAAAACTTGTATTATGAGTTATGAGATAAGTCGTGGTAATGAATGCAAAATTAATCAACTTGGTGGGAATAAAATTAACTGACCTTCGTTAAATTCAAGAACTGTATGTAACTGAATAAAATGCAGAAACTTCTGCATACTTGCATGCATTTCTCCCAGTTTTGGAACCTACTTGGCAAGGGTGAGAATTTCGTGCTTTCTCTTACTTTCTCCAGCTTTCTATATCATCTCCTGCTCATTAGTTATACACTAGCGGCTTTATGCTTATAAGTGTTGTTTACTTTGAAAAGCTGGAAATTCTTGGATACTTGAACGGAATATAAAATTATCAAAAGTTTATCAAAAGGCTACGCTTTTCAACAATTTATAAATGGACTAAAAGTTTTCAACTTAAGTCTTTAGATATCCGTCTTTTGACTTTCTTACCATTTAGATTTTAGATGCTTCCTTCCTGTTTTATAAAGCTACATGCTGAGTAGCTACAAGTTTACTTCATTTTCCATGCTCTCCAGGGAATTTCCTTCTCAGAAAGTTTCTCAACTCGTCCAGAAGAAGTGGCGTAAACTACTTGAAACTTAAACTGCTTTGACCTAGTACCAGTGCGCCTACAGTCAATCAATCTATTATTTACTAGAAGTAGAAGACGAAAAGTTGAAGTTGATTGGGAAATCCCAAGCTGTTCCTCCAATTTCCAGCAAGACTACGCTATACATGTTTGTGTGCCCGCTTCTGAAGGTGAACAGAGTGAAGACTGACGAAAGCAAAGGTGGAGAAACACTTAATAGAGAAAAAGGGAGAGCTTCTTGTGGAATTGTATCAGAAATATTGCAATATAACTAAAAATAATACTGCGGTTCCCTCTGAAAACTTTCTCTAGAAGTTTTAGTATGAAAAAAGTTTCTTCTGGTTTGGTTGTTGGAAATATAGTGGAGAAAATAAAAATATAAATAACTAAAAGAAAGTAGACCTTTGTGGGTAACTTGTTTGGGTTAACCTCCATATCCATTCCCGTAATTATAAACTATTTTGACAAAAGGAGTAATTAAGCAAGTTGCCACAATCTTTCTTCTTGTTATATCCTCGGCCCATCATCCATCTCGTGTTTAATGCTCTTTCTTCATATTAATTAATTAGGGCAAGACGTTTTTACAAGCTGCAATATGAACTAGTAGAGAAGTTTAAGAAAGAAAAAGTATTTTTGCTTTCTCCAATTTTACCAAGAAAAGTAATACTTTAGCAAGACTCTCGGTAATCTATTTTCTCCTAAAGGTTACTATAAACTTTCTCCACGGTATCCTTCTCTTTCGTTTGGATGAAGTAGGTGAAAGCTGTATATACAAGGCGACAATAATTCTTCATAATAGCATTGCGGCAGGCAGTTGAAATGCCCGTGCTGTATACACAGTATCGTTGGCAGTAGAACGGAATTACGAATCAAAGAGAAAGCGGGAGAAAGCAAAAACAAATGGCCTTGCTTTCCAATGGAACTAACATCTGTTTGTAATAATTAATTGGACACCTTCTAACAAGTTAAGTAGCTTGTAACTCATGTATATTACATACGAGAAGGAGGAGTTAGTAGTAAGAGTAATAAATGTTTCAGTACTACTACCAGGGTATAAAACGGGGCGACGTACCTCTATGATAAAGATTACCATTAATTTACAATCTACTGCTTTCTCTTCCGACTTTCTCGTGTACTTTCTAATCATACCCGAGTAGGAAATGTCAGATGGGCTGGATGGAGTTGGATGTGTTTCTGATAGCTAAGCCAAACCCGCTCACTGCTTTCTTTTCTCGGCTTTCTCCGAGCTAATACCATAGTCGTCTTAGACAAAAAGCTATTAACGGATTTTTACAAAAGGACGATATGTGTATGCATTAGGATGAAAAGGAAGAAGGGAAGAGAGAGACAGTGAAAGGAAGAGAAGGGGGGATGGAAAGTGTTTCCGGGAATTCCGTCACCAACATATCCTACATTAGCGACAAATGGATGATAAATGACAATAAAAGCCTTCCAAATATCTTTCCTGGATCGCCCGTTATCTTCACATTAAAGAAAAGACCATATTCTGACCGGAATAATCCGCAGATGCTTTTTGCGGCTTTAGCGTTCAGAGGAGCAATGCAAAGAATATAATTCTGTCGTGGGAGAAAGCAAAACCTTCTTCTAAAACTATGCGGTTTTCTTCAAACATAATACAATTGCGAAAAAAAACTCTCCGTTTACATCCGGCGTTTCGCGTTGTAAGCTCTGGAGGACAAAACGAGCGTAGAGGAACGGATTTCAGATACGCGAGACAGAGTATTTTATATCATGGCGGTCTGGATGGGAGGAGAGAAAGTTCTCATATTCCTGTCTTCTTAGACGCTTTTGTACTGTTAAAATGAAATATTTTTACCTAAAGCATACGAATATGGATAGAATATGGGACATTTTGGAGTGTAAATCTTTTTTCTAGCATCTTGTTCCTATATTCGGAAATCCATAAATTATTACATTTGTGCTACTCTTTCGTGCTTTCTCCAAGAAATGTGGAAGGAAATGAATAGAAATTCGCGGATGCTTTGACGTTATAGGAGATATGGCTATTAATATTCACGCTTGGAGGAAAATACGTTGGCGGTGTATGTATTATCCTATCTAAATAATGCTAAGATAGATACTATACCATATATGATGAAGGTGAAAGTTGGTGGAGACAGGCAAGCATCCTTTGTCCTTGATGATATCCGCCGTACTTACTGTAAACGCGACTGTACATGAGAACTCCTATTGCTGATGCTCGCGGAGCATACATACGCTCTCAAGATATATATTTTCAAGCATGAACCAGATGGCATGTGTGTTTAATATTGCGGAGAGAGTATAGAGAAAGTAGCGAAGCTATGGAAGAAAGCTGTAAGCATCCGATTTAGTCTAACGAGCTTGTAAACTAAGACAAAAGATGGGTCGTAGACGGATATAATACGGAGATTTTAAGAGCTTTCCTTGCAATAACAAGCATCCTCTACAACTAAGTAGGGCTGTAAATTGGAGAAAGCATACATCCTCTACTTGAAAACAATATGCATAAACTAATGCCCCTGCCAAGGACCTCTTCCTAGCTAGGCATTAGGTGAAAGTTGGTCTACAGTTTGTATAAGATTTTGAGGACTTTCACTGGAACTTTCACCCTGCCATTGGGTAGTGTACTTTGATATGCAACTTACACAGGAGTGAAATTCTTGTTTTGGTGTAGATGAGAAGTAGGAGGACTTTCCAGGATTTCAAAAGCACTCCATAGGCTTTGGATCGGGGGAATAAGGTTTTCCCTAAAAAGGGGTAGTCGGTGCAGGTAGATGGAAGATGATGCTGCTGCTGGTAAGCAATCTGAATAGCTTTTAATAGTATCATCTAGGAAGGGGAGATTGTGCTTTGAGATATTTTATTGCACACTCGGGTTACAGGGATGTTGGTTGGTGGTGCTCAAATTATGTATGAAATCGGGTAGTAGGGAACAAGTGTGTTTAATGTAATACTAGCCGTAGGCGTTGCCTTTCAGCTATTTCTTTCTCCACAGCGCCTCCATTCTCACTAAATCGCCTATCCACCACCATCTTTATGACTCCGATGAGCCTCTGCCTGGTTATTTATTAAAATCAAATGAGGATCTCCGTGGAATAGCCTTCTTTTTACTTTAACTGGGAGTCAGCAGAGTTTAAAGGATCGGGTACACTTTCTCATGGTGCTTTCTCTTGCCTTGAAGCGTGTGGGAACTTTTGAAAGGGTTTGAAATTGAGGAGTATGATACGCCTGCTGGTACTCGTTCGTAGTCATTCATCCTTGAACAAAGTTTCAATACACTTTGCGTGTGCTAGCTAATGCACCGTAACGATAAACAATAGATACACCCACGTGTGTTCTTTATTGACAGGTGAAGCATAGGAGAAAGTTTTTCTGCTTTCTCCAAGTTTATGCATCCGAGTTCTTACCGAGCGGAAAATGTACAACGCATAAGGTGACGCTAACTAATATTAGCATTTCGGTGACATTGATATCGTCAAATAGACGCTCATATTAAGCGAATTTGCGAAAATTCATAGAACTCATTTACAGAGATCTATAGCGTCGTTCATGATGAATTTTATGATGAAAACGTCGATATTAAATATATTGTATAATATGTCAATCAAAAAATTTAAAGGATGCTGCGAAACGATGATTGGAAATCGCAAAGCTTTGCACTTAACGTTGAAAGTTTTTGATTTTAAAAGGATTGACAGGAATAATGAATTAGGATGGAGTATTAAGTGAAAGCGGACATTACCTGCAACGAATCCGCCAGATTTTAACGAGTTAAGTCCTTCGGAAATCCTTGTTGACGAACCAGTTTCAGAAGGGAATCCGTTCGGTGAACCTTGTGTTTCCGCATTTTCTTCTGACGGTGAGACTGATAATGATGCTGGAAGGGATTTTGATGGCGATGATGTTGTTGTTTTTGGAGCTTTCTCCAGTGGAACAATACTCTCACTAATCGGATCAGAATAAGCTCCGAGGGAATAACCGGAGATCACAACAAGTAGTCCCACTATCAATGTTCTTGCAGGTGAAGTAGCCATTTTATGGGATTATATAAAGTGCGGGTTCTGAAAAGTTTTCAGCTAAATTCCTTTGTTTGTTGTAATATTATGTGGAGAAAATAGGCTTCAGTAGACTATACCAGGTCTCATGAAATGATAAATCGGAACTTTCTCTTGACTCACAATTCTTCTCTTCAGTTAATGTTTCTCGTCGTGTTTCTGTATGAACAGTTTGGAAGTATTTTTCCATTTCTTCAAAAAAAAACTCTGAAACTCGTAGTATTGGATAACTTTCACTTCACAAATTATTTAGCTTTACAAGAGTTAATGACATAATGATTGCAGTATGCACTAGAAATGATGAGCAGACGATGCTATCGGATTAAGTAAGCAAATTAAACAAAAAAATGTGGGATTTGATGACTAATAAGAATAAAACTGTGAATTACTTGGTAACAATTTACATTGTATTATGACACTAATCTGTCTCGCACTGTAATTGTTTCCTTTGTAACGGTCTGTTATTATTCAATGATTGGATGCGGGTACTGTAAAGGATCTACTCAGGCTGGGGATGAAGAGAGAACGACAAAACGTGGAGCACTCTTACTGAAAAGCTTTCACCAACTGAACTTCTACGACTTGATACCCGGGCTTTTGCTCATCCTTGGGAGAAAGTTCAGACGCTCTCTCCGGTTCTCCCTCTCTTACTGTAGTGGATCGGAAATACCGAGATCTTCTCCTGTGTGTATGGGAGAAAAACATGAGGATTCTCGAGGTTGGTTAGTGCAAGGTAAGGGCAGCTGTGCATTGAGTGAAGGGAGTTAGTTACAGGATTTTTATCATGTAGTAACATCTGCAGATCGTTTCAGTTTAGTTCAAATTGTGTGCATTTTAACTCATTATCAAATTACTACGGATTAAGCTTATATTCCAGTACTTTTAAATCATACTCCCAAGCCTCTTGGAAAATTTGCTAAAAGATGTACATGTTGTTATGTTTCTCTTGTTCTTTCTAGCTCGCAGGAACAAATGTATGTTATGTTAACCAAGGGAAAAGGTTCCCAATACCTTCTGTGTTAACATGTACCTTGGAATTACATTGGGCTGTAAAGGTTTGGGCAATTAGATTTGGTTTTGCATCATTACGTCGGAGAAAGTACAAAGCTAGTGCGTTGTTGATGTACTAATTAATATGTTTAATTACAGGAGAGTTGCAACGTTGCAAAAGGGGATGGATTACATTTAAAACACACACAAATGTTGACTTTCGGACTGGTTAAGGATTAATAGTTTTGCAACTTGTAGCTAACTATAATTAAACTTACAGCATGCTTGGCTGCAAATGCGAATGTATGCAAATTATGAAGTAAGAAGATTAAACTTGTCTTGGATCTTGTTTGGAGCTGTTTTAAATTCTTCTTTTATAATTTTTATTCAGAATGAGCCATGGCCACGCGTATTTTCTTTAGTACTGCCCACGCTGCGTTTATTACGGCAAAAGGGCGTTTGTCGCTATACGAAATTAAGCCAAGCTACGCTTTGACCCCTTTTCTATGGCTTCATATAAAACCATAGAGTTTTTTAGTCGCACGTAGGAGCAGAAATTTGAATTTCCTGTGGCGGTAAGAGCGCGGACCCTGCATGCGGCCGAGCGGTTTCGGAGGATTGGAATGTTGAAAAAGCGTGAGGTTAAAAAGTTAACTGAAGCTATTGTGATTATGGGAATGGTTTGATATTCTCTACACGCTGTAGTAATTATCAACAATTATATTACCGGTTCAGCTATACGGATTTGCACTGTTCTAGGTGCAAGCTGATTTTTTCGTAGGTAGGTATACATTTGTAAATGGCAGCGAAAGAAAGTGAAAACGACATTTTTTCGTCTAAGGTATGTATATATATGAAGATTTCCTTCTGGGTTTTTCAGGTTAGTTCAAAGGTGGCAACAATGTACATCAAAGATTTTGGAGGCGAGGGATATCTGCCGTCATTAGACGGTACAGGTGAGTGTCTAGAATTTAACCTATCGATCTACAACAAGAACAAAACAGATTTAGCCGATCGTCGTCGTAGTATATAATATCGTTTCTTGTGATGATGTTAATTTAAGGGACTTGAATCTGCTGGAACAACTGTCAATTTATCGCCGATTAGCTTTCAGAACCCGATTAATATACCTGTTCCTATTCTCAACAAACGGTCAAGAACTTTTCAAAATTCAGCTTAGTTACATTCACTTTGTTAAATATTTGTGAGATACTTTAGATATACTAACAGGAAACAGATCAAAGACTATACCGTATGGACCTTAGGAAGTTTTTCTTGAGAATCCAGTCGTTCTGGTGCATGCTGTATGACCAAGCGTATGAGCTACCTTTTGTAGACCACTGGTACGCAACGGCTGAATTCTTAAATGCCATGAGAATGATGATTGAATTCCCTTGATTTGTTTGATCCACAGGCTTTCCAGAAGCAAATCCCAGTTCATTGGGCAATAGCTTCCAGTAAAAAGGATTTCAACAATCGATTTCATCTTCCAAAACCAAGTCTCGTGTGGGTCTGGTTTACTCAAGAGTCTACTGTGCATGAACGTAATATTCGGTATGAGTTTTCCGTAGTCGCGATCAAACTGTAAGAATATGATTCGTAATGATGAATAGTATTTTAATGATCCCGAACTTGTTTTGGTGAACTTCACTAACCAAGGTTGTATTCCGTATTAGATCTATCGAGAAAATTCAAAGTCATCGATGGACATCTTCTTCATCACAAAAAACCTAAGTACTGATGATCGAAGACTTCGAAATTCCAGTTCTCTCAAAATGAAGACATTCGGAACACATTTTTGAGTACTCTGAAGCTTAACTCTTCACTGTATCATGGAGCTCCCGAAACTCCAGCACAAGACTACAGGAGTAAGGTAAACCAAACATGAGAAAAGAAACATACAAGTCTCTTTTCTATTTGACCATCAGTTGAGTAATTATGCCCGGTACATTTTGTTAATAGCATATTCCTTCGTAGACCAGTCCGTTTACTGCGTAGACCATCCGGGGTGACACAGACGTTGGACCCTGTATCCAATGGAACCACATCAGTGCGCATGAAAATTCACGGTTAAAGAGTTTGGTCACACATATTTGACAAAGCATGCCAAATTTTTAAACAAAATATTCTTCTCGAGACATCGGGGTTTTTAACGTCAGGTAAGATAAACCGACTACGAGAAATCCAACGGTGTACGTAGCTTTTAAATATGCCCATTCTGTGGACTGCTTTAACCTTTTCGATTCAAATGCAAGGTTCACGTATAATGCTCTCTGTGGTGTACTCCTTACAGGTGGCGACTTGCTGATTGACGCAGTTTGGGGGGGTTCTACAGAGAAACCAAAGGTATCATTGGAATCCTCGTGACCTGCTTACCTCATGGGACCGCCTAAATAAGGATTCTGGAACAAAAAATTTTCCTTCAAAATTTCGTCGCCAAAATCCGAAGGGTCCACTCTTTGGCCTGCATTTGTGGTCAAAAACTTGATGTCAGGGAATCGCAAATATTATGGTCAGGTAAGCAAAGCCATGTACGAGAAATCTTAATGTGTATTTAGTTTTTAAATCGGACCATTCTGTGGGCCGCTATACCCATTTCAATTTTATGCCAGGTTCACGTCTGATGTTTGCTCTGAAGCTTATTATTAGCACAATTTTTGTGAATAAACCCGTTTGACCGGAATGACTAGGTCATGACCTCTCCAGAAATACGGATATACGGGGCTAGTTCTATGCTTTTAAGACCAAATTATGTTGGTTTAAGGTGCCATGGACTGATTTTAAGTTCTTTGGGTCGATTTTGTGGGTTAATTTGGCATGCAGCAAAAAGTGCGAGCTCTGCTATCCCTCTTTTCTCTTTCCACCAATAAATCCGGTAAACTCGGAGGTCAGTTTTGAGCAAAGAGGCAATGTCCTAGCACCGAGACCCTATAGGCTTTGTAGAACATCCTTTCGGCTATGTGGTGGCACTCATGGCATTGACAAGTAACTGCCCCTTTGGGAGCTACAAGGGGTCAAAGATTTGACCTTTTTCCAGGTGTTTTCCTCACATGCACCACAACGAAGGTCACAGAGGTCTAAAAATTTACACAGTACCCTAATTTAATATAAGAAATCTTATTTTATCAATTTCGGAAAGATTCCATCATCAATTACCCGGTTCAACTTCACCACTACCCGGGTAGCAAAAATTGCCCGAATCAGAGAAATGACCCCTGAAACCTATTTTACCATATTTCCTACATTACGAGCTTTCCAAAAAAGTATAGTTTGTAGGGGGGTAATATTTTAGGAATTTCTTTGTTAAGGCTCAAAAGACTGTGCTCTGGTGTACTGTCCACAGGTGGTGACTTGCTGATTGACGCAGTTTGGGAAGTCCTACTGAGAAACCAAAGGTATCATTGGAATCCTCGTGACCTGCTTACCTCATTGGACCACTGAAATCTGGATTCTGGAACAGAAAATTTTTCATCAAAAATTTCGTGGTCAAAATCGGAAGGCCCCCCTCTTCGGCCCGCATTTGTGGTGAAAAACTTGATGTCAGGGAATCGAGATTTATACGGTCAGGTAAGATAAACCAACTGCGAGCAATCCAATGGTGTATTTAGTTTTTAAATCGGACCATTCTGTGGACCGCTATAGCCATTTGAATTTTGATGCAAGGTTCACGTCTGATGTTGGCATTGGTGCAATCCTTGCAGGTGGCGATATGCTGATTGACGCAGGCTGGGAAGTCCTACTAAGAAACCAAAGGTATCATTGGAATCCTCGTGACCTGCTTACCTCATTGGACCACCTTAATAGGGATTCTGGACCAAAAAATTTTCCTTCAAAATTTCGTGGCCAGAATCGGAAGGCCCCCCTCTATGGTCCGCATTTGTGGTGAAAAACTTGATGTCAGGGAATCGCAAATATTATGGTCAGGTAAGCAAAGCCATCTACGAGAAATCTTAATGTGTATTTAGTTTTTAAATCAGACCATGCTGTGGGCCGCTATAACCATTTCAATTTTATGCCAGGTTCACGTCTGATGTTTGCTCTGGTGTACTGTCCACAGGTGGTGACTTGCTGATTGACGCAGTTAGGGACGTCCTACCGAGAAACCAATGGCACCATTAGAATCCTCGTCACCTGCTTACCTCATTGGAACAACTAAGTATGGATTCTGGAACAAAAAATTTTACTTCAAAATTTCGTGGCCAAAATCGGAAGGATCCCCCCTTTGGCCCGATTTTGAGGTGAAAAACTTGGTGTCAGGGAATCGGGATTTATACGGTCAGGTAAGCTAAGCCTTCTACGAGAAATCTAATGGTGTATTTAGTTTTTAAATTGGACCATTCTGTGGGCCGCTATAGCCATTTCAATTTTATGACAGGTTCACGTCTGATGTTTGCTCTGGTGTACTGTCCACAGGTGGTGACTTGCTGATTGACGCAGTTAGGGACGTCCTACCGAGAAACCAATGGCACCATTGGAATCCTCGTGACCTGCTTACCTCATTGGACCACTGAAATCTGGATTCTGGAACAGAAAATTTTTCATCAAAAATTTCGTGGTCAAAATCGGAAGGCCCCCTTTTTGGCCCGCATTTGTGGTGAAAACTTTTTTGTCAGGGAATTGGGAATGTTATGGTCAGGTAAGATGAACCGAATGCGAGAAATCTAATGGTGTATTTACTTTATCAATCGGACCATTCTCTGGATCGTTATAACCATTGCAAATATAATGCTAGAACCATTTTACATTTTTATAACTGCGTAGATATGCATGATTTGGACTTTTTCGATTGCATACATGTAAAACTTAAGCTGTTCAGTCAAAACTACAAAACAATTAAAAACTTTGTTGTCTTTGGTAGCAAAATTAGAAATATTGATTGTATGATTCATAACAATGGTGGTAGAATAAATTTAATTGAAGTACATAACGCATATAAGTACATATAACATGTGGTGGCTAAACTGTAAAAAGTTGACAAATGCTTTGTACTCTTGTCAAAGGTTTCTGGAATGAGAAAACGTCTAGTCAGGGCAGGACACTGCTTACGTCCAAAAGTCATTTCAGTAAGAAGAGTAGATAAATTCTATGAGTTAAGAGGTTAATCATATGAGAGATGGTTACGCAAACATGTTCACGTAGTATCTTCAGCATCATACATTATGATTGTATGTGGGCTACTTTGACTACCGCGTTTTGACGAAGCGAGTAGAGGCTGTAAATGGAAAAATGTTAGCGAATTAAAAAAAAGTTTTGAAATGATATTGCTGACATTTGCCAACCAATGTTGCATGGTAGGACGATATACATACCTCTTCGTATGGACAGGAGATATTTGAAATGGAGTAAACTACTTCATTTAAGCCACTTGCAGAATCAACTTGAGGCACCATAGAAATATGTGATTCACTCAAATCAGTTCCGTGATGATCCACATGCTCTATTTTTGTTCTAACTGGGAGTTGAATTTGTTCGACCTCTTGCCCTTCGAGGGGCATAACAACGGAGTGGGTGCCTGCTGATGTTCGCATCGTCAGGTGTGGTAACGAAACCTTAGGCGCAATTTCCATGAAGTTTTCCTCGTCTATAAATTTCAATGGTTTACATTTTAAATTTTAAATCCTAAATAACTGAGAAGATATGCAAAGAATCAAGAAACCAGTAGCGTCTGCCTGACCTAAGTGTGATGATGTATTGAATGGAGCATGAACCAATTGAGTATTTTGTGACACAGAATTCGTTGTGAGAATTCGGTAGCGTTTCACCGGTGAAATGGATGCACTACATGTGCTATCTCTACTACTCGATCGAAGCATAGAAGCATCTCGCTTCTTTACACCGATGTGTGCATTCCCGGATTGCGTCGGCTGGGTATACTTCCTTTTATTTGCACTTGTCAATAACTGACTTGCAGTCTCCCCATTAATAGCTGGGGCTGTATTCGAATTTTTTTCTGATAAGGCAAATAACTGGGAAAATGAAGTAGTTTGGCTAGTGTTAAATGATCTGGTTTGTTCAGGTTCTTCATTCTGCCTAGAATCGTTGTATTCGGATTGAAAGTTTTGACGGGATTCAGACTGATTTTGAACTAGAATAGAATCGAAGCAGCATTTTTAGATATAACGATACAGCTAAACGTACAACATGATCAAGAATCGGATTAGTTAATGGGAGAGGCTACATCTTACCTTGATTGTACGTTTCATCCAGGGGGTTTTTTTCAGATTCGTTCCAGTTAAAATCACATAATCCACGAACTTTCATCTCAATTCCGATTTGAACAAGATCTTTTATAGCTGATGGTGGAACTGTTACTTCTCCTTTATATATAAAATCCAGCAATATTTTCAAATCCATGGCTTTTGTGTTCTTCAGGTAAATAATCGGATGTTGCCCATCTGGAGTTGACTGGAACATCTCGTCGAAAAAGTCAGAGGCTGATGATAATATTACACGATGAGCTTTGAAGAAAACATTTTCTGCTACAAGGGTCACGTCTGTATAACGCTCGTCATAAAATAATTTGGTAAAAGCTCCTAAAAATGCGTCCTTGTGATCAGTCCATCTCATTTTGACACACGGCTCAGAAAACAGGACTCGTCCGGGTAGCGTAGGTAGAGGTTCTGGTGACAGTTCTCTTTCCACTAGATATCCATATAAATCATTTTTATGAACACTATGAAGAAATTAAAAACTAACTAAAATTATGAAAAATCTTTGAAATATTATTTCAGTGCATGATCCACAATACCTGTTTCCGCCATTTCAAAAATTCGCTCAACTCGAGTATTCTTTTTCTTCGGAGTTCCCACAACTTTTGGATCCGCCTGACTCTGGTAACCGTCATCGTCAACTGATGAATACGAGGATTCTGAATTGTGCTTCTTGGTTAAATGCTTCAGCATTGATGAAGTTGATTGGGATACTGCGTATGCAAGTGAATCTCCACACAAACGGCATGTGACCTAAAAACATGACAAAATCATTAAGATCATAGGCAGTTGGGTTATTGCCAACATGCTACTGCATCTACTGTCTTGTTACCTTCTTCCGATCTTCAGAAACAACAAAATCATTCCAAACTTTTGAACGACCCCTGCTTGAGCTTGGAACAGAATCATTTCTTTGATATGTATCGTTAGCCATATTTAAGCACTTTTCATTGATTTCAATTAGTCCGTCAGTCTGTGTTTTTTAGCAACTAATCCGATCGGGAACAGCTGAAGTTACCAAGCGCGTGATAAAGTACAATGTTTACATTTTTGTTATGAGATCAATTTCACGTTTTTCTTTTTCTGTAGAGAGTTTAAAAGATTGGCGCCCAAGATTATACAGTTCTCTGAATTGCAAGAGTACTTAAGTACAAAAGTACTTGTGTGGGACTTGAAAATCTAATTCATTGTGCTTCCAGTCGAAAATCTGAAAAAGGTGATTACTAGGTTTTCCTATTTTCTTTTGCGAAAATTATTTGCAAAAGTAACAAAGGAATAGAACGTTTTTGTTATTTTTAAGTACTGATGCGTAAGAAAATATGTTCCTACACTGGGAGCACTGCGGCACTTTCACTAGTTCCTACCTACCCGGGCATCAAGCCGTGAAGGTAGAAATGGCTCAAAAACAGGGTATGAGAAACAAGTAAACACAGTAACACACGAACACAATTTAGTATTTTAAACCACACCTTTTTAACTTTTTATATACTTTTTCAATGCGCTTAAGATAGAGTACAATGTTGGAGCGGTGAACAGACTGATTTTACAATCAGACTGACCCAGCTTATATACTGCTAAAGATAATATGCTATAGTAGGTTAAACATAGATTGTTGAAAACATTAGCTAATTTGCATTAAGTGTAAGCTTCTAGAATGTTGTGGAAGGTGACTTTAGCTCCAGAAGCATCCGCCCTTTCCCGTAGGGAAAGATGCGAATGCCTATGGATCTTCAATTCTCCTCCACTGCGAAGTTGCCGATTACATCAGCACAGCACTCAAGACAAAGAAGCAAGAGTGGAAATTCCAGCACGTGTTAGACGTGTGCAAAATTATTTACCTTGTTATCCTACTTAGTTATCTCTTAAATGCAGTTGGTGTGCTAATTACATATTAGCAAACTTGACTCTCCTCTCCTCTGTCATCATCCCCTTGCAAACCTATGGACTGTCCTGCGTCACTGAGAGAGACTCGGGTGAGCCTCGTCCAGTTTGCAGGACCGTCCATTTGTTTATCCAGGAGGTACGTGTTATTGCATTAATTGCATTAAAACCCAGTATCACTTTAGCAGCTGACAAGCGCTGTTGTGTGCTGCGGAGGAGGGAGAGTTTTGTGTATTTTGTATATCCTAAAGAAATAAGTTGTGTTGATTTTATAATTAAATATCTTGTGTATCATATCCCCCCTACCTATATAAAAGAAGTCTCAAGTCCCTTTGAGACAAGAGTTAAATTGTGTTTTGATTTAGAAAATTTTTGATTGGAAAGTGTTTGAATAGTTTGAGGAAAAAATTGGTTAAAAAAAAAAAAATGTTAGTAATGTTTGAAAGTATTGTATGTTATCTTAAAGCTAAAACCCAAAGTGTTGAAATAAATGGAATTATGCTTAATGTTCTTTTAAATTGCTAAGATAATAAGTTTGAATATTGCATTGTGATGGACATATCTGTTTTTATGGGTAGCAAGGATCGGCTTCATGTGTCCAGGTCGATGAGATGCTGTTCCAAAAGATTAGCATTGGGGTAGGGTAGGTCATCCGGGTATCTATATGAATTACCAGTTGTAGCAAAACGTACGTAGCGTCGATTTCTGATTCGGAAGAATTGGGTTTCCTGAGGAACCATGGTTTGTGGGAGTGGGAGTTGATGCTGTGGGAAAGGGTGTCCATTGGGTAGTGGAAGATCCGGGAGAATGGTGGGGAAATATGGTGGTGGAGGGGATGGTGGACCAATGGCAAGGTTCCCGAATGGCTCCGGGGAGTTAATGATGTTGGGGGAGTAGGGAGAAAGATCCAAGTCATCGAAGCTCAGAGGACTCAGATTAATGTCCTGGAAGTCTTCGAGAACATCACGACAACCAGGTATGGCATCTGGACAGTCATCTGGACTTGTGGAACTAGGAGAGTGTAATATAGTTAATGTAGTTTCTGGGTTAGTGAATGTGGGGTTAGTATCTACCGTAGGAGAGACTATATTAATTTTAAGGTCTTCTTCGGTTTTTACTGCTACGTAAGGGTCGACACTCATTGGACAGCTCAGTTCATCAGTCTCGGAAGGCTGCGTCGGCGTGGTAGAAGTTGAAGTTGATGGAGATGTAGATGGAAGCCGTTTCGTGCATGGGCCTGGATTGTCCGGACTCGTGGGGAGTTGGCCTATTGAGCGTGAGTTACGTTGGAGTACGGTAGTAAGTGTTGTCGTGTACGGTGGTTGATTACGGATCCAAGTGAGAAATGGGTCCATATCTTCACGAGTCATCATTCTAACAAAGTTGCGAAACATAGTGACCTCGTAGTCCGTCGGTACAGTTGTGTTAGGTACAGCTGAAGGGTATTTGTTGGTTGGGTCGGTCATTTGAAAGGCGGATGCGGGTGGTGGGTCTATGACAGCCATGGTTGGAGTATTACCCGATCCGATGATGTCCAGCTTACTAAACTCATGTTGGACGTCAAATCGTATGTATTGAGTATAGTCGGTGTAGTCATCCGTGTTGCCAATGACAAAGTCGTATCCTGGGTATTGAATGTGAGGAAAAGCTATTTGTCGTTCGTTCAATGGAGCTTTACCGTAAAGAATCGTTCGACTAGTAGACGGAAATAGTCCGAATTGGTTGAGTTGTCTTCTGAAGATGTCGTCCATCATTGGTCTCATCATAAATTGGGCACTGTGCATGTAGTGGACGTGTGCCGTGGCATATTGGATTGAAGTGTAGGCCACTGGACAGAATGGACAGGGAAAAGTAGCTCCGTCATGCAGTTGAGAAGTATGCCATTTGGAACGAGCCTCGGAACAGAAAAGTAGCATGCAGCCATGGCAGCAATACAGGTGTGACATCTAAAATTCAAGGAAATCTTGACTTTAGTGAATGGAACGGAGTAGGAGTGGATTTATTAAATTTTGGAGTGGGTGGGTGTGGTTTTTAGGAGTTAACGGAATTCAGTAAAGGCGTTAGAAAAGTGGTTTGTTTTTGTTGTTGGATGTCAAGAGTTAAAGGTTGTATTCGTCTTCCGAGGAAACTGGGCGTAAAGCAGGTGACTTTGGCATTTTGTATGCGCGACAGGCCGGAGTACCCTTGAGTTGAACCCGAGGGTAAGCATCTTGTTCCCGTATCTTGGTGTTCTTGTGGATGATTGAAGTCCAGTAGCACTGGTGTTGATAAGACGTATCTGAGTTGAAGTTGGGTGGTTTGTGGAGTGGAAGAAACTGAGTTGGTGATGGACGTTGTATAATGGTAGATGCAATTCCAAAGTCTCCATCGGAAAAATTGGACTCAGATGAGATTGAGCTCATTGGTGATCCTGGGTTTTGGAGAACTGGTTGGAGTGGGGGATTTTTGATTTTGAATTGCAGATCTCCATTAAGAAGGTCGAATTTGGTTTGCAAAGACGCATTGCTCCAGTCGTCAGAGTCGAAGTCCGAGATGTATCTGTTGCGGAGGTTGTAATTTCGTCCTGGATGAATGTCGACGGTTGAATTGTCATCAGAGTTGTTAGAAGATTTGGCTGGAGACGTCGGTTGCTGGCTGTTTTGATGTGCATTTGGGCTGTACTGGGAGGGTGGGCTGTACGGTTCGTCATCGGATGAAGAACTAAGTGGACGGCATCGTTGTTTGCGTTTGTTGATCACTGAAGAATCGCTATCGTTATTTTCGATGGTGGGATTTGGTTTATCGGTATTTTCGGGTTTGGAGATTGGTTTGGGTGGAGTTGATGGACTTGGAGGTTTAGGGTTCTTCTTGGAATAACGCTTGGGAGGGCGGATGATGGTTGCGTCACTGGCGTTGGAATCATCAGAGCTGGACGTGGTTGAGGATGGTGGAGTAGCCGGTTTGTTTTGGTTTGGATAAGACTGTGGAGATTTGGTGATGGCCTGGGAAGATGATGAAGGGATGTTGTCGTCGTCAATCTTTTGCTTCTTTTCAGGAGGAGTTGGTTTGTTTTTGCGTTTAATCCTTTGATTATGTTGTTCATCTTGTTGTGTAAAGTTGCGGAAGTGTATATATCCCGGAAATCTGGGATGGTCTTCATACGCGAGCCTGGGGGTCGGTCCTTCATGGCCAAATAGGTAGTTGTGAGGGTAGTTTTCTACTACGAATTCCTCGAGAATGGGTTGATAATTGTAGTGGATAATGTTTCTCGCTTGGAAAACGTATGGGTGGAGAAACCGAATATGACAACTGATTAGGTAAGAGGCCGTGTAACCAACTGGGCAGAATGGGCAGCATAAAACTTCCGGTCCGTCTGGAATAGCTGGATCGTAACCGTGGGCCCATTTGACGTGGAGTTGAAGTAGTTGTTGGTTCTCAAAAGTGAGGAGACAAGATGGACAGGAAATTTCCCGATAGATTTTGGGAATATTTTCAGCCATCTGTGGATTTTAAAAAAAATTGTGATAATTAGTTATTGGTGATAATAAAATATTTTGAATTACGCTAGAAGTTTTATTTCTAGGGGGGGATATGTCTATTATTGTTTGATTAAGTCTCGATGTAATTCCTGCAGTGGATAACAGGATTACATTGTATTTTAAATTTTTGAATAGCTTGAAGCGTTTCTTTGTCCTGCTTGGACATGTCCGAATATTTCGGAGCTATTTTTATGCGCTTCCTGGAAATAAATTCCTGTACTTTTGCGAGACTGCATGTGTTTTTCGCGCATTCTGTGTAGTTGCGTGGGAGGAAAGGTTTTGCGCGAAGCAAAAACTCTTTATCAGTTAAACGTCTATTTGCGAGCTCTTTAAGGTTATAGAATTGGCGCATGTTAAGAGGAATAGATTTGGTTTCAAAGATAGGAATATGTTTGTGAAAGTTAAGAAAGATTTCATCTTCAGTGTAATCAGATAATGCCGAGAGAATAAGGTTTATGTTTTTGTGTTGTGTGTATGCGGAAATGTCTTCTGTACTTAAAATTAACTTAAGATTATTAAATAGCCTATTATTATCACTATCTGTTGCCTGGTCACTCTGGATCCATTCAGTTCTGTTACCCGTGTCGCATTGGACTGTGGGACAGGTGCAAACTGATGGACTGGTGGGTTTCCCTGAGACGATCACGTCACACACTGGACACTGGAGTTTAGGACAGGACTGCTTAGGTGTATGTTGAGGACAGGAACGAGCTGGACATGGAGTTGTTTGAGGGTAGGATTGTCGTGGACATTGAGGACAGGATTGTCTTGGGCATTGGGTGGGAGGAGGGCAGAATTTTTGTGGACAAGGTGTAGGAGGTGGACAATGGTTTGATGAACGGGTAGGAATGTTAAGGATAGTGGGTAGTGTAGTGGTCGTAGTGGTTGACGTTGTAGTGGCCGCCTCCTGTGCCTGGTCCTCTGCGGTGATGGTTTGGGGGTTTTGCTTCCTGGCCTTCCTTCCCTTGGATAAGTCCAGTATCATTTGCGGAACTGGCAGTGCTTCCCCTTGTTCCGTGTTGGGTTTTGGAGTGGTGATGGGTTCGTAGAGGTCAAAGTCGTTTCCGAACGTCTTATACCAGACCCAATCAGATGGTGAACGGTGACCAAACCACCATTGGTGCCAGGATTGCTGTGTAGTTGTGGTGACCTGAGTAGTAGTTGTCGTCGGAGCTTCGGTAGTGGGATGGTCGTGAAGATCTTCCCAGTTGAAGAAGTAGTCGTCGTCGTCGAAGGAATCATCGTGGGTTACCGCATAGCACATCGTTGTCGTCAGAAGAAGAAAGAGGAGTGTAATTTTCATCTAGGAAAGATAAGAATACAAAGTTATAGACTTTGTACCTTTAGTTTTGCATTTGGGAGAGAGCCGGGTAAACGGTTAGAGGTATGTTTTCCTGGCCCTGTTGTTTGTGTTTAGCTAATTGGACATAATCGTAAGATAATCCTCGCAGTTTCGTGTCTGCTTCCCTAAGTTGTGAGACTGTGGATCTGGTTTTGCGTATTAAGCAGCAAACGAAGATTGCGAGGATGATGAATATGACTATGTTTATGAAAAACATGCTGCCTGTCAAATAATGTAGAGCAATATCGCAATCAGAACTGAACGCGTGCGCGGAAGGGAGAGTAGCGACGGGGATGTATCTGGCTTGATTGAAGACTTTGTAAGAGAGGTAGACTACGGCCAATGAAATGCCGAAGCTCCAGACTACAAAGAAGAAGTTGGTAGTTTTCTGGATGTAGTATACTGGTTCGGGAACGGTGCGGAGAGTTTCTTCGTGCCAGGTCTGGAGATCGATGTGTTTGAAGGTTGGTTTCCAGTCGCTTCTCATGATGAGGGATAGGTTTTGGACAGGTTTGACGTTATGGTATTGCTTGTGAGCGGAGAGGGTAAGGTTGAGGTTGTACCAAGCGGGCGGAATAACGATGAGTTGTTCTGGTTCACTTGGAAATCCTTTGAGACATGGGAAGATACGGTTGATTTTCCTGATGTTGCCATAGTATAACTCGGCGCCGCAGCTGAGTGTAAGGATGATTGCACCAGTCTTCTGTTGGGGGACCTTGATTTCGGTCATGTTTTCCAGGCGGATGAAAGCATCGTTGGGTGGGTTGGTGATGGCAAATACATTTGGTGTCAGCTGGGCTTCATCAGTGGTGTCATCCGGGACCTTGGTGCAGTGGAGCCAACAGGCTTGGCTCAGTTCTTCTGGAGTGGCACCTTTGAAGATTTTCTTAAGACAGGCTTGTCTTAGGGTAGGTGAGGGAGGAAACTGTGGAACGTAGCAGAGGTCCAAGTTGCATTCTTCGGAGTGGTCCTGGATTGGGTGGATTGTTGCATGAGGTTGGCGTAGTATCTCTTTGATGTCCGTACTTGTTGCCATGTACTTCGGAGGATTGTTGATATTGCAGAGTAGCCCGTTGTGGTAAAAGTTGATGGTTGATACACTGTAGAGGTTCCAGTGATGTTCCGTTCGTTTAAGCGGAACCTTCAAGGAGATCATGACTCTATCCTTTTGGAAGATACAATGGGTGATTGGGAGAGAGTAGTATTGATGAATGTGTTCGACGGGATCGATGGCATAGGTGTGTTGTTCCATGATGATGGCTTCCCTCTTGGATTGGAGTTTCGACTTGAGTTTGCGTGGTGTGATGATGGACATCGGGAGTCGTTTGTTGAAACACTGGTTACGGACGTCTAGTGCGTTGATGATGTCCGTGACCCAAGCCAAAATTAAGTTGGAGTTTAGCAGAAGTGCGTGAATTTGTTCAAGCTCTTGTTTTACAAATTGGTCTTCGTCGTAGATTCCTTTGAGTGTGAAGTTGAACCAGTCTTCAATGGAGTTTTCAAACCGGTCTAGTTGGCTTCCCTGTTGTTCGATGACGGACTCAAGCGAGAGGATATCCTTATGGTTGTCGGCGATGACGTCCTTAGCTTGTTTAAGGTAAGCCGTTATGGAATCAGTGTTTGCTCTCGCTTGTTTCACTGAATCCCAGGAGGCGTAACCGAAAGCGTAGGTCATCAGCGCTGTCGGCCAGAGGAGTGGGTTGTATGCGTTGTTCCAGATATAGTTGTCCTCCGGGCTGGTGAGTCTTCTGAGTCTGGTCAGTGCTGGAGGAATGGAAAGCTTGATGAGGTTCTGGATTTGTTTTTCTGCTTGGCTTGGTTCGTAGATGGATGGTATTTGAAGGAAACCGTGGTCGAAGGATGACGTGAGGGAATTCCACGTGAACGTATTCTCCAGTAGATGTACATCTCGTCGTCTCCTTCCTGTAGTAGAGTTGAACCTTTCCTTGACCCCGTTGGTTTCCGTAGTGGGTTGTCCGGGTTTAGCAGTGGTCGTATTTCCTGTGGCAGGTGTTGCAGGTGTGGCTGGTACTTGGGTGGTGTGAGCCTTGCGTTGGCTACCGGATTTTTCACCGTGGTGTAGGTCAGGGAGGTCGGGGAATAGTTCCTCAGCTATCTGCCGCAAGCGATCCCTGGTCACATTGTGGATTGTGTCGATGATTTCGGCGTAGAAACACATGTTGGCCACTGTTGATTGGTCTAGACCGTGGGTGGAACAACGTGCTTCAGTCCGTTTCGGTTCCTGTACCGGGAGCTTGAAGTGGAAGTTGACTGGAATTGAAGACGTGTAGACAGTAGACGGGGGCATCCGTTGGATGTACGCGCCTGTGCTCACGGTGTATTGCTGTGCCAAGGTGCCTGGGGCAGGAAAAGTAAATAGGAACATGAGGATGGTCATGATGAGTGTATAAGCCATTTTCGCTGGAAGTAAAAGATAGATTTTAGAAAATTGTTTGGATGTATTAATATTATTAATTTTTGCATATCTGAGGGGAACTCTTTTGATTCTAGTGGAGCGACGGAGATTGGTTTCATCCGTTTCCGCAAGTGGCGGATTCGCTGGCAACTGCGGTTGCGCACTAGAATCTGCTGTGTTTGTTTGAGTTGGGGGTGTCTTTGTTTGGGTTGGGGGTGTCGGAAGTTGAGAGTCTATAGTTCTCTCGAAGTATGCTTTCATTCTTCCGACATTGACAATTTGTTCCTTGTTGTGATGCGGGAGAGGAACAAACGGAATGACACGGTAAACATTATCAGAGATTTTCTCTTTGATTACATAAGGGCCAATATACTTATTTTTTAACTTAGCGCTTTCGTCTGGACGAAGTATGGGAAAATGGACCAATACTAGTTGATCTATTTTAAACTCTTTGTGGATATGACTAGAATCGAATCGCTCTTTATTTTTAGCTTGAGCGACTCGAAGATTTTTCAACGCTATTTCCCTGGCGGCGTGGATTTCTTGCATCATTGCTTGAACGTCGACGGGAGCATTTGCTAATGGTTTAGCGAAATCTCCAGGTTGCTTCAGTTCTCGTCCAAACATAAGAAAAGAAGGAGTAAATTTTAAACCTGGATGTTTGGAATTATTATGTGCGCTTACCGCGGCTTGTAGAAACTTAGGCCAAATCGATGGTTTCTCTTGCGTGTAGTTTCGTAGTATAGTTTGCAAGATGCGAATAGTGAGTTCGCTCTGTGAGTTGGATGTTGAGGCATAGGGAATGCTGAAAATTTTAGTTGTGCCTGTATAGTTATATATATTTGTGGCAAACTCACCTTTAAAAATGGAGTGGTTGTCAGTAAGCAGAAACTCAGGTGTGCCATATTGCATCATAACTTTGTTAATGATGAATTCGGCAACTGTTGCTGAGTTAACTTTTCTGAGGGGTTGTGCCCATGCAAACTTGGTGAAGATGTCAACTGCGACTACAAAGTGGGTTTCCCCAGTAAGGGCTAAACCTACTGGACCACAGACATCGGCGCTCAGGATGTGCATGGGCTTGTTAGCCTGCAGACTTTTCATAAGTCCCAGAGCTTTGCCGTTGTAGGGTTTGCGTAGTTCGCATTGATGGCATGTTTTGACATACTCGGTAGCATCCGTGGTCATACCGGGCCAATAGTAGTCAGAGAGGCGCGCAAGAGTTTTCTCGACACCTAAATGACCACTCACTGGAATGTCATGATTAAGTTCCAATACAATTTTGCGTAAAGATTTTGGTATTAATACCCGATCCTTGTCGCGGATTTTAATCATGAGGACATCGTCTTTGATGGAGTATTGACCTTTGCTGGGATGCAAAATTGAAGCTATTATTTCGGCGTACTCAGCTGCCTGGGCTTCCTTTAGAGTTTCCAGAGATGGTCTCGTGGTTGGACCAGTCTCAGCCAACACCTCTTCGGCTTGGACGTTGGCGACTGTTGGCGTTAGGAGGCTCTTAAGTTCTTCGGCGCTTCCTGGTTCAAGAGTGAGGTTAGGGTCATCGTACGCACATCTTGAAATAATGTCAGCTAGGTGGTTCTGTGCACCCTTGCGATAAACAATGTTAAAATCCATAGCCTGGAGTCTCAAACCCCATCTAACAAGTTGTGGGTTTGTATGATGTTTGAAAGTACGTAACCATTTTAACGCGATATGATCTGTGATGACGGTGAACTTACGGTAGTCAAGGTAATGCCGAAAATACCTAATTGCCTCGCACATGGCGAGAAGTTCCCCCTGCGAGCTGGAATACGATCGTTCTGCCCCCTGGAGGACACGGGAGTAACAATGAATAATACGCTTCAAACCGTCTTGGTATTGCATCAGGATGCCCGAGAGTGCATGGCTAGAGGCGTCTGTTTCGATGATAGGGTCGATTTCCGGATCAAAGAACGCTATCGCTGGACTATTCAACAGTAGTTGTTTGAGGCGTTGGAAGGCGGTTTCTGCTTCAGCGTTCCACATGAATTTTTGATCCTGTTTTAAAAGTTGGATGATGGGAAAAGCAATTTTAGAGTAATCCCGTATTAAAGATTTAAAATAATTCATAAACCCGAGAAGTGAGCGGCAGTGTTTCAAAGTTTTAGGAGCCTTAAGGTCGCGGATTGGCTGAACCTTCGTAGGACAGATGGAAATACAACCTTTTCCGACCTTAAAGCCTAGGATGGATAGCTCTGTGTACCCAAACTTAGACTTTGATGGATGAAGGGTAAGACCACTTTCCTGGAGAGTGTCAAAGAATTGTTTTAAGTGGATTAAGTGGTCCTCCCAAGTAGTAGAAGCAGTTGTGAGATCGTCTATATAGATGATAAGGCTCTTTTGGTTGATGAGTTTCTGAAATATTTTTTTCATTGTCATTTGGAACACTGCGCTACTAATTCTCAGTCCTTGCGGCAATCGTTTGAACATGTAGAGTGAAGAAGGTGTAGCAAAAGCGGTTATATGCTGGGATTTTTCGTCAATTTTGAGTTGGAAAAATCCATTTTGAAGATCTACAGTACTAAGAAAATTTTTATGAAGGAAAAATTGTAAAATATGGCTTGTGCGGGGTATTGGTGACTTGTAGTCTTTGATCTTGAGGTTAAGCTGTCTAAAATCAATCACTAAGCGACTGGAGCCGTTCTTCTTTTTAACGAGAAGTGCAGGGCTGGAATAAGAAGAAAAACTTTCCCCGATTATGCCCGCCTGCAGAAGTTCCTGACATTTTTCTTCCAGGATGTCAGCTTCTTTCTGCGAGCGGTGATACGGAGGGATAGCAACAGGAGTTGTATCTTCTAGTTCAAGAGTAAGCTCAGTCATTTTACAAACCCCGATTTCCAAATTAGAAAAAGAAAAGCAATTACGGTATTTAGAAATGATATTACGGAGTTCAGATTGCTGAGCGGCGGAGAGTTGCGGGTTGATGTCAATTTTCTTGAGTTCGTCTACACTGAATTCCGTAGGTCGGACATTCTGTTGTACTTCCGGTTGATGAAGATCGATGTTCGTAACCGAGTAGTTTTCTCCTTGTGCACTGCTGACTCGGCAAATTGGAATTCCTTGAGGTTGGAGTGCATGGAGCAAGGTTGATGGAGTAAACGCAAATGGTTTGCGGTAGGTTGAAGTAACAATAGACTTCTTGCCATCATGGTTCGTTGTTACAACTTCATTAAAGAAAAAGGAATTAGTTCGATAATCTAGCATTAAACCTTTATCTTTTAAAAACGGGTTTCCCAAAAGCAATTGAACATGAGGAGAAGAGAAAGAACTAATAACAAACGTATGAGTAGTTGGAGTTTCGTTGTCCAATTGGATTGAGAGTTGGGTGTATCCATGCGCTTTCACCTCCGTACCATCTACGGAAGTGATTTTGAAGTTTCCTGGCAAGGCGTCAATGACCGGAGCGTTGTCCAGCTGGGATAGGATCTCAGCTTTGATGAGGTTGAGGCTGCTGCCTGAGTCGATTAAAGCGATAAATCGATGTTCCTGGATGAACGCTTCGGCAAGGACAGTACCTCCATCTTTGACCTGCGTTGCAGAGATCTGGTGAAGATGGTCCTCAGAAGTGTGGAAGAGGTTGTTGATAGTATAAACTTCCTCTTCCCATTCCTCATAGATTTGATCTGGAATAACTTCTAAGTTAACTGGCAAAACGTCAGGCTGTACTGAGACAGCGTTAACAACATTTTGTACGCCTTGATTAGATGGAGTAAAGTACCGTGTACGTTGGAAAGGATACGAACCGTTGTTGTTGAAGGCTTGACCTTGCATTCGTTGCGGGGCGCCTTGTTGAGGCGCTGCAGGAAGTGCAAGGTATGTGTTACGCTGATAACCATTGGGGTTGGATGGTGGCCATGCCATTCCCTGGTTGTTGGAAAATGGCTGTCTCCAGTTATTAGCCCATGGCCTCTGGAAGTTGCCTTGGTTGGAATTGTTAGACCGATAATTATTATTACGATTATTATTGAAATTGTTTGACCTGTTGTCGGAATTCTGTGGAGGCTGAGGGTTGTTGTTGCGGTTGTAGTTCGGGTCGAAGTTTTCCGGTTTACCTTTGTAGTTGCTGTTGGGATAGCTGTTGCCTTTGTTGCTGCTGTCCTTGTTGTTGTCTCTGTTATTATTGTTATTGTTATTACCTCTGTAATTGTTGTTATTGTTGTTACCTCTATTGTTGTTGCCTCTGTAGTTGTTGCGGTCGTTTCCGCTGGAGTCTCTGTTGTTGTTGTTGCGGGAATCTCGATTGTTGTTTTGCCGGTTGCGGCCGTTTCCTCTGTTGTTGCTTTCGCGTGAATTAGAGTTTGAATTAGAATTGGCATTGAGATTATTCACCTGATTTTGCAGATTTTTGACTTTGTTGCGGAGGCGGTCGTTTTCTTGTGACTTTTCGTCATCTTCATCCACTGTGTTCACCACACTGACAGTCATTGAATCGATGCCCATGACTGCTAGAAGGAGTTCACGGTCGTTGAGGAGTTGAAGGACATCTTCTTTTTTCTTAGGATTTTTGTCGTAGATTTTCTCCATTAGCGACGCAGGAAGACCTTTGAGAAGCTGCTTGATGATGGTTTTTTCTTCTTTGATACCTGCTAACCTAGCGAATGTGACTTTATCAAAGTAATAGGAGTCGGAGGACTCATTAGGTAATTTCTTACGATCGTAGAATTTAGTCCTGAAGGTCTCCTCGTCGTAGCGCTTCTCGTGTTGCTTAATGAACGCAGCCTTGAACTGGGTCCATTCTTGCTGTGGTGTTGCATCCTGGGCGGTGACAGCTCCATCCTTGTCGATTACCTTCTTATATTTTTCTATATTTTCCCTATACCAAAGCTTGGGAACACCTTTAAGGTACTGTAATAAGTGTGTTATTTTATTACCGTCTTCCACACCAAAGAGTTTAGAAAGGTTTTCATATGCGGCCATGAAATCCTTAGCTGCATATTGATCTGTTTCTAAACCGTCAAAACTAATATTGGTTTGAGAAAAGAGTGCAGCCATTTTTGGATTATATAATTCCTTGAGGTGAGTAGGAATTTGAGGTG
The DNA here is from genome assembly GCA_906901655.1 of Sminthurides aquaticus. Taxonomy (NCBI): domain Eukaryota; kingdom Metazoa; phylum Arthropoda; class Collembola; order Symphypleona; family Sminthurididae; genus Sminthurides; species Sminthurides aquaticus. The sequence goes on along the minus strand of CAJQTT010000005.1, from coordinate 3,865,936 downwards.
GATTGGAAGATTGAGGAACGATGGAAGATGTAGGAGTGATGGAAGAAGTTAAAGAAGTCGGTGAGGTTTGTAAGATTGGTGTGGGGGTGGGGTGTGGAGGTTGGGTATTTAAAATATTGGTGGCAGAAGAGTTAGTATGATTTTCAAACGGATTACGGAAAGGACGTTTTATTACCGGGGAGTTGGAAATGGGTTTTTGAAAAACACCCTGGACTTCGGAGAAGGTTGGTGTAGAGGGAGCAGGTGTGTTTATAGAAGGATGTAGGTTAGAAGATTTGGAAGGGGTTGGGATGGAGAAGTTAGATGTATTTTGTAGGTTGGAAGGATGTAGGTTGAAAGTAGAAAGAAATGTATTAATGTCAAAAGGAGGATTTGTTTTGTTAAGTAAGGAAGGTGGAGAGTTGGTTGTGTTAGATTGAGAAGATTGAGGTTCTACATATGAATTGGTTAGTGTAGATTGAGAAAATTTAAAATGGAATGGTTTAGTTGTGTGTGAAGGGTTGTGGTAGGTTGGGAGTGGAGGGGGATTTGGGATGATATTGGATGAATTATACTCTTGATTAATAGAACTTATTGATTGAAGAACAATTGAGTTGTTACTTACAAGATCAGGGTTCTCGTAATCAAATCGTATGCGCTGAAATGGCTGTGATGATGAGGTTAACTCGGTGATGTCAGGAGATGAGCTGGATGTGGATGCGGGAGGCGCAGAGGGTTGGAGTTCAGCGGTGGATGATGAAGAAGGGCTACGTAGTAGTGCCTTAGTGGGCGTAAAAATTGTTTGCTGTTCGTTTAATTCTTCTACAGTGTTTAAGTGTAGATGATTAGAAAGAACAAGCGGGTTGGTTATCACCCCAGCGCAAGAAGAAGGTGCTGCTGATACAGTCACAGATTCTGTTGCGGGAAGTACTGCTGACAGCGGTGCAGTAAGCGCTGCGCTGGGAGCGGGTGTATTTTTATTGGTTGAAGTTTGAGGGAGTTGGGTATCTGGGTGAAGGTTGGTAGTGGTTATTATCGGTGCATTATTGCGAACCGAAGTGGAAGAGGAAGCCTTTGAATCCGTTTTAACTAGCGCTGCCAAAGCTGATTTGGCTTTCTTGGATTCTTTCTTGGCTTGTTGAGTCTGTTCACTCTCCTCCGGGGTTTGCCTTATTTTGTTGTTTCTTAGCGCTCTATCTACGGGGTCATTTGACATGACGGGGTGACATTGTGAGATTTTGACAGTTTAATTAGTCATTCAGTAATGTCCTATTCCCTGGCCTGTGTCAACCTTTTCTACCGGCGTGTGTACATCACGGTGAGTAGTTGTGCTTTTAAAGGTCGAGGAGGGTGAGGGGTAGGGATTGTAGTGAGATTATTCAGTGTACTTACCTTTGCGTTGTTTGGAGTAGTATGTTTATGATGTAGATGAAGGAAGAATCCCTGGAATCAGATTTGATCAGGATCCGATAACGTTCTGACCTGGGTTTTGCTAGAGATGGCACTCTATCGGCTCTGGCTGATGAATCTCGGGTTGTTGGTGTTGTTGGCAGATGGTGATGATGATGAGGTTTTTACAGAAAACAAGATTGGAAAAGAAATAGTTAGTTCAGATTGTTTTGGTGGTACTGCACAAATAGCAACTTAAAGTGCTGCGCGGGTAATTTAGTAAAAAGTTTTAGCGAAATTCACGTTTTAGATTTTGGAAAAGCTTAGAGAATTGGCGCTTATTTGAAAGAATGAGGAATATGCGCAAAGAGTGATAAAAGTTGCTGCGCGGGTAGTTTGCAAAGTTTTTAAGAAAAAGTTTTGAGCGAAATTCACCAACTAACTGCACTGATATACAGCGGGAGTGCACTTAAATCTCAATTTGAGCAAAGTTGTGCAGGCGAAGGAACTCTACCTTCAATACGTTGGGTAGGGGTAAATTGATACTTTATGAAGTTAAAATTGCTTTGGCTATCACTGAAATGCACTGGAGTTTATTTGAGGAAAAGAAAATTTTTATGGAAAATTTTTCGAAATTTTGAAGATATCTCGAAAACTAAGCGTTTTTTCGAAAAATTTTTATCTCACTAAGCACTTTTGTTTGGTGATGCGAACTGAACAGCACGGATCGAATGACACTAAAATCACGTCTGTAGCACTATGGTGTCACAAAAAAAATATTTTGGATTTTGAGTTTGGAAAAAGATTTTCGAAAAAAGTTAGTAAACTTGTTTCGGTCCTTTAGGATCTTGGTATTTTGTCCCCAATTTGATGCGTAAGAAAATATGTTCCTACACTGGGAGCACTGCGGCACTTTCACTAGTTCCTACCTACCCGGGCATCAAGCCGTGAAGGTAGAAATGGCTCAAAAACAGGGTATGAGAAACAAGTAAACACAGTAACACACGAACACAATTTAGTATTTTAAACCACACCTTTTTAACTTTTTATATACTTTTTCAATGCGCTTAAGATAGAGTACAATGTTGGAGCGGTGAACAGACTGATTTTACAATCAGACTGACCCAGCTTATATACTGCTAAAGATAATATGCTATAGTAGGTTAAACATAGATTGTTGAAAACATTAGCTAATTTGCATTAAGTGTAAGCTTCTAGAATGTTGTGGAAGGTGACTTTAGCTCCAGAAGCATCCGCCCTTTCCCGTAGGGAAAGATGCGAATGCCTATGGATCTTCAATTCTCCTCCACTGCGAAGTTGCCGATTACATCAGCACAGCACTCAAGACAAAGAAGCAAGAGTGGAAATTCCAGCACGTGTTAGACGTGTGCAAAATTATTTACCTTGTTATCCTACTTAGTACATACATATTCTTATTTAGACAATATTTAGACAATAACACGTAACCCAATTCTGATGTCTTAACTTGTTGATACAAAATTTAAGATTGAATTTTAAATTTTCCAGGAGCAGACCAAGTTTTAAATTAAATGTTAACTGAATCAAATATTTTATTAGATGAGGAAAACATTTAACTGAAGGTGTTAATAAGTTACATTAATTGACATGCTTTCCATAGGTATGGTGGCCTATTCGGCTCGGTATATGGATACTCGTACGAAAAGGTCACATAACTGTAGCAGTACAATTGGATGAAGTCTCGAAACTCAAGATGGCTATACCTAGAAGTAAGTTTGATCCTTGAAAGCTAATCCCTTTGCTTTGGAAGCTGTTTTAGATACTTAACGTATAGTTTTTTTTATTTCAGTGGTTGCCACATGCGAGATCTGTGAGGCAGCTCATCGAACGGAAGCTTGTAATTTGGTAAATCCTGTTGTCAAAGTTCAAGATACTCCGCTACCTTTAAAAGCCCGTCTAACTCTTCCGAATGTATTGGAACTGGTATACGCTACGTATGACCATGAAACGGGGGTGGCAACACACAAAATGATGGTGGTTGCTCGGGCTAAAATTCCGAAAGGCGCCCAATTTGGTCCTTTGGATGCGCCTAAATCTACAGAGTTTAACGCTGATTGCGCTTACAAGCTGAAGGTGAGCATGAACTTATGCCACTGTTTAGATAACTATATCTCATTACATTTTATGGATACTGTTTACGTGTTTGAGATCTAGTAGAGGTATGCACCGATTTGAACTCTATTTTTGATTTCCAATAGATTTTTGAGAGCAAAGAAACATCTTACTTCTTTGATACAACTTCCGAAAAGTTGTGTAACTGGATGACATTGGTTCCTTTTGGGGATAACGGATCAGAGATAAACTGCCTTTGCTACCAATACGAGGATGAAATATATTTTACATCAATCAAAGAAATTGAAATTGGTCATTCTCTTTGTGTGGGTTATGCTCCTGGGTATGAAGCAAAACTTAAAGAAGATTTGACCAAAGCATTAGTTGCTGCACCAACTACAGAACCTTCTCGTCAGCACCCACCCTTAAGAACTTATAAATCAGCTACGAAAAAGCGAGCTATTTCTGGAACTAATACCTATAATGAAGAACGAAGAAGCGAAGATCATGACTACTCAATCGGTGAGAATCAGGGAATGAGGTCCTCACCAGACGTTGATTACAGCCCATCGTCAATTACTATTACCACCAGTGCATCGGAATCCAATAATGAAATGGGAACGCTTACCTTTAGTACATCACAATTTAATTTTAATGATGCGACAACAATTACCTTCCATAATGGAAACCCTACCACATGCGATACCGCTGAAGAGCAACTTCAGGAACATCAAGAGTTGGAGCCAATCGATGATCCATTGAAGGATGCCTCTGAGGTAATATTGTCCCCGTTGGAGAAATATAAGCTGAAAAAGTACCCTGTCTTGGCCATTGATATCTGGAAATGCAAATTTTGTGAATTTGAGGTATAAGATCTTTTACCAAACGATACTAGTACCTAGAATATGGGTTGCTGTATTCGGTTTCCTTACTTGGTGATTATGATTTTAGGAAACTAGTATACCGGAATTTGCCAACCATCTGATTCAACATTATAAAAGTGTAGGCGCCGCCAGAACCGAGAAAGCTCGGCTTCAAAAACAAATCGGTGATGGTCTACCATATGGTGAAGAGTTCCAGACACACGACATGAGCATAGGTGCAGAAGAAGTTGTGGGAGGGCAGAGAGGTTTGTATAGTTCTGGTACTGATACAAAATTATTCCATTCCGGTGAAGCTGAAACAGGGGAGTTTCAAAAACACCATCTTACATCCGTGGAATCCATTCTCCAGCCGAAATATCCGTATGTCTGTGATATCTGTGCTCAGAAAAAGATTTTCAACCGCGCCGAGTATCTTGCAAGACATTTAAGATATCACCTGGAAGATTCAACAGTCTCAAGTGATGATGTGAGTCGTATTGGCTCTGCCGCTTCAGTGTAGATGTGATTCTAAAAATAATTTAACTCTCAATGTCAGAGGAAACTCATCCTTTTTTCGATATTACAGAGCGAGTTTTCACCAGATGGATTGGAACATCCGATGAAGAAGAAAACATTTCTATGTACAGAGTGTTGCACTGAGCTTGAATCAGAGAAAGAATATCATGTTCACGTTCAGAAAAATCATTTTAAACCTCTGAATTGCGTAACATGTCAAAGGGCTTTCACCACACACCATGAGTATATTGCTCACAAGTGCACGAAAAGTATCGTCGCTTCGGAATCTGTATCATCTGTGTTCAATGCCCATGCGTGTGCCCTTTGCGAGCAAAGCTTCTCTACACCGAAAGAACTTAATGCACATGTAAGAGGTCACGGAGATGATTTTTCTTGTGGTACGTGCGGTAAATTGTTGAAAAATCGAGATTTCAGAAGTCATCAAGGAATTTGCGAAACAGTACGTGCAACTATCAAAGAATATTTTATTTTTGAACTCGTATAAAAAATTGCTGATGAACGTTTAAGTTTAATTCATGTCGTTATGAATACAGGTCAACGAATTTGTTTCTGGGTTGTCAACTTGTTTACAATGTCCTAACTGCGGAAAAACGTGTACGACGATGGCATCTTTTTGCAAGCACATGTCGATGCATACCCATCCTGGAAAATGTCCTACTTGTTGCAAGCGATTTTCCGTTGCAACATCTTCGAAATCACACAAGTGCTCCAAATTTGAATGCGACGGATGTCATGTTAATTTCGATACATTTGGACAGTTTCAGAAACATTTATATACGGAACACCATGAGTTGAACTACTACTGTTTTGAATGTGCTATGCCATTTGCAACAAAGGTACTGTAAAATTTCACCATACATTTGAATCTGCATTAATCAGAAGTTGGATCAAAGTATATGTAATTGACACTGTTTTGAGTAGGAAGCTTTCGTTAACCATAAAGGTTGCCAGCCACCGAAACACTTGCTTGAACATTCTGCAATAGTCCCCCAAAAGAAAACTAGGAAACAGTGGGGCGGGAGAGAAGAAGGTATGTTTGTTTGCGAAATTTGTGGAGCAATCTACGCCAAATGGAGCTCCTTGAAAACACACAGGAGCGTGCATGGTCCGAAAAGGTTTAAATGCAGCTTATGCCCAAAAGAGTTTCACCGGAAGGAAATGCTGGCTGACCACGAATTCGTACATCAGGAAGCACAGGTAAACCATGGTTTTGCTAATTCGAATGATATTACAACTTGAACTTGGAAAGGAAAGATTAGCTCTAAAATATGTTAATATTGCAGTTTAAATGTGAAATTTGTGATAAGAAGCTAAAATCAAAGAAATCCTTGGATGTCCATAAAATGATCCACTCTGGAGAAAAGAAATACAAATGCACGGTTTGTGAAAAGGTAAGGAATATAAAATGGATTCAAGAAAAAGGTAGACGTTTCTTTATCCTTGTCTTTGGTTTCAGGCGTTCTTTCAGAAAGTGAATCTCGAGAATCATAGATTGACCCACCTACCGTTAGAGGAGAAGGGTTACGTTTGTGTTCACTGTAACAAGAAGTTTAGCTCGAAGGAATACCTCGGATTTCATGTCGAAGAACATTTAGCAGGCCGGAAAGAAGTGTGCCCAATTTGTGGGAAGCGATTCATTAAACGGCACATGCTCAATCAACATATGAAGACAATCCACAGTAACGTGAAATACACATGTGAATTTTGTCACACGTCAATGCGGCAAAAACATTCCCTGTTTCGTCATCTTAATAAGCGGCATAGTGACATTCGGGAACAATGGGACAAACAAGGTAGGCTAATTTACAGAATAAGGTTTTTGATGCATGAAGGAACTAACCTGTAGTGTACGTACTTGATGACTTAAAAATATTTCCAGGCTATGCAGAAAGTAGATCACAACCGTCACAGCAATCTCAAGATACCGAGGAGACAAACTTGGAGTCAGTACAAACGTTCACAAAGACTGAAAATACTGAAGAAAATATCACTATCGTTTATGCTGATGATGTGGAAATGGAAGGTCACCCATACATGACGCAGTCCGGCGTTGTCGGTATGGATGACGTTAAAATCGAAAGTCAAGAAATAACCATTTCGGAAGACATGATCATTTCGGAGTCTAATATTCAAGGTGGTGATATGGTCCTTGTGGATGTTGTTGGAGGTATGATAAGTTTATATTATTTCTTATTTAAATTGAACTACGCCTAGACTAGTGTAACAAAAATAAAAAATTTCAGGAGCTATTTTTTTCCATCTGGCCTCCGATTTGGAATGTGACGGTTCCGAAGGAATGGAAGGCGTTATAGTAGATAACGTGGATGGCCTTCAACTGTGATAATTGCCTTAACCTGTTACCCTGATCCTGGTGATATTTTATACGATACCCTCAACACTGACTGAGTATGAAGGAATTCTATGAAATTATTTATACTGCTTGCCGACTTTGTATCTTACGTTGCCAAAGATAATAAAAATACATGTTTATTCATTAGAAATAAAATAGTCAACTCAATCAAGGACGAACTCAATCTTACTGGTTGTGGACAGAGGTAGCCATTAATAAATAACCGCTATTCGAACTCATATTGATCTCAGGATGGGTTCTTTCAGTATCCACTTGAATATTTCGACACCAGTTTTCAGCTAAATGAATATTCACGGCAACATTTTTCTCTTTCAACCAAAAATAACAATCTCCTAGCGGCTCAATGATCTGTGAATAAATTACAATGGGGGCGGCAGATGCTAAATGAGGCAACAATCGCTGTAAAATGGATAATGGATGCTCCTTGCCAGCAATGATTAATCCATCAAACTTAACAGAATCAAGAAGTTGTCTAGATTTCTCGTTATCTTGTCTATTTACATTGGCGGGTGCCTTTGCACCGATGAAAACCAGTTCGTCCTTAACTTGTTCAACATCCATAATTTCTTCCTGCTTAGCCCGTTTAATATGGGGTTCTCCACTTTCTACTTCTTCAGGATTGTCTTTCGGAACAGCATCGACTGTATTCTGATTAGAAGGCCCAAGTACCCCCTCAACATTAAAGTTAACCAAATAAAATACATCAAGACTTTTCAATGGACTAAGATGGGCCTCAGTAAAATTCATCAAATTTACAGCCTGCCGTTGAGGCGTACTACCTGCATGGACGTGTAACAACAAACTCTCACTAGTACCTCCTAACCGGGACAAAATAGCGGCAATTACTAACCCTGAACAACCTGTTTCGTAAACCAAATATTTACCATCTGCATGAATATTTGCGTAAGATAACATTTGGGATAAAGTGTCGGACCTTATTCCTAAAATCTTGCTAGAATCTCTTTTAAAATAGTACTCTGCTATTGTCGACAGGGTGGGTCTTTGTATAGATATTGTGTCACCGTACATCTTCTCCTTCTTTCGGACATATTTTTCTTGAGCGAATTCAGTCTTCTTCGTGAAACTTGCTGAATTAGTAATGAGACTTTCCAAAATCTGGTCTGAGGAAGCTCCTTGTTCCCGGAGCTCTTTGATGTCGGATGCCTTCAGCTTCTGTGCTTTGTTGTCATCAAAAATGTCTCGATTATCTTTTCCTTTCTGTATGCTGCTTCCATTTGATACGCTTCCTACGTTATCAAAATCCTGGATTTCCAGGATACACTTGTTGCCGCCTTGTTGACCCGCTGAACCTTTTTCCTTCAATCTGGCACGAAAAATGGAGTAATTCGGTTGTCCTAAAGCATTCGTCAGTTCCACTATTTGTAGAGAGCTGCCTTTCCCGTATGAAATTGTTTCAGTGCTGGAAAATTCGATAATCCGTTCTTGATCTCCGCGTTTAATTAACACACTCATTCCGTTCTTAATTACGTCCTTTGATACGGAAGCTCCTGGCTTTGACAAGGCAGTGCTTGAATCCATGGTAACCTCTCAGTGGTTGAAATAAACTAAAATAATAAATTAGAATTTGCTATAACTTGTGCAGTGCATATAACAGTGAATATAATGGTCTTTTATATAGATGATTAAAAGTGATTTTGTTGAAACCGGCTACTTACCTTACTTCTTGAAATGATGTACACGCGTAAATCTGCTTGTTAAATCAACTTTATTTGATATTCTTAGAAACACAAGACGTGAATCAAAATTTAAAAGAACTTCGGGTAATTTTTTTGTTTTTAAATGCAAAAAAACCTGAACTTCAAATTTTAAGGAGCATGTGCTTGCGAGCGGTTTCGGGTATCCTGATCGACACTTCGTTTGAGAAATTGGTCGTTCCATAGTTCAAGAGATTCAAATCGGCTAAAAATAAAAAGTATCGTCGGTAAGGATATTTACGTACAAGCAAAAAGCACGTGTAGTGCAGTCAGTCAGGTGGAAGATTAGTGGAAGAGGAAGATGTGAATTCGCAATTTGTCAACACGGTTGTTGTCAAGCAGCAACGCATCACAACTGGACGACCTTGTGGTGATTGCAGTATAGATTACTTTGAACATTCATTATTTTAAGAATTGGTTATATTTGATCCACTTGTTAATTCTAAAATTATTTGCATAGCAATGGATCCTCTTAGAAGCAGCAACAGTTCGGATAATAAACTCGGCAACCAGAATCTTCCAATTAGATTCGGAATATTGACAGGTATTGTTCAGCTTTGATGAAACGTAACGAAATATTACATACTGCTATTAAGCCTGCTGCATGCAATTTGCGGCTTTTGCATTCGATACTGTAATGTCTCAATTTTTAATTTTTTTGCGGAAATTTTTGCTAGTGACTCTAAAGGAAATAAGTTTTCTCTTTTTGCTTTTTTCATAGTAAGCGATCGGTGTTCTACAGGGGAAACTGTTGACAAAAGTGGGGAAGGTCTCATTGAATACATTACCGCAGAGTACAACAATGGGTCGGTCTTGGAGCGTACGTGCGTACCCGACGATGTACAACGGATATTGGTATTAATTGCAGAAAATCACGATTAATCGGCAAATATCTTTGAAAATATAACTGAACCTCCATTTGCATTGATTTCAGCCAATCCTAACTAACTGGTCAGATAAACAAGTTGTTGATGTAGTCCTTACGACCGGTGGTACTGGATTTTCACCTCGAGATGTAACACCTGAAGCAACGAAAATGGCAATCGAGAAAGAAGCTCCCGGATTGGCACTAGCCATGTTGCAAGGCTCACTGTCCATTACCCCGATGGCAATGCTATCAAGGTTAGGTTTAGATTCATTGGGATGAACTGGAAGATTTTGTTTTTGAAGAACTTGTAGTTACATCTGGCAAATCGTATGATTAATAGCTTTATTTTATAGGGCTACTGCCGGCGTGCGAAACAAGACTGTAATTGTTAACTTGCCAGGGAGTGCAAAAGGGTCTCTTGAATGTTTTAAAATAATTGCTGGACAGATAAAACATGCTGTTGATCTATTAAGAGATGATAGCACGAGTGTCGCGACGGAACACCAGAAAATGGTGGATCTCGGGAGAAGGAAAAGCGTATTTGTAAGTTGGTTGTTGGTTATACTAGACATTTATGTTACGATGATTCAATTTTCTTACACTTTAACCAAGCAAGTAATTGAAGCAGAGTATTTTGTTTTTGTAGACTAAAGTCGATGCCACGAATGTTGCGAACCGTCCAAGAAAATCCTTGTACCCTACTGTTGAAGTAACAAAAGCTCAGGAATTGGTCCTGAGTGAATGTTGCTCCCTCACGGCGGATGCAGTGTCTTTGCAGTAAGCCCAAGATTTTGGAAGAAGGAAATCTGGTCAATTTTTGAAATGCATTGATTACATTCTTTCTGTTTTTAATTCGTAGACAAGGTCTTGGATGCATTCTAGCACAAGACGTGTTTGCTCGGGATCCGTTGCCTCCATTTCCAGCATCTATTAAAGATGGCTATGCTGTGAAAGTAGGAGATGACATGGAAACACTTGCAGTTGTTGGACATTCAAGCGCTGGTGAAGCTCCAGAAAAATTTACTGTAACGGAAGGCTACTGTGTCCGTATCAGTACTGGTGCACCGGTTCCACCTGGTGCTGATGCTGTGATTCAAGTGGAAGATACTGAGCTAGTGGAGAAAACTGCGGATGGAAAGGAGGAAAAAGTTATTAGGCTACTTAAAAAACCAGTTATTGGCCAGGATATTAGGTAAGTACTATTGTTAACTGCTGATTGTCTAACTAATGATGTGTTAAAGATTGCATATGTGGTGTATTGTATTTTGCAGGCCTGTTGGCAGCGATATTCAGGAAAACGAAAAGGTGCTATTCAAAGGTACTCGTTTGGGTCCCTCGGAACTGGGTGTACTCGCCAGCGTCGGTGTTCATAAATTTATGGTTTACAAGTAGGTTTCTTGTACTGGCATGAGCCCGCAATTCACATCTTATCTTATTTTTGAAATTTTGTTTACCGTAACTCTTCAGGGGAACGTCTGACGATCGCAAGCATGTCAATATTGTCAATGTCTTTTGTGCTCTTTGTTTTGCTCTGCAAGTGTTTGTCACGATGTATATTCGATGTGAAATGTATGTTACTGTAATGAAGGATCTTCTTGATTGGTCTAATCTGTAGAAAACCTCGAGTTGCGTTACTATCAACAGGCAACGAACTGGTCAGCCCATATGATCCTTTGGGAAAAGGAAAAATTCGGGACAGCAATAAAACAACACTAATGTCACTATTTACAGAAGGCGGTTTCCGTACGGTGGACATCGGGATTGCTGCTGATACGTAAGAATTGAAAGCATATGTAAATACTTGAGTAATGTTTGCAATGGGGGATTTATGATGAGATGTGTTGAATCCGTAGGCCACAGGAAGTATTCCAAAAGCTAGTTGAAGGATTGGAATCGGCAGATATTGTTGTAAGCACTGGTGGAGTTTCCATGGGAGAGCGAGATTACTTGAAAGAAGTTCTTTTGCAAGACTTGAATGCTAAGATTCATTTCGGCAGCGTATTGATGAAGCCAGGGTAAGCAAGTTAGCTGCATTAAAACTTTTAATTAATCTGAATTTTCAACTAATACAACACGTGCCTGTATATGTTTAACAGGAAACCTACAACATTTGCTTCTTGCGATTTTAATGGGATCAAGAAGCTTATCTTTGGGCTACCCGGAAACCCCGTCTCGGCAACAGTAACTGCTCATTTATTCGTAATCCCTGCGTGCAGAATGCTATGCGGATGGCCAACACCATTCTACAACACAATTAGAGCTAAGGTAAACCGACTTCCGAAACTGTTAAATCTGAACGTTGATTTTTTTGGAAATCAGTCATCTTTAAATGTTGATACATGTATCATTTCCGGTTTAGATTGAAGCCAAAGTGAAATTGGATAAAACGCGTCCGGAGTATCATCGAGCTGTGTTGCTTTGGAATAACGGTGCTGAAGATGGTTTTCCTCATGTGAGAAGCACAGGTATGTATTACGATTATTTAGAAACTAATCTACCTATATCGATTAGTCTTGAGTTCTAAATTAATCAGTAATCCTTGTGGCTTTTAGGCAATCAAATTAGTAGCAGACTGATGAGCTGTAGTGGAGCCAACGCATTGATAATATTGCCTCAAGGATCTGACGCCGCTCCTGAGCTATTAGCCGGCAGCACTGTGGAAACGCTACTAATTTCTTCCGTTTAGAAGGAAGGGAAGGAATGAAGGCACTGCATTCCAAATATTTACAACCAGCTTTAAGGATTAAGAGTTGCATTTAGTATTGGGCACAAGGAATCAGATAATCACGTACACACAATCACATATATGTCTTGATAGATTGTAGAGTTGTTGTATTTTCTCTGTGAAATTGAGAAAAAATCGGTGTATAATCTCGTTCGCATAATATGAAATAAATTCTGTTCTTTCACGAACGAACTGTCCTATGCAGATAAAAACGGATGTTTTCTTGGCGACTTGATTTCGAATTGCGGAAACGATCTGAACCAACTAGTTTTCTCAATTTAATTGAATATCTGATGGATAGGAAAATAGCGAATTGTTGTTTCATAGATTCTGTAATAGTATAAAGTTGACATACAATGTAACAATTTATTATTACAGACAGATCGCGTGTATACTTAAGTTGACTAACGCTTTATATTATAGACCGTGCCATTTCTCATCATGTTCATAAGGTGGCGGAGAACAATTGTTTAAGTTACAACCAACGAGATATATATTGTTACCATCATCATCATTTGGACCTTTGGATCCTATCAACCGAAATATTTTTTATATATCTTGCGATCGTCGCTCGTGAATTTAACATTTGTTAAAGAATAGCCTGCTGGCACACAGTTTATAACATCTACGGAAAGAACAAGTATTTTGACAGTCAAGAGTTGCTACAAAGGATAAATATTTCAGCAAAGGAAAAAGAGAGCTACTACGGGCGTTCAAGGAGCATAGAATTCTGATTTCAAGAAATAACTTTAATTACAATTACTTCGGAAAACAGCTAGCACGATTCCAATCCTTTTCCCTATAAAAATTCCGCTCCACCCACTAACGCTTTGTATTTCAAGTCGTAAATCAGCCCATAGACAAACTTAATACCAAAGCTGTTTAAAGTCCCTAGTTTTATCCATCCCTGCTAGGCGTTAATTACATAAATTATTACTTTTAACATGTATTCATTTTTACAGGCATCTAACACAATGATTTTGAAATCCCAGGAGCTTTTTAAGGATCTTATGTGCCACACATGGCGGAAACTTGGCGACAGGAGATGGTAACTATTTACAATGAATGTCGTTTATATATAATTACAAGTTTCCATTACTTACACGAAAAATACATACATTGATCCACCAGAGAGAGAACGATGTTTTGAGAGAGAGAGAGATTTGCGTTACCGTTCTTTGAGAGAGTGATATTCGTTTTCCGGGATGTTAAGAATTAATGTTCATATTTTCCGTGTGGAGTGGCTTGTGTCTTTGTTGCCCCTATATTTACTTTAATATTGCTTCTATTAACTTAATTGTGGTGGAGGTTGGTGTTGTCCATGTGGATGTTGGTTGAGAGTCGGTTTTTTTGCAGACTTCCGATTATCTTTGTTGTTGGAGGGATGTGCGTTAGATACATAGATAGTAGGAGGATGTGAAGAGTGTAATTGTTGAAGGACAGATTTTCGTTTATTATACAACTATCATCAAGTATTCATTCCCTCGGTCATCGGAGATGTTATCGTTTGCTTTGTGATTTTTTCATGAATATAATTAAATGGACAGGTAAGAATTGAAATAATTACTGCTGGATAATAATTATCATTGATATTTTTCTTCTTCTGTGACAGGATGCGTAAATCTGAGGAGACTTTAAGCCGCGGCTTCAACCTCTGTAGCTTTAGCATCCTTGGCCTTGGTCCATTCAGGCTTGTCCTTCTTGGCACGGTCCTTCTCGTCCTCATCTTCCAGCGTGAATTCCTTCTTCTTGACCTGCTTCAATTGGTTCTTGAAGTTGAACTCGGCCGCCTTCTTTTGCAATTTGGCGAACTTGTTCTCATATTTGGACACTTTCTTGAGTGTGGGTTTCACGCTGGAATAAGCCAATATATGAACCGCATTATTTAACTATGCTCAAAATTACATGTAAAACTTCTAAAGAACTGCCTTGAATATAAGTGCTGGAGTTTGTCGGCGATCGTAGCGCCATCTACCGCCTAGGAGGCATGGATGAGCGAGAGCTCACAGGCATCGCAGTAGTAAGCGTACTGGAACGCTACCCAATAAAGCACAGCGCCATCTATCTACACTGTGCACATATCTTTCCACTGCTAATTGCGTTTAAGGCCAGCTCTGTAGATTACTTCAATTGCTATAATTAGTACTTGTTTCAATCATCACTTACAATTTGCCTCGCAAGTCGTTGACCTGGATATTCAGTTCGTTGATCTGGAATTTTATTGAAAAAAACATTAATTTCATATCAAGAATATGGTGGAAGAGGTGAACTCAAAACTCAAACACCTAGAACTATTGCACAGCATGCAGTGCACTACTACAAAACCTTACGATTTTGGAAATTACTTTGGAATCGAAAATAAAGAAAAACAATGAATTTAAGAATAAAAATTTCAGTTTGATTTTGTGGTGTAGTGCAATATTGTGAAGGAATATGATTTGTTTCGCATATAGTGCAGGTAAATCATATTCAATCAATTGTGCTCATAGTGGAATAATAATTACAAAAATGGTGTAAAAAAGCTCCTGAAGACAGACATAGACGTTTTGATTGGTGTTTGTAGGAAAGGTTGAGTATATAATAATGTGCAAAAAATTGTGCGGAAGCGTCTAGAGAAAGCAAATCAGTGTTAGGTTGATATAGTTTTTGACAGATGTAGACAGAAGAGAACAGAAGACAGGACAGGTAGACAGAACAGAGGTTTGAATACAAAGTTGAAGCAGGTGACGTGGTAAAATTTCACCATGTCTCTCACAAGAGGCCAGAGGTGAGACAATCATTCATGCTTTCAAGACACAAGTTAAAGAGCTAAAACGTATAGGAGGTTCGCTTTGAGAACTTGAGACAAGTACAGTTGACGTAGAAATTCTAAGAATTGTTTTTGTACTAATTGTAAAACTATGGATGCAGTAGACGATACATGATTCAATACGGATTGTCATAAAATATAATACAATGCATTTGCTCCAGATTGCATAGCATTAATGCAAGCTTTTTTTCCAGGGGTCATTCGAGCGTCATCAGCTTCTCATCTGACACAGTCAGGAGTCAAATGAGCTTTGACGTATAATTCATCATCCTCCACATCGAACACGGATGTGGTGTCAAGAAGGCAAACAAGCACAGAGCTTTTAACGTAAATTTCTAAGTTTCTCCTCGGAGAATCTATAAAAACTTGATCAAGCACTTAGTAATAAATAAATTACTATGCAGCCTTCTAAAATTTCT
Organism: Sminthurides aquaticus; assembly: GCA_906901655.1. Taxonomy (NCBI): domain Eukaryota; kingdom Metazoa; phylum Arthropoda; class Collembola; order Symphypleona; family Sminthurididae; genus Sminthurides; species Sminthurides aquaticus. Next base: position 3,850,170 of record CAJQTT010000005.1, on the reverse strand, counting down.
AGGTTTTTTCCATAAACCGAAATTTTCTATAGGTTCTAAAAATTATTATAGCCGCTATATTAATTTCTACTAAATAATATTTAGGGAGACCTTTAATTTCGCCAAGGGATATGAATGCAAGGATACGAATTTTAGGGTAGGAGATGAAATACCTAGCCGGGAACACACGCTTCTTGGTGGAGAAAGCGGAGAAAGCTAGCTTTCTCTACAAGGGCAAGGGAGTTTTTTAAAGAATTTTATAGTAAAGCGTGTATTTTCGGCTTGGAACTTATAAGAAGCCGGACGGGACGACGGATATGAAGGAGTAATAATTGTAATAATAGTAATGCAAAACTATAGCAGCAAGAACTAAAATAAATGTTCGTTGACTGAATTTCAAATGAAGAGAAGAAAGGGGGTTTGACAAGAACTGTGTGTTAGGTATGAAGGAATACAGGACAGAAAACTCAAGAGTTTGTTGCGTTCAGAATTTCATACATATCCGTAAATATAGAATAAGAATTTTTTAAAAAAACTTGTTCTACATCTAACAGGCTAGCAATCTTTCACAATCTTCTTGCTTCACAGATATTTTTGATACTATACTCTTTTTATATGGTGAATGCAGTGAGATTTTTAGAAGCTGACGCTTGTAACCGCTACCATTCCGTTCCATAGTTATTTAAAGGTATTCTTAAAGTAGAAAACGAAATTTCTGGAACTTTTCTTCATGGAATTGAATCTGAAATATATGTCTTTGAAAATTTTGTAAACTATATATATTTTCCAATTATCCTCCTCCCACAAGGATCCTACAGGTAAGTATCTCGTCGGAGTTTTAGGATTTGGAATATGATGATTACCGCGAGAATATCCATCTTCTCTCCTCCTGTTTTTACTGAAAATGTAGGCCTTTTTATTATTTAAATATTTTAATGTCCTCCTCCTATTCATGGTAAGCTAATGTTTTTTTCATATACTAATTGAATTTTGAATTATTTTTTCAAGCGATGATGCTGTAGCTTCAACTAGGTGGAGCCCTTTGCTCATAAATCTACACTTTTAGTATTTATACGGAGTTAACTACGTTCATGTTCCTTGTTACAGGAGCTCGAACCCCATTAAAATTAAATAATTAATGGCAAATGGAAGGGAATGGCAAAAGAAACAACTACAAGGAGTTCAAACCAATAAGCAACCACCACATAAGAGATTAGTACAACTTTTCTGCGTCTTTCTCTTACTTTTAATTTTGAGTGAAGACTCTGAGACAATAATAATACGCTTTCGCCTTTTTTTCGTAAATAGCTAGCCCATTAGATCCAGAATAAATTTAAAATTCCAGAAATCCTCTCAAGTTTTTCATTGGGTAAATGTTATATTCACAAGGTTGTAAACGGTTCCCAACAAGAGTTAATTCAAACCCCCCTTATTGTTGACTTGTGTCAAGGTTTTAGTTATAGATCACGTGTGGCAATTATAACTATTCTTGGATTAAATAATATGCAGCCCCCTTAGCTCATAACTTTTGAGACTTTCCTGGGTTTGTTTCCAAGGAAAATGCTTGCTAGCTAGTCGTAAAAGTTTTTAAGATAAATATACTACTGGTGGCTCACATGTTGAAACAGCGTTTGGGAGGAGACAGGACATTTTTTGGAGCTACATTAAGATACTGTACATGTATGAAACAGACGCAACAAGACTTTGATTTTTCCGCGTATTCGTTTGCAAAATACACAGAATGGGGTATGTATGCGCTTATAATGGAAGGGGAGACAATAGAGGCTAAAATGACTAGTTTTCTAATGTACTACTTCTTTCAATTCAATAAAACAAGTAATAAGCAGGAGGTATACGTAATCGTAATTAAGGAAACAATGATGCAAAGTCCTAAAATCACTACAACCTACGACATTATCGCTCACAGCAAATAAAAAAGGCCTACATTTTCACGTCTAATCTGTCAATCAAGCCGGATTTCGCTGATTCGGAAAAAATAACTCTGTTTCTTAATTTCCAATCCTCCAACACAGCTATACGGATGGTTTTTTCATCAAAAATATAAAATCTCTCTTATTTTAAGCTTCTGGAATACAAACGTTGCGGAGGAAGCTTAGGATAGATCTCGGGGCAGTGGAACATTTCGGAACGATAAAGGATTGCGATATCTATCAATTTTTAATCCTTAGGGATTTTTTACAGAATTCTACATCGTTACATTTTTAATCCTTGGGGATTTTTTACAGAATTCTACATCTTTCCGCTTTTAATCCTTAGGGATTTTCAACAGAGGGCGCAAGTGTTACTTGAGGCTGTTTGTATTTCTTGCTTTCGCCTCTACAACGTTTGCTTCGAGAAATTCCATATTATTTTGGAGTGTAAACCGTTGACAAAATGATTTCCTTCCACTCCATATTCGTAATGGCGGTAGGAAGGATGGACAAAACAAATAAATGAAATTGATTTGGTCCAAACTCACGGGGCTCACTCTTCATCAATCTCTATTCTATGATTGAGGAGAGTAGAGTATATGAGATAGTATAATCGGGATTTAAATGAAAATGTACATATTCATAATTCACAAGACATCCCCGTAACTTAAAAAGGCGACTAAGTAGAAGAAACGGGGGTAAAAAAACTCTAATGATTGACTATAGCGCATCACAGGAGAACAGATATGAGATACCTCGTAGTCTCTTCTACGAACTTCAAATTCCAAATCCCATTTCTGCCCTTCGCATTCCAAAACACGGTCATTGTATTGCTTGCAAACAGCTTGTAAATCCTCTATATAAATCCGAGAAAGTTCATTTTTTCAGTGTACCAAGAAGAAGAATAAGTAAATCATCAATTAATTGTAATTGCTAACTTTGGAAATATACTTAACGGTAGCCTTTCGGAGACTTGATTACCAATTGAAACCACCTGGCAAAATGAGTGGCAAGAAATGCAACTTAATTAACCTTACATACCTATAGCACCCATGAGAAGACAAGATCTGCTAGACTACAATATGCTGTACAATATGTTACTAGCGAACCAATAGCAAGACGATTTAAAAATCTCCCCGCAATCTCAACTATGTATAGTTTTGCGAAGAAAGAAGAAGGTGAGGAGATTGATCAAAAATATTTAGCCATGGATTATGTAACTTGTAGGGATTGAAGTTGAGTGAAATTGATATTGAGTCCTAATGAATACTCATTCCCAGAGAACGCAATCTCCAATGCTTTGGCTTGTGATACTCATTTTACAAATATGTGAGAGCAGAGCACAAAAATGAAACATTTGGCAAATTTACGACTTAAGCAGTGACGTAAAGGAATAATAACGGGATTGTAATAGACACAGTCTTTTGGATAATTAACGAGGTTTGTTCAATTAACAAAGCGATGTGAGACAAATAACGTTTTATCGTTAGTTGATCACACAGCCTTCGTATTGAACGCCACCTCTTTCACCATCAAGTGTCTGTGTTCTTCCTCAGTTACTGGAAAAGGTCGGAGTAAAAATAAAAAATGACGAGCTCAATTGTTGTTGTAGGGAATATAATTTTAGGATATTTCAATGTCTTTTGAAAAAATTACCTAATTTGTAAATTATTTGAGGAAAATGTTCTGTATAATTTACAATATGTAAATATCATCTTGAGTGAATGATAATAAAAATGCTCAAAAATATACATGTAATTCACATCTACTACTTCTACGATACTCAGAGAGGATCTACGTAAAAAAATATCAAAAAAATTGTATCAACAGGGTGAAACTATTTAGACTGATAGAAGGAGGGGAATAATTAATTGCATATTTTACATAATAAACTTCTCAGAGCAGTCGTCAGAATTACCTCAAAGTCTTTGACCTTGTTATGCCATTCCACATCGTACTTCTCACCCTCTAATCTTACACATTTCTCATAATATTCCTTGCAAATCGTCTGTAATTCCGCTAAATATACAATACCAATAAATGTTTTTAGAACCATAAAATCAATTCATAATTATTCATCCCTTATTTCTTATTCTACGAAATTACCAGGAAACCATGAAACCACATCTACCCTAATTGCCTATATGCACTCCGCAGCGCCCTCTACGTTAGAACATGTACAGTTGGATGGACCGAACCCCTACAATTCATGCGGCCTTAAGCCTGTAGCGCCCTCTATGTGTCCATTGATTATCCCTGAGGTGTTACACTTATACTCCCGATTTAACTGTAACCATCCCGTTTTTGGCGAAACCTTAGCACGCAATCCCGTAATGAATTATCCACCCTAACCCATAATCGCGCAAATGTTTTCTCAAGTTCTTAAACTTCCGGAATACTTTTAGTTTGTAAAGTACCCGTCTGAAGTAATTAATGTCCTGTATTATTTACCTGTATTCTTATACCGCATGCAAACGTTGCAAGTGTAAAATTGTGTGATTTGATAAAACGTTGAAAACATTGAAATTATTAAATTCACGGAAAGAGAATATTTACAGTTGGAAGAGAGAAAGAGAATTAACTATTAAAATTAATTATATATTCATAAATGTATATATACATTATGAGAGTAGAATAGAGAGAATATTTGTTTTTTGATGATAAACAAACTACAGTAGTGAAGAAGAAAATGATGAAAATGAGTGGTGAAATAATTGTGCTTTTTTGAGTGCAATTGCAGTGCTATCGGCGGCGTACACAGGCAATGACACACAGTGTTATATGTGTTTTTTACAAGGATGGAAGGCTCTAAACCTTCGTAATGTACCTCATAATCTTTGAGCTGAACAGCGTACTCTAGGTCATACTTTGCCTCCTCCAATTTGCCTATTCTGGCATGGTAAGCTTCCAGTATTGGTTTGATTTTATCAGCTATATTGAATATCAATTATAGACGATTAATATAACCCGATTTATATCGATTCTCTGCCTCTGCATTAGCGAAATTCCCTAACTCTTCCTTCTTTCTCTTAGTAGCGTCTCAATGTACCTAGTCCTTCAAGGAAGCCCGAGTTCTTTGCAAGTTGCGCCCTCTATCTTTCATGTTTTCCTTCCATGTGATTGGCTCGTGAAACGTACAACTGATTGATGATTGGCTGTTAAATATATGGGGGTTGTGGGTTGGTTGTATACATGAGAAGGAAGGAAGGAGGAAAATATTTGGAAGGATGACGGAATTAAGGAAAAATCTCACGCACGTACGTATACAATCTCTAGTTTTCTGTAGGAGAAGATACGACGTTTTGCTTTTTGATTGCTACATAAAATAACTGCAAGTATATATTCGCACAAGTATTGGATTTCTGCTAGGCTTAACGCAGTGTTCAAGTGGCCGGACTATCGTTAGTAAAAGTGGGAAAACGCCTATAAAGACTATAAATATTCTCACTTCTTGAGCTTAACATGATCCGCTCTGGGGAGTGTTAATCTCATTTTTCTGTTTACAAGACCGGGACGCTCGTCGTCTTTGCTTGTCTTGTTTCTATGTAGTTACAGTAGGTTGAAAAATAAGGATGCTCCGGTACAGGGTTATATCGCTCATGTCGATGTGTCACTCTCGTTTCTATTATTACTAACCATGTCAACTTGTTGTAGATTGGTAAAAGATCTCACAAAGAAAAAGACTAGAAATTCTCTCAAACAACTCGGAAAGGATTCTTTGGAAATGTGTCATCTTTTTTTACAACTCTGTATTTACAAGAGGAAGGCTAGTTATCTCAGAGATAACCATGGACGGTAACCTTGTGAAGCACGTGAGGGTGGATTCTACTAATTACTTTGAAGTTGAATTAGGTAAAAGTGTAGCATGTTTGTAGGGTTCTCAATTCCCTACCAGAGGGAACAGGGTTACTTTCGGTAGGCTTCTCTTAAATCAGTTTCCCCTGCCACCTCTCTTTTTACATTTAAAATTATAGTATTAAGTAGTGACAAGACGATTAAAGCTACATCAACCTATTGTTATTATTTTCTACTGTGTTGACCTAGTTGTTTCCGACTTTTGGTAGTGTTTTGTATACAATGAGTGAGAATATTACATGTAACGGAAGCGTGAGAATCCATTTTTGCGAACATTGTGGACAATTCTACAGCGTACGAGATTTACATGAGCAAAATTAATTGGTAATTAGCTAAGCTAGTGCGATTAATCGTACTGAGAATACCGGACAATTTGCGCACAGAGTTATAACACAACATTTATAATCTTAAAGTCTATCTTAGCACAGCTCAACTTAAAACTACTACTTTGACTGCCGCCATGTTTAGAGGAGAAATTAAGCAAACTTTTCCGGCTCCCTCGCTCGTTTTAAAAATGGTGCAATAGCTGGCAATAAAATAGGGCCATGTAAGTATAACAATAAGCAAGTGATTCGTGATGGTTTTAGAGACGGGATTCTTGTGCTTGTGCGCTAAAGCCAGCGGCTGTGGTACAATTTTGAAAATAGAACACAAGAAGCCATATACTTTTAAATAACTTTGAGGATTTGTTAAACCCTGTTTTTCTTTCCAGCTCTCGCTTCATGCATTTAGAGCGATGAGGCAGACTTGGTGCTCTTACATACTTCTCTCTTCCTTGGTTTAACTTCCTTTTGAAACATGGAAGTTTGCCAAGGTTCTACTTTTCTCCCAATGATTTTCCCCGTCTACTACATAATCCCCAGCGGAATCTTCCTACAAAACTAACTCCTCCTCACGGAAGAAATAACTGCACTATGACTTCCCCTGCCAGCTCTAGCTGGTTTGCTAGTTACCCGTAATTTTTTAGCACTTGCGGACCATTTCCTTCTTTCTCCTAGAGAAACCCTGTGGAATAAAGCAAGTGTGACTATACGGGTAGGATGGGAGAGCAGCGGAAAATACCAGATTGGCATACAGACGATGCGAAGCAACTCAATTCCTAGCATTTTAAAAGCTCTCTATATGTAAACTAAACCAAGGGATGCTTCCATTAAGGAATGAGTGTGTAGACAAAAACCTCAATTTACACAGTTTTGCGAGTGTAAAAATTGCAAACAACTAATTCACCAGCTCTCTTCCGTAACCCTTCTATCAATGTCTTCCCTCACTCTGAATCACTGCAACCATTTGCTTTGAAGCCAGGGTGTGGGCATACGTCATATGTTTTTGGAAGAATCTGCTGTTTGCTGTATACTAGCTATTAAGGCTGCCCGTTTTCAGCAGTCTTTAGATTCATGAATCGCAGAAAAGCTAGCTGAAGACATAACAATTCATTGAAACAATGCAACTTTCTCTCTCTTCAAAAGCTTAGCTAATTTGCTGCCCTGAAGCTGTAGTTACAGGCAACGTGGAATCTAGCGATACAACTAAGTTAACCGATTATAACTACGATATCCACCGCTAGTAAAACAACGAAATACACACAAGCAATAATCCAATGAGATTAAACCAACAAAGTTACCGGCTATAACTAATTCTCGGCGGTGTGTGATTAAAAAGCTTAAGAAATATATAATTTAGCCATTGATATGATGCAGTAACAGTTTAGCATTGCCATTTAATCTACTCGAAGCAAGTAATTACCTGCAAGATTATGACGAAATGCTATAGCTCGTAGTGAAACGATTATGCAGTAATTGATTTGTTAAATTAATTGAGATTTCAGCCCGTTGTAATTAAATGACTTAAGTTCTCGAAGCGGAGGCGCGTCTTATAATAATTGGTTAAACATGCGACGTTTTATGATTACAGTTATAAAGACTGAGAGAAAAGGGTTAAAGTTTTTACCCTTGTTGTACACGATCGAGGGGCAGGAGGGGAAATGAAGAATAATTTATAGTGACTGATATAGTATTTATAGTAGTTACACCCCACCCTAAACGGAAGTGAAATGAGAAATATGATTCCCAGAGAAGAAAAGAAATTCGGAAAAGATAAGAAGAATAAAGGGGGAGGGAAATGCCTACACTCGGAGGGGGAGCATAAATCCGTGCTTCATCCAGTTAATTAATAGTTTTGAAGAAAAGCGTGCTGATGTAAAGGGACTGGAGAGTGAAAACTGATAAAAATCCGGGGATTCCCCGCCCTCTAACCTCGTATTCTCTAATAATGGTAATACGTTCCAAGTCGAACTTGGCACCTTCCAGATTATTGATAATCGCATGATAATCCTTGCATATTTCCTTTAAATCATCTGCGATTTATATACACATTTCAACGACACGAATGAATTAATTAGCAAAATGGCGTTTGAATCCCTGAGAAAACCCTTAAAGTATATGAGTACTAGTAGCGCCCTCTACGACAGACGACTCTGTAGTTACTCAAACCACCGGAAGGAAAATATGGAGGCAGGTAATACTTTTTTCTTGGAGAAGTTCTACTTAAGATACGACTTTCTATACCTAGGTTTTTGAAGGTAAGGCGGGATCAAATTGACCCACGTGAATAAAACCAATATAGTTTTCTAAGATTGTATATGATTATCGGAGATTAAATAATTTGTTCTAGTTTACTTTACAGTTAGGAGAGGGAGATGATAAAATATTTTGTCAAACCTTCGCTGGCGTCCTCAACGTTCTTGGGTTTACCGCAACGTTCCTCGATGATCCTTCTCCTTTCGGCGGCCTTCCTTTCCTGTTCTTTCTTCAATTCTTCTGCGGCCTTTTTACGGAGCAAAAGTCGGAGTTTCTTCTTTCTCTCAGGGGTCATGAACCCCTTCTTGCCCTTCTTCTGAGCAGCGGCCTGCTCGAGACGAGCTCGGACCTCAGCCTTCTTGGCATCGATGAACTGTTGTTTCTTCTTGCGCTCCTTTGTACCAGAGAGAGTCACAAAACATTTATAAAAACATTCCTAAGGATTTACTCAGAAACCTAAAGTAGGACCCTACACAATCCTACGAGAAGGTCGGCAATTAAACCCTCCAGAATATTTAAAGACATAATTAAGGTGACCTATTTGACCCTGAACCTTGGATAGCGGGAACGTAATATTATGAATGCCAATTCAATTTTGAATGAGGGGATGCTGGATAAGCCAGAAATATTTTAAATACAATGAAACAGATGCCTTGCACTTAAAATTTAAGTGCATAATTTCATACAATGTTGCAAGGCATCTACACGAATGGAGTGAGTAGGTAGGTCTGCAAGACATATTCCAAACTTGTTCAACATCCTCTCTTAAATCGCAGTTGAAAGGTAGAAGAATCTAAATTTATCCTGCAATGTCGCCGCTTTGCGGAAGTACTTTACTATGCCTACAAAGAGATGAAACTGAGCTGATGTAAAAAATCTGGTTGCAAAAACTTGAGCTATATCATCGGTACCTTTCGACTGCGTTCAAATCTAAGCTCCTTCACGATACTATACTATGCTACCTTGCAGGAGACGTTTGTCGACATTGTTTGTGGATTCGTTCCTGTCAATTCATTGTCAAATCAGCTTATTGCAGTTTAAATTTCCTAAATAATATAACTGCTATATAATTTTTGAAAACGCTAGCCTAAATATAGCTATGATGATTAACTGAGATCTAATTGCACTAAATGGGTTTGATAAAATTAACAAATAATTGTAAAATACTTCTTCCAAGCGTTTCCGCGCTGCAACCTGTGAAACAAAAGAAAGAAAAGAAAAAATAATTAGATTCTGTTCATTAGCCCGTCAACTCAATGTCAAGCTACAGTTAAGTAATTACGTCCAGAGGTTATTGTCAACAAAGCGGAATAAGTGTATGAGTATCGGTGCGTGGTGAAAGCAACTTTCACCCAGATACAGTTTCTATTATTCGTGTACCACTGAATTACATTGCTGATTGTACATATAAGCGTTACATCTGAATAGTTTTTTGCTGTAGCAACATGAAATTACAAGGATTCTAGCATTAAGAAATATCGAGAAGGGCGTTAAAAAATCAACGAAGATTATGCCTAGCAATTTGAATACACTCTGACCGGAAGGTGGTAGGATTTAACGGATAAAATTTCTGGGGCCATCATCAACTAATTTCGGCATGCATCAGTTCTATTTCCCGTCAGCAGAGTGCGCTTGTTCTTAAAGTACTCTGTGTGGCTGATATAGGTGCATGCAACTAATCTGTAATCTGCTTCGCTATCGTGTCAATCCCAGCTTTGCATCTTAAATTCCAACTCTAAACTGGCACAGGGCCAATAAGGTTCATGTGCGAACTTTTAATAAAATAAACCCGCACGGGTAGAGTTGAGAAGATTCTAAATTTTGGCTAGAATATCACTGAAAAGTTTCTTTAAAATTTTGACCAACTTTTCCTGAACTGAATTGATTTAAAACGAGTTTTAGTCAAACGGCAGACAATGGACACATGTTATTATACACACGGTGCAAGGTTGTTATGCGACTCTAAGCAGATTCTCTTAAAAATGTTGGAGAATCTAAAAAATAAGGTTATTTCACGTGAGTGGTTACACATGAAACATCTATAAACTATTAAAAAGTTTGTACTTATCTCGGAAGTTGAAGCCATTGGCTCAAAACGTAAGTTTCTTACGAAAACTTAGCGTTGTAAAAAATTTCGGGGGTTCAAAAGTTTCAAAAATGTGTGGAAAATCAAAAACTACGTAATTCTACAAACTAAAGGAAATTAAAGTGACTTCGGAACAAGTGTAGTGTAGCGTTGTTCCTGGGTGTGCGTTTGTGCTCGTAAATAATAAGGTAAATATAAAAAATAAGGGTTGGATGGGAAAGGGTGATTGTAAATAATAATGAGAGATTTTCAAACACAAAATGTGCTGGACACACAAAACGAACGAGGACAAAAGGCAAGACAAGACACGGCAGAATGATTGATTTGCCAAGAATTTTCCTACAATCACAAAAACATTTTCAGGTTCTCATCCTCTAGTCAAAAATCTGTTCCACTGCTTTGCGAGATTTCACAAATTTCTCCACTAAGAAAAATCCTTTGATTTGACTGTATAGTTGTAACTTTTCCGTAAAAGTAGTACAGTATGAAAGTTGAACAGGTCGTGGAATGCCTCAGCTGAAGTTTGAAGATGCGTTGAAAAGGTGTAAGAAAATGTGTACTACTTACCTTACCTCGTCATCCGCCATGGTTAATGAGTATGAAGTCTTACAAGTTGTTCCTGCAGTCAGTCAACTCCCAAAATGCCAATCTGGAAGGAAAAGATTGCACCAACTAAAGACTCGATCCGAATCTCCACCACTTGTTCACTTCTAGTGGTGGCAATAGACTGAAAGCATGATGGGCTACACGGGTTCAATCCTCCAACCCTCCCAATCACTTCCTCTCCCGTCCTCCTCACCAACCTATTCTAAAAAAGCTAAGAGTCGCAACTAAGGCCGAACCCGAATTCGGTCCGGGTAAAATATACTGTCCTAGTAACAAATCGCTGTAGCTTAGTAGCACATCTTCTTCCCTCCTCACGCTCATCTTCCGAGCATTTTCTCACCAAGATGGCCACCGTGTTTAAATATGGCTCGGATATAAAATAGGCTGAAAAGAAACAACTCAAGCGTACGAACGGAATCTCTCTGGCCCTGATGGATCAGAAACTTTATCTTTGGGGAATTCTTTGAAATAGCCGTTTAACAATACAGAAATATATAGCTGGAACTTATCCTTTAAGGCGAAATTCTGGGTAGCATTTTACTCTGCCTGAAAATTTTCCTTTCGATAAGAAACTGAAAAAAACGTTGCCCTGGGAAAGCCTTTTGATAAAGTCCTTAGGTTAAAACGCAACCCTTTACCGTGTTAGGTGCTATGCACTGAAATAATATCTTTGGAACGTTTGTAGTCCTGTCTCTGGCCGGTAGTTCTATTCTATTTTTCTCTTCGGATTTATCGGCTAAAGGACAAAGGTCCTTGAATCTATCAACGATAAAGAATCTTCGTTTAGTTTACGCGTAACATGATGATGCAATCGATAACGGAATGTAGTGAATGAATCCTGTGGGTGTCTATTTGAACTTTCGTTGCAGGAGTTCTGGTGTGATGGTAACTAGATTTCGGGAGCCATACGCCCCCTGGTGTTTACAATATCTCCTCACTTCAGTGACATTGATTCATCACCAGGAAACTTGAATTCTATTTAGTAATAGAAGTTCTATTTAGTAATAAAAGTTCCATTTCGAAAAATGTCTTCATACTATTCTTGGGTTTGAAAAACGACGCTACTGGGATAGTATTTCGAGAATAAAAAAAAGTTGAAGGATAAAACTGTAAAATAATAGATGTAGCTACAAAATCCCTAGGAAAATAGTACGAGAAAACTAAAAGAGAAACAACGTTTTGAAACGGAAATAAAAATCTTGAGAAATGTGATACAAATCAGGAATTCGAGTTGCCCCGGTAGATTCAGTAATACTTGGCCCAGTTCCAGGTCCAAATCATGGAGCACTAAAGAGGTTGAAGGATTTGAGCAGGTTGGGCTCGTGGTGCGGGCGTTTACATATGCACGTTATTCCGGAACGATTGCATCACCATGACGAGAAACAGTTTACTCACTTCCGCAAATCACTTTAAAACAAATCTATATCTGTGTATAACGCCTAAGTAAATCTCACTGTAGCTTCGATGGGATTTCAGAGAGGTCTTGATTACCGGTAATTTTCCTGGATAATTGTAATAATTTAAGAAGAAATGATGGGAGGATGGGTTAACGTATTAAATGGAATTATTGAAACAAGGATTGTGTTAAAGATGGAGGAAAATATTGTAAAACCTACCGTAAGTCCGCAAGAGAAGGAACTGGAACGTATCGGAGTTGAGTCGAAACTGAGGCTAAGGCAGAAATAGATTAGAGCGTACAAACCTTATAAGGTTGGCAATATTCTATTTTTATCGCTTTTTAGCTCTCCGGAATATCTTCACTCTCATCCGAATTCTCTTGAAATTCAACGCCAGTGCTTGCTTGTACTTAACCCTACAAGTTGCGTTCGCCTTTCCCGATTTTAGCCGATCTTTTTCTGCAAACTTGATCTTCTCCGCTTGCTCCCTTGTGCTCCCATTGCGATTTCTACCGCATAGGAAAAAGCTGTAACGCAAACGTTAGCTCATCCAACTTCGTGCAGTTCTTATTTGCAGAAATCCGTCCATGCGTATGCATCCTCATTTATGCTTACTTCTTCAACATTCTCAAACTCGGGTGTTGCCTCCGCTTCGGGCATTATGCTTAGTCTCCTGGTGTTAATTTATCCAAAGGCCCAGAAGAAGCACACAATGACTGCGACTGACGGTCTTGGTGGTATATAGACATTCTTCCTCATTTGACTTACTTCCCTGTGAAGGTTTGGAGCAGAAGAATTAGCGCTGATGGAAAAAAGAAACGGACATTTAACACAGATTGAATGAAACTATGGCTGCCAGTGAAGCCAGTGGGTCAACCAGAATACTTGCTCGATGAATATGTAGAATTGTGCGTACGGTGGAGGGAATCCAGCGATGGTATTTAGCAGGAACCGAAATTAGAGACCGCACCCGCATACATTTTTTCGTTCCTCCTCTTTTTTCTCTGCGCTCTTGTTCAATCTCCGGGATACTCCTTTTTGCTTACAAGCACAAGGCGCATGTCGCTCATCCTTTCTGATTAAAGATTCGGGGAGAAAGAAAACGAAATTCCAATGAGAGCTTTTAAAAGAGCGAAAAATAATCTAAGTCCCCGTTAACACCCTCCTTAATTTGAGCTTCAGTCTGTAGTGGGAACATGAATGGAGTTGTTTTCAACCGAATCCTAATCTTGGCAGGCGACATCATATTCCCTGATCAAATCTCTAATATTAAACTCTCAGTCAATTCAATTACTTTAATTTCCTCTTTTCCTGTCGTTTGCAAGTATAGACGGGGACAGGAAAATCTTGGCTAGGAAACAGAGAGTTGTACGTCGAAACCACGTCGTACCACCACATATGTATATGTCACTTTGTCTTCTCAAATTTCCGGTTGCGTGTTTGCTTTCGTTAATAATTTATATTGACTTGACTGCCCTTTCTGCTTCAAGATGTCTCAATTACTCTGTACTGATGAGATATTCATACCCTGAAAACAATCTACGCGCAGTAGCACTCATCATTAAAATGGTATTAGAATTGATTTAATCAGAATCGAAATGAACTAAGTTACCAAATTTAGGATTACATCAATGTGTTAGTTTCTGGTGTTAGTTGCATGTACAAGTGGACGATTGTGCGTTGATTGATCTTACCAAGATCAATGTAGGTAACGAAACGAAACTAAAAAATAAGATTAACATAAAGAACCAAAAGCGTATATAAAAATTCAAATTCCATCAGAAAATACAAAGGATGTAGAAAATTATTCTAAGAAAAATCCAAACCTGTTCTGAAACTGAAGCATGATTTACATCTTGCGTGGAATTTAATTTTTTTGTTGGAAACTCAACATACCGGAAGTCACATCTATCTCTTATGTTGTTATTACGATACAACTTGATACAAGGCGGTGTTATATTAAATAAGAGAAGCTAGAGTAATCGTGAGTGGGATGAAAATGCATCATGAACTCACTATCACAGAATCTATAAATACTTGAGAGTGCCTACGCTCGAAAACATGCTCTCCCGGTAGGAGGAATAATACGGGTAGATGGAAACTTTTCTGTGATTTAGGCACCTGTAGCGCTATTTCTTCTGGGAGAGAATAGAGATACCCCTTTGATAGTGCAAGAGCTTCTCTAAGGCTGTAACAAGAAATATAAAGCACCAGCTAGCCACATACACAAAGCTATTTAGAAAATATGCCAGCTTATCTGGCTCTACTACTATCGGTCTCATCACTTCACTACACACAAAGCACTCTTGAGGGATTTCGTGGGTGCTTTCACACAACATTAAGACTGAAGAGCCGAATCAAAAAGCTAACTTCCTATCTGGAATCATATACAGCACAGTCTTTTGCGTTTACAGTACAAAATTATAAAGCAGAAACCAACTATGGCAGAACCATATAAGCTAGGCTGATCTTCCACGCATTAGCTCTAATTTAATCCCCTAAAAGTAATTATTCGGCAATGTTGAGCTCCCAACAACGAAGTTTAGAAACAGTAAAGAGCGTTCAGCTTGTGATAAGCACATAGTAAATTTTAGTTAGAATAAATGCATAATTAAATCACTATTTCCTTGTTCTCATCTTAAGTTAGGTCTGTAATTGCATTAATGCAGGATGAGATGTGGTGATGTGCTGGAATCACTGGGATAGTTAAACGGTTCCTTTCCCGCGGATGATTTTCGTTGTTGGGGCCCTCGCTGGCTTCAGATCTTTCTCATCTTTGTAATCAATTACTGCTTGTAAGGCTAATCGTCGTTCCAAAACTTCAGTAGCGAATTCATCCGTATTTCCAAGTTCACCGAATCCTACAATCCGGTCAACTACTTGTGAATCTTTTAACAGCAAAATAGTCGGCATCACCTTGACGTTCAGTCGACCTGAAAATAATTATCAATTCATGCGTTACGGCTCTACTATAGCTCCTATAACAGAATACTTTACTGCAGAAAAATATGCGAAGCTTACCAACGAGAAAGGGACATTTTTCAGCGTTAATCTTGCAAAACTTGGTCTCGAAATGCTTAGGAGCCAATAGTTTCAAATGCTTGTCCACGATATTACATCTCATGGTTGAATTTCTATAGAAATGGCATACAACACGCTGAGACTTCTTGCACACAGTAAAGAATTCTTTCTCTTCAGGGATTTCAGTATACTGTCCATGTTCCTGAACACATAAACGATGCAAATATATTTTATCAAACTATTAGCAACAATAATATATCCTAGGGTCACGCCCCAGTTTTCTAGACTAAAGATTTATACTGGTCGGTAGGTAATTTCATTTAAGTTTGTGATACTGAAAGTTAAACTTACCAGTTGTTCCCAATCTTGCCTCTGCTTTGCACGGGCTTTCATGGCCTTAATTCGATCTTCTCGAATTTTGTCCAAATCATCCACACTCATTTTTTCTAAATTTTGTAATTCTTCATCAAGTTGCTGTTCAACAACTTCCGCAGCTCTCATAATTTGCTCAGCGACGAGCCGTTCAGCAGTTGATGGATCCATGTTAGAATACTAAAGTGTACGAACTTTCAAACACTTAATTTAATAGAATCTTAGATGAAATACCTGTTGCAGAAATTAAATGATTTTATTATTCCACAATACACTTTTATTCGAAAGTTTTAACCAAATTTGGTGTGATCAGCGTGGGAGAGAACTACTTTTTCACCGATAAATGACGTGTTCTCAAGATTTAGAATGCCGCGCGTTGCACACTCGAGCCCAAGGGTGTCTGGACTATGAGTGGTTTGCCACTACCGTGCACAGCCTAGCATAGACGTAATTGAATCGTGTTATAGTTGTTTGTGTAAGATTGAAGATTGTTTTTGATTTTTAACTTTATGATCTCGATCTTTTACATCTTTGACTAATCGAACAAATATTAATCATACTTCAAATGAAACTGATCTGAAGTTGACAAACACAGCATCTGAGTGTCTTCCACTGTTAATGGAGTATCTGAAACAAATATTAGAAGGTTTTAACTCAAAATAGCTCATTTCGGTCATTGTATTAAATGTTACAGCATGCTAAAATTTCTGATAATTCAAAGCTTACGGATTTCAAACCATTCTTCATTTCCAGCATCTGACCTAGCTGATGTAATAGCTTGTCTCATTGCCATGACAACCGAAAAGCTCATTAAAAATGGCGCTTCTGCTGTAGCTGTAATATAATCACGTAATTGTTCATTAAGGTTTTAGCGAGAAAAATAAAATAACCTCTTGGTGTACAAACCTTTAGAAGCCAGGACACCGCAAGAGTTACGAGAATTTTTCAAGAATGAAACTCTGAAATCTTCCGGGATATCTTTGGGAAACGGGACTTTGTATTGCTGTGAAGACAAACCATGTATCATGGATTCAAATGTATTCAAATTCAATGAAATCTAGCTCAAATGTTTCGTAAACTTTCCAAGTTAGTTTGTAAATACCCAAGTGTTCTTTGTTAGCAGCTCTCCAGTTTCTGGATGGTACTGACACTTTTCCGTCAGCCATAGCCCTAAGCCCATGATAAATGCCCCTTCAACTTGGCCAATATCCACATGCGGATTCAGACTGAGTCCTACATCATAGAGTATGTCTGTCCGGATAATCTTAAAGGGAAAAAATTGTTAAAACTTTTTAACCTTGGGAACTGGAGAAGCGTCAACGTGTATATATTTATCATCCCGTCTTTCCGCTAGAGCAGCTGTAAAAAACACGAGCGCCACCTACCCTGTTTTCGCCAGTAAGGCAATCAATTTCCACTTCTGTACAGCACAAGGCCCAAACCGGGTATGGTTTAATTCCTACCGCTTCTGCCGTAGACATGTGATAGTAGCCCGTCATGTCTACTCCAGCACTATTAGCTGTTTGAATCAGAGTATGCCAACTTGGATTATCCAACATTTTCCTTGTAGGCTCCAGGTTTTTCATAATAATTTGACTGGCTTGGATAGCACACTGGAAATAAATAGAAGCTGCTTCTAATTCCAAAAGGTTCAGGGGTCAACGATACTGGTAACGTTAAGATATCAAAAATTGTTGCGTACATAACACAAGACTTCGGTGGTTATAGAACCACCTGTAGCGACGGTATTAGCTCCAACCACAGTCGTTGCCGGCTTGATTCTAACATGATTAAGTGGGATTTGAAGTTCCTTGGCTACAACCTGAGCAATCTTTGTATTCATCCCTTGGCCCATTTCAATACCACAATGGGTGACAGCAACGGTGCCATCTTCAGCGTAAACAGCGATAAAAATATTGTAGCGGATGCCTGGATAGTGCGTCGGGTAGCGGATTGGTAATATGGCCATTCCTCGTTTCTTCCAGCGATTGGTCTACATTGTCGGTTAAAACGAGAGGGATTTTTAAATTTTAACGAACATGACTGCCTCGAAGATACTGAAGAGAATGCGATTGAATGAGGTTGAAATGAGGAGAATACGGTTTTTCATACCTTGTTAAAATTCTGAATAAATTCTTGACGATTCTCAATATCAGCGCCTGTCTTCATTTCCTCCAACATCATCGGTAACTTGTTTTCATCGAGCAAAACTGAACCAGGATCTGTAGGAAACTCGTCACCTTTTTCCATAAAGTTAGCGATACGGACTTCCAATGGATCTTTTTTCAGCATCCAGGCAATATGATCCATAATTGTTTCGGTGCAGGCTACGCCCTTCGGGACTCCTTTATGGAACAATTTAATTTTTTTTAAAAATACATCGGATTGTACATATGCTTGAAAAATAAACTATTCCAAGCTTTACCTGGTGCTCTGCAGTAAGTGTTTGGTGGTGTGTTTGTATTGAATTTCATTGCTGAAAGTTCCCAGTTTGTAGCTTTGTAGCAAGATTGCAAACCCCAGAGGGCAGGTATGCCTGTAGATTCGTTTGCAGAATATCCAGGGTTGCAGTGGGCATTGTTCTTGAGATGTGTGATCTCTCCAGTGTCATTGAAACTTACCTGTAGATTCGAACCGAAGATCAAGGCAGAAATTGCTGTATTACGTAGTACATGCAACATTATTGTGCGTATTGATTTAAATTGAAATATGCTAATAACCTGGTACTGAAATAGAAACGGTGACCTTTTTCCTAAAGCTGACATTCCTGTTTCTATATCCAAAACCATTCGAACGGGGCGCTGAAGTTTGTTAGCAGCAATAGCGCAAGCTGTGGCGACATGCGTGCTTCGACTAAGTTTAGCTCCAAATGAACCACCTAATCGACGTGCCGTTACGTTTACCCTGAATAATTTCAAAGAAAATTCTCAAATATTGTTTGTTTTAGCATTTCTCGCAATAACAATAGGGGTTTGAATAGCGACGTTTATATCTCACATGTTTTGGGGAACTTTCAAGCATGCTGCAACTGTTTCTTGAACTTGTGAGATCCAATGAGTTGCTGAGTATACGTCGAATTCGGTTTCTCTGGGGATACATATGCAAGTATGTGGCTCCGTCATAAAATGATGCTGACTGCCGGTGCGAAGCTCGCCCTCGATGGTATGAGCGCCGTCGTGTGGAGCGCCCTCTGTTGTGCAGTTGCTCACGAATTTTTCTATGTGCTCTTCCAAGGAATTCTCAGCTTTTGCACGCTCCATGCTTGCAGAGATTTCAAGAATAGGTTTTTCAATGTCGGTGTAGGTAATTTTTATCAATTTTGCGGATTTTAACGCTATTTCCCACGTCTCTGCTACAATTACTCCAACGGGTTGGCCAGCGTAGGATATCTTGTCAGAGACGAAAATCTATAGGAAAAATGACAATGTGTGGGTGGGTTTGAGTATTCCTATTGTAAAAACGTTTCATGGAGTATTATTTTGCTTACCTCATCAACTTCACTTGCCCACCTGGGACTCAGCATGTAATTATTAACGCCTGGTATATCATCAGCCTTGACGAAGGCGACCACGCCTGGAACCATCTAAATTCATAGTTGGTGAAACGTGGCTTTGGTAGCAATTAAATGAGAGGGCTGAATTAGAACTGTTTCACATACCATAGCATCCGACACATCCATCTCTTTGAGCCTAGCGTTCGCTAATTTGGTAACGACAAAAGCGGCGTGGAGCTCTCCGTATTCGGGCCTTATGTCGTTTATGTATTCTGCCTCTCCCGTACATTGAATCGGACCTTCCAGTTTAAGAACAGGTTCGTGAATCGGCCACTCGGATTTATCGGTTTCAAAAGACTGGACACCGGAACTAACGCCTCGTTCCAGATCAGTGCCGCCGGATTTCAATTTAGCCGGGGCTTCGTCAGCCATAATTCCAAGGCAAAACTAAAATTGATTTATAACTTTGATTGCTTCAGCGCCAAAATACGCTCTAACTATTACAGCTCTAATATTTAATAAGAACCTTATACAGAAGCGCTTGTGTCAAGGTTTTCCTGTAATTTGGTTGCGCGTCAGGAAGGTTGTGATCCGGATTAATTTCCTTTTCTAGAGTAGCCATTGCTCCTTGAAGTGTTTTCTCGTTTAGAAACTTTCCGACGAAAAATACTTCAGTAGCTGATGCGCGTACCTAAAGCAGCATTAATAGTTAAGTTTAATTATTTTAATATCGTTTAAACTTGAGAAAAATCCCAATGCTTAAAAGAAGAAATCCCTTACAAAGTTTGGAGAAATTCCTCCAAAAACGATTGAAGGTTTGTCCCTAACGCTGTACTTTCTCTTTGGATCAACTTGCATGAGGAAAGCAGCGTTAACGTAAGCGTGGGAATTCTGGTAGCGTTTTGAAACCTGAAAAAACGTGGATGCGTTAAAAACTATACATGATGTTTATAAGTATATCAACATGTTATGCAAGTGATGCTCTTGAAACCTTAAAACAGCGGAAATATCCACGACGAATCTTGGGTAAACTGATTGCTAAAATTATTTTCCCGCTCATATCCATTCGGAGAAAATCTCTTGGGAAAACCATCTGTTGGTAGTTGGGACTGGAAGCTGGAATAGAAATTAAATTAGAAATTAATTTGTAAGTTTTACTTAGTGATATTTATAAAATAATAGCCGAACCTATCATCAGCTTTGCTCCAACAGCTTCAAGGACTAAGAAAACATCGGAAGGAAATTCTTTATAGGAATGCTTTAGCATTAGATTCCCGGCTAACGTCGCCATATTTCTGATCGGAGTGCTGGCAAGTCTGGACCAATGTTTTGAAATTTCTTTGCAATATTCAAATCCGGTAGTTTCTGAATACTTTTTCAGTATCATTATTGCGTTAGAGATTGTCACAGCTCCGCCAAATAGGATTTCCATAGGTGTTTGTTCCATGCGGTTGAGTTCAGGCACAGAATTGATTTCAAGATAAGCGGTGAACGGGCCTTCATCTTTGTAAATTCCTGGAAATATGTGGGTTCATGGCAAACATTGTTTTGTATTTTGAAACTAATTTAGAAAAGGTTGCAGAAAACTGGAAGATATGTTAGTGAGGTTTCGTAGAGTTTGGAAACGTTGTTAGTAGAGGGCGCACCTGTACCGGTGTTCCCGGCAACAATTCGATACTTGATACCAGCTGTAACGAATCTTTCCAAAGCTGTGAAAAGGCTTTTCATATCTGTTGCCTTCACCCAATCTTCTCCAGATTTAAAAGTTAGACGGAATGGCAAAAGTTGGAGACTGCTATCGCCCTCTATGTTTCCGTTTTCCAGAGGTTCGAACTCTTCGGTGCTGTCGTTTCTCCCGAGAGCTTTTCCTTCTGAGCAAGGGCACCCAACGCAATCCTAGTGAGTTTAGGTCTGCATTAAATTTAAGTTATCAGGAATAATCAGTAAAGTCCAGAATTAATTAAATAATCGCACTTACTCCACAACTTCCTGCCTTCCTACGAAGATCCTCAGAAGCGTCAACTGCAAAGGATTTCATTGTATCCAAAATAGCTCTGTAACCCGTACATCTACAGACATTTCCATCCAAAGCGTCCTCGATGGATTTCGCTTCCAGCGTCTTGTTCTCTTCCATCATACCATGCATGTTCATAATCCAACCTGCGGTACAAAAACCGCATTGACTTCCACTGAATTTTACCATCCTGCTTTGAATCGGATGCAGTCCTGCTTTGACGCTCCCCAACCCTTCCACAGTTGTTATCTTCCATCCGTCACATCGAAAAATCGGGACTAAACACTGAAATGTTTTAAAGATGATTTTTAAGTGTTAATAAATAACTGTAAACTAATTTTGAATTGAATTAGTAAAAGTAATGCAAATACCGAATTAATCGCAACAACTCGTTCCTGAGTGGTTCCAGGAAACTTGAATTTCGCAGTGACCACGCAAATCCCGCATCCACCCTCCCTGCACAAGTACTTTGTTCCTCGGAGACCGGCATGGTCGCGAATAAAATCTATTAGCAGCGTTGATGGACCGTCTTGAAGTTTATCCAACTCAGCTTGAACACAAATAAGATTGTTCAACATTTTGATGTAAATGAATATTAACATGGAACGAATGGAATCTTAAGGGTTTTTGCTAAATTATTTACCTTCGTAATTCACGCCATTGATGCTAAATGTTACAGACTTTCGCAACAAGCAGTCATCATACCTGCAAAATGTCGGGATTTTTAAAGTTAATATTGGAAATAGACAATCGTCGATAAGCTCTAAAAAGTTGTAAATACAAATGACGCTGTAGATTTTCGTTACTCTGATAAGCTCTGTCCAGCTCCCATGTTCGCAAACGCTTTAGTTCGACAACGTTTCTAGTGCGACACCGTTCGCACTGCTCATTGAAATGTAACTAAAGCATAAAAGGTAGTAGCAAACGGTAATGTAACAACTGTTTATCATTAGCGTCATTAGCGTTTATGCTGAGTGCATGATGCAATATAATGAAACATGTATTTTTAACGCAAAATAAAAAATTAATTTTGTGTCCATTCATAATGAATTTGCCAGGCAACTGTCAGAATTGGTTTCAGCTAAAAATTTGATTCACATGTCAGCATGCTAGATTTTTGGATACGAAATATAAATATATTTGATGAGCGCCATGGACTCTTTTAAGGAGGTAAACCCACGCTGTTCCCTCTGATCGCATGACTGTTTTGCTATTTTGTTTTTTCGCAGGAATCTTTTTAGGCAGATTTGTCAGCTTTTGATTTTGGGTTCACGAGCTCCTGATTATGAGCATGAATATTGCATGAAATTTACTTTTGTTTGTAATTCTTAACGAGAACTGACACAGCGTTGCTATTCTGGTTTAATTATAAAACAATATTTAATACTATTTTTATTGCAAATAAATATTTTGGCTAAAGCGTGTTGAGATGGTTATGTGCTAAATACAAAAGAATCATAGTGAAAGTATTTTCGTGAAATATTTTAGTTAATGCGTTACTTGTGTAATTGATTAAATAACTTAATAGCAGCTACAGCAATAATGGACATGAAGAAACTGGAGAAGAGCTGTGCTCCTCCGCTGCACATACCGTCTTTTTCAAGGGTGAACCCACTGAGACACTTACAAAAATAATTTGGCGACGACGGTTCTAATTGGCATTCAGCGTTATCGATGCACTGTGCTTCTCTTGATCCTGGAGTGCATTTTCCGTCCACTTTGATGCCGCAGCGTGTACTATTCGCTGTCATTTGAAAGTCGGCTTGTGCGTTACAAGCGCACATTTTTTTGTTTTCAGTATCAGTGCAAATAGCGTTGTAGATGCAATCAGCTGATTTTTCGCATACTTGACCAATAGTTCTGCGACAAGACATCCCGGCATCTGCTACAATTGTGCCTGGCATGCATCTGCATTTATCATTTTCGCATGTAGCCCAGTTTATGCATTCACTAGCATCCTTGCATGGCTGGCCAATAGCTGTTCCGGGAGCCTCTGCCGTTGTCGTTGGGTCTACAGTAGTACTATAAGTTGGATTGATTGTACTATTACTTGGGTCGTCAGTTGTACTCTCAGCTGGGTCTGACGTGGTACTGCTAATTGGGTTTGCGGTAGTACCGTTACTCGGTTCTACGGTAGTACTATCAGCTGGGTCTGTGGTAGTGCTGTTACCTGGGTCTGACGTGGTACTGCTAATTGGGTTTGCGGTAGTACCGTTACTCGGTTCTACGGTAGTACTATCAGCTGGGTCTGTGGTAGTGCTGTTACCTGGGTCTCCGGTAGTACTATCAGCTGGGTCTGCGGTTGTAGTGTCAGCTGGGTCTGTGGTAGTACTATCAGCTGGGTCTGTGGTAGTGCTGTTAGCTGGGTCTCCGGTAGTACTATCAGCTGGGTCTGTGGTAGTACTATCAGCTGGGTCTGTGGTTGTACTATCAGCTGGGTCTGCGGTAGTACTATCAGCTGGGTCTGTGGTAGTACTATCAGCTGGGTCTGCGGTTGTACTATCAGAGGGGTTTACCGGTTCTGGAGTGGTTTTAGGGTCTTCTGGTTCCAGGGTTGTTTCGGGATCTTCTGGTTCCAGAGTTGTTTCGGGATCTTCTGGCTCAAGAGTTGTTTCGGGATCTTCTGGTTCAAGAGTGGTTTCGGGATCTCCTGTTTCCGGAGTGGTTTCGGGATCTGGTTTCGGAGTCGTCTCATCTACTTTAGGCTCGAAGTGTTCGTCACTTGATTCAACTACAGCCTTTGATGGAAAAAAATCAGCGTCTCCAATACCAAATCCCCCAAGAAAATCGTCTAATTTTACGGCATCCTCTTCCTTGGCATCGTTCTGAACGGGATTAACATTTTCTGATTCATAATCCTGAAGGCCGCGAAAAAATAAATGATGATAATTATGAGAGCACTAAAAGAGCTGACTTTTAGACTTGCAAGCTATAAAATGGCTTACCAATTCAACCGAAAATTCTTCGATGGCTACAGAAGGGATTCTAGAGGCAAAAATATGTGTACACATAAATGCTACGCAGAACAATGTAGCAATTATTGTGTAGCTCCCTTTTTCCATTTTGGTTTTAAATCGCTGGAAAAATAGCTGAGATCAACTTGTGAGAGGAGATGAGGACTTGGATTGTACTAAAACAATACTAAAGCTGAGCTTAGAATTTTTGTGAGATTGTCCGTTCGGATTGCAATTCGGAGTGATAAAACTAAAGTGGGCGCTTGGAATTTAAAGCCTTTAATAAGCAAGTAATCCTTATCTTTCCGCATATCTCCTACCTACGTCAAGGTTAAGCTGGAAAGGTTCGGATCGGGTTTGTGCCGGGAAGGAAATCTTGTGAAAGCACAATGCATACAAACTGTAATCAACAAAGACTGAGCGTATCCCTGATAAAGCGACATTCATCAGGATGATTCATGCATAATTGTCCTTTAATCAGTGGACCGACTGCCATAAGATTAAAAAATCAATATATTCGGATGCGCCGAAGGATAAAATAAATGCGCCCCCTATCGGGATTTCTTATCGTGTACAGCTAAACGGTTCTGCAGCCATCAGGACTTGTGGTAGTGGTTTCCCCGTAATTGATTCCATGGAAAGTACAAATGTTTGACCTGTAATTACTAAGTGACGTCATTGCTCGTGGTAATTGCACTTTTACCGGCCGGGAACAAAGGAGAGAAAATTAGTCATGAGAATGGGTGGAAGAGGAATGCAGAATGGTGAATTATAATCACAAGTTAAAATATGTCAGCATATTGCTTGTAGAATAATTTGAACGCAATAATTTAGGATCATTGCATAAATTGACCCCGTTTTAAAACTCTATGACAGTAATTCGCATTTTAATGACTATTACCGTTTCCTTGATTAGTAGGAAAATCCGCTAGGTTTGTTGACGACCCCCGTAACGACTACCCAGAAACGGTACTTGCAGCAAGCGTTAAATGTATTCGGGAATTTTGAATAAACTTAGCGTTTCAAGAAACAGCTTGTCTGTATTCTGGAGTAGTAATAGTAATATGTTCGGTTTTGAATGTTTGTGTGAAGCTAAAGAGAAGGATTTGGAACTGATCGCTGCTGAGGTTTTGTAAAGATTCGCAAACCTTGGATTGATTTCAGTTCCCAAGTTGACAGATTTGTAACTGTTTTGAAAGTTTTACAAGCTTTAACTCATCAGAGAAATAACAATGAGTTTTGACGCAGGGTTTTGTCCAACAAACGACGTATCATCCTTTAGTCCAGGGGGCTCTGGAATATCATGGGGCCGGTCAACTAACTTGAATGTGGCGGGTGGTGCTTTAGCTTTAGCTGGATTAATGAATGAGTGGGATTTAGCGGAAAGTGTTTTATCAGCTATATCATTCGGATCCTCCTGGCGTTGGTATTTAAAATTAACGCAGTTTGAATCCCTGTTTGTCATGTTTGTCCTGTTGGAGGTAAGAAAGATGTTAATTCACTATTACCGGTATATGATTTATGGCAATCTGAAAGCTTAAGTGCTGTGCTTTTGGGGATTATTAGTTGTGTACTGGCTTATTCCATATTCTAGCTATAGTGATTGTGATTAAGCGGTGAAATGGATTTAAAACGCCATCAGAAACATATTTTATGTCTAATTTTAATTTGCCGGATTTTCAGGTTTTTGTGGGACGTTATCTAGGATTTTTTCCCTTTAGCATGCACGATTTCTTCTTAGGAAAACCAAACGGGAAAAGGAGGAAAAGACGTGCGTTAATGAAACCAGGACTGAATGATAATCTTATCAACGGTTTGCTAAAGGTATATGCAATTCACGGTAGCAATCAGTACTGTGCATGATAAACTCTGAAATTTAGACCTTATATGCAGTGAAAATTGCTAACATTAAAAACCGGTGATAGTGAAGACGTTATATTGGTTCCATTCTAGCTTTTAAGGAAACTGGACGATCAGGAATGTTTCCCCAAGTCCCTATGC
Organism: Sminthurides aquaticus; assembly: GCA_906901655.1. Classification (NCBI taxonomy): domain Eukaryota; kingdom Metazoa; phylum Arthropoda; class Collembola; order Symphypleona; family Sminthurididae; genus Sminthurides; species Sminthurides aquaticus. Next base: position 3,823,885 of record CAJQTT010000005.1, on the reverse strand, counting down.
ATTATGGAATCAGAGTCAGCGCGCGGTAAGCGGATACCAGAGGGAGTTACAAGGTTCCTGGCTGCAGTGAAGCTGTAAGCTTGCGTGGCTTAAAATTCTAGTTTGTCAGTAGCTTACATTGTTAGTATCTAAATTAAAAATGGTTTGAGCAGGATCAGTAGTTACTCTGAGAAGGATTCGGAATCATCCAAAGAGAATTTCTCAGCAACCAGATTATCATCCCAAGGAGAAAATTTCCTTAATGGGTTCTCCATCTACACAGACGCTGTAGAAGTTGGAGTGGAGGATGGGAAATCAGGAAATTCTTCCTTGTGTGAAACTAAATACAGAGGATGCCTGCTACCGAGGGATGATGCACTTTATTATTACGAAATTATATCTAGTGCAGGATTAGCTAAATAATATTGAGCTTTTGTTTAATTAATCTCATGTCATCCAGTTATATAGTTGTGGGAGCGGTAGTATGCCAATCAGCTCGCATTTTTTTTAGATCTGATACTTTTAGCTTTGTGATGCATATAAATGGGTAGAAGCTTTGAGAAAACTACGGTCACGCGATTGTTAATTAACTTTAAGTTAATTATCATTTTAATTGAATTTTTGATTAAGCATGTATAAAAAACGTATTAGGTAGCAATTACCTGTCTATTAAAAAATTCTTTCCCTAATGATCAATGAGATTAACATTTATATGCGTCATTTCTGATTGGCAAGAATTACAGAACTAGGTAAAATATTTTCTGCACAATTCTACGTAGTAATTCTTGCGGCGGTGCATGCTCTGATTCTGTGGTATTAATCAACCTCTGCATCCTGGATGCTATTACCAAGAACATGGTATTTGCTTTCTGTTGACACTGGGCCGGAAATGAGATACAAAGAGCTTCTGATGATTTATTCATTGGAATTCATGTGCGGCCATGCGATGCGGCTCCAAAGAAGATTAAAGGAGAAAAAATAAAGTTTTGTCTAAACACACACGTCATATTTTTGGTCTGGGATTTATTGCATACACTTCGGGCTTGTTTACAAAAGCAGCAATCAATGCCTGTACCAATTATCATCTAAAATATGGAGATAATGAAATATGTCATCAGTTTGGAGGGAACATTCATGATATTTTTGGGAGCAGGCGGTGACCGTGGTATTTTTCAGATTAGCGTCTGGCTCGATGATGGCTTTCATTCCAGTTTCCACAGCTTCTTGGAATACTTGAAGGGAGTTTTGAACTTTGTGGAAGTCTTGGCGCCCGCTCATCGGCTTATCAATGGTTCCTGAATCTGGATCTCTGTCGTATTTCAAGGTTCTGGAATTCAGGATTTAGCCAATATAAGTATAATTTATGTATTGCCAGAAGCTATAATTAAAGCTGCATTAAAATAGCATTTTAGATGCTAAATATTATTTAGCTGGGCTGGAAATAAGTTGGAGGAATGTATTTATATATGCAGTCAAGTATCAGTATTTTGTCGAGGCACTTGAGACTGGGAGTTCCGTGATAACCTCTACATTTGACGCTATAGTCATGGACGCGGGTTGAATTCAGCACTTGAAGTTATATAGCTGCTGACATGAGGTTGAGCTAAAGCAAGGAAAAGTAAAGCTAAACTGATCCGGATTACTAACCTTTGCAAGCCATTGATGATAATTTGTACATCTTTTGATGGATGATAAGTTCCTGGCTCGTAGCTTATCTTGTGCTGTATTTCACATAGGGTTCGGAGGAAGCATTTCTCGTGATCTGCTTGCTCTACAATCTGTGGAAATTAGCGTGAATGATTTAGACTTTGTCGTGTTTCGCAATAATACACTGTTGTAAACAAGCCAACTCCTGATTAAAACATTTGCGTGTGGCAAATGAAGTGGAAATGTAAGTTCTTACACGGAGGACTGGAGCGATTATTTTATCGATACTTTTGAGTACTTGATCAATAGATCTCCGTTTTCTTTTCACAACACCGGAATTAGGCGAACCGCTAAACAATGAGTTGATCCGTAATGGGAGGATACCTATCGCGTTCCCTATGACAAACTGCAAGAAAGCGCAGGGAATGGTTTAGCTAGTTTATTGTCAGTTAAGTTAATGGTTGCAAGATTAATCAGTCAGATAAATCTTTTGAGCAATCAGTTTTTAGAGAATTCGCTCTAAATGATATCGAGTATTTGGAAATACTAGTGGAACTTACATGCATGAGAACAAGACCAAAGAAAATTGCTTCGAATCTCGTCAATTGGAAAAACCAATTGTAACTCTGGATTACTGATAAATTTGTCCATAGTGTTGCAGCACTTTTTGGTAATAATTCAGCACTGAGGGCTAAAATTGAGGAGGTGAAAATGTCAGAGGAGGGGAAATGGGGAATTCTGCAAGAGCTTTCAGAAATAATAGATGTATCCATTTTATTATCAGTGGAAAAGTACCAATGAATCGTATCTATTAGCCAACTCTGTTGAGTAACTCTCAACCTTCACGTAACAGAATGAAAGCGGCATGTTTAAAATTTAGTAGAATCTGCTTGAAATAATTTTCCAGCCATTCTTTTGCTCTGTGCTCAAGAATGTCTATTCGCACTGCCACAGTGAAAACTGTATTAAATGGTTAATGAAGCTTTGTAATGCAAGGCTTGAAATTGCTGAATTCAGTTTTACATTTTAGGAGTAACGATTATTAAAGCAGGAACCAGGAAGCGTCAAGCTTGGACTTTGTAACTGGTTGACAACGGTAAGGGATGATGCGGTAACGGTGAAGTTGTCAGATCTGGAGTACAGTCGTTTAAAAGCTAAGTCCTGTGCGCTGAGGTGCCAAAATTACTAAAAATTAATCCGTAAATTATATAAGCTAACGATGCAGTAACTGTAAATAAAGGAAACAGTTGATAGCGGTCCGCTGGTCTGTGTGATAATGTTTGGAGAAGAACGAGACAGTAGTTGATATTCAGTGAATGCAAAATTTATTTAATTGTTGTCTGTAATTACAATTTGAATTGCAAAAGGAGATATTTTATAAGGAAATGAGCAGGAGAGCTGGAAGAGTTTCATAAGAAAGAAAACTCTATGTGAATGTTGAAAAGGCAGTTCTTTCATTTTTGGTATTTAAAGTAAAGCTCTTAAGTTTAAAATTAAGTCAATTCTAAATCAACACATTCCCGTTTACCATAAATCCCAAGTTCAGTTGAAGCTGAATTCATTTACTTGTGTCCGTATGGGTAGTAGACGTTGGAGTAAGATGGGTAGGTGTAGTACTGAAAATACGAATTTAAAATTTCATTAATATTTAGCAAAAGCAATTGTCCTGCAAATGCGCAATGGTGGCGCCCTCTGCGCCATATTTTTGCAGGCTCCTCCCAGGCGTTTTCTCCTATAGTAACTTCACTATTGAAGTTAACGATTGTTATGACTGATTGAGTAATTAGAGAAAATTTGAAATCCACTCACGTATTGTTGTTGGTATTGGTAAGCAGGGTAAGATGGGTACTTGTACTGGACTTGAGCTGGGGGTGGAGCGATGACGTATTGGTATTGTCCATATTGGTACTGTTGTTGGGGTACCTTGAAGTACTGTGGGACCTTGACGATCTGGTGAGCTGGAGCCTTGACAACGGTGGTTGCTGGCACAACTGGAGCGACGAGAACGTGTCCGTAGGCGACGGCAACAATGGCCAAGAGAACGAAAACCTGGAATGGGAAAAATATTTTATTAATTTGCCCCTGACTGAAGATAAAAGGAGTTGAGTGGAACTTGTAAATTAATTTCGTATCGGCTGTAAAACGTAATTAATTAATTTTAACTCCACAATAACTAGTTCGTTAATTGCTAAAAATAAAGAGCTTTCGTAGCTAATTAAGCAATAGAATTTTTGGAAATTTCAAATTGTTCCAATGAACTTACAGCCTTCATTTTGATAAGAGGTTTTGGTAGCAAACCACAAGGTCTGAAATGACAAGATAGATTTTGCAAGTGTTGTTAGAACAAGAGCGTCTGAAAGCGAATCACAATTGTTCTCAAAGATCCGACGAGTATTTATACTCTGAAAGAATCCGTTTTTTTTCAATACATTATTTGATTCCCTACCTCTGATTTGATCTGGAGGAGGTTTACGTAATTATGTGTCCGTATAGGAAATAACTACCTTGGGAATTGGCGGCAGCAGACGAGAACTCTGAGTTCTCTCACCTTCACCTTTCTTAATTCCAGGTACTTTAAGCCAACTTCCTCCAGAAGAGGAGGTGATTAGCATTGCTCAATAAATTCAACCAGCCTGAATGATGATGATGATGATGACGGGAGTGAATGTGATGATGTACATATTTTCTTATTCATCTTCATCCCCATCATTTCATCCACTCTGGCAATTGTTAGTATATGTGATTAATGTGTCTTGATTTGGATTGGTTAGGAAATAATATTGAGAACAACTCGCAAATTTTTCAATCGTGTAATGTATGTGGGCAGGTAGGTGGTCTTGTTGATTCGGCTGGAGAATTGTGCTGTATGCAATACTATATTACTCTTGGAGCCTGGGAGATTTGCGAATAATTATCGCATTACCCCTTGCTGAGATTTCTCATTTGCATTTTATTCAGAACAATAATGTAATTAAGATGATACGCGCTAAAGGATTGGGATTCCAAATGAAATTATACACCAAGGAGATTATATGCCTTGAAAGATGGCATTCTTTTCGTCTTGCTCGCAGTTTCTTTGCGACCTAAACAAGCAAAAAGGGAGGATCTTGGGAGGATTTGATTGATATTGATAAACGTTTTGTAATTGGAGACGGTCGGCGTGGATTTTGGCAGTCATGTGCCTCCAGGCATGTTCGTCGTATGTGGTCAGGCCAAGTAACCAGACTCTCCGGACTACATCCGCTTAGAGACGCAAAATCCGCGAATTTCTCAAAGGTTTTTTCTGTGAATGCTGTCAAGACCAGCATGGCAGCAAAGGAGCCCTATTAACGCTTCAATATTTTGAAATTCAATTAAGTTATTGGTAAATTCATCAAAATGGCCAATTTTTTAAATCGATAAGTCCTGGAATTTTTCAACGCGATAATATAAAATAGTTGTAAATTTGAAATTCGGGCAATACGTAATCATTTGATTTAAGTAAGCAATTTTTTTTACAAATTTTTGCATCTCAAACCCGCAGGTATCGTCCGCTCAAGGACTATTTTGAGACAAATGGCCCATAGGGGATGTTAATAGAGTAGAGAATTGAATACAAATGTGAATACAAGTTGCTCATGGATCAAATTACAAAAGAAAAGAGTTTGAGGAAATAATTAGCGTTTTAAGTAGCTGGGGTGTAAGATAAAGGCTGTTGCGTGATGCATTAGCTTGTTATGTAGAATTATTTGACAAGGTGCTGTGATTTATAGTGATTTACGAGACTGTCTGATTACAGGGATGGGACTGAAGAGCGCGTAATTTACGGCTTCAGTTTTTGCTCCCGGAATCCTGGGAAGACTGTATAAAGCTTGTCTTGAAACGTTGAAACCTCTTCTGCCAACCTGTTTGCTTTGTCTAAATTTATAGCTTACAATGGACAAGATGGCGGTAGTTGAGAAACAGGTGAATATTTAATTAGGCTTATCCGAAGTGGATGCCGGCAGTAGTTTTTTGCACCGAACCTTGTTAAAACTAATGCGGTATGTTCCCTCGATTGCCGTGTCTTGCTTTTAGTTAGTGCATGTTAGTCGTGATTATCAGATCAAGAGCGGTGACTGAGATGACGAATCACTTGCAGAATGGTTTGTCCGTCCAAAGTATCGAGTTTCTGAGACAGCCTGCGTTTGAGAAAAATACATGGGATTTGATGTAAAAACAAGTTGTACAGGATTTAGCATACGCTTGATTAAAATGAAATTAGGAATGTGATGAGTGGTTTGGGATTTTACCTGTGTAAAAGAGCGTAATTACATCTGCGTACTGCGTGCTTTGTTTGCTTGTGGTAAGGAGGATAACATTCTTTTTACACTTCTGAAAAGCTTAAAGGTGTGCATGACCTGGAGGACAATGATTGAAGGCTGGCTAGCTATTTTAACCTGTATGATTAGACGAGAAAGTTATTTAAGCGTAAATCATTTCCATTTGGGATTTTCTACTTTTGAGGAACAAGAAATAGTCTAGGATTAGTGTAATCTAGCTTGGAGGAAATTAATTATAAATTCCGAGTATTTGCTGCTATCTGTGGAAGAATTTCTTATAAGAGTTGGAAAAAAATATTGCTAAAAGAATTGCGAGTGATGCCAGTGATTGAGTAGTTATGGCACGCCCTAATCTGCATAACCAGATCTAGTTCTCCCAGGAATCTGTCAAGAATTACATATTCGCTTTCCGTTCTGCTCTAGATTCCAGGAGCTTAAGATTCTTGAAAGACCGGCATTATCATAGTCTGACGTGGTTTCAATCCTCGACTTTGGAAATTCTGATATCATGTATATATTTGAAAATCTTTGCCGGTTTAAGTGTCGGCACGGTAGGATCGGTGAATAAGGTACTACGAGAAAACGTTTAAGAATATACAATAATTATTCAACGAGTCAACGACTGTCAGTCACGCTACGGATCTGCTCTGCGGGAAATAAATGATTTTCAGTATCATAAATGTCTAAATATCCATTGAGGCCCGTAACACAGCTGGGTACAAGACACAAGAAAAACAGGATTACAACTAGTTTATGAATCTTATCATACATACTGACAGTACGGTAGTTGAGCCCGGTGGCTGAGATAAGTACTTTAAATTAAGAGTCGTGATTCAGTAATTTAGTTTACAGAGATATAGCAACGGTACTATAAATATATTAATTAATCCATTATTTGTCTCCTTGGTAAACCAAAGCGCTGCTTTGAAGATTACAGTTAACAAGAATGATCAAATAGTACAAGTCAAGCGCAAGTAAGAAGTATAAAAAACCTATGGACCATCTGCCATAATTGCTAGAAATATTGAATTATCACTTTTATATTTAAGCCTAATTTAGAAATAGTAAATGGTAATAATGTCTTTTGTTGTGCCGGAACTTGGATCCGATTTCAGAGCATGAGCAGTTGGCAAAGTTGCCGCATACAGTACATCATTACTGAAATTTCTAGTCTTGTCACTAAATTGAAGGCACCGAGTTTGAGCTTATGTAATCTTAACTTGGTACATTGTATAAGTTATTGTCGGGTGAGTCTAGTATTGTATATGTGAAACACTTTACAAGGCATACTGGTATTAAACTTCAGTATTTGAGAAACTAGTGATATTGCTGCAGTCTAAAAGTCGGCATCCAAAGTGAATACCATATCAGCTTTCGTTGCCATGACTCCTGCCTTCTGGTATTCGCCAACTCGCTTCTCAAAGAAGTTGGTCTTGCCTTCCAGAGAAATGGTCTCCATGAAATCAAAGGGATTCTCGACGTTGTAAACCTAAATTGAGAAATATGAATCGGCTGATTAGTTTCGGTTACTTTGCACTGCACGAGAGTAGATTTATGATATGGTCTTGAGATTCCTAAGACGTAAGAATTTAGTGTATTGAAAGTAGTATCATACCTTAGGGCAGTTGAGTTCGGTCAAGAGACGATCCGCAACATATTCAATGTATTGGCTCATTAGCGTGCAGTTCATTCCAATCATATCAACGGGAAGGGCATCGGTGAGGAATTCTTGTTCAATTGCAACAGCCTCCTTAATAATTTGGATGATTCGCTCCTGAGATGGTTTCTTGACTATGTGCTTGAACATAAGGCAGGCAAAATCGCAATGGAGACCCTGTAAAAATAAATATTCTCTCAGTCAGTCATGTTAACTCGTAAACACCAGTCACAACCATCGACATGCTCGTAATAACCCCGACATTAATTACTAGGACTTTGGGACATGTCCAAAGGCTGTCGTGAGCTTCATAGAAAAACTAGGGAAGAAAATGTTATTCACCTCGTCACGAGAAATGAGTTCATTGCTGAATGTGAGTCCGGGCATCAATCCTCGCTTCTTGAGCCAAAAGATGGAAGCAAAGCTCCCAGAAAAGAAAATTCCTTCGACAGCAGCAAAAGCAATAACTCGCTCAGCAAATGTTGAATTTGCATCGCTTATCCATGAAAGAGCCCATTCAGCCTTCTTTTTCACACATGGCAAAGTCTCAATTGCATTGAAGAGGAAATCCCTGCATAAATAATTCAGTAATATTTCAGTCTAAACCCGCATGAAATGTTCAATATAATTTATGCTATCATTCATAGGCGCCGTCAATATTTTCCTCCAGGCTTCAACAACTACCTCCTTGACCTTGTTGGAAATCTTACCTCTCAATCGGATCCTTGATGTATGTGTCAATAAGAAGGGAATACATTTCAGAATGGACGTTCTCCATAGCAATCTGGAATCCATAAAAACTTCGGGCTTCTGCAATCTGGACTTCCTGGCTAAATCGTTCCACCAAATTCTCATTCACAATCCCATCAGAAGCAGCAAAGAAGGCGAGCACATGGGAAATAAACTTCTTTTCCTCATCCTTTAATTTCTCCCAATCTGCGGTATCCTGCAAATATCACACCTCGTAAAAATTGATTCCTTGCAACTGCATCAGGTCAAGCAATAAGCTTTCCTGTATTCTTTCAAGCGTTCAGTGTAGCGTCATCTTGAAAGATTGATTTAAGCTTGGCATTTAATGAGTAACTAAACAATGGTGTACCTTTGAAAGATCTACTTCCTCAACGGTCCAGAATGATGCAACCGCCTTCTTGTACATTTGCCAGATATCTTGGTACATGATGGGGAAGACGACATAACGCTTCCTGCTCTCCACCAATAAAGGCTCCTCAGCTACTTCGTTCTCCAAAGGTCTCATCTTGACTGGATTTTAGTTTTGATCTGAAAATATATTAAATAAATTCGTTAATTAGTAACCTCTGACATTGTGACCCAGAAACATGATGCATATAGAACGCATATGCGGTTTTCGTAGTAGATCTTCCACATGCCAACCAGTCAGCACAACTTCTTAAAGGGTGACGTACTTGGCATGACTATCGTTGCCATAGCAACAAGGACAGTTGTTGCGTAGAGCCCGCATACTAGTGTATAATACCATTCATACCTCTTGCCTACAATTGCCTAAAACTGTATTTAAGTTTGTAACGGAGATATTGCCGTCACTGTCAACCTTAGGGCAAGCGCATGACCGAACCGTAGTTGAGCAACTAACAAACTGAAAAACTTACCACGTTAGTTAACAAGTTTTACAACAGTGGTAGAACACTTGTTGCGCTCTTGTATAGATGATGGTGGTATATAGAATTCAATAGGTTTGTCCACTTCCGTCTGTCTCTCACCGATTCAAAGTTAAGACTGACGAAGGATAATCCCGAGGAGCTCCTTCAAGGGTAAAGGACGGAAAAGAGCGGTTAAGTTATATAAAGGTTTAACAATGAAATTTATATCTCCACCCGCCCGCCAATACCACCGATCAACAACCTCTCTTCCAGGAGAAAATCCAAATATAAAGAACGACTCGTGGTTCTTTCTCATGGGAAGAGACGTGGAATCTGGCGGGCTTAATCCCATATAAATACATAGAGCTATATACCTAAAGCTAAAAGGGAGATTTACCCTGTAGAGAGTACAGACCTAGTAGAGACGGTAAAGTTTAACATGCGACTACTCTTCTGTCCAACGTATCATCTTCTTTCCCGCCCTTCCTCTTTGTGGATATTCCAAATAAGCGTTTCATACGCTTACTGTGCTTGGATTGCTTGCGGAAGACGTACAAGGAGATAATAAGCTTCTTCGTTTAAGATGTCTGCAAGAACATGAACAAATAGTTATATTAGAAGCATGCTACTATAAATCAGTAGATCTTCTAGGCTCAGAACAATAATGGATAAATACTATCAGGATTTGGGCTTAGTTTGAACGTTTTAGTTAGGGATTATGCTTACATTCCAGTACTTAAAATCAGACGCAGTTTGAGTTGCATTGTTCTGGAATACTGGAAGGGATGCCCTCCTGGACTTTGATTCTTCTTGTCCTACTTTTACAGTCCTAAAGTTACATGGATACAGGAGGATGAATCAATCACTTTTCCTGGAATATTACATTGTTGAGCTTAAATTCTTCTCCAGGGAGTTGTCCAGTACTTGTCCAGGAAGTACTGCGTCTCAGATAAGGCTCTGGGACGGTTTGGTGCAAGATGTACATGCTATATTTCTCTTTGTTCCCTGGAATAAATGTATGTAATGTTCACCATAAGTGAAGCTCCCAGTAGCTTCTATGTTTACATAACATGCCTTTGAATTGCCTTGTGCTGTAAAGTTTTGCATCATTACGTTGAAGGAAGTTTGAAGTTTAAAGCTAGTGAGTGCGTTGTTGATAGTTGATGTACTGATTAAAATGTTTTGAGTACAGGAATTTTGCAACGTTGCAAGGAGATGGATAACATTTAAAGTACAGACAAATGCTGACTGGCGGGCTGGTTAAGGATTAATAATTTTGCGACGTTAGCAAAAAATATAAGCAAGTTTACACGATTCTTGGCTGATGCTTGGCTGCATTTGCGAATGTATGGAATTTATCAAGTTTAGGAGGATTAAATCCTCTGTCTTGGAACTTGTTTGGAGCTGCTTCCCGCGTAAATTAAAGAACCAAAGAAGAATAACACTTCTCTTTAGTTCCACGGAGTGAGAAATATCATGCTATATCATGCATGAGAAATTGCAAACTTGCAAAATCCTTGTGCTCTCCCCTCAGGATGGACAAGGAAAAAAATGTAGCTAGATAGCAGCGGCTACATTGTTCTTTTCCCGCTTCATCTACATGCTGTCCTAGCTTGCCATATTCGCAATTCGCATTGGGAAACAAGGGATGTTTGCAACTTTACGGTTGGCATAACGTAGTCACACAGCACATCTGTTTTCCAAAGCTCTGGAAAAATTTAGGGCTTGATCTGACAGTACTTTGTAGCGTTGAAAGGGGAAGTGTTGGAAAATTCCAGTAACTTGATACACACGTGCAAGGGTGAGGGACTTACCCTACTCATTGAAAGCAATCCCATGCATTCATGTGCATATGGGGAAACTGTTACGTAACATTTCCGTTAGCATGTGCCCTGCAGGGCTATTGTGAGAGTGTTATATAACGGAGAGAATTTGGGGTGGGGTCAAAGGATACCAGGCAGAAATAAGGGCTCTATTGTTCGCGGCCTTATATAATTTTAGAAATGGATGGCGGCGACCGTTAGTGGGAAGAAAGGGGAAGGATTTGTTGAACGTTAGGTTTTGGATTATTTTGGCAAGCTCGAACATGTTCAGTTCTCACCTGCCGTAGAATCAGTATTTTGTATGCCTGGTGACGAGGATCACCTGGACTGACGGTTAATCCTCTGCGTTCATGTGGCGACATGCCTGCAGTCGCGAGACAAGTATGAACACGTTTGTATATCACGTAGTTAATTGTGTACACAGGAACCTAAGTTTGCGAATATTTGGAGTAATTCTTATAACATGGTCATGTAGGATGACCGGCTTAGAAATCCCCATGAATTTGTATATGATGCAGATGTGAATGACTGATTAGGCAGCGTCGTAATCACATCAACTGTAGAAATTATCAGGCAATGATGTGGAGTTATTTGAAAAGTAAAACTGTAAGGTTGAATCAAGACGGAAAGTTCAAGTAGAAATCATCATCATGTATAAAATTAGTTCCTGTGGATAAATAAACTGCATGTTTTAGTGGATGTCTACTATGGAGAAAAGCTTTAACGAATATGTTACATTGAAATTTTTTACAATTGCCTAATTATAAATTATAGGATGAGCCGCAGTGTTTTGTTACTGCCCACGTATATGAAGCCAAAAGGGCCTGTTTCGCTTTAACCAAGGATGAAGATGAGCTACCCTTTAATACGCTTTGTGAATGATCTGACACCATAGAGTTTTTTTCTCGCATGTATATGGGCAGAATTTGAATTATTGGTGGCGGTAAAAGTTCCGGCGTGGAATTCCGCACTGCGGACACGCACGCGATCGTTCGTTTTATTGAGGATTGGAATGCTGAAAAAGCATGTGGTCAAAAAATGAAGGGAAGATATTGTGATTAAATGGGAACGATTTGATATTCTCTACACACTATAGTATAATTATCAATAATTAAATTACCGGCTCACAGCTATACGGATTCGCTAACAGGTTAAAGTCAAGCTGATTGTTTCGTAGGTAGGTATACATTTGTAAATGGCAGCGAAAGAAAGTGAAAACGACATTTCGTCTAAGGTATATATAGTATGTATATCTAGTGTAATACCCCTACAGGCAACAAGATTTTTCAACTTACCCGGAAAACTCAAGTTCGTGAAAAATATCTCGGGGTGTCAAACGAAAGCTTATTTTAATCTAGGTTTTTTTAGCTATCTCAAATTTAGTGCCCACCGATATATTTCGGTGCCGAAACCAAAAATCAAAAACCCGGGTTTTTGAGCACAGCTTACTGTGCTCATTGCGAACAGAAACTTGTGCCTGAAGACAGCTAACTGTGCTGCAGGAGAACAGAAACTTGTGTGCACAGAAATCTGTCCGCACCAGCACAGCAATCTAGGTGTGTTCCCCTACTGATATATGAAGATTTCCTTCTGATTTTTGCAGGTTAGTTCAAAGGTGACAACAATGTACATCAAAGATTTCGGAGGCTAGGGAGGGATATCTGCTGTCGTCATTAGACGGTACAGGTGAGTGTCTAGAATTTAACCTATCGATCTACAACAAGAACAAAATAGAATTAGCCGATCGTCGTCGTAGTATATAATATGGTTTCTTGTGTTGATGTGTTAAAGGACTTGAATCTGCTGGAACAAATGACAATTTATCGCCGATTAGCTTCAGAACCCGTGTAATATACCTGTTCCTGTTCTCAACAAAAGGTCAAGAACTTTTCAAAATTCAGCTTAGTTACATTCCACTTCCAGTTTGTTGAATATTTGTGAGATACTGTAGATATACTAACAGATAACACATCAAAGACTTTACCGTATGGACCTGAGGAAGTTTTTGTTGAGAACCCAGTCCTTCTAGTGCATGCTGTATGACCAAGCGTATGAGCTACCTTTTGTAGACCACTGGTACGCAACGGCTGAATTCTTAGATGCCATGAGAATGATTATTGAATTCCCTTCATTTGTTTGATCCACAGGCTTTCCAGAAGCAAATCCCAGTTCTTTGGGCAATAGCTTCCAGTAAAAAAGATTTCAACAATCGATTTCATGTTCAAAAACCAAGTCTCGTGTGGGTCTGGTTTTCTCAAGAGTCTACTGTGCATCAACGTATATTCGGTAAGAGTTTTCCGTAGTCGCGATCAAACTGTAAGAATATGATTCGTAAAGATGAATAGTATTTTAATGATCCTGAACTTGTTTTGGTGAACTTAACTAACCAAGGTTGTATTCCGTATTAGATGTATCGAGAAAATTTAAAGTCATCGATGGACATCTTCTTCATCACAAAAAACCTAACTACTGATGATCGAAGACTTCGAAATTCCAGTTCTCTAAAAATGAAGACATTCCGAACACATTTTTAGGTACTCTGATGCTCAACTCTTCACCCAGCACAGGAGTAAGGTAAACCAAGCATGACAAAAGAAACATACAAGTCTCTTTTGTATTTGACCATCAGTTGAGTAATTTTGTCCATTACATTTTGTAAATAGCACATTCCTTCGTAAACCAGTCCGTTTACTGCGTAGTCCATCCGGGGTGGCTAACTTACGGTGACATCGACGTCGGACCCTGTAACCAATGGAATCACATCAGTACGCATGAAAATTCACGGATAAAGAGTTTGGTCACACACATTTGGCAAAGCATGCCAAATTTTTAAACAAAATATTCTTCTCGAGACATCGCGATTTATACGGTCAGGTAAGATAAACCAACTGCGACCAATCCAATGGTGCATTTAGTTTTTAAATCAGACCATTCTGTGGACCGCTAAAGCCATTTGAATTTTGATGCAACGTTCACGTCTGATGTTTGCTTTGGTATACTGTTCACAGGTCGCGACTTGCTGATTGACGCAGTTTGGGACGTCCTACTGAGAAACCAATGGCACCATAGGAATCCTCGTGACCTGCTTATCTCATTGGACTACCTAAACCAGGATTCTGGAACAAAAAAATTTCCTTCAAAATTTCGTGGCCAAAATCGGAAGGCCCCCCTCTTTGACCCGCATTTGTGGCCAAAAACATGATGTCAGGGAATCGGGATTTATACGGTCAGGTAAGATAAACCAACTGCGACCAATCCAATGGTGTATTTAGTTTTTAAATCGGACCATTCTGTGGACCGCTATAGCCATTTCAACTTTATGGCAGGTTCACAGTCTGATGTTTGCTTTGGTGCAATCCTTGCAGGTGGCGATATGCTGATTGACGCAGTTTGAGACGTCCTACTGAGAAACCAAAGGTATCATAGGAATCCTCGTGACGTGCTTACCTCATGGGACCACCTTAATAAGGATTCTGGAACAAAAAAATGTCCTTCAAAATTTCGTGGCCAAAATCGGAAGGCCCCCCTCTTTGACCCGCATTTGTGGCCAAAAACATGATGTCAGGGAATCGGGATTTATACGGTCAGGTAAGATAAACCAACTGCGACCAATCCAATGGTGTATTTAGTTTTTAAATCGGACCATTCTGTGGACCGCTATAGCCATTTCAACTTTATGGCAGGTTCACAGTCTGATGTTTGCTTTGGTGCAATCCTTGCAGGTGGCGATATGCTGATTGACGCAGTTTGAGACGTCCTACAGAGAAACCTGGTGAAAAACTTGATGTCAGGGAATCGGGATTTATACGGTCAGGTAACATAAACCAACTGCGACCAATCCAATGGTGTATTTAGTTTTTAAATCGGACCATTCTGTGGACCGCTATAGACATTTGAATTTTATGCTAGGTTCACCTCTGATGTTTGCTGTTGTATGCTGTTCACAGGTGGCGACTTGCTGATTGGCGCAGTTTAGGACGTTCTACTGAGACACCAAAGGCACCGTTGGAATCCTCGTGTCCTGCTTATCTCATTGTACCAGTCAAATGAGGATTTTGAGGCAAAAAATTTTCATGTCTAGATTATGGACGAAAAACTTTTTGTATCGGAATCGGAATTTCGATGTCCAGGCTATGTAAGGAGACTACCAGACATCGACTAGCGCAGTTAGTTTTCCAATTTGGCCATTCGATGGATCGTTATAGTCATTACAAATTTGATGCTAAGGTTCATGTCTGATTCTCGGTGTAAGCTATGGTTTTCCGTCGGATTTACTGAGTGACAGACACACTTTGGATTGTCGTTTTTAAAGCTTTTTTTGCAATGCGTTTATTCAAGTAAGTAAAATGGTGAATAAATAAGATGTTTTGCGACTAATTTTTGAAATCATTCAAGTTTTCTACAACGGCTATATGGGTTTTCAAAGTTTTTTAGTTGCGTGATTAATTTGCGTTAAAGTTATAATTGCATGCTTATTCCAAACCAAGATTGAATTTGTTCTTGATATCTTTAGTTTTAAATTCTACAGTCAAATAACTGACGTCAAAATGTTTGTATCACTCTAAAGAGCATGTTAATGCTGAAAAATACGATTCAATCCATCATGGCAAGACATTATTACAAGACTAAAAAGTAATTCCGATCGTAAAGAAGCGGCGATGTGGACAGTCGTGGTCGTGTCTGATACCACCTAAGGTAAGATGATCAACCTTGGGAAAGCGTTGTCATAAATTGTGGACAATGGCGAAGTCGGAGGGCCAATTGTATATCCTTAGGCATTATGGTGACCCGCTTGGCATGTATGGCACACAAGTTTGTATCTTCAAACAGTCCCGTCATGTAAGCTTCAGCTGCTTCCTAAAAGAATAGATTTTTAGAAAATAATTAGCCATTTGCATGATTACACATCCAAGTGCCTTACGCTAATGCAGTAAAGACTAGAGTCAATAATGTAAGAATGGGTAGATTAGAATAGAGGTAACAGGCTAGATTATAGATTATAGAAATTCATTAGCAACTTGGCTTTCTCGGCTGCTCTATCTCACTTCATCTAGCTTCCGTCTCCTTTCCTAGCAATTCTTCTCTACAACTCAAGGCAATAGGGAAGCCCTTGGCTTTTCTACGTGAGCAAGGGGATTAAATAATTATACGTGCTTTGCTACAGTCGTGAGACCATTAAGTCAAGTCGGCTGCTAGCACAGCTGGTTAGTATTACATGGGGAATAGTGCGACAACTATCTCGCAGTTCGAGTGTCTCGATTCAAGGAATGCAGAACTTATTTATGCAAACTGCTACGCCCTGCTGCTGTTACCAGAAAGTGAGAACGCAAATCCAGGACAGAATACAGAATAATAAAAACGCAGTCAGTAATTAGAAGATTGTCATACCTGCAAAGCTCCCAGGGCTGCAGACTGAAACCGTAGGTCATTCATGTAAGTCTGACTAAGCTCCCGGACAACTCTTTGAAAGCTTAGCTTCCTCATGAGTAGTTCTGTACCACTTTGCAGTTTCCTAATTTCCCTTAGAGCTCTCGTCCTGCAAAGCAAACAATTTAAAGAGCCAATTAATGCCAAGGTATCTCAGAGTAAAATTAATTTGCACCTGATTCAAACTACAGCAAAAGTTTTACAAACTATGTCTGTATCCACACTGCGCTACAATTTTTCGCAATGCGTCTTTGAAACGTACTCCTTTAAAATGAATATCAATGGAAGAAATTGTCCAAAACCGGTGGACTCACCTGTTTCGTGCAGAAGTTGAAGTAGGTCTCGGAGCCTTCCGTACCCGAACGCCATCAGTATTAGCAGGAGTACGGGACGGTTGACGTTGACTATTCGTGGAATCCACGCCGCCATCACCGTCAGTATTAGCGTTGGGATCGTATGGTTGTTCTCGCCGATTCCTGGGAACCCGTACAGCAGCTCTACTAGTTGCACCCGATGAAGTCGTTACACCTGACACTTCCGATCCAGAATATAGTGTACGCTGTGGTGGATAATTTGCGGCAAACTTCATGGCAGGTCTAATACCGGAAGTTGACTTTCGAGCAGTTGCAAGCTGATGCTGAACGTTGAAGCCAGAGGTGGACTTCCTTGCTGTGGATTGGGCGTTTCTGACCATTTTGAGTTGCTGTAGCTATTGTGACGATGTAATTTTACGACTATGTCTTGGAAAGATGAGTTTTTAAAAAAAGCTAACGTTCTAAAATGTTTAATAAAACTACGTGCTACAACTTTCTTTGCTCTTATAACTTATTTACTCAATTCGCTCCGTCGTGACCAAGCTGCACTAGAGCTAAATGAACCTGGAGCTTCTAGGCTCAGCGGATTCTAAATATGAACTATTCTTCCTTGGTTAATTCCAGAATGCTCCTGTCGAAAATACTTTGGGAGAAAACCCAAAGAGGTAAGAGGAAATACAGCTGGCTGAACAGCTTGATGGGTCAGAGCAATGAATCCTCAACATGCTGATTTGTAATGGATAGAACGTTTTTAGCAAAAACTACTGCATATTATTTAAATATTTACTATAAGCCTATATATTATATGTAATTTACATTCAATCCTTACGACACCTAAAGGCTGGATTACTGGAGGTTGAAGAAAAGCCTGGCTCGACACAAACGCCACAAACTAAATTAATCAAGCTGAACTACTTTAAAAAATCATTTCCTAAATCATAATTAGCCCTTCGAGATACAAAGTTATTATCGTAAAAAACCATTAGACGACGAAATTGCAGTTACATTATTAAAAAGCATTCCACTTTAAATTTAACCATAGGATTAATTTGTTATTTTAGCAGTAGATTGTAGAGGCAAGCAAAACATACTCGTTAATTCATTCTCAAGATACTAAAGGTTAGACAGACAAGGCAAGACGGGGACTTGCTTACAGGACTACCGCTATTTCAATAGATATTCACATAAAGTTCCTACAGTAAACTAGCTCCTATACGAATGAGTACGACCAATCTTAATTCCTTATTAGCTGCTAAACGACATGAGAGGTTAAAACAGCTGTAGTCATAGACAAAGATATACAAATTACGGAAGAGGAGTGGCGATTTCGCTGACCGCTGCTGCTGGAACAACAGAAGATTCTGTTTTGGTTTTCAAAGCCTCTGTTGCTTCTAATTGATGTCCACGTTCAGTCTTGAGATGCTCATCCTTCACAATTTGCACCTTACACAAATCAGCCGCTTGGAAGAATCCGTCCAGGTAATCAGTGCAAGCTTGCTGTGAATATTAAACAAAGGAAAAGAAATTTAACAATTGTCCTGCACTTTGGGGACGCTGTACAAGCCTCCAGTAGAACTACTAATGGAGTTGTCAACAGCCTCACAGCCTACAGTAGTTCCAGTCACCACCGACTACAAAATTTTGCTTCCACTATGCATAGAAATTAAGCTACTATTCAAATAGCGAAAATCTAATTGAAACGTACCTGTAAAGCATCAAGAGCCTCGGGTTGAAGGTTGACTTCGCTGGAGACAGCAGCAGCTATATTTTGAACAAGAGTTGGAAACTGGAAACTTTTAAGAAACTCGCTGGAAATCCCGTTGATTCCCTTCTTTTCAGTCTTCGTTATTGGCTCCCTGAAAAATATAATGAAAGTCCTGATTAGCTTTTAAACTCTGCCAAGCTTGATGTAATTTTGTTAGAATGATCAGTTGAAATCATGAAAGTTTATCACGAGTAAATCATTAAAACACTTACGAACTGGCACGCTCCATAACTTCATCTCGTTTTGAATCTTGCACGGAATCGATTATCTTGACTTTGATTTCATTAACACCTTTTTGTCGTTTGCTAATTGATGCAGATCGATGAGGCTTCGACACTCTCACACCATCAGTGTGTCGAATACTAAATAGGCCTTCTGCAGAACTGGGTAAAATAGAATCCGAACTACCACGACCGTCCTTGCGCTTATACTTTGAAATATTTTGCTTCACCTGCTTCCTGCCTGAGATTTTATAAGTCATTTTGGTAACGTAATCAAAAGGGAACTAAAACACGTTAAAAAGGTCAAGTAAGCTAGTTAAATAGCTAAAACTGACGGATACAAATCACTAAAAAATTCGTTGCTAACAAGAATTATTGAAGCACTGTGACTCAAATGACATGAGAGAAGAGACAACTGCATCTAAGTGAGCAGGATAAAGAGAATCAATCTGACTGAGAACAGAGACAGGGAACGAGAGAGTTAATAATATTTGAATAGCTAAATTTAAATGTGCAATACTTTGTTGCAAACAAAATACATTGTACCTAGCTTTGGCATTACAATTCATTAGGTACATAATACAGTTTTCATCGTCTATTGATCAGGTCAGAAATCCTACAGTTCTGCTGTTGCTGATTGAGAGTTACAGCTGTTTGAAGATTTTTCGGCGACGTGCGTGATATTCTGGAAGAGTTTTGCCTTTATAGCTGGAAGAACTTCATGCATATCGTTGGTGGCAGCCATCCGAAGTGGAGTTTGTCCTTCTGTGTCGCCAATGGCAACGTTGATGTAAGGGTGTTGAAGCAGTAGCTTAACTGCTGTGAAGTCCTTTTGTTCGATAGCGAGGAGTATGGCAGTTTTTCCATTTGCATCGGGTCGGTTAATGTCTAGGCTAGGATAGCGCATCAAAACGCTGAGAACATTGATGTTTCCGTTTCCAGCTGCATAGTGGATGGCATTGGACCCTCCGAAGTCGTTCAAGTTGATGATAGTTGGGTCGAAGTCCAAGAGTTGTTGAACTTTTCTAGCGTTTCCCAACAAAGTAGCATTAATGAAATCCATATGCCGGTTCATCATGTTTCCAAGGTTCATCCGATTTTTAAAGATGAGCGTAATGTGAGTAAATCCTCTTATGTGAGCATAACTTGTGCACGTCAATCCATAGCAATCCACGGCAAGCATATCAATTTCAGGATGATCCAAGAGGGCGGCAACGACATCCGTATGACCTCTGTCCGTGGCTAGGATGAGGGCAGTTTGATTGAGCTTGTTGGTACTATTAACTTCAATGGTAGGGTGTTCCAGAAGAAGTTTCATGACGGATGCTTTACCTCCTAGTGCTGCAAGCAATATCGGAGTTAGACCGTTGATATCGCTGATGTTCGGGCATAAATCTGGGTATTCGAGGAGCATCTTCACGATGACTGTGTTTCCGTAAAACACAGCATAATGGAGCGGTGTCCGAACGAATTCATCCAGTTGGTTCACTTGGACGTTTGAGCCGGAAATGAGCATCTTAAACATATCGGACACATTACCCTGAGCTGCCGATGACATGAGTCTCGCAGGAGTGCAGGGATATAATTTGGATGCCTCTTTCAAGAGTGAAGAAAAATAATTTTCCTCCATATCCATTCTGGAAATATGAGACATACATTTAACTAGGCGGTTGTCCATATTGATATGCAAATTACTTAACTACTAAATGTCTAAACCAATAATTCAATATGATAATCTTGTATAACCTTCAAAATCTTAAAATTTGGTAATCATATGAAAGTAATTTGCGTAATAAAATTACGAATTTCCTTATGTAGGACCCATCAAACTCAAATTCGGATGTTTAAAATAATTACCTATTTATTATTGTAAGCAGTTATTGACGAAACGAGCAGGTTCTTCACAAATTCACAGGAATTCAACTCGAACATATATCAACTTAGGTAATTTGATCTCCACTGCCCAGGGAAATATCAACTAAATTAATTAATGACTGAATCAACAATTAACTTCTTCGACAAGTTTGAACAAGCCAAATCAGAGCACAACATTCGACAATCCACTACACGCACGCCTCCAGCACCAACGTCCGGAATGAAACAAAACGTCTACTAACACACGGTTATTGCACAGCGCAGCGTGCTTGTCGACTCCACCTTCCATCCGTGGCCAAGTTCAGAGGTTACTGTTGACTGCCGGTGAGTAATACTTTCAAAAATCAGCTATAAGCTATGAAAAACCGCGGGTCAGTAACGCGAGACGCAGCTGGAGCTACTTACGGCAGGCAGACGCATGCGCAAAGCTCAGTGTCTAAAACGTTTTTAGTATCAAAAGTGTCAAGTTACAACGTTAAACGTCGTTGGCCTCCTGGGAGTAGGTTTCGATGGGGCGGAGTAACTTGCGTTACCATTTGTCCCATTACATCTCATGTGTTTTCGGAGAGTTGCCAGAATTTGAATTTTTACTTTACTTGGATTTGCTATTACGAACAGTTGCGAAGCGTTGTATACAGTCCTTTAACCTTGATTCATTTCGTCATAATTGACGATTATTTTTACAGTGATAAACAATACATTTATGATTCAAGTTAGCAGGAAGAATTTGTCTGGGCGTCAATTCAGATAGATTCCGTGGAAATCGATTTAATCGATAGAGGTGATACAGATTTGGCTTCTGATCGTATTACTTAATCATCCGCGTAGGGGAAGTCATTGAAGTTGTAGTATTCAAACCTTCCGGTAGTTCCCTTTGTTTGCTCGCACCGATAAGCAACTAAAATAAAAGGGTATGAATGAATTGATAACCTACTGATATGATCGTTAAATGCTTCTTTCACAGATATCTTCAACTGGTGCACAAGTGAACGACTCATCTTAGTGGCTTCTACCTAATTAATTAAAGTTTTAAAGTCAGTATTACGTTGATATTGCTACTGATCACTAATGCAGCTGAAATAGAATCGGAATAGAGGGTTTATAAGAGAGCGGTTATATTATTTAATGGTTTAATAACGCTGAGGAAACCGCCGTGTATCTTTACACTGTATTAATCTTTTACAGTAGAGTATTGTATAACTCAAGTGGATAACTAGAAATCTCAAAATGACAGAAATATCCCACGAAATAGTTTTAGATATAAATAGACTAAGGAACGAAAGAAATCATGTAGATCTACCCACATTACTCCGACCGTTAACTCAATTAACGCTTTACCCTGGACAAACTAGGATTGGTAAGTTGTGCACTATTTCTTACTAAAAAACTGTTAATGCATCTCTCAGTGTGTGTATACATATCTCCATATTTTTGTGGCGTCGTCAATACATCTCCTGGAGCGCCGAGCAAGAAAGCATGGGATAAAACAGTTATATAGCTGAAAATCCTTGATTACACAGATTATGGAAATGCTCCCACATACGCGGAATTCCGGGACGAGGATGACAAGCTAATCCTGAAATTAACGAACAAAACTAACATACAAATCAACGAGTTTCGAGGTATTGGCATCGATAAAGTTAGCGGCTTTCACAAATCCCAGTTCATGGCGGTATCAGCGGGAGGGAACGATGGAAGAACTATTGATTCTAGGATCCTTGCGTTCACAGATATCCATGATAACGAAATTTTTACAGCATTTTCTCGTGGAGAGGTAAATGGATTAGGAATATTGACAACGTAATGATTTAAGTTTTTATGGATAGTTTGTATGTTGATCCCTAAATTTTGTTTTGAAATTCAATTAAACCTACAGATGACAACCATAAATTGTGGACCAAAAGTATTAGGGAGGATTGACGCGACAGCTTTGGATCTTCTGAGCAGGCCAAATGTGATAATTACAGATAAGGAGGGAACAACACTGCTGGAGATAGGAATAAATGACAGGAATGTGCTTAAAGCTCCAAAGCTCATGAACCAGCTACCTATATTTTCGACAGGTGATATAGGAAATCGGGAAACTTGGGATGGGTACAACCTTGAAAGGATCTTATTTTGGGGTCACGTTCAGCGGAGGCCTAGAACCGGAAGCCAAAGCTTTATTAATCTCGTCATCATTTATTGTGGTGAGTAATTTAGCAACGGAGTTCTTTTGTAAGCAGTGAATCTTATGGAAAAGGCTATGCTTAGGTCGTTAAGCATGTTAGGCATTTGATTTAAATGGGGCTAGTCGAATATGCAGCGGTCTTGAACCAACAACCAAAACGAAAGTTATGGAAGCTTTACGGGATACTATCGCTATCGCAGTTACTTTCTGGAGAAAAATGTTTCGTGTTTTCATGATAATGTCTTGGCTCAGAATCAACATAGTATCAAACAACTTGTTTTTTTGACTAGCTGAGTTCTTTTTCTCTCTTTTATAAAAAATTTCATTTCCATGGGTCAAAGGTTACGGTCGCTGAAACGTCTAAAATGAAAAGGTTAGATTTCTGCGTTAATTGTTGTAATTTTTCTTTAAATTGTACAGTACTCCAGCCTGTTTGCCAGCAGAGACTTGGGTGGCTTCAACAATGATGGAGGCAGGAACTGCTGCCGTGTCTACTGGAAACCATTATTAGCGATCGTGGTGGTCATTTTTATTATTTTGGCCGCTATTATAGTAATTCGGATGTGAACTTAAGTATTGAAACTGTGCCAATTGTGAAAAATTTTTACTTAAATTTATGAATCTTTAGCAAATAATATGGATTCAACATAAATTACATGCATACAACAACAATGCACCAGAATTTATGCTATACTGTAAAAAGACACGAAGATATACTTTCAAAGTTAAAAGCTTAGAGTCGCGCTTAAATGAGCTTGCAAACGATCTTGATCAATGGCGACAGGGTAGATGCCGCATCATCGCTGGAGCAGAAAACAAGTTTAACCATAACCATAGAAAAATACAGTTTTCAATGGCTTTTGTGAATCCCGGTAAATTTAAAAAATCAGGGGGTCTGAATTTCGAAAAAAACGTCATCCCTTTCCGCGCATTGCTTTTATGCGTCGAATCCCGAGGAGAGTCGCATGCAGTTTAATTTCATAATTATAGAAACCGGCAAAATTTTGCTGTTCTTAATTTGATTACAATTAAGCATTGATAAAGTGTTTATGAAAATTACGAAAGAAGATTAGAGCTACATAATTTTATCAGTGTTCAGTGTTTATGTCTTCGTGTCAACTCAATCGATAAGGAGTTTTGCATTACACGATTAGTGCGTGAACTAAACTGCTTATTTCAGGTAAATACTTCTGTATATAATCGCAATTAGGTTATATAATATGTAATAGATGAATTTCGAGCAATCAGGGGTTTCCGATGGAGGCATATTCTAACTGTCCGTTTTTAAATTTTTTTAGAAATGAGTTCTAACTGTCCGTTTTTAAAAGAAATGAGTTTTTCAAAAGATGAATTGAAGAAGATCCAAGGATTTGAAGAAGATTTGGACTCTAGTTCAGACTCAGACTCATCCGATGGGGCAGATGCACCAGACGGAATGCTAGATCTAGGCAAGGCGAATGTCGATGCCGGTGTGTCAACAGACGATGATGATTCGGATGATAGCGATTCTGAGGGCAATGAAGCCGAAATGGAAATTGATTTTGCTGAAGCTGAAGAAAAACTTGTCGGCGTAAATACACAGGTAGGAGTAGATTTCGTCTTAAAATAGTTTTTAAGCATATTTTTTGCAAAATGTTCGTGTGCGGCCAAAGTATTCTTAAAAGTGTATAACTTGTCTTGTTGTTTCAGTTGGAATCAAATCCTTTTGGATACGACCTGCTCGTAGAAAAAATCCGACTGCTAAGAGCTACAGGTGAACTTGAAAAGTTGCGGAATGTACGCGAAAAATTAAATGAGTATTATCCATTAAGCCCTCAGCTTTGGATGGATTGGATCCGGGATGAGACCAAAGTTGCTGAAACAGAAGAAGAGAAAGAAGAGTTGATTAAGTTGTTTGAAAGAGCTGTTGCAGACTATCTCTGTAAGTAATACTTTCATTACAATTGCATAGAACTGTCATTGAACAAATGGCCAAGCTTTACATGCAGACATGCAGATTGATTATTGGAAGAGTAATAATGTATTTTCTTTGGGATGGCATTTCAGCTGTGGAACTTTGGCTAGAATACGCCAAATTCAGTATGAACTTCATGGTGAAAGAAAACGGTGTACAGAAATGTAGGGATGTTTTTGAACGAGCCTTGGCTGTGGGTGGACTCCACGTTTCATTGGGGTCACTATTATGGTATGCGTACAGAGATTTTGAAGCCGCTGTACTTGGTTTACCAATGTCTGAAGCAGAAACAGCAGCTCAGGAAAATCGATACATAGCGCTCTGTCGGAGACAAGTATCGGTACCTCTGTTGGGAATGGAACAATCGTATGCCGAAATCTGTGAAAAAATTGAAGTCGACGATGCTACTACAGATGCATACTCGAATGCTTTAAAGAAGCTTCGTGCAGTTGAAGAATATGAGAAACAATTAGTACGTTAAATTGTCCTTTTGTTGTTAAGCATAGGACAAGCACGGATGTTTATTTCTCTGTTTGTGTTTATTTTGTTTTCAGATAGATCCAAGTATCGAAGAAGCGGGGAAGGCAAACGTTTACAGAGCATACATTGCACTTGAAGTTAAAGAAAAAAGTAATCCAGCTAGAATTCAGTGTAAGTAACAATAACATCAGGAATATGAAAATCTTTGCAAACAATGCACGGCAGGAAATAATTTGAAAATGCATTTTAGGTTTGTACGAGAGAGCAGTTGCCGACTGTCCACTGGACTCATCCATGTGGTTAGAATACATCGAGTACTTAACAAGTAGTCTCAAAATACCAGATTTAATCGTTAAAACTTGTGAACGCGCAACTAGAAACTGTCCGTGGATAATTGATTTATGGATTGAATATATGCGAGCTGCTGAGAAATATGAAAACATGAAGCTAGTTGGTAAGATATAACCGTTGATCACTATACCAGTTACACTGTAATAATAATATTGATGCTGTATTTTTATTGTTACCTTTGCAGGTATATTCGAGAAAGCCATATTGAATTTTCAAACCCATGATGATGTGGGAAGG
Source organism: Sminthurides aquaticus (assembly GCA_906901655.1). Classification (NCBI taxonomy): domain Eukaryota; kingdom Metazoa; phylum Arthropoda; class Collembola; order Symphypleona; family Sminthurididae; genus Sminthurides; species Sminthurides aquaticus. The sequence continues at coordinate 3,798,065 of CAJQTT010000005.1, read as the reverse complement.
CTTTGGCTAAAGTATCTGGAATGTCTGAGAAGACTGCTAAAAACCAAAGACTACCCGCAAGAAGAGATGAGCAAATTTGCCGCAAATGTGCAAGCAGCTGAGCAGCATATTTTACAGGGTAAGAATAATCTGCAGTTGCTTTGGAACATACCAACAATATTGAAGTCATTAATTTATTTTATATCGATTCTAGTTGCGGCAGAAGCAGAACCTAATACTTACGTTTTTCAAATTCGGATGATGTTATTAAGGCTACAAGCTAGCAGAGCAAAGACCACTAACGGGATTCGGGAGGCATGGAAGGATTTACTTGACAAGGGTTACGGCACATCCTTTAGGAATTGGTTACAATATCTCATGTTAGAATTACAATTTGGAGACACAAATTCACAGAGAAGAGAACTTGGGCGTGCAGTGGCCTACGTAAAAGATGACCTGTACAGCGCTGCGGATATGTGGCTTAATTTTGAAAGAGATAGCGGTGATGCTTCTAACTTAGTTATTTGTGAAAAAAAAATCGCAAAGTATATGCAAGAAGTCCCTCAAGAACCTGTCGATTCATATTCACAGCTGAACAACAATACCAATTCTTTCAACAAGAAGGTGCGTCAAGTTTCAATATCCACAGGCATTTTTTCTTTCAAGACTTGAATGGTTAAAGATGTAAGCGCAATATTTTTCTTTTCATTTTAGAGGAAACTAAACGATGAAGTCGATAGCGTTCCAGGCAAGAAAAGTAGAGGTGATTCTAATCATGGAAAACAGTCAAAATCCAAAGGCCAAGATGTGGTTGACCGAGAAGGATTCAAAGTTCCATTACCAGCTAAGGGCTTAGGAAACAAAAACGATAAACGTGGAGATCAAGCCGGATCGTCAAAGGACAGTGGTAAGAATAAAGTAAGTTAGTGTTACATCGTTACTCACTATTTACATGTGTTACTCATCAAACGAATCTTTTTGTTATAGCAACCCCCGCTGTACCGGAAAAATTCGTACATGACTCTAGCAAGGATGACCGTACAGTTTTTGTGAGCAACCTTGCATTTACCACTGATGAAAATGGTATTCGTGATTTCTTCAAGGATATTGGGAACATAGCAGAACTAAGACTCGTTAGAGACTTCAAAGGAAGGTCGAAAGGATATGCATATGTGATCTTCGATTTATGGGTAAAGTATATTTCCAAATATTCTAGTAATATCAAATCCGGCAAACTTAATATAATTTTTAAACTCGTTAACTTGATCCTACAGCAATCTGTGGATGCGGCACTGAAGCAAGATAGGGTTGGGCTCGGAGGACGTCCTGTGTTTGTTTCAAAATGTGATCCCAACAAGAGTACGCGACCTTCGGGATTCAAATTTGCCGTTAAACTTGAAAAACAGAAACTTTTTCTTAAGGGTAATGAATTAGCCGTTCTTATAGTATTGTACAGCACAGGTCACGTTAATTATAATTTTCATAAACTACTTTCAGGCTTACCTGCCAGCTATGGAAAACCGGAGCTAGAGAAAATATTTACGCCATTTGGCCAGATAGTTGATATTCGAGTAGTTACTTACCGTAACGGACACTCCAAAGGAATGGCATATCTTGAATATCAAGATGAAGTAAGTGCATTTCAGTATTTAAGTCGCAAATGTGTAACTTCTAAGGAAGGAATCTCAGGTAATAATATCGGAATTCATTCTAATTGTTACTCTTCGATATAGTTTAGCGCCGCCCGAGCCATAAAAGAGACGGACGGCAAGGACTTTGATGGTCATACAATTTCGGTAGCCATCAGTAATCCGCCTCCGAAGAGGGATGCTCCTGGTAGTGTGCCTGCCGATATGAGGTGCGTGTCTAACTTTTTACCACCTCGTCAACATGATAACTAAAACTTATGATAAAGGGTATTCAAAATCATTTGATACTGTTGCAGGCTTTTCCAACGCAGAGCTCCCACAGCATTTGTGCCTCGATCTTTGCAAGTATCAAAGAATAGAGATGATCCTTCTTCGTCAGGGAAACCTATGACTAACGCAGACTTCAAAGAACTGTTGAAACTGAAACGGCCAGCACCAGTCCCGGTACCCGAATAATAGTTCTACTACTTCATAGTTTTGATATCATCTCATCTGAAATGGAAAGAAATTTCCGTTTTTCCAGCTTAAGCTAGGAATCCTTTCAAACGCGTTTATGCATAGTGTGAGACAGATTTGTCACGTAAGTTACAGTAATTTTGAAATTTTGTATGAATAGAACAGATGTTTATTATTTTCATATAATCACAGTGCATATAATATTTAGACCCAAATGGATTAGGCTCGTTTAGTTCGTACTAATTAAAATATTTCCGAATTAGTAGCTGGAACAAATCAAGCTATGAAATACAAACGCGCTTTTATTATAAATTATTTGACGCCACTCTGACGTCTTCAGCATCACCATCACTCTTCTTGCGCAGTAGGAATGAGCTGTGGAGGATATTTTCCAATTTTGGTCGAAATAATGTACGAAACAACGTTTGCCGGTACTGAAATCGTACATCCTGTAGCAACAAAAGCTCCTTCTCCGCGTAATGGTATAATCTCTGTAGGGACGGAGCATTAATACGACGTTAAATTGTGCAGATGTTTCGTACATTTCGTGTTTATGAAATATTGTATAATTAACCATACGATGTCGTTCTTAGTTAGGATGTATGCAACTAGGTAGAGCTTGAAAGTTTCGAAGAAACTGAGTTGGAATGAAATTGCCATGAGGAATGTAGCGAGTATGATAAGGAAGGATACTCCGTTAAGGGAAAAAATGTACTCAATGTCCAGGCTTAAAACGGTCACACATCCAATAAATCCACCCAGGAAGATGGTAATAGCTACAATCCTGCAAGGAGATTCTGAAAGTCATATTCTTTTGTATATAAATGTGTTATATATTTTTCAGCCAAGCTGAATTCGTTTGTTGCAAAAGCAGGGAACTACCAAGCTACTACAGGTTTGTATTCCGGACGTTTGAAAAATTCAGGATCCATTTCTCCAGGGAGAAGTCCAGTAATAATCTTTTGGTGTTTAAATCCAAGCAACTTCCCGTAGCTGGGTAAGACGAATTTTGGTACGATTTCTAACGTCATTCTGGAAATATGCGCATCTATAGTGGATTGTGATTGTTCTGATTTTATGTAGGGAACAATATAAAACGGAGTATTGCTCTTTCGTGTCCTGTTAAGGAAATACGGCTTCACATTCGACAAAGTTTCAGGAAGTTGTAGAGCAGTAAACAATGATCCTTGCCGCCTCCGTGAACTGAATTCACTAGCGATGGTATCTCGTTGCTGCTCCCGTTGTTCAGGATCCGTGCCTTTGTTTTCCTCAGATTGACGAAAATCAATTGCGGGCCTCAAAGTACGCGTCGACCTGTGCAGGTGTATCAACCCGTTTTCTTTGCTTGCCCGCAAGAGGACCTCGGCAAAGGGAAGGTTTTCAACCGTATTCTTCATATTGCGGAGCTGTTCCGTCCGTACCTCTACAGCTTCCCTCAAAGCTGTAGCGACGTAATGATCCGTTTCAGATAGACCTATTTCATAACGTCCTTTTTCTCTGAAGATACAATAATCTCAATCAGCAAGAAAAATTCAAACTTTAACTCAGGGATCCAATCTGTATCAAAACTAGAAACCAACCGGAAGAGTTTATTAACGAAATATGAGATTGTGGATCCTAGGAGAGCCGAAAGAATCGCCACCGGAACCATTCTTAACAACCAAAGCGAGGCAATGGTATATTTGCTAGTATCAAAGGACCGGGTTTCCGGTCCAGTAGTTTTGAATCCGCTATATTGGAATATGATACCTAAAAATTCAGTGCTTAAATACGAAGGGGCTTTTGGATATTGATTCGCCTAGTGGTAGTCTAGTTAAAAGGTGCTTACTGTAACTGATCATTGCAATATTTAATGTGAAAAAATGTGTTGCGACGGAGAGAAATATTCGTTGACGGATCTTGTAAGCGCTGAGAGGATTCCTACGGAAGTCAAATAGTACCGAGTCAGGCAAATGAATAAGGTACATCAAATGTGAAATGTGTTTGTAAATACCCAGCGTAAACTCCAGTGTAAGCTCTGATTCCATTGCTGTTCTCTTGCTTCAGCCGGTGCTTAAAGAGAACAGGAAATGAGAGGATATCCTTATAAGGAACACAGGTGTAGCATCTGGAAAATCCTATTTCCGCATCATTAAGTAGAAAGAGCCAAGCTGAATTTGTTGTTAAATTCCGAACTATTATTTGTTTGCAGTGCCTGATGATTAACCATGAATCAGTAATGGTGGAAAATATTTCAATTGGATGTGTATTTAAAGGCCAACAAGATTTCAAGGACTACCAAGTTGGATTCGGACCAGAATTATTTGTTTTTATAACTATTGCTATGATTGGATCCAGATTGACATCTTCTTTGACGACAACTTTGAGAAGGGTCAAAGGTACTAGAATCCCGTGCGATGACATGGGATAGATATCATGAACCTGCGGGAAGACACACATCTGGATTGAATGTACCCTGTCCGAAGAGTGAAAGTTGTTGATGTAAACACAAATGATTATTACCCGGCCTGGAAACGTACTTCCGATAAGGTGAAGCGTTGTCACCGCAGTTGGAGCACGCCTGTAGTTAGAAGAGGTTACTATTGAAATCAGATACATTGCTTCTGTTTTCTCGGCATCGTCCAAGATTATGCTGATTGTATCCTTGCAAAATTGTTATAAACTTTGCTATGATTACTTTATTTTACAAGATTACGTTTATCAATTTACATTCATCTAAACGTTATAACCTAATCAGATTATCCGTAATCATAGTTTAATAATTACCTTTGTGCTCGTTTTCTTCTGACGTTTGTTGTCCCAGGCGTAATATGCGTGTAACCCTAAACATAATATGGCGAAGAAGAATATTGTTGTAGTCAGAGCCCATTGTAGCGTATTCGGGTCAATTTTTGGTACAATATCAGTACTTGATGTATTAGGCATTTGCTTTAAAACTCACTAATGTCCATAAGTAAGGGTTACTTTATCGGAGTAATTATGTCAAATACGATTTAGTCATTGCAACGATCTTGAAATCGAAAATGGCGGCTAGAGTGGCGGGAGTTGTATAAGCTTTAAGCAAACGATCCACCTTTTGTAATTGCATTCTCCAAGCCTTATACAAAAAATGATGTACATTATTCAGTAACCAAGAAATTGAGTTATTGTGCTATATTCAACTGCTGTTCAACGAGTATTGGTCGTATTTTGAGTTTAATATAGCCAGGTTTAGATTTGGAATTACAGAATTGAGCGCGAGGAATAAGAGGTTAAGGTACTTGGAGAAATGAGAAACTGAAATGAATATATACAAGTATGTATGAAGAGAATTCAGGACATTTTATACTAATCACTAATCAATGTAACTACTTTACGAAACAATCAGGTTGCTAAGTTAAGGATAACATGATGTAAATGATCTAGTTTTACAATTTGACATAGGTTTGGTCACAATATTTGACAAACGTTTATGGAATGAAACCAACAGGGTTCTCACAGGTCACTAGCGTTTTCAATAATCTCGTAAGGTAAATGTAATGGATGTAGGTGCTAACTAGATTAGATCTTGAGGAGAAATTTTGTTTTCACGGGGATTTACGTTCGATAAAGCTTAAATAGATGAAAACTGTATAATTAGATAAGAGTGCAGTGATAGTAAGGCTAAACAGGGGGAAAAGAGAGAAACAAAAAAACAATTGGCTGGATAATTGTTTGGAAGAGGTAAATTACCAATAGAATATGTAGACTGACGTTAACGTATATGCGTGCTTGTAAAATGGAATGTAAAATGAAGGTGTGTATAAACTTGTTATGTTTGCAGGTTAGCAATTGTACTCGTTTAACCCTGGAATGGTAAGGACGCCGTCTAAGAAGATTTGCTTATCCGTTCCATCAGATAGAGCTAGGAAGAAAAGTTTCTCTGCGGAAACAGGATGCCAACTACCGTAAGTACAAGATGGATTGATATCGTCTTTGGGTCCGTAGTAATGACATCTTTCAGATTCTCTAATGGAAGGTATGTACTCGTATATATTAACCCGTTGGCAATTTTGAAGAGCAAGCACAATCCCTGGAATAGATTTTAAAGTCAGTTGATAAGATCTTAGCTTCTAAGAACTTGACAGATACTGAAACGGTGTTTTTTTTTCATTTTAGAGAGACAATACACGTTCTTCTGGGAGTGAAACTTACCTATGAATCCGGAAGTTGGTGGATTCCCGTAAATCCTTACAAAGGAAAACTCTTGAAGGACTTGCCACAATTTCCAGATGACTCGGCAATCCAAGATATGAAATCGATTCCGCTCTTTTTCATCACCTTTCATTAGTTGAAAGTATTTCTCGAAGACTGGAAAATCAGGCTGTGCGTACCACTGGAATGAGGAAAAATATAATTTGTTAGCTTGTGTTTCAAGATGCATGTAGCTAGTTTAACCTGTAGCCAACTTGAAGATTTTAAAAATACTTAGGGAACGTACCTGTTCAAAGCTCGAAGAGAAGTTACAAGGATCCCAAATCAGGTACTTTGGAGTTTGAGCCCAGAGGAAATCAGAAGCAAGATCCGTTTGTTTATCTTTATCTTCTATAGAATCATTAGCTTCAGATTTGTATTCGTGTCCATTTTCTTTGGCAAATGAATGAGCTTTTTTGGTTGTAGGGTTGGTTAGATGGGAGTAAGGAAACGTGAACTGGGGTTTCGTGACCACTTGGGAATTGACCACCCTCATTGATGTAGTAGATCCGACATCCTCTTCGTAGCCCTTTGTAGGTGCGTTATTGAATCTCAGAACGAAATCATGTGAATCTAGAATGAGAGGAGGTTAGTGATAAATCATAGATTTCACTTCCCCTTACAGTAATCGGGAAAGTGTGAGGGCTGCCCATCAAATGGGATTGCTTATATTTACTGCTCACACACTTCTCTAGTTTTTTTTACAAGTTTTGTGGTTTCTTATGACTGGCTGTGTGTTATTTCTGATATAGTTTCAGGATGAGGGAGCTCTTTTACCCCTTTTCCCTCCTACCCGCTTTCTTTGGGATATCATGCGGGAAAGTAATTTTGTAAAAACTATGGGCAGCACGAAGATGTTCTCTCATGATAAACACGTATCACCACTCACCGATATCCAGTCCGTGCTTGGCTCCATCAAATGCAGCTGAATTGGGAATGACAGCACAGGATCGATAGAGTGGGCTACCGCTTCCGGAATCCTGTTGATTTTCACTCTTGGATAGCAAAGGGCCACGAGGAAACTTTTTACCCTTGAGCAAATGGCTTGTGGATTCTCGGACCAGATCAAATGTAATCTTCTTGAGCCTGCACATTATCTCCTTCCGGTTTACCTTTAACCTTGCAGGAAGCTGGGTAAAGTTGACACCGTACTCGTTCAAGTGACCTGGGAAGATTGAAACAGAATTTTACTAACAGGTCAAGAGAAATTGGTCGTTAAATCAAGAGCTGACCCCGGATCTTACCTGTCACCTTCCCGCCGTCTATGAGATGACGCCTTAGGTTGGTTATAATCCTCATCTTTAGATTTTGGACCTTTTGTGAATCTTCAGCACCAAGAAGTTTTGCTTCGTCTACTACGCTAAGCTTTGATAAACTATCTTCCCCTTGAGAACCCGGGGTTTTACTGCTATCCCTGAATATCATTGGGTTATTCTTATTACTTAGGTATTGCTGATCCCCGTCGCCCATAATTGGTGGATTCGCGCCATCCTGTAGAGCTTCCTCCGGTTGCCCGAACATCCCTCCCAGGCTACCAACACTAACCATGAGCTCACATTTTATGTAAGTTAACCATGCTATAAACGCTATTATGAGAAACCCTGAACAAAATATTATAACTAAAAATGCTGGAAGAATCCTCATCACTAATGAGTGTAGGTGCATTATCTGCTTCGTTGATTAAAACTAGTCCTAAGTGGTTTTTTGAAAAAAACGTTATAAGTTGACCATGCTAATTCCTTATTAACAAATGAGCGTTTTACGCTATGAGCGCTAAAATTTCAAGTTATGTTTCTCTCTGGACCCTCAAGAAATCTGTGGTATTTGGCACATTCCCGTAACTCTGAATCTAGTGTATAACGGGTTGTCAATGTATCAGTAGGTATTTAATATTGTTATAATACTGGTAGCGACTTTTAATGTACGCTATGAGCAAGCAAGAGTACTAAAGTTGCTCTATCGTGTCTTCCTAACTTTGATTTGGCTACTGGAGAAGGTAAAATGGTGCAATACCTACTACAACTAATATTGATCTGTTTAAGAATTTACATTGAAATCACAACCAAAGAAGTTGAGCACTACGAGAAGAAGTGCTTGACTGTTTGGAGAAAGGAGAAGAAAGTTTCTCTGGGTTTCAAAAGAGAAAGTTGATGGGTATAAGTTGAGAGGGATGGCATGTAGGGATGGATATCGCGAAATTATGCATCATAGCCGCTCGGATTTTCCTCACGGGAAGCTCTGCTTTGCAGTCCACACTTTCTCCACTGTCTCCTGCATCAAGTCGTATGTACGGTGGGAAATTTCGGGAGGAGGAGGAGGTGGAAGACTGGAGCGGATGCGGGGACATGAAGATGTTGTACACATGCCTCATGCAATTCTCCTCCGCAAGCAAGGAGTGAAGAAGAATTCGGGGCGTTCTTGTTATACAGCGTTTTTGCCGAGACAGGAGGCGGGTAGCAGTAAAGGCTTGTTAGTTGGGAGCTATTCAATCCGGATTTGGTCACAGTGTACAGTTGCTCTCATTCCACATGCTGACAAAAAAAATGGTACACACATGTATAACACCAGAAGGAGAAATGGATAGAGAGGTGCACGCTTGTGGCTAACGAGATCTAATTCTGAATTCTAAGAGTTTAGGTGCTTCTACAGAAGGAAACTACAGGCCGATATCTATAGAGTTTGGGTTGAGGAGATACGATAGCTGAAGCTATTATGGGTATGCGTTAGAAAAAACAAGATTTGTTAATATATGTCATTTGATGGGTGTGTTGTAAAATGAAACGCAAATAGAAACGAGAGATATGATACTGTGGATAGGCCGGAATGCGGGCATAGAAATAAAAATATGAGAATTGTTTATGTATAGATTGACTAACTCAAGTCACATAATTATTATTACGTGAGTTTACTATCAGAGACATTCTTTCGTTCGCATCCGCAACAATTATAATAATTACAAACATGAATACAGTACATGAACCCTCAATTACACACAAAAAAGCTTTCATCGTGACGTATAGTATTAATATTCTCTTACCCTATATAAAGTACATATATACTGGGCCATACATTCTTGTGTAAGGGGCCGCAGAGAGTAATTATTGTTATACAGTAATTAAGATAATCTGTAACCATTCTACTTCTTAGCTTTCAGGGACACATTACAGAGTAGTTATCAAAAAATGTACGATTCATTTCTGTAATATTATTTATGTATGTGTGAAAAGATTTTTCTTGCTTTCCATGTTTTTCTCCTTTCTTTCTTGATCTCTCTGTCGGAAATGTAAGGGAGGGGATCCATTATCTCTTGGATGGGTGGATTAAACCATCGCATTTTAGTTATCCGTGGGGTTACACCATGTGCATATGCTTGGCGGAGGATGAGTTCTTGGATTGCGTGTCCATATGACTCTCATAAGTGATTTGTTCCCGTAATTCTAGACGGTCCTTTAATTTTCGACTGGAAGCAACAAAACAATCAAATACTTATTAGTGTTTGTAAACGCTTAAATCTCTTCAATTAGTTTACACGCACTCCGTATACACTACCTAGGAGCTAAAACTACTGCTTTATCTTTAACAGGCTCCACTGTGGGCACTGTGTTGGAGAGCGGCTCTAGATAAACATCTTTATAGACCAACAACCTTGAATCGATCCCACCCTCACTCCATGATTTATTGAAGCTCGTAGCATGCACTACTCTACTCAGAATACCGGCACGCACGTGTTGCATCTACTACTTTCAGTGCTTCGGCTATTCGAATCTTGTATTTACCTTTTCAATGAACCCTAATAATAACAGTGCACCTAACAGATTCTGAAATTTGAAATAAGCATTGATAAGGTCCGTAAGTGTAAACTGTATTCTAGAAAAAAAGACGCACTAAGTTTAATTCACAGGTGCATTCTTGAAACCTTTTCCTCACACGTGACTTAAAGAGGCTTTTCAATCTGAATCCAAGCTTCCTGCCGTTTTAGAACAGAAATATTTTGGTGTCATCAAAATCGTTAGCGTGAACGGGGAATTCGCAGAATTTAACCCCACCTGACCTCTGGATTCCCCATGGAAATATATCTAATTCTGTCTTCAACCTAGTCTCTTCCTCAGCAAATGTATACCATCTAATCTTCTAATCAACTTTGTTGAACAGCTCAGAAGGCATGCGGATTTCAACCGGAGTAGGTTGTGACAGCTTAGAGTTGATTTTGCTTAACTTTATCTGGGGCTTTTCCCTCCTATTCCAGCTTTACGACACTTGATAAAGTATTTCCCAGCTTTATCTTCTAGTAGACCTCCTCAACTGCTTGCACATTTAAATAGGTCAGCATATTATGTTAATATTTAGTCCTACCTCCTGCAATCACTGCTGAAATCTCGCGAAAACACTACACTAAATTTTACTGCTCACACATTTTGAATATAATGATAACAGAAATTTGTAAAGTTGAACGTACCCAATGTTAATTATTCTTGACGTGTTTTTTATGTCAGCAGTCCAAACGGATATTCTGTCAGTTTTACCACGTACATCAACAACAGCTCCGCACACATCGTCTCCGTCATCATCGAATGCTTCTCCAATCAGACATAAAAGCTATAGGAAAAGACAATGAACCGTTTTAATTATTTTGCATTGTCAAACTTGCACTCATTGTTATTTTACATTGCATAATTTGCTTTCATCTCCGCTTCCCGAATTAACTTGCTACACTCTACCGTCTTCCCATTACATAAAGAAGATATTGACTGGTTACTCCTACTTACCACTTCAAGCCACTTTTGGTCCAAGGTTGGGCGTAATTTTCGGTCGAAATTAATTAACCATCGTCCACCACGTCGATTTCCCTCATCTTCCCACATGGGTTTAAGACCCTCCTTGAAGACGAAATATGAACATCCGTTGCGTATGTCACTTGCACTTTTGATGTGATTATAAACGGACCAAAAGTCTTCGACAGTGGTAAAGGGACTGACAACTCTCAAGTTCTGTTCCCATGCACGATCTTTGTTATTTTCATAATACCATAGCTTCCATTCATTCTGTAGCTGATGCTTGGGTTCTTCAATAACTTCAGTCGGGCTTTCCTTTCCTTTTTCTCCCATAAGCGGTTGGGGTCCAGAAATCTGCGATTGCACAAGAGATGGAAAGTGGTTAGAATCAATGGACAAGAAACTCATGAGTGATCCCAGGCTGGGTAACTGCAGTTACCGAAATCTCATGCTTAGCTCGTCCTCCCGGTAAATATCTATAAGCTCTTACTTTCATAAATACACAAATTGAGAATTAATTGAATTTAGCTTACTTGATTCTCCAACGCCGGTTGATGTTCTCCAACGACACTCATGATGATTACTCAGGAACGAATGCTTATGTCGTCTCTTTTATATCTTTCTCGAAGACTAATAGGAAAATTTTGAGGAAACGTTTTGCGACTACCAATTTCGAAATCTACGAAAATTCACTCTCTCTCTCTATCTGTCTATATGTAGTCAGATATATACCTACGTTGTATATGTCCTAATTACAGCGTCCAGTGTCTTGCCTAGCATACACTAGATTATTCTTGAATACACTTTAACCTGCCTACGTGACTACTTAAGGCTAATATAACGGGAGAGTTGCCTTGATAAACCGATATTACCTAAAGAAAATCTTCTCGAAGAAAAGAAGCTTATTAAAAGTATTCTCGAAAGTTGTACAATAATTCAGTAGGAGCAGCAGGAATAGTTCCAACGGCACAACAACACTCCCAATTATAATAGAATTGACCGTACTTATTTTAACAAGTATGCAAATGTATGTTATACAAAATTCTATACCTTTGCCCTTCAGTCACCTTTCGGTCAAGCTTAATATTCTCTATAATTTCAAAAGTCCTGGTCCTCGAAATGCTTTACCACTTTTCAAATTCCTCAACTTTTACTCCGAAGGATTGCTTCAAGAGTATGAACTCAAATGAAAAAATTGAAATTCCGAGCTAATTCCCCACAAAAAAAGGTTACAATTTATAAATTCAAGACAGAGAGCAATAAACTGTGGATACGGACGAGTACGAATAATTTGATTGAATGGTGATATTAGCGAAAAATTGTAATTTCTACACTAATTTTACGTGTAATCAGTCGGTAAAGAGTTGAGGGAGAAGACGGCGAAACAGACGGTAGGGATTGAATTAAGTGAAAGGAGTAAATGTACGATGACTACAGTTATCTCACACTGTAACCTTAAATGTACTTTAAAGTTTCACAAAGTTAACTTTTGCCAAGATGGAAAAGCCGCTACACTGTGCCAAATATTTAGCACACACTTTTTGGGTTTTTAAAAACCGTGGAGTATTTACACCTCCACCCGGTAATTAATTCCAGGTTTCCGTCGAATACAACACGAAAAGTTTAATTAAACTGTAGGAAGAACAGTTATTTGTTAATTGAAATTAAATTAAATTGAGGACGTTTCCGTATGTGATGTGATTGAGAGAGTATGTTGAAGACATTACACGTTATTAAGGATTCAAGTGTTACAATGGTCAATGATCGAAGCACTCATCTCCTCGTTCTTCCCATTCATTCAAATCCAGCCTCCCTATCATTTAACATTGGGCCTTATCCGCTTCAATACTGTAGTAAAAGCTGGCTGGCTGGCGGCGGCTGCTGCTTTCAAGCCCCTTCTTCTCTCGCCTTGCTTTTTCCCTGCCTTCCCCGTGGCAATTAATCCATTCTACATTCCATTTATCCTAGTGACATCTACGGGAGAGCCGGCTGTACTACGTCCTTGGGGGATGTTCTTCTCTGTATGCTTTGATGCTTTGTCAGAAGATGGGATAAAGCTGCTAAACGTTTTCTCTGCTGTGGATTTGTTTTTTTAAAATACTTTTTCTTGACTGAGAGACTTTGACGCGCTTCATTAGTTAACCAAAGACAAGGCTGTTAAATTTTTCGATAAGCGCCTTGCGTTACTATGATTTCATTTTATCCTTTCCAGCATATTTATCACGTGCTATGTGAACAGCATGCCATTTTGAGCTTATTTTTTTAGCTTAGCTCAGCCTTTGGAGCTGGTTTAAATAGATAAATCGAATCCATAGTTTCAATTTAGACAACTAATGACACATATTCGAGCTGCGGTGATCCATGGAAAGGATGCATATGTCCATTATGAGAGTGATGTGCCTGTGGTACTATTGCAACTTCCTGGATGTGTCTCAATTTTTAAACGGGAATCCTGTTTAACTGCCAAAACATGAAGATAAGTACGTCTTTTATCTAACTAGTTGAGTCACACTAACAGTGAGCCAGAGATTTATTGTCACTTTTCTTTTCAAATAAGCTAATGACCAGCGTACATATGGATACGAAAGCTTCATGAAACGTATCCGTATTATACTAATTGACTTCGAAGTATGCGCCATGCCCAAGTCGTTCAAGTTTGCAGCAAATGATAATTAACTCACTGGTTTTGAGATTATATATAAGCGCTGCATTTTTCAAACGTATTTTCAAGGGTGGAATCCATTCCAACACTCGTGTAGGAATACAGGCTGAGACAAACAAAGCCCATGGTAAAGCAGTCCTGATAAGCAACTTCTGTGTCCAGGTTCGTTCATGTAGGAGTTTATTTTTTCAGAAACCAATACTCAAACACACTTAATCATCTTGTTTAATAAAAAAATAGGGTGTTCACGAGAAGCGTAAAGCCATTGGGTCTGTTTGTATTCCATCGGTAACCAGAAATTTTTTCGGAAGGATAAATGAATTAAGCACAATGAAAGCAATTTTGTCCAGGAGCAACTACGCAATCATTCAAGGAATGGCCGGGGCTGGGAAGACTTCCACTGCAATCCAGTATCTTTGCAGATACTGCTCAGGTTACAAATACCTCGTTTGGGTGGATTCAGAAACGAAAGCGGCAATGACGGAGCGGTTCAAAGACGTTGCGAAAAGATTGGGGATAAAGACGTCAGAATATCTGGCTGAATTGCAAAGTTTTAGCCGGTCTGAAATTGAGGAAATATATGCTGCCCTCTGTGAGCACCCGACAATACTAGTGTTTGATAACGCTGAAGGATACAGCGATATTAAGGGGAAGCGTGATGGAATCCAACATTTTCTTCCTCCTCCTATATGCAAATCTACATTTTTTGGACTTCGCCGGAGAGATCGATACAAAGTTATTGTAACAACGCGATACATGAAAGGATGGGATAAAATTTGCAGTGAAACGGATATCATCCCTTTGGGCAAACTTCCTGCTAACGACTGTAAACTTTTAATTATTGAGAGATTGAAAACGGTTGAAATCAGTGATATAAATGAAAACTGGCAGATGCTTGCGGATTATTACGATTATTTGCCAATTGCGATTGAGAGTGCTACTGGATTATTGGATATGCTCGCAGTCGCAACTCGAAGCCTTTCTGGGAAATCGTACACGATCATAGAATTTGTGGAGGAGTTTGTGACGAAGCAGTCTCTCGTTTCCATTGAACCGGATGACGAGAATGAAGCTCATCATAAACTTAAAAGTTTGTGGGACAAAACCTTCGAGAAACTGGAAAGCGTGTATGAAGAAGAAGAAAGTGGAACTGATGCAATACATTTGCTTAATGTGTTGGCCTTTTTGTCTTCAGATGGTGTTGAAATTGATTATTTTCTAAAGATTATGCAGGGAATTGACAAGGTCACCCTCGGGGAGGAAAGTACGTATAAATGGGACAAGGTAGATCCAGCAGTAGACATACTCCAACGGTTGTCGCTCGTTCAAATGAAGGAAGTTAAGCTTGTTGTTCATCGCTTGCTTCATGACAATCGTATGAAGCATATGCTAAGTAATGACACAGCAATTAGCTATGCAGTCAAGTTGTGTTACGCTCTGAACCAAGGAGGCGGGAGCGTACGATGGTTACAAAGCCAGAATATTCACGCCTTCGGAATAAAGTTGCAATCTTTTATTAAAGATGATGGAATTCTTCAAGCTTTGGAAGAGAACATAATATTGCTAGAAGAATTTCCATTTTCTTCTGGAGTGCAAGTATACGAGCAGATCTTGGACCAAAATTCACGTAAACATGGCCCACATCATAAGAGAACGTTATGCATACTTGACAGCCTAGTAGAGCACATATCGAGGTTTGGGTACCACGACCGTACCGTCGCTCTCCTGAAAACCCACTTAGTGGCACAAATACATGATTTAGGCAAAGATGACGAACGCACGCTTAAAACGCGGAATAAGCTTGCTGATCAACTTGGGATGCTTGGTCAACTCACAGACTCCTTGAATTTGCTGCAATCAGACTGGGATCGCCAGAAATCTGAAATTGGTCCAGACGACCAACGAACCCTTGAAACCAGAAGTAAAATTGTTGATCTGCTTGACAAGCAAGGTCAACGAATGGAGTCCTTGCATTTTCTGCAATCAGACTGGGATCGCCAGAAATCTGCACTTGGCCAAGACAACCCAAGAACAATTGAAACCCGGAATGAGATTGCTGAGCAACTTCGGTGGCAAGGTAAATTTACTGAGTCCTTGAACTTGCTGCAATCAGACTGGGATCGCCAGAAATCTGCACTTGGTCCAGACGACCCACGAACCCTTGAAACCCGGAATAAGATTGCTGATCAACTTCGCCGGCAAGGTAAACTATACCGAGTCCTTGAATGTGCTGCAATCAGACTGGGATCGCCAGAAATCTGCACTTGGTCCAGACGACCCACGAACACTTGAAACCCGGAATGAGATTGCTGAGTAAACTTTGGTGGCAAGGTAAACGCACTGAGTCCTTGAATTTGCTGCAATCAGACTGGGATCGCCAGAAATCTGCACTTGGTCCAGACGACCCACGAACCCTTGAAACCCGGAATAAGATTGCTGATCAACTTTCGCTGGCAAGATAAATATACCGAGGCCTTGAACTTGCTGCAATCAGACTGGGATCGCCAGAAATCTGCACTTGGTCGAACCCTGCTATTAACAGCCTAAGATAGAGATAATAATAAGATTTTTATGTATTTCTTGCTACAATTCTAGTATTATTGGGGTAAAAGATAATGACTAAAAGCTTTAAAAATTCTTCTGGGATTCAAACCCTGAGAGGATTTCGAGCTATCCAACCCAGTTTTCAACACGAAGATGATGGGCCTGCCAGTGTTACGATTGTTCTCCATGGGTCTTTGACGTGACCATTATCGTAAATTCCTGGAAAATCCCAACCCTCCAGTCATCAGTCATCATGAACGGGCCGTTGGTGGCAATTTCGGAATGCATTGCAGTCCCTTTACGCCAATTGGTAGCAGACGCTGGACCTTGCAGGTTCAGGTATCAGGTACTTGTGGCTATTCTTTACGCTAAGCTATCGCCAAGTAGCTTATCCAGGGATTTCTCGAAGTGAAACAGTAAATTAAAAAACAAGTAAGTGTATCTCTTTGCTCCTGTGATGAACAAGGAAGCTTGCTAATTTATTCCAAAACCCGAATTATAAATAAAAAAATTATATACAGTAAAAGTAACAATCGCTTATCGTCACCTTAATGTGGTATTGGCAGCAACTATTCTTTTAATTCTTTGACAAGTTAGGATACGTATGAAAGCTTTACGAAATTCAGCACTAAAGACGGTATAAACTATTGGATTAACAGCGGCATTGCTGTAGCCAAACCAGGCTGTAGCTTGTATGAGTACACGGCTATGAGAACTAAATGGATCAGTGACATAAACAATTGTAAAAGGTAGATAACAGACAATAAAGGAACCCGTTATAATTGCCAACGTTTTTGCAGCGTTCCGTTCCTTGGCAATAGATAATTTTTTTTTCTTAGCAAGGAAATTTTTAACAGCCTGAGACAAGCTAGTTTTGCGTGGTAATGCTGGTGGAACTCCCTCTGGTGGAGCAGCTTGGAGACTTGTTGAATCCGCATCATCTTCTGACATATTAGTGCTAGGGATTCCATCATGAGCAGAAATGCGATAGTTACTGTTTACAACTGTACCGGAATTCTGTAGTTCCATAGCGTTAACGCTCTGTCGCCCTCTAAGACGTTCTTGAATACCACGATAAATTTTATAGTACAGGAAAATTAAAGTGAGGACTGGAAGGAGGAACAAACATATGGAAGCGAATAGAACGTAATTCATGTTAAAGGACAGTGGACAAATGTTCGTTGTATCAAAGTCCTTCAACCAAGATGGATCAAAACCTAGCAAGGGTGGTATGCTTACGAAGAGGGCAGCTATGTATGCTGAGGCGATGGTTAACAGGACATATTTCAAGGACTGGGATTTGATGTAGCTCAATCCCTCTGTAACGGAACGATATCGATCCAATGCTATGAGGCAGATGTGAAAAATTGATGTTCCGACGCAAGTTACCATGAAGATTGCCCAGAATTCACAAGTTACTCTACCGAAAGTCCATCCACCATTAATCTCGTTTGCTATGTTTAGCGGGAGAAGGTGAGATCCGCAAATGCCATGGATACGAGGTAAATGTTGGAGTGGGTTCGCAATGTGCGAGTTCGAAACACTGAAGTTATCAGTAACGCGTTTCCAAAAATTACCACAAGGGTTATTATCACTAGAGGTGTTACAGTCAAGGCAAGAATTACTGGATTGTTTATCGGTTCCCATTTCTGAAATTGGGTTCTGTTCTCTGGAACTGCAGCCATGACGACGATGGAGTTGAAGGATTGGTTGAAATCGGGTATTTAGGTTTCTCCAAAGTCAATCTTAAAATTATAAGAGTTGAGAGATCGTTGGGGTTGGAGGATTCTGGAACTGTTGGAATATATTGCAAAGTTTCCTATGTGGTGGTTGACGAGTTGAGCAGCTCTGAATAACTACGGATGGCTAATACTAATAATGTATCCTTCGATTTCTTGATCACATTAATGCGGAAATCACAGTGATGTCAGGAAGTAGACACTAAATTTGAAATCAAAAATTCTAAAGAACTATTTTTATTATTTTAAATAATAATGATTTCCTTATTCTTGGCTAAAGCCTGCGTCATAGAGTTAACAGGAAAGATAAGTTAGTTAAGATTAAGTTATTCCTCTGTTCATGTTTCTCATACGACTATCCAAAAGCTAATAACATTTGGGAAAAAAACACAGCTATGCAAAACTCTGTGCTAAAAAGCTTAACTACAAGTCTATAGGCATTAACAATTGGAATAAAATGATCTATTCATTAATAATTAGGTCAAAGACTGTATTTTAAACAGATTGAAAATAAAACTGAAGGACATGACACCCTACTTAAGGACCGATCATTGCATTCATTCAGCACTGGGCACTGACGTTCCAACCTAATTCTGCAAGTATTTCACGCTTAAAAATATTCTATACAAAATCCATTATATCCTGTATATTTTTGGTATACTCTAATCCTTAATTGTTAGCGCTTGTCGAACCCTCAATACAGAGGCCTAAAAGGTAGACGTGAGAATGAGGGATAATTGATTATCAATGATGAATCAATGGATTCACTATAAAAGGTGTTGCATGAATCTCTTTGAATCTGAAAAGCTATTAAAACGTTTCTCAAAGATGCATATATATGCATACACTCACTGTATCCCTTCGCATCTTCAACCGCAACAACACTGTTAACAAGGATAATACCGATGAGCTTAGATCATTCCCAACTTGCAAATAAGTTTTCTCATACTAGCATGATCCAATGGATCTTTGAATGACCGCATGATTTTCTATAAACTGTAAATGGCTAAAGATTATGGAGTAGCCTAATGATTTTTCTGCTTATTTACCGGCATTCCGAATCTGTGAGCTCCATGTATCTAACGCTATATAGCTGTTATAAATTCCCTGTGAATTTAAAACCACCCGTTTAACCTAATTCCGGGTGTATGGGAGAAACAAAGGGAAAAGGTTTTGGGAAAGAATGACCACTAAATGATCCATCTAGGCTAAGTATTTCACAGGGATGAACGGCATTTCATGGATAGACAGACAGGACTGAGAAGAGGATTCAAAGAAGCCGGCACGATTTAAAATCTTTGTTAAGACCGTGTCAAAAGAAACCCGTTTATCCTTATGCTCCTTCAATGCCGGTTGCCTGAAATGGCCTAAAACATGTGTATAATGGTAACTCACACGACACAACCTTGTAAATGTAGATCACTTTATTGGAAATTGCATATTGCCCCAGCTTCAGTAGCTAATGCAGCTTCGATACATTACACTTTTGCAACAGTGAAGAAGAATCACGTCGATCCAAAAATTATTGTTTTTCTTAACAAAATATATAGGAAGAGGAAAATTATAGATTAGTTAAATGAAGCGGGAGTTTTGTTTCATAAATTATTTAGTTAAATGAAGCCTTTTTTTTGGCAGGAAGAATATAATTTGGCAATGATGGAGTTTTTGTATCTTTTGCAATTTTCATAACGTTTCTTGTACCCTCCTCCTCTACGGGATTGGCATCTCCCCTTTGTTAACACCGTATATTAAAGGAGAATATAATTTTTCAGGCATTAACATGAGCAGGTCATAGAAGGATACTATCATGGATCACAAATCAAATCTCATCCATAACTGAAGTAACCTCATCCGTCGTTGCATATAAAGGATTAGATAACTGGGGTCTTAAAAAATCAGAAGCAAAATGACAAAATGCAGTGCGCTGCATTTCCACTCCTCCCATGACAATGATGGAAGATGGTCAGGGGAAATGACGCGCAACATGTTCCTGTCCCTAGGATCAATTCTCCTTCAAACCAGTCGTGCTTATGTATGTTCCTTGAGACTGAGACTGCTGTCCCTCTTGCGGCCTCTTATCGCATCGCCACCACATCCATCTGTCACAACACCCAGAGCAGACTCAGACCCACTTAGCATATCAAACGCCATCAAGTTTGTCATAGACGAATGAAAATTATTACATCGCCTTAGATGCAATGAACCGATACTGAAAAGCAGACTGGGATCTTGTTCTTCGACGTTACATATGCTGCAATTTCTGTGTGTATGGAGCAGCGTATGCAGAAATGCAATTCTTAATTCTTATCCCGCATGTCCACTTTCCCAGAATGAATTATTTATCTTTGCGAGCGTTTAATTTAATTATGGCTGCGCTTTTGCGCATAGTCTCCGGGTTTGTGTAAACAAGGTTGTTTCATGGGTGGCGGCAGGGACAAGGTGAAAAACTCGGCAAGTCCGCTACATTTAAATCGGATGGAGATAAGGTTTAAGAGTTTATAGTGTAATGGGAAAAAATATTTGCAATATAATGGCACCTTTTACATATGTGCTGTTAACTTTAAGGTTGTTTAGGTTACGGGAATCTTGTTGGCCACCTTTGCAAGCTTTATCATATCGTTGTTCTTACCATAAACTATCAGGTTATCGGTCCAATGCACATGGTTGCCGGAATGATAATGCTAATTACATTGTGCTTGTAAGGTATGTGTTGGATGATTTTAAAATTGTTGCTTATCCCTATCCCAAGGCCCGCAAGTAAAGTTGGTAAGTTCTGCAAGACCCGCCAGGCCATAATGCAAAATGCTTTTGAAAACCTCTTCTGTCTTCTTATAGCTCCTCCTCCCGTCAGATCCTTACCGCTCCATGTGGGAATTTTTACAAAAGGTAAAAGAAATTAAAAGAATGGGTGCAAGTTTAGGAACATTTTACTCCTCTTCCTATGACCAATTTCCTTGTTCCGAAACGAAAAATACCGTTAACTAACTCGCTCAAAAACTATATACTAGGACACACACACACATCGTTTCCCTTATTCCCTTGCTTGCTTTCTTCCCTCCCTTCAAGCTGATGGATGGATGACTCCTTGTCTTAAGAAATACCGAAATGAGGGAGTAATTTTCGCAAGCCACCAGTAAAACTGCACACAAGTTTAACCGAAGGAAGGCCGAATGCCATGCTTGGGAGACGGATTGAACGGAACCTTTCTTCGCACTGATGAATCTTCACACACACACGGGCTTTTTCATTAAAACCTTAAAGATGATCCTCACTGGGTTTCACTGTGGCCGAAGCGCATAGCCACAAAATTAAAAGCCATGTACTACATCCACCACCTTCCAACATTTACTCCCATAAAACCAAAGAAGAATAATTAAAGTTGCTCACTTGAGAGCGCTTTTCAAGCTGCAAGTAATTCTCGCGAACCTTTTATTACGTCAGACTAAAGAGCGGTGCGCTAACGTAGAAACGAGTGACATTTTCAACATGTGTCTCTAATCTTCATGCTTGTCTGAGCGTATAACGCGCGCATAGGTATTTTGAAATTCTCAGCCGTTGGATAACTTTTACATAACTATAAACTAAAGTTATACCGGCATGCGCGCGGCAGGTGAAAGGCAGGAGCGCGGCGGGAAGACATGCATCCGATTATTTTATAAGTAATGTAGTTTAGTAATTCTTAAACCTAATTAAATCCTTTCACCCTAACTGGCAAGAGAGGTCTGTGCTTTAAGGACCGCGATTGACGACCAAAACTAAGCAGTTGCCATGTAGCTGATGAGTATCAAGAGGCAGTGATGTGTTGGTTATTGTGCGGACTTGGCTCTGCTCCAGAGGGCGCTAGGATTAGCGGTTCTTTGATAAGAAGGAGAGGTTGAGTAAGGGGGAATAATAAGGTTAGTGAGCAGAGTGTATGATATAAATGGCGGAATTATCTGAAAATCTTGCAACCGATACCGTTCTCCGGATTCCCGGTCATCAGTTCATCTTTTAAAAATATAATTACCGGAGCGAAATGGGGGACACGCGGTACACGAAATGTTGTGTTCAATGGATCTGCATGCTACTTGAATTAACGGAAAAACATTACCCAGATCTGTCTCTTTTGTGTGTCCATAGACGTGTTTCCAAGGAGGAGCTACTCCTTGCTACATTTGTCGTTTTACATAGACAGTTGAAACCATTCTTGCAGTACTGGGGAAGGACAAGGGTAAATAATAAGTTGTATAGGTGGGTCTTAAAAGTCTTAATTATAAATTTTTTAAAGGCCGATCTAAATTCCTGCGTAATATATGCTATTATTCTGCCACCTTCTTGGATGGGCGCAGTGAATGTACCGCTCCCTCTTCTTTTTTGAAGGAAGAAAATTTAAAAAGAATTAATGAAGGTAATTAAAAATCCGGTAAAGGGCGCTCACTCTGAGGCTAATTGCTTATTCCTTGTGACAAAGACAGCTGAAAAGAGGATGCTTAGCCCCATTTTACATCGTTTTAAATCAAGTCAAGGGATGGTTTAAATTGCTAGCTTCTAAGGAGTCGGGCGGGAGGAATATCGAGGACAAAAAACCTTGGGAAGAATTTTCCTTTTATGTACTTTTCCTACACCAACCATACACACGTATACTTTTGAATGAAGAGGATTCGCATAATAACCCGGGTTACTTATGCCTTATGGCTATATTAATGCATAAATAAGTTGTTAAAATCCTGTGTAAATGTTACTGTAACAATACTCATAAAGGTAAAATTATAGGGGACATGCGTAATACTAGACTTGGAGATGACTGCATGCGAATAGTAATAATAGCAAAGTTATGATATGATTTGTGGTTGGAAGTCGGGATAATAACACTGCTTTTATAGCCTTGACACATCTTTTGTGATAAGTGGAGCTTGGCTTGACAGTGCCTGGGTTGTAGTGCTGCTATACGGGATTTTAGTTGTTGTCGCCTCTCAGGCTGTCTTGCTTTGCTTGCCGGCGCGTCACCCTGTTATTCCAATGTAAAGCAGGGGTATTTACATTACGGATTGAAGGCTATTAAGTTGGGGAAATGCCACGTATTTTATAAATTGTTTGGCGAAAAATCTATAGGGGAATCAGTCCATCGTGGCGACCGCAATGTCCGATTTTAAGTGTTTCATATATTCGAATCTCATGTTTACCACCACCGCTGAATCACCACAGTATACTAACCAAAACTAATGTACACATCAGATAACTGACAGAATGACATACTGAGTGTAAGCTAACTGTGGAGCCAATTTAAGTGCTGTGAGGCACCTTTACAAAGTTTGTGTTTGCGGTAGCTGCATCATGCATGTCTCGGAAAGATTCAGTAAAATTGCGGAATAGGTAATTCAAGATGTAAAATTAATTCAAACTTCTGAAGGGAATAAAGATCCCAATCTCTTCTTGTCTGACACGTTCAGTGTATCTGTATGGCGTTAAAAGTAACATGTTCAAGTTTGTATGATACAGCTACTGTTTTCCCTGCTGCTGCAGAATTCTTTTAGGACGTTCCCCAACCTATTTGTGCTAAATTTAATAGTACCTAATTTTAAGAGAAGAATTGAATTGGTGGGAGAAAGAGGAGGGAAGATGAGACAGGTTGGGAGAAAAAAGGGTGAAAGAAGTTTTTGAATTTCTGACAGTGGTGGGAAATAGTTTGGGTACTGTTTTGGAAACACTTTTATTGAAATACATGGCCTTATTTCCGGATATATTGCCCACTTTGGATTAGATTCGCTTATTGAAATTGAAAAACGGCTCTGTCTAAGATGAGCACATGTGACTTTGGCGGCTTGGAGAATTGACCAACCTAAGACATGAAAACAAGACTTCAGAGGGCGCAGCATGAGTATCCTGGCTGGGGAAATGATGGATGTGACAAAATCATACAAACTTTCTGGGAGCTGCTCCGGGCTGTGTTTTCAATTTCGGTTTTTGTTGATGCTTCGATTCTATGTTTTTAGAGCGTGTGGCTATTGAGGGCCATTACCTAGCAGCATACGTTGTTTGATAGCATGCGCATGCGTAGCTTTGTGTTGCGTTTGTTTTGAAATGGTTATTACTAACTACGCTTCACAGGGTTTCAGAAGGGTGGTGTGTTTGTGGATTTCTACGAAAGAATTTAGCAGGTAGGACGAGCGACATTGTGAGAGGTAAACCAAGTTTTGAATGGAGTCATTAAATTTTGGCATGTGTGCATACAATAACTTTGTTAGTGTGGGATGGCTCAGAGATTCTTTTATTATTTTTGCCGTGTTTATTGCGCCTCGACTGCCCTACTATTCCTTGTTTGCGGTGGCTGAATTTGTGAGCCTTCTTCACAATACAATCACAACAGACGCTGCTGTGCGTTAGCTGTCGCTTGTCTTGCGCTTCGCTGGAGGCGTGTGTGGTGCAAGTGTGTGGATAATAATTTATGTATTTTTCACCTTCTCGCAATCATCATTGCCGCCACCGTCACAGATTGCACTCACCGTTTTGGATTACTTTTATCAAGTGTATGCACCTGATAATTGTTTTCACAAACCGCAGCTGTTGATATTTCCTTTACTGGTTGGTTCACAAAGTGTTGGAGGAATCCATGTCAACTTGTTGACCAACCATGTACCAGGTATCATTTATTCGGGAAGCAATGCATTGACACGGGGAAGGTGAGAGAATGTGGGTGATTATTCGGTTGCATCCAACGGGACTGGAGACACAATGACCTGGATTTTATCATGAGGTAAGACGGAGTGGTTGTTTGTTGGTAAATGTTCTCCACAGACAGTACCAAAACTGGCCTGGCAACATTTAATATTTTGGTTGGGAATATATGCACTTTAACTCTCCCGCCATCCGCAAAAATGTTTCCTCCGGCGTTATCATATCACCCGCTCAAACTAACTCAAACATATCCATCCATAACGGCCCCGTGACCGTGACCTTGTTCCTCGGACTGGTGCAAAGTGTGGCTTATTGAAAAAAAGGAGGGGAAAAACATGTAATGATACAGCATTCTGTAATTGCTAGGAAGCAAACTGCACTAATGTAATGGGTAATCCAGTTAAATAATGCTTGCTTGCTCCCCAATGTTTTATGTAACTTTACCCCCGTTAATACGAGGCAGATATTACACGTAAGCAATAATTATGATACGCCCACCCTAGTTGAAATGCAATTATTATACGAGCTGCAAGCTATGGTGCACTTGGGTTTTTTTTAACACGCTGACCAGTTCCTCTTTATGGTATACATTCGTGTGCTTTGAAGCAATTATCAGATACCTCCCAATATCCGAGTAGGAATCTAATTGCCTATCAGTATCTTAATTTACGGACCGGTTTGAATTATATTACCCGAGAGGCAGAAATAAATGGTATAATTGTTGGTCAGTTATTCTGTTTTACGGGGTTTCTGCATTTAACAGAAAATGACACAGTACTTCAAATAGTTTTTGCACATACGTTATCGATGCATCAATAGCTGGAACTTAAAGGACATTTTGGAAACCGGTAAAATATCGTAAAGACTTGGAAGAAATATATACTGCAGAGTAACGCCTTATTTCCAGATTTTTGTTTCAGTTCCAAACAGTTTTGTATTTCAGATTGGAGCAAACTTTGTGTGCAACTGATTATAAAATACTCCATAATTTGCATGAAGAAGTTTTGCAAAGAAATGGATAGATTTTATGTTTTTAAATCCTCTTGATTTGCAAGAAAGTGCCGCTTGGAACGCTTTGCCCTGCTCAGTAAATCCATCATTATTCAAGTTGCAGAGTAAAATAAGGAAATTAAAGGCATGACCGTATCGGATTTGGTTAAATCTCTGATTCTAAAACATAACGCTACAACGCAGCCTCTTCCGGTAATTTCAAAAGCCTATTCGACTCGACAGAGAAGTGGATGGAAAAGCCACAAAAATCCTTGTAATCGAGTAAACAAGAACAATAAGATACACCTACTTACTGCCATGCATGCAACCACTTGACACAGTAGTTTTCATGGTGGATGCAATAATTTTAAAACTCCACGCTACCCGACACAACTTGCAAGATGCCCGCTTCTTTGGAAGCTTGCGGTATTCTTGGAGGATGTTGCTGAAACCTTTGCATGTTCCTGTACTTGTACTTAAGAAAATGGTTTAAATCCTAATACATACTTGGTTGAAGCTGTAATAGCTTTTTTGAAATTATCAAAATGTTATAAACTATACTCATATCTCTTAAATGAAGCAATTGCTTAAAACGGTTCCACGTTTCTCATTTCCTGGGCTTTTGTGGAGGAATTTGCAGGATAATCCGAAAACCACTTGGCCCATGCAATCATACCGTTGAAAGCCGCCCATTATTATTATCTTCTTCTGGGGCGGAATCCTCCTGGTTTGATTTTGTGATAACTGAAATTCATGGAAGCCCTCAATCATCTCAACATCAGGATCCAATCGTATATGGCCTACAAGAAAGCTATGCCTATATGAAAAAGTAATTACTTTCAGTTCAACACTTTTTCATGCAAGAAGAAAGCAAGTGAAACCAAGTGTAAGTTGAGAGCGTACGAGGAGCTACTCAAGGGATTTTTTCTCCTTGAAGCAGACTTACAGCCTTACAGGTTCACAGGAGTTGATGCAGCTTATTATTATTACTGTTGTTGTTTTTTACAGAGCTGACCTTGCTTGCTCATGTTTGAAAGAATTTAGCTTGATCCAAAGTAATCTGGTAGCTGAGAGATGATCATAAAGCTAACTGATTCCCTTATCTGCAGATACCCCAAGATTTTTGGAGTTTAATCCTGAGGAAAAATAACTGTGTTTGAAAGAAAACACGTTCCGTCTTAGTATGATATAGGAAAGAGGAAAGGTTGTTGTGTAATATATGGTGTTGGATTTGCAAATTTGCCCTCTCTCTCATCATAGTCGCCGACCGACAATATGCAATTATGGGGCTCGTCCCAGGGCAGAGGTGATTCTTGACCACGAAAAATGAAGATTATGATACAGGCACAGAATGCGGACAGAGTTTCATATTGTACCAGAGCAAATCGGCTCTGAAATTGCTGCCGGTAGTTGGCCATACTCGCAACTGTTGGAAAGGTATGTCCGTGACGGACGGTCCAGAGTTTGTATTCTACATATATTTGAGCGGCGGGATGACGGCTTTTGAAGAGGCTTTTAAGTTAAGGAGATGATGGAAAATGGGATGAAAAGATGAGAGAGGAAATGGTGAAAAAAAGAAGAATACCGAAAGAGTAACCGCAAAATTGTGCATGTATTAAATAAGACATGGATGGTATCGAGAAATGGGGATGTGCTAAACCGAAGTCTACTATGTACGTGTGGACTAAACGTAAGTAGCTGCCATATCAAATTGATTCTCCGTGACTCGGAAATTGTCTCAGGTAAGGAAATTTGTTACTTACACGCATATTATTAACCGGTGGTCATAAAACTTTCATTTAATACGTCAAAAGTTTCCGTTATTCAGTTTCTCCGGGCGCTTCCTACTCTTTGCTTCCGCTTCCTTCCCTTTTCGTAAAATTGCCATATAGTATTCAAGGAACGGTTTTTGCACCAGAAGCTAAGCGACCAACCGCAACAATCCTTCCGCCACCGCACCGGGCGATTTTTGCAGTGGAATACAAAGGCTATATAATTCTAATTGTGATTCATTGATACAATTTAAAATGGAAGCTTAATCATTTCTCGGAATTTCATTTTGGAATCCAATTTGCAATTCTTTACACCTTGAAATACCACAAGGCTGAGAAGCAATGTGAGCTTTTACTTGCGTTTCATTCGTTGCTTCCCGCCCGGGTTTTTTTCTCTTGGAGTAAACAATGCTGAAGAGCAGTTTAGATGAGGGAGAATGGAGAAAGGAGTCAAGGGTTGGTTGCTTGTTGGAATGATTTAAATGTTCACTTAGCATCATGATCACGCTTGGGCTGTGTCAAATTATGCGTATTCTTTTGCACATACTGTTAACTAACTGCTCGTAAATCTATTCTGCATGCTGCAATACCCATTGTGAACTGATTGTTACACCTGAGGGAAAAACAATGAAGGGATGAGAGAGGGGCAATTGAATAAACCAGGAAATGATCAAGTGTCCCGCTTGTATTGTGCATCGCTACTACTATGAGACAGAAGCTTGTAGCAAACTCATGCTCTGAATTTATTTCAGGTGATTTCATGGGAAGCGGAGCGGTTTTAGTGAAGTTTTATTTTTGCAGGGCCAACAGCTTCTTGATTAGTTAAAGGACAGGCGCGAAATGGAAAAACAATGTGTGACCACTTTGGTGGTCTCTTGTTTTATAATGTTACGTTCATTGAGAGACTTTTTGCAGGGGGACGAAGAAGAAATTATCTTGTGAAAAAGACAAGAAGTACATAAGATACCGCCATAGACCCGACCCTTGTGCAGGCAATGAAGAATCAAAAGCAAATACGCACAGGGTCTTCCATGCATTACTTGTGTATAAAGCTGAATACGCAGAATACAAGAGACAGAGTTGTTTTTTATCGGTAGTAATTGTAAAAAGTTTTTGGCGACGGCGGATACCAGGTGTAAACCAGGTGTGTTTCACTCGGAAAAGCCAATACCCGCAACTATTGAATACAAAGCCAATTCTTGCAATATTCTTCACAAAACCAAAGCAAGGAAAGCCGCATTTTTTATTGTTTTGACCTTTAAATTGGTTTTTTTGTGAGGTGAAATTGAAAAATACCAATGTATAATGCCCCATGCATGGGGTTTTATGAGAGGATTAATGGAAACCTCAAGGGGACCACCATCCCCATCCATCGACGATATCGGCGTTAATTTGATTATTTGTAAACTTTGTCCATGTGGCGGATGTTATGCGTATTGTACTGAATATTTATGCTGGGGATTGCGACTCTCATATTAAACTGATAGCATTACAGCACATACGCGGATGAAGATTGGCGGATAATCGGAGAACAGGTAAGAGCAGAACATAATGAATGAAAAACACGTGGAAGATTGAAGAAACGGGAAAAGAGAAATAAGAGATTTTCATTCATCCTCATCATCAATAATATCATTTCCAAATACCCAATAAGGCAATAACCGAAAGAATATATTTATTTTTACGGGACTTTCTACCTTACTTGCTGTAACAACTCACGTTCCACATTTCCAATCAATACTCTCCAAATAATATACACAAGGTCAATTAGGGTGGGAAATCCTTGGAAATGAAAAATATTGTTGTTGGAACTGCTATTGGATAGCAGACAAGACTGAAACTGTACGGGACAACAGCAGGTTAGAGGAAAAGAGAAAAAGGGATGAAAAATCGCCAGATTGCGGGACAGACAAGTGGAGAGACTGTGGAAACCATGGTCAATGACTGCAATTGATGTGATCTCAGAGATGAATTAATCCTTGGTCACATTGTGATCATGCTTGAGACTTATGGAGCACGTCTTGGTGTTGATTTCTATCTTAGTCTGCATACATACTTGTGGGTCACGTGAGCCGCGACTTTCTATCAAGCTTGAATTAAGTTTATGGCTGTTTAGTTTTCCGCTGTACAAGCCTTGGATCAAGATCAACGTCTTCTGCAAATGTTTTACTTGATCCTGAAAGGATCAGCTAT
This sequence comes from Sminthurides aquaticus, assembly GCA_906901655.1. Classification (NCBI taxonomy): domain Eukaryota; kingdom Metazoa; phylum Arthropoda; class Collembola; order Symphypleona; family Sminthurididae; genus Sminthurides; species Sminthurides aquaticus. The sequence goes on along the minus strand of CAJQTT010000005.1, from coordinate 3,768,443 downwards.
AAGTTATTAAGCCTTTGATCCAGAACTGAGGAATTGATCGAGATTCAATCTTTAGAAATAATGAGAATAAAGCACGTAATGATTCCGCTGCTTTCCCCTTTAAGAATCCATCATTCCGCAATCCTTTCTTTAATTTTCTTTTCATCCGCCTGCTCTTGCCTATTGAGTATGTTACAGTCGGACCAAGAAAATATTAACAAGATTTAGGACCGGGGGATCGAGAGATCAACCAGGAAGCCGGAAGGCTAGAGTCAGCCGGCAGGCCTGTAGAACCTCACCTCCTTCGCTTGCATTCACATGCAATCATCCTTAACGTTACGTGTAATTTTCAACTTTGAGTCTTTTTCTTGAAGGCTTAGCAAGATGCTTTAGATGCACATGAGGATGAACTGAGGGAGAAGGAAAATAAAAACGGGGAATTTTTGACACATATGGTGTAAAATAGCGTGTGAGAATACGGAGAATAGGATTTTCGGCTCCTTGAAGAGTAACGGTTTTGCCAGTATTTTCTACCAGATAGCGTTTCACTTCTTCTGTGTATGCAGAGAATCTGCAGGGCCTTTGAATTATATGAGTGCGAAAACAGTTTCTGGGATGGATTTGGCATGGTTACGCTAAAAATTGGGCGATTAATTTGCCAACTTTGGGCCTGAATTAAACCATGAATACACACAGGGAAGTCGGAGAAAAAACGAATGTTCATTAATTTTGCAATTAATTTTTTAATCTCCAATGTTTCAACTTTCTAGCTATAATAGCAGCCTCAGACAAGAGCTGACACACTATTCCAGAAGGAATGGAGTGACAAAAAGCGTGGGAAATATTTGTTGATAATTTTCCATGGAAATTATAGTTTTTTAAACGCGGGAATAAAAATAAGCTCAGGGATTCGGGACACGGCTCCAATATATAATCCGTCAAACCGTTTTGCTGAATTTGGTGCCCTGTTTTGTGCCGGATCTAGGATATGTGACTAGGAATGCTGGCGGGGGTCACATAAGATGATGAACGAGAGTGCGGGAAGTGGGAAGGCTGTAGGAATAATAGCCTTTAGAACGCTGCGCCCTGTCTGCTCTGCGCTGCGACACGACTAGCTCTTAGCTTCCTATTACACCCATCCCTGCAGAGCGCAATCATGGGATTAAGGCATCCATCCGGATTATTGACTTGTCTCACTTACAAGCTTATTTAATGCTATTATATGGAATTTATATTACGCTATCCTCAATAACAATTGACAAAGGAGAGATGAAGATAATGATAGGCAAGGAATGAGAGGTATACGTGTACAGCGGAAGATGGAATTGCAAAGGTGTCGTCTTACACGCTGTATTACTAGTCTTTTATACCTTAATCTAGATAATCCGCGGCTATGGATTAAAGGAATTGTTCAATTATCTTGCAGCACGTCGGAGGAGAAAAAAGGGCGCGTTAGCTTGAGTTTTTGCGCAAGCATTATGTTATAGACTGGGATGGGATTTTATGAATCTCGGCGAGAATTTCCGGTGCTGGGATGTATTATTAATCAGGGTGGGAGAGGAATGGAGAAAGATTTCATCATAGTATATCTCTTTGTTATTAACTTAAAAGCTTGGGCATTATCTGTCGACAGAGGGAGGAAGAAACGGAGATGACAAAAGAATGACAGGAAATGTTTGGGGGAATGAGAGCAATCCTCCCGGGTTTTTGATTAAACCATTACTGATTTCCTCTCGTTCGACCGGTATGAAATTAAACTTAGCCCTTAAGGCAATTTTTCTGTAATAGACATGCAGACATTGATGCAAAAATGGCTTGCAATTTTTAAAGTTTCTTGGACCCAAAAAATTATAGCTAGTGCATGGCATATGCCAATAAATGGAAGCGAATTTTCATGTTACAAAATATGTACCAAAATCCGAATTTCTCGGGGACTGAATTTACTTTTAGGTCAGAAACCTTTCGCATAGTCTGTAAAGCCCGGAAGAAAATTTTCGTTTCAATATTTAAAATTAATAATTTGGTTATGATCCATCTGCCGAAAAATTGCAACCGTTGCAAATATTCTGAAAGCTTTCTTGTCAAAGATGCTTTTGAAATCCTACGCACGACAAACTATTGATGATTCTAAGTGGAGTAGGAAATGGACTGGTCCAAATTTTTAATTGAACGCAGAATGCTTGAAGACAAGACAATTTAACTTTCAGATGTTGCTGAAAAAAGAACGTAACCTTTGTTACCAAAAGCAGAAGCCAAGACGAATAAAATATAAGAGTTTCTTCTACCCTCCATTGACAGGAATGCTTAGTCCTTGCACAGTAATATTGTCATGGTTACCATGTAGTGGAACATAAGAATTAGCAAGGAAGTAAGGACAGCGCAAGAGGGTTTGCAAATTCAAAGAAAAGAGGTTGATTGTATCAGAATTGAGGAGTAAAATAAGCATTTAAATGTGTCCCTTTGTAGTCTTGGTCTGTCCTATTCTTCTACCCCTTTGTTTAGTTTTGGGTGGGCTTTTTGGGAACAATTCTTAGGCCAGCCACCTGCAGATTCCCTCGGGAAGAGCAACACCTCTTCTTTTTTAGTCCAATTATTCCAAGAGGCTAAAGAAAGAGAGGCCAACTGTCACCAAAGAATAAGGAGAAGCTGTGGCATCTTTCTTTCTTGAGTTTTAAGGAGACCAAGTTGTCTTGTGTACCGGATAGGGAGGAAATGAATGAAACATCCAGAAATGATAAGATGGTGAGAGAAGAATGGGAAATAAATTGATAAATAAATAAAACAAATTACGGCCCGGTTTGATCTATAATTTAATCCTGATTGTAGATGACAGATGTGCACAGTGTCTGAGTTTGAACTGACTGAGCCGAAAGGCTGACAAAAGTCTAAGGTTTCTTCTTGCCAGAGATGACAGTCAGTGACCTGGATATTTTTATTGTAATCTTGTCCTACCACAAATACGTGGCGGGTAAGTAGTTGTGGTTACGTGATTTGAACATAATATTATATTCCTTCCCTGTCTTAGCAATTATTAATTTCAATACTACCCAAATGCTCTGGTGGTGGGATATTAAAGTTACTGCAATGGGATCCAATAAGTTGAGAAGGATTTTCGTGGACTTTTGATGGTTGGCATATTTGCGACTCGATCGGTAGAATGTTCCTCATCATTTTTGTTTTCACCAAAGGCAAACATAACACTGTAAATGGGCGGATGTTGTTATGGTGGGATGTTATGGAATCCCAAGTGAAGATGAGGAATTATGGGCAAGCTGATGCTAGTCGCATCATCAAAATAACGTGTAAATATGAAAGGAAAAGAAATATATCTGGGAGAGAAATGATTCATCATTTTTTTCAAGGCTTCATAATCAAATATCGTATTCTTGTGGCACACATGAATTGTAAGCTTGATGTAGGACACTCAAAGACCAATGATAATAGTTTTAAGGGTGGATTAAATAGAATGTGACGGGGTAGTAAACTAAAGATGATGGTGGTGGGCAAGATTCGGTTATTAGAATCAAAAGGAGAGAACGAGTTCCTAATAAGATTGTTGGGCGTCAAGTGAAATCTTCATGAGATTCACTTAGATTGCCAAAATGGGAAGAAAGTACAAAGGAGGTAAATCGCAGTCATTTTTGCCTACTTCATAAATCAAGGCGAAAGCATTCCAGAATTTGATACTTCATATATATACGGGTAGAGATATAAGATAGCTTTCTATAAGAGAGATTTCTGGTGTCAACGGCTATTCTTTCCGTAAATCAAAGCTTATTTTTCACCTGATTATACTTTCAAAAAGTCTATAAATTTTGATTAAATGGAAGGTAATTAAGTCGTTTCAGGTTTGGAAATTCACTGATCAGACACAATCTTCCAAATACTGATTTGCATCTGATTTTGGGGTTGGTACCTTAATGAGACAGTGTGGTCTGTCTTTGCCACCCTAGTAATAAAGAAAATCGGATTTCCATTGACTACAAATCATCTTCAAACTGCAGGACTCCGGTAAAACACCGTCACCCGGATCCTATTCTTTGGGTACTTGTTTGTATCAGGTGAAGAAATAAAGGCTCGTGAAGATACGAAGATATGCTATGCAACGCGCATCGGCATTTACATGGCATATGTTTCCCGTTCAACTATGAACCTAAATGCAGTCGATTCTCGCTCTAAGAGCTTCCTATATAAGAGAATCCCCGCTGTAAGAAACTAATTTGTGTAATGCTCGTAATGTTAATCATCCCTGTATAAGAGATTTCTTGCTAAATGAGACTTTTTTCCGTATTTACGCGAGTCTCTAATAGCGAGAGTCGACTGTATCGCCCCAAAAATAATTAAAATTGCACCATGAGAAAACCAGGCCTTTCATATGCTCCATGATTTCTTTGAAACTTATGATTTCAAGTAAGTAATACTTGTATAAGAGATTATAAAAGATCACCAAAAATTAATTACATAAGAAAATTACTCAAAACCAGGCACATTTAACGATATCAAGTTCAAAAGGTTATGTGTTTTCAAGGTTCATTAAGCATATTGGACAGCGCTAATGTTTCTCATCAAGGCCACGGACTCTATGGCAAATGGTGCTGAAATTAAATTAAGTTCTCAAGGCCGGAGGTTCATTTTGTGTTGTAAGTTACTTGCTCCCACTTCCCAAGTGCTTGTAGCCTGTATCTTTTTATCTTGACCTTTACTTTGTTACTTGTTGACGCTGACTTAGATACTTCGGATTTTTGCGCTTGAGTAAATGATTTATTAAAAGCTATAGAGTACAAGCTTAAAGGTGGTTATGACGGGTAAGATTGTAAGATATGGTGTAGTAGGAAGCATGGATTTCAAATGTTCTCGAAAATCGTTGATTGGAGGCCCAATTCTGTCATGGCCTGGGAGTTTTGTTGGTCCTACTCAAGGAAGGTTTGATTTAGGTAAACCGTTTCTAGGTTGTGCTAAATTGTTCCATAATTTTAGTTCGTTACAGAAAAAGGTAAGGAGTGCCTACCTTACCTGTTGGGTGATGCTACAAGAAGAGAATCCCCGCAGGTGAGGTAATTGGATTAGAAATATATTTCTTCCTTGATTTCTGGATGTGATTTCAGGGGAAAACATAAAAATATTGCAGTAATATCACCCGATTTTTGCAGAAATATGCGTTGGCTTGGATGGTCTAAGCAAAATTTTGGATAACTCATAGATTTAAGCCCGACTATATTGAGCTTATTGTGAGGGGAAGAATAGGGAATTGAATGACTGTGGAATGAGACGAAGCGGCGTGACTTGTTGCAGGTGCAAGAGATAATAGATATAGGAGAGCGGATCCAATACGGTAATCGTACCGACATTTCACATAACCTCAATTTCCAGCTCAACGAAGTAAGTCAGGAGGAGTAGTAACTCTTGAATGGGATTGCTAACAAATACTTTATATAGACATGGACGTAAGAGACGGGGATGAGTTTCCGTCATGAACCATTGAAATATGTCAAGTCAGGAGGGACGAGGAGAGAGACTTGCGGATTTGGTGCAATCTCCGAAGATCTTGCATTTATTTTCCTTGTCAAGATTACGACTGTTCTCAAAAAGAGTGAATTGTGGAATACATTACAGCGGCGGGTTGCGGTGGAATGAGTTAAATAACGTGAGCTTTACTGGCTCATCTTACTTGCATAACTTTTGAGCGAATTCAGGAGAGTTTATGGGCTGAAATGAGGTAAAATACGCTAAATTGAGGGGGCAGCTTCTCTACGCTCTGGCTTAAATTCAGTAGCATATAGAAGAGATGTAAACGCTGCGCTGCAGCGTTTATGTCAGAAACTGTGGAAGAAATTTTAAGTATCATTGCATATAGCCCGGTTTAATGTAATCCAGCGTTACGTAGGATTCGTAGGAAGTATATGCAGAGTTTTACAGTGAATGAAATCCATCGGTGTGAAATACCGGTGATGATGAGATGAATATAGTATATGCATTTTGGTCTAAATCCCTAGGAGATGGGATGGATCAAGGATTTTAAGACGTTCATTTCCTCTTCTTCCTTGTTGTTTCTTGGCTACCCGGTTTGGTTATAGGGCGAAAAGATAAGGACGTAAGGGACGTAAGCCTTTATAAGAAAACATGTAATCCTCCCCCGACAAGGTGGATTGAATGCGTTTAGCCGTATGTTTGAGCTGTATTTTGCACCCTTGGAGGGGATGAAAGGTTGATGGATGATGGAGTGACGCTATTACGTTAAGAAAGCTGTATATATGCTTTGCTGGGGAGGAACGGTGGCTGTTGAGGGTTGCTGCTGCTAGTTGGAAAGATACGGGAGGTTTCGCGAACCTTGTTGCAACCACCCTCAGTTTCCGCTTCGCCCGCATCTTGTTCTTCTTCCTTGTCGAGGAAGTGGAGGAGGAATAAAATGATATAATAGCTTGGCCAAGAACTTGAACTTGCTCAGTCCTTGCCAGACCGTCTTAAGGAGCGCATCTTGAGAAGAAGAGCGAGGATATTAGTTTACCGCTGCTGCCCCGTAATCAACGTACGTGTTCCCCTGGTGACGGCAAGAGAAGTAGACAAAGAGAAAAATAAATATATTGGATTTTGGTGCTCCGAAGATAGTTGACCTTGTGGAAATTTACAGAACTTTTCCCTTACACGTCTCGAAAGTTTACAGGAACTAAATAGAGAAAGCAAGCGTGGACGATAGGAGCGCCATCTATTTCAATTGTCTCCAGGATTTTCTTCAAAACGGATTCCAAGGTAAGCGAATTTTTTTCATTTTTTAAGGCTTCTGGTTTACTGAGCCAGAAAAGCCTTAAGCTGTAGTCCAGTCTATGGAGAAGTGTCGGTCAGTTTCAAGAATGGAAATCTGCATAAAATATCTGGTGAAGGAAATCACGACTAGGAAGTGGGGAAGAAAGGGGTGAATGAAGCTTAATGAGATTCTCGAATTAGACAGGTTGGGAGGAAAAGGAGCGGTGCTCTTTGTTTATCCTTGATCATCTCTCTCTCGGTCTGTAGGCTTTGCGCGTCGAAGCGCTTTCTGATGCGCTCTCTGACCGAGGGTTTCTTGTTCTTCTTGCTAAACAAGGAATCAAGGAAGATGATTGCTTTCTTGTAGCGGTATTTCTCTCCGGGCAAGGTTCTTTCCTAGTTGTGAATGAGTGAAAAACACATTATTAGATTAATTTACTCCACGGAATCTTTTACAGCATGCATTTTCTCTGAAAAGTTTTAAAGCTGATTCATAAATTCAGGAGGAAATGAGGAAATGGTTGGAATGGAAGGGTTGAAAGTGATGAGAGATGATGAGATGTTGGAGAAATTAAGAAGCTAGAGAGAGAGAGAGAGTTAGAAACCGTGACGTAATTTTCGGGGCATCATCTTCCCACTTTTCTCACTAAATTACTCGTATAATTTCTTCTCGTACTCACTCGGAGATGACAAGGTTAGCATGGCAAAAGATTAAGGAAATGTTTAGAGTTTTCTCGCAAATTTAAGATGTAGAGGGGAAATGGTGGAGGAAAACGGTAGAATTTTTGAGGATGCAAAACGCCATGTAGCTTGCAATGCAACTAGTTTTTTAGGTAAAGTATTCATTAAAAGTTTTGAATCTTTAAATAAGTAGTTGTGAATTGGTGGATGATTTCAAAAGAGCAGTCAGAAATTATGGTGAATTAATGATGAATTAATGAACAAGCTAGGGAAAAGGAATAAGTTAAGGAAGAAAGAACAGAAAGGCATAGTTTGTTCCTACAAGTCTTAGCTTTGGACAAACGAGTTGTTGTAACGCCATTCTTCAATCTCCGACCTTACTTTAGCATTTGTGAGCTACAAGTAGTTGCATGGACCCGTAGAATTTGATGATTTGGAAACGCTACTAAAGAGAGGCTGATAAAATCCTAGGCGAAAAGTTGAAAATTGGCAATTTCTTGATTACATCTGCAGAATCTTGGAAGATGAGATTTGGAAAAATTATAGAGGAGACGCAAGCTAGACAGAAGATTAGAGTCGGGGGACCTGTGAATGATCCGTCTCTGTGAGCTAGGTTGCGTACATGTTCAAAAATTGTGATTTCCGTGCCAGGGAGAAATGAGGAAGAAGGGTTTGTTGGAGATGTTGTAACCTGTCATCATTTCTCTCTTGGCAATTTTCTTGCTTTTGGAACGTGCTTCTTTCATCAAGAAACTCACTCCTCACTGGCTGTCAACGTTATTGCGAGATTTTAATGCTTATACCTAATCGTCTCATTCTCTCATTAAGAAGCTGAAAAGGGTTTAGAAAGGGCTTTGGGAGTGGGAGCAGGAGAGTCGGCTACTTTTATTTCCAAAATATAATTTGAACAATCAAGAGACAAAATTCGCAAAAAATCCCAACTCTACTATAATTTCATATTGCTGTGTTTTACATTGCTCCTTCTCTGCTACTCGCACGGAATCTCGGTGCTCTTAATCCTCTTTGTTGTTTTCCGGCTCCTCTGCCAGAAATTATGTCGCTGCTTTACTTGAGACTTTACTTGAGGTTCAGCGTTAAGGACATATCCGGACAAAAACAGATTAAGAAATGCTGCAAAATTTTATTACTGGCGTCTCAAGCCCCAAAAATGGCTATCGAGAACATGGAATTATCTGTTATTCCCACAGTCTACCCACAAGAAAAGATAAAAGATTACATTACAGCATTCTGTACTTGTTGCTCCGGTTTTAAATTTTGTCGTCACTGCCTACCTAAATCGTTCCTCTCATGTCACTCTGAACGTCTATCATTTCTTCCTACATAATTTAGATATGCCTTTCATTCCTTGTGAGCTTTTACTGGAATGTCGACCCTGTCTGTCTGCAAAGAAGAGGGCGGAATTATGGAAACCTCAATTTTCTAGACTATAGTGTAATAGCCTCATGCAAAAAAAATAAGGCGGTTCCACCGGCAAAGACCAAAGACCTGTATGAAATTGCGGTAGATTGAGGCAACTGTTTGTATTTCATACACAGTATAGTTCGAGGGTAAAGATCAGGACATGATTCCATTCACCCTACCTTAATCTGTTTTAAAGATGAAAGTTTGAGGAAGGAGGAGGTGGAACACGGAAGCTGTTATGATGATGCAATTTTTAGGGATTATTTTCGCGAATTTCACTTTTTTTGCGAATATGTATTCACCACTACCCACTGTCAGTGGTCCACTGGAGATCAAGAGATGAGGATGGGGTATGCAGAATAAATTTAGGCAGTAGTTGCATCTTGGACGGCAGAGCTTAGTGGTCATCGACCATGGATTTGCATAACATGCTCATAAACGAAAACCAAAAAAACATTATAACAACTTGTTAAATCTTGAAGGGGATGAGTGAAAATATTATGAAATATTTTCCGGGAAATGCCGGTAGCTGCTAGACTTTGTACCGTAAATCCTCTAATTTAAGTGCTTAACTCTCGCTAAGCTTGTTTATCAATGGTATCACATGGTGCTTGAAAGTTGAAGAGCTTTTACTAAATACTAAAACTGAACGTGAGAGGAATTACAAGGGAATCACTCTGACGGAAGAAAGACTTAGCACGAGCTTATTACAGTTGAGAGAGTGTGGTGATTTTGAAAAACTGGATAATGTGATTAAGGATTGTCTGAGAGAGTGCGTTGTAAGTAGCAGGTGGGAGGGTAAGATATTAGTCAGTATAACAGGTGTTGCAGGTTTCCATAGAGGGCAGTTGGGGATTTAACGGATATTAAACGGTTTAATGGAGAAACATTAAGAATCACTTGCGATTTTCTCGGATAATTTAAAAGGCTTAAAAGTTAAGATTGTGAAAAGCTTATAGTTCAAAGGTCAATGCTTGGATCGTATTTTTTGGGAAGAAGGATTTAATAATTATTTAAATTTTAGTTAAGTGCCGTTAAAATAGCTGAAATTAAATATCGGAAGCTTGTCACTCAGCTTGTTATTTCTGTGTACATGAAGATGCCAATTTATTATTTTAAGGTATATATATACCCATGTAATGAGATGCAATGCCAATTTTTAGAATGGCAGAAGCAAAAACATTTCGCAACTCTTCCCATTTTAAACTTTTGCAAATCGTTAACGAAGAAGAGGAACCAGTTATAAAAATATTGGTTATCAATAACTCTTCTTGGACATGTTGAAAGTTGAACAGTGAACTGATGAAAGAAAATTGTTATTTCTCCACAAGTAATCAATCTGAAAACGGTACATGGATGTTGATATATCAGCTGACTGGATTGACAAGCTTGGAAATCATTGATCCGTAGAAAAAATACACGTTGATGTTGATTTAGTATTGACGACGGCTCACGAAATTCACAGTTTAGAGAGAAAGCATAAGAGAAAATGTGAGGGCTCGAGGAGTGACGTAATATGTAATGAGACAAGTGCTGACTTGAAATAGGAGAGGAAGAATCTCCGTGAAGTTGGCCGAGACTTTGAGAAGCTTATAAGGCCATGAATTTGTTTTACATCAAGGCTGTTCCCGCACGTGACGACACATCTTGTCTAGTCTAGCTTCCCGGTTGTGCCTTTTGAGAAAGTAAAAGAATCCAGATAATTTGAGCCCAAATATGGTATGTAATGAATTATTTAATTCGTTAGTTGGTTAAGGATTACATATTCCTGCGAGGTCGGTCATTCACACTCAAATGCAGTCATTCAGCCTTAGTTGAAGAACAGTTGGAGGTTTTTGAAGTTTGCCTTAAAATGAAGAGAATCTGTTGGTTAATCCTCTTCTCAGAGCTAACGAGCTTTCACTAGTGTGCGGTAGATTTGAACACAGTAGCATTTCAGGGGATGAGGAAATGATGAGAACGGAATCTGTTGTGTTTGTTTATATTTTTCTACGCCTTTATGCGTGCCCCGTAATTAAGAAGAAGAGGAGGATGTGGACGGAAGGAAGAGATGATTAGGATGGATTAATATTATTTACTACGTATGGGATTAGCGGACGGACCACAGGGGAAGAGATTTTGTTACTCTGGGTTCCTGGCTTTTGTTTCACACACAAGTCTCGTAACAAGGTGGTGGTCAATGGGGTGGAAGGATAAGAGGGACGGCAGGCTTTTGCCTTTAGGTAACAGTATTTGTTGTGGGTGCTGCAAGATGTGCAACAAAGCATGGATGAAATAAAGCGCAGGATAGCGGACTCGGACTTTTCCCCGTCAACAAAAGGAGAGTGTTTGGGGGTAAAAAGAGAGCAAAGTCATTAAGTAATCTATGGGTTCATTACGCCCTCTGGCTGGGAAAAGAATGGAGCAAATTCCCTAAAAATGTCCATGTCACTTTTACTCATATACCGCAAAAGTAATAACACGCTACGTTGAACTCTGCCTTGATGTAGAAAGAAACGAGAGTGTAGGCTAGATTTACTGGATTCTGCGGACAAAGCGTGGAAGAACAAGTAAACTTTTCCGACTTCCGACTTGCATACACACTAAATTTTGGAACTTTGAGGGAATTCATAAAGGAAATGAAAAGCTACGTGCCGGTAGTCTAGGCAGATTTATGTGGGAAGATTTACTAAAGTTGATTGGAAGATGTGTGCAGGTCGGAGGGATTCAAGTTTTACTTTTCACGGGTTTTCTCCTGTGATCTTAAATAGGTTCTCGGCTATTGCCGCCGCACCCTATTAACCGTCTTGCTCTGCAGTTTCTAATGTGTTTGAAAAGAATTTTTGTTGTGCTCTTAAGATAGCTGTACTTTGGCTTGTTTACAGTATTTATGTGAAGGAATCATCTTGTGTAGCATCTCGTGTAATTGCATAACGTGGACCCTCTATTGCTTCCGAAAGTTAATTTCTAATTACAAGTTCGTGAGGAAAGAAATTAAAGGGTTTTAAGCTTGAAAGCATTCCTTCCGTGATCCCGTGTTCTTCCGATTCCTTGTGAAATTACTTTAATTTGTTAGCTTTGTGAGCTGGTGGATTTACTTTTTTCTTAAAAAGAAACCTTCTGGGACTCCCCTCTGCGAAAAGAATTGAATCATCCAGGTAAAGGTAATATGTTGGAACTTTCGCTTCATTGTATTTAAAGTTCCGCGGTTTTTAGCTATTAGGAAGAATACTTGTGAGGAGGTAAGGATTTAGTTTTTAACGGGTTCAAAAAGAGTAGTAGGTTCATACAGAATTGAAGGCGATTTAAAGACTGCACTCAATATACTTTGTAATGCCACCTGTTCATCTCTATTGTCTTTAAAGTTTTCCTCAAGTTTAGGCAAGTTAGGCTAGAGGCTAGATGCTGAGGTGAAGCTGGAACCTTGCAAAAAACCATGCAGTTTACTGTAAACTACAAAAAGACAAGAAAGCTTAGAGTGCCGCAGGAGGATGTGAATTCCTTTAAGCTCTTAGCGACAAAGTCAGGAACTTTTGTCAGTTTTAAGAAAGAGTTTAGCCGAAACTGTTGGAAAGATGAGGGTGGAAAGAGAGTGAGGAGAATAAATCGAGATCAAGGTAAAATCTGGTTTGGAAGAGGCCGGAATATATATAAGAGGAATCCAGACGAGAGGGTGCAATAATCTCTTGGAGTCTTCTTTTCTTGTTGCAAAGAACCAGTTGACAAATGAAACGGTGATAGCTGTCAAGTTTATTCAATGCGTTGCATCTCTTGTTTGCCGGTTTGTGGTAATGTACTTGTAGGCTGGGTCGCTTGGTATTTTGATTTGAATTGAAAGATAACGGATCATTTGGATCAAGTTTGGTGATGTCTTGAAGCTACACTTTCGCTTGGAGGAAGCTTGTGCTACAGAAAGCGACTGAAACTTAGCGTAGGGTTAAATTAAATCTGACTGAACTTGAAAGTCGGGAGGTAGAAGGACAGGAGCAAGAGCAAAGGTAGGACGACGGTAGTTTGATTGTCAGATCATGGAGCTGCCATTGAGACAAATGTCAGTAGGGAGGGACGGAGGATGACGCGTAGCGAAATTTTTGACGGAATAACGACTGCTGTTGAGGGACAATTTGGATGAATACATGTAGAATCCGCGAAATATATTTCGCAACAATAGGAACATATAGATAACAGGTAGCAATTTTACATCCTAGACAGCACATTTCGCACATTACATGACATGTACGTAGGAGAGAAAGTAGCGACAGGAATATTAAATTACAACACGGGGACTTGGGACAAAGACTCGACTAAATTATAAATTATATGGCAATTTACCGCCTCCCTCCAAATAATTTCTTTAGACTCACTTTTACCCTGCGCCTGTATTGGAATATTTGACGACAACTATTTACCTGAAAGTCTTACTTTTTAACGGATTTTATTATCCTGTAGCGGGAAGAACTCAATGCTAATTATAGTACTATATGCCGTGCCGTTGTCACTGTCAACTGGGATTTGGTTGGAAAGATTTGTGAAAGACAAGATGGTTCTTCCGGTAGATGAACTCTTGTGTTACAGAGTGTCTTCTTCAGTTGTGCGTTGGTCATGTCCAAGAGACAACTGTCTCTGAATGTGCGCATATGTAAACACTATGTGTGACAATACCGATTGTGGAAATGTGGAAGTGGGCGGAGGTGTGGAGGAAATACATGCAAACATGGAAACCGCAAAATGTCGTAGTGTGGAAATTAGGAATGCATGATGCAAAATGATCCTTCAAAGACACGTAAATTGTCGTGTAATTTGGAAAGGGAGTGCGAAACGTTTTTGAATTTTCAAACACTCTGCCGGTAGGCCGGCAAAATACTTCCTATTTCCGTGTTTTCTTTTGACAGTTGAGGCCCGCTTGGCTCAAAATATGCAGGAGCTGTGTTCCTGGTCTCATGTTAAAACAATTTGCGTAAAGGCGCTGCAGATAGCAGATTTTGGCTCAAAGTAGTAAAACTGCACACGCGTAAACAATTTTTTAGGACATTTTTCAAAAGTACTCACTGGTAGGCTGCCGTAGCTGGAACACAACTCTGTTGAGCCGTCTTTCCATGACAAATGGCTGTCATTGTTATCTCAAAAGTAGATCAGCTAAATAAAAGCGTTTTGCTTGAAACTATAGCAGTAAGCAGGGCTGTAAAACTTACACGAGTTGTGGTGTGAAATTGGCGAAGAGAAAATTGAATGAATAGTTATAATATACGGTAATTTAATTCACAGTGGCTGAGCAGCTAGGAGCCACGTGTTTTACCTTAAAGCTGTTGCCCAGAGTTTTTAACATTGCTACAGAAAAAGCCCTTGGAGACTTGCTAGTAGGCTATGAGAGAACTGCGGAAGAATACTAAAATCATTAGAATAGAAGAAGACACAGGTAGACTGGTTTGGAACATATAGAAATTGTATTTTCGTGCTACTGTTGCAAAGACGTTACAAAAGATTCGGAAGTTTTAGAAAAAGTTCAAAGGATTCTTCCGCCTTTTACAGGATAACTCTAGCTGTCTGTTTTCTCTAAGTCTAGTCTGTGCTTCCTTAGCATATCTTTCTTTTTAGCCTTTACTGTAATAAAGCTTTTTTTAAAGACAGATGCGTTTAATTTGTAAATAAAGGATACTGGTTTGCTCTGCTCTAATGTGAAATTAGCTTGCGGGTAGTTTACGGCCATGGAGACGCATCAAAGCGTCTTTTCCTGGTTTGAATCAATTATTGAATTAGCAACGGCTCATGTTCATCAAGATTGATGGAGGAAGAGAATGAGGGAAGAAGGTAGTAAAATATTCAGACACTTTGTGCTTGGTTTGTTGTGGATGACGGTAAAAATTGTTGGTTGCCACAAAAGCCAGAATCGACTCATCTCATCCCTGACAATTCCCATATGTTTACCTGTATTTCTGCTTTTGGCTTTGATCTGTATAGCTTGTTACGTACCTCATAGCTTTAAAATTGAGGGTACGTATCTACGACACCACAACCGAGGACTTCATAAGCTTGAACGCTTCTTTCGATTCAAATTCGAGGAATACGGAATCCTGCTCGCATACTTTTAGCGAAAATACCGTATGCTTTTAAATGTGCGTGTGTCTCTATGTTGGAGTGTTTTGCGGTTTTTCTCTCTATGCCATTATGTTTGTTGGTGGTGTTCTCGTATTTGAGTACATCGCAACCAGCAATCATAATCAAGCCTCACTCGCAATCCTAAATTGAGCTGTATTACACAACACACGTCCAGAATGGATTGCAGGCGGAAGAGTCGGGGAAGGCAGGAAAACTTCAGAGAATACTTGAAGATCAAACTGAATCCGGAATGTAGGATGATCGCAGTTTTAGTGATGAGCGTATGCCTTATGAATATAAGGCGTTTTTCCCGCTATCTTTTACGGTATGGCTTGGGGAAAATAAAAGGTGGAGAGACGAGTAAGAGATAGGAAATGTTCTTGGTTGGATGATGATCATTAGAATACTGCGTAAAATCTTGGGGAATATTCCTTAATATGATCTGCATATAATAATCCTTGTCTGGGATAGCTTGACTTAGTGAGCCAACCTCATCTCCCTGTCCCCCTCTTACATTTTCATCCACCAAGGCTGTAATCAAGGACCGTTGGGTTTTTTTTCAATGCTCACTAAAAATTTTATGGCGAGCTTAAAACCCGAGTGTGAAATCATAAGCCTAGTTTTACATGACATCATGGAAACCAATAATAAATATGTTATGATTTTGCACGTAAAAACCTAGCAGGATTGTTGGAGTACAGGCCCTAGGGCAAATATTCGTGATGATGTGTTTCTTACGAGCAAGGGAAATTTTGTCAAAAAACAGGCAATGCAAGGTGATGGAAATTTTAGCAGGGTTTCGCAAATTACTCCATTTTTGATCTTGGAATTGTGATTTTGCGAAATTTTTACGGGTTCCTTACAGTTACAAATAACAATAAGAATAGTGGTAACAGTACAATGTTGTTGTTCTGTGAGATCTTTATTGGAATGAAAATGTATTGATTCCGTAACCATGATTTGGATACGCAAGGCATAAAATTTGTTGAAAATCATTACAAATCCTCTTACGGAATCACATTACGGTGAATCACATGTAGGACAGGGACATGGCTTGAGAACTGGACGGAGAGGTAGGAAGAAGGAAGGAAAACTGAGAAGAAGGCTGGGTAGAGGAAATGGCGAGAATGTCATGGGAAAATACCGTTTACATTTCATGTTCAACCATGGCTTAACGCATGTACACGAGGGATGGTAATTCGCATGTCGGGATGTTTGGGTTCGTTCATGTTCCGGGCATATGTTGAATGCCGGTGGTCCAAGATGTGAAAGATGACAGGTGATTCCGTGATGATGACTAAAGCAAATTTAATTTCAACCTGTCTTCACACACTAACTGGCGTGCGATGATGCGAAAAGTTAGTGATAACTGGATAGCTGTGGATGGATTGAATAAAAATCACTTGGAATCAGAGCGTGTGTGTGCAGTTGTGTTCGCGAGGCTACGTAAATGAATTTGCAAAAATGTAGCGAATGTTCGCAAATTTTTTGACAGCTCTCAGAGTGCACTAGAAGGAACACTTGTCAGAGGCTAATCTATGATTACTCAATTTGAAACTGTTCTTTGTATTAAGTTTCATCAAACTGCAGTTCTTGATCTTGATTCGCGTGGTGCAACTTTTATGACGTCGGGCTTTAAATAATGTTGGAGTAAATCTGCAAAATCTTAGCTTAGAAAAAAGGCGAACAAGTTGCCCAACTGCATGAACCCACACATATCGGTAAAACGCGAGTTCGAAACATCAGATAACTTTTACCCGAACCCCAGAGATCAGAAGATGCGCAAAAAGAAGGATGATCTTTCTATTTTTCTTCCCATCTTAACGCATCATGTAGCTTGAGTTGTTTGCCTAAGAATCAAGTAAAGTAAAAATTTCACACGTTTACTAAAATCTGCTCAAGCATATCATGATCGTGGCTTGTTTTTCTATTATTCCCTAAGGAAGAATCCGAGGTGTGCGTTCACTACTTGGATGTTTGTATTTAAATTTTGCTTGACTGCAAGCCTCCAGCTTTTCGCGTATCCATTATTCATGGGATTGTAAAGATTGTGTAGGGAGTTTAAAGTCTTTTAAGGGAGGAGAAAACTGCATGCGTTCTTGTTTCTAAATTGTATTTACTCAAATTGTTTCGCCATCAAGTGTCTGTCTTCCTGGTTCCCGTATGCCTTGAACATGTACGCCGTCATGAATTGCATGCTGATCCGTGGATCCCAGGAAGAACAAGAAGGTGGCGGAACAAGTGCATGGAAGTTAGCAAGTCCATGTTCCTGTCTGATGGGCGATGGGAATTTTGGATTTGATTGAAAGAAATCCTTTGGTGCTTGCCGACCATTTCTGAAATCCATGCAGGGGTTCTTGAAATACGGAGAAGCTCAGATCTTCAATGATTCCTGATTCCATCTTCGGCTTCTTGCTAATTTAAAAATCCTTAGGGCACACTTAAAGAGAATAAAGCCTTAGAGCTAAAAGTCGATGATGCGAAATAAAGATTCGCATCAAGTTTTTGCAAGGGACTTGATTGCAAAAATTGCCGACATGATTGAATAAAACCATGGAAAGAATGAGGAAGGTGGTAATTTCTACACTGAATTTTTGCAATATTTGGTATGATCCGGAAGAAATTATGCCAGATTGATTGGCGAGCTTTCTTAAGCTTGAAGCTTCTGATTTCCACAGCGTAGCATTTAATGTGAAGACTCCCTCCCGGAATTTGAATTGAATGGCGTGAATAAGCGCGAAACTGATTAGATCTTTATTCATGTTTGACCAAGGGACGTGGATGAGTGAAGGACCCGGGGAGGATTTAGATAGAGCTGTGAAGAGGAGGGAAATTATTTGCAAAAGAGGCAATTTCTTTGCACATGAACCGTTTGATTAAAGCATATTTCTTTTGATAAAATCAAAGCTGAAAGATGATTTCAGCCCTTGGGGCTAGTACTAAATGAAATAATAACGAAATACCATGAAATGTTAAAAAGCGTCTTCACTGTGCTCAAATCTCTCAAGGCTACTACAAAGCCAGGAGGAACGTAGCGAGCTCTTGTCCGAAATCCGAGTCAAACAGAGAAGGAGACCAGGAGATTGCTCGCCAATTTATATTCAATGAGGCCTCTGCCGCTTTTGTACTCGGGGAAGTGAATTGAATAATAGGGAGGAGGAGGAGAAGAAGAGGCGAGAGGATTGAGCGGTTGTTGTAAGAAGGAAGTGTCGGAACGTAATCACATGTGTTTGTATTTTCAATATTTCAATCACCTCAAGAACCTGGATTGAAATGTTATTTCAATTCTACGTCATTACTCAACACAAAGGTTCTGGCAGGGGAATAAAAGGCAATCCGACAGGGAATCCGGCCCTGTATCAAACAAGATAATGTATAGGAACTTACTCGGTTGAAGAGGATGAGATGCAATTTCTTAGAATCACACATCGCAAGCTTCTCAAAAGAACACACATCTCACTCATATGGACCTCCTTTTCAGCCTTCCACTTGGACTAATCAGGGTAATTTAGATAATCTGTGATCTTAAAAATCCGGATAAGTTGAACTTGACGCTTAGAGCAATGCTACCACAACCCGATATTATTATCGCTGTAGACGCTGCGGAGATTGTAGTCAATAGATTATTTTCACAGCGTCCAAGAATAACAAATAACAAGGAGGACAGTAGCAACCCGGTATTATTTATCTGACTTGAAGCGTCGTAAGATCCAAACGCTTCCAAGCTTTGTATTCCTTATCTTCTTCCCAATTCCAATTGATACCTTACAAGGGAATATCCAGAGGGGGCGACATATGCCTCTAGAAGTAACCAAGCGTTTACAGTTTCAGTAACGTCTCTGTTACAACCAGAAGCACTGGGAAACGCTTCCGAAATCCCTATGATTCTTGAGGATAAAAAATAAAGTAACGATTCTTGCATGGATCAAGATTAACTTGCAGATTATAAGAATCTTAATTTCCAAGGAGACGGGTTATAGTGTTGTGAAGGAAAAACAGTAGGAGCTTCTTGCAACTTCTCTCGGCCATTATCCTTTACGCACAAGTAAGGCCTCTCTGATATTGAGTGATTGAGATTGTAAAGATTAAGTCTTCTAGATGATTATAGCATCTCCCATTTGTCACGCATCCACCGCCTTCATGAAGAGAACTCAAAGGAAGCTAACAAGATAACAGAGTGTAGAATCATACACGAATTTAAGGTTCCTAAAGAAGATTATGTATGTAATGCCGTCAATTACGGAAAAACCTTTTACGATAACCATTATAGGAGCGGATGCCGGTAAATTAGATGGAAAGTCCAAAGGGAGATAAAAAGCTGCCAAAATTTTTAATATCTTTATGAAAATCATATACAAATTTAAAAAAGAGGAGGGAATCATATACCACATGATTTTATAAAGATGTGTGGCTATGATTTCCTTAACCGCTCCCACACTAAACGAAACCAAAAGGTTCGATAACCATATGAATTCTTGTCTGGTAAATAGTAAAGCTTTAGAGGGAGGGGAAATGAGGAAGCTTTTAGGAAGCGGTTTTGCCAATAAGATTATGGCAGTCAGTGATCTCGGAGATGATAATTTTATAGAGACACACGCAAGGAAAAGCAGGGAAATTATATTCACTGTGTACATATTACAGGACTACGCCAAGACTCTTGGCCCAAGACAGCATTCAGGTAATCATATAGGAGAAAAGTGGTGAAAATCATTCATTTTAGCTGGAAAGAAGAGGAAGTTTATGTGAAAAATTGTGGAAATTCTACACTCCCAAATATTTGATTGGAAATGCCCGGAAGGGTTTAGTAGAATTTATAAGGATGTGTGATTATGATGAATGGATGAGGTAGTGGTGGTAATGTGTGGATATTAAAAGTGCTAATAAAAATTTATGAGGTAAATCCGGATTTCTCTGTGAGCAATATAATGTATTGCAGTTTATGACTGGAAAGAGGAAGGAGGGATGCGAGTGGATTATCCAGCAATTAGGTAAGGAGATGGGGGTGAATAGGTAAATTGTGGGAGTAAATAATACGCTGCCTTTTTTGGCAAAAGAAGCCTCTGAGAATTGATGGAGCTAAGGAAGCAATAAGGGCTTTTGATGGTAGATGTTGGATTGGCTGCCAAAGGACAAGGCCTTAAACGCATTGTACACATCTGCTCATTTCCGATCAGTGGTTTAAGGTAAAAGTGCAGTCTTGTTCAACGTTCCTCTTCTTGTGTACTTTCTTTGAGGTCGATGAATCCTAATGCTAGATCATCTCCGCATCTTTGCTTTGTTATCAACATGATCGCCTCCCTCCTCCTCATCATGTCATGGAGCATCTCTCTGCCGTCTCTTTTCCTCCGTGTGATACAGGCTCTTGCCTTGGTTATTTGATCCACATTGTTGGATTTAAAAAAGATTTCCTCCCAAGGAGTAAAGACTCTTTAGTAAAGAGGAAGGAGACGCATGTGGATAATCCTAGTGTGTGTATATATAGTCTTTGGATCTTCTTCCTTCCGCATGGTCCCACTAGACGCTCTCTCAGGCTGTCGAAAATGCTTCTCTTGCTTTTTTGAAGGCTTATGCAAAAACGATATATTCACTCGCGAAATAAGAGCAAGGAAGAGGAGGGAAGATGGTTTAGGATGAGAGATGGGGGAGGGATTTGGATTCCTAAGAATGGAAAAACGAAGACGAGATGCTCTTGTATGTGAGGTGTGAAGAAGTGGGATCTTGTTGCTGTTCTAGACACGTATTCCGCTTCAACCCATTCTTGGTAAACTCCCTAAACTATTATAAACTCAAAGAGCATGTTTCTGGTTTACTTCAACACGTTTTTCTTTCATCCCTCTTTGAGAGGATTCATCATCCTCTATTCTTGCACCTCTGAACTCGTGAAACTGTGTGGGTGAGAGGATGCTGTGACATTTGTCTTACGCTACAAATACGCTACTTCTATTGTTCACTTTCTCACGCCAATTTCCACACATGTTCTTGAAGGCCTCATCAAGACTCTTGCGAAAGAGGTTGTTGAGGCTTCATTCTTGGGATGTCTAGTCGTTTTGCTTCCTGAGCTCATGCTTTACTTCCGACATATTCTCAGGCCACCGCCAAAGTACAAGCATTGACTCCAGGAGGCGTGGTAATGTCACTGCCCTCTGTAACTTGCTCAACTTGAAATGGAACGGGAACTGTGCAGATGGAAGGAACCGCTAAAAGCCCTTGAGTTGCATTGTTTGCAGAAGAGTTCCAGAACGTGTTTCATCAGCCATAAAGCTACTAAAGCTGACTTATTTGGCCACACCTGTTGCTATTTTTGTGGGTTTGCTTGCATGTGGGTTCGGACAGTTCGGAACAGGTCAGAGTTGTAGACCTGCCACAGCACAGGTTAGCGAGTAGTGGTGGTGGTGGTGTAAGCAGGTCAAAACGTGGTAGATGACACGTGCGCGGAGCGGACTGAAGGATCATTAAAAACTTGATTGGGATTTAATAAGGAGGAATGCGTGAGGCAGAGCTGGGAAACTGATTTATATGGAGTCTCATTTAGATGAATTCATCCCTTGTTCTAAAGTAACGGTTGCCGGGGTTATTTAAATAAGGCATTAGCGTTGCCCAAGCGTCATTCTTTGTCTTGCCTCTACCTGTGTCGAATCCTTGCCAAGGATTCGACTCCTTGGATCCTCTGTCTGTTATGGATATGGATGTAGGTGGAGCTGGAGGACAGGGTTTGGAGGGGACGGAGGGATAGATTGTGTTGATTAATTAAGAAGAATTAGTTTTCTTTTCTTTGTGGATCTCATGCGTTTTGTTTTACAAACAGAGGACCGCCCCTAGAAAACCGCAAGTTTGTTTTTTTTCCTCCCATACAAGCTTCGAGTGTAATATATCGCTGTATCTTATGCTTTTGTATGTGATATTATACTGTCGTTATTGTGCTGCTTACGTCCTGGTATCTCCCAGCGTTTTTAGCTTATATAGGGTTAGTGTTAGTTACATTGCAGGACGGAATGGAAGGTAATAAGAATTTTGATCGAATCAATTGAATTTTGTCTTTGTTTTTAGCAAGGGTGAAATGGTGAGAAGATGTGTTCCTTGAGAGGAGCGGTTGTTTGAGTTGTTTGCTTGGTTGGATTGCTAAATCGTTAGAGTCATGACCGTGAAAGGTTGAGAGGATAAAGATGGCTAAGATGGTAGCGGTAAGATGACCACGTCCAATCAGAATTCCCATCCCTGGCCACAAAATCTGCAGCTTTGCAATAGCTTTGAGTCAAAGAGGACGGCGGATGATTCCTACGGGTTTTTGCTTACAGAGATGCTTCTCAGAGAAGTGAAGCTTAAACTTATGCCTTTTGTTTACTACTTGTTGGGCCAAGGAAGTAAAAAGATTAAAACGACTATACCGTTAGACTTTGGTGAGAATCCAAGCTTGGATTAATGCATTCGGATTAACTCGACACGTATTCACTTGGTTTGGAAAGGTTTTGATCTTTGGTGGGCAAATCCGCGGGGAATCATTGAGGGTCGTTTGGTAAGAGAATTATTGAGGAGTCATATATTATGTTGCATGTATCTATTGTTCCGTGTGGTTCTTGTCTCGTTAGAGTAGCAGATGATTCGCAATATATTTCGATATTAGGTTTGGGTCGGGATTGAAATTTGAGCAACAATAAATAGTGACCAAAGAAAGAAATAACAGGTTCCCGCTAATAGCCGCTGTTATTCTGTGTGAGGTTAAGGTTGGATATAAACTCCTAACCACCCCTTTGCTACTTTGGTTTACTGGGATTCAGAATATTTGTCATTGATTGTTGGTTGTGCGAATGTTTCTGAAAGTTAGAACATGAGGAGGGAGGACTGAGAGTCCCGCTTGAAGCACGACAACAATTTCTCACCTGTCCTCTCATCTCATTCTTTACCTGTTTATTGCCATGCTTGATTTAGGCTGTCTCCGTGACTCTTTATCTTGAAATATATATATTTTTCGCCATTGTACATGCAAGGATAAAAGAAAATAATTGGCAACAAGTTATAAAAGAGATTTAAATGCCAAATTCTGAGAAACTGGCCATTTGTCATTGAATAGGAGTTGTTTAGCACACGCTGTTCTCCTCCTTTGAATTTTTTTTCAATCTGCCTGGATTGTTGTGGGAAAAAACTAAAAGGAGAAACAATACTGTCAAAGAGGTAAAATGTAGGTGCAAGAAAAATTTCGATGCGGTTAGACGAAAACTGTACATGTTGGATGTAACGAAACTGAGGATATTTTACTAATTTTTGCCAAAGATGGGCATGGATTTTCTTGGTTGATGCGAAATTATATTGCATTTGAATTTTTTCCGTATGGGATAAAGATTAGTGGGGAATTTCTGGGAATGATATGCGATACATCTCCACGGAATGTCGATTTCGGGTATAACCGGAGGCTAGGATGGAAAAAGTTGTCCGTGGTGCTTTACTGAGAAATTGAAAATGGCTCGTTAGCTTCCATTCATATTTGTTTGTTCAAACCTCCAGAGGCTAGTAATTATTGCATAGTGTTAAAAGTAAAAGGATGAGAAATGATACGTCAAGTTGACTTAGCCTTTGTGCCAGGGAGATTGGGAAAAAAATTGGCAGGTTTATCATTGTACCTCGCAGGTTTCTGGGATTTTTCTAAAAACGTTTGCTAATTGGATTTGTGAGAATTTTAGCCTGAGTTGAGCTGGGTGGAATACTAATTTGCAAATACGTTTTTCAGAATTGTCCATCCAATATGATATTGAGGATTCGCAATATATTTTAAAATAGATTAGTCTAGTCGCATCCGCCAGTTTTGCCAATCTCACCTGTCAGAGTTGCCATCAATAAATTTGTATTATTTAAATGGCTTGAACGAGCAGTATTGACGCATCTTTCTTCAAGGTACACCCATTGGAAGAATGGAAAGGTGCTGTGCTAACAGGTATTTGACGTAAAGTAATTTGTCAGTTTGGCCTGCAGATATTGGCGTTGTACTGGTTGTCGGATGCCAATTATCAGGAATCTTAATGGCTGGAGGGCTGCGGAATGAGATTGGCGAGGACGTGAAGAGAGTGAAGACTTTCACAGAGAAAATGAAAGCCCAAAGCTTTCATTCAAATGTAAATTGAGGGATTTAAATAATTTTACATGCACGTACAAAGCCCAAGCTTGAGAGAAACCAGAAGAGTCTCATCTTCGTCACAATCCAATAAACTGAACAAAGGATTTTCTTTGCATGTAGACAGGATTCACACCTGTTGGATCCAAACGCAGAGGTGAGAAGATGCAAACTCTGCAGAGCTTCAGTGATATTAAGCAGGTGTTTTTTGAAAATAATTTGCATTGACATCTTTGGAAAAAATAAAACTCTTGTAGCGTCAAGTATTGGTTTTTTGTAACTTCGGCAGAAAACTACAGACAGATTGAAAGATTGAGGTGAATATTATAGGTTAGGTTTGATCATCATCATCCATTTATTACAGTCTTGTACCTTGGTTCTATATGGTTGATCAGGCAGGGTATAGGCAACAATCAGAGAAACAGGGGCCATGAAATTCAGACTTTGATGACATTGTGAAAAAGATGAATTTTACAAACAAGGGTACAGTGGTTGTATATCAGCTTTGAATTTCTCATAGCTTTCTTTCTTCAACTACTTCCTTGAGGTTTCTTTCAGAAGGAAACAAGTTTAAACTGTGTTGCAGCTATGTGTTGAATCAGTTATCGCAATGTTCTCACCTGTCGGCATACCTGTCGCTCTTCTATTTACCTTTCAACAAGGGTATCATTCCCTCAACTCTCATCATCATTCTCATCCATCTCTGTCTCCGGTTACGAGATGCGGATGGTTTAACCCTAAAGTTATTCAGTGCTCAAGCTTTCATGGGCTTGGGGCATTAACTATATGCGTTACGACGTTACGAGGGAGAAGAATGGCGGAGGATTGTCTTTGTTCGAAGAGCGCTATAAAGCCTGCTTCACGAACGAAATTCATGATCATCATAATCATGAAATGAGCTTGCGATCCTGATGATAATAATGCAATATTGTGGAATGGGCTACGAATTCCAGGATTTGATGAACGTATTATTTGTCCAAATGAGGGATGTCAAGGAATAATTTAAATGCAAGTGTATGAGGGAATTTTATTCAGATAACATGAAGATAGATGTCATAAAATGTATTTCGTTCCGAAGTGGAACTGACCGATGCTAGGATTTGAAGTAACTTGGAGGAGCAGAAGCATGGAGTATGCTAGGCTGCTGCTATATTGAATTTAATCATGAAAGTAAACTCATTAAGATTTTTATTCTCTTTTCTTACAGATGCTCCGAAAAGGATTATTGAACTTGGTGCTTTTTTCATTCCTCTCAGGAGGAATCGTCTCTGTTCACGGTAAGTCACACGGGTTTTTTATTTTAGCATGTGTAAAGAAAAATTTAAAAGGTGCTGAGTTAGCGCAGCGGCACAACAAAAACGTGCGAATCCTGGGAATTTTCAGAAACATGTTTAGCAATGATGCTTTGAAAAGACTTTTGAAAGAATACTATCAGCTTGATTGATTTTTCTTCTTGTTGGTTTTTGCATTTTTCCAATGACTCTTCTTCCTCCGCCAACCTATGACTGACTTGATAAATTAATGTGTATCCGACTAATCCCTTACGCTCGTAGGGTTGAAGGTGTCTGTGAAGATGGGCAAAAGTCTCGTCCAGAAACGTACGTCAGACAAATTCAAGTTCATAAGGCACTTATCACAGAGGAGGCACAGGGTTGGTTGGAAGGATCCAATTTTAGCTACACTTTTGCACGAGCAATAAATACAACTCACATGCAAAATAGCTAAGCATTTTTGAAAATTTGCAAGCTTCAAAACAGAATGAGAATCCAAAAAATGACAAGCTATCAGATTTACCCGGTTTCTAACCCTAGCAGTAAAGGCGTTTGAGATTTTCGCGATTTTGCACATTTTCCGCAAAGATTTTTATTCCGCAGATTTAAAATACGATATGACTGTAATTTTATGAGAGGGAGTAGATTTTATCCGGAACCGTTTAAACTGTAAGAAAAACCGGATTTTTTAAGAGCCTTATCACAGTTGGAAATATGTCACACCTTTTACTTCGTTCCGTGTTTCTATGTGACTTATAACCCAGCTTTTTAAATTCTTCGCACTTGTCTGAATTTCCTCTTGGCCTACTACAGGGCAAACCGATTTGAAGTGACAGTTGGAATGCACAATCTTATAGAGAAAAGGTAGCAACTCAGGGAGGAAATGCAAAATAAAATACCTAGTTGACATTTACGAGACGACGGAGCTTATCACCCCGTTTACAGTAGTAACACCTTGACACACAATCCTGTCATTTTAGTAAACTGATAAACATTCTCTGGGAGGGAACGGGATACGATGATATTTAGTAACTACAGCATTTAATTTTAATAGACTAATAACTCAAGTTAATTATATTTTTCACTACAGGTCTGACGGGTTTTGAGAAGCTGACTGATTTGGATTACAGAGGAAATACGTATTATTCTATACGAAACTTGTCACTTCACGAATGTCAAGGATGGTGCAGACAAGAGCCGGAATGTGCTGCAGCTGCATTCAGGTAAGCAGATTTGAAATGCATTTTTAAACTTGAAAACTTTGTAAGGGTTGAGGAGGTCAAGTAATGCAACAGAGCTTTGCATAATTGGTAATGAAAAATGCATTTCAGTCAACAGAGACAAGTGTAAAACTACAAAGTATAGCTTGTTATCCGCCAGCCGGTTGGCAGTTTGCGAATACATTCTGCTTGTAAATTCGCAATTCATTCCGCTATGCTCTGCAAAAATTAAAAGCTTGTTAAGCATACTTAAGAATTGCAGCAAGGCTGTTTATAATACTGCAGTTTGGATTGTATGGTTGTATCCGCTCTGGATAATCGGCAAAATCTTAATATGCGAGATTCTCACCATCACCACTTGCCCTGTCAGATGCTTGTCAGAATAGCTATTCTCTCATCGTGTAAGCCAAGAAGCCAGAGACTGACAGGTGAAACAGAGGAAATTTGCAGTTAGCTAGTGCAAAAATAATCTTTTATTGTACGAGTGCGAATGCATAAAGATAATCCGGGAGAATGAGGAGAACAAATTGCAATATAAGAGGTATTCCGTTAATGAGGGGGTAGATGCCGGAAATATTTAGTATTTTGTAGCCACCTTGTAAATGAGAAAATTCATCTTAGGAAATTGCTAGTTGCTGAAGATTGGCGAAATAAATTGCAAAAGATAGGAAGAAGGATACAAAGCTTTGATTTGTTTCTCCCTTCTCTTACCGGTTTGAATCAGAGATTTGCATGAATTCGCGAATTCAAGCGCAGAAATTAAAAGCCTTGATAACAAAATGAATTAAGTCTTAACGATATCATGTCACTCAGGAAAGCAGTGGCTTAGAAACTTGCAAAAATGTGGTGCATAGTTATAAGAGGAAAACAGAAGCAAATTCAGTGTCTTTGACTTTGTTTGTGGGTTTTGAAAGAGGAGCTCCGCCTAGTAAACCGACAAACGACAGAATAAAGGCCTTGAATTTGAGGCAAGTTTTCTAGTTTGAATGTGTAAATTCTAAATTCAGGAAGTAGTTCTGTTGATGCAGCTAATTAATTTACGAGTAATTAAGCTTGTACCGCGAATGGGCATATGGTAATGCATATTCTTTGATAGGCCTGGGTGGTTTTTATTTAATTCGGATTCGGGTTTTGAGCATTCTGGGAATTCATTAATTACTCTTCACATTAAACCCTAGTAATTAAATAAAAAAGAAAGGCTAAATTAATGAAAGTAACAGAGGCAGAACTCGGGACTTTTGTTCGTGGTTCACATAGCCATAGTTATAGTGCAAGTTTTGGGGAAAATTCGAAGAATTCTTAAAACCGAAGCCGCATCTTTCTCAAGTTTCATGCAATTCTACTATTGTCAGTCTTAAGCAAAGCATTGTTATCAACCTCTCGTGGTGGTTCCAATACGTAGAATTTCATCTGCACCAAAAATATTTTCAAACTAAAGGTTTTATATGGCTTTAAGAAGATAGATTTAGATTAGGATTCAAGAAAGGATAGAATTCAAGCCAAGTTCCCAGACGATACATCAGTTGATTCACCCTTTTACATGGCTGTATTGCGGATCATCTCATCTCTGGTTCTACTCTTTTAAAGAATGGAAGGTAGAAAGATTTTGGATTCTTCTTCTTTGTGCATCTCCTACCAAGTTCATGACTGTCAACTTGTTGTTTTTTTTTCGCTTGGCTTCTTTTGAACATTCAACCTTGTCCCAGGGAAGTTATTCGCAAAATCCTTCGTAAGAAGAGCGATTACAATGAATGTAGCCTATACGTCACTCAGAGCTAGGCTGAAAGATACTCAGAGATGAACAGGAACAGTAGCAAAATCATTCGAGTCAGTAGCCTTTAGGTTTTGCCCACGCTTTGCTGGTAACCTATCCTGAATTTAGAAAAAATTCAATCTCGCCAAGATAGCTTTACTGGGATGAACTTGTGGTGGTTTATTTGCGTAATTCATTGTCCTCTTGACGTACAATAGAGCATTAAGGAAAAGGGAGTTGAGGCGCACATTGATGCATTGTTACTGGAATATCATGATTCCGTGAGGGAAAATAAAAACTGGACGCTCAATCCATCACTGAATGAAAGTTGGGTGAGAGAGTTTTTTTTAACTTGCCTTCATCCGTGTTTACCTTTGGTGCTTGGCTCAGGTGAGAGAATTATTAGCGACGACAACGACGTTTACCTGTATAAACGTTTAGGTTTGCAAGGAGAAAAAAATTGAAGTTTAGCTAGTATCTGTTCGAAGAAGGATTCTGAGTAAAGGAAAGGGATTATACAAGTAATTTTTCACTAAAACCCATCACAATTTTCTTTTTACCTGGAAAGGTAAACAATGCACAATATCCGGTGTTCACATCATAAGGAAAGCAGTTAGGAAGGAACAAGTAATCCGACATACAACATTCTTGCACAAGAGCAACTCCAGTAGTTCTCATTTCAGTATTGTAAATGAACAGGCTAGAAAGGTTCAACTCTGTGGATCCATTGCATTAATTTTTTATGAGGGAACTACTTGCAAGATTTTTATGCCGTAAAGCGGGAATGTCAAATCATGAAACAGTTTTAATACATGCACTGGGGAGCATAGAATGTATTTAAATGCAGAGAAACTAAAGAAAAGAGGATAACGGAGCACTGTTTCCTGTTTTATTGTTATGCCTTTTGTTTATTTGATTTGATAAGGAGAAGAGGGAATTATGTTTTTTTTAATAATTGGCAAATGGAACAATTTCGCTTGTCGCGTGCGAATATTATTTGTTATAAAATACATGCACAAAATGCAAAGGAAGGGGGCAAAAAATACAGCATAATTCAGTGTCCAGTTAGGAGAAGAAAACCGCTTAAAAGCCCATTTCCCAGAAAACAGGCAGAATGGCTACATGTCCGAGGAAGTGGAACTACTTGTGTACAGGAGTGATTTATTACAAGCAGGAGTAACCAGGCACGCGAAGATCAATTACACCTTACAGTTATGCAAGCTACAGGTTGATTGATCTATTTCTTGTTGTCATTTCAACATATTAGAGTGATCACTAACAAGGTTGCGGCCAAAGACAACAGGCAAATATAGAGACAAAGCGAACCTACTTAACTTGTTCATGCGCTGATTCATAGGCTGGAAACTAACATTAAGTTATGCTTAACAATAAAACAATATGACACATTAACAAAGTGAGGAGGTAGGCTTTGTTGAGGCTATGGATTTAATTCTTTAATCTTGCTCGTGCGGCATTTGAGGTTTGGCAAATTGGGATAGCAAGAAACAAGGATGATGACAAGGTGTCATGATTACAGAAGATAGGGATTTAAGCACGCCGTATGGCAGATTGACCGAATTTTCTTGAAAAAATGATTTATTTTTCTCACCAACAATAATCATTAAACAATAAGGAGACGTGTCGGCAATTTAACATTGGATCCGCCAATTACCAGTGGCGAAGATGAGGAGTGTGTCTGATGATGGGGTAAAAACTAGAACTGCGCTTCATGGGCCTTACTTGTCCCTTAAGGGCAATAAAGGCTGAAAGCTGTCGGTTGTATCATGTAAAGCACAAGCTTAACTACCGGCATCATCTAACTTCAAACTTACCTGTCCAACGTTTCCACCTGCAAAACTTATGATTAGCTAGGTTTGGCGAATTGCATCTCTCAGTGCATAAAAATACTACAGTCACCTGAGGTGCGATTATGTTGTGTTAAAATTTATTGCACACCTGAGGTGTCCCAAGAGGAGGATAGACAAATTGTTACCTTATTAGAATCCAACCACTGCTGGTAGAATCCGGATCAATCATTTCAGTCCAAGCTAAAGGGGACATTTGAGTAAATTACTTTACTGACCGATATTTTCATCACTGCGGTTATTCTTTTACGTTATTTCTTGCGTCAGGCTGTGGATTTGTGGATAAGCTTTATATACCATTTATAAAATGTAATATAGCAATTTAAAGGAGAGCGAAGCGATCTTCTTGTAATAAGACAAGATGAGAACACCTGTCGGAGGTAGCCGACAGAGTTATGCTACAAGCCGAGTACTTTTCGGCAGTAAGAATTGCTGATCCTCCTGGCCCAGTTTAAGCGAATAGTTTTAAAATAATGGTGCCCATCTCTCACGTTCTTTTGACACGTAATAAAAGATATAAGTTTCGTTCTATGACTGCTCGGAGATTGAGTGAAAATTACTATTCTTGTAACCCTGGGAAGATGACACGATGGAAAGGAAGGCTTGCAACTCGCGCGGCTGTCTCTTCTGAGCCAGACGGCGCTACAGCGCGCTGTCTCTGTTATTTTTAAGGGCGATACTGAAATGCATTTAATTTTAAGTGTCTGTAGCGGATCTATGCATGCCTTGGAATGCGTCTTGCTGGTTTTAACTTGCTCGGGAGAGATGATGATATAATTGGGATCTTTATGTTACAGCTTTGTGGTGAACCCGTTAGCCCCAACTCAGGAGACGTTGTGCCTTCTTCAGAACGATACATCCGCTCACAATCCAAGCGCGGTCCCACAAAAGGCGGCATCCATGTACTACATGGTCAAGCTTCAGATTCGATCTGGTAAGTCTCTCTTCTATTTCAGGCCATAATAACTTTTAATTCTAAAGCTTTTCATGCAAGGAGCATGGCATAATGGGAACTGACATGAAAGTATGGACGGACATGTCGTAGCGTGGCGCACAAGGGCTACTTTGTTAAATGGCTGTCAGGTTGGAACTGTGGAGAAAACTGTACACATAAAGCTTGAAAAAGACGGGAGAGAAAGAAGAGGAGGGATCCTATTTAAGATCCATCTATCACATTCCCGTCGCCGCACAGTTATTATTATTCAAGAGAATATAAAAACGAACGACACTTCGGCACGGCACTATGAGTCAAGTAATGTTGTTCTGAAAACAAGGTAATAGATGCAGACGGAATACGCAGAATTTTGAGAAAAAACCGTTGGAAATAAATAGCAAAGGTGTGTTATTTAAATGTCAGCGTGACAAAGCGTAGGGAACCCAAGTTTTACAAGAGATTAAGTGTTCTTCAGAGGAGCTAGTGGCTTACTTTTAGCTAAAAATAACAAATTCGTAAACTGACCCTCACCTAAGGAGGATTTAGTTTTGCACTCAAAGATGAGGGATGATCAAGACAGATTCTCGCGAATTTAATCCACCGTCATTCGCAGAGATGGATGGAGGATGATCGTGAAGAATCTTAACGTGTTGCAGGAAGAGTCGAGGATTCTGATAGATCAAAGAGGGGATCATGTTGAATCTGTGAGATAAGCCAGTCAAGCTTGACAGGGAACCAGAAGCTGGTGAAAAAGGTCGGACACGTTGGTCGTGATCTCCGAATTAAGATCACGCAAATACAAATGGCGAAGTGAGGCCTGCTATGTAGGCTTTTAAGCTAGCTTTAGGGCTGTTAAGAGTAAAGAGTGAGCAAGGAGCGTTGCTGTATGAAAAGACGAAGCTGTGCTTGCTGCCTGTGAATCTTGAGCTAAGAGCTTTTTTTCCTAGGGTTGCCGATAAGATAAACGAAATTCAGTAGTTGCAATTTCAGCCCAGGAGCTTACACAAAAGCACCGCAGGAGCCATTAAATTATGCATTGAACCACTACTTCAAACACCATTGATGTAATCTAGGATTGAATCATTGTTAAACAAGAAGATAAATGTCAAATAAATCAGTCAAAAGAGTAATTAGGCGGAGATATGGGCAGGGGGCGCTTTCTTTAATGAAGGTAATGAGACAAGGTATGTAGAAGATGCGTAGAGGCCACGGTCGGTTTCTTTACTTTGACTGTGTGTAGACCTTAGAAGAATGCTGTACTTGCGTCTTAGCTGTAGTTTTACAAGCAATTAACAAAGATGAAGAGGTCAAGTTTGACAGGTTTTAATACGGAAAAAGTTATGTTTTACAGCCTAGAGAACAGCGCAAATAAGAGGGGAGATTGAGATGCAACCTTGAAGAAGATTTCTCAGGTCTTTTAAAATTACCATGGTGTCAGCAAGATAGGGTTAGATTTTTTTACAGCTCTGAAGCATTCTTGAACATAGGATAAAATCGCGAAGAGGAAGAGGTGCAATGGGTTACGAACAATATTACGGTAAAAGATTGCATGCTGTTTTGAAGCTGAATGGCTGGTTTCATGGAGCCAAGGAAATGGTTAGCAATAGCGAACTGGTTCTACAAAGAATTGTTGTGAGTTGTGACAGAGCATTGCATGAGGAATTGTTGGCAAAAGTATGAGGAAACAGAAACTGGATTAATTTTTGACGGAATTGGTTTGATCTGAAATATGATGCTGTTGAAAGAGGGAAAAATAGAGAAGCAAGGTTTGAATCAAGATTAAAAGCAAGGTTTGCATAACAAATTATGATGCTCTGTTGTAAGTTGCATAGCGAACTTGGGGATTTGAGAAAGATGGCGGCTATTTGAAATCTGATAAGATTTCAATCTTATCAGATTTCAAGGAGATGATTCAAAGTTGTTTGACAGGAAACAAGAGAATTTGAATGAAGCTATCTATAGGAAATGTGACAAATAAATTGAAGGTTGCGTATCAGATTGATTGAAATCTAGATTAGCGGTAGCCCAAAGAGGACACGCGGTACGCAAGGTATTCTTGCAACGCTTTTACGGGCGCCTCCAAGTTTTTAAAACCGCAGGCTTAAAATATATATAGGCCGGGAGGATCGCTCACTTCCCTACTGAACTTTACAAGTTTAAATTCTTGAACAAAAGCTGCTATCTGAGGCTTGGATTAGAGGCAATTGGGAAACTAAATCCGTAAGGAATTGAATTCCTGTGGCGGACGCCTAATTCAGTCTTGACCATTTTCTTACTTGCTTGATTAAAGCTTATTACCTTTAACAAGTCCAAGTTTGTCGGGATATAAAGAGAAGAACATGGTTTGAATTCAATACGCAGGTAATTTAATTGACGTGTTGTGGAGTAAACAGTGATAATTTACTTGGCGTCGTCCATGCTTTTATTACACCTCGTGCACTTTTGGTGCCCCAAGGGATTTTGTGCACAATTTTACAGTGCGGTTTGTGCTCTTCTGTCCTGCGTATAACGCTGTAGAGGAAGACTTGTACATCCCTGACATGCCTCCTCTCTCAATCCATGCCTCACGATCTCATCAATATGATAGGGCTGCACTTGAGTTTTCATTACTCGGTCAAAAAATTTATCACGAATGCAAAATCCTGTAATTTCGCTCCTTATTTTGCATTTTCCCGTTAACCCTCACCCAAACTTGTGATGCTAAAAATAACGAATGTATTCCGTCTCCAGAATTACTACCTTGATTTGATGCAATTTTGTCCCAGATGCAAATATAGATAGTTGCGCATTTATACAAGAATAGGCCATTGTTATTCCTGCTCTTAATCGGACAAACGCGAGGGAGAGGAAATATGCCGGATTATCGGATTATTTGCCCATTGTTAGTCAATTTCGTGCTCCAAGGGA
Source organism: Sminthurides aquaticus (assembly GCA_906901655.1). NCBI lineage: Eukaryota > Metazoa > Arthropoda > Collembola > Symphypleona > Sminthurididae > Sminthurides > Sminthurides aquaticus. The sequence continues at coordinate 3,734,492 of CAJQTT010000005.1, read as the reverse complement.
TGACCAAAGGATATTTTTGATACGCTTATTTCGGCATTGATTCTTGAACTATTGTTGGCTGGATTTCCGTACAGCAAACACTGGCTTTTACGCAGACAAAGCCTTGTCTTGCTGTTACAACTTTGTGGGTCACAGAATTGCAAACATTAAAGAATGAGGCAGAATTTTGTTTTCAAGATTGAAAATAGGGCAGAAATTTAAACTGGCCTTTGGCTTCCTCCGGATTTTAGCAAATCATTATTCCTAGGGCTTTTTATCCCTTGGAGGTTATTTGGTTTGGGCCCGTTTCTCTCGCACCGACACAACGGTCATTGTTGTATATCGAACGAAATACAGAGTTCTAGTTTCCGAACCGCATGAAATACGTCGGTTCTTGGAATTTGTATAGATTTCTGTTTAATTTTCGGATCGGATGCAACCGTCTGATTGTTGACAAGGAGCAAACAGCGAAAGCTTCGTCACTATTAAACCGCAGATTCGCCAAGCTTAATACACCTTCCTGTATTTATAGAACATGTGGGCGTTTTTTGACAGACACACACACACCCTTTTGACCCAGAAAACGTGGAGGATGTGTTGAATCACACATGGAGGCTTTCTTCTTGAAAAAACCACACAATTATTTAAGTACTTTTCTCACCTCCATGCAAGAATTATTACGAGAGCATACACGCTTCGTTAAACTAAACGTAGCGGTAATCAAAACCAGAGACGTCTGCCTGACTTAAACTACATATCGTCTGGGATTAAATTGGTGAAACTCTGTGGTAGAAAATGTTAAAAGCATCTGGCTCAAAATTCTCATAATTTATTTTGACCGCATGAGTCTTTTAAAATGGCAGCCTCTTTTCATCTATTTCGTGTGCAAGTTGGGAAATTACTGACCTAGAAATGTTTGTGGTGATCAAGAGGTCTGCCTCTTCTTAACGCCCTGATAGAGATTATTCTCGTTATTATCCTCGGGGTATCATCCACACACTATTATTACATAAAAATTTAACGCCAGTACTTAAAAATACTACTTGCCACGCCATATGTAGAGCATCTTCATGGTGGACTTTGGGGAAGGGAGTCAGGCTGAAGCAAGTTTCTGTACTGTGCATGGGACGATGATGACTTGATAACTCTCGGCTAGCAACTCGCCCTACAGTCAGTTATCAAATAATAACCGTATTATGTCAGACACGAAGTCAAAGGTCGACTGGTCATGCAAGCGGAGGGAATTAATTGAGCTCAGGTCAAAGGACCTGCATTACCTGGCAATCTATATCTTCATCGTGTGATCTCAGTCATGAAGATCTCAAAGTGAGTGTTCAGAATAATCTTTGAAGACTTACAGCGCTCACCTACGGGCTTGTTGAATCAAGAGGCGCAGGTCAAAGTACCTGCAGTAGGTCATTACTGATGCATTTATTATTGTTTTGTACACATGAAAACCGTTGCTTCAAGTCTGGTGATGGATGGGATTATGTGATAGTGATAAGTTTATAAAAACAATTTGACGCGTCGTTACTAACGTTTTTTCTTCGTTGTGTGTTTTTACAGAAAAAGTTTGCTCAAGACCATGGACTTTCGAGAGAGTGCCGAATAAGATGTTAAGAAATCTGGACAATTCTCTGATATTTACTTCGACTAAAGAAGCCTGCTTGGCCGCTTGTTTAAATGAGGTAAGACTTGTGTAATTCACACGTTTTTAGAAACAGTTATGCCAGCTCCAAATTACGGTTTGCTCCGGCGTGGACCTCTTGTTGAAACGGTGCCAGAGTTTAGGAGGAGAGGGTGGCATAATTTTGACATAAGAACCTGTAGCAGCATGGCAGCAATATTATGTCAGGCCTGCCAGCTCTCGTTCATGACCTTCCGGGAGGGCAAGTTTAAGTGAGGGAAATGATATAATTCGCTCATTGTACTTCTCACAAGTACGGTTATTCCTCTCTTCGTCAGTTGTTTGATTTTCTCATACCGCACAACCCACCGGCGTTTATATGTTGCAAACAAAGCCACATGGGTTTGTTTGATATTTAGAAAAAATGGTGGAAATTATCGGTTACGACATGAGATAACCACAGGCTTGAAGATGTGGACCTGTCTGTCAAACAATTGAAATTCTTTTATTATCAAACTCCGGCCACAAACCACTGCTCCGCTTAGGTTTAAAGGTTGGATAAATAATATTTGTATTGTTTTTTCATGTTTGAGGCTAATGCTAGGCGGATTTTTAAAATGACTGCATTCTAATGTGTTGAGTGGATGGAGTCCAGGTGTGTGAATCAATCAGTTCATATTTAGCAGCAGAGTGAATAAAAACTTTAGGTCATCCGTTATCAAGGAATTGCGTTAGAAAATATTCGTTAGTGAGGGAAATATCTGCAAACAGAATATTGTTACAGAAGATACGCGTTGTTGTCGGAGAAATTTCTGAGGTTGGATTTTAAGCGGCGGAAGTGATACGTTTCTCGTGTTACCGTTTCGGTTTTTTATGGGAGGAAAAGAGGATAATTTAAAGAGAATTTAGCTCAAAGATGTGTATACTAAGCATCCGACAGTTAAAAAAGAGCAGGTTTCTCTCATCTTTGCGTTCAAACACGGAGGTTAAGGTCAGGGACGCTTGCGTAACGTTTCCAAGCTGTAATTTAAAGAACTTCCTCTGAAGGATGATGAAATCAGTGCTGGTCTTTATAAGAACAGTAAACCTTGGACTTGATCTTGCGACCGTCCGGCCGGAAAAGTGGGAGCAGAAGGAAAAGAAGAAGAGAAGATGATAAAGTGGATTGACTGTATACTAGGTCTTCTAAGATGTCGTGCCCAACGATGCAAAGAAATTAGACAAAAGCTTGAACGAGTTCTGCCCTCTTGTTTCTTTTTCTTCTTGTTCCGCAAAAGATAAAGGAATGCTGTTTCATCAAAGACTGAGGGAGATGATAGAAATTCAAGTAGTCAGGGAATATACGTAAATACAGAGGGAATAATACTGTAAATAAATGTATGGAGGAGGTAGAATCCCAAAACGGACAGTAAGTACATTAGTCGCTGTTTTGCAAGGAGAGGAAGAGAATTGGAAAATTATCCTGCTAATCTAAAATGCCGACCAGATCCATGAAGCGGTGCGATGACAGAACTTGTACATGCTATTGCCAAAAATTACTGGTTTATTGTAAATGCATCCTTGATTTTTCAAAGGTGTATATAATTTGCGGGCAATTAAAAGAAATTTACGAGAAGGGCCAACAACGGCAGGAATAACTATGTATCAAAGCTGAATTAATCCGCTCAAGCATTCACTTAAAGTTGGTAATGAATCATTTAATGAGGAGAAGAGGCAATAGAGCGAGAAGGATGAGCAATTAAAACAAGAGAGTTTATTACCTTTGAATACTTGCGGTTGGGCGGCTTCTATTAAAAAATCTACTCATTGCAATAAAGCTTTTACCGCAATCCCTTCTGTCGGTAAATTATGTGAGGTAGAGATGAATTGCAAGAGGCTAGAGTTATAAGGAAGAAGGTGATTAAACCAATGAAGAAATTATAAACCTGGTAATCAACAAGGTAGGCTTTGCGTGAAATTTTGATGAAACCTTTTGGAAATTTAAACTTCAAAGTTTGCAAGATTTAAGTTGAGAAGATACAGTATTATACCGGGTAGAACTGCAAGTACAAGAGGACAGAAAGAAGCAAAGCAAGAAGAATATAACGGAACTTTAGCGATGCTAACTAAGTGGCGGAATCTCATAAGGAACAAGATTAATTGCCGTGGTGACTGCTCGGACACGGATGATATTTACGGTTTAAAGTTGTGCTTGGGTGGGGTACATGAAGTTCCCAAAGTTTTGGGACACATAGATGGCGGTACTTTAAATATGTCTTCAAGGAAAAAAACACAAAGGTAGAGAGCATTGGCGTAAGGGCAAATAAGCCTTAGGAGGAAGAATCGCGGTAAATAGAACATTTTAAATACAATTGTAAAACCAGGCTTCTGTATGCTATTATTTTAGCTTCGAAGAGGTAAAATTTTAGCTTGGATATTTGGAGCTTGGATACTTCATAAAGTTATTTGTCTGTCTTGTAAAATGAGACATGTTATTTAGTTTTAGTTAGGGCTTCTCATGTTTGTTTGAATAAGAGCATGAATTATCCCACTCCTCCTCCTTTAGTCTTGCAATTTGTATACACTTGGCTGGATTTGAGAACGGGATTTTACGTGGAGCTAGATAAAGAAGGAAGATGGTCCTTTATTTTGTGTTTCTTTTAATCAAAATACAGTTATGTCATTCACGCTTGCATCTCTTTCGGTTACACTGCTTTGCTTATATGAGTTACGTTGTATGTTTAGCCACAAATCTAGAAGTTTAGCCTCCTCTTGTATGCATGTTTAGCACAAGGATTTGTAGTTTGGGGCTTGAGAAAGGCATTGACGGATGCTGTGTATGCATACTTCTTTGAGCTAGTTTGTATTATTTGAAAAAGGCATGAATTACTTTGAAATTATGCCATCGTCAGACAAGTAACGTCTACTGAGCTTACAATGTTAGTTAATCAGAGACTAATTGTTATTGCGAGGTATACATGGATTTACATGACAGCAGCAGCTTATATTTTTGTTCATTTTCTAGACCTGCGTAGTTCAGTTTTCACGCATCCGTAGTGCACGGAAAATGAAGCGTTTACTCGTATTAGCTCTTTGCAATTAGGTAACTTTAATTGTTGCTCCAAGGGGCAAGCGTGCGTTACGCGGGTGCGTAATTTTAAAGTTTAAGGTCATAAGAATAAACGTTTTTTGCTTGAATTGAATTATGAAACGGTTGGGAGAAATCAGGGCAGAGGAGGGTATGTCCATGTCCACTATGTTTTGAGTCGGAAGATTGTTATTGTTGCGCGCGTAGCCGGGATTTTTGAAAGGAAGTTTTACGCATCAAAGCAGTTTTATTCGCACGTACGGAAATATAATCGGCGGTAAATAACATCTATTTGAATGGATTGCCCCGGACGGACGGAACGGAAGAATTGTCGAGGTTGAATTGGGTGCTGAGGGGGAGATGAGAGATGTTTTTTATGATGGCTTCCAGGCGGATTCACAGTAAGTTTTATTCAGCTCCTTGGACGGTCGGAATGCTGTACGCATATTAAGTAATAATAGCGGATTGAAGCTCGCTCCTGCAACTGTTTTTACCGAGAGTAGCTGAGAAATTGTATTTTAGCGGATGCAAAAAAAAAGTGTGGAGATGTAGGCAGATGTGGAGGAGATAAGATGGAGAGGAAAATTTTCTAATGGTTTTTCACAGGTGAAATTATTAGGATGATGATGATGGTGTCTTGATGAAAAATCATTGCGGGAGAAGATTGGTGTTGGTGGGACTGGCGTGTGTGTGTATGTGGGAAAAGGGAGGTACGCTCAGGTGAGAAGGAAGAGGTGAAAGACAGGTAGGAGCTTAGGAGGGAGAAGCTTTTACATGGGATGCTTGACGTGAGATACAGAAAGGTGATTGGTTTGCAAAAGTCCCTGTGTTTGTTATGATGGGCTGGTAACGGAACCGGTGAGCCAGAGAATTTTACCTAGTTTCGTATATGACAAGGTTTTTTTATTACCTTTTGCTGAGGCTAACGCTGCTGAAGGCAACTCACAGAGGTGGAATCAAGGAAAGAAGCAAAGGATTTGAAATTACTTGAGCTCCATGTGCTCTGCTGTAATCGTAATCAAGGTAAAGTGGCTAAGCTGAAGGAGGAAAAGAATATTTTTTATTAGGATTCCCTCGTTTACTCTTTTTTTTTACATTTCTTCCGTTCCCTGAGGCAGAATACTTCTTTGTAAATCCGTAAAGGCTGCTAGGCTGTAAAGGGATTTACTGTATTTTTCAAATGAAAGCGGAGGGAATTGTAGGAAGAGTGAAGAGAGGAAATGGTGTAAGAAGACTGAGTGTAGTTTAGTTAGTTGTGCTAAGTGGGAGGAATCCCGGCCCGGTTTTGCACGTGAAATAGAACGAGAAAAATTCAACAACCTTGGATCCGCTATATGAGAATAAGAGGGAGCACTAGTTTTTTATATCTTTTAAATAAGGTGTGGGAACTAGGAAAGCGGGGATTACAAGCTTATATTGTAAGGACGGTGATGAATTATATACAACTGTAGCTGCTACACATATAGCCGGGTGTAAATCCTCTTGTAAATGATAATCATGATGAAAGAGGGTTGTGCATGAAAGACAGATAAAGATAGAGATACGAAACGCTAAGGTTGAGGGGATGACAGAAGAATGAAAAAGATGTATCCTGTGTGCTTTAGAGGAAGTGATGATGACTTAAGTAGATCAGGGATGATAATCCGATCTGGATATTTATTGTATTTAATTCTAATCACTACATGACACTGATCCATGACGTGGATGGTCTAGATTTGATATTGTTCCTCTCCGTTCTTGACTGAGGACTGAGTAGTGCGGGATGTGACGGATATGGAGAAAAAATATGATTGCTCGTTCCTAGATACAGACTGTAAACTCATAGTTGACGTGATTGATAATTATGTCTTTATGAAGTGTTCGCGGAAAAATGTTCGGTAAAAACACGCTGTCTGTGTGTTGAAGTAGATTGTGTGCGTCTAAAGATGCTCACCTGTAATTAAGAGATGAGATTTGATTGGAAGAAAAAACCTTAGGAGAGGAAATACATCTTCTTGGTGATAGAATATTTGAAATATAGATTTAAGGCTTTATAAACAGCAGAAATTATTGAAATGGGAATCGGTATGGTTGTTCAGGTTCGTTAATGGCTGATTGAAATTTTCTAAAAATTCCAGATGCACAGAAAGTTAAGTGAAACTTGTTCTGTAAATGTTCATACTAATTATTCAAAATGGCGAAGCTTACAGAAAAAAATGTATTTGTTTGTATGTACCAAATTGACCTTTGCAATAACCAGTCTCTTGAGAGAACCACCAGGGGATATTTTAATGAGCTTGAAGATTAATTATGTCGTTGTAACGTGAGCAAAGACAGGACTCGGATACAGAGTTTGAAGGTAATTGAGTGGCAGACGTTTTACAGTCTGCAATTGTTTCATCATCGTCTGGGAATTGGGTAACAGGGAAAGGATTACTGAATGAGAAATACATGATGACGGATTTTTCGTCGGCGATTTATTACACCTTGGAGTTTACTCCTTGGATTTACAAGCTGTATATTGCAAACAATTGAATGGGTTTCAGTAAATGCAACTACAGTTAGCCAGGGGAAGATAGTCTCATTGAAGTAATTGTACAGGGACAGGAGAGAAGATTCCCAAGCTGAGCTCATTTACTAAATTTAACTGATTATCATGATTTAAAGTAACGTGATTCTTGGATGGATGCGCTTGCTTGTTTTTTGCAAAGGATCTTGAACTGAAAACATTTGAGGATCCCGGGTTTGAATTGCTTTATTCCTCTCTGTTTTATTTCTATTGTGCTGAGGAATAGTTGAATGAAGCTAACTGAGATTGAAGAAACCTATTTAAAGGTGGGAATTACCTGGATTTCTAACCTTAAAACAATACAATGAGGAAAAAAAGCGGTGGGAGCAGAGGAAGGGTAGGAGGAGGAGGAAGGGAGTAAATTAAAGGTGAGCTAAGGTGAGGATGATGCAAAGGAATGGCTTGCATTGATTGTAAAACATGGATGAAATTTGCAAAGTTTGTTAACGGTTACATGAGCATGCATGGCTGTGTACTTCTCTTGGATCATGGTTAAGAACTTGTAAGCAATTATTCTGCGGTGATTCTAATTAAATCCATGCTTTTCTTGTAAATTATCTCAACCTTGAAGAGATGCGGAGTTTAGACACAGTTTAGACAGAGTTTTTAGGGAAACGGTTACGTTGGGAACGGAGATTTGCAAGGCTTGGTTGATGAGGGATGTCGCAGAATTTCGCGAACGGAGGATTACGTATCTAAGTAGATGTCCTCCTCCGCATGTCCGCAGGTATCTTAATGAGAGTACGGGAATTAGGATGGGAATTAGCCAGGTAAAACGCCTTTTGCGTGTGGGCTTGCTCTGATTGTAATGGAAGGGAAGCTACAATATGAAGTCGTAATTGGGTCCTGTAAATGCGGGAGGGGGTTGGTTTAGCTGTTTGGAGGGTGACGACAGAGTCATGCATTGCAGTTAAGTCAAAGGAAGCTGAATTTTGGTCTTTGTTTTCTTTGTAAGCGGGGTGACCTGTCTGTGAGGCAGACTTAAGGAAGAAGAATGATGGACTGGAAGTTTTATGTATATATTTGCAATTCCTCTATGAGATAATATACCATGGAATCATGTTCATAACTAATGGGAACATGCTGTAAGGAATATTGAATTAACAGAGGTTGTTTCCGGTGGAGATTTCCCAGTTGACTCCAATAAAAGCAGGGGATTAATTGAGATAAGGTTATCCGCTCTAGGATAATGAAAATATGGGAAATATTCATTGGATGGGAATTAGTAGAAGTTTTCCGGAGGAAATGTGTGTGTAAAATTGTGAATAGTAGTAAGGTTTCGTTTTTTGCATCGGTTTCCCTGCGCCTTCGACGGAAGAAGGCTGTGATTGTGTGTTGTCCTATTTGCCCAGCTCGTTGTTTCTTTCACAAGGATAAGTGGATTAATGTCGGCGCCTTGATATGAGCATTCATAAAATAAATATTATGGACCGTTTCAGTTTATTGTGGGAGAAATTCAATAAAATTATCATAAGTTTACCAACACAGTACACAAAACAGCGGTGCTGTGAGCTGAAAGAAAAGTGGTACAATTCCTGTAACGTTTGATGAATTGAATGCAGCGCCATGACAACTGTTTGAAATGGTAATCATTACGTAAATAAATATTCTAACTGAACTGTTTTTTTTGAATTACAGAGACGATTTACCTGCCGCTCCGCTGAATACAACTACGTGACCCTTCAATGTCAACTTAGTGAGGAAGATCGTCGAACCGCTCCAGATTCAGCCTTTGTTGACGCAACTGGAGTAGACTATTTCGAGAATTTGTGCCTCCAGGGGAATCAAACGTGCAAGGGGAAGCGTACCTTCCAAGACGCCAAGGTAGGAGTGCCCGCCGACCGTGTCGCCCACTATGTCGGACTCCACTACTACGTTGACAAGGAGCTTCAAGCTTCAGGGCTTGCGGGCTGCAAGCGTGCTTGTGATATTGAAGAGGAATTCTTGTGCCGCTCCCTCTTGTTCAAGAGTTCAGTCACTTCCGGCTACAACTGTCAACTCTATCATATGGATCACCGTACCCTTCCCGACGGTCCCGCCACCTACTTGAACACGGAGCGCCCTCTACTGGATAATGGAAGCCCACTGGGACTCTACCAGGAAAACAGCTGTGAAGAAAAGGTTGGGAGCAGCGTTATGGATGATGCTTTTGGTGCTGGAGCGTTGGGAGGAGTCAAAGATAGCGATTCGAGCGGTAGCGGCATCGGAATGATTCCCAACGGAAACAATGGCGGATTCGATATGAACGTTGTTACTGATGGTCAAGATTGTGATCACACTGGAACTTGCTATGATGGTAAGTTTAATTATAAATGGATTTTTGTTGATTTAGGTGAGAAAAAAAATTGATTGATTTAAGAGAAAACTCTGATGGATTTAGAGACCACAGTTTTTGCTGAAATTGAAGATTAAATGCGTAGAGCGTTAGGTTAATTTGACATTGATGGATTGGGAGAGATGATGCGGAACCGGAAAGGATTTGAATTTTTTTAAACAAGGATGTCACACTCGCGAAGGAGTTTCACAGGATTTTTCGCAATTATCCGCCCGCCTAATTAATTTTTTGCTCCCGCAGTTCAAGTCCAGTGCAAGGATACCAGAATAGCTGTTCAAGTCCGAACCAACAAACCATTCAATGGAAGGATTTACGCAATGGGAAGATCAGAAACTTGTAACGTGGATGTCATCGACTCGGATGTTTTCCGTCTGGATCTCAGTCTTTCCGGCCAGGACTGCAACACTCAAGCGGTGGTAATAATTTTCTCTTTAAATCACCAAAGTCACAGTGTAGTTGGGGTATCATCGTAGCAACTCACCACCAGTCACTAAGCAACCAATGAGAGTTCCGCTAGGGGGTGTCTGGTATAGGGATTCTGGTAATGAGACAAACCAGAAGATGGTGCTACAAATTGTAAGATTTTTTGAAAACGTTGCCGGTACTTGCAACGATTGATGAAATCGGACATGGGATCGATTGCGATACTGATTGCACGCACTTATCAACTGCAATCTATTTTGTGTAGCGTATGTAATTGTGCGGGAGTTTTTTGTATTTTGAATATTTTGTAGATCACGTAGATTTGCCACTTGTATGAGAATTGCCACATACCAAAACCGGAGAGACCGGAGAAGATGATGAAAACGGCGGATGGGATTTGCTAGGAGATGGAAAATAACTAACTGTTTTATGATTGCAGGGCGGCGTTTACACGAACACAGTTGTGCTTCAACATCACTCGGTTGTCATGACGAAGGCAGACAAAATCTACAAAGTAAAATGTACTTATGACATAAGTTCGAGAAACATTACTTTCGGAATGATGCCCATCAGAGACTTGGACACGATTTCCATCACCAGTGCCCCAGAGGCTCCTCCACCAAAGATAAAAATCTTGGATGCTTTCAGCAAAGAAGTGGAAACTGTCCGCATTGGAGACAGACTTACATTCCGCATTGAAATCCCTAATAACAGTAAGTAAACATTGGAGCCGGAGGCGTTTTTTTTCAATACGGGTTGAGTCTGCAACATGCAGATGGCTAACTGCAACTAAATTCTGCTTGAATGTCTGTTAAATTAGTGTATTTCATGGCATCATATAATTCTTTCTTCCCGTTTACTTGACAAAAGTCAAGAGGAAAAGTTTGTTTTTAAAACGTTTAGCCTCCTTCTCTCTGTCCCAAGTTAATGCAAAATCTGCACAGGCGAAAAAGTAGCAGTAGTTTAATGGCTCGTGAAGGGACGCAAGTTGGAAGGACTGTAATTATTTTCTTGTTTCTCGTTAAAAGCTAATATTTCTACCGTAAATTCTACTTGTCCGGCTTTTTTCCTCGACGATTATATTTTTTACGTACCCCTGGCAACTTAGCTGCTAAATCCGTAGCGCAATGTTACTGTCTGTTAAGTCTGACTTATTTTGTGCACGAGAAGGAAGTCATTAAAATTTTGTAGTGTCCCACACAAGCTTCTTGTAGTTTAAACTGCTTAATCTTCCTGTTTCTTCGTGAGCAGCGTTAACAGCTATGTAGATGTGTGCGAAACCTGTAGCCGGGTTGCTGCGAGCATTAAAATGAATCACAGACGGAGCAGGAACAGGTGTAAAACGCCTTGGAGGATTATGTCATGAAAGTTTTTCTTGTATTTATTCCCAAAAAACAGCACCATACGGAATATTTGCTAGGAGCTGTATTGCAATGGCCAAGGATTCCCGTTCTACGTTCTCTATTATCGATGACGATGGGTAAGTTATGACTGAAATGATTCATGCGTTTCGCGGGAATAATTGATTTTACGGTTGTCGAAATTGAATTTCGCGACCTTTAGTGTCTACAGTTTTTTGGTAATTTGGAGGAAATGATTAATAAAATTGTTTTTTTCACAGTTGCCCTGTTGAGCCATCAATCTTCCCAAAATTCAATCAAGCCAGTCAATCAGCTTTGATTGCAGAATATGAAGCTTTCAGATTTACCGAGTCATACGGAGTAATCTTCCAATGCAATGTCAAATATTGTCTAGGACCTTGCCCTCCGGTAAGTTTCTTCCGTAACGTTGTAATAAAAAGTACGGACGTAGTAGAGACTATCTCGTGACATTAATTTTAATAACTTTTACATGAAACAGGCGGAGTGTACCTACGGCCGAGAGAAATTCGACTCATACGGAAGACGTAAGCGTCGAAGCAGCGATAACGAAAGTGCCAACGGAAACTTGATCAATTCCACAAACGCTGACTTGACCCTCAGCCAGGAAATCTTGGTCCTCGACTTCAATGAGGAGATGCCCAGCGTACCCAAATACACGACTCCTTCAGATCCCTTTGAAGCTTATGAAGGAGGTAGAGCTTCCGGATATGGACCGGAAATGGGACCTAATGTCAACTGTCCTACCCGAAGCTCTGTCCTTGTCTTGTCAGTCGTCTGTGGACTTTTATTATTAATGTACATTGCCTCTGCTGTATGCTTCATGGCCAAAAGTCGACCCTGGAGGAGCTCTGTCATGAGCGGTCATCCTCATCATAAGCATATTATTCAGTAGATTAAAGTTACACTTGAGACATTTAGTTAATTGTTAATTAGGGCTATAGTTAGGTTTTCAATTTTCTCTGTAAACTGAACATAGAAACCAAGTACCGTTAAAATATATATGTGTACCTTGGCTGTGCCTTGGTAACATCTGCAAATACTAATAACGCCCTCTGGCGGCATACAAGCAGCTCTCATCTGTGATCTTTTCTATGTACAAAGATAATATTGGCTGGTGCAGGGTTTTTTGGATTTTAATTTACCTGATTTGGTGCTATTTAAAGAATACAAAATTTTGTAAATTCAGTAAAATCATAAAATTCATGGGTTGGAATTAAGTAACAATTCAAAGATAACCAAATGTAGTTTAGCTAACTTCCTACAGTTTTGTTCAACAGGTGCTGAAATTATTATCTTGAGCTTTCAAACAGCTTTTTTGTCAACTGAATTATTTTCCTTTTGTAATTTTAAATCTCAAGGCGAGTGGTATACGTGTAGGCTTTTGAATAAAAGCTTTGTAGTTTAAATCCTATAGTTTGGTAAGAGAAAATGTATGCAGGATGTAGCACTTAAGTCCCTTGGAATACAAGTATTTTTCTCCTCCCACCAAACCTTTAAGGTTTTGAAACGATTACGTTTTATAAACCTGGGACTATAAATTAAGAATCTAAATAAGTTTTGATACTGGTTTATATTAGTTATTTAAATGGCCGGAAAACTATTTACATTTTGTATTTAGATGGTGGTCTAGGTATTTTGGGGATTTTGGAAATCTATAAGCTTAAGTATCTTTAGCTTAATGTATCTTTGTAATTTAGGCAAGGAGGATTCAGTAACTTGTTTCGAACCTGGACTGTATTCTCTCTGTCTGTTCTGACTTACCGGCTTATAATTAGTTACCTCCTCCTGCTTTCTCTTAAAGCAATCCATAAGCTGTGTGTAAATCTAAAGGAAAATAGAAGAATGCAGCCCAGGGAAAGCAAGGAATACTGTTTTCTTACGACGCTGCTGAGTTAAACACGTACCTAAAATTTGATGGAATTTTCAAATGATTTATTTTGTAATTCCATCAATTGTAATTTATTAACAAATGGATTACATCCTCTACCGGTAGAGCGGGCGATATTGTTATATCTTTTGTTATTATTTATTTATTAGTAGATAACTTATTGAAATACACCTCCTCCAGTTTCAAAAACTTGGAACGGAAGGGTAAAAGAACAAAATGGTTACAGCAGCGCACCTAAGATAATTGTTAACGTGATGCTATTTTGTTACGTTTACATTGATTTTCTGGAAGATGGCAGCAGCGACGTAAAGATACGTATTTATTGTGTGACAGCAGTAATGGTAAAATACTCTGGTTGAGAATAACAAGTTAAATGATGAGATACACGTATATTTCTGTGTGTGAATCTTATAAACTAAAGATGGTAAAATTATGGGTTGTTGAAATGTTGTTATTATATGATTAAGGTTGTATCATTTGGTTGTTAATGTTGGTAGAATAGTTGCAGTTATTGGCTCACAAACATGCCTGCAAGCAGAGATTTTTACCAGACTGTAATAATACTAGGATATTAAACGTTGCTAATCTTGAAATGATGTAATAAACTATATCGTCTCTTCAAATAGAGTTTGGGGGACTTGTTTGTTTATTATCGTTCATTTAAATGCATTTCTTTCAAATTGTGATCATTTTAATATCACAGAGGAGACAGCAGGTATCCCTAGGATTTAATTATGCCAGAACTGGTATGTGCGAAGTGAGAATAATGCTGAGGAGTTTCATATTGTTATCTTGACCTTCTTCACTGGTTTGAGGTGAGGGGATGCGTCTAGACGGATCAGGAGCTCTCACCCCGTAAAAGCATACAAAAAATAGTGGTTCTGGGTAACCTTGATTTACAATCTTTCTGAAGCCTATTGTTGCAAGACTTGTAGCTTGCAATTATTGCATTCCTGTCCTGTTGGTAGCTAGTGGGATGGGTGGATTGCGCTTTATTTGTGCTTTTGACTTTTGATTGTTTGATGTAAATTAGTAAGGGTAGTATTTCCAGGTAGGTATATATGGGATTTGCGAGAGGTGTTCACGATCTCCCTTTATTTGGAAAGAATGATTTTAATTTTCGTATTTACGGGTCTAGGAGAAATTTGAGAGTTTGACAATTTGTTCCCGGTTTAATAATTGCGCAATGAGTCGGCCTGAGGGATACCTGCTGAACGGGTAAATTGGAATTTTTATCTTTTCATATCCAATGTTTTTTAACTTCAGGATGTGGATATTGGAAGAACATGAGATTACTATTTTATTTTAGTACAGTACTGTCACGGTATTTGTGCTTCATAAGGTTTAAGTTGTATGGCAGTATGTAGTTTTTTGGTGATTATCAATGACCATTGTCAAGGTTTCAAATGCTTTCGGTGTTTGATAATTCTTTCTGCCGGTAATAGGTTGTTGCGGAGAATTGCGAACATGGGTGACACAGTCACATGGTTCCTTGGAAGGTGCTATAGTTCCGTCGTGGGACTTGTTGCTTTTTCAGTTAGTTTGGTAGTGACTGATTCTCCTGACAAGATAATGGAAGAGAATCTAGAAAAGAATCCTCTTCTCTTTGAAGTCTTCAGTAATCAAGTAGTAAGTCGGTTTTTATAAAACAATTTATAGCCAAAAGCATAATGTTTTGTGCCTTAAGTGTAGTGTAATTTAAAATACAAAGATTATATGGTGACCCTGGATAGCATGTTGAAATACTTTACATAGTTGAAAACTGTTTACAGATTGTGAGTCACCTAGCGACCTTCCTGGACTTTGAATCCATGAAAGCTATGCGATGTGCGAGCAGGCTTTTCAACGAGATTGTTTTCACTTTGAAAAAATTCAGAGCGGAGTCGGTGGTAACCTTGGCTTGGACGATTCCCGTCTCCAAGATCCCGCCTTCAGTTCGCTCTCTTTGCGACCCGGTCATCTCATAATTTTTCCATTTATCATTCAGGAGGATGAAGATAGGAGGAGTGTGACGGAACAGGTTTGCAAACTAGCCGAGGGTTGCCACAGCTTAACGATTTGGGACAGAGATATTCCAGAATCATTTGGGGACAAAGTCATAAATTACATTACGGAACCGGCACGGGGTAAGCCGGGGGTTGTTAGAATAAAACGTCATTGCCCTTATGTCTGGGATGTGCTTGTTGCTGCAAAGAGTATCAAAACGTTGTCACTCGCTGAAAGCTCTATTTACTTCCTGGACCCACAATTGATGAAAGTTGCTGAGGAGCAAGCACAGGATTTGAAGTTTCCAGCAAGTTTGAAAGAGATTTCTGTGAATACATTCAGTGCGGGCGTTCTCGGAGCATTTGAACAAGTGAGTGGACTGAAACGGGTTTGGAGCAATGTCAGTGATCCTCGTGACTTTAATCCAGACCGCACTCATTGCCCGTGGGATTGGTCAACCTACAAGTGTTTCCTGGGGATGTACAAGCATTCACTGGTTGAGCTTAAGCTCCCGTGTGGTGGATTTTGGGGACCACGTTCATACTTTACGGAGTTTGTCGGGGAAGACGGACTGCAATTGGACGCTGCACCTGGAGATTTTGATTTACGGCTTCCAAAACTAAAGTCACTTTCCATGCGAGTCGCATCGATTGAATGGCTGAGGCAATTCAAACCAGTGCCAAGGGAAATTAGCGACTGGGTTCACGCTGGAATGAAAAAATTATTGAGTGATTATATAGGCCAACTGGAGAAACTAGACCTGCTTTTCAGTGGGAAACAACATGATCTTGTTCGAGACTTTCCTCTTATGCGTGGACAGCGACTCAAGAGTATCACCATTACTAATACTTATAGCGAAAGATCTTTTGCGCTTCAAAACTGGCTGGGACAGATTCGGGTACTCCCTCTCTTGGAAGAGCTGGAACTGGGCTCGGACTACTTTGGTGATACCTCGTGGTCGATTGAAGAAGGACAAGTCTTTGACTTGTTTTCATACTTTCCATCATCCTTGCGATCATTTAAAATGAAATTCTCTGATAGCCTGTGTATAGTCCAAATGCCGAGGGGACAGGAAAGCAGGGCATCCTTACCAGCAAACCCGGAAAGCCTACAGCGTTTATCAAACCTTGTAAATCTAGAGATTCATGGGTCAGCATTTGGGGATGAGATATTTCGTGGGATTTGTACGTACTTGGTGTCATTAAAATCTCTGGTTATGCGTTCCTGTGCCATTAGAGACGCATCATTCCTGGGAACGAATGAGGGACGTGAAGCTGGAGAACCGCCTCTGGAGGATCCTCCAATGTCTAAGCTAAGTAGTAAGTTTTAGATTTACAATACAGGAGAAGGAGAATTTATTAAAATGCAAATTAATTATGGCATCGTTGCCATGGCATCAAAGAGAAATAACTTATTCTTCATGGGATTTCAACAAAACTTTCAGATCTGACTTATCTGTACCTTGCTGGTAATTGGAATATCACTCCCGATGTTCTTCTATTCGGTATCAAATGTAACCGGCTCCAGCAACTTGCTGTCATTTCGAGTTCCGATATTCACGTAAATAATCTTACTTTCTAGTTGCTTTTGCATGCAAAGCTTACGTTAAATGCTAACTGTACAATGAATGAGTTGGACGGATGTGCTCTATTTCTAGCATGCAATGGACGAGAAGGAAACGGTCATCTTTGAAACGCTAGCACTAAATAATCCCGCTTTAGAAATCGTTAAGATTGATGAGTCGGTTTGGAGACGTTTCGAGAGTACCCGTTGTCTGTTTGATCCACCACTGGCTGACCACTCCATTTATGACGTTAACCTTGAGTTGTATTGATTATATTTTTGTCTTATTAAACATTTTTGAAAAACATACAGTGCATGACGTGACATCTAGCGGAAGCATGGCTACGTGGCCTAAATTGTAAGTAACCTTTGACCTCCAGTAATGTAAACAGGATCGCATCTGTGACATGACCATAGAGTTGAAGAGGTCTTACGTCTGTCTCACAGTGACGCACACGAAGTGTAAGGAAGCTAGCAACTTGAAACACAGATTAAGTTCATGTTTGGGGTCGTAGTATATGCCCCAGTTAAAAGATAATCCTACTTTAGCCTACTACCAGAGAAAAGCTAGCTCAAATTCGCGAAATTCACATATAAATTACTACAGGGACCGAGTACATATTACATTGACCAATCTAGCAGCATCAAGTTCTAATCTTAAACCCCGTCCATAGTTCATTTTTTTGATGGAAATGCTATAAAATCTAAATAGAGCCAATGATACCGGACTAGACATATACAGCCATTGCCATACTAGCGTTAAATATTAGATAAAGTTTCTATGGAAAAAAGCAACAATAGACTTTGCGGTTTATATTCGCACAATTTCAAGCTACAAAGCAGACATGTTTGGATGAGCAAAAACAATGTGATTTCCATTGAACCTGCTGCTGAAATCAACAGAAACAAAAATTTGCCAACGACGTCATAGTAATTATGTTTCCTGGCCTGTTATCTAGTTTTCTGTACCAAATATGTGGATAGGCCCTATGATGATTGATGAATTATTGCCAAACCGAGCAAAAGTAGGACGATCTTTTTATAGGGGGATCTACTGCAACCCCAAGGATGAAATTTAGCTATGTTTCAAGTTGCTAGCTTCCTTACACTTCGTGTGCGGCACTGTCAGTGCGGAGTCTCTGCACCAGGGACGAAAAACTCCATGGCAACAATCTTGAATAATATCTGATTTCCTTTATACTTACGTCCATATAAGACGCAGTTCATGACTCTGGATTTGATTTATTGCTTTTGTTGATAGGTTGAGGAATAACGGTTGTTTGGAATTAGTTATTCATATAATGCAATAAGCTCAGGCTTTACTTCGATTGCACAGTTTTAAAACTTAAAATAAAATTTTTATGGCAACATTCCATTTAACCCTGTATTCTTAATTTTTGGTAATAAGAGAATAAGTTGGTGACGAATGGCATGCAGTAATATACCGCATGTTTCACGAATTCTTCCAGTAGTCGTACTTCCCTCCACTACGTCACTTTCCTGCATGTACGCTTCTCTTCTCTCCTCCGCTGCGTGCTCGCTCCTGAAACTTGGTATTTCTTTTTTCGTCGAAATCTTCGCTCACAAGCGTCGCAGCGTCAAGCCGAAATTCTCTTCTCTGCTACAAACTAACTTTGATGTCTCTAGGTCAAAGGTTGACGACGCTACAGAATTTAATGTCTACAGGTTAAGGAAAACTTATTATTTTTACTTTAAGTGTAGCTGCATCGCTAACCTTCGACCTAGGGACATCAAAGTTAGTTTGTAGCAGAGTAGAAAATTTCGGCTTTCCAATGGTGCAAGCCACTTGACGCTGCGACACTTGTGAGCGAAGATTTCGACGAAAAAAGAAATACCCAGTTTCATGAGCGAGCACGCAGCGGAGGAGAGAAGAGAAGCGTACATGCAGGAAAGTGACGTAGTGGAGGAGCGGAGGGAAGTACGACTACTGGAAGAATTCGTGAAACATGCGGTAGTAAACGGGAAAAGGTGAACAGTAAGCATAGGCTTGAGTCAATACTGCTAAAAGTTAGGGGGAGACAGTAGCCAACGTGATCTAAATGAAGTCATCATTGAGGAGGACTACTCTTAAGATTATTTTAAAAGTAACGCAAGCTTTTTTCTAATTGGAGCATCTTCGGCTAACTCCTGGACCCATTTCCTAAGGGTTGTAACGAAAACGGCGAAAACGATAGTTAGCCCACCGACAATGCTGTAAAACAAAATAGGGTAATTTAATTATTCCACCATCTATCCTAGATAATCCCAAGCGCTACGTTACCTATAACCGTCTGGCAGGATATTTAAAAATATCATTTGCCATACAAAAGTCCATAGGACTTCAGACGTCCGAATCAAAGACACAGGTCCAGCCTCTTCGTATTTTAGTGCCAGAGTGAAAAAATATTGTCCTCCAAAGGCTAAAGCAGCTAGCGTGACTGCAAAGACCCAGTCTACAGCTGTAATTGGGAATTCTAGTAACCCGACGGCAATTGCACAAATTGTGCACTCGAAAACGCTGAAGAATCCATAGAAAAACGTAATCAAGCCGTGATGGACATGACGAAGCCATCTGAGGATTACATAAGTAAATGTTGCAAAGAACATGCAACCAAGTGCCATTCCAGCACCGATCTGTAATTAAAACAAGAGTCGTTAGTGATGGTTAAATAAAATAATATTTACAATGTAACATGTAACGCGCTAACGTAGGAGCGTGTTACAAAGCTGGCTGGGAAAACATACCAGATTATTCGCATCATAGCTTGCTGCCCCTGTAAATATTGGTGGACGCGTAATGACTCCAATCCCGATAACGGTTAGCAAGGCTGTTAATATCTGTACCACACCCAGGGCTTCTCCCAGCAAGAAATGGGATAGTATTCCAACAAAAACGGGCGTAGTAAATGAGATAACCTGTAGAAGACAATGAGACAAGTTTTGTGACATGCTGTTTTATACTTGTTTCATACTTTGATACTGGCCCCTTAGTACAAGGGGAGTAATTTTGCTTAAAAAAGGCAAACTTGCAGCAGCGTCACCGATTGGAATGTACTGAAATGCATAAAATTGCATTATGACTGCAGAGCATCCAAAGAAAGCACGGAGCTGTAAAATAAAGATGGAAGATTAGTAGGGTCGAAGTATGATTGTCATTTATTTTTAGCAAGAAATGCATTGATTGAAACTCACAAAGAGAAAGACGAATGTCTTCAATTGACTCGGCTTGCAAATGGGTCGAATTGAATCAAAAACAGGTTCTTGTTTAATACAAGTCGAATACATTAGAAGAGGTAAGGACGGGAGGAGGATTCCTTGAAATCTCCAAATGGCAACGTTGAAGGGATGGTAACCAATTAAAAGCTTTGCTAGCAGCGTCGTTAACGACAGTAGTACGCTAGCGATGAGGGCGTAAAATATTCCCAAGTATCTAGTGCAAGTTGTTAAACTAGCGCTAGAATAGTTGCTGTCCTTGCGAGGTGAATTTGAAGGCCAAGGCCGGATTAGTGGGACGGCAAGATATTGCGTTCCTTTGCCACCTGACCCGAGCGCTGGTAGTACAAGGACCACATGGTCTTCTTGAGAGCTAAGGAGGGGAGTACGTTCCCCCGTCTTCTCAGAAGCCATAATTATTTTGGGCGAAATTCAAATTTCTGTAACGTTGCTGAATGACCTGGAAGTAAAAAGTCAACAGGCAAATTGAGGCTGGTGAGAATTAGTTTCCTTAGTAACTAGTAGCAAACACATGAACATTGTTATATTATTGCGCCTCATTTAACTAACACTCAAGAACCTCTATATCCTCACCATCATCATACGTGTCTCTCATGATCTCTGCATAAACCTAATTGTCAATCCTCAACTTGTGTTTCATTATCACCATTAATGGTCCTAACGAACCGGATTTAGTAAACTCATTGCATTCAATCAATTTATAGTGCTATTCACTCATCACAATTTACCTGTTCTCATCACTGCTTCAACCATGTCTCAACAACTAACAGCCGCTCTTGCTAAACGTCGTGGACTAAAATACAAGCTGACTTTGATGGAAAAGCATTTGGATACTTTCCCAGCTGGGGAAACTATTCCGGGTTCTGAAATACAGCATTATTCTCAAAAACTTTGTTCCTGGGCGGAGGATATCGAATCTCTTCAAATGACCATCGCTGCTCTCTGTCCTTCGGAGGAAGACCTACAGAGTCATGACGACGAGTTCTTGGCCATGCAGTTACGTCACGATGCTATTCGCAGGAGAGTGCTGCCCTCTACCCAAAATCATGCTACATCTCACGGAACTGAGCCTGACCTCGGCCCACCTCATGTCAAACTGCCTCGTATGGAGCTTCCTTTATTTGACGGGAGCGTTCAAGAATGGACTAGTTTCTCAGACTTATTTCAGGCAACAATTCACAGCAACAACTCCATTTCTGATGCACAAAAGTTCCAATATTTAAAATCATGTTTACGTGGAGAACCCTTACGTTTGATTTCTTCGTTCCAAGTAACAAATGAAAATTACGAACAAGCATGGAACTTACTGGCTGAGCAATATAACGACAGAAGATCCATCTTACGCTCTATCATGGAAAGATTACTTCATCAACCATCCATAACTTCAGAACAAGAATCTGCTTTCACCTCACTAAAATGTACATCCCACGAATGCATCCGCTCGTTGATGGTTATGTTTAACGTTTCTCAACTTGACCCCATAGCGGATGCTCTTCTTCAATTCGTCATCTTTGGAAAGATGGATCCAGAATCGAAGAAGCAATTTGACTTCATGCAAACTCGTTCCGTTGTGCCGTCTTACCTGGATGTTTTAAACTTCATCGACAAAAGAGGCAAATCCATTGGTATATCAAATTCTACATCCGCAGCAATCAATGAAAATCCACCTCCTCTGTTTCACAAAACACCCCATCCTCGTACAGAATCTTCTAACTCAAATCACGTCAAACAACCTTTGAAATGCCCTTTGTGTTCCTTGGAACATGGCTTATGGCAGTGTCCGTCTTTCATCACGAAGTCGATTTCTGAACGTCTTCAGGTAATCAAAACCAAAAAATTATGTCGCAACTGTCTCCGACCTAATCATATGGCCGCTGACTGCAGAGGGCGCCACTGCAAATACTGTGATGAAAAACATCACACCATGATTCATCAAAATCAACAACAAAGCTATTACGTAGACGCTAACTGGAGGAAGGAATCATGTCATACTGATATGCAAGTGGAATCTCAAATTGTCACACCTCAAGACACCTCAACTCCTTCTACATCTGAAACTGGAGAGTCTTCTAAACAGCAACAAATCTGCATGGTCAATACCAACGTCGTCAATGAACAAGCGGATACAGTACTGCTTGCAACTGCAATGGTGAAAGTGGAGGGAATCAATGGTGAAAGTCATCACTTACGGGCTTTACTGGACTGCGGTTCTCAGCCCAATTTCATTTCCGAAAAAGCAGCAAAACTACTACAACTTCCTTACAAATCAACAACCACAACAATCACTGGAATAACTGGATCAGCTGTTCCCCCACCTCTTGGTTCTGCAATCATATCAATCAGTTCTTCAATCTCCAAGTTCATCACTAACGCTTCCGTACTGATTATTCAAAAAATCACTCCAACTACTCCATCTTCGCCAGTCATTTCAACATGGGATGCAATTAAGGATTTGAACTTGGCAGATCCTAAGTTTTACGAACCTGGCCCCATCGATCTTCTTTTGAACGCATCATTTCTGGCTAAGATTCTCAAAACAAATATCATCCGTTCAGAGAATTACCCCACGGCAATCAATACAACTCTTGGATGGATTCTCATGGGTAATTACAGTCCCACAATAGAACATGAAGCTAATCTTGTCAGCATGCTCACCAATTCAGAATACAAGAAACTCAAACGTGTTTTTCCTAATTTTGGTACTAGTATTTATCTTTAATATTAATGCGAATCTTCGCATTCTCGGGGGAGAATGGTGAGAATTAGTTTCCTTAGTAACTAGTAGCAAACACATGAACATTGTTATATTATTGCGCCTCATTTAACTAACACTCAAGAACCTCTATATCCTCACCATCATCATACGTGTCTCTCATGATCTCTGCATAAACCTAATTGTCAATCCTCAACTTGTGTTTCATTATCACCAGAGGCAAAGATTAAGATTTCTATAAGGTTAGCTCGGATTTCGGGCAAGGTACCGCAATCTAGTGGAAGAATTTAATCCAAGATTTGATAACCTGTACTCACCTTAGTGGGTTATCTATTAATGTAAAAGGGTTTAGCTCCTTTAGCTCAGAATTCTAACCTGTTATCTTCAACCATGAGCTTCCTTCCGCTCGAGTACTCTTGACTTGATAATTCAAGAAAGAACAAGTTGCGATTATCTTGTAACTGAAGTGAAATAAAGGACGGGTTAGAAGTTATTTGTGAGGGATAGAATAGTGGTTTCGGCTTAGGAAAGAGTTGAATCCGTAAGTATGAAGTTGCATAACGTGAACTGTCACAAATCTGTACTACTGTAGCTTCGTAAATCTTGAGTAATCTTAACATAGACTTAATATACGTCGTATTACGCTTGATTTTATGTACAAAAACTCTACTGTAGGCGAAAACAAGCTCAAGTTGTGGTAACAGCAATTATTGCGCTAAATTACTTGTAACAACGACTAACTAAACTCTGTGTATGCTAACTAAAATAATTAAAATTGCAAGCTAAAAGGAGGATTTATTTCCAAAGGAAACTCGTTATATTTGCTATACTGACTGATGCTAAATTATTTGTAGAGATTGGGAGGAAGCAAGTACACTCTGACAGGAAGAGAGTAGGATAAGACGGATGCTTTGGGACTTAGGATCATTCCATTCTGTTTGCAGGGTTAAATGGTTACAAGTACAAACCTTCTAATGGCAGGCTTCCACACAGAGAAAACCGTTATTCTGGTTCCGCTGACGTCCGAATTAGCAGCCAAAAACCGGGAAATCCAGCCCCGTTATATAACTCCTAAAAAATTTTCAGGAAACACGGCTTATGGCTACAGCATTTTTTGTAAACTTGTTAAGTGAGTACTCCCACGTTGAAATTAATATTATTTCCGAAAATCTAAATCAAGATGGTTAGCTCCTTGTGAACGCGGGGGATCAACTGTACCATGTGCAGCAAGATTTAATGGTATATAGCAATTCCGTGCGTTTGATTTGCAAAAGTTTTCGTGAAATCCCAGAGGGATGCTGGTAAAGCTTGCGTGACCTTATTAATGAACGCCTCACGTGAGTCTGGCACTAGGATTCCATAATTCTATGTCTTAGGGCTGTGGCTTAGTCAACTTCTTAAAGATTGACCAAGTGCTACTGCAAACCCCAGGTAATTAAAACTGAAGACGGGTTCGATGAGAAATTCTGATTGGATGAAGGAAAAATTACACATAGAAATCTTGTACGCCTCGCCTCATTCGGCTGCTTCCACAGAAGACAAGAGGAATAAAAGGTTTCTCAGTAATGGAAATACTTGTAACAATTTAGTAACTGACCTTGCTAATAGTTACTTCCAACGTTGCATGGTATGGACATGGCCTATCACAAATTCCTTCGCTGCATATGTTACCTCCTGCTCTTTACTTTACAGTTGGTGGTTGGGGTTCGGTTCGGCGCATGCAAATGAGAAACTGGTTGTTACGCATTCCTTGTACGCCATTTTCAACCCCGACAAATCCAAGATGTATATTATGCATAAACATATTTTACATAACATTCTGGATACCTGACCTACGCTACCACAAGGAGCACATTTTTTATAGAAACAGGGGACGAGTTTGTGAAGAAACAATGAACAAGTTTTTGAAGATACATGAAGCGAGTTTTTGAAGATACATGAAGCGAGTTTTTGAAGATACAAGAAGCGAGTTTTTGAAGATACAGGAACAAGTTTTTGAAAATAAAAGGATCGCAAATAACGGCCTCCTGCATGATTCGTCTATCTAACATATATTCAATACTAATGTGGTGAATATCCTCAAGAGAGGTTCTGTATAGGGAAAAGACGAGAACGTACAGTATTCCTGTAAGATCTTATAGTGTGATAAGCGTTTTTCCCTTACACAAGTTTCAACGGAGAAAAAAAGAAAATATTTTGACTACATCGCATGGGTTAACTAAAATGCATGTGACAAAATAAAAGCGAAGGTGAAAGAAATCTAGAAAAGCTAGGTGTGTTGCACGCATGTATAACATTCAGATGGATGATGTAAATAAGAAAACTTAATAATGAGCGGAAATAAAGTTTGAAATTAAATACATAAATGACTAGGACAGTGGAACTGCCAAAAATAATTGAAGATCTTCCCTTTGATGTTGATTCCTTTGTGAGCCAAAAGAAGTTTAAAATTATCAATAAAGCTGATGACAATTATTGGCGAGTCTAGTTGCGGGTATCGTATTATCGGACCGGTTTTGATCTCTGTTCACTGTCCACTCCGTCGATACTACATCCTAAGGTGAAGGTTAAGCATATGCATTGCAGGTATGCGCACATTTGATTAATTGTAATAATCATTAATTTAACAATAAGAGTATTAACTTACCTGAGCTAAATTCCCAGGAATCTCCTAGGGCTCCTTGGTTTTCGCAGCCGACCAAAATAATATCGTGATTATCTCTTTCGACACCATTCGCATTTTTGACCACGGGATACGCGAATCCTACTCCGTATGTGCGCTTTTGACAGCATTTCCGATAGTTCCATCAGATAGAGATCATCGTAGATTTGAAATTTGCGCATTCCGCCATGAATATAATGCATCTGCATACATACATTAACAATTCAATTTTGTTTCATTTAAATGTAAATTTGAGTATGTACATATTGAGCTCGTACAAAGTTATTGAAAGAAGTTCATTGATTCGGCTTTGTGCTTGTGCATGAGCTATCCTCCTTATATCATAATTACCTGTGAGCCAATTAAAACCATTCAGTCAGTGCTCTTGACGCTTCCCAGGCGTATCCTCTCTCCCAACTAACTAACTCGTTTCTATTCATTCACAACTATCCCGTCTCGTACAGTGTACAGCACAGCATACTGTCTCTTGACTCCACCACCGTACACTGCCATATGCGTTTTTTCTACGATTTCTGTGATTATAATTCAACAAAATTAGAAATTTAATTAACGGATATTAATCAGAACCAACTTACTTAACTCTGCTGGCCTATCGCATCAATGAGTAGCCCGATGACGTGGAAATCAATGTGCCATGTATAGTTTATACAGGTACAAGAAAACCACTTATCCAGAAGAAGGCAAACATTCCTCTTTGAGTATTGGCGGGAGATGGCATATTCTTCTTTTCATTGGATCTAGCATATACAGGTGTGAATTAAACTTTTCTAATGAACCTAGTATTCTCCAGATCCAAATAGCAAACATTAGTTTGGGGTTGTTCGCAATCTGCCCCACCACCAAATATCTAAAGCTTGTTCTCATTTGGGTTCTGCGCTGCAGCAAAGTTGTAATGGCTGCTGAAATAATCGGATGCAGAATTCAATTTCTCGTCTTTCTGGACAAGTACAAAGAAAAAAACTGTGTGCGTTAGTATGAAGGAGTTATCAATAGTTGGAACCCATGACTTCACATGGTGGAGTTATGCTTTGACATGCTTATTACGCCATAATTCGCATATGTGTTTCAGGAAATACGATGGTCATGGAAGCAAGTCATGTAAGTTATGGGGATGAGGAAATGGACCTTCTTCGTTTGTAATTTAGCGGTATCTTCAAAGGGACGTTGTCGGATATTTCATTGCTTCTGATGAAATCCGATCATGAGCTCATGAAAAATTAAATCAGTTATGGCTCTAAGATTATACCTAATGTCGTCAAGGAGGGTTGCACGTGCCTTATAGTTCCAGACCTAACGCCTAACAGCACTGGTTTACAGAAACACGTGCTGTTACGCGGGCAACATTTACCGCAGTAAAAATCTGGCTTTTCGGCAACAGCAGCAGGTGCATGATTGCAGGGAACTATCCTTGAGAGATGAGCCTTAACCTTTCAGGAAAAACGCAGGTATGCAAGGATTTAATATGCAACAGCGCAGTGTGTGTGCATACACAGTCAGACATTGCTGAGGAGTTGTTGTATCTTGACCTGCTTAACTAGTTTGGGGTGAGACGGAGTGAAAGCTCTTCACCCCGTAACACCAGACAGGAAAGTTAGTGGTAATCACTATACGACCTAGATTTCAAAAGAGTAATACAATATTTTTGGGCTATGGTTAGTCTGATATATACTTGCGATTCTTGCATTGCGGATTACGCTTTTTTATTTTTAACGTTGTTTTGACTTTTAATTATTTAATGTATGTTAGAAAGGGTAGTATTTCTAATTAGGAATTAGGGGTTAGAAATTTTATTCAATCGTTAAAAAGTTTTGGAATTCAAAGTACAATTTAGAGACTGAGCAATTCAAGAGTAATTTGTAAGTGATTCCATGTTTATTTAGTGCAATACGACCCCGGTAATTGTGCTTATTGTTCGCATAGGATCAGTCACATTTCAGTAGTGTAGAGTGGATTATCTTTTGCGCAGTGACTGTGTAGTGAAATCTTGAAGGTTTTGAACGTTTTGGCATTTGTCAGGGTTCTTGCTGCCGGTGACAGGTTGTTACGGAGAATTGGCAACGGCAACTCGCCACGTTAATGCTTGGAAGCTAATACTGTTCGGCGGGGGAATTTATCGCTTTTTCAGTCGGTGCGGCAAGTCTGGTAGTTATTTGTTTTCCCGGATTTGACAAGGAAGCAGAGGATACATAATGGAAGAAATTCAAGAAGAGAACACTCTTTTCTTCGAAGTCTTCAGAAATGAAGTTGTAAGTGAGCTTTAAAAGAAATTACTGCTCATCCATAGCTTAGAATTTTCGTACGAGCATTAACTTGTTCCCCTGTCCCACTCATGCTGTGTTAATAGCAAATTTAATGGAAACAGATTGGCTGTAATAATACATTTTTGAAAGAATTCACAAGATATCATTCATTTACTCAAAAACCGCTTACAGATTGTTCACCACCTGGGAACCTTCCTGGACGTTGAATCCATGAAAACTATGCGGCAAGTGTGCAGACTTTTCAACGAAATTGTGTTGACGTTGAAAAAATTCAGAGCTGAGTCGGTGATAACCTTGGACGAGTCCCGTCTTCTGGATCCCGCCTTCAGTTCTCTCTCTTTACGACCCGGTCATCTAATAATTTTTCAGTTTATTATTAAGGAGGATGAAAATAGGAGGAGTGTGACGGAGGAGGTTTGCAAACTAGCCGAGGGTTGCCACAGCCTAACGATTTGGGACCGAGATATTCCAGAATCATTTGGGAACAAAATCATAAATTACAATATACCACCGGCACGGGGTAGGCCGCCGGTCGTTGAAATAGAATGTCATTGTCCTTACGTCTGGGACGTGCTTGTTGCTGCACAGAGTTTGACAAAGTTGTCGCTCCCTGAAAGAGCTATTCACTTCCTGAACCCAGAACTGATGAAAGTAGCTGAGGAACAAGATTCAGCAATACTTGCAGCTTGTTTGAAAGAGATTTACCTGAATACATTCAGTGCGGACGTTCTCGGAGCATTTGAAAAAGTAAAGGGACTGGAAAGGGTTAGGAGCACTGACAGTGATCCTGAGGGCTCCCATTCCCATACTGAACACCATCATTCGAAAGACTGGTCAAGCTACAAGTATTTCCTGGGCTTGCACAGGAATTCACTGGTTGAGCTCCATCTCCCGTATGATGAATTCTGGGAAGCAACTGCAGACTTGGCTAAAGGTAGGGAACAGCGTCCACAGTTGCTGGAATACGAGGATGCTACACTTGAAGATTTGGGTTTGCGGCTACCGAACCTGAGATCACTTACAATGCGAGCCAGATCGTTTAGATGGAAGGGGCACATCGCATACGTGATAGGAGTGGACCCCGGCTGGGTTCACGATAGAATGAAAAAATTCCTTAGTGATTACATAGGTCAACTGGAGAGACTACACCTGTTTTTTAGCGGGAAACGAAAAGATCTTGTCCGAGACTTTCCTCTGGTGCATGGACAGCGACTCAAGAGTCTAACGATCGCAAATACTTATGCGGAAAAATCTGGTGCGCTTCTGAGCTGGCTGGAACAGATTCGGGATCTCCCGCTCTTGGAGGAGCTGGAACTGGGCTCGGACTCATTCGGCTTGACCTGTTGGTTTATGAAAGAAGGAGAAGTCTTTGACTTGTTTTCATACTTACCATTATCCTTGCGATCCTTTAAAATGAAATCGTCTGATAGCCTGTGTATAGTCCACGTGCCGTGGGGAGATGAAAGCCAGGCATCCTTGCCTGCAAACCCGGAAAGCCTCCAGCGTTTATCAAACCTTGTAAATCTAGAGATTCATGGGTCAGCATTTGGAGATGATATATTTCGTGGGATCTGTGAGTATTTGGTGTCATTAAAGTCCCTGGTTATGCGATCCTGTGCCATAACAGACGCAACATTCGTGGGAAAAAGTAAGGGACGTGGAGGACCGCCACTGGAGGATACTCCGTTGGTTAAGCTAAGAAGTAAGTTTTAGATTTACAATATAGGTGAAGGATAATTTATTAAAATGTCGATTAACTTGTTGCTATGACGTCAAAGAATGATAATTAATTACATGTTGTGATTAAAACTTTCAGACCTGACTTATCTACGTCTTGACACTAATAATGATATTACTCCCCGTTTTCTTCTATTCGGTGTCAAATGTAAACGGATCCAGGAAATTAACATTGTTTCGTGTTCCAAAATTGAGGTAAATTAGATTACGTGTGTGCTATCTTAAAAAATACTCTTCCTATTTTAAATGAGCTGATTATGTGCTCTCTTTCCAGGAGGCAATGAACAAGAAGGAAGCACTCATCTTTGAAAGACTGGCGCTAAATAATCCTTCGTTAGACATCGTTAAGATTGGAGATGATGTTTGGAGACGTTTCGGGGAGACGATTTGTCGGTATGTTCCACCACTGGACGATGACATGTTCCATAACATTAGGGAATTGGAGTCACGCCACATGAACTTTTCTATGAAACGTTGGCTGTGCTGTAAATAATCCCGCTCCCGCTTTACAAATTGCTAAGATTGGGTGTGAAGACGTTTGGATCTGTTGTTTGATTGATTCACTACGGAACGTGGGATGAAAATTGCCTTAAATTGGAATTAAATTTGGAATGCAGTTGATATTATACTTTTTGTTTTAAGAAGCGGGAAATGTACATGACGTGGATCAAATACTTGATGGTAGGTGGCGCTACAACTAGGAAGACGTGTACATGAAGTCGTGTTGCTGAGCCATTCTTAAAGATGGGTTTGCGTTGACTCTCTTATTGCATTTACATCGCAGCAGAGATTTGAAGTTAAATATAGTCAATTACGTTGTAAAAGGTTGAAGGACGCTTTAGTTTGGAAAGTGTAGGCTGTAAGGAAACGAATATTTTCAGAGTAACGACTAGCGTCATCAAAAGAAATTGAAGCGGAAATTGTCACGCTTAACCCATATATTTTAGCATGATTCATGTCATTGTTCTCCTCCTGGATGGACATTTGAACTTGCATTTATTATTTGTTTGACTACTCTACTTTGATTTGTAGATTTAATGCCATGTTTGTTTCTTTTCTTCTGTTCTAAAAAATTCACGATTTCGGTTTACTTTTAGGCATCTTCTGTCGATAAGCATCATGCTTTGATTGTGTTTGCGTTTGGGCGTTAAAGCAAGCTGGTTCAGATTTGCATGATATCTCGTCATTTTGCTCTTCTCATTGTCAATGTTTTCTTGGTGTATCACTCTGTTACTGGGGGGAATAGCTAATGATCTAATTATGAAATTTTTAAGTAGAGATAAGAAGACGGAGTCGCAATCAAACAAATCCCCGCTAACAGTCTTTCCTAGATAGCAAGTGATAAGAATACAGAAATACTGAAGAGTTGTAATATTTTCTTTGTGAAACGTTAATGCCAGTCTGTCATTGATGGTTAAAAAACCGATAACAGTCAAGGCAACTTCCAACCAGGACTGTTGACTGTATGTTTTTGACAAACCGACCGCAATCAAATCCTCTTCCTTTGCTTACTTTATCTTATCGCTAAATTGGCTACAAAAGGGATCTTTTGAGAGAGCGGAATATAGGCTAAAGCTGTGCGCTGCTGTGCTATGGAGTAACGCTAAAACGTTCTTAGCACTGGGATGACATGAGAACAACGTAGCATAGGACTACGCGAGGAGAAATGAGGAGAAGCTATAATACCACGTACAAAAGAGTGATAAAATTGGCGTCAGTTGATTGGAATTAATCGTGCAGAGTACACGCTACTTGCATAAGCTTTAGGAAGTTAGCCAAGTTCTCTTGAATACACAATGGCGTATGAGTAATACAGCCAGTTGACTGGAAAGCTTATTGGATTTATACTATTGTAGTTTGAGTTTATTACAGAATTTAATATCTGCATGTCCCTGGTATTGGAAAGTGTGTGCATGATTCACAGTTTAGAAGAGTGCGAATTTGTTAAACTTTCGTAAGATGGTAAGTAAAGTGACATTAGTATAAGCATAGAGCTTTAGATTTTATGGGTGCGGAAGCCTCCAGAATTTAGAGACGCCAGCAGATATTAAATATATAATTATATATACTGATCCACGTGTTATTCTGACACTCTTGATGCTGGATCCTTGTTGGTTGTTAATAAATGTGGTAGGTTTAATAGAAAAGGTTTTGTGTCATTGTGTGATGGCAGGATTGAAGCCAGATGTACGTTAATTGTGAATTGCAAGTTCCTTCCTATTGAATGGCAATCAAGGATTATTATTGCAAGTGAATAGTTGCACACAAGTGTTAATTCTAACTGTCGCTGTGAGGAGTCAAGTTCCGTCTGTGTGTGTGTCTTGTGTTAGAGACAGGTGCGCCGCGTGTTGTGAGAAGTCAAAGGTATGACTTGAAGTTTACGCTTACTTACCTGAAATCATAAAGATTGTGTTTACCTGTCCTATAATAATTACGGAGCATCCGTGTGTGTGCTGGACTGCTGTATGTGAATATCGCAAGCAGAGGTTGAAGGTTGGATTGTTGGAAATGTGAAAGTAGACAGTGGAAGATAAGAAGATAGTCAAAAGAAGACACCTATGCTATGCTAGTGTGAGAGAGGAAGATGATAAGAGTGCGTGGATTGCTTGGGGCGATAAGTTCTCATTTGTCCAGATTCCTTCGCGGACTTTTTTAATAATCTATCTCTTGAATTTGTGTGTGTGTGCATCTCCGTTCATCATCATTCACCTGTTGCTCCACCAAAGGTAGATATCAGCTGTACAGTTTTTATAAAGTAGTGTGGATTTTGTTTTTAATTTTTTAGTGAAATCTGGTGCTTCACTACGAATTGAAATTATCTTAAGGTCAAGGTGTGGAAGTTTGAATCGGTGCTGTTGCAACAGTTTAATTTTAGGAAGGAAACTTTTTTAGTTGTGCTTGAGTATCTTTTGTTTGTGCCGGTTCTGAGGTGAAGGAATTAGTAGAGGTGAGTTTGAAAAATGTACGTGTTGCTTATGTAAAAATGTACGTGTGGGTAAGTTTGAAAGTTTTATCGCTTCTCGGCCTTAGATCAAAGTGTAGTTTCAAAGCAAGTTATTTTTAATTTTTTTAAAAACTACATTAATCTTCAGAGGTGCTCAAAAACAAGATTTAAATATTGCAGAGGCTAATGCAGAATTTTAAAAGTTACTTAGAACGGATATTTTAAAGGAAGGAATTTTTGGCGTTAACATGAATAAAATTGTAAATTTGTTTTGATTTTTTAGAATTAAAAAAATAAAGCATGCGAGGGTCTGGGAAAAGCTGAGCCAAGTGTGACACTTTCAACTTTTACGCGACTTCAAGGGAGAAAAAGCCGGTGGAAATTTTCAAGCTTTGGTCAGGATGACCTCATGTGACAGCTAACGGAGAGAAAAGAATACTGTGGGCGTTTAGTTGCGGGAAGAATAAAAATTGTTGCTTAAAATGGGTAAAAGCGTTAAAATAGCCTACTTTCTCTGGCTTATCGGAGGATGGTATGGGCTGCATCATATTTACCTGCGGCGGGACAGGCAAGCGTTTGCGTGGTGGTGCTTAGTTGCCGGATACGGAGCGATTGGATGGTTTCATGATTCAACTAGAATTAGAAGGTGGGGTTTGCTGAATGAAATAAATACAATTTTGAATTAGCTTTTTCCAAATTATAGAAAACGTTGTGATAACTGAATATACATTATTTTGGTTACAGGTATGTCGAAGAAGCAAACAAGAGTGAGAAAGAATACGAAGAAATGATGAAGAAAACTGCTGGAGAGAAGCCCAAGGTGGATTACTTAATTTAATTTTTGTGAATGCCTGACTTAAATTAAATTAAATGCTAACGATTGAATGCTATTAACATCAGGATTTTGTGTATTTTACAGCCCAAGTTTTCCTTCACAAGGTTCATCGGTATGGTCACATTTGGAAACTTACTGGCGTGGGTTATATATCGGGCAATACCTGATGAGACTATCGGTGGATATTCACTATCGTTTCTTCATATTCTAATACCCTTGGGCTCTGCCATAGGTATGTGTGGAAAATTGTAGATTCAAATTGTAATTTTGAAATGAATTCATTTTACAAAAGCCTTGGGATTAAATGCATTTAATTCCTAATTTTTTGATAACAGGTGTGCATACAATCGGCAACCTTGGACTTCAGGAAGGATCCCTGAAACCGGCTATAATTGGTGCTTATTTACCTTACTTTTGGTACAGTCACGACTATCCATCTTATTATGCAAGTTCTGTGCTAGCAGCAATAGCATTTCATCGATACAATAGGTGGAGGATGCAAAGGCCGGCTCAAAAACACGTGTGCAAGTAATTTTGATGATAAAGGATATGAAAAGGTCGAAATTATTTTGATCTTAATATTAACTTAAATTAAAAATTATTCTTGACAGGAGAATTGCAACCATTAGCTTTTGCGT
This sequence comes from Sminthurides aquaticus, assembly GCA_906901655.1. NCBI lineage: Eukaryota > Metazoa > Arthropoda > Collembola > Symphypleona > Sminthurididae > Sminthurides > Sminthurides aquaticus. The sequence goes on along the minus strand of CAJQTT010000005.1, from coordinate 3,700,649 downwards.
ACTGCTCTACTCGTCGCTGTGGGGATCGTACCTGTATTTCAATCTGGAGATTACTAATGAGCATGGAGAGCCAATTAAGTTCAGAGAATCTATACGTAATTTGCTTAACTCGCCCTTATGGAGAGAACTGACTGAAACGCTGTCAAAGTTATGGCAGTATTACCGTATACATGGCTGGACAACGCTTTGGAGCGAGGTGAATCTTTGAGTTTAATTATTTATAAAGTTAAAATTTGCAAGTAGTTTTGGATGCATTTTCTTTGCATTTGCATTTATGGAAGAGTTGTCATGGTAACGTTTTATTTTAGATCATGGCCCACCTAGATCCAATGGGAGAAAGGAACGCTCTTAGAGTATTGGATTTATCATCATCAGCAACTCAAGAAGAAATAACCCAAAGATGGCGACAGCTATCTCGACGGTATCATCCAGACAAGTTCCCGGATCCTGTTGAAAAGGCTGAAGCACAGGAAAAATTTCTAGAAATTAAAGAAGCTTACGATAAAATATCGAATATTAATTCTAAGCGAAAACGGCAGAGGAGCAGAGTATCTGACGAACTGTGATTCTGTGATACTGAAATATATATTGTTACCTATTGATAAATAGTGAAGAAATATAGATGAATTAGATTGTAGGAATATATATTAGCAATTCAAATGTTATCGGAAATGAATATTTTTAAAAATTTAATTCTAAAAATATTTTAATTCGTAATAAAACCTTGCAAGAAACTAGTTAACGTGCACAGAGGAATTTTTATGCATTGTATTTAAAAATACCGGGATGTGCAATGCTGAGCTAAGTATTGCGTGTTATTTTCGTAATTTCTACCAGATTAGAATGTATTCCACTTCTTGCAGAGTGATATAGCGCGTGGGCGGGGGCGGTCGTAGAATCCCAAGAATAGATCCGATAGAATCATCTTCAATTGGCAAAAATACAGATAGGGAAAATCGAGAAGAAGTAGGAATAGTGAAGAAAAGTGCAACGTACAGGATGCAGGCGGGTATTAGCGGAGGAGGAAGTGATCGAGGGAGGAAGTGATCGAGGGAGGAAGAGTAGAGTTGTGTAAATGAATCAAAACGTAATCAAATGTTTCTAAGAGAATGTACCTACATGTATGCTTCTTTTCCGTTTTAAAATTTAAGACTCAGCATATCCTGAAAAATAATAAAACACAATGCTTTGCTTATCGATACTGTAGAGTCAAGGGAGAAGGAATAGAAATCGGGGGAGCTGAATACCCGAGAAGTACTGAAGAAGATGAGCAGTTATAGCAGAGCGATACAGGAAGAAGGCGACTGATGGTACGCAAAAAAACGTAAGATGTAAACATTTGAAAGTTGGAAATACCTTGCGGGATAAGCGAAAAGTCGTGAATAGTAGAATTGCACGTTTCCATGTGTAGGTTTAAGAGGGAATACGATGTTGGTGCGTAATGTACGGTAGGAGAGATTAACTATTTGAGAGCAGACTAATAATAGTACGGTGGGAGGATCGGAGCCGGATTGGTGGTGTGCGAACATGTATTTGTAGAATATGAGAGCAATGAAGTTGTGCTTGCCGGAAACTTTGCCCTAAAAGCACAGAAAAGAGTTTAATGACTCGATGTCTTGGAGTGTAAAAGGAAACGGATTTTGAACTCTTAAATTTTTCAAGAAAGAGTTTTCCAGTTTTCTCACACAGAAATTTAATAATTACCGCTTAACTTGTTGTATACACAACTTGTGTTACGTTGCCGGCACAGTTAGGGATTTGTTCAACATCACGTTTCTAAATCACGGTTTCAAGCAGCTGGAGCAAAGTGTTGGTTTAAATTAAAGATCATTAAAGCTGGTTAATTGATTATAAAGGACTACTCAACAAGATGACAATCGATAAAGGAAACTTAATCACGCTCAAGATACGGGACCTTCAAGGGATCCTCCAAGGGACAAATGGTGCGAATAATCTTTTCACCTATGAAGAAAATGTGACGGTGGAGCAGTTTGTAAAAGATGCTTCGGACCGGTTCAAAAGTTCGCCAGGACAATTTGAACTTGTCTACCAGGACCTACGACGGGGAGAAATTGTAAGAATATTTGTAAATTTTATGCACTTATGTAATAAAAATGCAAGAATTTTAATTGCAGACTATAGCTACTCAATTTTGCTCGCACGGTTGACTTTGACCTGCGTCATTATGTGACATGTTCTGATTTTTAGTACGAACTGAGCAAATTGCCGCCCAAGGAGCCACTATCCATGATTCACATCACACCAAGCAGGGAAAAAGAATATCCGTTTACTGTAGAAAAGAGAAAGGGGGTAGCGAACAAGCCGGTTGGGGTGGATGATGATGTTCCTGATGACGCTGCGAGGAACAACGCTGCGAATTCAGAGGGCGCTGCCACTGACAATGGTGCTGCCGATTCAGAAGTTGAGACGTTTACCTTTGATCGGCATAAGTTGTCAAGGTTTCAAGCAAATATTAATACAGGTATGATGAGTTGTACGTTGGAAGTTTCTTAACGGTTTTCAAGCACATATTACCTGCTATAAATGAAATTCTACGTGGTGCAATAATTATTCGGTTGGTTTTGTGTACCTGTTTACAGACGAAGTACTGTCATGTGGAAGGGAGTTTGTGGGATTGAAAAATATGACAATGACTTGTTACCTGAATAGCCTTATCCAGACATTATTCTTTACTCCAGAATTCAGGAACGCCGTGTATATGCATAATGCTACTGATAAAACTAGCGAAAATAAGTCAATCGCATTAGCATTGCAAAAAGTGTTTCTACAGATGCAGGTAAAGCTGTCACTTGAGATCATGTGCCATCCGGGATTGTGGAATCAATACCGAGGTTGCTAACGAAGTATCGAATTTTTAAAGTTTTCTGTCCGATCGTCCATCGAGACTGACGATTTAACGAAAACATTCGGCTGGAGAGACAATGAAGTTTGGATGCAACAAGACGTGGAGGAACTATACAGGCTTCTTATGGATTACTTGAGCGAAGAGCTTAAAGGATCGCCGCTAGAGGGTGTTGTGCCTAGTTTGTTCGGAGGTAAATCTTCTGCGAGTTCTCAAATTTTTATAAGTATGAGTCTTTGTTGTAGAATATTGTGGTAGTTTATGCATCTGAAAGTTTCTGAGAGGAAGTATAATTCAGTTACTCAATTGCAGGTATCATGAATGATTACGTAGAATGCATGGAATGTCATAAAAGAAATAGCAAGGAAGAGCTTTTTCTAGCGTTGCCACTGCCTGTGCGGATATTCGGAAAACCCTTAAACGCTCCTACTTTGGTAATTATCAAGAGTGTGAACGCATTGCTTGGGACAATATTTAAAATACTTCTAATTAAGTGTAAGTTTCCAAGGGAGGTAGATTTAAAGTTGGAGTGGACCGTTTTAATAATGCAGGAAGAAGCTCTTCAGGCTTTCGTGGCTCCAGAAATCCTAGATGGGAACAACCAGTACAAGTGTGAGCAATGCCAGAAACCTTGCGATGCCAAAAAGGGTTTAAGCTTTAAAAAGTTTCCCTATATTTTAACTGTTACTCTGAATCGATTTGAATTTAACTGGCGCAGTATGACCAAACATAAACTTAACGACGAGTAAGTACTGCATTTTGCTGGTTGTTCACGTTTACCGTTGTAAATTGTAACCATGGAAACTAACTAACACCTCTCTTTTTTCCGTTAGGATCATCTTTCCTATGACGTTGGACATGACGAATATGCTTGACCCGGAGTCTCTGAACACTCCTGATGACGGGAAGCGGGTGCCACCGTTGGAAGAGAAATTGTTCAAAGTTGATCGGAAGGAAGAACAAAGTCAACTGCATAGTAGACCGAATGTTGATTTAAAACAAATCCTCAAGAATAAAGCAGAAGAAAATAAGGTAAATTAATCGGACTAAATTGAGAACATTGGGAAAAGATTCGGAATTTAAAACTTCCCAACAAAATAAAAAAACGTTAACTTTATTAGTTTCAACTCTTAATTTTAAATTTCCCACCATGTTCAGATTAAAATGTATGTTTTTGATTTTCATCCCGCGATAGTTGGTCCAAAAACACTCAAATTGCACTTTTAAATTCAAATATTTGAATTTGAAAATTTAAATTCAAATCCTTGAATTTGAAAATTTAAATTCAAATCCTTGAATTTAAAAATTTAAATTCAAATCCTTGAATTTGAAAATTTAAATTCAAATCCTTGAATTTGAAAATTTAAAGTCAAATATTCAAATTCAAATATTTAAAAATTAAAAATGTGAATTCCGAGGGATTTTCTGTTGTTTAAACATAACCTATCGGAAATATTTATTCCCATAATGTTTGCCTCAGAACATAGAATTGGAACACTTAGACAGGATTAGTAACTAATCTTGAACTTTTGTGACTTGGATGTTCTAGCTTAAACAAGAAAAAGAAGTTGTAGAACTCGCAGAACCAGTCAAAACTGGTGAAGTAAATGAGCTTGAAGGGAGTGCAGAAGTACCACCACAAGCAGAGGGCGCCACGAGCTCAGTGGAGGTATCAAATGCTGTGAACGAAGCAGAGAAAGCTGCAACTCCTAGCATCGATAATACGTACCAGCTGTACGCAGTGCTCATTCATCGGGGCGGCGTCAATGGCGGGCATTATTTTGCATTCATACAAGATTTTGAAACTAATCAATGGTATCGCTGTGATGACACAATCGTTAGGCGGGTAAGGCTGGGAATAATGCTTCATGAGATGTCATTCTACAATGTATAGAATTTTGCTTAACGTTGCTTTCAACGTTCATTTCATGACTCACAGATTTCAGCCGAGGAAATCAGCAGAACATATGGTGGATATGATACTACCTCGGATACATCTAGCGAAGGGGGAGTTGCTTACATCCTTGTCTACCGCCGGCAAGATCAACGATATAATTCTCTACCAATGACCTATGAACTCTTGCCTCCACATATGAAGGTACGCTATTCATGATTCGATTTGTAATATTGTACGTATCTATTAATTCATAAAAACATTTGATAATGTCTGGTTTTCTTGTTGTGAACATAGGCCATGTGGGACGGGATGAAAGAAGCAGATCAGAAGTGCTACGAAAGAGAAGAACTGGATCGGAACACAATAAAAATATTTGTAGGGACTCGAGATCCTGGAGATCTAGAACTTAAAAATGTTAAGGAAATGGTCATTCAAAGATCTGCTACAATGAAAGAAGCTGCGATGCAATGCTACAAGGTACAGTACTACACTCACTTGGCCGGAAGAGGTCGCGCTCCGAGAATATAAAAATATATTTCCTTTGCATCATGCTTTCGTGCAATATTTCACAGGAATTTTATCCTAACACGGAAATAGAAGATGATCGTATTCGACTTATTCGAGGAGACAAAAATCTTAATATAATTGAAAACAGCTTTGAGGGTAAAGATGATGAGATCATTTGCGTTGCGGTAAAACGACCAATGCCAGTCACGGATGCGGAAGGATTTCTCCTTGAAGTACGGAATCCTGAAGAGAGCTTTGAAAGTTACCATCAAAACGGTAGGATGCGACAATGAATTTGAAGTAGTTAAGTTGCAGAAGTAATTGTTAATTGTATATTTGTTTTAATTTTCAGACATTGTTATATTCGCTCACATTGTGCCCGAAAATGCTAATGTTTTACAGTTCTCTACGGAAATACATGTAACACCAACGGCCACAGTAGCAGAAACCCGTGCGAAAATCTTGAAGAAACTTAAGTTGACTGATGCTTGTGTCGTTGCGGTTTACGGAAACGGTGAATCGGCGAAGCAAGATAAGTTACCGGTTAAGCTATTATTGGCCGAGTCTGAAGAATCTACGGTTGAATGCCTCCGGGTTACGAAAATCCTAAACGTAAGCTCACCGTGATTTGAATTTAATTTTGAGAGGTGTACAGTTAATGTTATTTAAATTTTAGTCATGTATAAAATGTTATGATTGACAATATTTTACAGGTGTACGTCAGAGTTACGAAAGATGATGCCATGGTCAAGGAGTTTTTGACGCTGACCAGTTTTTGGGTTACTTCAAATGATATACAGGTCAACTTCGAGTTACCAGGTATTGATCTATCGGTTACAGGTCATTTTAATTATTTAAAAGATTTTTCAGAAGAAGAAAATCATGATCCTCGTTACATGTAAAGGTGCTATCGACGCGACGACGTTGCAGACAGCGTCCACAGATCCCCTTAGTGAACCATCGGCGACAGTGTCGCCACCTGTAAGTTCTTTCAATGTGTAAATGCTAAAGCGGTTTTAAAACTTTGGCGAGGCCTTAATTACCAATCCTTGTTGCAGAGTAATTCTGAAAATTCTGATGCTCAAGAATCAACGTACAAGCATCAAGTGATATCCGACGAGGTTTCTGAAGATAAGAAATGGCGAGGTATAGAATTGTGATGACTGTATTGCCTGTCGCCTGTTTTTTATTCTTAGCTTGCGATTAATTTGATTTTGATGACCCTATTTTTTAGGTTTAAAACTGAAAGTTGCAAAATCTATATCCTTGAAAGAAGTCAGTTTTATTATCAGCAAGATTGTTGGAGTAGATGAGAGCAATTTCATCCTATACAAAAATTATGCGGATAGCGAGACAGAACTTTTAGAGTTCCTTGAAGAAAATAACAAGCTTGAGGATTGTTTACCATTTGACGAGCTGAGATGTATGCTTGGCCGTCGAGTAAAGCCTGGTGAAGGACGAGTAAATATTTTCCTTCTGGATATGTCCCTGCCACTTGTAAGTAAAATTATGAATCTTTTAAGATGTAACTTACCGAAACTAGAATGTATGAATATTTTAAATTCTCACTGTACTCGATTTGCATTTTGTAGGATCCAGAACCACCTGTTTTCAAGTCGATCATCGTAAACCCTGACATGCCAGGATTGGAAGCCCGGAAAATTATCGGTGAACTCATGGAACCTAAATTAACGGAGGCAGATCTTGCAAAGTAATGTTTATAATTTGGACGCAATTTTTGCGCAATGTGGTTAACAAGCTTCGTAGGTTGATTGGGCTAAACTGGATTTGTTTGTGTCATGAAGGTACATCTTGCGAAGGAAAATCACTAGAGGGCCTTCGCGTATTGTCAAGGACGATGAGAATCTTGGAACAGTAGCGCGAAAACTACATGGAACAGAGTTTTACTTTCAGCTTGCAAATATACCCGAAGACTGTGCTGAAGGCTATCACTCTATTTTCATTAGACACTGGAATCATGCAACTTCTACTTTAGCGGAGCCACGAGAGATATTCATTCCTCAAGATTATGCTCTACCTGCTCATGAAATAGTTCTTGCTAAGGTGAGGAATGTGGAAGTTTTTGCTGTGTTTTTTGAAAAAAAACATGTATTGTCGGTTTTTTTAAATTTAAAACTTATCTGTGTACTGCTTTTGGTTTTGAAGCTATCCCAAGTACTGGAACTTCCTCCGGAACAAATTCAGGTAGCTAACCCAGAAAGTTTTGGAAACTTTCCCTACAATTTGCCAATGGATGTGATTCGGGACCGCCTTCACTGGTTTGCAATTATTACAAGACCCAGAGCCATTTACATTTACAATGATGAATTATTTCTATTCACGCGGTAAGTTTGTAATTTTACTGCTACTTAATTCGAAAAGCTCTTCTTGATAATAGATGCAGCAAGCAGGCAACAAGGTGTTCCAATGAATGAAAAACTATTAACTAGGTTCACAGCTTGTAACTTATTTGATTTCCTTACTGTTACAGCAATAAAACCCAAGTAGCCAACGCTCCTCCGTTAGCAGAATCAGAGTCTACAGGCTACGAGGATGAGGGCGTGTCAGTCCGAACTTCTAAACGGGAAACAGGGTTGGTAATCAACCTTGCACGGAGTCCACCAACTTAATGGAGTTGTATTGACATCTTTTTTCTTTAATTGTTGTATCTTCGCGCAGTTATTTCAATAAAAGTTGAAATACGCGTTGAATCTAATATCCTTTGCTCATAATTTGTATTATGCTATCAAAATTATAAAGTATTAAAAGATATGAAAACTCCAACTCGCCGTAATTCGAATTATATAACATAATTATTTTAATATATATTCGCATATCTATAAGTCACTAGCTTTAAACATACAAATAAAATTTCTGATTTACATCTCGCATTGACGTAACTTTAAAAGTTTTAGCAAGTTTGCACCAGAAGCAATAAAAATAAGATAAATTGGGGGAAAATGGGAAAGAACCACACGCTAGTGGTTCAAATCCAACTTTCCTCACTCAGTAATTATTCTCTCCTTATAGTTATGGTGTTGAAAGATAGGATTAAAATTACGATAAAAATGAAGTGTATAATTTAGACTGGCTGCACTCGAGCCACCTCCCGACGGACGAGCACAACTAACTACCAAATACATACAATCCTTGCATGTATACAATAATATTGTAAGTGTAAGACCACCCAGGGAGACGTGATTTTCGGCGTTTGGACCACACAGAAAGATTCTTGTGTGGTCCCATGGTTTGGATAGATTTCCCTCTTTTCGATGAAAATTGAAACATGAAAGAGGGGAGAAAGAAGCATATTGTGCAGGGGATTTTGTGGTAGAAGTATAAGAAATGATAGCGTCTCTCCCCCATGATACGACCCTTTTATCCTCTGTCTGGAGCTCTCAAAGGCAAGGACGCTCCCAAGTCCTCAAAAGTATCCCAGCCACTAAATGACTTGTCCAGGACGAGGGGGGATATGTCATAGAATCCTGCTGGATGGAGCCGTGCATTATGGGCTCATGGAACATGTGTCCTTAAATAAAAAGCCACAAAAGGTGTAAGTCTTAAGTGGCTATTGCGTAAAAGATAAGAATGGAGGAAATCCTGGAAAAACATTTCAATAACCAAATTCAGACAGCTTAACTACTCTCCTCTGAGTGAGCTTCAGCATTTGACTTGAAACTCTCTCAGCTATCCTCAACACATGTGTTGCCATACTGGCTTTTCCGAATCATAGATTTTAGTCGCTAAAGTCTTGAGATTCTGTATGTTTCTACTAGACTCCTTGAAGTTTTTAGGGGAGATGGATGAGAGCTTCTCCGGAACAAATGTAGAAATTTTCCATAATTTTATATTAAATATTGTTGAAGATTGTCTGAAAATTAAAATTTATATAGTTAAATCTAAAAATTTCAAAATGAAAAATGCTTTCAGGTAGTCTAGCTTCTCCTGCCTCTCACAATTCCTCCTTCTGCCTCAGCTCAGTCTCAAGGAGAAAAAATCCCTAGGGAGGTTCTGAAAAACAGCCAGGAATCTAACTCTACGAACATTATGATATCCACCCTCTGTGCTTTTGTCCTCTATTATTTGAATGATTGTTATTACAAGAATTAAGGTGGGGTAGCGGAGACAAATGATAAAAAATTGGATAATCTACATTATTATTCTGTTGAATGAATAAAAGTGACACGATGCCGGGGGATCCAGGTAATCCAGGATTGAGTTGGAATCGCGGAAGAATGGATACAATTCCTTTTAGTCTTTGTCTTGTTTAAAAATCCAAGACTGTTCTATAATAATGAATGGCGGAGAAGATTTAAATAGCAGCTCCCCCTTGTGACAAATCTATAGCATCCAGTTCAAAGGATGGGTGGGAGCGAGAGGAAGGATCCGAACCTGGGGAAAAACTATTACGGTCTGGTTAGTAAATTGGGATTTTAAATGACAACTGTGACGAAGATTATTCACGCTAGATTACTGGAGAGGAGGAGGGCTGATAAGTGTGGGCGAGGTTGTGATGGGAAAATGTTGAAAAGTTAATGTCTTTATTACCTGGGAAAAAGTTGTGGATGCATTGAAGCGTCCATCTTCTCATCGTCATGATTATATAGCTTCAAAGCATTTCTCCACTCTCTGATTTCATTTGAAATTTGTCTTGGACCGTTTTCTCCGGTTCCTGTCGGTCGGATTCTTTTCGGAGATTGATTTAATGCTAGGCTGGAAGAGGGGGGGAAGAGGGTGGTGAATGACGGACTGGTTGGTGGTCGGTTGTAAAACACCCAAACCATCAAGATAAAACGATTACAAAAGGAAGGAGGGGAAGGGAGAATGGATACTTCCGTAATACCTATACGAAATTGAGCTAAGGAAGAAGACGCTTTTATTACTTTTTCCTCTAAATCTCTATTATTTCGGATTATGTATAGCCGACCTAACCGACAGACTGCGTCCCTTCCGCTCTGGTCTTCGACGTCCCGGCTTAGAGAGGGAAAGAGGTAATAATAAAGTTTGGGGAAGATCGGGGCGCTATCATTGAATAAGCTTTTGGTTTTGTATGTGCAAGATGGTGGGAGGGGGCGGGGAATGAAATGGAGGTGGAGAATATAGCTTAGGAGTGGGGGACGGATGTATGTTGGACATAAAGACCTAATGTTCTTAGGTGAGATGTTACGATTCTCTTCAAGCGGGACCTACATCCACGCCGCGCCGCCTACCTATGTATATTTACCTGGTAAACCAGGTGCGCGGGGAAGGTTGGTTGGTGGTCGCCTAAATTGTAGCAACAACAACAACTAAGACCAGTTGTCTTCTCGATCCCATCATGGACTGTCCGTCAAAGACTACGCTGTCTCTTTTGCCACAAGACTCTGTGCAGGGCTTCGTCTAGCTTGATACTAGCTAAAGCTTGCAACGTTCGGAAAGACTGGATAGCGCAGAGGAGAAAGTACTTGACTTTCACCACACCCTCATTCATTGATGACGTCTATATTCACTCACCCGTACGCTAGCTCAGAAACTCTGCTCCTTTAGTACGTGCCAGTAGTCTCTCATACGTGTGTTTGTCTTCCATTGACTCATAGAACTTTTTTAGACGTTTTTTTTAAATTTAAAGGTATGTTTAAATACCTGGAAACGTGATAAGCAAATCGGGTTTTTATAGTGATTTCAAAGTGAGTTTAATCAAAGAAGATATTGTGAGACTAATATTTGATTAGGATAGTGTGTACGAAGCCATTGTGGGTGAAGCGGATTTTACAAAGATGGAAGGTTGGGAACGTCCCAAGGGTTTTGCCCATTTTGTCAAAAATATGCTGGTAAGTAACAAGATTTAATTTTTTTAGTACTATAAATCATGATAAGGTTTAGGTGGATATACTTAGAACATCAGAATTTGATCATTTGATTGCTACATCATTCATAAATCTATGAAAAGCATAAAAACTGTTAGCACAACGCTATCTTTCTGTTTGCATAGGACAAACTTGTAAATATAGCGTAATTCAGGAAGCATGCCGAGTAATAATGTTATCGGTTTTATTTACTTTGTTGAGAAAAATACAGAGGATTGTTTAAAGTGTGGTTTTCTCATGTTTGTAAGGTTGCGGTTGAATTGAAATATTCTTGGATATTTGTTTGGTAAAGTAAGGCTATAAGAGTTCCACTTAGCACCTTCTGGCAGCGGTTGTGAGTGATTGATGAAGGTAAATACAGGAGCTTGTGGTACTCTGTATTGTTACCTGTTCTCACCTTTCGTTGGTTCCGGTGGATTTATATTTTAGGGGGATCGATTATAGAATAGTGTGAAAAGGAGGTGGAAGAATAGCATGGCTGATGCTTGATTACAAAAGCAAGACCCAAGAACTTTCGCAGGTAATTTTGTAAAAAACAATTCAAAGCTCGAATCCATACGCACTCGTGATTTGCTGTTTCCGTTGAGTAAACCCGCGCTGTGGAATGTTTTGTTGACAAAAGTATACATAAGTCGTTATGGAACTCAAAAAGCCATGTTTTCTGGATACTCCACCCAAAAACTGTTTCGATAATGCTAATAGAAATCCTATTGATTGGATATAAAAACTTGCTGGAGAAGAGCAGCCACCTTGTATTTTAAAAAACAAGATTGGTTATGCGGTTTAATTAGTGTGAAAATCAATAACACAAGAAGAAAACTATAGGTGTAGTTTGAGAGAAAGATTAATTATCGGAAAGGATTAAAATCCGATAAGAGCAGTAACATCGTCATGCAAGGTAAAATCCGATAAGATAAGAGAAAATACTAGGAGAAGAAATACTGAAGGAGGGCGTCAAATATTGTGGCCATTTTGTCCAAGGATTATATATTAACGCCTGCAGTCTGTCTGGAGTAAAGCAACAGCTTTCGTGTTATCGATAAATGTGAACAAGTTTTGTAAATATTTGTATCATGGCTTTTCCCAAGTAATGTCGCCAGGTACGGCGACGACTGTCGGGTAAAAGGTTTTCCTAGGGATGTTATCAGGAAGAGGACGAAGATGATGACGAGTTTTTTTTCTGGAACAGAAAACAAGCGGGGACAAGGGAAGATATAGACGGTGTGAAAAACAAGGGGAAAGTTAAATGAATGACAAGTTACGAGGCGACAGAATGCGGTCGAGTAAGAATGACATTGTCTCACATCATTTGTCATGATGGAATAGAGAATTAATTACCTGTAGAAAGATCCTTGCCTTTCCACATTCTGTATCTCTTTTTTCTCCAAGAGTTCAGAATGTCATCCGTCCTGTTCCTTTTAAATTAAATAGCGTCTCGCCCCAACTCAGAAAGACGATTAATTGTTTTAGTTAGATTATTGACTGCAGAAGTTTTGGATTTGCTCCTTATGTCTAGGCTGGAAAACCACGTTAAAATATTTAACTCAGAGCGCTAAAAATTCTGTTTAAAAATGTTGTGGATTTTTGGAGCTAATTTAGCTACTTGATGCGGTGCTGAGACTGGAGGGATACAACAGTACTTTTAGTGACATGAGGAGGTAGTCCAATTTGGAAAACAAAGGTTCCATTATACCTACCCTTGTCTCGTTATAATATTTATTGTCTTACAATAAATATTTAAGAGTACAAGTTATATACAAGTGCAAGCGGGGCTTGCTTCTATTTCTGCATACAACCGTTATCTGTCCATGAATCCTCGTGGCTTTTTGGGCAGAAGCTTTTAATGTATTTTCCCTTTTAGCAGCCTAAAGTGAAGCCCGGTTTATACAGCTATGCGCCAGACAGACTTGAACTTAATGTAGTCCTATGGTTGCGGTAATAAAAATAGAATATTCAGTGGCTCCAAACGAGGTGCCATAAAATATATTTTTTAGTCCCTAAGATAAACAAAGAGAGCTTATAAATGTTATATACATTTGTTAATTTAGCTTAAATTTAGTCTGGAGTGAGTGAGGAGTAAGTTTACTCTGGAGGTTTGCTAAGGGCTAATCTTAGGGACATTCCGCTTGGGATATGGATAAATAATAAACTATTCAAGTACAGTGCGTTTAATGAGGAGTCGAGTTTGATTTATTGGATCACTTTAGACTGTCTGCGAATGTTAGCGGTGTTTCCGGTGGTCATTTTAAGGGTTTTTCTCTGAATATTTGAAGGACTCCAGGCTGCCTGGCCTAAAACTGCACTTTTCTCATAATAAATGACCAAGCTGTCGCGTAATGGTCAGTTTGCTAGTCTAAGTCTGCGGGGGTGGAGAAGGCACATAAATTAGAGGAGCCTGGCTGTGCATGCTCCCCTTGGAAATATTATCTTGGAGCTCTTGTTCGCTGAGTGGGTGCTTGAAGGGTAAATCTGCGTATAAAGTAAAGCAATTTAAGGGATAGTTACTAAGACAGAGAGGGAGGAAGGGCTTGGGGATTGATATGGTGGATTTACATTGAGGAAGTTAGTTAAGGTCCTTGAGGTTCTCAGGTAGAAGAAATGAAATTAAAAGGGATTATGATTGCGTTGGTGGTCTTTTGTTGTTTCTGACTTTTGGAATCTTGTTATTCTTGCTTGAGATAAGAAGGGATGGTGACAAGATATTGACACATGTCATAGTGGAGACTGGTGGAAATTTTTCATGGCAACGGCTCAAGATTTACGTCAAGTCGTAAGTCATAACGCGAGGCTGTCACTGTGACCGGAGGCAAACAGAAGCTCTGAGGCATAGGAGGGACAGCAAGTGCCTTTCCCTTTAGTTTGATTGCTGGAGAAAGCAGGAGGAGGAAGCATGAAAGGTGGAGAAGAAGAAGGAGGAAGGAAGAAGGCTCCAGGAACTTGGAGGAGCCATAAGGGGCTCAACTAGTGAGGAAGCAATTTATCATAAGGCGACAGGGGAGGTGCTGGAGTCAAAATCCAAGGATCTGGAATAGAGTTTATCCGGTATTTATTTACTTGGTCCCCTGAGACAGTTTGATGATGGAGTAAAATATTCTCTAGCTCATCATCGGCTGGAAAAGATAATAGATGAGACAAGAGGAGGCTAAAGGGTCTATCTAGAAGCTCATGGTGATAATATTCACCTTGGTTTGAAAGTTTGATTGATTGAGCCAGATTTACTAGAAGGATTTCTAGAAAATGAGAGTCACTCCCCCTAGCGGTAGTGCAGACTGAAAATTGTTGGTAGTAAATCGTCCAGGTATTTAAGGTATGATTTTAGTGGGAAATCATACCTTATACATACCTTGGGTTATAGAACAATCAGGGATACAAATGAAGGGGTAGTCTCCAGAGAGTTGATTAATTTTGAAATAATATAAAGGAAAATGCAACGATATTTGAAGTTAATTGAGACGAGCAGCGGGTTACCGGAATTATTGTGGTTATCGACTGCTTTTGTGCGTCAAGAAGGTCGTGGTGCTTGGAAGTAGTTGAGCGTTGACAAGAGACAAGATTAGTATTTCACGAATAATTGACTCTAGTAAGCGGAGTTTTGAGAATAGCTGGCGCTTAGATCGCCGCCCTTTACAGAATGTACAGTAAGGATTCTTGAATTCAGAATAGAAACAGGGCTTTGCCACTCCAGGTTCAAAAATGCTCTTTAGGAGCACATATCCATGTTAGATCACAAGAAAGCTCCAGTTTTACGTAAATGAAGTTATACAGAATTCGGGTTAGGGTGCTACGGATGATACTGCTGGAGTTGGACAAAGGCTGGTATAAAAGGCATTTTCTAAAAGCTGATAACTGCCTATAGGCTTGTAATACATGTCAGAAAGAAGGAATTGACAAGTTCTGAGGGTGGGTACTTTGCATGAGGAATAACATGGATAATGGAATAATGAGAATGACATGGACAATTGAAATGGACACTTTTGGGGTGACCCATAACATTTTACGACACTCTCCAAATGTTAAAAGTTTTCTCGAATTTAGACCTGGATCATGCAGTAGAAAAACATATGCATAGATGCGTAGCAATTCTTTGGCTATGCCAACAAGCTATCGCGGCATTGCTTGGCGTTTCGTTGAAACTATTCACGGAAAATACAGCCAACTGCAGTCGAAACTAGAAAAGTCCTGGACAAGCCTACACTTACATGGGATGCGTACGGGGCATTGTTTATGGTGAAGGAAAAGGATACCAGAGGGAGGTAGTAAATGAATGTCTCTAGATAATGTATCCAGGCGTGCACATAGCTTGTAGGATGATCTTGGATCTGGAATACTGGAGGAAATTCTCTTGAAGACTGGCATAATGAATCCTAGTAACTCGTATACACAGGCACTTCTGTCTGAAACGCTCACAGATGGGTATGTTTAAAAAGATTCCAAAGTTTATAAAACGGCTGGAGAAATTTTAAACTGGAATAGATTTCAGAAATGTTTAGAAAACTTTCCCTGGAAGAAAACATGGAAGGGCTTGAACGGGCTGTACGGCTTTTGGCTAACCTACTGGATGCGATGCTAATTTGGAGCTTTCAGATGTAGAAAATGTTTTTAGAAAAAAAAATTTATCCTGGAAAGGACAGGCTTAGCTGGACGAGAGCCTTAACAGATCTGGACAGCAGCCCAGCCAGAGAAAAACTGTGTTGTTGAGACAGAATCCATGATTGTGTGCCATAATAGGATAAACTTTTTTAGAGACGTCTTTGAAGAAACTGATTGAAAGATTTGACATTGACATCGACCACCCTGCGATCCAGGGTGTTTCTTCCAAGATTTTCAGACACCTTACAAAGTCGGATTGAGTTGAGGACTAAATGAATCTCTTGGTGGGGATGAGGTTGAAGGAAAGTTGAGTCAAGTTGAGGAATGATGATTTACTCGAGGTTGATTGAATAGCGGGTGAATTGCGGAGATTGATTTATTCTAAAGTTACATGAATGCAGCTTGATTGTTTGCCAGTTTACAGAGGAAGGTGTTTGAAATGTACGGGACGGAAGCTAGAAAAGTACAGTTGAGAAAAGGAAGATGGTGGATGGAATTGTTCATGTCCGGCGCGGTGGTGGCCGATGGAAGTGGTCTCTCCAGGGACATGATGGTCAGACTTGTGGATGAAAAGGCGTTGAAGATTAGTTGACGTCCTTGACTGGGAGTGTTATTCCCCCCTGGAATATTTTATTGTTTAGATTTTCTCCAGCTATATAGCATCATCATTGTGGATTTGTCTTGAAGAGTCAAGGGAGGTTCGGAGGAGGGTTGAATCGGATGGAAGAATGGGAAAAGGGTGGTGGTGGCTACACAATGGACATGAAACAAGATGATCCGACACGGTTTTCAATCCACACGCATCATCATATAACCCGAAATTGGTGAGCTTTTTATATTATAGTGACCAAGGAAGAAAGGTCGGAGGTCGGTCGGTGGGTCCGGATGGCATTAGACTATAGTTGTTGGACAGAAGAAGAGGTCGTAAATTTTTTCAAAAGCTTGGCCTACCCGCAGTCCCACTTGGTCAAAATCCTTTTGAATTTACAACGCTACATAGTTTTGCTGGAGCGAGAAGATTGAGAAGATGCAAGCATGGGATAGCAGGGCCGTTTTGGTTGTACTTTGCTGGAGATACTGGAGAATTAACTGGAGAGTAAAGTAGCAAGAGAGGATTTAACATGTTCATTAAGAGGAGGGCCAGGAGGCTTAGCAGGAGAACTTTACTGGACTTGGCAACTCAAAGTTTACAATGGACAAGGCTTGAGGCTGATGTGGTGGTGTCGTAAACTGGAATTGTAGTTTTGACTTGGAATTATGATACTGTCGTTAAATTTATTAGTGACCCCTGGTTATGGTTTATAGCGGCTATACAAGGGTGGACACCGGGATGAGGGATGTTGCAACAACTATTTAATGGTATTTTAGGAGCCTTAGCAATTACCTTGTTACGCTACGTTGGTTGGAACGGAGTCGGTTATCTTGTTGGAGTTGAATCTGGTAATCTGTTCCAGAGTTAGTTACCGCTGCTGGCGTCTCCAGGATTTTTCATGGTATTTTTTCTATAGGGTCGGAGAAACGTGGATGGTGGTCATGTGCTCGTTGTTATGGAGAGAGAAATTTTGAACAAGTGTAGAGCATGATGTTAGCTAGCATATGTTGCTTTGCTATAGCCCAAGGAAAACAGAGCTGGCTGGAATTTAAACTGGACAATGTGTAGAGCCAAGGATATCGGAGGAAGGGGGTAATCGTTTGAAACTTGCAAAGGCAGTATCGCTTGAGTCAGGAATTATGATACTAAATACGCTAAATGTCACGTTCTCATGTATGAAATTGTTATGATTAGATGAGACATTTTGGAGCTTCCTATTTGCCCCTACTCTAGTTTCATGAGTCATCAATACGTAAAAACTGCAAGGCGTTGCAATTAAAAGAAAGATCAGCAGTAGCGGCAGCTGGTGTGTGTGGGCTGGATGTTTTGAATCGTTAAGCAGGATTGAAGGTGTCGTTAAGTCTGGGTGTTAATGTGACAATGAGCCGTTCTGGAAACTTGAAAGTTTTTCAACGCTCTAAATATCCTTTTAATTTCTTTAAGAGCTGGGGGATGCAACATTAGGAGTGGTGAATGCGTGGGAATATTGCCGTACTTGACGATAACGATCAGAGTAATTTGTACCGCATTTCTCAACGCTTGGAGGGAGCGTGAAAAAGTGCATGCTCCTTGCACATAGATTCTGGACGGCACTTGATCTTCGATCCTAGACACATTCAACTACATCTGGAATTTTGTAGAGTTCCAAGCAGCGGATTGTGTAGCTAATTACACACTGATAACGGATTATGTATGATCCGGGAATGTATAGATCTGTACAAGATTTCTTGGGATTCGCTTTCTCAACTACATGGTAATCTTTTCAGGATATAAAGTTTTCAGTGCTTTTGATCTGTACGGTAACAGATTAAGTTGATTCAACAAAGATCCGTGATCCTTAATAAAGATCAAAAGGTTCATCCCCTCGATGCGTGTTTAGTTTATACAGAGGGAGCGGATGTAGTTTCAATAGAATGCCGATTGCTACCGGATTTACTTATTGGATTACACTGGGATTGAATAACCCGGAAAGCGTATATAAGCTTAATGCCGAAAATGAAGCTACTCCTTCTGGGGATTGTCAAAGGGATTCCATAAAATGTCAATCAGAAATGCAAGCAAGATCAGCGAGCTGTGATTCCGGGTTTAGTTTGTTGAGTAAATGACGTGAAACGGTGTATTAAGGCTTTTTTTTAACCTTCCTGCAAGAAAGTTTACCTTTAGTCGTCCGGTATTGCTTTACAAACCGTTTTCGTCCCATACAATCTTAAAATTTAGAAATACGGAGCTGCTAAAAGCAAGAGGACGACAGGATCTTGAAGCTTAAGAGAAGAAAACCCTAGAGAAAAGAAGAGGACGGGAGAGCTGGAGTACTTGAATGCGTACATACATGAGGAAACTAACGTAACTATAAGATAGATGGACGTCTTGGGATGCGGAGCTACGGATGAATTATCAATTAAGGAAGAGTCGGTGAAGATGAAAGAGAGGGAGAGAAGAAGAAGAGAGCTAATTTTCACTCTTGTTGGATGGTCATGATCGCAAATTCAAGATTCTTCCACATGTTCAACCCTTAAGATAACAAGCAACTTGTGACGCTGGTGTGGTGCTTTAATTCCTTTAAGAATTTCAAGCGTTTCTATTTCCTTGCGTCACAGTTACTT
Organism: Sminthurides aquaticus; assembly: GCA_906901655.1. Taxonomy (NCBI): domain Eukaryota; kingdom Metazoa; phylum Arthropoda; class Collembola; order Symphypleona; family Sminthurididae; genus Sminthurides; species Sminthurides aquaticus. The sequence goes on along the minus strand of CAJQTT010000005.1, from coordinate 3,681,751 downwards.
GGTTTCCTCCTTACACGGACGAGCTGGACACGCAACTCTGGTCGGTAGGACACTCAAGGGATAAAAATTCCTTGGAGCTCCTTGAGAAACCTTTGAAGCTATAGCGTCCGAAATCTTTACGCTTGACTAGTCTGTGAGTGAGTTGGAAGAGTTGAGGGAAGATAAAGTTGTGGTGGGGCTGTTTAGCGTATGGAGTGATAATTACTCATGGTGGATGATGTGAGGATTTGAATGGAATAATAATCAAGAATCAAGATTGTTTCATGATGAGGTCGTCTGAAATTTATACGACAGCCTTCTATATCACAAGCATGGATGCTTGAATTCTCATGTCTCTACCTGGATTCCATGGGAATACACATGGGAAAGAATAAGAAATTGAATGGCATGGCTGTGTGTAGTTGGCGGTAAAAAATGTTTGGATTCATGTCATCATAATTGGGCTTTTCATTCACTCCAGGAGGTGAGCATAAATGTGTGCTATTTGAATTTTAAAAAGGAGGAAGGTCGGGTGAATCCTCTAGTTTTTACGCTACGTTCAAAGGAAGATGCTATAAAGATTTTGAAATAAAGATTGTCCCCAATGTACCTGTTCTCCACAAGTTAATCAAGACGAGAGGACAAAACAGAGGGAATTAACGACTTGGAGGAGCTGTGCTGCTGGAAAGTTATGGCGACTATGGGGAAGCAGGGTTGAGGGATGCTGAGAGAGAAGAAGAGGCTGATTGTAGGTAATGTGGGGAGGTTTTATTTTGGTTACACTCTGGTCTGGAAATGACAATTAGTAGACAGAGAAGAAGCTGAAATGTCTTTATCGTTTCCTTTAATACATGACAAAGAAGAGGCGATGGGGGATGGTGGTAGGGAAGACGGTGGGATGAGAATACAGACATGCAGATGGAAATGGGAAATGGGGAAGAACAAGTGGAGATGTTTAAAAAAGTTAATGGAGATGTTTTATGTGCCGGTTGAAGGAGTTTTTCCTGGAGGCTAAAGAAGTATATAAAGGAGGGTGAAGATGACGGGACATTTTTAAAGGATGTAAATGAAGTAAATGTTTAAGAGAATGGGTTTCGTGGATGCAGGTAAGCTACAGCTTGATTTGGTAGGGCCGTGGTCAACCCAAGTTAGCTCATGTAGCTGGCAGGTTGGATGTTTGGTGGTAGGTCTTGGAGCGTTCCAATGCAGGGTCTGCAAGGGAGTAGAGGGAGATGGTGGGATTTAGGGACAAGAATATAATATGGAAGCATGCGGGCCGTTTCCGCATGAGAGCTAATAATTATTACACCTGTAAAGAATTTCCAAGGGCCGGCCCTTCTCTAAGACTTTTTGGGAGGGCTAGTCTGTGAGAGGCTCTACAAGAATGGAAGAAGAGAGATGATGCTGGAGAGCTGGACTTGGTGGACGGAGGAATGAGAAGAAGGATATAAGCTATTGTAGTTGGAGATTATTTCCAAAACTGGGATAGTAACTATGTATGAGAAAGTACATGTATAGCAACTTGTTCTCTGGATTCCTTTAAGACTTGGGACTGACCCTTGAGCTTAGAATTTAGGCTTGGCTTTTGTGGGGGACATTTTAGCTCGTCAGTGATTTACTAATCTGAGTCTTGTGCTGGAAAGTCAAAGTTGATGAAGCTATTCTTTAGCTGGAAGTTTGTCAAGGGAGGGCTGGGGGTCTTGAATGAGGATATTCCGGAGGAGGATGTAAATTAGGCCATCAATGAATGTCGTCCAGGTGTGATAAGCTAGGGATATTAAGAAGGCGGCAGTATAAGCTTGAAATGTTTGAAATAAATGTAGTATGAGTTGAAATGTTGGATAAAAAACTGACTGTCCGCATAGAGAGAACGAATTTGGATATTTTTTTCCATATAATTTTCTTGTTGAACTTTTACGGAGTTTGAACAGGAAGGACGATAGCTAATTTTCAGATTTTCTTCTCCAGAGATTGTAAGGTAAATGCAAGAGGTGTGTTATGCTGGAAAAGCGCTGTCCAGCTCTGGAGAATCCCGTGGTTTGGATGACTTGCTTGCTGCTGCGGGTTAAAAAAGGTTTAATAAAAATGTCTCTTTTGGCTTGTGGCCGCAATAATGACCTGTGCTTGAAGATTATTTGACCATGGTCCATGATGGGGGAAAATGAGGGATCCATGGCAGAGTATAATAAAGCTATAAGGATTTGGAAAGCTGTGGGAGCTTATAGAGGTGGCCCATGCTAGGGCTATTCCGTTCTACTGTTTCCTTGGCTATTATAATGTGAGTGTTCATCATCTTCTTGGGTGGTCGGATGTGAAGACCTCCTGCCAAGCTCTTCTTTCTCTGAACATCTTCATTCCATCCATACCACCCTAGATTTCTCAATCCCAAAACGCCGGCGGCTAAGAAAGTCCCCTGTGCTCTGTGTGGTGTGCTACGAGGCTAGGATTGACTGTCAGCATCAGCCAGATCTGCAGGTAGGTAAGGTTGGAAGGTAGATGATCATATAAAGTCTGTGTGTGTGAGTTCATCCTGGGTCCTGGATGCAGCAATGGTTGGCGAGGTAATACACACTCCCGTCTGTATTAGCTGGCTGACAATGTAAGCTGGAGGGATTCGGAGCTTGAAAACTCTTGAGCTAGAGAAGAAAATGATGCTGAGCTTTTGGGATGCTGTGGGAGATATAAACATGTTATCCAGTCCCGTGCACATTAAGATTAAGATGAAAACATTGAATAACTTGTGTCTCTCGCCGTTCATTCTGGAAGAAGATGCATCTTGAAGGAATGGCTGAAGATGATCATCGCTCCGTTGTCTCGGATGCTTGGAAGGTTTGGATTATAGCGTGTAAAATATAGATGTATGTAGTAGACTGTTGAGTGGGTTTGGTGGAATGTTTATCGAGCTTGCATTAAATTAAAGAAGATTCCTGGATTTCGTTTCAAGGAAGGCCAAAGAGGAGGAAATGCTGCTGTAAACAAGACAAGAAAACTCATAGTATAGTAAGCGAGTAATATTGCTACAAGGTTTTTAGGAATTTTAGAATGAATGGCCGCATTGATTCAGACTGAATTATGATAAGGAACTTGAGGATATCCAAGGAAACCATGAAATAGTTTGTAGATTTTAGCATGGATGGGATAAGGAGTAAGGGAAAGGTTAATATTGCGATCCTACACTAGCCCAAGCTGGAAGTAAAAATACTTGCTTACAAAAGTTAGTGCTAGGGCTCTGCAGAGTTTTTAAGGGTGGCAGGGAGGGTATATACCAAGAAAGATGAATTTCCAAAGGAAGGGGATGACGAGGAGTTTACATCCGCATGATGCAAGCTAAGCTAGAGGAGCCGTTCCGAAGAAGAGGATGAAGACAATCTCAGAGATGAGGTTTTCGTTGAGCTTTTTTTTCGAAGCTTTTTTCTTTAGACACGGTCCAGGATGGCTCTTCTACTCTGTTACATACTGTAAGACGGAATGAGACTGGCTGTGAGCTTCCTTGTAAGGCTGTAGCGTTGAATTCATCTTTTGAAAGCCAAGCCTGTGTGTCTGATTCTTCTGACTGACTGGCTGAATCGCAGCGTAGGAATACGGGAGAGAGTGAGAGAAAAGTTTGACATCTCAATTTGAATGCTAGTAGTGGTGGGTGAAGAAATGAAGGATTTGGAGCGGTTGGCTTGGGAGATTTAAGGTTGGGGGATCTCCGTGCATGCATAGCGTAAATAATGTGCATTTATGAAATGAACATGTCTTCATTACCATCATCTTCCCCTTTGCCGGCATCTTTCTCTGTCTGTCTTGAAAAGAGGGTGAAGCTAATTCCTTGCCTAAAATCTGACTTGCTTTGGATTGACAGGAGGAGGGCTTGCGTAGCTAGGGGATTGAAGGCTCCTGGGAGAAATGCGTTAAAATTGTATCTAACGATAAAGACTTTTGAAAATCCGCGCATGATCTCAAGAATGTGTTGGAGCTTAGGAAAAAACGGAGAAGCTAAGATTGCTACAAAAGTTACAACATAGGGAGATAGAGAAAGAGTTAATGAAGACACGGAATGATGAGGGAGAACGATGAACATGTGGCAAACTTTTGCGGGAAGAAAAATTATTTAATAAGGTGTGGAAACTTTGAGAATTGTTTCAAGATGTGGATGCAAAAATCTTGAGGAAGATTCAGTGCCAAGAATTTAAGCAGAATGAATGTAAAGTGCGGATGGTTGTGGCTGAAGGAGTCACCGGAGGAAAGAAAAATGTGAATCAAGTTTGATAATAACTAGGCAGGGTTGATTTGAGAGAATAAACCGGAATTATTTTACGGGGGGTGTAATTTGCGAAAGTTAATGAATTATATAGAGACGCTTATTACTCATGGGGTGGTGATAGATAATGAATATTGTGGTAAATTGAAATGATTCGGTTGTAAAATTCATCTAAATTGCTTCCTCTCTTCCTCTTCCTCTGCTTCGTCCTGGGATTGTTACAAAATTCATCTTGTTGTAATAAGAAGGCAGAAGCTGTTGAAGAGTCGTTCCTTCCGGGTTCAGTACGAATAATTTGATGAGAAATCCATTAACCTTTTCACACTACTCCAGGCTACTGTGTAGAATTTTATGGGTGCGCTAATACTAGAGGCTTGGCTACTGCTAATGCATGATCTTGAACGGTGCAGCTTGGGATTGATTGCAAAACCTCCCTACCTTGCTTTGGTACTTGAAACTTGGAGTGAAATACGGAAAATTCTTTATAAGATGTTATTTTTTTGGAGTTTTTCATTCATGAGAAAGACAGAGCTTCCCGTTTCTTCGGAGGGATGAATGAAAGGCTGAAAAGCAGGGACAGGACAGGGAAGAGCTTGGAAGAAAAATGTTAGGCTGATGTTGAGACGATGCCAAGAAATGTTTTTGTCTTCTCGAAAATGTTTGTATGTCTTTCGTCTCGTTCACCGGATGTGGAGAGCGCCAGCCATTAAGAGATTTTGAGGAAACACAAATAATGTGGAGCTGAACGTCGTGTATACAGTATGGAGTAACGCAGAGCTTTCATCGACGATGCGTCATTCTGCGGGTTGGTATTTGAATCTCCTGAATATAAGCCGAATAAAAGATGGAGGAGAATGGAGGAAATTGAACATTGATACGGGTATTTTGGTATTGTTGTTTGAATTTTCCTTGGCTACTTAAAGTTGGGTTGTGGGGGTGGATGTGGAGGATGGATGAGGGAAGAGAGTAACATCTTTTGAATACGAGTGGTGGTTGGTAAGTAAGACGTTTGAGTAATAGGCAAGAGACTGGGAAAATAGCCGAGGATTCATTATTTGGAAAGCCATCCCCGCCCCGCCCACTATGACATTTGACATGTTCGGCGTGTTTGAGAACTGCAGGGAAGAGTTGACTTGGTCTTTGTGTGAGTTCTTTCTTGGATTGATTCATTATTAGATTCTGGAGAATACTTGGAGAGACGGTAGAAGCTGTGACGGAGTCAAAAAGGCAAGGGCACGTCTGGGAGGCAGGCGGGTGTTTGTGTGGTGGCTAAAATTTTAAGTAATTCATCAAAGTTGAAAAGATTTTTGATTTGTACAGCGAGAAAGAAAGGGAATGCGCGCTACTGGAAGTTTTGCTGGGTTTGAAGGAAGCAGGCGTGGCTGGCTGTATCGGGAACAACTATATCTTCCAGGATCCGCGTCACTTTTGTGACACAACGGATACCGTAATAGGGGGCGTAGTGTAAGTATGGACGGACTGTAGGAGGACACCCTGTAGGTACAGGCTATATACATTCAGCAATAGTCGGAAACATGGTCGGCAGGGAATAAGGTACGAAGGGTACATTATGATTTGAAAGAAATATTCTGGAGGGATTCCTGGAGATTCTTTGAAAGATTCTTTCAATTTTCAAAGGCTACTATAGAATCCTGGAAAAGCCTTAGGCTTTCAGCTCCTTAGATGTATCATCCCGCATCCTGGAGAAGCTAGATTTGAACCTCATTCCGAAGCTCCATGGAATACACGGTGTACTTGTCCAGGAAATTGCGGTGTAGTATGTTGGAAGAATGTTCGACAGGCTATTGAAAAGCATGGAAAGAATCTGGAGCGTGGGCTGGAATTGACATCCGCGCGATTATGAAGGTGCATAAACCAAGAATGCGCTCTTCTCCAGAGCTTCTCCAGGATTTCTCCAGAGCTTCTCCAGGATTTCTCCAGAGCTTCCCTCGGAAGCGTATTGAATGATGATGGGATTGAGGGAGGGTGTACACGCTGGAAATGCTGGATATGCTTCTACTGGAAGTTTCCCAATTTGATTCTCGAATTAGAGGAAGCAGTGCGTTTGAGAGTGAATGTGTGTGCGTGTATGAGAGAAATGGTGGTGGGGAATAATTCGACCCCATGTCACCGACATGCTTTGCATTAGAATAAAGGACGACTCTTTTTGGAGGAGGACAAAGCGGGGAGGGTTTAAGGGCACATCTACTGTTGATGATGGTGGCCCATACATGCGTACAAGGGACGCTTCTCTGTAAGGATTTGGTTCTATGGAAGAGGAAGAAGAAGAAGGGCTATTATGTAGGCCCAGGGTTTGAAGCTCTGGACAAGGGAGGTACTGTAAAAAGGACCACCATCAGAAGAAGGACGGTCCATGGCTCCTGCCAGCCCTCACTGACTGGGCAACCTGGGAACAGTACCTCTATCTTATTATGATTCTATTCTCCTTTCCCTTCTTCGTCTTCCTCGTCTTCTTCTTCTTCTTCTTCTTTTAAATAAGTTGTTATCCTAGAAAGACAGGGGAGAGAGGGGAAGAAGATGCATGGATGGATACATAGCCTTGGGTCTAAGTACTCTCCCTCTGTATACTATAAACCCTAAAAGTATTTCCGAGGAAAGAAGCTCACTTGTCCAGTCAACCCCACAGTTTAGAATCATACGCAGGCTGAACAAGTACGCAGAGGGTCGATGAATACGGAATATACACGAGCCTAAGACCATACTCTGCGTTAGCAGGCCAAATATTTCACATTGTGATCAGAGTTTTTGGTGGGAAAGTGTAAAATTGTTGTGAATTTCGGAACAGATTTTCGAAATTTAGCTAATTTTCGTGAAATTAAAACATCTTCTGGAAGGATTCAAGTGTCCTGGACAAGGTTATCTAACGGAATTCGGAGCTGCGGGTGAATTATCCCTTGGAGGAAGAGAGGCGGGAAATTCAAATTGCAGTATGTAATTTAGTGCTGGGGGTTGGAGCGAGAGCGTCCTACATGTTGTACTGTGCTGGTGGTGGCAGTGGTTCATTCTGGTTAAGTGTGTAGGAGGTGCTGGACGAGAGAGATGTAGGAGTTAACATCTCTATTACTTATACTTTGTTGTTCTCCCTTTATATTTTTGGTGGATTATATATACTTTAACGTGGTTTATTTTAATGGGGCAAACTGCCATGTTGTGTACTTGATAAAATAACGTTTTAACGATAATTAAGTTTGAAACAGAGGGATTTAACGGTTATCTGGAAGAAGAAGAAGTCGGATTTTTATTTGGATTAGCTTGTCAACAAGTTCGTGTGGTGGTCCATGTTTTGGTTGAGAAAATTATGGAAGTTAGGCAAATTTAAATTATTAAATTTGTAGAGAATAATGTGTTGTGAATTTTGGAGTGATTTTCAAAGAAACAAGGAAAATATTCTCGGAGCAAGAAGACTGGAGGATTCGTTTGGTTGTGCCTTATGAGGAATTACAAAGTTTCATGTTAAGTAGAACGTGGGAAAAAAATTACAAGGGTTTTAAGAAATCATTATTACGAGAAATACTGGAATGTGCCTTATGGTTATGTGGTGTGAGAGGAAATTAAGGTGATAGTTTTCAAGAAGAACAAGGGCTTGGAGAGTCCTTTGCGGTTTTAATAATCAAAGGTCTTCTCCAGTTGCCCGGAAGAAGGATGCAAGAAACTGATGAAAATACTATCCCTGCGTGGGCTGATGCTCATCTAGCTTTGAAATACATCAATAAGGTACTAATTAGATTTAATTGAGATTTATTCAGATACTCATCTGACGTAATGGCGTAAATTCAATATTAACAAGCTTTTAAGTTATCAGTGGATTTTGTATTAATCGTCTAAAGAATAATGTAGTTTTGAAATGAGTATAGGTAATTTCGAAGTTCGAAGTCAAAATTCATAAGATTACTGGGTTCTTGGTAATTTACTTTTGCATGCATGTAGTTGAAACCCCACGTGGAATTCGGCCATTACATATTATTCCAGGGTTTAGGCGATGCCATGCCGAAATCGGTTTTGGAAAATAAGCGAATCAGTTTTACTCATTGTCGTTCGATTTTAAGAAAAACGTGGCTCTCCAGAGAAGGTCTGCAAGGCTGGTTCCCGGAGTACTTGGCAATGTACCAATGCATGGGTTTCTTGCAGGACCGCCAGCATGCTAAAGGATTAGGACGGGCCCATTAGCTTTGGGACCACCTGAGACGAAATGTGTAGTACGAACCGGAGTTGAAGAGCATGGGAAAATATAGGAACTGATTGGCAGGAAGAAGAGTGTTGACAGCTTCACATGGAGGCTTAAACGCGTCTCTCATGGGTTTGACATACGGGCATGCCACAGGCGTAGGGATTGAGTTTTAGCTGATGCTATTAAACGGATGAGAGTTAATGATTGAATTTGTAAAAATGGGTTGTTGTAATTGAAGAGCATTTGATAGAGTTGAACTAGTGTAGAAGAGGAATATTTAGTATATATATCTTTGACTGGTGGACAAGATAATCTGGTGTTAATAGCTGGCGAGGTTGATTTTTGGCAAGGATTACCTTGTTTCCTAGAGTGAGGTTGATGTCGGCGGGATATTTTGTAATTTATTTAGTTGTAAGGACATTATGTTGTAGGTGATTGAGCTAAATGACACGGAATGGGTGACAGAGGGAGGGGGCACAGCGTGAAGAAGTTGGAGCAAGTTGAAGGTAATTGGGGTTGGAATTAGGGGGATGGATGGTTATTGTTGTCTACGGGTGGATTGTTGTAAAGATGGTGGAGAAATGAAGGGAGATGAAGAGGAGAAGAAGCTTACAATGGTTATTGCACGTACAGATGGTTGGTTGAATGGGGGATGGGATGGTTTGGTTGGATTTAAGTTTTGGTTTATGGAAGGAAGATGGTGTATTGTTTATTATCTGGCCTTTGGGTGATTCTGAGACTGGATTGTTGTTATTCATGCAGTCATGGAAGTATGTTGCTTGTTAGGGAGATGACTGGGATTGAGATGTTATGAGGAGGAGGATAAGTGCGTGCAATATGACTTTTGAGAGGATTACCTCTGATGGAATGACGGTGGTTGAAGATTAGCTTGTGTTTTACAATTATTTGGGGAATGTGTCCTGGAGACTGGAAGTAATTGGCCATTGTTTCATCTCTGGTGGATTCATGGTTGCTTTTGGATCCTGCGTCTTGTTGGAAGCTTTGATGAGAGAGTTTGGAGTTTGTTGGAGTAAGATTGTTGTAAGGGAGGAGTGTGAACGCCTTTGAATGGAATGCTTGTTGTGTGAAGTGGTTTTGGTTTCTGCTGGGATATTATTACTATTATGATCGGGTGGGGAATGGATGAGGTTGTAGTTTTATTTAATGGTCGTCCTCTGTTGGAAAGATGATGACTTGGATTGACCCAAGATTGATGCCTGTAATTCTTGTGGGAGGGGGTGAAGGCTAATTGAGTTGCTTTAAGGTGGAGAAAGACAAGTGTGGAAGAGTATGGAGGATGGGAGCATCGTTCACGGTTGGGCTTGAACCACAAGGAGGAAATGTATAAATTTTTTGAATTTATCGTAAAATGTTCTTTTTTTATTTTACAGGGGAAGGCTCGAGGATGCCGAGCGAGTTTATGGGTTCGAGGAGAGTCACAAAGACGTCTGGGGAATATCGGGAAATGGGCTGGGAAAAGAGGTGGACTTACTATCTTCGTCGGTATCGTTGTAATGGCCTGCCTCTGCCTCGGCATACAAAGTATTCAGCTCCACACCACGTTGGATTCATTGTGGACGCCAGGTATGTACCGTCTGTTTTTTATTTTCTCCTCCAAATGTAATTACTTACTTGCTCCTTGTTTCTTCTCTTCACGATCAGGTATGGGATTTATATAGCCGGGCGTAGAGAGTCAAGATTAAGAAGTTAAGGCTGGAGAATAGCTGGAGAATACAGATTGATGAAGATGTTTCTAGGGTGTAGTAGACCTTTTAAAAATGAAAACAAGTTTCCAAGCTGTACATATACACTGGTTCCCTGGAGATTATTTTTCATGCTAGATTCAAAAGAGTAGATGGAGAAAGAAGAAGAAAAGGATAGAGAGGTTTGAATGAATATAATAAAGTTATCTATGTTAGGCACGCGACTAGAAAATATGATGCTAGACATTGTTTTACTAGGACTGATTGTAAGACATTCCTAGAGCTTTTTAAATCCTGGGGACAAGAGAGGATCATGTTGGTAAATAAATAGTAAAAAGCGAGGATTGATTGAAGTGTTGGAGACGAAGAGGGTGCGTTATCTTGTTATGAGTTGTAGAGGATGGTATGTAGCGTAGAGTGGGTTTAAAAGGAGAATTAAAAGGAGGGAGAAGGCGCTAATGTGTTGTGTACCTTGGAGTATTTGATGTTAATGTTTGTAATATATAAATATTTGACTTTGAATTATTGTAGATTCTGGTCGGCTTCAGGCTGAACTCAATTATGTGTCTCGAGTCTCTGGATTATCTACGGATACCAATGAAATGGTGATTCAAACTCCAAAAAAAGACTCTCATCATGCAATATTGAACGCGAAATCTCTTCTAGAGCACTTGTTTGTTCTACAAAGGGCACTCGCTGTGACTGTTGAGCTCTATGATGTGTAAGTCACGTTACTGCTATTATAATAAATTTTCGTATATGTCTATCCCGTGTATTGTAGGGTGGCTGGAGGAGAAAGAAGGGTATCCGATGAGAGAGCTGTCCGGCCTATTGTATTTATTACGGTTTGGAACAAGAGCTTAGGCTGTCCTTGTAGTCGGAATTAAAGTAATGCCGCACGGGCCGTGAATTGTAGTTTTTGAAAAGTTGTAAAACTGTCTTGCCGCATAGAATACGGAGCTCCTTGATGTTTAACAAATCCTTTTATGTTAATTTGACCGTCTGGAACATGACTCCAGTTAGTGGAGCTCGTGTTGACTCGTCGAGTATTTTTGTAGTCCGCCGCCTTGGATTAGACTGGAGTGGGTGCATGCTACACTCCTGTGTTAATTGTTACTCTTGGAAGAAATTGTATTTGGGAAGGAAAGTAATGAAAAATATGATTATTGTTCTCTTATATACAGTAACTGGAGTCTGAAGGACTTATGCTACTCTGCAAATATTCAACAACTAGACGAGCAATACATTGACCAGATTTTTGAAAAAGTCTTCCCCTGTATTCTTGTTACTCCGCTGGACTGCTTTTGGGAAGGATCGAAAGTACTTGGACCTAGTGTTCCTATCATTATTCCCGGTTTTTCTGGACCCATGAAATGGACCAACTTGAATCCTCAGGAATTACTGAGAAGGGCTATGAAGGATATCCCTGATGCTAACATGCAGTCCTTTCCTTTCGAGATTTTGGATGGCTTCATGAGAAGGGCTGGGATCGGGAGTGGTTACCAAGAGAAACCTTGCTTGAATCCATTAGATAAGGACTGTCCGGCTACTGCTCCTAATAAGGGCAGCACCAACCCTCCAGATGTTGCTTCTGCTCTGCATGGAGGATGCTACGGCTTCGCTTCAAGATTCATGCACTGGGCACCTGATTTAATCATTGGAGGACCAGCGCACAACAAATCTGGATACATTGTTAAGTAAGTGTGAAATAACTTGACTTAAGAATTCTGGAATTTTTCATGGTTGGAAGCTTGGGTAAAACTATAGGTTGTGCTAGCGATGAGACTGGACATGTACTGCTGTACACATATCTTAATTTGGAGGTAGAAATGAAAGCCTCGAAGTTTTTTTTCATCTTCACTTTTGGAAGATAAAGCTAGCTTGTACGGTTATAATAACTGAAAAAGCTGTTACTTGTCATTTAACGCGGAGCGGATCGTTTTCTCACAAGTTTACATGATATTTTATGACCAGGGATATCTCGAAATGCTTTCTTAGTGGAGTTGTAGGTGACTCCGGACGTGATACGAACGTTAATGACTACTAGGAAAGTATTGTGATTTTTTATGCTTTGTTATGATTACAGGGCGGGAGGTCTAATGTCTACGGTACAACTAATGTCTTCATCTGAACTGTACGAGTTTGGGCGAGACACTTGGCGCCTAAACCATGTGGATTGGTCGGAATCTAAGGCTCAGGAAGTTATCACTACTTGGCAGACCAGATTTGCAGATGAAGTGTCACATTTATCTATGGATGAAGACGCACATTTCAACTTTTATACTTTCACCGCGGCAGGATTAGACAGTGTTGTGGAAATTGCTTCCCAGTTTTCGTGGGTGTGGGCTGGCGCCAGAGTTGCCGGTACGATGAAATGATGACGTTACAGAGCTTTTGTGGGTGGCCAAATTTTTAAAGATGACAAAGTGTGCTAATGTTTGGGTTATTTTTGTGTTGTAGGAGTCATCATATCTTCTATGATGGTCGGTGTCTTGCCTAGCCGTGGAATTGAAAATAGAAGATTTTATTTTCTTTTGTTGTTGTTGGGAACTCTTATCGCACTTCTCGGAATGGCTGCTGGGTGCGGCATATGTGGCTTCTTGCGGATTCCATTTAATGTTGCTTCGGGTAAGTATTCTACACGCGTAAACGTGACATGTTAGGTTTTTTTCAAGAATGGTATTACAATCAACTATGATTTCTGCTTACAGTTCACGTTTTGCCATATTTGACACTGGCTGTTGTATCGGGCGTAACTTTCACGATTCTCTTTTCGATGGTTCAACTTGGAAGAGACGCGAAGGCTACTTTAAGACGGCATGGATTCTCTGTTATTGTTGGTCTGGTTTCTATCGGAATCTGTACTGGAGCTGGAGCACTTTTTCCGATACCTGCTGTTCGATCCATTGCGTTGCAGGTATAGTTCATCAGGATTCATTCATAAAGAACTAGTACTCTCAAAAACTTTTGTGTCTGCGACGATATGCTAATGACTCTCTTCTATTATTTACAGCTGGCGATTATGATTGGAATGAGTTCCCTCGCTGTGATTGTCATCTTCCCTGCTGTTTGTCAACTTGTCTTAAAGAAACGCTATGGAACTAATAACAATTCTGCAAAGAGTACAAACCATATGAAATATGCGAGTGGAACCAAGGACCTTATCTCAAATGCCAACGGAAATACTCATTTTGCTTCGGTGCACAAGAACTTGTCCACTAACAAACTAAATATGATCAAGAACAACACTGCTGCCATTAACAACGCTACAAATCATCTTCTCAAAACGGATATGGAATGTGCCAAGAACAAACTAGATGAGCAGTTTGAAGAACAACAATATAATTTAAGTGATGACTGTGAATCAGGAATGAGTGGATATTCAGTATGCAAGAATAGTTATTCGCTAGTGGAAATTTATTGCAAATTTCTCGGATGGAATTGGTTTTCGGTAAGTTTTGATCTTTCTTTTAAGAGGTTTTAACTGTCAGTATTTGCTCGGAAGCTTTAATGAGATTTTATATCCTCCAGCCACTTGTGTCCGTCTTCTACTTCGGTATGATGGGGTTCGCAGTACTTGGTATTTTCCGACTTCGATTGGGTCTGCCCATCACTGATGTTGTCCCTTCACATTCGTCGGAATGGAAATTTCTGACAGCACAAGAAAAACTTTTCCCAGTTTACCATGTCAAAGCGGTCTCAAAAGCCAACTTCGATTACCCTAACAACCAAAAGTAATATTCGTTTTGATAAACCGCATTTAGTACTTTAAACAGTCTGTCGTCTGAGGTTGCTACAATGAAATTCTCATATTCTTATTCTAGATTGCTTTTGAAATTTCACGAGACTATGAGTGGGCTACCTTGGGTTATTCGAGATGATAATGGTGCAGTTCCCAATATGTGGATTGCTGTATTCCGTGAATGGCTGGAAAAACTTCAAGGAAATTTTGATAAAGAATGGAAACTGGGATACTTGCACAAAGAAGGATGGTCCAATAATGCCAGTGCCGATGGGATCCTAGCCTTCAAGCTCGCAGTTCAGACAGGTCACATCGATCATCCTGTCGATATGACTCAGGTCAGTTAAATTTTAAATGTTGGTGGATCGTTTTGTTATTGAAACACCTGGTTCTATCGTGGCCTTCATTTGTTACAGTTACCCACGAATCGCTTGGTCGATTACGAAGGAAATATCAACCCTAGAGCTTTTTACGTGTATCTTACCGCATGGGCTTGGAACGATCCCCTAGCTTTTGGAGCAACGGCATCGAATTTGAAACCAGAACCTCGGCTATGGATACATAGTCCCGAAGACAAAGAACTGAAAATACCAAAATCTGCACCTATCAAGTACGCCGAAATTGCTTACATCTTCAGGACTGGCAATGAAGAAAAGGAAGAAGAAGATAAAGGTAAAATACACTTGAGAAACTATGTCAAGACCACTGATTTTGTGCACAAGACTTTTTCTAACATAAATTATATGCTGGTGTTACAGAGCAACAGATTCTCGCTTTCGTAAAGGAAGTACGAAAAATTACTGGCGCATTCGAGGCTCGTGGATTACCAGTGTTTCCCTCTGGCATACCGTTCAGATTTTACGAACAGTATTTGACTCTAAATGCGAATTCTGCCATCGTTATTGGAGTTGCTTGTGCAATGACAGCCGTGATTCTATTCTTCTCGTTGGGATTATCTATCCGACCTGTGGCGGTAGTGATCCTTGTAGCAGCCATTACTTTTGCACAAATCGCTGGAGCGATAGGCTGGCTCGGCGTTGGGCTAAATGCTCTACCGGTGGAAATTGCTCTTTTGGGCGTTAGTCTTGTAATGTACTCCACAATTCAGCTTGTCGTGGTAAGTTAGCACTTATGTCATTTCTGTATGATGTTTTCTATGATTGCACTGTGATATCAGTGTGATTTTGAATCACTGTTTAATTATTTCACTTCTTTCATCAGGCTTTCTGCTGCATTGCCGGACCCGCAAGCTGTCGTCGCGTTACTGCTTTTAATCTCGTGGGACCGCCATGTGTTCAGTCGTTGACATTGATTTCCCTCGTCGCTTTAATTTTATATTCTCCTGATTTCACATTTATATTCACCCATTTTACCCTCCTCATTGCGATCTCAGCAGTTATAGCCCTGTTGAATGTGACGCTTTTGGTTCCTGTACTCCTATCCATTTTCAAGCCAACATGTTGGCTTGTGGGAGTTTGTACTGATGATCCAGCCTATCTTAGTCCCCTTACTCCCTCGCCAATTATGAAGCGGAGATCTAGCAATTCTAGAAGCTCGAGACCCCGAAACGAAAGTTCAAGCAGTAAGTCCAAATCCTCGCAGCAACAGTACCAGCCCAGCAGAAGCTCTGGTTCGAGAAATTCGTATGGTCGAAATAAGACCAGAGCCCCAAGTGAAAATAGTCTGTCAACCATTACAGAAGAACCTAGTTCATGCGCTACAAGAAGGTATGTTGGAAACGTTATTTATGTTACTTATTCATTAGTATTGACAGAGATGTATGGTTTCGATGCAACAAACAATAACCGATTTTTATTTTTGATTACAGGAGTGCCGATATTGTCGTTCAGCCTCATGTTGTAGTGCAAACATTCGACGGTGAAAATTCTTCGAAAACAAAAGTTTCCGCGAAGTTAAAAGTGGAAGTCCATTCTTCAATAATTAGCAATATGCATCCTCAGTCATCTAGCATTAACACTTCGAGTAACATGTAAGTTATAACAGCAGCACATGTTTTGCCATAACACAATCCTTGACTTACTTGAAACCGAAAAATAATGAATTTCTTATTTTTACAGGAGTGAAAACTCTGGAACTAATTCGTCAACAAGTAGTTCTGGTAGCTTTACCTCATCGTCAGCGTCTTCCACATCCTCATTTAATGACCGGGATTGCGATGCACCTCATAGTGTAGATATGCGCAGATCGATGTAGTGTGTTAGCCTCGACTCAAGCACAGGGGTGCTGTTGTGTTAATTGTTGTTGTGCTTTGTAAACAAAACGTGTAATGTATTGATTACTTACAGATAGAATCCCGCATGTGGTATGATTTTTGTCGTATTTTAAGTATTTATAGGATAATGGTTTTGAGTTATGATATTTTGTACAATGCGTAAATATTATATTTAAGCTAATGTAGGAAATGATAGTCGGATATTTTTTGTATAGTATTTTACATGACGTGAGAAATGCTCTTTTCAGCGGTAGCTTTACAACGTTAAGTGTAGTACATTCTGGGCCGCTAACTTGACCGTCGTTTTGTAGTAGTGAAAAGTAACTTTCTTCACAAACCTAGACTGAATACGGCAGCTACCATGAATTTTGTTTATGTTGCCATGTTTTTAATGTTTTTATAACCACCAGGTCTGATTTTGTACTCACAAGTTTTTCGTTGATACTTTTATTTTGATTTTATCGCATTAAAATTTAACAGTATCAATTTAGTTTAGCCGTAGAATCGCAAACATTTTATTGTTATGGACAAAAGCGCTCGCCTCAGTATCAAATTTTCTTTAGCTCAGTCTTAAAAACAGTTTTTCGTGTTACCATTTAATTGATATAAGTTTATTACTTTCTTATTTGGAACAGCAATTTTAGATTTTGTACTGACAACAGAACGAACATGTCATTCAAAGAGAATAGCGCCTATTAACTTAAATATGTGACAAGCAAGGAACTTGGCCGAATAACTTTCAAACTGTACAACGATATAAAGACTTGAGCTTAAGACTTACTTCTAAATTTACTCTCAAGCCAATTGTTTTATACTTATCTTGTTCAACAGATACTCACAGAGTATCGTTAAATGCAAGCACCAAAATAAACGGATGCCTTATTACTACCAGTAACTTCATACTTGGACTGACTGAACATGTTATTGTGCATAATCGAGCCTCAAGCTTTAACTATTTATTACTAGCGACAAACACAGGTTTACTGTTTGATCTCAAAGTCGACTGGAGGTGTCGGATCTACTGGAGGTATAGTAACCTTGTATCCCATGGGAGGCATATTTGGAATTTGCGGCACCTGACCCGGTCCAGGCCCCATGTGGCAAGGGATTTGAATCGATTTTCCAGATCCACCTTAAAGAACATCAAAGGCAAGAGTAAATTAATCATGATGAGTTAAAGATTGTTATGTGTGTTTCAGGTAGTACCTTCTCCCGTCGACACAAATGCCTTAATAGGGGCCTGGGGTGGTAGTCGCATTTGCGGTTCACCAGTACCATGGCTGTTAGTAGCACCGGTATGAAACGTGTATGGGTCTGAGCCATTAGTCCCCCCCATAGCTGCTGTTATTAGGAAATAAAAAATAATTAGATGATGAAAATCGGAGCCACAAATTTAAGGACTGCTTAAAGGACTACATAAAGAAATTCATTAACATCCAAATTACTTACACTGATATGTGAATTGATCTCCTCTATTGTTAAACGATGAATACGCTGATGTGTTGTTGGGCCTTGATGCCATCCCGTCGTATGCATTGGCCAACGAAGCTGGCCAATACATACAGTCCCGCACGTTGTAATGATTGACATTATTTACTTGGGGAGGAGGATTTCCTGGATACCCGGCGTTTCCACCAAACATGTACGGAGTATAGCCTTGATTGTTCATCTTTATCTGAAACAGTTCACCAAATATAATTGTGGGTACAAAAAAAATCAAACTAACACAAAGGAATATGTAAGTCATCCTAAATTTTACCTCAGATTAAGGATCGAAACAACTTTCTCCTTGAAAACTTATACAAAGTAATACGGTTTAAAGAAGAGAAACGCTTATATTTCTGCTAACTTTTAATGCTAAAATAATCTGACTAACTGCGGTGAGGTTTGGTGGGTAAAATATATTTTAACTTACCTGTTTGATATGCATTGCGATACTTGATCTAATTGTCACCAACTTATATCTATGGCAACAACGATCTAATCCAGAATTTCTTTGCAGAACAATTTTTTGGTTACAGTCCAATCAAATCGATCCAAGTTAATGTTCACTTCTGACTTGGTACTTTTTCGAAATTCCTCAGGGTTCAAAATAATATAGCGCAATTTCTTGAACAATTCATCCTCTGTATCAAACAGAAACTTCATATCCCTATTTAGGATTTCCGGGTAAACTAGCCTATTAGGACATAGAGGATAGCAGCCACAGTATATTGCTTCCACGCTAAAATCAGAACAGAATGCGATTAGTACCCTCTAGACATTAGTGCATACAATCTTTAACAATGTTTGAAAATTGGCTTACATCGCCACTCCGAAGAATTCATGATCAGCCGTCGACACAACAACATCACTTGATTGAAGAACGTTGTAGTATTCAGTCTTTGATGGCAAATACCCGAAGTTATCAACATGGGACGCTAGCTTCAAACGCGCTTCATCAAATATCGGTGGGTTATCATGAAAATTTTCTCCTAGTATACTGAGTCTGAAGTTGTTGCATCCTTCGTCCACCAGTCTGTACAATACTCGGAAAAACAAATCAGGATTTTTGTCGAACTCCCTGGAAGTAAGCAAGTTAGACCCATCAGGCAAGTGATCAAAATTGGTTAAGATTTGTATGTGTTTGTATCGATGAATGTGACAGAAGGTACTTTATAAGCTATACTCACCACCGGTGAGGCCACACAATTTTCACTGGATCATTGATACTCAAAGAATTTGTGGATCTTGACATCGGTATAGCTGAAAAGTCCATCGGAAAATATAAAACTTTACATTTTGGTTCGATCTGCTCTCGTAAATTCTTCGGCCGGTAATCGGGTTGTAGCTTGAAAAACAATTTAATACTGTCCAAGAAGGATAGTTTATTGAATTCTGAATTGAACAAGACTACATCAGCTGCCAAGCTAGAAACGAGTAAATACAAGGTTAGTTTGCCAAATGCATTTTGAACCATATGTGAGACCTAGTTTGGTAAAAATACTGTCTTACCATGAAAGTATTTGATTGTATCCATATTGAAAGTCCCTTCCTTGAACTTTGCGAACGGGATAAATGAGTTGGTTTTCATGGAAGTAAAGTATCTTCTTTGCATCTCGTAAATCGCCTCTCAAGGCAATTAATTCATGCAAAGGTAGGACGCTGCTTGCAAAAACTGTCCTGCAAAAAACATCAAAAGAAGGTCAAATCAAGTGAAGGCTTGAAACGAACAGATTTTTTCAAGTTACAGCAATTACTTGAACGTTGTCCTGGAACTGCGATCGCTGGACTGCGGTATTATTTCAGCCAGGTGGAGAGCACTGGTTCTGGCCCTCCAGTGCCATTTCTTTCCGGTCATTGTAATTAAGACAGGTGATGGCTCATTCTGAGATCCTTGAAGGACACATTCACGCTCCAACTCCTGAAGTAAAAGATCCATAAGTACTTTATGTGACCCTCCGTAATAAGGCTCGAGCAAAAGAATTTTCTCTGTCGCCATTTATCCAATATTTAAGTAACCGTAATAAAATAAATTTAAGCAGCTAGATAAACTAGTGCAACGGCACATCTGGCTGCAGATTGCAGAAAGATTATTTAACGCGTTAATGCTTTCACCATACGCTTTAGTTTAAAGCGTGATTTTAAGTTACTGCATTTTTTTGTTCAAAACGGCATCCAAATATAGCTTTTCTACATAAGGTTTAAATTCAAATCACCTGCTACCACAATCGCAGGTGATAGTTCATCGGTTGCAAGAACATATGAAGATGATACACTCACTTGTAATACGTAATGTTTATTAACGTACTTCAAGTAGAACCAAATCAACCGTACATCATCATGAAACAACTAAAATAAGAGAAATTAAGTTTTTTCTAAAAAGCCAATTCCCTTACCTGTAAACCAAAAATAATAAAAAAACCACTTCTTGCAAGTACTTAGTTTCTCGATTCCGCCATCTTTGGGTCTTTCCAGGCTTCACAGGTTTACAGCCTCGGGGCACGGCTGAGGTTGAGCGTCATGTTCCTTTGGCTGAGCCGACTCGCTCACTGACGCAGTTCCAGACGTCGTAGGAAGAAACCAAAGGCACCGTTGGATTCCCCGTCTCCAGCTTACCTCAGAGAACCACCAAGAAGAGGAATCTGGAACACAAAAAAATTTGTCAATTTTTCAGCTACGTATCCCTCCCTTTGATACCAAAAGTAATGAAAAACTTTGTGTTCCGGATTCCGGCTTTTACTTACCAGGTAGGGAGAGCTGACCACCAGGAATCCATTGGCGGTGTTAGTTTCTCGATTCCGCCATCTTTGGGTCTTTCCAGGCTTCACAGGTTTACAACCTCGGGGCACGGCTGAGGTTGAGCGTCATGTTCCTTTGGCTGAGCCGACTCGCTCACTGACGCAGTTCCAGACGTCGTAGGAAGAAACCAAAGGCACCGTTGGATTCCCCGTCTCCAGCTTACCTCAGAGAACCACCAAGAAGAGGAATCTGGAACACAAAACAATTTGTCAATTTTTCAGCTACGTATCCCCCCCTTTGATACCAAAAGTAATGAAAAACTTTGTGTTCCGGATTCCGGCTTTTACTTACCAGGTAGGGAGAGCTGACCACCGGGAATCCATTGGCGGTGTTAGTTTCTCGATTCCGCCATCTTTGGGTCTTTCCAGGCTTCACAGGTTTACAACCTCGGGGCACGGCTGAGGTTGAGCGTCATGTTCCTTCGGCTGAGCCGACTCGCTCACTGACGCAGTTCCAGACGTCCTAGGAAGAAACCAAGGGCACCGTTGGATTCCTCGTCTTCAGCTCATCCCATAGGTACACAGAAAGGAGGATTCTGGAACAAAAAAAATAATTATAATTTTTGAGTTAAAAAAAGAAGACATTTTTTAAATCGTACCGTTTTGAAAGGTTAAGATGAAAGCAGTTATCCGATACTGAGATGAACGAAAGTTCAATGCGACCTTTTCAAATTAATTACTTGCAAATGTTATTGCTTCTACAGCTGACAACTTATCGTAAAGCAAGGATAACTCTCGGTAATTTCATACATGAACTCTTGAATTGACCGTACTCCTAGGGTGTGGTTGCTGCATTCATGTTCGACGTCATGATAAAGAGGTAGAAAATTCATTCTTCATATTTTCATGATGATGAAATTTCTCAAACATTAATTAAGATACAAGCACTGAGCACTAACGTCGATCTTTACGAATGGCTTTTAGTCTCAAAGTACCTAGTTTGGGCAAGTCGGCTGACGAAGTTATGAACTTTCTGGTGGTTTCTTCTGGCTTTTCTCGGCTCATTATGACAGTTACGCATACAGTTCCAAAAGTCGGCACAGTCGAACAATGTAGTTTTCATCAACTTGTTGAAAGTTCAGTCTCAGGCTTGCTCCAATAAGTCTGGAATCTATCGAAAAACAATGTTGTGTATGCAATTCAGACGTTGTTATATTCTCATCCTGAACACCGCACGGGAATATTTGGTACATCATGGTTGCTACTTACCTCAAAACTTAGTTACTTTTTGCCGGTTTGAAAAATAGGCTAATGCGATCGGTGAAAGCCGTCCACAATTTGACATATAAGTTATATACTAGTAGATTTACATGGAATATATAGCATATATTAAATAGATTCAATTTAAATCTACTAATATGCAAAATTTAGTATAAACTATATAGTATAGGGCGAAATACCTATTGCGATCGGTGAAAGCCGTCCACAATTTGACATTTTAGTTATATACTAGTAGATTTACATGAGATATATAGCATATATTAAATAGAATCAATTTAAATCTACTAATATGCAAAATGTAGTATAAACTATATAGTATGGGGCAAAATCCCTATTGCGATCGGTGAAAGCCGTCCACAATTTGACATTTTAGTTATATACTAGTAGATTTACATGAGATATATAGCATATATTAAATAGATTCAATTTAAATCTACTAATATGCAAAATTTAGTATAAACCATATAGTATAGGGCGAAATACCTATTGCGATCGGTGAAAGCCGTCCACAATTTGACATTTTAGTTATATACTAGTAGATTTACATGAGATATATAGCATATATTATATAGAATCAATTTAAATCTACTAATATGCAAAATGTAGTATAAACTATATAGTATGGGGCAAAATCCCTATTGCGATCGGTGAAAGCCGTCCACAATTTGACATTTTAGTTATATACTAGTAGATTTACATGAGATATATAGCATATATTAAATAGAATCAATTTAAATCTACTAATATGCAAAATGTAGTATAAACTATATAGTATGGGGCAAAATCCGTATTGCGATCGGTGAAAGCCGTCCACAATTTGACATTTTAGTTACATACTAGTAGATTTACATGGTATATATGGCATATATTAAATAGAATTAATTTGAATCCACTAATATGCCAAATGTAGTATAAACTATATAGTATGGGGCTAAATCCTTTTCTTAATCGCGGTTATGTTTCGTATTCTTCAATTAGGGTTCGGGGTTTCACTATATTAGAAAAAGACTTTTGTCAAGGGATTATAAGGCGCTGCGGCAAAGCCTTTGCAAAGTATTATCTTACACTCATAGAGAAGAATTAATCCAGTATCGCAAGACAGCATTAGTTTTCCCATGGTGCCGTGTATTCCTACGAATTAGCGCAGGAAAATGTGCTATAAGATAAATGAAACGGATAGATTTATATAACTATTTGTAATATGCATAATAATATGTGTCAATACCTCAACCTTTGTCCGGCAGATATACAGTTTTAGCATCGCGGTAGTTGTATTAATATACAGAAATGCAACAATACACAATAGTTGACTGCAACACCTTGCGAAATTAGATCAAATTTCCACTTTAGCGCAATTATAAGAAAATTTGCGAAAATGGCATGAACGGGCAATCAAATCTTGCCTCCCTTGAAAATAGTAGACTTAAACAAGTAACCATGGGGATTTCAAACCGGCAGTGGGGATAGCTTCTATCCTGCTCCAATTTTTATGGGACCGAAGTAGCAGACACGGCTACAATCAAACTCGGATTCGAGCTTTCTCACTTCAGGGTTAAGCAACCTGTTTTCGTCATAGATAGAAACTCATTGTACCAGCATACGTCTCCAGCTCATGGGTGAAAGGCACTATATGAAACCGAAATCTCTATTTTGGGACACGTTCTAGTCGAAATCAATCACCCATACCAAACTCACAAAGCAACCACACCAGCATTCTTGTCTAATACGACTGAAATATCTGGTAAATCCAAGCTTACCTTTCAGTTCGTCACAGCAACGTCGAATCAAACTCAAGAGCTGAGTCGATGTCATTTTCTCAAGTTTTATGATAGCTTATCGAGCGAACGCTCCCAGTTTAACGTCATCGCTAGCTCGTGTCCCCGATACTGTTCCTCACGCCTGTTTTCTTCGACCCTCCACCTCTACAATTGGATTCATCCACCCGGTTTCCATGCAATGATTGGAGATTCCGATTCAGAATGGTTCTACTTGGGGCAGCTCCTCGACGATGACTTGCAATATATCAACGGACGATTGAGAACCCAGTAAACGCTGGCACGTTTGCTATCCAGCGGTTCGTTTCATTCTAAAAATAACAATTCAATTTTAATTAGCGATGTCAACCTGGCCGTTTTAACAAATACTAAAGCGGTCTTACTTGACTTATTACTGACTGAAGTACCATGCGGAAATCCGTAATGTTAAAACTCCAATTCATCCTCCACCTTCATAATACGTTATAGCAAAACAATGGCAGCCGCAGCAAATAGTTAAATACGATGCACTAAAACACTACATGTAAAATTAAACCCACTGTCCAACAACAACTAATACTATAAATATTAACCGTTTAGGTTTCTTTGAACGTGCACCACACTTAATTAAGACACACGATCCAAAGAATGCATGCTCTCACTCAACGGCGAAACGGTATACCTTGAGTCAAAACATGAGCATGTGCTTTATACATGTTATAAGGCTTTTTCTTACATGTGACTATAGCATGTGACAAGCATCCACCCCTCGGTAGGAAAAGACGGCTGACTTCACGCCCGCTTGTTGTACATTGATTTCGTATTCGTCTATCTGGAATCTACACTACCCATCCCATTTGGCTTATTGTCATTTAATTCATCCAGCTTATTGTAAGTATAGTCAAAAGCATATTGAAGTTAAGTCTACTGTGCAAGGTTACTACTTTGTTGAGGGTCGATTTAAGGGAAATTAATCTATGACTATAATTTTTGAATTTACAGTCCGTACCTCACATTATCAGCTGTTAAGGCAATCTTCCTTAAATATTTCATCATGTCTGAACGCAAATTTTTCGTTGGTGGTAACTGGAAGATGAACGGAAACAAGGATGAAATTAAAGCTATTGTGGAAAGCTTGAACTCAGCTCCCCTTAATGACAATACTGGTAAACATATGCATTTTAGAAAAGTGGAAGTTTGGAATAAGAGTTTACATGATAAGTTGTATGTCGGATAGTCTGTTAACTCTGAGAAATAATTGCTATATACTCTGAATTATATGCAGACATTGTCGTCAGCCCTCCTGGATGTTACCTGGAGTATACGAAAGGAATCCTGTCTCAAAAGATCAAAACTGCTGGACAGAATTCCTACAAGACTGCCAAGGGAGCGTTCACTGGAGAATTAGCCCCACAAATGCTGATTGACGTCGGTGCTGATTGGGTTATCCTTGGACATTCGGAACGTCGTAATGTCTTTGGAGAAAATGATCAGGTTAGCTCAACCAACGATTTCGTAACTGTGATTAGTTATTCAATGCAGAGTATCAAGAAGATAAATTATTATAATACTGTTGATACCGCCAAAATGAAGATGTTATCTAATTCAATCATGCCTTACCCGTTTTTGCATAGCTCATTGCGGAAAAGGTAGCGTATGCCTTGGAGTCAGGACTCGGCGTTATTGCCTGCATCGGAGAGAAATTGGAAGAAAGAGAATCTGGTAGAACCGAAGAGGTTGTTTTCCAACAAATTGCTGCCATTGCTGAAAAGGTCAAACCTCACTAAAAGATTATTTTTACAGTTAATATGTTTGTTACTGTTAATATTATTATGTAAACTATAAAGACGGAGCGTTGTATCCTGGAAAGAATTAACGTGTCAAATCAATAGTTAAAATTTTGTTTTCCTTAGGTTACGTCATGGGAAAAGGTTGTGGTTGCTTACGAACCTGTCTGGGCTATCGGAACTGGAAAAACAGCCTCTCCTCAACAGGTACGTTGTTTATTCTCATACCATCACTTTCCGATCGTACATGAGCGTTCTTAATCTTCAAGAATTTCAAGTTATGTGTCTAAACGCATGTAAAATTGAAACTGCAGGCTCAAGAAGTTCATGCACAACTTCGTAAATGGCTCCGAGAGAAAGTTTCCGAATCTGTTGCCAATTCCGTGCGCATCATCTACGGTGGATCTGTTACTGGAGGAAACTGCAAAGAATTGGCCAAGGAAGGAGATATTGATGGCTTCCTCGTTGGTGGTGCTTCCCTAAAACCGGAATTTGTTGAAATTATCAATGCAAGATCTTAGACTATCTGTAGTATCGTCATCGAAATTTAGCTCCGCGGTCATGTAGATCAATGTTGCCATGAAAATCTAGTGATAATCTGTGAGAAGGATTTAAATGAGTTTTTAGATTATTTGAGCTTAATTAGTCCATATACTTATGTATCTTTCTGGAGCTACAGCTGGTGCTATAGGAAATTGAATCGCTACCTGGGCTTTATTTCTTTTTTGAGAAGACTATTACACATTAATGCTGTTACATTTAAACAATCAATGCAAAATATAATCCTCAAAAATGTCTATGTCTCTGCTAGAGAATAAATATATTTATCCAAGTGTGGAAAGTTATAGCCAAGAAAATCTGGAATATTTATTAGCCTAGCACAACGTAAAACTAATAAGATACGTTCATTGCAGCAAGGATATGGCATGCGGAGCAATAAATTTCCCAGTGATTAAAAAACTGTTAGCAAAATCGAAAAGAAATGGAACAAAATTAACATTCATGTACCGTTCAAATACTTCAAAGAAGAAACGTTGAATGGACTGGTAGAAATGCATCATAGTTTTTACAAAGCAAACCCCAAATGCAAACTGTCCATCAAAGTAATAGGCTACATGCTATGTGATAGCTTCTTAAGACTTGAAACCTAACGTGATTACATGCTCTCGTGAGTTTTTGCTTCGCAACAAATCCCAAAGCCCATCTATCGTGTGACATTTATTAATAAGGTAAATTAGGGTAGAAAAAGTTATCAATGACGTAGTTGGGCGGCCATAGAAAGGAGTGAATATGGTCATTAAAGCGGAAGTGACTTAAATAACACGTATTCTTGACGGCGTGGGGAGAAAATCACTGAAGAAAGACGAAGAGCTTTTTTGTTACTGGTGTAAATCCATGTGAACAATCAGCTGCTCTACAAGCTTGCAAGCTGGGAAAAAGTCGTTTGAGTGGGAATGTTTGGTTGATGGAAGAGATTCCCCCATTGAAAAAATGGCAAAGAAAGAGTTAATCCTGCAAATCTCCTTTAGTTTTTCATAGCGGATTGTATATCCTTTGTTGTTTCATCTGGCTCGCATCTTGCCAATTGTACTGCCTATCGGCAGAAAGTCTTGTCGAGCACACTAAAATCCATCAGCCCACCATACCACGATAAAACTCCCTTGGAGGAGCGCTTCTCCCATCTTTTTGCATGTAGTTTAAGGAATAGTGCGATGCACTCACTAAAAGGAGACACAGGGCGCAGGTAGGTACGAAGAAAACGAAGGAGCGCAGGTGAATAAAATCAGTGAGTTGAGAAGATTTGAAAAGTTCAGCAAGTCCACAAGAGCAGAGCAGCATCCCATTTTACTTTTCAGATACGCTTACAGATCCTCTGGCAACGGTGGTTAATGCAGGCTCGTCGGGTGGTGCTACAACAAGTTTTTGATTTGTGGCTGTTTTCTCCTTCAACTTTGCAAGTTTTGTCACGAAAAGAAACTAAACGTTTTACACTGCGAACGCGCAGTTGGAAAAGAGTTTCACAAATTAAGTTTTCCGGTGTATCTTTGGGAAATTGACAGATTCTTGAATATCTGTGGATAATCGTGTAGTGCGTTTTTGAATCCAAATACTGATTTGCGATTCAAATATGATGTGGTGATTCCTGGATCCATTCCAAAATGCCCGATAAGATTGAAAATTTAACACAGTGGTTACCGAGCGATAAAGCCATGTTGGGATTCTTCTTGCAACGAAGGTAAGCACTATACACTGCTTTTCCATTTGTTTCCGCCCTATGAAGTAGAATATTATGGGTGAAAACTCTTCGATCAAAGGTGAAATTGGGTTCTAAACGTTGCTCCTGAGATTTTGGCACGTTATAAATATCGGAAGAACTTGTTTGGGATGGCGGTGGGAAAGCTTGAAAAGTGTAGTTTGAACTCACTGGAGAAGTGCCGCTGGTGCTGCTCTTCGGACTATCCCTAGGAGAATCACGCGGTGTCCATGTCGCTGAATTGTCATGAAATTTATCTCGCATTGCACAAATTGCAGGAGTTTTTGTAGAGCTAAGGTTGCGTCTAAGCATTTGGAGCAAGTCTGGATATTCTGTTGAGTCAATACCCTTGAGAGATGGGCAGTAGGTAAAATTATCCAGGCAATCAATGAGGACTAGGGAGATTTCTGGCACTATTTGTAGCATAGCTTCAAGCTTTGAGCCATTTCGGGGCCCAAAACAAAATAAGAGATCTTCTGGGCTACAGCAAGAGATGACTTCCACTCTCTGGAGATATGCTAACAAAGCCGGATTTTTGGCGAATCCGTCCTTGGCATCTTCTTGGAATGAGGTGAATTTTAAATCTGGATCCATCTTGTTTAGCATTTTTGATAGGTTCTCCGCTCGGAAATGGCTTGTGGTGTCTATGAAGATGGCTCGCTTTCCGGGGTTTCTCAGGAGGAACCTGGAAGAAAATTAATTATTCATACAGTGGAATTATCGCAGTTTCTCTTACCAATTTTGTAGGCTGCAGTCGTGGAAAGTATAATCATTATTTACGGACATATGGGCTCGGCATCGAAGAGAGTGAAAAGCATATTGTGTGATCGTTTTTGGCAAGGACAGTGACGACGAAGACAAGGATGTAAGCATTAATGTAGGTTTCCGAATGTGGAATACAAGAAAGAAAAGCTTTCCGTCCTTCTTCTCTTTGTATGGGACACATAATCGTGGACGTAATTTCACTTTTTAATGCTCAGTAAATATTTAAAGTTACTTACTTTGCCAACAAGTAGGTGAGTAATAGAGTCTTCCCACTTCCGCTACTACCAGTAACTTCTACAATGCTTTCTGGAGGGATACCTGCAGAAGTAATGTACAATAGGAGTCAATTACAGTTTCTTCCTTCAAAGTATACTCATTACCATATGCGTTTACGCAATCATACTTAATGATTTAAACGTAACACCCATACTTGTCTTGCTAAAAGTAAGTGAGGACACTACATATAATGCAAGTGAAGATGAGGGTAGAAGAGGGTTAAATGCAAGGAACTATGCTTTGCTCTTTTCTAAAATTATAAACAATTCATGCAATTGCTCAACCTTCTGACCTTGACAGCAAATAAACGCTTCGTCTCGCTACCAAACAACGAAATTCGCTACGGAAATGTTTACCTTGTGCAGTGATAGGTGCTGCAACAAGTTTCCGTAGCATTCTGTTGCACCTCGGCGAATAATAATGGCCGTTTTGTAAAGCGCAGTTACTACAACTCTACCTTAACGAAGATAATTAATATCGATAGTTTAAATCTATTATATATAGACGTGTTAACTAAGAATGTTAGGTCACCCAGATTTGTAATCTTTTGTTTACACATGTATCTTAGCTACCTAATTTCTCTTCTGTTAATTAGCCAGTTAATGGATTACATTTAATTAAGCAAAAAAATTGAAGATATATATCTTAATCCCTACAGAAGTACTTGTTAGTCAAGTACTTCTCAGTCAATCCGCAAAACGTTTGCCACAGTAATGCTAAAGCATAGCTTCTGTAAGCCGGGTTTGCTAGATCATGGCGACATCTATATAAACTGCTTCAGCAACTTATCAAACTAAACGAGACTTCAAGGCAAAAACTTTTCTGAACTTTTTCTCGTTTAGCCATTAGTATGTAGCTTATATATACGTAAATATTTGATTGTCATGGAAATACAGTACTTATCCTGGGGAAAACCAAGAAGACATTTTGGGTAAAAAAACACGGAAAGAGTCTTAAAAATCTTGCATTCAACAAAAAAGCTATGCTGCAATCGGGAATCACAGGGAATGGAATGTGTAATGGATATTTCGAAATTGATATGATAAATCGTCAAGAAAATACAATTGATTCGTAAATTTTCCGGGTACATGACATTACCTGCTGGAAAAAGCCTACTGTCCAGGTGGAGAAGGTCCCGCTGAGGTGAATCTATGGACATTTTGCACGTAGTCTATGGAAAGAAACAAGGAAGAAAGTTAATTTAATGGCATAAATTTCTTGCGCTTTTTCTGTAATGAAAAACTGTCCATATTACTGTATCAGTAATTGCTTTCAGTTTTATAATATGTCACTCATGGCTTCTACGACCGGATTTCTCCAGTAAGGATTGGGCAATATATATTTGTTTGTTTCTGCTACATTATACCTTGCTTATCAAGTAATTACTCACAGTAGCCTTATTATTTTCAACTGTCAGTAAGCAGATCCGCAGCCAGTCAGTCTTGATGACGGCATAACCTCTTATCACATGCTCCCCGACTGTCACGTCAACAAAAGTATTTTGCAAACAAAGAAGGTGCAAAATTCTTGCGAATTCTCAAGGTTACCTTGACTTAATTAGTTATTTGCAATAAAATATTGCTACGGATGAGAGACAAATGAAAGCTAAAGTTGAGTGACTGTGTAAAGTCTGCAACAACTGTTAACTGTTCTCGCAGTCCCATTTACATGACAGGCCACGAGTAACAGAACTTGTGTATCTTGTTTAGCGCAAATCTTTTCACTTGTGGTACACTTGTCCCGTGTGCAGTTTCGTAATCTGCACGGACCCAATAATACATCATCTCATATCATCACACCATTTGAGGCTACAAAATGTCTGCAAATGAATGAATCACTCTCTCGTTTAAATACGCAAACATTGAACATTGTTCGAGCAATCTTTAGCAACTAATGCTTGTTTATGACTGCTATAACGCACAATGTGAATGTAGATCTAGCCTGTGGCACATTACTTGTCAAGGTTTTATCCCCAGGCGGATGATTTGCATTTGCTGAAAAACGTTTTTTCATTCTTTCATGCTGTCTTTGTCAAGTAAAAGTTGAGGCTTTTTTTAAGTCAAGCTTAGAAAGAAGAAAGGAGCTGTTTTTGTTTACCCTACGCGCGAGCTCAAACTGGAAAACTCTCAAGGTTTTAAAATACAAATTTTCTAGTTTCCAGAAGGCCATTAGTGCTGCACAGAATTAGTTGTAATTCCTGCAACAAGGGAAAATTTTAGACGAAGAAACGCTAACTGTGAGCTAACGGATGATTCTATTGGAATATGAACAACGCGATTCGTTTTATCATGGCCGATAACCTGTAAATTAGGGCTGTAATAAGATGAGCTTTATTTGCGATTCCGGAGAAAACGTACCTTTGCAAAATATTTGTCTCTGTCTCGAAAAGATGCCTTCTGCTCTATTTCTGAAGCGCTGAGGAAACATGTTACAGTGTGCAAATTTTAAGGTTTATCAAAAAATTCGCTAATTTGTCCACATTCCACGTGTCTGTCAATAAACGTATCTTTGGAAAAGATTACTCACAGAAGCGTACTAACGACGTAATTTTACAAAGTTTTTCACAACGACCCACTGTCCAGATATACATCTTAAAACCGTGTCTGAAAAAGCTCTTCTTACAAAGTCAGAAGTGTCATCACTAATTCCGTGTGCAAACAATGGTAAACCTCAGGATTTGCTATGCATTGGAATGTTCGCTAGTAAAAACGATACAGAAACAGCGAGGCATTATCACATGCTTGTGGTTTTTTTATTTAATTTGTATCGTTAATGCAGTTACGGCATACGAGACCCGCCATTCCCATCTGGTTTGTATTCTATTGATAGTTATATACGTTAACAAGAATTTTTTCGAAACTAAAGGCAGGATAATTCGAGTTAAACGGTAGTGGAGATGAAGCACATGGCTAATGATTGTCTGAGCGTTATTAAAAGTTACGTATTATCAAATCGTTGGTTCTTATTACGTCTACCCAGAGGTAGGCAGTAGGCAGAGTAGATTTGAAATAGGTTGCACGGATCGAGCGTAAGCGTTACAAAAGTAACGAGACGCATTCCTGACACAGATGAGCGGAGCGCTCCTTAATGGATATGCTGGTTGCTTAGTTAGTTTGGTCAGATTAGGCTGACCTCGACCCTACAACTATTCATTTGTAGTATGTAGTACTTCGTCAACTAATCATCGACAATCAGGGGATGCCTTAAAGTATACAGTGGTTGTGTACATCCGTACATGATACGAACCCTTTATGAGTCAGCTGCTTTTATAAACAGAATCAGCAGCAATGCATAGTCAGTACTTCTGAACAAAGAACATACATGTATGCACCCAGACGCTGCGCTTCTACGATAACGCTGAAGAATCCTACACCACCAAGAACAAAAGCAAGTGGTCAAAGATGAAAAAGTTGGCTACGCTCCCTGATTCTAAATCGCTTTGGAAGGCATAACCTTTCACACTTGAAGCATTTTGCTCTGCTCTCATCTTTAGCCTGCATCGGCATGCTACTTGCGCATCTGTTAAACCTTGCTTGCTTCTTAATTACGTTACAGCATCCCTCGAGCTTAAATACTGACGTGGATTTAAATGGTATTTCTCATGCGGTTTTCCTGGCAGCCAAATACCGCCTGATACATCAAGTACATTCATGGCTGCTTACATGTAGATCATGGGGCAAAAAATTTGACTTGCGCTGTCAAGAACTTTTGCGTGATTCTGATTCTGACGAAGATCACTTCTGCTACCTGGCTAGTTAAGCCGGTGCGGTTGAGTAAACCAAGATTTACAAGTACTACGTTTTGGGGATTTCCCATCTTTATTATAGGATGAATTTTGCAAGCTTTTGGCAATTTTGAAGCGCAATGCCAGCTTAAAATCTTGCTCGAATTATCCACGAGTGTACAGCTACAGATAAAGTTCCAGGAGTTTCGGTAAAGTTATTACCAGAACCAGATTCACTTCTGAATATTCAATACTACAATAAGAAGCCCGTTTCTTGACAAACACCAAAACCGCAAATTACTGTCACTTTTACATGTTACAGGCTCGCATGAAAATTGAAAACTGCAAACGGACGCATGTGTAGTAAGACAACTAAAAACCTTGGCACAATATTTTGCCCTAGCTGCACCTGCACCGCTAAGATGATTGAATTGGTACAGATTATTAGCCCCTGGGTGAATCGACTGGGGTCACGGCCGCCATAATCCAGTTGCTGATTCACGTTGAAAAAAGATTTTCACATTTCTACACAAATCAACTATTCATCAATCTGCCTTATATTCCTTATATGAGGAGGGCCTATAGTTGCCCAGAAAACTGTATGCATTACATCTGGTAATGAAAATAAGAAAATGTATGCAAAAATTGACGTCAGGACAGGTTTCGGCGGCAGCCGCAGTCAACATAACAAGCTCAGCGACCTATGTGTTAATGTTTTCGCAGCTGAAAGCATGAAAGACCTCAGGATTTGTCCATCTCCAATCTTTCACCCCTTTGAAATGGACTGAGCGGATTGGATTCATTGAATTTGAATGACTATAACGTATGTATGGCCTACAATCAGAATTTTTCAACTCTTTCTCCCCTCTCTCTTTAACCCATATTTTGATTAAATTCACATATTCTTCTCATCTTTTTGGTGAATGAGAGAGTCAGAATGCTGAACCCTAAGAGCTTAAGGTCGCCGTACAATGCTAGAGACTACATACAGCTTGCAGATTTTCAAGTGCAGCCTTCAGAAAGGGACCACTGACCACATCTTCTGACACATGTGCAGGGATGTTTGATGCTGCAAAGAAACGCAAATCCTTGCTGATGGCAAGTGTCAGAGAGTCGTGTTCTTTGGCTTTGCCAATACGTATACCTTTCTTTCTTTGAGCGACTAGCGAAAGCAAATTCAAAGGCTTTTGCCCTCAAATTGCTCATTTCAAACATTTGGAAAGAATCAAGGAGGGAATCAAGAACTGCCTGTGTGTGATGCCCCGTTGGATGGGTAGGTGGGGATTGGCTGTGTTATTATTATTTAGTGGTTAACACTGACGAATGTGGGTAGAACATGAGCTTTCAAAGTTAGTTAGTCACCTCTGCTTCAACGTTAACGTTGACTTGCTACACAGTTCGATAACTGTTTACCTTAGAAGTTAGTTCGGTTGGTACATGCTTGCGCTGACGTAGAAAGAATAACGTTGATTATGATACACTGACCAACTTCATCAGGATGAAATACAAGTCCCACCTTAGCAATTATCATGATAACCGGATTATATTACAGTGGGATGAGAGAGAGACTGCTGCATCCATAACGACAGTTCATTTAGCTACTGTAAATTATAATTATGTTTATGAAAATGTTGGAAATATTCGTCGGATCTATAGAAAATTGATACGAAGACTAGCATTGCTAAGAATGCGTCAGATTTGTGCAATAACCCAGTTGTTTATGAAGTTAAAAGCACAGGAGCTAGTTACATACGCATGTCAAAGGTTGATTGCAACACAGGCATGTATTTTGTGCAGCATTGAATTGAACCTTTAAAGCTAAAGGTAACAATTTAAGGAAGGTTTGATAATGAAGCGATCCTGGAATTGCAAATATTAGCTGTGAAAATGAACCAATTTTGAGAATTCAATAAAAATATCCGAGCAGTAATGATAAGTTGTTCACCTTGCTAGATTTCGAATCCTGGATTCGAGGAATTCCACCTTGAGTTCAGCCGTTAACAGAATTTAATTACAAAACAAATGAAGCTAAGTTTGGTAGCTTGACTAAAATGGCTGAGGGCTGTACTGAAAATCAGCAATGAGCAAGAAAGGGCAAGCAAAGGTGGGCAGGCAATCTGTACCTGTCTAAGGCAATTCACATGGCGTAAACTTGAAATCATAGTTTTGTGAGCATCGCTACCAACATTGGTATTGCACCAACGACAAACTAATTACATGGTTACTGATGGTCATAACTGCATTCAGTTATACACAGCAAACTTGCAAAATTCTGGAGGAAAAAACGTACCATCAACCAACAAAACGTGGACCTTTGTAGCAACACTGGCAAAAGAATACGTGGGCAATTTTTAGAAATTCGCAATATTTGAGGCACCCTGCGGCACTACTAAGACGCATCATATATTGTGCACATTGTATCGACTGTGAATGAGGCTGTAAGTGGCGAATATCTGTAAGTCAATATTAAGAAAGTGCGCAACCTGGCGGAAAAAATCAATGCCAATAGCCGCAAATTTTACAAACGATGCAACGCATAGTCTATACTTTGCTCAATGGCCATATGCCTGCAGACAACTTAGAAGCCGTTAAAAAAGAGCACACGTCTCACTGAAGAAAATTGGGAAAGAAAAACACACTTTGACCACTCCTGCCCTTTTAAATGTGGTTTCACATAAACACACACTAAAAACGTTTGTCTTCCAAGTGCAGGGGCAGAAGAAAACTCCTTTTAAAGCGGATAAACTTTCTTGAGGATTTTCAAGTTAAATTGCAAAATTTGACAGCAATCAACTTTTTCATGGAGCATTACGCATAACATCACTTTGCTGAATGCCGTTCACATTTCATAGTATCGTATAAGTGGGAAGATGAAGATTCAGAAATAACGGAATTTGCAATTCAAATGGATAAAAAATCTTAGTTGTGATTACCATTACATGCTTGATATTAGATTTGCAAGTTGCAGAGGTAAATGATGCTATTGAAGGGTGGATTTAAGGGAATTGAGCAATTTCAGTCAATGATACATGTCAAAGGTAAGAGTAATTAGTACAGTTAGCCAATTCGCGAATTGCTGTGTGCAATTACAAAAGCACGTGCTTGAATACAAAAAGATTTTGAATTGCGAATATTCGCAGAACAAGAAGCTCAAAAACAATGTTTCATTGGTTACTGCATCTCAGAAGGCATCTCAGAAAAATTGCAAATTGTGTAAAGACAGTGTGATGTCAACGTCCAAGCTGAAGCTTTCAAGGCAAAATTCTCCTTGGGAACCAAGCTTATTCCGGAGATTAATATAAAATGGTACAACTCTATTATGGAGAATCTTCTACCACAAGAACCTATTACGGCAAAATTGCCTTCTTAACACATTCTATTTCATGGACTCCAGTACCGACTCCCTACACCACCTGTCGCATGGAACTGGAATCGCACTTGTTCCTGGAAGGAGTTCCTAAGGAGAATTCCGTCTGTACAGGCTAGCTTTTTCATTCGCGTGGAGAATAGTCGTTGAAGTCATATATACACACCCCGTCTACACGTACACCTTTTAGGGATTCGCCCTCTCTCTTCCTTAATATCAAAACTTTACTACGCCTTGCCCATAATGAGGCAAACATTACGCTATTTCTCCAGTACGTCGTAAGTTAATAGGGAAATGCCGCTGTTGTGGGAGAGATTGAAACACAGCGCACTTGCACATTTTTCTGCCTCCACATTAAGTAATATAATGTATAAGCGCATTTCTCTCAGGAAGATTCAATGGTGATGATACATTAGTACCGATGCATCATCGCATTCTAAGAACCACGCTTAAATACATCTAAATTGAGGAGTGTCGGTTTAAAAGAGGTGTAGTGCAAATATTTTCGCAAGTAATATATATCTGCAAATTCCATTCCGTACATGTTCCGTTTGGCGGTTCGGTGTGGTTTGATATTTTTAATAGTGCTACAAGTAGTTGAAGTGGGCAGACTCGTATCAGGAGATCTCTGCTGATCTCCTATCTGATATCTAAACGACAAATAATGGACTTTGGAACCAAGTGTAATAATAGCGATCTAATTTGAAAAGAGATTCAAGGAATAAGCTACATGATCCCACATCCCCACCCTATCTACAACTGAAGCAGGAACAAAACAAGATTATCTCTAGAATGACGTCAGAGAGAATATTACTGTGCCGATCCCAGTAGTATAGTAGTTGGTTGGATTTTAAGAGGAAGCACATGGTTTCCTCAATAACTATATTTAGAATCTAATACTACCCGGTATTACGGTTTCGGTACGGTGGGCGGTTGTAAAACTGCATGAATCGGACAAAAACCCTAGGGATTTCAGGGAAGAAGCCGAATTCATTTCAGTGACTCTATAATATTTTCTGGTTCAAAGCACGCTCCCACGGTTATTTATTCTTTACATGTGTTTCAGAACCCAAGTAGGCGGTATTTAAGTCTGAAAGTAATATCAGCAGATTGTAGTTATAGGAAATTTTACGCTTCTATTCTTGTAATATTCCTCGGTACGATAGTTTCGAATCGAAGGAATCGGGTGTAGATGTAGCCGAATTGGAAGAAGGATCATAGGAGCAGCACAGGTTCGGTTGTGAAGAAATTAGTCAAAGCTAGGGAACGCTGAAAGGAAGAAGGGATTAACTGAAGAAAGTATATAAATTCTATATACCGGCAAATAAATAGGAGAATTAACTATATAAATGTTACTAAATAATTAAAAATATTATTGTGCAACTATTTGAAATTATATAATATCAATCATGAGTTATTTAAGTGATCACCTTGCTTCGCAGTAGTTTAATTCAATACAGACATCCTGAAGCACGGAGTGAGATTAATGCGTGGGATTGCAAGATTGATAAATAAATATCTATAATCCTAGGAGAGAATATTAAATAATAAACGATGGTGATTAGTGTATAGATTTTGGTGCTAGTCTATAGAGCTTTCGCTGACCGATACATACCCGTCTTTGACATTAGCAGTTAGAATTTAAAAGAGTTAATTAAACTAGTAATTATTAACTGTGCGACAACTGTGAATACACAGTTATGTAGCAGCAATATCGATTCAAGTCATACTTACCTGAGTGAAACGGATCAAGAGATTTAATGATTCAATCAGACGGATATCAATTTAACTGAAATTATATCTTGTGAAAATAGCCGGTAACTTCACGTGTCGAGAAGTTGGGAGTCTTCGAACACGTAACAGGGACTATTTGAAGTGGAAACTTGCAAACAAATATTCATTATAAATAATACGGAAAACAGTGCGAAAATATTCCAGTTAAGTTAACTACACTGGTTTAAACGTGTAGAAAGAAATTTGAACATGGATGATATCGGGAACTTGAAGAAAAGGTAAAACTGTTTTGCACTCTTGTTTCGATCACTTTTGGTAGATATAATTGGTATTATCTTAGTATTCAGTGATTTTATAACATATGGTATTATGTAGCTTTTATGTAGCGGTAGCTTGTAAATATAACGGTTTTACAAAATATTTTCAATGTGTATGTAATAATGTAATACGCTTTGTCGGTTGTCATACGTTGCTGTTTGAGGGAGGGCGGGCATTTTTTTGCATTCTACAATTACATGTTTCCCGCCTATTGCCAAGTATTATGGCATATGGAGATGCAGAACGCTTCGCTGATTGTGCAGTTAGTTAAATGTTGTCATAATTAGTGTGTTCATATTTAGTCGAGCTATATTCAATTCATCACTCAATGCGATCGAGAAGCAAGTATCGGATATATATAAAATATACCACAAGGAACGGCGCAATGTATTGCTATGACAGCAGTTGAGAACGAACCAAAGAAGTGTATCATACATGGCAGTTCCATTTTATAAAGCAAACAGTAGTGACACTGTCTGAAATGTTAACTAAATTAGCGCAGACATACAAGATCCTTGTTTGAAGAAATTATTCCGTATCGGAACTTGTACTTGGATTCTTGCTCTGCTTAGATGCGATTTGACAGTTGATGCATCCATTCAAAAAGGAATGAGACATGAGTTCATGTAATGAAGTTCTTCATAAATATTCCCTCAAGGCCGATATTTTTGAAGAAGAATTGAAAAACTAACTGTGGTCATATTTTTGCCAGCGAGTCTCATTTTAGTGCTGTAAAGGAGTGAAAACGTGGCTCCTAGGGGATTTTCGTCTTAAGAGTTTTCCCGAGGATATTATTTACCAGTATGATTTATGATGAGATTTAAATATTTAGGATTTAGGTCAGGGTTGATATTGAGGATGTAGGTTTGAAGGAAGGCGAAGGGTATAGGAATGACAGGAGGCGGTGGGAAGGATGGAATCATAATGACAAGCGTCATTATAAGGGAAATGACACGAGAGGAGAGGGAGTGGAAAGAGGGATATTGCAGTGCAGTGTGACACTTTCGCTGCAGCGGAACCAATAAGCGCTTGTTAAGTAACAAGCGTTTGAAATGAAAAGTATATACTTGCGGTGGAATGATATAAAAGTGAGGAGTGTTCAGAAAGTGTTGGATTGTAGCCCGATCCGTAGGCATAACATGGTTACATAATCCAATATGTATATGCTAATCCCGGTATTTGCAATCTTAAGCCGATAGCAGCCAGACTATAATGACAGTAGTGTCAGTGTTCTGTTTGTGATGAAAAGCACCTGTGTATGATAAATTGTTTGAGAGAGAATAAAAATTTAGCCACTTCCTTGGGAAGGGATGGCGAATATTGATTGTAGGGCTTAAGGTAGAATGTCTCCACAGAACGGCAAACGGATCGGTTGGCAAATTGTAGTTATTACATTATTATTATGCAAAGAATGATTAAAAGAAACCGTGTATAATGCCTTGAAGGCAGACATGGGGATGGTGTGTGAGGTAACAGGAAGAGCGATGAACCTATTTTTGGCACAGGTTTATTATGGCTGCAGGCTAAGATTGAATACAGGAAGATGAGGACAATAAGGATTGGAAAAGTGCACAATAGTCCGTCAAATACAGCACGTATGCATAAGCTATTATTAAATCCATGTTTAACCGTCTCTTTGAAAGGTGGATGTGAAAAGTGAAAGTGGGAGTTGACCTATCTTTGATTTAAAGAGATGCAAGGAAGCGTCTGGTCACTTGAGAAATTTTTGTCGAAGGACTTGGAGACTGCAAGATGAATGCTTCATCCAGTAGTAATTCAGGATGCCACTTGAATCTTGCTCTGTACAATTACTGCTACAGTGTCTGCTGTATTAATGGTCCTTGGGTCTGAGAAGACTCTATGTCCCAAATACAGACTGTAAATCGTTAATGTTGATCGTTGAGAAAATCGTTACCTTTGATTTATTTATTTGGAAATTTCTAGCCGCAGGCTTACTGTATTCTGTTGAAATTGAATCTTTATATCATCCTGCCTCGTGCGTGGAGGGTTGGTCTTTGATTTTAAGTTCTGTGTCCACACAATTCGGCAGACGGGAGGGATACGCAAGTAAATACATTTGGTATTTGTTCGAGTGACAATATTTCTTGCGGTTTTCTCAGAGGAAGCATGTCTATATTTTTGTGTTACTATTATTGCGCTCCAAGGTTTCTTCGTCTGGGATAAGTTAAGTTTAGCATGTGTGATGCATGCTGGGACGTGGGAAAGTGAACACTTGAAAAGCCTTGACAGTAGCTCATATTTGCAAATTGGGAATACCTGTGGAAAGATTGACAGTGTGACAGATGTGTGAGACTGGGAGTTTGTTTTAAGGAGTTTGTATTGTGGTGGATTGATTTCATTTGTTGAAGCTCATCTTGTTTGTGCAAACTAAGGCGCTGTTATCAGGAATGAATCGAACTTTAAAACTGAAATGACTGCTTTGAGGTATGGTATTGATAACACATAAGAAATTAATAGAAGTTTTGCTGGGTATTTGCGTGTGTTAAGGCCTGCTTCTAGGATAAACTGGAATGAGTCTGTCATGTATCTTGAACGTTATAATGCGGATATTCCGTTGACTTAAGAAACTTGGTCAATTTCAACGTCGTCTGATTTTGTTTACTGCTTTTAAAACTTGAAGCCTGCTTGATGAAATTTTTTTATGTCTCCATATGTCTTGCTTATGAAGCATATAGTTGATGCTAAAACGTGTTGGTCGGTGTAATCTGTCGCATTTATTGTTGTGATCTACGTGTGTAGTGGTATTCCTTTTGGATTTGTAATGATTGCCTTTATATGTGGATGGAAGAAGATAACGGAGCATTCATGAGCTTTCTGCGAATGTTCCATCAGTCAGCACTTTTAGGAGTGCATATACTTCCGACAGTAATCTACTAATAGACTATGGTTTCTCTGGCATCTTGCTACGCTTCGGGTCGAAAGACTTTGAAGCTTGTCAATAGTTGGATCGCTCGTGAATCATAGCACAAACTCCTTGCTGAATTACCGGCTTGGATGCATGTGGCGTATATTTAAAATCAATGAATGCTGGGAATTCGTCAGTTATATTACTTTAGAGTCGTTTTATTTTTGCTTGCTATAACTTGGTAATTATGTTTTGCTGATTTTGCTTGTGTCTCAGCAGCTGTCCTCATATTTTTATACATATGTCTGAAACGTCTGTCGTCTATCTTAGCGCTTTTTTAAAATTGTTGATG
This sequence comes from Sminthurides aquaticus, assembly GCA_906901655.1. Lineage (NCBI taxonomy): Eukaryota > Metazoa > Arthropoda > Collembola > Symphypleona > Sminthurididae > Sminthurides > Sminthurides aquaticus. The sequence continues at coordinate 3,640,961 of CAJQTT010000005.1, read as the reverse complement.
GGGCTGTAACGTAATTGCCATTTTAATTACGTTCTAGTAGTTGATGTAACTTTAATTTTAATGGGGGGCTCTAGATTACGGGTACTGATACGGGAACATGCAAGGAGGTGCAGTAGCAAAAATACTAAGGCGCCAATAAAGCGAGCCCGAAGAACAGAGCTCCCTCTGTCCTCAATACTGTATGTATCCAGCGATAACTAGTGCACCGACTGCGCCTTTTAATTGTAAACTTTTAAGGAGAAATGAATGAAAATGTGTAACTTTGTGGCTGCGGGATGCATCCAAGTTATTTTTCCCACGTTAGAAGAGATTAAGAGAGAAAAAACAAGTTGTATCTCCTAAGACAACAAGGGAATCTTATGGTACATTATCACAGACGTATGAATGTTGTGGGAAATAGTATTAAAACCAAAGTCAAGACAATTAGACTCCTTGTATTTAGTCTTAAGTAATGAAAGATGGGAAGTATCCTGCTGCTCTCAAATATGTCAGGGGCGTAAAGAAGCTACGAAGAGTAAGGTAGTAGATAACATAATGGTTGGCAGTTTAAATTGTACTGTATTTTTGTCTGCAGTATTTAAAGTTGTTTTAAACGTGAGTAAGGGACTATAATTTTGATGGGAACTGTGGATTTTGTTCATTAATATTTCTAAGAAAGGGTATGTGGAATAAGCTGAACGCAGCTTAGGTCAGCGTTAGAGGGGCTGGGGGTCATCTGAAAAGGCTGTTATGGATTACCTTCGACTACTTATTTTTATGAAAATAGGTGGCTCTTTCTTGTAGGATTATCTCTGACCGTTCTGGCATTGTGAGTAACATTAACTATTCATTCGCAAAAAGAAAATGGTCATTTAGAGTTGGGGGGTTGTGCATCCAGGATTAATTTTTATTTCAACCGTTGTGGCTTCAGTGTTTCTCAGATTTTGAACAAAAGTTGAGTTTGTGACTAAGAGGGAATTTGACAGACGGTTGTTGATGTTACAGTGCAGTGTGTGGTAGTTAGTAGTTTATGTGAGATTCAGAATTTCTGCGTAGGAATTTAAATAGAAATTTCTGGTCAACAGGTAATTATAAATCTGCTTACTTCGCAACAAATAGTGTGCATATAATTTGTGTAAATTGTAGCTTTGACATCCACGTTTCCGTTGTTTTGCTCGGACTTGCCAGTTGCTTTTGAAAACGGTTTAAATATTTCCAAGGTATCTATAACGGAACGGGTCCCTGCAATCGACTCACCTACACATTCTATGTATCGGATAGATACAAAGGATTGATCAGTGCTTGGGATTGATGAACGGGTGTGTGAATTTGCAAACTGCGGTGGCTACTTTCCCTAGAAAGCATGAGGATGTGTAGAAAGTGCTGACCGTCAGGTTCAAGTTTTTTGCGATTGATAATATCGAGGAGGGTTGAATTAGAAACCTGATTGGCGACTGGAATTTGATATCCGCCGTGAAAATTGCAGTAAATAAATGATGGTAATAATTAAAGGAAAAAACTGGGAGTTTCACGTCGTACGTCTGCCGGAAAGTTGTTTTGGAATGGGAAGATAAACAGACATTGAAAACAGGAGGAAATATTGTGGAATTAAGTCAGAGTTTAATTTTGGAATAAGGTAGATGGATTTGAATTTCATACGGAGGAATATGTTCGTGCCATGGTAATTGTTTCAACTCATGGTGGATAAAATTGAGATGATAAACGGAAGAGGAAAGCTTCTGAAAAAGAAGAGTTATTACATGGAATATTTCCTTGTGGTGCAGCTTAACTGCGGTTGTTAAGCATAAGTGGAAAAACTAATCCCTTAGTGACCATGTTTATTGCACCACTCAAGTTTGCCTTTAAAATAAATTGAATTTGATTGGATTAGGAGCGATAAATTTTGAAATATATGTAGCAGATATAAGCAAATACGAAAGCCGCAAAATATAATGTATAGTGCTCATTAAATATCTGAGCTGTTTTTTGCACATACGTTCATGGTCAGGGAAGAGTAGGCTAAACATATTGCAGGCAGCGCAGATGGATTGCCATCCTTGTTGCAAATCAAGTGTGACAGTGAACTGCGGCTGGATAACCTTGTGTCTTTAGTTTATAACAACTAAATAAGAAATGGTCTTTGGAGTTGTAATGTTAGCATTATTGCTGTAATCCTTGCAAATAATCTGTTGGTGGAAATGTAAAAGTGATGCTCCAGCTTCGTAAAATCACAATCCTCTTCTCGACTGGTTCTTCCAGCAGAGGGGGAAACAAATGGACAGAGCAGATGAGGAGATCTCTCAAAGTCAGTGGTCACTCCTTCGTAATCCTTGATTACATCCTTTAGCATTTAGTTCATAGAGCCTGGGCTTCGTGGATAAGAAGTTTATGAATTCGTTTGGAACGGAAAACCCAGAAGAGGTGGTTTCGTGAGATGAGATTTCTTGTGACGTACAGGCTAGAGCTCTAAACTCCGTGCATCCTTGTTTGAATACCTTAAATTTTACCAAGCATTAGTCTGCAACCTTGCTTTTTGCGAGTATGTATTTTCATTATTTGCACTTTGAGCTTCCTCCTGGTAATGCGTTGTGCATATTGATATTTGCGTGCATTTGTTCTGGCAAAAAAGTTGTTACAGGTTCAATTGGTTATAATTAAAGCCAGTTATGCGAAAACTATCATATAGCAGGTATGTTTGATGAGCTGACCTCTGGTGTTTGTGTTGAGGCTTCCAGTCGACGCTTTTCCAAACTGTCTGTGCTGTTTAAAAGTCGTGGGCAAGGAGGAAGGAATTGTTTAATTTCGTTGTTGAAATAAAGATGAAAATTTCCGATTTTTAATTTGTTCTGTGTTTGTGATTTAAAAATAGTTCCAGTGGATTGGAAAACGGGTTCACAGCTGCGTGTCAACCAGGAGACCCGGGATATCGTTCGCCGTCCGAAGCTTCAACGACCCCTCTGCCACAAAACGGTTCATCCAATGGTCATTGCACGAATGGAGGGAATGCTCTGAATTCAGTCGCTGGAAATGGACATGGGCCGGCAGTAGCTAATGGAAAACACAAGAAAAATAGTATTCGCAGTAGTTCAAGAAAAGTTTCGCAAGAATCCAACGGTGTCCATACGCCTAAAGTTAGCGAGATCGTAGCATCCACCGAGTCGTCATCATCGTTTAGTCACCTTGTAAGTTTTTGTGATTCCTTGTATTACAGTGTTTCAAGATTAAATGGTTGAAGATTTCAGAGAGAACAGGCTCTGAAACAATGATAGGCAGGAAGTACAAATTTAATACGTGATGTTACAATTGTTAGTTTAAATGGCGAGTGTGAGTGACTGTGACAAGTGTGAATGGTTACAAGTGCATGTGAATTAGGTTAAGGGTAAGCCACGTGGATTGTGTGAGTTGTTGTACTGTTTCATTTTAGACAGTTGGAATTATCGATAGGATAACTAGGTAACAGCCGTGTGTGAATGAGACGTAATACGGGATTACTGTTGACTGCAGATAATAGCATAACCGGCGTTTTTCTAAATTGGTATCCGGTTTCCCAGCTTTTTAGTTGAATTAAACAGCTATATGAAGCTAAGGCGTCTTTAGTATTAAAAGAGCTGGAAACAAATTAAAATATACTTTAGTCGAAATTCTTACAAGTTTATAGTTTTTAAAATGCTTCCACAGGAGAATAAAATATTGCACCTGATATCCTGCATCATAGCGGAAACAACCCTGAGAACTGGTTTTAACTGCTGGGCAGCCACGGCTGGTATACATGTTAGAGTCAAATGTTGATTTCCTTGAATTTTAACTGATCGTTTGGGTTATATTAGCCAAATGCGGCAGCTAATAATTGCAAGCGAAGGTGGTGTTGATATATGTTGAAATCCAGCGTGATTGGTATGAATCAAGGTTAATCGATACTAACGCAAGCTCTGTAGGAAACATGGTTAGGAAATTTTAGAAAATAAATAGCGTTATCAATCATTGATTGCACTTTTCAGCTTGTTTGTCTGAAAATTCTACTTGTCTGGAATGGGAAAGTTGTAATAATTTGCATTAGATTCTATTAGATTGCATTAGATAAGTGACACCTGGAAATTATCAGTTAGTGATTTCAGGTGCAAGCTATACTTTGAAGTAACCGATAATAATAACTATAAATAACCGTTCCTATTTCAATATTAAATAACGCAGTAATGATTGCTTACGTCGGAATCCTGGATGGCACCTCTAGCTATATGATAGTGTATAATTAAGAAATGAGTAAATGCAATTGTGTCTACGCGTCCACAACTTGCTACAGGTTGCATACAATGTGCAGAAAGAAGCGCAAGAGCGAAAGTTAGATGGAGCACGTTTTGCAAGGAACGATGAAGATTTAATGGTAGCTAATTGTTGAAGCCAGGACAGCGCCAGTGTATACGTTCCTGTATGGAAATATTTGAATAATAGTGTATAGGAACCTATTGATGGGTTTTCGCGCTTTCTTGAAGTCAGTTACTATTGGAATTAGTAACACACACGTGCCAATCTATTGGCCAGCAATAAAGAGCGTAGCGCTGCAGCAGCGTTCAGTTTGGTATTGGGCCCTGTGCGTAAGGTGAACTTTCTTTACGAGGCAGGATTTTTTTTATGTAAAGCGTCAGCATTAAAAGAGAAGCTACAGAGTCTTTTAGACTGCGTTATGGCTGTGGTTGGTTGTATGTAAAATGTAGAAGTAGTTAGTGCTGTAGTTGATGATAGTTGGGTTAAGTTAATATGTAAAGACGGTTGGCTGTAGGCAAAAATAATGGTTGAAGTCGTTTATCGAGTAGCGATTATTAAAGTTACCTTATTCTCTATTAAATGTGAATAATTGAATGCAAAAGTATGGATAGGGGATGTAACATGGGGGTTGTTAGTTGGACAATATAAGAAGAGAAAGGCAAAGGAGGAGAGGTTGTAATCAAGTGAAATCGGAAAGGTAACAGTGTTGTTGGACAGAGTCAAGGGACAGTCTAGAGGAATTAAGTTTTTAAAGATGTATAAAGTTGTTAGAGGTAGCGTTTTCTTTGTTCGATGCCTTTGGCGCTTTTTGTCGTGTTAACTCTATATTGATGCGAGGCTTAGTTTGCTTGAAAGGGTTGAAGATGACGCTTTAATTGATAATATCCTGAAAGGTATTGAGGACCCTGGCTAACTATAGCTAGGAATGATGTAATTGTCGTTACATAAATGATGACGGTGATGATTTTATATTCATTAGATATTCTTGTGTAGTAGTAGCTGCAGGTTATTGATTGTATAGGAGCCGGAAAGAATAGAATGGAATTGTTGCTATCCGCTTTCGAAAATCATTTGTCACTAAATTAGCGCAAAGTAATTGCGCATTCTAAAAACGGAAGAGAAGCTTAGTGTTGCAAGGCTTGTTTCGGTAGACAGTAGTTGACACTCACATGTTGGTGGGATGGATTAGAGCGCGGAGGGCATTGTGAATCTTTTACTGATCGAAGGATGTTCTTAGGGCGTCGTTACCGTCGTTTAATTGAAGGGATGTGTGGTCAGCGGGTACAGGTTGAGATGTACAGGCTGAGGTTTTATCGCTGTTGACAGGTCAGGAGGTAGGCAGTATTGGCGGAGGTGGAGCGATGTTGATGATTTCACTGAGTTGCGGAAGTGAGATTGAGGCGAGTGCAGTTTGTGAGGGATTGTGCTTGAGTTAAGTTGCGTTAACGGATATTATCGGTGAGGTGCCTGTATGATATTAGTGGATAAAAGCCCGCGTTAACGATGATTAAATTCTGTTACCGTGTTTTAATAACGTAAATTCTTCTCACAGGTGATCTTAGGAGCAGCCGTTACAATGGCAGCCGTCGGAATTGCCTCAGCTCAAGACTGGATAGGATTTTTGACAATAGCCGGGCAATTGGGACTGATTGCCGTGATAATTTTAGCTTATGTTTATCGTCAATGGATTGTCATCGCTTTCAAAACACTTCCCAGGGATATCAAGTAAGTGAGGTTTTGCAGACTTGTTAATAGTTTTCGGGACGGGTTGCAACAGTACTGCTTCACCACTTCCGTCGATAGGTGTCTGTGAAGGCAGGTCCTTTTGTGAGACAGTTGTGGTTGTGGGGGAATATTTGCAGTGTTTTAAGTCAGCTTCTAGTTTTTCCCAGGGCTCAAATGTTTTGAAAACTGAACTCAGTTTTAGCTTTTCTGTTGAATTTTCTTGATGAAAAGCTTTTGTAAATAGTGTAATTATGCTACTGCAAGCTGGGAACTTGTGACGAGCGTGTTGAATACATTTTACAGCTTCTTCCTGACGATGTAACGCGTACAGACATTTTGCTTTGGTTAGCAGTACTGACAGCCTTTCTTTTCCTGTTTTTTGCAATAATTCGCAGTTTTCTAAACATTTTTTGTATTGTTTCTCGTGTAGCAGAAAATGAATGAAATTAATACTGTCGCTCTCGGGTTTTCCTTTGTTCATGTTGGATGGGAACGACTGGAATGAGTTCAAATGAAGATGATTTGTATTGTAATGGTTTATTTTCTTTCAGGGGAGGGTACAGATATGCAAAGGTACTGTTTCACGTGGGTAAGGCCCAAAGAAACAACTGGACAGTCCCAGAAATATTCACACAGAACGCCCGAAAACACCCGGATAAAGTCTGCTTCTACTTTGAAGAAGAGAAATGGACTTTCAGACAGGTGAGACTGATATTGGAGGAATTTTATTATTTGGATATAGAACCGTAGTAATCAATGGTCATTGTACTAACTCGGTTTCTATTTTCAGGTTGACGAAATGAGCAACAGAGTAGGCAACTACTTTGCAAAACTGGGACTAACAAAAGGCGATTCAGTATCCTTGTTTATGGAAAACCGACCTGAATATGTTTGCATTTGGCTGGGTTTGTGCAAGGTTAGTTAATGAAAAAAATATAGCTTGACTTGAACCATGGTAACTGTACTCTTAACACTAGAAATAATTATGAGGATTTATTCCGATTGTAAATATAGATTGGCGTCGTACCAGCATTGATTAACTTCAACCTGCGTCTCGGGCCCTTGAAGCATTCGATTACAATCAGTAAATCCAAGTCTGTCGTTTATGGAAGTGAACTTACTGCAGGTATGTGCTAGAAAAGTTGGTTAAAAAAATAACCAGCGGTTACTGTTAATAATGAATTTTTTATACTTGGTTCCACATAGCTATGCGTGAAATGATTGAGACGGGAGGAATGGAAGGTATCCCATGCTACTTTTCCGGCTCCTTGCCAGCAGGAGAAAAGCCATTAAAGGATGCGACGGATTTGGATGCGGAATTAAAAATGTATGGTTCATCCCCACCAACACCTTCAGAGAAACTGAATTTCACGGATAAATTACTGTACATTTATACCTCTGGAACGACTGGATTACCCAAGGCAGCTGTCATCAAGAACTCGCGGTAATTGAAAAGCAGTTAAATATAGGTGTAAATTAGTATCCTCTTGTTTCGCTATTCTTTAAGTCTTCAACTTGAGTACTGGAATCGGTTTTTACGTTTCATTTTTGTGATTGAATGTATTTGCCTACTTGGTTCAATTCCAATGGTCAGCTATATCATGGCGGTTGCGGGAGGACATACCATGCCAGGTGTGACCCGCAAAGATGTAGTTTATTGCCCTCTTCCTCTCTATCATACGACTGGAGCTATACTAGGGTGTGGTCAGGCGGTAATATTTGGCTGCACTGTAGCTCTACGAAACAAATTCTCAGCTACACGCTTCTGGAAGGACTGTGCACGCTACGAAGTAACGGTACAGTATGACTTTTCTTGACGGGACAATCTATTTTCTGACTACTACTAAAACAGTGTTGTCCAAACGCTGTATGTTTTGATGCACGAAACTAACGTTTTTGAAAAAAAACAATGACAAGAATGGTTATTGGCTTTTAAAATTAATGCTTTGCGACATGAGGGATTGCTGTTGCTGAAAAGAATTAATGCATGTATGTAAAAAATGTCTATAGTAATTAAGCCCTGTCTGGAATGTACAGTGGGTCCAGGGTTAAGGTTTTGGGTAGAGTAATTAACATCAACGTGTTTAGTACATAGCAGAAACAATTACACTGAAATACAACTAACTATCTCTCGTCGAACTACGGGTCTCTATTGCTGTGAGAAGTACAATCCCTCCTAAATGTCACATAAACTATATTTAATTTTAAAGTAAGCACCGTGTTGTCATTATCCGTCAGTGTAATGTAATCTAAATGTATTTACAGTATTTAGTAATGGTATATATACTGTATGTCCAATTCGTGGCTGACTTAAGTTGTTACTTTTTGTCCATGACAAATTTGGAGTGCAACTAGCTTGTATTTGTAGAACATGATTGTGACGAAATGAAAATTTCACCGTACTTTATGCACTAACGTGACTCGACACTGTTGACGAGCTCTTCTACCTGTAGCTATCTACCTGCAGATAGACTGAAAATTGGGAAGGTCACATCAAGTAGCGAGTATGAATCACCAGATATTCTGAAGTTACTGTAACTACGCAAAGCGTTGATTGCGGATCCATGATGAGGAAAAATCTAGAAGTCTTACATGAATATAACACAAGACTGTAGGCTAATGAATTGAGGATTGCTTTTCAGATTCATTTTCTTCTCATTCGGTATACACTACTTTATTGGGGTGTCTAACAATGAAATCATCTACGACCCCTTGCCGATGTATCATACTGCCGGAGGAATGTTAGGCGTCGGGCAAGCGATTCTCTTTGGAGCCACTGCTGTCCTGCGGAAGAAGTTCTCGGCATCTGCATTCTGGAAGGATTGCGCTAAATATGGATGCACGGTCGGTTCTTAAGTTACTTCTGTGTCTCGTTCAAAATTGTTCATGTAGTTTCGCGCAATTCTCATCGGATATCTACAATTCCGAGATCTTTAAGTGTGTTGAGGAGCAAAGAAAGGATTTTAATGTATATAATTGTACAGTTTAAGATTAAGGAGAGCTTTTTGGGTGGGAAGAATTGATTTTCTAGTCAATACATATTCCAGGGGGGATGGATTTGGTGGGAATAGCTATATTTTTAAACAGTACAAGGGCTGCATTGCTCAGAAAGATAATGCTGTTACTTAAGCTGGTTAAAATAAGGTGCATGTTCGGATCTTTTTGATTTTCTCATTGAAGAAATATAATCCAAGAGCTACACATTTAATTTGGGATAATTGACCTTTAAAGAAAAGATGTTAAAAGCGCATGTAAAATAGCTTTAGGGCGGGGGTTTGCGATAATTGCGGAAGAATGCGGAAGAATGAAAATAATTAGGTTTGTATGTTTTCAGGCTGCCCAATATATTGGAGAAATCTGCCGCTATTTGCTTAGCCAACCTCCATCTGCAGATGATAAAGCACACACTGTGAAGCTCATGTTTGGCAACGGTCTCCGTCCTCAAATCTGGGCAGCGTTTGCAGAGCGTTTCAATATTAAAATAATATCGGAATTTTATGGAGCTACGGAAGGAAATTGCAATATTAGTATGTTTTTATTCAAGTGTTATTCATTAGCGATTGCATAATATCTAAGAAAATATGTGCTAACAATGTAATGATGTTTATTTTCCAGTTAACATCGATAACCACGTGGGTGCTGTTGGATTCATTTCTCGACTTTTCCCCTTCATTTACCCAGTAACTTTGATCAAGGTTGATGAAGCTACTGGTGAGCCAATCAGGGATCCTAGAACTGGTCTCGTTATGCGTTGCAGACCCGACGAAGATGGAGAACTCGTAGGGAAAATTGTTGAAAATCACCCTGTGAGAGAATTCCAAGGGTAAGTCCTTTAAGATACTTTAATTGGAAACCGTTTATTCAGCTTTGCTGAGAGACTGGCACGTGAGGAGTGTGAATATGAATTTCCAGAATGAGAAAGACTCATCACTGCAATAATTTTATTTAACAGATACGCAGATGCAACAGCTACAACCAAGAAGATTGTTCGTGACGTTTTCAGGAAGGGAGATGCTGCTTTCCGAACTGGTACGTAACAAGAAACAACTTCGAGACACTTCTATAAGCTTCTAATATTATAGGGTTAATGAAATATTTCATGTTTTTACAGGGGACGTCCTTATGATGGATCAATACGGTTACTTTTTCTTCAAAGACAGGACAGGAGATACTTTCAGGTGGAAGGGAGAAAATTGTTCTACTTCTGAGGTCGAGGCTGTTGTTAGCAACGTTTGCGGGCTAAAGGACGCCGTCGTTTATGGTGTTGAGATTCCCGGATCAGAAGGACGTGCTGGAATGGCAGCTATTTTGGATCCTGAAGAGTCGCTTGATATGGTGGCTTTCGCGTCGGGGGTGGTCAAAGCTCTGCCATCTTATGCAAGACCTATCTTCGTTAGAATTATTAAACACATGGATATGACAGGTAAAAGCCGGGGAAAATAAGGGCGTTTACAATTATGCGTTATATAGTGGTGGTTTCAATACTTCGTCGTATTCATATGTTTGATGTTAATTAAAATATTTTTGAACAGGAACTTACAAAATGAAGAAACTGGATCTACAGCAGGAAGGATTCGATATAACTAAAACATCAGATCGTATTTATATACTTCAAGGGAGCAAATACGCGTTAGTGGATAATGCTTTGTACTCGAAAATAGTTTCGGGGCAGATGAGACTGTAATTCGGAACCACTCTTAATTTGTTTTATAAAAGAATAATAGTGTCAGCTTATTTTGCTCAATAGCGATTTACCTATTTGTTGCAAGTTTATCGAGTGAGGAAGAAACTAGGAATTTTTAATAAGTTTAACTTTGTAAACATACTTGGCAAACAATTCAACTTTTTGTGTCTACTATTGAGATTATATGATTTTGCTTCTTTGAAATGTGCCTAATCTAGGTTTCCAGGAGTCCCAATGTTCAATAAGAGATTTGTGAGGAAAATGCAGATGTAGCCTTACTTTTAATTATCGGACAGTAGAAATATATATAAATAATGTATCTTTTGTATGAATTCTTGTCGAAAAAGGAAATTGATAATAAGTTTGTTTTCGCAAGATTGTAACGTGAGGTGAAAGAAAGGGTAAAAAATGATATATACGCTTGGGAGCTTAGTCTACTTACGCCGTCTACGAATGAACCTAATTATGTAAATATGAGATTGATATCAAATTAGTATTAAGGTTTCTACGAATCCTCTTCTTAGTTCTTGTGGGTTAACGTTTACACTAGTATCAGTTTTTGTGCATGTAATTTTTATTCTGATGATGCTATGATTGAATTTCATAAGTTTGAAAGAGAATATTCTATTACACTATTCTTAGTATTATTACCTCCACAAACAGTAACAATTTCGTTGAAATCCAGCAGGATATAAATTGTGGAATTAGCAATTCATGTATTGAAGATTTGATGAGTCAAAGGAAACTAGTTGTAGAATAATATGTGTCTAAAATCAAAATATATCGAAAGAGTGGAGGTAAAACTCGTTATAGAAGCGCATACACATTGTAGGGTGAATGTGAAATATTTTCTCATGAATTTCCTTAGAGTTTTGTTTCTTCTAGGAATATTTGTGTCGTGCAAGGAAATTTTACCTTGTAATACAAACTATTTATTGACCTTTCATAGTTAAACAGCACTGTGACAATCATGGTATGTGATGAATTCGATAATAGTTTAAATCTGCTGCAGGTTAGATTGCTAAATGTTCCAGAGATTTTACTGGCCAAAAAAAGTTATCAAAAACTCTAGTTTAGCTTTTCCCACTAATTAGCAATACAGTGTCTTCAGTGAACTGTTGTAGCTTGGATGCGTCGTTCCAAATCTTCAAGATTTATAGGAATACTGCGCTTGTGACCTGGCATGCATGACCCCAAACTCTCTAGATGCTTGATGGGATGAGAAATAATTTGAATAACTCTTTAGTTATAGCTATATTGCAATTTAATCCATGTAATACTGGGCTGTAATGCCCATGATGAATGTGAGGAGAAATGTGTGTGAACTTGAATGAAATGAACTGAAGTTCTATGTCGTAACTTAACGGAATCGTTTAAAATAAACTTGTAAGAAAAACTTTCTTGTGGAGAAAATCCGTACTTACTGCTTACATTTGAAACCAGATTTTTCTTCATATATGTAATGTGTTCAAGAAAATTATGTTCGTGACTATAAGCGAGTGATGTTGTCCCAATAATTCTTCTGTGGATGGAAGCATTCCCCTTGATCCTATAGGCAATAGGCTTGAAAAGTTGAGGTTGGGGTTTACATTACGGACTACTAGAACTTTATTTAAATTATTTAGCGGACTGTATTAGTTTAGTGCAACTCTGTGAAATGGGAAGGGAAGCTAAATTCGTCTTATTTGTTGGTTGCTTCCACTCCTCACTGTCCTGTAATCTAATGGTGTGGCCTTTAGACGGGAGAGAAGGTGAGCCATTTATCATTTTACCTTCATTTCTTCTCATTTCAGGCTTGCCATATCCATCTCTCACAATTAATTGTCAGGTTTCCCTCCTCCACAATCATAGTTTATTCCCGCTTTCCCCGATAGCTATAGTCAGGACAGGCTGTGTCTTACATGAGAAGGAGAGGAGTGAAAGTTTGTAAAGTTTTAAAATTAATTAATTGTTCTCTCAAATTTTTGCTGGATTACAGGTAAGTAATTTAATTGGTATCCTTCATTTATTATGTATTCTCTAGCAGTGCTTGATTTTAAGTGTTGATACTCTTTGAGTCAGCTGGATTATTTGGCTTTTAACTCGGGTAATAAATTTTCTCTTCTACAGCAGTCCTTCGACACACGCAGAATGCCAATTGTTCAAAAAACGAATGGGCTGGGTGGATGTGAACCGGGGCGACAAGAATTTGAGATTCCGACACTAATAATTGATCGACAGAAGAAGGAAACATATAAGCGGGTGAAATATTTAGGACCGGGAACGGGAGGCTTCACACTTTACTTCAAGGTTGCGTGCACTCAAACCAAGGCGGAATTCGCGTGCAAAGTTTTGCGGAAATCTGAATCTGAGGGAAAAACCGGGATTGAAATCCTTCAAAGGCTTCATCATGAACACATCCTAAGATTCCATTCCTACTTTCACGACGAGGTCAACTTTTACACAATCTTAGAATTGTGTCCTAAACAAGTGGGTAGTATTCATTTTTCTCTTTTGTATGAATAGCTTACATTAAAGGTTTGCCATTAGTCTGATTAAGAGCCTATGATTACTTTACGGTTTGTTTGTTTCGATAGACGTTGCTGGAGTTGCGGGAGAGGAGGAAATGTGTTACTGAAGTAGAGGCTAAATATTTTGTTCGCCAAATCCTCCTAGGGGTGAAATACTTACACGAAAATGGGATCATTCATCGGAATTTGAAACTGGACAGTATTTTCATGGACGAAGAACTATGTGTCAAGTTGGGGAAATTTGAGGTTGCAACCACAGTTGATGAAGAGAGGAAGGCTGGCTGCGTTGGATTGGGGCAAAATCGGTACATGGCGCCAGAAGTGTTAGCAATGCGGGATCACAGTTTTGAAGTAGACATTTGGTCAGTAGGATGTATCTTGTATTCGCTTTTGGTAGAAGAAGCGTCATTTGAGACGGATACGCTGGAAGACATTTGTGCCAAGATTAGGATGGGTGACTACCAGATCTGTACAGAAAATGTTAGTGCTGCTATTAGCAGGAAGCTCATCGTTGAAATGCTCCATGTTGAACCATCCGTCCGACCTACTGCCGAAAAAACTTTGGAGCATGAATTCTTCACCGGATCCTACATTCCAGCAACACTTCCAGCCTCTTGCTTCACAATGACCCCGAGATTCGATGAAAAAGTTAAAGGAGAGGAAAAAAATTCTAGGTCAGGAGGCATTCAAGTGGCTAATAGTCCTCCTTATGCGCTTTTGGAAAGTCTTGATGTTGCAATGAGAACCCTACTTGAGGATATCGAGATGAATCACGCAAGAAATGTAAAGGTTGTTAATAGAGATGTCCATTCAAGAAGTCCTAACTCTGCACCTTCACTCTACATTACGAAATGGACGGATTACTCGACTGGATCTCCTTATTACAGGAATGAATTTGGGTATTTGCTCTCAGACGATTCTATTGGTGGTAGCTTGGATGATTTAGCGATAGCTTTTCGACCTGGCGACACCAGCATCCAATACGTCGACCAGAATGGTAATGAACATGTCCAAAGTCAGGATGAGTGTCCACGAGAGGTGCGGATGCAAGTCGATAATTTTAAATTCTTTCAGCAGAACAGGAAGCATCAGTTGGCCCAGGTGAATCATAAACTTTAAACCATAATGTTGGCTTTTAGCGACATAGGCATTGGTTTTTGCCGGGTTTCTATACGCAAAGTAGGCTCTTGAATCTAACTTACTTGTTGTTTATGACATTCAAGGTTGGTGGGAAATGTGGCCAAAACACAGCAGCAGGATTACCCAGCCTGTACTTGTGGTTCAAGAGTTCTCGTTCGGTTGTTATGGTACTTTCAAACGGGACATTCCAAATCGACAACTTCCGGGATCGTACAAAAATTATTTTGTCCCCTGTGACAGGGGCGATTTCAACCATGGAACATGGTATACCTATGCGGACCTTCAAATTCGAACTGATTAAGCAATTTGGATGCTCAGTGGATCTGAGAGAGAAATTGAAATACGCGCATGCGATGGTAATTCTTTAGAATCATTCTTTTAAAGAAACCCGATTTTAGGTTTGGAGTATGTGATGAGTAGGTTAATGTTCTTCTGGTTACTTTGATAGGTCAAACTAGCGATCAGCGTGAAGAAACCTTAAGCGGACGCCCTAACGTGAACAGTTATACAGCTGATAAAACATACGCAGCGTTGATTAGAATTAAAAGATTTAGGCCCCATCTCCACTATGATTATGGGCTGGTGTTGTAGCAACGAAAATTATTTCTTTTCCGTCCACACAATGAAAGCTCTAATTACGCTTGTACAATTGGCAACGCAACGCTAGTTGCAATTATCACTGTATATTTTTGAATTTCCCACAATGTTTCACAAAATGGAGTTGAAAATTACATGCTGTCGTTAATTGCGTTCATAGAATTGTGTAACACAAACTTGCTTTCATAGTGTGCGCCTACTAGTGCGTTGGAACTTATTATTATTAATATACTAATCGTAAAGCCTGCATAGCATGCCGCCGGGCCCCTAGTAGTTAGTAAATCGTGTTTAGTGTACTTATAACTGAGTTATAATCTAGTCACCTGTTTCCAGTTATCTAAGTGTGTTTAGATTAAGAATTGAAATGTACTCATGTTTTTATTTTCTTAAAATGTTATTCTCATTCACGTATCCAAGACAGTAATTCATTTCAATGTTAACTCGTTATATATAAATTCGTGCAATAAGATTCTCCTACATGTTTCTGTACTAGTCTCCTAATCCACTCACTCACACTACACTTTGAATTCTAAGGTATATTGCAAATACAATCACATTTAGTCGACAAAAAGACGCTGCTGTTTTTACACAGTACGAATGACATGGAAAACTTTCAACTACTCATTCAGAAACATTTAAAACGTAGGATCAGCCATTCCTTTGTCACAAGTAAACCCAATTGTTAAAAAATACGATAAACCCTTAGTGACTTTATCAACAAAAAATGTATTCTCATCCCCTGAAGAAAAAATTACAGTACGCCCTTGAACTGGAAGTACAGTGCGATTGACATTATCGCTGTCCACAAATACTAGCTTTCCGCCTTCCACATCTCTCTCGTGCTGGGTTAAGAAAACCATAGCGGAATAAGTGTAGGAAAATGCCTTCTGGTGAGTATTTGGCATCACCGTGTCCTTGCCTCCCGGACGGAACATTGAAAGGAATGCAGGATTAGCAAGTCGTAATTTGGCAATGTCAATGCCAAAATGCGATGCTATAAGCTGCTGAAGCTTGCCTTTAAGCGTCCTGTAATATGTGTACATAGAATACGTTATTCCGGGCTTTGGCACGCTAATGCAAATATTTTTCACATAAAAAACAACTCACTTGAACACAATTGAATCGGATTTCTGGAATACGCCTTGGAGAGGACGGGTCAAACCCTCCATTTTAAGGACTTTTTGCGCTAGGTCAATTACGCTTATTCCAGGATGACTGACAAATCCCCGTCGACAAATATCTACTAGAGCAAAGGCTTCTTCTCCAGTAAAGAGTACGTCAGTAACTAAACGACCACATTTTTTTCCACCGCACGTGCTCTTCTCTATGGCTGGAGAACATTTGGTTTCCATGGACTTTCCACGAATGGATTTGGAATCTGCGAAAATTTCTTCTTTTTTACCCGAGGAAAAGTAGACGATTACCATGAGGCCAATTATTAAAGCTGAGCGAGACCACAGTCGATGTTTTGTAATACCAGGTAATGGTCCAAATTTCGCCTGCATTGCACTGCATAAAAGAATAACATACGTTACATTATTATCAGTGAATTAAAACAGGGTCAATAAATTTTACAAATTTGTGCATTAGTCTATCTTAAATACCTTGCAGCAGATTCTTCCGCGGCTTTTTTGTCGACTAGCGCAGCAGTGACATTTGACTTTTTGACTGATTTGTCCTTCTTTTCAGTGGCTCCTTTGGAACGCTTTCGCACCTCTGTGTTGGCCATGATTTGTTTTTTTTCTCAATTCCCCAGATTTCAGCAAATAGTAAATTGATGTCGATTATTGCTTAGTTTCGAATCTTTCCAAAATTGTTGGAGCTCTTGATCTTAATGTTGTGGTTCTTCTATTCCTGGGTCCCGATTTGGCTGCATGAAGCGATTCGAAGGAAATATCTTGCTTAAAAAACTGGTTTTATGCTTAAAGTCACTCATACGCTATGACAGCTCAGCTCAAACAAATGCTATTGCCAAGATCACTGCTGATATTTTCGCCCTGTTCACAACCGGTTTCAAATAGAATTTCGGGTAATTACACAATTATTTTTATTATAAAACATAACTACTCAGGGATTCTAACTTACTCGGAGTAAAAGTTTTGACATTTTAATTTAAATTAAAAATCAATCTGAAGATAGGGCGACAATGTCAAAATTTTTTGAATTTGGCGGAGAACCGGTTCGATATTCAAGTATAAATCCAAGGAGGTAGCACTCCTTCTGAGTTCTGTCATGATTCGGGAAAAGTTAGCTCGCTTGAGCGTCCAATGTATATCAATCATGAATAAAGTAAATTTTTTAAAACGATTATCATGGAGTACATAAAGTTAGCACATCTTAATTACGATGCAGCACTCGCAGATTCTTCTCTTACAGTAACTGGGGCATCAACACGGCTAAACTTGGTCGGAATAACTTCTGATTCTTCATTAGACACCAACTTCCTTAATGGAATCAATGTATTCTGATTGGCACTGATAAATGCTCTGACCTGCTGATTTATGTCATCATCCTTTACAGTACTAGACACTACAGTGAAGCTATCGTCCACACACATTACTGCTAATTCATTCACTGCACCAGCACCTAACACGTAAAGGTTGCTTCCAACCCAACAGAAATCATAACAACTGGACTTGAGTTCGAAACTTGTGGCTGGAGTAACTTCGAAAGTTTGCAAATCAAGCAGGAATACCGTTAAGTTGGAAGAATTGCTAACTTTGACGGGAATGTATAGTCTGGTATCATCGAACTGTTTGTAAGCGACCCCACATATTTCCTGACGATCTGAGAGTTGTATATATTTCGACAACTCGGAAACATACAGCTTTGATTTTGTCTTGGTGTTCCATACAATTATACGCCCCGTGAAGTCCATTGTAACCACTTGTTCTTGGTTCTTCAAAAGATGAATCCCCACCACAGCTTCGCGATGTCCAAGGAAATAGCCTTCGATGACACAGCCCTGAGGAAACCTTGATTCTCGAGTTTTTTCATCCCGGTCACACGTGTAGATCTTATCCTCAGCTTCACTGAGCTGTGTATCCAAGATTACGGAACAATGCCCTAGAATTTTCTTCAATCGCCCAGGCTCAGGTGATTCTACTCCGATTGACCATACGTCACCGCATTTATCCGTAAGAACGCAGTACGTCGAATTGCTGCTAAAAAGGATCTTCAACAAACGCTTCTCTGTTTCCACTGCCAACTGTAGCACCCAATTATTTTCTGTAGGTGAAGCTTTCTTGAATATCAGTAAGCGCTTCTCACTATCCGATATACCAATGTAGTCCGATCTTCTTGAAATGCCAGCACAGACGATAGAACTTGGTTTATTGCCGGCCTTCAAGTTTACTAACAGTGGATTCTCCGCAATCAGTTTCTTCAAATGTAACTTTGTAGGGGTTGAATTTTCGATGCCGCTAGCTCCAGGGTTGTTGAAAACAAATAGGGTCTCGTTACCGCAGATAAGTAGGTTGCTCTCGTTCCCGTAAACATAATCTAGAGACCCCATGCTTGCCGCTGCGCTGGTGGAATCGTCCAAATCTGTGAAAGAAATTGAAAATCTCTATGAATCGTTTCATCTAATTGTATGAATATAAGCGAAAATTTGATAGAACTTGTTCTAGAGAGCTTACCAAACAGTAAAAAGGTATTTACAGTTTTGACCGCTGAAGAAAGCAACACTAAGCTCTCAGTATGATGTAACACCTGTACAAATGTATTAAAAATTAATTATCTTTATTACCAGTGCATTCAACAGCACTGCTTTACCAAAAAATAAGAACAAAATGAGGTCATAAATTGCTATCAAAACTTAATCATGTTCTCACCTGATATCCTATGAGATGTCTTGCAGCTGAAAAATTCACTTGAATCGCCAAGAAGTAAACCCCAAGTTCTTAACTTGATTTTTGTAATTCGATTTCCTGAATCAAATTCATGCCGTGTTGTCTGCCATGTGCTTCAGCTTAAGCCGGTGCATAATGCATGCTTTGTAGTTTGAAACAGCGGTCGTAATATCCCGACTAAACGGATCGTCGGTAAGGGGTAAACGAACTGGTTGACATAGAAAGTTTATTTATTATTTTATTATTTTAATGGGGCGTACAATTAATTCCCTGACCGGAAATCAGTCAGAATTGTAGCTGCTGCAGTAGAAGTCAACTGCCACACCTCAAAGGACAACAAATGTTAGAAACTAACCGCACACAAAGACTGTAGAAACGTCCATCTTCTGTACATACCTGTAATATTAACTCTACAATCAATTGCCAATTACAGTATTTACTATTATCTTGATGGTTAATTCGTCACTTCGTTGAGCCGCGTCAGCAGATCGAGGAGAAAATCGGGACAGCTGATATTTTTTCAATTAAAGGGAAACATAGCTTTCGGCAGTAAGTTGGACTTGTAAACGTTTATAAATGTTTCTTAAATTAAGCATCTTTGTTTTACTTTTAGTTTATTTTAGTCAATTGTTGATTAATTAATAATTTTGTTCTTTTAGAATGAAAGCCCGACATGATTAAGGAGGCAGTACAGGTGACTGCATCTAGTATGAACTGGGGGACGTGAAGCCCGAACGGGGAGACTGATGAGGTGTTATCAACCAATTAAGCTTTAATTATTTCCTGCCAGCTGCGTCTTCCTTAAGGATGAGTTTGAAGTACAAGCCCTTATCCGACTTGGATGACGATGGTCTCCAAGCGCTTATCGACGATAGCACGTCCAGCGAATCGGAAAGCTCAACATGTTGTTCTCGGCGAGTCATTAGAATTCCTAGTCGTTATGTTTCGCTTCTAACTGTAAGTTTGCCCTTAGGAGCGTTTATATTCAGCGTATTTTGGGCATTTTACGATGACTTCAGAGCAGCAACGTTAGTTTACTGCAATGATAGCCAAGTTGTAAATTATTTACCGTCATTGTCTGCTGCGATCGGGGATTTCAGTGTCTCGAAGACAGTATGGATATGGTGTGTTGCCATCCATGCTCCGTCAAGATTTTTCTATGCCCGCATGTATCACAAGTACTTAACAAAGATAATTTACAGACGTTTTCATGTATGGGTTAATATTGCAATATTGCTTAATGTTATAGAGAATATAGGGCTTTTAGGACTATCCATTGTGTCTTCCAGAGTAAGTTTACCCTGGCATTCGCTATATTTCACAGTATTCATTATTTCGTCAGAAATGTATATGATCATCACTTGCGTGCTTCTAAGTTGGTACCGGAACATTCCGTGCATAGCTGATAGGGAGATTCTAAGCCAAAAAACGAAACTTAGGCTAATTACTACAATTTTAATTTGCTCTGTTATCCTACCTTATGTGTACAGACGACACAATACCCGCTGTGAAAGAGGAGTGTATACAATTTTTGCCCTTTTAGAGTACATTGTAGTGCTATGTAACATGGCTTTTCATTGTACTGCATTCTGGGACTTTTACAATGTTATATTCTCTATTCAAGTTAAAAATTATATTCCTTTCTAATCTGTATCCAAGTCGCACTTATGGGAATAGTTGACAAGTCATTAGAGGGGTAGGCAGGCATGGCAAGTATTGCAAAGCTGTGGTGGTGATAAATTATGAGCGCTGAGCGTTTCTGTACGTGCGTACCAGCAATGTTCCTCAAAATAAGAGCTGCATTCCTTCCGTTGTTGCAAATAAATTGCGAAGCTTTTATCCGCAACTGGTTACTAAGCCGGTTTTCTTTAATTTTTATGCACTTTTACCTCCATTTTTGGTAACTTTCCAGGTTGTGAATGCATAGTATTTTGGACAGTCCAGGATCGTCATCAGACTGCTAAGTGGTGCGTGCAGTTTATATCCTTTTTATGCCGACAAGTTTCTTTGAGCAAATGTTGTTATGCTGTTAATTTCCTTGTTTTTCAGACGCCGTCGCAGTGTTGTAGGATGACTTTGAACATTTTGGAAGGCAGAGAGAATTAGAAAAGATAAATCTTCTTGGAAATGACATGCACGAACCATGACACATACGACATTCGAGAAGTGGAAGGGTCGTTCTGGAAGCGTTAAGAACTATGACAAGAATGCTGATAATCCTTGGTTTAAAATGGTCACATGTGGAATATTCCAAGACAATCGCCAGTTAATCACCACACTTTGTGGAGTTTGTTGTTGCTATCCTCTATGATGCCTTTTATGTTTGACTTTGAGGTAGGATTTACATAAGTAGACTTTTATGGTAGGAGCACGTAAGGAAGTGAGCAGGTGGGCGATGCAAATATGAGGGCAAATAGGGGTGATGCATGATGTCATGGGCAGATGTTGGCCCAAAACTGGAATCCACAAACGCTTAAGCTCCATTATAGAATTCTAAGGAGAAAAGATATTTGAAGCATGAGTTTTTTAAAAAGCTAAAAGTTTATGGTGTTATTTATGAGTCATTTAATACCTTTGCTCGAGTGAAAAGGGTACAAAAGTGGGAGGTAATCTGTAAACGTTCGCATTCTATCTTTAGCGTTCACCCAAGTAAGATTTCTGAGAAGTAGAGGAGACCAAGAAAATCTTTTCTTCTTGGGTCTGGAAGGTGGACAATTCTGGTTTAATTTCTGGAGTGATTTCAGTAACAACGGACGCTTTTGCGAACACACGTAAATCAAGGTACGTTTTCCTGAATAAATATTTTTACATTGCTTTCTCGTTTAATTTAAAAAAACTGTATAAGCGTCAGTACTTCCAGACTTGAGCAAGCGCATTGCAAATGCTTAGTTTATCTGACTCATGGTCGTAGGAGGGCATAGACTTGGCAAACGATCAAATTGAGAGATTTAGGCTACAGCTTTGAATTGGGGTTGGAGCTGTAACATTGTAAGAGGTAGATGAATAATATTCTTTGTATATTTGTAAATTAACAGATGGGATTCTCTGCTGCTAACCTCGGATTTGTTCTGCTTTTGTGTAAGTAATCTAACTGTTCGTGTCTGTGGAGTTATTTTGATTTGTAGACATGGTTTAGTTTGCTAAAATATTTGTATTTGCTTTGTACGCCTTACAGGTACTGGTACTGTGTTGGGTGGGGTAGCGATGGAAAAACGGGCTGATGCTAAGGAACAAGCGCCAAGGCGTCCTAATCTGACACCACAAGAGGAAGCGGAACACTTGGTTTTGGATGCGTACCCGGAATTGCTGACTGCAGATCGTTCGGAAATTGACAAGCATGCCGAGAACATTGTGAAAATTCGTGAAGCATTTTCTAGAGTCTCAAAAGTTTTGAATCCTGGACGCTGGAACCTAGGAGAAGTGGAATGTAGCAATTACAGCCCAGAAATAATGGAGAAACTTCAAAGCAGTGAGTATGGGCCGGTTACAGTAGAATCCAGAGGGGATAAGAAAGTCCTCGTTTTCGAGAAACCTTATAATCCTAAAGTACTTGCGAAGAAACTTAACCAGGAATTTGGAATTAAATCGCGAGAAATCTGGAAGAAACATGGCGACTTTGGACATATTGAGTTCGACAAGGAAGAAAATACCTATACGTTTAGAGAGGGGTATGACAACTGCGCTCCTACTTGCGTTGATAATCATTTCTGGGTTTTTAAAATGGAATCTGATGGAACACCAAAGTTGGATAGGGAATATGCAACTGATATTCCTGAACCACCTAGAACTAGAAATCCCGTCTAAATAGTTTGCTTACGTTTTCAATGTACTCTGATGATTTAATTGTCTCAAAAATGAACCGTTTGATATTTTGAATTTGTTGACAATTAGCCAAATGCTGGACTTTTTATATAATCCGTACCTGTTATTAAGGTTTTGGGGAAAATTTAAAGCGTTTATGTACATTTTACTTTTTTTGACTTCAATTCATCATTTATGGTATACTGTTTACCCCTTAATCAGCATTATAAATTGTAATCAAGGATCGACAAAGTCCTGAATAAAACATGCAGAGGTTTGTTTATGTATCCTGCTGTCTACACACCTGTAAAGAAATTCTAGTATGGCTGTTTTTTTTCAACGATCCTTCGACAAACGGTCAAACGGAAAGGCCTAAGAGTACCACTGTAGCAGGCTGAACGCACCGTTACCATTCGCTTCGCTTTATTTTGCGCATTCACCTACTGTAAAAACTTAATGAAGTGATGGAACGACGTGGTATTCTTTTTTTATACCAAACGGTAGATTTGAAAACGGGTGCTTATTTATTTGGATTCACATGATTATTATGGTATTTCACGCACACAAAGGTTTAGAAGAAACGCATCACCTAACGAAAGCTTATGAATGCAAATAGTCAAGAGTGCTTCCGCCAGACTGTAAAAACTGAATTAATGATTATTATGTTAACTAGCTAAACTACAAAAGCAGTAAGTGTAATAGTCTAAAAGCTTCAATATAAGAAACATATGTTTAAATGTTGAAACCTTAAAATTTCCTGAGCATCAGTTTCAGCAAACAGCTGAAAATATAATGCTGTGTAGTTGTGGTTATTCCAGACGTAAAATCTAGTTCTAGTTGAGCTAGTTGCTAAGAATCTACGCTAAAGTACAATACATTTCAGGAGCTTAGCTATAGTACAATTGTCACAGGTGCTTTACAACTGTAAAAATCTGCTAACCTTTGCTGCATATTATAAATGAAATTTGACATCCAATGTCTGAACCAAGAAACAAAGTATATCCGTGTGTTCCTCGATCTGAAATCATAAAATATGAAATTATTGAGTGCACGACAGAATTATTTTGTTGAAACATTCTCCTTTGACAAATATAAATATAATTTCCTTACCACTTTGGCTGTTGGCTTTCCTGCTCCGTGTCCAGCTTTCTGGTCTACTCTGATCATTAGAGGGTTGCGCTGAAATTTATAATCTTTTAATGTTAGTAAGAAATTTATAATCGCAACAAAGCTTGTGTGATTAATATTTTTACAACAACAGAAGACAAATGTATACCTGGCTGGGTAACTTTCCAAGCTTGTGTTGCAGTTCGGCGATGAATTTGAAGGAATGCAACGGAACGACACGATCATCGTGATCTGCTGTCAGAAGAAGAACAGCAGGATACTGAGTCGTATTATTTGGCACAGAGATATTGTGAAGTGGAGAAAATTTCAACAAGTTCTCAAAGTGTTCTTTCTCATCTGAGCAACCATAGTCTGAACACCAGGCGTAGCCGATTGTGAATTTGTGAAAGCGGAGCATATCCATAACACTGCAGAAAGGTAAACCAGAATAGCATATTTTTTGAGCATTTTTTGAGATTACGCCGTAGATTAGCATTTGGATTCGGACATACCCGACTTGAGCAACTGCTGCCCCGAAGAGGTCCGGCCTCTGATTAACGCAAGCACCAACTAGTAATCCACCGTTGGATCCACCTTGTATAACTAACTTTCCAGGGCTGGTGTATTTATTCTCTACCAGATACTCTGCGGCAGACTGAAAATCGTCAAAACCATTTTGCTTATTGAAAAGACGGCCACCATTGTGCCACTTTTCTCCGTATTCCCTGTAAATAATTTAAAATATCATTAGCGCTGACAATTTGTAGTTGAAATAGTTTTACAAGCGTTTCTCACGAGATTCAGGCTCAACTTACCCGCCTCCGCGAATGTTAGGAATTGCCACAATTCCGTCCAAATTGTGCATGAAAGCAATACGAGTTACGGAAAACGTTGGTTGAATGCTAATATTGAATCCTCCGTATCCGTACAGAAGGCAAAGGTTATTGCCGTCCATGACCACATCCTGAGAATCAATTCATATTATAAAAAAATCGCATAAAAGTTTGGGATTTGTCACTGTACTCAAACAATACAAGCAATAAGTCCACGACCCTATTATGATTGAATCTAACCTTTTTGTGGACAATGAACATGGGGACTTTGGTTCCATCCTTGCTTGTGTAAAATATCTGGTTGGTTGTGAATTTACTGCTATCAAATCCTTCAAGTTGGACTTCACGGAAAACCTGAAATAATAAAGTGAAGTTTTAACTTTGCTTAAAATGATTCCAAGTAGCGCCGATGACGCGGAGAACGTAACTGCCTAACACTACTTAGCAGTACATAAGAATTTTTGCTTCATATTTACCTTGGCTTCCATGTTAGGATCTGCGTAATCAACATGAAATATTCTCCCTGGAGTCAAGAATGACTGAAACTGGAAAAACATCTCATTTTGTTCCCTTTTCCCGGAGTAGCTGGTAATGGTGCCGACTTCCAAGGGGAAATGTTTGATAAGTGAGCCGTCTTGCAGCTTATGCAGACTAAGAGTATTTTTGACGTCTTGAATGTAGCAGACTACCAGCTTGTCTCTGTAAATAAGATACAATTTTTAATCACCGCATACGACATGAATGTAAGAATAGGATCTGGAGATGCAAACGTAAGCATTAACCCCATCACAGAACTACACTTACTGAGCAACGCATGTAGCCCAATCCAAGACATCTTTCGGATGTTCGGCCACCAGAGTCGTCCAATTGCTATACTGATAATTATTGAAATCGATTCCAATAATTCTGTAGTTCGGTGCATCCTTATTAGTGCGGAAGTAAAACACGCTTCCCTCGTTTGTGACATACTGCAAACCAAATTATTTTATACTCTCACTGAACACCCTGAAAATCTCTTCAAAGACAAACCAAAGACTCGATCACATACCTCATAGTCGGCTTCAAATTCGGTTACAACAGGAGTAAGCTCCAGTTTGGAATTGAATCCAGCCTTCATTGGCTCAACAAGACTAGCGAAGAAGACCAAATTATCTCTGCAATCCTGCTGTGGCGTTACAACGAGATAATTTCCGCAATCTGAGACTTTGGCATCGCTAAAGCATAAAAATCACAAATTAATAAGTTAATTGTCTCAGATACTATTTCTAATCTCTTCAACATAAATATTCAATGCGTACATTCTCCATTTCGGGTGATCCGGAAATTCAGCGATGAGTACATCCTGATCTTGCGATGTTCCAATTCGGTGGTAGTACAACTTTTGGTTCTCATTAGACGTTGTCTCAGACCCATCCGTCTTTCCTAGTTGTTCAGGATATCGCTAACGGAATTAATACAAACAAGATATTAAATGCGCCGCCTTAACAGTATCGATAATAATAGTAAGTCGTTTAGAACCCAGTAACTGGACAAGCCTCAGTTTATCTTACCCCATAGAAGATGCCTGCATTATCGTGAGTCCAGGTAATTCCTGAGAATTTGACTTTATGCAACACTTCTTGATAATTTTCGCCAGTAGTTGTACTCTTGAAATGAATCGTGATCCAATCCGAGCCGCTACTGCTCAAACCGTAGGCAAAAATCTCTCCATTTTTAGAGTACTGGTGCGTTGATATAGCCACAGTTCCATCAGCGGAAAGCAAATTTGGATCTAAGAACACTGATGGTTCCGCATCCAGGGAGTCTTGCACATAAAGAACACTAGAATAACGAAATTGAGGAAATCGAATGTTGAATATTCACTTAAAATGATTCATGTATAATTTTGCCTGCTGCCGTGAAAATACTCACTAAAAATAAAAATAATGTAGAAATACCTTTGATTTTGTAAGCCACTATTCTTGAAAAAGTAGTACTTGTTCCCTCTTTTGAAGGGGCAAGAATACTTTGGATAATTGAATAGATCAGTCAAGCGTTTACGAATGTCTTCCCTTACAGGACAATTTTCGAGGAATGGCACAGTAACCTGGTTCTGCTCCTCGACAAACTTTTGAACTTGCTCAGAGTCAGGGTTCTCCAACCAGCGGTAAGGATCTGGAATCTGAAAGATAAGATTCCATGTAATTAGTCTTACTTGTTGCAAAAATTCTGCTTCAAACATACACATTCCTTGGTCAAGTTTCCTGCTTAACAAGAGCAAACTCAATGAGAATTTAAAGAAATAACTGTACTCGGAATTTACCGTTTTCCCGTGGAGCTCTTCCACCACGCTTTCGTCCCTCTTGCAATCAGGATACACGAATTTATTTTCCGTCATGATTTCAGATTTTAGAGAAGTTGCAAAATATCTACTAAATGTCCAAGGTTTGAATTCGCTCCCAAGTCCTTTTCCCGAGTGATCTCTTCTGTTCCGCCCCTTTGGTGTAAATGTGAATGATCCGGCACTACTTGTTAAATGACTAAAGGATGAGCTGAACCTCCTGATACTAGTTCCGTTATATCTCAAGGGGTTAATCTGCAAAAACAAGACGAATTATTCACATCAGGGAGCCAATAGTCAATTATAAAAATCGCAACGTCATTATACACACAGCTGCAAACTGCACAAGCTATTATACACCAGCTTTTACGCAATAGCAATCAGATACCGAATTTGGATTAAGCGGATTTAATTGCGCGGGCTAATCTTGTGGCGCCTATTATTTTCTATAATATTTGCTACGACGACACGATATCCATACAAGCAATTACCATCATGTTCAGCAAGGAATTTACTGACATTAGCGATTTTAAAGCTGGGACAAGGCGATTTAGACAAGATAAAGAGTAGCAGGAAAATAGCAAGTATCAATTACAACCGACCACACGCTTTTCACTCACCGTATTATCTATTTTTGAAACACGAGCTCCGTGTTTCAAGAGATGATGCAAGCCGGGGAAGATGATGATCAACTACTAATTGCCGTAATTGCAGACTAACCAACATTTAATCCGGCTGAGGAATGGAAAATATTTAGCTGCGCTCTCGTTAACAACTCTCGAGCGACTGTTTAATTTACACTAGAATTCAATAACCGCTACACACTTGTATAACCAAGCCAAAGGACAGAAGATGAATCGTGCTAGATTTGAATGAGCTTATATCAAACTAAAAGGATGGCCCGTTCTTCTCTTGCGGCAAAATTACCGTAATCTATAACTGTACTTTTGGCCTTGGATGCGCGATTGTGATAAGATTGAACGAGGGTACGTACACTTGGGCTTTTATTATGTACTCTGTTAATAATGTGTACAAAATGAGCAATAAAATTTCCAGGGTGTAACCTCCCGGTGACCATTAGCGACGAGGCGAATCGCAGGCTAAAGTCGTAGATACTTGAAGCAGTTCAAACGTTTCCGGTATAGCCTTTACGGTAAATAGCTATTTAATCTTACATGATAACCTAAAACTTTCCATACATATGTTTCATTTTGTCCAGGAAATTAACTATTTTACATGAATTTTGTTTGTGTAATTAACTGCGTATTAATGCAAGTCAAGTTGAATGCACCCTGCAAACGTTAACCACGTGTTATCTGATAAAGCGTCCTCCAAGGGATATTTTTCCTTTGAAGAACCACACGTAGTGTTATCAGTCCTTTTACGGTTATGGAAGCGGTACTTTGTATCTTACGATCCAGCCCTCTTGCCACTGTTTGTCCACAATAATAGCAATGCTTTCCCTCAGGATATTTCCTTGTGATTTGAGGCAATTTAATCTGAAAGAACATTTAGGCTATTTTCCAAGGAAAAGCTTTCTCAGCATTTGCGCAGCTAAATCGAGCTGAACCGTAATGTACTTAGCACTACCCACAAGAAGCCTCCATCTCTAACGAATGGCAAAACATTAATCAACACTTGTGCCCACAAACCTCATAATTTGTATCTAACGTTACCTCGGATTACGTAAGAACCGGGAAATTGCGCTTGAAATTATTGACGATATACGGTGGCCAGAATGAATCTCATATTTCCAATAAAACGTGGCCATCTCTAACTATAAGTTTAGTAAATGCAGAGGTGCAGTAACTATAAGTTTAAGCTGATAGTCATTTCTCATTAACCGTTTGAGGACTTTGAAACTTGTGAGGCAGTGTAAACACATGGAAGTAAGTACGCATCGGAATCTCCATAATCGTCGCAGCGTTGTCGTAATGTCCGACGGAACTGATTATTCGCTTTTAAGCTTTGAAGCTCATCAAGATTCAGATGGGAGAAACATGCTGAGATTTAATGAGCATGGGTTTCAGGGCTATTACATTTTACGTTAGTCAGTTAACACTAGAAAGATTCATGAGGTTATAGCACCGACGTAAAAGTTATCAGGAATTAGGAATAATTATCTTAAACTCTCAGGTTCCTTTAGGTTCTTAGTCTTAGAAGGCGTAAAAGTTTGAAATTTGCACAAAGATTAAGACTAATTTAAAGGAATTTAGCTGGGCTATCCTTAGCTATAAAGATAGTTGTTGAGGACCTGTAATTGCGAATTTGGGGAAGATGGAACGCTTACTGGGTTGCTTTGCTACGTTGCAAATATTTTCGCACATAAATAAGGACCAGGTATTATGCAGGTATCCTGCCCTGTCATCTGCCTTTTATGCATCAAAGCGTAGAGAAGCTGCGCTTGAAGAGCTACACTTAAAGGATTTAATCGTTCTCATAGGAAGGAAACGTGATTTATATTCAGTATTTTCTTTTGCATCGCTAGTTTGTTTCTCGTCTTGTGTCTTTTGATATATGTTTGCTGATATCCGTTCGACTCTGATCTCATGTCTGTTCAATAGATTACTTGGAGAGGCTGCGCTGCGTGAACTGGATCAATTCACAATCAACAACACTATAGCAGCTTCAGCGCGTCGGTTTAGTTTACTGCAAGCATTTGTTTATATGTGACAGTTGAAAGGAAAACTGGATTTTATTTTAATTCACTTCATGTCGTCTAGTATTTCTGGTTTGTGCATAAATTATATTTATACAGCGAACTGTGTGCCGAGCCGACGTATATAAATTATACATCTGTTCCAGGAATTTTCAGCTTGCCTTGCATAGCTACATGTGTAAATATCTCGTGGTTACACATTGAACATTGTGAATTGTTTCTGGATATTCTCTGGAATTCCATTCGGTCTGCGTTATTCCACACCGCATGATAACAAGTGCTGTCGTCCAGAATAATCCAACTGTCCTTCATAAATACTGTGATAGTGATTAATTAATTGCACGAAGTTTAACACCCAATATTGTGCCGTCCTTGTTAAATTAGCGCTGACGTAATTAAATATTTTCTTATGCTACTCAAATTTACTTGAGTGGTTAGTTTTTATGAAAACGAAGGATTTATCTCCATTCAGTATTTATTATCAGTAAAAACTAATAAGCGTGAAACATAAGGAAGTAAACTGAGGACGGAGGAGACCACTTGTTAAGGAGATGTGAGTGAATGGTGGCAAATTTGTAGGGAAAATTAAATTTGAGTTATTGTGTAAAATTGTTAATTATTGTCTTGGAAGTTAGCTGAAAATCTAATTGTTGCAAGAAAATTAACTAAAAGATGTGCGTACCAATAATTTAAAGGATGCGAGATAGCACTATAGATTATCAGGAGTACCAAAATAATTGTATTTAAAATTATTGGAGTTGAAAGGTTCCCAGATTAGATTTGTAAAATGGGCTACGCTAAATTATGTGTTCATATTTCGATGTTACTATGTATTGTAATTGCCAACATACATGCCGTTCAAGGCGTGGGAAGGCAATCATCAGCAACATCGGAATCTAATTCATCGGATGGAATCAATCAACAGGTTTCGGGGAAGCAAACATTAGAAGGTAAGTCTTGATTATCATGGTTGCCCTTAATTATTGTTAAATTTAGGGTGTGTTCAGGACACAACCTCGTTAAAAACCTCGTACTGAGAAACTGTCAGGACAGTTGATGTGATCAATGCGCGTTTGTTGTGAGAATGCATGGCTGATTGATCAGCAAATTATAAAGTTGTGGGAACGAGGATGATACTCATGTGAATAAGGGATTGTGATTGAATTGCAGAATTTATGAATTAATTGATGTGACTGGTTTCTTGTACATTACAGAATTTTGCCTCGGTCAGAGATGGTGTGCTTCATTGACTGGTGTCGAGAGACTAGCCTTGGAAGCTATCAAGTATTTACACAGTCAGCTGGATGATGATCAAAATGGAAGCATCGATCTGAAAGAATCTGATGGTGTAAGTTATCGTAATTAATGAAAAGTACAGTTTTGTTGGGTTATTTTTGGTATTTGGTCTTGGTTTATTTGAACAGTGCTGGAATATGGAGCTGATAAGAGTTGATAGATAGTACGATGTTATGTAAACTTGTTAAGTTAATCCAGTTTCCTCATTATCTAGAATAATGAACTCGAAGCATGGTCTTAATGGTGTTTCCTGTGCTTTGTTTTGAATCAGCGATATCAGAGGCAGAAACTTGTATATCTGACTGGGAATTGGAAGGTCTGGTGACTAATGTAAAGTGCTGATAGCTGAATATGGCTGTCTCCCTTGTTTGTATTCGGTATTATCGTTTTAAATGATTCTGCATTAGTTCGTTAAACTAATGGTGGGATTCTCTATGACGTGGATTAGATCATGAGGATTTGTTCCAGTGCCGAAATTATTTTCCCAGGGTTTGAGTTTCAGGAGAAAAACATGAGCCATGATTATGATTAGTATGCAGTTGTGGGCTTAGTTGACGTGCCTCTGAATTTATTAACTGTCAGCATATCTGGCTTTGTGATTTGTAAGGATAGGAGAATTCGGCGTCATCGGTGATATTAGTAACCAGTGAGTTTTGATTAGCTTGATAAACTTTGCAATTTTTGCTGTGTGTAAAGGCGTATGTTGTAGGAGTACCCACTTTGCTTCTACAATTGTTGAAACTTCCAAATTATTTGAAAAATTGTTGAAATTAAAACTGAATATGCAATTTTTATTACAGTTCCTTCGGGAAGAGCTTCAGTACGAGAAGGGTGCAGCCAACCGCCAAAAGAATTTCCATCGTAACAATGATAAGCAAATCTCTGTCAAGAACTTGTGGGACTTGTGGATCACTTCCGAGGTTCACAACTGGACTACTCAGCAAACTGTGGATTGGCTCAAGTCACACGCAGATCTTCCAGAATATGAGACATTATTTTCTGAAAAAGAGATTAACGGGACCTATCTGCCTTTACTTGCGGCTAACCAGAACCATTTTCTTAGCCGTAGTGTCGGAATGAAGGATCCAAGACACAAGCAGAAGTTGTCGTTAAAAGCACAAGATGCAGTACTGTTTGGATCTCCGAAAGATACTTCGAATGTCATCAAAGATGTCATTCTTACAAGCTCATTAGCTATTGCCTTAACCGTAATCTGGGTTGTGTATCGCCGCTATCAAATGTCTCAGAAGGATCTGGAACAAAAACGAGAAGAAATTGAGAAATTGGGTCGTGCTGCTGATCAACTTAAACAGTTACAAGAAGAGCTAGACAAAACCAGGACGGATGAATCGCCTTCAGGAAATGGCTCTCAAAATAACCACGACCAAACTGTGGAGTTGGAGAAACTGAAGCACGAAGTTGAATATCTGAATGATCTTCTGAAAAGGACTGAATCCGAATTGACTGATAAATGTTGGCTACCTCCTCCACAACTCCGTCAACTTCTCCTTGCCACCTACGACTTAGAAAAGCGTGCGTTTAGCAATAAGCAAGCAACTGCTGCGAAACAACTGAATCAAGCACGGGAAGCTTGCGAAAAATTAAGAGACAAGAGGTCAAGCATTTATCGAGCATTTGTACCGGATAATAGTAGAGATATGGATCGAGTGGACCGAGCGATCGTGGAAGCGACTACCAGTTTCAGTTCTCTCACCACAGAAAAACGGGAAATGACTCAACGTTGGAAAGAGATTGAGAACTTGGTTCAGTTTCCTATAATGAGCATGGGATCCGCTGTGCACGATGGGACCACTTCAAGACCTTTGGGAGCAATTGGCAGGACGGGATCTTCAGGGTCAACACGGTCTAACCGACAGTCTTCCGTACTCCACGATAGCAGAGAATCCCTCCAAGACGACACAAGAATGTAGAGTTGATCAACAAGACTCGTTCAATACAAGACGACAATAGTTTGAAATTGTAAACAATCATTGTGACCTTTAATAGACTACCCCAAGGAAAGTGACCTATAGACTGGAAAAATGTATTCCCTTGCCCTTAATCTTATGTCGGCCACAAGAAAAGACATGAACGGATCGATTTCACTTGTATGTATTAGAGGGTAAAACTTGGTTGCCTTAACCCCCAGTGTCCCTTCATTGTTGTAAGCAATGACAGTTTTAAAAGTCAGTTAACGTTTATCCTCTCAGTGTAATCACATTATAGTAGCAGGTACGTAAATATAGTTGGTTTTATTTAATTCGGACCGGCGTGGATGTATCTACATATTAATGATAGAGTGGTTTATAATGCCTTTAATCTGAAGGATTTACATAGTCGATGAAGTTTGGTGACATTAGTGTAACTATTGATAACGCACACATTCAATCTAGTATGCAGTAGTTGATCTTAAGCAAACATTTCCAACATGTATTCATTCCATCTAAAGTTTCCTTAAAAATTGTATATTAAAACACACATTATATTATCAGTATGCCAATTCTTATCATGGTTAAACATTTATTATTCGTCCTGATTCGTTAAATGTTAAAATGGCATTAAAGCCTGTTCTTAAAGTTTTTTCTATACACAGATCATATTTTAAGACAGAAGGTTGTTTTCACAGCGATAGGGGGCAGCTCTGTCTGCGTAGCAGTCCCGTACCTAATGTTTTGAATTCCCTTAAGATCATGGCATTTGTAATCTATTTCTGC
The DNA here is from genome assembly GCA_906901655.1 of Sminthurides aquaticus. Lineage (NCBI taxonomy): Eukaryota > Metazoa > Arthropoda > Collembola > Symphypleona > Sminthurididae > Sminthurides > Sminthurides aquaticus. The sequence goes on along the minus strand of CAJQTT010000005.1, from coordinate 3,607,482 downwards.
GACTGACTTGAATGGATTCAATAGACTTATGTCGTAGTAGTATAACCACAACTCGTGACTTTGATGGGTCAACGGCATCCTTGAAACTAATTAGTAGCAAGCAGATAACAGCTTAGCATTTTAAAATTAAAAACATGTATAACTTACTCATTGACCAATCTGCACTCACTGGAAAGCCAAGAAATCTGCTTAAAAGATTAATACACTCCCAGATGCTACTCTTTGATAGAGGTATAGACACATTGTCGCACACGCCACTTAATCGTGATTTAAAATCGAATTAGGCTACACACGGGAGGGAACGTTAAAGAGAAATGTATACTATCCTGCATCCACACACTTGCTTAATACTTGGCATAGTGACCCTTGCATCTGCTATCATGATATGAGAGCTTGACCCCAACTTGATCTTTGCTCTTGTATCAACCAATCTATTGCATAGATCCGAAGAATGTCCAGAACACGAAGAAGATTGGGATTAAAAGTTCAAATGTTCATTCTACTACTGTAAGTCAGGATGACGTCTTCTTGAACTATCTTCAAGTACAAATATTATCTTAGGATTCCCTAGTATAAGTAAATATTAGTCTTTATAGAATCTTGACCATGTGCACAGCTCATTTTATTATTTCATTTATCAGATAATTTAGTTGTAGCAACTGGAAAGCAGAAACGGGACCAAATCAATCCGCTCTCTTTACAAAAGAAGCTAATAGAAAAGGAAACATTTTCTGTTAGTGAGCTGAGCAGTGACCGCAGCTTCTAGTGTTCTAAGTCCAGTTTCCATGTTTTCTCTACAATTTAGTTATTTTAGCTGCAACTATCTTTTTAGCCTGTTTAGCTTATCGACGCTTAGAATCTATTGATGAGTTTATTACTAACTTGTTATCACCTGTCCCTAACTTCCGTATACAGCTTGTGAAGCTTCGGTTGGAGTCATTGTGGTCTGGGACCATTCTAGTTTGTCAACGTTTTGTTCTACACCGATTCGGATTTTAGTGTGTTTTTTGTGTTTACATTTATAATGAGTGGGTGGGAGTTTGACAGCTGGTGGCTTGAAAAATCCGGAGAGAGAACGCCCTTGCTGTCTTCCGGAAGGACGAGCAGGGTCAGCTTCAACTTTGATTCCAGTTGTGCCACTTCAGTTTCTGCTACCGTAAGTAATGTAATTTTGGGTGTAATTTCCATGATTTTGTATTGTGTCATGAATAGTTCTGTAGTGACGGGATTTAAGGTCCTTGAAAATCAAAGGAAAAGTCGTGAAATGGTTTTGTGAAATTTAAACCCCAGAGGATTTTTTATTCAAAACATTAGATTTGAATGTAAAAATAATTTAATTTAGCGGTTAAAACGAAGCATCTCCCGCGTCGCATGTTGCTCAAGTCGGAGTTTTAATGATTACTTGTTTGAAAAATTTCCGAATGACACCGAGCTTAATGTGCCGGAAGAGGAATGAAAAGAGAAAAGGGAAATGTTAAATTGAAGGGAGGGGATCCAAAATCATTGAGTCATTATGACGGTTAACGTCTGAGGACTTGATGTAGTCTAACTATGTGTAATGCGGGTAACATTATCTCAAGTGAAAGCAGCCGAATGTACGCTAAGCGTCTGTTTTAAAAACGTTACACGATTTATAACTTGAAGCTGCTTTATTTCAATTTTACATCTAAATTCAAATCGTCAGTAGAGGGCGCAGTTTTATTGTTTTAAACTATAGCACAGCCCTGGCACAGCTGCTGCTTAAAAAGTTTCTAACCCTTTCTCATATGTAGTACGGAAAGATGCGGGTTGGATTTTGTCATTGTTTGACTTTCGGCCGAGCTGGAGTTGAGAGGGTGGTGAAAAAAAGTAATTTTTGAGAGAATGTCAATGGGTAGTAAGCAATCACTCATCATAAGTTTTCAATCATGGAAATAGCTTGGAATAGGTTGGAATAGAGAGGATGATGGAGAAATCCCTTTGGAGAAAAGTTTTAAAGAGTCAATCATCCCTTGGGATTATGAGCCTATTAAAGTTGAAACTGAACTTGTCATCCTCATGACAACTTTTGAAGATGGGCGTGAAAATTTGTTGATCTTGATCCTCGTCTCCAGTAATTCCCAACAGGATGATGCATAGGAGCTCCCAATGTTTGGTTTTAAAATATGTTCCGTCTTTGTATTTACTTTGTATTTGAAATCAAGTCTCTCTGCTAAAACGGGATCCAGTTCAGTTTCACAATCAATCCACCCCCTCTGTCTCCCACTCAATCAGTCATTCTTTCTTCCGCTTCCTCTCTCTATCATACAAGGAGAAATAAGCCTGGAAGGAACGGAAAAGGGGGCAAGGGAATAAGTAGGATTCATTATTCATAGCATATGTATGCGTGTCATTCTATTTACAATCTAGATCCAGAGCCGTAATCTCTATACTAGTACGTCTGACGTGGTTTGTTCTCAATGACTGTTGTATGTGATATAACGCTGCTTACACTCTGCTTCCATGTTCTGCTGTAAATATAGACGGGATATTGACATAAAAACTGGAAAAAGCTGGATAAAATGATACAGGAGGAGCAGAGTCTAAGAAACAAAGATGCAAGGGAAATCTTTAGGTTGTAGGCAGAGGATTTGCTATGGAGAGTTGGAGAATTAGCGTGGCGCTAAGATTTGAGTCATCTCTATTTACATTTTAATTATAAGAGAAAAAGTAATCTGCATAACTGTTAGTTAAGATAGTAGACTAGTATTCTGTTGGATTTGAAGGCTGTTTAGCCAATATGGATAAAATCCAAGTTACAGAGGGATTGTTGGAGGCGATGAGAGAATTCTGCTCGGTATATATGGATGCAACAATTCAGATTGAACTGAGAGAATGAATGGCAAGGAGAAAAGAAGCAGGAGGTGGATTTATGCATGCTGTATTGATGCGGATTGAATCCTTTGAATTGATTTGCTTCTTGTTCTGGAAGAAGGTATAGTGTGATGATTGTCGTCTCATTCTCTTGTGGAGCGAGCCCTTTATTTCTCGGGACTGAGGAGAATGGTGAATGAAAGATCCCGTTTGATTTCTGGGTTGTGGTTAGGGGATTGTGGGGGAAATGTGGGTAGGAAATTTAATTTGACATGGTGGATGGGTCCCCCTTTTCCCGAAATTATTTGTCCTCTCATTCATAAAACCACTTTGGTGGTAAGCATGGAAGCGGATCCATTTAATTATGGTAAAATGCTAGCATCAACCAAATATTTTCCTCTTCATCTCACCGACCGTAAAGTCCCGCCACTGTTTTGTACGTGAGGATGTGTCCAGGAAAATCGGAGAAATCCCAGTGGAAGAGTGAAAGAAGAAAGGTAGAAGTTTCCAAGGATTTTACCTCGAGAGATGGTAAAAGTAGTTTGCAGAGGGCCGCATGATGGCGCTTGATGCAGCTGAGCCTCTGCAGTTTCGAATACGGGCTTCTAGGGATATTTTCTGCTGGTACGTTCTTTTGCTTTCTCCACGTACTTTTTCGGTATTATTTTTGAGGAGGAAAAGCGAAGCAAAAGCGAAGCATATGACTATAAAGCCAGATGCGCTTTGAGTGTCAAGTTTCCGGGAAGGCTAGGGCTAATACCCGGGTATGGTTGGAAGCTTGTGAAGAAGGAGAAAGAAGAGGAAATAAACACTAGAAGCTTTTGAGATTCATTCCATTTTTTTCACATAAGTTCCGCATCATGATTTTTATACGCCATTTAAAATGATTTGATTAAAATTTGACTCTGCCGTTTCTCCTCAGCTTTTACCGCGTGAGAGTAACCCAGCTCTCATGTAGAAAATGAAGAGCTGCCTTAGACTGTGCACAAAAATGACGTGGCTTGAAGAGAGGAAAGTTATAAAATTGTGTAAAACAGGAAGAGAGTAATGTGCCTTGCGATAAAGTAAAAGAAATAGTTGTATGATTTTTTCTCGGTGCAACGCTTTGTGAAAATTACACTGTATGAGTATACTTCATATTCGCTACCATGTAAGACATAAGTTGTGTCGAATCATACTGCGAAAGAAACACGGGCGAAAACCTAGCGGGAGGGAATACATATAAATCTAAAATATTTTATTCGGAGAAGAAGATGCGGGAAAAAATAAAGCCAAAAGCGGTTAGATCAAAGGAGAAAATTATTACAAAGCAGGAGAAATGAATCATCACACAGAAGATATCTTTGGACAAATATTTATACTTTCCGGGGTGGCGGTTAATGAGAATTTTACGGATTTTCAAAGAAATTGGTAACGAGCTACTGCTTGTTGAAAAACGTACAGCAAGTTACAACAATTCTTCTTGTTCAGTTGCCGTTTAGCTTTGCTGCTTAGTCTTTAGTCTCCACACGTGCGGGGCTATTTGTCTGGGCCACAGCTTGTTTTGTAGGTACCATAGTTGTTGTAGCCTTTGGCTACTGGCCGGGCTACATCGGCTAAGAAAGGAAAATTAATCCCTAAAAAAATTTCCGTAGCCCGGCTACCGTAGCCAGGGCTATTTAGCCGGGCTACCTTTTGGAGTCCCTCTCTCCCTTCACTTTTGGAGCACAGTGGGGTACAATACTCGTTCAATCAGCAATAGCAGGAATGATTCACAAGTTTACACTAACATTAATTTATCAAACTTACTGATTCTTGTCGTCCTTATGTGACAATTTGTTGCTGCGGTATAATGGGTGGTGTAATGTAGGTACATGTTTCTATGTGCATATATTAAGGTCATGTGGTTTGCAGCGAAAGACTACAGTAATAATGATTAATTAGGATAAAAATTAGAGTTGAAGAAATCTAAATAGTTTTTCATGTATTATTCAACAAATAGAATAAAGCGTAGCCGGTCTACAGATGTGTGTTTATTCAAACATCCTTGGATTTACAAACCGTAGATAAGTGAATACAACAGCGGTTTGCCAATGTGCTTTTGCAAAATTTGATGAATTGTTTGTCTTTCATATTAAAAGGCCTTTGTCTAGATTCTCCCATAAACACTTTGCTAGTTCCAAGCCTATACAGTAGAAATTGCATTGTGTAACTGCGATAGCAACTGATATAGATGATTGCTGTCTAGCCCCTATGGGTAAGACAGGAAGTAAAAGGTAATATTGAATGCTGTAATTTGATTAATATTGTGATGCTTCTATTTTGCTACGAAGTTTACCTAACTACCGTAAGGAGAATCATGTCTGGAGTCACGTACTCGATACAACCCGAGACAGCATTTAGACTCATACGATCAATTTTATTGCGGATGACCATAAAGAGGATATGGTACACGTATATAGTTTATTATTATATTTAAGGTATACTGTGATTTACACTACGCCACACAACAAAGGAGCAATTGACAATTTCTCAATTCAATCATTCAATAACAACGCAACAACTATAAAATAGACGCCTTGACGATGTAAGACACAAGGCGACACTCACTCTTCATGTATCAGAGAAAACGCAGCTCAGCTCGGTATGGACAAAAAAACGAAGTCCCGATATTGATTACGCTTATTGATAGGGGTTAATATTCCCCATACCTACTTAACGCTACTCGGCGGAAAATCAAAGGACGGTGGCAATTCCAAGTTTAGTAGGTGGCGCATTAGAAGCACACTAGGAGTACCTCTCTCTCTCATTCTCATGTTCCATATGGATTAAAGCATTGAACGTAAAGATAAAATAACCCAAATCTGTCGTGTACGGTAGCGATCGCTAAGATCAAAGCCAAAGGATTTCCAGGTTACGTTAAACTTGCATGACACAATAGAGCTCAATAATTCAATGTGTAAAACAGTAATTTGCACAGTACAAGTTGAATTAAGTACTACTTCAATTTCAGATTTCGATCATTGTGCATGGTTTATGAGGCGAAATTTTTATGCACAAAAGTATCATTTTGTTCCTGGGAAAGGTGTGAGCAACAGTGTGAACAACAGCGTTAACAATAAGATTGAAGGTTTTACAGAAGTAACACAATGCAAGCGCATTACTTTCATATTAAATTCATATTTGTCGCCAACCTAAAGATCCGAAATTCAGGTTAGATTAATGAATTGATCTGACGTTCATGAAATTTCGATTGACTTAATTGATTTTTTCTGACTAAACCCTTGCTCTATGATTAAGCAATCATAACGCATACAACCACCTCCATACAAGCATCGAGGGATACAAAAAGCGTTGTAGCTGCACGTAAACAAATCAAAATAACGTGTGAACGGAATCACTACTTACAGAGCACGTGAAATGCAATATGCAACCAAAAGTATTAGATGAGTTAATAACACACTGAATTTGATTAAATGCCTTGAGTTTGATGGATTATTTTAATTAAAGATACATCTTCTGGTTACAGCACCCTGTATACTCTCCACACCCACAATCAAATTGTATCTTAAGCAAACCCTAAATTTTGTCGACACAGTGAACAAATGAGCAACCAGAATACAAAATTTATAGTAGGGACTAAGAGCACGCACGAAATTCTAACAGCAACTTAGTGCAAATCAGAACACCGTATCGGTCAAAATACTGCAGCCGTACGGTGCAAATTAAAAAGGCAATTGTCTAGAATCTCCCATAAAAACTTTGCTAGTTCGAACCCTACACAGTAGAAGTATGATTGTGAAACTGCGCAGCAACTCAAAATGATGTTGAGCCCCTATGGGTAAGCAGGTATTAAAATAAAATAATGAGTACTTTCATAAAAATAGCATTTTGTTTTCTTAGATTTGTTAAGATTCAATTCTCCTTACCGGATCACGCTTTTACACTAGCGATCTCCATGATCTCAGCCAAAGGATTTCTAGTTTAAGTTAAACTGACGGAACACAATGGATCTCAAAGTTTCGATATGTAAAATAGGGTAGTTGATACAGAACAAGTTGAACTCAGCAATATTTCGATTTTAAATACCATATAAGGATCATTGTAAATGGATACTGAGGCGCATTTAAAATGCACAAAATTGATCGTTTAGTGGCTGGGAAAGGTGGTAACAGTAAGATCCAAAATTTGCACAACAGGAACACCAGCAGCCCATTGAACTCATGACAAACTGAGCATTGTCCCTAACGTACAGATCTGAAATTCAGGTTAGATTGTATTTACAATTCTGTGTGCCGAAATGTATCCTTCTTGTAATAAAATTCATGAATTTAGTCTGACGCTTAAGCAATTGATTGACTCAAACTATGTTTTTTGACTTCACACTTGCTCTATAATGAAACAATAATATAGCCAATAACCGCCTAGTTCCATGCATCGAAGGATACAAAAAGAGTTGTAGCTGCATGTAAACAGGGACAATTGACAACTTTCTGTTACAACCTAAAATCTTGAATCATACTTGAAACGTGTGAATGGAATAACTAGTTACACAATACCTGAAATTCAGGATGTAAAACCAAAAGTTTAAGATGCATTAATAACACATTTGTGGCAATGTGAATAACTTGCGTGAGTTTGATACTTAATGACCCCCACAATCAAATTCTATCTTCAGCAGTTCTGCAATTGTGTAAAACATTAAGAAATACATTACCAGAAAAAAAACTGTAACGAAGCGGCTATGAGCACGCTCCTCGCAGAAAAGGCCAGTTTAACTAACAATTTTTCGTAATAATAGTTGCTGTAATACTCGTTGTTTCATTTTACTAATGCAATGGGTTTGTTGCTGCCATATTACACAATTTAGAGAGGTGCTTCTTACATTGTGTATCGCGATTGAACACACTGCTCAGCGGAAGTAACTCAAGTAAAGTATGGTGATCATCTTGCCCAGTAATAAGTATCAAATCTACTCCATATGCATTGGCAACACAGCTAAAAAATCTGTGTAGATTCACCGTGCTAACCCAGTGAAGACTATTTGAATTGGTTGTAGTTAACAGGAGGAGCGGTTTGCTGCAAATTTATAACTTGAATCGCCCTGGATCTTAAAATCACATTTAAGACTTTAATTCCACCTATATTAGTTACGCAATGGGCTATAATGATTATGCCATGAATGTGCCAACTGTAGGATGTGAATGAGCGAGAGGTATTCAAATAAAGTAGAAACACTGCATCATTTACATTTTGTTCCCGTAGATCTGATAAGTGCATAGTTATCTATATTAACGTAACAAACTCCAGTGTTTAGCAATTGTGTTTCGAAGAAACCATGGTCACCACCAGCTATTTTGTAGACTATTTATTGCATTTTATAAGATCCCTCGTTCGCCTCTACGGTGTCACATGGAAAATGAATCAAATGCACCAACCGTCCTATAAAATATGTATCAGCTCTCACTTTGTTACACTGGAGCGCTGCCGCTAGATTTACTTGAATGGAAACTGAAATGTGTAATCATTGTGCTGCGTTTAGTACAGAAAATATGCACAGCAAGCGCTCCATCAGTTTCAGACAGTTAGCATATACTTTTTATATATTAAAACAAGATTCATGAAGACTGAAGGGCAATGCATGCGTTAATGTCTCATTCGGATACGATTGGCTCTATTTTGAGTGACAGTTTTGGCCGACTGTTTCAATCTGCTGTCCATGACGGGTTTTTGCTATTCAAAGCGGGACTATATACTGTTGAGGCCATTGGGGACGCTTTCTATTAATGAATAGATTTCGTATTCACACCCCCCGATCCAAAGAATGCAATAAGGGCGCTCTACAGCATACATTCAAACATTGTCTTTATGCGAGAATTATCAGATTCAGGGTAGGTCTTCAAAGTTTCCGGACCCGCCCAGTGCATATCCAAACCATGGCGACTGTTATTAATCCGGTAAGCATTACCAGATCTCGGTACATTGTGCTTCTACCGATTTCTACCTAGCAGGATACACACTGTGTCGATGTCAGTTGCCGACAAAGTCCCATCGACAACTGCAAAAAGGATCGGCTCATAAACTTCGGCACAATTAACTGCATCACAGGAGTTCACGATGGTAGGCTTATTGAATTCGTGCACAATGACTTGTATCATATAGAGTACTTTTGTAGAACTGGGGGGGAGGTGTCACTGAGTTCTCCGTTCACTCGGATGTACAGAGTGTTGCTATAAAAGAAAAGTTTGTGTACATTGCAGGAAATCTTTATCGCATTCGATGTTATCGTCTGATTTACGGTGTCAAACTGTTTCTTTATCTTCCCACTCAATTTGAGCCTCCTACACACGATGCCTACACAATTCACACAGTGCCTACACAAATATCGTTTCTTACACGTGGGATATGAGGTAAACTAAAGATATGCTTTGGAGACTATACAGACCTGTAGATCAGATCAATACGAAATAGCAACAACAAAAGACACAAGTAAAAGATTGTATAGACTCTTGTTCTCTCCAATTACACCCTAATGAAAGAACAAGAACACATAAATTCCCATTAACATTTGGTCAATTGTGCAAAGTTACATTGCGTAAATTTTACAAATAACCTTGTATTATAACCAATTTGGGGTATATTTTTGGTGAAGAGTTACTTTAAAACAATAATACGTCATCGCACAAATCATTCTCATCATCATTGTAGCTTTTTAGTTTTTGTCATACATGATCGATGCGACCACCCCATACACGATCAACCCTGCTAATGGAATTTTCAGTTTTAATCCTTTTTCGTCCCTTTTGTTTCTTTAACCAGTGTGAAAATCAACTGTGTGAAGATTCTTTGAATTGGATGTAGTTAAGCTGGAAGGGTGCTTCGCTGTAATATTAATAGCTGAGTGGCCCTATGCCTGACAATCACATTAAAGACCTAACTTCACACTATTTGAGAGTATACAATGAGCTATGATGATTACGTCATGGATGTACCAAGTGTAGAGTTTGAATGAGGGAAGGGTACTCAAGATTAGAATAAACTCCGCATTATTTTTACTTTGTTCCAGTAGATCTGATCTGAACGTATAGTCATATATATTAAAGCCCTATCTATACTTATTTTCATGGAACAAGTTACTATGGGAAAGCTATGACAAGCTTGTGCTATGAAAGTAAGTATAGACAGGGCATAACGTTTTAAACTCGAGTGTGTAACAAATGGGTTTCGAAGAAACCATGGTTACCACAGATACCAGCTCAAGTGTTCACTGAAGCAGCAAAAACTGCATCCTTGCATTATTATAAACGTGTTGTAGCATAAACAATTCACCGTATGCCACATTCAGGGTGGCTAACTAGTCATAGATCCACTATGACACTAAAAATAAGAGCTGATGCAAACACAATTGTCTACACAAGCACAAAGTATTTATGCATTGTTTTGTTGGTACCAAGTGTAGAGTGCGAGCGAAGCGATATAAAGAAGGCGAATGTCAAGGATTTTGCATATTTGTTATACACAATTGCCCAGATGGTATGTGTCAAATGTTTTTGGTGTATAAAAAAGCATTGTGTTACGAATGTCCTGCTTTATAACTCCGTAACAGCAGCACTCTTTGGAATACTCATAGAAAATTATAAGTCGTAGCAATCGATTTACAGTTTCAGGTAACAATTAGGAAGCAATGGTTGGGTTTCCGTTTGAACGAACCAAAAATCAAGTCAGTAAGTTTTTTCATCAAGTGCATAGAAGGAAAACAATTAAGTACTCGCAATTGTGCATTTAATAATGCAACGTTGATCATGTTTGTTTACTTCAGGCTTTCACTTAGAAACTTAAGGTCTCAATCACTTAAGGTATCCATCATAGTTGCTGTAATCCTCGTTGTTACGTTATACTCACTCAATGGGTGTGATTGTACAATATTAAACAATAAAAAAAATTACATTGTGTACCACAAATCAACACACTTGTCAGCGGAAGTAACTTAAGAAAAGGATGGCGAACATCTTGCCCAGTAATTAGTATCTAAAATATTCAAGTTGCATCCGAATTCCGAATATCCTCTTTTGTTTCCCTAATTTGTGTTAAAACTAACTCAGTGATGACTGTTGCAATTGATTGTAATTTAGCTGGAGGAGTTCTTTGCTGCCGTTATCGTCAAATGGGTCGCCCTGGGTCTGACAACCGCATTACAGGCTTATATTCTTACTATATGAGCATACGCAATGGTCTATGATGATTATGTTATTAATGGGGGAATTTTAGACGTGTGAATGAGCTAGAGGTATTCAAGGTTATTATAAACACTGAATGGTTTACACCTTGTTCCAGTAGATCTGATAAGTGCGTTAGGTTTATTTACATATACTGACATACAAAACTCGAGTGTGGAACAAATGTGTTTCGAAGAAACCATGGTTACCACAGACACTAGTTCAAGCAACTGGTTACTGAACCAGCGTAAACTATATCCTGCATTATCGTAAAACAAGTGTTGTAGCATACGCAATACACCGTATAACACATTCAGGACGGCTAGTCAAAGATCCAGCGTGTGACAAAAGTCATGTGACGTAATGCATATATTACTGAGTGGAACATACAAGAAATTGGTCCAGTGGACGATTTCAGACTAGAATAAGTTAACTTTAGCATTTTTTCTAAACTGGAACAATATAGGAACAAAAAAGTCCCATTGTGTTATGTGTAATCACTGTGTTACGTATAGTACAGAAATATGTATAGCAATCGCTCCATCAGTTTTAGACAGTTAGCATTTACATATATATATATATATGATTAAATTTATATATATATATATATATTAAAACAAGCTTCATGAAGACTGAAGGGCAATGCATGGGGCATAAGATCAGCATGTGTATTCACAGACCTGCCACCAAATCTCTTACTGGCTTACTGGAACAATGCAAAACACTAACTACTGGCCGCATTATAATAAAGTAATGTTCCAGACGTGATCACAGCAGTTCCATCAAACCTATAGTGTCTACAGCATCAAGAAAAGTCAACTGTTCAAGTAGCCCACGTAGCCCGGCCAAAAATAGTAGCCGAGTAGCCGGGCTACCGAAAATTGATCCCTAATAATCGGATTAGTAAAAAAGGGTAGCCAAGTGTAGCCAAGGCCAATCAACAACTATGCTAGGTACACGGAGAAGATTGTAGGTAAAACTCATTAGCGGATGAAGAAAATAATGAAAATACAAGTCATGATGCTTTGATTCCAGGTTACTGTATTTGTTGTCTAGAATAGAGAATCAAGGTAGGGCTAGGAGGAGACGGACGGGTAGATATTTGTTTTGGTGATGGTATGTTTGGGCTTGGAAAATGGCAAAGAAAAACAAAATTAATCATAAAATTTTGACAGACTAACCTTTTTCCCTTGTCCCAGAGTCAAAGGACCGTTGGCTCTTGTTTGTCAACACTTTTGTCACCTTTGACATCCGGATGAGTTGTTAAAGGAAGGAACCAGTGTAACGTCTGGGAGATGGGAAATCAGGGCGGGCTTGTGGAGAAAATACAGTAGCTGGGGAAAACATGATTTTAAAATGGCATCCAACCAACCATCCACCTCTGCATCATCTTTGACATTCTGTCACTTCTCCCTCCAGTCTTCTTTTCATTGAAGACATATTTCGGAAATGTCATTTGCCAACCAAGAGGAGCAAGAAGATCTGCAGAGGAGACACACCAGACGGTGCGCTAACCTTATGACAAGGCTTTGAGTTCATTGCGTTGATGCAAAGATTGCGGCTGAATCAGATGCAGAGTTTAGGCCCGCTTGGAGTCTTTTCCTCTGATGCATTTTGCAACAACTTGACAAGATTTACAAAGTTTGACAGCTTTTGATATTGTGACGCCGCAGTATTAGACTGCAGCCCTTGCTATTGAAGATAGACAAGTTATTTACAAGGGTTATGGAGACAATGGGCTTGACTCGGAGAAATATTGGATGCACCCCATGATCATCTCTGCTTTATTACGCTAACGACAGAGAGATGGATGAAATAAATATTTAGATTGTAGAGATTGCGGGTGGGAAGTTGTACTCAAATTCGGGCATACACAGTCGACACAAGGAAGAAGCGAATATTTCAAATTTATGTAACATATGAATGTAGTAAGGGGTGATCTCCGTCTGTCTTGTTAGGCTGTTTGGAAGAATGTTCTTATTGCTCTTATTATTATGATGTACGGGAATGTGTTCCTGTGGCCCTTGTCTCCGCGAGTATATGATAAAATCTATGTATACAGAAACGACAGATCCAGACGGGGCTTGGGTCTTGTACAGACCTTGTTCATCCGAAACAGATCGACAGTGCTGTAGACCGTAGACTGAGACGGAACGAAGAGATTGAGGAATCTATAAGGAGAGAGAAATATGTTGAGCTGGGTAGAATAATATACACACACAATGCATAAGAGCTGTCAGGGTGGGAGCCACCGGGAAGAGAATCATAATATCAGCTATTGTATTCACAATGATAAATGAAAGGAAATTGTCAAAGGTGTTCGCCTTCGTTGACTTGTTTCGTTCAAAGTATGGATGCGGTGCTTGATCAACATTGAAACTGTGGTAAGAGGATAACAGGAATAGTCAAAGAGTGTATGGAGAGCAGAGGCAGGATAGGAAATGTGTATCAGATGTGTAAAATTCTGGAGAAATTATAAATTATAAGGTTTCGAATAAAATCGAATGGTCTGTGTTCGGGAATAATTTTCTCGGGAAGCCAAAAGTTTTACAAGAAGGTGGCGCTTCAGTAAAGGATTTGTCGTTTTTTTTGCCAAAAAGTAGGAAATACCTGTATAACCTCACACTGACCACACCCAGATTAAAATCCATGTATTTTGTAAATAGAGATGATTAATGATGCTGAGATGGAATAATGTTTAAATAGAAATTAAGATCCCAATCCCGGAGCTGTGATATAGCCGTTAATTTCTTTTGATAAGCGTAATCCAATGTTTATATCCATGACAAAAGTATTTAAATAGCTGGGGCGGTATTGGAATAACCTGGGAGTAAACTCCTGCGTTTAAAGAGGAAATCCTTGGAAGTAAATTGCGTGAAAGGATGTAGAAAAAAAGGGATTTGTTGTCCAGCTTCGGAACATGGGCATATTTAGGATTCAGTATACTGGAGCTTTAAGGAAAAGCTCCTGGACATTTTGAAATCTGACAAGGCTAATGATTCCGTATCAGGGGAATATAAAGGGAAGGGTGGCGGCTGGAGTACTGTGGGGAGGGTGTTTGGAAAGAATAGAGGGATGGGGGCTGTATGAAAAATGAATCTTGAAGATGAAATGGAGCTAGTAAATGTGTCAGTCAATACTGTTCAACTGACCATGAGAAAAAATGTGAGAGGATAATGGAAAATAAGGGACAAGTTGAAGTTTAAATGCTAAGCCGACAAGATAAGAATACTAATGCATCATACAGACAAGTATTGCACTTTACCCAGACTCACGATCTCGGTATAGTATACATTTACTTGCTTGTCCGTAACCTCAACCTTCATCCATGTAATGCAGAAGTAGAAAGCAATGCAACTTGCCCCGATGTATACTTGAAAAAAGTGGAGGGAGAAAAACAGGAAACTTACGGAGAATGTATTATAATAATCCGAAATTCTCCTAATAGTTCTTGGGAAACTAGGATTGCTAAGGACTAGAGAAAAATATTCTGTAAACCTAAGGAAATTATATCCCTGGGACAGAAATATTATAGATGCCCGTTTTCTACATTTATTCAAAACGAACGGTGGTCAACAGAGGAGAAAATTTTTGACGGACAAAGATTAATGAATCTGAAGAAGCCCTAGGAGCGGCGTCCCAGTCAAGGAATATTGTTCCTATTTTTTCTACTACCCAGCCTCAGCCTAAATTTACCTGTTCAGGAAATACAAGGAAAAACCTCTGACCCGTGGGATAATGATCTTTGAGCTTTCTCTCACTATTATGGAACCATGTCTGGCAAGTCTGGCTGGGTAAACTTGGAGGTGTAATTATCCAAATATTTGCCTCATTTTCTTTGTAATTTCATTTGAATTCTTGGGCTTACAAAACGTCCGGAACCCGGGAAACTGACCCATCATCATCAATATGAAACTTAATTGAACCGAAATCTGACCTATACTTTTACATCTTTGTAGCATCATTAAGAGCCCCTGAAAACTAAATAACAACTGGGGATGGTGTGATTCGTTTTGTATAAAAGCCAAAAGCCCGAAATCGGATAAAATCAAAGTTCCCACACTCTGGTTGCTGTTTCCAGTAAGCATCGATTCCGGAAATATCCAGAGTGACAGATGTAGAAATCCTGGTAGACAGTGCTTCGTGCTATTACAAGAGCATGGGAGCTAAAACTCTTAGAAATAAAAGTCTTGGCTCGTTGTTGAAGGACAAGGATGGGATTTCCTCGTTTCCTTCTTCCGGAAACAACTATCTGACAACTAGTCTCCGAGGGAAATCTAGTGAAAGCCTACAAGGGGCTGGAGTTGTATAAAAGGGGATGAATTCAGTGTTACGTGAAAGCCCTCTCCACTTACAGGATTGTGGCGAACGTAATCTTTGCGGGGTGGTTTTTTGGGTGGTGGATCTATATCGGTATTTTTGAATCTTTGAATCAACGCAAGGATGACATGTTAGTCTAGCTAGTTGTCATTCAGTTTGCAGATCAAGTTAAAGAGGGATGAGGGCTTTGAAAGGAATTGTGGTAAATATGTTTCTCATCTAAAACCCGGGTAGAAGAATCGGTTGGATGGATGATTCAAGGGGAGAATAGAATTTGACGGAATCTTTTATGTACGAAAGATAAAGCAATCATGAATGACAAGGAGGTGGAAATAAACGGATTTTTTATTTGAATAATATCTTTAGCAAGCCTGCTATGAATGACTCCCGGGTTTTTTATTTCCGCCCGCCCGCACCCTCCTCCTCTTCAAGGAATTCGGGCGTAGTAGTATAATACTAAGGATTGAAGAGGGCTTCTTCTTGAGCAGTCTCCAAGTCCCGGAAGATTTAAGCTTGAGTCAGTTTACTACTTGCCATAATGATTCTCCCGAAGTTTTCCCTACGTTTTAAGCCTTTTTTACCCGATTCTCATTGGAACAGTAAAAAGATTATTATTTTACCATTTCTTTTCTTCCGTATGAATTTTAAGCAGATCTTTTTTTACTAACCCGCCCCCTCTTTATATTACCCGCTCCCGCTTACACAGTATATGCCTTGCTTTTAAAAGTAGCTGGAGGCAGCTATGGAAAGGGGTTTCATCCCTCTTCTCACTCTTGGACAGCTCATAATCTGAAAATTTTTACAAGGTTTTAAATGTTAAATCTTTTTAGTGCCTGGGGATACGAATAATATTTTAGTGATCTTGCATAGGTTGGGCAGCAAAAGCTTTAGAAGGAAAACAGTACTGAATGCAAGGTATTTTACCGAAGCTTTTGAGATGATAAAGATTTAGAAATTCCCGGTTGGGGTGGAAAAGAGTTGAGGACACCAAAGGAACTATAGCCATACGCAAAGAAAGCGTATGTGTGTAAAAAGGCTTAAAGATTTGAGAGTGCGTTGAATACAGTTTGCTTGGGGGCGAGCGCCGGGTATAGTCTGTGGTGGCAAACGTAACATGGAGAGAAAAAAGAACATGATGATATGCGGGGCAATAGCAACTCGCTTGACACGGGGGCAAATGTAACATGGAGCAGTAAGCGTGCACAGAAGATACGCTGACACTGCCATAGCAACGCGCTTCAATATAACTCCCATGTTACATTTTCCCCCATTTTCATCAAGTTACCTTTGCCATCCACATTGGCATGTTATTTTTCTTCGGAAAGTTACATTTGCCCCCTACCACTATATCATAAATCAGTACTGATAACAAGATTAGCTTCTCGAAAAGGAAAACAAGTGGTAAACATGACCATTAATTTCATCAAGGAAAGCATGGTAGTAGCAACTCAGTAAGTAGAATTTCCACGGCTACTCATCGACTTTGCCTGGCCCTGGCTATCCGAAATATCTGGCCAAAAGAGTCAAAGGAGGAGAGCGTTGCGGTAACAGATTCGGCGGAGCCAGTGCTGTCGGATTGTATACCCGCTAATAAGAGTAGATTTTTGGACGGAACTTGAAAGAGTGACGGAGGGAGTGGGTGGTCGGGGCGGATCTAATCTAAAGTAGTAGTTAAGTAGCCAGGAATGGACATTGGTTTGTTTATTGTAGCAATAATTGTCAATTTGAATGGATACAAAAGTCGTTTCCGGAGAGGGTATCCAAAAGTATGGATGAAAGTAACGTTAGGAAACTCTTTTCGGATTCTTCGGAACCGAGAGAGTTTTGGAAAGGAAGGATTTGGACGGTTGTTGGGTAACTGGATGGTGGGAAAATATTGGGTGGGCTATAAATAGAATCCATTACATTAGAAAGAGAGGAGATATAATTCCGGAAGGATTGTGTTCTGAAAAGGGAGAGAAACTGAGAGAAAGAGGAAGAAGAAGGGAAATAAATTCCGAGTAATTCCGCTATGCTGTTAACGCTTTGTGCTGTCGGAATTGAATTCCGGTTAAGGCGGAATGCAGAGATCTTTTGTGAACAAAACCGCAGGGTTTTATCCGTTGTGTGAAGAAGGGAAAGGAGAAAGTAACTGAGAAGAGAAAGAGGAGGCGGGTTGTAGGGCTGGAGAAAGTCCTTGGATGGCGGAAGAAGCATATGGATCCGGTCTGGATGTGTCTCTGATTCGATATACTTACGGGAATCTATTTTACTCGGTGGGATTGCTATAGTGGGGAAGCTCGGGTAGAAGGAAGGGATTGCTTTCTTTGTGGAAGCGTGTAAAAATGCTAACCGCCGAAAAGGCTTGCCCGAGTTGGAGTGGGTGAAAGTAAGTGAGTGAAAGCAAGAAAAAAGGAGAAAGAATATAAAGGAAAGTGGAAAATTGTATTATCGGGGGAAAGGAGTTGGGAAAGTCAGAAATTTAGTTGACGACTACAAGAATCGGATTCGGTCGTCGGATTTCTTTTGCCGAATCTTGAAAAGCGGTTTTTTACGCCTTTTGTGGTCGAACGGGTGGATTTGGTTTGGTAGGGTTGAGGTAGAACACGTTGGAGAAAGTAAGACCTTTTTCAACCCTTTAGCTTGGAAAAGGGTAGGGGTTTCTTGCCTTTTAACCGCTTTTCTATACTCCCTATGTGTACTGGGTTTAAGTGTTGTGTGCGTTCGGTTCGAGGGTCTGCAACTGCTCTTTTGAGGTTTTGCAGTTGTTGAGATGGTGGGGGATTTTTTAAAAACTATAGATGCAAAATGGAAAGCAGAAGCTAGATTTCATCTATAGCTTCTTAAGTAATCTGATTCTGCTATTTGTAGCCTAAAATTCTGTTTCGAGGTTATTTGACCCTTGAAATTCAAGGGATTTTGGGCGTTATTTCGAAATGAGTTTAAATTTAAGAAATTTCAGGCGTATAAAGAAAAAAAACCTAGAAGAAATACCTATGGAGCCAGGGAAGAGAAAAGTGTTAATTAAAAACCAGTTACGGGTATATGTCCAAGGAGTACGTTGATGTGATTCTTTTATGAATTTTTCCCACGTCAGGCTTGATCATCTCTCTGATTTGTACGTTTGATTTATGAGGAGGGAAAGACGAGGTTCTCTGTACTATGACACTGGGAGATTCAGCGTGTAATTACTCTTTTTGAGGCGTTAGCAAGAGGAATTGCGGCCAAGTACCCTGCTGATTCTCTGTTAATTAGGATTCTGTTCCTGTTAGCCCACCGCTTCATGTTCTTCACAAGTGCTCATTCGTCATATTCTCCGGGTTAGACGTAGAGACAGACTGTGATCCAGTAGGTGGCGCTTCTGATTCCGTGTCTTAAGGAAAACGTGCTAATTGGCCTAATCTGTATGTATGTAAAATATGTTCTTAAGAGTTAGAAACTTAGTGTATGAGAAGCATACGTACGGCTTGTTCTACATTCAAGTTTTAGCATTATTTATATTCCAAGTTTATAATTTTAATTGGCGTTTTCTAAAATTCGGGAGGGAACGCTTCAAAAGTTTCCTGAACATTATAAAACTGTTACCGAATTGAACAAAAGCGCATGCGATGTCAAAGAAGAGCGGCTGACTCTAAAGTGATGATGGATGAGGGCAAGAGCATCATGTCCTAAAATGAAATACGTTAAAAGTTAATAGAATTTACAATTGTTTAGTAGGGTCTGGGGACAATGACTTGTGCAGGGAGCTGATGCGGGAGAATTGAATTGTCAACCGGATAACTAGCCAGCATCCCTGCTAAATTTGCATCTTGATTCGCTTCCGATCTCTGCGACTACCGAAGCTGGGGTTGTGTTTATAAATATGAATTTCGAGAGTCACGGCAGAGGCAGAGTATGCCTACTCTTTGAGGATGTTCCCCTCCGTCGGCTCCTCATCGTTGTTTGGTTTAAAGAATGAATTATTTTGGATGCAACTCCCATATTTGTCATCATCGTGTGAAAGAGTCGGTGAGAAAAAGAGAAGATTGAGCTGGGGGTTGTTGGAAGGGCTTTGTTAGAGGGCTTGTGCTTTGCGCAGGGTGTCGGCAATAATAATAACGTAATCGCTGTCCTAGGACAGGGCACCAGTTGGCCAAAATGCAATGACAATCACATGTTGATGGATGAGTTGCTCCCGGTTTTGATTATGAAGCGCATGGACAGGGCTTGTGTGAAAGCATCACACACAACTACCAGCCGCCACACATCTCAAGTCATAATCATCAATTACTCTATTGTTCAACCTTGACCGATCACCCAGAAGCTAAGCAATATCTTCCGCCTTTGATTATCTCATCTG
Source organism: Sminthurides aquaticus (assembly GCA_906901655.1). Lineage (NCBI taxonomy): Eukaryota > Metazoa > Arthropoda > Collembola > Symphypleona > Sminthurididae > Sminthurides > Sminthurides aquaticus. The sequence goes on along the minus strand of CAJQTT010000005.1, from coordinate 3,587,817 downwards.
TATCCCATCTCATCCAGGTTTTATGCAATATGACATTTGGTCGGAAGGAGCGGTAGTGATCATTCACAATTGTTACACCACAGACCAAGGATTGGTTCCTTGGGCTGAGGAGGGTGTAAAAATGTTACTTTTGTTGTAAAACATGGATGGAAAATCATGTAACCGGATCGGGAGAAAACGGATTACTTGGATAGAGTTTGACAGGATCCTCCCACACATGTCGTGAGGAATAAGAAGGCGGAAAAGGATGCGGTGAACTGGGCTGCCGAAGTAGGTGGCGCTGCAATAGCTATGACATTATAGAAAAGCAATCTATCAAGTTTAGACAGTTTGCATCTCAGCAGGGTCCCTGTTTATTACATTGGTTTGATTACGGTTATAAGAATGAGGAGGTGGTGGAGGAGGAGAACATGAGGGCATGATTGCTGAATAAATGAGAATTGGGATGTTAGATCATATAGACATAGAGGGTTGACGACATGTATAGCGTGAACTCTTGCGGTTTCCTCCGCCCAGTCTTTCATCAATCCGTATACCGGGTAGCAGTTATAGTAGAGTTTGCGGGAACCCGGGTCGGAGACAGCGGTTGTACCATTGAAGTAGTAAAGCTATCGTTCACTCCATCCATTCAACGATTCTTTCACCCTCGAACGTGTCAACTCTATTGTATGGCCTTAAGGAGGGCTGGGGAAGAATAGGCACTATTTTAATCTACAACTTCAGTGGCTCATGATCATGGCTGTGGTGAAATTACAGCCTATTGCATGGATAAAAACAGTTGGTTTCTTCTTGTTAGAACTCCTCCTGTCTCCTCTGCCCCTTGTGAATCTTGTCACCCTCTTCTCTTGTCCTGTCAACCACCAAGCACCCATTCATTATAAGGGACATTTGCATTTTGCTATTATTGCCGAGCTATGGCTCTCACCCGCTCCGCTTCGGCTCTACTACTGTCAAACCCATTGTCATCCCCGGCTGTACTAGGAGGGATTGGTGTATGATGTGTGGTAACAAAAGGAAGTCTGGCATATGAGCTTGAATGAAGCGGGGTGAGGGCAGAGGGTGATTAAAGGGAAATGCAATTTGCTAAATCAAGGAGAGAGGAAGATGCTTAAAGAATTTGTTAATGTCGAAGAGAGTTTTATAAAAAGAGATAAGAGAGTAGAATAGTAAAGGATTGAGGAAGCTTTTGCCTGAGACTCGTACGGGGGGAGAGAGAAAAGCATGGATTGTGTAGAGGATCCGGTCAACTTTTGGAAAGCGGGCTTTAGATGCGGGTGTAAGTTTCAGGCAGGGTGTGAAAGTTGGAGCTAATCCCAGAGCGGCTGCCTGCTTACCACTATAAAGTGATAAGGTAAACCGGGGGGAAAGGGGTAAAAAAGTCAAGGGAAGACAAAAGATTTATAAATTCTTTCCGTATATATCTCGGTATAGAGGAGTGTGCGGAAAGAGAAAGTATAGGGAGAAAGTATAGGGAGAAAGCAGGGTGCAATGCAGTATGGAGTGATGATGAAACCGGTGGGATGCTGTGGTCTGTGGTAGAGAAAGCTCAAAGAGAGAAAAGAAGAATCAAGAGTTTAGTATGAGATGAAAGAAGCTGTGGTTATAGTGAATGCTGAAGCGAGTTGGAGCTTATTTGGAGGGTTTAGAAGAGGGAAAGTCATTCATCTGACCTGATAAGAAATAAAAAAACTAGATTCTTCCCCTTCACCACACGCCTATTACAATAATCTAATGTAGTGGTGGTTGGTGGTAACAAAAGAGACAAGCTAATGTCAGCCAGGGGAAAGCCCGGCTGGTTTTAGTGTGTGGTTTGGAGAGAAAGAGATTGAAGAAGCCAGGGAAAAGAGCAAATGCCCTGTCTCGGAGGATGAGTGGATGGGCTATCTGGAATTGTGATCGCGGAAACGATCCTCTCTAACGAAAATTACTTGGATGCATTTTCCTCTAGACTGTAGTCGCTAGTAGTGTAAGCTTTTGTAAAAAAATCTCATGCCATGGGAGAAAGTCTGAGCTTGCTGGTTTGTGGTGGTAGATGGAATTTTTAGAGAAGAGAGATTTTTACGGGGAAAAATTAAAATGTAAATGACTGAGATTTAATCGGAATTGCCCTCTCTTAAGAAGTTTTTCGAAATTCGTCTTGTTGTTTGTGGGTAGGAGGGAGGGGGAAGGGAGGAAGGTTTTTAATATTTAAATTTTTATAGCCGGGAAATGTTTAGCTAAAAAGGAAACAAGCTAAAGGGTTTGAGGTTACAAAGAAAGGTGATAGCATCTTCATTTGAATGCAAATACAAAACTGAACTGTAGTGGATTTTCTGTTGTTATAATTACACTCCTTGATCCTAATCAAACTGGGAGGTCATTTAAAAATTAATTTTTTGCTCCTTTTGTAATTAGCCTGTAATGGATATTGCTAAAATAGTAATTTGAAGCTGGGGATAATTAATTAGTTTTCAGGAAATTTAATTACTGAAGAATGTAAAGTGAGGCGGAAAACGGTGTTGGTTTTTAGTACAGTTCTGCTAGGAAAGTAAAATTTTACAAGATTATGAAATTTAATATTTTTAAAAAACTGCCAGCTTTCTCTTGGAAGCTAAAAAAGGACTTGTAAGAAGCTTTGAATGGTTCTTTAAATCGACGAAAAATAACTTAAGGACGGAATTAAGAAATGTAAAATTTCCTTAAACGAATTTCAGACTGATTTTGATTAAACTCCTGCGTAAATGTTAAAGGGCTTTGCTTGAAGGTGGGAAAAGAAAATGATGACTTATTCGGTGTTGATATTCGAAAAGGTTTGCACGCTTCCGCTCCAAGGTTGTGAGAGAAAATGTTGACTTATTTGGTGTTGATATGTGGAGCGCACTGGTTTGTGGAGGAGATTGTGGTTTGTTTATGTGAAAGGAGGGATGAAATACTGGGTGAGATGCATTCATGTAATTTTATCCTTGAAGGAGAGGTGCATAGAGAAGGAGAACACATATTTCATGACAGGCCCGGGTAGACAGGGCCCGAAGGATGAGTTGGATTGCGGTGGAAGTGTTGGAAGCGGGTGAACTAAATAAATTGTATGGTTTTTTGGCCCCGCTCAGTCAGTTCCTATGTGGGTTGTTGATCATCTCATAGCTCATCTTGTATTTCTCGCGGGAATATTATGTGTGTTGAGTTGTCGGGTTTTGAGCACATTTCGATCATCATTTTCACAAGTGAGTGCGGACGTTGGTGGTGGTGGTGGTAAAAAATAGAGATTGGTGGCCCTGGTGAAAGGGACGAGGCGGGAGGAGATGTGGAGGAAGATGTGGTAGAGATGGAAGATGAAATGGAAATAGGAGATAGCTATTAGCGATATGTGGCTCGTAATATCCCCGGTGTCATCTTCTCCCGCCGCACTTTGTCTATCAAAGTAACGAGGAGAGACACTTGTATTTCTTTTTTTCTTTCTCCTTTTCCCTTCCGTTCTCGAAGCTTGCCTTGCCTTGGCTCTCCCTTACTTTCCTTGTCCTTTTCTACTTTCTTCGTCTGAGCTTGACTGGATCCCCTCTTTTTGTCTCGAATATCGTCCTCTCCTTGCTTTACATTGGCTTTTAGGGAATCAACTCCAACTAACATACACTTAGAGAATGTCACTCAAAATGAGTTATTGTAATGTTTTCTTTCTCATTTTTGTCAAGTATCTAAAAATGTATTTTATTTTTTGAAACTGTGATTTCTCCCCAGGATTCTCACTCGTCCTTGTACAGTATTTGGCCGTAATTCATTTTCTTGAGCGGGATTTTGCGCCTACTTGTCTGAGTTAAAAACTGGTGACGAATATGACGGTGGTGAAAGTCCAAGGCTTGTGTCATGTTATGAGGGAAAACAATTGAGCTGGAAAAATTTCTTATGGATGAGTGTGGAACGTGGGAAAAATGAAATTTGTTTGAACTTTATCTGAGTTTGAATTGTAGAAAAGTGGAGAATTCTGATGGATTTGTAAGAATTTTGGGAAATCGAGGCGGATTTAGAGGATGGGTGTATCTAGGAATGCGGAAATTGCTTCAAAAGTCTATTTCTGTATCGTATTAATATAGCATGCAAGCACTCTAAAAATTGCAAATGCTTGTATGCAATTATTAGTTGCAAAAACCGACAATGATGTGCAGTAAAAGTAGTGAAGAATAAAGTTGGTTCGATAGAACCGGGACTATAGACGTTCTAGTCATACACTTTTTGAGATAAGAGGTAGGCGGGTAATGCCGTACAAGGGCGGGAGTTGACATCGATTTATTTCCCTTACAAGCAGGTAGGAGAAAAAACGCAGGCGGTGGACAGGTGAGGGAGAGGTGGGAAAAAGAAGGGGAGGTATCGGCAAACAAGAGAATGGAAATGATGATGATGGCCTACCCGTAAATCCTATATCCTTGCATGATATGACTACGATGATAATAAGTTTTCGGGAAAAGGAATTTTCAATTCAAGGAGAAAAGAAGTGGTTTGATGCGAAAATCCCTTGGAGTAGTCTCCGTTGGACACGAATAGTGTATATATCAGTTTGCTTTGTGGTGAAGTCTAGCTTTTGTGATATCGCCATTACTGCCACTTGCTTGTACCACCCTACTCTATTATTTTCCTGTCGTATAGTCTTTCCCTATATATTACCCGTGTTTTGGGCTTCTAATAACCTCCTTGTACTTGCATTGTAAGGTTCTACAACTCTTATAGCTCATTCTCATTATTGTATGGTAGCTTCCTCGCTCTTATCGCACAAGTTCATTTAAATGATTCCCTTTTCTTATACCATGTGCTGCTGGCTTTTGTATGAATTTTTTTAGTCTTTTCTGCCACTTGCTCTTATTCTCACGAAGAGAAAATACAATATGCTTATGCTGATCTAGTTTTTTACACGCGACATGGAAAATACTATACACATGAAATTATGGAGGACAAGCTAATTTCTAAACAGTGCTGCAGCACTGTTCGGCTGAGCTGACCAATGCGTGCAAACTTGAAAGTTGATGATGGGTTGTGTCTCCGTGCCGTATTAAAAAGCTATATAGTGTACACCAACCATTGTGTCCATTGCCCGTCTTCTGAATCTTTTCTGTCATTTGTCACGCTTGTAAGCGAAATAGATTACTTGATTCTTGGCATTCTCGGAGGTTTTCTTTGTTTGGGCGGAGAAAATAATAAGGGAGGAAGATGAAGCGGGAGGAAGATGGGCGCTTCTTTGCTTATATTTCTTTTGGCAATTAAATGGGCGGGAATGAAAAGAGAAAATTGTCCGGAATTCAGGGAAGAATAGGTGATGATGATGATGTGTTATTGTTGGAGGTGGATTTTTAAGGTGTGATGAAGACAGAGGAGCCGAAGTGCTGGTTAAATTATTTTATAAAATACCTGAAGGGGTTCCTCGGTTGCCTGGTTTTTCTTTGATCCTTTTGATGACATTGATGATACTACACGTGGATGAGGCGGGAAGGAAGCTATGATCTAGCAAAGGAGCCGGCAGTCCATATGTCCAGATGAAAAGTACCGCGATGGGGGGATTGAGGAAGGTGTATGGCATGGCGGTGGGTGAGGAGGAGGAGAGTCCTCTTAGAGGACATGTAGAGATTTTTGATTTAATAAGAATGCAAACCACTCTACCTGCTCAGTTATTAAGGGATGTGATGTGGACTCTTTAAATAGGGTAGGTAAACAAGGGTAGGCTTAATGAGAATGCGGGAAGATGGATGATGGCGGTAGCTTATTTTAAAGATTTAACATAGGGCTGGAAGACGGGAAGATGATGAACGAACGTCTTTGGTTGTGCCAGAGTACGAAGAGATGATAAAGAAGAGGACAAAGGATTATTAGTTTTAAGGCGAGAGGAGCGGCGATCCAATGATCCAAGGGGCAGGAAGGTATAGTGTTGCTACTTGATGAAAAAATTATAAAATGAGGTTTCGGCCTGTGATGCAATAATGGTTAAAGGTTGTGTAAAAAATGCCGTATCATGATGATGAGGGGATGAAAATGAGGTAGAATGAAGCGTATACTATACAAGAGGGGTTATAATGTAGTCAGTGAGCCGTGGCTGGAATCGGATGAGGTATGGATAAGGTATGGAGGTGGTTGAGAAGATAATCTATTAAGTGTGGATGAGATGATGATGAATCTGTGGTTTATAATCAGACAAAACCCCGCCTGCTCGCCTCCCTCTGTTTACCCTTGCCGACACACTTTTTGCTGGGATTCCACACGCTTTTAATTTGATTCCTCTTGTGTCCTACACACGCGGCATCTGATTAGGCTGCGGAGGGTGGAGTGCAGGTACATGAAATAAGTTTGCCAGGGTAATAAAGTGCACTTCCTGAGATAGAGATTGGAGAGATGTAGGTAGGGTTCAAAGGAGTAAAGTGCAAGAGGTAGTGGAATTGGAAGTAAAAAAATGTCGCGTGAATGAGATTCGGTTGGATTTACCTGCAATTAATTACAGGGGGGTAGATAATAGGGCTAGGTTGCTTGGAACCTCTAAAATTAATTTGTTGCTCGTTAAAATATTTAAATTAAAATAGCTTGTCCTTGTTGTGCTTCTTTGTCTAGATCGCTCTGGTCAAAGATGATATAGAAGATGTGGAATTGGAAACTATTCATGAGAATTGCGAAAAGTTGGCTATTTTTAGCCAAGAAAGTCAGGCATTCTCTTGCGTAACGCAGACAATGAATTATGAAAATTGAAAATTAGCTGGAGGGTGAGGTTGAAAGGGTTAGTGATTGGTGGAACGTATAGCGATGCTTACCGGTAAGAAGCGGTAATCAGGACAGCGAATGAGTTTGCTAAAAATAGTTTGCGAAATGTATAAATAGAACTTTGATCTCTACAAAAGCGCGAGCGAGTCGAGAGAGTTTCTTATGAGGTAGAAGGAATAAAATTAAAAATTGTAATCGCATTGTTAGTTTGAATTAAAAGTAAGAGAGAAGTTGGAGATGTAAAGACGACCTGAGTTTGTTGCCTGAAATCTGTATGTTGTACATGTGCCGGACATGCCGTGGATACATGATTCCAGTGGTCAGGATTCCAGTGGATAGTTTGGTTGGATATGTAAAATGTTTATGTAGTTATTATTACACATAATAGGAAAGCCTTTGGAAGTTTACAGGTAAGATCCAGAGATGACTGAGCCTGATGAAGAAGGAGATCTACTGATAAGAGTACTGCAATGGGTTTTGTACTTGTATATTTGAAAATAGGGAATGGAGGAATAGAATTGCAAATGAACTTGTATACACATGTTTCTATTACACCTGAGCATAATAGTAACAATATATCCCATACAGGAGTTATCGAATAGGTGGTAAGTTGAAATGAGCTTATGCTGATTATGTATGGGCACATTTTGGAACCCATTGTTCCTAATATAATAACACTTGTTATATGAGCGCTATTGACACAGACACACGGTTTCCTCCTATCCAGGCTGGAGCTGGAACAGGGATGAGAGTCGTGTAGAAAATCGGATCGACGTTAAAAAATAGAGAAACTGGTGGGGAAGGTCAGGGCTTCAATGTAGCTAAAACGTGATCTGAGTTATCGGTAAAAGATTTGAAGATGTGCACATCATTGGTTTATACTGTGGAATGACCAACGCTATAAGGAATTGAGACAACAGTTGAACTGTTGATACTTTTGATGCGATGTGGGGATTGTTCTTTGGCGAAGCCAAGTGGGGATTGTTGGGGTTGAGATTAATTTCTGAGAGCCATATAGATCCAACTGCTGGTGGCACTACCCAATTTCGTCCTGAATTCCAGCTAAACCTATGGGTTTAGACCCTAAATCTTGTCATCACGAGTCAATCAGATGGTGGGCGCGCAGTAATTGAAAGAGGTTATTGAATTACTGGGTTTTTGGGGCCGGTTTCCGTTATGTTCGTCAGAAATGACGAGAAGTTTGGGACTGAGACACTTTGATGGCCAGTTGGTTATATCGGGATTGTTCCTCAGTTTACGGAAATATGTCCTTCTATCAGTCAGGATAGCCGCGTTGTCGGCACATGCATAGACAAGTGAAAAGTGTAAATTGGGGATGAGGGCTGTAGCAACTATTATAACTGTGTATAGCAAGTACTGGTAAGTGTTGTACGTATATGTGGCGTGAGGAATTAACAAGGTCTATTATTGAAATGAATTCTCAAGACCACGGACCACCAGGACAAGAATTGGTTTGGAGAGGAAGGGGAATTGAATTAAGGAATTTCCATACATTAGCATGAGATTGAATTGGGCATCTAAGTTGATGTGACAAAAGGATCTCTCTGCTTGAACCCCTTAAATCTTATTATTATTAGAATGAAGCCCAGGAAAGAGCCTGTTTCATGATTTTTTTTCGGTAAGATTCAGCACTTCAGAAGAAGCGGCTGGAGTTACAATTGAACATTAATGCAAATATTAGGAAAGACGGTAGATGTTTCCTATATCTTGAGGAATGATGACGCATGCAGAGGAAAACGTTGGCACCACCTCAAAACAGGGTTGGTTGGTTGGTGTTTATGTATGTGCGGATGAAACTATTTTAGTGACTGTTTACGAGTTCTAGAAACTAATTGTAGACGAGTGTAAGATGCTTGTAGGACAAGTTTATCTTGTCCATTACAACTGATAGCAGAAGACGTCAGCAAGGAAGTCAATATTGACACGCGATGCGTCTGTTTTAGCCGGATTCCAGTCATTTATATGATAAAAGTTGCAGATTTTACTAAAAAGGAAAATTATAAGTGGTTACGTGATGGATTTATAAACTACCTATGTATTGTATTATTTGGAGGAACGCCGCGTAATACAGGGCGTTTACACGCTTCCATATTACTCAGAGGACTTGTCTACTGCCAATAGTAATGGCATTAGGCAAGTGAAGCTTTTGTGAGTTAAGCTACCTATGCTTGACCTTCGCAAGGAGTCTAACGTTTCCCTCGGGTTTTGCAATAGATTTTTAAAGAATTTCGATTCCGAGTTGGAAGAAAAAATCAGGAAAATAGGTGTCCAGTGTTACGTTTAAGCCAAAAGCTAAATCTAGAACGTTAAGCTGGGAAAGATACAATTAAGATGGTCATATTATGCGCAAACCAGAAAGTGGAGATCTTTTACTATGTTAATGAGGTAATTTGACGGTATACATTGCCTAATGTGTGCTGTGCACAGTCTAATTGAACTTTGGTTTCTAACGCTGCGGTAAATGTGGTTCATAAGACGTAAGACAGTAGGAGAGCGTTTAGGATCAAACTAATATATATTTGTGAGTTGGAAGAATATGTGTGTCTGCTAATGTTAGTAAGTAGGGGACTAGTAAGTAAGCTGTGGACAGGTTTACTTACTCAATACGGAACTGCATACTGATCTAATTAAGTCCAAGAGGTGGGAATGGATTACCTTGAAAGCTAAATTTCTAGAAACGCAAAGGAGAATAGCAATATATATAGGAATGAAGAATGGAAGAGAATAAGACATATGATGATGAGCTGGAGGAGGAAGGCTGTAAATGAGGGAAGAAAAGCAAGTTAAGATTTTACTTCCAGATTTAATTCCACTTTGCACTGGTTTTCTCCTTGATGAAAGGATAAAAGGACCTCCGAATCCAGGACTCATTTTCACTTAGAAGATAATAGAGCTACATAACCCTGCTCGACTGAAGATTTAATTTTGTTCCGCCATTATTACTCCCTTTCCAGTTGGGATTTAAGTGCGGAAAAGGTAGGGGCTAGGGATTGCTTTGTGTTACGACGCTCTGGGTCTTGAGCTACGGTTTAGAATCTCTTTGTCTTCCGGATTATTATAAGCCAAGTGAAGAAAAAAGAAGAAAGTCGTCCGGAGTTCCAGAGCCCGCAAGGATCAAGTGCGAATTACTGGGGAAGTTTTGTTGCCAAAATGGACAACAAGGCTTTTGAAAAAGAGCCGGAGGATAATAAAAATAATAAAGAAACGGAGGATTCTGCTGGAGGAGGGAATCAGAGGAAAGATATATACGAGGCTTTAAATGGGAAAGGGATTGAGGATGGGAGGGAGAGTATGAAAATGCGGAGACTGTCGAAAAGAGTGTCTATTGTTATTGATGTAAGTTTGTGATTAGAATTAAGAAGAGCGGTGGGATTAATGAGACAAGAGGGAGCCTCTGCCAGAGTAGAGTTCGAGGAGCTAAACTACTCAAGGGCAGAGATGATAGAGTCGGTATGATTGTTTTGATTAAAATTGTTTGAATTGTTTTCAGGAAAATGACAAAATATGGGCACCGAGCAGAAGATCTTCCCGGTTGTCAGGGAAATTGTCGTTGTCGGGGATTACCAACCCTGAGTTTATCAATGATGATACGCCGGTAAGAAATACAACATAGCATTTAGGACGAGATAATTGCGAGATGAAAGGCAGAGGGCGCTAGTGTTGCCTCCTGGGTAAAACTGCTCCTCCGGGCCAGCTTGTATTCAAAGCGGAGACGATGCTCTTGATTGTAGCAATATGACGTGAGCACCAGATGGCGCCACAATTAGCGTGAGCCATGAACAGGTAATTAAAGAATGGATTATGTCTAATGGCGTAGATGAGCGAAGTCCATTTGGGTCACAGCACGGATATTCGTCGTAAATCTTTGACGTACTTGAAGAAAGAGCTTGAAATCGATTACCATGAAATACCTATTGAGACACTGTATAATCGACTGGGAAGCCATCCGACACAGGTGAAACGTTTTACTTTGAAGATGTAAAGTTTTAAAGAAAATAGTGGGGTTTGAAATGCTAATGGTTTTGGGCATTAACAGGGACTGGACGATGGTCAAGCGAAAAGAAATTTGGAAAAGTATGGAAAAAATGAGCTAACACCTCCAAAGAAAGAGCCTACTTGGGTGAAATTTTTGAAAACCCTTGTAGGAGGATTCCAGCTGTTGTTATGGGCTGGAGCGATTCTTAGCTTTGCAGCGTATATAACGCAATGTTTTCAAACTGATACGCCACCATCGGACAATGTAAGTTTGAAGGAACTAAAATTAAAACTAGAGAAAAAAATTTTGGTAAGGAATGGAGTTAATTAGATTTTGTGCATTTTAAATTGCAGCTTTATTTGGGAAGCGTGTTATCGATTCTAGTAATTGTCCTTGGGCTGTTTACGTTTTACCAAGAATATTCTAGTGGTAAAATTATGGAGTCATTCTCAAAAATGGTGCCCAGCTATGCAAACTGTATCCGGAACGGATCGCTTAAGGTTATTAACGCAACGGATTTAGTCGTCGGAGATATCGTAGAGGTTAAGTTCGGTGACAGGATTCCTGCGGATATTCGGATAATATCATCTTCCGGGTTTAAGGTAACCGTCTTAAAATATATGATACAAGTTTTGTCGCTAACGTATCGCTCAATGAAGATCGTTTTAATATTGGGCAGGTGGACAACTCTTCGTTGACGGGTGAATCTGATCCTCAACTTCGTACACCGGAATGCACGGATGAGAACCCTATGGAAACTAGGAATCTTGCGTTTTTCTCAACTAACGCTCTTGAAGGTAATTAAGGCGTTACTATTTAATGTTTAAGCGTAGTACATGAATTACACTTTGATAATTGCACTTGCAGGAACTGCAACGGGTATCGTTGTTAGCGTGGGTGACAATACTTTCATTGGACGTATCGCGGGGTTGACCTCCGGGCTGGATTCTAGTGATACTCCGCTTGCGCGAGAAATATCCCATTTCGTGCTGTTAATCTCAGCGGTTGCAGTATTCTTTGGCGTTACATTTTTTATCGTTTCTTTGAGCATGGGCTACCAATGGATTGATTCTGCTCTCTTCCTTATCGGTATTATTGTGGCGAACGTACCTGAAGGTCTCCTCGTAACGTTCACTGTTATCCTTGCGCTAACTGCTAAGCGAATGGCGGATAAGAACTGTCTAGTTAAACAACTGCACGCTGTGGAAACCCTTGGATCTACTACTGTTATTTGCTCGGACAAGACGGGGACGTTGACTCAAAACAGAATGACGGTGAATCATATGTGGTTTAACGATAAGATTTGCGAGACTAATTTTGCCAATCAAAAGGATTTCGACAGCAAGGATGGTGGGTGGAAAGCTTTGACGAGGGTAGCGTGCCTTTGTAGCCGAGCTTCGTTTCTTGGAGACCAGATGGATCTACCGATCAATCAACGGTAAGTGAAATTTCAACGATATTTTAGTGTTCAGTAAGTCGAAGTAATTTGGATAACTCAATCAAATAGTGGATGTGGTAATTCTATAGAAAAATCAACGGCGATGCTTCTGAGGCTGCTATTCTTAGATCCATGGAGGAAAACGTCGGCAGCATGGAAGTTTACAGAGCTCAAACTCCGAAAGTATTTGAAATCCCATTTAATTCTTCAAACAAATGGCAGTTATCGATTCATGAAACCGAATTGAATGGAAAACGCAGTTTATTGGTTGTCATGAAGGTAAGTTTCCCAAGGATGAAGCAGTTTGAAAAATGGTCGTTACAAGGGCAACCGTTAACCTTGTTTTATTAATTCGTTGCATTTTAGGGAGCACCTGAACGTATCATCAACTTGTGTACAACTATTCTCGTTGGAGAAAAAGAATATGATTTAGATAACGAATGGAAGAATCGATTTAACGCTGTTTATGAAGAGCTTGGAGGCATGGGAGAACGTGTTTTAGGTAAAGTTTTTGATAGTGTTTGGTTATTACTATGAGTAGAATTTTGAAGAATTTAATCTAAATTAGCGCGTCTTTCCAATATATTAACTGGTGATGAAAAACTGTGATGATAACCAATATCTTTAAAATTGCCGCCAAAGCCGATGAAATTTAAAATTTTAAAATTTGAATTTTTAAATTTGAATTGAAAAATTTTGATTTTTAGCCATTTCATGAATATATTTATGGGTTTATTTTAGGATTCTGCGACATGGTCCTCCCTCCTGACGAATACCCAACAGGAACACAGTTTTCGGAAGATGATACTGAATTCCTGAAGCGGGGGTTACGCTTTGTAGGGCTTATGTCAATGATAGATCCTCCAAGACCCGGAGTACCCGACGCCGTGAGGACATGCAGATCTGCTGGAATCAAGGTTGTCATGGTTACTGGAGATCATCCTATTACAGCTAAAGCTATTGCTAAAAACGTCGGTATTATCAGCCCAGGTATTCATTTTATTTGAACACAGCTATGTAAAATTAACTCAATTATCTTCAGATTAGTCATTTACCTCGGTCGGTACTTCAAACTCTTATCTTCTAAATGTAGGTAACGAAACACTAGAAGAGCGCGCTAAGCGCTTAGGTATTGACGAATTCGATTGCGAAGCTGGAGATATTGTAGCCATTGTTGTCAAGGGCGAAGATCTTATGGAATTTAGCACGGAACATTTAGACGAGGTTTTAAGGTATAGTTCTATAAAAACTTCTAGATTTTATTACTAAATTTGAAATAAACTTGGCAGGAAATGTAATTGGAATCTTTTTACAGAAATCACAAGGAAATTGTATTCGCTCGGGTTTCTCCTCAACAAAAGCTCGTTATCGTTGAGGGTTTCCAGCGGTTGAATGAAGTAGTTGCTGTGACGGGTGACGGTGTAAATGATTCCCCAGCTCTGAAGAAAGCAGATATAGGGATTGCAATGGGAATTGCGGGTTCGGATGTTTCAAAGCAAGCTGCAGATATGATCTTGTTGGACGATAACTTTGCTTCAATTGTAACGGGAGTGGAAGAGGGTCGGTTGATTTTCGAGAATCTCAAGAAATGTATTTGTTATCTGTTGGCGGCAAACATTGCGGAATTGGTTCCATTTATATTATTCATAACTTTGAAAATCCCCCTTCCCCTGGGAACAATCCCCATGTTGATGATTTGCCTGGGAACGGATATCGTTCCTACTATTTCCCTCTCGTACGAGAAACCGGAAGGAGATATCATGAAGAGACCGCCAAGGCATCCTATAAAAGACAACCTCGTTACGGACAGGTGAGAGAATGGACATTAACTCTGCGTGAGGTCACAATAGAGGCAGGGCTTGACTTGCTTGTTCACACGTTATTCAGTGCTGGATTAACTTGTATGTTTTGACCCTTAGGCTGATTTCATATTCATACGGACAGCTAGGAGTTATTGAAGCCTTTGCCGGGATGTTTACTTACTTTGTTGTCATGGGACACAATGGATTCCTACCGAATCGGCTCATTGGGCTTCAGGCTGAATGGGATAGTAAAGTATTCAATGTAGAAGACTCGTATGGGCAAGAATGGGTTAGTGCATGAGATAAAAATATTGAATTTAATTTTATAATTTTAATAGATTATTTAATTTAAATCCTTAATTTCCAGAGCTATTATTCAAGAAAAGGCTTGGAACGTACGTGTTGGACGGCGTACTTTTGCACGGTTGTCGTGTGCCAATGGAGCAATTTGCTTATTTCGAAAGTTAGACGTGTACCGCTTTATACGAAACTTTTTGAGTAAGTGTATATGATTTAATTATTTAAGATATTTAATTAATGTAAATGAAATTTGAATTTAATTTTATATCTTTACAGCAACTGGGTTGTATTTTTGGGAATATTTATCGAAACTGCCATCGCCTGCTTCCTTACATACACTCCTGGTTTAAATACAGCAATTTCTTATATGCCAATCAAGTAAGATTTTGAAATTCGACAATAATTAATTAGCAGGACTGGAGTAGTTGAAGTGTAAAAAAAACTTATTTTCATCCCATAGGTTCATGTGGTGGCTGCCAGCTATACCCTTTGCCATACTAATTTTATTTTATGACGAGACTCGTCGATTCTTATTAAGAAATTGGAACAACAAATGGTTTCAACGGGAATTTTATTATTAATGTGCAAAATGAAATATTTTATATCATCTCATTCTCCTATAATGTATTTAGCAGTAATATATTTTAATTATAATAACGTATTGCAGAGGCAGAGTCAGTCATGTTAATAATAATAAATTCAAAATACTTTAGCGAATATAGAAAAAACTAAGTCGGTAGGTGGCGGAGCGTATTTTGCGGAGGTTATTTAGTGATAATCTCCTAGCTAAACTCCAAACGCTTTCTGGAAATCCTTTGCGTTGTCAAAACTACGTTGGCTAGAATACAGATGAGAGAAAAGCTTACATGATCTACGCTCTTTGGGGTTGAGTTACCACCTTGTGCGAATAATAGAGAAGAATGCAGGGATTGTTCCGTGAAGAGGTGAGATAAGGTGGTAAAAAGGTATAAATTATGTGTGAATTGTAGTGTGCTATGGATGGATATTATCCTTGTTTCCCTCCAGGGCGCCCTCTCCAGAGAAAGCCACTTGGATATACTCTATAGATTCAAAAGCTATTGAAGCGCAAGAAATTCAAGTTTTGTACAGCCATGAACAAAAGGATGGATAAAGTATCGGATTCTTAAAGGGTTATACAGAATGCGTGCCAGCGTGCAACTTCTCCAGTATACTGTACTTTAGCCATGTTCCAGCTCTGCTAGTTTATTACGGAAGAAGAATTTAATTGTGTTAACAATGTAAGCTAAAGTAGACTACTTGTGGTTTTACGAAGCCGGGAGCGTAGTATGTTTTAACTGGTTCGAGCTCTTGGTTATATTCACAGGAATCAAGAAGATGTGAATAAGAGGTAGAGGGCCTTGTTCACGGATTTCACTGTAGAATGATTTAGGTGGTGTTTGGTAGAGGTTTCCAGGGTGTATTGCGCCGATAGCTACAATAGCCGACAGTCATGTTGCTATCATTGATGGGCAAGAGTGTAATGAGCTGCGAAAATGAGGTGGTTCCTGGGATGAGATGCCACATGGTATTGAAGATGATGATTGTGAAGTGCGACGGGAAGTTGTAGCGGATGATGAGGAGGTTATTTAGTAGCGGCGGGGGAAAGAGAGACGGGGCATAGAAGAAGAAGCGATGGTTGGCGGTGGTGGAAATGATTTATTTATTACTATCATCTATCTCTGATAGAATTTACGGAAGATATAGGCAACCCTATTTAAGAATCCAGGAGCTTTTACCTGTGACTCTGGGAGGTCCACTCTGTCGGCAATCCTTTATTGAAGCGCAGCTCGGCGGTGGATCATCAACTCTGCTTTGTAGATGGTACATCTTGGGCGCTGCTGTTTTGAGTCTTAATCAATGATCTCGTTTCGCTCCTTACAGAACGTCAATTCATCATATTATTTCTGAGGATATGTCTTGAATCATTTCAAGTTTTTGATCAAGGATTGATTCACTTTTAGCCATTCTGTAGGAAGCAGCATGAGTTTTCTTGACCGATGCTAATTAATATTTTGAGAGTTGGAGGAGCAGAACCAGTAAATAAAACGTGTTCCATTAGATTGATAGAAGCGGCTAATAAAGGCTCTTGAAGACAATGAAATACATTGATGAAGCCCACCTTGATTTCATATTTAGGGCCATAAATAACTCTGGAATGAAAATATACCGCTGGTTTTGGTTACAATATTAGAGAAAATACAAGACAGTAATGGCGGTACGAGGAGTAAATGAATAGCTTCCGTAAGCACAGTTGGAGATTTTGTGAGGAATTGATTTTGATGAAAAAATCTTTTGTTTTACCCCAACCGTGTGAACCTTGGAAGGTGTGTGCTTTGACTTTGAATATGCTTTTGTTAATTTTATTAGCTACGTGGGCTTGAAAATGAGGGAAACTGAGTGACAAATTAATTTGGAAATGCAGAAGGATATGCTGACTGTGGAAGACAGTAGGGACAAGGTGCGCGGGAAGGTGTGGAATTGTGATTTTTGGTGGACAGAAAAGTATGTCGAATCTGTGCTGTCATGATTATTTTTTAAGGAGCGGCAGGAGGTCTCTGATATTAAGCTTGAGTTTATGAATCGTGAATGAAAGCATGGCTTTATTTGATGTACTTAGTATGACTACTTCCGGTTATTTGCTTCCGTCCTTGCCGCTTTAAAGAGACAATTAGTTACGGAGAGGAAGAGGGTGTGCTATATGGGTGAGTTGAGAAAGGTTTAGTGATACATGGAAGCTATGTGAGGTTTATTGGATCCGTTATGAATTCTAGAATAAGAGCTTATGCCACCTTTAGAGTTAATTATGCGTCGTTTATCTTCCATGTATTTTTCATACATGCGTACTAAATTATTGGACAACAAAGCAGTGGAATTGGATAAAGCTTGACGACTGGAGTCAACGAGGTACAGGAGTGTGTGTGAGAAATATTGAAGAGCTACAAAGGTTTTGATAATATTTTTGTTACCTGATTTTAATTCTACGAGGTGTAATGCCACCTGCCCCTGCCCGTCTGCTGGAAGCTTAGTAATCGTTCCTGGTAGAAAAAGATTTGGGAGCGGAAACCTAGAAGCAATGTTATTCTCCGGGAAAATTCAAAAAACACCGAAGCAATACTTTATTATTATTTTAGAATATATTGCTGCTATATTTAGAAGAGACGGCAGTGTTTTGTAAATCCAAGACTGGAGAAAGCCATAATTCAATTGAGAAGAAATATTTTTTTTGAAAGCCGTCATCGATAAGTTTGAGAAGGAAGATTGTTGAAAGGTTTATTGAGGTTGGCGCGTGATACGAGTTTTTGAAATATTCGTTGCACGACATATTGCTCCGAACTTGGGACAATTCCTGAGAGGGAGTGGAAAAGAAGACGAAACCAGGACAAGATATATTCCTTTGAGATTTATAGATATTTTGTGGTCAGTGACAAAATTGCCTAGGCAGTCTCTACTATTCTCTCTGACTGGTTGTTTTCTTGAAGGAGAAAATATTGCGCTGCTTGAATACGAAGTACAAAATTTGGAATGCAAGATGAGTGTCTGGGAACAAAGGAAAACTGATAGAAATTCTGGAGGATTGTAGAATGCGCGCTGGTTGAGCTTTGCATAATTTTGTTTGGATATACTAAGAAGCTGTAGCTGAGGTTTTGCCGTAGCATTATGTAGTGAAGTTTCCTAATTTAGAGTGAAGGAATTAAGAAAAGCTAACTGACACCCTGATTAGCGCCCAATTATTTGCGTTCCTGTGGGGAATAAAAATCCTTAGAAACATTTTTTGAACATAAAGCGCTTGTACTACTTCTATGTAAAACTATGTATCAAGGCAGAATTTTTGGCATCATGAGAAAACCTTGAAAGTAGAAGGTTTATATTGTCTCCAGAACATTTTTTGTTCAAGGGGACTAAAATGTCGGAGGGATGAGTGGATAGTGTTGTTGAAAGAAGTATGAGAAACGGCCGTCCTTGCATGTTTCCGTGGCCCCGGCCTGACTTTCGGCCGTCACGCAAAGTAAAAGATGGCTGCAACTTTGAAAATAATGTTAGGAAAAAAAGAGACAAAGAGAAAGTTGAAAGGAGAAAGCAAGTGATCGAGGCTACGGGAGAAATTCCCAGGGTTTTCTTCTCAGATAAGAGTGAAGAATATGAGGGTTGTTGAATTTTCTTTGGTTTGAGTTGCTACTTTGGGGGATGACTAAGATAGAGATGATGATGGTATATATATAGAAGGAGGGCTTGTGAGTTGGGGGAAAGTTGGATAGGTTGATTCATGGGAGGTCATCCAAGGGTCAGGAATGAGTTTGGTTGGGTGAATAGCTGGTGTGGTTGGGGTATAGTGAATCACGTATTGATTGAGATCCTCCACGGTTTCATCCTCTGCGGGAAGAATATAGTTTTCCGGGAAAGTTTGGTGGCGACGGTAGGAGAAAGGTTGGGAGGGAGGAAAAAGTTTCGTACAGGGTAAGGAAGGATTTGGCTCTTATGCAGTTATGAATAGATTGTCCACGCTCGGCTGACCAGTGTGTGGTCGGTCATAGGCAGCTTATAGAAGGGTATATACGGTCAAGGAATGCGGCCGGGTAGTGAGAGAGAGGCGGGTATCGGTTGGATATTACAAGAAGCGTGGCGGTAGTAAGGGAAAGTTAGACGCGGATGAAATATATGAGGCTATTAAGTAAAACCCTTTCAAAGATTTGGAGCAATTTCTCTTACCCTTGGGATAGCTGCAAGTATGTGGCGGAGGATTGGATCTTGTGGTCGTTGTAGAGTAGCCAAAGGATTTGGAGAAACTATTCCGTACAGGGCGAAGAGAGAGAGAGAAAATAGCTCATCATCATAGCCATAAATCTAATTCCCCGAATCGGGGAATATAAGAGGAGGAGGTGGAAAAGAAGGGGAGAATACTTGAAGGTCTGCCTGTTGTACGGACGAGCTTGGAGGCTGGCGGATGAAAATCCGGTACGGCACTTTATATTCCCTGGATTTTCCCCAAAAAATTCAAATTACTTTTGGCTTTGGTTCCAGCGGGGAGGAAAGGAGAGAAAGAGAGGGGATTGGACTCGTGGGGTGGGCGAGGAGGACGGTGAGTAAAGCGGGAAGCGGAGAGAGTTTCCCTTTTTCTGATAAAAAGAATGGGGCAAATTATTCACCGCAGAGAGCCCGGAGATTATGTAAAAAGTGGAAACGTATCAAATTTAATAGCCTCCTCTTTTCCCTCTGGCTTTTTATGGGCAAAAATGCGAGGGAATTGGCCACAAGTGTCAATACCAGCTAACGCTACAATAAAGTTGGAGAATATTCCCTTGGTTGTACGCATTTCCATAACAGATTCTACTCTTAATTCTATGAGTAACGCAATAAATTTTTATTGAAACCTAATGCTGGAAGTGGTGTTCAGAGTGGATGAGAGCGGACACTGGATGAAAAAGAAAAATTCCAGGATTTTTCACTTTGGGTGCAGTCCTGGAGGAAGATTCGGGATGCAGACGTAGAATACTAAAGGCGGAACTACAGAATAAGAAAGTTAAGAATAAGTTTGGAGCGAAAGGGTTTGTAGAGCACTGGATAATTTTATTCATATTAGCTTGTTTAAAATGCCAGGATCATATGCTTGAATGGGTGGATCAAGTCTTAAGCACTGTTTATCTGTCATAAAGCCATAAAATATGCGGGTATCATGTGCTACCCGGTTGGGTAATCTCTTGAGGTTTGTTTTTAGTTTCTTATTCGGGATGCAAGTTGTATTCTTAACATTGCAGGTTGTTCGTAAAGCTGTTGCAACAGAGGTACTGGTATTTTTGTGGTGTAGTATTTTTAAAAAGTATATACAAGGGAAGTTGGTGCAATCTTCATACAAGCCCATGTAACTTGGTGTTGAAACTGCATCTGGACCAACTCTTTTAGAATTTGCTTATAGAGAGAGTGGGGGTTTCTTGTGTTGTGATGCGGATGGAAGGAGAAAGTTGGAAAAAGCGTAGAACGATTTCCATGTTTCGGAGAGAGAAGAAGAAGGAAGGAGAAGATGGGGAGGGAAGTGGTGTGAGAAGAAGGCGATGAAGTTTATATACTCTGGAGGAAAGTTGATGAAATTTAGTTTATCTTTTCTTTGAATGCGTCAATAAGCATAAGTGACGCTTGAGTGATTTTTAGGTTTAGGTGGATGGTGGTGGTGGGTGAGGATGGGTGAAAGCTGTTGTTGCCTCTCTCCCCTCTCTTTTGAATTCCGATATAGCCGGTTTTCCTAGGGGAAAGAGGAAATGAAGACTGGCGTATTGAGAGTGAGTTGGATTATTTTGATTGAAACGTGTGTGTGTGTAGAAGCTTTTCTCGCGAAGAATCCTTGTAGTTTAGGAAATCTCTAGCTGAATTAAGCAATTTTCTTTTGGGCGTTTTCTCTCAGATCTATCTATAACATGCATCCAATTTTGTTAGGATAAAAAACGTCCGGGTGGAAAGAATTGTCTTCGCACCGAAACCACAAATTGACAGGGATGGAAGTATGCTTTAGCTGGCAATGAAGCTGAATGTGGAACTCCAGGGTTGTTGGGTGGAAGGAGTTGAAGATTGAAAGCTGTTGTTCAAGAAGGAGAAAAGGCGAGAAGAATAGGTTTAAAGATTTAAAGCTGAATCCAGAGAGTTCCCTCCAATCCAGTAACATATAAGAGCATTAAATCCGGTTAACTGCACAATGATCACTTAAGGGGATTTGTGGTTGAGGTAGAGTGGAAAGATAGTATTGCGGTTTGCTTGTTGTTCAAAGGTAATAAGGTGTGAAGAGGAGAGTGGAGCGGGTAGGATAATACCCGGGTTGTTTCCTGCTGATACGCACATTTGTTCACACTTGCTAAGGATGGCTGCATCGTGAGACGCACTTTGGAAATCAGGTTTGAGCTGGGGAGCGTGTATAAAAATGGGGCGTTTACGTTGTCATTTTGGTAGTATGTGTTGTAATAGTAGTAGAAGACTGATAGCTCACCTTTACCTTGATGCTGTTGCCATAGTTACTGTAGCTCTACTATTTCTAGGGGAACCAGTAGAGATTTTTTTCCATTGCGTATAAATGATTCAAGTATCGGCATGCCTTTTTTGGCGAATTAAAATTTTTGGCTACATACATAATTCTGAAGAATGACGAAGACTGTGTTTTAGCTTCTTGCTTTAGAAGTCCTAAAAATTTGTTCCACAACTGGGAGGAAAAACTCATTAGCTCTTCTCTCTCCCTTACATTTAGCTCTTCCCTTGAGTTTCAAAGAAGACGGAAACAAGGAAGAATGCAAATGTAAGCTAATTAAAACGAATATGCCGAAAACAATTATTCCGGACGTTGAAAACTTTGTTCTACAACTTGTTAACAACACCCGATGCCTTCTGCTCTGCTCGTTGATTTCCTACGACTCTCTGGAATTATTCAGGTTTCTCCTCTAAAATCCTAAAGTTTCCAACACTCCCTGGGAGATTCTGAGACAACACAAACTCTTGTTCGGGGTTTCAATGGACCGAGGATCTCTTCATTCTCGACTGGAGAATAAAGCGTGATGGGTTTGTCTATGGAAATGAAACTGTGAAACTGATAGAATTATTTGTTGAGAGACCTCCTGATTAAAATTCAGGGCGCGAGGACATGAGGCACAGATGCGGAATTGAATTTCCAAGGGGTTTATTCCATGATCCATGGTGTTGAGCTTCCCCCATGGTACTTTGGAGCTCAAGAGGACACACTTGAAGGTAATTTAGAGTAGATGAATGCAATTTGTGGCCGCTGCTTCATCCGCGTCCTCATTGACTACGCATCCTAATACACTTTTGTTCCTTGCTGGACTATCACACGAATCTGGATCTCCTCACACTTGTTAGCAAAATCTCTCACTCATCTCGCAACTCTGTTCTCTCCTCTTTGGTGTGAATATCAGACTAATTTCGGGAATGAATCAGAGGGCGAATCGAAAGAGAGAGAATAGAGAAAGCAAGCCACTCTGCTGCACTCCCAAGTTACTGGAGATGAGCCCTCTCGGGCTCATCTTCTCTAGCCCGTAGATACCCGGATAACTCTAGTATCCGAAAAGCGGGCGGTAAATCAAGGGGAATTTAGTAAAACAAGGCTTGACAGGACTAATTGTACTAAATTCCCTGCTCAATTTCCCCTGTCTCTCGGAAACAGTTATTACGCGACGCTCTCTTTACAAGTTATGGTCATGTATTCATCCGTTTAGCCACTCTAGAGCTAGACAGGGAGATGGGAGGAAGGAAACCTCCCCCAGTTCGCGTGTCCTTCAATGTGTACCATCACTAACACTATCACCTCAATCATTCCAGATTATACGCGATCATCTCACACACTCATTTCCATTTCAAGCCTTTATTTATCACTTCAAATGTGAACTAAATCCATGGATGACTTTCTCTTGACTGGGACAAAGTATTTTGTCTAAACGTTCCTATTTACCCGTAGAGTGTGAAGCATAGACTTTCATAGATTGCCGCTCAGCATAACTGTATGACTGATAAATTACACACGCAAGGACAGTGGTTTAGATGATTTCAAATGCTAATCTGCTCATCAGAGTGGAAAATACTAGAGATTTATGTGAAGCATTTCGGTTGTTTGCTTCTATTGAAAATTTGTCATTGTGCGAGTTACATTTATTACGGCCGGATACACTTATGAATTTCAAATCCATTCCCAGCTCCTTGAGTACATCCGAAAACGATTTAATTAGGATGCTCAAATCCTGTAATCTTGTTACGCTTTCAGTTTGTGAGCTTTTATGGCAGAGGGCGCTACAGATGATGTTGAAAAGTGCGGTGCTACGCGTAAACGTAGCGTGATTAAGATTCGCTTGGACTGGAGAAAGTGGATTAGCTTTCTCCGTTTCAAAATTATAAGGGAAAAATAAAGTAAAAGTAGGGATATATGAAGAAAAAAGAGCAAAATAAGAAGAAATTGTGAAAGTTATAAAGGAGCATAAGCATGAGCAAAGAGAAAGCACGGACCATAAGTGCTGGGAAAAAGCATTGCCACCTAAAGTATTTTTTGATGGAATGGTAAAAGTTAAATCGTACATGATTAATTCAAGAAAGAAGGAGAGAGGTTTCACTGTCGCCAGCTGATAATGACACATTTGTTGGCAGAGACTTGATACATTAGAATTAAAAGAGAAATAAGAATGTAAGCGCGTAGCATGTTGGAGATGAGATGATGATGATGTTCCAAAGAAGGTTGTAATTCATTCGGAGCCAAAATGAGGGAAGAGAATGACGGAAAGAGTGGAAGAGAAGACTGGTGTACAAGGGGAAGGCGGGCGGGAAGAGTTGATAAAAGATTTTGATGACATACGCTTAAGATTTAAAAGCCGGGAATGAATGATAAAGGGTGGGGATGAGAGGAAATGGAAAGAGTTTTTGATGGGATTGGATCGCTTTTCCTTTTTCTTGTTTACTTAAATTTGTGTGCTTAAGAAGAATTGGGAGGAAGAAGAATAAAGAGTCCTCGTTCTCATGTATCAGCCCTAGTTTCGGTGTAATCCTGGAAGGAGGAGGGGAATAAAATGAATGAGGAGCAGTAAAAAGTTTTTAAAAGTTTTTTAAATTCTAGCAAACTACTACACAAGCCATCATCCCTCCTTCTCTTCCTGAATAATCTGCCCTGATTAACTTACTTGTTTAAGGAAGGCGAAGATGTTGTTAATCATCTTTTCCTTCCCGTGAACGACTCTTGTGTTAGTAACTTTTAGTACACGTATCCAAAGCAGTAATATAGCCAGCTACAACACAGTTCTCTATATTTTTTATTAAAGCTGGAGAAGAGAGGGAAAGTTTAAATGAGGCTCATCTTTTATATTCGCTTCAACTCTTGCTGGGAACAGATTTTATTGTCTGGCTCATTTGTTCTCTTGATATTCATAATGTTGTAATTTTTCCGCACAATTTACCTCCAAAGGATTTTTCCCTTTGAAGAAAGATCAGTGAGGATATAAGTTAAAAAGTTCACGCCGCCCAAACCTTGTCCGACAGAGGGAGATGGCAGGAGTATGATGATGAGGGGGAGGAGGGAAAGGTGAAGGAAGCTGAATAGGTGGGAATGGGCGGAGACTTTTATTATGAGGAATATAGGTGAGGTGCTTTTTTAGTTTTCCATGGATCCGCTACAATTTTCTTGTGTTGCTTGTTCTGACTGTTCTTGAATGCTTGTTTCTTCTCCTAAATGAATGAATAGGTGCGTAGGATATAAATTAGTTAGCCTTCTTTTGGAACATTTAGTAAGAAAGGGGGAGAGGATTTGCTTCTGAATGTAAAGAACGGCTGGGCAGGCAGGTTTAGGCGGTTGTTTATAAGTTTTGCTTTTCTTGGATGACAGGATGCACAGGATGGAAGATGAGAGTCTGTTCAGGAGCGTTGCTTGCTTGCTTTCATCTTTTAATAATTCTCCCGGGAGATTATTATAATTCCTGTTTTATACTTGCGACTCTCTTTGATCGTTAAGAAGCTGCTACTGTTTTGGAGGGCGGAGCTGTGTTACGCCGCCGAATATGATTGTAATCATCATAAAATATGCATCTTGAAGAATCTACTAAACGTTTAGGATAAGCAAGCACTCCTTCCTTCCACCACACCACCAACCAGAACCACAACTCATCAGAGGGAAGAGCAATTAAAGGAAACATTAATTAATTAAAACATTGGGATGCTCTCGGAGATGTTCTTTTTCCACTGCTTTTTTTATATCCGCCACTTGTTTTACCAAGAGATTAGTTATGGGATTTTTTTATATTTCTTTTACTCTTTATCATCAGGCTTCCGCACCCAGGAATTGCTAATTAATGGGCTTGGGATGGGAATGGGTATATTACTAACTTTTGACTGGATAACTTTACTAGGCGATGGATGACATCTTTATTTTACAGGGAATGCACATGGAAGGAAATGGTAAATAGAGGTGGATTTGTAAAACAAAAGATGTGCTACTGTGCAGCAATTGTGCTTTGACGGTTCATGGTTTTAGGTAAATCATTTTTATTGAAGCTGGGGCAATTATCATTAAGGTAACAGCAGGAGCTTAGCATATCCCAGCAATGATACTGACAGAGGGGTTGAAGCGAGGCACATTTTGGAATTTCAAGTACTGCCCGACATGGTATGCTCGACGACGCTTGAATCAGTGTTTGTTAGATTTCAAAGAGGAAAGATTTTTGGATGGTTACGTTTGTGGAAGACAGGTGGAGGTTGTGGAGCGACGCTGGAAGCGTTTTTGGCCTTAAAGACGAGGAAAATTTTGACATGTGCAGCTAAATGTTTTGTAGAAGAAGCGGCAGTGCAGAATAGTAGATTTAGTTAATTCAGTTAAGGATTCCAGTTAGTTGGAAGGAAGTGTGGGGCTATTAGCTGTTTTATAGCGAGATCACTTTGGACAAGTGCCACTTTGGGTTGAAGTGAAGAGGGATTTTGTTGATTGTTTTCTTTGCTCATGTTACAGAGGGATCAGTTGCCAGGGATTGGGAGGGGGGATGATGTTGACATGAAGTAAATCAGATGGGATGAGAGCCGGAGGAGACAGGGACAAGAGGATAGGGAAGGATGAAGGACGGGGAGGAGAGAATGGTCGCCGGGTTTTTTAGTTTTTGGGTAAAAATACTTGGGGGAATGTATTTTACCTATATTTATTCAGCTTATTTGGGTTTTTTTTAGGAATTCCCCTCGTTTCCTCCCCAAGTTTCGGGGGGATAAAAGCCTCGTGAGTGTGTGCTAAGAGCGTTTGTAGTCCATTATTGAAATTGACACATGGGACTGGATGCTATTCATTGATTCAAAGAGGCGGTCAATCATTCCCGATTTCCCGGGCATGCGGTTAAGTACTACTGGAGGATGGAAATCACGATCCCGGCGGGTATTTGAAATGACTGGATTTTACGGAAATTGCAGATAGGGCGGGGGTTTTGGATTCAACAGGGCTTAAAATTCTTGAGGTCTGCGGCCACTTATCGGTTTGAATTGCTCCGCTACTTAAGATGATGTGAGAGCGGAGGGTGGGTAGTAGTTGAGAGGAAGGGCGGGTATTGGTGATGCGGAGGTAAGTAAGAGTTGGCGGCATGGCCACGTTGCTTGCTGACCAAAAGTGTCATTGAATACGTGATGGTCACGGCAATTTGTAAAGGAAGGCCCTTAGACCAGTGGTTGGTTTGGTGAGTGATGTGATTCCGGTTACGTTTTTTTTCACTACAAGCTTTCAAGGATCCCAAGTAATGATTGAAGAACCGGGAGAAACTTTAGGAAGAGGAGGAAATGTAAGAATATGTTTCGGTTTAGTGAACAAGTGGCGGGGGAGACAAGTTAGCAGTTTTCATAACAAGTGAACGGTCAAGATGTATGGGAAAATATTGGAAATACTATGCGTGATTGTTTTACAAAATACAAGAGTTTTTCAAAGCGTGGGACCAGTCTCTCTGGATTCTGGGTCGATACTTTTAGGAGAGCAGGCTAAAAGCATTGGGTCTCTCTTCAACAGAAGGATGCTATGAGCAAGATGCTTCCTGATTCAGGGCTTAAAGCAGGCAAGAGCGTACATGAAGCTTGGGGTGAAAGAAACCGGGAGCTTGAAAAAAGCGTATCAGGTTTCCCAAATCAAGCCAGGCCACGTTTCTGTGGGTTGTTCGTGGTGGGAAAAATGCGGGTTACCTCCACCTGAAAGCATGGTGCAGAGATGGCAAAGAGTTGATGACATGTTTCATCTTTTAACACGCTTTAATAATGTCAAAGCTTATGAAACTAGAAGGCCTCAGGAATGAGCTGGTTTTATTCAAAGTTGGCACGGAGTTGGTAATTCCAGCCGCTGGTTTGCCAAGATTCGAGTGCCAAATTTGAATTTGAAATAACAGGTGATTCGTGGTCTAAATTGATTTTTTCATGGCTTTAATTTGGTAGCATCAAAAAGTATGGACTATGATGCAGTTACAAACCGAGTAGCAGAGTAACAAGTGTTGTTGCTATGACAAATGTGAAAAATACTTATGTTTTCAATCCAAAAGTCTTAAAGCGGTATAAGCATCAAACCAAATTATGCATACTCAATTTTAGAAAACTATACGTATTGGGTAATTTTAACTGATTTTCTGTCACGTGAGTTGGTACACTGCTGTGAGGCGTAAATTTAGAAAATACTATTACAAAATTCCTGAAAATCAAAGAGGAATGGGTGCAACATGCGCACATGTGCCGGTGACCTGAGACCTGTCCTTAGGGTTACAGGTTGACGATAATATGATGCTCTTCATGAAGCAAAGGTTGCCTCTGTTTACATAGATAAGGCTCAAGTTGACTCCAGTCCTACGGTCAGAGTAAGAGAGGGTAAGCTACAATCCAGTCTACCCTTAACCTGAGCGTATGCTGGAAGGCTAAGGTTGATGTAGTGTGACATTTTTGTTTACTCAGGCCCGAAATAAGGGCTCTCTTTGAATGTTCTCTTTTTGAGAGAAGATTATGAATAAAAAGGTTGTGGGTTTGGAAGACGATACCCGGGGCCCTTGAAGGGGATGACTTGCTTCTTGCGGTTGAAGCCCGCGACACAAGGCAGTGAAGACAGTGCATAGTGAAGGCAGAGAAGACCGTCAAGAAAGTACATAACATACACGGATTACATGTAGGAAGGACACATTGAGTTTTTTTTCATTTCAAAAAGTTTCATCCCTCCGAATACACTTGTTGGCAGCCCGATAATGGAAAAGTTTTGGGGGAAATTAGTTTGAGTGCGCGGAAGGATAGATTGAAAGAAAAAATTGCATGGAAGAGAAAAAAACGTGTGTGTGTGTTTCCGAAATGGAGTGAAATACTGTATATTAAAGGAAGAAGAAAGGAGAGAAAAGAAGGGTGGTTTTGGCTTGTGTGTGGAGCGGTAATAGTTTGGCAGTGAAGAGGAAGGTGATTGGATGCGGATTGATGCCGGGTGTAAGTTGCAAGAAGGGTTGGTTCCTGGGTAGGGAAGGCGGGGAAGGAGGGCGAAAAAGGATTGCATGCGGAGAGCAAGGAAGGAAAAGGATGGTGGAAAGCAATTTGAGGGAACGGAAGTTCTGAGATTGAAAATTCCAGCAAGTTGTATGAATGAATTGAAGGGTTTGGGGGAGGAATTGAGGAAGAGCGGGGATTGCTACCACTGGAGAGAATAATAGGAAATAGGAATGCAGATTGTGTGAAGGAAGTAAAAGGAAATGATAAAAATTAGAGCATGTGTATGATTTGAATCTGAGAGCTGAAGAAGCTGAAGAAAGTATAGTCTGTTAGCGTGGGAAAAGCAAAAATCTCATGTGTTTTCTCATACAACCTCATCATCTCTTATCTGCGGTGGGATTGGTGTAAAAGGGGAGAATTTCCATGGATGGAATAGAGTAGGGAGGGTGATTCCAGCTACTTGTCCTTGCTCCCATTCCACCCGGAACTCTTCTGGAGGCTCCGACTGGAGATATTCGGATTCTTTGGTGACATGCAAGTGCTTTGTAAAAGTGGTGGAAGTGGTGGAAGCGGGTAGGGAAAATGAGACACTATGCAAGGGCCTTGGCCGGTTACATATGAAACAAGACTGAATCTAAGTGAAGGCCCTTGCGGTTCGAAGTGGAACGCAAGGAATTGGGCTAATGGAAAGCCAGCTGAAGTCAAAGCGTGGATGGCCAATGTATGAGGATAAAAATGAGTGATTCGGAATGAGAGATAAATGTGCATGTGTGAGGAGAGAAGGATGAGGAATGTATTTGTAAATTCTTCTGGTGAAATATGACAGGAGAATTTCATAATTTATCCCAACCCCCACCCTCTCGTGAGAATACAACAATGTATATGCTTTAGGGTTGAAATGATGGGGTGGGTGAGAAATTTTGGATATTTTCAAAGAGAATACGGCACGGAATCACTCGACTGTCTTCTTGTCTACTCGCACTTGTTCCTTATTCCTTGCTACAAAGGCTTGTTATTAGGTTTGAATGCAGGGATTGGATTGCGTGTCTGGGGAGTAAGTGGGGAAAGCTGAAGTGATTTTAGCCCGGAACTGGATTAGCATTAGGAGAGGGTTGGTGGATGTTTAGAAGAGAGAGAGAGTGTGGGGAAAATGTGGAGGTATTGCTCTGCCTCTGGGAATATGTATCTTGTCGGCTTGGAAGTCATCCCCTTCTCTCATTTATTATGTAATTGCATGTGTCCCCCCTTGAGAGTATCGTTTCCGTTTTTCCCGCTACATGCTATTAAGAAGAGAGGAATACCCGGGTATGTGGAGGGGAGGAAATTCACACGCAATTTAACCAGTTACGGATGTAGGATTATATTGTTGTGATTTTTTAAAAGTCAATGCTTTGGAAGGAGTGGGAAGCTTGGAAGAAAGATAGTTGTGAGGTTTTGCGAAATTTTTGAAAAGTTTCGCACACTTTGTATTCTAAAAGAGCGGGAGGCTTTGATTTGTTAATTTTCGGAGGAAGCTGAAGGGTTTGCTGAAGGATTGAAAAATTTTGCATAATAATTGTTCCGGGAAATTTTAAAATAAATTGCAGCGATTGATCATTTGAATTCTTGTTTTGTAACCCAGTATGGAAAATCTAAGATTTTTGTGCCGATACAAAAAAGTGTGAAACCGGAAATACCCGGAATTTAGATTTTAATGATTGACATGAACAGTGTATTGGAGTGAAATCAGGGGATTCTATTTTTCCTCGGAGGGACTGCGTGAGATATAGGAAGTGGATGATCGTTATGGGGTTCGGGTCCCACGGTTAAAAGTGGTCATATAGTACAGACGACGCGGAGACTGTGATCCGCCGTGGTTGTAAAGTGGCCATTTAAAGAGTTGTGGGCAGATGAGGAATTCTATGAAGGGTTTGGACACGTAGGAATATTATGAGGATAGACGGATGATTTTGTATTAAGGATTTAAGTGGTCGTGACAATTTATGACAAAGGATAGACTCGAGTATTCTATTAGTTGCACATTTTTCTTCACTCCCCCACAAAGCTAGTTAAAGCCTAGAGCTTTGCATGTAAGCTTGGCTGCCCGCTTTATCCTGTAGCGGAACTCCCATGCCAGAATTTGAGGAAGAAAAAGAGGGATGAGAGGGACAGGGAGAGTGGGACAGCACTTTACGACGAGCCTAAAGTAGTCATTCTTTCATTGATAATTCCCCTGGTTTCGTGGTTTCCCTAGTCCATGATTATGCACAGTAGGATGGCTTTGACTTGATCTACCCGGGAGGGGGTGGGTAAATGCCCGGTTGTTGTAGGGATGTGTGACTTTTTCATATTCTCCCTCCTTCCGTCCTCCTCTTGGACGCATAACAATGGAATATATGCTAAAACCGCTACCAGGAGAGAGGATACACTGACTAAGTTAGCGGGAGAGGAAACGAAGGGGTGAAGGTAATTATTGTAAGCTGTGCTGTTCTTGAAGCCCTTTGGCCTTGCATCCTGGTGGATGTATGTTACCCGCCTCTGGAGCGAGAGGTAGAGGACATGAGGGGACAAGTGCTTTGGGAGCTGGACGAGATGATCGTGAGAAAAAGAGTGAGAATACTCTAGAAAATCAGTTTCACATTTGGTGGTAATGATTTTTTACAGAAGGCCACTTCCTCTCTTTAAATGTCTCTGGATGGAGTGAATGAATCTGTCTCCCAGGATCTGTCTCTACTCATCATCATGCAAGAATGTGTGTGCATGAGGACTGGGAAAGAGTGAGCTTAATATGGCACACTCGTGGGACAATGTCATTGAGAAATGTGCATTTCCGTCTACCTATGGCCTACTCCGGAGTCCGGACAGGATTTACTTTGCTAAAGGATTAATGTTTTTTCCCGGGAGTTTTTCCTGGTTTAGTTGCTTGGAGGCTTGTGGATTCCAGGCGGAAGCAGCTGATGCCCTGAACCGGGTGCTGGGTCATTCGGGGAACGAGGTCACAACGTCCGCAACTTGGTACAGAGGAAATGAGCGGGTGGTTCGGGAGTTGTTGAAACCGGACAGGAGGGCATGATCCGAAATCGGGTAAATCATCCCACATTTCTACGTGCCTTACTCCAGGAGCCCTGTTCGGGTCCGACAAGTCCATTAAAACATAGTTTGCAGGCCTGCACTTAAACGTTTGCAGCATCTAGGCTTTTAGAAGAACGTTATGTACCGAATTTTGTAATGGAAAAGGGTAAAGTCAGCCGTTGTCGTGGTTAAGGGTCCTTGGAAGAGGAAATGAGTATGAGCAGTGTTTGAATAGCATTTCTCCCATCCACGCCTGCACGCATCCATAAGCCACCGCATGTACGGGTCGTGACCTAGCCGGGGTCATAGTGTCAGCGTCGAGTCTACTTCCGGCTTATACAATACCCGGTTGGAGACATACTATAGCTGGATTGTCTAGCTCATAGCGTGCTTGAAAAACTCTGCTGCTCAGCATGTGAAGATAAATTACAAAAGAAGGGGTGGTGGTGGTGGTGGGGAAATGCGGGGAAAAGTGTAATCACGAACCAACGGTCCGTCCAAGCATGCGGGTATTTCACCGCTTTCAGAAAGACAGAAGCTTAGTTGAACGAGTTTAAGAGTCTTCTCCGAGAAGGAAGAGCAGCGTTGTTTTATATTGTATAAGGAGGAAGCGTTCCATCAAAATTGAAGCAGATGCTGCTCACTCCCCGTCAGCTGAGTTTTAAAGAGATATGATATCTGAGAAATGACTTTTAGTTTTGATTTATTCAATAGATTTGTCTCTTTAGTCAAGGAGGGGTTGCTCTGGTCTGCTCGGACGGATCGGGATCGCAGGTGTGATTTATTTAAGAATACAATATCCGTTCTTGGAATATGTACTTCCAGGCGCTGGATTTTAAATCGGGCAAAGCGGTAATAATTTTAATTACGACCTTTTCCAGTTAACCGTTGAAAGCCCGTAACTATAGTCACAACGTCCAGGAACAAGGAAGCTATATAGCAACTAATAAAGATGTTGGATAGCTTGAAGGGACGGACGTGCGAGCAAGATTGTTGGGACTTGTACAACGGCTGAGCCATTGTTGTTTCTCCTCAGATTACGCGGGACTTGATTATTCATGAGATGAATGAAGGACTGGTAATAATAGTAGGAGGCGTGGGCGTGAAACGATTGATACTATAAAATCCTATTCCTTCCACTTCCCTCCGCCTCGTTCTCCATCTGTCTCCTCTGGTGGAGTTGAATAAAGTAATTTGTCTATTGGAGCGCGATGACAAGAAATGAATAGGTGGCGGTGGGTTTCGTGGGGAAACTGCCTTCCTTGAATTGTTTGCAACAGAGCTCATGACTATGGATGAGGAACTCAAATGAATGAGAAGGTGTGGGTGGCGGGAACAAATTGAAATGAATAGAAGTCGCGTCTCTACAACAATAGAACAAGGATACTATAGCCACGGCAGTGAGCATTATATTTTACCGACACGCTTTTCAACAAGGATTGTTTTGTTTGTTAAATAGTTGCTGGCCTGGCGTGTGTAGGAGTCAAGCCAAAGGAGCAGGATGACCGTAGAACCAGGGACTTGAATGCTAAAGAGATATGGAAGGGCAAGCTTTTTGAAAGAATAGGGACTACTACGAGGAGTTTTGATGAATACAAGAATGGAAACAAGGATTTACATGATTTGGATTTAAGTATATACACGTTTTGACTTTTAAGCTCACCACAACCGACACTTTGAGCCTTGTAAAATATCCGATAAACCGGTAACCATGAGTTAATGTTGGCACAGGTAGAGAATTGAGCTGTTGCTGTATCCAAGTGCCTGATTGGTGAGTGAGTATGAATATAAATTACCCGGACACGGCGTGACTTTGACCGTCATTGTAGGAAGAGTTTTTGAAAGCTTGATCACGCCTTTTGGGCCTGATCAGCTCTTAATAATAAAGTATTTTAAGCCAAGGGTTTTTTCGTTAGCAGCTCGACTCTGAGCGGTCTGAATTTTCTTTGGCTCGTGCTGGCATCCGAATCTTGTTTGGTTTATGCCTCGTTCCGAATCAGTTCACCTTTTGGGTTAATTTTGGTAAATTTTGGTGAATGGACGGAGGATGTTTGTAGCTTTCGGCATTGGCCCGTATCGTAAACCTTACGTAAGGAGAGTTCTAAATTAAACTTGCTGAAGGCTGGAACGCTGGGAAATGAGGATTTAATATGTAGGTGCAGCATGGAAAGCTGGATGAAGCAATATTTACAGCTCGTGCCTATAAGCTACAATATTGAATACTGAATCTGATTTATAATGATTCAAAGGTAGAAGCGTGAGGATAAAAATTTGAGGATCACGGAAACTTGAATGAAGGATATCAAAGCTAGAGGTTGGAAACCCAGGCGCTTCTCATCTCTGATTATTTATGAGAGTCAATGAAATATGACGAGGTGATGATTTTCAAAGATGAAATTATCACGTCAACACACAGACGCTAACCTTTTACCTCCAAAGAGCCAAGGAACCATAAACTTACAA
This sequence comes from Sminthurides aquaticus, assembly GCA_906901655.1. Classification (NCBI taxonomy): domain Eukaryota; kingdom Metazoa; phylum Arthropoda; class Collembola; order Symphypleona; family Sminthurididae; genus Sminthurides; species Sminthurides aquaticus. The sequence goes on along the minus strand of CAJQTT010000005.1, from coordinate 3,554,111 downwards.
TAAGTAAAGAGACTTCTTGAGTCATAAGGCTACATGCTTACTTGCTTGTCCAGAATTACACGTAGGTTAAGGCACGAAGTTACGAATCTGAATTCAAGCTCAAAGAAGGAGGAGCGATATGGATAGGATGCGATATTTAAATTCGGGTGAGAAAATCAGTAAGCTTGCTTGAGATGATGTTATCTGCTTTCGTGCACTATGGTCTGGGATGAGATAAATACGGATGAATTAAAGGTGTGTGGGAATTAATGCAAGTAAGTAACACACAAGGTGAGGAAGGTAGGAGTTACGGTTATTGTATGCCATCTCTCACCGAGGTGAGGTGAGAGAGCCAAGGGATGATTAGCTAATTTTGGGGCAGGCCATTACTGATAAGACCGCCACCCCAATACCTGTGTGTTTTCAGACTTGGTTGAAATGGTCATGTGCCAAAAACCAAGAGAACCAAGAGACAGGGCAATATTTAAATTTTTAAGCTGGCGCTGAAACAAGAATATTGATTGTAGTTTGGCAGATATTTTGCAGGTAAAACAGGCTAAAAAATGGCAAATTAACATATACAACATAAAAGATTTTAATTATTCAGTTCGGCACTTATGTTTACGAAGCTATGAGATTGTAGAGTAATGCTTCTCGTCCGTTGTCGTACAGACTCGTAAAATTAGTCACATATATATATTTCGACAGCGCAGCTGAGATTTTACTATGCTCAGAATGTGAACGGGCAGACGGAGGGATAATAAGATCAATTTTACCTGACTTCAATGATGTTCGGAGCGGAGATCTTAACCTGTTATTTAGACTTGTCTAGTGCTCGTAAATTGTATTTTAAAATCATAAGAGCCTATTTAATATTTTACAGCTTTCATGTCTCCTTTTCCTAATAAGACGATAAAGTTTTCGTAGGGTGCATTCACTCTGCCATTCTTGCCTGGTTCAGTCGGTTTCGGCCCTTGGAAGATTCTCTTTCTCTTGAAGTTTTTCATTTGGTTACTTGATTTTTTACTCGTTTTTTTGGTTCTCAAGTAAAGTGAAACGGAGGATGCTCAGCAAACCTCCGATCCAAGATCAGTCTGGCGTCTGTCCGCACGTCCACGTTCGCATGATGTGAGAATTGTTCTGTATTAACATAAAGTCTCGAAGTTCATCCAGTTTTGTTCTTGCAATGTTGGTTCAGATTTTTCGAATTGAAGGAGCAAGCCAAATTTTGCAAGCTATGAAAAAAATTATGAGACGGAGGAGGAGTCCTGACACGCAAATTATAATTTGAGAGTTCTCGCGCCCTGTAAAGTCCAAGTATTCGCGAATAACGAAAGCAGGTGGTTGTAATTTTACCGAGGGTTCATTGTATTCAATTCAAGGTTTCCAGGGCTATGTAATAGCTGAAATCGTGTGGCAAAATGTCAGATTGGTTTTTGTCTACAGACTACAATCGCTGTCTATATCGTTAAAGCTGGCACATGAGCGCAATGAATAAACATTTAGGAGGAGAGTATAAAAAGCATCTGTTTGAATTGCTTGATAATTTTGTTGATTTAAAAAAAAGACTTGGGTGGCTTTGGTTTGGTTTGAAACGAGCTTTTACTTTTGTTGGTTTCATTGAAGGTTGACTCTGTGTTGTACTGACTCGGTAAGTGAGGAGACGGATTTTTGGACCCATCGTTTTAAATCTCTTTGGATGAGTCGGGAGCGGAAGGTGGGATCCCTCAAATCTTTCAACGTTGGAAGCCAAGTAAGTAGAGGAGGATGCGTGAAACGAAATGAGGTTTGAACTCTGACCTGAGCTGGGATTTAAGGAGCGTGTGCTCCTCGTCTAGTTGTGTCTTGGATTATTGCACCATGGTGCTTCCACGAATCCTTGCTTCCTGGTTCTTTATGGCTGTCCAAGAGTATTTATATGCGGTTTAGTAGTTGGTAGTATGTGCTCTAAAAGAAATGCTCTGCTTCGGAAGTAAAATCTTTGTTACAGCTGGAACACTTCACCCCTAAAAACCTTTTCCCTTGTCATCTCATTCAAATGGACCTAATGAGCCTTTACTCTTTCTTTCTACATGTTTTTTAACTATTTTAGTATTAGTCATTCATCCTCCGTAACTCTTTCCGCTTCAAAAGGCTGCCCGCAAGCTGCTCGCTTATACAATACGACTCTGAAAACATCCGTGTGTTCCAGATTTCTTCCACGGGTTTTCTCCAACGGAATTTTCAATGACTTTGTTTCCTATTGCATAAAGTATATGGTAAAACACATGTGACTTTTGGTGTACTCGGGGGAGGATGGAACGTTTCAATAAAATACACATTCAATACTATTTTCAATACCTTTTGTAAATACATAAAGGCAAGTTGTAGGAGCGGAAGAAGAGAGGAGGGGAAGTAAGTACGCGGTAGACTGTAAAAAAGTAAAGCAAAGCTTGGAACTGTAAAAAGAAACAACAATGTTTTATTACTTAGCCAAGGAGGATCGTTGAGGAATCAGTAAGTGGTGGGCTACATGAGGTGGTATGGTGGTTGAGAATAAAGATAAAATTAATTTAATGACATGTTGAACGGGTTGAAATTGACTACCCGTAGTCTGGCTTGAGTACCGGGAAATGGCGTCAGGGAGTTTTTAAATTGTATGGTTTTAAAAAAAATGTACGCCGTATAGCTCTAGCTATAGCTTGAATTTGGTATCAATGGGTAGGGTAGGGATTTAGGATAGATTATTGTAAGTAAATTAAGTAAGGATCGATATCAAATGAAGAGTTTTAACGTAATTGTCTAATTTGAAGTCTTAAAACTGATTGGGATGCAGAGCTCAGCTACAGATTTAAGGATCTTTACCTTATTGGGATATCGGATGATACGAGAAGTTAATTCAACTATTAAATAAAAGAGTGGGTCGGATCCGGGATCTTTATCTTCTTCTGTGCAATATCAATCGGGGATAAAAGAATAAAACCTTTAGGTCGAAGTAGTCTGAAATCGGTTAAAAATCGGAGGGTTTTGTAAATACAGGGTGGTACAAGCTAATTGTAGGATTTCGGTTCCCTGAAATTATTTATTTGAAATCAATGTGTTATTCGTGTATGTAATGCGTTAAGCTTAAAACTTCATGTAATTCTTAAAGGATCAAAGGATCTAGGATCTTCAAGATCTAGTTACAAGTGTAGAGTGCATTGTATGAAATTACTGGCTATGTACGTATGTACAGCATAGGGGGCGCTTGAGTTGTAATGAGGCATCCTTGACGGAAATGTAAGGGTAAAATGCGGTGGTAGTTAATTTCGGGTGCGTAAGACGAATCACTGGGTGTTTCAAGGAAGATTTGAAAAGAAAGTTAAACGTTGAGCAAATGGATCGTTTGACATGGAAAAATTCAGGTGAAACCCAAAGATTAGACAAGTATAATTAATTGCTGCTAGAAATTTTGAAAAGGAGCTGCCTTTTAAGAAGTTTCTAAAGAAACTCTTGGGAGAAAAAGACGGATTTGTTAGTGGGTGGTGTTATGTTATCCTCGCTTGCTTTTTGCTTTCCCAGATAAACCCACCGTGGATGGTTTATAGAGAAAAGTTGTTAATGTTCAGGACGGTTTACATTTCAATACATGTTTCTGTAAACTTGGTCTACGGATTGCGAGGGAGGGTGAAGGCTTCAACCTGAAGCCCACTTGTAACTGTAAGAATATGTGGTGTATAATCCTGATAAATTCGGAGTTTGAATTCTTGAAGGGCAGAGCAGATTCATCTTTCCTCTAGGGTTTCAAGGGAATCTTGAAGGGAGAGAAATCCAAGAAGTCTCTGGAGCTTAAACGGACTCAGCTTGACTGACGTAAAAGAATTGAGTTGATTACTTACGGGGAGGTGGTTGGGTGAAAACTGATCTCGTTCAATTTTTCTCTGTAGCCTTCTCTCATCTCCCTCCCTCTTTTTGAGTCCCATGTTCAAAATGTTTTGATATTCAAGCTTGCATTAATTCTAGAGCTAAATGGCAGGAGGAGCTGTTCTGATTCTTCTAGGTAAAACACTGGAGGACGTTAGGGATTTAAATTTGTCGCTAAATATTGGGATTCGATGAATCGAAAACATTTATAATAGCAGCAGAGTTTTAAAAATTATTGAAGAAAAAAACCTTGGATTTCCGAAGAAATACGGTAAGATTTTGAAACTAGGATTTTTTTGTGTCGTTCCAAGTCGGAAACGCATGTTTCTGCCACAAAATGGAACTAAAAGAAACAACGGCTTGGAAACTATGGAAGTTACCGGAGTTGACTTGGAGCTTTTGGGGGGACAAAGTTTGTGAGTGTTGATGGATGAAAAGTGTATCGTCTCTCTGGAAGAGAGGTTTTATGGTTTGTGGAGTTCATGAAAAGCAGATGTAATCTGTCACTAAAGAGCGCGTCTAACGAGCTCTCTTACTTGTCTAATTGTTCCCTTTGGTTGCTCTTTTTTAAAAATCTCTTGACTCCCCCTATTCTATTCCGGCTGAGGAGAAAATATCATCTTCACTTGAATGAATCACCCTCAGCAACCTGTCACTCCTTTTCTGTCGAACCTTACGAATTCTTTCTTCCGCCCTGAAGTATACAATGTGGACTGATTCTACAGGAAGAAAATGAAAGTGATGGAATGGAAGATGGAAGGAAGAGGCAAAATGTTGGCGGTATCCCGTTCCGGGAGCCTATTAGTTGATGTTGCGGGAGCACCTCCATAGTTGGCATGTCATGCCTCTTGTTCCCGTGTCAAATAAGCTAAAACTATGGTGATGTAAACATGAAACTATCTGCTCTAATTAACTCGTTCCCCGGTTTTTTACACAATGTCCTGAGGGTGTGCCCGCCAAATCCAGGGAGATTCCTGGCAACGTTGGAATAGTCTTATGCTGTGTTGTATTTTGTTGCAGTGTTTGTAGCATAATCAAGAATAAGGACTGACGTTGAAAGTTAAATCTTTAATAATGTATATATATATATACAAATGTGATTTTTTCGACAGACTTATTTTAAAAGTTGTTAGAAGATTTATACGAATGTAAGCTCTGTAAACATGTAATTGATCTTAATAAAGAGAAAACAAAACTAATTCAACATTGGGAGAACTCGGAGAGTTCCACTAAAAGGAAAAGATGGAAATAAAGCCCAGTCTACCTACAATTACAGAGCGCGACATTCTCTCAATCCCACTACCCGTAAATCTGCACTGGTTTGTAATCATTACCAAGACTACCACCATAAAAGGGAGGAAGTTGGTCCTTGGGAATATATTGGGCAAGAACGGGCTGCCATTTTTCTTTCAAAGGTCCAAAGATTTCTGCTTTCCCTAGCCATCGACCTCCAACAGGTTTGACGATGTTAATCCATGTTTGTCCAACAAAGCTTACTATGAAAACAGAAGACACATACGCATTACGTACAACTGACGTATCTTCGGAAAACGAGAATGTTGGAACTTGATGCAGTCATAAACTATATATTTTATCTCATACCGTTTATGAAGATGACTTTTGCCAACTGGGCTTCTATCCGCTCAACCATTCGCGAGCAGAATACATTGATCTTAACACCTGAAAAAAGAAGGTTTCTAGATTCAAGGATATTTTATCGCAAGGTTGATTGGTAGTGTGCTTGAAAACATTTATTTTTAATACCTTCAAAAGATGCGAGCTCACTAGCATGGAATTCACTTGTGTCAACTATTAAAAATATCCCGTCATCAGCTCCGGTATCCGGAGACTGTATTTTAGAGATTGTGTACCATTTCCACTCTGTGTACTGGTACAACATTTCCTTGGATACGGTTCCACCTTCAACATATTTTATCACTTTGCTTCTTCCAAGTTCCCAAACAATAACTTGAGAAACAAAAAAGAATGAAACGTAAGTAAAGCCTTCAAGGTGTCCTAAATTAGCTTAAGTACAAGATTTGGCTTGCATTGCTTTGTGTCTTACCTGGACGTTTGTCATAGTCATAGCCTGCAATGTACCATCTATGATCTTGAAACAATTCATCCCGCATTCCTGGATCCGGTAGCCAGGATTCAATGCCAGGCGTCCAGGAGCCACCTACAACCTCGGTCTATTCGAGAGTTATAAAAAACCAGCGTATTACAAGCCGTTTTATGCTTAAAAACTTCCAAGCTAAAACATTTGTAGGCCAATGCCGGATTTACACTCCAAAACTTGTGTAAAACTTGTTTAAAACTTGAGTAACACTTTCATATTCATATTTGCGGTTCAAAAGACCCGCAAATATTCAATGTTAATCAAATGGAGAACATTTGTGTAAAACTTTTAGATTTAAAGTGTTGAAGTAGAAACGGCGTTACTATGGTAACTACACAAATTTTGGGAAAGTGTTACACAAGTTTTACACAAATGTTGGAGTGTACATCCGGCACAATAAAGGTTTTAGAATGTTTTGAAATATAAAACCGAGTAACTATGGCAATACATTAATTTTTCCAAAAAGTTTTACGCAAATATTGTACTCTGAATCCGGAATTACTTACTTCGTTGTTCGAAGCTTCATCAACTATGATGTTGATGTTCTCCGGTAGGTTGTCTTCATCTTCGGCGATTGCACTGACTGATATGACGATACATGTAGCCGTAGCGATTAGAATACAAGATGCCCGCATCTTTATTCAGGTGTGTAGATTAGGTGTGCGCAACGCTGGCTACCAACTTTCTGAAAATGAACAACGCTCATGTGAAGTCATCTTTTATACTCCTGGAAATAAGGAAAATTTGAAATAATCTAAGTTTTGAATCTAATATTCCTATGTTTGCCCACATTTGAAGAACATCAGTGCTGTACTAGTTTGGGAAATTCAACATTTTTCAACACCGTTATAAGGACGAGTACGGTATCAGGAACAGGATCAGCGCTAGATGCATATGTAGCTATGTAAAAAGTGGTTTTATGGGAATTTTGCTGGTAAGATTTGTGCAATCCCAATGTTGCAATGTTGCATCTATTTATGTATTAGTAGCAGCAGTAATAGTAAGTAATTAAAATATGATGTCTTAGAAATATTAAATTAGCAATTTTTTCTTGCAATATTCAATAGAAGCACTGTTGTCATTTGATAGCAAACCAGGTAGGAGCTTTACTTTCCTCATAGTTAAGAAAGAGGTAAATTAATTGTGCGGATCATTTGAGATAAGACAGTTAAAGAGTCACACACCGTGTTAAAAGTTCCCAGAAAGAGCAGAATAATTCTACTTGCAGTATTGGCCAGTTCCTTGTTGTGGTAACGAGTTATTAGCAATGGTTGTCCATTGGAAGGCATAATAATTTCATAAGCATAAATACGTCATTAATTATGGAAACCTGATGTGCTGCATGCCAAGGTGGTTAATTATTGAGTAGCAGATTTTACATAGCAATTGAAATACAATGATTTAACTATTACGAGAACATGATGAATTTCCCATGAAGTAGGAGAATGCTAGACGCTGTGCGCGAGCGCCCGTATCTATGGTAGCGGCATAGATTTTATACGTATATATATGAGATTATTATGCTGGACTGTAAACGTAGCTTTAGGTACCTTATAAGCTATGAAATTATTTGGGGCAATGTAACTACCGGACTTTTACGGAGGGCGCGAAATGTCGCAACCTCTGGAACCCAAAGGTTCCCAGGTTACAAATATCATTTGCTAAGATTGATTTCAACTCAAAGGGGCTAATATGGATGTGGGATTGAGGGGAGGTAAATGTTGATGGATACTAAGTTTGCTGTGAGTTGAAAATGGTACAAGATAGGTTGCTGCAATGCATGTAATTTCCCGCCTGAACCAAGAAAGTGACGACTATTATTCACCTGAAAGGTGCGGGGAAAAAGTTGAACTATCTTCTGTAATGCGCAGGATTTGAGCTGGGTTTAGTAAAGCACTGGAGACGGAATTGAGTTTTGGATTGTTAGGTGCATATAAAAGTGTGTACGTAAGGATTTTGAAGAAATTAAATGAAGAAGAGGAACATCATTTGTCACGGGCTATCTCGACAGCCGAAAATCTCCGACAATGGAGTGACCCTGTTGTAACCAGAATTAATTAAAGTGAATACCCTTTTAGATTTTTTCCTCACTTTACTCAAGCTATCCGCATGAATCCCCCGTAGAAGGGCAATGTTGAAATTGAAGCTGTCAAACACACTCTTGTGCTTGGATTTTACTAATGATTTTGCACAGCATTAACAGGTATTAACGTGGAGTAGAGATGAGTGAGGTGAAGATGGGTTGAGGGGAGTGTGACTTTATCCATACCCGCCCAAGTGAGGTCAAGGGGGATGAGTCAAGTACGAAAGTTTTTGATTTGAGGTGATGTATTAGTCTCGCGCAGATATTAAGTTTCCTTGACGCTGAACAAAGCGCTTTTTGGTAGGACGATGCTTTCTTTGCATGAATCTTGGAGAGGGCTATTTTACGTGGTAATTTGCCAAAAATTGGATGGTTTTAAAATTGAAATAATTCCGGAACTTAAAAGTCTGTTGAGCTAAAGTTAAAATTAATTTCTTGAAGTTTCTGGAGTTAGATCGTGACTATTTTGAAGTTTGATTATGACTAACAGACTGATTAGCGTAGGTTGATTTGAAATGTCTATGAATTTGTAGCAGATAGATAGCGCTTTAAAATAATTTGTAAATGGGTTTCAATCGTTTAGTGTTTTACTAAACAATTAAATGACTACAGTTTTAAGAGTTTTCTTACATATACAGTACAAATGAAGCGAACTTTTTCCGCTGCTGGGCAAACTAGACGATCATGCTGTGAGGTTTTGTTTCTAGGAGTCATACAGTACTGCATGCTAGGGTTACACTTGTTTATGAGTTTAAGTGACCCAGGATAAAAGTAAAAGCTACAGGATACAGGAAGGGCTAAGATGGGATATTTGTTACATGAGGTGGTTTAGTACAGCGTATACTTGACTTGGTTGGAGGTAGTATTCCGAAATTTCCCACTGATTCACCACCAGAGCTAGGGCAAAAGGGAAGATGAGGGCCTTGGGTTATGCATACCAATTACTGACAGAGGGATTCCTCATTAATTTCTCTCATTTTCCCTTGGTCTTGTTTTCTTTTGGAAAACTTGGAAGGAATAAGAGTAGTTCGGACGGGGAGAGAGGTAGGCCGGGTTTTTTGCTGGAATTTGGATGAAATTTACAAATGGTCCGAGAGACGGATGGACGCTGATGGATGGCACAATGACCATCATTCACTCTATAGGTAGAGTTTTTGAAAAGCTACCCTCCTATACACCGTCCCTTTTGATTTTTGTAGCTTTCCGAGCCGCCTTGAATTTTCCCTGTGGTTCGAGCTCCTTCCTAATGCGTATAGCGCGCTTTGTAAGAACTATTAACAGAATAAGTAAGTTAAGGAAGGCTAAAAATCATATTTAGGAGTATCTACCGGTATGTTTCGTACTTAAAGATAGCTGATGCTAGTGGTCAGTTTAAGCGCTAAGGTCTGCAGTGTGCGCTAGCTTAAAGTTTGCGCTACATGGACCCTCTGATGCTGCGATGATTGCTGCTGCATTTTGGAGATGAATGTATGATGATGAGTAATTTGAATTTTTTTATTAGCAATTTACATGGGAAGATATATGCATGCAGAGTTTTTTTCTCGAGAAAGTTAAAGATTAATGTAATTACAATGGGTTTGGGTCTGTCTGTTGAAAAAATTGAGAAATGGTCCGACTCGTTTACAAGTCAGCGCGGCGCTACTTGACAAGTCACCACAAGGTGGATTGCGCGGACACAAGGAGAGATTGGAGCTTTGAGGGCTGGGACATGCTGGGGAAGAAGACAAGTTGGTGGAATTCATATGTGGACAGTTGTTGGTGGTGGACGGCTGGGCGACTTGGATTCCACCGACTTCATTGCTTATTACGAGTGTCCGTCTGGTTCTTCTGGTCGACCATTAAATTTATGAGTAGTGTGTCATTTGCGAAATTAAACTGTCAACATTTCGTTGATTTTCTCCCTCGTCGTCTCCTCTCACATGTATACTTTTCTTTACATATTCATGGCGTTAGTTGGCCGACAAGCACAGAAGAAAGGCTATGAGCATGTGAGATGGGTGATGAGGCTGCGCGGATCTGCTTGAAGCGCTCATTGCTGCATTGACCAGCGCCACTTTCAACTTTACAAGTAAGTCAACTTATAGAAGCTCATCTCTCCGTTAACTGGATTCAGAGAGAGTAATCATTCATGAGTTAGGTGGAGAGGATTAAGATGATGGTAATTTTGTAAAAGAATGCTTATTATTTGCAATGCCTTCTATTCTTCAAGATGTGGAACGAAATAGGGGCAGATGCAAAATGTACTTGAACATTAGCGGTAGTTTCCATGGGTGCATATAGGAAGCACAACACTATAGACAGGTAGGGGAGGAAGAGGTAATTACACCCGTAGAGGTGTAATGATAAGGATATCCATCTCATCAGCTCGGAGGATTGCTTGCAGAGAATTTACCAAATTCAAATCGCTGCTGTGTGAAGGAAAAGATGACGAACTGACTATCATTTCGATTAGCACGTCAGTGTGGTCATTATGGATACCTTAGGAGGTGGGGAGGGTGTAGAATGCTGTGGAGATAGCGCTGTAGTCGAGTTGAGAAGGTAGTAGGCAGGTAAGAGTAAGAGAGAGGAAAGACAGTAGAAAGATTGAGATTGAAGATAGAGGGAGAAAGATTGTATCAGGTGGCAAAAATCTCGGTTGAAATATTATGGAATCTTTTGGATACTTGTAATTCTAGAATTAAATTAACTGAATCATCCCATCATCTAGGATTGTAAATCATTCTCTACTTGAAGCTACTCAACAGGGGCACGGAAGTGTGTGGAGGCAGGTAGGCAGGATGAAGATGATACATGAGGTTACTATGGATATTTTCCATTTGTATCCAGCATCCCCCTTGTTGGAGGCAAGGAAGCTGAATCAGAATAGTTGAGAATTAAGGGACATACACAAGTTGAAGGATAATACTTATTATGTCTCCCTTGGTGTTCTCTCCCTCAGTCTACATGGTTTCACGTTGCTTTTACAAATGAAAATACTCATAGGGCCAAGGGCCACCATAAATAATTATCATAAGATTTTATCTCCCAAGGATTTTTTACCTTGATAGAAGCCGTAGACCCTGTAGTAGCAGAGAAAAGAAATAAGTGCTCCCCTGATGACAATCTGAAATGTTTCAGTGATGAGGGAAATACATGTTAACCTGCATATTAATTGCTGTTGTAAAGGTAATGATTCCTTAATTCGTGTGCAATAAAACGAACTAGTTCAGGGCTACTTGAAAGATTTTGCGGTACCGCAGTGGATGTTCTTAAATTGAGTGACAAAAAAGTTGCTGCGATAACACTCTTAAATAACACTATGGATTTAGTTTTGATTTAAAATAAATATGATACTTGCCACTATAATATCGAGGATAACTGAGTCGAATAACTTAAATCGGAACTTATGCATACTACTACAATTTTTAGACTGATGTATTGATGTTTTGCGACAGTTGATATGCAAACTCTGACAAAATAAACAGTGTATTGACTCGAAAAATATTCTCAAAGCTATCTCAATCTGAGGTTGCTTAAATGCATTTCAGCTATCTAGAATAAAACTTAGCATAGATCTGTGAGATCAGTTTGTGTATTCATATCCTCAGTGGAGAAAACACGTCTAGAGAAACGTGTCTGCAGCCTTACGCTTCCACAATCACGTAAAATCTCTCCAGACGAGACTCCCCTCGAAAGATAAGATTAAGAATGTAGATCAATATAAAAAAGGGAGATGATTGAGAGACTTGTAAGAGTTGTTGTGAGATATGAGAATGGATAATTTTGACACGGGTAAAAATATAAAGGAACCAACAAGTATTTTATCATGGTAATAGGCTCAGACGCCCAGCTGGTCTATTTATCAAGCTGAAGCGTTAAAAAACATTGATACACACAGGGAGAGAATGGGGAGCTTTGTACCTCTAAAGACTACCATGCAACCGAAGATCTCTTGCCAACAAATCAGAATATGACCTTACCATTTTCATGATGCCTTTACGCTTTAATACGGTTTCAATGATCAGTATGCCGCCATCCTATATCCCAAGGATCCCCTGTATATTCATCCAGCAGGGTTCATTGTTTCGGTAACTCTTGCAAGATATTAATTCAACGTTTCGTATGGATCTATAAACTCTGTGAATTCGATTAATTTCTTGGTAGGGTTGTACACAATATGTATGAACTTGAGAACCAGGAAGAGGAAGACTGAGATTTTACGGAGTAAACTAATCGATAGCAGCCTCAGCAACCTCCAGGGATGTCCAGGGAGGGGGAGGATTTGGAAGCGAGATTTGATTACCTTACCCTTTTCAGAGTTCAGATCATAATTACACGCGCTCTGTCTATCCTCTTTTGTCTACCTGTGCTGTCTGCTGACTGATGCCAGCGCCAGGTTGGTGTATCTTTGTATGCAATACGTACCTTTGCAGAGTGAATCCCTTGATTTTTTTTTACCATCGAGGCCTGACTTGCTCCTTTGTGCTTTATCATAACCCTGCTTCTTAATATACCTTTCTTTGAATCTTCTGTCCGACTGAGAGAGGGAGCAGGGATGAGATGAAATCTTGATGATCATCTATCCAAGAGGAGCCGACGCTTATGACTTGAAAAATACTTCGCCCCGGTGATGATGCAAGTGTGAAGAAAATCAAAAGGTGGCAAGAAGTTCAATAAGATCAATTCAAAAGATAGCAGCTTTTCCAATCCTCCTGCACAGAGGCATGTTCTTTGGCAAGAAATTAAAAGCGGCCCTTCTGGAATCCAAATAAAGTTGCCAGGGGCAAGTTCATTTGCTTGCCTCCCCAAGCTTCTTCAATAGCCTTCTTGAACACTGTCAAAATGATTAACGATTGGGCTGAGGATTTAAAGTAACGACCGGCCCTGGGAAAGCCTGCAGAACGAGGAGTTGAAACGAGAGTTTTGCAAAAATCCTGCGACAATTTTTGCAGTACTTTCGCTTCTAAAATTGCACAAAAGTATGTAAGAAGTGAGGATGAGAATCCTGGTTCGGGCGTAGAATTTGGAGACAACATTCCATTCCTGTGGGGACAATAATCATAGAGTAAAATATCTTGTGTGACATTTACGAGATTTTGGAGGCGATATAAGTTTTAAAAGTTTTTACAGACTTCTTATTAGCTTTGCTTTGTGTGGGCCCGCAAAATAGAGGGATATTTTTATGGGAGATTTATTGTTTGTAGACCGCAACAAAGAATTGGTTATCCAGTTTAAATTTCAAGGGTTATACAGCGGCGATATTTTTATGCTTTGGGACACCAGCGGTCAAGATTTGACCAGAGGTGCATAATTCAGGATTTGCGAAAAAAATGAAGGGGGTAAGTTATTAGGAAGGTACAACGAGGCATGTCGAGAATATAACGAATCTAATGCTGTAAGAGGCAGTGGTTGCGCATAGAAATAAAATCAGAGCATTCAGAACAAATTTGCTGGATATTATAATTTATGTTATATTTATGCAGTTTGAGAAAGATTTTACCGACATTTTGGACACTGTTATGACTTTTTTACAGTCTCGTAATTCATTATTTGGGATGGAAAAACTTGAAACAAAATGTGTCTCAGTGAGCTTCTTTGAAAAATAGAACATTTTTTAAAAGAGTTTACGAGTAAGCAATTAAGCGTGGGGTTTAGGAGTTATTGAGAAGATTTGAATTTTATTATCACAAGATGTGACAATAAGTGCTTTAATTCTGAAGAAATATTGACAGAGTTGCAAAGGTGATTTTACTTAAACTTTTATTGTTCTTTTACTCATGTGTTTACAATTTACTTGAGCATTTACTGATGGATATTAAAATTGAAAAGAGTCCTTTAAAACCAATAGCGAAAGAAGCATGAACTATTCGAATACCAAGTCCTTGGTTGAGATTCTGATTTTGAGTGAGATGCGGAATATAAAGACGAGTTTATTATCGAAGTATGTGGGCAAATGTAAAGCTGAGCAATTCTCGGGGTCCAGGTCCTTAAACATTGGCCTTAAGAGTTTCCTAAGAGAATAGGGATTTTTAGCTATATTATTTACGATTTTCTCTTTTACTTGCTATACCAAGATCCAAGAATTATAGTACTGCGGCAAAATTTCGGCACACAGCCAGGATGACAAAGTAAATATAAAGGCTAAAACAATAACGGTTTCGGGAAGATGCCAGAGAGTTTTAGTCCCGGCAGCACTAAATTCTTTTCTGGAACCAATCGACTTGAAGGTTTAGAGGGTCTATTTGTGGTAGGTATTGGCAAAATACCCGGGTTTCTTATCCTCTCATTTCTTACGTGTACTATCTGCGACTACATACAACTTGCTTCCTTTCCGGTATTTTCTTAGAAAATAACTTTGGAACCTAAACTGACCACTGCAATGACCACTTACCGATGGTTTTCTAGCCGTAAATCCCGAAACAGAAATTTCTCACGGTCCGAATTCCAGAATATTCCTTTGCCATAATTTATTCTGTGACAAGAAGGATATTTAAGTCGCAAATCTTTTTTTTGAATATATCCAATGGTCAAGGAAATCCCAAACTGTTCATGCATATCCGTCATTGATTATTCAACCTTAGCAGGCAGGGCAAAAGAGGATACTTGAAATGCATTGCAGAGCTGAGCGGGGAAGGGAAGACACTAGGTTTGTATGATTTTAGGGAAGATTCACTTGGAATTTAATTCCCTTTCTCTACGTTGCTGTCAAAAGTAAATAAATCTGAGAAAAGATACTGTAAATCGAAGCTTAATACCCGTACCCGGGATCTGGACCAAAGATTTACGCAGTTTCTTTCGTGAAATTCCGTGAGAAAGTACAAAAATCCCCAAAATCCTGAAGCAAGGATGTGAACCCCTCGGACATATTTCCAGTATGCATAGAAAATTGATCTAGGAAATTAAATTTCCATAAGATCATAAGCCATGGATGGGGGAAAAGGGGGAAGGAGGACCTCATTGAAGGGATGAATAGAAGGCTAAATATCTTTGGAGAGTGGACACTGCTGCTGGACAGTCCAGGGAAGATAGCGGTCATTTATGCAGGAATATATTGCATAGAGCTCATTTGAAATTCTGATAGAATACTTGGTGCATGAATAAATATAAATAGAGAAAAGGTAGGATGCGAGGACGTGTGTAAATAAGTTATCGCGTATGATATATATTTACGGTCCAGCTCGAACCTTAGGCCAGGACCGGGAGAGGATAAGAGAGTGATTTTAAGAAGCCGGGAGGGGAAACTGACAAGGGTATTTTAGATTTAAGCTACCGTGCAAGCATAGTAAAGCCAAGAGCGCTGTCTGGACTCTGATTCGGGCGAAGAGAAGGAGGGTAAAGTAAATTGAATGCATGGGTGAATTTTGATGGTCAATTTGAATGAGGTGGACACACTGGATGGTGACGCTTATGTGTATTTCTCGGAGGGAACAAGGAGAAAAGAGGAGATCCGTTCGGGTTCAGGAGCGATATATACTTTTACATAATAACAAGGGAGGAGGGTTGGAATAAGGATGATGTGACAAGGGAAAAGCCTTCGTGATGCTTTTTTGGTGGATAATGTTGGTGATTTTGTGAGAGATTGTATATGATTTTTGAATAGAGGAAAAAATAGGGAGAGGTTTATTTTGTAAGAAAAGTTTTGAATCCTCCAGGACTTTGGGGACGAATTCATACTATTCTTCGTGTGAGAGCTGGGAAAAGAATCGGGAATATCATCATTGATGACCAAGAAGCGTATCAAGGTTTCTTTTATGCCATGAAATATAAAAGTGTAGTCTTGTTACTAACTACAGTACAGAAGAGGGTGGCCTGGAAATCTGGCTTCCAGCTATATTGCCAACTGCAGTACAGCAGAGCACCCGACAAGAGCTAGTATTTATTATCCGAGAATCGGAATTTAAATTTCAAGTTCTACGGTTGAGAATGATTTTAGATTTATTTTCAACCCAAAGCGTTGTATCTTCTTGAGTGTTGATTTGCCAAAATTTGACTCAATGTCCGTCCGATAAGTCCCCCTTCCTTGGTCCTTGTGTAGGAATATATATTGTCTTGTTGGATGGGGAAGAGATAGAGGACGAGGAAATGGGATCCCTTTGTATAATAGATCCGGCTATTATCAAGATGAAGGGGGACTCTAGCTAGAAAGAAGAGGAAGCCAAAGATATATTTCGGGTCGGAAGCGAAGCGAAGATGCAGTTTTTGTTGGAAGGATGGAGGAGAGAATGATGCGGATGAAATTGTGGTTATTTTGGAGCAATTTCTATTCAAAATTATAATTTTTTCCCTCTCAAGAATGTGCAGGAGTTTGATTGAGTGGCTGACGAGAATAAGAAATTATGAAAATAATGTAAATATCTCAAGTTTCTAGGCATAAACAAGCTCCTGAGTGAGGAGTAAAGGGAAATAGATGAGCGTCCGTCACTAGGTGGCGCCAGGCTCTCCTTGATTGTTCTCTCATTGGTTTTATTGCATCTTTAAATACTTTTATTAGGGGTAATATTATGCAGATCATGCAATTAGCGTGAATGCTTACCTGGCGTCACATGAAGATAGAAATTATAGCTACAAAAGGTCCTTGTTCTTCGTGGTGGCTAAACTTTTTTGAAAAAAAATTGCATGCATCCTTGAATATGTGATGTGACAAGGGTATTATTAAGCTGAGGGTACTAAAAGCCGAAGAAAGAGGGAAGACTTGGAGTTGATTCTTCCTTGTTCCGCTTTGTTACCGAGCTGATAAGGGTCCGCGGAATCCAAGGGATACATGCACCGCTTGGCCGCTTTGGCGAAAAGTGGCTACAAGGGAGAAAGGCAAGTGACGGGAAGGAGAAGAGGAAGGGATGGAACGGGATCCGGAAGAAGACGAGATGGGGTGGGCTATAGTCTGCCTCTCACCCTTTTGGCATTGCTGCTGACAATGGGTGGAATATTTGTGTAGGGACGTATCGTAATTCTGCGGTCGTCTTTTTCGTTAATGGAATCTTCTTGTGTAATAATAGGTTCGTGGTGGAGTCGAAGCCAATTTCATGCTTTCCTGCCTCTCAAAGTGGCAAATGTTCACGACTTTATACAAGGCGACACATGAGCAATCCCGGTGGTCTCTCTTGCAACTCAGCCTGCTAAATCCGCCTCTTCTTCTACTAAAAACCTAATGCATAATCAGGAGACAATAAAAAGAGGGAGCTTTCCCAAACACACAGGCTTTGACACGGACTACAACAGACATTCACGTGAGGAGGTTTGCGTAAAAAATCCTACTTTTCCCAACTAAATCACTCGACAAGAGTTACTACAAGAGACGGAGTCAGACCCTTGAAAAATCCTCTCTTTTAGAAAATATAATAATATAAGACGAGAGGGAGAAGAGGATCTCATGTCATCCTAAACTTTTTATATTCTACTTGACTAATCTACAACGCGGGCGCTGTGCTTTTAAAAATTTCGCATATCATCAATAATTTGCCTTCATCTAATGAGCTCAATTGATACTCGCTACCAAAATAATACCCAAGCCACCCATAAATGTCGTGAGGCAGAATACTGTGTGTCATGTCAATTATTTTAGGAGTAGCATAAGCTAGCATCTCTCAGGGTTTTTTTTATCCATCTCTTAAATTTTTTACTGGTGGAGAGCGCCTATCAAAATATCAATCATCGAAGAGAGAATCCGTGAATTTTTAGGAAATTTACCGAGTGCAAAAAATAAAAGCTTTTGTGCCCTGTCTACTGTCTGATGCCCTAAGGCACAAAGGGATTATTACGAAGGGTTTTAGATGGTTTTGAAGAAGTTGGCTCAAATTAGGGTAGAAGTGGTGTAAATACAGAAGCCGTGGTGAGAGATGGATTTATACGTGCTCGTCGTGGGAAGCTTCGGTTTTGAGGTCTTGTGTTTCAATAACTAAGAATGGTTGGGAAAGTTGAATTTTTTAAAACAATGATTGCTCCGAATGTCAGCCCTTAATTTTTTCAATCAATCAAGGCTGAGGATTTGTAGGGAAAAGATCGATAGTTCATGAAGTTTTTATGAAATTGGTTCTTTATTGCGGTTTTTCTTGGTTAAAGTACGTGAGAAGCAAGCCAGGGCTGCTAATACCGCTACGGGTTTTTAGTGTGAAAAAACGATAACCACTGATGGGAGAAAAACGATAGGGATTTCAGTGATGGAAGTTGATTTTCTTTTGAGGAAAATGTATAGTATTTCTATGAGAGCACAAAAGTTTTGCCCTCGGCAGTACTCGAGACGGGCAGATATTGCAAATATTATCTGATACAGATTATAGACATTCCTGAATTGAGATTGTATTTCTTTTTGGATTTCCATAGCACTTTGGGTATGTAAATATTATACAGGTTCAAAGTTGTAAGCGTTACTTGCATTGCAACAGATGTATTTCCTGCTTTCTCAGCAGAATATCGTATGCAAGCTGCGTTCGTTAGTTATCGTTTTCATTGCCGTAAACGTTTTGTGCAATAAGTAAACCCTACGCATTGTCAATGCGGCATTGCACTTCCAAAAACTATTCGAGTCTTGATGAAAAGGAATTTAAAATAACTTGTTATCAATATCACTACTGCAACCTTGTATTCATAGCTGGAATTGCCTGGAAGCAAAACCAAAAAACCCGGAACAGCTCACCCCACCAAACCTAAACTGATTCAAAGCTAACGTATATGATGTGTGAGAGTAATTTCTACGACATGTACTCAGCTCTTTTGCAGTCCTCTACGTGGGTTTTGTTAAAAAAAGTTTGAATAGAATTTGTTCAACCCTTTTATCGTAGCCGTATCACGAAATGCAACTCTGCAAAAAGTTCTCAACTTTATCTAAAAATTTTGAATTTCAATAACTTTACACATACTACGCTCCTTGACTAGCCAAACAGGAGAGGAGGACAATAGACGCTAGGCAAACAGGGATAAGAGAACCCTACCTACAGGATGTTTCACAAAGTGCAGCTAACCACCAAAGAAATCTGGTTCAAAGTCACGCATGGGGCTGAGAAACCTTAGGAAGAAAAATCCCTTGAAAGTCCCAAAAAGTCCTTGAAGGAAAAACTGTGAGAACTTATTCCTATCTAAGAGCAAACTTTTTAGGCATTTAAGAGGGCTGAGCGGTGGCTGTATTTTGGATGGTTATCGGAAAATATACAGGTGATAATATTGGTGGTTCCGGAAATTTTGACTATGTTTGCTATAATTTGGTTGGATGAAATGTTATTAAAGCCGGCAAAGTATAGTTATCATCCAATTACACGAGCTTGAATTCTCATCATTTTATGGAAAGTTGTGGTGGAATTTTGGGGTAAAAGAAGCAATTTTCCGCATCTAATAATCAGAGCACAAATTCAAAGAATCCTGGAACGTTTACCAAGGAAACGACCACAAACTTCCGAACCTTCCGAACCGGCGGGGGGAAGTTTCTCTTCAAGCAATAAGCTAACGTCGAACTTGAATCTAATTCCACGAGACGGAAAGGGCCTTATTGAGTTAGGAAAGCAATTTCTCATGGGACGGGTATCGGACGGGGAAAGGAAAAGGCGAAAGTGGGATTGGAATTGGAGAGACTTGGCCTTAACCTGGGAGCTGATGGAAGAAGGTAAGGTTCGAGAGATTGGTGGAGAGCAGGGAGAAGTGGAAATATACTGGAATAATTGTTTAAGTACAGATATTAAAGACGAGACGGCGACGGATGGATTTGTTCAATTACCTTGATCACTTGTCGAACCTTTTAATTTACCCAAGGAGCTGGGATTCATTCCTCATCAGAGGAGAGGATGAGTGGAAGACAATAGAGAACCTGTTACAGTCTGTAACATACTCCAAGACGTTGAGAGAAAATTGCCGTTTTTCTTAAATCTGCGTTGTCAGATTCATAAGATAAATGGTTTTACGTAAAGCGTAAACGCAAACAATTAATGATCCAAGTGATAGGTGAAAAGTAAGCGGCGCTTAAAACATCCGAGTATAATAACACACATACAGTTGAAGTCTGTCGCCAGGGAGCGCGGTGGTAGTAGCAGGTATGGAATAGCTGTGCAGCACAGCCGATGTTTATGCAGCATCGCACTGCTCCTGGGAGTGTAGGGGGTAGTCCGGGTCAAAATCCGTAGCACATAATATCAAGCTTTAAATTATTGTAATCAAATCAGTGACCTTTGTGAGAAGGATGTGCGCTGCTGTAGACAAGGCGCTCTGGGCTACAAGATTGATGGGGGTTAGTGGTAGGAGGAGTGTGATGTTATGATCTTGGGAGACTTATGCTCCTCTCGTAAAAGTTTTACTCCATTTTTTGTAATGACAAACAATTTGAAAAATTAAGCGAACCGCCTCTTTTCTAAGAGAAAAACTTGAGTCCTTCGCAGATCGCAGTGTCAGGAAACATTGAGTGTATGCCGAAATTACGAAAGGGTATCTATTTATCTGGTAGAACATAAAGTTCCAAGCTTCATGTAGAGATGAAAATATCAACTGCCTCTTTCAAAGCCTTTAACCTTTACAATGATTTAAAATGGACCTCTAACCTGTAATTGATAGTTGCGAGATGAAGGTGAGGAGCTTTGTTTTTTTGTAGCTAAGCTTCCATTTGGACTTGAAAATACTGGGCATCAATCAATTCGGAATCAACTTCAGACAGATTTTTTCCGTTGAACGATGGTTATTTCATTGAGGAAGCATATGCATTGTTTAAGTTAATGGATTTTTAAATGACATTTAAAATAAAATTATAATTTTGATCAATGTAGGCTTGTGTTTGATAGGAAGAAAATGAGAAAATACCCGGGAGTTGAAACAGGAATTATTGAACCTCCGTCTTTGTGTGCTCAAGGAAAAGCTACGTGTTCTACGGAACAAAAGACCATAGGGATATACAATTGATGAATCAGATATGCTCTAATTAAATATGTATCTTAACGTGATCATAGAAGAGTTTAAGCGATCAATTCCAAAGATTTCATTGACGGAAGCTGATCATCTTTTTGTAACAGAGTCAAAAAGAAATGTATTCATATTCTCTATAGATAATACAGCGGTTCATCAAAAGAATCCGCCTCTTAGTTTCGGTTCTTTCATCTATAAATCCGACCAATTCAAGGATTACATCTGATCTTATGATCCTAAACCACGGAGCTGGATCTGAGTTTGTAAAAGAATAGAGAAGAAGTTGATTGACTTTTTGACGAGTGGTTTTGATTTGCATCCGTTATTGATTAAATTTATTTCAAATGTGAACTTGTTTCTTTGTGGAGCAAGTATATTTACTATGAAATATGGTGAATTGTGATTCTTTGACTTGCTTAATTAATATCCAGGAGGAGGGTTTTGTAAAACTAGGACTTAGTAGAAGCTACAAGATTTATGCAATGCGGAATAGAGAAGCTCATGAGGTTTACAAAGAGAAAGAAGGAGGGGTTTCAATAAGAATGAGGATCATGTGGGAGGATTGTCTAAAGGAAGCGGTAGTGATGAGCTAGTACAGGCAGGGGCGGGAGAGACAGCATCTACGGGTAAAGCTGTAAAGATGATGAGGCTGTTGTTGGGAAGAAATTATATATTTTTTCCAAGGGTATAATTAAAGGCTAAACGCCCTTGTGAAACTGCGCTTCCTTCAGCTCTGTGTGGAAGGGCACTTTTGTCCTAAAGTAAACAGGTTGAGTTGAATGCTTATCCCTGTGGATTATCTGAAGCTTTAGTGCATGAGCTGTATCTTTTATTTAAACGTAAGCTTGAATGCTGGAAGATTGTGGCAGCGTCAGCCAAGATGAACCTGTTCTAAGGAAGGTTTTAAAGCATACAAGGCCCGAGTTTTCAGCTTGTAAAGAACGGAGGATCCCTTGGAAGAATTTGCGCTTTGAGTTGAAGAAAAAGAGTGAGAAAGCGTGTAGTCATGGTGGTTTAGTGGGGATGGAAGGTGTGTAATATTTGAGATGATTATAAAATTCATTAAGATTTTTCACTCGTGTTTTAAGATAACGCAATAATTGTATGGTTTACTTTAAAGCTACTGATTAATGGTAGTGAGTTACTTGATATGATCCGCCCTAGCATAGGAGATATTAATGAAAAGAAGATGAGATGAAGCTATAATTATAGTGGCCTCAAGCCGACGCTTCTCAAGTAGGATGTCCCTAGGGAAGGGTGATGAAGATTTTTTACTTGTTTTACAGAAAAAATCCAGTTCGGAGGCAGGACAAAGCTAGATTGGATTTTCTCTGGGAAACTCCTACGAATTGTTTTTGCAACCGTCTTGGACTTGAAACGAAGAAGGAAGCGATTAGGAGATGTCCAAGGACCGAGTTAGACAAATATAGTGTAAGATCCAAGGGATTTTAAGGAAGAAATGTAGCTGTTGGAGGAAGGGTCAGTTTTTGGGATGGATTTCAAAGGGTTAAGGCGTGTCCTTCAAGGGATTTTGGAAGAAACCAAAGTATTGGAGGAAAATATTGAGTCAGGTGCAATGTTTTGTTTGTGTTCTTAAAGGATTCTCCAAGGGATTTTCAAAAAAAATCAAAATATTGAAAATCCGCTCAAGGGATTTGTTGAACATAGCTATAAACTTGTAAAAACTTTGAAAGGTATTTTGAATTTTGCGGAAATTTGTTAAATATTTCAAGTTAGATTCTGTACCTCAATGAAATCTAAAGGTTTTATTTCTTTGATAAAACAGTTGAACTTTGCAGAAACTTAAATACAAAAGTCCTTTGAAGCAGTTTTGAAAAGAGATGCTCTGAATTATAAAACAAAAAAACATACAATGCTCTGGTTAGGAAGAGCGAAATATAATTTGTTTGTCTTGCTCTCACAATCCTTAAAAGTTACTGGATGCATAACGAAGAATCTTCTTTGTGGCAAAGAATGTGCGAGGAATAAAAAAGCTTGTTTCACACGTTAATTTTGAATAGGTGTTAAAAAAATATGACTACAAGTTATTTGAACAAATGAGCTCATATCTGTGTCTTTAGGAGAAGATAATAGAATTATCTGGTGGAGAAATGTAAATGAGGATGAACCAAGAGAGAGACCAGAGGGTAAATGATGATAGGAGAAGATTACGCAGAGATGAGTTTTATAATCGGGTTTGAAAGCCTAGAGCCGTACCGCTACATGCTACCAGGGACAGAGCCTCCTTTAGCACAAGCTAAAGGAAACGAAACCTTGCCTGCAGACGCGCTTATAGCAGAAGCGTAAGGATGAGGGTAGAATAAGGGTACGCAATGGAGAAATGAGATTTGAAACACCTGCGCGAGATGTAATCAGATGTTGGGTCGGTGACGGGTCCTTGTTCTAGCCTCAGGTAGAGATGACACTTGACAAGGGGGAAAAGATACGGACGGGCTGACATGAGTGTTGGATGTGAAGCAAAGGTGACAGCCGCTTATTGTTACAACCCTCCGTCTTTATAAAGCTTTTACATTTAGTTCCGTGCCGTTCTCTGCCCGCTCCGAACTGACTGAGTTTGACTCTCTGATGTGGCTAGATAATGTAATTGAGAAAAAGATTTACCTAAATCCAGCATGTAATAACTCGTATCTGATGCTGTAATTCACTAACAGATGAATTAGCCTTTTACTTTCTTCTTTGAAATTCACTTCATGGACAGGGTAGTATACAGAGGTGGTTTTGAGTTCATTTCATGGTTTTTTATATTCCCTCCATTATTTTATAAGATTTCTATGGATTGAGCGGAAAGTTTTACTGCAGGAATGGATTTAATAACTCAAGAATTTTGTATGCTTTGCTCTGACTGACATGGAATAAAGTAAGCGGTTTGATAAAGATGGCAATTTTCATTTTCCTTGACAATTAGTCTGCTTTTTGTTAGGGTAACGCGTCTCGTAATGTTTCTTCTTCTCTTGTATGCTTTCTTTGATTCTGTTGATGTCTGTCTGTCTTGTAGTTTAACTTGTATGCAATTATTCGTGCTGAGACAATTTAATTTTTTTTTTAATTCTGGTATTCATTAATTTGCTTTTATGCGCTTTATTGAATAAAGTGAATCTTTTTTACTTGGAGAAACCCTTTTCACTCTCATTGAGAATCGGGCTGGGTTTAAATGGAAAAGGCGAAATACAGCTGTTTTACATTCTTATTGTGGTCGTGCATGTTTAGCAATATGGCATCTTCCTGCTTGTTTGAATTGAAATTCTTTCAAGAGAATCCTGAGTTCCGGTAAGGATTTACATGGGGATTGGACGTGGTTCGTTAAGGAATTTGATAAAGAGGAATTGAAGGGATGGTTCGCTGAACACCGGTAAGCCTTTTGGTTTGGCAGAGGCCTCAAGCTCTATGGTTGTGGCTGGAGTTGAGGCCGTGGCCTAAGGTTGGTGGCTTTAAGATAGCTGATGTGACTACCACCTTCCGCTATGCTATTCACTCCATTGCAATGGAGTGAAATCCTTAAAATAATCTGCAGATGGACGCTGAGTTTGTGATCAAGGCAGTCATTCAGTTTTCAGATTAAGGGATCACTGACTGAATGGCAGATGTGACGTAGGCGTCACGCTAGTTAAATCCATGATAATGACTGACCAAAGTAATTTGGTGAACCTGCATTCAAACGGGCTACTTGGTTTTGCTTCTTCTTTGGCTACCTTACATGCTGTTAAGGAAGTCCGAAGAATATATTCAACCATTCAGCGCTCCTTAGAACAGCGTCATGGTCTTTCAGCGCCAGGTTTAAGGAAATAATTATGTAGATTAATGAAATGACTGATCTCCAGCTGTAATCTTTCTTGTTTCTTGTGTGCATTAAACAAGAATAATTTGCCAGTTTGCATCTACTATACTGTAATGATGTGGAGGAGTTGTTCAAGGAAGTGGTCATCCCAAGTTGAAAGCTGGTGAAAAATGAGGATCCTTTTTTTAAGTCCAGAGTAAGAAGATGGAGGGTTGTGGGGGACAATATAATATTTCTCCTCACTGATCCTTTTCCACGGTTGAGTGTGTATTATGGCTCATATTGTTCCCAAAATGAGCTCAATTTGAAGAAGAGATGACATCCCTTGACAAGTTCGGAACACGCAAGGGTAGCCAACCTGACTATGACCACTGGGGGAGAGGGAGGTAAAGTACGGATGATAAAAGCTACGTATAAGAGCAAAGGGGTTTTATGTTTGTGCAGATTTGATGACTTTTTGATACATGAATTTGGATTGAAGAAAAAGGGAAGTTTTTATGCTGGAAGGGGCAAAGGAAGAGGAAAGATGTGAGGATGAGGAGTGCTAGAGAATTGCATGTATTTTTGACTGATTGAAGATGATGCATCTGAAATGGATGGAGGAGGGCAGGATACTGTGGTTGACCGCATGGAGGACTGTTGTGGGGGAAGAGGATGATGATAATTTGATGATAAAGCTGGTCGTATATGTCACGTTCGGTTGCGCTTTTTTCAAGAGAGTTATGTGGTTCTGCAGATTGTACAGGATTTAAGAAAAGGTAGTCAGAGGGGCAGACAGCCAGGTAGGGCAGGAAGAAGACAAGGGGAAAGAGACGTTAGATAGAGAAGAAGATGCGAGGGAGCGTATGTAGATAGTAGTAGAGATGGAAAATATGGATGAAAAGCTTTAAGGTTTTTAATCAACGTTTATGGGATTGATAATGCCTGGACCAAAGACGGGTGATTACATTAGCGATGAATCAATCCTAATCATCATCCCAGAATCCAGCTTCCCGGCCTTGTAGATGATCCGGCTTTTATTCTTCGTCTGTGGTTCTCTGTGCTCTCTGGTAAATCAGTTTCTCAAATATGTATTTCTCCGCTACAAGATTTCTATTGTGTATGAGGTAATCAGCTATACGGATTAGGGAATGATCATTAGCGTAGGTAGGCAACCTGCTCCTGCGGGATAAATCACGAGATCGGCTAGTGCATGTATAAAGAAGTACAAGATTGGAGAGTCAGCCAGTTGAGATCATGTTCATAGGATTATGTGGGAAATTAAGCTAGTCCATGAATCAAAAAGCTGGATACTACAGACAGGTAGCAGGAGAGAGGATTGGAAAAAATATGTGTATCTATATAAAATGACGAAAAAAATAATTGTGTGGCCCACAAGCAGCTGGTAGTGCCAGGTCTAACCTTTGGTGAATTTAGCACACAATCATCGCTTTAATAGAAACTATACGGAACTATCCGAAATTCCCACTTGCCTCAGCAAAGCCGAGGAGTAATTCGCATTCAATTACTACAATAAAGTAGCCGAGATCAAGGTTCAGAAGAAGGGAGTTCTTATTGACCTTTCAGGTTATGATGGGTTGATAGGTGGCATGTAATATGTTGTATAGACTGCCGCGAGCAATTCAAGTTCAGACTGAGGGCACAAGCTAAACGATGATGATGATATTTTGAGTTCATGTTGCCGGAACTTTTAATAATGTATTAAAGAAAAATATATACAAGGAAATATTCTTGAAGGGCCTATATCAGATTTATTCTGGAGTCGCTGTAGCAACATGAACGTCTAGGTGAAAGGGAATTCAATCTGGAATTTTCAAGAAATTCTTCTTAAGGATATTTCAGCTTCCGATGAATCGGAATTATTGGCTGTAAATCTAGTGACGCACGTGCAACCGGTTTGACTATCAGAATAAATTAAAGGGGATGGATTTTTCTGTTTAAAAATTAATATATGTATACGATATTTATTACTGTACTTGATATAACGTATATATTCAAGGGATACTCCTAGGGTTTTTTTGCCTTGGTGTAGAATACATACGCTAGAGCATTCGAAACCCTGGTAGTTTATGAATTACGCTTTTGAGGTTGAAGCTATTGCATACAGTATACAGGAAGTCAGAATTGATCGTTTCAAGAACCCGATAGAATTACACCGGGAGACACTTGAGTAAAATTTAAAAAGCTCGCCGAAAGAGTACCGCGTCACATTAAATACTGTATATTATACTTGTAGTTTTAAAATATCTTACAAGGAACTCAGAGTGTTTTAGCAGCTTCACCTTAAAAATGAATAGAAGCAAGAAGGCTTGCAATCTTACATAATGGCTGAGAGTAAAGCTACGGCTTTCTACGAGAAAAAGAATAGGTTAAAACGTTTTAAGGAGGAGGTGTCTTTAGGCTCATCTCATGTAATTGTGAGTGTGAAGATGTAGGAGTTAAACGTGTCTCGTTAGCATTTATCATTGGAGAAGAAAAGAATGAGCCTAGACGTTTGGAATGTAAAAGAGAAAAAGAGAAACAGATGGAATATTACTACGTATCGCCCTCCTATTACCGTCTGCCTGCCTCGTATCACAGAAAATACAGAATCCACTAAAGAAGAAAGCTGGAGGGCTGGGAGTTTTGGGTGTCGAGTCTTATTGGATTTGGAAAAAGAATTTAGTTAACCAGACAGGATGGATGCTAAAAGATTACAGTCCCGTGTTCTCTGGTGCTGAACGAAGAAGAGTCAGAGACTTGAAAAGATTATGGATCCTTCAGATTGTTCAGACTCGGCGAGAGTTTGCTAAAAAAGAATGTATTTCCTGTAAAAAATTTGACAGAGGAAATGTGAACTATTGAAGAAGAGAAAAATGTGTACGCCAAGAAGGGGCATTAGTGTGTATTGTTCCTTGTTTAGTAATAGGCTAAATGGTTGTAGTGAATTTTGGTTCCCTCTTTGTACTTTTTTCTTTGCACGTTTTAGAACAAGGAACTATTTTAGACAGACGCTGCTGCGCGCTGCTAGGCGCTAATAACTACAAGTGGGCTCTCTGATGGTTCGCGGTGGGTTTGCCTCTTTGCCTTGACTGAATGACTCTTGGGAGGTGAAATAACTTTTCACACTTGAATGAAATGAATGGGAAGAATAATGGGAAAGAAAGATGTTTATGGCTTCATGAACATAAGAGACAAGAAGCATACATTACATTCAAGATGATGATTGCGAGTTGTGGGTGCCAAAAGATGGAAGCTATTTAATTTAGTCGGTTGTGTAACGGAAAAAAGAAGCTATTTAAAATAGTATTAAAGTTTTAAAATCATGCTTGTAAGTGCTGCATGATTTCAAGCTGGTTTAAATTGAAGCATTTAAATGGAAAAAACTACTACAAGTTTCGTTGTTTATTGTGGAAAGTAAGTTAGTGAAAACAATATGATTGTATGATGATGAAAAGTATGCCAATGTCCCTCTTGTGTTCAATCGTTTAGAAATTATGAATATGAAGAGAGTTGAGCATGTGGATGGAAATTATGATTGCCAGGATTGATGTAAGTGCATTTAAGGTTTAAATTATACTTGGACCATTTGAATAGTGAAAATGAGGATCTGATTGTGCGTTATGATGATGAGTTTAGGATTGAAGTGGATGCAGAGATGTTGATAAGGACGGTGTTAAAGACTGTCATAACAAGGCAAGGAAATTAAAACGTTTGTCACATGGATTTTCAAGCGGGATTTTCTACGTTTATGTTGCTGCGGGGAGTCTACTTGCTGGCGGTTAACGTACATGGTTCGCATGTCTTCATGTTGCGGGTTAAAAGTTTGGTGGTGACGTGTGTGGTGTAGAAAGGATACTGAAGAAGGGTTGAGGTGAGAAATGTGTGAGAATTAACTGAAGAACAGGGGAAAAAACACTGTAATACGGACTGAACTTTGCCAGAATCTTTAAGGACAAGGAATAAGGAAGACAAGTTAGGCATGATGAAAAATCATGAAAAAATTTCTAGCTTCCTTTAGGTATAATTTGAAAATGGGATGCTTTGCTGGGTTAGTTTCGTAGCATTAGGAATGGAAATACTTTCATAAGTCTCCCCAGCGTGCATTGTAGATGGGTGTAGTTGTCTTGGAAACGCGTGATTGCATGCATTCAATGGCTAGTCGGGTGACACTACTGAATTCCTACTCCTTATTCTATTCGGGGTGGTGAGCCAAAAACGTTAAGGTTGGCTGTCGCAACCTGACCTGAGCGAAGCGAAATGAGGCCAGAGAACTTAGGTCAGAAGGTTCCGCTAAATGCCTGGTCAATGGAAATACAGAATTGGGAACACATCGCCGCCGGGCCGAGCGAAGCGTAGGCTCCGGCCGCTGTGGTTCTAATTTTGCATTTCCATTGGCCAGGCATTTCGCGGACCGATGACCTAAGGGCGAGGGCCTCATTGAGCGAGTGAAGGTTAGGTTACGATAGACAACCTTAAGGTTTTGCGCGGGGGTTAGGTTTAAAACACTTGGAATACTAACTGCTGACGGGAGAACGCAGTGTCACCCGACTTCTAGTTGGTGACTTATGAAACAAGCACGTTGGGGAGACTTATGAAAGTATTACCTTAGGAATTGTTGTCTGGTAACGAATAAGAGAAGTATTAGGAGCAATTTTGATGTTGTTGCAAAAAATGAAAAGGTAGAGGGAAAAGCTCTCCGGTGGAAGCATTCAAGCACAACACCGTAAAAGGAAGCCAATAATTTAAAGTGCGGAATCGTTGTAATTGCTGTAATTATACACTTGGTACACATTTCTCACTCGAATGACAAAACAAGGGATTGTTCCACAACACGTACATGTGTTATCGGTCTGTGAGTCTGTGAGCTTGTATGGCACTGGGAATTAAAGGTGGAATTTAACTAATGTACAGCAGGGAGATATGTTAAGGTGTTGGGTGTTGTTACTCGTAAGCTAAATGATGATCGTGTCATATTCGCCTCTGATTATCAGCTAAGAGCGATGATGATGATGACCACAGCAAGACCTAGTTTGCGTACCATTGATTGCTTACCTGTAATTGCTAAAATTTCGCCTGCGGCACAATATGGTGACAGGGCAGCATTAATTTTAATTGAAGGATGTTTCCTTTTTCACACATGTCCACAACATGTGATATAAGAAAGCTGATGGGAAATAGTTTACAAAGACATGGGATAAGCAAAAAGACTAGATTGCTCTAGTCGATCCTGTGGAGGTTTTACTGTTATTTATTCATGCGGGATTCATAGCTCAAAACTTGTGTAAAACTTTGAGGGAATATATTATGTTACCATAGTAACGCCGTTTTATACTCAACTAACTTTGAATCTAAAAGTTTCACACAAATGTGCTCTATTTGATTAACATTGAATATTGGGTTATAACATTATTGCACACAGCAATAATGTTATGACCCAATATTATGATGAGTTGTGTGGTAATTTATAGGTAAAACTTTGCGTGTGTAAATCTTTCCACGAGGTGGATAAAAATTATATGATTTTACCCCCATTCTCTGCAGAACGTGTGGAAAGGAATTGGTAAATATAATAATTATAATGAATTTCATGATCTGACGTGGATTCAGCCTCGGCTTATATAACGTATATGTCCGCAATCATCGTGTGACTCATATTATTAAAAGCGAATAGCTAAATGATGCATACGATAATTGGAAACGCCTTGAATCGTCACGAGTTTTAATAAGTACAGGTAAAAACTGGGAGCAAAAGCAATGGAATTAAAAAAACATGATAGCTTCGTGTTTTAAAGAGCCATGCAAATGCTTTGCATCTGGATACGCGAGAAAGTTGCAATATTATATTTGCTGTTGACCTATTGATTCCTTGTCTTCTTGTCGTGGCTTCATGAATCTGGACATTACTGGTTGGAAAGTTGAAAGTTTTGCGGGAATTTGCTCAAGTTCTTTCGCCGTATTTCACCAAAGCCCGGACGGACTGTGGGTCTTGCATGGCTTTTAGTTAAAATACAGTTATAATCCTTGAAAGCCACAAGTTCCATGGAAAAATGGCTAGTTATCTAAGAATTGGCGGAATGATCTTCACTCTAGCCCACTGGTTTCTAATAAAACCAACGGATTCTTTTGTGTTGAGAGAAGTGAATACGGTATTGGGTATTTTCAAAGACTGCGATACTATTGTTTACACGGATAATCGAGACCTGGATGGCCTTCAAAGGAATGTGCGGCCAATTTATTTATATTCAGATGCTTGGATATATGGAATGGACTTCATTACATCAGCAATATTTCCTCGAGGGCGATTTCCGGAAAGGGTCGGTATTGACGCTTATAAAGAGTGGTACGGGGGGAGGAGAAGGCTTCACTGCGTGGCCCAAATACATTTCCTTTTTAAGAGAAATTACTTTTTGAAGGGGTCGCAGAGACTCTCGAATTTGTTTCTATTTAGAAGGTGGGAGTCGGTATTTGTGTATAGCATTATTCTAACTGATATACGCTGGAAGATGATTCCGGACACGTTTTACAAGTGGGACTATGGAGGTTCTGGAAGTATTTTCATTGCGAATAACAAGCCAGAGCAGGTTGACCTCTCGCATTTAATCTTCATGTTTATCAAAAGAGTTGCTCGGCCTCCAAGAAAGAATTGTTTAGAGCTGAGGGCGCCCTTAGTACACTTGTACACGGCTCAGTTTGAAGGCAGGGGTTCGTCCTGCATAGCGAACAAGTACGTCGGGATGAGGTTACTACCTAGCAAGTCCAAAACTGAGCCCAGTTTAATTCTCCAGGATATCGAGGAAATGGTTGAAGAGGAAGGGACAGTTGGAGTCCTCGCAAGACTATTTGTACCTTTACACTCTTGCGCATTTAATGTACTGGGGACTTTGTCGCTCCGGTTAGTTGCATCGAAGGCAACGACTTACAGGTCGGACTATTTTGAGTTGATACTATTTGCCGTAAAGACTATCCATTCAAAAGATGGATCGTGGAGAAGACTCGTTCAAGAAGGTTATTTGATCCCGGAATTAGTGATGTTGGTCCACATCGCTGAAAAGTTTCCGAATATGACGTTTACATCCGCATTAGTGACGGAGGTGAAAGTTGCGCACACTTATGTTGATATGATTTTCGGGCCAACAATCCCATTTGGTGGTCGGTTTCATTTCCAAACACGTCTCACACAAGAACGATCAATCTCCTTTGTTACGTGCTTCAATGTGTCAGTAAGTAGACCCACTGGTATTTTCACACGTCCCTTTGATCCTCTCACGTGGTTAACCCTTGTTGCCACAACTAGCCTTCTATCCGCCTTCCTCTGCGTTATTGCTGAGCAGAATCGTAGTGCGGATGCTTGGCTCATCTGGATTCTGCTCCCTTGGAGGATTATCCTGGAAAATTTTCATAGTATTCCAAAGTGTGGAGGAAAAAACAATGTGCTGGTTGCATTTCTGGCGTTTTTGACTGGAGTTTCTGGAATTGTGCTGAGTAACATGTACAGATGCTTTCTCGCCTCGGATTTGACGAGCATTTCGACGGTGCGCGGGCCGGAAACACTGGATGACTTGTTGGGGCCTATTATGGGAGTGCCGGGGGAGGTGACAAGAAGGAATATAAGCGTAGTAGCTGTGTATAATCCATACGAGAATATTATGGAATTGAAGGGGAGCCGTGAGAGGAACATTTCAATGTCCCGGCTTAAGCTAGGTACCAGCTTTCACGCCATTTCTATGCATTTGGGCTACTATGCTTTGGATGTGTCATTGTCATATGGATCTCCTCCACCTGATGCGTCTAAAGCAAAGCAACTTCGGTCAATTTTAAGAGGAGGTGCAAAAAAATCGAAGAGAGAAGATGCTTTCCGATGTGAAAAACCGAGTGGGATGATTCAATTCACGGATGACCTTGGGAATGTAGAAGTGCCTCAGTGGCGAATATCTACTATTCACACAAAACCCTTTGTTTTTAGTAAAGAAAGATTTGCAGTTACTCCGGTAGGTTGGATGGTACTTGGCTATCGCGAAGGCTTGGCATGGAAAACGATTGTTCAACTACTTGAGGGAGGTATATACCATTATTTGATGAAGCGAGAAGCTTCTGTTAAAACCGAGAACCCACTCTTTAAACTCATGGCAGCTACCAAGAAAGATTCCGATCGCCCACTTTCCCTCAAACAGTCAATAATGATTTCCGCTTTCGATCTCTGGTTTCAAATGATGTTAGCCAGCTTTATTGGGTTTCTTATCGAATGCTTCGTCTATGGAATAGCATGTTGGGTTAGTCGGATAATAGAACTGGCCTGGGATAGCACTGATGGCTGTAGCGGCGATGAGACGAGTGAATCTGAGTAGTGTCCTCGTGAGGAAAAGTTGTGGATGTAACACAGATTTATGTCCAGAAGAAAGGAAATCTCGACAATGGACGAAACTGAGGTTCATCGTTGGCATTTATGTGGACATCCAGTAGATTGAGCGACTCTGATACAGGATTCTATAGAGTGTACATTCAATGTGTTTTAAAGGTCTGGAAAAAATTACGAATGAACTGCTTCTAGATTTTAGAAAGTAGGTTAGTTTTCTTATTGATATCGATGTACCACTTTACACAGCGTTTACTCGGGTCAATTTAAAGGATTTGCTACACTCGCTGCTAGTGCACGGCAGCTTACTTTTATGCTTAGAAACAATGTTGTTTTAGATAGGGATTAATGATTTTAGTGGTGACCTTAATGTTGAAAATGTTTTAAAGAATAAATGAGTAAAATTAAGTTGTATAAAGTTTGGAATTTTGTAATCCACCTTCTTAACGAACAGATCCCCTAGGAAAACAAAGGATCGTTGTTCTGAAATGAACCAGCGAAGTTACCCTGAAATATTTCCATGTCACGAACGAAGCTTTCAGTTCCAGGTATGTACTTTGCTAGGAACGATGTGCTTCTGGACAAGATGAATTAGCCTCGGGGATCATGTTCTGCGGGTGAATTAAATGTTGGTTGGGTTGGAATTTAATGTTGATTCTTTGTGAGAAAAGAAAAGCAATGCATAGGCAGGCGGATACTCGAGGGTGGAATTGAATCCTTTTGGGATGGCTAAGGATGTGTGAGGAGACCCCCACCCATAGAATAAGAAGGACACCCTGGAGTTTGCAACAATTGGTGAGGTCTCCATGACGCCCTCGAGGTGCGTCTTCCAACACTGTAACCACAATCGATCATTAATCTTCTCTTGAACTTGTGAGACATTGCATCGTCCCAGAAGGATTCAACAATTGACCCAAACTATCAAAACTCTTTTTATCTATAATTTATCTTGGACTTGTTGTATACTCTGGATGGTGCTCAGAGAGGAAGGAAATCACTCACTCCTGGTCTCCAGTTTAATAATGCTTCATAGCTTTCTTTTACTTGTTCATGAAAGCTGTACCAGGTTGCTAAGTTACCTCATCTCTCTCTCTACCTCTCTCCTGCTACATTCCCAGGAGTTTGATCATAGGGATTGTGATATTTATAAAAGCTACTCTCTACCAGAAGAGTGTATTAATCAGAGGGATTCACAAGAGTTTTCTACTAAGAGAGCCAATAGAATATCAAATGGATATTGAAATCTGGAACCATGGGGTTCTCACGCATCCTCCAAGTTGGATTCATCATCCTTGATGGTCCAAGTGTCTCTGGAATCTGTTATTGTTGTTACAAGAGTTACAGCCTGATATAAGTTTACAGGTAACTCCTAAGAGTTTATTAGAGGATGGGTTTCGTGTGTGTAGGATCTTCCTACATATACTAAAGTACCATCTTCCCAGGTCTCTGCGGTGAGCCTGTTTGTAACAAACCATATCTCATCTTTGGCTGGGAGGAGACTGGAGTGGAGCGTGTGTAATGGGGAGCTATGGGGTTGATCCTCCTTATCTTTACGTGTATCTAATATATTTAGCCTAATTATATTAATTTAGATTCAATGATTACGATGAGAGAGCCGTGTGTGTCTGTGTTACATGGCTGTGAGGTACATGATGGTTGGAAGATGTGCAACACCCAAGAAGAAGACATGGAGCATGCTTCTGGATGTTCTGGATGTTCTGGATGTTCTGGAATCAGAGGATGAATCTGATTGCGGAGAAATGTATGATTGGGCTGATCACGTCCCTCCTTCTTCTTCTATGTTCTGGACTGTGCAATATGTTGGGAGGTAAATGAGTTTTTAATTGTAGAAACTTCTACTGTGATCCAATAAAACATTAGCTCTGTTATTGCTTGGAGGAGAAAGAGAGATGCGGAGATAGATGAAATTAATTTCCCGGGTAACATTAAAACCCTAAGCGGGGAGTCTCTTCCATGGGGTATCAGATGAAGGAGGGCCTGTGCTTAAGGTTGGAGGATACCCGGGTGGGATGCTAGAAGGATGAACAAGGAGGCAGCATGCCTAATGCCTGAGTTTTGATACCCTCCTCCCTATTTAGTATTCAAGGGAAGAAAAGTTTTAGCTGGGAAATGTGTAATAGAGAGCATCCGGTGTGAAAGTCATTACAAGTTTAGAGAAATGTAGATTATTACAAGATTGGAGGAGTGGAAAACAGATCTTGTTCTGTGGTAGCTGGAAGTAAATACGAAGAGTGGAAGCGGATTGAGGGAGCCGGGACCGGATTGAATGCGGAGAGCAGGAGTCAGATTAGGGTAGGAAAAGCAGGAGAAAGTCCTGAGCTTAAATGGAATGAGGGTGAAATGTCCTGAAAAATGGTTTACCTCATCGTACACTAAAGATTAAAAATGAGAATGATAAAAATTATCTCTACTTATTCGGAAACAATTTGTTATTCATGCTTTTTGCTCATCCCTGAAAAGGAAGATTGGAAGATTTATTGAGTTTAAAATTCACGAACGAGGATGTAAACTTGGAGCTTATTTCAGTTGTGAACAAGACAATCTTGTGTTAAGAAGGGTTGAGGGGGAGGCGAAAAGTTTGGGGAACTAGAAAAAGGGTTGTGTTGAGAATCGTGCCTAAATCCCTACCCGGGATCAGACTTCTCAGTTAGAAGTGGCTAGGAAAATAAAGTGCAGAGTAACGCTGGAGTAATTTAGGGATAGTCCAAATATTTATTAAACCCTCAATAATAAATCCCCAATATCACTAATTACTCCTTAAATATAATTAAAGTTAACGCACAATTTCTTCCTCAATTCCTCAACTCTCACTATACATCTTTCTTGTATGCCAACCCAAATCCG
Organism: Sminthurides aquaticus; assembly: GCA_906901655.1. Taxonomy (NCBI): domain Eukaryota; kingdom Metazoa; phylum Arthropoda; class Collembola; order Symphypleona; family Sminthurididae; genus Sminthurides; species Sminthurides aquaticus. The sequence goes on along the minus strand of CAJQTT010000005.1, from coordinate 3,518,197 downwards.
ACTCCCCGAGTACTTGTCCTTACTCTACTCTCTTTCCAGCAGACCGCATGCTAACTTCTCCAGCATCTAAACATTGATCATACATAACATACAATTTGCACGCCTCGATCCTAGTGCTAACCATACGACAATGACTCATGAATTAATCCCTTGGAGAAATCCCTAGAGCACACAATAGGCAACGCCATCTTACGTACAACTCCATACGCTCCTCTTTTATCCAGCTATACATCTGCTCCCAACAGTACACACAACAGGATTCAAATCCTACTCACACACTAATAGCACATACGGCAGGATTCAGATCCTGCCTACAAGCAAATTGTACACATCGCAGGATTCGGATCCTGCTTACACAGTAAGACAGTTTCTTTCACTCTCTACAATTTCCCATGCTATTATCCCTTAATTCCTAACATTCTCCCACCTTTTTATTGGTGGATAACAATGAAAATAACCTTAATCCCTGATATAATTACCATTTCACACATTTTAAGCTGATGCTTGACAATTTCCATACATTGTACATCATACATTAATCATGACACATCATACATTGACCTCATACATGACACATCATACATTAACCTCATACGACACAATAGTATAAGAAAGAAGTAAGTATCAATATCCTAATCTCCCAGGCACTTTCACTACTCGTCCACTACGAGTTCGCACACCATTGTTCTCATTCACAACACCTGTGTTCTCTTGATCTAAATCACTATCTTGAATAATGATGTCTTCATCCTGCATCTCCACCTCCATTGGATATAGTTTCTGTATTGGACGCACTAGTTCTCCAGACGCTGTCTTCAGTTTAACTACTCGTACAGCACCGTCCCTGCCAGGCATGACCTCGATGACCCGTCCAATTGGCCAAAGTACCCGCTTTTTGTCTTCGCTTCCAATGAGAACTACATCTCCAACACTGATTGTCTTCCGTCCCTTTTCGTTAGCCTTCTGAACCAGCGTGCTCAAATACTCCGACCGAAACCTTGACCTGAACTCTGACATAAGTTTCAGCTGGTAATGGTGACGTCTGCGAAGTCCAACCGCATCCAAGCTCTCTAAATCCGGAACTCCATCCGGTACAAGGCCTCCACGTAAGAACATACTAGGACAAAGAGGCAATAAATCATTAGCATCCTCACTAACGTAAGTCAAAGGACGAGAATTCACCACCGCCTCCACTTCACAGATGATCGTTAGCAGCTCCCCGTACAGAACAGTCCTCTTCCCAAGAATCCTCACCAGAAGACCCTTGACGATACGGATGAGTCGCTCCCACCATCCTCCCCACCACGGAGATGCAGGAGGATTGAGTCGCCAATCTATCTTCTCGAGAGCATGAAACTCTCGAATCCTGTCCCAATCGAGCCCCTTCAAGATGTTGGCCATTCCAACGAAATTAGTCCCTTGGTCACTATAAACGATAGAGGGCCGAATCCTCCTGGAGACAAACCTTCTAAACGCTTGCAGAAACTCCTCAGTGCTGATTGACGTGACCAGCTCCATGTGCACCGCCCGGTACACAGCACACGTGAATAGCACTATCCAGACTTTAGTTCCCCCTTTCAGAAATAAAGGCCCCGCCAGGTCAACTCCCGTGACTTGGAAAACCGCCGCATCGTCAACTCTAGAAGATGGTAAGCCAGTTCCCTCCTGCTGTAAACTTTTCGCACTGAATCGCCGACAAAACCCACAGGAAGACACTATCTTCTTCATCGCTTGTCTGCTCCGAACGATCCAGTAACGCTCTCTCAGAATACGCATGCAGATCTGCACTCCTGCATGGTGATTCTGAAGATGAACCTCGGTCATCAGAAGAATGACGATTCGATGATTGCCAGGCAGCAACACCGGATACCTGAAGTCCTTTGGATCTTGTCCCTCAGTTACCTTAGTAACCACCCGAACCAAACCATCATCTCCTTCCATCACCTTGAGCGTAGGATCGACCACTTCCGCAATCCTACTTTCTCCTTGTGCAATCCAAAACAGCTTACACTCCGCCATCTCAATCTCTGCCGCAGAAATGAGACCCCTCGCGCCAGCTCGAATGTTCCTCCAGCGCAAGATGTAAGCTACCATCCTTAAAAGCCGTCTATAGCTGGAGAATTTGTAGTCGTACCACGGCGATACCGTCACTGCAGCAGCGTTTAGCAGAATGCTCTTCTTCTTCTCAACGCTAACTTCATCCTCATCTGGTATTGATTGCAGTACCGGCCAACTTTTCTCCTCCCCTCGCAACCATTTTGGTCCCTCCCACCATCGCTTCCGTTGTAACTCCTCAGCGTCACATCCTCTCGACGGCAAGTCTGCCGGATTTTCCACCCCAGGGATGTGCTTCCAGTCCGCAGGATCACTCAAGGAACGAATTTCCTTGACCCGATTCGAGACAAACACGCCCCAGTTTTCCGTCCTTTGTATCCAAGCGATTGTTGTAGAAGAGTCAGACCAAAAATAGTTTTTTACTTCCAAACCAAGACTCACACTCACAAATCTGCAGAGCCGAGCCCCCACCAAAGCCGCCAAAAGTTCTAACCGAGGAATCGTCGCTTTCTTTACTGGAGCCACTCTTGACTTGGACATCAGTAGCTGGACTGACACCCCTCCGGAATCCTCACAACGAAGAAATACAATGGCAGCATAGGCCAACTGGCTGGCATCGCAAAAAGTATGAAGCGACCAGTTTCCCTGCTCCCTTGATGCATTGGCAAACCGCCTTGGTATCTTGATATCTCGTATAGCCCCCAACGAAGAAATCCACGTCTCAAAACGCTTCCGGTGTTCCTCCGAGAGTGGCTGATCCCATCTTGTCTTCAGCACCCATGTGTCCTGAAGAATGAGCTTAGGTTTCAGAGTCACCGGTGAAAGAAATCCCATGGGATCGTAGATCCGTTGTAACCATGACAACACCATCCTCTTTGTCACTGGTGTGTCAGCAGCCATATCTTCCCACCGAATCTGTAGCTCGTCCTTTTCCTTGTCCCAAGCTAGCCCTAGAACTGACGTATGAGAATCGCTTGTTCCGACCGAACTTTGGCTGCCCGGTTCCAGTCCACAGTCGGTAGACCTGACTCCGGTCCCGTCCCCAGCCGACGATTCCCACATGCACAGATCCATACTAGCAGATGCAAACGCTTTCACAGCGAATCCCTTGAAAGCTTCAAATTCTTCCCGACTGTCAACCGAAGTTACACAGTTGTCGACGTACAGCGACTTCCACAGTAATTCTGCTCGCCCCCTTTCCTCCTCTTTGACCTTTGACAGATGGTGCTCAATCACTGCACCGAGCAGAAAGGGAGAACAGTTTACCCCAAAAACCACGCGTCGATGACGATAGACCCGTAGCGAAGTTTCTGACTCGTCATTCCACCATAGAAAGCGGAGAAAGTTCCGATGAGGCTCATGAATTCCTATCTGAAGGAAAGCCTTCCTAATGTCCGACACTACACCAACGTTCTTTTCCCTGAATCGAAGCAAAACTGCTGGAATGAGCTCCAGAAGATTTGGACCTTTCTCCAAGCAATCATTAAGAGAAAGCGCATTCTTCCTCTTGCATGATGCATCAAACACCGGCCTCACTTTGGTCGTAGCACTCTGAAGCTTGATGACCGCCCGGTGTGGTAAGTAGTGGGAAGGAGCAAGCATCTCATCTTCTGGAACAATCTCTATTATTCCCTGATTTTCCCAGTCCTCGAATATCGCTCCATAATCCCTCCACATTCCTGTCCGTTTCAGCTTTCCCGACGCCGATCGAAGTCTCTTTTCCGCAATATCCCGGTTGTCCTCCAGAGCAGCCGGCTCCATTGTCCATGGCAGTTGAACCTCATATCTGCCATCTAACCCTTGTGTCACTGTCCTCAGAAAATGAACTTTAGCCTCCTTATCCAGATCTTTACGAGACTTGCTCTCTACTGGATCCATAATTCCAATTGTCTCCAAGTCCCACAATTCTGTAACGTTAGCAAAAGAATACAACGAAGTTATAACTGAAAGAGCGTTGCTTTGATGATATTCAGTCAGTAACTTCCGCAGGCTTCCTTGAAGAGTCCAGCCAAACACTGATTCCCAAGCAAAAAGTCCACATTCCAACTTTATCTTCCTTCCGGTCATCACATGACCGTACACATCAGATCCGATGAGAATCTCGATGTCGTGAAAACCGGTTTCCTGTGGATGAAGGGTTATCCCGTGACTCCTTAGTTCCTTTTCCCAATGTCCTCGTGGAACTGGTGGAATGCTATTACATATAGCTGGCTCGTCCAACAGTTCAAAACGACATCTGTAACCGCCTCCTAAAGATTCCAAGACAATCTCATAACGATTACGAAGCTGAGCTTTAGGCATCCCTCCTCCAAACAAACCATGAACTACTTTCTCCACGCCAGTAGTTTTAAGTCCTGTATCCTTAGCCGTCCGTTCCAAAATGCAAGAGCGCTGCGCTCCACTATCCAGCAGGATTCTTACTCGCTTAGGACCATCCTTCCCCAGAATAGTTACCATGAGAGTCTTCAAAAGGATTCCTGGATCCGTAAACGAGTGCTGCTGTAGCGTCGTAACAATTTCCTCATCCATCTTCAGAAAATTGCTCGAAGTTGGTGAAGATTTCCCAAGCTCCTTTGACGAAGGCGGTTTCCCCACCACATTTAACCCTCTGCAGAGTAGTACATGGTGTTTCTTCTGACAAACTTGACAAGTCGACTTACTTGGACAAGTTGTCGCCAGGTGGCGTTCTCTATCGTCTAAACAGTTAAAGCACATGCCCACTCGTTGAACTGCTTTCACTTTCTCAGCCATACCTAGTCCTTTAGCCTTTCTACAATCCCTGGACGGGTGCTGTCCAGAACAGAAAACACACTGAATCCTTTGATGACCACCAGATTGCGCCACCAGTCCCGCAGCTGTAGCTGTTTCTTCAACCACCCGTTCCCTTTTCTCTGACTTTGACCCGTGTTTTTTCTCTTGCGAAGCACTTTTCCCCACACCAAAACTATCACAGGCCATCGCCGTTCTAACCTCATTAGCTACTTCCTGATTCAGGAATAGCATAAGCTGTGTGAACACTGAAGTTTCGTCTGCGTCACGTTCCTTCCGCTGCCAAGCCTTTAACACCTCGGAAGGGAGACACGATTCCACTAACGACGTTTGCAAGATATCCACATATTTCAGTGACTTAATGTTCAAAGATTTCACAGCGTTACATTTCGAAGTAATCTCGTCGTACAAAGATGCCAAACTTTGCTTGTCCTTATTCCCACTTCTTGACATAACCAATGATATGAATTCCCGAACATATAATTCTGAAAGAAGCTCCTTTCTTCCAAACCTATCACGCAAAACGTCCACAACTGTCGCATAGTTCTCAGCTGATTGTGGATACGCACTCACAATCCTACTCGCAGGTGAATCAGGTATCATACTCTGTGATAAGTACTGGAACTTATCCACAGCCGCAATGCTCTTGTCCGAATGAATCTTTTCAAACTGTGACCACCAAGAGATCCAGTCCCTCAAGTCCCCACTGAACTTCTTTAACTCAATCTTTGGCAGTCTGTACTTTTTCGGTTCCGTAGGGGTCACTGTTTCTTCTGTACGTTGGTCTTGTCTAGCCAACACTGAATCACAAATTGCCTCGCATCTATAATACAAACTATGAAAGGAAGCCGCTTTCTCTTCGTCTTGCTCAATTAACACCTCTTCCAACTTGGCATCAGTCATTAAACTCAAGACTTGAGTGTCCATTTCCTCTATAGTCCCCATTAAATCTTTAAGTTCACGAAATTTTCCGTCTATGACCGTCACGTCTAAATTCTCAGTACCATGTAGGTTAACTATCTCCCCAGCAACCACCGTGAACCTTCTTCGTTTTCTCTCCCGTGCTGGATTTAGCTGTTCCAGCTGAGTCGGATTTGTCTTGGGTGGCATAGTGATAACTTCCAGTAAGCCTTCACTTCTTTCTGTCCTTAGTTGCTCAACACAAAATTGTCCTAACACACTTGGCGATGAGTATGTCCACTGCAAACTCAGTTAACTAACCACTTCAGTTAATGTCGTTCGCGCACTGTAACACCCTTATCACACACCCATCACGTCGGGGTCACCAAATGTTGAGAATCGTGCCTAAATCCCTACCCGGGATCAGACTTCTCAGTTAGAAGTGGCTAGGAAAATAAAGTGCAGAGTAACGCTGGAGTAATTTAGGGATAGTCCAAATATTTATTAAACCCTCAATAATAAATCCCCAATATCACTAATTACTCCTTAAATATAATTAAAGTTAACGCACAATTTCTTCCTCAATTCCTCAACTCTCACTATACATCTTTCTTGTATGCCAACCCAAATCCGACTCCCCGAGTACTTGTCCTTACTCTACTCTCTTTCCAGCAGACCGCATGCTAACTTCTCCAGCATCTAAACATTGATCATACATAACATACAATTTGCACGCCTCGATCCTAGTGCTAACCATACGACAATGACTCATGAATTAATCCCTTGGAGAAATCCCTAGAGCACACAATAGGCAACGCCATCTTACGTACAACTCCATACGCTCCTCTTTTATCCAGCTATACATCTGCTCCCAACAGTACACACAACAGGATTCAAATCCTACTCACACACTAATAGCACATACGGCAGGATTCAGATCCTGCCTACAAGCAAATTGTACACATCGCAGGATTCGGATCCTGCTTACACAGTAAGACAGTTTCTTTCACTCTCTACAATTTCCCATGCTATTATCCCTTAATTCCTAACAGGTTGAAAAAAAACTGGGGATAAAAAGTCAAAAGGATGAGCTGGGACGGCGGGTAGAAATGTTGCCTTATTTCTTGCTATGAATTTCCCCCTCTTGTAATTTCTTTCCGTCATTTAAATTTTAATATGGCTCTATAATAATCTTTTACCCTCTGTTGAAGTTTTTGTGGTGGAGGAATGGGTCTTATAGTTGGGTAAAAACACTTGAAATTAAGGGATGGAATATAAAGAATTTGGAGGGAAGTTTTATATTTGCGGTGTCCTTGACATTGGATTTTTATGAGATGTGGTTTCTGCTGAGGCTAGTCGTGAGGGTAGGAAAAATTCTGTAAATCCGTTGAAGGCGAGGGATTTTTAGCCAGTTTCTCTGGACAAGGGAAATTTTTTCCCAAAACCATGGAATTTAGGAATGTGAACTTGGAAATTCCGAGGAATAAGCAAAAAAGGTCGTAGACTTTTGGAAAACATTCTTTGCAAAATTTTACAAATTTTTCTACAGGTATTTGTGAATTTCGGAGAAACTAGAGCTTTAGCAAAGGGTCACCTGCAGCATGCACAGGTAGCATGGAGACAGACAGTTACGAGATAAGAAAACAATCAAGTTTGAAATTCGCCAGTCTGGCACCTGTGTCCCGCTGTTCTCAAATACTGTTCTCCTTCCATGTTCTTCGCTGTGAAATGGAAGGAATCCATGGATTCTGATTACTTCTTGGAACGGAACATTGTTCCCGAGTGTAAAGCCCAAGATTGAGCAAAATCTATGAAGGCTGTAGGCTAAAGGTAAGCTACGAGATGGAGGCTTAAGTGGGAAGCGGATGAATAGAAAAAAGATGAAGAAGAGGTAGAGAGAATCCCTTTAATTTGTACAGATTCGCGGGCTAAAAAAGGACAAGAGAGCAAGATGAGATTGAGAAGAAAAAGAAGATGTTCTCATGTTTCGTTGGAAGAATTTTGTGAAATTGATTCCTGGAAAGTTGCTTAGCTAAATAATAGAGAGATGGTTAGGCTGATTCTTCGGACTATGTCTTCTTACACAGAAAGAAGAAACACAATAGGGAATTTGCTCTTGATGTGATACTGGCAATGAAGGTTTGCGGATTTAATGACTTTGATGAAAATAATGTTACACAAGTTCCGGACAAAACTAAAGGAGCTGAAGTGTTGCATTGACGATACTTCCAAATATAATTTGCAAACTGAACTAGCAAAAGTTGCGCAATTTCCAGCGCTTATGTTTGTATGAACATTGGATTCTATGCGCTTTACAAGCAAGGATTAATCATATACTCAGGAGAAAATATCCTTTGGGATACAAGTATATAAGGTTGTATATAAAATAAGTAGTAGCTTGAAGGCTACCAAACTTTAGAGTATGGGAATAAATAAAAATCTTGTATTTTGTATAACAATATGTCGAGTATTGAGCCTCCTCAAAGGATCTCATTGGGATGTAAATTATTTTTGCATTCACCCCAACCACATTGAAGAAAAGGATTATTGTTCGGGAGAGGGAGGGAGGACAATGAAAGGAGGCTCTGGGTTGCCATTATAGGAGCGCATAAAATTGTTGAAGCGAAACCAATAGCCAACACATTCTCTTTTAGTTATTCCATCCAACACATCTCCCGCAGTTTCCTCTCTTCTCATCCTGGAGTTTCCTTGAGGATCAGTTCAAGGAGTTTTAGTCCAGGGATGTGCACTACTTGCTGTAAAAACATAGGGCAAAGGGAACAAGGGAAGATACCGGTAGTTGACTTTGAAATTATTGCTCTTTTTGCACCACCGCGGAAAGAAAGGAGGAGGAAATAGGAAGGAATGAAGAGGATTTGATTGAATTTCTTGGAATTAATCTTTTCATCTTTTCCTTTAAACAAAGTTAATTCATGTTGTCCCCGGAACAAGGAACCAACTGGCAGAGGCTGTGAGATCCAAGATCCAAAGGTTTGGCACAACTTCTGCACTTTGATTCTCTTCAACTGGGGGAGGGAGAATGAAGGAGAGGATATATGAAAAACAGAAGATTGGAAGAGAGCAGAGGCCCTTGTTCTCCCTGCATGTAAATTTTGCAGACTGCATACTCATCATTTTCATCAAGATGTGAATGCAATAGAAATGATTTGCGGGTAAAATTTCTCGGTATTCGGTTATTCTTTGGGGTAAAATTAAAAGAAAAAGATGCGCTAGTTTTTTTCTCACCAATCGATTTCCTCAAAAGAAACATATTGTTTGTCAAAGTCCTCTACACATTTTCAATTCACATCTCACGCATTTTCCTCACGTGTGTGTCTCCGTGCTCCGTGATTCTATTCTGTTTCGTACACGTCTCTTTGCTCTGATTATATATTCTGGTACAGTGAGGATCCATCTGTCTTGGCCAATGCTGCTTCCTTGGATATTCTAATGATGAAGATGTCTGTTCCTGGAATTGAGAGTTCCAAAGAGTCATCTCACGAATTCTGCGACATAAGCTCTTCCTGCATACGGTTGGACTGATGACGCGGCTCTTGTTAAGGTTTGCTGACGGCAATTCTGATTTCAGATTTACAAGGTTTGATCTAGTTTGCGACTATTCTACACATTGGAAAAATCTTCCAGGTTTTACTCAAAATCCTGGATTTTTTAATACATTCCGATAGGTTCTTGTACCAAAGTCTGTAGAAATGATGTTGAACGTTTTGCTCAGTGTACTTATGGAACGTTAACAGCATTTAGCTTAAGCGTTGCTTAGCAATCAAGATCAAAGTTGTAGCTTTTATCAAGACGACAAAACTTAGGGCTAAATTGTGTACAAATGTGGGATAAAGTCAAGAAACAAAAAAAATAAGTACTGCATCAAGGAGAAAGGATATCATTTGCTCCAGGAAGAAGCAAAAGTTATGTCGACTTCTTCATCCATCGGAAAATCTTTGGGAAGAGGAAGGAAAGGTTATCAATAATTGATGGAAAGGTTATCAGGTCTTGAAGGATTTTTCGGCTTGAAATCTCATTTTCTGTTCAAGCTTAAATCTTTGAGGATAAGCACAGAGTAGCAACAAGATTCGTCCCACAGACTCACATAAATGGTAGAGAAGAGGAAATCCGAGAATAATCTATATTCTAAACAGTATGGCTTGTTAGCTCCTAGTTATAGGAACTGTTATTGGAATTGTGGTAAAATTCCCTAAAGTGACTCTTCCATGTCGTCGTCAGTGCAGATGTACAAGTACACAAAAATACATAAAGAAACGAGGGGAGGGGAGTTTGAATGTAGTTTACATAGAGAAAGAAGAGGAGAAAAATAGGGGAATAATTTACATATGACACAGAATTTCCTTGGAAATAAAGTGGGGGAAAAGAGCATTATAGAAGAGTGAATGAGATGCTTTATTATCATCCGCCTTCCTTGAGAATTGAGAGAGACGTGGATTACATTTTGGTGGATAGGGAATATGACATGGCCTCTAGGACATGTTAATATGTAAACTTCTAGCTGGGAGCTATTGCTATACGAGAGCTTAGTTTTTTAAAAGCTCAAGGAAATAGTTACATACTTGACAAGATTTGCCTCTTTTCGTCATGTGGTGAATGAATATTTTTATATTTATGAGAGGGAGATCTAGATTTAAAGGATGTGTAGTGGGGACAGATTATGACGCTTTGATGTAGTTTTAAGAGATGGGGGAGTGGTTATAGTGGGAGAAAAAAATGTTTCAACAGGAGGAGTAAATCAAGGATAGGAAAAGAAGGAAGGGAATGAAAAATTTAAATTTACATAAGCTATCATATTCTTTCCTGCTATAGTTAGCTTTTGTAAAAGAAATGGCGCTTGATTCAATTTGGTGGAAATTGTGCGAAATCCTGGTGTTGATTTTCGCAAATCTCGGCTGAATTAAGGGGAAAGAAGAGGGGACTTGACTTAAGGAATGAAGCAATCTTAAAGCTTGAGTTTGGCTTTGCGTTCTGTACAACAACAGAAAGATTGAAACTTGAAGCCGATGGAATTTGTATTATTAAGTAGATTATAAGCCTTGGCTGCTGTTGTAGGCAGAACAGAAAGTCGTATTTTGACGTGTGAAAATAAATGATTTAAATTTAGAATAAAAAGGCTATACTGGGAGAGCGAAGAATGTGGGTTGGTAGAAATCTATGTTAGCTTTAGGAAAGAAGAGAAAGAGACAAATTATATTCATTCAAAGAGCTGCCGCCTAGGAAACTATGGGCGGATGATTGTTCCGTAATAATGAGACAAGTAAATTGGGAGCCACACACGTTCACGGAGATGAGGCACACAGATTTGTACACAAATATTAATTTTACATTCAAAACTCTGGAAGGGAATTAGGAGGGATTGTGTAGAGGGAGTTAGAGTGAATAAATCCCTTGAAGAATAAGAGAAATGAGGTGGTGAGAAAGACTAACTATGGATTTAAAAATAATGATCGCATGAGTAAATGGAACTCAAGGCGGTGAATTAGGGTAAATTATGTGGGAAATTTAAGAGAAATGCCGCGTGTGTGACATGGTGGCGGAATGGAATTGTAGTGTGCACAAGACAAGGTAAAGATGTCACATATCACAGGTAGGTAAAAGTGAAACAGGAAGAGATGAAAAACACAGAGGGAGGAATGAGAGCTAGGAGTCTCTTTGATGGAGCGAGCACATGTGTTCGATAAGTTTTTGATACACTTTTACAAACCAAAAGTACAGCAGATGGAGGTTTGTAGAAGCTATTCGAATTTCGGTATTTGTATGCAGCAACAAGACGAAGATGACAAAGTGACAAATCATTTCTCACGTCCTCTTCCCGCATCCGACTTATCTGAATTCTTTTAAACCGTGCCGCTGGAATGACAACAAGAGGAGGAAGGATTTGCCGGGGGCTAAAAAATGAAAGCCGAGAGAGGCATGAGACAGGATGTGGGAAGGCTGTTTGCAGCAGTGCGGCTTCCAGATTTGTGCTAGGGAGAAGGATTATCCCCGACAAATGTTTTTTCAACAACATCATTAAATGGTGACGTCAATGGGAAATTTTATTCACAAAATGAATTATTGCTCAATGAGCAATAAAGCCTGAGGGCGGTGGAGGGCAAAGCGAGAATGTGAACGTTGTAAAATTTAGAGCATGAAGACCAAAAATTTGGCATTATTAGACTGCAGAAATAAAGATTTAAGGAGTTTTTACATGTGGCTTGTTTTGAAAATGTTGTCGGATAAGTGCCTAAAATATTGTGAATTTTTGGGGTATGGGAAAAAATTGCGAATATTTGTGAAGATTTCTTTCTGCTGTGTGTTTGTTTCATGTTTTTTTATCGATATTTTAAAAATTTGAGATGTATGCGTTCAGAGTGAAGTTTGCTTCTCAATTAATAATAAAAGTATTAATGGGTTTAAGATTAGCAAATAAATCATCAGAGCGCAAATTGAAATCATGTTAGGCGCTAATTCATCATAAAATCCATGACTACCGTTCCCTAAATAAAAAATAAATAAATGAAAGAAAGCGCTTTAGCGCGGAAGAATTGAAACTATTTTCATAGATCTTGTTGTTCCGTAGATATTAGACGTTTTGGGTATGCTTATTTGCTAGCCTATGCTGAATTCGAAACGATAAGACTGCATTGCAGGATCGATGATGGGTCATCTGGGAATGATTGCTGCTATAATTTCGATGCTGGTCGGGCGGATAGCTGCTGCTGGTAACCTAACTACGGCACAATTGCAGAATTCTTCTCAAGGAGAAACGACAAATCCTGGTATTCTTCCCGGAAGCACTCAGGGCACTCAGGAGGATTATGGTGCTGTCTTAGCCCTTGACCTTCACAACGAGTACAGAAAGATTCACCTTGCACCACCCATGGAACTGGACGAAAAGGTAAGTTGTGAAATGAATGCGAACTTGGAAAATACGACTGTATGTATGTAACTAAAAAGGTTAAAGTCTAATTGAAAAATTCTACAATTATATCTGACTTTAAAATACAGCTGAATAAAATGGCTTTGGAATGCAGCAAAGAATTTCATGCGAAACACACAATTGAAGACTGTCTAGGACTCGAGGCGGTAACACTACACGTGTACGCTACAAACGCTAAAAAATCTGTGAATGATCACGTGAGAGCAATAATGGAAGAGTGGTACTCTGAAGTTAAGGATTACAGTTTTGATAAACCGGAAGCCTCTCCTGACTGCTGTATAAATTTTACTCAAATCGTATGGAAGGATTCCAAGCAACTAGGCTTTGCGCTTTTTACGGATCCAAAAAGTAAGATAGAAACTGTGGCTTCTGCCGTGTATAAACCGTGGGGTAATCAAATGTATCATCCCAACGGATCCAACGAGGAAGCCGTTGACAATCCCGACGTGCCTGAAACTCCTGGTCCTGGTGCTTATAAATATTTTTTGGAAAATGTACAACAAGGAAATTACAAGATTGATAAGGTTGTCAATGCGGTTCCCTCAACCGATACGGGAGAAAGTCTAGAGTTAATAGATGCGAAAGAAAATGTTGCCTATTCCCTTAGCTCAACATCTGGCATTTTATTATGCATAGGCACAGTTTGGATTTTTGTTAATAGTTTTACCTGGTAGTTTAAAAATATGATACGATACAAAAAACTAGGTAGCATCTAACCTAATTTCAAAAATTGTATCTTGCCGATAAATCCTCGTGTGAAAAGTTTGATTCAAAACAGCGTTATGCTGATTCTAGAGTTGTATGAAATGGAAAAATATTAAAAAAAACATTTTGATGTTGGCTCTGGTAAGCAAAAATTTTTTGAAATCATTTATAATTGGTAATGTTTAGAAAATATATTTGAATTGATTATGTTACAGTTTGAAAGCAAAGAAGTGTGGTGATATGACAAACGTTTTGAAAAACTTATGTTTTATATTGACATTTTAATTCAGGAAAATCAAAAATTGGCTTTAGTTCAAACTATAATATCTCTGTTTTCAGAAAAATTATGGAAAATATTGAAGTTGCAGCTATTCAATCCTGTAGTTTATAGTTACTGTGGGATTAGACCCGGTCTCGTGGCTCAGTTGGTAGAGCGTTGAGACCATATCATGGGAGGAGAGAGAGGCGCGGGTTCGAATCTTGGCCGATTCGTTCACCATTTGTAATGCCATAGCTACAGGTTTTTTCCCCACTCTATAAAGCCATTATATAATCAACTAAAAAATTGGGTTTTCCCTGGAGCGCTCTCCTTCCCGGGTGCGGGGCTAATCCCCCATAGTTAGTAAGCCGTGTTAAGAGACAATGTAAGAATAAAGGCGCAAGCCCCCACAAAGTAAAGCGAAGAACGGCAGACCTGGATGAACTCGTACGAGTATAAGAAGGTCTATAAACTCCTCACTTTACTTTACTTGAGTTACTGTGGGATTCGGGTTAACACAGATGAGTTTGTACTTATCTAACTTGATTTTGCAATGTTTTTGCGAATGATAGTTTGAAACCATCCAAGACATCGTTTCAAGGAAGCTCTAAGGTTCCGCTAGTCGAAAATCAAGAAACACAGAGATACTGTTTCCGTTTCAACAGTCAGAACGTTTTTCAAGTCTTGGAAATTTATGGGGGATCAGAGACTGGAATACCATTGAATTACGTAGCTATAGGCCACAGGCGCGTGACATACGTGCTCCCGGTGTGTGTTTATTTGAATTGCTGATTTGGGTAAAAAACCGCAAGGAAGCTGTGCTCTGTCCGTGGATGAGGGAAACATTTGTGGAATCCATAGTGGTCTAACCACAGGATTTGCTCATCATCAAGGGTGACTTGTAGGTTGAGACGGAGGGGGATGTTGAATAGCTGATGAATAAACATTATGCTCTTGTCTTGAGTCTTGTGAGTCAAAGGCTCTAACAGACGGAGCGGGTTTGTCTTGCCTTCATCTTCCTTGGTTATGCATCTTTACTTGGAATTCACTCACAGATGCTCTTGATTTTGAATTTTTCTCGCATCCCTTCTTGCTTCTTGGGGTTTGAGAATATTTAGTCCGCGGAGGAAGGCAGAGGGTTTAATGAAGGGCTGATGTAGGGGGCGGGCGTTTGGGTAAATGATGACTTTGAGCCTGGAAGGAGTTGAACGACTTATAGCGCAACAGAGGCGCTGTGAAGTTTGAACCTGAAGGTAACTTTTGTGGAAGAGAGGATATCAAGTTTTGGAGTTTTGTGTAAAAAAATGGCAACATATATCACCGGCGTTTCTTGCCCAATCTACCTTTAGGATTTTGGCGGAAAGTTAATTTTACAATTACCGCCACCACCTACCCTGACTCTCTCCACCTTGGTTCGTGCCTTCTTGAGGAAATTATCCTGAGAGATTGAACTGCAGATTGGATGAGGAGCTTTAAGTGGACGGAGGAAGACTTTCGGCGGGACCCGCTATCTTAGGTTTTGCGGTTTTGAAAATTTCCACTCAACGCTAATTAAATACGAGTCAAGGTTCTGCTCTCCGACCGCGGCAGCGCACATCATCCTGTGCCGTATCCTTCCAATAAGGCACGGACCTTTTATTTATGAGGTGGTCGCTTCAGTTACTCATCCCAAGTGGGAAAGCGCATCTCCGAAGCTTCTTCCTTCTATCCCGCATCTGGATCTTAGGGCTTTTTTACGCATTTTGTGTCCATCTCTTAAGGAATATTTCTCCTTAAAAAGCCTTTTTGGATTGCTGGTGCAAGGCGGAAAGTCCGAGAGAGTCGCTTTTAATTTGTCGACGAAGGAAAGATGAGAAAAATGATGAAAAGTCCAAAATACGGTGCATATACATAGAGCATGCGTCTTCTTCCGAGGTTTTGTAGAGGGTCAGGTGGTTAGGAAGCGTGGAGACGAGATAATGTCGTGGGCGGGTGTTGTTGTTGCGGCAGGTATCCTGCTGGGGAAGGTGCCATTCATCTAATTGTTAATCACGATGTCTTGCCGAGGATGGAGCTTCATGTAAATACCTCTCTCATATTTTCACTCAATCTCTCGAGTACAAGTACAGTGTGTGAAAGTAATTGCAAATTCTTTTTATCCTCTTCTCTTACTAAATTCATCCTAGAATCTCCTTTTAATACGTTCTTCCATGCTTCGTATTCTCAATGTCCAACGTTGAAGCTAAGCAACCGCATCGGCACGTCATAAGTCTCTGATACAAAATTGTGAAATACGTCGGCGGTATTGCCTTGTTCGTCTTGTAGAGTTGATGTTGCGGCAGCTCTTGGTGGTGTGTGTCTCTAAATTGAACGGCGGGGAATTAGGAATTCATGCCGGAATGCCCTTCTAAGAAGCTTGAATCAAGTGTAAATCATGTACTGTATTCTTAAAATCTACGGGGTGCGAGGCTAATGCAGAACAGAAAGGTGCATGTTGGCGTGCAGGTGAACAGAGTTAGGGGAAGGTGTCGGTTAGATTCATTAATTGCAAGCATTGTTGTTTCTCTGAAGGTTGCGGGGGGACGGGAGAGAAAACAAAAGGGTCGCTTCTTCAACAGCTAACCCTTGATGTTATAAATTGTAATTCAAGAGTCAATATTATTATTATTTGCAACATCAGAAGCTGGAATGCTTGTTCAAGTATGCGATGAATATCAAAGAATTTCATAGCAACATCTTACTATAGTGCAGGTGTGTTAGATTGGATTAAGATGAGATATGGTGCGTGGCCGCTGATGAAAGATCATATTTGGAAAGATTATAGTTAGTAGTGAATTTGCTACGAGGAAAACAAGTTTTATCATCCTTGATCAAGTGAACAGAGGAAGATGTAAGAATTTGCTACCGGTAACAACTCATTGAGAGTCAGAAGCTTGTGCAGAACATTTAGTTAGTAGCGTCGTGAGCTCACCTGCGTCGTCGTAGCTAGCATTTAACAAGGATGAGCTGGATTGACATGCTGATGGTTTACCATATGGTTCCTGCCTCTCAGTCAGTTCCAGTTACCAGAGGCAATTAAATTATAAACAAGGAGGAAGAGATGAAACATAGGCTTTTAAGAGGAAGAGGAGGAGAGGAAGAGATGATGAAGCTTGGAGGACAACAGAAGCGGGGTGGAGAAAAGAATGGAAATTCATGGAGCACCTCTTGGTTGCAATTCTTGCAGAGAATTTACAAAGATAACAAACAGATCAACGCCAAAGAGCTATTATACACACTGTTTCTTCCAGCCTGTCTGCATTACTCTGGGAGTGAGCAAATAAATATCAATGGCATCCTCCTCTAACAGGTTGCAATGACCAGTAAATCTTCCCAGGTGAGGTACAAGAGCAGCCCTGCAATGTAGTGAAATGATACAAGCTCTAAATGCTTGACATAAAGATTGGAATTTAAAAGGGCGTTTAAAATCTCTTTATGGAGGCAGGAGCTGACAGATGGGAAGTTATAAAGGATATAATAAAGAATAAGAGATGAGTCTGCTACCATGTTGCTTGGAAGTTTGGGAGCCAGTTTTTGCACTATTGTTATCTGTGCCCATGCTAAATACATAACATTAGATACCGGCCATGACAGATGTTTGAAGCGTATGGGTTACAATCGGGCTCAGTATTTTGTATCTTTGTATTTTTGCAAATGATGTGCGAATAATAAGATGCTGATTCGGATGTGGTGTAGCTGTTTCTGGCGGGTATTATTGACTAATTCAAGTGTTGTTGTATACAACTCTGGGAAGGCTATGATGGGAAAATTGGTAGATTGTAGCCAATACGAAGAATTACACCTGGACAGTGGTCAGTCGGCTGAGCGTAGTATTATTATCAAGTATGTATTGACTTTGAAAAGTTTACAAGCTTTTGATATTATGACAGTGAGTTGGAGAATAGATTTATGATTCTTATAAATCTTCTACATGTTCTAAATAACAAGAGGGTGAAGAATAGCTTACAAATGTAAGATGATGTAAAATCAGGGTTTATTATTATTAGGGCCCGAGCTTTTTTTTCTTCTAAAGATGCTCCTACTTTTTCTCTTATGTACTTGATGCGGAGTTTAGCCTTGCGTTACTTTTAGTTTGAATGACTGGAATGATAAGTTTAAAGATGCTTTGTTAGCCCATCTGTAAAAAGGATGAATGGGCTATAGCTATAGCTGCTCGTTGGCTGTAGAAGAAGCAGGAGGAGGCTTGTTCTCTCTCTACTTGAATACGGGAATGATTTATCTGATTTTCTCATATCGGAAGATAATCCCATAAGGAGTCGCTCCATCGCTTCCTTCATACTAACCAAGGGAGGGAGCAAGCAGGAAGAAATATCACACATATGAGAATACTTGTAACCATGAATTCTCTTGCTTCACTGCCCTTACTCAAAATAATCAGCGGAGCGGGATAATGAAGAGGGAATTATTGCTGCTACAAGAGAAAATGTCCGATAAGGCCCCGCTGCCTGCCTGCCTTCAGAAGACTCTCTGTAGTTGATGCCTCTCGAGATTTTCTCACACTGAAAAAAGATACAGAATAGTATAAGGAAAGGATTTTAAAGGAAACCAAGGCTCATAGCTAGGGCTAGGAGAGGAGGCGGTGGGATGAAGGGAGGGGTTTAAAGATTTTGTGTAGGGTCAGATATTTCCCAAGAAAAGCAGGAACTTGTGGAGGGTTTTGATATGAAAAATGTGTTTTTATTTGTAAAGTTCGGTGAAGATCTGGGAATGATGCAATACGTGGGTGATATTAAAGGGTATTTCTAAGGTTCAGGTTCAGGTGCGGGTGACTTAAGGGATTGGAAGAAAAGAAAGGTGGGAAAAGAGCAGGGCAAAGAGGTGTGGGTCGGCTGTCCTCTATTCGTTTTGCCCCTTGTTGAATTTATGAACGTTCGGACCTCTGCCTGCGTGTAGTTTTAAAGAAACACTTTCCAATACATGAAACATGTAAAGCATTGTTAACAAAAGTCAAATATTTTATCAAGTTTCATGGGGTTACGCAAGTGAGAAAATATTTAACAAATTTTATATCACCTTCTCTTATATCAGATTCTCTGACTCTTTTACAATATCATGCCTTCTTTTCATACAGTTTATAAGTGCTTTTGGATGCATGAAGGGTGCTGGCTGAATAGAAATAGAGAACCGTTGGTGGTCAAGGAGCTTCAGAGTGACCTTACTGTAACTAGTCATAGATTTTGTATTTTGTATTTTTAGTATATACCGGTTATTACTATTATTGCAAGGTTTGAAACTACTGTGAGATAAATTGTCAAAGTTCTCGAGTTTTCTACACCTCCAGGGAGAATCTTATTGGAAGCTTGATAATTAAAAGAAGCTAAGGAGCTCTCTGGTTTCAGGGGAATTAAAATCCGAAGCTGCGTCACTGAGAAATTATATAGAAGCTGTGAAAAACGTAAGATGAGATTAACGTTTCCGTGAATCAAGGAAATGTATCCCATTGTTCCAGCATCCTACATTACTCTTCTTTCTCTTTGCCTTAATAATTTTTCCTCTCTCATCTTTCCTTGCTCAATAAAGTTGTGGAGAATAAAAGAGAAATGATTTGGCGAGTGTCGGATTACAATACTCTTTATTAAAATTTAATATGAAACGTTACTAATGAGAGAAAGGCAAGATGAGATTGAGGCATTGAATGCGAAGCTGGAGCTGGAAAGAGATTCTCTTGATTGGGATTAAAACAAAAGAAGTGGAAAGAAGGAGATGTTCTGAATCGCTCATACTCTTTTAGTAATAAAGGAGGACATGAAAGAAAATCGAGTGCGTGTTGATATATACGTAGAGTAAAGTTGGTAAAAGTGATAATGTAGAGGAGGAAATATACATAATCTTCTCCTTGTTTCTTCTTCCTCCTTGAGCTTTTGTACTTTGGTGGGAGGGGGATTTTAATATCGATTTCGTATTAGATTACATAACAAGCTTGTGGATGTAGTGTGGTGTGAGTGCATTCAAACAGAGATACCAGGATGAGAAGGTGGGGGAGACTGAATGTCTGCCTGCATCCAGAATCTGGCCCTTGTGGTTTCCAGTTTACACAAGGTTCCAGAAGAGGAGGGAAACGAACACAGAGGTATCCAAGGATTTTTAGTGCATCTTCCTCTCGTATTTCTTCACTTCTTTTACTGTGCTACATATTTTGCGAAATCACAACTTGGGGTTATCCTATTTATTCGCTTATTCGGGAATCCGGGTATTTTAGTAAAGTACTTTGAGGCGATTCGGTGTAACGGTCAGAGCATTGGCATTTAGGGTATGGGAATTCGGGTTAGTCTGCGGCTGCGGCATACCTCCGATTAGCGGTTCTCCAGGAGACCCAAGAGTGAAAGCAACGGGGTGGCGTGGATTTTATTTCCCGATAGCTGAAGCCAGGCTTGCCTGGAATCTATCTGGAAGGCCTGGAAGAAGAAGGATTTTGTTCCCGGAATGATTATCAACTAAGCTTTTAAGAGGAGAGGAGAGATATGAAGATGATAATGAATGAAGAGGCTGCTGGATGGGCGCATAAGGTACATACACATTTTCGAGCCTCATCTGCTCCTTTTCTCCAGCTCAGATATCCCATTAAGCTTCACTAATTACTCGTAGTTAATTAGCATACTCGATCCAGGGAAAAGCTTGGCGTCCTGCTCTTGCTCCTCTTATTCCTATAATGCATGTGTAGTTTGCTGGAGAAAGTCTGCCTGTGTGTAGAGTGGAGGAGCGGAGAAAGTTGTGGATTTTATAATTTTCCCCCTGAATTTGGAACTGATAGGAAGGCGAGGAAAATTTAGCTGATGCGCGTCCCATCTTGCTTTATCTGGTCTGGGAATGAATTGCTGCATCTCCCGGATTTTACAAGGTCGTAATTGATGCTGGTGTAGCACGTGTAATTTGTTCCGTTCATTCTGTCTTTTTAATGTTTAGTAGTGGAGAGGATAAATTTTCCGGAGCTATAAAATAATTACTCATGCAGTCATCGCCGTCGCATCTCAGGACAAGCATTAACGGAGGAGTGAGCCCGCAGAAAATATGTCCCCTCCGTCTCCACCAGTTTGTCTTGATTATCTTCTAACATATGACTCCGTCTTCGTCTGAAACACTTGAAAGCTTGGAATGAGCGAGGAAGGCTGAGGAGACTAAATGGGCTATGCAAGCTGGTGCACTCTGGAAGCTAAATGCATGTCTTTTGCACTCTGTAAAATTATTAAAAAGCTGGCGAAGTGGAGGCTGAAGATGTTGGCTCATCGTTTTTTAAAACTTTTATCCGCTCATTTATTAGAGAAGTAGTGCGGGCGGATGGAATTAAAAATATCAGGATGGGAAAAGCCCGGAGGTTTGCGAAAAATCAAAAGCGGGAGAAAGTGGGGAGAAAGTGGAATACAAAGAGAAAGCATTATCCTCCGACTAATCATGTGGTTTTTCTCTTGTTCTCTTTTATGAACTATGAATGATATAACGTATCAATATCAGGAGGAGAGATCAATAGATTTTTTTTCAATAGAATTCCGCCACGAGCAATAAAATAACGAACTGAATTCAAGGGAAAGTTACACGGTATTGAACATGCTACGTGTGTATTACATGCTGGATTCTAGAGCTGTGATACTCAGTGGAGAAAGCATTGAATTCGTTTAGAATGGGCTGTATTCCCCTTGGAGGAAGAGGGAAAAAGAGATTACACGGTGCTTTGTCAAAGGGAAGGTTTGTTGGGCGCTCATTCATCCCCCTCCGCCGTGTCCCTAATTAGCGGTCTGTCTGGGGAGATAGGGAAAAGGAAAAAGTATACGGAGGCACTCTATCAAATACCGCGAGCCAACACGAAGAAAGCCACCGACACTATTTACTTTTAACTCGGAGGAGATGACGAGGGGAAAGGAGGAGAGAAACTAAATTGGAATTAAAGAGCAAAGATTTGTTAGACAAAAGACGGAGAAGATTGAAGAAATTTGAGGGATGATGAAAAATAAGGAATACTCACTCTATTTTCTTCTACTCCGTTCTACCTTAGAACAAAGGGGAGTTAATTGGTTCTGGATTTATAAAAGTTTCAAGTTAATCCTCCCGCCAAACCCAAAAGAATTCCGAAAAGAGGCTGGGATTATAGTAAGCTCTTGGAGGATTGAGGAAGCGAAATCTATTTCGTGTATGAATCAAGCGCGCTGAAGTGTGGAGTAATTTAGTCATAATTAAGCGTGAAGACAAAAGGGGATTAAATGTGGAAAATGCTGGAGAATGCAATGCGGTGGGGATCTTTTGGAACTTTTGTTCTGATGAAAGTCTTTTTCTTATTTTGTATCTTGCTTTGCATTTTGTAGGATTCAGTGCCTGGATTTAGAGTTAAGGCCGTAAAGAAAGAAATTGATTTAAAATTTAAAGAAATTTTTCTTCATAAATCCTATGTTTTATTTTAAATATTTTGGGCGTATGGAAGAAACAATTCTTTTGCAAAGAGGTTTTAAATTAGTTTCAAGGATTATAATGTATATTTTTTAAATATTTTCTCCCGCAAGGAAAATTTTATATAAACAAAGAAAGTTTTGAAGGATTGGAAACTAATGATGGCGGTGATGAGGACAAAAGTGAAAGCCAACTTTCTCCTCAAAGGTTTCACGCAAATCAAAGTGGTATGGTGATTTCCAAGTAAATGGCTAAAGCGGACAAGTGAAAACTCTATGCGCAAATTTTTATACAGTATAATACGGTCTGGAGAAATAATAAATAATATTGTGTGTGAATTCCTGAATTTAAAGGTTCTCAGTTACCGCAGGACGATACTCTGATCGTAGAGCAAAGATTAATTCAGAAAACTTGATATGACCTAATGCATGGGGTCGGGGTGGAATTATGAGTTTAGAATTCAGGTAGGGATTTAGTGGAAAAGCGGCAAGGTTAGAGATATCAAGGTAAATGTGATGGGATAGCTGGTGGGTAAGATAATAGAAGAGATAATGAGATAACCGGAGGTTCGCAGGTTGTAGACAAGGGAGCGTAAATGCGCGTAGGTAATGGAGAAGAGATTTGAAAAAGGAGATGATGGGATGAAGATGGAATGGTGAAGGGAAGCTTAGAGAAATGATTAATTAACTGACAGGATGCTATCAAATTCTCGGAGAATTCTCGGCGACTCTGTGCTCTTTGTGCCGGGATATGCAAGAGCTTTAATTAACTCCAGAGAATCGGATCAGTTCTTTAAAGGTTGGGATTTGAACCTGAAAATAAGTTGGAAATTCGCTGAATATTTTAGTACTAACACCTAGGTTTAATATATGTAGGATACTATGTGGATATTTGCTGCAATAATTTGCTATTCAAAGTAATAAAAAATTAGCGGTAACCAAGGATTTTGATTAAAATCATAGGAATCTCTCATAAATTACCTCATACTAAAAAAGGAAGTAGTTTTAAAGAAGAGACACACACGTGACTAAGCGTTTATCTTGTTGATGAGCTTGTGGCTTGGGTTGTTGTAGTAGTAAATAAACAAACACACGGGATGAAGAAGATGATGAAGAAAATGCAAGAGAGATGACGGCGCTTACGTCTCTTGTGCGTTTTACTCGAGGGAATTGTTTGGAGTGGTGGAGATGAGTGATTTTAAGATAAAAAATAAGGTTGGAAGATGTTTAATTACCTTGGACTGTGTGGTTGGTGTATTTAAGAGTATAAAGCTACGGGGTACGATTATCTGCATGTGTGTGTGCTTAATAGCTTGATACAAGCTTAGCTGAGCTATTGCGCTCTCTTTGGTTCTTAAGATGTTGTAGATTATAGAGTAGATAATGTGAGACGGTATGATGATCATGTTCATTTCCCATCTGTTGGCTTTTGGTTTGCACTATAGATGTATCGGCCTGTCTCGGAGGTAGGTAAATTGTGAGATGACTTTGGCAAGATTTCAGCGGGATGGTGTGAGGATAATGATTGTTTAGCAGGCGAGATTGTAGATATGTGTCATAGAGTTTTATTTACAAAGGACTGCAAGGATGCAAGGAGGTTAGTTGAATGGATAATAATGCTCATTACTTATGCGTGATCTCAGCTTTAGCAGAGCTGAGAGCTGAGATCTGTACAGCCATTTTGTTTGTCCGAGTAATATGCATGGAATTTAATTGTTTTCCCCTTTGCATGTTTTGATTCTATCTAGGAGAAAAGATGATTTATTCTCATTTGTTGTAGTTTGCCCAGGTTATATTGGATGGTAATTATAATTGCAATTTGGGTAATTAAGTTGCACATTTATCAAACTATTCTCAGTATGTGCGTGTCATGTATGCTCAACTTGCATCTAGGTTTACTGAGCTCATACGCAAGTTTTACTGCGTTTAATAAATTACAATGGAAATTACCTGCTTGCCTGCGATAATGCAATTTTGCTGGCTAACCCTAGGAGAATTTTCGCAAATCCTCCAAGGAAGATAAAAGACCGGCTTGGAAGAATTGAAAATGAGGGATTTTTGTAAAAAAAATCCCTTAAAATCGCTGTACTAGATCGTAAACTGCCAACTTGGGTGGCAGGTGGTATGAGGCTTATTATATGGTTGTGAAGAGGAGGCTTGTTGTTGCGCACCAGGACTGCGTGCTCTTGATTGTGGAGTTGATGCAGATTAATTACACATGAAGTAATTAGCTTTTTTATAGATCAATGAAGCGTGATGGGCCGGATGAGGATATGCATGTGGTCGGTATCCTGGTCTTTGGTCTTTGGATGATGGGAGGGCAAGTGGAATTGATGATGGCTTTTGGCTTTTTGTCTGTGGTTAACTCTCAGAGAGTTGGGTTGAGTTAGTCATCCCGAGATCGTCATCTGTCCCGGTCTTTTTGAATTGAAGCGAGTACAAGAAGCGGCCGGAGATGGACCCGATTGAATATTTTGCAAGCTGTGCCAGGCTGTTTTAGGATGGTTCCGCTGTTGAGGTTGTGCCCAGGATTTTGGCTGGAGGCTTGACTGGGTTATTGAATTGGATATTTTATATTCACTCAAGCGGGTTAATTATAGGTTCCCTGTTTTTATCAGGGCAGAGTAAGCAGGATGATGCCTCCTCCGTTGCCCTGCAATTAGTGACAGTTGTGTGACTTGAGAGAAGTGTAGAGGTTGGTTGGATTGCTGGGTAAGTTTCTTGTGGGCAAGGGCAGGCAAAGATGATGATGGCAAGTGTGAATAATTGGGATGACATTGTGTTGGGAAGGCGGGGATATTTTGTAAAAGCGGGCTATTCGTAAAAAGGTTTCTTGGTGGAAAGCTAATATAATGTCGTCGAGGTTATGGAAAATGATGGAAGTGGTATAGTGTTTATGCAGAAACGGGATGACAATGATGTATCCGGGAATAGCCGGGTTTTAGGTCAAATATATGAGCGGGCTTTGTCAGGCTTAGAGCTATAGTGGAGGAGGAAGCGTTAACCGCAAGGGAGTGATCCGCTAGGAGAGAAAGTAATTGAAGCAATTTTTGTAATATATTGAATAATATGGAAGAAGAGAGAGGAACAGGGGGAAAGCTATGGTAAGTTTGAATGAAACAGGAAGCGGGAACATAGCGGAAAGCTACAGATTGGCCGCAATCTAAAAGGAAAATAGGGCGGAGGGAAGATTGAGGGAAACAAGGATGCGGATACCGGAATCGTAAAGTTGGAGTAAAGCAAAAGCTGATTGTTTTGCTTCATTGAGTTGCCATTATTGTCAACTGTGACGTGGCGGAGGACATTTATGAATGAAGAGACAAGAGGAGAAAGAAGCTAAAGCTGTATAACTTTGGTTCTATGCTGAACTGACAGGGATGAGGATGTGAAAGGAAACATATTGGTGATGTGGGACGTGTTGCGTTCGTTTCCGATTATTGTGTGAGGAGGCGACCCGGGTCCGGAATGCATACACAGATGGGGATGAAGGAGGAGGATGCGGGAATTGTGTGGAATTAAGGATACCCTTGGAAAAGTGCAGTGGGACACTAAAACTAAAGATAATTTGTGGAAGGAAGGAAGAAGGGAAATGTGTGTAATGTTTTTTAGGGGAATGCAGTTAGCATCCAAGGGATGCTGAATCCCGGTGCCGTCCGGCCGGCTCCTATTAGTGGCGGAAGGAAGTTAATTCCCGGGTCTCTTAATGTGTGGACAATTGTGGGAAAGTTTCTTTGAGTGAGTCCCTCGGTCGACTTTCCGTCGAAATTGCTGTTGTGGTGACGGATTTTAGCGGAAGAATCTGTCGAGGATTTTAAATCATTATTATCCTCTTGCTACTGCCTTTCCTCAAGGTTATATCGGAGGGAAAGCATTCGGAAAGTCGGGATTCGGTTCATGAGATGCAGGCCGCTGAGGTTACACAAGATGGAACAAACCAGGATAGGACGGAGGATATGTAAACTGCGAAGGGAAGGCGAGAGGAGAAGATGAGGAGCATTATGCTCTATGCATGTCAGGGTTGGGGCTACTGGGGAAACAAAAGTTTTCTGGAATAAGTAAGTAGGAGGGGAGAATGGAGAAATGAGGAGGAAAAAACGTGTGGATTTATTGCTTCATTCCATACTAAGCTCCCTAATTGAGTGCTGGATTAGGGAACAAATCCCAATGACAGGAGGTCTCTAAATGGATTTGCCTTCTTGCTTCTATTCTTGTAGCTGGAAGCTGCGGCGAGAAGGAGGCATCAAAATTCGGAGCTAAATTTTTTCAATGAGGATTAATCCAGAATGGTGGGTGGTAATAAGCTTTAATAGTTGGAGCTAGGATTTTGCGGGTTTTTTCAACCTTTTAAATACGTTTTCACTGTATTTCGTACTGCAGAAGCTTAGTAATTGTATTTGAGGGATTTCAAAGAAAAAAGAATGGCAAAAATTGCAATTTTACTCATTGCAAAATCTAAAATTGAAAAATGGTATTTACAAGAACTAAACTTGATATTCGCGATTAAACGGGCATAAATGTTAAAGTATTTGCAAAAAGGCACACGTTCCAAAACTTTCTCCGTCCTTACAAAACTGCGGATTTGCATTTTCATGATTGCAAACATTTGCGAAATTCCGTGGAAAAATACTGAAAGCAATTAAAGATGAGTAATACGGCTAAAAACGTTTCTGAAGAGCTAATCAAGGAAAGCGTGAGTCTAATTTATTACAAGTTGCACAAGCGAAAAAAAACAATTTTGCAGTTATTGGGAAATTGCAAAACTTTTGCTTCCACTGCACAAATATTATCCTTGAAAGTTTGAATTGATAAGCTAAATCAGGATAGAGAGTCGCAG
This sequence comes from Sminthurides aquaticus, assembly GCA_906901655.1. Classification (NCBI taxonomy): domain Eukaryota; kingdom Metazoa; phylum Arthropoda; class Collembola; order Symphypleona; family Sminthurididae; genus Sminthurides; species Sminthurides aquaticus. The sequence continues at coordinate 3,491,318 of CAJQTT010000005.1, read as the reverse complement.
TTATGACTCTGTTACAGATTCTATTCCCTGCTTCGATGACATGGAAACATATGGAGGTTGAGGCGAGAGGGAATAAGACATACGACGAACTTGCTACTAAGCACTGAGACGACAAGGAATATATAAAGCTGGGAAAAGAAGAATCATGAAGAGAGGATTGAATCATTGATTCCGTAAAGTAATCTAATGATAACCCTTTGACCTTTGAGAAGTTCTGACTGTGAAGTAGAAGAGTATTGAAGCTACAGAATAGGAGAGGAGGGAAATGAAAGTTTGGAAGAAGCTCTGTGGTAATAAAATGGTATCTCAAAAGGTTGCTCGCAGGATGATTCTTTGAGTGGTAGTGGTAGTATCTTGCTCGTAGACTGGCTGTCCTTTGTAAATTGAGCGCTTATAATGGAAATGTAGGGAAGAGAAGAAGATGTGACAATGAGGACTAGGATTTTGATAGGATGAAGAGATGATGAGAGAGACTATAAAGTGGATGTGCGAATAGGATTTTTGGCGAGAATGTAGGAAGAGAGGATATAAAAGGTTGATAGTTGTTGCGGATGAGTGTAAATGAAGAGATATATATATAGGATGTAGAAGAGAGTGTACAGAAGAGGGAGAGGTTGAAGGAGGTTGTAGGAGGAGGAGACGAAATGGTGAGAAAAACTGGTAGCATCTGGTCTTCGTGACTTGATCTTGCAGCCTCTGTTGTACATGTTTTGGTTTAGCTTATTCACATGGAAGAGTGATTTGAATGTGTTTGGTTGGGCTGAGAAGCTTGTGGTGGGTGGGTGGAGGAAGATTGTGAAGATGAGAGGAATGAGATCAAGAGTGTAGCTCAAGAGAAGCTCAAGAAGCTTTGAAGACGGGAAGACTATAAGAGAAACTCTTTGAAGATGAAGAGAGAAATTGAAGCTAGCGTTAGGATGATAGTCTCATCTTTTGTGTTGAAGAGGAATGAAATTGGAAGTGCAAAGGCGTAGGCGGGGGAAGGAGGGAAAGTAAAAGAAAAGTTGGAAAAAGTTGGAGAAAGGTTGGCTACACGGCCAGGGCGGGCTAGGACTGATGGTTAGGCAGGAGCATGAGCGGGATGGGATGCCCGCGTCGGGTGAAAACTACCCGGGAGCTCCACCTCCTGCACTCTGCCATTGGCTTGATGAGACCCAATGAACCCGGGGGAGAACCTCTGGCAGATCAATCTGCGGAGCGTGTCAAGAGATCAGATCTTCGAACTCCGCAAGTCGGGCCGGGCAGGGAGCGAGTCAGAATATGTTCAACTCTACACTATTCACATCATCATCTACACAAGAGCTCATCCTGCTACTCGGATCGGCAAACTCCTAAACTTTCCCCGAACCGAATCCTCCATCCACTCGAGTCTTCATCTCGCTAAACTCCAACCCGCTTCTTTGGTTGAGACTTTTCTTTTGCTTATAGCAGTTTTTTTCTTTACCCGCTTATCTTATCGCTCTTCTCCTCCTACTACACGCCCACTCTTCTCCCGGGTATCAAAGAGTCAATGTCGTTAAATCAATATATCTTCTTAAGTGCCTACGGAATGTGGGCGTTTAGTCTTCTCTGATATCATCTCTAAGTGCTGGACGAGGAAATTGAGCTTGATGGATGGACGGGATATTAGATTGGCGTTAGATGCAATGCAGACGTGGAATTTTTAAGTTTGAATGGAGAAAGCAGAAATTCAAGCATCTATAATTTGAATTTTAGCTTTGGATAAATGGCAAAAAAGAAACGTTTTTTCGCAAAATCTTTCAAATCAAAGGAGAATTTTGTAGTTTTTTAAACTTTTTTTAAAATAAATGTAACTGAATATGCAGTTTTTTTCTTTCAGGGAAACTTTCGGTATTTTGTTCCGTGGTGAAAGTAATTTTCTCGTACTTTCTCTTTACAGCATGCCACTCAAGCATTGACCAATATACCTTTCTCCAGGCTTTCACCAGTTTGGTGAAAGTGCTGGAATGCTGCCTACTTTCCCCATTCTTCTCTTACCTTTCTAGTTCTAGCCGGTTTGATTGATACGGATCCATTTTTACACTTAAATTCCTGGACGAGGATTGATGTTTGCAATAATTTGGGTTGTTCATTTTTCCAGGATTTTCGACATGGATTGATGAGGTGATAGGTTTGGAAGAGGTGTATATAAAGTGTATGCGTGTCTATCTGTCTCTCTAGATTCCCTGTATTATTCTGGGCCGTCTTTCCGCAAGTTGTGTAGTTAAAAGGGAAGAGAGTGAGGGAGATGTTGGTGGTGGAGGATGAATAATGTTTGGGCACGGTTCTTGGTACGGAAGCCGGTCGTTGGTTGAGTGTGAGCCAACCAGGGTTGAGAAGTAAGTTGGTGGCATTTGTGCCCCAGTCATGGCATAGGCTGCGCAGAGGTTGAACCTTTTTACTAGCTAAAGTCGAGCCCCCTTCTATATTCTCTTAAAGTTGAGAATATATATGTTGAGTTTAAGCACTTGCTCGCTCTCATCCACTATGTGTGGCTTTCCAAGGCTTTTTTTCCCTCGAACACACATCCCACTAAGTTTCTCACTCAGAGACAGCCAGAGACCCCCTTCGCCTCTGCTCTGGCTCTTATGCTCTATGCTCCATCAACCCTGGCTCTACCCTCTAAAGTATCTTCATCCTCTTCATCCCAGTACCTTAATCTGTGGCCGTATTGAATACAAAAGCTAGGGAATATATGTAGAGGGTGGTAGTAAATATAGGGGATGATGATGATGATATTCCTGACTTGGCTCAGCCCTTGGTTTATAGAGGGCTGACTACATGTGACTCTTTGCGTGCTCTGGGTTGGGATATGAAATTTCTAAGGTTGGCCTGCGGGGCTGAGGAGGAAGAGAGAAGTCGTAACCGTACAACTCTGAGGTCGGACAGTCGTGTGCTTCACTTGCCCCTGCTTACATGTACTACTCTGGGCCACGCTCTTTTCATTTCATTCCCCAAGTTTGACTTGAGATAGTCAGTCGGACGGGTGGTTTGTCTGTGGAGTTGTTTTGAGATTTTTGTGAAAATTGTATCACCTGTTTTCAGCGTAACACTACGTTTGGAAAATTTTGGAAAATTTCCTTTGAATTCTAAAGAAAAAGTTGTAAAATCTTGGGATTTGAAAAAAAACCCTGGTAAATAGCTGGAGTAAAGGTCGCACTTTGACCTCAAGGATTATATTGATACGGGAAAAACGGAGTGTAGAGGTCAAGGAAGGTCTTGTGAACTGTGTGGTGTGAAGGTGGTGGATGTCATATGTGTTATTATTATGACATTTTGAATCAATCTGCCCCAAACTGACCTAGTCGGACAAAGGTCGGGGCAATCTCATACAAAAACTGTGAAGGGTCAAGATTTTGACAACGTCTTTAAGACTCACACTTGACCAGCTATCTTTGGACAACAAAGTTCAAGTTTAACAAGAGCAAATTGGAATCTAAGGGTGAAAGTGAATTGATCAAAAGTGTGGAAATGTGTGACAAGATTACAGGAACTTGGACAGTTTGATACAAGTTGGTTGAATTTAAAATTTGGATTGCAATTACTGAACATTTGCGGATTTTTATAGTGTTGTGAGAAATTAATAACGGAACTCATGATACAAGGAATTAGCGGGAATAATACTTTTCGCAATTTCGCGAAACTACCCACTTATTAATCTAAGACAAGTCCCCCAGAGGGCGTTGCAATTATTTCCAACGGGTTTTCACCTGAAATCCTCAAAATAGTTAACTGTGAGATATCGTCCTCGGGCCTATTCTGGAAGGGTAGGCCCGAACCCAATTTCAATCAAGTCCACCCGCACTATCCCAGTGTCGGTGGAGGCGATCCTTATAATTTGTATTCGGGGAATCCCGCTCCCGGAACTACGTACCATCATCCCCATCATCATTCCACCCACGCCTTGGGTCACCCCAGCGGAAGTTCACACTTTTCTCACAAAATCCCAGTGAGAGCGCCAATCCCGATTAAATTTGAATTACCAACTTGGTCACCTCCGTCATCGGGAACTTCTCCATCCTCCCATTCCACAGCGTCTACAACAATTGTATCTTCGTCTCTAATCTCTTCATCAAGTTGCTCTTCCACTTCAACAAGTTCCTCAGCAATCTCTGTTTCAGGAACAGGATCTGGTGGAAATCCAGGAGGAGGAGGAGGAGGAGCGGGATTAGATTCCGCTAATAATAACAACAACACTTCTTGTTTAATTAATTTCGGCCAATCGGCCAGAAACGGCGACAAACTGTTGGTCCCATCAGCGGGTGTTTTACCCAATCCATTACATCTTTCCCCAGATGTAATGGCTCTTGTCAACTCACAAGCGAGCGGTGGGTGGCGAGATGCATCAACTGGACCCGGAGGACTTGGAATGACTCCAACAAGTCCAGGGGATGATATGAACGGGACAAATGGGCTCGGACTTGGAGGACCTGGAACGCAGCCTCAGCAACCAAACTCCTCGGCAAGCTCCGCTGCAAGCCCCAACTCTGCCGACAAAGGACAGAATATCGAATGTGTTGTTTGCGGAGACAAATCAAGTGGGAAACATTATGGACAATTCACATGCGAAGGTAAGAAGATTGTTTGTTTTGTACTCGAGTAGCGCATAGAGGGAGAGAGAGTAGTAAACATAAAGTGCAAGCGTTCCTATGGTAATATTATAAATTTATAATAGCCGACAATATACTTGGCGCTTTTATCAATCAGCGCGCGTCCTTAGTCACATTAAGCGCCGTAATCTTGTTTAAAAAGTACAGCGGACTCGCTTTCACTCCTACAGTTTGCGTAGCTGCGCTATGGCTGATTATCTACCCCGCAGCGTCAGACTCACTTTGCCCCGGCGCTAGCATTAGCTTACTTGTTAGTAAGGCTCATCCTTGAGATAATTTATTCAAACGGCAACAAATCCTTTAAGTGATTCACAATTAACTCTGAAACCAATCACACCCTTGTTTGCTTGATCGAAAAGCAGAGTGGGAAAAGTTGGACGTGGTTCAGTAAACCACCCTCTTTCATCTTTCCGCCATTTGCCATTTCTGCAAAACCCCTCCAGGATTTATAAATACAGGCGTATCTTAGAAATGATCTCGAAACTTAACCTCTTCTTTGGCAGTCCTTGACCAGTCCTCGTAATGTAGGCTGGAACAAGCTTCAAGCCCTGATAAACCCATTGTAATCAAGGGAAATTACAAGAGAGCAAGGAGGAAATTAGCCCTCCTCCGTCATTCTTGTAGAGAAACAATCTGTTTCTTCTCCTCCTTGAGAGCTCGTTTAAAATTCTTAAGATGCAATTAAACTACAGGTAGATTAGATGAGAACAAGGAAGAGATGAAGGCACTTGGAGGAGAGATTCCAATGATCTTTTATCACGCAATCGTATCAATTCCTTAACCCTTCCTCCTCCTCCCTTGTCCTCTCGTAAACGGAATGATCTTCTTCAACCCTTATCCTACAATACCCTCTACCGTATTTCCCTGCCCTTGAAGAAGAGTTTAAGCCCTGTTCTATCTCATCAACGACACAAGAACTGCTTGTAATTGAGCATTTTGTACTTTGTGCCTTACACACCGCAACTGTCAGATCAACCAAAGATATCAGTTGGAAAGCTCTGTATTAAAATTCCGCGGGGTTATTTAAAAACAAGATTGCGGCATTATAAATCCCTGAGATACCTGTCCAGCAATGGCGTAACCTGGAAACTGGCAAGTCAAGTGGCACAGAGTTGTTGGAGTCTCAGTTGCTCAAGAGCTGCGAAGCTAAGAATAGCTGGATGCTTAAAAGAGTTTTGAGAATTAGCTATTGTCTGATGGTGTCTCTCTGCTATTATTCCTATTCATCCTTACCTGCCTGGGGTAGAGTGGAATGCGGTGTAAAAAATGATATTTCCCGCCTGGTGGAGAAGAAGCTGAATGAGTGTTGCTTAGCTGAGAGGCTAAGAAAAGACGAGTCTTCCAGATCGTGGCAAGGGTTAGTGTGGTTGCGGGTCTTTGAATCCCGAAGAGACTCTCATCATAGAGGGTTTAAAGGTTTTGGTCTTTTTACCTTTGTGTATTTGTCATGGAGTCATGTGCTCTTCTGGCTCTCTTGTGAACCTCTTGGTTATTATCATAGCTTGGAGGAGAGTGAAGCTATATGGGATTCGTTTGCTGGGAGGATGAGAAGTCTTTGGTATTCTGAATCCAATATGTTTATTTCAATCCTCTCTCGGATCCTTGGAGGAATTAGAGAATCATCCCGGAATGCGTGGAATACTTTTGGATGCAGCTGAGGCTATGCTTCAGCTTGGCTTGCATTGCCCTGTCCAAGAAGCAGGGATGGAGATGATGGCAAGGACTCTCTCGGAAAGACGGAGGAGTGTCATCATGTTGCGGTTTGTGAGATATGTGTAATCAAAGAGCTCTCGTTCCCCCAAGGGTCCGAAGACATGCACGATGTGCCTGGAGGCCCAACATGCAGGCCATTATTATTATTTCTAGAGATGAGAAACGCGTCCTCATCCTCTCGTTCCTTTACTATCAGAGTCGGCCAATAGTTGAATACAACCAACTTCTCACAATTCAAACACCCCTCGATAGCAATACTTCAATCTTATGAATAGTAACATCTTCCAAAGATCCGCCGTGATCTGAAATCAGTACGCTTTTGGAACTGAGTTTAAAAGTCTCAAGGAGAAAATGGCAAAAAATTCAAGAATAAATTAGTTCGTTGTAGCTCTTGGTCATTGCATTAAGGCTGCATTCTTGCAAATCGGGCTGCAATTCTGGAATGTAGTCAGATTTTGCAGGGATTTCAGTTTGAAAATGCAGTCTGGAAGACGTGATAGTAATGAAAGAAAAGTGTGCTGATTTGAAAGTGCACGCATAAAGTAAGCTCTGAATCAGTACGGGGAAATTGGCCTTCAAGGGATTTTTATCCCTTGGAGGAAATTGTAGGAATATTCAAGAATTTTCTTGCACCAAGTCAAAATTCAATTGCAGAATACGAAATCCTTGCAGGATTTGCATTCTTCGGGAGTTTATTATTGGAAGTTATTGAATAAATTGTAAGATTTAAGCAAAAAATCAATATTTCTGCAACTTGCATCGCTTGGAAGTTGGAGCCTTCAGTTAGGAAATTTTGAATCAGAGATGAAGTAATTCTTATGAATGCCAGCGAAATAAAAGTAGAAATGTTCTAATTTGTTTTAACAGTGAGGGCGACAGCCCTCACTGTCATTAGCCTTATTTGAAAACAAGAATTCCCGGTTTATGCAAACGAGCCACCCACCCTCCTGCAGCCAACGGTCCAGATGGACGCACAGGAACAATCTGAAGATGATATGAAAATGAGGGAAAACTCTGCGTGAATTGTCCCAAAATATAATATATTTGACTGGGTGGCATAACTTTTAGCAGAGGCCAGGGGGGAATAATCCTTTATGTTGGGTACAAAGAAAATATCTTTGGAGCTCATCCTCCCGTTGGCCATTTGTCCTGAATCTGTGACTTTTGTTTATCTTCATCATTTATCAAGGAGAAGCTTGACTATTTGTGGGCACCTTCCTCTTCTCGGTCTTTGGACCAAGGATCATGTGGGATAATTGTAGAAAAGAGTGTGGAGGACAGGTGCGGGGATGAAGGGAAGCTATGGGGGAAAACAGAAGGAAGATGACAATGACGAGTAGTGTTTGTTTGTGGTGGTTCACAGGAGATTGGGGATGGTTGAAAGATTTTCTAGTATTAGGAAATTGGTGAGGGTTTAGAGTTGCCCAAAACCACACTAAGTGTGGTCGACATTTTGGGTGGGAGGGGTGGGGGAAAGGATTAAAACTGAGCTGCAGTCGACCCGGGTCGACAGGATACTTTGTGGTCGCAGCGACCATGGCCGACAAAACAAGAAAACTCAAAGAGTGATAACAATGAATTTTACTGAGTAAAAGTAGTTACTTGATGCTTCTCTTCATCAAAACTGCCCCCAGAAATTTTATTTCTTGCACAACGTATTTTCAAAAATTTACGCAGTGGAAATTTGCACAATGGGGCAATTGTGCAAGGTTAATATAGTCGTCATTCTTAACGTAGAGCATTAGGGACAAGAATCGGTAACCAGGCTTGTTCTAATAAGCTGTTGCTGTACGTTTAGATACCAACTGGTGTTGGGGGTCTGCAGCCTAAAACAGTTAGGACTTCACTCATATTGATACTCAGTTCGCTGGATTGCACAATGAACATAAGTTTAGCGCAGTACTGCACATATTGTGCGGCTTGGCTTTCTGATTTTCTTTGCATTGCTTCAAGTCTTACTAAATTTATTATTGGATGAGTGATAACATCACTAAATGAGAAACGATCATAGCAGATAGCAATAAATTACAATAACTTGCTGTTACTCTTCCCCAAAAATGTTCCCAGTGATTTTTCTAGTTGTCCAATGTATTTATCAGAATTAAAGCAGTAAAACTTTGCAAGACGGATGAGTTTTGTAGAGGAATTGATGTTTTCTTCTTCAGTATGGGGACAACAAGAAGCAGTCAAGAACAGTCTGCACTCTTGAATATTTTAGGCTTCACTTACGTCCCTAGTCCAGGACATAATGATTGTGTAGTCCCTGTGTGAATTTTCTAGGCACAATGTGAATTCTCTAGAAACAATGTGAATTAGGTACAATGTGAATTAGGTACAATGTGAATTAGGTACAATGTGAATTAGGTACAATGTGAATTAGGTACAATGTGAATTAGGTACAATGTGAATTAGGTACAATGTGAATTAGGTACAATTTGAATTGTCTAGGCACATTTGAATTGTCTAGGCACATTTGAATTGTCTAGGCACATTTGAATTGTCTAGGCACATTTGAATTGCCTAGGCACATTTGAATTGTCTAGGCACATTTGAATTGTCTAGGCACATTTGAATTGTCTAGGCACATTTGAATTGCCTAGGCACATTTGAATTGTCTACACATGATGTAAATTGTGTTGCTGATAATATAATAGCCACGGCTAGTAGCTATGGCTTCTCGGCTACGAAATGAGAGTTCGGGGGATTAGGAAAATTTCGTAGCCGGGCTACCGAAGCCTGTTTATTGAAGCCTTTCTAACTTTTTGGATGGATTTTCCCCTCAATTTTGGCGCACAATTATCAGCTATCTCCGTCTGTTGAATGACGACTGTGTCACTAATACGCACTGCAACTTGGATGACAATTGATGTAAAATTCTTGTTGCAGTGTACTAAATAGTGTTCATTGAGTGGGAGGGCACTTTCTAAATTGCATACATGCTTTCGGTAGTTAAATTACCTGATATAGAAATTTCAACGATGGTTAGTGAATAGTTGCCCCCTTAAAACTTTGAATATAGTGATCCTCCTATATTCAAATTCCTAAATCTGCATAGAGTGGATTTCTTTGTTTTACGATGAAAACTCTGATATTTCAGGTTCTGCTGTGTGTAGATCGACTCCGGCGCTCATCATGTGATTTATGCAGGGAATTAGCTGCATATAACGCAAATGATAGGTAATTATGATCATCCCTTTATTGCCAAATGATATCTAAGGGCACAGTTTCAAAATCCATTTTGACAACACAACTAATTATTACTGATAGCTACTGCATCTTGATTCGAATTTCATTCTTGCTATGGTACAACAAATTGTGTGATGAAGGAAACCAGTTCAAATGTACACATGCTTAAGATATTTTGTTGTTGTATATGCTCCTGTTGTACAATAGAGTCGCAGCAGTTCGTTTATGCTGAGAACCTGTTAATCCTGGGTTTATGTGTGCGCTTTGATCATGGACGTAATTTAACATTACTCTTACTAAATCTGTGGTCTCGTTTGCGCAGATATGAGTCACATTTGATTGCGTAAATTCCCAATTCTCACCAATTAAATGGTCTACTATACTCCCTTTACTACAGAGTTTCGTCAAGTATATTAGATAACCGTGCAATAGCCACAGAATGTAAAACTCTGACTAATACTCTACCCATCTTCGACCACTAGCCGGGTTACATTGCTATCCTGGCTTGCACAGACTTATTCCCTACATCTTTTATGCTGTAAGCTCACCTTTCCAATTGTGTTAAACATTTTTAACATGCTTAAATAGTACGAATTTTAATAACAGTTGAACTTATTCATAGCGTAGACAGGTTTCGTTGCCAAATTATTAAATGGTGGTCCGTCTACCCACATTTCATGTGGATGCTGCATAAATCGATGTTTAAAGGAGTGCGCTGATTGTTGACTCAATACATATCATGGTTAATGTTGAACTTATATAACCAGTTGGTTTCAAAGGGGATGCTGCTCATTTGCTACACACTTGTTGGATAGTTGAATTTGTCGTTGTACGAATTATAAGCGATCCTACTCCACAACTATTTTGTTTATAAACTGGCCAACCATTAAGGCACTGACTCAGTACAGGAGAATTGACTTACATGGAAATCACTTGGACCAGCAACGTCCTGGGTCTGATTGCGTTTCCGCGTTACCCGCAGCTACAATACGAGTAGTTTTTGAAATACACAATTGGGGAGGGTGTCTACACACGCCGCTGCGGTCACCCAGCAATGAAGTAGGACTCCTGCTGCATCTGTTATGAAAAACTTGTTGTCATTCAAATAATTCAACGCTACTCTAAATCCACAAGAATAGAGATAAATATCCCTTTTTAACCAGCCACTTGCTTACTTTAATACATTGTAGTGAATCAGTGCAATATGATTTCAAAAAAAGGGTTAAATACTTGCAATGACCCGATGAATTACGAAATACAGAATTTTAGGATTGTTTTCGTAGCTAACATTTTGCAATTTAAACGAGAACGATGCAACAATGAGAAAAGGCTGACAAGCCCTTCATTTCTGCGAACCCAATCGTAATTAATTAATTCATTAATTTTAAATATTTATTGATTCCGCACGAGTGATGTCGCTTGGAAAAGAAACAATTGTATTCAGCGAAATCTCTGTCGTAGCTGATTTGTTTGCATTATTTATCTTTGCTTACAAGATCAGCCGTGGCGAGTTGTAAACTTCAATTCACATCATTGCATTGTGTAGTCAATGTACACTCAATAGGCGACTGCACACATGTTGTGGCTACAATCAATATGTGAGGAAAGCAATCCATTTTAGGCATTCTTTATCAAAGCCATCGTTACCTCTATTTCCTGTTTAACTGCTGATTATGTAAAACCTCTCAAACCTCTTGTTCTCGCTTAATACAGCAAATTGTATCATCGAAGTTTCTACACTTTTCACGCAACTTTTCTTCAACTATTTCCCTGCTTTGTATCCCCGCGCAGAATTCATTGCGTCCCGTTAGTATCTTCTACCGCTGCTTTGCCATTGTGCATCCAACGTATTCTCGTGTAAGTTGGAGACGGAAAGCCCCCATATTTACTCGATTTCGCGAACGGTTGCATGTACTATAGGTTTCTTGCAGGCTGCAGTGGGGTCATCGACAACGCTCAAAAACATGGAAATGTATTATGGGTGCATTGGTTACTTGTTGTAAGCATACAATTATCATTGCGCCATTACATGTCTTTTTTCAAGTTTAAGCTTCTTTCTTATTAGTGGTTTTTCTTTTTTCTCATGCTACGTCGTTTTCGACCAAACCTTGGATTTTGGCGCTTATTTTTTTTTGCTTTGACACCTACATTCCTAAATACTTGTACTCTGCCAGTGATTAAAATTTATTACTTCGTTGTTCCTCTAAACCACGAGAATGCTTGTTTTCAATTGCACAATATTTCAATTGCCTAGTTTTAATTCATATAACCTCGTGAGGTTTGGCACTGTGTAACTGTTGCTTCATGTTTACTCAATTGCGTAAATATTGAAAGCTTCACCCCTCATACGTTGGTGCACTGATTGTGTATCTATGGGTTCAGCTTTACTGAAGCGTGTATACATTGAAAGCTCCGCCTTTCATAGTAGGAAATAGTAGTGGTCAAAATCTGCGATTCAAAATGGAAGGGCAAAGTCAACCACAATTGTAGCTGTGACTACCCATTGTGTCGTAGTTTTTGAATTTTTGTGTAACTTCATAAATATTGTATCAGCGTCAAAAACCTATGCAAGCCACACGTAGAAAGAAAATCCTATTGAGCATCATTAACATCAAAAGTATGTTCCCGCGTAACCAAAGCAATTCATTGAACGTCAGAAGAATATTCCTGACTATTTCGCAAGCAAAAGGTCGTACTAGAAGGTGGCTGGATTTTGTTGGCCAACTGGGTCTATTACGCTACTCAGAGAACAATCATACGAATTTATTATACACATCATATTTAATACGTGCTGGAATCGATTTACGGAACATTACCTGTATTATCAAAGAATAATATGTACATCACTCCCATGCCTATATCAAATTCTATATTCAACTTCTGTTACAATACACACAACAAAATACACCATAACTGACGGCGAAGTGATATTGAGTTTCAAAGTTTTCAAGGATCCGTATTATAATTAATTGTGTTCGGTTGACCTCCGAACGAAGATTCTCAAGTGCGTCATTGGTATGATGTTCAGCGTTTTGCTTGAAAAATAAGACATCATTCAAGGAAAATGACCAGTTATGGAATGAAAACAAGCAGTTTGAAGACAATCCATTAAGTATAGACGGTCAACTTACCATTGTGTCGTTAAATGGCCAGATTTTGTTTGAGTTTAGTTAACTTGACTTGAATAATTATCTTTTTAACCGCTAATAAAGATTCTAAAATGTTTCACGTGCACTCAAAACAGCCATGTGCTTAAGCATTTCACATTCACATCAACCGCCGGTGGCGAGTTCATCCAGCCCATCCCCGGATAATTTTACAAGGATATCTAATACCATCGAGTCGGTAGTAAAAAGTTCATGAAAATCTATTCATAAAATCCTTTGCATACTAACTAAGTAGAGTAGGGAATCACTGCGATCCAAATTTCAGTCTATATCCAACCCCTTCTACAATACACACTACTGAATACATCACAACAGACGGCGAAGTGATATTGAGTTTCCATTGTGCTGTGGTCGTGGTTGTGGTCGACATGTCGACCCGGGTCGACTGTGGCTGACAACGTGGTCACGGCAACCCGGGTCGACAGTGTCGACCACAGGGTAAAAAAAGTGTGGTCGACATGTCGACCACAAAACGACCATGGTCGACGACCCTGCGTGGGCAACCTTGTCTGTATTTGCTCAATTAATATACCTTTCACCTGCTGAGAGCTCTCAGCCAGCATGTTACTTTTTGTACCCAAAAAATTTTCCAAGCTAGAATACTTTTTTGACACAGGAGAACAAAATCACTTCCTTGCCACCCACGCACACATTAAGAAGAGAAAAGCACTTGTGGCCTTCCTGGGGCTCATCTTCAAAGCCTCCAAACTGTAATAATGCCTTTGTTTAAAAGATACTAGTTGAAACCCCTGGCGGGAATGAGCGGGACTTTAAAGGTCTGTCCTTAACGGCTATTTAATGTGCAAAACATAAGCAAAATTGTGTAAAATTGAGATAACGATTGGTGATTGGTGTTGAGCTACAGAGAAGTAAATATTTGCGTGTGACTTTCACGATTTAAAATTGCAGCTTCAAGAGATGCAGTACCTGCAAATGGATTTAAATCTTGTGGAATCGGTGTTGAAAGCTACCGCTCCTGCATACATCCATCCCTCAAATGATAAACGGTGATCATGATGATGAAAATTGAAGATTGAAATGCAAATCCATAGGGATTTTTTCAAAGAATCGTGAATAAGTAGCGCTTCTTCAGGAGCACGAAACACGATGTTTCTTGATTTTACCATAGGAGTTGAGTCGCGCGCGCCCTCTGCTTCGCCGCCTGTTCCCGTCACTTTAAGGAATTCACGGGTTTGCTGGAAATTGACTTCTGTGCACACAAAATTCTGCCTTTCGAGCTTGATTTTACTCTGCAGAATTTGCTTCAGAAGTACTTTGTGACACGACTTGCTAAGTCGCTTGCATCGACAAACCATAAGTGCAGTGACAAGATTTTAAAATGTTCTGTTCGGGGTGCTGACTGCTGAATTTAATATTTGCACCAAACAAGCAGGTAGATGAATTACGGAGGATTGTGCTTACAGTCATAATTTGTAAAGAGAAATGATACACGAGGTGAGATAAGGACTGTAATTTCATACACGCATATTATAAGCTGAAATGTTTACATCTCTCGCTTTACGGCTTTTTAGCCTTTTAACACCTGTTTGGTTAGTTTGTTGGGGTTTTCGGGCCGAGCTAAGGTCTAAGTCTGAGGCTACATAGTTTCTCCCTTGTATAATAACAAAGTTTTCTATGTTTATTTAACACCTGGATTTAGCGTTACGCTTGAACAAGACATGATAATAACTTGTGTCTCTCGCTCTTTCTCCACTACCATCTTTGTATGTCCGGAAGCAGTGCTATTTCAACTATTTGTATAAGGGTAAATAGCTCTCTGTTCTTGATAGTATAAGGTATAGAGGTGAAAGAATTTCGCACTTGCTCATCATCATCATCACCCTGCAAACTATTCTTGACTTGAGCTCATGACGATTACCCTCGTAGCGGCTTGTTCAGTTTCGAGGAATTTTGCATATACTATTCTTAAAAAATCGGAGGGACAAGATGATGATACACGGATTACGAATCCTTGTTTGATCTGTTTGGAAGATGATGTGGTGACTTGTTTGTTGTGAATTATTCCTAGATTGCAGTTGCTTTTGAATGTTTTGGCAACTTTGTCGGCATTTTCTCTATGCACCCGGCTTTTTATCCTCCTCCAGGTAACTAATCACTTCATCAAGGGAAATCAGCCAAGCGTTAAACGCTCATGCTTTCTAAGTAAGCTCACTCAGTTACTCATGCAAAGGAGATTGTCGGCAATGTTCAGAGCGTTTAGCCATTATCCTTTTGTGCGGATCGTGTTTTCAAAACATGCCAGCGTATCTATTGTGAAACAGTTTACGGAGGGACGCTACTGATGTTTGTTTGTTGTTGTATAAGCTTAGTTGGGGAAAATTAGGGAGAATTAGATGATGATCTAAGGAGAATAGTTTTGATGCCAAGAATAAGCGGTAATTTGACTAGGGTTTGAAAATTGTGGCTTCCTAAATCTCAAAAATAGGTTGTAGAGGCGTGAGTGTTTAAAATAGTAAGCAAAATATTAAATTCTATTGTAGTAAATGGAAAAAAGCAAAGAGCTGATCAAAAGTGCTGGTACCAAAATAGACTGGATCGCTTATAAACGTTAGACTAGTTACAATTTAAAGGTTGCTTGGTATGATAACGAAGTAAATACAGTTATTATAGTATAGATGAAGCCGAAGAGTAGGTAATTCGAATTCAAGCAGAACTGCAGTGAAATATAGGGAAAGCATTTAGTAACACTAACTTTACAAAGTCAGGCAGTGTCAGTTGCAGAACAAGTCAAAAGGTCCGCTGTATTCGTTTAAAAGGAAGACGGAGAAGAGTACAAGACAATGGAATATTTCGCAAAAGGAAGAGTAGAATGATACGAAGGAGGGAAGAATAATGAAAAAGACGAAGGGTTTTGCGGCAAAAAGTTAAGTGCTATAAAATTGTGTGAAAATTTACGAGAATCACAAGTAATTGCGAAATGTTCCGAGAGGTTTCTGCTCAGCCCTTTGCTATCTATACGTGTCGTAGAGTCTTGGTTGAGTTTTTCTGGGATTCTTTAGGAAGATTATGGTTCATGAAAGCAAGGGATAAGCGCCAGGGTTCCAAAAGGAGAAAAAGAACAAGCGAGAGCTTAAGTTAAGAGTGGAGAAGGAAATGGTGGTGGCAAAAGATTGGCAGAGATTTATGATGGAATTGGAAAAGGATATGGAATACAGAAAGAAGGGAGAAAAGAAGGAGAAGAAACGTTTAAAGAATGCGCAGATAATTTCACACCGCAGCATCATGTAACTTATGCACTGCTCCGCCTTCAACATTTAAATCTGTTTGGGAAGCTAGCTGTAAGAATATGTTATTTTTCTGAGCTTATTGCTACTAGTTTTTGTTGAAGAGGAAAAGGAGAAAGGTTATGATTATGAAAATCAAATATTTTCATAGCTTAGGAATAAAAGAAACCATACCCGCCTTTGGCTTGCTTCGGTACATATTAACGACTTGCGTTTACGTTATTGCCGGCTTTTGCTCTTTTGAAACAGTCTGTGAGATAACGTGGAGAGTTTTATAGCTTTGATACTTGTTGCTCGCGGGAAGAATTACTTGAAAGAGGGGCACAATTGTGATGGAAGGAATGGTGAGAATCATATATCATCGTTTGAATTTTAAGGAGGAAGAACAAGGCTAACTGTGAGTCAGTTACTCACTGAATACTGAGGAATGAGAGGGAAAACTACAAGAGGATTTTTGATTATAAAAAGAGCATAGATTGGCCGCTCTGAGATTTTTTTGGAAATTTAAATTTCTTGAATAGTACGTGAGATACTGGGGTTTCAAAAATGAAGGATGAGATGAAGATGAGTGAGGGGTGAAAAAAGCGGATATGAGATTATGCGGATGAACCAAGGTTGAATTGGAGTGGGCTTGTTGTTACCTGTACAATGTGCTTTGCTTGATTTTTGACAGGGTAAATATGTAAGGGAAGCGAGCTGAATCTGTCAGCGTCAGTGTAAGCGCCAGTGTGGGGCAAGAAGAGGGTAGGCAAGAAGAGAGGTGATGAGGGTGAAGAAGAAGTCTAGCATGTAATTCATGTATGTGTACATTATGGGATGTGTTTTTATTATTGTTGTCGCCGGAGATGATGAAGAAGAAAGGAGTCATTTTGCCCATTAACATTTTAAAGTCAGTCAGAGTAATGACCCTTGGCTTCTACGTGGACGCTGCTGACTGATAAGGGATGACTTGGTTTCTGCAAGATTTCAGAGTTCGTTTAGCAGGATTATAGTATTGCTTCTGTCGTTGCGTTGTTGGTGGAAGGTGAAATACAAAAGAGAGAAATGTAATGAGGATGGAAGTCAGTTTAAGGTAGGCTGTTGGTTTACTGCTTTGAAGGAGGATATGGGATGAAGGAGATGGCTAAAAAATGGAGAGTTTTTTATACAATTTTCGGAATTATTACAAACAGAGGATTGTGTGGTTTGGTGGTGCGGAAATGGTGGTCGTGGTCAGATATTAATGTTTAGCGCGCGCTAAATGACACTTGTACCCAGAGAAATGAAATATACGCTCGTGGTTCAATGCTTTTCTCACACATCGTGTATGTGATACAGCGGGTGGGTTGAAGAGAGGTTGGAGGAGGTCGAAGTCTTAGCAATTCTTTTGACCCTTGCTCTTAAAATTTACCAGCTTGCCGCGCGGTTTGCGCTTTTATGTGCCATAGCTGTAAATCCTGGAGGAGGAAGAAGGAAAATAATATTTCAATTAGTTTCCTCCCCGCCACACAAGCAGACAGAGTCGCAAAAGTGTACATAATCTGGCTGGCATTCAGATGATACGGTGCGGGCGGGCATTGTGTGTTTGAAGTTAATTCCGCAAGTAAATCTTCTTTATTATTGTCTCTGCAGCTGTAGTCTATTATATTTTGGACTGAATCTTGGGTTAAATGGCTACTAATCAGGGATTTGTCAAGTTAATCAAGGATGTGCTTGGATTTAGGGGTTTAGTGCATAATTTTAAGTCCAAAGGATAAAAAGCCTTTGGAGGAAGATTTGATGAATACCGGTCAAGAAGGCCGAGCGTGCTGTTGATGGCAAGGGGGATTCATTACGAAGAACGTGTGCGGTTTGGGTATTTCTTGAAGTAATCTTTGGTTTCTCTAAGGTTGATGTTGTAATGGTGGAGAAATGTGAGAGGCTTGTATAGAGGTTCGGACCCTGTTTCAGCATTATATTTCGCATGTTAAGGGAAGACTACTACGTCCTCTGGGACAGCCCACATCTTTTGTTCCTATTCTTCTTCCCTTGAAGAGGGAGAGAGAGAATATTGTTTAAATTTTTTTACACTAAAGTTTCACATGCAAATGATGATTATATAGAGCGGTGGATGAGAGATGGGGATGATTTTGCAGAGATTTTGCATCACATGTCAGACGAGCTGTTGAGCTGAGACAGGACAGGCTAATAGAAGGATGGAAGACAGGGAAATGGGGAGAGAGCGAGGTGAAGAGAATAGCGGAATTACTATAGAATATAATTACAAATAACGTTATGGGATTCATGTTACAATAGATTGCAATTATATGGATGAGACGATGAACATGGAGGAAGAGAAGAGAGAAAGATGAAGGGATTTTTTCCAAAGGGTTTAGTTAAATGGCAATTAAAATTTGTAAATAGTGTGTAAAATAATGGCGAAGAAAGGGGGGATTGATGCGGATATGTGGAAGTTGGTTGATTTCAATTTACGGCTTGCGAGCATGCACGGAATTAATTTTTAATCTCAAAAGGTGAAACGAGAGATGAAATGGCTTGCACGGACAAATTTGCAAGCTCTATCAAGTAGGTTAGTTTTTTAGAGAAAAATACTAGCGTTTAATGCAAACCCGGGCGTTAAAGCGCGAAAGCCCTCCTGACGATAAAATTGTAAATATATTTGGTGGAATATTAATTTTGAATTTTTATTGATTCACAGGTTGTAAAAGCTTTTTCAAGAGGAGCGTTCGACGGAATCTAACGTACTCGTGCCGAGGAAATCGGAATTGTCCCATCGATCAGCACCATCGGAATCAGTGCCAGTTTTGCCGGCTCAAAAAGTGCCTCAAGATGGGAATGAGAAGAGAAGGTATGCAAGGTTAGAGTATTCTGGTATGGGTATCTTGTAAGATTTAAAAAAAATTAAAAGCACCAACGCGTCTACGTAGGCAAGCATATTAAGAGCACCAATTGAGGAAGGTTTAAAAAAATCCAGCACAAATCATTCAAAATTACCGGTGAAAAGCAATGGCTCATTTCCGGCGGCGATAGCACACTATCCCTGGGATATAATGTCTTAAACGGGGAAGAATTTTCTCAATGAAGTTCAGGAAGTTCGAAGAGGAAAAGATTGTTGAAATTGTTTCGACAAAAGTGGTTTAAAAGAAAAGCTTTAGGAAACGTAGGAAGAATTGTGAGGGGGTTGAAGGAGTTGTGATAATTACTGTAATTATGTGGTGTGAGCAGAGGTATATTCATTATCGACCAAGGGATTTTAAAATTGAAGGTCCAGATTCCAGCAGATTATCGTGTGCGCAGTTACTCCGAAGGCGGATAATGTGGTTAGCGGAGAGAGGAGATTATGAGCGCGAGGTGAATTAGTTTGTAAAATGTTGTAATCCGGTCTAAATACTGGTCAGGAAGAGGAGCAAGTAAGTGTTCCTTCTCTCAATGAATTTCATGAGAGGCTCTTGGATGTCTAGTATGGCCTCGACTGGTCAGCCGGTGGCTGACCAGTTTGGTAACAATTCATTCCAGCTTGTCTTAAGATATATACTTTTGATTATTATTACGTATATGTATAGGGCCAGGGGCAATAAAAGAATAAGTTTGAGGGCATATATATGTGCTTGTTCCTTGTAAGAAGCGCGTGTATTAAATATGAATCTTGTAGGGGGGAAATACTGATGGAAAAAGTAGTAGCTGGGTTTGTTTGAGCAATTTATTTTGAATTTGTATCCTTAGCGTCAATCATAAAAACGCGTGTTCACCTCTAAGTGCGAAGAAAGAAGAGTGAGATGATGGGAAGAGTCTGTATATATAGGGACAAGGCTGCAAGCTTTGCGGCCGTCGTCATCATCGTCGGCCACATCTCATTGAAATCAAAGGATGAAAGCAATAAAAACTTGTCGGACAAGTGAAGTAGTGTAGTTGGAGTGTTGTTAACAGAGGATTCTCACGGGTCAGCTCAGATTTTCTCAATTGATAAACGCTCAAGTGCGGTATTGTCTCTTGGACAAAGTGGTTCGCGTAAGAAGAGTACCGAAAGAGAGATGCAGTAGCCTTTTGCTCTTGACTTGTGTGTGTGTCAGAGAATAAGATGTTCAACTAGAAACGGGAAGAGGTCGGTTGGATAACAGAAATCAAACAACTGGAAGCAGTCCTCGGGATTAAACAGGATTGAGTTAGAGCTTAGAAATAAAAGTTGCTTTTACACGTGTAGCTTTTATCTTAATATGAGTGGATAGCCTGGACCGAGGTGTTATCATGTCAGATCAAAATTTGGATGCTGTGGGAAAACTGGTGGTGTTTTTTATCCAGAACAGTAGGAAGAGCAAGAGGAGCACACGCTTTCGTAAGCTTAATCGAAGTTGATCCTGTCTCTTTAGTGGATAATGCATACTTGTTATTGTTTTACAATTAACTTAGTGTATCTTAGTTAATTAGATTTTGTAAAGAAGTTAGTCAGGTAAAAGGCTAGAAGATTTGGATACAGTTTTTAAGATGCTGCTTGGTGAAAACTTATGGCTTAAAATCTTAAATCGTCAAGCTGGAAATCTACTCTGTTTTCTGGAGCAGAGTAACTTTGAAACGGTTGTTTCAACCGCGCAACACCTCTTCCAGGGGTCACGCTTTATGAAACTGAAATCAAAGGAACCACTAAAGGCAGTGGAAGTTGAAGAGGGAGACAGGAGGAAGCATGGGTTTTAAAAAGTTCTCATGAAAATTCTACTGGAAATAACTGTTATCCAGGAGCGGGAAAAGTTTCAACGCTCTCAAGCATCGAAAGTCATGGAAAGCTTTAGATTGACGTAGTGACTTGAGCAGAGCAGGTTGAATAATGTCCCTTATGAACAGACCTTTAACCGGTGAGCTGGAAAGTTTTCAACGGAAATGGAGTTAGTTTTGTTTGATGCTGGGCTGAGGAGGCTGACTCGAAGGATATTTTACTCGGGATTTGAGAGGAAGATTTTGTTAAGAATTTTGATTCTTTTTGGTATTGCTCTTAGAGAAAGTGATGATTCAGTGATTGAGTCTCAAAGGAAAGGCCCGAAAGCCTAGATTTGAAAATACAATGCCTCGAGGACTTATTCTACTTTACTAAAGCATACAAGCAGGGGTGGATGGATTCTTGCTCAGGTATTTTTGAAGGCGAAAGATTATTCCTAGAAGCATTAGGTACAGGTTATGAATCAAACTGTAAGGGTTGAAAATGGTGTTTTTTTTCACATTGCGCCCATAACTTGGTTTAGGATCTACTTACTTTATGTAGCCTCTGCTACCGTGCTTTGTTGACGGAGCTTGCTGTAGTGGACGTTGATAAAAGTACCTGGACGCTCTTCTGGATGAAAGGGTTGCTACAAAGTTGTGTTAATGAGGAGGGGCTGAATCACGTTGGATGAATATGAGCTAATTCAGGGTAGTGATGATGATTTTTTAAACTTTCTTAGCTGAAGCGGGACAGGAGACAAAGCATCTATGAGTTGTTGCAAGGGTTATCAAATACCTAAACCAGAGTATTTGATTACAGATGATCTGTTGAAGGAGAGCCTGCAGATTCTGAAGTGAGGTAGCCAGCAGAACTTGAAAGTAAATAATACTTTTGGAAGCAAGGACTTGTGAACGATATTATTGGCTGAGATGACAATAGATGCAATCTGGACCTGATAATAATAATGTTTGGCAACATGTAATTTGGATTCATTAATAATGCGCGGGAAGCTTTGAGCAAGTCATAGATTTAAATGCGGTTCGTTAAATTTAAAATGTATAATTACATATGGATTCAAGAGTAGTTTAGCTTAGTTGAATAGGCAGCCTCAAGTCTGTCCTACTACTGTCCAAGTATAATTATAGAGTATGATGTATGTGATGCTTAGATGGTTAATGATGAACGTTTCTAGCTAATTATAGGAGGGTTGACTTTGGACCCAAGGTTAGCCCTCTAAGAGAGAAAATTAGTGTCCAGTCTTGTGACGGACGGATGAGTCAGGATAAGTTTTTTGTCACTCAAGGAAGATTTTGCCTTGGAGTGCCCATGGCTTGCCTTTAGCTTATCTATATTTTATCCAGGAGATTCATTAGATATATTAGATTCATTAGGTGACGAGTGAAATATGTGCGTGGCTGGAGGTGGGTGATGATGATGACTCGTAGTTTAATGATGAGATTTTCTGGGAAGAGATGACGGGGGCAAGGAGGAATATATAAAAGGGTTATATGTCTGCGCTACTGACGCTGGATGCTGACTACTGGCTACCTGTAGACTATACAGACTGTTTAATCCAGGGAGCTTCTTGATATATATTTGAATGATCGTGAGTTTTGGTTAACGTGGCTTCTTCTTTTAAGAAGGGTTGCAGTAAGTGTTGGTTATTATTGTGCCGCTGGAGGTTGATTCTTGGCCCTTAGAGCGTGAAGTGATGCATGACAGGGACAGAATTACGAGATTGGGGAATAATAATGTGAAAGATGTGTGAGAGACATTAGGAAGAGAGAGAGAAGGTGAGGGAGAGAGAGAGAGAGAGAGAGAGAGAGAGAGAGAGGTCTTGGGGAGATATTCTTTTTGGTTATGTAAAATCCCAGGTGTTGTACTCCAAAAATAGTTTAAAAAGGTCCCAGAGAATAAGGTACAAACAGACTTGAGAAGAGACGGAGGAAGGAGGCAAGGTTCATGAGAAGATTGTGTCCATCTTTGGGATTTTTTCTATTCAAAGACGACGACAAGGTTATACATATGCTATTTGATTTTGGATTGAGAGAGAGTGAGAGAGAGAAATGATAGTGACGAGTAAAAAATGTAATTCACAATGGGCCTTCATTTCTCTGTGCATGGAGGAAGGAAGACCGAAGGAGAAAAAGTTTTTGGTAATAATGTCGCCTGGGTTATGCATTTCGTGATCGCTAAGTTTAAAATGTGGAGGCGGTGTCTGTGTTCTATGGGAAAACACATCGTGTCCTTTGGTCCAGGACAAACCCAGGAGGCAGGAACAAGTGAGGATGCATACTACTTAGCACCACCATCTCGCTTCAATGATTTTGGGTCTTTTATGATATTATTTTGTATGCAATATGTGCAAGGAGGATGCAAGAGTGAGGACAGGAGGAGACGGAGGCGACAATCCAGGCCATTACTAGGTCTGGAAGAGGTTAATTTTGGTTTAAAACGTCTCTATCTGGAAGAGTAAGGTTTAAAGCTTTTAGTGTTTTTATAATGTGGAGAAGAGAGGAGGGCAGAGACAAAATAAAAACGTATTGCAGTTTATGAGAAATGAGTAAGCTGTCTTCCTGTTAAAGAGTTTAGTTGCTTTGAAATAAAGATTCACGACAGAGGTTAGTTGAAGTGGGGGAAATGATGAAGCGCGCGGGCCCAAGTACAGCCAGATCCGTGAAGTTAAAGCGAGTTGATGAGATCTTTTTACAGATTACGCCCGACTAAAATTGTGAACATTAAGATTGTCTGATGAGGAGTAGAGGAGAGAAAAGGAAGGTGAGGAAAGAAAGAGGATTTTTTATTGGGAGATGTTAAAGATATTCTCATTGAGATTGTGGCCTCTGCGCTCTTGTTGTGTGTCTTGGGGTTTGGAATTGTAGTAACTGTTCAATGATGGTGTGGCGGAGATCAAGTTTATCAAGAGTCACGAGTCGGACGAGAGATGAAAAGGGTTTACAAGTATTGAACTCACAGACTATTGTGAGTCAGCTCTGTGGTGTAAACGTGCGAAAGAGTCTGATCTGTCTTGAGTTTGAAGTTGGAGTTCATAACGTTTACAGATTGTGAAGGGCTTCATCGCGTATTAATCGTGGCAGACGGAGTAGAGACAGTAGTACCAAGATTATTTAGCATCAGTTCGTAGGTTTGCAAGTTTCCATGGTTTCAAATTAGATTTAAAGGTTAGAAACCAAAGGAAGAAAATACGTTGCTGGAGAGGAAGCAGGGTTTAGATCTAAGAAGGCTTTGGAAGAGAATCTTAGGTTTAAGATGGAAGGTGAATTAAGCAAGGGATGGTGATTGTCCGTAGAGGAGAAGGTCATTAGAGATTTTATGAAAAGATGATAAGTGTTATGTAAGAGAAGAAAGGGGGAGGAGGGGGAAAGGGGGAGTTGTATGTGATATATGGAGTTGGATGAGGGTTTGTAATGGTCGGGAGACTGGGGATGATGATTAATCATATTCAGATAATGTACATTTTGATAATTACAAAATGTCAAAGCGTAATTGAATCATAGCTGACGGTGGGACAATGGGAAGGGATTCAAGGTAAATAACTTTGTTAGCCTTTTGTGGGAAGGTATAATGATGATGAGCTGGCTAGGATTGGAGGGTGTGTAATACTGGTATTAGTTAAATACTGTCCCTGGGTTTCTTTTGAGAGTATCCTTTGGAAGCCTGTCTGCTTTGTTGCTTTGAAAGGTTGGGTAGAATCAAAGGTGTTTCTATGGTGATCTCTGTGAGAAGAAAAATTGAATCTTGTTGTAGCTATTTGCGTTAGATCAAGTTTTCCTAGCTTGAAATTTCCCCCTAGGGTTAAATAAGGTTTGTGTCTGTCTTTGGAATAAGATTTTCGCGAAGATGAGTGCTGGTGCTGTTAGCAGCGCGGTAGATTTGAAAAATCATGATTTGCACTAAGTTGGGTAGATGTGAAAAAATCTAGCGAGGTCTCCAAATACTGAGAGCTGGGTCTGAGAAGCATATTTCATGGATTCAAAAGGAGTCTCTCTGGGCAACCAAATATAAATACTAGTTAAGGATGGGAAAGGTGGATTGTGATTTGAGAGACAAGGTCCGATAACTCACGACGGCTCAGACCGGCGACAGTGCGTCCTCAAAGGAAAACAATTGAATGACTTTGAAGCTCATTACCTGACTAAATCTAAAGAGCTTACTTTAACTTGTTTATAGCTCCTCCTGACTGAGAGGGCTGAGTAGTGCTATTATAATCATGTAGGCTAGTAAGTGCCTTATGGCTGCTTTCTTGATGGAGACTGTTATGTTGCAATTCAATAATCTGCAAAGTCACATTACTGCTGCCCTCTCCATCTTTGCAATATGGTAGTAACCTTCTGGTGTTTGATTTCTGCGAGATGATTCCATTATTATTATTCCCATCTTTTTGCTCCCATCCATGTTAGCTCCTTGGAAGAATTCTGCTGTGGATGAGGATCTGCTCAGTAGAATCTGCTCCTTCATGGATTTATGTTCTTTGTGATCGTGTAGTTGGTAGTTGTTTGCTTGCGAGCAAAGCAAGCTTGCAGCGTTCATGTTTGCAACAAGCTTCTCACCTTTGCCCACACTACTGTCCGCCTTCCCCGGAGCTACCGGTCTGTTGTAGATGTATTTAGTCGTATGATAAATTAGGTAATTTGTAAATTGCCTCCGGCATAAATACTGCCCATCCGCCGACCTTAGGTGAGGCTAACTAATGTCTACACACTTTGCATAATGACCAAAGGGAGAAGAGGATAAGGAGGAGAGGGATACGACGGAGGATTATCCTTAAGCGAATTTTAGGGAGGAGGTAGGCCAAGATGAATCCTTTGGAGCAACTGGCTGGATGGATTGTGGACGGATTCTCCTGGGGAACTTACGCTGTCACGTGTTCTTAAGACATAAGAACTTGTTGGGCTTTGCGCTTGAGCATCTGCAGATGCTGGGACAATAATTCAAAATTACTATTTAATGCACTAAAGCATAAAATCCTCGATGGGGGAGCATAGCGCAAAGAGCGTATAAGTTATTAGCAAATAGCGCAGAGTTTTTTGCGGTTTTCAGTTTCAGCTTGGATAATCTATTGTATGCACTTTGTGTAGATTTTGAATTCAGAGATGTAAACACGTTTTAAATCATCTTCGCGCCTCTAAACAAGAATCATTTAATATAAATTAAAATAGCCAGTTTGTCTTAATGGTCTCTAAAATATACAAGATAGTAGACGTCTGCCACCTGCCTACTACTAGTCAGTCGGCAGTATTGTTGGTTATAAGCCCTAAGGAGAAGCTGAGCTGTGTGTAGTTAGTGCAGTGAACACGACGGCTAGGCTAGCGATTATTTAAGTAGTTATTAATAAGAGATGATTATGTATTCTTGCGCTTTGTTGTTTTGAAATTACTTTGTTGTCCCCTAATGATGCTCAGGTGATTTCCTTGCAGTTTTTATAAGCTAACCCTGGATTATCCCAATTTTTGCTCCATTGACGTAATCCGTGTGGACAAAAACAAGGAAGACTAATAAAGAGGCAGGCAGGTAGGCAGGGAAATCAGTTTTGTTGTATGTGCTGGACGGAGGAAAAGTAGAATAGATTCTATAGCTGCTCTCGTGTCAGAATGGCGAAAAAACTTGGCGGTAAAGATAAAGAATCAACAAGGATAAATAAGCTTAAGGTGGACTGCAAAATAACGATTAGCACGAAGAGGACAATAGAAAAATGAGCGTGCTAGTGCTTATTAAATACTAATAAAATGGAAGGTGAAAATGTGCTACTGTCTACTGCGTTGGATGGCAGGTGGGTAGAAAGGTGGACTGAACAGGTGAGAGGAGCATGAATTGCAGGAGTTGAGCAAAAGGAGTATGCGGGATGTGAAAGCAGAGAGATGAGGGATGGAATGAAGCTGGTGAATTACACATGGAATATCAAAACATAGGAGAGTAAAACAAATCCGGAATTGAAATGTTATTACGTGTTGTGAATTATTAATATCGATCTAAAGGAGATTAGGCAAGGCAGAAGAAGATTCTGCAGTCAGGTGTGGAGGAGGAGCGATATGGAATCCTCTGCAGGACTTGCAGGACATAGTTTAGTGACAGCTTGTAGAGATAGTGTTGTGGGAAGCTTTGTGAGGTTGTAGCTAGTCATGATGAGAGCTATTGATAATTTTAATCTGTTCAACACTAAGGAGAAAAGAAGAAGAGGGAAATACATGAGCGTTTTATTAATCATACATGAGTGATCGGTTAATCAATAATTGCAAGCTTTGCGTTTATATGGAGGGATGCGAATTGCATCCACCACATAGCGCACCTGAATACTAATAACTAATAAATCGGAAAGGTGAAATTGTAATTGTTTTACTCACCTGTCCGTAGTTGATGGCTGGTTGTTTCTGCACGTTTTCGCTATGTTGCATTGTTCGGATGGATTAAAGTGTCTTTGGAAGACGGCATAAGTACAGGAGAAACAGTGTTTAAAGGCTTTTGAAACTTTTTTTAGAGAACGAGTGAGAGGGTTGCAGAAACAGAAGCGATAAGGAAGAAACAGTAGAATCAAAGTAATCAAACGCATACTCAGTCAGCACCAGTGCGTAGCTGTAGGATACAGCAAAAAATACATTGTTTTGCTCCAAATTATACTTGATGCAATAGTATCACGCAATACATTTAATTAATTTAACGAAGCATGTCTCACCTGGGGACTAAAGGTCAGTTTGAGGAGATGAGAATGTCATGACATTTGGAGTTTTTTTATATGTTCTAACATACTGGTATTGTTACAATGATACCCTTAATCCAAATCACAATAATGTCCGTACTAATCTACCGTGAAATGCAATCAACCCCACTCGTAACTTATGTCACTCTCTGTACAAGCATGAATACTCTCTAGAGAGAGAGAGAGTAGCATGACTTTTATAAGATTACAATGAAACAGTGGTCTTTCAAATATTACGGGCTCGTATTACAACGGTAGTAAGTGAACTCCCAGTGCTGCTTAAGTCTGAAAGCCACAAGTATCAGATTTCAGAGAAGCTTGTCTTTGAAGAAACCTTGGAATATTTTAGAAACTGGCTTGAAATTGTCCCAAACACATGTTTGTGAGTGGGAGCATTTGTGTCTCGGCGCGGCGTAAGATGAAGCTGTAAAGGTAAAAATAAAAATAAGAGAAGAATCAGAAATACGTTAGCTCGTTATGGGCAAATTTAAAGAGAAACTCCTGAATGCTGTGGATCGGGTCTTGGTGTTATTATGACGTCAATCTGTAGTGGATTTCGGCGGACCCTTGTGACATTTATGAGGTGGAAGATGTAAGAGAAGGCGGCAGGGCTTCAAGGATTGCAAAGGCTTTGCGGATGCGAAGAAAAGTCTTCCCGTTGTAAGCAATCTGTAAAGTAACCACAGTAACAATGGTCAAGGATATGGGGGCAAGCAACAGAGTAAAAGCTAAGAGAAAAAAACGGAGGAGAAGAATGAGGAGAATACAAAGATTTTAAGGTGTGTGTTGGCGGTGTTCTTGTTGGAAGAATAGAAAATTTTGTAGGGATCAACCACAAGGATATAAGAATGACACAAAATTACACTAAAGAATGCATTTGAACGTCTTTATTTAGAAAAAAGATGAGGTAAATATAAGCAATAGCCGTTGTAAGTTGAAATGGCGATGCATGACACTTATTTGACAAGGGGATAAACAGCAAGTGAGAAGCGGGCACCCTGGGATCGGAGGGTTGTGGCAAAGTTCCCTGGTAATATGTTTAGCTGGTAATATAAGTCTTTGAACTTTATGGGAAGAGGCGTGAAGGGACATGGGTTTGCGGTTTAAAATAAATGGTTCCCGTTTAACTTTAGAATAATTTAAGAATGAAAAATTGCGAAATGTCTCTACGGGTTGCTTCAATTTAAACCGGGAGCAGTTAGGCCAAAGGCAATTTCGTAAGAGGATGAATACAGGTTGTATTTAGAATGACCGTAGGGTATAGAGGGCATGACAGTCTGCCCTGCCATGAGGGAATTTCATAAAGGTGTCATAAGGTGGGTTTGTTTGATGGCATGAAGGTTGCATATTTGCATTAAGCCGGAACCCGGGTAGCTTGTTCTTCTCTGTTGTGGCTTACCCGGTGTAGAAAAATTGTCGCGCAATAAATGAGAGTGAGAGTAGGAGGAGACGAGGCGTTTTTTTTCGGCTGGAATAATAAAGAAAAGTTGAAAAAATCCACGCCTTGATTCATATCTTTATTCCAGGCTGTGTAAATTTTCCGGGACATTTTGAGATTGCAAACCCTGAACTGTAAGTTGACGTGAGCTGAGGTGGTTGGAGTAGCTCCTGGAGGATAGATGAGGCATTCTTGAGGGAAAGTATCCGGGGAAAGCAGATATGGAAAGTACCGTAGTGTAATATACAAGGGAGAAGAAGGTTATATAGTTGCCCAGGAGCTTATACTAGGTTGCCGGGTATCCGTGTAGTACCCGGGTAATCAAATGATATCAAGTTGCATTCGGTGGAGGTGGTTACGTGAAACTGAATCCGGATCGATTGTACATAATTCTATTCTATGCTATCTAAATACGTTTCGACATATTCTATGGTGGCTGTTAATTGTGAATTTTTTATATATGCTTCCTCATTAATGAAAGCATGGATTGTTGAAAAGTATGGAAGTTAAAGAGCATATAGCTTCAATCAATAAGATTAAGTGTATTTTATACACGCACTCTACGGATTTTCCCTTGAAGGTTTCGTAATCGTATTAAAAAATTTACCAGGTTTCTGGTGGATAATTTGATAAGAAGACTGAAAGAAGAGAGGATATTCGCTGAATGTTGACCGCATAAAGAAATGGCATGAGATAAAATAAGAGTTGCTGGAACACAAAGAAGTTTGGGTTGCTCAAGTTTTGTGTTTATCGCTTCCAGCAATTCATGAGCTACAGTACTTCATTTATCTGAATCCAGGTGGAATTAGAATTTTTAGGTGGGTGTGTATTTGTGATTCCGCTGACTCTGAGAAAGTGGATGTGAAAAAGAGTCCTACTTATAAATAAAGAGGGTCAAGTGAGGAGGGAGAGAGGCGCATTCTATTCTCTCTTTTCCCACACTCTTCCTGAATTCTTCATGTTACTTTTTATCAGTTTTTTTCTAACGTGTGGCTCTTAACTCGCTCAAGACCAAGGAATAGGAATAGTTTTTTAGGAAACACATGGAAAGGAACGGGAATTCGGACGGGTTCTATGGGCCGGTCTAGTCCTAAGGTTTGCCTTGATGTCTTGAGCTCAAGGGAAGAGTTTGTGAGAAATACAGCTGAGATTTGTTGAATGCCTTACCTGTGCTTGACTGTTCCTCGTGTTACTTTGGATTTGGGTTCTGTGCTCTGCTCTGCTAGGTGAGGAATAAGAGAGACTTTGAAGGAGTTTTTTACCAGGTGATTATGGAATTCTCTACTACGTCAAGAGGCAGACTGGCTGGCTGAGATGCAGATAGGTTTCCTACGGTTTGTAAGGAGAATTGTGGATAGAGAAAACAGATGAAGAGGGTGATGCTGGCTGGAGAAGTTTTCTGGAGAGGGAAATGCAGAGAGTTAAGTGAGAGTGAACAATTATGAGCATGAGAAATGTTGTTGGAGCGGTGTGTGTGTGTAAAGTGTTTAGTATTTACAAGTATTCTCTCTATGGCTTGTAGACTAAAAACAAGATTCATTGCATGCGCATACAAGAAGCGGGTAAAAGTGCAAGAAGAATAAGACAGAGGAGATGATATATGGATGGAGGAAGGAGTGAAGGAAGGGTTTTCGGGAATTGATTCAGAGGTAAAGAGCTGGAGGGATGGATGTTAAAACACCTGATTATCTTATGTATGAGGACGTGAATGCGAGGGCTGGGTGGGGGATTCATGCATTATGGAAAGGTGTTTATTTTTCTGGAGAAAACTACATTCTGTGATTACCACATGGGGATTTTAGTTGAAGCCCTGTGCAATAATTTACACCTCAACCATACGGATGGACTGGAGAGAGTCAAGCTTGTTAAATATGGTTTATTTGAGGCGGTAAATTTAAAGGAAATTATATACAAATTCACATGTGAACACAGCAAGATTTACACCTGAGGAGACGCAAAGTATTGGGTTGAATGTGAGCATTCGGTGTAGTATAATGCTTAGGTTGGAAGATGAATTGAAGCGAGGTTTGGAGGACACGAGATTGTGCGGAGGGCTCGATTAACCCCGAGGGATTATTGAAAGTATTAATCGCTAATGGGATTGGGAAATGTGATAACTGATATTGTGTTTCATAATTTTGCGTTTCATATACTTTGAAAGAAAAGGAGTTTCAAGGTGGAGTAATTATAAGGTAGTGTGTTAGGGAAAGCCATAGATTTTAAGAAAAGGGTCATCGAGTTGGATTGATGCGATGCTTGCGCCCTCTGGGTGTTGCTATTACTAGAGCGGTGTTCCTAGGGATTTTTATGATAAAAATCAAAACATTCATTGGCATACTAGTTTTCATGGCTAATAAGGTTACACAATTTTGTTAAAAATTTGACGGTTATTATTTTCAAGAGTGTAAATACGTTGGTGCAGGTTTTTGGGTGGGATAATAGACTAGTTTGATGTGATTGTAATGGTGAAATTAATTGGATTATATCATGTTGTTTATTTTAAAGCTGTGCAACGTGGTCGAGTTCCTCCAACCCCTGGTCCAGGGTTCCCGGGTCAATTAGCTTTAACTAACGGAGACGGACTGGGAGGGCCAACGTACTTGTCATCCTACATTTCTCTGCTGTTAAGAGCAGAGCCGTACCCGACTTCACGCTACGGGCAGTGTATGCAAGCAAATAATATTATGGGAATCGATAATATTTGCGAGCTTGCAGCACGATTGTTGTTCTCAGCTGTGGAATGGGCACGGAATATACCTTTTTTCCCTGACTTGATTGTAAGTTTTTCACGGTTTTATTTCTTAAAGAAATTCTAAGTTTGAAGGGCTGCAATTTTTCTGAAATTCGCGAAGCTAAAAAAAGAAAGGAAAATTCCTGAAGAAACTAGAAATAGCTAAGAGAAGTGCGCTAATTGTTGTTGACGTTTTGTGTGATTCCATTCAGATTGGAGATCAAGTTGCCCTGCTACGGTTGGTCTGGTCGGAGTTGTTTGTTTTAAATGCATCTCAATGTTCAATGCCCCTCCATGTGGCACCATTACTCGCAGCGGCAGGGTTACATGGAGCACCCATGGCGGCGGACCGTGTCATCGCCTTCATGGACCACATTCGCATCTTCCAAGAACAAGTTGAAAAATTAAAGGCGCTTCACGTTGATTCAGCAGAATACTCTTGTCTCAAAGCTATCGTTCTCTTCACAACAGGTAAAAAGATTTGATTATTTATTCACGTCGTACTCACTCATGTTGACGACTGGCTGACTGTCGGCCTAATCTACCTGTCCGTTGCCGGACGGGTAGTAGCATAAAGGTTGGCGTTGGCAGGAGGCTGTGGCGGTGATGCTGGAATGTCGGCTCTATAAGAGACTCACACAATCTCAACTATTAAATCTCTTAAGTGGCTTTACAAGATTCCGATGATTGTCTATCCATCTTTTTGTGTATTAGTGTCTTGTCTTACGTTAGTGTGGTTGTAGTGCGGTGGCGTAAAAGAGGGCGGCGGTGGCGGTATATTATTTTCTCAAGAGAGAAAAAGATTCCGAAAGCGCAGTGAGAAAGAGGGATGGATGTCGTTTACGACAATTTTAATGGATTACATGAAGCAAGTATTTGAATGTGATGAGAGAGGGGGAAAAAACTTTTGGTATGCATTGAAATTAGTCTCAGCGCGTGTTCTTGTACGGTGGAAATTATTCTTCGTATCATCTTACCTGTCCACCTCCAGTCCAATTGAGGTAGGATCACAGGGGGAGGAGTAACATGATCTTCTTTGTCCTACAATAGTCTATGGCTTGATGATACTCTCTCAAATCAAATGTTTTGCTCAAACCTGCTGGAAAACCGCTGTGAGCTAAACGTTAGTTTTCTTCAAGGGAAAGTTTTGTTTCCTCTAGGGATTTGAGGGAACTGCTATGGATTTTTCGGTATTTTTAAAACTGCTCAGTCTAGAAGAATTCCACGAAAGAGAAAAGCTAATAATATGTAGAGGGCGCAATTGAAAAAGAAATGCGACCATAAATTCAGTCAATTATCCTCTTGGTTTCATGTAATTTTGTTGGAGGAATTTCTGGGAAAATACCAGGATTGTAATTCCTCTAGAAAAGAATTATCTACCGATAAAGTAGTTTTGAAACCTAGTTAGTAACGTTGAAGCAAGAAGCACATGCTGGCTTGCTAAGGCTCTCACGCTAGATTATAGAGAAAGTACGGATACAGAGGGCGGCACCATGAAGCTAAATACAAGGAAAATGAGAGGTTTAGGTTGGAGTAAAATATTGTCTTTGCGGCGGGCTCTGCAGAGGACTGAGTATCATTTTGTATGGCTTAAAGATAAACCTGATTAGAAATTAATGTGTGGGAAAACAAGGGTTGAATTGATAGGAGGAAGACGGTAAATTATTCATTTAATTGAGGTGTAGGCTGGAAAATTTTTGAATTGAATTATATAGCTGCGAAAAATGAATAACAATAATAAAGCTTCGTCCCGCCCTTCTTCCCTGTGACCGTTACTTCCCTTCTTTTCTGCAACGTGTATTCATGTATTAATCGTTAAGATTTATTGAATGACCAATAATTGAGGGAATGATAATGGCTTGGATTTTGCAAACTTATTGCACGTACCTCTCACACCTTCTAAATAACAACAAACTGTAAAACTAAAACCTACCGCAGGATTTCACACATAATTTTTAATGGACTTTAACGCATCTATCAGATCTAACCAGAATAATAACAACAAGTCCTTTGCTTGGAAATGATCGATACAAGTGTAAGTAATAACACATGAGGATTTCAATAAAATCCTACAGTTCTCAACATTCTCTCACCTGCACTGATCTTAATCTTAGTTCCTCCGGTCAGGAGATGTTGATACGGCTCTAATATTAACAAAATTGCATGGCTTCCTTTCAGCCAATTATCTGACGGCTCTATAACGTATATTTAATCCGGCAAAGTTCAAAAAAAGTTTCCCACTGGGCATGGACAAAGCTCAGCAGGATGTAATAGATCCGAATCTCAGTAAATTCTTAGATTAGAGCGAGCTAGAAATTCGCGGATTTCCTTTACTGTTTCACAGTGAAGATTTGTAGAGTTTTAATCTTTTTAATACTAACTTATCCTTGTGAAAATGATTGCAAAATTAGCACCTACTGATGGAGGGGAAGGGATGTTAGGAGAAAGGGTTGGAAATGATTTGCAAATATTTCGCGGACAATCTGTCACGCGTACTCAATTGAATAAGACGTGGAAATTTGCAGATTTTACGGATTGGGCGCAGATTCAGGGACGAGAAACATGTTGCAGTAGGTGTTGGGAATAAAATCAATACGAGTGCCTGCATTCTGTATTTACCCTTGTTAGGGCATGCATGGTGAGGGTGAGGCTATGCAGTTTATTGCAATATCCCATTACCAAGTGTGATGGAATAAGAAGATGAAGCGGGACGATAGGAAATTAATTTGTAATGCGTGATACATCTACGACACTCCTGTTCGGGAAGACGCGGGAATGGAAGGGTGGCATTTAATTAAATTCTTCATGAGGAGATAAGATAAGGGTGACAGGGTTGTAGGGAAACCATGGTTGGAAATGGCTTTGGAATCCCTCACTTACTCCCGTCGGGGAAAGCGGCCTCTAGAGTTGAGGGGTGGATCCATGCGAGTGAAATTCCTGAAACCGCAATGCATTTCACGGAACTGTGAAGCTATAGATTGATGCAATTTAATGTATGACTGCAAATATCATTTAGGAAGTCTACAGAGAGCAAGTGTGGAGGTTGATGAAGGCCAATGATTATTATTCATGTATAGTTTTTATTTAAGAGATTGAACAAGACAAGGGGGTGAAAAAAAGTTGAAAGAGACTGCGTAGAAAGAATGCTGGATGTGCAAAGTAGTAATGATTTTGCAAAAGTGATGCAACTTAATGTTTTAATTGATGAAGCTGATTCGCGCTATAGACTATAGAGGGAAAGAGAAAGATGAAGAGGACAAAAAGATTATGCATTATTTCCATACGTTTATCTGATGTACGTTGATAATGTAAATAAAACTGTTTTGAGATTTAAAAATTTAAAAATTTAAAATTTGAAAATTAAAATTTAAAATTTGAAAATTTAAATTTAAAATTTGAAAATTAAAATGTAAAATTTGAAAATTAAAAAAATTTAAAATTTGAAAATTTAAATTTAAATTTGAAAATTCAAATTTAAAACTTGAAATGAATGAAGCTTGTGGAATATTTAAAATTTTGGATCGAAATTCTGGAAATACTGGCACTTGCTGGATTTTGCAAAACGTTACATGTTTGCTCCCCTTATTTCCTCTGAAAAACTACAAAATGTTACATGATACTTAACCTATGATTTTCATGTACCTCAGTCCCTCTTTACTTGATATAACAATGCGGTTCGGTAAATAGGCATCATTCGCTAATGTAGCAGCGCAACGTGGCACAGCTTTTAAATAATAGGGATGCGAAGGATTGAGGATAAAGAGAAGAGTGTCGGACAGGAGGGGATTATATGCGGGAATACAATGGAGCAAGTTTGATTGTAGACGTGTAAAGTTTGTTGGTTTGCTTTTGCATAATACCAGGGAAAAGCTTGGAATGGCGTTTCCAATAGAGACAAGAGAGAGAGGGAGATGCGCTCTCTTGTTCTCTCTTCCAGGGGGATGAGAGATGTGGTGGTTTTTCAAAGCTTGTCGTCCGGTGCTGGTGGTGAGACTTGTGCCGTGCACTATGCAGCCACCTCAGTTAATACAATAATTATGAGGTTTGGAGATGTGTTTAGCATGAGCCCGTGGGTGATTTTGGTGAAACCGCGGTGAGGATGAGGAGGATCTCTGATCGGATTGTTCTATGTTTTATAAAGTTTCCAAGGAGAACACGGCGCAGTGGCTCTGCTATGGGCATGCATATTATTGGGGGTGAAATAAATAAAAAAAACCCAACGTTTGTTCCTACAGTTTGAAGGGGGATTGGTCCGGGTGATGCGGGGTGAGAGAGGGAGAAAAATAGGGAAGAGAAGATGCGGAATCTCTTTCTATTTGATGTCAATCTGATTTGATGAGGGGTGAGGAGGATGGCAAGTGTGAAGAAGAGGAGAAAATACATGTGTAATTACAAGAGGACTTCTAGAAGAACAACTGACTGACTGACTGGGTTTGTTGTGGGCCTTCGCCTTCATTTAGCTCACTGCCGGAGCTAGCGTAGAGAGATGTAGTACATGTAAAAGGAGGGTGAGTCAGCCAAATGATCCCTTTATCATTCACATAAGGCTTGATGACTGACTGACGGGACTTGAAATGATTTCTTAAAGACCCCAACACCCTGCACTGTGGTAAAATCCAAGATGAAACTCTGTCGACGAATAATTCAAAAGCATTCCTTCCCGTTTAACCTTCTTGGCCAGGGGAGGGACGTGAGAGAGACGGGGGGAAAGTTGTTTCAGCTACTTGTTTTACCCTCCGACGAGGGCTGAAATTGTTGTGTTGCAATTCAATTAAGGGGTAGTCAAGGCCCATTAAAGAAGATGGGTTTGTGGGTAAATAAATACTTGAAGAGATATGAGAATTAAGTGAAGTTGTCATCGAATGTTGTTTGAGATAGGATTGCGCTCTAAGCTTGTTGAGGGCAGCGCAGTAGGGAAATTGCGTGCGGGTCAAGTTGATTAAGGCTGTGCGCTTAGAAAGCGCGAGCAGTGTCAGACTGTGAAACAGTGGCCTTATTTTTTAGAAGAGGGGCTCTTCCCGAGGCAACTGGAGGAACCTTTGGAAAAAGAGGAGCTCTGGAGCTAAGCCTGATTTTGAGAATATAGCTATAGAAGAGAAAAGTGTAGGTAGTGTTTTAGTTTTAATAGGGATTGGAATGCAAATTGGATTTAAATTAAGAGCGCGGGGAAAGGTACGGGAAAATGATAAAGAAAAGATGCGTGAGACACCCAGGGCAAAAGATAATGTGGCTGATTTGATGCAGTCCATTGGACTGAACCAAAGGAGAGAAAGAAGAAGAAGAAGAGTCAAGTGTTGTGTGTAAAAAAGTTATGGTAGGCCATTGTTATGTGAGTTTAGAAATGGACAATTAGTTACGGAGAGCAAGGATCAAATAGGCACTCTTTTATCTTGTCCTCTGAGCTTCACTCCTTCATTCCTCGGTGAGTTTTTAACCCTCTGTAAAAGAAAAGCAAGTTGAGGAGAATTAATGGAACATTGAAATGTGGCTCTCATTTTCAAAAGGTTTCCTTGTCTACATCCCTTAACCGTAGAACAGAGCTGCGGTAACCGCAAGAAATGTTGCGTCTCTTTGGCTTTTTCCTCCTCAAGTACTCCAGTCCCATCGGGGTTTCGTTGTTGGCCGAGATACAAGGAAGAAGAGGTTAAGTCACGCTAAAGTTTGTCCACAAGTTATCCTCCATGTGTCTGCCCTTCTTGTGAATAGGTTGAACATGTCCATAAAAAGTAATCAACTGTGAGAATTTTTGAACATCAACTTGAATGCTCCTTGTCTTTAAGAAGGCTGTAGTCATGACAGGTCGGGAAATGTTTCAAGGAATCTTAAAGAACCTTAAGGAACCCTTGAAATAAACATACTTGACTCTCATGAATATTCCTTGCCTTAGTTGTGAGAGGAAGGACAGTGGGGGAAGTGTGTTACTAAGCAGGGCCAGCGATGATATACTCCTCTAAATATTATGACCGGGTTAAAGCATGAGGTTTACAAGGTGGAGGTGCTAACGGCGTTAATTGCATCTTGTTAACTCGAACGTTAACTCTCTGAAGCTTGTAACGTAATCGGAATAGGTAGCAGGTTAGCAGGTTATTTTATGAAGACCTTATTAACCTTTAAAGGTTTTGAAAGACGTTGATGGTTTTAGCAGATCCAGCATCTAAGAACTCATATGAAAAGCTTCAAGTTTGACAAGGTAGGGTTTGGTTTGACAGAGAAATGGACGAAAATCTAAAGATCCCGCTTCGGAAGCGGCGTCCTTGCAGCAGCCGGGGATTTGAATCTGGTTGCAGCTCTAATGCGCCAAACCTGCGTAACTTACTTTGGATTCAGGTCTTGAAATTACTTCAGCTAAACGTACCAAGTTGGTGCCACCAAGGTTGAAGGTT
Organism: Sminthurides aquaticus; assembly: GCA_906901655.1. Classification (NCBI taxonomy): domain Eukaryota; kingdom Metazoa; phylum Arthropoda; class Collembola; order Symphypleona; family Sminthurididae; genus Sminthurides; species Sminthurides aquaticus. Next base: position 3,453,461 of record CAJQTT010000005.1, on the reverse strand, counting down.
GAAGGCGTGGGTTGAAGCTGCTCTTATGATTTACTGGAGGGTGAGGTGTCATTTTTCCCACCCAATAAGGGTCGCCTCGCCTCATTGCCCCCGTCTAGATTTCAAGCTCACGTAGCAGAATGTTTTTCTACAACTTAATGTGTTCTTCTACCGCCTTTCCTAAACTAGCTCTTGTTGGTGTGAGAGGGAGTTGAGTGTGTGAAACATTATTGTTATGCCCCTCCGTTACGATATGATTACTGCCTGTCTGTGGAAACTACTACAAGGAAGCTGGGTTACTGACGGAAGCAATTTTGTGTTAATTTTTTAAGGAAGCTTCTGTTTCTTCATCTCTCAGTTTTCCATCAAGCTTCATGTTAGTCCTGGTCGTCGTTCAGTATAGAGAAGTAAATATGTACAGAGTGAAGGCATTGCGGGAGGAGAAGGATGCGATCATGGAGGAGATAACGGGAAGGAGGATATGGTTATAGATATATTTAAAAGCTGACTACATCTCTAGTTTAATGCTTACCGTGTTCCATATTGTTGGATTGTTCCGGGGAAGCTTTAAAGACTTTGCCTGCGTTCAAGGAGTTGGGAAATAAGTTAAAGCATGCCAGGTTGGATCTGCTAGAAAAAGCCCTTGAGGGATCCCTTGAGGGTTAAGGGTTAAGATGCATGCAATATTGCCAAGGGAACGGCTGAAAAGTTCAGTAGGCTCGTTAGAATCAAAGACTGTTGGAATACTTGAATTGAGAGACGGAGAGGGTTCAAGTAATGAAATTAAGTATGCGTGGTTGTATAATGAATAATGGTGAGGGATGAAATGGATAGAATCAATCAAGAGCGTAAGAGGAATCTATTGTAGGGGCTAAAGGGCTGAGAAGCGTGGAGCATAGCGTGGAATTGTATATTCGCCTTGATTCATTTCCTTTTCCCTGTTTTGTAATATACTTTTGTAGCTCGCGGGATTGGATAAAGGGATGGGTTTGTGTGGGATAAAGGGTGACATTTATTTAGTTTTTGTAGCGTGGAGTAACGCTAATACTATAGTAGACGCAGTCGTGGAGAAAGAGAGAGTTAATATGATAAAGAAAATCTCGTCATAACCCGGGTGGATTTGAAGCTGGGAAGGGTGTGTGTGTGTGTGTGGTTGAGGACTGGAGAAGCGGCGGGTATTTTTTGAATAATCCCGAGAGCGGGAGAGATTTGTAAGTGTCAACTGGAGCGTACGAGCAACTGTTCCCTTTGGATTTTAGTGTGGTAAATCTGGGATAAGAGTAGTAGGGGGACGAGTAGTGAGATGACAGGAAGGGAGAAAGAGGATGGAGAAAGGCGGTAATATTGTTTGCTGAGGTAACAAATGCATGGTTTTAGGGGAAATGAATTTACCCATGTGGTTGACTCTATTATGATTAATCCGCTCATCATTTATATAATCTTGTTGCGTATTCAAGTAAATATTAAGCAGGGCCGAGCACACGGAGGAGTGTTTGTCGAGTGTCTATAATGAATAGAAAGGCGACAGCCGCTGTGGCTAGTTGACAAAGGTTGCGAAATTATAGCGGAAAGGAGCGGGAAGTATATTTGATGGATTCGGTATTGGCTCTAAAGGAAAGTTTGCAAAACCGTACAACAACGTGACCCCGTAACCAAGAATAAGTGTAGGTCAGTTTGAAAATATGAAATTTGATTCAAGGATTGATGAAGAGCGGAATATTTGAAATGTAATGCAATATTTTAAACATGGGCAACTGGAGTGGAGGAGGTAAAACCCGGGTGTTTTGCAAGGATGAAAAACGACATGACGTAGGAAAATATATTCAGAATTGCAAGACGGAATGATTTGATTTTACCCGGGTGTACGGAGCTAGGATGATTCTAATAACTTTGCCCTTGTGTGGTGGGTGCATCCTCGCTTACCCGAGTTTTCCCTCTTTTTGACACTGTCTAATAATAATATGATCCCGTGGGTGAGTCAGATGGTTTTTTCTCTCCCTGCGAATAACAAAAGAGAGACACACGCTCGGAGTCTTTTGTCCCGGCTGAGATTGTGGTTGCTACAGGGTTTATTATCCGAAGCGGGTAATGTGTATGACATGAACGAATGAGAGTGAGGAATGATGCATTTTACTCTTGTGGGGAACATGTGATATTCTTTAGGGTGAAGCCAGGATAAGGCTACAGTTCTTTGTTAAATTCTAGATGAAATCTAACCTTTGAATTCATGATTATGATTACAGAGCCACCCCCAGACTAATTACTCTATTTTTGAATCCGGTTTTATCTTGCTGGATTCAGACTGATGTAAGCCTTAGGGAGACTTAAAGTTTGAACATGGATGGGCTCTTTTGTAAGCTAGCATTGTCTGAGTGCTTGAGGAATATTCTCGGATCAATGGGGATCTAAAAGGTCACTGGTTTCCATATTTCATGCGGGTTTTAATGACATTTTTTCCAGTGTACTCTCTCATGCTACACACTTGTAATATCTGCTGCCAAGCTTGGAAGCACGGTGATGATGGTGCCGTCTAGCGGTGACGCGGTGGAAATCATCAGTGTTTTTTCAAAGTTTCGCCAAGATTGAGTAATTTTGATAGACAATGGAGGAGGAGAAGTGAGCGAGTGAGAAAACAATGGAAGATGGAGAAGAATAATAGAGATTTTCTGGAATGTGTCCTCTCGAACTCTGTGAGGGAAAGATAGGAGGAGGAATGACCCAGAAGAGATAGAAAGTTTGATGATGAAGAGAATGAAGGAGGTTCATTTTCCACAACCTCCCCCGTAATTATTATTAAAAGCCTCATCCTTATCTCTTCTTCTCTGTCCCGAGTCCCGGTCCGGGAGATGACTGAATAAACTCTCGCGCTATTGTCATCTTTCCTTGGATTCAACCTTATTTTACTTGATGAGTGAGGCGGGAAGATAGGATAAAACTACCCTTTCTCCTTGAGTAAACAAGGGATTTAAAATAGATGCCACCTTCTGTATCAACCGGGCTGATTTACGGCACGGGTATTCTTAAGGTTACAAACTTTGTAAGCTAATGAGATATTGGAATAATAATTCTAGGTCCTGTGTTAAGCTACAAAGTATTTAAGTTTGCTCACCTGCATTCTGCGGATGTGCGTCGCGAATTGCGAACTTCGAACTGCGAAGAGAGGTTGCAGCTAAAGAACACAAGGATACAGGGGGCATAAGGGGAATTTGAAATTGATGGGTACTTAAGAGAAATACATGGCGAGTCGTTGAGAAGATTGGATTGGACAAGGCGTGTGGAGAGATTGGTGGAGGGATGGACGGAATTCGCGGTGGTTTTAGCCGGAGGTGTTTGAGTGACAGGGATTTTTTTGGACTTCTTTTGTTAAAGGATGGTGATGAGGTGAGGGTGTTGGCAAATTTTGGCAATGAACCGGCCACAGCAGTATTATTCTTTAACTCCTTTAGAGTTTCACCTCTGTATTCGCACTCTGTGTACAGTGTCATCAGGTTGTTGGGGAGAGTTGTGTGTGACGCTGGAAGCGTTTTGAAATTAGATTCTTTGTAATGTTATTACTGCAAGGATTGCCTATCCTCCCAAGAAGCAAACCAGAGAGGGTGAAGGGAGGAAGAGGAGGAGGAGGAAGAGAACTCTTTAATGCAATGGAGAAATAGTTATCGCGGCGGGGTTCAAGGTTAGTTTTGAATGGGATTAACGCGTGGCAAATTGATAAAAGGGTAAAGTTCCATCGGAGCCAGCGGGTCAAATAGGCAACAATGGGAGGATTGAGGGATTTCAAAGGTTTTGACTATATTTAGCGGATGGAAGCATGTCTTGGTTGAGTCGATAATGATTTTCATCCTGCTGTTTATATACATCTTTTTATCCTCCAGAGAATCATAGTTTTTTCTACAATATCCCGCAGGTTAAACCTCTCGGTTTAGCTGATGTTATGAAGGAGATTGTGTAGCGGAGATTTGCTCAAGAAATGAGTATAAAAGGCTGTGGGAAGTTGGGAATAAGTGGAAAATATTGTCCAAAGTTATACACCGTGCAAGCAAGGAGCAGGGAGAAGAGAGTAAAGAGAGAAAGATGAAGCCAACAAGTTTAAAAGTGGAAGAAGATGTGTGTTACTTAGGAATAAGTCTTGAGGCCAGACGGAAATCTATGCGCGTCAAATGGTATTCATGAAGCCTTTGTCCAACTTCACGGGTATAAATCATGGTCACTATTTCATGTCATTTCCTACCTTTTTTAAGCCAAGGATTCTCAGGGTGTCAACTTTTTATCATTGTTTCCGCCGTTGCTAATTTTCTTGTAACCTCCCCTCCTAGCTTCTGCTTTAGGGATCTTGTTTCATGTGTCTGTGTTGAACTGTTGAACAGTTTTCAGTAGTAAGACTAGAGAAGGTGGTGAGTCGCGAATATTTGAAAGTTTTTCGGTATCATGCACTTTATGGAAGACTCAAGAATGTTTCAGCAGATTGAATGATGCAAATTGCAGCCTCTACGCGGGTGTTTCTTCGGAGGAGAGACCAAAGATCGGAGGGGATAGGATCGCAGGCTTGACGATAACTTTTGTGGCTGGTTCAACAAGAGACAAGTTCTCCAGGTTGCTAATGACTGTCTGAGTTATAGCCTTTTCTCCTGGTGGAGAAAGTTTTCTATTATAAATCTATATATCGTTGATATCTATCATTTCCTAGCATGAGAAGAAGAGGAATTGACTTGTTCTGTGCCGGAGTTGTTGGAAGAATATACCGGGGAGCAAACCCGTTAGGTTAAGCATTAAGAGATATTTCTCCCGGGCATTGTGCTAAAAGGTGAAGAGGGAGCACTCGAGTCCAGAATGAATATAAGAACTGATAACATTGATGGTCTTTTAGTTGGGACAAGGTATTGGAAGTTGTATATAAAGTAAATGAAGAAAGTTTGCTCAGGGAAAGTACGGAAGACATTTGGTGACATGACGAACATAATTTACTACAGAGACGGAGAACAAGAAAGGGTAGACGTCTCTATTCGCGTACAGACGGAAGCGTAACTTTGGGCATAGCTGTACGGTTTGGTATGAAGTGACAGACTGGAGGAATTAATAAATAGCCGCTATAATATTACAAGTTGCGCCGATAAGCATTCAATTTACAGGACATAATAGAAGGTTAGCTCCAGGGTTGTACTCCCCGGGCAGGGTTCATAGACTTAGGGTTGTGGAGAAAGCGGAGAAAGCAACTGTGGAGACGCTGATATCGCTACGTGGAATCTTAATTAGGTGGAAGGTGGAATACAAGCTGACAAAGGAAGAAAGAGGGGTTGTGCTTGGTGAAAGTTTGTATCTTGTTGAAGAAATGGAGACGAAAGAGGTGGAGGAAAATAAGGGTTGTGCCTATAGCCATTTATACCAAGGAGCAGTTGGCAGAAGAAAGGAGTACGGGTAAGAGGAGTCCAGGGGCATTGAGAATGACATGGAAAGAATTTGCTGAGTCGATGATATTGTGATGAGGTCTGCTCATTGACTGAGTAGCTTTGTATGTTTGATAGCTGTGAAGAGGATAAAGCAACATGGAAATCAGCTGTGGCTGGAAGGTTGGGAGGAGAAGAGTTAATTAATGAGATGTCGGAGACTTTCTTGGGAAAAGTGACGCGACATCTTATATATACACGTAGAATGTCATTAGTGGCCTTTGGTTATACACTATTGACTCTTGCCTCTCGGGGTTCTTTGGAAGAGGTTTTGAAAGAAGCCGATACGCTCCTTTGGATGCTTCCTTGAGATAATTCTCTTTATTAAATATGTATTAATAAGGTTGTGAGTGAAGAGAGCTATAGTTTTATTCAGTGTCTCGGTGACTGATACCGAGAGAAATAGCGTTGCTTGGTCGTAAGATTCGGTGGAATGATTTCTGAAAACGGTTCTATCATCACAGGACTGCGTGTCAAGGAGTTTAAGTTGTGGAGGGTTGGAAGATTATGGGTAGCGTTGTGAGATGGTTGCGTTAATGATTATGATCATCTTTAAGATTTAAAGTAGCAAGGACAGACGGACAGAGTTTGCCCTTGCTCCTGTACGAGTTGGATGAATTAATTTCTATATGGATGAACGTTATGAAACAAGACAATGTTTAAAAGAAGAGGAAGAAGAAGGGTAATTTATAATTAAAATTTAAAAAACCATTAGTTAGTTGTTCAAGAGACCTGCGAGTTTGGATAGTGGATAATTTCCAAGGGTTCAAGTTGGTATGTAGCCTTGGAGATTTGATGCCATATGCGTGGTAGAGATAAGATGAGAATTATATTTCGTTGGTGGAAATGGTGGATGGGCTGCTCTCATTCATCAATGTCAGGTGTGTTCTTGGGTCTTGTTTTTGCTTGATAATTAAGCAAGCTTGTAAATACGTTAACAACCGGGGACAAAAAGCTTATACCATATATGATTATGACGTGGCTGATTGAAAGGAAAATACTTGCAACAAGTTTTTTTAATAATCAACTCTGGCTTGGACGAGATGGAAAAGTTGGGTTGGACGGTGGAAGCTCTAAAAGACAGTAAGATGACGTCCTCTATTGCTTCTGCAGAGTCAGATAGAGTTTTCAGAGTTTCGTGGGAATTTACACTGCTTCATCTTTAAGACGTGGTTAATGAATGAGATGTAGGATTTTAGTTTTGCAGCCTTTAAAGGGTTTAAAATCTACTTTTATAAAAATTCTTCCCGGGTTTGCTTCTCGAGTAAATGTTATCTGCGAAATTATTTTTGCGACCCTTTCCAAGCCCTAGAATTAAAATACGGAGGGAGGAGATTTATTAGACACTTGAGGAGACAGGTAATAAAATTATAAATGCGGCATGCTATAAGCACTGAGCGAAGGGTCAGGGGTTAATTAGTGTGGTTGGGTTTTTGAGGAAAACGTTCAAAAGGACGAGTAGTTTTGGTTCTAAAGAAACGTCGTTTGCTTTGGCTGCTATTAAAGGATTTTCGTACACTGCACTGCAGACGGCAAAACATTACAAGGAAAATACAAGATGGCAGACGGGAAAAATACAAGGAAAACAAAATACGACAGACGAGAAAAACTTGAAGGAAAATAAAATTGTGAAAAACTTTTAGATCAAGTTATAATTTTGATTGATAGGACGGAGATTCCTCCAAGGGATTTTAGCAGACAGTTTGGTTTAGACTATGAATATGTTTCATCTAGTTAAATGGAATAAACGTTGCGCTGGTGACGCGGGGAAGCGTCAATGCCTTCAGTGTTGGCAAGTAACGGTGATGCGGAGTAAACGTTTGAGGACTACAAGGGACGCTTGAATGTTACTTGATATGCTACGCACAGCGTCAGATTAATTTAAGCAGCGTTTCTGAGCGTTGCTATAGCAGATGACCGAAGAGGTTATGACAAAGAATTTGAGTATTTTGGATTGATGTATGGATGCGGGCACGAAGTTGTGGAAATGATGGTGATGAAATGGTGGAAAGTATCGGGAAATTATCCCTCAAGTGTTCACGCTTTGTAAATTTATAAATTTTCAAGTCGTGATCTACGTGTTCGTAGAGTGATCGTGTTTGAAGTAGAAAATGTAGGGATGGACTTGAAGATGCGAGGGGCAGAAAGGGATCTTGAATAAAGGATCTTGCGGTGGATGGAATTTGAGATGAAGATCTGGATATTTCACCAAAGACGTAATCTATGAGTGAGTGAATCCATCCACAGACACCAACCATCATCATAATCATCTCCTCCTCCTCTGGCAAATTAGCTAGGTAAATATCCATACCTTGTTGAAAACATGTTCAAGTATGTGCCGTCTGCCCTGCCAGCAGCCTCTCGTCGTGAGTTTAAAGTTGTCTGCTGATTTCGCACGAGTCCGAGTATTCCATCGGAATACATCCCGAATATTAAAGACAGAAACAAGAGAATCATCGAACAACAACCAGACAAGTCCACGCACACTCTGATATTTCTCCGATGATGAACATGTTTCTCTCTGTATATAATTCAAGACGGAGAGAAAAGTAGGAGGAGAAATTTTCAAAGTTTTTACTAAAATCCATACACACGTTGATGTTGTTAGCCTTGTTCGTCAAGAAAATTACTGTGGACATGCCAGCTAGCTGGCTGGCAGACGCAGGCAAACACGTTGTAGGCTAATAACAAGATTCAGAACAATTTTATTGAGTGGATTTGCATTATTATTATCCGGATGAGTCTTGGTAGAAATATTAAAATGCCAGTTTCCTGGTAAGCTCTATTTATCCTGCACCATCTTATTCCCGGCTCTCTCCTCCATTTGCTCACGGTTCTTCCGTCAGTGTGGAATTTAGGAAGAGATGGAAATTTTCAAGCTAGGTCGAGATGGTTTTAAGGCTCGCAATTTCAGGGGATGAGGGCAATGATAATGCTGATGCTTTCGTCCATCTTGTAGTGTCGTACGGTTTCGACACACTTGGCGGAACTTGTTGGGCAAAGGGTGATCCTGTGGCTCATCTTTGCAAGCTTTCCAAGGTAAATATTTATTCTAAAAGACTGAAACAATATTATCATTTCACCAAGGAATCAATGTTGGAATCGTGAGTGACATTATTTGCGATGGAGCTAAGGTGGGGAGAGCTTAAAGTTATTGTTTCTATGCAGATTTAGTTGAAAAGCGAGGGGGAAAGCGGTGAAAGTCTCGTTAGCGATTTGCATAGCATGGCTCATCATATATTAGAACGAAACAGTCATTAAGCAGTAAAACAGGATAGAAAGCAGAAGCACAAAAAGCAAGCATTAATGTAAGCATACATCAAGGATACAGATACAATTATCAAAGGTAGACAGGTAGACTTGGCTGGACAAGGACAGGATTGCATGGAATAGGATAAAATCTCATGAAAATTTAATTGTTAAAAGCTAATCTATGTCATGACATGAGAATGGATAGCTGAGAAGGTGAGCTGGAGAAGGTAAAGGTGTAATTTAGGCCTTAGGGGGGTGAGTTTGGGTTGATGGAGAAGTCTGAGAAGTGCTGTAACTTATAATACGGAGAAGGAGATAAGTGGATAGGAGAAGAAAAAAGCTGAGGACGTTGCGTGAAAAGGCTATTGATTAGCGTGTGAAGGATGAAATGATGATCATTCATGGGATATTAATGCGTGTCCTCTCTGGTTGACATTTGGATGACATTTTAGTGAATGTCATGAGAGAGGGCTAACGGGAAACTAAGGGCATGAACGGCGTTGGATGAACGCTAAGGTGAAAGCCGAGACGGAGAGAAAGTAAGCTGGGGAAAGCAAGAAATAACTAACTAGCGGACGACGTAATATCCTTGACGAAATAGGTTGTAGGCAAAGCTGAGGACAGATAAATTGGAGACAATGAATGCAAACTAGATTTATTACATTTTACTCCCTAACAATATAATCCTAAGGTCATGAACGTAGTTGCGAGGAGGCAAAGGACAGGAGATTAGAAAAATAAGCTTAGGGAAATGATTCAAGAACCGGCCGGCTAAAACAATAAATGGCGAAGGTATAAGCTGTGTGGTTCCCATGGGAACCGAAAATAAATGAACTGATTTATACATCAAGTAGATTGCATTAATAAAGCTTTAGAAAGAGGGAAACGCATCAATTGCAAGACGTAGGCAGCTTGAAGGAGGTAAATGAAGGCTTAAATGGAGTAGACAGACGGAAGGGTCTGAGGAAACTATTTTGACAAAGCTATGCTGGAGGAGACAGGTGAATTAAGTAATTACGGCTTAAACAAATTACGGAGGAGGAGCACAAAGTCGTGGAGAAAGTGGAAGGACACTAAGTGGAAACTTAAGGAGACGATTCGAAGAAATAATAATAATTGTGACCCATATAAAAGGTTTTTTACGAGACACGCTGAATCGTTTCTCTGGAATCTCTAGAATTTGGGGGAAGAGCGTTACAGATGAGGCGAGGATCCGTGAGGCTGGAATACAGAGGGTGTAAAAAGTCAGAAACCATTTAGAAGCATAGTGCTTCGCATTACGAAAGCCAAATAAAAGAGGAAAGAAAGGATGAAAGCGTTGGTGAAGAAATAGAGAGAGACAGACAGAGAGGGTGGAAATGTTAGGAGAAAATATATTTACTGAATATAAAGCAAGGAAATTGTATTAGGTCGGGTTGGTTAGGCCAGTAGGGGATGGTTAGACGGAGGGTGAATATTTTGTGTGTCTTTTACATTTGGTGGGAGAAGAAAGAGGGTGGATGAAGAATCTCCGAGATAATGTTATTGTGGTGGAAAGTGGTAATCCTATATTTCTGTATTAGTTATGCCACTCAGCGTGAGATGAACTTTATGGCTCACCCTCTTACACGTAGAACCCTTCTTTGGGGCAATGGTTGTGAAAAAGGATTGAAATACATTGATGATGAGCTTCGTTTGTTGGGATTTTGTTGGTTTCAAGAACGGGCGCAGAGATTCCTGTAAAAATAGGTTAAATAGGTGGATTTAGTTAACTGGTTTTTAAAATAAGGTTAAAAATTTTTAAAATTTACTACGACTAGAAGGAGCAAAGGTTTTTAATGTAGATTCTTGTTGCATTGCAAGTAGGAATTTGTAGTTAGTATTTAGTTTAGTAAAACGGTAGCGACCTAAAGAGACAGCGTTATATAAAAAATTGAAGGAGTTAGGAATGGAGTTTGTTCAAAGGTTACTAAAGATTTGTTCAAACTGTAGAGGATTACGAGTTAAAGAAAAAGACGGTAGGGTGCTGCTGGAGAAGTATAAAAGAAGATAGTTTATAAGAGAAAATAAGAAGGTATTGTAGGAAGTTGTGGGTTGATAATGGAACGGTTTAATGTGAAGGAACAAGAATACTATACTTACTGGGACGGATGAGGTGATGGTAGATTTGTTGAGAGGAGAAGTGATTTATTTTCCTTCATGGTTGTCTCTTGAAGAGAGCTATGTTTGTGCTGTTGGTGGGTTTGAAAAATTTGGTTGGATTCACATTAATAATAATTTACACATTTTCTCTTCTTCCAAACTCTCTGGCGTCCTTTCTCAGGGTGACAATGACTTTTCACATTTTCAACCCCGAGACCAAAGTTGTCCGTCTCTTCTTCTCTCTCCCAGCTTCTAAACTTCTTTTGATCCCATGGACATGAATAGATGAAGAATCCGTGGAGTGGGTTGCTGCATGAATCTGGAGACCAACTAAATTCAGATGAATTATCTTTGTGTCTGACAAATAAAAATCCGGAGGTCTAAAGTAAAATCTTGGCTTGTATATATAGTTACATGAGGGGTTTGCCTGGCGGGATTGAGTAGATGTTGATGATATGTTGAGGATATTTTCATCGAAAGATGTATATCTTGTCCTTTATACGGAGGTTAGTGTTATTAGAAGAGGCGTGGATGGGATGAGAGTGTGGGCCAAATGGATTCCCCGGGATGATTTCCGAGGAGACAAGGTGGATATACGTAATGGGATGATGAAGAAAAAAGTTGGGAGTTTAACAAGAACTCCCTAGGCACTGTCAAACACATTCGTCTTCTCTTTCATCCATCCTCGTAGTGTGTCCTTCCTGGATGGGGCATAGAATGAAATTAATGATTGCTACACACACTTGTTACAAGTTCGGGACGGATGGAATTTCTGAGTATACTTGTGGGAATCCAAGAGACTCTGGATTGGAGTCGCCAAAAATGCTGCGAAAATCACTGAAGCGAAATTTGTGAGATTTTTTTCCCCAGGTGCGTAAATTTGGCTTTGTTGATGGCACATTTGTTGGAATTATTGGCAAGGAATCGCAGGAAGAGAGTGTCCGTCATCACAGCTTCGAAGGAAGGATCTGCAATACAGAAATACAAGGGATTTAGATTCAAAACGAGAAAGACGGGGCAAAGAAAGGTCAAGAGTGTGAGGATACTATACGTGAATGGTTTTCTAATGCGATAGGTTTTGAAGTACATGTATAGTATTTTTGTTTAGCTCTTTATGCTCTTTATTCAAGCTTTTTATGATGATGGACGGTGAAATATTTTACGACTCACGTACTGACTGGCGCTTTTGGTTGTGATAAATTAGCAAGTTATCGACAAATGGTTAAGAAATTGCTCGAATCTGTAAAATGGGACGCTGCTGATTGGGAAAAGGCGATGGTTGAAACTACTTTGGTTGGTCATTACGGGGCTCTTGGCTGGCTAAGAAAGAAGATTGTGGTGTGTTTGTGGGTTTCATCTTGAAATTCCTAGCTTGTTGTGGTTATCAGTCTTGCTGGTGAGGTTATGACAGGAGAAAATCATTTGCTAATGATTGCTTGAGCAAATGGGATTTAATTATGGTTTCTTGAGTTTCGGTATTCGTTGAAGGGATTTGAAAGGTTGATTGAAATTTTCCACGGGATTACATCCATTTTTTATGTGGGAAGAACGAGGGAAGAGATTCATCAACATCAGTTGGGTTATTTGGCATCGGGAAATTCCTTGAAGCAAAACGAGATGATTTATAAGCTGTTAAAGTTTTCTTACTGACCTCAGAAGAGTGAGATGTGAATAGAAAAAATTATGTAGAGGAAACACGTTTCCCAAATGTTTTTACTACACTTACATTTCTTTCTTGTGCATTTCCCATCAAGTCCTTTTCCATGTCCTCCTAGCCGCTCCCATCTTGCAAGGACATGAGAAGCATGGACTGAGAAAACCTATGGAAAAGTTGCAGTTTTGTCAACTGATTCACTGCACAATTAGGAACGGAAGGATTTGAGGAGTGTTAAGCTTACGTATGTATGCTACTTACTTTGAAGATTTGGGTTTAAAGTTGAGAAAATAACGTCTGTTCTAGGAGGTTTTACGAGCGCTCGTCTTCCTTTGGCCACAAAAATCTGCAAAAAATAGGGAAAATTATTACGGGAATTGACCGCCGCATGAGGATATCATTGTTTGTGGTGATCCCATTGCAGAGGACTCGTGTGTCAATGTGGCGTAACACACGGTCATTACAGCTATTAAATATCCTTCCGTTTGAAAATTGCTAAATAATTTGTTTACCTGACGTGGGGTTGGAACGCTAAAAAATCCGGGTTGAGCCAAGTCGCGTATTAAGCTCTGTAAAAATAAAACAATTCCTTGGATATTTCACACACCAGATATCGCGGTTGGTCTCTTTGCAAAGAAACTGTTCTGCAGGAAGTTAAAAAAAGAATGAGATTGTGTGAGGGAAGGGTTGGATATGTGTGAATGTAAAATATTTTGTGTTTCACGAATCTCATTGAGAAATTTTTCGTTTTGCAGATGCTTGTGGGCTATCTGATGTAAATCATATTGAGGGTCTACAAGAAAAGTCACAATGTGCTCTGGAAGAATACTGCCGGACGCAATATCCTAATCAACCTACCCGCTTCGGGAAATTATTACTGAGGTTACCTTCTTTAAGGACTGTCTCATCACAGGTAAATTATTGACATACTTAATTCCTCAAACTACAAACTGAATATTAAGGAACAGTGTAACTTACGTGTACATTCTAATTGTTTGCAGGTGATAGAGCAACTCTTCTTCGTCCGACTTGTGGGTAAAACGCCGATAGAAACGTTGATTCGCGACATGTTAATATCCAACGGTTCCTTCAACTGGCCCTACATTTCGAGTATGTGACAGTCACTTTCGTCCCCCGTCGTTCTCGCACATGCTCACGCTCTAGCGGCCCAACAGCTCGCTATTTCTTAAATCAGGAGGAGGTCAAAACAGCTTCCGGGATCATCAAGATTTCTGGAGGTGATCAACTTTCCTGGGAATGAAAATAAAAAACACAATTGCTACATACTGCTACTTACTACACTGCTTCAGATTACAGAAAAGGATATTTATGGGATGCCATCGCTTCGAAAATATAAATTTCTTTCAAACAACTAAAAATCTCTCTCATTTTACAAGACTATTTGCTCTTCTACTATTTTCGCACTAATCCTTGATGATAAACATTTTTTTTCGTTAACAATTTTCGATTAATTACTGCTATAACTGTTTTCAGATAAAGTTATTCAAACTATTCTAAGCGCAATACTCATCAAACTCCAAAGCAGAGCAGAATTATTTTTTTGAAGTCTTACTACAATATCCCTTTTATTATGTTCCTAGAATGAGAAAGTATATAGTTGATTTTTACGAGGGATCGCTTTACAGAAAAAAATATAACTAACATTTAGTTGAGATATTTGTGTGTGACTGAATCTCAAAAAGCTCACTATTATTTTGTTAAGTTTACACTCTAAGAACACACCTGCCTAAAGTGTGGTTATTTATTTTAAAGCCAATTATTTTATGTTAAGCGTTTTAGCTAATTCAAGTTGGACTAACTACTATTACAACCCTTGGCTTTACATGGCTGAACTGTTTTTAAACGGACATACTGAATCAAATATTTAGTTTACAACTTACCGGTTCTCTTGGCTTGGAAACTTGGCTTGATGTTTTAAATACGAACAAGTTTATGGAAGTACTAGTCCAAGCAACGCTTTGTTTCACTACAAAATGGTAGACTTTAGTCCAGTTAGGTATATCATTTCTGTTTCTAGTTGATTTGTTAGATTGACCTGCAAAACAAGGAATAGATTTGTAGGTTAATTATCACAGAAGATTCAAATCAGGAGATTATTAAACATTGTGTTAAACTTACACACCAGCATGACGTAGGAAAGCCAGTAGTACTTACTCCAAGGAAAGGGGGAAAGTTCATCTAAATATGTATTAGCATTGTACAAGAGTCATGATTTGCGAAGGTAACACTATCATTCATAATTGACTGATATCGACGAGGGACGTAGGCGTAGACAATTTAGTTTGTAACGCATATAAGCCATTGCTGATGGGATTATATACACGTTGTTAAGCTATGATAATTAATAAGCCTGGAACGATTTTTGTGTAACGGATTTTCAAATATTAATTGATTGTTACGGGCAAAGAAAGCCGAGTCTAATCATAACACAGCTTGAGACATACACAAGACAAAACTTTTCCCATTATCTCTACCTTCTAAATAACTGTAAGTGACAGCTTCAAAATCCTAATCTACAAACTAAAATTTACGACATTTCCGAGTGCATACTAGCTTGTAGGACAATAAAAATCTATTCACGGTTTGAAGTGGATAGGCTGTTACTCTGGCTTGAGCAGTCAGATTACATGAAGTCATATTAAGGGTATATTGTAATTTAAAACTATTAATCACCAGTTAATGTTACTAGAATCCTAGAATTGTAGGCACTTACTTAAATGTATAGAGATTTCCTTGTAAATGAAGCATGTAAATCTGTGTACATAAATATAGTAATCTTTAGATTTAAACATTTACCAAAATTGTTTCCCCCGTGAACTTTCATCAACCCCATAATAGTGTTATGTATTTGCATACTTTTTGTGTACGCATTAAGTGGTCAATAGAGATAGATGATAATTATATAAAAATTATAATTTGAAAAATACAAAAGTTTCAAAAATTAATACTTATTTGAGTTAATTGAATCAAAAAATTTAAACGAGTACTGCTAACCAGTTATTTAAATGCTACATCAAATGCAAGGAGTGCATACTCTACTCCAAGTAAATCCACATCGTTTCCATACACTTGACGGATGAAGTCAGTAAAGCAGATTCTTCTTCAAGAGAAGATAGGAGGAAAAAATTCAAAGTCCAATATGCCACTGTCCGATCTTGAGGTGTACCTTACGCTCCAACTCGGATATGAAGGGTCTGCTAAGCTAAAACAGAAAATTCGGGAACGAGTCGAAATTTGCACCTCTAAAATCCGTTTATTGAATTCATCAGTAACTTTAGTCTTACTTGGCAAGGAATCCGATGCGAAAATTGCATAATCTTTAAACTAGGATGATCCATAATCCCTCTTCTTATACCAGCTTCTGTTAGCTGATCACAGTTTGTTTCAAGAAGGAGTTCTTTCAAAGCTGAAAATAACAAAAAAGGACATATCAACCAACTGAATGCTCATCTCTATTTCAAAGGAAAAGTTTTTCCAAGCATTAAAAAACTTACTATTCAATGCTAGGATCCCAGAATACTCTCCTGCAGCAGTGACAACATCACCTCCTCCAAATAGATCCAAATCTGAAAGGTATTCGTCGTTACAGCTGTCAACTTTGGAAATGGCAAGACGCTGAACCCGCATATTACTCAAACTTTGTACTAAGGTTCGTAGGTCGGAACGAGTTCTGAGTCCATCATAAATTTCCAGCCGGAGTAATTTTGGAAATATCCTGTACATCTCTTCGCAAAGGATCTTCATGAAGGTATCGCTGTCATTAGTACAGCCAGGAACTTCAAAACTCATTATCAAAGTTTGGAGGTTGGAATATGTTGATATGGCTGGCACGATGTTGATCCCATGGAGGGCCATGTCGAAATATCCTTTCCACCTTAAATGCATGGCTTGAAGCAAGGGAAGGTGTTCCATGAACCCAAAGAAATAGTCCAACGACAGTTCAGTTAAGGCAAATGAATCCGGAATCATACCCAAATCGATTCCTAAATCTGACGTGAGCATTAATTTCTTCAAAGATCCAGGGCTTCCAGAAAAAAGCTGGTTCCAAGCTTCCAATTCCATTCCGCTTATGAAGACCCTTAAGTCGCTCAAGGGTAGTAATCGGATGAGTGCCATACTTTCCAAAATGACTCCAGCTGGGACGATGATAGATTGGCTGTAAGAGCTACAGAAAGTCGCATTAATGAGTATGTACAGGGGCTTCCTGAAATGTTCGGATGTCTGAAAGTATACCTTCGCAATAGATCCAAGCTCAGCTTTTTAATAGGCAGTTGAGTATATGATTGTCGGCAAGACTGAATGAACTGAACTGTTGCCTCGTCGTCATCTTTTGATATCCAAAGTTCCTGAAAGTGTTAAAAAAATGTAATAAGTACATAGATACATATAATTGTCGATGTATAAATAACAGCAGTTTGAAATAATAAGTACCTCCAGTGCAGGGCACATTTTAAAAACAATTGGCCAAAAAGTAAAACCTGCCCGACGAGCAACGTGGATTTTCAGAATCTGAAGAGTTTTTGATGAAGCCACTGTTCTATCTTCTTCAACAGAGTTGCCATCTTCATCCACCAATTTGACGATCTCGGAATACGTCTCCATGCTTATAGACAATATGACTAACTTAGTCAAGAACATTGAAAATGTGGATAGTAAAAAGTGGCAGTCCCCACGACTCATTCCGGTAAGCTCCAACTCTGTCAAGTTTTCGGAGAATGTTGCGTATAATGTGCGAGGAAAATATTTGCTCAAATTCAGATTGTGAATGATCAACTTCCTCAAAACGGCTTGGTCCAACCCGGTTTCACTTATTTCTTCGGAATGTTCCATACGATTAATCCAAAGTTCAAGCGTATCGTCCTCGTTGCCTTCAAGCACTACGACTTGTTTTTCGGAGAGGACTTGATTTGCGATGACGTTCCATAGTTTGCTCACTTCTTTCACTTTCCTTAGATCCCATTCATCCAAAAAGCCAAAAATATGCAAGAGTATCTGGAATGTAAGCAGATTCAAAATTTAAACGATTGTTGCTGACCCGAACTTGCATATATATATAAACGTTTGTTCAGAAAATTTAATGGATATTCCTAGAGCAGAAATATACTAATCATCATAATAACCATGATTCAATACAACACGGACGGAATTTAAAATTTGATTTGAGTTGTATGTGGTAAAGATGGATTGGTGCAAATTCTAATAGCAAATAATGATATCAAAGCAAAAGCAAAAACGTAGATTTAAGATTGAAAGGCTCCAAATGGCCGTTACCTCAGGAACTCCCAACGGATATGGGTGAATTTCAAATAATTTCTCCGGGTTTACTAAGAAATCCATGTCGAATTAATTTTGTTGAACAATTAAATTTGTTACGAAAATTAACAGGTTTGATTAAACGATAATGCACTCTAATTCTAAAGGAAAACGGCGCGCGAATGTAGTGTGCCTTTTCCCGCTTCGTGTGACCTTTGTCTTTCAACGTTTTCACTCCTAAGGACTTCACATGAAACGTACAAAATTGCTACGCACTAAAAGTGCATTATATGACAACTTATTTAGAAGAAACGTAAATGAGATTGTAACCTTTGTCTAATGTAGCCTGAAAATGCATTTTAAATACACCGGGTATTAACTAGTAGCTTTAATTAATCGAGTAACTGTCATTTTGCTGATATACTGCGATTTAAACTAGCAAACTGCGAATCTCCTGAAATACAGGTCTCTAGCTTCTGCACTAGCAAGTCGCAAGTCCCTGACATCTCTGGTAGTACAAATGAACTAAAAGACGTGCAATGTTCTTCCTGCGGTAGGTTTGAATGAACCCGGAGCATGTTTTTTCCTTCATTCTTTTCCTCGTGGCTTTTGGGCTTTGGAATGCAGTTATATTAGAGACAGGGAATGAATTTCGGTCTTTAAGTTTAATTAATTTTGAATTTATTCTGAAAGCTAACATAACATGGAGTTAAATCGAAATATTTGTTAAACATTGTACATATATTAGTTTCCATTTGGGTGTTGGATTGCTGTGAGCTAATTATTAAAACAGCCTGATCATGGGAAAGCTGGATGTCAGCATGCTTCGCTATTTGACCAAGGAGGATTTCCGAATTTTAACCTCGGTTAGTATTTTTTTCTGTTTTCTCATTATAAAATATAGTTATAGTGGTACGAATGTATTGCAAAAACTTGTGTATCGGTTTTAATTATAATAATCATTGTATCGGTTAATAATATAAACGTATGTTAAGTGAATACGCGCACCATTTTCTCAAATCTTCGTTGTGATGTAATATCACTATTATACAAGATTTGGAGTAAGGTGTGCTAAATTGATTGCTGGAAATTAGCATTTCGGATTGTTATAGTCTGACGTGTCAGTCACCATGCATACACACACACAGCTCTTGTCTTGATAGACAAATTTTAATCTTACAATGTATTTGCTTGGATCTAGTTGATCATGAAGTATTATAATCAGTAGACACTACGATCTTTTAATACCAAATGGTTTATGTGTTTTCCATAGGTCGAAATGGGTCAGAAAAATCATGAATTGGTTCCCTCAGCACTTGTAGCTGCAATTGCTGGACTACGGCATGGAGGCGTGCACAAAGTATTAAGAGAGATGTGTAAAAGCAGGCTTTTGCAATACGAACGTGGAAAGCATTGTAAGTCTCGTTTAACTGATTCCCTTCTTATCACTCTCGAGGTTGAACAGATTTTGAAATTGAAAAATTATTTTTTTTGTAGATGATGGATACAGATTGACTAATTCTGGGTACGATTATCTCGGGCTTCAAACCTTGGTCGCTCGAGGTGTCATCACTGGTTTCGGGTGCCAAATAGGCACTGGAAAGGAATCTAATGTTTACCTCGTAACAAATGAAAATGGAGAAAACTTGTGCTTGAAACTTCATCGTTTAGGAAGAATTTGTTTCCGGAACGTGAAGGAGAAGAGAGATTATCATAAGCACAGACGTAATGCATCCTGGTTGTATCTATCAAGAATATCCGCAACGAAGGAGTACGCCTACTTGACGGCTTTGTACAACCGTGGATTCCGTGTTCCTAAACCAATAGATTTCAATCGGCATTGTGTTATAATGGAGCTTGTGGATGTAAGTTGTTGCTGTTTAAAGCTTCAGATGAAAGTATGTACAGGAAACTTGAATTAATTATTGTTGTTATTTTTGCTAGGGAATCCCTTTATGTCAAGTATACAAATTGGATGATCCTGCGGCCTTATACGATGACATGATGAATCTGTTAATGTCACTTGCAAACCACGGTGTTATCCATGGAGATTATAACGAGTTTAACATTATCCTGGATGCGAATAGCAAGCCAGTGCTAATCGACTTCCCTCAAATGGTATCCACTTCCCATGCTAATGCTGAAATGTATTTTGATCGGGATGTAACATGTGTAAGAACTTTCTTCAAGAAGCGTTTTGGTTACGAATCGGAACTGTATCCAACCTTCGCTGATATCGAGTAAGTCAGTTATTTCGAATATGTAATTCTTAACTAGTTAAAATACCACGTATGCGCACGTTCTTCTTTGATTATACACAATGTATAGTTTGAAGTAAACGTTCGCAAGATTAATAGCTGGAAATTAGCATTTCGGATTATCATAGTCTGACGTGTCAGTCACCATGCTAACATAATTGCGTTACTACTTAACTCTGTAAGCATATCCCATGATTGTTACAAAAAACAGGTATTAATTTGTTGTTCTTCTCTGGGTTTAGACGGGAAGATGATCTTGATATAGAAGTCGCCGCTAGTGGTTTCACAAAGGAAATGGACACTGATCTCCTAGGCGAAATTGATTTGCCTGATGAAAGCGATGAAGAGGAGGAGGAGGATGAGGAAGAAGATGAAGATTCCGAAAACCCGAAGGAAGAAATTAGTAAACCGTCTAAAGCCACTGCGAAATGCTCTACCCCTTCCACATCCTCAGAACCCACGGAAGTTTTCCCTTTGTTTCCCGATGTCAATCCGGAAGATGACGAAGCCCTGGACTCAATACCAGAGACTGATTCAAAAGTCATCAAAGAACTGAGTCAGCAAGTAACGATAGCCCTTTCAGAAATGAAGCTTGAACCCGAGCCTCAAGAAGACACAGGGAGCATAGGCGGGCGAAGCGGTATGAGCCGATTCAGTCACACATCTGCATCAACCATCCACCCCGATGTTATAAAAGATCGGATACGAAAAACTTTTGCAAGGAATGACAAGCTAACAGCCCAAAAGCGGATACGAGCCAAGGGAGAAGCGAGTGCAACTACACGAAGTCGACGAGATAATATGGATACCATCAAAGGCAGTCACGGAATTTGGGGATGGGAGTAACTCTGTAGACTCCAGTAGGTTAATCAAATTTTTACTGTCATTACGGTGCTAATTATCTGTATTTTTCTACTCGTTACTCGCTTAAGTTACACACTCTCAATACTTTACATGTTCGAAGAAGACTGCAGCACTAGACCGCTCTTAATGTTTTCACAGTAAGCATTAAAGTCGCTCTAATCCATCTACTCTCAAGTTGTGCAGTAATTCGCAAGTCTTAATTCAAAATTTCAAGCTCCCGCACTTCAGCCATTGAAGTAGACAAGTCATAACCTTTCGCAAGCTTAACTAGGAATGCAACCGCAAGATTTTATTTGTTTATTATCCAGACAAGGAATATATTGCGTAACCCTCTGACTCATGCACCCCATCCTTGGATTGTATTCAATGAAGATATAGCCAACAATTGGAAGCCATCTCCTGACTCATTTTTCGCGAATGTTGAGGTTTTGCGGTTTGTTACTTTTTTCCCAAGAGGAGTATCATGATTATTTCAAGGGAAGGAAGGCTACAGGCGTGCACATGTCGGGGTTTGATAGACAATGGAAACGAAATTGAGGCTTGGTGTTTAAATAGCGTTGCGTTGGTGCAAGTTGACTGAGTGCTAATGTTTTGTGTACACACATTGAAGCGACTACTCCTTCGTCCTTCCGTCGACTTTTCTACCCGTCGTCCCGGGCAATGGAGAATAATCAACCCTTCCAACTTGTTTTCCCCGTCTCCTATTCCATGGTATACCAAAAATGTCTCGTGTATTTTCGTACAGACGCGATCTCCCAGGGAAAATTATACTCTACCCAAGGATGGAACATAGAGAGAAATGGCAGGAGGAGCTGCAGCGGCTTTGTGTGGGATATTGGACGGGAGAGAAGCGTTGAGCAGCGTAGCTAAAAGCACTGCCTGAGAGGGTCTGCCCCCACGGCTTTTGAGCTATTGGTCGGGTTGGGATACGGGGAGGCTATAGCCTTCACGATTTTCAACTTGTTCCAAGAGAACATTGCTCTTAAAGGAACAGGGAGGATAAGGAATTTATACAGAGGATATTCTATTATATAGACACTGCAGCGCCTGGCTGATACGAATTCAACTCCCCGTCCTGCATATACACTAACATTTTACATAGCCGAGAAGAAGAAGCAATTCAGGATGAGCTCCTCTCCGTCTGACTGACTGGGCAGTGGATTTGAGAGTAGTTCTTTTGTGTTTTGAAAACTACAGACACAGTGTTTTATTACATGTTGATAAATGGGTTGTAATAAGTAACGTAGACGTTGGTTTAGTCAGTGGTGTGGAGATTTGAATCTCAAGGCTTTAGCGAACACGGTGGAGGAGCCCAGAAGTAGTAAAGAGCAATAGGAAAACAGAGAGAACACGTAGGACAACAAACAAGAAGACGGAGGAGTTTAAAGAATAATTAAAGCACGACTACTTACTACTCCGCTATCCATAATCTTTACTAATCTGTTATTCCTCTTGGCCCTACGCAGAGCAGATCATCTTGCTTGTGGTAAGTATAATTGTATAGTTAACGTACTTGGTTGTAACATGGTTAAAAGTATAGAGCATAGCTTTTATAAATGAAGGTGGAGTCGCTGGAAGACATGCAGTACCTAAAAGTGCGTTAAAAGAGACATGTGCAGAGGTAATGTTTAGCTTGGCGACTTAATTGATGGTGAATTAGTTAATTTTGAGTATTTAAGGTTACTGTGTGTAGGATAGAGGGATGAGTTTAGTAGGTTGAGTAGGTTATATTTCTTGGAGTCTTAGTAGACGTAAAATTGGTGTATGTATTTGGTTTGTTTACAATGGAGGTGGGGTGTGGACGATTCCTTTGTTCGGAAAATATTTTGTCGTATTATGTAAATATGCGGCAGTTGATGTTTACGGTTATTAATATGCAGTACTGCAGTGAATGTGAGGTTGTAGTTAGAGTTGTAATGAGGATTTAGTTTATAAAAACATTGTTTACGTACAGGGATTTGGATTGATTGGGCGGACTCCCTGGTTGCGGTGGTTATGTATTAGTTGGCCGCTAATTGGATTCGTTTGCTAAATAAATATAAATAGATACTTCATTGTGGGATTGTGAAGAATTTGAAATTATATGGGAATTAGGTATATGAATGAGCTTTGTCCCTAGTCAAGAAGTGAACAAGATGAACAATGAAGACAAAAGAGGAAAATTGGGATTGGAAACTGATGGAATGCTAGGTTGGAGTTTAATTGAAGTAGGGAATTGAATTAATATGAAGAGGGCTAAGGAAGAGCTTAATTAACAGGTTTAATGGAGGTGAGGGAGATAGATTGAGTTGGCCTGAGGTTCTGGTAATTGGGATTAAATCAGAGAGGATCGTGGTAAGGAAAGCAAGCAGGTATTTCGGAAAATGAGCGATGCGGGCAGTTGCTTCGGACCAGAATAAAGGTACTTGATAAGCTATGTACAGTTAAATGTAAATAGATTGGGTTAGGATAAACGTGAAGCGAGTGAAAAGAAGATGTGTTGATATTGAACCGATGGCTTCGCTAAAGAAAATAAGGGAATTTTAGTTGGTATACTTTGATTTTAAGAGATAATACTTAAATACGCTGCAAGGCTCATTTATTCGCTGTATATGTAATCCGTACAACTGATATTTAAAACGTGTGAGGTTTATGTCGAAGTCAAGTAGTTTACGGTTTGATATAAATATTGGTTAAGCATATCGCGGACGTGGATGAGCTTTAAAAACAGCTAGGAAGGCGAAGGATCCTAGGTTTTGAACGGTTTCAGTAGGAGAGGAGATCCAGTCTTCGAAGTAGTTAAAAAGTAGTTTGTAATGCAACGGTGAAAGATATGGATTAGAAATAGAGATGCTCGAAATGGATCATGTTACAGTTTGTACATGTTTGAAATCGGTACTTGTGCTAGTAGGATTTGGGTGGAGAGCAAGTAGTGTTATAAGATGGATAAAGTTATGGGTTATTGATATCAGTTATATTTAGCTTGGACTAATGGGGATTGTTATTTGTTTATCGATATGGATGCAATGTGTTGGTGAAGGACAAGGGGTACTGAGTGAATGGAGATAACGATGCTGTGGGAGAATGATAATGACGTGGAAGAATAGCGATGGATTAGCAAATGAGGCTATGGAAGAGTGTGTGAGGATGGTTAATTTAATGTGTGTGAGGATGGTTAATTTAATGTGTGGAGGATTAATTGGTATAATGAAACAGGGGTTGTTTATGTGATTTGCAGAATGACCAACTGGGCACAAAATTTTGGACAAATAATCTTTTCGACGCTGCTGCTGGAATAGCTCCGACACTGCTGAATTATTGAGACGGTAAGTTGAATTAGGAATAGAGGATATGCATTGTTAAGGAGTATCTATGTGGTAATCAATCATGTTTTGATTCTGTTTCCCAGGGATTTCGGTGTAATGGTTATATGAAGTTGTAGAAGGAACGGACGGGAAGCAAGGTTGTAGAGCAAGTTTGTGGGGTGTTGAAGTTGGGCTGGTTCATGTTTCTGGAGAGTCGAGGAGTTTGGTTGAGTTGAGGATAAGGAGTTTAAAGAATTTGAAATGGATGAGAACTTGAACGCTGCCCTTGATAGTTTGGGGATGCTTGCTAGCGTTACCAACGCTCGGAGGGATTACCTGGCTGAAAGAAAATGTAGGACTGTGTATTCCTGTCCAGGGATGCCTTCGTGGAGGTAATGGTCTGCGTTGAACTGATTTTTGGGAATATGGGTGTGGGAATTGTAAGGGCTTATTACTTACTTGATGATATGATTTGCATAAAATAGTAGGACTTTCAACGGGATGAACGTGCCAACTAAAGAAAATTGTGGTGGGGTGGAAAAAACGTTCTTGTATTGTGCGCCCGGAAGAGCTAGTGATCGTTTCTATGGAAGGAAGACGCGGTCACGTTGCTTGCCCTACGATATTCGTCGAAGGAATTATACTGGATACAATAGTGGAGCA
This sequence comes from Sminthurides aquaticus, assembly GCA_906901655.1. Taxonomy (NCBI): domain Eukaryota; kingdom Metazoa; phylum Arthropoda; class Collembola; order Symphypleona; family Sminthurididae; genus Sminthurides; species Sminthurides aquaticus. The sequence continues at coordinate 3,428,671 of CAJQTT010000005.1, read as the reverse complement.
TGTTCGAGTTCAAGTACAAGTTACAGTGGGGGTAATTGTGCGTTCGTTTCGACGATAATTACTTCGACTGCTTCTTCATCTCATTTTAAGATAGTAGAGTCTGCTCACCTAGAAGAACTGAAAGGAGGAAAGACTGAGAAGTTTCCGGTTCCTGTACTGCTCCGTTCAAAATCGCTGGAAGATCTCAGAAACACTGCAACTAATTCTCAGGGGTATCATCAGTTTCAAAATCTAGATAATTTTATAGACTTTGGAAGTATAAGTGGAAGTATAGGTTTAAAAAATGCTGTGAATATGAAGACAGAAATTGATTCTATGTCGATGCGTATAGAGAAACTTGATGTAGCTTGAGTGATTAGCCGTACGCGCAAGGGAGAAATTGATCGGTATATGTATCTGATGATTTATATTTTAGTTTTCGATGGTGTATGTCTGTATATTTTTTCGGGTGGCGTGTAATATTCTGTTGTCAGTAAGCAGCCTTCTGTTTGGTTCAAACTGTGTTATCCTTCGGAGATTTTACTCGTGGCGGGGAGTTCTTCGTTAGGGCGCTTGGATATAATTATTAGCCGTTTTACGTTTAGAGTCACCAGTTATATATTACGCAACAAAATTCCCAGTACAGCTACCGCTAGTTTTATGTAGGCCTGGATTGTAATCGATTCATTCAAATTTCGTTTAACCTGCAACTATGGCATTTGAAAAACTATTCTGCGTCTATATCTTTGGGGAATGGTTAGGTTATACCTGTTGATACATTCTATTCAAGTTTACTAACGTCACGATAAAAATCATTGTGAAAAAGATTTTTAGTGGATGAAGAGTGGTAATAAAATTATTTGCCGAAGTGGAAATCCGAGCTGTAGAAACATTTATTATGTCATTTATTAAATTAAGTTACAGTGCTGTTAGGCAGTTGCTGGAAGAATGAGCCTCCCTGCCGGGGTGTGCAAACAAACATTACCGAAATGCGATTTAGCTTCTCAGTTATCAGGACAATCAAAAACCAAAAAAGGGATTTGGTTACTCAGGAGCTTTTAACGAATTACTTAACGTTATGAGTTGAACTCTTCGGGGCTTTTGCTTAGCACTAGCTTGCGATGTTTTTTCAGTATTTACAGTCGTTTTTGATTCGCTCAGAATAACGATTTCATCTTCATCAGCCCCGTCAATCAAAACGTCTGCGGCCATGATTTTGTTTGGGGTGTCGCTTTGTAGTAAAACTTCTGGTTTCCGTTTCGATGGTTCTCTTTTTGGGGTAGAAATCTCGTCTTTTCCTGACGCTGGGGCTTCTGTTTCTTGTGCTTTCTTAATTACCCACCGATCTAATGTGTTCTTTTGGGGCATTAATTTCACAGGGGCAGGAGATTTTTCTATTTCGTCTTCATTCTCTTCCGTAATTTCCAATGGACGCGGAAAATCTCGTTCATGTAACCGGGCTATTGTCAAAGAGCACATTACATTATAGTCTTCATCTTTCCACGACAATATATTGATCTGATAAATGTAATATATTCTAACCCAATTGGACAAAAGGATTCGGCATCTCATTTTGGTTTGATGTGGCGTTGATAAAATTCTGCACTGCTACTGGAACCGGGGTGCCTTTTTCTGCAAGAGAAGAGGATGTGATCAAACTCAATGCGTGCTATTAACGTATTTCTCATCCACCGAACCACTGCTTATAGTATACATTACAGTGTCCGTCAATCCGTTTTCTTCCGTGTTATGATTTAAACTCACCGTCTGGAGGATCCATCTGAAGTTTCGTAGGTTTTATTTTCCTGACTTTCTTGGGTGCCGGAGGCTTTCCTATTTCTGAAAAGGGTTTACGGTTAGTCCTCATGTTTTATTTTTATAATGGTAAGTGGCATAGCCGTATGAAAGTTGCACAAAAACTAACCTGGCGTAGCTGCAGTGGGAGTACCTCCGGGACTCTTAGCCTTTCCTTCCTGCACTTTCTTTTTGGATCCCGGAGTTTTTTCTTTCTTTGTGGGGTTGATTTTAATTTTTGGAACTTTAACCTTGACCTCCCGAACTGGAACTGGGTAGTCGGAGGGTAACAGCGGAGGAGGATCCCGAAGTATTTCTCCTAGTTCATTTTCTTCAAAAGTTATGATGGAGCAATACCCGTCAGTTGAAGAAACTACTAGTACTTTTCCATCATGAGACCAAGCCAAATCAGTTAAACGAGCAAAGTGAATATTACGGACAATCGCCAACGGAGTTGCTTTGTCAGTGGCACCAATAATTACTTTAACACGGAAATAAAAAACAATTTCAGTCACGGTTTCCTTTACAAAAGTTTTCTGAATGTGGGCTGAAGTCAGAACTACAATGTACGATTAATACCTGTGTTATTTGTCGCTATTGCGTATACCATTCTAAACGGACAGTCTAGCAGTACATCCTCGCCTTCGTCATCACCTTTTTGAAGTAATCCAGTACAGTATATGCGGCGTTCATCTTTCTTCACCGGGTTCAGCATATCATCTCCTGATAAATAAGCACGCAACACAATTAATTTACAATGATCAATTCTTGAAACTAGCATGGTACTTGTCGGCTATCTCGTACGAACCATATTTAGGTGATTTTGAAGCTCTTTTGAAGTACAATGGACAAAATCTGCACGCAAGAGAATAGGATGACCCAGTGGGGATAATCGCACAAGGGACTGAAAAGTCATTACGACAGAACAGGACGACTGCATTATTGTTCTCCGCGACCTTCGCCTGTGCCTTCTGCTTATGACTTTTCTTAGCCGGATCTGCTGGAGAACTTGTTGCAGGGTTTTCAGATTGTTTGTCATTCGTACTGGGACAAATTCCGGCCGGGACCATGAGATATTCTCCTCTAGGTGAAAAGACCAATCTCCGACAGAACGTAGCCAGTCCATCATCATGAAATATGTGGTTTCCAGATGGTGGTGCACGTTTCTTAGCAGCCTCAGCTTCCGTAATTCCATTCACGGGAGTCGCATCAACATTCACGGAAGCAGGTGGATCACATTCCATAACTTCTTCAGTTTCTTCACTCCAACTCTGATACTTATTCACCTTGGTTTTTAATTTCCCCGATGCGATGTCAAATAGCCGGAGGGTCCTTTACATAAAAATATAGTAATGTTGAGTTCATTTGAAAGCTGTGAATAAATTCTACTTAGTTCACAGAATGCTTACCTATCGATCGAAATACTCGCAGCAACCTCCCCGTTGGGATCATATGTGACTCCATGGACATATCCTGTATGCTCGCTCCAAAGGTATTTGGCAGTGCCCTAGACGTGTAAAGCAAAATGTGATTGTCATTTAAGTAATATAAATAAAGTGATTGGTCCTGCGAAACTACAGCTCATATGTCTTATACTACTATACCTTTTTTACATCCCACAACACCGCAGAACTATCGACAGAGGACGATACCAAAAAGTTTGAATCTTGGGACCAACTTAGGTCAGTCACATCGCCCACATGCTTTCTCAAGGATTTATCAACAGACCAAATTTCTTCATCATCAGATTTGCGCTCATTTCTCCATATAATGATGTACGCATCTAAATTAAATTGGAAAAATAAATTTCTTATCGTATCCATGACTTTCACAGTTTAACTTACTTTCGTCAAACAAATAGCTACTTCATTACTCACCGTCATCACCGGAAGCAATCCAGTTACCATCTGGGCTGAACCGGACGACATTCACAGCTTTCTGATGCCGGTTTAATTCAGCCACGCATTTTACTCCGGGACTAATAGTATTCTCCCCACTCAAGTGCCAAATCTAACGCAAAAAACTATTAGGTTAGCTCGGTTCACGGAAAAAGGAAACTTACAAAAGGAGGCGAATGTATAATAGGATTATTTTTAGAACTTACCAACAAATTTGTATCAGCTCCAACCGTAACGATACGGTAAAATCCATCCTTGCCATTACAGGATGGATCAAAATCCACTGAAAGGATTTGCTGACAACTGTTCCATCGAATCTGAGGGATTACACACCTCATTTTCACAAATTTTTCCAGCAGTTATGAAGAATTCTGAAACCACAAATATAATTATATCTATTACACATCTTTCAAAACAAATCACACATGTACAACATAATACAAGACTGATTTGCAAGAGATCCATTTGTTTCGAAGGTTCCGATAAAGAACTTTGAATTTAATCAACCAAAACAGTGTGGATACGTACCCTTGCTGTACGAAACTATTGTAGCAGTCTCTCCGGAAGCAGCACGTAGGATTGTCTGCGAAGCCACAGGTCAGGTACGGAGACAGTAGAAAAATCGCAATCAAACAAAAGAATCCTGTCAAAGTGACAGTAATTACTATAATGCCCTACTAAAATTACAAAACTTCGATTAATACAGCTGCTTGAATGCTGTCTTATTCATCACAGTACCGGTTGCTTCCCTAGGATAATCAAACCTTTGAACAAGCACAATCCAAATACAGTAAATAAGCTTTACCTTGACTTTAAGTAAATGCTCCTGTTGCACAATCTAACCCGAACAAAACCTTAACAAAACTGAATTAAATAAAATAATTTTTAATTGTCTTCACGACATTTACGGTACTTAGCGCTACTTATTACAGCCGAAGCAGAGCTCAAAAAATTAACTATAATACGCTTAGAGACATTCTTAATGTATGTACGAGTTACTGCATGAAATACGGGTAAATATTGTCTCAGACAAAAGATGCCAGTATGAAACACATTAAGCGTACATACAAAAAACTAAACGAGTAGCGCCTTCGTAAAGATTCCCGCCGGTATAGTTTTCGATGGCTTTTACAGTTCACATTCAATGGCTATATCACAACACGTGCTAAAGATTTTCTTTTGTTCAGCACACGGTTTTTATTCCGATGATGTGAATTAGCCCGATGACTGAAACTTCAGCAGTCACAAAACACCCGTGGCATATGCTGAAAATTATGATTTATGTATGGAGTTTTAAACAGTTGATGACCTTAACTTCAACGACGTAATTCCATGTTGTTATGACTAGACCATGGTTGCTTACAGCGTTATGTGAATGCTTTTGCAATTTTTATCCTCTTTAAATAGGAATGAAACCGGATTCTACTTCAAGCTGCTTAATCATTTTCTTGCTTGGAAACAATATAGAATATATTTATGTAGAAATATCAATAAACTTCTTGTGCAATACAAAACTCGCTTCATTTTCAGACTCTAAATAATCGCTTCTTGCACACGACGGAATCGCAGCTAGCTTTTTGTTCCAGAATCCTGGTTTGGATGGTCCAATGAGGTAAGCAGCTCACGAGGATTCCAATGGTGCCATTGGTTTCTCGGTAGGACGTCCCAAACTGCGAAAAACAGCAAGTCGCCACCTGTGGACAGTACACCAGAGCAAACATCAGACGTGAACCTGGCATTAAATTGAAATGGCTATAGCGGCCCACAAAATAGTCCGTTTAAAAAACTGAATACACCATCGGATTTGTCGTAATCTGTTTATCTTACCTGGCCGTATTAATCCCGATCCCCTGACATCAAGTTTTTCACCCCAAATGCGGACAAAAGAGGGGATCCTTCCGATTTTGGCCAAGAAATTTTTGATGAAAATTTTTTTTTTCCAGAATCCTGATTTCAGTGGTCCAATGAGGTAAGCAAGTCACGAGGATTCCAATGGTGCGATTTGTTTCTCGGTAGGATGTCCCAAACTGCGTCAATCAGCAAGTCGCCACCTGTGGACAGTACACCAGAGCAAACATCAGACGTGAACCTGGCTTTAAATTGAAATGGCTATAGCGGCCCACAGAATGGTCCGATTTAAAAACTAAATACACCATTAGATTGCTCGCAGTTGGTTGTTCTTACCTGACCGTATAAATCCTAATTCCCTGACATCAAGTTTTTCACCACAAATGCGGGCCAAACAGGGGGGCCTTCCGATTTTGGCCACGAAATTTTCATGCAAAAATTTTCTGTTCCAGAATCCTGATTTCGGTGGTCCAATGAGGTAAGCAGGTCACAGTGATTCCAATGGTGCCATTTGTTTCTCATTAGGACATCCCAAACTCTGGCAGCAAGCATATCGTCACCTGTAAGGAGTACACCAAAGTCAGCATCAGACGTGAACCTTGTATAAAATTGAAAAGGCTATAGCGGAGATTTCTCGTCGACTGCTTATCTTACCTGACCATAACATTTGCGAATCCCTGACACAAAGATTTTCACCTCAAAATCGGGCCAAAGGGGGGATTCTTCCGATTTTGGCCAAGAAATTTTCATGTAAAATTTTTTGTTCCAGAATCCTGATTTAGGTCGTCCAATGAGGTAAGCAAGTCACGAGGATTCCAATGGTGCGATTTGTTTCTCGGTAGGATGTCCCAAACTGCGTCAATCAGCAAGTCGCCACCTGTGGACAGTACACCAGAGCAAACATCAGACGTGAACCTGGCTTTAAATTGAAATGGCTATAGCGGCCCACAGAATGGTCCGATTTAAAAACTAAATACACCATTGGATTGCTCGCAGTTGGTTGATCTTACCTGACCGTATAAATCCTAATTCCCTGACATCAAGTTTTTCACCAAAAATGCGGGCCAAAGAGGGCTCCCATAATTACAATTTATAATATATATATAAATAAATACAATTATATGATTTAAAACTTTTCAATCATGATAATGATGAAATCGTGATTTAGGGATGTGATGTGGCGGATGTGAGTGATCCCGCAAAACGTGTAGATATGCATAATGCATATACATATGCCATGCACATGGTCTCGTGGTTCGCACCTTACCGCGACATAAAATTCAAATTTCTGCCCCTATGCCTTTTAGTCGACTGAAAAAAACTCTATGGGTATATGAAGACGGCGTATATAATATATCGATCGGTTGAAATTAAAATTCAGAAGACTGAGACTTTTTTTTATGTTGTTTGTACTTTTAGATATATTTTCACAAATTACCGAAAACCGATATGGATTTGCAGCAAATAGACTAGGAGTTAGGAACAGTTGATCCAGTCATATATTTAGGTGCAATTTGGAATGCAATAATTATTATAAGGAGCACCAATTTTTGACCAAAAAAAGTTTCAAAATTGTTATATAATATACCCAACGTTTGGACGTAAGTTTAAGGTTGAGTTATCACAAATTGAATTCAACCGGCAACAAAATATGATGACAATGCCTGTCAGTCGCTGCATTCGAAAGGTTTGTTTAGATTTTTTTCATTTAAAAATTAGTACTTACTTACATCAGGTAGAATGTGATTTTTAAAACGTGATGTGGGCTGCTATTTAACGATGCTATTTTTTCAGGGTATTTTCTTCGGTGCTCGCTTGAGCTCAGTGCAAGCTCCCAGTTTCGAGAAGACGAATATTTTGAAATATTCTTCAGCTGCTGCATTAAGAACATCGGAACGGGATCCGGTAACACATAATTGTCATGACCTAACTTTTTGATGTGTTGGTACAATCATGTCTTGTGTCAAAAATAACCTATGAATGCTCATTTTCTATTAGACACGGTTGAACGAATCGCACGCCGGGAGGCTGTACACAATCGATAATGAAACGGTTGAAACTTTATTTGGTCCTTTGAGTGATCCGTACAGTGTGCCAGAAAAATTCAAGAAGCAATGTATCACGTTTAGAGAAACATGCTTACTAGTACGACGTCCGTTTTTGACCATTAAGAATGACATTGAGTCTTACGGGGTCAACTATCCGCCATTGAAGTTTGTGATTTGTAAGTTTGATCCGAAATGGTGTGCTATCAAATAAATCCATAACCACGCGTGTGTTAGTTTGTTGTGATAATGGTAGTATGTACCATGATCGCGGTGTTTTTTAATGGCTTTTATTTATAAATTATGTTGTGTGATGAGTTTAGATGGGGAGAGAGGGAATGGAAAGTCCCTTACGATGGCAAATTTAGTACATTACGGACATGCAGCCGGCTACGTGCTTTTCAATGTACCCTGGTGTAAGTGATTGCTACTATTCTTTTGATTGTAAATACTAAGGAGAAAAGGGGATTGCGGCCAATCGATTGTTAGTTAATGGCTTGATGGTGATGTCGCAGTTTCATTGATATCCACATGTTTATGTTTCAGTATTCCGTTGGGCATTTCAGCCTCGGGAGCTGGTCTCTAGCGTTTCTAAAGAAGGATTTCTTGATCATACAGAAGATAGTGTCGTGTGGTTGAGCTATTTTCGGAGACAAAATGCTCAAATTTTAAAAAGTACACCTGTAAGCTCCAACAAGTTAATCAGCTCACACCGCGGTACGGTATTTATTTAGTCTCGATGTCTAATGTTAGCTTTTTTGACAATCATAGCTAAAAACTGTTCAGGATTATGTATGGAATCAACGAGAAAGCACTCCAGCTGGGTCAGATTTGCTCGCACTAATCGAACATGGCATTGCTCGACCTGTTTATGCTGCAGAAAGTATTTGTGCGTTAGTCAGCGAGTTGAAGGCCCTGAGCACAATGGGAAAGTACGATTTCATATTAAGATACTCTTGAGCTCACTCACATATTACATGATACACGAAGTTTCTAACGTTTACCTCGAATTAGATGCAAATTAATGGTTCTCATCGATGGCATTAACGGACTCTTTGCTGAGGATACTATTCCTATTAAAAGACCGGACAGGACCAAGTCACCGTATGATAAAATTACTGTGTTTCAGGGATGGAAGCAGCTTTTTACAAATGATTGGGTAAGTTGCCCGTTTAGGCTTTTCGTCCTGCAAATCTAGTATGATAGTTCAAATAATTAGATCGGACATATCCTTTTTCAGAGCGGAGGGGTAATTATAACCACAGTGGATGCCAATGCCATGGGCCACCCCTCCAGGGAGTCTGATCTTCCTCGGTACCTACTGCGCAAAGAGGTAAAATATACATATGCGTTTAGAATCGACATGTGTGACTTTTGAGAATGTGGTAACTAATGAATGGAGCCAATGACAACGGCATGTTACACATATTTAGTTATTCTTGAGCAAACTTGGCTCTGCGCTTGACTTTCTTTGAGAATGATTTTGTTTATAGGGATGGGAAATGCTTGACCCGTTCATACCTGTGGAGGTGGAACGATACTCGAAGGCTGAACTCAATACCATATTGGATTACTATGTGGACCGGAAATGGTTACAGCATCCGAACGCGAATATACCGGAGGCTAGGCAAGAATTAGAGGTTGTCAGCGTTCGACACCCGTTTACCTTAATGCACTTATGTAATGCAAGATAAATTTTTACAATAGAATTACAATTAGCTTATAAATTGTAGATTCTGAGTAATAAGTAGCAATAAAGTTCGTTGTTAATGCTGTCGTTCCTTAAAATTTGACTTAGTGATATTTTGGTGTTTCTCGTATGTTGATCATCTTGACGTGCTCGGCGGTGTGAACCATATTTTGGTTACAATTTTCTCCACGTTATAATGAAGTAGTAGCGTATGTATCATTAAAAACCTCCCTGAAAATGTTTCTTCAATAATGTAAAATCTGGTGCATCTAGATTTAGGTTGGGATCGTGTTTTCAAATTCATAGGCTGTTAAATTCGGTATTGCGATTCAGTTATGTTATTGAAGAGGAAGGATTACACAAACATGCGTAAATTGGTAAATTTACATAATTCAAATGTATGTGACTTGTTAGAGATAATTATCATAAAGCATAATATTTAAAGTTTTCCACTCAATGTTTTCTAGGAAAAAGAGCTTCAAATCCGGAGCTTGGTGGGGGCTGGCGTGGCATTCCAAACTGCCGCATTACGTCTCTTTGAACGACATTTCTCCATTCCTAGAATTTGGAAAAGGACTTTTAACAATTTGGTCTTAACCTTAGTGTTGAAGATGCAATACTAAAGTAGTTGCACCAAAAACTTACTTCAGGTATATTTTGCATAGGCCCTTCAGTCCTTGGATTATTACTTTCTTGAGGACGCATGGGAATCTGGTCTACAAGATCATCAATGTAGGTGTCCATGGCATCGTGAAATGTATTCGCATCTTTCATCAACTCCTCTGTATCAAGAGGCAAAGCAGTTGCACCGGAAACCTGATTCTTGGGTTTTGATGTTGCAATTTCCACCTTGGAACTGCTGGGTGCGACCTGTTGGGTGGATGCTGTGTACGTAGAGGGCGACGCTGTAGACGGTGTTTCTTTTTCCTTCTCATTAAACACAACCCCAACATTGTCCGCTGTTTCAGTTCGAGCTGCGGCATTATTTGCCAGGTCTATGAAATAGGCTTGTAAGCGTTCCGTTACGTGTCGACGGAAAACGACAGGCATACCGGGTAGTGTAGAGTCCTAATGAACATCAGAAGCCAAAGGATCAAATTACCGTATTATGCCATTGATATACGTGAAAATTTTAGGAAACTTACACTGACGATCGACGCGAATATAGCAGGCACATGGTTGTTGTCTGGAAAGCAAAATCGTAAAACGGAGAAAAGCTGACTCATGAACTGGTCCCACAGATGCAACACGGAACGCCGAAACTGTTTTTCTGGATCTGTTTTTGCAATTAGACGTATATTAATACACATTTGGGTGTTTCAACGATTGGAAGAGGAGGCAGTAATTTCTTAACTCATTACAAACCTGAATTCAAGGCAAGATTAATCAGCTGGGAGAAAAATTTGGTGAGAAGTTCTGTAAAAGTCTTCTCGTAGCAAATACCTTCGTCCTTTGCCCTTACAGAATCCTGTTTCAACGCCATAAACCCAAGAATTAAGAAACGACTCGTCATGCATGCATTAAAATAAGGAAAGAACTTACCAGTAAAGATGTGAAAATCACAAGATACTTTTTCGCCAACGCACGGGCACAAGTCTTTACATGAAGACTATTTTTTACGTCACGTCCACGCATCAAATAGTTCTGAACAAAATCTTTTATATAAGGGTGGAGTATGTCAAGCCAAGAGGAGAATCGCAAGATATCAACCAGACTTTCAAAAAATTCAGGAGATAAAATATCTAAACGATTAACTGGAACTTCTCCAATTCGAACATGCTCTCGGAAATTAGATGGTCGCCCCGTGTTACGGTGTCTACTATGGTGATGAGAATGACAATGTAGTAGGATATCGAAAGGAGGTCGCATCAGTTCATTTCTTATTCGTTGCTGATTAATTTGTGGACCTTGGGCTCCACCAAATGCTCCGGCACCAGCGCTGGCAGGTTGAGGTGGGACCGCACCAGTCGTATTGACATTGGCAGTTTGCGACGCATTCTGGGATTGATTTGGAGCGGGTTGAGGACGATTCTGATTTGAGCCATCCATATTTCCGAACAGCCATGCTGGTGGGGTGTTTCCTGGAACCCCTCCTCTCTGGTTGCCTGGACCTGCCCCAAAAGCATTTCCCATCAATGAAGCGAAGTCTGGAACGCCGTTGGCTTGAATATTGATACTTATACCAGTTCCGTTGTCATTGCCTTGAACACCTCCCTGCATGCCACCAGCTCCCAAAATATTTGGGTTTAACCCTTGAAGGAAGTTCTCCAGTCCGAATAGTGGATTATTTTGTTGTTGCGCCGACCGATTCGGCTGAGGATTAGTACCTTGAGGAGCAGGCTGATCAGCATTCGAAGCCGGTGAGTGATTTGGAAATGAGGGACTTCCTGAAGTAGGGAATGATGCTGGAACAGCGATGGGTATAGTAGCACGAACAACGGTAGATTGCTCAACTAATATGGTGGCTGGTGCACTCAGTCTACGTGTTTCAGCGGGTGTTCCAAAGTCACATATTAAATCACTGTACGCATGATACGAATGCCCTAAACAATGCATGATTGCGGAAAGTGTGTCGAATGTATATTGCACCGAACGAAGTTCCCCCTGAAATTGGAATCAAAATAATTTCGTATGCCAGTACCGATACGAAGTAACTATAGCTTAAAAGTGTCAGATGTTGAAGAGTACTTACAGATTCTGAAGAATAATTACGATCCGTCCTTAAAGCCTCTTGCATAAATTCTAGGAACGGTGTTAGCCTGTTGTGAAAGGCAGCTAGGTCTTGTAAAGCGATAGCTAGCTCGCGTAGCCTCGGTGCACTGAAAATACAATGAAAGTTTAAGTATTACAACTAATCCACTTAAGAATGCCTCCAAATATCCTAGGATCTGCTCATTGTACCTGGGTCTAACTGGCGGAGTTCCAGCATTAGCCGCCGCTCCGTTTGCGGCTTGTGCCGGTGCATCTGTATTTCCGGGAGCATTATCTTCACCAGCTTGTCCTTCAGATCTAGGCACATTGCCCGCACCGCCCGGATTCCCAAATGACTCATTCATAGCTCGCATGGAAGCCATTACAGCAGCTGCAGAAGCTGCATTAGCAACTTGAGATATGACACGCCCAAAGCTGGCGGAATCATCAGAATCAATATCCATTGGTCCACCATCAAAACTTTGGTTTTCATCCGAATCAGGAGCAGATGGATTTTCTGGCGTATCCATATTTCTTCGAGCTTGAGCCACAGCATCATCTTCCTCCAACCTCACGAGCAAGGTGGAGGCTCTATCTAACATTTCAGTTCCCACTTGCAGTCTTCTGGCGGCACTGTTCTGTCGATTAGCGGTTGGAGCTGACGCAACTGTGTTTTGCCCTACTGAAAGTGGCAGAAAATCAAGATCGTTAAGTGATTTGTGCGGTCAACTTTTACACTATGTATTAAACTGCGATTCTCACAACAGCTATAAACATAATTATAAGCTTACCCTGAACAGAGGGAATGCCGATAGTTCCCATAATAATGGCATCAGCTGGATTTGTACCAGCAGTAAATAAGATACCACCTTCGCTCCCAAACCGGCCACCCGCATTGCTGCTCACTGGTGGGTTATCGTTGGCTTCACTGTTTGGTCCACTCTGCGTTGTCCTCTGAACAAGGTGAACGGTATTGTTGGCTACATCTATAAATATTAATTCCTTGCGTCAGTGAAACGCTATGATTCCTACCAAGTTATACTTCATAACATCATACGGCTGATTCAATTCAACATTGAATTTTGTATGAAAAATGGTAGTTTTCCTGTACTTACTATATTCCAACAATTTCTTATCGTTTTGTAATACTCGTCCTCTGAAAATCAACCGTTGCTCATCCGCCGGTATACTTACTTTACTTACAATTTCCTCTTTAAAATCCTTGACTGTGATCTGGAAGTTGAAAATAATATTAATATTAGATCATCAAACGCTTGCCGAATTGATTAACATATATAAAAATGGGCATTCACTGCTTACCTCATCTGAGACTTGGAACACATGATTTTTGGAGTCCAACGTTTTCACAGTCACAGTAATCATTGTGATGCAAACTGAATACCACTACGCTAATCCTTTACGTTAGCTGCTTTCTTAGTTACAGGCTCGATCTCATGGATTAAATTTTTCCAACAACTGCGAACAAAATTTTCCGACGTTAATCAAACATTATCATATACAGCATGTATGTTTTTAAAAATAGGCATATGTAACTAAATAATATAATCATACCTGCAGTCCAAGGTCTGCTAACAAAAGTTTACTGGTTATATTTGACGACCTCCCGGTGGATGACCTCCTTCCAAGAGTATTTCAACGACAATTCTGAAAATTACATGTACATCATTCAAAATCAAAAACCATGTACAGTCGATCTTAACGAGTATTATTAACTTACAAAAAGTTGAATATTCCTGAATTTCGTGTTAATTGCTGGCCGAATTAGATAAAACAAATCGTATCCTGATCCATTAAGTTCTCCTTGTATGAAAATAACGGGGGGACAATGCCAGTCGCAAAGATTTTTCAAGACTTACTCAAATGCTCTTCAGTTTAAGCACCAATCAGTAAACTTTTAAATTAAATATTTAGCACGTCTACAGGGAGGTTATCAGTCGTTAAAGTTAGTTTATACGGCTTTTTGTATTTCACAATTTCTAATGAAACGACGAGTGAGTAATAATCACTACGTTGCACTAATAAAAATGTATATATGCAACCGCACAGCCCTTCAACCCGCACGACAGCGACAGCAATGTGCTGAAAGACTGCAGGAGCAAGCGTCCACTAATGACTTTAAATAAGTATTCCGCCTTGCACCCCGGATTGTTGTGACCCATAACATGTAGTTATGATTTGTAAAAACAACTAGTAAAATCCATGCGTAATTAAAATGTCCACGGCATTTTAAGCAAGAAAATAGGATTTAGCTTACACCTAATGCGGTAGGTGACACCATAAGTATGCTAGAACACAAGAGCAGCGGTCTAGAGTACAGCACATATCCCTAATGGTTGGTGACAGTAGGTGTAAGCACTTGAGACTGCCGCAACAGCGACAGCAACTGAAACTGCAGGAGCAAGCGTCCACTAATGAATTCCGCCCAATCTTACAAAAGAATCACCTGCAGAAAAACCTCAATGTGAACAGGACAATTTGAACGGAAGCACCCGCACGAAGCATAGAAATTTGAAATTTTCAATTCAATGGGCAAGAACCAATAAAAAAGCATTGGAAGGTAAGGAAATTAATGTGTGTGAAATTAACTTTATTTAAAAATCTTTGTAATTCATTTGTGGATCAAGGCCGGTAAATTATTTAAAAGTTTCATCAAATTAAAAATGAAGATTTTTTAATTGCAGATATTTTAGCTTTTTCAAATCGCCATCTCTGCACTGTCAAATCGATTGTCATTCCGTCACGTCAAGGATAACTTTAGGGAAAATCTTGGATTGATCTAACGCCCCAAACCAGCGGCATTATTATACTTTAACGAAAAATCAGAGGAAGTAATTTTTTGAAACGTGCTGACGTAGTTGTCTGAAATCAAGACTTGAAGATGGAGGAAGTTGATTCTATTTTGGTTCACACGCTTCAAAGGCTTGGGTGGTAAGAAAATAATTCAAAGATTTTAACAAACACGAGGATGATGAATGTAAAAGAGACTGGATCGTAATTAAATGAGCATTGGTCTTGTTTGTTTCAGCAAAATCCCACGGAGTTTGTCCGACCTTACACCGTCCGAGATTGTCAACTGTGTGAAATGTTGCATAAAACATATTAAACCGGAAGTGGATTTCCAAGATTATGACGAAAAGGCTTCTATGTCAGCACGATTTAAATTATGCTCGGAGATAGCAGATACTATTAGCGTAAGTTTGATTGGACTTTGTATTCATCAGATAACTTGGTTAGCAATCTCGTATAGAACGATGCTCATTGTACTTAATGATCCTAGGAATTGGGATATCCGGATGAGATTGGATGTCAATCGTTTTTGTACCCATCCGAATCAGAGACTCGAAAGGTGTTGATATTTGTGATGGAAAAATTGCCACGAGATGCTGATACAGTTGTAACCAGTGGTATTGATCAGCTAGCTTCAAAGTTATCCGAGGAAAAGAAACAAGAAAGTCTTGCTGATCCAACTGAACAAGAAACAAAAACACTGCAGTTTCCAGCGGCTTTGGATGTCAATGCATTCCCTAAAGGTATATACTAGTTATTACGAATGCAATTACGATTAATCCATATCAGAAGAAAGGAATTTGAAAATGTTTATATGGAATTCCTGTTTTTGATTTTAGAAACACTTCGGTTTTACGCAAGTCATTTAGCGGAATTATCATTTAATCAGGGAAGAATGAAGTTTAAAAATGCTACGGAAAATAAAGCTTCTTCCCCGGTACAAGTTCAGGAACCTGTTACCGTTCCAGAAAACGAAGACGATGACTGGGATAGCTCTGAAACCGGTGCGATTGTACCACAAGAATTAGAAGCACCATCCAAGCCACCTGTTAAGCCTAAACCGAAGCCTGCAATTGCAGAGAAGCCAGTGATAAAGCCGCCAATTAAGGAAAAGCCAAAAATGGTCGCTGATGAGAAGCCCGTCGAGATAGCTCAAGTTCAGTCACCTACAGAAGAAGAGATTGCTCAAGCTAAATTAGATGCTGAAATTAATGCTGTCCATGAGCGCGTTGCAGCCAAGGCCCTAAAGGTCAAGAGTCGCGAGGATGCGCTTCAAAAGTTAGCAGAGCAGTTAAAAGATGGGGACAATGAGCGTCTTAAACGGGAAGTTGAAGAAAAGTCAAAAGCTTTAAATAGATTCCGAAAAACTCAAGAACTTATTGATGGATCAGAAGAAGGTCTAGAGAAAGTCAAGAATGCTATTGATGTGCAAATTGAAAAACTTTTGACCCTTGCAAATCAATGGGAACAGCACCGACAACCTTTGATAGAAAGTTTTAGAAAGAAACGCTCTGAAGCAGCTTCGAAATTGGTAAGTAGTTTCTAACATGTGCTGATATAATTTCATGTTGTTTTTATCAAAAAATTAGCAGGTGATATGTCAAGAGACATAAACAGGACATAAAGAAACTAGAATAAAATGATAATTATCTCTTTGTATTGCAGTCCGAGACAACAAAGCTGAAGGATGAAATACGCTCGTTGAAGTCAACTCTAAAAGAAATGGGTCAAGAGGCCAAGGCGAAAACAGAACTACATGCTCAACTCACTATTGAACTTGCAAAAATGCCAAAAGATTTAAACAGGTATGATACCAAGATGTTTTTGCAATCTTTGAAATCTGTTTCAGCTCGGCACTTTATGTTAAATTATTGACACATTTTCAGATCTTCCTACACTAAGCGGATATGCGAAATTATTCAGAATATTAAGAAACAGAAAAAAGAAATCTCCAAGGTTATTGTGGATACAAAAGATATTCAAAAGGATATCAATACTTTATCTGGACGATTAGATCGTACTTTTGCTGTTGCTGATGAAATGATTTTTAAGGTAAGGTCTTACTTTTTTGCGAAGCGAATCGATAAATCCGGTTTTTGGCTCACAATTTGGAGAGCCAGGGGTCCTTCAATATATTATTTCACAATATTCGTTGTTTCTTGCAGGATGCAGAAAAGGATAAATCTGCGGCTCAATCTTATAGGATACTAGTACAGATACATTCCGATTTTTCAAGAATAATTAAAAGTTTGGAGGAAACTGGTAATCTAAAACGATCGAGACGAGATTTAGAAGATAAAGTTGAAGCTGAGCGAAGTAAAAACTTTGAAGGAAAACTGGAAAGATTGCGAGCTGATTTGACGCAAATGAAGAACGAAAATCGAATTCTGCAAGCTACGCTAAAGGACCCTACTTTATCACGCTCAGCGTCTGCGAAAATAGTTGCAGAAAAGGATGAATCGTGATGGATCACTCAACCATTCTTATGTGTCATCATTCCTAACGTTAAGCATGAAAATAGCAACATACAATTATAATGAAGAGATTGCAGTATGATCCACAGCCTTCTTGATTTAGAAAAATTGAAAATATATTCATCGCCAAATGAGGCGCTGGATTTTCACTGCGCATATCGAAATTTAATGTATTTATTTTCATCTAGTCACAAATAATTATGCATATAGATAACATTATATATATTATCATCTACAATTTATCGCTTACTACGCAAGAACGATCCGTTACGATTGAATAAAAGAGTGAAACGCGATCTTTTATGAACCGAAATGCGGCGAGAAGTGCATGTTGCATGGCTTGAAATTTATATCAGGATTCACGTACAAGTTTTTGATCCTAAATGACTGTTACGGACACTATCCAACCGCTAAAAGAATTTACTCCTTTATTTCTACCCCATACAGTTAAAGATTTAGTAGGAGTAAATTATAGCTACCTCTACAAGCCAGTTCGTATGTAGGTGGGTGATTGACAGCAACGTTTAATTGCATAATTTTTTACTTACATCATAGACGCAACAAAAAATCTTCACTGGAGGTATTTAGTTCCACACGAATTCGAATAGAATTATGTCAACGCTTAAATAACATTACTCAGTAGTAGTTATAGAAAAAGAAGGAAATAAAAATTGATGGCACACTCCTTTTCGTCGTCGCCGCGTCAGTTCTTTGAGGCGAAATAATTTGCAAAAAGATTGTACCTTGTGATAGTGCAGTATCAAGTAGCGCTGCACAAGAATTAGGAAGCCGCGATGAACATTAACTAGTACGGAGGCTAGCTAAACATGATTCCTGGTTCTGGTTCCACTGTTTCGTAGTAAGTCTATAATGAATGGCTGAAGAAGACTTTCGATTCTCTCTACTCATGAACAGAAAGTAGCGACCAAATTTCTTATTGACTTCGCTTGAATCAGTTACTCGAGAAACTATAACTGGCTGCTTGTGCCGTACGTCGATCGGCTTCCTGTAGCACCCCTTGATCTCTTTAACTCCAGAAAATGCATACTAGGACTGATTTCCCGGAAATGAGAATCTAACGAAGCGCCGATTGAACATATTATATACAGTTCGAAGCTATCGAAACACATCTCTACAACTAGAGCCGACTCAGGCTTTTGGCAATCTGATTGAATGACATTAATTCGCTATCATTCAATCTATCTCTGCATTAATTTATCCTAAAATTTCATGTTCATGATCATGAGATTTCCAAGTCAACATTTAAAACCCTCTACAAATAACGCATATAAGCTACACAATGGCCATACAACTCTTATGGAGTCGCAAAGAAACCACTAGATCTTTGTTTCACAGAAGACAGATTCTGAGGCCGAAATCGCACCTTCATTAAGAATAATCATCACAATCACAACGCCTACTCTGAAAGTCCTAATCAGTTTCTTGCATTGCTTATATGATTCGTTTTCCAGTCACGGGATTTAAAATTAAAAGAAAAACATTTTACGAAACAAATTAAAAGGATAAAAGCTTGGTAAAATTGAGCGAAGTTTGAAAGCACATAAAAATCTGACTACAGAACAGAATGTTGAATTTGATTCCTCTCATTTCTGCTATCTATTATGTTCGCTGCAACTAACGAGGAAATCAATTTTGACAAATATTAACAAAGCAAGTGAACTAGCCGATCCTACTAATCAGCTGAGGACATAGCGAATCTAAAAGAACACGATATTAAACTCTTTCTGAGTGAAAAAACTAGCGTTCCTTAAGGGAAATTTTCGGAACTTTATCGGGAAACGCACAACGAACTATCACTGCTTTTCTTCTTCCTCTTCTTCATTGATGGTCGGATTTTCTCGTTCAGCCTCTTGCACGTCGAGGCGCATTAAATGGTCCACCAGTTTTGAATGTGAACTATCCGAATCCCCTTGTTCTTTAAGAATAGAATCTTTCAGAACTGCAACTTCTTCATCTGTTACCTCCTTCAATTCAGGTCTCATGACCAAATACTGTTGATAAAAATAATGGATTAATATGATTATATGTTATAATACAACAACTAAACTTTTGAGTTAATTTCCTACCTGGAGAATGTCAGACAAACTTATGACTCCAACGACTCGATCTTGCTCGTCAACTACAACCAGCCTATGCACTTCCGCTTTAACAATCTTTTCCATTATAACGTATAATGTATCGTCCAGGGTACACTTATGAACACCTTCAAACCATTCATTGCGATGCTCGTTTGCCTACATAAAAAAATTGTATTAACAGACCGAAGGATTCCGAAAAATCACGTCATACTGAAATTCATCTTACTTGTTTCAGGGTTATGTTCAGATTATTGTAAGTTTTCTCAGCAGCTAAATTAATCACATCAAATCTGGCGTAAATGTCCAATAGCCTATTTTCAGCGTCAACAATGGGCAACGCAGAAATTCGGCGTTCTAGGAACTTTTGAAGAGCTTCAATGATCGGCGTTTCTTCTCTTGCTGTTTCCACATTATCAAATGTACCTATTCGTACCTCCCGAAGTCGTTTATTCATAAATGACGGTCTAGGAATCTCGTGAATCTAGAATAATCAAAGTCAGGTTAGATATTGGCCCAGACGTTATTAGTAAGTTAGAATTTTAGAGAAAAGACGATGGCTTACATATAGAAAAAGAAATTTTAAAATTCTTTTATGGGTCAAGATATGGAGAACATTCTCCGTATGCTTGTCTATGATTGGTAGACGATGGATTCTATTCTTGACCAAGGAACATATTGCATCGTACAACGAAGCATCCGGATCAATAGAAATTAAAGGTTGTTTATCCTGCAAAAATCTCTTCCGCCAAGTATCTACACGATGTTCTTCCAGTTCCGACATTTTTCCTGGGGAAGAGCAAAGAGAGAGATGAATTAACAGAATCACTTGAAATTAAATTTATTGTCATGATGAAAAGAACTATATGCTTACCAGCAGAATCGTTGTACATTGCGTGCAGCACACGGATAAAATCTGTAATGGTGAGCATACCAACAAATTGCCGATCGACACTATCCCATAAAGGCGCAGCCCGCACTCCTGAAACGAGAAAAAAACACGGAAGGTTTAAGCTTAATGCTAATTACAAATAAAGATTACACCTGACCTTCTTAAGTTCATGTCTTACCATTGTAAACGAGTGCGAAGAATGCTTTCTTCACTAAGAGATGAGTATCGAAGACGACTAGCTTGGCTGACGTCGGAATAAGATCATAGCACTTGTGAAATTTGAAAAACTTAACGAGGATTTCATTCTCTTCTTCCTCTGCAAAGACCATAAAACAAAAAATTTACATAATCATTTACCATATCCCGCTGCATCAGCTGCTGCAGATTAATTCAAGTATATACAACTTACCTGACAAATTCAAGATACGTTCCAAAAACGGATCCGCAACTGGAAGCTACAAAAAGTAAAATTTACATTTGTAAAAATCAGATACAAATAGTTGTGCTGCAGTAGTTTAGCAAAATATTCCAAACACAGAAACTTACACCACGAGAGTCACGGAAGAGGATAGCGGCGTGAGCAGGGTCAAGGGAAACATCTGAAGGTCGGTGAGAATGAAGTGACGCTCTTCTGGCTCCTACAAATAATAAGAAAACAATGAAATAAAACACTTCAACCGAATACAGCATGAAATTATAGTTTCTTCAAAAAGTTTCAATTGGGAGTACCTGCAGGGGTCCATGAATTGGAAGAACCGTGTTTCTGAAAATAGAAATCAAAAAATGACCATTTATGCTTCATTGAAACCAGTAAAATTAAACTAGTTTAGCTGTTTTCCACCGAGTCAGTCAAGTATACTTCTGTTACAAAAACGCTGCAAGAAAACCGACCACCGATAACCTCAGTTTAACACTCACAAAGAAGGGAAAAAACCTCAGAGTAAAATCCGAAAAAGGAAGCAATCAGCGACTGACGTAATGTCGTTAACAAGTTGTTAGTTTACCCTCAGTAAAATGTCTTTGATGCCCGACTTGTGTAATGCTTCTGGATCTAAAGATCGACTTCTTTCTTGTTTACTCCTTCCGGGACTAATTATGTGTATGTTTTCCTTGCTTTTGCTTTTTTTCCAAGGGCGAAACATTTTCACGCCTTAGGAATTTCATACAAGAAATTAAGGATATGAATACTGGGACTAATTGATAGTGTTTCCTAGAGACGGGAACAACGTTGAGGATGCTTGTATATGCAACTCTTCTAAAAGCACAAGCTCCTCAGTCCCAGTCCTAGAGTGATGTGAAACTGGTGGAGAAAGCGCGGATGGAGAAGCCAACTGCCGTGTCAGAAAAGATCTCTCATAACAATAGTAAGGTGGAAAATCACCATCATCATTACATCCTACTTATCTCGGAGCGTCAATGAGGACATATTCAAAAATTAGCCTGCCACTGTACATGAAACACATACGCTGGTAATCCTAAACCAACGAAACTCGTAGTCGAACTCATCTCCAATATATATGCTTCACAGCTCCCTACCAAGATCACTACCTCTACAGCTAGTACATTTAAATTTAAGTAAGCTCAATGTACTGTTTACATTAAAACTCTGGTGGGGCCAACGATACTGTTTGTGTTGGATATATGAGATCTAAAATCTCTCGTCTTCTAACAGAATGAGCCAAGAGATTTATCCAAAATCCATTTCATCTGCCTACGACCCCCTCTCCTCTATAATTCTAAAGAGGAGTCAGAGCTTCTCAATAATAGTTAACGCCATTAACATTTTTTCAAGTACGTAGTTGTGCAGTGCCTTTTCATCCTTCAACTATATTGCTGAACACGTTAACCCCCTGTGTTGTGTGGGCGCGAATAACAAGGCATTCTGACTCGCAAACACATAACCTTTCCCCTCCTGTGATAGAATAATTTTCGCCAATCCATGCAGATATACCTGAGTCTTTGGAAGCCCAGGTGAGTGTAAAAATATTTATCCGCTAAACCAACAGCGCAGATAATTCACAACATGTTATATAATTGCAAATCCCTGGGATAAATGCAGTCGCAAAAGTGTAATAATTCGTGTCGAATGGCTCCAATTTTGCGGCATTGAACCATTAAAGAAAATTTTGGGGAACAGCTGAATATACATCATACTGACTTTGACACTTTTTCCTCCAGAGAATTCATTGTTCAGTCCTTCTGGAAAAGGATTCTAGAAATGTTTTCAAGACCGATTGAGCAGTTGCTTCGCATAAAAATTTGTCTAACGCACACAATTAATTATGCAGACACTGAGTCTCTTCTGGCAGCTGGAATGACGGCTTACGTTTGTACAGAATTAGTTATCTATCCACTGAATCCTTGCACGCCTCTTTTATCTCTAAAAACAATGCCTACGGACATGGTAAAAGCGATCAAATATAGTGAATCATGCCTATCACCTCAAACCTCTGACAACGTGAGGAAGAGCATTATTATTATAATGCGTTCAGCATCGGTAAATATTTTCACACACACAGACACGCAGATGCTATGTCCTCCTGGAATAATTGGAAAGCTAAACTAACTATAATAGCGACTACAAGAGTCTATGATCACAATCAAGATAGTCGGTGTCCCAACCAAGCTTGCATCAGTATCAGCCTCCAGAGAACGTAACCCTTTTCTTGTTACCCTAATGAAAGCGACACTTTAACAAATTGGAAAAGTTTCTCTCAAGATCATTAAGTCGAAGGACAAGGGGCAATACAAGATGAATGTGCTAGTGCTAGGATTGCCATACCATAAGAAGAAGCTATACGATCATAGCTCATGCATTTTTCCGAATTGGATAACAATAGACTGGATTGGGACAAACTCTTTCAAGATATTGCAATACATGAGAGGCTGACTGATAATTATTAGAATCTAATTACGCATGGAGTGGTTGACGGAGAAAGTGGTCTTTTGGTCCGAAGAGCAAGCTCCTACACGGCCACTTGACATTGACCTTAATTCTTCCAGTATTTTTCAATTCAGCAAAGCAAAAGATGAATTGTTAGCTACGATTTTTCCAGAAACAACATGGACACATCCTTCAGGTAAGAAATTTGTTGCTCTTGGTAATTTTTCAAGCATGTTTCCTGTCACGTAGTTAAAATATGCGAACGGGCTCTCTAGCTCGTTAACAATGTAGACGGGGTACTACAAAAGTAATGTACGTGTGTAAATGCTCAAAGATATATTACAGAGAGTGAGCAGAAGAGAGAATGGAATCACAAAGTTATGAGTGAAACTCTATCGGCAGAAAAGAAGAAGAGTAGGAAAGTTGTGGTGTGTGAAAAGTGTTTTGAAATACAAATATATACGAATTTCATCCAAGCGAACAAGTTGTCCTTCAATTAAGTCCGAGCTATTCACTATGTTCAAGAGAGTCAGCTTTGTCATAAAATACTCTCACACGTCTCACACCACGAAAATACAGCTAACAATAGAACTAAATCTGCAATTGAGATAAAATGCAAATCCTAGCAAATGTCTTTTGCTCTCTCTCGGTCTTCTCGCACACAAGAGATAAACTACACGTGAGATATGCGAGGATGAGGTAGAGATGGAGGCGGTTTTCAATCAAGAGAAAAGAGATTATATACGACCTATTTTAGTTCCACATGGAAGCCGTAAGAGTCAGAGTGAAGAGTTCATGTGTAGTAAACAGTTACTATCAGTGATTACTTGGGATTAACGACCATAATCCTAGAAACTGCTACCATAAATATTAATTGTTGACTGTGCGGTAAAGAGTTGTGAAATTTTCTATTTGAAACTAAATACCCGAAATTGTAATTTCCCAAGTTTAGGAAAAAGGATTTTGACACTATCCAAAATGAGTAGATCACTCGAAAAAGCAAAAGGGATCGCTTACACTTTTGTGGCGCTTGTCATCGGAAGCGTTGACTGAACTTGATCGATGTCGAAACATGTCCATAACTTTGGACACTGGACTTCTAAGGCTTTCAGAACCTGAGCGAGGACGATGACCAGATGAAGAGCTTGATTCCTTCTTGTGAGATTCACCACTCGATGAGCTCGGAGTGGAACTCAATAAGGAATTCTGTGAATCAGGATTATAAAAGGTAGAAAAAATGGGATACGCAAGGTGGAATTCAGATTGGTTAATTTCGTATTTTAACTGTCAATTCACGTCACTCAATCCTTGACAAGTTTGACAACATACTTGCATTGCATTCTTCATGGAGGACATAAATGTAGGTTTCTTGAGCCGTGCTACATCAGATTTTGATCGCGGTCGGAAGGCATCAAAGATGGTACTAGTCTTTGTATGACGGTGATCCTTGGTTGTACCGATGGATTCATCTCCGGAACAATGGCGTGCTCGCGGATCTTCTTCCCGTTCCCGTGGTATCATCGGCCTGGGTAATCCTGGTGGTAGGGTGGAATATACAGCCTCTTCGGTCATCTCATCAGCGTCTTCCGTTAGCACTGAAGGCAACTGGTGGCCCCTGAAGCTCTGAAATAATAAAGGACACCTCAGGATTAAACAAGGACGTAAGTTCTTGTCACACTGACCGTGCATCTCCTGAATCTAAAATTCAAGAGATTCGCGATATTTTTTCTTTAAAACACCAGCAAGCTTGCAATATACAACATGTACTCTTTTGTTTGTTTAAATAGGACGTAGTCTCAGGTCTTACCCGGAAGGATCTACGGCTAGTTTCCGCAATACGTCGGACCCATATTTCTTCCGACTTTTTGGTAGTAGTGGCTTTGGTTTCCGTTCCATTTTTCTCAGCACTGGCCTCAGACTTTAAAGATAACTTTGGATCAACAAACAATTCGGCTAACTTGTTCCGTGCCTTGGATCCGGCCGGCTCTTCCTCCTTGACCGGCGTTTGTACTTGCGTTTTGACTCCACCATCCTCTCCTTCACCTTCTTCTTTGGTTTCGAGAAGAACATCGGTGACCTTAAACTTTCCTTCTCTCAGTTCTGTAAACTTTTCCAACGTTGATAACGTCTTCTCGTCCATACCGATGGAACCCGCCCTCTGACGATCCGCACCTTCCATTGAGCTAGCTAGAAGCAAACAACGGACAAATTAATTAAATAAACATTCCGCTTGGTAAGTATCAAGTCCATTTTGCAATCATTGGGAGTCTACAGTACAACCTCCCAAAATTACATGTTATGAAAGGAGCTCCACCCTAAATGTAAATATTTATGTTACAGAAAAGGTACAGAGAACTTACGTCAAGGATCGACACGCACGGCCTCCTCTGCTTTCAGAACAAGGGTCACCACGGGTAAGAGGGTAAGACTTGAATTACGTGACAACCTATCCACATAGTTAGTTGCCCTACGTGCACATTTGCCTAATTTCCCGGAGCAAATATTTTTCACAATCCCAATTTGTACTTAAGTAGTTTTCCTGACTGTTGCAGATACTTACTAAAAACAAAAGTAGATAATCAACGTAAGGTTGATCAAGTAGTGACTATTTTTTTAAAAGTTGTTTTGAAAATCCTGTGTGTAAAATGAATTCTATACAATAACCATTAGGGTATTTATACAGAAATCACAATGATTCTCTGTTATGCAAGAGAGGTTTGAAAGGGGTTTAAAAAGGGTTGAAAATAAATATAAAAATTGGAATAAATAATTATTTTTACAGATTATTAAGAATCTACGTCGTCAGAGATTGAGTGTAGATTGAATATATATATATTACAGACTCGTATTGAAGGAGTTACCCAGGATTTAAAATGATGGAACTGTATTTACAGCGAGGATCACTCCTACGCACTCAATTCTAAAGTTAAGAGTAATTAGCTGTACAGGATAGCAAAATGGCTTCAACTCTAATTTCACGAATGTGTACCATCGTATATGTCACGTGTAGTTGCTAAGTACGGAGTCATTGAAAGATGGAACAAGGGTGGAGGGAGGGAGTGTATTCGCGAATTTCTTGGAGATGTGGTTAATGATCCAGAATCGAGATCAAGATTTTGCAGCATATAGAGCACTATTTGTAATTTGCCACCCCTGGACTAATAACGTGATTCGCAGGATTCAGTCCAGCGGTGGTTTGAATCTCTAAAGGATATTTTGCCTTTGGGAGCAAACCAAAAACCCGTGGAGGTGAAAGATGCAGTTTAGTCCTATAGCTTATTGGACAGGAATGTTATATCATAATCAACGCACGTGTGTGTGTTTTCTCAAAGGGAAGAGAAAAATTGCGGGGTAAAGCAAGACATTTTGCTTTTGTTTTCTTTAGGGATATTTATGTCAATGCACAACCAGAGGCTGGTTGACAGACAATGTTGTCATGGGTTGGCGGTTCAGTTGAGCGGTATTGCGAGGGTTTTCTTTGTTGTCACAATCCTGTGATTTTACACTTGTGTGGATCAGTGTGTAGTAAATCTGCCGAAGAATCTTTGCTAATTGTTCGAGGTAAAAAGCTTGGATTCTCCTTGGAGCCGTAGATTACGATTGCCATGGTAACAAGAATTTGATATTTTGCAGCATGGTTTAGTTGTGTGAAATCAAAGGACTTGGTGGAGATTAATGGTTAAATATTTCGACATTTGCTAATTTATGTTTGATTTTTGTCATGTTGTAGAAGACTGTTACTGGAGAAGAAAATCCGGGGGAGCAACAATACTTGGATCTCATTCGAAATGTACTGGAGAAGGGGAGTAAACGGACGGATCGGACTGGAGTTGGAACTATTTCGATATTCGGGGCGCAAATGCGATTTGATTTGAGAAATGGTAATTATAATTTTGGATTAAGAAACATCATAATAACCTACATGTGTCCTAGAAAAGCAATTACTGATAATTTTGTGGAGAAGAAAGCCATTGATTTGTGATGTTGATTGGATTGCTATTGAATTTGTACCCAGATCAATTTCCGCTCTTGACCACCAAGAAAGTATTTTACAAAGGGATTTTAAAGGAACTCCTTTGGTTTATCCGAGGCAGTACAAATGCAAACGAGTTGAAAGAAGAAGGGGTTCATATCTGGGATGGGAACTCATCGAGAGAATTTTTGGATTCCTTGGGCTTCACAGAACGTGAAGAAGGAGACTTAGGACCTGTTTATGGATTCCAGTGGCGACATTTTGGTGCTGAGTATAAGACAATGAAGGATAATTATGAAGGTCAAGGGGTTGACCAGCTGAAGGAAGTGATTTCAATGATTAAGAAGAGCCCGGATTCAAGGAGGATCATTATGTCCGCTTGGAATCCATCGGATCTGCCTAAAATGGCTTTGCCGCCGTGTCATTGCTTGGCACAGTTTTATGTGGATATGGAGAAGGGGGAATTGTCGTGTCAGCTGTATCAACGATCCGCTGATATTGGATTAGGTAATTTGAATTTTGCAAAACTTGTTTGGTTAACTAATTGTGGTGTGAATGTAAACGTTTGGAGAATGAGAAGTGTGATTTGATAATAGCTATAATGAATCTTTGAAACTTTCAGGGGTGCCTTTTAATATTGCCAGCTATGCCCTGCTGACGAAGATGATTGCTCATGTCACTGGACTGAAACCTGGAGATTTCGTTCATACCCTTGGAGATGCTCATGTTTATAGTAACCATGTTGAAGCGCTTAAAACACAGATTGAACGAACACCAAGAGCTTTTCCTACTTTAAAAATTCAACGGGAGGTCAAAGATATTGAGTCGTTCAAAGTAGAAGATTTTGTTTTGACTGGATACAATCCGTACGAAAAAATTGAAATGAAGATGGCTGTTTAGAGTGAGCCTGTATTTTTTGCAGCTATGTTTAGCGATTTGGAAAAAGATGAGTAACTGGATCAAATATCTAATATCATTCAAAGTTGATAGATATTTGTGCTATTGGCATACCGTACTTACTTTTGTAATCACTACGCATTTTTTTCTTGAATAAATTCCGCAGCTGCTTGCATGTTTATATACAATTAACTTCTTACCATCCAACACTACGTTTTGCCGTCATTCTCATCATCAGTGCTGGAGTCTTATAGCCCAGGGTGGAGTGTGCATGCGCAGCGCATCTGAACAGTAGAGAGCGGCCACAGTTCAATTGTCCAATTTGGGGCGCTATAGGATTATGAAGAAAAAAAGTATTTGTGGGGTAGATGCTGTTGTTGACGAATTAGCCGAACAGTGGTAAACAAATGATAATAATTATATTCCAGTTAATAAATTTGAGGTACGTTACGTAGCTTGATTTTTAATCATTTGTCTTGTCAGATTTGCTCGAATTTTAAATCCGTATTGTATGGGTCGTCGTCACTGTAAACAGTTTTACTGCTGCCACAACGTCTTCACAATATCCCTAATAGTTTTATCCGTAGTTTGATTAGATTATCATCCTGTTCGACGACGATTCTGGGAGGTCTAAGCAATGGAGCAATCTGTCAAAGAAGCTTTTATGGCCTATCAGTCGGCAGCTGACGAAGAACAGCAACTTCGCGAGGTAACATATTCACTAAAAATCATTGGACCAATTGTTTGATTTTCCTCGAGACATGTGAAATTACCAGGCAGCATTGCTCGCGGCACACATATATATGACCTCATATCACATGCCGTTTTTTTCTCCCTAGAATATTAGAATTACCACTAAAGAGCTGGAGAAACATATGAAAGGGATGGTTGGAGTTTTGCAAGGGATTCATCAAGATGTTGGCGAAGCAAATGGTACGTGCTATTTGCACTTAAAATTCAATCTCTAACATTTAATGATGCTGTCATGTGGTTCCCACGTTGGAAGTTTTGTGTTGCAGTAAGAAAAATAACAACAGAGTGCAGAGAAATGCTTGCCAACAACATTAAGCCTTTGTTGTGGGAGCTGGGCACGAAAGTGCCAATGGGAGATTTCTACAGATTCCACGACATTTGGCGATTTATTACCACAAAGCTTTGCTTTTCCTGCGTTTTAATTTGGTTTCTTGAATCTGATGACGTTCCGGTTCGCCAAGAAGTTGCAGACATGCTTGGATGTACGTGAGCATCAGAAGCTTTAAAATCTGATACTCAAGTCAATTGCCGGGGTTTAATGATTATGTGAAAAATATATAGTGACACTGGACACGAAAACTGTCAGTTTCTACCTGGATACGGAAGATTATTTGCAGGGATTGCTTCAAATGGCCTCAGAGCTATCTCGATTTTGCGTTAATAGCGTCGCGCAAGGTAATTAGTTATGATTAGTGTGGAAATCGTATGAAATGTTATCTGTCCTTTAAATTGGGTTGGTATCCACTCTGGAGTACTTCAAAACTTTTGTAGTGTTAATAGTGGTATCCTTGTGAATCCAGGTGATGTTCAGCGACCTCATAAAATCTTTAAAGTCCTCACAGATCTGCAGATGGGTTTTGGAGAACTGAATCTGAAAAATGATCATCTCCGACGCATGTTCGATGGACTGAAGTAAGGATTGAAGTTTCCGTACAAGCTTTGTAATCCAATCTGACATGACAGAGTGGAGTAAGATGTCATTGAAACTTGTTTTGTTTTCAGATACGATGTGAAGCGTGTTGAACAGGTCATTTACGATATTACAATTCGAGGACTGAAATCAAAATCTCTTAATACTGAAGAAACCGCAGCACCTACAGAAGCTGCTCCCTAAAAGACTGATTATTTCAGGTCCTGGATTAATGTACAGTAATCTCTTTTATGGTGGCAAGCATTTTGTCTTACAATTTTTTACTATTCTGGAGTCTGTGATAATCTTTGGAAAAATATAATCACATCTCTCAGAATCTTCATATGATTTATCCTGTCTATTATGAACATCGTCCTATGGACATCCTGTTGTAATATTTACATGCAAAAGCTATATATACGTCGTGTCTAAAAGATATGAAAAAACTGAAACGCTCATCCATCATAGTTTCGACCGCGGTCCACGATTTACTAATTTCCGTCAGCCAGAGGGGGAGGGGTGGATTTTTTAAACATTCCCGCCTCCACGTG
The DNA here is from genome assembly GCA_906901655.1 of Sminthurides aquaticus. Classification (NCBI taxonomy): domain Eukaryota; kingdom Metazoa; phylum Arthropoda; class Collembola; order Symphypleona; family Sminthurididae; genus Sminthurides; species Sminthurides aquaticus. Next base: position 3,398,488 of record CAJQTT010000005.1, on the reverse strand, counting down.
GAATCGAGCCCATGTGATGACGACGTCTATCTCTTTTTTGCTCTCTCTTTCCATATGCCTTGCATAAAGGAAGAAGGGAAAAAGATAGGAAGATCATATGAGCGAAAAGTAAAAGGAGAGTAAGTAGTCTTGTTCTAGTGCTGCTGACGTGGAGTGTCAAATAGTTGGAAGGTTTTGTGGCATCTAAAGTAAAGAATAATTTATAAAATTTGGAAGAATTACGAAGAAATTGTGAATAAATGGTAGGAATTCGTGCTTGGAAAACCTGCAAGTGATCTGAATAGTCCAGGCAGCTTTAATTCATTGCGTATAGTTACAAGGATTCGGTTTAAAAATGCAAGGTAAGTATGTTGCATAAATTTTGTGCGCAGCTCAGCAGCTTCTGTGATGCTATCGGATTATTTATGACCTATTATATTTTAATTTAAATATGTAAGCTTTAGAAACTAAATTGTAGCTAACAGTTACCTTCTAATTTTGTAGTAGCTGGAGCGTTCAATCCAGGGCAGTTGCCCGGACTGACCTCACAGATGAACACAATGTCATTAAATGGACCACCGGCGCAAGGTGTACCACCACCGGGACAGATGCCTCCACAACAAGGTGTAATGAAGCCTCCGGCAGGAGGTCAAGTCGGTATGCCACAAAATGCAGGAATGGGAGGAGCTCCTCCTGGAGGTCAGTTTCAACCGGCACCAGGACCGGGTTATCGTCCACCGTCTCATCCCGGACCTGGAAGTAATTATGGTGCACCTCCACAGCCTAATGGTGGAGTAGGTCATATGCAACCGCCTCAGCCTCAGCAAATGGGATTTCAGACACAACCTTATGGTGGACCACCTCCGAGTTCGGCACCACCACCTACAGGTGTAGGGTATCCTCCAAACTCCCAGCCTCCTACAGGATATAATGCCCAACCTCCGTCAACTGGATACAATGCCCAACCTCCGTCAACTGGATACAATGCCCAACCACCACCACCCGGTGGATTCAATGCCCAACCGCCACCACCCGGTGGGTTTAATGCCCAGCCGGCACCAGGACCGCCTTATGGAGTACAGCCACAGAGACCACCAATGCCTGGACAGCCTCCAGCTGGTCAGCAATATTTTACAGGACCGCCACAAGCTGGTGTTCGACCTGCTCCGGGAGGTTATGCACCTGCTCCAAATAGTTACGGTATGCCACCTGCTCCAGGTCCCTATCCTCAGGCACCTGGAGGTCAGATGGCAGGTCCTGGAGGTCCTATGCAACCGCAATCTGGGCCCGGAATGACTCCTGGATATCCAAATATGCAACAGCCAGCAGGTGCAGGGCCACAAAAAAGATTGGACCCTGATCAGATGCCTTCTGTGGTGAGTTTTGATGTTATACTATAAATGTGGTGTTTGTTTAGTTCTAATGAGGTGGTTGGAATAAGTAACAGGGAAGTTACGTTGCATTTTTTATCAACTTTTGCAGATTGGTGTTATGCAAGAAGATCAACAAGCTAGAGGAGGAGTTTTTCAAACGAATCAAAGAGGATTATTACCACCTTTAGTTACAACTAACTTTACTGTTGAGGATCACGGAAACGCTAGTCCGAGATTCATTAGATCTACCATGTATTCTGTACCGGCGCAGCCAGATATGCTCAAACAAACCGCTATTCCGTTTGCTATTGTGGTAAGATTTTGATAATTCTGCTGTTTAATTATAAAAGGCGTTTGAATACAAGTGTTATAGCGTTTCAGGAAAAATAATTGAATTTTGTTCGATTATAGGTCAACCCGCTCGATAATCCTGGCCCGAATGAACAACCTTTGCAGTGTGTGGATCTTGGACCCATGGGGCCTGTACGGTGTATTCGGTGTAAAGCTTACATGTCTCCTCTAATGCAGTTCATCGATGGAGGAAGACGATTCCAGTGTTTGCTCTGCAAAGTGCCAACGGAATGTCCTCCGGAATACTTCCAAAATTTAGATCATACCGGTCAACGGGTGGATAAATGGGAACGGCCTGAACTTAGTAAAGGGTCTTACGAGTTCGTGGCTACTATGGAATACTGCAGGGTATGTTGAAATGCTCAGCTATTAAGGTGAAAATAAAAATGCAAAATCACAGCTGAAATGTAACATTTATTTATTTCTGCAGAACAATACTTTGCCGAAGGAACCAGCCTTCATTTTTGTGATCGACGTCTCGTATAACAATGTAAAATCTGGATTGGTTAATCTGCTGTTTTCCCAGCTTAAACATATCTTGGAAGAGCTGCCGTCTCACACACCTGTGGGATTTATTACGTACAATTCCAAGGTATAGCGTTGGAAGAGTTACTTTATGAGCTAATTTTTATCAATTGAAATCGATGTTGAATATTGAACATTGTTTTATATAGGTCCACTTCTATAATATTGATAATGCGTTGGCCTGTCCACAAATGGTTATCGTCCCGGATGTAAACGACATGTTCATGCCTTTGTTGAAAGGATTCTTGGTTCCCAGAGCAGAAGCTGACAGATCTATTACTAACTTGATGAATCAAGTTCCACTTATGTTCAATGATACCAAAGAAACTGAAGCTTGTTTGGGTGCTGCAATTCAAGCTGGAATGGAGGCTTTAAAGGTATAATGGATAGTGGACTTCTGGTGTTATGGATACTGCATTATGCTGCATATCTGTTGGTATTATGCATTAAATTAAATGGTTTTTATTTCTGATTTCAGGCTTCTGATAGGGTAGGTAAATTGTTAGTTATGCACTCTTCGCTTCCCACATCAGAAACTGCGCCTGGTAAACTGAAAAATCGTGATGGAGACCGACGATTATTAGGCACAGATAAAGAGAAACAAGTGCTTACGCCTCAGACGACTTACTATAATAACTTAGGTCAAGAATGCGTCGCCGCAGGTGTTGCTGTGGACTTATATTTGTTTAACAATTCTTATATCGATGTTGCAACAATCGGACAAGTTGCAAGACTGACAGGAGGCTCTGTCAATAAATACACTTATTTTCAGGTAAATGGAGAGAAACATATGAGACTTGTATGTTCCTTAGTCATAACAGAATTTGTGCATTAAATGCATCTTCCATGATTATCTTTTAAATTTTCAGGCTGATATTGATGGTCCAAGAATTATTGGTGAAATACGAATGCACCTCGGTCGTCCAATTGGTTTCGACGCAGTTATGAGAGTTCGTACTTCCACTGGCGTACGTCCTACAGACTTCTTCGGACATTTTTTCATGCAGAATACAACTGATGTCGAAATTGGAGCTATTGATTCCAACAAAGTTATTGCAGTGGAAATTAAGCATGATGACAAGCTCACAGACGAAGACGGAGTTTACATTCAAGTTGCTTTATTATACACATCTATATTTGGTAAGTTGCGTACCTTTAGTCACTGTGTGCCAAAAGGCCTCTAAAAACTTTGAATTATTGTATCTACGATGCTATTGGTAATTACAGGTCAACGTCGTTTACGAATTCACAACTTGGCTCTCAATACATGCGCGCAGATGGCCGACTTATATCGGAATTGCGAACTGGATACAATTGTCAATTTTATGGCAAAGCAAGCTGTTTCTAAGTCCATGGATTCAAACCCTCAAGCAATCAAAGAAGGCGTCACTGCACGGTAACACTTTTTGTTATTGTTTTCCCTTGCTTGCATTTATTTTGTAAGCATCTTGTGACAATTTGTATTTTGTCTGCTCTAGCTGTGCCACAATGTTAGCTGCATATCGGAAACACTGTGCAAATCCTTCAATGCCTGGTCAACTGATATTACCTGAGTGTCTGAAACTATTGCCGCTGTATATCAATTGTGTTCTAAAGAGTGACGCAGTCGCCGGAAATTCCGAGCTCACTCCAGATGACAGATCATGGTTGATGTATAACCTAATGACAATGAGTGTCACATCCAGTGTGCATTATTTTTATCCAAAACTTATTCCCGTCGCGGGTCCTACCGCAGATTTGGATAACGCCACTCCCATACGGTGCTCGAGGGACAAACTTGCGGAAGACTCTGCTTATATTTTGGGTAGGTGTATTTTTTACACAATAATGTTCGTTGGCAAACAGTAGAATTAAAATGTAACTGTATTTTTATTTGAATTAGAAAACGGAGTCTACATATTCTTGTGGATTGGTGCTTCCGTAAACCCGGACTGGTTAGGAAACGTATTGGGATCACCCAGTTTGGCCCAGATTAATGTGGAAACCATCACCGAGCTTCCGGATATTAATACAGATGATTCAATTCGTTTACGGGGTCTTATACAGAAACTGCGATTAGAACGTCAACGACATATGAGGGTAAGAATTAAGACGATTATATAAAGTTTTTAGTACCGTCCAATACTTTTGAGCACAAGCCATTAATGATTACTTTTGTTTGCAGCTGACCCTGGTTCGTCAACGAGACAAGATGGAAATGGTGATGACAAGATTTTTGGTAGAAGACCGTGGATCAGAAGGATCGCCATCTTATGTAGATTTTCTCTGTCACATGCATAAAGAAATTCGCGCTCTTCTCAATCAGTAAGAAGTTAGTAAATTTATTATTATTAGCAGATTAGGTGTTATATTGTTGTATAAACGCTACTGAAAATGTTGTAATAGATGAGTTAAAAGCCAAATCTATTTACCAACTTTTTAAAAGTTTCCCACGAACTTTGGATTTCTTCGCAAGTTGTATCTATTATACGGAATTTAAATGAGAATCATTTCTTACATTAATCGCTAGCCGTAAGTGCCAGTCTGGGATTGTAGTTTACGCCTGAGTATTTGTCGTTATATTGTACCATTGAAACTGTACATGTAGTTCAGGTGATACATTAATTTTAAAGAATTTAAATACGTACTTTTGTAAACGAGCAGCCATAATTACTTCCTTACGTGATTACGCGTCCCAGTGTAGAGAAATATGGAAGACCCCGTAGTATTAGCATATTAAATGAATATTTGGTATCAGCTCGCACACACACACTCTCTTTATCCGTATCCCATTTCCTGCATTAACTTTAAAATACATAGCGTCATTAGGTTTAAATGTAGGTTAGCATAGCTAGGATTGACGATTTAATCTACACATACATCCCTTCTCTCCTCCCGACTCACAACAAGAAATATGAACGTAGTTTAAATACTGAAATACTTTAACAGAATTACAAGCTGAATGATAGAGACGGGAGACCCCTTTCAACGTTTTGGGCCAGTAACAATTAGTGTTTATAGTATCTACAGTTAGTCATGTACAAAATGTAAAATTATTTCACTCATTTACACGGTTTATTTGGATCGGTAAGATGGAGGACGTCGGTAGCTCTGAGATCCACTTTCGTCTCGGACGTAGAATCTGTCGGGATTCTTCTGCCGGTCATCGTGATTAACCTTTAACTGTGTTCCGACTTGAATACTCAATATTTCGTCGTTAGGGTTATTATCAATGTTGTTGGATTGCTGAACGCCATGGTATCGTCCATAATAATTATTGCTTCCGTTGTCTCTTTTCCTGTCCCGTGCTGGGTTTCCGTAATATCTTGCAGGGCCCTAAAATCAAAAATTCATCGCAAAATTAATAACCTTTTTCGTTGCGAAGGTTCACCCATGAATATAATTAATTGTTGCTTACTTGGCTGCTGTAACGTGTATGGGAAGCTTCTACTTGCTGCTTGGTTAAAAACTGATTTGGATTTACTCCTACTCGGCTGTTTCCATACTGGCTGTAGCTGGCTTGCCGAGGACCCATGGCGTAAATATCGTTAACTTCACTGGGCTTCTGACGATAATAATAATAATCTCTGGGACGGTGACGTCCAGCGTATTGGGTGGATCGCGAAGCAATCGAGTTTCGACGACTCCTTCCGTTTCCAGGTACAACCCCGATTTCTCCACCAGTTCGAATCGCAACCAGCGAAAACGGATCGTAGACACCATCCAAGGGAATATTTGCGTACAGCCCAGAGCGTTGGACACCAAGTAGCGGCTGTCTCAAACGTTCGTACATGAACGGTCTGAGGGGATACACTTCCGGTTGGTTCAACATTTCAACGTTCTTTGGAGTCCTCGCCAGGGGAACTGAGTTGGGGTCCGGACTAGAGGATTTCACATTGCACAAAGCCACAGGTAGTAGCTGGAGGATTATGACGAAAGTCGATAAAATCAAAAAGGATGTTCTGGGGTGCGTTGGGCCTGTCATCTTGCTTCGGTGTCTTTACAAGGAATGGAAAGGTTTACAACCTCAGACTCTTGTAAATAAGTGTAGTTGAAAGACTCGTCGTTCTTTGCAGCTCTTGTCAGAGGGTTGAAGAATTAGTTGTTGAAAAGAAGAAAAACTGGCGTTTCTCTTACTATTTTCCCAAGTTTTTTATCCTGTGTTTCTGTGCCCTGTGGATATGAATCATATTATTGAGACTAGTCAATCATAACAAAACAAGTTATAGCTTGGGTTGCATCGCGCCAGAGGAGTCAAGCTCCCAGAGCAGAAAACAAGCGTGGAACCAGCAGCGCAGCGTTAATGCAGCGCAGTGCAATGTCTTGTTTATCAACCCTAGGAATTTGCTTCATCCGATTTTATTGTTTAAATAGCGCTAGTAGTAAGTCCCGAGTAATGTAGTACTAGCATGGATTGGAAGGTTAGCGTCTATTGGCTGAAAACGTTTTACTGGAGGAACGTGGCGTTGTAGCCAGCGGATTCTGGAGATTTTGGCAAATGTTTGCAGTTACATCCTGTGATTTCACTTTAGGTGTGTGTGTCATCCAAAATATGTTAGCTTAAGTAAGGATAGAGATCATCCGAACTAGACAGCGAGAACTAAATACTTGAAGAATTCAGAAGAAAGAACCTAAACGCACTAGTGTTTAGTTTGGATACCCTGGACTCAGGGCAAGTTATTCAGGATGAATAGTCTCTCTCACGTGTGCGATAGACAGGGGATAAAACAAAGAGGAACAAGTTATGTTCCTGCCGAGGAGATTCTCACGAAAAAAACTGCTTCCGCTCTCTTCGTCTATTTATCCGTGATGTGATTAAAGAAGAGCGTGCGAATTATTTTTATTACAAGCGTACGCTCTGCGGTGGAACTTCCGAGTAAAACAAGATTAACTGCAGCATAGGAGGAAGAGCAGGATACATTGGCTGAAGTGAATCAAGTCACAAGTTGCAAAATTTGCTCGTTCAGGACTTTTAAGCATACTAGCTACTAGCTTACTGCTCAAATAACGGCGAAGGTTTTGCAAAAATTTTACTTTCGTTTGAAAAATATGCAAAATTGCCTCCCAGGAAGTCCGATGAGAAGTTTTAAGTGAGAACACCTTCTCTGACGGTGCGCCAGGAGGAATATATTATGTTTGAAGCTGTAATGATTGTTCTGGTTTACATTTTTCGCAGAGGTTTCCAGCCACCAATGTCAACAGGTGTCTAGCATGATATAATTGACAAAATCTTTACTTAAGAATAACTTTAAATCCATTAATTGACTGTGATGTCTCGCTGTAGAAAAGAATGGAGAGATCAATAAGGGATCGGTTTTATGGCGACGAAGCGCCCCCTATTCGAAGTGCCGAAAAGAGTTTTCACATAATCATCATGGTACGCATGAATCAAAACGTTTTAGAACCACGCGGTTCTTAAGTTTTGTACTTCATAACTGTCTTTGATGTTATCTAAAATTAGTGTTTGGAAAAACTAGTGACCTCAGCCTAATTTTTAAAAATACAAACATAGAAAGGCGACAAAACGAAATCTGTGACACTTTTTCTACAATTCAAAGCGTCTATCCTTTTGAAAACTTTTTTTGAATTTTACTATACTCCTCTCGTATTGTGTTCATCCTTCAGCCCTTTAAAAAATCCAATCTCACCGCCCATCCAGTCGAAAGGTATTTACGCACAATTGGATAATTAATTATTGCGTAAGGTTACACTGCTACGAAAACATTTTAATTGTGAGTTTGGTGCAACAAACTATAGACAGAATTTTTAAAATACAAGGTTAAATCATAGCGTTGCTCCCAAAATAATTGCAATTCATTGTAAATTTGTATAAAACAATCTGAGAATCTATGGAAGAGGGTGTGAATTGATGATTTGCATAGAAATATTTAAAAAGCGTTTCTGTATCCATCAGTGACCCTGGGATCTCTCAACTTTTACACTCGCAATGACAATTGACTTGGCTGTTAAGAAAGTTTTGCTTTCTTAGCATTAACTTTGAACAACCTGTGACTGTCTGTATCCTGCCTGAGGTTGGGAAGATGATGATGAACGCTGTTAAAACAAACGGTGCGCTTTTCCTCTCGCTACGCTCTTTCCTTTTATACGAAGGGCGACAGGGATTGAGGATAACGCCACTGGGGCAAGGTATCGACTTGAGGTAAAACGTGAAACTTTCCACCTGGGATCACATGTTACATTGGCTTGATGGAGCCGCTTTGTAGTGTCTAAAAAATAGAAGTTGTATAGTATCTGCAGTAAACGAACTTGTTACTATACAACCCCATCAACATAACCCCATCAACGCTAGGGTGAAAGGCAAGGATGAAAAGATGAATGTCACGTTTATAATTTGCTATGACGCTTTGTATTTGTTTTATCAGCAGAGGATCAATCCTCCCTATCCTTTGATGCCCTTTACCTTGAAGAGATTTAAATGTGCACTTGCCCACAAATGTATCTAATTGAGATCAAAGTGACTTCTTGATATTGTTAGAAAAATTGAATAGGGAGCTGAAAGGCGGAACGGGTTTTGGGTAAATGCAAATTCCCAATTTGCAATTCTCTTTTAGGATTCATCTTCAGTCTGGAGGCGTTGCCGAAACAGGACAGTTTTATCATGGAATTCATTGAAATTAAATCATGATGGGCGCAAAGGCCGCAGAGAATCATGGGATATTATAATATCAAAGCAAACGACTGGATGAACAAGACGTGAGGTTAAAGTTTCGTTAAACTTAATTGAAAAACTGATGACAAGATACGTATATTCTATTTTGTGCAAAAAAGTGCTGCAACAGTCAAAGGGTTGTGCATCCAAGAGTTTTGCAATATTGTCACTTTTGATCTCTGGCAAAAGGAAGAGGAGAGAGTGGAGAAGAGTTACAGAGGACAGGTGAGTTAAAGTTCTCCAGAGGTGCATTTACCTGTGCGAATTCTAGATTGAATCAATTCTAGATAGGGAGGAACTCAGTGGAAATGAGGTGAATGCATTTGTTGGATTGAATGAAATGTGAGTTGGAATTGTGAAGAGAAAAATAGGATTATTCCCCTCTTGTTCGTGTCATCGTTTGTTATGCAAGGAAAACGAGTAGGGAAGGATCTGTGTGGACTCTGGCTGGATTTATTTTAGCGTTGAAAATAATGATGATTTGGAAATACTACTCTCCGAGAAGTAAATGTGGAATGTCGAACGTGTGGATAATTGGAGTAACGAAATAAGTTTCTACACACAAGCAGATGCATGACTAGGTTTTGGATACTTGCTGACTTGGTTGATTTGCGTCTAAATTTCGATACCTGTAAAAGGCTCTGCTTGAGTGAAAACTGAAATGAGTTGGACATGATGGGTGGGCGGATGTGATGGCTGAATTTCCCATCATGTCACTCACTATTCCCCTATTGTTCCTTGAACTAAATTGGACCGGCTTTCCGCTTTTCTCGCATCGTTCAACTTTAAATAACGTGTAAGAGGGCCAGATATGCTCAAACCCTAGCGAACCTTTGTGAGCAAGCAATGACTTAACTTGGTTAAAAACTTAATCGTGGAACGCAGAATAACGCAGCCAGCGTGGACCTAGTCTGGTGTCCGGCTATGAATCCCGTGGAAATTACGTAAAGGCAAAAGGAGAAACGTGAGGAGTGGGCAAAGAGTACCTTTTTGATTTTGTGGACCATTAAATCAGAAGCTTGAAGATTGCGGTAGGTGAGATGTATTAAAGGTGGCAGAAGAATGCTAGTTGAGAGGTAGGCAGGCATATGAAACGAAGAGATGGGATGACAATGGAGGAACATGTTAAATCTGATTAAGTTTTTTCTTCAAAACGTTAACGAGCTAAATAGGGAAATGATAACGGATTTGCTGAGGTGAGGATGACGATAAGCCGCGTGTGTGATTAACAGTATTTTTGTTAAGGTGCGATAGTAATTGGTCTAATTGCATGCTTAGTTTGCTTAACGCACTATTCTTGTATTGTGTGTGCTTGTATAAACTTGAGGGCAAAGGCAGTAGGTTATGAAAGTTGGATTTTACGGGATTTCAAGTTAGTTGGTCAATTTGGTTGCATGATTTTTGCCATTTTTATAGCGGGCTTTATCTCTAGCTCTACTTACTCTGATGAGATTGGCTAAATGTGGCATTTAAGGGATTTCAACAAGCTTTTACCGTTTACCCCGCCTTGTGCGGTAATAGGCAGTTGGGAGGTTTGGAGGAGTTGTTGAAAAATGTCAAATGCGGAGATGACAAGGTGGGGACAGTAGAATAATGATAACATATGTCTTGTTGACAAAGCTAAGTGGCGTGGGAAGGAAGAAACGTTTACGGGAGCATCTCCCACCCTCCTGACTTACTGATGAGAGGTGCACTAGGGCTAGGGCTAGGAAACGTGTAGCGAAACTGTCATCAAGTTGAAATTGAATGGATTTAGAGTCGGGCTTAAGTAAAGGCTTAAGTTAATGCTTGAATTGGACAGAGACGTGTTTTCTCATCCTTCAATTATCCCAGATTCAGGCTACCGTGGAAGAAAATGTGATAAAAGTTAAGTGCATTCACCACTTTAGCGTGACCACTTATTATTTCGTCTTGTTATGCAATTTAAAACGGAATCTCAGTAACGGAACGCTTGTTAAAAGAAGCCGATGCTAGGGAATTGTGTAAATGTGGCAAAAATATCGGTTAATAACGCTGTTGTATTTGCTCTCCACACGCACTTTGATACAAAATTAGCTGCACATGCTAGCGCTACGTGTCCTGGTTAAACCGAAAGTGGGGTATGAAACAAATGAAGATGGGTATCTAATCGGTGAAAACGTAACGGCAATCTTATTATCCAGAGATCAAAGAAGAGATAAGTTACCTGTCGATATCGATCCCTCGTTTTGCCGAAGTTAACAATTGGGTACTCTGAGTAGATTTAAAGTTACACTTGTATGTAGCGCTGAATCACAAGTAATATAGAGGGCGCTAAGAAATTGTAAGAAAAAATAACTACTTTTTACGCGATGCTCCCGTAGTCGCGCAGCTAATATTAGTTATAAGGTTAGGTGAGTAACAAAAATAAAGAATGACTAATTTACCTTTAAAGTGTAAGCTGCAAATGGTGGTTTTGTTCGAATGATACAGGTCCGAGTGGAATACAGGTAATTTGTACTTGAAAGCTTATTTTCCGAGACGAATGAGTGGAGGTGGCTTAGATTCCAGCTTGCGAATGAACATTTCCCTGGGGTTGCAAATAGCTATGGTTGTTGTGAAAATGTGCAGGAAAAACACACTTCACATACAGATATCCAGCCGGTTCACACAATATAATTATTCGGGGAGGTTGCTGAAATGATACGAGGAATAATAATAACTGCTCCAAATGTTCCAGAGCTTGTTCCTGCAAATTACCGACTGAGAGTGAAGCTGGGTGGGTGAGAGGAGAATGGGAAAAACTATATATTGCCAAAATAAGGGAATAATCCGAGGGAATAATTTGCGAATATTTTTCAAAACGTTTCTCACGCTGTACGACACAAGGATAGAAGGGGCAGGTTGAAGACGCCTGGATTGTTGAACAAGTTCTGTGAACGTTTCAAGCTTAGACGACGTCTTGTTCTGGAACTCGTAAATCAACTTGATGTGTCTTCTTGCCCAATAAAAGGATGAATGAAGGAGGGATGGGATTTGCAGATGAAGATACGAGATTAGTTTTTAAGTTTAAGAGAGAGGGAGTGAGCGAATTTGCTTGGGCTGTGGGGAAACTAGTCTAAGAAATTCAAAGGAAGACAAGGAAAAGCCGAGGAAGATGAGGGGCGGTGTAGTGGACTATTAGAAGTGAACTTTTGTAGATTTTTACTGTGTTTACAATTGCAGTTACGACACGAGACTAGTGATGAGAGGATTTAAAAATGTGGACGACCGGGGTCGGGAGGGAGGAGGAGAGGAAGTGGATAAAATAATCCCAAGCTTATACACACCTGAGAAGCACCTGTTGATGAGCTATACTTCTGCCTCTCTGCTACCGAGAGGTAAAAGGGCGGACAAAAATTTGCACTATTCTTCCTATATATATAAAATCCTCTTCCACCTTTTCCACATATATAATAATAACAATCCAAGCAAGGGAAGAGGAGTTGTAGGAGGGCGATGAAATTACGTTACGTGTAGACAAGAATGCGACTGACACTTGTTTCACACGCTAACCCATCCCTTTTGGTTCCAAGTTACGCCTGTCTCTTAGGAAAAAACGGCTACCTTAAAAGTATGGTCAAGCCTTCTTCTCATTAGCTTCACATCGAAGCCTTAAAGCAGAGAAAAACATTAAGTGTTAAGGCTACGCAGCCAACAGCCTGGTAAATTAAGTTGAACAAAACATTTCCAGGATCATGCCTACAGTACTAAACCTTTCATGTCATAGCTATAGTCTAAAGCTGTGGATGATCATGTGCTGAATTAAGTGATTATTTACTGTATTGCAAGAGGGAAATAAAATGTCGGAAGCTATGGAGGCAATTTACTCTCACGAAAGTGAACGTGGAACTGGAATTAATGTTTCAATTGCTCTAAATGATGGGAAAGAGGAAGGAAGATTGTTTGAAAAATTCTCATGGTTTCTCGTTCTATCCCTCAGATTATGAAAGGAATGGCTAACAAATTGGAATTATATAGCCATTAAAGCATCAAATTCGTCCAGCAAGCAGGCTGAAAATTGTCAAGGCTGCGAACTTGGTCATTGCTATCTTAACTTTGATCTAGAAATCTATTAAGAATTTTTAAAGCATTGCTTTTGCTCCATTAAATGACTGGAAGTTAACTGGGGTTAAAAGGGAAAAAAGTTAAGTATCATAAAATCCATTAACGTTTAAATGGAGTTGGTGGGGTGGAATTTCAGTGGCTGGGGGAAGTTAAGGATATTATGGCTTAATTTTAGCTTAATTATGATATTAATACCAAACAAGTTTATTACACCTAAGGAACTCCACCAGACTCATTAATGTCGACACTGTAGTTCTGCAACGTAGTCAGAAACACAAAGCTTGTTGGTGTTGGTATGAGTCTGATACTGTTCTGAATGTTTACGAGAAACTTAGTTTAGGGATGGGAAGTCATGAAAAGTCAGAGCAAAAGTTATAACAACAATGAAATTTTTTATTCCCTCAACCAATGCTAAGACGCGTCCTTGAGACTCGAAAACTGTTAATATGTGCTCCAAGTTCCGTGTTTACTTCGGGTTATATGCAGTGGTAATCATGGACTTGGAAGATAGCATCACCGTATTGTTATTACCTAAACTCTAGCTGAAACAGCAGAAGTTAACATTTTTGAAAAAGTACAGTAAATTGCACGTGTTGTAGAAATGAAAAGTTAAGAAACAAGAAGGGAAACGAAAAGTTTTAAAGACAGGAACAAATAAAAGTAATGCGTACGGAAGTTTAATGTTGGTATGGAGCTTATGGGAATTGTCACAACTTTTTAATAACTTTTTCAAGAACAAAAACAACATGGGCGTGATTAGAGTTTAGGACTCTGGCTGCAGTTGTGTATAGAATCATGGATGACAAGAAAACGAGAGGATTGAATTCAAGTAGCTGTAGCGGAATAATATTTTTGTATGTTTTAAAACGGAAAACTTTTACGGTTACGTATGGTTTACAATTTTGCTGATATTCAGGTCCTAAATTTGTCAGGAATCGTAATGAATGTTCCAGTAATGTACGTGACCTGCCAATGGAATATTCCTATGGTTACGAAAGAGGAAACTTGCTGGAACAAGAGTTTACTCCCAGGTTTATTCCGAAACTATTTCTTCTAGCAATTGGTTTTCTCCATGACGTGTTACAGTTTTTCAAATGATTAAAGCAAGTTTCACCCTCTAAAGATATCATACCCAGGATATGCTTGACTGTTATTCCAGGAAAAGATAGAAGAATAACGTTTGCTTTCGTGCTCAAGATGGTATGATTACTGCTTTTCTGGCTAACACCCACACATTGCTTTTGAAAAGGCTCTTTAAGAATTCAGTTTTACTTTTAATTGGGTAAACCCATGGAAGAGACTGAATTTTAAACGTGCGGATACCGTTGACAGTTTTTGCATAAAAATCCCACATTCCCTCGCCTGACCTTAAGATGTTTATCAGTTAAGTAAGTTAAGGTGATATGAGTAGGTTGAGTAGCTCAGTTTTGTGGATCGCGTGCAGAAAAGCAGGATGCAAAACTTAGGAGTTGCATTTCTAAGAAATAAGGTGTGAACATCCGACATGTTTAAATTGTGGATTAGAACGGAAGGGTAACTTGATTATGCTTCCAGGTCACGCGCAAGATGACCGGGATCGGTTATGCATGTATTCCGCTACACCTGACATTGTACACGCGGCTTTGAATGTATAGTTTTAAGATTTTAAGGACTGTTTACGGGCCGTAATCTACAGCTTCCTTTAATATGATAATTGTTTACTATATCCGTCACCCTGACTCTAATCCTGTCACCACCCGCCCGATCAGCCTCTCTGTATGTATAATTATCATAATACATGTATTAAAATGGTTCACATTGCTAAGTTTTCACTTTCCTTGAAACTCCCTTGCTATTGTAAGACGGAGTACACTGTAATCCTTATTTTGGATTCGAAACTTTCCACACGCACGCATTCCCGAGGATGTGCGGAAGAAATAATGTTTATGAGAACACGGTTTATATAATACATGCAGAGCAGGTCACAGGGTGTACTAAAATACAATGGACGAGAGTACTGGCACTGGTGGTGGTCCTCCAAAGGATTTTTATCCCTTGTAGGAAAAAATGCTTGAGGAGGGTGATGTCTTGCTGGTTTTCATACTATACCCCATCCCCATCATTTCCCGGCTGTTTTACTTATTTCGCTAGTCAAATAAGAGGCGGTAAATACAATATCTGCAAGAGTTTCATGCGATGATAATGATGATAACAAAAAGGACTGATAATTGATGATATGGAGGAGGATAATATGGTGCCATCCGATGGAGATTTATGTGGAAGATGGATAAAAATATGGATAAAAATATAAATGCATCTTGAGCTCAAGATTTTGGTGAGAGTGTCTGGTATGTTTCACTTGAAAGTACTGACTTTAGGAGGTGCAGCCAGGGTTGTTTATGTATGTTCCTGCATGTTGACAACAGAGGACTACAATAGAAGGACTAGAATAAAGTATACGGAAGGGTGTATTTTGCTGGGTACGTCTGGAATTAGATTTCTTGCTCCCTGCCTCTATTTCTAGGTGACAATACACGGAGTTTTACGAGGAAAAAGCTACGTGCTGTACCCAACGTAGGTGCGTATTGTTTGTTATATCAATATTAGCTGAAGAAAACGATTAGTGAAGACGTGAGGGGGAATTGTTCGCATTTAAGACCATTCCCTAGATAACCTGAAGTTTGTACGTGAGTCAATTATACACTTGTTTTTGGCATTCCGATTGACCATCCGCATTTATAAAAGCTACAAAACCCATTGTCTGACCTCAAGTCATGAGGCACTCACCAGTCACCCTTGGTGTTGGCAACACGCGCTTATCATTACAATAGTCCTTGTTGTCATTGAATATAAGGATTGCGTTGTATTATTTGTCACTTATAAGTGCCATTGGAGGAATAATAAGAAAATTTGGAATTTAAACAAACTGATTTTGAAAAATCCAAAAATGAATTTCAGGTCAGAGGTTAAAGTTACGTTGGGGAAGAGGAAGGGGAAAGATGTTGGCGCGTCCTTCAGGATAGATAACTTGGCAAGAAGAGCGTCTGTGTTAGTTGGAATTGGAGAAAGCACTGACAAAGGGAGGAGAATCGATAGTCTGAAGAAGAAGGAAGTGGATTTACTTAACGAGCCTTTGGCTCATCTTTCTCCAGCAGACATGGAAATTGATCCTGGAGAAGATAATTGTGGGCCGAAATATCCTTTTGTGCAGGGTAAAATTGAAAGGTTTCGATATGATGATCCAGAAGGATTGGCTCGGATCAAGCAACAAGTAAGACTTTTCAAATTTGTAATGTTGTCCAGGAATGATTTGTAAGCATTTGATTATATTGATATTAATTTATTATAGGTTCCTGTGATACTAACTGGAGCTGATCTTGTGCGTCCGGCCCTTAAGTGGAATATGGAATATTTAAGTGAAAACTTTGGAAATGGGCCACACTCTGTGTTTGTTAATTCTCGGGGTTCGCCCAACTCGGGAGAAACAATGAATACGCCAGCTCCTCCGCAACAAAACGGCGTCAAGTCGAAAAACAAAAGGCCAAAGGAGGATAATTACTATTTGTTCAAGTATTTTGATCAGAAGAAAGCAGAGGAGTATACGCAGGAGTTTGTAGCACCGACTGTAAAAAAAGAAATGACTTTTAAAGAATTTTTAACAAAATTTAATGGCGATAGGTGAGTTACGTAATGTTATGGAGTTTTGAAGTCTCGCTGGACCTCCAGAGTGGACTTATATAATTTTTGGAGGTTATGTAACGATGATTCACTTGGAATTGTTCCAGGAATGCGGAGCGTGTGTACTTTCAACAAAGACTTAATAACACGGTCGGAAGGCATGTAGCTACAGATTTTGTACAATTTAACTGGAAATGGCTGGTAAATATGGCTCAAGACTGGAATTGGGGACCGCTAACTTCTAATTTATTACTTATCGGGCAGGAGGTATGTTTGGTGAAGGAGAATCGAGGTTTAGACAGCATTTTGTTGAGGATTAGTAATTAAAGTGGTGATTAATATTGATTATTGTTTGGTAATTAACAGGGAAATATTACTCCATGTCATTATGATGAGCAGCAGAATCTCTTTTGCCAATTACAAGGTCGGAAACGGATCTTGTTATTTTCTCCAGAAAACTTTCCTTCACTGTATCCGTATCCCGTACATCATCCTCACGATCGACAATCGCAGGTGGGTTTATTTAAATTAGTTGCAAGCTGAATTGAGATTATTGAATGCAGAATGTGTGTTAAAGCTGATTTTATACTTCGCTGAAATGGGCTTCATCATAAATGTTCCCAATATTTGCCATAACAACTACATTTATGAATATGTAAACGCTTTTATACTTCACAAAAAGCGTTCAATTCATATGCTGCCTCAATATGTTCCCGAAGTGTTGGGAATATTTTGAAGTATAAAAGGCCGTTGCCATGGGCAACATCACAAGTGTGATGAATATTTAACATATTCAGAAAAGTCTGTATTCAGCTTAAGATTTGAAAAATTGCAGGTTGATTTTGATTACCCTGACTATGAACGGTTTCCTAAACTTCGGGACTTGAAAGGATTAGAGGCAGTGGTACACCCGGGAGAGATCCTGTATATTCCCATGTACTGGTGGCATCACGTTATTAACGTCGAGGATACTATAGCAATCAACTTTTGGCATAAGGTAAATCCTGAAATGATTCGTAACAAACTTAAGCACAGGGCTGCTCGTAAAAAATGTGATGCTGTGGAACGGTGATGGGAAATTAATAAATTAAAAACTTTTTAAATCAATTTAGGATACCGTAACGGCTGCAATTGAGTACCCCTTGAAGTCTCATCAGAAGGTGGCCATGGTCCGAAATGTTGAGAAAATGCTACTTCAAGCTCTCCGAGATCAAAATGATCTTACTGATCTATTACACTGGCTGGTGGATGGGCGCTACTAATTAATGTTCTCAATCAATCAGAACTGCTTAAATTAAACTTTGAGGTTAGAATAATATACAGTCATAATACTACATTCGCTATCGCTGACGTAACACTGGTTTATACTGCTATTTAAAAAATTTGATTAATAAACTAATTTATATATCGGATAAAGCTGTAAGGAATTGTTTCAACGGAAATGTTTTTATTTCATACTGCTATTTCGTGTTATATATCTACATGGTCTTGACTGGCTACCAAGTCCCGAAAAATTGCTATAATATAACTGCTCGATAGTCTATAAATATTTTGACCAAGACGATTAATTAAATGGGCTTCACATCCTTCACTTGACTGATAGAGATGAAATCGCTTTCGCTACATCCGCGGCGGATTTGTCTGTTAGCACCATAGAGCTCTCACGACCTTGACCTTTAAACCAAATATAGTATTATTTGTAGCTAGTTGTTCCGTAATTACATATTGAAGGATCAAGGATTAGCAATTAGTGTAAGCATTTTTGGTCATCCTTACCGTATCGGGCGTAAACCTTTGGAGTTGCTCCCTTACATTCCCGGATAAGGATTGGAAGGGTTGGGTTCGCCTTCTTCAATGGAACGTAGTTTTGAGTTATCCATTCCCTAATTACAATTACCATAAAAAACATAATTTACTGCATCATACATTATTGAGGTTCATAGTGACTATAATACAATACAGTACCATCATAAAACCATATTTTGTATAAAAATCTGAAAGTGGTCAATTACCTGACTCCCTTTGAAGCTGGAGAAGATTGACACAAATGAATACGAAGTTCACGCACGGCTTTACCGACAGCTTGGGCCATAATTCCGGAGGCTTAAATATAATTTAACTGAAAATAGAATACACCAAAACTCGATTAATAATGTAATGAATAAATATGCCACTTTATTGTGTTCCTTTACAAATGCTCTAACTATTCAGGATGCAAAGCTGCAAATGAAAGCTACCTACCGTAATTGGCTGTATGCTTTGAAGAGCTATGCAAATTATAAATCGGATATCAATTTTTACAAAGAATAATCAATGCACTCGCGAATAAATCCTTAAGGATAATTTTTATTTTGGCGATCTGAATCAATTCGCACTTATCCAGAACCAGCTGGCAACATCGCGAGAAATAGTCTATTGCTGGGTATATGCAATACTGGCTTACTTCCGCATTCGATCAGAAACACTTTCTAGACCCGTCAAAGCATTTTGCATAATCTCCACAATTTGAGAAATTTTAAAATCGTTTTATTAGTTTCCTACTTGAGTGATATTTGTGCGAATTGCCCGATTTGTCAAATAAATTTTAGCTATATGTATTTAAAATTCTGCGCTTCCTCTTCATAAAAGTAACGTGAGACAAAAACGTAGTCAAATCACTAACCAGTTCAAGTATGCAATTCTAATCTCTTTAGATGTGCTTCTACGAAAGGCAGTGCTACGGTTAGAGAACATCAGTCAGATTGTCTATCACAAATCTTTCTCCGTCTGATTATCACAATTCCAGCCATGAATGTTTATCGATGACAGCCAACGTGGTCACGATAACGCTTAACTACTGTCTTGCTCTCCAAAGATTCAGGGTCTCGTACAGGATTCCAGATAATATAACGTTAGAAACGTAATCTTTTGTTGCTCACAGCTGCAAATAAAATGTCAATGCTTTGAGTTGAATTTAGATGCAGAAATTTAGACGTATACCAGGCACAACAGAAATGCTTACCTTTAACGTAACAGATTTCTACGTCGGCATTGATAGTTACGAGATAATCTAACCAGATACGTTGTTTAGATGATAACTTGTCTCCAGGACCTTTGACCTCTGCAAAACAACATTTGGTTTCGTTCCACACTACGAGATCGGGGAAACCGCTACGGTAGTGGCGATAGTCCCGTGCTAGCCTTTCGCAAATACCAGCAATGACTCCCAAACCCATACTTTTAATGAGCGTCTGTCAAGAGATGCGAAATACAAATATGAAAAATGCATACGTTATGGACAATAAAATTAAGGGAATTAAGTGGATTCATATTCATGTGCATACCTTCAACGTGTCAAAAGTCTCGAATAAAGTCCAACTAACGATTGACAATCTCTCTCGGTGTTGGTCCCAGTTCTTCTCCATTAGTTCCAGTAGCTGCTCAAGGGTCCAGGAAGCTCGAATATTTTGAAGCATTTCGTCAATTTGTACTTTGCGATGAATATAGAAATCTTGAAACATTAGGTCTAGCGGAAGAGCCTGGTATGGGCAACGAAACACATCGGGAATTTCTACATGGTAAATAATATCCCAAAATATGAGGCCGTAAATGGTACAAGGCACAGCCCCTTCTGCATGAACACCTGAAAGTAAAAGAAAACATGTGAAAATTTATGCCACGAAAACCAATGTGCTGCGAATCCTGTCTTTCTTGAACAATAAACTTACTGTAGTCAAATCCCCGAGATTTGTAATGACTTATGGCAAACTCTTCGACGGAAGACAAGGAGTTACCATTGGCACTTGATCCTAAGAAGACTGATTTACCATATTCCCGGTCAAACCTAATTGGAATTTAGAAATATTATAGCAAACATTGACAATTTTTTAATTATTGCATTCCCACGAAAAAGAGTTGATACTTACATCGGCATCTTTTCTCCTTCGATAGTAATTTCTTTTATCTGATGGGTTAAAGAGTGTCCCTTGATGGTTTCAGGGGGACTTGCCTCCTTTTCAAGTACGACGACTTCATTTTCCTCTTCAAAATCCGTATCTGACTCTGATGATGTCTCAATGTATTTTTTCTTACTATTAGTAGATTTAGATTTTCGTTTGGGCCTCAGTTTTGGGGGTGCAGCTTTTGATTTCTTGGCATGAAACGTTAGGTGCAACTTTTGATATCTTTCAGTCAGTTCAAGTCGATAATTTTCTTTCACTGCGTCATCCTTTAACGCTTGTTGAATTAGCTGTAGCACATGCTCGTCGCCTTTTTTGAGGTGTTTGCTATTGACGATTAGCCGTTCATACCATCTCCCTCGGTAATGAAGTAGATAAACTCGTTGGTTCAGCAAATACTCTAAAATCTCATTGGCATCCTTGTACTTTTTCTGCTTCTGGAGACAATCAACTCCCATCCAGCTAACTCTAGCTAAAAGGCTACCGGGCACGTAAGCTCGCAAGAAGACAGGTAAATTTCCATGTGTTTCTAACAAACTGGCTTTTTCCATGTTTGCTTTAAAACAAGTAAATGCTGTGTTAGCCACAGTAGCACCATCAAGCCAAAGCTTATTCAGAATACAACCCGTTATTTTTGCATGGAACGTCCAAGCCTCGTGAAATCTAAAAGAATAAGAGTAACTTTAGTCACGCTGTTTTAGTATAAAAGTCAATTATGTTTGTGAACTGCACAGTTCTTCGTCTATCTATGCTGCGTACTATAGAACTTACAAGATAATCTCTTCACGGTGGGTGTAAATAGGGTTAGTTCTGATGATCTTGAAAACAGGATATTCTAATTTTTTCATATCGGCGAGTAACATTGAGAGCAACTGTAAAGTGTCTTTGTCATCTTCCTGATCCCAATACTGTGGTGGCAAGTACAGCATAAATATGCGAGAGAACAGATGTTTCGGTGTGGCGTTCAGTTTGTAGGCGCAGCTAACTTCTTTCAGAGCACTGGAAAGAGAAACACAAAACCAAAGACTTACTTAAACTCTGTCTAAACGGAAGGGACTGGAGAGATTTTAAAAATCTTAACTGGTTTACCTTTCATAAATTACACTCTCCATTGACCCTTGTAATGTTCCTTGGTTTGTACATCTTTTAAGCAGTTCCCGTTTAATCGTTTCCTTTTGCTTTTGCTTGACATTCATCTTTTTACCGAGTGCTGCCATCCCTTCACCGTCCAGAATTTCCAAGACTTCAATCAAGTTTCTTCGGTCATCTACGCCATAAAATGCAACCATTAACATAGATAAAAACATTAAATAAAACTACATTCGACTGCAAGTAAATATCCCGTTTAACCTTTAATTTCCGAAACGAAGCCTTCCCGGTGCAACTCTTCAAAGATGGGCTGCAGATCAGTTGCGATATCTTCGTATTTAATGGATACAATGCGTTTCCATTCCCATTTTCGGCCGATCAGACGTACATAGAGACACTTTCCTTCTTTTGACATATTTTTAAACTTCTTCACAATTTCCATGTCTTCTTCGTTCAGCAAATGAGCATGAAGGGTATCTTCGACGACGGCATTTAAAACTTGAAGAAAGTTTTTCAAGTAATACGGTAGTGCTTGTTGAGCAAATAACGATTTGATTGGAGATGCTGAAACACCACCCTTGGCAGGGGATTTCATGGGAGAAAACTGCAATTTCTTGGTGGGAGTTTTGGACGAAGCCCTCGATGATTGAAGTGCCTTAATTGGAGAGAACTTGTTAACACGGCTACGCGGAGTCTTTTTTGCCGAAACCGGGGAAGCCGGTACTACGAATTTCGGAGCCTTAACAGGCGATAAAAAAATGTCGCGTACTCCACTATCGATACTGCATGTTGCGGGGGAGGGTATCACTTGTGTTTCCATTTCCATTAAATTAATATCTTCATCTTCGTCCGTCTGTAAACTAACACTCGTGACTGATCCCTGAGAATCATCCAGAATTTGCTTTATCGGTCTTATCGATATCAATCCAAAGCGGGGATCAGGACGCTCATCTGCACTGTCACAAGCTGGCTCGTCAACAGACATATTTTCTAGGCCTGGCTCAACATTTTCACATTCTTGTTCCATAGCTTCCGTTTTAGGAAGTAGAGGCAAATCGACTTCCAGTGGAAATTCTTCTACTCTGACATATGATGGCGCATTCTCGTTTGGACTTTTCCTTGTTGTGCGTTGGGATTTAGAAGGAGAGAATGGAACTAGTGATACTTTCTCTTCGTCCGAGTCGGTCAAATCGACTAATTGCAGAGGCTGTTCGCAATTAGGAGGCACCAGTCTCGCGACTTTCCTTCGCTTACTTTTTCTTCTCAGATAATCATCGTCTTCCGGAGATGCATCAGAAAGTTCAGTTCTAGCTCCTGCTGTCATAAATTGTGTAATTTTTGTCTGGCCCGACGTTTCTGCTGGCTGCACATTGTTTTGCCTCTGTCTTGCAAAAAAGCTCGTTATCCTGGTCTGCGAGTGGTCCGGCTCAAGCCGCTTCCCATTTCTCTTCATTTTAAAAACAGCGGAATACAGGTAATCTGACCAGCGTGAAATGGTCCAGAAAGTCCTATCCTATCCACCTACTGTCAGTCAACCCTATTCAAATTACAAAAGGCATGTCAAACCGAAACCACTTCACGATCCATAAATTAACTATTTTTCGATGTGATAATCAGCCTAAATTACCTTCATACCGCAGGGTGTCATGGTTCTTCTGTTTTCCTGACGACAGTAAAAGCGGCTATAATTGATAATGGGAAGTCTCCTGTGATTTGAAATCCAAATGTAAGTCCCTTATTGCTTTTCCACAAACTTGTAAATTGAGCGGAAACAAACTCATTGACGCCTATAATTCTATGATATTTTATTTAAAGTGCATAGTATTAACATATCTCGAAGGCAACTGTAAATAAATAAATATAAAAACGTTTTATAGTAAATCCTACTTTATTATTTCTGTTTTCTTTTGTCTCTTTTATTTATATGCACTACAATACAAAGAACTCCCGCAAAAACCTGCGCAGACAAGCAGTCGAAAATTTGAAATTGCCACACTAAATTTGTTAAAATCTATGGCTGAAATTAGAAAACTCTACCAGAATCAATGATTTTTGTCGTAAAAGGGCCATGAAAAAGTAGGAAGAGCCTATGACGAAACCATAAATGGGCGTTTGAATCACTGGTAATTATTTTTGCAAAACTACGAAAAATGATAAAATCCTCATTGTTTGGGTAAATTTTGAAAATGTTTTAAGTGTAAGGCATTTAAATAACACTTGCATCGTGAATGCTTGTAACTATTATGGTTTATACGCTCCTGTTGATGTTTAGCTTCTTCGCCATATTCGCAAGCTCAGTGAAAACGTACCCATCTTCCTCTTTACGCACCCACCCACGTAAACAAAGGGGAGTAGATTTTGAGGACATCATATGTCATACTCTTCATGATATAGTGTAGCTGAAAAAGTGATTTACACATACGTTCATCTCTCCAAAAGAATATTGTTCCTATACTAACCTGCACATTCAGCTATTATTGGCACTTTATATAGTTTGTAAATTGTTATAAACAATTATTGCTCTCACTTACAACGCTGTTTAAAGGGCTGTGACGAGCTGAAAACTGTGGCTTTTCCCGACTTAAATTTAATTATCTCCTGACTTCCTGAAGGAAAAGTCCCATCTAAATTACTTCATCCGATTACGAATAATCTTATTCCTAAGCAGGTACACATAAGTTTTAATTGATAATTCTTTGCTAGAGATTTGTTTGACTGAAAATTTTAGTAAATTTTTTAAATGAACGCAGTGGTTAATTAAACATCATTCTAAGAAGACAAGAGCTGCAGGGATCTGCACAAATTTTGGTCAAGAACGGGATCTGCGGATCTGCAGTTTCAGGATCTGCACTTATGCAACAACCGCTATACAAGATATTTAATACTTGATTACTCAAATAATTTACAGATGGATACATAACACTGGTCTTGAGTCTGTGATAAAGGCTGAAGTTGGAAGCTGATTTTTGAAGTGGTTTGGAATGGATTGTTAAAACCATAATATAGCTGAACAAGGTGTCCATATTTTGGTACTTGAGTCGTGGATACGTAGTCAACATCGCAGTATTAATTACTTTCTTCTTGCAATTCAAGGTAATAGTTGGAATTGCGCTTCAGTTATTAGTTGTGTATGAGTCCTACGCATTCATTGTTAAGCTTGGCAGGAAGCCAAATTTTAGTGAGCATGTGAAGTCGAATTATCAGGAAGCTGTGCTTTTCTAATGCAAGGCTAACTTTGATTTTGAAAGGCTCTAGAATTAGCCAGTAATTTTTGAAGATTGTGACCGTATTTTGGCTTTGTGTTTTCGAGTAGATCCATAAAGTTCTGTATGGAAATAGTTCTAGAAGACTGATATATTCCAGTGAGTCATTCCAGCTATTCAAATAGCTGTTTTCCTGGAAGTCTACCAACTCAGTTACATCGAGGTATGTTTTTGTGCATTTTTCATTTTTCATTATGCGAGTCGTGTATAGAAGCAGATGGTGTGCTTTTGACAAGTCACAACACTCAGTTTGATGTGTGGTTAATTTACACAATTATTCCTGGAATTTCAGGAATTTCCACACCGTCTGTTGAAGACGAGAGGACATGTGACTGAAGTTGCATGAATTGAAAATTGAACTTGTTGCTTTAGTTCCTGAGTTATTAATTGTTGCGAGATGGCCTTGTACGTCCAGTACACTCCGGATGTTTATCCTATGCAGGATGGAGATGTGGTTTATTGGCTCTTTCCTGAAGAGTTTAGTCAGTCAAAATTAGGAGATCGCATGTTAGGTAAGTCAAGAAGGGCAAACAGTTTCAGCAAAAATGTAAGATGCAATGGGATTATGGGATTCTCTATAATGATTTTGGTTTGCTCGTAGGATCTAATGCTTGTACTCTAATTGCGGTGTTAACTGCAGCCCGAATACAAGTTTTCCGCGTGCCAATATGGGGATTACCAGATCAGCCGCTGAGTAGACTTTTAGTAGCAACCTTGGCAGAATCCATCATCGAAGGAAATGATATTTACGAAAATCTAGCTTTAGCTGGTCAGTTAGCTGACCCGAACCTTGATGTCATGGAAGCTCTCCACCCGGTTCGCCAGAAGTATCCCTTCTTCAACGAATGGCCACTAATGGCTTTATTAGGAGTAAGTGCTCGCATCAAAGTTCATCAATTGGTGATCAATACGGAAATTTGAGAAATCACTAATTTTCTAACATTGAATTTGTTTACTATTGCAGAGAGATAACATTATTCGAGAACCGCTTGGATTGACTTTAGGGCCAAATATGAGTGAAATAATTATGAACTGGTTGTACAACCCACCTGCTGATAAACAGTCTGATGCCGATTTATTTATCACTTTGGTAGCCAATGCTAGGACCACTTTATTCGTTTACCAACAGCAAGTAGCCAAGGTATTTTCCCATTGGCAATCGTACGTAAATATGGTACGCATTAAGCTAGAATCGATACTTAACTATACAAATTTTGTATTATTTTTCAGGTCGCGCTTATAGACTCTCACCCTCATGGTACAATCGGTTCGGGTGCTTTGTTAGCACAAGCGAGAGTATCAGAACTGGAATACCTTTGTAGCTGGTAAGTATTTCCTGGTTATTTACTTGGTGATTACAAGTTATGCCGTGTATATCTGGATGTGAATAGTAGTCTTGCCTAAAAGCCTAAAATATAATCTTTACCCTCCAATGACAGGTTTTCCGACATGTCTCTTCACTGTTTCGGCGCAGGACCGGATATAGTGGAATACGAACTCTCTTGTTTGTACATGCAGGACCCGGATAGAATACAATTTGATTACTCCAGTGTTACTGATGAGTGAAGTGGAGTCAATCATTTAGTGTGTGCGTGTGTAAAATTTTTGGTGAATTTATATCGAAAATTTCTTGTGTAAACTTATAATTTCATTTTTGGGACGCAAGTACAGTTGTATTGCTGGCTTAACCATTTTCTTGATTACACAGTTTTTGGATGTAGGAAATTATAGCAATACTGTTTTCATCGTGTGCAGATGGATTCTTCAGCGGTTTTGTGTAAGAGAAGCATGTTAAATGCAATGGAACAATACGAGTTTCATGTTTGGCATTATTTCTCAGTTTCTAATGTATTTCAGCTAAAAACAAACCTAAGAATATTAAGCTTATGTTAAGCTTTTGCGACAGAGTTAATATAGTTGCCCGTAACTAGATGCCTATTTTGTATTACATGAAGATGAAATCAATAATATCTAGTTGACCTTTCATCATCAATACCAGCTTTCAACAGCTTGGGTACGATACATTTCACTTTGTCAGAGTGCATTCAATTGGTATAAAATATTATCATGTCCAACCCTGTGGTGCCCTAGAACTCGGGGGATGTCAACTTCGTTTTTACTGTATCACTCTAAGGTGTCAACGGCCTCAAACGTTACACGGCAGGCTTCGAGTTATATAAAAGCACTAAGCTATGATAATTTAAGTAGACGCTTGAATATTTAATAATGAATGCCGAAACAAAATGACAGTGTATGCTCACTAGGTTAGTACACGCCAAAATCGGTTACTGTCGCGACAGAAGATAGCGGTAACGTCGTACAAAGTTTGATTCAAAGTTTGGCTCGGAAGGACAAGAGAGCCATTTTTATCAATAATAATCAATTCATTCATAAAAATTGCATACTTTTGCTGTGATCAAAATTTTCAGTACGATTACTCTCTCAGTCAGTATAGTCAAGAACACTTGCTCTATGTTTGAGTATACGAGCAAAGAAAGTGTATAAATATGGAAGAGGTGTTGTCAAAGAGAATAGTAAAAACTTGAGCAAATGTAGGTTACAAATGCTTTTGATCAACAAAGCTAAAAAGGTGATTACTCAAAATAAGGCTAATATCGATAGATACAGAACGACTCGACGCTTCAAGCGTAGGTAATACGCATTGACATTAGTACTTAAACCGGAAGTCGCCATGATTAGGTGCTATCGATTACACTACTCTGAAAAATGACCTTGTTCCACCCCGGAGGAATTCAATCATTACCAGAGAACATCTCGAAACAGAAGTTGAAGGAAAAGCGAAGGTCTGAAAAACGTTTTCAGCACTCTTTACAGACAAAGGACTGTAGGCATTTCCAAAATGGAGCATTCCAATTTGATCAATTTAGCTCAAATCTGGCACAGCAAATGGAACTCGCATGCAACGGAAATATGGAAAAACTTCAAGCATTTTCGCAAAAAAATGTTGCGGATCTCTCCAGTAATCTTCCTTGCTACATGCTAAGCAATAACTTCCGGCGGGAATTTGGCAACGATGGTATTTTAGTCGAAGACATTCACAGCGGATGCCCACCTCCGAAAAAAGCGAAATTGAGCATATCGAAAACTGCAAACTTATACCCAAACGCAGAGCGGATAGGATCACATATTTCGACTTCAGAAAAGCTTTTACAATTTGTTGGAGATTTATCAGAGCCAAGTGAGCTTACAGTATGTGATTTCAACTCAAAGTTTTGCGAAGAAGATTCCGGGATCAACAGCGAAAAGATGCGAAGCATATTCGCCTACAAACATCCATTTCGCAATTCTTCGAACCATGATCTGCCAGAAAAAGGGAATACCTGCAGAGATTTTGCGCAAGAACCGAAAAGTATCGTGAAAGTTAACCAGTCAGAGATGAAGGAAGCATATGGTGTATCTAATACTCAATCAGTAAAACCTATACCAGGAGGAAAAGCTACGCGGGCTAGACGTCATGCAGGGGCACTAAACTGTGGATCCACTGAATCGCTGGACATAAATTACAGTGGCATGTCATCCACAGATAATTCACGCAGTGAGTTCAGTATTCCAGCTGTGCAAAGCAAGTCTGAAGCTCAGATGACTGTGCTTTTACGTCCCGTCTGTGCTTTAGGAAAACGATCGTCTTCAAGTAAGTTTATTATTTTAAGTTGAGGCTAAAGTTAAGTTTTTGAAGGAATATTGCCGTGTAAGACTGATTGATAAGTCTACGAGAAAATCTTGTTATACTCTTGTTATATCTATATACTCGCAAGTGATTTGATTCTCAAGAGCAAACAATTTTTGCACAACAGTTGAAAAAGTCTGCAAGGTAAATCGCGCGTTCTGAAAATTATTTTCGTATCTTCCAATAGGTCAAAGTTTTCTTGATTTACACAAAGATTTCAACGAAACGGAAGCCGAAAATCCCACACCTCAGCGAAGAGCAACTGTTGATTGCCAGGAAACAGTCAGCAATGATTATTTGAACTGCGAAATATCCGCGTCAGAAGAATTCGCAACTACGAGCAACTATTCAAAAATGGAATCCCCATCGGTTCCACCAGCGCTGCCAAAAATCGGGAGCGCGACCAAAAAAACTCCATATGCTGTTCCAGAAGAAAACTGCAGCACTGAAAATGTATACACTTCGCAGCTTCCCGAAGAATGTGCCATCGGGTTTGAACCTTATGTTTGGACAAACTATGGAACCAGATCAGATTCTGCTGAAGGGAGAAACGTTTGTTTCTCCTCTGCGTTCATGCATACCCTTCCCGGAGAAAAGCCTCCAGATGACGCTTCAAAGGTTTTCGAATGCCCTTCTCCGCAAGCTCTATTCTATTCCTTTGCAGATACTGTCCCAGAAGATGTATGTGATATGATAATGTCCCTGGACAATGGTCACAGCGCTAGCGATTTCTCTGAAGAATTTGTGGCCCACCAGATAAAAGAACATTGTCTACCGACGTCCGGGCCGTTAATTTATGAAGTTTTTGAAGACAACTTGTCGATTCATACAGAAGTACGGCAAGGAGATCCTAAAATGCATATTGCAGAGATTAACGCTGCTAAGCGTTCGTCTTTTAAGTACAAGGAGGATTGTGCAAACAACAATCAAGTTTCTATGAGTGCTTGCGATGTTGTTGTGAAACACAGAGTCAATTTACATTCATTTAAAAGCTCGTCCGAAACGTGTGCCATACCTGAATTTAAAAAACCTCTACGACAGCCAAAAAGACCCAAGAAAAGAATGCGCAATAAGAATTTTGACGGTCGCGGTTCAAATACTTGGTCCTATAAAACCTACACAAGTTATTATCCCTCTGATTTAACCGACACAACAGAACGGGGCCGACACTCTCATTCTAGGTCAAAAACAAAAGGGAAAAAGCGGAAGCGATTCAAGAATCCGCACACACAAAACGAAAAGAGGAAAAGCAAACCCAAAATTCCGCCTTTAAAAATAGTTAACTGTGATTATAAACATCGTAAAAGAAAATCGGAGAGCAAAACTTCACTATGGAAGCGTTTGAAACGGTTATTTTTCTGTTGCAATCATAAAAAACGTGATAGCAGTCGAAGTAATCAGCAAGGAAACTAGTAAGCATGTACTCATTAAATATTATCTGGATTGTCTGCAGAGCGTCAACTAACTGGAGCATCTTCGTTTCCTTTCAGTGGGAGCCAATACAAGCCACACATAAGTTTGTTCGAGCGAATCGTTATCTGGTGGAGAAGAAAGACTCGGCGGCACATTGTTGTTAGGAAAACGTCCCTGGAATTGTTTAGAATGCAAAGACAGAAATTATTAAAAGAGATGCAAGAGTTTTGTGAAGATTGTAAAATGTAAGAAGTTAGTAGTAAAATGAAAGTGGGGAAAGTAGATACTGATTCGGGGCTGAAGTGTATGGCATTATTTACCTGAGCCTACTAATGAGAAACAATATTTGTCTTTTCAGAGTGTCCAAGAATATTCGTTCCTTGGATGTTAATGATCGTTTAAATGGTAGAAGTACTCTATGGACTAATGGAGCAATTCAAGCGAAAGTTGTAAGCTCTGAAGGATGTTTGGTCATTGACAGTCAGAAAACAGGACTGGATGTATACTTGAATGGAGAGAAAAATATTTACCATTTTTACCGTAAAAAACCTGTGAAAGGAATACTAAAATGTGCGAAAAATAATCAGTTTTCTCTATATAACGATGTTAATAACAATCAAATCTATGCCGGTCGGTACAATTATTAAGGGGTTTGGCTGACACGATGTCAAGATAATTGTTTGCGTTCCTTAATAATGCTTCCTTGCTAATGCCGAACAGGTGGAAACAATATTGAGTACATGTAATTTAGAATGATCCTTGCACCATCTGACAGCAGTTACAGCATGTAAAGATTTATGATGTAAGCACTCATAATATACTCGAAAACTACTCAAGACGTAAATAGCGATTTTTTATAAGATATTGAGTTGAACGGTAGAATGTATTTGTGTAAGGCTAGCGGTAAAAAACATTTGGGTCAAACGCACTCAACTGGTTGTGCTGCAAACATCATCTTTTGGTCTAGAGGGCGCTGCTGGAGCAAATATACGCGTTCGCGAATCGATTTCATACAAGCTGAAAAGTTTTAGCTTGAACAATAATAAAATATGTCATGGATTGCCATTTTCGCTATTTTAGTTTTACAGCTATGGACCCTAATTCGTTACTCGGCTGGAACTGGTAAGTATGAGCTCCTCCTCCACCTGTTAGACAGTGTATTCAGTTTCAAGTGAAACACTAGTTTATCCGCTACTTTGGCGGGCCGCTGATTGCTTTTACAGGCTCATCTTTATCGATAAGCAAGTCCAATGAAAAAGGACGAAGATATCAACGTGGGGAACTCATGTTTGCGGATGAATTCCGTACGTTCGATTTGGAAACGTGGACACATGAAAAAACGTTTGCAAGCACTGTAAGTTTCAATACAGAATGCTGAATCTATTGAGTGCATTAGAAACAACACGTAAACGTTTCTTAAAACAAAGGATTTGTTTACAGGGCTGGGAGTTTCAGATGTACCGAAATTCCAGAGAGGTTTCTTACGTTCGGGATGGTATTCTGTACATCAAACCGCAGCTTACAAGTGAAATGTTCGGTGAGCATTCAGTTCAACAAGGTCAAATGAGTCTTCATGGGCCGTATCCAGAAGACGCGTAAGTTTGAAGCTTGCATGGTACTGCATGAATCATGCAGTACCGTGTTCTTCTTCCAGGGATTTACAAACCTAACGGTACCTTAAGAGCTCAACGAATGAATCAAGTTTAGTTTACCTAGTGGCTAAGCCGTACTAAATAATTTACAGATGCACGAATACAGCTGACTATGGATGCGAACGTTCAGCAGGATTTCCGCTAATAATTAATCCAGTGGTGTCTGCTAAAATTCGAACTGTGGATTCCTTTTATTTTACTTACGGTCGCGTTGAAATTCGAGCAAAACTTCCAGCGGGAGATTGGATGTGGCCACAAATCAGTCTTGGGCCAAGGTTTATGACGTATGGGCCCGAGTGGCCTCGGAGTGGGAACATAATCCTTATGGAATCTCGTGGGAATCAAAAGTTTGTGAATCCTGCCACAGGAGAAGATGTTGGCTCAAGTACGGTAGTGGCTGGGCTACATTTTGGATGGTTGTGGAATCATGATGGGTGGGATCATGCGCATGTAGTCAAGAAATCCGAAGGGGTCAAAGGATTTGATGCAAACTTTCATGTTTATGGACTTATTTGGTCAAACGGTAAGTGAATGAAGTGGATGATAGAGTAGAGGGCGTTTTTAGCGCTATTTTGCCTTACAAATTCCGAAAGAGGAAGACGCTGACAAAGAAAGCAAATCTATATTATTGGTGCAAAGTGCCAGTGCCTAACGCCAATTCTGTTCTAGAGAATATCACATTTACATTGGACGGCATCCATACGCGAACTGTGGTTCCACCTCAAGATGCAGGATTTACTGGGTTAGGAGGAATACCCGCAACAGTGGAAAATCCATGGCAGAGTGCAGAAAACCCGAGAATGGCGCCATTTGATCAACAGGTAACTCTTTCAGGAATCGATCGATAATTCATACTACTGCTTGCCGTAACTGAAAAAATAATAACTGAATATTCATCTTACAATTTACAGATGTACCTTACTATCAAGGTTGCCGTCGGAGGCGTAAGCGACTATTTTCCTGACCACTTTGAAAACGGAAAAGGGCCCAAACCCTGGCGTACAAGATCTGATCGCGCCTCTTTCGACTTTTACAATGGCAGAGATCAGTGGTTCCCATCATGGGAAGGGTCGAGTGGAGCGTTCCAAATTGACTATGTCAGAGTTTATGCTATTTGATTCCTGAATTCATACAAGTCTTAACAGCTGAAGATAAAGCGTTTATGTAGTCCACGATCATCTTGTTATTAGCTCCAAATTTTCAGTTAAGGTTAATTTACTGAATTTCATTCGTGCATTGATAAATTTATTTTTCGCAATCGTAAATGTTGTATGGATAAAGCACTTTTGTGTGATTAATGCAGTAAGGAATTATAATGACGCTTCTGCCCCAAGTTCGGCATTATGCTGCGCTGGAGCAGCTTCAACAAACGCTGCAGATTGATTTCAATAGAGCATCTACCAAACGGCTTTAGAGATACAGTTTGGAACATTTCATATCGAGTTGATGGACCTTTAAACGCTTTAGGAATTTTTAGACTAATCACGCTTGTAGTCTAAAAAACGTTTGAGTATTTTTGTAGAATGGTCGGTACAATGGGAAACAAAAGTTTTACCGACGGTACGAGGGACTGTCGGTCACCACACTACGCACTGGATCCGTAGTGCAGTCGTCAATTCAGTCCATGCGTTTTTAGCATTCTGTTTAATGACGTATTGTGATTGTGATGTGTTTAAATGGTGAGCGTGAAGAAAACCCACCTTGTGTTTAAATACGCGATTACAGTATGCAGAACGCCGGTTTAAAGGCGGATACAAATTTTAATTAGCAATTAGTAAACTTGGGCGCGTCTTTGCTGAGAGGAGGGAAGAAATAATTGTGGAATTAACAAGCATGTGAAAAATATTAACGGGATTATTGACCGTGAAGCAAGAATACGAGCGATTAACCGGAATCTGTCCAGCTGACCATAAGCTATTATCATCATTTAATGGACCTTGAATTGTGTTTTACCTTACGTCAGCATAGTGAATGTATTGATTCATGATTGAGGATCGTGATTGGAATAGTGTCGTGGAATATAGGATTAAGCGCAAAGCGGAGATTAGCCGAGAAACTGTGTTAGATTTAATAAAAGTTAGCATTCACTAATAAAAATTATATATCTGAAACGAAAACTAAATGCATTTCGGCATCAGTTGAACATTGTCCTCGGGGTGAAATGCTAGGAATTGTAGGTTTAATTTGGTGATTAGACGCGAAGAAAGTAAAAGTTAAAGAAGGTTTCTGCTTAAGTCTTTATTGAAGCTGTAAAATCCTAGTTAAGGCAGAGTATTAGAAATGAAGTTTTTGATTGAAGTCGGGTTAAAAAAGTTATATTTATTGTTGTGGTTGTTTTTACATTTTGTGTATTGCTGGCAGAATGAGATTAGGGAAAAGTTGATTGGTAATTGGAAGCATGTAGTTCAAAGGCTATCATCTTGTTTTCCTTCGAGAACTTATTGTGGAGAATTAGTGAGTTTAACTAAATCCGTAGATAAGTTTAATAAAATTCCAAGGCATCTTGCTATATCTGTTATTCTTGAACGAGATAGGGAATTAGATCTTCAAACTCTTGCGAAAATTGTCTCTTGGGCATGGGTTGCTAGAATACCCGTTGTTACTTTGTACGACTATCATGGTATGTTAAAAATATTGATGTTGTATGCTATGATTATTACGGATTTAAAAAGAATTTTTTTAAAACAATTTCAGTGGTTTATGTATATATCTGGTTGGTTTTGCAGGGAAAATAAAATCTTCGTATCGCGAACTTGGTTGCTACGTTCGGGAAGAACTTATCCAAAATTTCTGGGCCTTGAAGAAATTCAGTAGAGGAGAGAACCCACCGGCTGTAAAATTTCATAACATCCCTAAACTTAATGGATATGCTAACGGAATACGTAAGTCGAATATTTAATACAAGGAATATATTAG
Organism: Sminthurides aquaticus; assembly: GCA_906901655.1. Classification (NCBI taxonomy): domain Eukaryota; kingdom Metazoa; phylum Arthropoda; class Collembola; order Symphypleona; family Sminthurididae; genus Sminthurides; species Sminthurides aquaticus. The sequence goes on along the minus strand of CAJQTT010000005.1, from coordinate 3,363,930 downwards.
TGGGTAGCTTTGTGGAGATGATTGCGAGAAATAATGTTGTTGGTTTTTGACAGATTCAAATGGTTATAAACTGAATAACGATACACTACACATCGTTCTCACATCATATCAAGATGGGAAACCAGAAATCGTAAGAATAGCCAAGGAGATTCGTAGTCGGAGTGAATCGGAGGATAATTTGATCCAAGATGATCAAGACGACGACAAAGACAGTGGAAAATACTCTGGAGATGGTGACGAAGACATGAGACCACTTGACGAGAAAACTGTGGACGAATTGCTTAGTAGTAGATATGAATGGACAAAGTATGTTAAATCTCCAACCGATCCTGAAGTTTTAATGATTGTGGGAGACATTCAAAGTACCTTGGGGTTCCTTCCGTGGCAAATGAGATTAACTGAAATTCAGTAAGTTTAATTTTGGAATTCTTAGCTGTGTAAAAAGACTGACGATTACTATTAGAGAGATACTGTACAGTGGCTTGGATGTGAGCATTCTTTCATTCAGTAGCAGGAATTGAAATAGCTCTGGAAGTAACTTTCTAATGACTTGTAATTGATTTATTTATTTCAGTTGGCTACCCAAGTTGCATATGGTGGAGATTCAAGACTTTTACCATGCTCTGGCGAGGTATTCCAAATGTCAGCAACGGTTTGGAACGTGATACGTGTGACTAACTGATTATAATTTATCGTTATGGTAGCTGATAGCAGAATACTATATTTTTGGGATTGCTATGCAAGAGGTATTTTGGGTTTCCTTGACTGGGATATTCTGCTTAGCCAAGATAGATTGGCTCTAAACACACAGAATTTGATGTAACTTTTCTTGACGTTTCCTAGGGGTTTAGTTGAAGTTATTACAAAGAGACTAGCTTGTTACATTAGATTTTCTAATGTAGAATGGATAGGACGTAATTTGTTGAGTTAAATGGGGGGGGCGAAGAAGAAATAATAGTGAAGTTAATTTGTTAGAGTACAATTATCGATTATGCATATTGCGGAACGAAATAATAAAAAATAAATCTTTGCAGTACGCTTAGATTCAAGCTATCCTAGTGTTGGCGAAGCATTTTATTTCCTAGCTTATGATTCTGATATATAATTGATAAGAGCGATAATTTCACGTTCATGATTTACAAAAATATGCATAGACTAGCACTCAGTTAAAGTGGAATGTACAGCTCCTATGGGCCAAGGAGCAAAGCTAATTAAACTTCAACAAAAAGCAGTCTCTTCATGGTTCGACAGATCTAGAACCTAAACTACTTCAAGTTCTGCCTGGACGAGATTGTGCGTTACACGTTATGCGTTGATTGTCGAATTATGTACACAGGTTTGTAATACTAATACTAGAGCCAAATTTCCAACGAAAATCCGGTTGTACTGTTTCCTGACAGCGGAATGCATTTTTGCTCCAAGCGTGATTCACGTTGGTTCTCAAGAAGTTTTAATGGGAAGCATATTCTGATCTAGTGATGGGGGAGTTGCGGCGTTGCACACCGGGATGAACAGATTCGTCTTGCAGTAATGGATCTGTGTCGGCTTTGTCCCTGTGCAAATATAAAAAGTATCAGTTCAGATTATGCATTGCTCCCAGGCATCGCCAATAACTTTCATACTTATCCGGCAACTGCGGTACTTACCCTTCCTGTTCAGATTCGATACTTTTGTTCCAAGGCTGCTCCTTCCCTGATGCGAATATAAGGTAAAAGACATTATCTACGAAGTAAATCGCTGCAGCGATAAGGAAAATCAATCTCCAACTTTGAATCGTGTCCGTCTGTAAAAGTTTGATCAATAATTATAATTACATATCGGACCAACATAGAAATGCCATGTGAGAATTGCAAAGCACACGTTTTCCTTACCCCGTTCTTGATGATAACGCCAGCAGTGTATGGGGCAGCAATTCCGCATAAATTAGCGAAACCATTGGTGATTCCCATCATTACACCGGCGTGATTCGGAGCTATGTCAATATGATTGACTTGGAAGGAGGCGAAATGAGCCCCGTTGATTCCTACGGCTAATGTTAAGAAAAATAGAGTCAGCACCATGTCACAGCCTGAGTAGGAAGCCCCGACTAATGCCAATGCAGGACCCCAATGAGCTGTTAAAAGGAAAACAGAATTTAGACTTTGTTTTGTAAGCACTGGTAATGTGCTGGCATAATTCATGAATCAAAAAATGTATACTCTATCTTACCGATGGTATTGAATATTTTCCTTGCTGCAGTGGTTGTGACAATTTTTGCTTCTCGCAGATAATCCGCAATCCATGTTATAATTAGGGATACTACCCACATTGTAAAATAAGGTAGAGCAGACAAAATACTGTTCTGAAATACATAATCGTAAGAATATATTAGTATCATGCAAAAATTGTAATTATTGCAAAAATTGTAATTATCGAAACACATTCTCAATCAGGTTAGAATTACCTTTTTCAAATCAAAATGCAATACGGTCTTCATATACGTCGGTAATTCTGTCAGAAGTGTGTACAGGCCCCATCCATGGCCAGTCTGAGCAACCAATATGGCAATGACTGGCATCGAAGTCAACATTTTCTTCCAGGGTGTAGGAACCTTATGCTTGGCAGTCCCGGATCCTATGGTATGCTCAATGTAGTTGCGTTCCTTTGTACTAATATGCGGATGTCTGGACGGCGTGTCGTATACAAATAATGTCCACATAAAAAACCAGAGCACTCCCGAAGCTCCGAAAACGTAGAATACTGAAGGCCAACCACCCATGAAATCCGAAGAAATAAGGATCCCACTCAAAGGCATTGCAATAACAGTTCCGATTTGTGAGCCTGGTCAAAGAAATGATTGAGAATACAATAACTTTCGATTGCTTCGCGGCTATGGACCGGTTTTCGATAAACTGATCACGTTCTAATTTAACATACCAGCGTAAACGTATGCTCCAAACTTGCTTCTCTCCAGCGGTGGAACCCATCTCGCCAACAGTGCATGCATAGCTGGATTCGTAACTCCTTCACCGAGTCCCTGGATAACCCGGACGAGTATCAAAGCACCTATTCCAGTCCTTGCGGCGAGTGGTGTGAGGAGAGAGAAAATTGCAGTAATGAGCATTCCAATCCCGAAAGGCCACTTTCCACCGATTCTCTCAGCTATCATTCCTCCAGGAACTTGTGTCACGACATATCCCCAGAAAAATGAACCAAGGATGATCCCTTGTTCTTGCTCATCCCAGGAAAATTCTCCAGGTGCATCGCTTGCTAATGACTGTTGATAGGACCCATCTGGATTCATCAGCATTGGTGGCATCAATCCTAGACAAACTACGCTATGATTAGCATCCACACTACTTCCGTTAGCTCCCACCATGGCAACTATAGCTACCGATAAATTGACCCGCATCGCGTAAGAAGCCACGAACCCCCAGAATCCGAGTAATGCAAGTGTATGTCTGGATCCCCATCCAGCTGGAAATAGAAAACGACGTTTGTGTATTACTCAAACCGGTTAAATGCCATCTGAACATGATATGAACCGTTTCAGGAGGAATTGTTATAAGATTATTGATATTAATTTGAAATTGAATTAGTATTACTAGTTTTACAATAAACGAACTCACCAGGTTTTGATATACGTGATATGGAATCCTCTTCATCGTGTGATACGAGGAGAGGATTTGCATTTGGATCTTCGTACGGCATTATGTAATACTGGATTTATTTGAAATCTCGAAATATATTGACATTTATGGTAACCGCCCGAAGGCAATGTCAGTCCTTAAGGGAACAGGTTTTGGGAACTTCTCATGCTTGATTTTGAAGACCGCTTCAACGTCAACCTCGGTTTTAATAAGCTTCAGAAACAAATTCAGCCGCAATTACACGTCGACAAATTGTTGTGCAGAAATGCAGGTGCAGCAAACTCTGAAATCGAGAAAAATAGATTCATTAAGGGAATGCGAATGTGTTTTTAAGGAAAATTGAGCCCATTCAAACAAACACTTACCGTTATTTAGGGAGAAGCAACCAAGTTGGGCATCCCTTGATAAGTTACATACGTATTAAATGGCACGGAAAGGTTGTTGCTGCATATGGTGTAAAGTTTGTCTAAAGCTATCTGAAGAACAGCGTCTAGCACTAACTACCTTAACAGCACTCTCTCGCATACACAATTACTAGATTTGAGATTATAAAGCTGTTAAAATTGCTGTTCAAACATAACTGATATTATATATATAATCACCCGTAATACACGGGTTTTGAACTGAAACGCCTTCTAATTGTATCAATCCGTGTACAGAAAAGTACTATTAGCTATTTCTTTAAACCTCTATTAATTCCGTTTAGAATAATCCTAGTACACGTTCACACTCCCCCTTCTATTTAAAAGTATTAATGACGTTGCGTTTTATAGGAAAGAGTCCGAGACAAGTCGTGTTTAGGAGCTAGCATTTGTACAAAACTATAACCACATCCATTCCCTTGACTTACATGATAACAGTTATTGATTATCAAACGTGTTTCAAATACTGTTTAAATATTGATTATGCTATGTAAAAATACCTACACTTTTCTTTAGGACACTTCCCCTGCTAATATTATATACATCTTGTAAGCTATAGTAATAAAATAGAGAGGGATAATTAGGTGCTTGATGTATAAGATTGTCAAATCGTAAGTTGGTGGTAACCACACTATATAACAGTGATTGTAATGGAATTAAAAGAGTTCACAGGAAACCAATGATTTACCATGGTCGACAAACAGCTGTGCTTGAAGTGTGTGTTCTATTGCTCGATAGAGTTGCTGTGGTTTAGGGTGGGCGATGGGTTTTCTTGGGAATGAATGAAGAAGAACTCACAGGACGAAAAGTTGTTGATCCAAGAAGTAGAAGTCCTTGTTTATTATTGGGGAATTGTATGATGGTATGTACACAAGGATAAAGTGAAAGAGGCGGGAAAGAGTTTACTCTCTACGGTGCATGGCTATATGGGTGGCCTTTTAAAAATTTAAAAGCCTTGTTGCTCCATGGAAGGTATTGCCATGCATTGCAAGTTTCATTTAAAGACACTAGGATACATACGACGCGGCGACTCGTTTGCTCCTCTGCTCTCCCTGGATGCATTGGAATTGGATGGATAGGTTCGGTCGTACGTTACAGTTTCACATTGGAATTCCGGTGCTCGATCAGTGAGTTATATCACGCATTAAGATATTTACCGGCTGTACGCAGTGTTATTATTAATTATTAAATATACATAATTGTGAGGATAATTAAAAAATTTATGGAACTGTAATAACTAATCCATAAATAGAAAGCATCGTATTCAGAATTTTACGGTATTAAATACTTGAAATTATCGGATAGTATACCGAAAGCCGCTAAACCAAAAATATATATTAATTTACCTACTTCAGTGATAAATTAACATTATCCTTCTTGCTCGCAAGATTTTTATTAAGAAAAGTAATTTATTTGCGCATTTAAAACACATTAAAATTCTTTTATCAATTAAATGTGCGAAGCAAGTTTTTGGCCGGCGAAAATTTGAAAACGTAAGTTTGAATTGGTTTCTCTGAGAATGTTTGCAATTAGTTTTGGATTTCTGTTCTGGACTTAATAGCTGGGTTACTAAATACGTAATTAAGGGTGATTGTGAGTAGAACAGTTTCGTTGCGTTATAGAATAGCTGAATTTGATTTGCTTTGGCGTGAAAAGTACAGCTTACGTGACTTTGAATTGCAGTAAAAGTTACAGGACGGAGTAGTTGTAGTTTATAGATTTTGGAACCGTTCCTTCTTGTTATACATAGAAAATGAGTGTTGCTCCGAAATGAGTCTTGAGGGAGTATGTGGTTCCACTTGCTAAGTACTTGGGAAATTTGATAATCATCGGGTAATATTTTCAATTTGCAGGTACACAACATAGATCAAAGAAACAGAATAAAATTGACTGATAGAGGAACGAATTGGAGACGTGCCTTATCCCAGAGAGCAACGCCGAGGTGCTAATTGTAAGTTTGGTAGTCATACGTTTCTGATGAATGTTATAATAACATTTTGTAAAACATGGAAAGTTTGCAGTATTGGATGTCGAATTGTGATTTGGTATTGGTTTAGGATACTCGAGACTTCTTGAGAGTGATACGGAAGAAAGAATAATCGTATATACGGGCTGTTTCTATCGGAAATATTGACAAAATGGCTCCTGCTACTTCAAAAAATACTTCGAAAACGGCTTCCAAGAGTACTGGAAAAGCGACTGCGGCGAAGGATACTACTAAGGCTAACGATGCCAAGGATACCACCAAGGCTAGTGCTTCAAAGGACACTTCAAAGGCTAGCACTGCAAAGGACACTTCAAAAGCTAGTTCGGCAAAGGAAACTACAAAGAGTGCTTCGAAGACTTCGGTTAAAGACACTTCGAAGGCGTCCGCTAAGAATTCCACGAAAACTACTTCAAGAGATGCCTCGAGAAATGCTACCACGGATTCTACTAGGAATACTACCAAACGCAGGAGAGGTGAGTGTGAAATAGAAATAGCTAGATTGTATTGTGCTTAATAGCGCGATAAGGATTAAAAAGCGAGGATTGATTACGCTAGTGTTGAGTAGGAAAAGGTGTTACAATGAATAACATTATAATTTGTTCGCGTATAGTTGAGTCTGAGTCCAGTACATTAGTGAGACCGACTGCGGAAGGCGTTGTCTACATGTTTGGGATGGGAGACATAGGACAGCTTGGTATCGATGCTGAAAAAAGAAAATATCCTGCCTTAGTTCCAGACCTTCCCAAAGGAGGTGCAGAGGTAAGCAGTGGGTTTTTTGTAGAGGCGTTCTTCTGCGGAATTTGCATAATAAGGGGTGTTAGAGTAAGCTTGTGTTCTGATTTACAGGCTGTTCAAGTTCAGTGTGGGAGTACCCACACTGTTGTGTTGACCAAAGATGGGAGTGTTTACACATACGGAAATAATGACGATGGAGCACTTGGCAGAGATACGCCCGACGAAGATGACATGAAGGTCCCAGGAAAAGTAGAAATACCGGAAAAGATCGTCCAGATAACAGCTGGGGATAGCCACACTGCGGCTTTGACTGAAAGCGGGGTTGTATATGTCTGGGGAAGTTTTCGGGTACGTTACCATTTGATGTTTAGATTTATCATTGATGAAGATTTTCATCTGTTTGCTGACTCATTCAAGCTTGAAATTTGACGACTGATTGCTCGAAATTTCAGAATGCGAATGGACTGATGGGATTGGTACCCGACAACCCGAAACCCATTACTCGTCCCGTGCCACTTACACTTTTCAACAACGTCGACGAAGTGGCGTGCGTAGCAGTGATGCAGATTGCATCTGGATCAAATCATCTTGTAATGAGGTCTATAGAGGGTCATATATACACGTGCGGATCCGGTGATCAAGGGCAACTAGGACGCCAAAAACCAAGGACTTCTTCTCGTCGAACGTTAAACCCTTTGTCGGATAATGGTAAGTGCAAAGTGGCACGTTTAATGCTTTACGTTTAAGGTTACCCAATTCATGGTATCCATCTGTATTGAAGAAAATCAGTTTGACGGTTTTGTTGAAAATTAGTTGATTCATTTATTTCTTCTTATCAGGTTTTCTCTTAACTCCTATGATGGTACGATCTCTCGGTACGAAAAAGGTTGCACATATTTGGGCTGGAGATTACAGTACTTACTGCAAAGTCCGTAGTGGGCCGATTTGGGTTTTCGGACTTAACAATTATGGTCAACTTGGTATGGCTTATTCTATGACGAATTTCAAACAGTAGATTATATATGTTGCTGAATCTGTGATATGTGCTAACAATGATTCTCTAACCATTCCTAGGAGTCAAACCAGTACAAGATGATGCGGAACCCGTGATAATCGTGCCCGTGAAGAGCCCGGGCTTGCTTAATAAGGATTGGGTTCAAATTGCAGCTTCTGAGCATCATATGTTGGCTCTGGATTCAAATGGTATGAATGAAAAAGCTTAGCGAATAAAAAGTTTAATTTTTTATCCACTAAAGTAACCTTAATATTTTAATATTCTTTGTAGGCATTGTCCACGCCGCCGGAAGAAACGAAGATGGTCGGCTTGGCTTAGGAAGTGCAGTTACGGAGCGATCAGTTTGGGAAGCCACTCCTGTGCCTAAATTAAGCAGTACGCCGTGTACAATGATTGCATGTGGACTGAGCACTTCATATGCTGTAACGCAAGACAAATGTCAACTTTATGCTTGGGGGTTCGGCGAAAATTTCCAGCTTGCAAAAGGAGACGATACTGACGAAGAGGAACCAAAACCATGCAAATTTAGTGCCAAAGAAGATGGTTTGGAGAATGTTGTTCATGTAACAGCTGGAGCGCAGCATGTTGGTTTGATTAAGGCTTCTACAGAACCCGTAACATCTGCTCAGAAGGAATTCAACAATAACATTGTGGAGGACATTCCCGAAGAAGTGGTGCAGAAACCCAAAGCATTGAAGAGAAGTGCGAGTAGTGCCGCCAGTAAAAGCAAGAAGGTAAAGCAGTGAAATAGCTATTACCTGCTCATAGCTGAAAGTTCCGTTTGAAACTTGCTAGATCCCTATATAACTTAATGGAGTTCTGTCCTTTTGGTTACCTCTCGGTTACTGGCCGATGAGTTATGATTTTTTTGTAAGCGTATAATAATGTTCGCTTCCGTAGGCTTGTTACAGGTTATGTAATATTACTGACACTGAAAAACTCTTTGCGCTGCATGTTGTTGAATAGATTGGCGTTATTCAGTTCAAACGATTATTTCTGCTGGCTGGAAAAATTTATGATGCAAATGAATCCTTTCCGCCAAATGTACAAAATCCCTTGTAATACTGTATTAATGAAATAGAACTTCTGTTTCGACGAAGGAGAACTATTATAGTACTTCAGATTTTATTAGGTCCTAATTTCACCTTTTCATCTTCTTTCTTTATCGACGCGTAGTCAAGTGCATACTTATTGTGTTTCTTGTGTGAAGAATTAAAATTATTTTATATCTTGGTTAATAACAGGTATCAGTCGTTTGTAAGCTTTTTCAATACAATATACTATTTTAACAGCTGCAAAGTTTTCTCATGAATGAAGTAGATACAAGAATAAAGGAACTGAATGAAATATATATTTATGTAATAATGAATCGTGTGAAAAATCAACTTTTGCAGGACGCATTTGATGGGATTTGTGTTTGCTGAATACAGATGATTGTATGCATTCGTATATGTTTTGAAACTTCTAAAACAGACCATCTATCGCGTACACTTTTAGAGGGTTGCTTTAACTGCTCCAGCTAATGAATTCTGTCTGTTCTGTGGTAAGTGTGTAGTCCAACAGTCGGTTAAGCAGAAGCACCTACGCGATTTTACCGTTGAATGTATATCGATGGCAATTATTTAATTCAGCAGTAAGATAATTGAGACTTTCATGCTGGCTTCGTTTCGTTTAATAAGCAAATATATATATTCGACCGAAAGGGCAGAAAAAGCAAACGCATACCATTGATTCGGCGCTTTACGAAAAAGTTTTTATTCCTAGAATTTAAATGTCTTTAACAGGACTTATAATAAATACGGCGATTACTCGTTACTCCCGCCAAAATTCAATGCTGGAGGGCCCAATCATTTATTGGGAAGCTCAAGTATAAAACCGTTCTACCACAGAAATACTGTGTGTAAAAATATAGTAAAAATTAAGCTTCACCAAACGTTGTACATTGAAGTAAAAGTTGATAAAATTGGGATTATTGCAGTTGAGTGATCGTAGACCGTCAGGCACCCAGAGCTTATATTATAGTAGTTGAAACAGTAATTTGCCTCTTTGCCTCGGCTAGGCTGAAGCGCACTTAACTTAATCAATCGCTGTACGTAAGTAACATTTGTGTGTAATATGCACTCTTCTTTTGACAGAGTCTCTGGAACTTGGTGCAAGATGAAACAAAACCTCTCGCAATAGAACTAGATGCACGCACAACAAACTGAATTAACTAAAGTGGACGCGGATATACACCTACATGATTACACGCTTGGCGATTTCAGTGGCAGTACGCAAAATATTTAATCTGTAGATGGATCAAACGGAGGAATGGTACTGTGGTCCAAATCGTCGAAAAATTTGTGCTCCAGCGCAGCCTTAGCAGTGATACGTGCATTTGGAGAATAGGTCAGCATTTTCTGCATCAAGTCCATTCCTTCCTCATTGCTTTGCAAACGAGGAATCTGTGTTGCCAAGCTGAAATCGGTCCACTTGGGAAAGTTTGCCTTGAAGTCTGGAAGTTCGGTTACTCCAGGCCACAAATCTTCGGTTGGCGTTCTCAAAATGCTGTGACAATAAACAAATATAAATCAAATCTAGCTATCTAGTTTTGTAATTAGACTGTTGGACCGAGTAGAAACTTACCGGAATATGCGGAAGAGCTGATCGATCTCAGAATCACCCTGAAATAAAGGCTTCTTTGTTATCAGTTCCGCCATGATGCAACCCACAGACCAAACATCGACGGGGCAAGCGTATCGAGGCGATCCTAATAAAACTTCAGGGGCTCGGTACCACAACGTTACAACCTACAAAAACAACCTTGGTATTACTATTCGAAACTCCAATACTAACATCCAACAGAACGTCACGTTTCTAACTTACCTCATGTGTGTACGGCCGTACAGGAACTCCAAAAGCTCGAGCAAGACCAAAATCAGCAATTTTCAAAATACCTCTCTGATCAATGAGCAAATTCTGAGGCTTCAGATCCCGATGAAGCACTCTTCTCATGTGGCAAAACAACATACCTCGTAGAAGCTAAATGTAACAACAACAACCCAAAGGTTCATTCCCCAGTAAGTGCATCACAAGTTTAACGGTCGCTTGCGCTTTGTCATGAGTAATTACCTGATAGGTCAAAGACAGAACTGTGGCCATGGGAATATCCTTTTCTTTTCCGAAACTGTCTATGTACTTTTTCAAATCCATACTCAGGTAATCAAAGACCAGGAAGAGTTTCCCTTCTTGCATAAGTACATCTTGTAACCTGGGAAGAATACGTATTCGGAAAAGTAACGTCACGTAAATCGACCCTTACATCACTTTATTCCTTCTAACCATATTGATAGTAATCCTATTCAACAACTCACCCAACAACATTGGGATGCATGGATAACTCTTTTAGGATGGTTATCTCACGTAACGCCGTGGGCGGTATGCCTTCCTCCTCATTCTCAATTCTGATCTTTTTTAAAGCAACATATTCTCCAGTCTTCTTATTCTTACACTTGTACACGACGCCGTACGTTCCTAAAGCAAATACGGCAAATATAAATTAATGCATGCACAACAATGGAACCATTCATGCTTTCCTATCGGCATACCCAACCAATTCCCATTTATCTCGACAATAATGGAGCCGATTACCTTCTGCTATTTTTACAGACACTACTAACTGTGAGTAACTGAAGAGTTTACCTTCTCCCAACTTTTCTATCCGTTGGTAATCTTCCATCTTCCTTAAGAGAGCTTATCTGAAACAGCAACGTTGTATATAAATAATAAATCTGCATGTAACTTTACTCTCATTTCCACAAAATTATCAAGTACTACCAGCATAATTAATTCAAAGTAATCTCATTTCAAACTTACCTTAAATATATACCTGTCGCTACACTGTGCGATATTTCCAGTGTAGAAATGAGCTTGAATTATTCGCTTTTAACAAGTAACAAACTAATTATTAATTCTCATTCCCTCATGCAGAAATTATTTCCTCTCACGGCCAGTCGTTGGGAATCCAGAGGTACTTGCAACGATGCAACCTGAAACCTAATCAATAATTCCAAAATAAACTCCTTCCACCGTTAAATTTAATCAACCAGGCACAAATTATTATGAAATACACAATTAACTTACTTGAGGTGTAGTTTGAAGGGAGTCCGCCAAATTGTGATTGCGAGCACTAATACACTCTTCGGTATTACAGTCTCACGTTGATGGCGGTTACATCTTCCCTACGTCTCACTTTGCCAAATGCTTTAACGTTACTAACCGTCTATTTTCCCATTTTCCATAGGATCCTTTATGAGACCCTGTAGACCATGGCCCAGGGATTCAACTGTCGCTCCCTTTAAGACCGCTCAATTTTTGACCAATCAAAAGGAACCATTGATGATCGCGGGCAAGTTTTAAATCTGCTATCTTTGTTTAGGTTGTACATACGATGAGCTTTCTGGATGGAATAAAAGCGGCTTTGACCCATTTTTGCTGTCCCGTTTGGTATAGGTTGAAGCTTGGAAGTTGAGCTTATATCTATGGTCGCTGTGCCAAAAACCCCCGACTGCATTTACACAACAGGCTGCCACTGACAACTTTATATCGCCCTGTTCAAGAAGGCTGTGTGTTTGACTTATGGAACATTTAAATGTGTCAAGTGCGATGCCTTGTGCTGTGTGAAATGTACTGTACAGCAATAAAGCTTCATTCAAAGAAAAAGCGGCGATTTCTGTAAATGTGCAGGACTTTTATTATTTGCAGAACTTTTATATGATTTGTGATTAAACGCCGGAAATTAATTAAAGGTGCATAGCCCTTTGTAAAATACAGTAATTAATTCAGAGGAAGAAGTAATTATTGCAAATATATAGTTAGTTACGGGTAAGTGAATTTTTGTTTTAAATGTTTGAGATTTTGATGGCATGGATTTGTGTTGATCAATTTTTTAATTGGATGTTTGGCTTTTTTTAGAAAAGTTAATTGCGATTGAGCTTGTCAAGGATATTCAGTCGAGGGAATTACAATGAGTGGTGGGGTTTACGGAGGAGGTAAAGTTAAATGTGCAGCAAATTGTAATGCAGTTAATGTCGGATGAAGGGTTTCCATTCCCGGTGTATTTTGCATTCTGTACTGGATCATGTGATACATTCATTACAGTTGTCTTAAAAATTGTTGTTTTCAGATGAAGTAGGGGCACTTGTGTTTGACCCAGGTCATTTTTCGTTTCGGGCTGGATATGCGGGAGAGGATGTTCCTAAGGCGGAAATACCCTCTGTTGTTGGTATCCAAGATGACATCAAAGGGAATGGGGAATCTCAACCTTCTGGAGAGGATGGAACCAATGGTCTTGGATTACCATCTGAGTTAAAGAAAATACCCAAGAAGTATACTATTGATACGACTAACATTCATGTACCGAAGCAAGGTTAGCGGGTCATTGGTTATAGTTTGATGATAATGTCAAGTGGGTTATATTATAACTTTTTAACTTGATTTACAGCTATGGAACTACAGTCTTTCCTGAAGGATGGAGCTGTGGAAGACTGGGACATGTTTGAAAAAGTTGTCGAATACATTTATAACCAGTCGTTGCATGCTGAATCTGATTTCCATCCACTCTTAATGTCAGAACCTCCATGGAATCCAAGGAACAAGAGAGAAAAATTGACGGAAATATTTTTTGAAAAGTAAGTCACCAAGGCAATGATGCTAAAGAGGAGGAGAATTGTAAAACAGCTTGAAGGATAATTTGTCGGGTAGCTATATCCGGATCTTAGGCGAATGTCGGTGAGCCCTGGGTTAGGAGCAGTAAATATTTTCTTGCAAATTCCAGGTACAATGTTCCAGCTTTTTTCCTCGCGAAAACTGCAGTACTGGCCGCATTTGCCAATGGTAGGAGTACCGGTGTCGTTGTTGACAGCGGAGCAACGCACACTTCTGCAATCCCCGTGCACGACGGATATGTACTGTCGCAAGGTATTGGGATAATACTGTCAAACAATACGTTAGCGCTAATTTGTAAAGGGGAAAGGCTGATATATGTTTTTAAAAATCATAGGAATCGTCAAAAGCCCTTTGGGAGGTGACTTCATAACTTCACAGTGCAGAAATTATCTTGAAGAAAGCGGAATCGACATTGTTCCAACCTACATGATAGCAGGAAAAGAGCAAGTATGGGAAAACGACAAAGCAAAGTTTACAAAGAAAAATAATCTTCCTGAAGTTACAAAATCGTGGCATAATTACATGGTGAAGGTAAATTCACAATCCGTATACATCAGTATGACATTACGGTGATGGTATTGCAGTAAAAATGATGTATATATCGTTATTATTTGCAATTTTAGGAAGTCGTACAAGATTTCCAGGCTACTGTATGCCAGGTCTCAGATACACCTTACGATGAGGAAACTGCTGCATCAATGCCACAAGTCCATCACGAATTTCCTAATGGATATCATCAGGTATTAGTATTATCTTCCCTAGAATAATTTTCTTGTAACGTCTTATGCTGCGCTAAATTATATTCTCAGTTTGCTTTGTAATTTTAGGACTTTGGAACAGAAAGGTTCAAATTTGCAGAACCTTTATTCGACCCCAGTGGACTTCGAGGAGTAGGGACGACTATGTTAGGCGCTGGCCACTTGGTTACAACGTCAGTTGGAATGTGTGATGTGGATCTTCGACCAGTAAGTGGAGCACCTTAGTGTTCATAAAACATTATCCAGCACCGATTAGTATAAACTTGTGTCCCTGTTTTATTTTCTAGGCATTGTATGGTAGCGTTATTGTAACAGGAGGCAACTCGTGTTTGCAAGGATTCACAGAACGACTCAATAGAGACTTATCAGCCAAAACACCTCCGGTAAGTGGAAATCACAAGTTGTTAATAGGTTCGCGAAAATTTCGGAAGTACGCATACAATACTGTAATATACTTGTAATTTTCTATCCGTTTCAGAGCATGAGACTCAAAATAGTGGCAGTTACGGGCTCCAGTGAGCGGAGGTTCGGAGCATGGATCGGCGGGTCTATCTTAGCATCATTAGGTTCATTTCAGCAACTCTGGGTGTCAAAGCAAGAGTATGAAGAAACCGGAAAATCTCAAATAGAAAGGAAGTGTCCTTAAAGCATAGAGGCGCTGAAGGCATATAAAATCCACTTAAACTGTAAAGGAATGCATTGAGGGATTAATGTAAGGTTTGATACGAGAAGCTTCATGACATAGAACTTGGATTGTTTCGTGTGTTAATTTAATGTGACTTCTATAACCATGCAGCAACTCAATTACTTCCAAGGTTTATTACTGTACGCCCTACTTGGGCGACTGGATTTTGATACTTCCTGTACGTCAAGTGTTTCTCCGGTAAATTTTAATTACCGACTTTAAATAATTTTTCTCACGCTCGAGGTAAAACTGTGTGTACTTCATGTAAATCCTGTAATTTTTGCAATACTTTACATTCAACATATAGCCTTAATAGGGCGACATTTTACCGCAATTAATAAAATAATTTTACTTCATGACTTGGTTGGACTACTTTTAGACGGTATTGTTTCCATTGGAGAAGACGGGGTGCCATTTTATCGATCTAAATAACATTTTTACAATTAAACTAGTTCATCTGGGAAAGTTTCAAGTTAAATCGTATTGTTGCAAAATACAGAAACAAAGCTCGGCGATAACATTCACAAGGCGCGAATGAATTTCGAGAGGCTTGAATTAATTAATAATTTAATTATCTATGTAGCGACGCGCAAAGCTAAAGATTACCGCATACAAGTCAATAATAGGTGCATTTAAAAAAATCGAACTTTTTGTGTAGGTACCCGTGGCTGGGAACCATAATCCAGAAACTTATTATTTTAATATTTTGTTCCATTTAAAGGGCCTGTACGTCAACTTTATAAAATGTGTGTATGTACACACACGTAAAGCTGAAATTCACCTTACGGATTTTGAACGCCGACGTCTGGTTTACAAAGAATGATCCTATGAGATGATAGTAGGCCTTTCCACACTTACTCGATATCGCATTTGCAAAGCGCTAGGAGCTCAAGTTCGGAGGAGTTTAAAGCACCAAACATTCTCTAAGACATACGGATTTAATTGTCCTCGTCTATCAATTCTAAAACAAAATCCTAGTTTAGATCAAACGTCGTGTACATATCTCGGTAAACGACAATTATTTTAAAACAGTCATATCAATTTGTGTTGCAGTGTTACAATCTACAATTGAAATTTTTGCGTTATTAGTGCCCCGTGATCGAAAATTTGGAGCACTTCAGTAATTATTAAAATATATATACAACGTTATTTTACCAAGATCGGATACTTAATTGTTTGAGGTAAGCGCAACGAAATATTCTGCGAGGTTAACGTACAAGGACCTTACGGTGAGGTTCATTCTTGAGTAATGCTAGGAAGGTCATTCTGATAGTTCAAGTTTTAGTGGTTCAGAATGGTATTATGCATGTAATTGCTGATTGCCATGGCTGGTTTGATAAAATTCATGAAACACGTTGGAATTGCAAAAATATGTAGGTTTGCCTTCTCTTTGCTCCTTAACTGATTATTTGAAACGGGATCAACTAAAGGGTCAACGGAGGTTTCCTACGTATGTATACGTAGTTAGTGAGAACTAAAGTAGTTATTATGCTGTTCGAGTTAATGTGCTTGACAGAAGAGCATGTTAGGAGTACATAAGTATCGCACGGGTAGGAATCATGGGTAGATTTTAATTGCATGTGTACACGCATATAACATCCCCACGATAACCTTGGAACTGCTGGGCATTAATGTAGCCAGGAATCGTATTAATATTCTGTGCAGGGTACATCTGTGATACGCGTATGGGGTATTCATATGGGTACACACTGGGTGCGTATAGCTTATGATGTGGATATTGTATCCTACTTATGCTGTGGACTTCGAATTATTATACAAGTACCTTTAATGCCAGGTCAAATTGTAACCTTTGAAGACGCCTAGCATTCAGATCGAGATTAGGTCCGTAACAACTTAAAGCTTACGGATGTATATATATATGCTATCTTTTCCTTTTATACCTATATCCGTGTACCCCGTACATATATCCTGGTTACCGTACTATTTTTAACCCTTCGCCTATTCCCATAAAGTCAATCCCTACATTTAAATACTGGCACCGTGTCCGTGTATCGCTGTTAGTACCATATAACTATATCCGCACTTGAAAATGTCTATAGTACTATATACGTGTATCCATGTCCTACTGTATATCTGTGTGCATATATCATCGTACCTCTACCTATACTATGTCGCCATCCCCCCAAATCTACATGCCTCATTTACGTACCTAAATGCTGATACTGTACCTTATTTACCTCATTACTACCTACTTTCCTAAATCCACATTAATATACATGTAACTAAACTTCGATACCTATCTCTATGCGTGCACACGTACATGTACCTAAAACCGGACATACATACTCGTAAATCCGTGTACGGAAACCCACACTCATACATCCTCGTACCTACATGTGGACGAATACAAGACCCCGTATACGGATGCCCCTGACTCTGTGTACCTAATCCTAAGTTAGTGTTTCAACACATTGATGCGTCTATACCCCAAGCATGCATACAATCCCTTATTACACTGTGTACATTACGAATTGCGTTATATTGGCCCTTAAATGTAGCTTCATTCCGTTTCCATGCAATTTCAGCTAATAGGTGGTCTAGGTGCACGTTGCACTGTGAGCAAACTCTTTGGCAGCAAAGCTGGAGTTTTTAGGCTGTACTGGGCCCCTATTCAGGAAAGCCAGCGAGAATGTTCAAATACCATTTCGTATACCGTTGGCGATTGGATCACTAGTAGTGTTTGCCTTGTATTTTCATGCAAGTCGGCGCTGATAGATGATGCATAATTACGTGAATGGTAATCGTACTCTAAAAGTCCAAATATCCTATAAGAGTCTCCTTGCCTAGGTGAATACAGGTGAACTTCCAATTAAGATCATCTCTAAAATATCGCGTTCTCAGGTCTTAATCAGAAATGGATGTACTTCTGAAAAGCACAATTTTCGCCTTAGAAAGTACCTGAATCTCAGCGAAACAGGGACTGGTGACTGTAAAATAAGTCTGTTTTCGTCACCTTTGATACGGAAAATGAATGTAATTGGTGCAGAAGTTCCTGTCCGAATGTGATTCTTTGCAGCCTCGAATGGAAGAAGCTGAATCGTGAACACACAAAGTACAATGATGTTATTTGGAACAGATGTAAAAACATTGTTTATGCGTCCAAGGGGTCGAAAATTTTGGATTCAATTTAGAATTTATTCTAAATAACAACGATGTTATTTGGAGAAGATTTACCATTGGGTGTAAAGGAAAACTGCCGGGGGAGTTCAAATCCTGATGTAGATTAGAGAATGATCTTAATTAGAAGGATCTTAATTGGAGATTCACCTGTAGTCTTAACGGGCGCTTTGATTAATGGGCCAGAATGGCAAACGGAATATTGTAACATTACTTGTCATTGTGCATAACCTTCATCATCAATCATAGCAGTCCGGTCATTGAAGTAGCTTTAGTTACGTCTTTTCCTAGGAAATAATAATATTGTACCCAATTGTATCTATCATGAAATCCAACGATTTCTTCGAACGAGAAACTACATTTATATTTTCTTTTTGTACTGCAGGAGGTGACTGTTGCGTTAAACCGTACGTAGGAGACGCATGTGTGGTGGCTGTCTGACGGATGTGAATCAGACCAGACTATTGAACGAGGCACAGGCGTGCTTAAACTAACAAAGAATTTAGCGGAATGAGCGGCTCGTCGGCGCCGATTCCTACCGATCGGGTGGTATGGAAGTTGACCAGCTCAAGTCTCGTTATACGTCCAAAATTCGAACCAGAATCTCCTGCTAGTGTCCTGAAGCTTCCGGTTGAGATCGTGACACCTCCGAAGTCCGAAAGTGATTCAGATTCTGAGTCACCTTCAACGACACCGTCGATACCATCTTCTGTGAGTAGTTACCGAAGCCGTTTTATTGAGAATGTGGATCTCAGGCAATATTATTATGGGGAAATGTCCACAACTCCCGAAAAACGCAGCTTTCGAGGTCGGCTGAAGCGTACAAAAAATTCTAGAGTCAAAGCTGATTCAGAAATGGACATACAAGTAAAAGTGAGTTCATATAGGAGAGTAACCAGTTACAGTTACCAGTGGTATAATAAGTCAAGAACACTTGCTCTATGGTTATATAAATATACGAGCAAGGGTCAAGTCGCAAACAGATGCAATACTCAATGAATTGGATTCCTAGGTGTAAATCGAAATTGCGGGAACACTCTATGCTTTAGATAAATTCAGGATTTTGCATTGTTGACCCGTTAACTATTCGGACTTTGGAAACAGATTCAAGCGCGAATTTCATTGCGTTTACTATTTTCCTCGAGAAAAATAGTACGCTGACGTTTGCGACTAGACTATACGGTATAATGCATTTTCTTTGTTTCAAAGCCGAATTAATTACTTTTGATCTTTATGGCTTGCAGTGTACAGCGTGCCCTAAATTGTTCAAAAAGAATTCAGAAATAATACCCCACATTTTTGAACATATTGAAGTAGATACTGGAGGAAAACACGTCATTCGAGAAAAACGTCAGCCTCTTCGGACTTCTCATCTAAGATGTCATATATGCTTGAAAAAAACGACACTCAGTTCGTTGGCTAGTCACTTAAAGAATGTAATACATTTCATGCATAAATATATTCAATTGCTTTAAAATTCAGAATTAAAATGGGAATGACTTAATTGTATTTCAGACTCACGACATGAAGTTCAGTGAGCTTCCTTGCAGGATTTGTGAGCTATACTTTGATACGAAAGATGGATTGATAAACCACATGCATCGCACTCATCCATGCCTAGATATGCCATACGGATGTGACATATGCGGATATCAGACATCGTTTCGTACCCAAATATTTAAACATTTCGAAGATGTAAGTTGAGATTACGAGAAGTTTAAGTCTAGAAAAACTTAACTGACACCAAAACATATTGTTGGTAATCCCATGTACTAATATTGCGTGATTCTAAAGATATCTATTGCCAATATATAATATATGGTTTGATTTTGCTACAGACTCATCCCAAAAACTACGTGATATGCAATTTCTGTCTCATGATCGTACCCGTGGAATCGCTGGACGATATGAAGTTTCTGGAACAGCACTTAATGGTATGTAATGCTGATTATAGACTTCTGTGAATTGGGAAAATATTTAAAAAGTTGTTATATTGCCCCTGGCAACCATTTAAAGAAGCCTTTATACATCTGCATTTTGAGGAAATATTTTTTCTCAAAATGTACGCCAATCTCTTAGCATTGATTTATGATGCAGTTTAAAACCGCGCCGCAGAATAGGAAACTTTTGTCTTGAATTCAAAGTCAATTCATGAAAGTCTAAAATTGGCATGACGCATTGTAAATTTATTAAAAGCTTTAAATGCCAATTCTAACTCCCAGTTGACCCCTTAAATTTGCTTATAGTGTCACGTGATGTATCCAGAGCGAAAATGCCCTCACTGTACCCTTCGATTTGTGAAATTGAGTGATCTCAAGGACCATTTAGAGGTTCGTCATTCCCGTCATCCTGACGACACTGATTGTAAGTCTAATATATACAAATGGTCGTTTGGCGTACGTGTTAAATTACTCTGTTAGGTATAACTTTGTTAGTAATAATTTCAATGGTTTTTATATTTTCAGTGCTGACCATACAGTTTTACAAGGCGCCTAAAGGAGAAACGCGGATACTTATGTTCACCCCTCTTAACAAGAATCCTAGGTGTCCTACACCTCAGAATGGCACCTACTCACCAACATCTGCTGCTGAGCAGGACTCAGATATTGAGGAAATACCGTAAGTACAGCATTATTTATTGAATAGAAGCATTTGTTCCAGTGTAGAGCGGAGAAAATAAGATTCATGGATATCCTTAAAGAGTTTTACTGATTCTATCTTGCCATTTTTCATATAGAATTGAACCAAGTGAAATGTTGAGAACTCAGTGTACTGTCAAGCCTACAAAACGTGGCTCGCCAATCGAATGTTCCGGTAAATTACTACAACACTGTACTCAATGCAGTCACGGTTACTGTTGTCAAGTATTCGAATTTTTAGTGCGATCGTTTCTAACTTGGATATTTTGCTTTTCTCAGGAGCTAGAAAACGTTTTCGGCCCGACGAAGGAAGAGACAAAGAGACTGAAGCCCGATTTTTTCAAGCGCTGGATTTGAATTATAACTATGATAATGATTCTATAGCTGACGGAAAGCTTAAGTAATTTTTCGAATTTAGAAGTGTATAAGTCAGGTTTAGGCATGCGTGTGATAATTGGTACTGAGTTTGGCTCCCGCGTGCGAAGGAGCCCGATTTCGATTTATTTTTGGCTAATCGTAATGTCAGTTTGCCAACCCAAAGTCTTCTGTCTCAGTTTTGTGGACAATAAATAATTTTTGTGTACCCTTGTCAAGTATTTAGAGGAGCTTTGGAATCACTGAAACAATTTACATAGGGAAGTATCATCTTCTAGTGTGAATATCTCCTAAAACTGTAGACATTACTCCAAACACCTAGGACTGAGAAGGAATTTCTCTTGTAATGAGCCAGAATTGCTAAAACGAATGCTCAGAAAAATGAGAAGATGAATGGACTTTAACGCTGCAACGAGGAAACCTGAACCTGAGTATAAAGAACAGCGCTTGGAAATAGATGCTGTTCGTTACTGTCAGTCTGTCCTGTGAACCCGTCAAGATGCACTTTTGTCATTTTAACCCATTAGGAAAAAACCTGGTATACATCCGTCAAGGACATTCTGGATCCGACAATAGTAACGAAGATGCGCCAAGATTAGAAGAAGTCACTTCAACTGTATGGTAAGCTTAAGCTTCCACGAAATTTAAAATGTTTTCAAGTGTTCTGCTAATGTCATTTCTGGATTCACTTTAAAGGAAATACGTTTAGAATGCCTCTGCAATCTGCATTAACTCTAGTGTCAGTTGCAAGAGATGATTGTCTGCAGAAGTGAACGGAACTACCTCGCTACTCTACTTGTCATCGAGTGATTTGCAACGATGAGATCCTCTCACTAATGCAGTTTTGTGAAAATGTGCATGTGATTGTTTTTAAGATTTACCACTCCCTGAACTTGTGGTATTTGCAGGGGGTCTTAACTCACTAGGTCAACTGAGTTGTCTAGGGATGGAAAATTCAACACTCTTTGCTTTTTGGCCCTTGAACGGATCGCTGTCGTGCATCTTGAGAATTTCAAATGACATGAGTAATTATGACAGATTTAAAAGTAAGAGTCGAAGGGAAGAAGTGAAATGTGGAATTTTACTTTTCGTTCTTCTCAGAAAGGAATGATTCAAGCTCCAAACTAAAAAGAAATGTGATTAAGGGAAGGCTTGCTAAAGTGGGTGCTAAATATGAATTGTAGACCAAGACTTTAAACGACTTACTAACGAGCTTAATGTCATTACAGATTGAAGGAAGATGGTAATGTGCAGTGGGCAGTTGCTTTTCTAAGAAGATGGAATCGTATCTAATATTATACTTCAAAGAGGCGAGGGTTGGAGCCCTTGGTGTGTAGCTGACAAGATGAAATAATTTTTATTGAAGCCAGTGTCCAAGATGATGCCTCATTTGGGGTCCTGTAGTGAGTAATGACAAGCGTATGTAGGGAGCGTGGAGAAGACGGGGAAGAAGAGTGGGCTATAATGAGTGATGTTTATGATGATGGGCTGGTAGCTTTCTGTAGCTACCATGAATTGATGGCCTCCAATTATTTATTACCCCTGGCTGTGTGTGTTAATATATGCTTTCTTTGACTATTTAGGCGAAATGAGCTTGCTTGTGAGAGTGGGAAGAAGATTTTACAAGTGTTCTATTCTTTGTGGGATCATTACAGGACGGTTGACTCCCAATTAAGTAGCCATGATCATGATGAGTGGAAGTTGGAAGGATTTTAGTTAATGCGTTTTCTTCCATCCTTGTTTGAATGCTAAGCAGAGCGGCGCTTTTCATTCTAATCCGTCCTAATAGCTAATTAATAACTGCCCTCCAAATGAAGAGAAGGGCTAAATGTGATGGTTTAATAATTGAGCTGAAATTCTTGATGTAAAATGCATATGGACTCTCAGCGAGGAATGTAGAACAAGTCGTGGAGGAGGAGATAAAGAAGATGGAAGTGTGCCGATCCCAGAATTATAAAGAGCAAAGGAATATCATCACTAATCCTAGCAAACATTTGTGTTTGGGAAATATAATCAGAAATTCAGGAGTGAACTTCCGTTTTCCTTCCAACCGTCATGTCAAATTGGAAATACCGTATGGCGTCAGTCTCATCCTCTTGTCGTGCTGTTTGCGTTAAGTTAGTGTGTACTGTGATTAAAGTTATTAACCTAAGGTTTGGATGATTGCGGAAGAAAATGCAAAATGATTTTGCAACCCAATAACCGACCAACTTACTTTTGTAATGTGCAAATTCTATCAGTGTGCCCAAGGATTGCGTGGAAGGTGACGGTGATGTAATTGAGATTGGAAACTCGAGAAATATATACATGTGTAGAGAAAGTGAAAAACTTGAAAAAAATCTACACATTACCCTCATGGATCACTCAAAGGTTAAGAGTGGTAGAGAAAATACAATTGAAGCTAGTAACCTGGGTGTAAAAATTGTTTACAATGATGGCAAACGCCCTGATGTCATTATTTCCGGGACGAAATCTCCAAAGGTAAGCCATACTATTATCTCTGCTGCAATTACATATAAGCTGGAAAAGACAAATGGTGTGACAAATCAGAGGGAGTTTAATGGTACAGTTTTGAAAAGTTTGACTTGGTGGGAATAACAACGACCTAAAATCGACAATAGAGGAGTATAGCATTGAACAGGGAGAGAGTTCATTTATTAGGTGCGAGAAATCCAGAGTTTATTGTTGCCCTCTTGTTACCTGTGCTGTTGTCAGTTTTGAAGGACGTAATGTAATTACATTGCTTACAATTTCGACGTGAGCGACAACGTCTATTAACAGGACAAGAGAAGGTGTAGGGTGTAGGTAAGCGAGTGGAAGGAAGCGCATTGTGGTAACTTTTGCACGCAATACTTGTAATTTGTTTTACCTTGTGCCAGTTTTTAGTAGGAGGAAATCTGTTGCAGAATCAATACGCTGCAACGTTTACTGGACGCTTAGGCAAAACTAAAATCCGAAAATTAGCTACTCAAGCTAAAGCATAGATTATTTAATCCAGTATTCGCTGCTCTTGGTATTATTTGAGTTTGTATCGACGCTGATATAGGAATTTCATTGTCTATTCAAGTGGCAGGTAACACAGTTGGATTCATAATGCAAAGAATTACAAGGTTCATAATTATGTACGCGTTGGTGCATAGCCCTGGGAGTAAAGAGGCATACAATGGGATCATTGTGGATTTTTAGCCTTATGCTTGTAAGCATGAAACCTATTTTATACGTGTGGGAGGAAAAGGAACGCTTCCAGCGCAGCGTTTCCAGGCAATGCTGGATTTGAAGAGCTTGGAGTGAGTTGCATTGAATTGCACACAGCCACAATTAAATAACATTGAATTTTCTTCCTGCATTCACTTTTAGCTAAATATTTTTCTCTAGTAGTCAAGTATATTATAGATTCCCATGGGGATGTGATGATAATAATTGGGAATTTTGACACGCACTCTTTATACTTGACACGTTTCTAAATAGCACTCATTATAGCGTGATACTAAAACGTTTAATTGTTTTCACATTCCCATGAGGTTAATCACGAATGAAGTAGTAAAATAGGTTTTACTAAACTTACTGGAAAATTCCAGACTTTGAAGTAATAAGAAGCCAGGAAGAGGAGCAAGGAAACGGTTTGGTTGATATTTTTTAGCTGTTGTGTGAGTTCAACGCAACTACTACATACTCCCACAATTCATTGCTTGATACCCTAATGAGATAACGAGGGATGGGTGCTGTTAATGAAGGGAGTTATGAAAAAGAAGTTACCAAGTTAATGAGCTGTAGCAATACC
This sequence comes from Sminthurides aquaticus, assembly GCA_906901655.1. Taxonomy (NCBI): domain Eukaryota; kingdom Metazoa; phylum Arthropoda; class Collembola; order Symphypleona; family Sminthurididae; genus Sminthurides; species Sminthurides aquaticus. The sequence goes on along the minus strand of CAJQTT010000005.1, from coordinate 3,339,060 downwards.
AATTCCCGGAACCCGGTTAAGTAAGAAAAGTTAAGTGAATCATTAAGATACGTTCAGTACGTGACTGATAGCCTAAGCCGAATTAAAGATTGCCAGAGGTCGCCACGATCTTATTCCTTTTCATCCGAGTGTGCTGTGATAGCAAGTTCAATTATGAAGGTATTAACTGGAATTACAGAGGCGTCGTTATTGGAAAAAGTTAATTCGTAGAGAAATCTATTGTCTGGTGAACTAATTATTATTTGATATCGTGTGTTGTTAAACTTTGAAGCCGTAACGTCCTATGAATTTTGTGATTGATGCGTCAAGATTTCTACGTAACACGGAAGGAGTAATTATCAGGGCACTAAGTACGGGTGTGTGTGGGGGAATATTTGCATATTTGTTCTCGTTTACTTCGTGCTCTAGAAATAAAATTAAATAAGAAGATTTACCTGGAGGGATGAAACAATCAGTAGGGGTGACGTCTCTACACTGTTGAATAATGGAGCTAAGTTTGAAGCGTGCAAGCGACAAGGAAAAAATTGTTTTGCTCGGGGCAGTATAAAAGTGGTAAAGGTGGATCCCGGCTTTAACTGAGATTACTTGAATGATTCGCAAGAAAGAGTTTCAGCTTTGACCAAATGTCTTATAGCTTCTTGACACGAGAAGACATGATCAACTGATGTACGATATTGTGCGGTTGAATGGAGGCAGGCAAACACATGCACGCAACTAATGCATGACAGCATCGAGCGTGGAGGGTGTGATATAAACAGAGGAGCCGGAAGAATATTTGTCAGTACAGGAATTTGAGTGGGTTTGGACAAGAACGCTGCGCGAGGTGTTGACTCAGCGCTGATTTGGGAAAAGTAAAGCTTAACTCGTTGAAGTTTGGAAAAAATAGTTTAATTTGAATCAGTGGATTACAGGCAGTCGTTGTATATCAGTGAAAATTTTGTAGACATTTCCTGGTTTACTCAGCAAAATCTTTCGGTGTTGTCTTAGTTTCGGCCTGCTACTTAAAAGTGGTGGTGAAAATTGTAAGCACGATATTGGGAACCAGTTTGTCGTTGTTAGAGACGGGATCCTCATTAACCTCCCACTAAAACCGGTCCGTCCTTCGTGAGTAGTTAAAGATCGTGAGAGTGTGTTAAAAGTCAAATTGAATCTTAGCACGAAAAGCAGTGCTCGCTCATCAGTATTTTGAGAAAATTTGAGTCCTTTTAAAGACAGTTTGTAAAAGGGTAGTGAAGGTCTGGGCTCGAGGACGAAGATTTTACGACGCTACTAGATTTTAAATAGTTTTAAATAAATGGGAAACTATTTTATGAAAGTCATTAGTTAAAAAAGAAGTGATTTACGCATAGAATTTAGTACCAATAATTTTTTTATTTAAGGATAAGTTGTGATGCAAAATTTGAAATTTGTGTAACATAAAATTATTAATTCATTTTACCAAAATGAGTTTTCGGCGTACAGGAAGAGCTTCCATTGTTTCGGTAAGTTGAAATGAAATTTTGAAGGGTGGAAGAAAAATGGATGGTTTTGTTTAGATTGTGTGAGTTTTGACAATTTGACATTGAAGAAAATTGTATCCAATGCGTAGATTGGATTCGATACAGGTTTGTAAAATGATCGTGCATGGTAAAATTAGCAATTCACACGGCGATGTAGCGTTAGCGTCATGACACAGCACCGGAGCTCAGAAGCTGTGCTTGTGTTATTGCGTGAGTTCTTGTATGAATAACTCGTAGATTTGATGGTATGTTGTGATTAGTTAACACTTCAACGCAGTTATATTTATGGATCACCCAAGGGAGACCAAGGTAGAGAAACGTTTACATGTTTGGAAACGTCTCCAGTGAAGCATGCGTTTGAAACAAATAAACGTTCATGGTGATTAAACGGATAAGAATTTACAGTTTCTCGCTTGTCGCATCAATTAGTAAAGGCAATTATGATTAGGTGGTATAGGGAAATAAAACAATTTAAGGATTATTCGCTAGGATGGATTGCATAGCTAGTTACTACATGTACCTACTGGATTATCGTTGGTTAATTTATGGTTTGTTATACGCCTTTAGTAATGTTATGATAATGATTAGATTTTATTTATGATTACAGGGAGAATTCAAAACTAGTGGAGGCGACTTTGAAGACTTTGATGATATTTTGGAGGTGGTGGGGTCACAAGGAAGATTTCAAAAATTTCTACTCTATGCGGTCCTCAGCCCCATCATTGCCCTTGAACCCATTTTAACATTAAATATTATTTTTATGCTCTCTGAGCCTAATCATTGGTGCCATGTACCCGGGTTCCAGAATACGACAAACGACTTGGATATGTGGAAGAATCTGACGCTACCCAAGTAATTGAATACAATATTACTTTTAATTTATATTAAAATCGATTACTGTATAGCGCATGTAGTTTTCTGTGATGAGGCATCGTCATTGAGGAAGCAAAATGTGTGGAATGAGAGGCGATTTGCGGCGGGAATAATTTTTGCAAGGACGGAGCGCTCCCTTGCGGTTAATGCGGAGCTTCCGGGCTGTGTTCCAAGAATATTTGCATAACGCATGGAGAAAAGAATTTTAGATTATTACAGCATTAAGTTGCGGATGATCCTTTGATTGAAGACATGTACTTATAACCTTGATTGTAAATTACAGAACGATTGGCGCTGATGGAAGGGATGAATATAGCAAATGTGAAATGTATAATTCGACGGGAGGAAGGAGTTTCTGTACAAATGGATGGGATTATGACAAAACAGATTATGAAAATACTATACCTACCGAATTCAATTGGGTTTGCGAAAGATCTCATTATGCTACGGATACGCTCACTTTAGTTGCTGTGGGCAATGCTGTTGGATCCATATTTTTCGGATGGGCTTCAGATACGTGAGTTGATGCACAAGGAAATTTGATAGAGTTCTAAAATTACATATTGAATAATAATAAGGAATTTTTTATGGCATGGGCTACAGATTCGGACGGAAACCAATATTTTTTCTTACGACTTTTATAAACTCGGCTCTTCGTCTAATAAGCTTGGCGCTTCCTCAGTATTTTCTTCCATTTCTGATACTCCAGTTTGTCCTAAGCACAGCTTTTCCGATGATGTACATCACGCCTTGTATGATTGCTGCTGAGAGTAGCGGGAAAGGTGGGTTATATTGTATATTTTTAACCTTTTCTGAACAAATAGTGGCGTTAATATTATAGTAATTTGATTTGAAGGAACTATTGTCGATTTGTAGATTACAGAGCTTGGATTTATTCTTTTACGTGGATGATATGGGTATTCGGGATGGCATCGTTGCCGCTAATCGCTTATCTGACAAGACAGTGGCTCATCTTTGGAATAATTACATCCCTACCGGGCATTGCGCTTCTCTTTTACTGGTGGTTGATGCCGGAATCTCCGCGGTGGCTTATTTCAAAGGGAAGGATTGAAGAAGCTGAAGCAATTGTGAAAAAAATAGCGGAAGAAAATGGAACTTCCGAAAAATTGGCCAAGTATCCTTTAGAATCCATGCTGAAAAAGTTGTTCGCCATTCATAGGATACGGAGTCAGAATGTGGATTTTAGGACCTTGTTTAGGACGTGGGGGTTGGCTAAAAATACAATGCTGGTTACGATATCCTGGTAAGAGTTGTTATTAAAGAGTTTTATTGCTAATTAAAGGATGTATAATAATCTGTGGTTGAGAGGTTTTGGTTTTTTAAATTTAAAATGTTTTTCAGGGCTATGAACAATGTCATCTACTATGGGATAACTCTGAATGCGACAAAACTGTATGGAAATCAGTTCGTCAACTTTTTCATCCTTGCCGTCATCGAAGTTCCTGCAGGAGGATTAGGAGGATATTTGACGGATAAAATAGGACGAAGATGGACACAAGTTGGGTTCTTTTCCTGTTGTATGTTTACATGCTTTGCGGCTGGAGCTGCGGCTTTGGACCCTGATCAGAGTGGGATTGTGACCGGATGTATTATTGTGGCCAAGTACGTCTAATTATGATCATTTCTAAAACCGTAGTATGTAATAGCAACAAACTGTGGAAAACTAATTACTGCTTGTCTTGCGGGTTCCTAATTGAAATGGCTTTTAATTAAAATATTTTCTTGCAGATTTTGTGTGACATTGACGTTTCTCGTCGTTTACATGCAAGCAGCAGAAGTTTTACCAACGCAGCTTCGCTCTACCGGAAGTGGATTTGCCTCTACTGTGGCTTGTGCAACGAGTATTAGCGCCCCCTACATTATCTTCCTGGTAAGCTATCTGTCTTCGTAACATTTGAATAGTCGGACTTTTACAGCGTTGTTTCAATGATTATCGTATCTGTTCTACAGGGTCAAGAATATGCTCCAGCGCCGTACTTAATCCTGGGTGTGTTATCGTTTATTGGACTCACAGCGTCAGCGTTTTTACCAGAAACGCTGAATCAAAAACTCCCTGAAACTATTGAGGAAGCAAGCAATTTTGGGAAAGGGGAAAAGTTTTGGAGTTTTTGCCCAAAACCCCCAGATGCGGAGCAGAAATCTGAGAAAAAATCAACTAGTACGTAATAATTGCTGTGGAGCAGCGATTTTAGCGTTGATGAAAGTTGCGGTTAAAAGATTGTATAAATGGATGTAGGTTTAATATTAATTAAATAAGTCAGATATACTACTTTTACATGGTGTAACCAACATAATGTAATCCTACTAGTTAATATAAACTTTGTGGGCTTGATAAATGACATACGTTTTTCGAATAAATAATTGATGCGTATTTAAACTACGGTGTATGTATCATAATCTGAGGAAGTGTTAGGAAATGAGAAGAAAGTTCAGCTAAATATTATTGTCGTCTGCTGTTTATATTTAGTTATGTTTTGCATGCTTCAACTGGGATTGCTATTCCATCCCTTGCAAATGAGACACGTGCTGATGTGCCCAAAATATGATTTCATAAACATGAGGAAATGCGTGAAATCAGTTAGGGAACAAGGAAATCCGCAAACATTTACAAGTCCATAACTTGGTATCTTACATTGATCCGGCTTTTAATTGTAGTTATGAAATATTTAGCTTCCAAGCACCGATCAGGCTATTGCTGGAGAATTTTTTCTTAGTATTCACACCAGAGAGTAGGAAAAATATGCTTCAAATATATATACTTGATTATTTGGTTCTAGAATTTTTGTCAGTAGTAAATTAAAAAACTTGTTCTAGCTTTTGGCTTTGGTACAAACATTGAGCTGGAAACTGAGCTAAGACACTATGTACGGTGAACCAGAAGGGGGCATTTCTATTCTATACTTGTCCATAGCTTCCGGGATTTTAACAATTTGTACCTTCGTACGAGCTGAGGGAGTGGAATCGGTCACGAAAAAAGAGGTGTGGGACACACCTTTGTTGTATGAGGAACAAGAAAAAGTCCTGTAAGAATTCATATTCCAAGGCTAAAAAAATATTGACATGTGGTATGACCGATCTCAATGTGGGATTCACAGTTCCTAGTTATATAAAAGAATTAAGATTCACATTATATCCTTAAGGTTTACGTGTGGATTCTTTGTGAAACCTACAGAACCGTTTTCGGAATTTGTGCTGGGATTGCTGTCAGCCTTTCTTTAGCTGTGGCCATATACTACGGAATAAGGCCATGTATGGCGTCAAAACCGTGGAATCATAGTAATGGAAAGGAGGATGAAGAAACATGCATTGGAACTTTACATTATAAAACAGTTGAAGATCCTTTGGTGCATCATGTATTAGTGATTCCGCCACAAAAAGGTACAAAAACTATGGCTGGTGCTGAATATGCGGATTACTTAGACACTAAAGCTGTTATTACGGATGTAATAATTTCAATGCTTGCATTTCAGAAGAGAGAAGAGGTGAAGTGAAGGTTTTGGTAGAAGCTTCAGTTGAAATTGTCAGAGAAGCAACTGCAACTGGAACGGATGTCAAAGTGCCACTTGACACTGTGCAGCAAGGTGTGACCGCCGCTGTTCAAGAGACGGAAATGTAGAATAATGGTATAAGTTTTCGATGGTTGAAGACGCGTCTCAGAGTGTTTTAGATTCTGACAATATAACAACAGCGATTTACGTTATTGCTGAAATACTGCAAACACGATGGTAAAATTGCGATTTTTTTTTAAATAGTTAAGGTGTGTTAATAAAGTTTAGGCAGTTTTGCATGTTTTATTTTGCTGACTGTTTGATTCCACTGACGCAGGTGTAGTGTACTTGGTAAGCGACGTGCTTCTAGTGCATAAATTCAAAGTCAACAGGAGTATTTTTGGTGTACAAGCAAGTTTTATCATAGCTCTGTCACACTGCTCGCTAACTTCTGAATCTTGATGCACGAGGAGGGCTTCTACTCATTTCCCGGAGTGGTAATGTCAAAAATATCAATGCATTTCCGAAAAATATCCATAGGTATCAGAGGTCTGTAAAATATGCGAAAGGTTAGCTGTGAGAATTAATTTCGTATTAAAAAATGAAATGTTGAGAAATCTACAAAATCTTCACTTCTAAAAGAACTCACATTGCCCAGGAAGCAACCCATGAGCTGGGCGGTGCATAAATATATTCCTTGTTTTTTAGCAAGCCGTCAAGAATCTTTGTAGCTACATATTCAGGAGTGGACGTTTGTAAAAGGAAGGGATACTTGCTGTGAAACAAATTAAACAGTAATAAACTTTGAGTCCAATCGATATAGATACTAGCGTACGAAACATTGAAATTTCGTCACACGTTAGAGTTACCCAGCTTTAAGACCAGCTCCAGCTGTCATTGCTGTCTCAGTAAAGCTTGGAAATGCCAAGGAGATGAGTACTTGAGAATTTTTATACTCGTAGCGAATATCTTCCTTGACAGATTCAATATAGCCCTTGAGACCTTGCTTTGTTGCAATGTAAGAGGATGATTGCTTTAGAGATGCGAAAGCTACAACTGAACAAACTTCTACTACGTGGCCGTGATTATTTTTGAGCATGTGTGGAAGAAATTCCCGGAGCATCCAAACGTGAGAGAGCAAATTGACTTTCACCACTTTCTCCACCTCGTCCGGAGCAACGCTCCAACTCTTGCCCATAGGGCCTGCAATCCCTGCATTGTTTATGAGGATGGTCACTTGTCCAACTTCTTCCCGTACCTGTGGAACAGAAATTTTTTTGCAAGCTGTTGTATAATTAATTAAAACTTTGTAAAAATTAAACTACGCCGAAAATTGCGAGTAGTTGTAACTGAAATTACCTTGCTTGCAGCTTTCTCGATCGCTTTTCTATCGCTAATGTCCACTTTGTATCCGAAAACGTTCTTAAATCCGGATTTCTTCAAGTCTCGAGTGCATTCGTCCAAGGACATTACATCAATGTCCCAAACAACAAGCTTGAAATTTCTCTCGAACTGGATCAGTTTCCAGCATAGCTCCTTACCGATACCGTTGGCACCTCCGGTAATCTATTCAACATAAAAGTGTTAACCGAGTTATATAGGAATACTCGGGTGCATCAAAAACAAGTTAAAAATGTTATTTTTTTGATACGCCAGAAAAAATTCTGCACGCACCAACACAACTTCATCTATTAAACTTTTTGGTTGCGGTTCAACAAAGAACCCGAAGGTTGTTTTCAGATACATGTAGATTGAGTAAAGAACTAGAAGAATAGCTTCGAGGATGAAATTCAAGTGCATTTTTGTATTTGATTTAAAAGAATCTGCTCTGGTATCTTCGGATGATCCACGTGATGAACGAGAAGTTTGATTTCCACTCATTGTCAGGTTTGATTTGTGTTCAGGAGATCTTAGAGCTGAACGAGTGCTAGAAATGTATAAGATTTGAAAATGTTAAGATGCAGCAAATCAAAGGAGTAAATAGGTATTAATATTGGAAATTAAACTTGTAAGCTTACGTGAAATTGTCGGAATTTTTTGGAGACGATGATGATCCTTGAAAGTTTATTGTCAGATTAACGCACAGTCTGTTGTGTCTTACAAGAAATAATCTAATCACATTGGGAAGCTTTATCTTGACACATTGCACCGATTTATTTACCACTAGTTACCACAGCCTGTGTTCTCTAGCATGCTAATCTTGCTTGGATATAAACTTTGTACCTTTGTGAGCAATGTTCGGATAACCTGTGAACTCTATGCAAAGATTTGTGACTCCATCGCACAGTATAAATAGTATAGTATGAAACATAGGATGCGGCGCTACCGCTGAATTCTGGTGCCCCCTGGTGACGCATTCCTGCATTTTAAGTATGTCAATACATAAATAATGCTTGATGCATAAATGAAACGTTTTTCCTTTTCTTGTGAAGGGTTAAAGCCTAATAATAAGGCGGGGGTCAATTCTACGTTTCAGCACGAGTTTTTCACAGCTTTTCCCTATAGCAACCTGTTCATTGAATATTGACCATGGAACTAGATAGGCAGGCATTTATGCTGTTGCTATGGTAGCCTTAGGCTTGTCTAAGGACTGTAAAACGATGGGTAGCTTTTGTGTCCCATTAGCTTCGTGATGTAGTCATAAAAATATGCCTCCTCGTCGGGCCATTGATGTGAAGGCCAATGTTTTTCCCGTCGCAACAGGTCACTTTTCCTCAGCCCATTCCCGTATCTTCTGCCTTTGAGATTCCCAGAATTAATTGCTGCATCTCCAGCCCTTCTGTTGGATGCTTTTTAAGAGTTTTAAATCCCTAACTTTATAGTATTTAGATGGAGATTATTTAGCGCCAATTGATAACAAAACAGTTATTCCGTCCGTGGATTAAATGATGTGCAGCTTGCAAACCTTGCAGCTTTCAAAGATGTAGTATAAAAACATGATGTCATAGAAACCATGTCTGCTGACTGAAATGTATCAATATGATATAGTGGGCACGAGAGATGATAATAGGGAACATCATGTGTGTCAAGAGAAGTGCACAATCTTTAATTGCCGGAAAATAGGATTTAGGTGGGAGTAATAATAATCACTGATGATGTCAAAACATAAAAGATAGCTGCAATCTTTGACTAAAGTGAAAATTTCTGTCCATCACATCCTGTGTTCAAGATTGTGAAGCAGAGGGCAGAGACCATAGCGTCCACATTCCAGTTTGTAAACTTGCAATTCCCAGTGAAATATTTTTTCAAAAAAAACTAAACCAACTTGTAAGTAACTTGAATCCAGAAGATTCTAGCTAAATATGGCTAAATTGAATCGGAGTATTGCGGAGTTGAGCTTGGTAATTTCAACGCTTCTGTGCTTTATGCCTGGAACAGTTCTTGCTGACGACGATACAGATTATGTGTAAGTCTTTTCGTATGTAAAGAAGGCTACCTGTATTTTATTTGGCCGTATAATCATTTAATTCATTGCTATTATATTGGTCGTGATTTTAGAGTTATTATATATGGTGTCTCGATTGGTATATCACTATTAATCGCGGCATCCATTGCGGCTTGCTGTGTATGCTGCCCTTGCTGTATCTTTTATAAACGTCGGCATCCCCAGATATATCAGGCTAATCAAACCGCTGGAGTTCAGCATGTTAATCAAACACAATTTGCGACTCAAGTTCCACAGGGATACCCACAGACAGGTGAGTTTTTTGTAGAATAAGCGGTTGCGTTTCCTAAGAAACCATTTGTTTTTCAAATTTTATTGGATACATGCGCATACGTTCTTACAAAGCTATAAGACTGGTATGATATTCTCCAGGTTTCTCATACACGAACGGGCAAGATGCTGGAGCGCCACCTGGTAACACATATGATAATGTGAATCAGCGCGCACCACCGCCATATGTTCCAGCCGGTGAATCCGCTAATTATCCGAAGCAGCAAGCTTATAATTATGATGATTAGTTTCGTTAGATTTGTTAAATTGCTATTTTTGAAAATAAAATAAAATTTGCAATTTTGACCATAAAGTGTTTTTCATTACGGAGATTAACTTTATATAGGTGCACAGACACTCGCTGATTATTATTAATTTATTGTTTCAAGTTATCTGGCTCGAGAATTAATCCCCGTTGCAAAGCAATTTAATTTGGATTACATTATACGGAACTCATTTGCGAAATGTGTGGATCGGGAAATACGAGACTTTGCTTGAATTTGTTGGTTTGACCCCAGAAATGATTCATGGCTGAGGAGGTAACTCTTCTGGTGGGAGTGAATAAAGTAAACATTGGTTGTACAAGTGAAAGCAAATAAAATTGACTGAGAGGATGAGACATTGACGTGGGAAAGACGAAGGAAGCCGGGTATTGCAACTTGTACTGTACAAACTCTTCGTTAAGCATGGAATATGCATATTAGATAACGAGATCCAGTTACAAGCTGTTGCAAGCCTGGACTTTCTTTTTGTACAGTTAGTCTAGCGAGCTTTGGCCAAAGTATAGTGTATTGTATCCTATAGGACAAACAAACATATACGTCGCCTACGCTTCAAATTGTTTACATTGCTTAAAGCTCTATGGAAGGAACGTAGGTTGGATTACGATGAGATGAGACGCAGAAATCCTCGTAGTACGCCACTCAATATAATTAGTTACTTGCAGATCCAGGGGTTTACGGATTTGTACATTGCGCAGGAAAATTCCCAGGAAATCATTCACGTCCAGCGGGAAGATAAGATAGATGTGTGTGAGATGAGTCGAAGGAAGGTTAAGGATTCTGGGAAATCGTAACCGTAGAGGTAAAACAGATCTACAAATAAAGCTTCCGTACTCCTCCACTAGCCAGAAGCAGGACGTATTTTATGTGAGTTTAGTGGTGACTGAAGGAAAAAGTAAATCGAGTCCGCAGTTAAGTTCCAAGGGATTTCCGGAACCTCCCAGTAAGATACAAAAGATACTTGAGCGAATCCCAATCTTTATTCCTAACAACGTTTTTAATCTGTCGGGACCTGTGCTAAAAGGAGTGTTTGTGCAAAATGTGGACACTGTTTGTGCCGCTTGAGATTGCGTCAGCTTGGTTTCACATCTTACCAGGAGGAGCGGGTAGAAGTGTGTAAGTTGACCGGAGTGATGCTTCTTAAAAGCTTTGAGTTGATTGGAGTGAAGATATGATTTGAGGAAAAATGAATGTGCTATTTTAGAAACTTACAAACTGTGGTAGCAAATAATACTTTTGAAAGAAACATTTGCCTCGTAGTGGTGGGTTGAAAAAGGGCTTGCAAAATGGCAGCTGAAGTTTTTATTGTAATCTTTATCGTAGTTACAATAATAAGGTGCTGCTTTGCGTGTTTCCCGGAGCCAGAGCAACCTCAACCTGTTAACCAAATTGTGGCTATACGTGAGAATAACTTTATTATATTATATTAGTTGAGCAATTAGTCGTACGTTAATGCAAGAACAAAAGCGAGAGAGATATAAACTTATTTGCAAAACGCTTGTTTTTTCAAGGGCTGGTCGTAAAGAAGGGAAATAGGGAGTTGTATTAGTTGCTTTATTGGATTTTTTAAGAGCCAGTACACAAACAGCAGAATTAAAAAAAACCAGTATATAATTAATGCTGTGGAGTGAATAAAGTGGATTTTGTTTTCGGTTTCAGGATTTGTTCCTATTCCCATCCAAGTATCGGGAGAAAATTCTGGAAACGAGTCAGGAGGAGCGGAAGGAAGGAGGGAAAAGTCAGAGGAAAATAATCTACCGCCCCCTACTTACGACGAAGTGACTGCCGGTCCGCCGTTTACAAACATGCAAGTCCCTCCTTCAGAACATGGTGTCCATGGAACTCATCCACCCGATTATAATTATTTGAATCCTTCGAATATTGTTTGACAGAGAAGTTTATGGAAGTGTGTTAAAAGGCCTTTAAATGTTAGTTTTTATATGCTCGTAGAAATAGCAAGTTGATTAGCTTATGTTAAGCTAAGGCGAGTTAAGCTGTTAAGATCGAGGCGATTCTCGTTAAGTTTGCTAGTACTTTGATTTGTATTGTAGTAATGGAATGTAATTATTCTTAAAGCAGTTTTGCTGAGATTGTTAGCTAGTCAAAGACCGTTGAATACATATCTTTGTGATGAGTTGCAAAGCAATAGCTTGAAGCTTGAAGGCCTGCTGATGAAATAATTAATTTACAAGTTGGAATAAAATAGTCCATGTATGAAGATTGGATGAAATGATTCATGCTATGCTGGAAGATGTGTGTAGCTTATACTGTTGGGTTGTACATGTTTACACAAGGATAATCCCGTCCATCCTGCTTGGAAGATAACTAGTATGGTATAGGGTAACTGAGCAGGTAAGTTGTAGTGCGAAATGTAACGAGTGCCGACACAGACAACGGACCACTTGAACAGTTTTCATGGCTCCACAGACTGTTATCTGGAGATGAATGAGGGAGGAAGGATATGGAGTTGTGTTGAAAGGGATGAGGAGAACTGGAAATTATATTGCAAATCCTAATGATAGTAATATAACGCTTGTAATCCGCTTGGACATGAAAAACAAGTGATTGATAAAATGTAAATTGTAGTAGATAGAGGTTACATGTCAGTGAATGCCTCAGCAGATTCCAGTTCTTCGTCGAGCCGGAGCATTAACCCATTAGCTTTGTAGGCCCCCAAAGTAAACCATAAGTTTCGTCGAGGAAACGGAAACGAGAGTAATGTAAAACGTTGACGGTGGACGATAATCAAAAGTAGTCGTTGTGATTGAGCTTAGAAAAGTTAAACCAAAATAATCTGGTGGTTATCAAAAAGCTTCGTAGGGAGAGAAAGGAAGGAATTTGATGATAATATTTCTCCAGTTGTTCCCAAAAGATCCTGTAAAATGAGTTATGGTTCCAGTTCCGGAGAATTTATTAACATATTCGCCATCATTGCAATGGTAAAGATTGTAGGTTTGCTTCTTTGGTTTTTTATGCGGGAAACACCACGTCGTGTAGTTGTTATTCAAGGTGAGAGGGATTTTTTAAAGAACGTAAAAATAAGAAATATAGTCAGAGCAGAGATGTAGATGTAATGTGATTAAAATACTGGAAAGAAAAGCCTTTGTGACATTATTGTATTTCTCAAGGTGTAAACAAGTGTGATTGGTGCGGAATTTTAGGGGAAAAAGACAACTATGTTTTGAAGAAACTTCTTTTTATGTATTTCCGATTTTCAGAATATTTGCCTCCTCCTACACATGCCTCGGAAGAAAATTGTGAAAACAAGTCAGATGCAGAAGCTACGGGTAAAATGCTTCAGGAAGGGTTCAGTCTCATCCCACTATCTACGAATGCAGAGGTCGCCACTCGTCCGGCAGGAAACCCTTCCACAAGAATAAGCCCCCTCGAGTCGGGCAATGCTGAACATGAAACTGAATTACTATATAGTAACTCAAATCCGTCGAATATTGCTTAAAGGCAAAGAGAATTAAACATTTTATATATATATGGGTGATTATACATAATGCCTATAAGTGAAGATTTTGTCTCGGCAATATAATATCTTGTATACAAATCCCCAAATACGTGCATTTTCATAACTACGGATTCATCCAAATTACGCAAAAATACATGTAAAACATACTCTCCGTTTTCAATTCTCTAGTTCATGTTCACTTAGCGGAGGCCATTAAAACGGATTAACTAGTTGATGATATGTATAACTAATTAGAATTGCCGCATTCATCTAGCGCGGTTTTGACAATTATTCTTGATCATGAGCTTTTCTCTTACAGATATATATACGCGTATATAAGAATCTCATGGAAAGTGAATATTTACCATAGTCCGTCTACGAGCCAAGGGTTTCCGGTTCTCCGTCATCCTTGCAGCCTTCAAGCTGAAGCGTGGGAAGAGGTCCACTTGGGGGAAAAGTTTGATTCTAGGAAATTCTCTTCGGAGCAAAGCCCGGATTCTACTCTTTTCCGTCTTTGGCTTGCTTAAGGGGCGTAGATCTAACAATTCCAGGGAAGGATATTGCCCGATCAAAGATTTCAGTTCATCCACAGTCATGTCAAACTAAATGATTGAAAAGAAAGCTGATGTAAGGTCGCATAGTGTAGTAACCCACATATGAAGAGTTGTCATGCTTGAACCTCATATATAGAATGCATTCTTTAAGCTATACATCTTTAGCTCATTTATAGTGACTGTTGTGAATAATAAAAATGAATTTGCTTACCCTGTGTCTTAGGTTTAAACTGAGAGAGCGTAGTTGAGAAAATTGGATTTGCTTGTTAATTACGTCATTGTTGAGGGAATACGCGCGTAGCTTGAGAGTGGTCAAATCTATGGAAAATAAGAGACAGAGTTGGTTGAGTTTGTGATTGAGATAACTGAGTTTGTGTACATAGCCTTGAAATACAAGGAACGCTATCGGGATTTTAATGGCTTTCACTTACGTTCCAAATTGGAGAGGGACTTGGTGTGGTCCGTGATTGTGTTCCCCCTTGGACTTACAACAATACCTAGGAAGGCATTAGCTGTTACTGGGGTTCCTTCATCCTCGTCGAAGAGATAAGGCATGAAGGCAAGATGAAGCTCAAGTACTTGAAGTTGTATCATATTTTGAAAAATTGAGTGCAAAACCCGATCGCTAATGGCTTTAGAGACGTCAATCAAGCAGAGAACCTTGACGTTGACTAACGTTTGAATTTTACGGACGGAAAATACAATATTAGACTCTGGCAACCCCGAAAGATGGATTTCTTGGACATGGTCTGGAAGTTCATGGAGTGTACTCTGAAGTACTGGGCCTCTGTGTTCTCCAGGCATAACGGGAGCGGCTGCTCGACCATGACAGAATTGTACACTCTTGATTCTGGGGAAGCGGTTCCAGGAAATCTCAGGCCAATTCTGTGAATGGCTGTAGTCCAGCTCCAGTTCTTGTAGAAGTTGGCCATTCAGTCCATTGATTTCGTGGATAGCCAAGGGAGGGAAGGTATTTGAATGGGCTAGCCTTACGGTGATAAGTTGATCCCGATGATTGTGGAGGAAAGAATGCAAATGCGTGAGATCTCCGGAGGTCTCAAGGTAGATTTTACGGAGGCGGGGAAAATACCAAAGGAAGAGACGATTTTGCTGAACGTATGGATAAATGGTGGGTGAGCGTTGGATGTGGAGCTCTTCTAAACTCTGACTGTGGGCCTGGATTAAGGATGTCAAGTCGCTGATGTCGTGTATGTGCTGTCCTTCGGAAATTGATGGTCGAAAAATACCAAATTTACGCAGATGTGGCATCGCTAGAAGAGGCTTTGATCTTTCCAAAGAAAAATTGGGGTCATCGTGGCAATCTACTAGGATGTGAAGTTCCGTTACTCTTGCGAAATGATTTCCTAGTTCCAGTTCATCCCAGTTCTCTGTCCTATCGAGCATCGTTAATTGACTCTTGGTAAGGTGGAGTGCCGTTAAGCTCATGGTTCCTTCAAAGGTCCTGCGTATCCAGTCTACGGACAATAGGACGCTCTTCTCGTCTCCGGATCTGAAGGTCATTAAGGTCTCGAGGCCGTGAGCGAATTCCCAGAAACGGTCCATCATCAAAATGTAGCTTTGTCGGAAGCGTTCAGAAGATGGCTCTGCATCATACGGCTTGGAGTCCACGTACGGCTCAAAGCGAACATTTTTAATGTTGAATCGAAAATTTTGGAAGAGCCTCTTCTGTAAGGACTCTTCGCATACTATTATCACTGAGCGGGAGACGAAACCCGTTTCGTCGAGGACTGCTGCGTTCAGAGTCTTGGACACGCTGCGAAGGTTCTGGAGGTCCTTGTAGCTTATCATTTTTTCCAGTTTACAAAGTATCTGCAGAATGAAAAGAAAGAAGTTGATACAATAGGTATGCTTGATTAATCGGGGCGGAGGGTTTGTACAAAAAACGCATGTAACGTTTGTACGTTGGGACGGGCATTAAAGGGATGCGACTAATTAAGGCCCTCAAGGGTTATTTTCTCTTAAAGGGATCTTACTTTTCCTACGGGGATTTATATGCTAAACTCACTGAGGCTCATTACTTGGGAATGTAGTTTAATAATATAGTTAATTGAGGCGTGATCCTTGGATTCAAACCATAATTAACTTACCAAACCGTTTGTCAGAGCTTCGTGTGCCAATCTTGCATCACGACCAGCAGCAGCTCTTCTTTCCAATACAGCCTCAGCCATTATAATTCAAATGAAGAAATAAAATTCGAAAGGTAATCGCAGCTAAGTTCTTGATTTTGGAAAATTGTATCGTTTTTGTAAGCAAGTAGTTAGTTGACTTGAGTAGATATTTATGGCACAGTAACAATGGCTATTGTAGTCGTACTCTCAAGAATTAAAAGTATGCAGAAAAAATTGAGCTACTTTTAAATACTTAATTGAAATCAAAGAAGCGTTCATCAATCTTTCTCTCGCTTTTTCAAAAACTATCCAAACTTAAAAATATATATACTTTTGAAATGTTAATCGTAATTAATTTTGAAATCAATTAATCGCACTGAACACAAATGACATGTCTTTCGCCTTGCTCACTATTGAAGGAAATTCTCAGTTCTTGGGTCCTCCAGCCTTGCTATTTGCTATTACCTTTCGTTACCAGTGACGTTAGATTTTTGGAAAAAATCGTACCATGTGTAGCCTTGACGACATCTTTTTTGGATCCTAACCTCCTGAAAACGTTGGCATCGAAACGTTCAGTGGGAAAACCCTCATCCTGCGTAAAGGCGTAGGAAGACGCGTAGAGTTTATAACGCTCCAATTTCTGCGAGACGATTTAAGCGATTAGGTACTACAAGCGTAGATATTCTTTGTTCCTATTTCATTCCAGAAATAAGACTGCCGCTCGAAAGCTTGTAAAAGGATAACAAAAGGTTTGAACGCGTTTTCCTGTCTATGGCTTGGGCTCTAGTTATGTTTGCGGCCTCAGCAAAAAGTTTTTCCTGCGAGTTACTTGAGTTTTATTAATAATGATTCATGTTCTCCATTCTTCTTGTAGTATATATCAGTCACCTCCTGTGGCCAATGAAATACATGTGAAACAATACTGCGCGAATCCTTGTTGGTTAAGAGTTGCATATGAAAAAGAAATTATTAATTTGAATTTCGCCTTCTCCGAGCATTTACCCGCCTTGTAATTTCAAACAACTCTTGCAAGAGATCTTGGTGTCTTGGTGTAGCAAATGTAATATTTGATGATATCTAATATTGTCCTTGCAATGTGATGCAATTATGCCATAATCTGATTAAAAATGTTACACATGTAGCCCATAGCTTGATTTTTGCAGATATTGTACTAAATAACTTAAATGCTTGTTTGGACTAGGAGGAAAAGTGAATAAGCTAACAAGTTATATTATTAACCCTGCAATTTACTCTTCTGGTGCCTCTATTTCTTCGCTTTTTAATAAACTACTAGTTAGTACAGAAGATAGTGGCGAGAGAAGATGAATGCACTAATAGATTCAAAATATACTAAGCCTCTTAAAATAGATGCCGGGATCCGACACAGACGAAAGAATCTTTACAACTGTCGCAGCGGATGTGTATGACTTCACTTACCAGCTTTAGAGTATTTTGTAGGCAATTTTTCCCTTGGTTAGCATCCTTTGCCTGCAGCATCAACGGTTAAATAACAAAAGCTTAGGCAGTAAACACATTTTACGTGGCTGCATGCACTAAACTATGACATCCAGCTCTAAGGAATCTACTTTCAGCTACTTCTAATTTTACAAGAGGTAGCTGGACTACGCAATCATGTTAGCGAAAAATATGGGAGACTAAACCGATTTATATTTTGCAACTGAAATTATTGTAATTGTAATTGTTTTTCTGCAAAGTTGCAGAGCTTAGTTTGAGATGCAATTATGTCAAAGTAAGCTAGATCGTTACAATTTTGAGAATACAATAATGTCATATGATGCAATGCCTGATTGTGTAACTGAGCTCGATCGCAACGGTAATGAGGCTGAATACGTTAGAGGATTTTCAGCTGGGAAAAATTTCCTGGGACCAGGAATGGTTGACGGATATATTAGAAGTTGGTCAAGAATATTGGAAACTGATTCAGTTTCACAAATATTAAATAGCTGATCTTTGACCTCCACGCAAATGAAGAATTTACCATACAGAGGGTGGACTATCGTATTAAACGCAAACTTTGATTTAAATTTTCAGTTCATGATGTTAGAATTAATACTTCGGATATTTTTTACGGGATAGAGAAGTATTTTCTGTACACAAAACAGCATACATTTCGATATCAAAAAATTCTAGTCGATAAATATTACATCAAATTGCTAGCACCACGACTTTAAAACTTTCCGAGCTCCTGCCTCATTGGGTTGTGCCAAGGTAAAAAGTCTCATTTTTTAATAGCCAAATCCGAAATATGTGGGGGATTTGTCGTCAACTGATTTAATAGGCCTTAGCCGATATGGAATGAACCATTTCCTGGAAATCCGTTGAAACCCCCTAGCGTACTACACCGTTAATGTAACGCTATTAGCCACCGTCGCATGGTGATGAACGACGCCCTTCAAAGGCTGCCTTGGGCACAATTTTGGAAGGAATCTCTTCCAAAATTGTTTTAAAACCTTCTCATTCTGTAACTTAATCTTCATGTCAACGTTTTTGGCGACTATGATTAACGGTTAGCTTAGGGGACCCGTTAACGTTAGAGCGACCTTAACAGACTTCGGCAGCTTGTCGCTTTCACCTACATAATATTTGTACAGTTCTTGTCCGGGATCTAGACAATATAGCTGTCTTTCCCACCTGGAATCGAGTAGTTCTACCTTTTATCTTTCTAATGCAACTATTTTCTTTGACCTGTGACTTCCTAAACCTAGTTTGTACAGCTTTCGCCACCAATCGTCTAGATTCTTCGAGATCTTCAGGTCCAAATATTGAGGCGCTGTTAACGGCGCTTCTGATTTCTCAGATTCACGATTTTCAAATTAACGGGCCTCCTAAACACCTTGGCTACCCCGTGAAAAGTATTTTTGGACTTTAGATTACGTTTAGCGCTGAATAGGTCGATTTTTTTTCGAAACATGGGGGGTCAGGAATTAAGGGCACATATGTTAACCGAGGTTATCAGTACTTGTGATTTAGAGTTAGGTCTTTTTACCTTCTCTTCAACTACTTTAAGAGTTGCTGTAAGTGATACGCTATGATCGATAGCTTTGACCTGCCTCGAAATGACCCTCAAGGGGTCACTTGTTTTGGAAAAGCCTAAAATGACACCCTCAGCTTCAACACGTAATATTTCAGGCATCTTAAAAGCTATGACCACGAAATTTTTGTAATTCAAAAGATAAAATCATGAGCTTTTATTTAAGGGTACTCCCAAATCTACAGTTATCGTAGGACAGGAGTTACAGAACTTAAGTTTTGCGTTTTATACGCCAGTCCACCCTCTGTAGTGCAATCAGCTAGGTTGCACCAAAAAGCTTCGACAAGAGGAGATGACAGCAAATTCAAGGACTCAGTATTCTACGCTGTGTCCAAAGATGATCAGCAATCTAATTTCCGGGTTTCAGATATTCTTGGGTCAGATATCCGACCGGAGTGCAGAATTCTGCCGATTCCAGTTCATGAATTTCAAGGACTCGGTGAGTTGACCGTGCAAGCTAAGATAATCACTATCACGTCCCGCGTTTCAAGTATCCTTGGGTCGTCTGGGTGAATTGCAGATTCCTGGCGATGCAAATCTGATAGCAGGAAATTCAAGGACTCTATATATTGCTCTTGCGTGAGAAGTTGATAAGCAATCTCATTCCTGGCTGCAAGTGTTCCTGGGTGGTCTGGACTAAGTGCAGATTTCTGGCGATTCCAGTCTGATTGCAGCAAAATCAAGGACTCAGTATATTTATCTTGCGTGAGAAGTTCAGAAATAAGTTCATTCCGGGTTGCAAGTATTCTTGCGTCGTCTGGACCAAGTGCAGATTTCTGGCGATCCCAGTCTGATTGCAGCAAACTTAAAGCCTCAGTATATTTATCTTGCATGCGAAGTTCTGAAGCAATCTCATTCCGGGTTTGAAGTGTTCGTGGATCGTCTGGACCAAGTGCAGATTTCTGGCGATCCCAGTCTGATTGCAGCAAATTCAAGGATTCAGTGAGTTGACCTTGCAGACGAAGTTGACGAGCCAGCTTATTCGTGTTCTAATTGTGCGTTCGTCATCTTTGCCTAAATCCTCGATTTGTATCATTAAGCTAGTTTTGAGGAGTGTGACGGAGCGGTCATGGTAATCGAACAGGGATAGGTACTGTACAAGCCTGTGAAGTGCGGATAAAGTTATGTTATCATGTGGACCATGTTTGCGTAAATTTCGGTCAAAGATCTGCTCGTAGATTTCCACTTCAGAAGAAAATGGAAATTTTCTAGCAGTGTAATGTTATCTTCCAAAGCTTCAAGAATTGCCTCATGATGAAATAAAGGTTGCAAAGTTAAGCCGAAGGCGTTAATATGCTCGCGTAGTAACCAGGGTCTTCCATGGGTAAGACCGTGACACAACTTTACTGCATAGCTAATTGCTGTGTCATTACTTATCATATGTTTCATACGATTCTCCTGAAGCAAGCGATGAACAACAAGCTTATTTCCTCTTTTCTGAACGAGTGACAACCGTTGGAGTATGTCCACTGCTGGCTCTACATTTTCCAGTTTATACGTTGTTTCGTTGGCGAGGACGACCTTGTCAATTCGCTGCATAATCTTCAGAAAAGTGTAAATGCAAATACCATCTGAGGACAAGAAAGCCAAGACATTGAGCAAATGTACTGCAAAGGTTCCACTTTCCACATACACACTTTCCAGTTTCTCAAAGGT
Organism: Sminthurides aquaticus; assembly: GCA_906901655.1. Lineage (NCBI taxonomy): Eukaryota > Metazoa > Arthropoda > Collembola > Symphypleona > Sminthurididae > Sminthurides > Sminthurides aquaticus. Next base: position 3,318,335 of record CAJQTT010000005.1, on the reverse strand, counting down.
TTTGTCCCACAAACTTTGAATTTTACAATGAGCTTCATTCTCGTCGTCTGGTAGGATGGAAGCGAGGGACTTCTTCGTCACAAACTCCTCCACAAATTCGATGATTGTGTAAGAATTGCCAGAGAGTCTGCGATTTTCGAGCATATTAATTAATCCAGTTGCACTCTCAATCGAGATTGGCAAATAATCATAATAATCCGCAAGCATTTCCCAATTTTCACCCGCGTCACTGATTTCAGTCGTTTTCAGTCTCGCAATAATCAAAATTTTGCAATCGTTAGCAGAAAGTTTGCCCAAAGGGATGATATCCGTTTCACTGCAAATCTTGTCCCATCCTTTCATGTATCGCGTTGTTACAATAACTATGTATCGATCTCTACGGCGAAGTCCAAAAAATGTGGATTTGCAACTCATAGGGGGCGGGAGAAAATGTTGGATTCCATCACGCTTCCCTTCAATATTGCTGTATCCTTCGGCATTATCAAACACTAAGATTGTCGGATGCTGACAGAGGGTAGCATACATTTCCTCAATTTCAGATCGGGTGAAACTTTGGATTCTATCCAGCTGTTCCTCTGTCTTTATCCCCAATCTTTTCGCAACTTCTTTGAAGCGCTCAGTCATTGCCGCTTTCGTTTCTGAATCCACCCAAACGAGGTTTTTGTACCATGAGGAGTATCTTAAAAGATACTGGATTGCAGTGGAAGTCTTTCCAGCCCCTGCCATTCCCTGTACGACGGCGTAGTTGCTTCTGGATAGAATTGATTTCATGTTTTTGAGGTCATTTTTTCTACCAACAAAATTTCTGTTTTCCGAAGGAACACGCATGGACCCAATGGCTTTATACTTCTCGCCAACACCCTATTATTTTTCAACAAGATAATTAAGGATGTTTGAGTATTTTTTGTAATGTTAATATGTAGCTGATTTTTGTGTGCTCTGTGCAATAATATTCGTAGTAAAAGCAGTTGAGCTGCATGAATTCTGAATGAATTGATTATTGTAAACGTATCATCTTCCTTAAAGCAAGCAATTTCTATGGTCAGGATTTCCTGGGAGGGTTTAAGTTCAAAAGTTTGCGAAAAACTTTTAGGACTTTCCAAACTTGTTTAACATTTGATTAACTTGAGTAATTGTGGTGACTACTGTATGTAATTCTAATCGCAGTGAAAAGTAGAAGAGTCATGAGAATTGGTCATGCAGGATAAACCCGAAATCTTCTTTGATGTTTATATAGTCTGTGATTCAAAGTAGGAAGAAACTTTTACAAAATATAGCTGACAAACCCCGAAAATCTAACGGATTCTTAGGAATTAAATATTCATTGGAATACACCAGTTGGATCCAGTCATCTTGTTGGATGTTGAGTGAGGAGAGCTTGAGAATCATATTTAAAAGTTATCCACAACCATGGCGTCATGACTCCTGAATAAAAATTCAATTAAAGTCCATTATATTGTAATATAAAGAAAGGCAAGCGCATTGATTCCATCAGAATCCTAGTTTCCTTGACGACAATACAGGCTTCATAATGAGTGGAAGAAAATGTTTGGTTATCGCCGTGCATTTAGTAGCTTGGCACATTACAAGAGGTAAAGAAAGATAAGGTTTTTAGCACTTCTTAAGAAACTTTAAAGCGATTTTTTTTCAATTCAATCAATACTCATTACTGCAATTGAATTCTCCTGAAAACGCTATTGATGGTTGCATATTATTTTATCGAATTCCTTTAGGAGCAGATACAAATTTTGAAATACTGGATAACGCTGGAGGAAGCGTAAAACGACCTAGTGGTAAAAGGGCCGCTCAAGATTTGCCCGCATCCAAGTACGGAGTAACTAATTACACACTCCAACAGCCCGATCATCTGAATATTCTAGCGTATGCTTCCCAAGGCCTTAACGAAACCCAAGTAACGCTTGGTTTCGTATCCGAAGAACGCAATAGATATAGAACTCTCCGTTTCCATACATACAAGGAAGTTTCGTTTGCGAAAACAGAATTACATCTTCTCGGCGTCGCTGATATAGAAAACGTTTGCGTTTTCCCGGCGGACCATTCTGCTAGCTTTTGTAGCGCTTCCATGGTTCTAAAATATCTACCTCGACAACCGGAAGGTGGTGCTACAGTCCGACAGCTTATAGATTTCGACTTTAAACGCCAAGCTTCGACGTGGTTTGACGCTTCCAGGAGCTGCCTTGAGATATTTGAACCCGGCAATCGTTTCTTTGAGACGATATTTTGTTCTACGCTTCTAGACCCAGGTCATGTGCTCATAGACTATTCCAACTGGATAGTCTTCTGGAGAAGGAGGAAAGATGGCGCTGTTTTAAAAACGTCATTGGTTTCACGAGTAGAGGAAAAAGTTCTAGACGAAGACGAGTATCCTGTTCTTGGTGGAGATGGAGTCAAGTTTGCTGTAAATCCTGCAGAAAAACGACTATATTGGATATCGGATCGTTCCGTGGAAGGAGTCGGTTATTTTGAGAGTTCGTCTGAAGTATTGACGGACTTACAAGAGGGAAGCCGTGGAACTCAGTTGGTATTCGATGGTATGTATATGATATACTGGATTGAAGTTGTTAACGAACAGTATTCGATCATGCTGTATGATAAAACAAACGAGAGTGGCTTACCTTCCAGGAGGGTTATGTCGAGGCGCTATGTATTGAATAGACTCGCGCTACATGCTAAATCTCGCGCTGAAATTGATTTGAGGCCTGACTCGTGTACAAGTTCTGGTTGTTCCCATTTTTGCGCTCGTGCTACTAGAAAGTCCCGCGAGGTACTGTGTTGGTGTCCTCAAGACTTGAACCTGCTGCCCGATGGCAAAACTTGCCAGAGTGTTCAACTTCTCATTGGCCCAGAAATTGACAGAAGGGAAAGAGCTGGATCGTATTTTAGTGTTTATGTATTGGTGGGCGTTATTTTGTTAATAATTTGCATCGCTTTCGTAATGCTAGCCGTGAGGATTCGGTATCAGAATCAGAGGATGCTTCGAAGGAGAAAGCAGGTCATGATGGAATTGTTTGAGGTTGATAACGGTGTTAAAAGTGGTACAGCTGCTAACGGAATTCAACAGGACCATGGCGTTACTGTTGTTTCAAAGGAACTGCTTCACGTATCAAAGGATACTGTGATTAAGGAAGGAAACTTTGGGATTGTATACGAAGGAAATTATAAGTCGAAACCAGTTGCAATTAAAACGTTAAAAGACGGACAGAACGTGGAAATCCTGGCTGAATTTGTGCGGGAACTTTTAATTCTTCAGACTATCGGCGTTCACGAACACGTGGTACACTTCTATGGAGTAGAGGTCAGCGATGCGGAGGCGGGAAAAATCCTGGCTGTTTTTGAGCTCAGCCCTTATGGAAATCTTCGAAAATTTATTCTACAAAGTGGAAACACGTACCGAGCACCTACGGTTCTTCCTGCGGGAATGATGTCTTCAACATCTTCGCCTGCATGCGCTAACAAGCTTGATGAAAACGAGATGGCGTCACTCTCTGCGTACCAGGCGTCACTAACCAATACGGGTGCTCAGTGCAATGCGATTTGGGTAGAGATTGAAGGAGATTCAAAAGGTTACAGTAACCTCCCTGAAGTACCTATCGTGTCTGCTGATACGGATGTTTCTAATCGAAATGAAGAATGCGAAAATATTAGCGTTACTGTCCATGACGGAAATGAAAATCTCCAGACTGTCCATAACGCGCCAACCTTAACCATTTCATCGAACACTGATCAGCTAGAATCTTGCGTACAACAGCGGCTAGCTAACTCATCCACAAGTACTCTTCTTGGTACTTAAATATTTCGATGATTTTTAATCACTAGAAACGTGCTCATTTCCGTCACTTATATTCTAGTTAAACTCATTCTCGATTTCCAGATATCAGAAGCAGTACCAGGTGTTCAACGCCACCTAGCGAGGAAGTGGAGCCAGATGGCACCGTTGCATGTATTTACAACGACGCGATCGAAGCTGCTGACAGGAGAAGGTATCTCTTCCCTCATCGACTTCTCCTTGACTGGGGGCAACAGATTGCCGGAGGAATGGCTTACCTCACGGAGAAGAATATCATTCACGGTGATCTTGCTACCAGGAACATTCTCGTTTTCGAAGGCGATGTTCTTAAAATTAGCGACTTTGAATTTTCCCGAAATCTCGACCATGAACCCAAGTCAGAGTGTGTGACTAAAAAAAATAAAAAGGTGTTGCCATGGAGATGGGCAGCCCCGGAAGTGTTGAGCAGAAAAGAAATTACAATGAAAGCCGATGTTTGGTCGTTCGGTGTGACCCTATGGGAAATATTCACTCTTGGTAAAACCCCGTTCTTACAGTATGAATGGACACCAGGGTTTGTTAGTAGTTTAGAAGGCGGAACTCGCTTAGAACGGCCGCAAACCGTGAGCCCAGATATGTTTGAACAAATCTTCCTGTGTTGCTGGAATCTTGATGCTGACAAGCGTCCAAGTTTTACAGACCTTGTAGTAAAATTAGCACAACTTAAAGCTGATTTAATAAATTAAGAGTAATTAAGTCCCAAGATGTTGCATCGCTGCGGCTTTCGTATTAACGTACTCTTTTTAATATGGTTAGAATTTTTATAAATATTGTTTCGTCTTCTAAGACATATTAAACGTACCGTTATATGCAGAACGTGTATTTTTGTGCCCAATACAGTTTGTAATGGGCACAGAAATAGAGTAGTTGCTTTTTCATAAGGAAGGAGGCAGCACCACCGACTCTTAGTGCAACACACCATTTCCAAGAGTAAAAGTCCAGCTTTAGGCCATTAAAGATTTTAATTCCCATACGCTGTTTTTCTTATGCATAAATGATAAGCTGACTCAAGCCTAAAAAACGGGCAAGAAAGAGAAAGTCACACGATGGATATAAAAGTTGCTATAGATGTGATAAGTTACAGATTGGGTGGAGATAACTATAGGTCATCTAACGATGACAATTAACGAAATGATGATAGTTAATAATAATTATCACATTGAAACCAAAGAAAGGTCAAGAAGCAATGAGAGAAGCGGAAACAATGGGAGTGAGAGAACGAAGTGGAAGATGAATTGATTTGGTAAAACAGATACCAAAGTAACAATTACGGCAAGAGCCATAGAGATAATATCGGGGTTGGGAACATTGGTAACAATAATTATGGAAGACATCGAGGAGATAACACTAACGTTATTACGCAAGACTGAACTTTTCATATCAAAAAGGAGATTGACCACAGTCTAGCGGTAGGGACAGAAACTTTTCAAGAGTCACAGAGAAATTCACAAGACGGTACGCATAGTAGCTGTGGCGAGAGAAAAATTGGGTGGAGAAATACCGCGATACACTGAGGAGGTCATTGGAAAAGGGAGCAGGTCAGAGAATAGAATACGTAGTACGAACATACATAAAAATGACCCTCAAAGGTAAATTTTAAGGTAATGCAATCATGAAAATTAGTAAATGCCGTAAACTGTCCAAATTATAATTTCAGCGATAACTGTCTCGTATAATTTCCGATTTGCCCGAGTTGGAAGAAATAAATGAATGACATTTCCAGGAGAAAATGTGCTGTGGAGTGGACCACTTACGTACTATTATAGATATTGTAAACAGTTTAGATAGAATTAGATTAGAATAGATTATAAATTCAAGAATTTTCCATTCTCATGTCTTCAATTTATTAATCGTTTCGCTTGACACCATCCCCTTAAAATCAAACTGACTTGAAGCACGACACTTTACCCAATAAAGTTTGTCATCGTCGCTCATCTGAGATTCAATCCAGATTTGGACACAGCTCAAGTCTCTTGTCTGTGCAAATGTAAAACAGGATCGACAAGCAACTTCAGCTACAACTGCGCGGTTTTCGTTCCTTGATTGCGTTAATGTACTGGCTTTAGATACAAATGAGAGCGTCACCAGGTCCTCCTGCGTATGTAAATTACCGTTAGTTGGCGAAAAGTAGGTCTCAAAATGAATAGCGCCGTGTCAAAGGCCGACGTTATCAGCCTAGCACCATCTACCACCTCTATTTCTACATTTATTAGAATTTTGAACATCAACTTTAGATTTTACAATTCCAGCGCCATATTAGGATTCATTCCATTTGAATTCGACACTGCGAGAACGACATGCCGAGTGAAGGCTTCGAAAACTGCGTATTTGCAACGAAGAGTGAGTGATGCGATTCTAGGGTTGTATTCAATCTACCAGTTGGTCACCCTCGTGCTATCAGTATTTTACGACGAATATTTTAAACCAACGCATTTCCCTCTACATGTCTGCTTCCCAATGCTATTCACCTACACGACGTTCGGAAGTCGGTCCTATTTTGAGCGGGATTCGGAATTCCTCCTGGTTTTCAATCCAGTTTTCGCGGAGGCTAGGGCGGTTAAACGATTCTCGATTCAGCAGCTCCTCCTCCTTGTAACGCCGTACGCGTTAGCGCTCGCCGTCCTTGCGGACATAGTGCTCTTCATCCGTGATCCATTCTGGCTGCTGCACCCTAGATACGTGATCGCAAATCCGTTCAGTGAGGAGGCGAGTCTGGGTTACGGATTCAGGGTCATCTTTGCGCACATTCTCGGATTCCATCTTTTCCGAGATGGGTACAGTCTATGCCACCTTTTTCTGACGACGCATATAACTTTTTTTGAGGTTCGTCATGCGAGTTGCGAGGATATGATCTCTATGCTATCCAACAGGTATGACTCCCTCTTCATATGTACATGATAATGGTAGCTGCTTGAGCTTGAATTGATTCACGTTCTTCTCCAGGAACGCAAAGCTGAGTCTGGTGGACTTTGAAGCCATTTACATGAAATGCCGGAAAGACCAGCTTCTCGTCAACTTCTTCAACGCTTTAAGTTCCGGAGTTACACTTGGACACAAGGCAACGTTCATATGTGGAGGGACTGTATGCTTTGCTTACGCCTTGAGCGGACGAATTGAAAATGCATTCTTGGTGGTGGGATTGTTCTATTTCGGGATGTGTGGGTTATTCTTCTTTGTTGTCATTTACGATAAAGCATTCGCTATTCCGCATAGAATCAAAACTAGGAAAAGTCTAGCACTAGTAGCGGGGAAAAGGGCGCTATCTATTGCGGACTTTAGTCATTTCCGCAGGCAAATCCATTCGATACCGGTCACAGGCATTGCCGTCGGCGGCTTTCATGAATTTGAGAGGAGCTCCAGTCTATGCTTTCTCGATCTTGTTGCGAATGCAGTCGCAACGCTTGCTATTATGTTGATGTAGTATTAAAATGAATTATATTGGTAATTGGTTTCCAAAGTTGTATTCAAAGTCGTAGCAAGAAGCATAAGAATTTGCACTTGCTACATTCCTGTCCGAAACTAAATGTAATTAATGAAATTAGCGCCGGTTCTACAAGTACCAAAACAAGTAACACTTTTCGGTTATATTTTAAGCAGAAAGATTTCCCATTCGAAAACTTAGAAGTAAAACAGGATTTGGTTAAACTTTCACATTCATAAGTTGCAGGTTGGATATGACAAATTACCTTTCACCATTAATTGCATACCTTTGACGAAGATACCTTGGAAGTGTTTTGATTAGATTGATAGTTCCAATATAATCATCCAATAGACAATGAATTGAAGAATTTAAGGTTGACTCCAATGTCAATGTTGATGATACATTCTCCATGACCTGTATGCACTCATACACATTATCATGCATTGAATAGATAAACTTGCAAGTGCTTATTACAAGTATAAACGTTGGAAATTGAAATTATATGGATCGCGTCTTGCAGAAATCTTACTACCACATATGGTTTGCGCATAGCTACTGATGCTTCAAAAACAATGCTCTTATCCTTTATGCCGTTTCATCGTTGTCGACATTGATCAATTAATAAGTTGATGATGATCCTCAGATGGCCCCTATTCAAGCTCAAGTATCGATTAAAGGTGTGTCCATCCAGCACATGCAAACTTGTTATCATACTACCAACGGATTGTGAGATAAATTCAAGTGTATAATTCATGGTATTGATTTGCAAAGACAGCTCCTCAAGTTGACAAATACGCCTTCTGGTTGGTTTACGCATACATAACTTAGAGGCTTCCGAAGAACTAGCGTGCTGTTCCAGGTAATTAAAAGTGATCTAGTTAGAAATTCTACGGAAGAGAGGAAATACGGGAGGAAATCCAGCGATTGTAAACCTGTCGGAATTCTTTGCCTTGTTCGTCTGATTTCAAAGTATTCGATAAATATTCGTGGTAGTTACGATCAGCTCGCAGTTGTTTTCTCTGACCTGCTTTTTCGAACATTGAAAGTTTTAGTTGGTGAATTATTTTAAAAATGGAGCATTCTTCCTGGCGGGTATTTGCATTTGTGGTGATTCTGGCGCTGATCGCGTTACCGGAATCCAGCGCTTCAGGGGGTAGTGAAGAGGAACCAGGGGAAGGAAAAGAGGGTGACATCTCTCCAGTGTAAGTGTGATTAAACTCAAGATATAATGACTCTAAAATTCGGGTAATTAAGTTAACTAATTGTTTGACTAAATTGCTTGTAGAATACCTTTACTTGCGATCGGCCTCGGATCAGTGGTCATAGGGTTTTTTATAGCTGTTTTTTGTATATTTTGCCCTTGTTGCCCGTGGTATAAGCGCCGTCGTCATAGCTGCCACAGCAATTCACAAGAAAGTCTTGTGTATCGTCCGAATGGAAATATACCATTTATTAAAATCTCTCCGACGTCCAGTGGTAAGTTTGTAAAAGGCAGAAGTTAACAGTAACAATGATCAGCTTGTTATTATGCCTGAGAAAATGGCGATTGTTATGACGCTGTGCTGGAAGGATAACTTAACAATGCTGTTTGAAAACTTATTGCTTTCAGTACCGGACGTTCATATAATTGATATTAATCAAAGCGTAGAGGAAATAGATGTGCAGAAGCTGGACATGGCATTGAGAAAAGGATCCCGTGTGTCCGTGCACTACTACTAGTCCGTAATCTACCTATAATGTAAATTCCCGTACCTTTTCTTTTACACCTGTCACAGGTGATCCCAATGCACCTGTAGCAATATATCAAAAAACATACGCAGGGATTTGTACCTGAACTACGGAGAAGAGAGTCAGTCTGATTAGATTATCTTCAAATATGTCTTTTATTTAATTGAGCAAGTCTGTAGTATAAAATGCATACGGATGTGATTTTAATTAAGTTTGTGGTCAAGCAGTTGTAATCATCATGTATATCGGCGCCATTAGACTTAATAAACACATGTGAAGGGTCGCAAGGCTGAGGAATCCAGCAAGTCGTGTACTTCAGAACTATGAGTAAAACAGGAATTGAGAGATAGATTTGTTTATCAAGTCTTTGCCATACATGCATCGAAGCCCAAGGATTATTAAAACGAAACAAGCTATATGTCAAGCTATCACGTTTGCGGCAGCGCGTCAAAGAGTCAAGTGTTTGAAGCCGTTTAGTTTTAAAGTTTCTAATGTATTACTGTAGCATTGAAGTTAATTCAAGTTTGTAGGAAATGGTTTTAACGATTGAACTCTTATTAGACCTACCCAAAGATGAGGATCCGGTTTCATCCAAAAATATCAATTCGCTCCAATTAATTAGGGAATAGATGTGAGGAAATAAAATGTAGATTTTTAGCTGGACCGAGACGAAGTCTAAGGGAAGCTTATCTCGAGACCTCCGATTCGATTATGTCCATTTTGGGACGGCCCAAATTTGTCCCCAAAAGTTAAAAGGCACAAGAAGAATCAAATATTTAAATTCTCTAAAATGAATTAACTTGGGCCGGCCCAAAATGGACATTCTGACCCTGCTGTGGCCGTAGAAAAGGACACAAAGTGCATACAAATGAATTTGTTTTAAATAATACAAAATATCTAAATTCTCTAAAATGCATTAACTTGGGCCGGCCCAAAATGGACATTCTGACCCTGCTGTGGCCGTAGAAAAAGACTCAAAGTGCTTACAAATAAATATTTATTAAATAATATAAAATATTCAAATGATCTGAAATGAGTTAACTTTGGGCGTCCTAAATGTCTCATTCTGGCCCAGCTTTGGCCGCAGAAAAGGACACAAATCTTTTGTATATAATTTAAAATCTCAGGTTAGGATTTACGAGGCAGAATGGTGAGCACAGCTATAAACGGGTACATATATATGAGCTAGGTCCAAGGTAAGACAGTAATCTCAGCTACCAATACTCGGTCCAGCTAGTTAGTTACAGAGGTGGCTTCGCCTAATTTTTTAGCATATACACTAAAACAATATTGAAAAATTCATAGCGTTATTGAATTTCGGTAGAATTATTATTCATTGCGTTAGTATCTGTAAGCATCATACCAAAAAAGCTTCATTGCATCTTAATACAAGTTAATAAATAAATAGTAATTATATAATATTTTTATTATTAATAATATATGATCTCGTATAAGTTGGGACTATTTACAATTTAGAGTGGGTTATAATCCTGGGTTGGACTGGGCCATGCAATGATGGTTCTTTGCATGGGAAAGTATGTGGAATTCTCAACTTTTTTCAGTTAATCACTTCCGGTACACGACTCAAAGATTGGAAAAAATGATATTTTTCCGGAATTCGCCATGAATCCTACCGACAGTCTAACTGTGATTGGCTATGAACTAAGATGTTAGGAGTTTCTGTTGTAGTTTTCTGGCGTGAATCGAGTTGAATTACTGTCTTGCTTTACAGGTAGCTTCTAATTTTCTTGATTGGCTTTGTAATAGCTGCTAATTCTAAAAATTTAATAATGTTGTAGGCTGTTGCTTTATATTTTCGAAAGATTTAATCAAACCCTGGAATCATGGACTGTAAAATACAGGATGTTGTCAAATGTGTGGTCGTAGGGGATAGGTAATTGGATAACTGAAGCATTTGGTAAAAGTATGATGGCAATGTTTAGGATATAGTTAATACAAGTTAGTTAATAGTTTGACTTTGGTTAAATTTAGTTGTGTTGGAAAAAGCTGGCTTCTCAAACGTGCAACGACTGGGGAATTCACAGTAAGTGGATTTATTTCTTGCTTTTCTTGATTTTTATGTTCTGGAGACGCCAGTATCTTTGCTCTCTAATGGCCGGGCTGAATAAACGGTTTATCATCAAATTATATACAAATTAAAAACCTAATTTCCAGGAGTATATACCTACTGTATTTGACAACTTGAGTACTCAAGTACTAGTGGAGGGAGGGAGGCGTGTGGAATTAAGGTTGTTTGATACAAGCGGTATGGAAGACTTGGATCGCTGGCGGCCACTATCTTATCCCAACACGGATGTCTTTCTAATTTGTTTTTCTGTGATTGGACGATCTTCTTACGTTAATGTTACAGAGAAGGTGAGTTGGGGACTAAACTGCATAAATGGTGGGTTTTTGTCTGTCTTGTGGGCTTGCTTGGCCGTATTTAGATTGATCTACAGAGGTTTTAACATGTTTAAAGTGGGTAGCGGAAATACAGCATCACTGCCCTACGACGCCATACATTCTCGTGGGAACAAAGATGGATCTTCGGGAAGATGAAGAAACAGTAAGGAAGCTGTCCGCCTCCAGAGAGCGGCCTATTTCATATGAAGAGGGAGTAGCCTTGGGGAAGAAAATCAGTGCTGTGACGTACATTGAATGCTCTGCTGTGACATTAAAGAACGCTGATAAACTTTTGCAACTTGTTACTCAAAGGGAAGATTGGGACGGAAGTGGGAAGCATTTTATGGGAGTCAAAGATTTCTTACTCAACATGACTCAACTGACGAGAAACATACAGGAATCTTTTGAGAAAACTTGTACAACTCTAGAGTAAATATTGTTAGGATGAGAAGAATTTTATGAATTAAATCAGGGAGGGCGACGCAAGGAAAATGTAGCAACATGTAAAATTGTATCCAGCTTATGACTAAAGTCGTTGTTCTGCTGAGATTCTACTATTTATAATATGAGATGAGCTACAGGATGGTTTCCAAGGGAACGAGCTATCATTTGATCTGTTTATCGAATTAAAACAAATACTATTGCACGGTGATGAGTAATTATGGAACAGCTACCGAATTTCGGAATTCAAGTATACGTTTCCGACTGGTGCCATGACTGAAGAGAAAGTAATGATGTATGCTTGGGAGTAAATGATTTTAATAAAGCATAGGATTCTTGTATACAATTGCATATTTTCTTACAAGAGAAGAGACGGCTTCCGTTAATAAAGTCATTTACAAGTTCTTTGATTTGAGACATTAGTCATAAGAGCGTGATATATTTGAAAACGTTTCCAAAAGATAATGCTTCAAACGCCTAGATTAATAAACGCTTTCCGGTTCGCTAATAGTTTTATGAAGAAATTGCTAAAAATATCCGTTTTCTATTATTTCGGTTCTGTAATATATAGAAGGAGAATTCCGTGCGCCCTATGACTGAGCGTGATCTTGACTTTCAAATCTAGCATATCAAATACACATTACGTTACATGGACGTTAGGACGTAATGTTATGCGCAACCGGAAGCATATTATGGGTTTATCATTGCTGGAGTTTGAAAACATGTCCTTGTGTGTTGGTTGGCGAATACTATGTGAGTGATGCATAACCGTTTTCATGATGTAGTACGTCCCATTTACAGTCGACTCACAATCCAATTTGCGGACAGTCTCCTTGAAGACTGGTTCTTGAATATCTAAAGTAGGTTCTCTAACTTCTTTACTCTGTGAATTGTGGCCGACGTTGCTAAAAAAATTCATTCCTGTTGGGCAAATTCCTTAAGAAGTTAACAATCGTAACTTGTTAATTGAATTCAAGACTGACGGCTGGAAGGACTGGATTTGAAATTGTTGCACTTAATTGTAGGCAAGCTTATTGTAAGGTGATTTGCAAAAGGTTAAAATTGAAATAAGCAAGAAATGTAAATAAGGCTTAATTAATTCCTCTTCTACCTGTGGACAGGTTGTGGAGTGGACTGAAGAAAACTGAGAAATTATGGACTCAGCAAATATAGGGGAGGAAACAATAAAATGTGTTGTCGTAGGAGATGGGTAAATATGTAAATATTTAAATTCAGCGTGGATGGAGAGCTTAAAGCATGTACTAATTGTCATTGTAATTAAATTAAAAATTTACTGTCCACAGCTCTGTAGGGAAAACTTCTTTTCTCTTCCGTGCTTTAACCCGTAATTATCAAGTAAGTTTTTGGGAATTTTTATTAGAATCCGTGTATACTCTATTCTTTATCTCTGTGCTTTACTTTACGTTGGAGCTGGTGTGATGCGGGATTGTTTTACAGGACAGCGTGAACCCTACCATCTTTGACAATTATAAAGCTACGGTTAAAGTGGACGAAGACCGATTCGTGAATCTAGACATTCACGATACTTCCGGGCAGGAAGAATATGATTGCTTGCGCTCATTAGTCTACCCAAAGACAGATATAATTCTCATATGTTTTGCTATCAATAGTCCAGCTTCCTTTGAAAATGTAAAATTGAGGGTAAGGTCTTTGTTTTTGCGCTACGTTTTATGCAAAGGTTTGACTATTTTCCTGTGAAATACTGGCTAACTAATGGATAGCTGGAGATGGATAATTGACGTTTAGCTCTTGCATGGAAATCTCTTAATAATGTTTATCTTGACAGTGGATTCCAGAAGTGGAGAAATTCTGCCCTGCGACACCGTTTGTCCTCGTGGGAACCAAATGGGATCTCCGGGAAGATGAAGAAACGGTTGAGAAACTTTTGGCTATCAAGAAAGCCCCGATTTCGAATGGACAGGGACGGGATCTAGCTAAAGAAATAAAAGCTTTAGCTTACGTAGAATGCTCTTCTAAAACATTTTACAACGTGAAAAAAGTATTAGGCTATGCTGCTCGAAGAGGGGTTTGGGACCAAAGTTTTCCAGAAGTTGTAAGGAGATCCTTGAAAACCATTACCGAGATGAGCTTAAGAATTCAAGGACGTCTTGAAGCTGGATCCACGACGCCGAGTTGAAAATGAACTAATCAGATATTTATAATGCACAAAATGCAAGTTAGCAGCAAGGTTTTGTGGGATTGAAGTTGAGCATTAAGGGAAATAAAGATTTCGTAAAAATACAATGCTGTTTTTAGATTATACCGGACACTGAGAGATAGGCAGAGAAAAAGGAGTTTAATAAATATAATATAGCTCGCATGTGTATTCAAGTATACTTTTTTTAAAAAAAGCAACTTGCAGTAGAGTTGCAAGTTAAAGTACTTTTGAGACTGACTCAGCGACTTAAATACGATGTAGCATACTCAATATTCGCAAGGATTGACCAATTATCCAAAAATCTGGAGGGGCGTGTGTCCTTTTGATCCGCCGTACCATTCTGGGATTTGATCCTTTGGGAATTCTTGCCGAAATCTGGGTATCCATCGTTCTTTATTGGTACCAAAGATCTCAAACCTGTCTAAGATCCCTCCTAGGATCGGTTTTGCTATGTTCAAACCGTTTCCCGCTACAGCGTTGGCTGTAAAACCATAAATTAATGCATGGCAAGAAATACACATGGGTAATTAGGTCAGATAACAGTGACTATAGTTCAAGAATAGCAACGTACCATTGATTATGTATACTTTGTGGGCGTAAGAGTCCAATAAGTAACGGTAATCTCGTAAGAGTTGTAGGCAGTAAACGATGGCTGGAATTGATAATCATGTAGATAAACTTAACGAGCATTTTGCTCATATTAACTATAAAGTTCATTCTTAACTAGTGAGCCTGTCCGCTACGCGAACTTGAACCTTTAGAAATAATGCGAAATGCAAAATATCGCGTCTTTAAAATATTAATTTTTCGCACATGCTTTTAGATTTTAACTTTAATATTTTAAAATTGGACTCTCGAATGTGGGTTCTTAAGTTTAGAGTTTTAAATTTAAATTTTTGAATTTAAAATTTTGAAATTTGAATTTTTAAATTTGAATTTTTAAATTTGAAATTTGAATTTTGAAATTCAGTAATATTGTTATGATTACGCTTCATTCGCAATTTCCCGCATTTAAATCGGCCAACAGTTTCAGATTTGGACATACTCAGCTTTTGGAATTCAAACCGCTGATGCTTTCTTGCAGCCCCATATACTTTATAATAGCATTTTGACACCATTATATTTAAAAAGTTAATTATTTAACAGCGCGAAAATTGAAACTCCTTATTTAAATGACGCGGTGCCACTTAATAAGAAGATTAGCTAAAGGCATATCAATAAATTACTTACTTTGTGGATGCAAGAGTTGCAATATTTGAAGTCCATCAAAGTCTATGATTACTACAACACTGTCAACAGGGTGATCTGGGGTTGCTTTTCCTTCTCTTGATTTGAGTACAATCTTTATGAATTTCTTGACGTATTTGTGAAAATCATCCTTACTCTTCTGTCCCTTCTCCACCAGACCTCGCATATCAAATTTTCCAAATTCTGCAATCCAGACTGAAAAATTCACAAAACGCAGTCAATTATAATTCCTTGGAATTAGACTTGAAACTATAACTCTCTTAGTATGCTGATTATGTATAATTAGTATGTACTAAAACTTACTTGGACGTCTCTCAAAATCATAGCCACTGAGATAAAATGGATAGTTGTTTATTAGATAATCCGGAGCGACCCATCCTTTGAGATCGTTTGTAGAAAATCCGTAGGTATCCTGCAAAAAATTAAGTGGATAACAAGTTGCAAATACCTAATTACGCTAGGTGGCTGCGTAATCTTGTATGAAGAAAATCCATAACAAGTGATTTATGGTCACAGCAATATTTTTGATGCTATGTTATAGCTTTGAGACTGTGAGAATGAAAAAGTTTGAGAAAACAGGTGGCGCTACCGTTTCCGCAGAAGCTTCTTCAGCTCCCAGCTTTTCATTCAGGTCACCCGCAGTTTGGAACAAAGTTGTGTTGGGTACTGATGTTGTTGTGACGTCGTTTTCTTGGCAATTAACAAACACTATAACTGCTACGCAACAAATGACCACTGGTAGTGTTTTATGCTGGAGGGATTTCCACATTTTAGATAATTTTAAATACTTTCAAGTAAAAACTGGTAGATGATTAGCACTAAATTTTACTGGTGTCTTCTTTGGATTCTCTAAAACCTGTTACAGGAATTACGTCTCTCCAGAACCAGTGCTGGAAGCAGAATGATGGGAATAGAGGAAAAATCATAAGGATGCTGCGTGCTGAAGGCAACAAGGTTGTGACGCATAGACGGCATGTAAAAGAGTCTATAAAGAAAAACCACCCTGTGCAATTGTACTCAAGTTCATGTCAAGTTGAAATATTTTGTACATATGTTCATTACCAAGGATGTCCGTTGGAGTATGTGTAACCTTGGATACATCAATATGTAATTGAGATGTTTAGCCCGTTCTTCCCACAAAGTAATAGCGTTGCCGTGGTACGGAAGAGGCGTGGGAATCCTTGTGTTTTTTGCAGAAAAAAACAAAAGCATGCTTGATGTTATATGCACGCAAACTGGATCTCTAAAGTAGCGGTCAAAGGTCAGGCGGAAACGTTGATTATATTTCAAGTGCAATTATTAGTATGAATTTAAATAATATTTTGGTAAGCAATTGCTGTAGATTTTTCAGTTCGACTGTATGATATTATGATCTGTATGCAGTTCCAGTACCAGTTGCCGTAGCTTATATGCTACAGGAATGGGGTAAAAAATAGGAGAAACTTTATAATAAATGCACATGTTGCATTTGCTGTTATGTAGTTATAGTCCTGCGCTGGGAAATTTTAATCACGCCTAACGTGATGGATTGTGCAAACTTGGGATTCTTCTGCACTACAGGCTAGCTACAGCCCAACATTTTACTTGTTTCTCCCGTCTTTGGACCTGACTCAATGTGTGGTGAAAAATAAGTTAAGCAGCATGAGAGACTTTTCTAGACGTCATTAGCTGTCATGTGATTAAGGAAAGTTTTTTATTAATTTTTTTCCTGGTTCATATTCTTTTAATCGCTGTACATCTAAATACATAAATTCTTTTAATTCAGTTGTTGCTGTCCTCTACATAATTAACTTTCTCCTTAGCGAAACAATAAAAATCTGTCGCTGGAATGTGTAACAAGACTTTTTAGAATCGATAAAAAAGTCTGGAGCCTAAACGCGAGAATACGAGAGCTAAATATTCCAAAACAAGAATTGTAAGTTAATCTTTGCAAGCGTTGTTGCTGAATTTTGAATTTGAAATGAGCTAATGTTTTGTGAAGTGGGTATCAAACTTTTACGATTGCCACTTCACGGGGGTTTAACGAATTATTTTAACTGTGATCCAAATCGACTAAAGACCACTTATTTTAACTATGATTAAGTCAGTTAGTCCGAAAGACATTACGCAGGAATATTCGTGGAAACTTGAGATATAGCGTTCTCCAACTATTGCGTTTTCCCTTTAAGATTATTCTCTTGTTTTAAGGATATGTTATGTAGTTGTTGCTGCCTTAAGTAGAAATGATTGAGGGAATAAATTTGATCTCTACTTTCAAGAACGTTACGCTAGTATCACCATATAAATCATAGTTTCAGCTATAACTTGAGGAAATGAGTAATAAGGACGACATTATAAAACTTGTTTCCATCAGGGTATAGTCATATAGTAAGGTTTGGTCAACGCATTTTGCTGTTGTCCTTACGGTCGGGATTAAAAAGACACAAGCCGCAAATACTGTGAAAAACGCATGTGTAGTGATGTACGCGACTTTATTATTGTTACTAACTGGCTAAAATTAAATAAATAGGTACGAATCTTACACTTAATAATTCAAGGCTTTTTGTATTTAGTAGATATTCAAAGTTGAAGAGGCTTGAGAAAGATATGAAAAAATGGCGAGCGCCGTAGATTACAATGCCATCACATGTGTTGTCGTAGGAAGCTGGTAAATAATTGAAAGTTAAACGAGACTTACCTGTAAGGTGAAGTTTGACTGTAATTATATGAGTAACTGAAGGACCGAAGGTAGAAGGTTGAATACTCAATGTAGCCCCCCTCATGTGGGGGCGAAGGGCCCATGTCTTTAAAGCATATGCATAATCTAAAAGCTAAAATCCTGGTGCGCTCCGTACCTCCCGTCTCCCGTGTTCCCTCACTCCTCTCCCATTTCTCGTCAGTTATTCAAAGCAAAAAATTAAATAAACACCAACTTATTTTCAAAAATATAACTAGGGAATGGGCGGGTGGGAACCTTCTACCTTCGGTCCTTCAGTTACTCATATAATTACAGTCAAACTTCACCTTACAGGTAAGTCTCGTTTAACTTTCAATTATATATCGTAACTTCCGGACCTTCGGTAGAAGGTTGAATACTCAATGTAGAAGTTCAAAGATATTTTTGAAATTTTATTCGACGTCATAGTTGAAAAATCAAACTCCTAACTACTAAACAGTAATGAGCTGTAACTAGGCTTGTTTTCAATCCTCCTGTTATAAAAACGAGCAAACACTTGAGATCCTGATCTCCAACCCGCCTGTGAGAAAATACAGTCAATATTCACCCCTTTGGCAAACGCCTTCGAGGTTGACGCATGACGGTAGGAATGCCCACCAAACAAACTGGAATCAATTCCTGACATTTGAAGCCCTAGTTTTAACCACCTGCTCACGGTTTGTGTACTAACTAATCCATACGGTTTAGTAAAACTAACCAACAATTGGTTTGAAGAGTGAAGCTTACCAGTAACGTTAATGTACTCACGAATTACACTTGCTACACAAAGTTTAGGATCGTCGACAAAGTTACAAAATACAAACAGTAGAGCAGGATCTCCTGGTCTCGTTGTTTTCAAGACTCTAACAACATAAACTTCCACCTGCTCCGGAGTAACAACTATCTTGTCCCGTTCTATCGCAACAAGTGTTTGAACACGCTGAGCTGTAGCAAGAGCTAACAGGCAAACTAGCTTAATGGTTAATAATTTTAAACACAAACTCGAATTATCACTTAAACTACGGATCCAGTCTAGTACTGTAGACACATCCCATATTGAAGAATATCTAGCACGTGGTGGAGCTTGCCGACCAACGCCCTTCACAAATCTGATTAACTCTGGCATATTTCCAACTCCGATACCATTAACTTTAGGCAGATACAAACTTAGTGCGGATCTACAAGTATTAATACTACTGTATCCTAATCCAGATTTAAACAATCGTAACAAAAAATCCAGAATAACACTTAAATCATTCGTGAATGTTGATAAATTTCGTGACACACAAAACCGATTCCACTTGCTTAAACAAACATTGTATTGACGTTGGGAAGATTTGGAAATAGAGCTGATCAACACTTCAACTACTGGAGGAGAAAATCCTTGCATTTCTAATCCCTGCCGGACAAAATCGCGACTTCTAACACTAGACTGCTCGCCAAAGGATGATGCCTGTTAAAATCAGAATACGACAAATTATTATTAGGACCTATCCTTATCGGCTCTACCTTTTGTAGTCTAATATACATGGGGTACCATGGTTGAGTGGTCCAACTAGGCAAAACAACAATACCCTCTGCCTTATCAGTCTTAATCTTTTTAAGAACTCGAGCTAACATACTGAATGGCGGAAAAGCATAAAACCTAAGATTGCTCCAGCTAACTGAGAATGCGTCTACTGCTTCAGCTCTTGATGCCAAGATACATATCGTTTGGACTGCTTGGTTTTGTCCGATGCAAACAAATCTATCTCTGGACTAAACTTAAGCCGCTTTGTGCTTTCTAAAAAGAATTTCTTACCTAAAGTCCATTCTACTTCATCCTCCTCTAGTCGTGACAAATGATCTGCTTCGATATTGTCAGCACTACGGATATAATTACAGCGTAATCGTATTTTAAACTTTTCTGTCATCTGCAAAATCCGTTTAGCAGCTCGATGGAGTCTTTGTGACCTGCAGCCACCCGAATTATTTATGTACGCAATTGCAACTGTGTTATCCACTCTGAGTAGCACGGAATGATTTGAGATTGTCCTAACAAACCTTAGAAGAACTTGCTCTATAGCCAACAGCTCTAATTCGTTAATCGAGAGCCGACGCTGCTCAACCTCCCAGCGTCCACTGGTAGAATCTCCGTCTATAGTTCCACCCCATCCTGTTAAACTTGAATCCGTGCTACCATAAAAATCAAACTTGTCCTCATAAATGTGTTGCTTGCTACCTGGAATTGTCCGCTTCCACCAAACTAGATCCTCTTTTGCCAAATCTGATAAGCTTAGAGTTGCACGAAAACTACCATTATTTAAATCTAAACAGCGCTGCTTCTCGGATTCTAACTGCCGTGTATACAACATCCCAAACTCCACCGCTGGGGATGCTGCTACCAGTTGACCTACCAATTCAGATAACAATTGTGCAGAAACCCTTGTTGCTTGGAGAACATGGTCAATGGATCTCATTATTTTGAGCTTCTTATTATCTGGAAGCGTAATTGTTTTTCTGACGGAATCAAAGACAAATCCTAGATACGTCACCCTTGTTTCTGGAACTAATTGCGACTTGCGTTCATTAATCCGGAAACCAACTGAATGTAATAGACTAACCACTTGTCCGATAGCTTGCTCACACTCTTTCGTTGTCCCCGCGATGACTAATAGATCATCCAAAAAAATAACCAGTCGAATTCCTTCGGACCTGAGTTTCGATACTAATGGTTTACACAACTTCGTCCAAATTCGAGGAGCTGTACATAAACCGAAGGGCAGACATGTATACTGATACAATTGGTGGTTCCATCTGAACCTTAAGAACTTTCTCGAGTTTACACTCATCGGGACAAAATGATAAGCATCTAAAATATCGATGGTTCCGAAATAGTCTCCCTCTTCCATTAGATTACAAACTGCTCTGTAGTCTTCTAACTTGAAATGATTATTAACGACAAACTCATTAAATGATTTTAAATTTAGGATCAAACGGTAAGAATTTCCATCTGACTTGGGAACGGTAAAAATTTACGACACAAACTGATCACTACTTTCAGTTGCAAGTTCAATTGCGCCTATCTTTAACAGCCGTGTCACACAACTTTGGACAATCATATTTTCCTCTGCGTTAAAACTTGAGGCAGCTTCGATAAGCTGCACTGGCACTTGTGATAGTTCTATGCTGTACCCACGAACAACATTCAAAATTTTCTCATCCGTAGTTAAGCCTTGCCACTGCTCAACATAAAGCCTAATATTACCAGCATACTCACTTACAGCTGTAGAATTCAGTGGAAGCGCTGGTCGTTCCGGCGACGCTGCATAGCTGGAGGTCCCTGGCGTCGCTTCGGTTGACCCCCCGAAAAGTTTCCCGAGTCCATAGATTTGCGCTTCTGACCTCTGTTGAACTTGTTCTTTGGAACATTCTGATAATCCGGACGTCGAGCCAATGATGATTTACGCAGTTGATCTGCAGTCCTAGCGGCCTTGATCTGCTGATCAAGATTGTCACCAAACAGAAAATCCGTTATTGGTCCCTTTGTAGAACAAAGACTGTCGAAAGGAGATCCAATACTACGACGCATAGCTATCTTTCTCTTGATGCTAATTTCACGATGAGCAGAACCAAGCAATCTTCCAATATCAAGTGCGTTTGACAGAAGCGTCCCCATGAACTTTTTCTCCGCATCGTTAGCCACAGGTTTCTGCCTAATTTCGCCAACCTGATGAGCAACAGCTACCAGTCCTCTTGAAAGATGTGTTTGAAGAGATTGCAAATTCACGTCTGACGACCTCTCTTCCTTTTGCAATTTTGCCCAAACCTCTGGGTTGACCTTTGGAACCGACACTAACTTCATATTGACAAGAACCTTGTCTCACTCAACCTTTCTTCCTCGCGTTTGGACAATGGAATTCCCGGCAGCTGATTGAATTTCTCAGCAATTCACTCTTCGAAAGCCGGTCCAAATGTTGAAGGTTCCTGAATTGTTGCCAAGGCTGCAGCTACTATGTCTTCATCAGCGTCATTCGAATTTATTGATGGGGCATTCAAGCTGAGAAGGTCGTTAAGCGGATCAGCGCCAACATCCTCTTCTTCATTACTGCTCACATCTTCAAGATCTCCATCATTACCCGGCGGTGGTACATTATTCCAGCGGTTTGCTATCTCCGTAAACGCTCCAGCCATAGCTTGAAATGCAGCAGACTGATTCCGTAAAGCTTCGGCAACCTCGTTAACGACTGGAGCAGGTGGATCATTAACTATCCCTGGATCTGGGTTATTGTCCGTTACTCGGCCTCTTCCACGGCGAGGACGACCACGACCTCGGCTGTAAAGCACAAAGGTCCAAACTCCATTAATTGAGATTAGATATTAATTGTCCTCTTCAATAATTAGACATAAAACGCTAAGGTACAAATTAACTACGTGTTAACTGTAATTTGTTGCTACCACCACGTGGTTAGCTAGAGGATCAATCATGGCTACCGACAAACATGTATGCATTAAATAGCTATACTAGTCGGGATAGGTATATAAAAGCACTATACCTTGGTCCTTGTTGTGCGGAGTTTTCCATCTCGCAGGACCCACTGATACACTAAACTTGTAGAGAACGTAATAATCACCGTAAAAATTGTCTTTCTTCACTGGAGCGCACTTGCACAGGCAACCTTCGCCTTGAACATGAAAAAGAGAACTGACGAGAAATGGGAGAGGAGTGAGGGAACACGGGAGACGGGAGGTACGGAGCGCACCAGGATTTTAGCTTTTAGATTATGCATATGCTTTAAAGACATGGGCCCTTCGCCCCCACATGAGGGGGGCTACATTGAGTATTCAACCTTCTACCGAAGGTCCGGAAGTTACGATATATAATTGAAGTGAATGGGATAATCGTTATGTATGAATCGACTATAGTTCCTGCGTTTTAACTCACATTTATTGTATTTTACGCAGTTACGGAAAAACGGCTCTTCTTATACAGGCGACCACAGGTAAATTTACTGTAAGCAGCCTCAAACCGTCAGAAATAAAAAGTAACGATCCAGAAGTTGGCTGTTTTACTTGAACTCTGGAATTTGTATTGTTGTATATACAGGAGGAATTCATCACAACCATGTTTGACAATTACGTTATGGAAGGAATAAAATTGGACGGAGGCCAATCTATCAAGCTGAAATTTTTCGATACGTCTGGGGCCGAAGAATATGACCGCTTACGGCCACTTTGCTACCCAGAAGCAGATATCTTCCTGGCGTGCTTCTCTATCGATTCACCTTCGTCTTTTGAAATTGTAAAAGAGAAGGTGGGCCGAAATTCAATAATATAGGATACAAATTGAATTATATAGCCCTAACAATAATATTAAACGCGACCTTACTATGCGGTTTATAGTGGCTACTGGAAATAAAGCACCACTGCCCGACGACACCGATGATTCTCGTTGGAACCAAGCTGGATCTTCGGGATGACCAAAAAACTGTGGAACGCCTAGCAGCCAAGAAGAAAGCTCCGATTTCATATAAACAGGGAGAGACACTTGCAAAAGAAATAAAGGCTGTCGCGTATATAGAATGTTCTGCTAAAACATCAGAAAACGTCACGAAAGTAATCGAACTTGTAGGTCTGTGGGGTTATCAAGAGTGGAGGAAACGCCTCGCTGAATTGGAAAAGAATTATTTCGAGAGATGCCTGGAGAAGAAATATGCACGTTGAAGCTGTATTATAGGATATCATTAGAATAGGTTAATTTGATGATTCAATGTAGCAAATCGGTATAATCCAAGTCTTGCGATGGCCTGAAATAAGCATTTGTAAATGTGGTTTAAATATTTACAACTGCAAAACTAGATACGCTTAAAAAATGTTGTTGTAGTAATTTAAGCATTAACTGTTTGTGTTTTCAAAGAAAAAGACGGATTTGGTCATACAACAAAATTTGAATGATTACTGGCAGCAAGATGATACATATTTAATTGGCAAAACTTTACAATATGAAATGCAATTATGTATCACATATATGACTCCAGGTCAGAGGTGGGATTAGCAGTAATAACATAATAGACTTCCGTTTCTAAATTACGGTTCCAACATTGATATTCATAGAGATGATACAAAAACTTAGATTTTAACATAAACTACATTACAAGTTTTAATGAAATTAACGTTGTATACCCCATTTACGTTACTTGGTTACCTGCACCATTGCATTTTGTAACAAAGACGGGGATAGGTCTGAGGCAAGTATAAAAAAATGTTCACTTGATTTCACATATTCAGTGCTATCCTCCCTCTTAACTACCTTATGGACTAATAATAATGTGAGATTTAGCGTTATTATCAATAGAATTATACATAACTCACCGCGGATAAAACTAATTCTTGTACAAATACAGGATTAGGTTAGTTATTAATATATTAACAGCATGGATTGCAGTAATTATTTATACAAAATCGTTTCACACGCTTCTGCACGCGAACAAACGGTGGCGGCCGTAAATCTATTCTTTCTTGAAGTTTACTTGCGCTTACTTTCACTGCTGCTGCTATTATTAACACATAATGTTTAAATCAAGGATTACAAGTTATTTTTGCAAACTCTTGGATACTATTACACGGTTGAGAAGGTGTGGGATGGATGTGAAGATGCAGTAGACTGAAACTAAAGTTACTACGGCCTTGAGGGCCTAATGGTCATTGTTAATTGTGCAAAGGACTGCAAGTAACTCAAGTCCATTAACCGTAAACTTTGTAGGGCACAAAGTTTTTGACTCCTCCATACCATTCTGGTAATTGATTCTTCGGGAAGAGACTTAAAATCCTCGGTATCCATTTCTCCCGGTTGGTTCCGTAGACTTCGAGATTCTGGAAGAGACCGCCGAGAATGGGACGGACAAAGTTTAAGAGGATTTCTGTGACGTAGTTTGCTGGAAAATCATAAGGTTATCCAGTAAAGATTTGGTTACTTTTTGGGATTGTCCCTGAGAAGATTATGTGAAGGCGGGGCTACTGGAATAACTGGAACATCAGTAGCCATGAGGCAAACGAATGAAAGTAACTTACCGTTAACGATGATAACAATGTTTGTATGATCTTCAAGCAATTTTGAATAGGCTCTTGCAAGCTTAATAATGTAACCCACAGCTGAAAAGAAAAAGTTGTGCGTGTTACATACAGATAGAAGAGACTGCAAGTACAAACGTATATGTTTTGCAAAGCTTCCACATATTTCTGGCAGAGGGCGCTAAATTAGTTCACAGTCTGCCCGCCAGAGCGTATGTTGTATAGTAAGGAGTTTCTATAGCAGGTGTGGCACCCATGCTGTTGATGTTAACGAATTGAGGCTGGAAAACTTACTGGGTAAACTTGCAAGTTGATCAAAATTCAATCCCTCAAAATCCACAATGTAGGAAAGATCGTTCCCTTCCGGATTCCTCAACTTGTGACTCTTGACCATTCTTAACGCAGCTTGAGCTGTGAATTTGTCAAAAATATGAACTGCGGCCGGACCTGCTTCTACAATTGAGCGGATGTCGTATTTACCGAGTTCCACAATCCAAACTAGGAAATAAGAAGAGAAAAAAAAAGAAAATTGAATTTAAATTTAATTATCTTCCGGCATAAGCAAGTTAAGATTTCAATGGGTTCGCCAGAGACAGTTCAATGCAGAGGCTCGACCAATGAATATAATTAGATTGTTAATTGTTAAAAAATATCTGGGCATACTTGGCCTGTCATCATCATCGAATCCACTGATGTAGTAAGGATAGTACTTTTGCAAAATTTCAGGGGCTTGCCAATTTTCCAAGGCTGTGGGCAAATCTGATGCTTTTACCTGTAAAAAGAATAAGTTTAATTAAAGACTGCAGTTGGACCCTTACAGAGTCCAGAAGTACCAAGTACCAAGAAGGAAGTGTAGCCTTCAAATCCATATTTCCACTTGCCTAACCTCGTTTGCTTACTCTATCCTGTTTTCAACCCGCTAATTGCGTTACTATAATTAACTTTGTTCTTGAAGTTATCACTGTCACTGTCTGTGTAGACTGTATTTTAGATTCAAGCAGTAATAGTAATTATATTTTAGTATTGCAACCTAAATTAATCCTGCCTGCCCAATACGAGGCAACGTTAATGGGAATAACTGCTGGAAGTGCCGCAAGCAAAACGCTTTGCAAGGATGCAAAGGACAAATCCAGCAGCTACATTTTTGATTGTATTAGCCACTAATCCATGATACAAACTGGTATTACCGATAATGTACACAACCAGGAGCGGGACTTTCTATAAGTAAACTAGCTTACAGTAGAATGAAACTGGCGATACTTACGTCTCTACCCGGTACAACTTCTTGAGGTTCCGGGGTGGTAAACGGCGCAACGGTAGTCAAATTCTCCGTGTTTTCTTCCAGTCTATTTGAGGGCGGTTCAATTTGTGCGGCTGCAAAAGCACAATGAGAAACTGCGGCAAGGGTAAGCCCAAGAAGGATTGAGAATTTTGCGAAACTCATTTTCACTAAAACGTTATCAGGTGTCTGCCACTTTACTTTGCCACTTGTCTGTCTTGTGTCAGGTGTTGTCTGTCCGAGACATAAAATCCCACTGACTCTTCTACCGGATTCTAAGCTACGTTTAGAATGCATTTTTGCTTTACATTGTTGACAAGCTCGGGGCTTGGAGTGGAATACAGCTAATGTTTAATTAATAGGCATGGGAGTTCTTAAAGGGGATTCAACATCAAGTAAGTTGTGGAAAGAGGCGTGAGAATATTATGCATTGCATGAAACTGAATGTATGTATACGTCATGCATGACCAAGGAACAAGCACGTTGCTCAAGTCATAAGGTGGAAGACATTGAGTCAATGTTGAACTGTCTACGGTCAAGTTACAAAATATAGAAAATATTGCATAGCCATAATGACTTAATGCTTCAACCCCTTTCGTTTGTAGTATAGTGGTAGGGGGCAAATGTAACTTTCTGAAGAAAAATAACATGGTTATGTGGATGGCAAAGGTAACTTGATCAAAATGTGGGGAAATGTAACATGGGAGTTATATTGAAGCACGTTGCTATGGCAGCGTCAGCGTATCTCCGTGCACTCTTACTGCCCCATGTTACATTTGCCCCCGTGTCAAGCGCGTTGCTTTTGCCCCGCGTATCATCATGTTCTTTTTCCTCTCCATGTTACGTTTGCCACCACAGACTATATATGCATCATCGTTTCCTTGGTAGCGAGCAAAGCTATCGTAGAGATGGTGTAAATTGTGTACAGAAGATTGGGCCATGGCGTGAAATCTTTCTCTAATCTTGTTACGCAAACCTAAATTGCAAATTTCTTGCTTGAACTTTACAAATTGGGGCTTGCTTTCATTACCTCGCAGAGTCAAGGTTTGGGTTAATATTCGTATAGTTTTGTAAAAGTTATCTTCAGGATACAGTTCTAAGGAACCCGAACCCTGTTCCGAGATTCCAAGAATCGCCCATTTCTTGTGAATTTCTAACTAGTTTCTGCAACTTTCATAGAAATCCGTATGGGGAATACAGATTCTTTTCAACACGTTGGCATACTTTTGCTTGTTCAATTTCTAAAAAAGTATTCAAGGACCGGTTCATCTGCTTTTGATTTTCTCTCATTTTGAAATATTGCCTACGGACTTCTGGATTCGGTTCTAGGAATTTGCTCGTTTTAATTTAAAAACTCAAGGTTCCACGCTCCTATTTCTATTTTGTGCTGTAGTGATTTTGTGTATGGATTTTGCATACTAACACAATTCACGACCTGGGAGGGTGAAATGACTGTGCGAGTTGTTTAAAAGATACCGCTAATTATAATTAAATAAAAAAATATGGAAAAAATTTCTGGTGTGCAATTTTGTCCAAGGGAAGAAACTAATATTGCAAAAGGAATGAAATCCAGTAGGAAACATTTAATTTTAAAATTACAAGTTTTTTCTTTAAGAAATAGCCATGTGGAACCAAGAATTAGTTTTAAAAATTGTACATGTTATGGATGCGTGCTGTGCTTAACTTTTACAAAAGCAGAACTTCCTTGAAGATCCTCTTTTTCCGGAACTGCGAGCGGAACTTATTGCACGCATAATTAAGGAGTTGAATAATAGGATGGTATTTAAAATACACGAGTTTTTCTCATACTTTGTTTCAGCTAGATGGAATAACCATTGAATAATTGACTGAAGAACTGACAGACTTCTGTATTGTTCGTCTTCCATGTGTGATTTACTTACTTGCATGCATTACGGTACAGTCGTTACCTATAACAAGGCAAAAGGCTCGATTGTATGGTGTGTAACTAAACTGGAAACCTATTGCGTGTTTTAATTCTGAATTTTATAATGAAGGAATTATATTAACATGCGTTTAATGATGATGATGTCCACACCGGAACACTTTAACGCCTCGGCTAATTATCATATCTTCTGAATCCTACACGATAATCAGCTGAGATTAAATCCTTCTCCGCTCCCTTATCACTAACGTAAAATTAAATGTAAACGCAGCTACCAACCAAGCACATGTATGAGGAGCATGAGCTAGCTTGAGAGAAAAACCTTCTTTGATTCTTACAGGTAAGACAAACATGGAATCAGTGCACAATAGTAATTAAGCCCGAGCACTGTGACCTGCTGCGACTGACGAGTGAAGGACCATCTTTAAGTGCGATACACGCTTTTGTAGGTTTAATTACAGGTACACCTTTTTAACACCTGATGTGTGTGCCTATTTTGAATGTGTCTTGTATGCTTAAATCTATAATGGATCATGCTATCCTACCATATGCGAATGTCTTGATATGAACTTAAGTGGCAGTTTAGGGAAGCTACTTTTTGTAAATCCTAGATGTGAGAATTCTCGAAAAACAATGCACTTTCCTCTTCAATTGTTTCAAACTCTACTGCATTCTTGTATTATAGGAGTAATTTCTGAAATTTATACGCGTCTTACAGCAAGCATGGCTATGGCTAGCATAAATTCGAATACATTCGCGCTAATATGACAAATGTACATGCATTAACAGTAATGGCTTTGATAGTGTAAAGTTGTACTACGTAAAACGGCACTGTTCCAAGTTAAGATCAGTTAGATCTGCTATCTGCTTGAGAATAAGTGAGAGAAATTTATCACAAGAATGATGCTTAATTGATTGTGATGTATGTGTACTTAAATTGAAACTTAAGACGAGGTAACTTTTAAGGGATTTTTCAAGCATTCAAGTGCTTTTATTTCCCTCTGCCAGCTCGCATCATAATAGCTTGAATACGCTTTTGTCTTGAAGCATTCCAGCGTAAAGAAAACTTGTAGGAAGAAGGACATCTAGCAAGTAAACCCGAGGACATTGTTAATTGCGGGAGAAGAAAATAAGTTTAGTGTGCGCTTTTGTATCAATGTGCTTCCGTTTTAATTGCGTAATGGCCTAATGGCCACGTTAACGACAAGCGTCAAGCATGATATTCGCTCTTGACTCTGCATCAACTTTAAGTTTTGAAGATTCTAGGATGGTGTTGAGGAAAAACTCTTAAGTTTCTATGGCAATGATAAAAAGTCCGTAGAGTGGTATTTTATAGTGGGGAATTCTTGGTTCCTGACCTATCCTTGAGAGTGAAACTTGATTTCTCTGTTTAAGTGTGATTGTAACAAATCTTGTATTCCAAACCCACCTTACTTTATGTTTTGCATGTACTCGATGTATGTACTTATACTTGAAAAAATCTAATTTCAAAAGTTCGGAATGGTGAACAAGCTGTAGGTAAAGCAAATGCCAGTGCAGGGGTCAAATAAGTCTTGCATTAGGAATAAAGAAAAGATAAGAAAAACGTGTGCAAAAAGTTGGCAAGAATTTTATGAATAAGGCTTCTTGTGCACAAAGTTGTTTGGTAGGCATGATGCGTTTCTAAACCGAATATTCGGCAAGTTTAATATCTATCTGTGGGTAGCGTCATATTCCTGCAGTAAACATTTATCCTTTACTCCGAGGGAAAAGCTTGAGGATTTGTAGAAAAAATATCCAAGCTTGCTTGATGTTGCAATCTGGTTTCGGGATTTCTTGGAGGACGGCTGAGGTTGCATAGTTACGCGGATCGTAAAAGCGAATAAGTAACGTGCATTTGAACATAACAGATAATTTAACTTTTTGTGATCCAAGTTCAAGATTTAAGTATCACGTGCAATACAGCGTGAGACATGATTGAAAAAGAAGAATTTTAAAGATATGATAATTTTTTGATTGAAGTAAATCAGTTTTTTTGATAAAGGCTTGTGATGATACAAGCTTCATTCAGAAGTGGACGTGAGTCAAATTACTAATACCTGCCATGGAAAGCTGATTGCCAGACTAGAAAAACTTGCCTTTATGAATGAATGCTATTAAATCTATGTGAATTCTTAATCCGTGTAGATTGCCAAAGGTGTAATGACTTATTGAAGAACTATAGGATGGTATACTTTATCTTGATCCTGCTGGAAACGGCGTAGAATAACCAATGATGATTTAAGCTGCTAAACTTACGCAGACTTGAAAGAGAGGATTTGATGCAAAATAAAGTATTGAATTTTTGTATCAGCTTCTCACTGAATGCATCAATCTCACAGAGAATTGCTAATGGAAGAATATGAGCGTCATCTACTGACAGATGCGAAGACTGTTAGAGACTATAGAGAACGTGTGGAGAAGTGGAACGTTCCCTCTTTGTATCGTCAGAGGTGGCAAATGTAAGGGTGAGATAAAAATTAACAGAGATTTGCTCAGAAACATTACAAAGAAAAGTTGGAAGAGCATGCCGGGAAGGAAATTTTTAAACTACCCATACAATTCTAAAGCGACATACATACGGTATAGGAATGACTGCAGTTTACAGTACCTCATCTAATGGATAAGGGACCGTAAAAAATTTCGAAGAATTGGGGAAAATTGGAAACAGGTTATAAAATATAAATTGCTGGTCATTGATTCAAATTGAAAAACTGACATGAGACAGTTGGATCGTTGTAATTTGATTTAGTTGCTGCTTTTATTCAGCACATTCACTCATGCCACTGCCACTCTCTGAAGTAACAATTGCCACCATGCATGCATTAAAAAGTTTAACATGCAAGCGTCTCATTCGTATTGTGCAGCGTACGAATCCCATACAATCGGAGGCCTTACGTTTTCAATGCGTCTCGCACAAGATTCTCAGAAGCATATAAAGAAGTTTATAAAGACTTTAAGACTCCGAGTAAAGGCAAGTAGCAGTCAGGTTGTGAAATGATGACAGGAACAGAAACTGGAAGGAGATTATCTTTGGGAAAAGGTTAAGGTCCAATTTTGTTTTCCTAACTCCGTCTAGAGCAAAGCTTCCATTCTCTTTGGATTCCAGGTAGATGAGCTTTACATTTAAAAGCATCATGACTTTATCCCAAGGAAGAATGCGCCAGAGCTGAAACAGAGGAGTACTATGAAGGAGATGGGAGATGATTTAAGTTTACCTAGTTCTCTCAGTGTTGACGTTGACTGTAGATAAAAATTTGTGGATGAAAAAATAAGAAAAATGTCAAGCCTAGTGCTGCTGTCGTATAAAATATTTTTATCACAGATACAACGTACTATACTGTCTTGTACCTAATGCCTGCGGTGGCAGTAGCTATGCTGTACGTGAAAGTATTCTGATTCGAGATGTTGAAATGGATGAGTTGAAGGTGTATTTCTTTGAGGCGGATGTACTAAAACTCTGATGGATCTGTGTACCTCTCTTTTTGACTGCTCCAGAAGAAACCATAAAAGCGTTAACTAGAAAAGAGCGTCATTTCGTCAGAAGTTTAAAAACATATTTCTCTGCCAGCAAAAGCGATATGCTCTGGTGGTAAATGGACGATACTTGAGGTTAAAATGAAGACCGGAGATAAGAAAGATCAAGTGTTGGAATGAATGAGAGAAGGAAGCGTACTTAAGACGTAGTAGTTTGAAGCTGAGTTTTAATTTACTGTGCCCCTCCGAAGCGAAGAGGTTGAAACTGAAGTGAAACTAAAAAATTGAGAGAGAAAGATTTAAAATATAAAAAGTTATTTATTTAACGGGTTCTGTCTGAAAGCTGCTGTTACAAAACAAAATGGAGCTGACAACTAGAAAAACGCTCATCCTCTTTGTCGTCATGGGGATGATCCTGGGGCTTGCGGAATCTGCGACACTGGATACTGATACGGATACCAATTATCGTGAAGTTATTCAAACCAAAGCTTCGGAATACGCCAAGAAAGCAAGGTAAAGGCCGGAGGTGATGTAGATAATTTTGTTAAATTAACTGGTTAAGTGTCGGGGGGCTTTAAAAGTTATTTTTATTCAGGAAGGACGTTTAGGTAAATAGAAGAATACATTTTGCTGCGAATTGAAACTAATGTAAAAGTTTGGTTGTTATGATTGCAGTGAACATGCTTCCACTGGATGGAGATACTTCAAGTCGGGAATACGAAGTGCACTAGCATCGACAAAGCGTGGAATTGAGACGCTTCAAACCAGGCTGGGTGATGAAACCCATTAAAATAGTGGGAGAATCTTAATTAAATGAAAGTCAACAGAACTTGAGACTTTGTATGTAGGTGCCTAAAATTCCAGTCTCTTCTTCATAGCAGCTGACGATGATAGGATTTCTTATAAACTTTTCGGAAGCTTTCCAAAAATATTAATTTACAGAGCAAGCTATGAATGTAGATTAAAAAATGCAATATGTTATAGAAAATATGTATAAATACTGTTGATTTCTCTGAATTTTTTGTTTAGCTGTTGACTTAGTTATTTTATTAAAGCTTATGCAATAATAACTAATCCACACGTCAGTCTTACTAAGTTTCCTGACATGACATAAAATCTATGGATTTATTTAAATTCAATATTGACGTGAGTGTTGCGGGATGCTAATAAAAACTTTATAGAAATTGATACTTGATTGCAGATGATTTACCAAAGCGCCCTCTCGTAGCCGAGTTGTAGGGTAAGGAGTAAGGGATGAAACTATGCATAGTAGAAAAGCTCGATAAATTGAACTGCATTTCTGATTCAGCG
Source organism: Sminthurides aquaticus (assembly GCA_906901655.1). Taxonomy (NCBI): domain Eukaryota; kingdom Metazoa; phylum Arthropoda; class Collembola; order Symphypleona; family Sminthurididae; genus Sminthurides; species Sminthurides aquaticus. The sequence continues at coordinate 3,285,335 of CAJQTT010000005.1, read as the reverse complement.
GAGGATGGACTGTGTGTAAGCAAAAGCAATTAATGTGTTTGATAAATCCAAGTAAACTGGAGCTAAGAGAACAATCAAGGGATTGTGAATAATTTCAGTTAAGTAACTTTTACGTGGGTTATTTGGTCCACCACTGCTTCTTCTTTGCCTTAAAGGGGACTGGAAACAGAATTGGTCTTTTTTATAATCCCTGACTTTCTCTATCCTGTGCTATACTGCGTAATGTTTTGCTTATACTTTATAAAGATAGCTTACAGAGATGTAGGATAGGAATTGGTACGTCTTGCCTCTGTGCTTCTTTGATTTTTCACATGATCTCTATGAGTAATGAGAATTTTGTGACTTTCTTCATGTTGTGATTCACAACTTGTGAACGTTTTTAAAGACAAGTTTTACGCAATCTTTCGAACACAGGAATACAAGTTTGATTCTTTTTCGTTTACTCTGCTGCATACGTGACGAGGGTTGGGTGTCAAGTTGACACTGTCAAGACATGAATTTGAGATTATATGATGACTAATATTAATAATAAGCATGTACAAGTTATGCTTATATTGGCATATACACTTTACACTTCCTTGGTTTTATTCGCCACCACCAGGAGGGGTGAAGATGGAAATGTATTTTAAAACGTTTCCAAGCAAACTATAGCGTCTGAGAAACTCTGCCACAAATAATTTACACTGACGTTGGAGGCGCCCCTGCCGATTTGTACTTGCAAAACTCAATCAACTCCATCTATGTATGACCACTTCAATCCTTTTGCAGTGAAGAATATAAAACTCATAACATTTATCAAGTCGTCATGGCTAGTAAAGACTGTTGTGTAAATCTGGTTAGAATTCACCAGTAGTTTTTTCCATTACCCAGACCAAACCCACCACCCTTGTCGTCATCAACAGGTCTTGTTTGCGTAGATCAATACTTGTAGACGCATTGAAGAGTTAGGGAAGAGGTTGAGAAATATTCCAAACATGTTTACGTTCTACACAGAGTTCGCTATGTATGCCAAAGATAATACAGAGGAGTGGAAGGGTTATGGGAAAAGAACAAAGTTTATTGCTGGAAAGCGCATAGTCTGTAATCTAAACATTATCTCAGAGCTAGAGGAAAGAATGAAAAAAGTATTATATACAGCGTTGATAATATATGTCAGTACAAATACAGGGAGGAAGGAGAATAATACACAGAGAATCTTCTTTGATTCCAAGCAATTAACCTACTATTTCCACCTCTTCCAATCCTCCTCTACCTGCAGCTCTATCTCCTGCATATAAAAATTGATAACGTGGAGATTTAATGGTAGGTGGTGCTGCTACAGAGGTTTTGTTTGCTTGTTTGCTGTAATTATTTGCCACCCTGCACCGGTCTCTATAAAAGATTGTAAATACTAGAACATATCCTGCGGATAATAGGTGATGTAAAACGTTTTAAAAATGCTGAAGAAAAAAACAAGTTCCGTCCCTTTCCTTTGTCAGGAGGATTCCTTAAGATAGGACGTGAAGGAGTGAAGGTAAAACCAAGAGAAGAAGCTCGTTTTAATACATTTACTATAAGCATAGTATGTTGGACGAAGGGTTTGAAACACTCTAGCGCGTCATGATTCTACATTATTCTCGGTAAACTTGTAAACTTTTCACAAGAAATCTGGTACATATCCTTAGAATGAAGTGAAATGGATCATAAAATGAGAGGATCCTGTCTGCACGTAGCCACCTTGCCTGGCCAGTATCCAAGGAGCCTTTTCTTTTGTATGAAACCTATAAAAATATATAACCCCGGCCCTTAAAGTAAAAAGGGACCTTTGAATGAATATTCCCTAAGGCTACTCTCTACCTTTGAAGGAAGAGAAGATAGCATGTAGAAAGAACATGTACGTACTAGAAGCTAGGAGTAGCAAATGAAAGGGCACTGCAGGAGAAGACCCTTCTTGCCAAGAAGTTCTTGGAGGAAAAGCCTTAAGACCAAAGATTTTTGGAAGAAGAGAAGGTAGGAAAAGGGTCATTATTCGGATTTTTTTGATAACAAAGGCTGTATCCTCTCTTGGTTTGAAGCTCATTCATTCTTGTTGTCCATATTGAGAAGCAAGAAGGATTTAAAGGAGGCGGAGCAGAACCGGGGAAGAAGAAGAAGCCAAGGATCAGAAAATAATAGCTTAGGTGCAGAGTGAGTGAGAGTACGGAGGGAAGAGGATTTGTGTTTGACTGAGAGTGACTAGTTAAAATTGACAAGTTTTAAAGAAGGAGAGCGGAAGGAAAATTCCCAAGCGGTTTACAATCACTTTAACAAGTTCAAAGTTAAGGAAATATTCCTCTCATCAAGAGGGAGAGGCAGAGGAGTGGGTGAGATTGAAGAGCTGGAAACTTTTAGCAGAAGCTTTTAACAGACACAGAAGAAGGAAGAGAGACAGACATTAGTCTTTACGGAACTTTTAAAGAGGAAGCTTTGGCAAAAGGCCTAATGTATCAACTTTTGTGTCTTATGTAACTGGAGTTTGTAGAGGAAGAAGCGATTATAATAAAGTTGAAACTGTCCAGGACAAGTGTCTGCTAAGAGGATATTTCCTACTTCTTCGCGAATTAATTTGCAAACGTTTTAGACAACAGATCCTAATAAGGATTAGGACCTTTTGGAATACTTTATGATACAAAGAGAATAGTTACTCGTTGCTGAATATTGGTTTGATAACTCTTGTTCCTCCAGACGTTGAGCACATGATTTGATTGCGGTATATTGCTGACTTGGAGTTTGATTTATATTGCACGTGCTGGTATCGCTTCCTTGTAAACAAAGCTTCGTTTGTGTAGCCCAATTGTGGTACGTAAAAACTGGAGTGATTGAGACTGCTCGCTCGTTGGGAGTCGCTGGGACGCTGTACAGCGCTTAGACAATCAATATTCTAGAGCTCGTGCGCTGAAGACGATAGGGGAAATATACGCAAGAAGAGAAGAAGACTTCGTCAGAGATAGGAGCTGTTGTGCCTGCTAGCTGCTGCTGCTGCTACGAAGAAACCAGTTAAATCGCAAACAGAAAGATTATAAGATTTTTTACGCAACTCTTTCCACTCGAAGCTGTCTTAGTTGATTTGCTTACGTCGTACGAGGAAGACGCAAAATTCCTGGAGACGCCAAAAGCCAAGCACGTTGCAGAGCAGAGAGATTACAGGATTGCTTGGAGAAAAAAGAGGATTGGAAGGAGCTTGTGGCTTGTGTGTTTGAGGATCAACAAGTTTCCCATTCAATAGGCAAAGGTTGAAGGGAGAAGCAAGGGAAGAAGGATAAGAGCGGTGAGTGGTAAAATCTAGTGTGGAAGAAGAAACTGGAGAAATTGTGTGGAAAAACTGTGCTCATTTTAGACGCTTATATTCAACGCTAACGCTTATTCCATCATGTCTGCAACTGAGAATCAAAATTTTGCCATCCGGCAAGAAGTGGAAGAGGAGCTGGAGTCTGTGACGGGATACATTTCGAATAAATACGAGTAAGTCTGATGATTTGTTTTATGTAATTGTAATTAAATGGTTTGATTCGTAAGTTAGCTAGTTTAAGTCTAGTATAGCAGAATTAGGAGGTTAATAAGATTGGAAGGTTAAAATATTTTAGACTTTTAGGGACGCTAATGAGGAATTTGAAAAAAATCTGCTTGTTTCAAGTTTCAAGTAGCCAGCTAGGTGTAGATTGTGCAAGCATCAGGGCTAAGGTTTTGTAAAACGTTTCATGATGCAGGGCAGCGCTGCTTTATTTTTACCAGCTCACGATTCTCAAGTTAAATTATAACAAAATAACAATGTTGCTGACAATTAAAATATTAAATGTTGTTTATTTGCTTACTTAAGTGTTGTATAAGTTAAATAATTCGAGTTTGACGCGAATTTGCAAATTTGATTTGATGACACTGAGTAGATTAGTTTATGCAACGTTGTGGTGTTGAGAGCGCTTAGGAGAAACATTACTATATAAAAATGGCAGAAAAAAACGTTTTCTTCAAGGAGCAATTGGAGGAATTAGTACAAAAGCACCTGAGCAATAACGTAATTGAAGTCATGGCTGTAGGTATGTAATTGCAGACTTTTTGCTAAAGATTCTATAGCAATAAAAACAAGAACAGAAAAGGAAAACCGGCTGTGTTGCGTGAAACAAGACAGCAAGACAGCTGAGTTTTGAAATGATGAGATTACTACAGAATTAAATGGATTTGTAATTCAGTAATTGATGATGCTCACAGTTAGAGGGATGTTATAACAAGACTACGTGATTGAATTTGAATTCGGTAATGTAATAATAAATGCTCTTTTATTTTCAGTGCGGCAGTTACATACGTAGCAAATGAATTTGACCAAATCGGACTAAGTGACCACCAGCAAGTGGGAGTGTTGATGATATTCTTCTTTTCCAGTTTAATTATATTCGGAGCATCAATCTACTTGTGCTACTGGTCAAGAAGAAGTTCTTCTAGAACATCCCTCTGCTGTAGACCTGAGGAAAAATTTACCGTCTATAGAAGTAAGTACTGATCGCTGTGTCTTGTATGGTTCGCTTATATACAAAGGAAAAAAGGTTGTAAGATGCCAATGATTAGCATACCTGCAAAGGTGTTTCCACGCTCGTTATACCTGTAATCTTCACACGGAATGTAGAGCGCACTCAAAGAGAGAATGTAATAGGGCAGAGACAGGATCTTGGCCAGGATCTGCGATGTGATAATTGAGTGCAAGAATGTGAAAGTTGTGGAAGCCGCAATAAACATTGATGGTAGACGTTTGGAATTTTACCTGAGCTCACTACCAACAACTCCCAGTCTTTAAGCTCAAGGACAAAGTTATTTTTAAATACATCTCTTTTTGAACCGCCCAAGAAGAAGAAACTGTATTGTTATCAACTATGGTTGGATAGTTGCTTCTTGCTCCTTTGTAAAGACTCAAGTTCAAAAATACTTTGTTCTTTCTGGACAAATGAGAGCTGGATGCATAGTATTGGCATGAACTAGAGAAGAGAAGTTTGTTTTAAAGAGTTTTTTTAACTGTTGTTGTTGATATGGGTTTCTAACGATGTTTTCTGTTTTTTCCCTCAGGAATGGTGGAATTCGAGCCTATAATCGTGGTAAAACCGCCAGCTTCAAATGACAGAGGACCCGTTCCTATTTAATGTGTAAGTTAAACGTAGCAACGCCATAAATTACTCATATAGAAAAATCTTACTTACGTGACAGCTTTCCTTCATCAGTTCGGCGAAACGAAGACAACATGATAAAACGCTGCTTATATCTATGAATCAGCTCAAGCCAACGGAATCAGAGATGTGGCGTATGGGATTCCCGAATGAAGACTTTAGAAATCCTTTAAGTTTAAGTAATAAGAAGAGCTACGGCTCATCCAACTTCTCAAGTAGATTATTTACGACAGACGTGACAAGTGAAGATGGTTTAATAGTTGGTAAATATTTAAAATTACTCAGTAATCCCAGAGAGTTTGTGGGGAGAAAGGAAGATTTGAAGCTAGAGCAGGCTCAATTTTGTAAATATAAGAATTAATGATCCGTATTCGACAGTGAATAGTACTGGTACGGGGAATGACTAAATGTTTAAAAGACTGATAAGAAATGATGTGTGTGTTGTGATCACGTAATTGTGTATTTACGGATTTACATAAGCGAATTATTGTGTCATGGAGAATTTACAAAAGATTTAAATAATGACATTACGGATTCGGAAAAATTAATAACATGATTTCTTGGATGTGTAGCGTTTAGTAGATTTGGATATAGTATTTGTGGATTTGGTTTTAAAATTGAAATTAATTCAATTCTTTTGTGAAAAAATTGGGTTGAAATTTGAAAGAAATTATTTCTAGAAAATGTAGCTTGCTTGCAGTGAATTATTAGGCTATGCATATGGAACATGTTTTATTAAAATGTAAAGGATTAAATGAAAGGATTGAGTAAATTGAAAAATCATTTGACTTTCCTAAAAAAGAATAAAATTGTTTTTGTCATCTTGTCCATCACGTAGCCGATGAAAGGCTTGTTTGCGTTAAATATCTTTGGGCTGACTCGACGAACTGCCGTAGCTGTAAAAATGTAAGATGGATATAGTTTTACAGATGAAAAAATAAATGTAAACACTTGAAGGTAAAACCAAAGGGTCAAAAGTAACGGGCAAGTAGTCGAGGCTTACCGACGCTGCCGGAGGCGCCCTCTGTACCATCTTCGGACATTTCAATGACTGTCTTCTGGTAAACGGAGTCAACGTACAGGCCTGGCTCGTCTGATAGGCCTGACATGTCGGGTCCGCGGCTTCCGTTTCCTAGCACACTTTTGATACCGAGCTGGAGGAAATTAAATAAAGAAGTATGTAGCTAATTATGACTACCACAATGTTATCTGTATGAACTGAGAACTCCCAGTTTGTGTATTGAATGTGCTTACGTTTTGTAAAATGCCTTCTTCGACAAAGTTAATATCAGATTCAATCTTGAACTTGGGGACCCTCAAGAGGACAAATGTTTCGGTTGTAATATCAGGATTTAGGACAGTGGTGAGATCAAATCCTCTGACTAAATTATTCTCAAGGTTTTCAAAACCTAAGGGTTTTTTTGGTAATAGTAAAACCATTGCGAATCTGTCTCCAGTGTAGGGCAAAACTACTGCTTGTGCATCCAGTTGTTGTATTTCTCCGTAAAGCAAATTGCCAAAACCCTCCATCATTGGTACAATTGTGGAATAGTTTCTCTCAGTGTCGTAGTAAAATGGCATATCCATTGTTCTTTGTGGATTAAATGGCCAGATCCATTTTCCCTTGAAGTAAATTCCGTTTACGAGCATGGCAAGGGTGTCGACTGATATGGAATCTAGGAATGTAATTTGCGAATTTAGTTTTGGGAATAATTTTCAATTTTGCACGTCCGGTTTGGAAAAATACCGTTTACATGCACGATTAAAAATTAGTTTGTCATACCTGGTGATACGAGATTCTGTATCTTGCCGTTCGTCGTCCCACTAATCCAGCGGTTGACTTTTTGGGAAGTTTGAAGCCGATCTAGGAAGTTAATTACCTCCGTTTGCCCTCGAAAAGCTTCTGTGATGATCTTGACATATTGGGGTTTTGGAGTAAAACATTTTTCTAAGTAAAGCTTGTTTGCAGACACAAGTTGGACATCGCTTTGATCACTAAGTGATCCAATGGTTTGACCATATTCCTGGAAAATGGTGTCATTGGCGAATCCGTTGAGACGCAGAGCGTTCTGGATCTCAGCCGCTGTTTCTCCACCGGTTCCAGCGAGCAACATTCCCAGCAAAATGTTAATACCCCATGGTGAATATACTTTGTTTTCCTGTTCTTGAGTTTTTCGAAGGATTTCCTGGAAATTTTACAATTTAAATACATTTTCAGCATGATTGGAAAGTTTAAAAACAAAACACAAAAGCCTTTAAGAAAATTTTTGCGAAATTTTTGCGAAATATGTGACAACTGACCCGGTATGAATCTACGGTAAACCCAGCAACAGCTTTTCCAAGAAGGCTTGCTTGCGTTTGCAACGGAGGCGGAGAGTATCCATACTGGGAATCAAATGGGCTATCATACCGTACCTGAATAGGAGTCGGTCGGTACTGGAAATTATGTCTTGTGAATTGTGGAGGAGGTGGCTGGGGTTGTGAAACACTCGAGGAAATTAATATTAAAATACACGTAATTGACGCTGGGACAAGCCACATTTTGTAAACCGAAATTAAAATCCTAAAAATATATAATACCACCTGATGACGACTCTTGAGCTCTGCAGCTTTACTGAAAGATGCCAGCGGAGCAACAATGAATTTAAAGAGAATCTTCCAAGGAAAAGCTTGGATAGCTGCTTCTTCTAGTCTTCACATAATCACATGATGCTTGTTTCTTGTTTCAAGGATTGAAAGAATTCAGGTAATTCAAGGCTCTCAAGGTGAAAAGGTGCAAGATGATGAGTTGCGCTTGAAGACACTCATGCAAAAGCTTCCTCATTGATCTCCTGAAACGTGGCTGGGAAGAAGCTGGCTTTTATTACCTCTGACACAGGTGAAATAACTTTGGAGGAGCTGGTTTACGTGTATGATGAAAAAGAGTAAAAGCATAGGGGATGGTGCGTAGAAGATATGCATGTTTGATGCTGAAATGTTTTAAAATTCGGCAAGAATGCGTGTACGATACCGGGAAAGGTGAACGTGAAGAGTCGCATTGCCCTGTGCTCGTCTTCCCAGTCCAAAGTCTAAGGGACAATTGGTGTGACAAGGAACAAAGAGAGATGACTTTACATCTTTGGGAAGATGTCCAAAGATGCGGAACACGAAGGTGGCGAACGTGCAATGCACTCTGTTTAATCTTAAAATCCTTGAAAGTTTGGGGTCCATGTGTTCTTTGATAGTTCTGAAACAGGATTTTACAAGTCAGTTAACTTTAAAACTGGTTTGAAAGAGCTTAACCCTTAAAGTCACGATGAAGTACAATAAAAACTGCATATCCGGTAGTCTAGGTTTTGGTATTAGTTTATTCTAAATAACAGAACGATCCACGTGGAAAAAAGAAAAGAAACCAATGAATGGGGTTAACTGCAAATGTAAATAAGAAAAGTGTTCAACTGCCCCATCATGCTGCCTGTTTTACTGCAATCAACGTTACATACTAGCAGCACATCCAGGTAAACTGCTGCCGGGTCCGCCTTTGGTCGAAGAGAAGATGCGAATGCTGATAACTGTTTAGGAAAATCTCAGGATTTTTGGCAATTAACAGAACATGCCTCCTCCACAAACTAAGGAATCCAAGAAAGAATTCTCAGGTTCGGTGGTTACTGTCGTGCCTTCTTCCGGACATTTCGCAAGGTAACGAATACAAATGCCGTTGGAAGCGGATGATTTGCCTGTAATTTAAATTTGAATACCGTTAATGTACAGATTTTGTGGAAATGGTTGAATTCACCGGAGAAAGAAAAACAATGGGAAATGAAGCATGCATGATTTAAAACAATGATCAATTATAAAGACAGTTATTTATATGTTACCTCTGCAAACTGTTTCCAAATCGCCCCCGCATGCATCAATGACAACAGTATCGTCTTCTGTTGTTGTCGTTTCTACTTCCGGTTCCGAAGATGTTTCCAAGGATGTTACGGTTGAAGTGGGACGTGTTGATTCTTGGGCTTGGAATACACCAGGTTTTTCTGCACCTTCTTCTGGTTCAGCAAGGCTGCGTTCTTTCCTTGAATTACTCCCCCTAATATCTTCTGCTGATTCAGATTCGCCATTCGCCAGATACTGATTCGGGTACAAAAAGATCTGATTCTGCTTCCTCATCGCCCTCTAGAGAAGAGGACGAAGACCATAGCGCTGACAAGTCTTGAGTGGAATTAGTGTCTGATTCTTCGGATTCTAAAGAGTTTAGAACGGGGGCTTCATGACCTTCAGCGGATTCTGATGAGGAAGCGGTTTCGTCTTGGACGTTTGGATACAAGTCTTCTTCGCCATCGTTTGAATTTGGACGGTGCTCGGAACTAGGGAAATATGGAGTTTCCAGAGATCCAGAGGATTCAGAAGTTTGATCCGGAAGGTCAGTTGTTTCGGAACTGGATGTTGCTGGTGCTGAAAGTATTGGATGACATAAGCAAACTGCGAGGACGCTGACGTAGATTGAGGAAACCATTTTGAAAAAAAATTCTAAGAAGAAAATTCGTAATGGCTGGCAAGGAAAAATACTGTGCGGTTATCTCAAAAGTAATGTGGTCGTAAGAGACGATGTTGAATTGTGATTAAAATGAAGAAGAAGCTTAAAATATAACTTTGTTTCTGAATTAAGTCACATTTGAATAAACCATTGGAGTGTCAATCATCCGAAGTCTGATTTGGCGTATTGTATTGTTCCATACGTCAGAGCGTGAGACGCAATTAAATTATTCTAGCAATACTGCGAAGTAGAGTGAAAGTTAGAAAGATGTCTTACAAGAAAGCGTGAAAGAAGTGTCTTGCAAGTGAATGAACGCTTGTTTTGCACTGGCTTGCGAGTTATGTTCCAGAATTGATGAGAAAATTAGAAGCATTTTAAATAATTCAGACAAAGCTGTCGCAGGATGTTTAACCGCTCGATTTTAGCTAAAATACATTTTATTTTCTTATATTTTACCGGAAACATGATATTTTAATCATTCGAAACATGAAACAAAATACCTTTTCTATCCATTTTGGTGGTGGAAATGGTTTCCGCTTTGGTTGGCTCAATTAAAAAGTTTCCTCAACGAGAGCAGAGTTTTCTGGTTACTCCTAGGTGATGGAAATGAATCAGTTATCAGGTCAGCAGCGGCACGGAGGCTACAAATATTCAAAGCGAAATTATCTGGAGATACCTAAGAGGTGGGCTCATAAATCGCAGGATTTAAAATGGCGACGTGTATGAAATACGCTGTTGCAATTTTTGTTGCCGTTTTGATAATAACTTGTTACCACAGTGCTGATGCTGAGGGTTGGAGATCTTACAGGGATAAAAAACAGGTACGAAGCTACCGTACCACACCGTATGTATAAAAGAAAGCGTAAATTAAATTTTGGAAAAGTAGCTATTAATTGAATTAAAAAAATCTCTTCCAGGTTTCGCCATCTTTGGACAAAATTCTGAGAGAAGCAAATGTGAACCCTACTTCGAGGCAAAAGCTGGTCCAAGGTTTGAATTCAAGACAACAGCAACAACTTGCTGCTGATCTAGAATCTTTGAAAACTGCCATACATTCTCAGCAGTACGCTAAGCAGAAAGCCAAGCTATTGCAACAAGTATCAAAGCCCCTAACTCATGAAGCTGCGTACAATTTGCTTGCCCAGCTGAATGTGATTTTCAGCGGTAACCCCTGGTGGAATAGGATCAACATGCTTGCAGTGAACCAGATTGGAACTAGAGGTGCGTAGAGGCGCGTGTTAGAATAGTCAGAGGCAAGGAGCCAGAGAAGAGTGGCGCCACCTGCCGAACGTTTAACTTATGCTGTTGAGTAAAATTAAGGATATGGGGAAAGCGCGCTGCGATCTAGTGGGATGAATGCTTTCTCTAACTTTCTCTTGTCTTCAGATTGAAATTGGAATAAGAAAATCAATTTATTAAAATATGCTATGAATAAACTTTACCTTTAAGATTGATAAAACGCTTATTTTCGAAACGATTATTTATATGCTTTCCAGTGGAAAATTAAATGATGGAGAAACATCACGTTGTAATTCAAAGTATGACATCAACTATTCCTGATCTGAAAGCTCAATGGAAAGAAATGTCATTCTGAATTTGTCCAGCTTATGCCGCTTGCGTAGGTGCATGTCAACTGTTCATAATTTGTTTCTTTAGCTGTTTATCTGACTGACATGAATGCAACTTGTCCATGAAATCTAAAGAAACTGAAGCATAAAATATTAAGTTTTAAAACACTCGTTTAGCAAGCTGTTATAATGATTAAACACGAACGGAGATGACACACCTCCATGAGTAAAACTAACTTTCCATTGCTTACAAATTCTGCTGCGAATAAAGACGCCATCCCCAAACCCACGTTGACGTCAAAAAAAGCTGACATTAATTCGCCCGTGCCGATGACTAACTCTCTGTGACTTCCCTAATCGTATTCTGATTCTTAGTAAGCTGAAATGAATATGTGCGAAATCATGTTCGTCATGGTAAAGTTACTTTTCAAAAGCTTTGTTGCTTGCGCAAAAGACTTGTAGTTTTTATGGACATTTAAATACTATTTCGCGAATAATAAAACCCGGCAGCAAGTTGGCTATTTTTTGGCAACCATAAGGCGTGCGTGGAAATATTTTACCCTTAAGCATCTAATTTTAGGAAAACAACTTAGAATTTCATGACGCACTCCCGGAATAACATCTGCCAATCATATAAAATCACAAGGCTCTAAACTGATGTTCGTAAAAGACGTGGAATGGAAATATTGTTGAATATTAATGTACGGAATTAATTATTCTTGCTCTTCACCTAGAATTAATTGCAAGTTGTGTAACCAACTCGCCTTCAAGCGTACGCAGGAAAGGATTTGAAGAAGACGGGAATTTTTTTGGAAGAATGTTCTCATCCCGTAAATCCTAAAATGTACTCATCTCTGTCACCCGGAGTTTTTGCATTCATTCAAGTTTATTACACAAAATCTGAGAAGAAGACGTCATGATGACTGAATCCAGAGAAACTCTCGTCATTGTTCACTAAAATCCAACGATTTCCACAACAATTAATATGGTAGAGTGTGGTAACAGTAGTACACCTATGCTCTATGGAAACCCTGGCATTTCTTAGCACAATCTGCCTGTATTGTGGGCCAAGTTGTAAAATCCGATGAAAAACTCAAGGACAATAGAGGGTTAATAGGAGTTTAAAACTAACAAACAAGCCGCCAATTGACGAAGCAAAGAAAGCCATTCTCCCACTGTACTGGTTTTGATTTGAATAATGAAATTGAAATGACACGCTGGAGAAGCATCTCCTAACAGGCTTTAGCCATAGGCGTTTGTATTTTCAAGGTCTGCAAATTTTAATCGCTCACAAAGCCCCGCATCGTCATTATAACCAGTTCTTGTAAAACATATTAGAATCCAGGAACCATATATAGACCTGTCGGGAGGATTTGTTGAAAATTCAAAGGGAATAGTGTGATTTTAATGCGGGCTTAGTCAGGACTATATACTTGACGGAAATGCGAGTCATTAATAGGAACAGGATACAGTTGATTTGGTGTGAAGTTTTGGTGGTTGGATTAAGGAAGGTAGGTTCGACACTCTTGAATAATTTCGCATCAATGAGCACAGTATTACTCACCATATGAAGGATATATGTGCAAACTGAAACGTGCAGTCCCTGGGGGAAGTGTGTGTTTTTAGTTGCCATGTGAAATTTGCAAGCTTACGTAAAGTTAATACTGGTGGCAAAGAAATATATAAATAAATTATCCCGCACATATACACTGAGTTTAATTGCGCATCACCTCCAATTTCTTATAATCAGTAGCCTAATCCAAAACCATGGACAATCTGATAGTACTATAATAATTAATGTAGTGTCATGTTCAAGCTGTTTTCCTATCTTAAATGAACACCTTGGTTTTTAGGATGTATATCGTACGATATATTTTTCTTGAAATATTGATTTAATCTAAGGTTTGATTTTTTTTGCCAATTTGTAGTTTTGACGCATGGATCGGTGGAAGTTTCAGCAGTTCGTTGAGTAGTTCGAATTCCCACCATCAACTAGTCATTGCTAAAGCATATCCTCTTTTTCTGGTGGAATATTTTGATTATGTGATAAAATAAATGGCTAATGGGCTCTGCATGGAGGAGTAAAATGAAATTAGCTATTGGCGACACAAACGAAAGAACGGAAGTGACATTTAACGAGTCTCTCAATTCCGCAGGAGGAGCGGGCTTGTAAACAGTGCAAGAATTATATTTCTTCCGCAATTTGCAAATTATCACACAAATATAGGCAAAGGACTATATAAAAGCACGGCATGCCGGAGAGTTGGGGAATTTTATTAGAAACTGTTGCGAAATTAGCAACGTGTAATAATAAAATGGCAAATATATGGTTTATTGCAGCTTCACTGAATTGCTTATAAAGCTACAGCAGTGAGCGAGCAGACTTGCATACATTCGTTCAGGTTTGCGAATTTGCAAAAATGCGTTGTGGATTGTAAAAAGCGGACACTGAATTGTCGCATCCTCCTCTTGTACTCTTCACAGGATGTAAATAACCAGGACAAATTCGCGTATTTAAGCATCTTCCAGAATACAGGTGGTCTACTCTGTATACTGCTCTGCAATGAGAAACCAAGGGGATATGTGAAGAGTATCTGGTGAACGAATAGGTAGGCGAGAAAGGAAGGATGTAAATTATTTAAGTATCCGTCAATGCATTGAAAATGTGCATGAGGCATCGGAAAGGTGAAATCAATAGTTACCACAGCGACGGATATGATGATGAGTGTTCCGGCCGTTTAATGCAAGTTCCCAGCAGCTGCTTTCTACATATTTAGTAAGCGAAATACCTCCTCTTTGAAATCTGCAGGGATGAAGCTGATTCAGTTTCCCAGGATGAAAGGTGTATAATTTCATGATTAGGGATTTTTAACCCTTGGAGTAAGTACGTAAGGTAGGAAAGCATGGACAAATTTTTGGCATTGTGAGAAAAGAATGAAATAAGAGAATCCCACGAGAAGTTGTACAACTTGATGAGGCTTGGCTTCTAGGACATTTTTTATTGCAGCGCAAGAGCGTTCCCTCTTTTAATATTTCTCCTAGAATACACCTCAATTATGTACTGATGATAAGTAGAGTACACGAGGAGACGACTAATGTTGCGTGTGCTCTCCGAGAGTCTGTGACTGCATGCTTTTGATGTTAGTATCGTTCTACGATTTAATTTGCAAGTCTTGATAGAATGCAGAAGCTGCTGCAAGCACCAAAGCCTGACTGTCGTCGTGATGGTGTTTGATAGTAGCCACGACATGCATTAAAAGCGACGCTTCGCCCTCCAATTTGTATTCCGCAACATGGGCTTTAGAAAGATGATGACGATGATGATGAACCTCCGTTGAGGTATATATACGCCATGTCCTCGCACTCACACGTTCATTCATTCAAGAACGATCAGAGACGCTGACAACGCTGATAGTAACGCTTCTAAAGCTAGGATTTTGAAGAGAGTTCTCAGAATCAAAGGGATAAATACAAGGGAATAAATAATTTTGAGATATTTTGAAACATTGGTGGAGATTACTAATTTTGTGAAAGTATAAAAGGTGGAGAAACTTGATTGATTTTGTAATTTAAAATATCTGGAATGGGATCAAAGGAGCGTGTTTTGATTTCTGTGCTGGTGCTGTGTGGAGCAGCGTCCAGGACGCTGGCGCTTACATTGCGAAAAGTTGGTGAAACTGAATCTCCAAGGATTGGAGCGTATCAAAAGAATTTTAAAGGTGCTATTACAGGTGTTATTAGTGAAGATGGGAACTCGATTATTCATTTCCCCTTCCTCGATGTTCACGATAACTTTTATTACGGGAAATCAATACAATTAAATTGTAATGCAAGCTTCCCGGTTCAATGGGTTTACAGAGGAGATGGGGTAAGTGTTTTGACAGTAATTTAGAAATAGCTTTGAGAATGCAGTAATATTCAATTTGAAATACGATCTGGCAGTGGTTAGTTTGTATTTAAAATTGATTGCTGCAACTATTCAAGCAATTGCAAGCTATGAAATCCTTAGGAACATTAGATTCCAAGCTAATGATTAAAAGTATAATTAAAATTATTGCTGCGCTGTGTAATTGAAATTAATTATGGCTTGATTGATTGTTCCCCCCCCCCCACAGTCGCCATCTGTCCATGCAGAGACGTACAGGTATGCTCCAAATTTCTACGCTCCGGAAACATATCTGCATCAAGCCTCTGTAGTATTTTCGCATTCACATGCAAAACAAACTGGAAATTATTCTTGTGAGGGGATTAACAAACCTGAGATTCTGTCATGGTTCTACGTGTTTGTTCCAGGTGAGGAGATTTGAATTTTTTTAAAAATGGATAGCAGATTTGATGAATGATTTGCTAGCTACTGGAGGAAACAGTGGAAAATATTTGCATTATTTTGCACAACTTTACTGGGAATAGCTATGAATCAACTATGAACTATTTTCAATGACGTTAATTCCAGATAATACGACATTCCTCTTGGATACGGGGAAAACTCATGAAATTACTGTTAACCCAAAGGCGAAAGAATCATCAATTAACTTGCCATGCACACCCTCAAATGCCACGGCCAAGGTTCAGCTATTTAGAAGACTGTCACAGGTAATTAGAGAATTATTAGTAACTATTATGAGCTGTAATTTCTAGGAGTGTGTCAGAGGGTGTGACGCTTATTTTGAAGACATGCGACTCTGGTTACTCATGTAACGTAATTCCTATGCATGATGCAGTTTGACTGGTGCAATTTAATAATTAACTACCTGGCAGCGTAATTACTAATTATGGCTGTTTAAGGCTGGTGAAATAAGGAAGAGACTAATTCTTTTCTCGTAATTAAAAGGATATGCTGAAGCCAATTACTCAAAGAGGATTCACTGCCTACGATCCTACACGAGGATTTCGTCTCTCCTACAAGAATTACAAATATGTTTTGGGCAATTATACATGCACCCTGACTAATGAACGGGGAACAGAGAAACTAAACTTTGCCGTGGATATCGTCCAAGGTTAGTGGCTGGTTTTACTTATAGGCTACTGGCCTGCAATAACTCCATACATTTTGCATTATTAATAATAGGGACATTAACACTTTTCACACCTGTATTAGCGTGTATGAAGCAAGGATATAATTAAAGTATTAACTTACAAGTTAGTTAACTAAATGGCTTGTTCTACATTTAGACGTTGATCCTGTTTGAGTCAGCCAGGTTCGTGACTATGGGAAATATTTGGCCGGCTAATTATATATTCTGTATGCAAAATTAATTACCTTGTCACGTATTAGCTGGGTGGCTCAAGGTAGCTTGGAGAAATGAGACGGGTTGAAAAATAACAGAGGTCAGGGAACGAATAACTTCTACTATTGCTAATCATTGTTTGGTCTATTTGTTTCTTTACAGCGGCTGCTAGTCCAACTGAAGGTGGGGAAGGAACAGGTGAGGATATGGAGGAAGGTGTTAATTAATTGTATGCACACTCACTTTCCCTGGTTTTCCCTCCATTCATTCCGACTCCTAGCTGATATTAAGTTTTTTGGGATTGTTTAAACTAGAGGGAAGTAAATAGTAAACTAACGGGTTCTTTTATGTTTGAATCGTTTAGGACCATCGCTAAAAATCTCTTATGACTACACCAACGACAGGATCCTCTGTTGCAATGAGCGAGACAAGGAAACGCCAATCATGAGATCTACCGCTTGCGAATCTGTTCCGGACTGCCGTATTAAAATGCAGTATTTGAGCAAGAAGACATGCCCAAGGGGGACTTGTGAAACTCATGTTCTTAAGATTAACAAGACTTGCGTTGCTTATGAACTCTCGGAAAGTAGGGATGCGGGGATGATTGAATGCTCCAAGGGAGAGGAGAAAATCCTACATCAATTTTCTAAAGAAGATGATGTTATTAGTAAGTTATTTAAAATATTTAACTGTGATTACAGGCTGTAGTTTCCAAGTATTGTGGTAGGTGATAAATGTTGGAAGAGAAAGTAAGGAAGTGTTTTTTTTCAGTAACGGAATTCGATGAAATGCCCGATACTGGAGACATCTTGACGATTATGAAGGAATCACATCCTAAGGATGAAAGCATTGATAAATATATTTGTCACTCGAATTCCTTCTTCTTCGCTACTGGATTAAAGATGGCGTGGGAAAATGGGGATGGAAGCTTGGCATTCATTGAAGAGAGTAAGAATTTTAGTATCTTTATAATTAGATTAAGCAGAGTTCTGTGATGATTTTGTCTCACCTGTAATTGAGGTACGATTATAGTTAATTATTTTACCTGTTCTACAGATTCTTTCCCCTTGAGCAACAACTTTGAAGTGGATGATGATCACAATCATACGACTCTGTACTGTTTTGCACCTGTCTGGAATTCTGGAAGCGAGTGGAGAAATGTTTCTTTTCAGCTTATGTAATTGGTTTCCCGAGGATCGAGTCAAGCGTATAATTGCTGACGCTGAACGCTGAACCACCAAATATTTTAAGGACTGGTCAATATATTGTATTGATGAATTTCTGTTTGATGTTAGTCGCAAAATGTTACCTAATTAGTTAGCTTCTTCCTAATCGTACAATATGAAATACTTAAAGTCAATTAAAATACTTGTTTGGGCATGTAAGCATACATGGTTTGTTCTTGTGGAGTTAAGAGTTAAGTGTAATGGAGTAGTTTCCATCAAGTCATTTTACTATAAATGTTATGGATTTAAGTTAATTGCTCCTAAGTTTGGATTATATAATAAATTTTATTTGAAACAACATGGAATTCATACAAATGTTTAAGAATTGAAACATGAAATTCATAGCTATAGATAGTACTTGAATTAATTAGCCTGGAGTATTACATGTATTAGAGCGACATGAATGACTTTTGAGGGTATAAAACGTGAGTGGATTCATACTCGGTCGTATAACAAAACTAAATAAAAGGGATTAAAATTCATAATTATATATCGTAACTTCCGGACCTTCGGCATAGAAGGTTGAATACTCAATGTGGCCCCCTCATGTGGGGGCCCGTGTCTTTAAAGCATATGGTGAATTAATTCATTGACACCACAATTGTGATTAACAAGAGAAATATTTGAATTTTCTCGTTCACATACACACAGTAATATCAGGTGGAAAGCTATGGGATCATACTCAATTATATACTAGACTAATGTATACAAAATTCATAAAAACAACAACGATACAGTTGATTGAGGACAGTTGACGGATTCAGGGCCAAACGTTACTAGATTTTGACTGGACGGAGTCACTAGAAATAATTTAGAAAAAGGTGAGACAATAATAAGGTAAAGTTGTAGAATTGCTTGGAGTCATGAATGTGAAACTGCTAGTACTTTTGGTATCTGTTGAAGGCTCAAGGAAGAATATGTGCTTGAGCATTTATATGGACTAACCTATGGTCAGAATGATATTCTTCTTCTTCTGGTTCATGGGTCTGCTCACCACGATGCAAATTGCCGTAGTCCGGTTTTGAAGTTATTCTTAATGAGCGTCTACTGGCTTCCCGAGTAGGCTTCTGAGCTAATAACCAAGGGAACGCAAAAGTCAGTATTATGGAATAATTGAAATTAAAGAAGAGAAAGAAGAGGAAGGAGAAGAAAGAAACTGCGGATTTCTCCTCTTACCCAGCGTACTTACATCTTTTTCGAGTTGATGGTGGTTTAGGTGGCGGCGGCTGGAAGGGCTGAGAGGAAACTGATCGTTTGTTTCCTCGACGTTTTTGTCTTCCCCGCCGTGCTGTAGGAGTTCGCGGATGCGTTTTAACTGACTCTGGTACATTAGCTACTGGAGGTGGAGTGTTATTGAGCGGTGGCTGGATTTGATTGCTTCCCGTTGCGGAGGATGGAACGGATTGATCATTCCGGCCTTCTTGAGGTTGGATTCGTGGAGGATCGACTGGAGGAAGAGTCGTAGATGGCGCCTCTGCAGTTTCTGCTCTACTTGAGGATGTACTGATGGGTTCTGAAAGAATTGAAAACTGAATTTGAGATGGTGCAGTACCTGGAGTAGTTTGGGATGTTGATGCTGTGGCACCGATGTCAGATTGTGGGACAGGAGGTCGTTCTGTGTCAATACTTAAAAATGGTCGTAGGATAGCTCCAAGCTCTTCCGGGTCAGCAGGAACGAAAACGGGCAGTTGCTTTTTCAATGGAGACTTACTATAATTAGGGATGATGGTGGAGACGCTGTATCTTCTGCCAGGGCTGCTTGGTGGTGGCATGACCAGCCGATCAAGTAAGACGCTGCTTTCATATGAACGGAATCCTTGTATATTAGCTGTCCCCTCTTCTGAAGAGTCCATGGTTCGCTGCTGGGACTCGCTTGGAGGAGTGTGAAGACCACTTGGAGGAGTGTGAAGACCACTTGGAGGAGTGTGAAGACCACTGGGAGGAATATGAAGACCACTCGATCCGGCATGAAGACCACTTGGTCCAGCACTTGATCTCAGTGACAAGAGAGCTTCTGCTGACTGAAAGTCCGGGGTAGATTGCTCTTCCTTGCCACCTTTAGGAATTGACGGAGCGGACACTTGAATTTGCTGATCCTGAGACAAGGTTCTGAAATTCTGAGGAGGGCTGATGATCTCCCTTGAAGAAGCACGGCGATGAGCGTCCACAGGGCTGATACTGAGGTCCATGGGTCGAGTCGGAGAAGTCCAGGTCGGAGCTGAAGCTCTTGATGCGTGACCATGTGAGGTTTCTGGGAACAAAAGAGGTGGACCGTCATCAGTCTCATAATCGGTATCATCCTCGTTGCCAGGGCCAACTTCTACTTCAGATCCGATGATAGGAAGCGTGATGTCAGGGGAGAAGATGCGGTTGTTAGCACTAATTGTCTGAAAATTATTGTGAGGGTTCACTAATCCACTCGCTTCTTGAATTCCATCGGCTCTACCCGGGTTTGAAGCAACTGGTCCAGTTCCAAAGCGTAAAATCTGTGGTCGAATACTTGCTGTGGAAGTGGATGGCTCGGTTCCGTCATCAAATCTCGCTCGCTTTGCGCTTGTCGCTACATCTACTGAACTTGGTGGGAGCGAATGCTGCTGGAAATGAGTTAAATCTTCAGGTCATTAAAATAATTTACATTTTTATATAAAATACATATGCATATATAAGTTGCTATACCAAATCTGAAAGATGAGAGGTTCGCGATGAATTCAAACTAGCTCTTTCCTGCTTGATTATATGTCTTCTTTTGGGATAATCAAGAGGTGGGAGTGGGGCTGGATTATAACAAGGTAATTCATCCACACCTGCACTACCTGTGAATCCATGAATTAATTAATTAGTTCATCCAAGGTAATGTTGAAATTTTAAGCATATATACATTTGACATATATATTTACATATAGTTAAGATACATGTAATTATGATAATAAATACCTTCGTCCACACTGATAACCGTTGACATGCGTAGACTTCTCTGTGGTGCCCAATCCAGGAATTTCATAATATCCGTCAAGCTGGCATAGTGCTCCCTCTCACAAACAATCTCGTTTCCGTATGCCAAGTCCAGGAGTTGAAGCATCTGCTTCTGGGTCACTTCCGGTATGCTGAATGCAGTATCAATGCCTTTGTACTGAAATAATTGTAATCAGTTTTTCACAATCAGCAAATTATTTTAATCATATGATTAAATAATATAAATAAAGAGAAGACTTCAAACTCCTTACCTCACTTTCATCCAGCCCCTCTAATAATTTATTAAGCCACGGGGATACAAATCGGACAATAAGTTTATGAGCTTCAACTACTCCATCCGAACAAAATAGCTTGAGATCTTTGGGTTGACTTGACCCCACTTGATATGGCCAGGGCATGGCCGGACATTTGATGATGCACAAATCTCCAGTCGAACCCGGGATTGTGAACAAGGACGCGGGCGGATCTTTTGGCACTTTGAACATGTTTGAACTCAATTATAGTTGTTGCTAAAAAAAACTAGCAGGAATAAACTTGCAATTTGAAATTCTCAAGTTTTAGAATTTAGACACAAAGACACGGGAAATGTAATTTTCCTACGAGTTCTTAACACGTTAACGCTTTGAAAGACCAGGACTAACTGAAGCTTCTCCCCGATCCGAGCATGTCCATGCGTCCTCCGAAATTACCGTGGACAAACCTCAACAACCAATGTCTACACGGCCTACAGTTGGTGGGTTCTTACAATCCCACTCCCCGATCTCGCCTTCGTTTAGTTCATAGCCTCAAGCTCAAAATGATAGCGTTGGCGGGTCGTTTTCAACGGGGACGAGACGAGTCAAGCAGAACACGTGTGGGATCTTCTTTACCATAGCCCTTGTCATAGCCTATTAACAGACACGATTTGGGGCAATCCTTCCCAGCAGAACCTTCAACTCAAGATAGGTTTTTAAGCAGCTTAGCTACCACACAGAAGGGTTGGTTTGGAGAGGAACCAATAAGAGTGAATTTTTAGAGTTGATTTAACTTCGTGTGCATGCAATATCAGAAAGGTTCCGGGTTCCGGATAGTCAAAAACGTTTTCCTCAAGCTAAATATATATCGTATACGTACGATATAAATTCATATATATACATTGCTGGCAATGCCATCTGGCCGCTGCGTACTGAAACAAGCAAAACGTAGGAATATATATAAGGAGTGGAGTGGTAAAAAGACAAGCTACATATTTCATTTAAGAAGTTTATGCTTGGATTCAGTTAACGGTTAACGGGATATTAGTTATGCTGAAAAGAAACTGAATTTCTATATTCTAATTTAATGATTTCTTTTAATTAAATGAAGCTAATTGCCTCTCTTTGGACTCTGGCATAACGAGGTTATATGTAACGTGCGAATGAGAGTGTAAATCATGTCTTGTTTGCACGGATGCTGGGAAATTTGCAGATCAACAATGTTATCATGCATTCTTTGTTTAAATGCACATATATATTTCTTGAATGATGTAAAGAATTTAGAATTGAACACTTTAATAATTAGAAGAGGAATAATTAAAGTGTTTTTGAGGCACGCAACACCTACACACGGTTTAGCTTTATCTTTAACTCCTATCTCACATGGATGAGTTATGAGTTTGCTTGCTTGTCACAGCTGCATTTATCTAGTTTTTGCTCCTTCCCTTGATCTGCTTAAAATTAACGTGTGGTTGTTTACCCGTCCACGCTCCAGCTATTTATTTATGTTTCCTTTTATCTAGAATATTCTTGTTTTGCTGTAGTCAGTGAGAATTTAATTTGCATTTCCCTCTTGTAAACCCTGTAGAAGTTGTATTCCTTTGGCGTATCTTTAGCTCTCAAAATGGATTGTTTATTAACTATAGGTTCTAACAAACAAGTGAGAAAAATCCGCGAATAAATATACTTGCTTGCATCCTCTCCGCTAATTCAGTGCTTTTTGGGTGTTGAGCGGGGTCTGGGGATACTTTCTGTTTGATGTTGTGATTTTTTAGAAATACCTTTCAGTGCTGCCAACAGTTAAAGTACAGCTGAGAATTTCCTTAACCGCTTTCCTCAGTGGTTTCGGTAAAAGAATTTAAATACTGAAAAGCTGAAAAATCTCTAGTTATTATCAAAGGATTTAAAAAATGAGAACGTAAGTTGCTTAGAGAGAATAAGTTGACGGATTTTTAAACTAACTGTGCATTCTATACCTGAAGACTAAGTATTGAATTGTTCTGTTCTAGGCATAATGAATTAGGAGGATCTACTGACGAAGATGTCCCTTTGGAGAAGGTGCTAACTCCGGAAGAACTAGCTGCAACCCTAGCAATACGGAACATGACAATTTTGGCAATTTGTGTAATTGTCATTATACTTGTCACTATCACGGCTAGTTTCTGCTACAGCCTCTGTTTTTCTACGTGGATGCAAGCTATTAAGAGGAAGCGAAAACGAAAATCTGTACGGTTTATGATTGAAACGGATTCAGAGGATAACAGTTCCCTGGAGTCTGTTGTTTCTGACAGCTGAATTATATTTTGGCTTCTTGATTGCTATAGAGAAAGGAAGCTTGTATAGAAACGGGAGTTTCTTTCATTACTAGCTATGAACTTGCTGAAGAAATCAAAGCTTGTAATTTGTGCCGTGCAATTAGCTAATTAGCTTTAAAGTGTAGGATTTTGTAATTGTAAATATAAATTTGCTACCTGTTTTATAAACAACTCTTACTTTTGACCCGATCTCGTTGTAAAAATAAAAAGACTGTTTGAAATAATTTTTCTTGATTATACCTGGATATTATTTTCATCTCAGAGATTTACAAAGCAATATGGCTTTAATTAAGGAACTTTAATTATATACGTTGTGCACCAAACTTACAACTTTGTCATAGTCTTGGGCATTCAGAATGCGTTTTCTAGATTTTTCGTGAAACTGAAATGACTTTTTTTTACATACTCACTTGTATTTTTCTCAATGAATTTTAAAATTCATGAAATTGAGAGTTGAGAGTAGAGTTTTCTACAGGAAACAATAATTCTCCTCTGTGTGTAGCCATTATAAAATTCTAGGATAATTAATTATTTCGTCGAGAGAATCTAGTCTACGTAGGGTTGACTCTATAGCTATAGTTTATATGGCGGTTGTATCAATATTTTGAGCTCTTGAATGTTGGTGGTGTTGCTGTTGAGCAAAGCGTTGCTTGTCTTCCGTCTGCGTTTCCCCTTCCAAGTCTTTAAGATCAACGTAAACGCACCAGACCATAACTCCGCGAATAACGAGGAAGACAAAGGATCGTATGACAACGTACCAAACGTGGCCACCGTATGTAAGGAGGAGGAGGAAAATAACTCCTGCAGCCATAATTGCGTAAACCATCCAGTGATTTAGACGGTTGTAATCCCTCTGGAAAATCCGCGCATGAATCAATGAATTAATTATAAATTAACAATGCACAGAAATTGTGTGGAGTTTGAGAGCTGGAGAATTTATGATGTGTACCGAGAAAGCTCCTTTAAGAAGTTTGGAAGCCATTAGGATTCCCAATCCGGAAGTAAACAAGAGAATTGCGGCAACAGCCCAGAAAAATGTATCTGGAAATTGGATTGGGAACGACAATTATTAAAAAATCCTAGACACATTTTTAGTCTGTTTCAACGAAATGAAAACTTACATCCAAATTGATAATATTGTGCAAAGGCAGTGTAATCAGCGCTTAGTTCCTTAACGAAAGCTTCTCCTCCTTTAATAGATTGAAATAATATGTAGGCAAAGAATCCTGTGGCCACGATTTGCATAATCTGTTAAAAATTCGCAATAATTTTTGGTATTAGTGAAAATGGTAATTGCACTTTAAAAAAAACTTTAAACAACCGCGCTGGTTGGTAATTCACAGTACAAAGGGGTAACACGGACATTAATTCTGGCGGTTTGTGTGTAGTTTGCAATTTTGACTTTGTTGAATTGGCAAAATTTTTAAAAAATTCACACACTCACCATTTCAATTACACCTATTACTTTTGACCAGAATCTTGGCTGGAGGAGCTCCATTTTGCTAAAAAAATTTTAATTAATTTTTCACACTATGGCTTGTAACATGTCTTTGCACCAAGGAATATTTCCGCACGGAGAAGAACAACAAGAGAGGATCCTGCAATTTCTGCTACAACCTCCAAGAAAATCAAGAGACTCTTCTCTCTTTCTTAACATTGAATGGAACTAGTTTATGTGGTTTTGATGAGATCCCTTACAAATCTACCCTTACCACTCAACCCAGCTCACCTTGAATTCAACACGCGGCTAAGGCGTCAACTGCAATCTCCTACAGCATAATAAAATTGCAAAAAACAACTTGCCGCATTCGTTTGCCGTCAGCCAGCCAGCTAAAATATGTAAGATAAGGAGAGAAATGTAGAAAAGTTGGTAAAGGAGTTAATAATCTACGTTCAGGGGGTAAGGATAGATGGAAACGTGCTTTTTTGATTGTTACCAATGGCGTATGGACGCAAGAGCGTCCGTCCATCCAAGTTGTGTGGATCCCATTGTTTCCTCAACCTGGGATTTAATGCCAGAAAAAATGCCACACTTTTCTTAATCACACTCACAGTTAAATATCTTACAAGAATATATATGCCCAAGGGCCATAGTGAATCAAGACTCTTGATTCAAGAGCCCAAAGAGAGGTAGTAGAGGAAATATGCAATAATGTGAATAGAGTAACCTTCTTATTTGTAGTTACCTAATAAGTACTCAAGTAAAGTATCCATGTGTACTCACAGCATTGATATCATTCAAGCTTATATCTAAACTACTTGCATCATATATGCTCGTAAATAGTACTAATTGTTGAAGTAGGAATATGGCGTGAAGCATACCTCGTTTTGCATTGTATAATTCAAGGAGGTTAACTTTTTATAGTATAACAACAGCCATAACCACCCCCTAGCGAGTAGAAGCAACTAATCTGTAGTATCTGTTCCTGGCTGTAGGAAAGAATATGCATAAAGGATTCATAGCGATCTGACTTAATTTACATTGGATGAAAAAAAATCAATACGATTCCGCAAAAAAATAAGATACAAATTAAAGCGCTCCATCTCCTTCCCTTTGTCCAGCAATTATTAATGCTAATGAATTTTTTGTATCATTTTAGAACAGTAGTGTCCAGTCTAATCCAAGCTCAGATTTTAAAATGAAATCATAGGAACTATTACAAATGAGGCAGGGCTGGAGCAAAAAATAGCGGTGGAACATAAGTACATCTGGTACAATAAGAAACTTGTGCGCATCCTCAAAATTCAGCACGGTTGCAAAAAAAAACTCTTGCATTTTTAGATTGTGTTTCAATAGAGATAATTGCGAAATTTTCTTGACAAAACAGCATAAGCTAGCTTCTAAACGTTAACGAGCTTGTATAAAACTAAAGCTCTGAAAAAAATGTATTCAATTATAACGATTGATTCCTTATAAAACTAAGAATTACAGCTTTAAAAAGTAATCTAACTTAACCAAATCCTGAAGATGCTGAATCATTCGCATTGACACAATATACGAAAACAATAATGTAGGAGATGATGCATTTGATAAAACTATGAGTACGGCTAACAGATAAAAATATATTTACACATTTCGACACGATAGCCTCATATTTAGACGTATTAACTAACGTAAGTATAAATACTCTCAGGCTTGCGTATAATGGCAAATAGTAAAGATAAACGAAGGGTTGGATATGCAAAAACTCCCATAGAAGGAAAGTTGCGGTCACTTTATATTGATACCATGGCTGATGAGTGTTAAATTCTAGCTAACGCGTAATCAGAGATACCAAAACCCTGTGTGCTACTTGCTTTAAGCCTAGTCTTTTTGCAGGATAATCATATGTCACAAATGAACCATTGCCTAAAATAACCATCTGAAGGCTTGCCACTTCCGCCACATTTGAAACTGCATTACGAGAATCGCATTAGCCCTTACATGTGTGAGCTTGCTAAAGAGTTTTTTCGGGGAGATGAGTGATTCGGGAAGGAATACGAGGAATTAGTCTGTGTTTTTAATTAAAATTTGTTTTAATAACTGATGAAAACTAGAAATTTCACACATGAGGTCCAAAATAAGCATGTGTCAGTATATAAAATATATTTTAGAATTTTTGGGGGAAGGCCAGTATCGAGCTGTGAGCGTCATACTTAGCCTTCTAGGAACTGTGAGTACTTGAAATGATTTAACGATATTTATTATAATAAATAATTAAATAAAACATATCATGTTCCCATTTACAGATCCTGAACGTCATCCGAACGATAATAATATGTTGGCTCGTATACGAAAAATTCAAAACAGGTAAGGAAGAAACCATAATCAGTGGTTGACTTGATTGTTACAATAGTTGATTTTGAATTAGGCAAAGCTATTACTTAACTATCATTAATGAAAAAAACTGTGCGGCCTTGATTCCACAAGATGACATAACGGATATGGAATGGAGGGAGAAGGAGAAAATTCTTGGAATAGCTTCAGCGGTCCTAGGAGCCGTAAGCATAATCCAGGGGATTTACATATGGAGATCTTTGATAAACGTAAAAAACTTTGAATTCTTGTTTGCTCCAAAAAGAAGCAACCCATGGGGAAATTATTTTGAAAAAAATGTACTTAAAATCCTGGATTGAAATTAAAAATGAATTGTGTTTTTTTCAGAATAACAACAAGTCTGCTTTGAGAGGAGTGGGATTGGGAATTTGCATTTTGATATGTGCCGCAGGATTCACATTTGCAGCCTCATTTACAATAAAGTCTTTGACTATAATTCTCTCGTTCATATTTGATGACATTAGGGTATTTATAGAAATCTTTACCGTCCTTCTGACTACAAAGCAGAAACCCTATGAGGGACTAAATACTTCGGGTCGTCGTAGAGGAAACTTTTGAAAGTTATAATACAGGGCAAAACCAAGATGTGTATTTTAAAAGGCTTTAGTTTCTGGATTTTGAAAGCAATTTGAATTACATTGCATGATGGCTTAAATTATAATTTAACAATATGTGCATGCATATATACTTCATTAACTGTAATAATTTGAAATGATTTTGAATTTCGAATGTAGAAATAATGAAGTGAATAAAATACCCAAGCCATTAGTAAAAAACTGTTCTGTTTAAAATGGTTTTAAAAAATAAAATTCCCGCTAATACTTTTGCCTTGAAATTTTACTTTTGCATATTAGACAAAGTTCTCTGTTATGTTGAAAAGGCATAACAAAATTAATGATGGTTGTTTAATAATAATTTGATTTACATCCTTTTTAAACGTTTTTCGTTTCTTCCTGAGAAAAAAGACAATTTGTTATTGCGGCTCCTATCGGTCCAGTAAAACGGGGTTGGGAGTAAAGATGCTTGCTTATTCCAAGAGGAAAAGCGTCACTAATGTAAAAGTATGACAGTTTCTGATATATGCTAGGCTGTTTACTCTTAAAGAAATTGTCTTAATATAATAATGGGAGTTTACATGGGATGGGATTTATCGATTAAGGGAAGTGATGTGATTCTATAGCTTGAGCTAGACATCCTGGTAGTAATCTTTAAAACGGATGATTGCTAACCGTCATTAAGAGTAAATGCTCTCTTGAGCCAGTCAGTTAGGGCGGTTCATGATCAATTGTTATGACTAATACTCGACAAGAAAAGCGGAAGCATGATTTTGGCATTAAATCTGGCCCGGAATGACGGATGGGAAGTTAGTCAGAGGAAAAGTGTGACATCTATAGGATCTTCATCGGATTTTTCTCCTCTAAGAAATTCATCAACGTCTATAATTGAGTGTTGCGGATTTAAAGGTTTGAGCTGTTTCCATGGTTTCGGATTAGTTGCATACTATTACATTTAGGGGTGTTGTTGGAGCAACTGAGTAGTAGTATAACCTCTTCAAGTGAAGGGAAAGCATAACTAATTTGCAAGGATCTGAATCCAGGAATTGTTTTTTCTTCAGGCTAAGGCACGTTCTGGAATTTTGGTGAGAAGAGGAGGAAGAAGAATGGCAAGCTCATCCATTACATGTAAATGTGTTGTCGTGGGAGACGGGTAAGGATTTTTGACAGAGTTGACCTTTGTGAAAGTGATGGGAGGTTAGTAATACGTGATTTGTTTCTAACAGGACCGTAGGAAAAACATGCTTACTCATCAGTTACAGCACTAATGCTTTCCCGCGGGTTTGTTTCACTGAATATTTTCTTGTGACCCTAAAAACTAAGTTGATGGAAGAACCGTGAAGTTGAAGGGATTATAATTTTAAAAACATATATTGTACATTTAATTTTCCAGGAATACATACCAACGGTCTTTGATAGTTACAGCGCTAGAGTGCCATTACAGGGAAACCAATTTGTAAATCTAGGTCTGTGGGATACAGCAGGACAGGAAGATTATGACCCATTGCGACCGCTTTCATATCCTGGAACGCAAGTCTTCCTCATATGTTTCTCCGTTGTTGGACCTTCGTCTTACGAAAATGTCCGAGAAAAGGTAAGTTTCTAGGAGTTACGTGTGAGATTCTTGACCGCAGAGTTAGCATTATCCGTAGACATGAATATACAATTATATAAGAAGACACAAGAAACTCTTTGCAAGCCTGTGAGTCATGTCAAAGATAAATCTCATCGCTCCCACCCTAAAGCTGTCAAAAACATGACAAGGATTTAGTTCCGGTGGAGCTGGTAATAATTAGTCCTGACTGAAACACGTCATATAAGTGTGTCAAAAATACAGTTTCAGTGTAATCATGAAGTGACATTTTGAAATTTAAGATTACAAAACATGAATAGGTGATTAGAAATGGTAAAAGGAGGGTTTGGGTCATCATAAGTATTAATTGAATGTTTTCAGTGGTTTCCGGAAGTTAGAAAATATTGCCCGACAACCCCTATTATCCTCGTTGGAACCAAAATTGATCTACGGGATTGCCGAGCCACGGTGGACAAGTTGGCAAGCATGAACCTAAAGCCTACAACTTATGAACAAGGAGTAAGTCTAGCCAAAGAAATACAGGCGGTCAAGTACGTGGAGTGTTCTGCATTAACGACGAAAAATGTTAAAGAAGTCTTTGACCTAACTATCGAAATGGGCTTACATCCACCACCACCACCAAAACCTACAAGGGGTGTATGCAACTTGCTATGAATCATCTTTCTAATCATATGCAGATATAAATCCACATGAATAACATCTCACTGCCGTAATTGATGACCCAACTAATGTCATAGTTAACTTGGAACCTGGCTAACTGGAAAGTATAATAGTGTTTTTTTCAAAATTTTACTCTAATTGCATAGCTTAATTACATGTAAAGGAAACATTCGCTGGAAATAAAATCTTTATTTGCGAACTAATTAAAGAGCCCCTGGCCCTATTGACCATATCTGTGTCACGTAGAGTTTTGACATTAACATAATAGAGTAACTTCCAGGGTCTTCAGTTCAGACCACTTCCACAACTTGTCTATCAGCAGTATTTAATGTTAGCAGCTGTAAAGCTTCGAACATGGTTAATGGCGAGAGCCAGGTGCTGCAACACTGTTTGAGAGGCAGAAAACAAGATTAACCGTAGGAGCATGAAGTTTTCAATGGCTTTTACTAAATCCCCGGTAAATGTAAAAACTTAAAATGGCGGTCGCTGATCGAAAAAAAGTCATGCTCTCCACAGGCATGCTTCGAATCGAGAAGAATGTCAGTGCAGTCGCATGAATTGCATGCTAAATGCACAACGGCAAAATTTTGCTGTTTCATCTTAATGTAATTGAAATTAAGCATTTATATTAAGTGAATATTTTGATAAAAGGTTATTAGAGCTACATAATTCTGTCAAGTGTTTATGCCCTGTTGTCAGTCAGTTGAAGCGGTGAGTAGCTTTCATATACAATACTTCAGATAGCATTACAAAATAGATTTAGTGAGTGAACTAAATTGCTTTATCCTCGTAAATATTTGTATGTGGATGTATATTCTTCAGGTATAATCACCATGAGGGTTAGCTCTTGGTTAAATAAAGACGTAATTGATGAATTCGAGCAATCGTTGGTTTCCACTTGCGGTATAAAACTAAATTTGTGTTGTTAAGATTTTTAGAAATAATGAGCTCAAAGGATG
Source organism: Sminthurides aquaticus (assembly GCA_906901655.1). Taxonomy (NCBI): domain Eukaryota; kingdom Metazoa; phylum Arthropoda; class Collembola; order Symphypleona; family Sminthurididae; genus Sminthurides; species Sminthurides aquaticus. Next base: position 3,254,524 of record CAJQTT010000005.1, on the reverse strand, counting down.
AATTGAAGAATATATAAGGATTTGAAGAAGATCTGGATCCTAGTTCAGACTCGTCCGATGGGATAGATATTCCAGACGGAATGCTGGATCTAGGCAATGACAATGTCGATGCCGGTGCGTCAACAGACGAATGATGATTCGAATGATTTAGCGATTCTGATGGCCATGATGCTGAAATGGAAATTGATTCTGCTAAAGCTGAAGGAAAACTTCCGTGACGTTAATACACAGGTATGTGTTGCTGTAGTCTTTGAATAGTTGTTGAAGCATATTTTCTTGAAAACGTATTATTTAAAGTATTATTTGAAGTTTATGACTTAGTATTGCTGTTTCAGTTGGAATCAAATCCTTTCGGATATTACCGTTGAAAAATATTCAAGTGCTAGGAAGTACAACGGTGTGCAAAAATGCAGAGTGTTTCTGAAAGAGACTTGGTTGGTTGTGATAGCTCTTCACGATTCATTGAAGTCAATATATTGGCATGCGTACTGAGATTTCGAAGTCGCTGTACTTGGTTTACCGATGTCTGAAGCAAAATAAGCAGCCCTCGAAAGTAGAAATCTTCGGGGCACTTATGTTCAGGTAAGATACTCCGTCTACGAGAAATCTAATGGTGTATTTAGTTTTTAAATCGGACCATTCTGTGGGCCGCTATAGCCATTTCAATTTGATGCCAGGTTCACGTCTGATGTTTACTCTGGTGTACTGTCCACAGGTGGCGATATGCTCACTGACAGAGTTTGGGACGTCCTACCGAGAAACCAATAGCACCATTAGAATCCTCGTCACCTGCTTACCTCATTGGAACAACTAAGTATGGATTCTGGAACAAAAAATTGTACTTCTAAATTTCGTGGCCAAAATCGGAAGGATCCCCCCTTTGGCCCGATTTTGAGGTGAAAAGCTTTGTGTCAGGGAATCGGGATTTGTACGGTCAGGTAAGCTGAGCCTTCTACGAGAAATCTAATGGTGTATTTAGTTTTTAAATTGGACCATTCTGTGGGCCGCTATAGCCATTTCAATTTTATGCCAGGTTCACGTCTGATGTTTGCTCTGGTGTGTAATCCTTACAGGTGGCGATATGCTCACTGACAGAGTTTGGGAAGTCCTACCGAGAAACCAATGGCACCATTGGAATCCTCGTCACCTGCTTACCTCATTGGACGACCTAAATCAGGATTCTGGAACAAAAAGGTTTACATGAAAATTTCTTGGCCAAAATCGGAAGGACCGAATTTGAGGCTGCTGTTCGTACAGAATTTATGCACTTCAAAATATTAGGATATGGTTATTTTAATTTGGTTGCGTGTCTTGCTCGAGGCCAAATTACGGGCGGCAACTTGCTGATGCTGACAAAATGTGCTGTATACAGTATAGTGTACTCGAAATGTTGACTGGAAGATTCCACCATTGAGGGTATCACCATCTCCGGATTTTACATTAGAATATAGCGTCAACGTAACGTTAAACTACTTACACATAGACAGATGAGTGATACATGCCAGACTCTGTAAAAAGCATACAGATTGAAGACAGCGCGTTAAGGACATTTGTTACTTATGAGCGGTTTCATCTTCTGGACTATCTGTACCTCATCTCCAGGCTATTTATAAACGTTGTAGGAGGGTTACTACACAGATATATGTTAACCTCTAGTGAGAGTTAAAGAGTGTGCATATACCCACAACTCACAACATGTTTTTACGGTACAATTTACAGGCTATCTGATTCAAGTTGTTAGGAGAACAGATGCGAGGGGTTGTGGGACCTGATGTAACTAGTAACTATGTAACGTCTATGTATTATGCGCTGAAATTGTTTCAGAAGAGCCACACAAGTTTTGCGCAAGAAAAGTCCTTGTTGCATGCAGTAGAACGGATCTTTTTTACGCACATATATATACGAAGGGCAGAAAATTCTGATACTATCCACACGTAGTAACGATAATTTTGTGCCTTTGCTTTGTAAAGCGTATCCAAGGACATAGTAAACGGACCTAGAGCTAAGGAACTATTGCACAAAAGACTGACTGACGAGCGAGGGAAGGCAGATGATGAGAGAATCCTTTCTGCCGGCTTAGAGCTGAAGTAAATAAGGGGGAAAAAGTGCGAATTTAGTCTTGTTGTGTCGCTTCTCAGCTGAAGAGTACAGAAATACTGAATTGCGAATTATAAATAGTGCACACGGGAAGTTGTTGATAGTACTTTGAATTTGGTCTCCTTGTGTAGGATTTAAGCTCTAAGGTTTCTATTAACTACTAATTGGGGATTGCGGCGCTTAATTTACCCAGGGTTCTATGCCAAGTTTGATTGGATTAAACAAGTTTAAGATGAACAGGTAAGTTCATAACAGATTGTAATACAATTGAACATCCTCTTGGAAGATTTAGAACTTACAGGGAAATTATACTACGTTTGACGGCTGCGAAATCTACATGGATTAACGCTAATTTTTGAAACAGGAAGTGGAATTGGATCCCATCCTACAAGGATTCCTTTCCCATAAATGCTGTACTGGCTGGAGTTGATGAGAATGGAAATAAAATATATGTTGCACGTGCTACACATGAGAAATGTCTGACACCTGGGAAATTTTCTGTAAGGAATCGCATCGCTTCTATACCTTGGGTTTGGGATGGACAAGAATATGAAAAATCATCGTATGAGGTGAGAAATTATCCAGAATCGTTAACTAGTACATAGTACAAGCTGCAAAGGTGCACTTAAAAACTGATTCTACGCGTGCATAGTTAATTAAAGAAAAATTAAGCCTTGCTTAAATTTCAGATCCTTGTGGCAGCTCCTGGAATATTAACTTGGGAAAACTACGACTATAGACTGGATGGATTAGTTCCTTGGAAAGCGTTGAAGGGTGGGATTTCTAAAGTTTTCGATGAACCACTTTACATTGGACGCTTCCAGTTCCGTGGATTCTGGCTAGTCGGATTTTATCAGTCGAGCAGAAAGAGCTGCTACGCTACCTATGATGGAAATGTGATTGTTGCTAAACAGGATATACAAATCCTTTGTGAATCATAAAACTGCTAATGACCTGAACGTTGGGTCTTTACTGGTTGAAATGGTTGCTGAGCTGAACTTGGAATCGATGTTGTCTTTAATGAAGGAAAGGCAACTAAACCGCTGGGATATTGTCCTGTGGACACGAAAATACATGTTCTGGATGTTACGGTAAGTTTAATCTGTCTTTAGACAACAAACCCCTACTCGTTAACATTCTAGGAATTAAAAATAAAATGTTAATCTAATCTGTTTTAACAGGTAACACGTGACGAAGTATAGACCACTTTACAGAAGCACTGCGGATTGAAGGCATCTACTGTAACCGCTTCGCTAACGACGCTCGGGGTACAGAAGCCGGTGGTACACGCATCCTGGTGTCGGTCAGGTTGCTAAGCAGTTGTATCAAGTTCTAGTCATCACCAACTCACTATCACTACACATTTGGCTCTGTGATAACCCTGACTGGCTGTTCCTCGTAAACATAATTTCCCGGGAATCCTGATTCCGACGGCTGTCGTTCCTTCTTGGAAGATATCTTTCGAAGGTTTTCCTCGTTTTGCACTTGAGCTTTATCTGGCGAAGTAGACTGGAAAGAAAAATAGAAAGCAAGATGACAGTTAATACGCTAACAACCACAACGCTCCTATTGTATTATTTCACATTGAATGTGATTACGTCATTTTGTAAAGTAACTCACATTATATAACGTATTTACGGGAGAAGCGCTTAATCCTGGATTATCGTAACCAAACTCCAATGGAATCTCTGATTCAGATGGTTCTCGTTCTCGCTTGGGCGCAGCTCCAGTGTCGGTAATCTTAACATCTACTTGTACATTCTCCAGGCTTTCCGCTGGTTGCTGGAATAATTTAAATTAATTGAAAGGATGAAAATAAAATACCCTGTCTCATAAAACTAAGACACAAGCTGATATCGCTTCGTGATAGTGTAACGTAGTGAATATCTCTTACTTTACAGATGTCAGGATTAGTCTCAGTCTTGCCATCTCTATGTTCAGATTTCCGTTTTCGCCATATAAAGAAGTAGGCTCCCGTCAGGATTAACAAGAGCATTGATACCACAGTTATGGCGATGCAGATCCATACCAATATCATGATATTGGCCACGTATGATTTGTGGATATAATCTGTAAAAAAATCCATGGATGAGTTTTATTAGTTCATTAACACAATCGAATCATAGTATTCTGACTGTTGTATACGAATGACCTTAATAATGCATACCTTTGCATTTTTCTTCGCAATGTTCTCTGTCGTAATTAGGCTTGCCTTCAGTGCATATTCTCTCACAAGGCCAACACTGAGAATCAATGTCATTGCAATAATCCGGTGCTGAAAATAAAGAAGTGGTTAATAAATGAAGTAAAGAATACTGCAAACAATATATTTAAAGCAGGATATAAAAAAAACATGGAAAATATTTACTTACTTTCACACACATGGTCCAGGCCACAGGACTTGAGACTTGCAAAAGCGCATTCAACACACACAGCAGTCGCTGCTAAGAAGGTAGCAACGCTGAAATTAATCGAAATACACATGGTGTTTACATGGTAAAATTTTAAAGATCCTTCAAGCGCACCCGCTGCTGCTGGATACTGATGTTCGCTGCCTATGAATACTGAAGCAGCAGCTGCAGCGAATGTTTTTAATAGCTCATAGTTTGCCTAAACAATGGACATGGAATTGCATAGAATTACATACCCATACGCGACGGCAGGAAGAAATGGCAACAATATGTGCGCAGTTTCGCGAGAGTGCATTGGCAGGACTAAAAAACGAGTTTGGCAAGCTACGCTTGCAAAGAGCAAGGTGCAAGCGCTTTCAAGCGCATAGCACTAATCAGAATAGGAGACTACGACCATGCGGAAACATAGAGTTATTTGGTATTGACATGTATTTCTATTACTGTGATACTAAATTACAAACATAAGAAACGTATTGGGACGTAGCTACCTCGTACAAATCATTTGCTAAAGCAATGAGGAATTTTAACAGGGAGGAACCATGTGGAGTGTTTTACATTCAGTCTCTAAACAATGCTAACTAAAAGAGCCTCAGAATATAAAATATCAGCCGCCTAAATCAGCACATTACATTCACACGTGCAGATGAGACGTTAGGAATCAGGATACGTACGTTAGACTGCAATGGTTGCAGCTGAAGGTTTTCTTTGTAGCAATCTAATACTAATATCATATCGAACTTTAATTTGGCCGTGAACTCTTAACTGATGCTTGGGTGTGGTGGGAGCTTTTAAGCAGATTACAAATTTACAGAACTTCCAGCTTTGTATGGATGTTTAAGATATTCCGTGTCAATAAGGATGACCTCTGATGAGTCGGAATGATATGATAGAGATCTGTCACATGTGCTGACTGGTGTATAATTAAACTTTTAGTGGATAACTTAGTATTAAAATCTCTCCGTTTGCTTTAAATTAATCCAGAAGCTTTCCAGATCTGACAGAGGAAGACGAGCCCAGGAGTTACAAAAATCATTGCATATTCAGCTTAAGCTAACCGTGACAAGGAATCCAGAATCGAGAATCCAAAATGGCACCTATTGTGCGCAAAGCTATTCAATCTCCTAACGTTGTCGCTCCGTTAGCGCCCTACAGGTACGTGTTTCTCGAAAGTTCCGAATTAAAAATCTAAAATTAAAAAGCTATCGTCAAGTTAAACTTTAGTTAAGAATTAAAACTGTTCATTAATTCCAGTCAAGGTATTCTGGTAGACAATGTGTTGTACATTTCCGGGCAAATCGGCATGAATTACCAGCAGCAGGTCCTAGAAGGGATTGAAGAACAGACACGGCAAGCGCTTACTAACATGGGACACATTCTCACTGCTGCTGGAGGATCCTTTAAAAACGGTACGTATTCGCAGAGTTCTGCACATTTCATTATACTTATCTTAGCTACAGGCTTCTTTTTAGTATCTAATCTGGTTTAAAATTACATTTCAGTTGTCAAAGTCACTGTTCTCCTTGCCAATATTGCGGATTTTGATGCCATGAACAAAGTCTACCGCGAATGTAAGTACACATTCTACACCCCAACAGTATTAAACAAATTCTACTAACTTAAGTAAGGCACATTGTCTAGACGGAATATTCTGATTGCTTTGATTACAGTTTTCACGGATCCTCTTCCTGCGAGAGCTGCTTATCAAATCGCAGTTCTTCCTAAGGTAAGACATTATGTTAGTGTAGCAGTTGTGACTTACATAAAATTTCTCATCATTAATGTAATATTAATTCACAGAACGCCCTCGTGGAAATCGAAGCAGTTGCTGCTATCGGAGACATAATTGAATCATAGCTATAATAATAACATTTGGGTTCTTAAAATGTGAATAAAACCATAAAAGTTGCTAAAACCATTGGAGAAACATGTGTGCATTTCATTTAAACAAATACTGAGATAACTGAACACTTATTATTCTGAATATTGAAACTTATTGATTAAAAAATAAGTAAAACTAAATTACATTACTGAACACATTGTCTTCACCGCTAAACTATAGCTAGGCCTTAAGATCTTCCATTTTCGGTTGGAACGCCATGGTTTCGCGGATCTTCTCCTCCGTTTAACAAAGTACAGCAAGCCCATTTAGCCATGATGTAAGAAGCTCTTATTATGTAAAATATGAGAAAGAAGCTTGCGATAAATATCATTCCGTTCCATATGACGAGCAACTTCAAACGGAAACTTCCGTACGTTTCATCAGCCTGCAACTTCCGGATGGAAACAATCCTCCTGGAATCAAAAACAATATTCTAAATTAAGATTCAGGCATAAGCTTTTAGTTTCCAGTAATTAGGCTCTACATATAGCTATATCCGGTAACTGAATTGGCAAATTTTCCTGGCGATTGAGTACAGCAGAATACGTAATGATTCTCATTATTTCGTAATTAGTTAAAATAATTAAGCATATCAGGAAATAAACATGACAAACTTACACCTCCTCTGTGCTTTCCATCGTTGAAGCCTCCTCTAAATGATCCCGGAAGGATTTATAGGAATAGCCTCCTGGACCATTATCCCCGTCCCGGATATACGGGTAACTGTCAACATAGGATGGGAATAAAACGTAGGACGAACCTAGGAGGAACAAGCCACGTGGTAGAGTATCAAGGAAATGCATGATTAATTACACTATTATTGTGTGAAGAAGAATTTTTACAAGAGAACGCTAAACGGTTGACAGAAAAAGACACTACGTAATGAAACGAGGAGAACTAAACTTATTACTGTCAACAGCCATAATAACATAATAATAGGTTGCACTCTAATTCTATCTTCTATAACTAGCTGCATCTGCTATTCTTCCTCCTCTTCGTGTCTGGTAAAATCCTGTCTTTGAACTTTAAAGATAAGGAAGGAAAAGATTATTTAAGAATTACGCTTTGCCGTGTAATATATCGAGAATTTTTCGTCTTGCAACGGCTTCAATTTACTCCTCCGATGCTAGCGGACAGACAGTTGAATAAGCTAAAGAAAAGCTTTTACAATCTTGACAGTTAGTTAACTATATGCTATAATAGCTTTTATACATCGGTATTCTAAGATGAAAACTTAATTATAGTTCTTGAAACGGCTGTCAACAAACTTAGAGCAGGAACAGAACCATTAACTAACGAGGTTTCATATAATATGTGATATTCTTTGGTATTTGTAATTCTTTGCTACGGTTTTCTTATTTTCTAAGAACTAGTTTAACAATCATAGTAAAGGACTGATACATTTCTACGCTCGTAATGCGACGAGCTGGTAAGTGAATGAATGCAGCTGGATGTAACTAGAAAGCACAGTTTCAGAAACAATTACATAATGAGTGCGGAGCATCGCCGGTACATAAATTCTGGAGAAATTGTGTGTGAGACTACGTGTATCTGCTTCATCAGCGCTTGTACTACGGGTCTGCTTCGTAGAGGCAGGGGATAATTATTAATTAGGCATTGTATGATAATGTTGCTCAAGACTACAGCATGTTAAGTGAGGCTGTGTTCTAGACGGAAACTCAAGCAGAAGCTAAGGCTAATTTAAGCGCAGCCTATCAATGAAAGGCACTGCGGACAGTATTGAAGTTACTTCCACAGAAAGCTTTCAATGTTTAATTTAATTTGTGGGCCGATCCTAGCTGTACTGCAATACTAGGCCAACCCGTGTCCCGCCGGATGTAAACATCCAAAGCAGGACTGTTCCCAAAAATAAGTTTAATATTCTGGGGACCCAATGGGTCCCGTATCAGATATTAAGCTGATAAGAACAGATACTACACTTTGATCTTAGCCAAAAGGCCGAGAAGCGATACCTACTGATAGGCTGCTCAAAACCCCAACCCTGGTCTTCCGCAGATTGGGCTTTGGCTTTTGAGAATGCAGTGTTTTAGTGATCGGAAGTGGGGTAATCTGTGATTTAAAATGGAAGTGTTACCTGCTATATGTAATTGGCCATGTGGCTGTGAAATCAGATTTAAGAAATTCTTACTAGGACTCGAGATAATTGTATTCTAAGTTGAAAAGATTAAAAAATTGTTGCTTGAAGGAAGGGGATTTCGTTCGGTGTACAATGCTTAGAATACGGCTGGATGAAAAGTTTCCACTTTAATGCTTTATCTTTACGGCACTGCGTCGTGCCTGAGGGGATTGTGGGATAAGTCATAGAGTTTGAAAGATTCAATGGCTATCTTAAGTTCTGGACTAGTAGAATTGTAATAGAAGCCGATGATGGCTTAACTGAAACTGCTAAAAATATTTAGTTGATTAACTGGAATTAATTACATGCGTTCGTGTGGAGGTGACTAACTATATTTGAAATACCATGCAAGGGATCAAGCTTCTGATTTATAGACATGCTTCATCCTTATTGCTTTATTAAAGCTTTCAATTTCAGCGTAAAAATTATGCAAGCCTATTACAAACAACTCAACGATTTAATGCCCGTTAAATATTGTTTGCTAGTGTTCAAGGTCTCACAGTATATATATTTATTCTTGTAGCTTACCTCAGGGAATCAGTAACACGCTTCCATCTTCATCCTGAATAGTGTTGGTTCAGATCAATCTGTTTGATCTAGATCTGATCTAGATCTGGGCATCTAGATCAGATCAGATCGTACCAAATTCCGCTGATCTGGTTATAAGATCAGATCTAGATCTAGAACAAGATCAGCTGCAGTCTAAGTTCTGGTATCTGGTTGCAAAAAATTCACTGAAAAAAACAATGCTTTTTAGCGTTACATTAACTTTTCTCGTAGAAAATCCATTCCGAAGCCAAACATATTACTTTCTTTTTGTTTAGTTTTAGTCCTTCCCGTTAGTCAAGCTATAATTTGTGATGACGAACCCAGTTATTTTTAACTACGCTGCTTGTTAGTTGTATCGAACTGGAATATTTCTCTTTGTACTAGTTTTTATACCTGAATTTCAACTGAAAAATGCTTTTGTTGTGGCAAACGTGTCTAATTTTTGATTTTAATATAAAGAAATCTGATACCCGAAAAAACCAGACGTGATCTGGATTTTTTCAGAGATCTGATCTGGTTTTTCAGATCAGATCAGATCTTTCGCATCTGTGTAATCTAGTTGCTAAACCAGATCCAGATCTAGATCTAGATCAGGCAAAAATCGTGATCTTTTCCAACACTAATCCTGAATGCATTGAAATCCAACTTTTAAATTAACACTTTTTTCAACCGGCACTTAAAGCTCAATTTACATAATTAACTAACATGGAACAGTTTCGTCCTCTTCAAGGAATTATTTCCGGTTGTATCGATGTTTATAACCCAGTAATTAATTGTGAACACATTAATCGTACATAAACGAAATACGGACTTAAATATGAAAACTTTGAAGTTTAACTTGTTAAACGTTAAATCACATTATGTTTAACACTGTAAACAGATTTCAATTGTACACACTAACAATATTAAAGCACAACTAACAAGACCAAGGATCACCAAGGATCATTAATTTAGTGCATGAGACCTAATGGTCAATTGCAATGGTATCTTCCACCGATGACTGATGAATTTTCTAGAACTGATTGTGATTGAAGTGTGGGTTGTAATGATTGCAGTACTTTCAGGGCCCTTTTAAGTCACCGAATGTAACCGTCGGTATCCGTGCCACGTGCTCTATCGGTCGGTTTCCAGACCGGCGATAACCAAAAACAAAGAATGCTTTATTAGGGAGGTTGAGGTATGTACATAAGTAGAGCTTTCAGGAATGGAAATGCGATTTTGATTGGCTGCTGAATGCAGAAGGAGTGCCAGAAATGCATAATACATTCATGTAACTACATATATAATTTTATTTTGCATGTATAAACTGTTCAAGATTAGTTTGAGTACACACAGAAAATACCAAAGTTTTAGAGTAAGGAATGTTTTATGAGAACACACACAAAGTAAGCTCATATAATCTGTAACGTAGAAGGCTTCTAAACGATATTGTCACAGGAAATGTTAGCACCCATCGGACCAGCATTAATGGCTGTTAAAGCTAGGAGTGATAAAAACCATGACGATTTGCTTCAAGAGTCTAATTGCTAGTTAGATATACTATAGGATATTTTTACAAAACTGAACATGATTGACGCATTTGAAAAAATCAAGTTTTACTTTGATTATTTACGTCCCCGAGCGATTAGCAGAGGATCACCAGACTTGGAAACGTAACGATTGTACGAATGGAAGTCTATCGGAGAGAGTGGACTAGCTCCATTAATTCCTCTTTTGGTGTAACTGTGATACACGTCTCTGGAAAACTAAAGCAAACGTGAAATGATTAAATTGCTTATTAAATGTCTTATGACTGCACAGTGAATGTAGATATCAACAGATATGGTAAGTGTATAAGACGTATTTATGCTAGCATTTACCCGGGTGACTGTTGGTGGACTGACACTGAAAGCACTGTCTTTTGCAAAACCGCTTCGGAAGACGAAAGGCAGTTGAGATTTTCCTGGTGTACCACCTGGCTGATGTTGGAAATTGACAAAGCTGGAATACATAAAAAGTTGGTAAAATAATTTGTTAGCTTATAGTTAATTTTAGACTGATGCTTGAAGATCGTACCAAATCTTTATAGTTAATACTCACCGTTTGTACAATAATATGTCTGACTTGCGTGGAGCCTTGATTTCTACACCATAGGACTGTTTCATGGTTGGAAAGAATGAGGAAAAAACTAAAGTGCCGGAACTTTGCATTCGACCACCAGTGTTCTGATTTGCATATGTACTGCTGGTCAGGCTGGAGCTCATGTCTTCACTACTGGAGTAGTCTGACTCAGAGCTGAAAGGTTGATTTAATACATTAAAATGGTTTTTAAACCGCAAAATAGCTATTAATGAAGTATTCTGATTGAAGTGTATACCTCGTGGACGTTTGACTGCTAGTACTGCTGAGTCCCATTAAACTAGGATTTTTTATGGGTAGAATTTTATTGCTACTAATCGCTTTCTTGTTGTAAACTAGTTCTTCCTGACGCTTTCCCGGGCGCTTGCGGATAACGAAAGGGCTGTAATCAGTTGTGAAATTTGGCATGAAATCTCGGACGGAATGACTGACTTTGAAAGCATAAACGTCTTGTAGTGGAATGAAATGACGAGGTCGATAAAAATCGGCAAATAAATCAATATCATCAAGATCTTCGTATGGTAGAACGACACAGGTCTTTTGCAATTCGTGTACTGAATAAGGCAATGCCGCCAATACGTCATCCGAATACCACTCTGTTAAGCTGCAAAATCAGTACACAGAACTCATGATTAGTTTTTCTGTTTCACATGCAATGAAAATTGTCATTCTATGTTAAAATCAGATAACGACTTACGCGCGAAGATTTTCGATAGGTTGATTGTAAAACCTATATTTGAATTTAAGGTGTAAATAGATATCGCTTTCAAGTGTCCATAAGGGGGCAGGCTCGACAAACGGGCGATAGATTCCCAAGAATAGATTAATAGCATTTTGTTTATCGGCATCCGAAAACGTGTTAGAATAATATCGTGATAAAGTTTGCATTATGTCGTTTCCCTCCGAAGTCCATGGAGCAGTTTTCCTGTAGGTGTTAATCCTATGGACCAGTTGGGATCCACCATACTGCAAGGCTAGAGTATCACCATGATCTTCGAAAAGAACTTCTAACATTCGGATTACTGGAAACGAGAGAACATTAATGTACCTCTTAAACCCGAAACGGGCGAATATGAGTAATTTAATTTCATGTCACTTACCGTCTGTGTCAAATTCTAAATCAACATCCTCACTCAATACTCCCAACGCTCGAAGCTGTAACAGAAACGAAATATTCAAATGCAATATACGTCATAAGACTAAAATGTAGTAGATACTTGAATATTTATATAGTTAGATATTTTACCTGGTGCGCTAGCACACATTTTCCTAAGGCAAACTGCGCGGTGTTTGTACGATCCAAGCAATCCACGCAATTGATCCTTACAAGACCTGTCTGCTTCCGGTTCCAAGGTTTTCCATTATCCTGTGTCATAAAATTGGATATTAGAAGGAAATAAATAATAGAAATGGTGAACACCCAAAGTCAGAAGATGCAATGCTTACCTCTCCGTGTAAAGGCTTCTTATTGTGAAAAAATCCCGTCTTCCTGAAAACATCTTCCGAAATACTTGCTAATTTAGACATCACGTTTTCTTCTTTCCTGTAATAACAAAAACCAAGTTCATCAAAATTAAGCTAAAGATAGTGACTGTGATCAATGAAATATAAAATAACAGGCGCAGCTCCTACATTTTATTTGTTCGGGCCATATCAAATCCTACGTAAACAATATGATACTTCGGAGCCAGGAACTGATTCAAAGTCTTGATTGCGTTTACATATTCTTCAGTGAGAATACTTTCATGCTTCCTCCGCTCTCGCTTTTTAACCAAATTTACGACGACAACTGGGCTTCCGAATCGCCTTAGAAGCTCACCGAAATGTTTGCCTGAAATTCGATAAAATGCTAGTAAAAATTACAACATAATCGCATTAAAACTTTTACAATGCAATTCTAAGTACTTACCCGGGGTTTCCGCATACGGGTCTGCAAGGTCAAGCCCAATGGGGGGCTTAGGCACCATTTTAGAAATGTCCTGACTCCAATGAGCGGGAATGGATCCTCTCATCTGGACAAATGAAGTAAAATTTCCTTTCGAGAATGACGAAACGCTGGCGTCAAAGACTATCTGCTCGGTTTCCACTTCATTCGCCACGTCTCCATCGAAATTAGCACCACGTTTTAAAAACCTTGTGCCTGCATATCTTGCAGATCTTCTGGCGATTAAAGTGCAATATATTGGCCTTCCATAAATGCAAATATTTGATTGACCGAGAAATCCATGCGTTACAGGTAAAATCCAGTCCATTCTAACATTCTTCTCCATGGGTTCCAGGAGATAGTTATTCCATACAAATTTTCGGTTCACCTGGCTCATGACTCCATATCCCGTGCTACAAAAAGAAATCAATACTTGCTCCTTAAATGGTTTGCCGCAATCATCAACCAAGATCATTATCACCAGTATATGAATCATGTACGTTATGTCCCGTAATAAGTTGAATAAAGGAAACTTACTACAGCCCTGATGAGCTCTCGTACCCACGAACTAGTTTAACTGGACTTGCCATGTTATATTGTAAACTATTGGTCAGATCATAGCTATACCTGTAATCCACATATTCACTATTACTCTAGCAACACGTCAATCAAATTAGAATACTAACGGTTTTATAATATGTAATTTTAAATAACTTACGAAAAATAAAAATTGCTGGATAGGTCTATGCTTTGAAACAGCTTTATGTATCTCGACTCATCTGGATTCTTTGGTGGTCCTTCAGACGGTAGATAGATGCAGGCAGTGTCTTCTATCTTATAAATCGAGTGATGACCTATTGTAGCAACAACTCGTCTTTTTGTAATCAGGATTATGTAGTAGCCTTCCAGAAAACGCACAAACCCGAATATCCCAAAAGCGGATACTAACGGTGTGAGTTTGTTCGGGTTTTTCGGTTTCGATACACATGCTATTGTGGATAGCAGTTCTTTAATTTCCTTTCCATTGTAGCTAGCTTGGTCTTCAACGAGAACTAACTCCTTCAGTTCTGTTCTGTCTATTTTCAGTACACGAAACTTTGTCTCTGATAAATTGGAACCTACCAGGAAGAATCTCTGTAAAAGAAAGTAAAAACATGCAATTAACCACCACTTTCAGACGAGCCAGCACCTGCCATTCCGAAATAATGTACATTCTTTAATCATGCCATTTACGGACTAAGTAAGGTAGGCCTGGAATGTATGTTTTGATTAATTATTACAACTCACCGCCTTTGTCTCATAAAGAACCATTTTCTGCATAGCAAAGAAATATGGTCTAAACTTGACAGATTCATCCCAGACAGTATCATCGTCCGCACCGGTTGTTGATGGTGCCATTGTCAAGCAATTATTAAAACTGCTCGTTGACAACTAATGTAGAACTATTCCTAATGAGCTTCAGCCATACTAAGGAGTAAATTCGGTACGGGTCCTCCTGCAATTATAGACAAGATCTCTTACTCTATGGGAACGAGTAAGAGACAAGTCCATTTGGTGAGCTCGCTTTTTTTCCTATAGGAAAAAAAGCGAGCAAGAGGAGGGGGGGTGTATTGGCTGTATCTAATGAAGCATTAGCGTACATAATAAACATTCCCATCAAGTTTATTTGCCGCTACCCGTTTTCAACAATCGAGTCAAAATTCAATGGGACTTTCTCCCCAAATGGACTTGTCTCTTACTCGTTCCCATAGAGTAAGAGATCTTGTCTACTGCAATTACAAAAAGAGAAAATATAATTATACTTTTGTATCATTTGTTTAAAAAACTGGAAGCGAAACCGTGTACAATAACGGGCACAGTTACTTAAATTTCAGTATTATATTACCAATTTGCAGTTATCTGACGTTATAATTATAGCAACTGCCTGACATATATAAAATATGGGCTGATTTAATATTCGCGAAAATTTTATTCGCAAAAATTCAAAAAATCGAAACCCCAGTAATTTATTTTTGCCGCTCTCAATCCCTACCAAAACTTCGTTGTTGCTTTGATGCTGTCGATGAGGATATACGCCCTATCAGCAGTGCTAAATTCGCCCGTCATTCTATCCCAGTTCAACAGCATAACCCGGTATTACACTTGCACTTGGTAACCTATTGTTATATATAATTCATCAGTTTTTAGTGTTAATTACAGTTAGCCAGGTTGGGGAAAGTGAGGTAAGACAATCGTATTATATTCTCTTCAAGATACAAATGAGTTAGAATTTTTACGTAATAAATTGAATTAGCTGTAGTGTCATTAGTTTTGACGTCTGAATTAATCATTAAGGAATTTTTGTTGCCATGAAATTTATTAAAATAACTTTTATATTTGTAGATGCAAGAGTCCTACACGTTCGTTATTTGCCGTCGTTGTTCTAGCTTCGTAGCAGAAGTTGTTAATCATAAAAGTTTTCTGTGTTTCAGAATAATATTTCAAAATGGTCGAAGCAAATGATGTTGAGATGCAAGATGCGGATACGACAACCGCAAAGGATAAGGCCGCTCCGGTGGAGCCTGAGGTCAAAAAAGATCCAGATACGGTCACTGTTGATGGTTAGTTTTGTTTTAATGTGAAACTGAAAGGAGTTTAATTTTCTAGAGAAGTGATTGTTTCATGGTATAGAAATGATGCAAGTCTAAGATCATGCAATTTATGCCATTCAGATATCCGAGAACAGGTGAAACAGTTGGAAAAGTCGGTGTACAACAAAGATCATCGATACACTTTGAGGGTATTGCGATGTCTTGCGCATACCCGAAGGAAGCTAAATCCCAATGTCTTGAGACGATTAATCAACGGATATTTTACTGGCTCAACGAAGGATCGAGACACTCTAAGCGCTTTCATCGTGGATGATGTAAGCTTTTGGAAAAAAGTTTTATTGCAAACATATCGTGAAAATTACGGAAGTTCAAACGTTTGAAATGCTTTCTAGGCGATGGAAACTGATGATGATAACAAACCATCCCCCGGTGTGAAACTGCGATCTGGAAGAGCGGCTCAAGCGCCGCTCATGCCTGAAGTAGATGCTTACATTCATTTATTAGTGCTTTTGCATTTGCTTGATAAAAACAAGCCTGGCACTGCCCGAGAATTCGCTGGTAAGATTAGATTTTACTTCGGTTGTTTAGCGTTAATGTAAATAGGACTGTTTTACACCATGCCATTTAAGTAAACGAGGCAACATGCTGCTACAGTCGAAGTATCGTGCTTGATAGTGTCTAATCTCTTTAATAATTTTATTCTGTGATTGTAACGCAGATCTACTCATGACGAGACTAAGAATTCAAAATAGGAGATCTTTGGATCTGATCGCATCTCGGTGCGTATTCTACTATTCCCGGGCATATGAGCTTGACAACAAGCTGGAGCAGATCCGCCCATTTTTGCACGCTCGGTTGAGAACTGCAACTTTACGTAACGATGTGGAGGGTCAAGCAGTTTTGATCAATTGCCTACTGAGGAATTACCTCAACTACAATCTCTATGATCAAGCGTTGAAGTTGGTTTCCAAGAGCGAATTCCCTGAAACAGCAAGCAACAACGAATGGGCAAGATATTTGTACTACTTGGGTCGCATCAAGGCTGTGCAGCTAAACTATTCTGCTGCTCACAAGGATTTGGTTCAAGCTCTAAGGAAGGCTCCTCAACATGCAGCTGTTGGTTTCAAGCAAATGGTCCAGAAGTTAGCAATAACCGTAGAATTGCTCCTTGGAGATATTCCTGAGAGGTCCACGTTCTACCATGCTTCTCTGAAACGTGCTCTGGACCCGTATCTCAAGCTCACTCAAGGTAACTCAAAATTTGAATGTAATGAATAATCCCATTGGTGAAATTTCCAGTTAGCTTAATATATAATAATTGTTTCCAGCCGTTCGTTTGGGAAATTTGGAGCAGTTCTCAAATGTCGTCAAGACTCATCAGGAGCAATTTAAACGCGATCGTACTTTTATACTTATTCAACGTCTGCGTCATAATGTAATCAAGACCGGTCTACGTGCAATCAGCACAAGTTACTCCAAAATTTCTCTGCAAGATATTGGCAAGAAGCTGATGCTGAAAGGAACAGAAGCTGAAGATGTAGAATCCATCGTTGCCAAGGTAAATTGTGTTTTTAATCACTGTATAGCTTAGAAATAACGAATTGTCCTAAGGATTAACCTAGTTAAAACATGATTTATTACATTAGGCTATCCGTGACGGTGTCATCGAGGCTACGATCGATCACGACAAGCAATTCGTTGCTTCCAAGGAAAGAACGGATGTTTACTGCACGCAAGAACCACAACTCGCTTTCCACCAGCGTATTGCCTTCTGCCTTAATATTCACAACCAAAGTGTTAAAGCAATGAGATATCCTCCAAAGAGCTACAACAAGGACTTGGAATCTGCAGAAGAACGTCGGGAGCGGGAACAGCAAGATTTGGAATTGGCCAAGGAAATGGCAGAGGATGATGATGATGGTTTCATATAATTTTTGATACAAAGTAGGTGTCATCCTTTGTGTAGGGTATTTATCATCTTCCTGTGAAACATACGTTGCTAGGCGGTATTTTCATTGTAATTCTTGTGTTAGAAAGTTTTTCAAACACTTGGGAATAAATTCTAACATTATTTGGAAACTTTTTTCTCTTATTTACATGAATCACTTTGGGGGGACACATGCACATCCCTTTAGAATACCACTCTGTCGAAATATATAGATAAACGTATGCTCCCTAGAGATTATTGCTAATTTCTAAATGGCCAGCAAAAGCTCTAATAAAAAAGCATATCCAAAAAAGAGAAAATCCCCATCGAGTAGCTTGCGTCTTTGAATACTGATACTCGAACAGTATATACATCATATAGACTTTAGTCCAAATCAGCTGACTTCACGCACAGCAGCCCCCTCCCTACAAATCGCAAAGCATCCGCGTGCTTTCGGGTTGTGTGCTTGTCCCGCGTGTGTGCGAATTTCGTGACCTTAAACTCAATTTCGGGACTTTGTTGGGTAAAAAGTTATTCTCGTGATTTCGTTAAATAATTTAATTTTTAAATGCCTAAAAATTAGTGTGTAAGGGTCAAGTAAATGGGAATTAGCATATTATTGCATAAACTTCAGCATATAATACCGCAGTGAATGAATACTGGTTGCGAAGATTTTCGGGTGGCATTCAGTTACAATTTATTATATATTTTCTTGCTGATTTCAGATTCCAGGGTGCCAATTATTTAAACTGTATAATTAAATATGGCTACCACCGCAAGTGTGAGACCAATCATGGGTTCGTTTGCGAGAGTAAGATTAATTACATACTTTTTACACAGAAAACAACTTTGATTAGGACCATTTCCAACTTCATTCGGTAATATATAATCAATAATGGTTTTTGTGCGGTTTTGTTAGGCTCTCCGTGGCGTCCAAAATACCCGGCTGCAGTTACAGCCTCAACCATTAGTCTCCGTTTCGCAAAGAAGTATTGTAAGTTATGGATAAAAATGTAACATTGTTTACATTCTCTAATCTTCTCATCATTCGATGAAAATACGCGTCTTTGATAGTTTAACCTTTTCGCACAGTTCGTCGTAATTAAAGGAGGTCATAAATTATAAGCTAACAACGTGAAGATGGGGCATGGAAGCTATTGTGATTGATGGTAAAGGGTTGCTTCAAAGAATAATTGGCATGGGCAGGAGCTTAAAGTATCGATAACCATAATATCAATGCTAGAAAGTCATTTATACACGGTGATCAGGAAGGTTTTAAGCTGGGTAGCTTAGCTTTTCATGTTGTAGACGGAATATCCTTGTTAATGTGATAATGATAAATGTGGATTTAACCGATTCTATTCTATGTTTCTAAGGCTTCAGGACATAGTGAGTCCTTCAAGGTAATTGCTGTTTCAATTTCGAGATTTTAATCGTTTGACAACTGCACGACACTTGAAATTGACGCTGGACTTGCTCATGTTGATGTAGCACTCGAGTACTGTTTTCTTAATCCGTTAATATTAGTTGTAGGACAGTGTTGCACAGTACGTTTCACTCTTAGCACGAAAATTCAATTTTGTTGCTTTTGTGTGTAATTTGTTATTAAAACGTAACTAGTTTAGCGTATTTATATGCCATGGTTTTGTTTATGATGAGTTAGGGTTTCTAATCTTATGGGACTAATGAACTTTCAATAAATATTCACAGGTGACTCCATCTATTCCGGAGGGGAAAGTACCGTGTACACTCATCCCCGGTGATGGTGTTGGACCGGAAATGATGCAGTGTATGCAAGAAGTTGTGGAGGTGAGAAATTTCTCAATTACTCAAATCGAAATTGTTTTGATTGATTAATGATGTTAAAAAAGCTTACAGTACGCATGAACTTGTGATGTTTGCAGGCTACAGGAGCCCCGATCGACTTTGAAACTTTCTTTTTGTCGGATATCCAATACCGATTGAGTGCTAAAATCGATGATGTTGTAGCAAGTGTTAAGAAAAATGCGGTTTGTATTAAGGGTATTCTTACAAGCCCTGTTTCTGGGGACCAAAGCTCATTGAATTATCAGTTCAGGTAAGATAGAAGCTATTATTAGTCGGAATGCTTGCGTAGTAGCGTAGAAATGAATGAGATTTATTAAAGCGATTTTTATAATTACCAGGCAAAAGTTGGATCTGTTCGCCAATGTGGTGCATATTATATCCATTCCCGGTGTACCTGCTCGTCACAAAGAGTTGGACTTTATTATTGTCCGAGAACAAACTGAAGGAGAGTTTTCTTCCATGGAACATGAGGCTGTTCCCGGTGTTGTAGAATGCTACAAGATTGTTACGGAAGAGAAGTCACGAAGAATTGCTAAATTCGCATTCGATTACGCAACGAAGCGTGGCAGGAAGAAGGTCACCGCTGTTCACAAGGCTAACATTATGAAACTTGGAGATGGGCTCTTCCTTAACTGTTGCAAAGAAGTAATGCGATACAAAAAGTAATACACGAAACCATTGTGTTGCTGTTGGATACAAGATTTTTTATGTGTAATGCTTATTTTCAGATGGCTGCATTGTATCCGAAAATCAAGTTTGATAACATGATTATCGATAACTGCACTATGCAACTGACGTCTCATCCTCACCAATTCGATGTGATGGTCATGGGTAACCTTTACGGTTCCATCGTTGACAATGTATCGTCAGGCTTGGTTGGCGGTGCTGGTATTGTTGCTGGTGCCAGTTATTCTGCTGATACTGTAGTATTCGAGCCGGTATGTGTAGTAACGAGTTATTCTATTTGTCATGAAATATGAAAGCGGCTTTTATTTTACGATCTTTGTTCTATTGTAGGGTGCACGGCATACTTACTCAGAAGCTGTAGGAAAGGAAATTGCTAACCCAACAGCTCACATAATTTGCGCTGCCAAGATGCTTCATCACGTAAATTTGAAGGATCATGGCCGAAAACTTTTCAATGCTATTTACAAGGTCCTAAACGACGGCAAGGTAAGTATTCAAACTTCATGTTTTAATTTTTCAATAGCCTCATTGACATTAGTCAGTTAACAGAGTGTGCCCGCTACAATTATTATAGCAGAGCCAGGGCTTGAAGCTCATTCGCTAACTTTGTAAATAAATAAGGGTTTCATATGGCTAGCAAAAGCATTATAGGTCAATCCAGTTGATCGTTTAGATGAAAGCTGGAACAGGGCCACCGGGCTTAGGTGGTGGGATAAATGGACGAATGTTTGGTGTTCGGTCGATTCTGATAAAGTTCCATTGTTGATTAGGCAGCCAAGGAGCACAAACAGTTTTTCCCACTGGCTTACCGCGTCTGACGACAGAAAAAAAAGATAATTACAGCTTATTGATGTTTCTCTATTGCGAAATGTTATCTCATGTGTTGTTAAATGTATTGAAGCGAGTTCCAACTTACCCGTTGTTAACAAGGCACTTATCAGTATGAAGGATCTTGATCAAGTGTTTGCCGTCTGGAAGGGGCAAAATGTCAAAGAATCGTCTTGGCATATAGGTTTCTCCAAGTTGGTTTTTCTTAGCTTCGAATTTGGTGTAGGTGACAGGATTGTAAAATGGGTAGTTGACAGGGGTCAAGTCGTAGTTTACTCCAACTTTAGGTCCCTACAGGATAATGGAGTGCATTAACTCTTGGTTTCAAGTATCAGAACTTCGCATGGATTTTTAAATTGTAACTATGCACATCTTACGTATTTGTTCAGAGTCCATAACTGAGACTTGCTTCGTCGCCAGTAGGTCATTTCAGTATTAGCGAAGAATTCGCCCTTTTGTGGATTGATGGTCAAGACCTGTTGGAAAAGTAGCACAGAAGTTTTGGACATGGTTACACGTTGTTAATTTGTAAGGTAGTTATCAGGTAGCCAAGTGTTTCGCTTACCGTCCCATCCATGGGACTCTGGATAACATGGACTCCCTTTTGAACTGAAATACAAGGAAGGATAGTTAGGAAAGATTGCAACTTGTAATCTGTAGACATGCAAAAAAATTTGGCAAAGCCCAATTACGGTTTAGGTGCAATAGCGTGACCCATTTCAGCCAAACTACGGGGAATCGTGTTTGAATTATATTACAAAATTGTTAGTAGCGAAGTTTATGATTGCTTCTTTCCACATTTGTTGAACCAAGCTGATTTTTTTACAGCTTAATTGTAATGGGAACTTATAGAATTTAGTTTTGATAAAGCAGGCTTGGCTTAAAGTTCTATGTAATGGGAGGCGCTATTCCCACCTATTCCGACTGTTGGGCGAAATGTTTTTGAGTTTTTAATGGCAGGCACAATGTCATTATTGTTGGGAAATGCAGGGTTTTTACTTTTAGGTCCGCAGGGTTTAACTGATTTAATGATATCGTTGAATCCCAATGTTTCCAAGTTCATCATATATTTTCTGTGATGAGGTTGGAGCGTGACACGCTTTCCCGCACAGTCGTAGTCATCGTAGAAGATGAGACAGCTTCCGTGAACGTCCAAAGATGAAGTAGCATCTCGCCATTTTGCTGGAACGTTTGAACACGCCTTTATGTTCAGTAACACAAAGTCACCTAAAAAGTACAATGTTAGAGTTTAGTAAACGCCAGGGCAAGCATGTGGAATATAGTTTTAATTTTAATTAGCGACGTGTAAAGAGTTTCTATCCGTGATCAGGATATATAATTAAAACGATTAACTAACTCCACAAATACTTACCGTAATGATTTGTATGGTTGTAAAGTGTTAGAGTTTCTGCACTCGATGATTGAAACGTTGAAAAAATCACGGCAAGTGTTACAAAAACCAGGACCTGAATTTTAACAGGCGCCATGATTATTCGTGTTTTTTTAAGAAACGAACTCAGTTATCGACGGCGATCCGTCAAAATTATTTCCTCTGCACTGTCCTCGAAAGCTATTTTAACTGTGAGGAAAAACTGTAGTGCAGACTCCCAGGACTCAAGTTTAGGGAATGGCGAAAGATGCCAAGAAGCAGAGCTTTCAAAAGGGTCACTGATTTCATGGGAGGAAACAAATCAAGGATTCGTGTACCTGAGAGAATGTTATTTTGTCAAGAAAGAGAAATTGTGAGAAAGGTGAAAAGAGGTTGAAGTACGGGTGGAAAACCGGTTTAAAAATTAATTGTGTTCTACACCCTATCGGACAGTACATTTTACTTACTAGGCCAGTGGTGCATTGGTAAGCTTGAATGGTGCGTATGATTGATTTCACGTCTTCATCTTTCCTGGTTTCCCGTTGTATGTAGACAACGTTTGGTTTTTTAAACAGTTGTTTGGTGTAAGTTAAAGATGCATTCTGAAACAGTCAAAAGTTAAAGGGACTTTGCGACCTAATCGAGCTAATGGTTGCTGAAGCATAGAGCATAGCTAGTTTGATGTTAAATACTTGTTCTTGAACTACAGCGTTGGCCTTTCATGAGGGTTGTTTTTAGTTGATGAAAAAATGTCAAATGTGGAGCATGGCAGATTCTGTTTGATAGGTGGAAGAGGGTATGCAACGCCGGTTGTAGTTACATGTGTCCATTAAGAGTGATTAGTACTCTCGACACCATACCAGAAGATGTTAGGATAACTTGAAAACTTCAGGCACTACTTCTCAGAAAGATAGATGTGCGAGAATTTTTAAAATATTGCCGAAGGGCAGGCCTGAACCTGAAATTTTGGCTGCACCCTGTACAGATCTTGTGCAACTTGAATTCATTGAATATCAGCTGGTTTGGAAGCACTTTTTAAGATGTAGATCAAACAGGAGGAGCAAGACTGGCCAAGCCTTTTTATCAGGAAAAGTTCGTAGTCCTAATTGTTGCTGCTGAGATATGCGGTGGCACGCATTGGAATCCTGCGTTTTCTCAGCTGTTATGGCTTAATCTTGAAGGATTTTAGAAACTGCGCCAGCTTGCTTCGAGTTTAATGAACGCGTTATTGCAATTAAAGGAAGTTATAATGATTTAGGGTTGGAGGGATTACTAAAGGTACTAATAAATTTTCGTTATGGTTTTACAGTTTCGTACAAAGGATCTCGGGGGTCAATCTTCAACAAGGGAATACACTCATGCGCTCATCTACGCCATTAATCATCCATAAAGACATGAAGAAAGGAGGAATATTTATGTGTTGGAATGTAGAAGATTGTAGCCGGAAGGAGTTGATTTTCTTGAAAATGATATCTTACTTACAGAATCCAAGATTGATTGGCAACTTGGTCACTTTCTCCCATTTGTGGACGAGGCGGGAGGTTGTTGTATGAATGCAGTTAGTTCCTCAAAGTCTGTGCCGTGCTAGTTAATTAATCGGTAGGAATACAAAGGCAAATTTTGTTCGCGTTGGTGCTATATATGAGTACACTATGAAGGTTAAGACAAGAGGTGGTTGGTGTATAAAGAAGAAACTAATTCAGGACAGGTAGAATCAATCTGTCGCGTTTTTGCTTCTGCGTGACTACCTGTCTGACCGTCTAGCCTTCTAAGACCTATCTACTAATGCTTTCATTCTACAATTGTAATGTGAAGAGCGGATTCGAAATTGTAATTTCGAATAATTGGAATATGCAACTTTGAATTCAAACTATAGAAATGTTAAACGTAAACGGGCATATTCTGCCTAGGAGCCGAGTCAATTGTTTTAGAGGATGTAGATATGCACATATGCTTTAGTTATATAGGATGATGCATACCTGTGGAATTTTGTGATGAAAGTACCAGAGAACAATAATGTTTCAGAATTTATAGCAAAGGACTAGCGGGATTGATTCTCGTGTTTGACCTTTCTAGTCGTTAAAATTATCCTCTGTTTGCCGAAATCTCTTATTAGTCCATCCTTGATGTTAATCTTCTCTCTTTCTTGATTATTAAATCAGTATTGATCCGACAAAGGAGCGTGATAATAGTATTCTTAATAATATGGAAATAGGATGACAGTATTACTTGTTGTGTGATATAGTCCTACTTCTACTTTTTATTCTTGTATAGACATTCGTCTATAAATTGCTTTGATGAGCTAAATGCTTGACCAAAGGTTCTTCCGTTACTGTAGTGCTTGAAACCAGGAATATGACCTGCGTAGGAGGATGGAAGTGGAGCATTGGTCTTGTATATTGCAGTGCTGATCTTGGCAGAGTTATTGTACCTGGACCTGGATGTGAATGGAAATCGTGAGTGGTAAATTGTAAGTTAGGTAGCGGCTAGGCTCTGTAAATCTAATGAAAAAATACCTTGATGTGGTCAAATGTGCTTTGGATTTGGTCGTTTTCGCAGGTTTAGCGTTGCAATCTCCCCTTGCGTGATGATAAGCTGGAATCTGGGCAGGCGATGCATTAGAGGGGGGTGTTAACTGCTGTTGCTGCATAGGTTCTGGGAATATTTGCTGAAATGAAGAAGAATCTCCTTGGGCCTGTTTACCAGGATCCTGTGGAGCTGGACGATTCTGCGCTTGGGATGGTGGGCTTGTTTTAGCGTGATCCTGCGTCTGCACGTTGGTTGGTGTAGGCTGATCATCTGTTGGAAGCTGGTGGTCATTTCGTTGACATATCGTCGCAGGTTCACAATCGTTCAAAATGTCTGCAGTTCCAGGACTGTATGGTTGATTTTGCCCAGATGATTGTTGTGGATAGGGCTGCTGGTAGATCTTAAAACCAGCTGGAATTGTCACTGATATTCCATCCGTGGTGGGGATAGCATTAGGATATTGTTGATATTGGGCTTGTGGCTGGTGGAGGTTGCTCTGAGCCCATCCGGTGTGGGTGTGCCTGTGTGGATGCGTTGCAATTAGGATTGGGCTGTTTTGTACAGACAGGGATAATAAATTGAAAATTCTTACGCCGGTAATCCATTGTATGGTGGAAAATTATAATTGCCGTGGTTCATTTCAGAATCGGAGAGACGTTGCCGTACGAGTCGAGGATTTTGGGAAAGGTGGATTAGATTTTGATCTTCGAAGATGAGTAGTTCCAGTTTACTAAAGTTTAGTTAAAAATAAGGTAAATTGTTATCGGTGCAGGAAGAATTATTATGTAAAGATAAGGATTTTTTAAACCTGATACTAAACCGCCTTACAAAATCAACAAAACTTGAGGATATTCCAGACGACTTAGTAACGTAGGTGGCAGCACGAACATACGCTATGAACAGAGAGTAGTAGCTGGCAGGTATTGAATAAGTGATGATTTCTCGCCATTTATAATTACGTGATAATTTATTGTACACGGTTTAAATTGCAAATATTTCTCAAATTTTTGACCAAGTATTGTAATAGAAGCAATTATCCATGTAGTTTTTAGTTCCAAATGACGCTTTGGTCCAGTTTCTTCCCAGGCTATGGTAAGTAAATCCTGGAATATGGCCTGCGTAACTTGATTTGACTCCTTCGCAACATCGATAGATGCAGGAGTCAGGCTCGGGTCGGCTGGAAAAGATGATACAGACGGTTTGCACGCAATCATTTTTAAGTCTGTGCCGTTAAAGAGGAGAAGAGGTGGGAGCGTAGTCGAAACCTTACAAAGGACAACAATAGGGTGACCTGTTGAGGTGATGAGCTCTGGGATTGCATGGCTGACAACAGGGAGTGCATGGGGGTGGCTGGGTAAGCGGCGGGTGTCTACTGACAGGTGGCCGGGGCGGGCAGCAAACTCCGTTACCGCATCCGAGGTCAAGGCATCCTATTGGTGCGCAACAGTTGGGGTCATGTCCGCAACAGCTATTTAAGCCACACATACCGTCGCATCGGGTCTTGCAAGGACGTCCGCAAAGATCACTGCAGCCTAAGGGGAAGCATGGTTCGGCTTGGTTTATTGGATTATTACAATCTGTAGCTTCGCAGCAGCAGCAGGTCATATTGACGGTTTATAGAGGAGAAAGTTTAGAAATTTTTTAAGAAGTTAAAATTTGGTGGTTTGTAGGAATGTAATTTGAGCCGAATATACATATGGAGTATGAAAATTCGTGTGAAAGGAGATTTGTAAAATTGCGGATAAATAGACATTGTTTTAGAAGTATTTATTACTAAAATGAAGTTTGCCATGAGAACAAGAGAGAGATGAATATAAAAAAATCAAGATGAGAGTTTTAACTGATTGTGTGATTTGGCACATGTTAACTTTAAGCTATGGCGTGAAAGTTTGGAACCCGAATAACGAAAACTGATTTTAACAGCAAAAGAATGGAGGAAATACGACTTTCAGATTTGTTATGTAAATGTGGTAGCCGCGCCTATTTGACAATCAACTCAATGGTCTTTGCTTGCGCAATTAGCAATAAGGTGTCACTAGCATTTTTTTTCTGTTGCTTAGCAACTTCCTCTATCTTCATTGTCACAGCCAACGTGTAACACTTTCAGGAGGGAAGGGTAATGATTTTCAAGGGATATTCAATATAAGGGATATTTAACATATTCATAAACATCAATCTACAATTATATTAGAAACTTGAATAACTTTATCGAAAATTACTAGCTGAATATTTAAGGTTGATTCAAAGGCTGTGTAATCTCGACTGGATCATTCTTGGCTTTGCTTTCACCTCGGCACATTCTACAAAGGGTTTTGTATCCAGTATCCCCTTTTCCAAAGTTTTCTCCATCTTCAAGCGTCTGCGGCATTTCTTTGTTTAGTGTCTCTGGGAGGAAGAGAGCTAAGAGGGCTGATGCGACTGCAACTCCGCCAAAAATTATAGTTGGCAGTCTTAGGTCGAAAGCAACCTGAAATCAGTTAGAAATGCAGCTATGATTAAAGATGTATCCAAAGGATTCTCCACCGTGCGAAACGCTCGTGAATGTTAATAAATGAATTCTTTATAAAGATCGTGGCGCCACCTACCAACAAACTGATGAGGGGTGTTAGCATTCCGCTGAATCTAGCTGCCATTGCTCCAAGTCCGACGGCTGAATTTCTAACGACTGTTGGAAATAGCTCGGCTGTATAGTTGTAAGTAATTGCAAAAGATCCAGCAATCGCAAACTTGCCAACCATGACTAGTACAGTTCCAATAATATCTCCTGGATCAAATCAAAGAGAGGATGAGCATACAGGTAACAAATGTGTCAGATAACTGATGTGAACAGCTGCAAAGCTGATGATAACTGACCTTTCTCAACAAATGCAGCTGCAATGCAAGCGAAGCCGCCGATAAGCATAAGACTGGAGCAGAGCGACCTCCGCCCGGTTATGTCAACAAATAGAACAACGGTCAGATAGGCTGGGACTTCCGCAAATCCAACGAGGAAGAGCATCAAGAACGGGTTTCCTACAAGATCTCCGCTGTTTAAGCTAAGACCGTAGTAGACCAAGCTGTTAGCGAACCAGCAGAAGGCAACGTTGAGGACCCGTGACCTGAGGGTAGGAGTCTTGAAGAGATCAGATGCTCCATGGGATTCTTGTTCCTTGCCAGATGAGTCGCCGCCGGAAGCAGCCTCGGACAGTTTACCTTCGTAGCGCTCCGCAAAGGTTTGATTGTTTGTTCTTACAGCTCGGCGTACAATATCGATGGCTTCCTTTACTTTTCCTTGACCCCAGAGCCAGCGGACGGATTCATCGATAAGCCTGTGATGGAGGTAGGTTGAATATTTGATAAACGAACTGGTGGTTGAAACAACGGATTTTAAATAGTCTAACATCTCACTTACCACCAATGTCCAATAAGCATTAGAGAATGTAAGGCGTAGATGCATTGAAGGATCGTGTTGTTCTCAATGATGGCGGCCCAGCCGGCAACGACCATTACACCAACGCAAAAGGCAAAACTAAATGCTGTTCCGCAAATAGTACGTTTGCTTGGTCCTACGAGTTCCATTGCTGAGAATTTGCAAGTAGGAGAATTAAGTATTGGTCCGTAATTTAAAAATTTGACCTGATTTTCGTCAAGGCATAGAATTTTTAATATCTTACTCAAAACAAATCCAGTGACGTAAGCACCTCCAGATCCAAACATTCCGTAGAAAAATAACGCGATTGTGTAGAGCACAAAGTTTGGTATGAAGGCAACACCGAGTCCGGCTACTAGCTGCAATATTCCGGAAACGTAAAAAATAGTTTTCCTTCCATACCTGTAATTAGCATAAAATATAATTTTTATATTTCTAAGTATCCACGCCCACATGATATATAAGTTTCTATATTCTATATTTCTGCGATGATATAATGGACGAGAACTAGGTCAATTCCTCTGGAAATGACGTGAAATGAAAACGCTTCTGTCGTTAACAGATATAAAAATATAGACATAATTGCGAAAACCACTTACTTATCAGCCAAAGATCCTAAGACAATTGCACCCATCAATACTCCAAACATGTAAATGCTCTGAAGCACAGCCCGCTCCCATCTCTTATCGCAAACCAGATCCCACTAGAATTGATTAGAAATAATATTCTTAGGATTTTATACGCTTATTTTAATGCACTTTTTACATTAAGGTAAAGTACTTGATCCATTTCCGGTTAATAAGGATATTTATATTACACGCTTTGCTTTTGAAAGCCATCTGGTATTTTGTATATTAGCAACTACAATTTACTAATAATTACTAAGTACAGTAGGAATTGTATACAAGTTTAATAACGAAATCCACTTACTTCCATGACACGTGATGAGTGGTAGTAGGTCGTATCATAAGTGTAACTGCCACCACAATCAGCTATACTACCGTTATCGAATTTTTGACAAGAAGCAGGACCGTCTTGTCCAGGGGGAATGTAGGCTGATAGCCAAGTCTCATTGAAAATGGGACTTGAACCATTCAGTTCAGCATCCAGCTCTGGTATATAACATCTGGAACGTTTATAATTTTCGTGTGAATATCATAATCAAATACAATCTGTTCGTCAATCAACAATTTACACTCAAAAGCATGAATAAGAGATAACATTTATAAGAGGAAAGCATTTGTGAAGGAACGGAAGAAAGTATTTGTAGAATACTATGAAAGATATCAGATATTACATGGTAAATTGGGATTTACCTGTGCTTGGGCGTTGGTGCTACCGTTACTAGCGATAGCATGTGCATGCCAGCTAGAAAGGCGGATAGGATATGTAGTAAATGTTGCCGAAGTTGGTATTTCCCAAAGTCTCCTACAATAAATATATAAGATATTATAAATATATATCATATTTCCAATTATAAGCTCAATCATTTATCCATTCTTCATCAACCTGTAGTCATGTTCGCGAATAACCGGCTTTGTCTCCAAAACATTTTGTCACTGGACAAGGAACAATAAGCGAATGGAATTAATTAATTTAATTATCGCAGTCGGTGTCGGTAACAAAGGCGCGAATGGCATATTTATATGTAAAAGAAAATTGAAAAGCTCAAGGACGATATGGCTTGTTTCATAATTGTGTTTTGTCCACCCGCTATAACTGCTACGTCATAAAGGCAATTGAAAACTTACAAGTTCATATAAGCTAAGGTTTTAAATATTTTTTATGTTCACATCATCTAGCAATTATCTTAGAGACTGGAAGAGTTCAATTATAAACGTAGTTATTGTGAACATGAAGATTCGTTTTTTCCTTTAGTGAATAATAAAACATAAGCTTGCTTATCTGATACGTGTGCCTATTTTCAGCATTCAAGAACGAAGAGGGGACATGTGAAACTGAAAATGGGATTGTGTCTTGAATGACCCCTCTGGTACTCTGAGAGGCCATAAGTAAATGCAATATTAAAATTCCGCATGCCTATTTCAGTTTGCAAACTGCAAAAAGTTTTTCGCGAATAAGCCTATGTGCTGTGGTAATGCAACTCTTTGTAAGCAACAAGTTAGCGAGTTGAACTTGTTTTTGAAGGCAGATAATCAAATTTTAGATGAGCGAGGGGCTAAACAGTTAAACGGTGAGAGTTGTCCCTGGGATAAACAATTGCAGACGGCGGAAAACAATTCTAGGGGACTCTGCAAAATTGCGAGCAATACATATTCGCGGTGCTGGCGCAGAAGCAGGAGGAGTAAGCAAAATTATTAGCGTTCCAGCTTTGCAAATTAATTGGAATATCTTTTCAAGTATTTTGTAGTAAACATTAAAACATGAGCTCAAGTTACGCCTGTCCATGGATGCAAACTTTGTTGAATTAGTTGCATTATCTTTTGCATTCATGCGTATAGTTTATCTACCAAGGATTAGATTTACTATGACAAAAGCAGTAGAAGCTGGATTGGTTACAGGAGATAGGATTGTGCTAAAATGCAATTTTTAGCAGGATGTGAACAAGGTCTTATGCTAGCATAATGTAACTAGTGTAGTAGCCCATTTTGAACATGTAAAGCATCTCCAGCATCCTCTATTGTTGCATTGCAAGCATCAGCTATCCAATTAACAGAATAGCTGCTGAAGATAATTACGTTCATGAATAATAAGAGCGAGGGCGTAAACAATTTCAGTTTCCCTTGATAGCTCCATATATGATCCATTATAGGATAACAAGGTATTGAGTTAAGTCGGTCATAATAGAGGCTACAAAGCAATTTAAATTCTAGTCCAAGCGTCTAGAATATTTGCTGAACTAATTACTATTTTTCTCCATGTGGGACTAAATTCATGGAGCTTAAATTACATTTCAGTCCAGCTCCAGCAGCTCAGCATTCTTCTCGCTCTTTGTATCAAATAACATATTTGCTGTGTGTTGATTGAGCAAAGTTGGAAGTAAGAGGGAACGGAGGCAAAGAAATGTGCAAAATGATTTGCGAAATCTAGAATAGCTGCGGAGTGTGCGAAAATGGACGTGCCTTCATTAAAAGCTATATGGTAAGATGAGTTGATCACTTGAAACTCAATATTTAACTACTTTGATTGGAGTGGAATGCTGATTCAGAGAGCTACGTGCCAATGTTCATGCAAAAGAGGAGTTAAATGACAAAATGTTAATGCCTCACAAAAGCTTTTCACTGGGGCAAATACCAAAGAGCAAAAACTATAAACTCTAGAATTCATGGACTTTGCTTTCAGTCCCTCCTGGAAATAATGTAGGTTGGTGATAGATGTTGTGGTTGGTGTAGAATGTTTGGAGTGTATGGGGTAAAGTGTAGCTAATATGGATGTATAAGATTTTCGCGAAGTCAAGTGACTTGATATTCTAAGATATGTTTTGTATTTAACAAACAGCTAGAATTCTCATTCATTCATCCTTCTTGTTGCCCAGTTATTAAATAAAACATGTTGTATTTGAATAAGAACCAGGAGGATATTGCGAATGCCAAACGCAATTTGTGGAAACATGCACGTAGAACCTTTCGTTGAGGTTGATAGAAGAAAGTCATTAGTTTGAAAGTTGTGCCTTTTGCGAGGAATTTTAAATCTGGAAGCGTGGAAAAAGTATGCGGCAAACCATAGACCATAAAGTTAACGTGAATTTTATTGTAGGATGAGCGGAACTGTTAAAGATTAAGCGTTTCAAACTGGACCAAACTGTTAAGCATCTTAACTTAATTTCCAGTTAAGTCTAGATTTAACCAAAGTTAATGAAAATTGCAAGCCAAATTGTTGCTCTGCAAATACATTGGCGCTGGATGATGAGTTAGAAATTCGAGCGATCATTATAAGTAAATGACGGCTGGAAAACTCATTAATTATCCTTATTAGGACTTGGATGTCAAAAAACTCCTAACTGAGATAGCAAATAAGTGCAGACTGGCATCGCCTCATTAGTTCAACAGGTTATCGGAACATGCGCTGAGGGGACAGAACATGGTAAAGAGATGAGTGGCAAGATGCACTAAGCGTTATCTAACTTATTGACATGTTTGTATTTAATATCAAATTACATCCGATGTGCTTGGCCTCTTTAAGGATATATTTCGCTAAGACAGAAACGATATTCTACATGTTCTAGAAGCACGCCCAAAATTGGTGAAAGCTTCTATAATTAAGTTAACTGTTGCTAAAAGCTTGTGGGCCTTAATTTTCCTTGGGAGAAAATTTAATCAGCATCCTAGAATTTCAGACGGAAATTAAGAGTTCCAGTCTATCTAGAAAGTTAGAAAGCTAAACAACTGAACAGGTTGCTTGGGCGGAAGTTTGGCAAAGGATGTTGGGAAAATGTGCGGAATGGTCCTTCAGGGCTTTTTTCTCCTAGGATTTCTAAGTAAGGGGAAGGGAACGGAAGAGAACGGAGAAATACGAGCGCTATCCGCCTCAAATCCTAAACTCTATATATGCTGCATATTTTTGGCAATAGCAAACAGGGAAACGCAGCAAGACTTGTGCAGCTCTCTGTGCCAAAATACTGTAGAAACCTTTCTATCCACGTACACGAAGAAAGCCTCTGCTGACGAATTGGGGAATTGTATGATGCAAAATGTTTGATAATGCGCGATAGCCTAGTGAAGCACGTGGCGGTATAGGAATTTCTACGGCTTCTCTAGCAGTTTTTACCCTTGCTGGACTAACATTAGTAAAAACTGCTTCTATTCATGTTCCAGATGAAATAACTCCTTCATTCTAATCTAATTAACAAACGCAATCATATCTGTAATAATTTCTCTGCTTCCTTTAATAGCCACATAAAACTCAACAGAGGAGGCCGATATAAACCCTAGTCTTACTTATAGAACCCAATGGTTAATTATATCAATTATAATCAGCATACTGTCATGATTGCGAACTATAAAAATGACTGGATGCGTATAAATGTTTGGAAAACATTACCTAATTGAGACATGAGGTCCTCGAGAATCGGGTCAGTATCCATGTTCACTAGTTTCTCTTGAAAGTTGGTTTAATTAATAGCTCCTCTGTAGTCCAGGTATAAATATTAATGAATACAGAGTACACCGGATGCAAGGGTGGTAGCTTTAACAGATTCCTCGGGTCGTTGTTCCAAATAACTTGGGTAAGCTTTCGTCTACTGTTTTTCTAGCTGCTGAAACCGCTGAACTTGTTACTGTGATTCCAGATGTTGATTTGATTCACGAAACTCCTGCACGCCATAAATGGTGCTCCGCGTACTGTAGTTGATCCAGAGTTGTAGACGGGAGCATTAAGATTTTTATTATTTTTCCAAAGGATAAATGTTCTTAATGCGCACTTTCCAGATGAGGAAAACAAGGAAATATGTAATAGTGTTTCAAGAGTACTGGTGTTAGGGACGGATTTACGGAAAACTATGCAGGAACTTTAGCGGGTATTAGAATGTTTGTTAACGAATGCACACTGAATAGGAGGAGATGAGCTTCTTCACTTGCACACTAGCTCACTATCTTCATGAATAACTGCGTAGAGATGTCGGTAAACCGAGAGATGCAGTTTGCTAATATTTAGCACCGAGAACAAAAGAGCAGGAGACCGGAGACAAATATATATATAGGATGGGAACAAGTAATGTTTTTTTAACGTATGGATCTGAATCGCGAGATACTCTTCCTCCTGCCGGATTTGCTAACTAAATCTACTGCTGGATCCGAGAAAAGATGTAGACGACCGGGAGCGGGATTTTAATTGGACTCGTTCGGGTAAAATTGTTGGTTGGAATAACCGTGCTGTGTCTCTCCTGGATGACTACTGCCTGCTTTCCATTGCATGTTCCAGCTCATAGCGAAAATTTGTCGGGGGAAATGAACACGAATAGATGCGGAGAGTGGGCGAGCATGTGGTTGTAGTGGCAGTAGGGTGTGTGCGAAAATCTCATGATGCATTATGTGTATAAAACAAGGAAGCAAAATCAAGCAGGGATACTCTGGCAGAAGGAGACGAGGCTGTTGGGAGATGTTGTGAGTGAGTGAGAATGCGAAAAACCCTTGGAAAGCATATTATCCTGAAGGTTGAATGCGCATGCTGGCTGAAATGTTAGCGGAGAAAATTTTGATTCCAAAGGAGTTCTAGGGTTTAGAAGAGCTTTCCATGAATGGAGAAGAGTGACGAAAAATTACTTTGGTAAGCTTATTGCTGGGATGCAAGCGTGGTTATATTTGATACTGAGACACTGGTGGGAGATAAAAGGAAAAAAATATTTTACAGTCGCGTGTAAGCTGAGATGCCATTTTTAGCCTGATGAAGGAAAAAAATTAAGACAGGAATTTCGATATTTATTCACACGCTGCACAACTTTGAGAAATATATTTGCAAACCGGGTAGCGGAGGGAAGGAGGAGATGATGCAATAGCAAGACGTTTGGGGGATAGAGCTATCGGATAAGGAGTTTGCTAAATGCGCGAAACGTAATGAAGTTAATTGAACATTTAAAGTTTGCAGTTTGGGAAAAGTTTAATAGTAGTAGAGTAACTTATAGGGAGAAGAACACGGTGGTGAAAGGTTTGTGTGATTTGCAATGTAGACTCACATGATGTCGATAATGTAGACAGGACGCGAAATTATATTATGCGTTTCAAGAACTAATCAATGTTTTGATAAGGAGCTTTGGTTTTGGCTATGTCTCAAAAGAAGACGGCAAATGTGGATGGAATGCAAAGAAAAATCAATTCTGCTGCTCACGCGCGTGTGTATTCTTACTATTTTAGGGGAGCTTTGGTAAATCAGTTTGTGCGTTGCGTACTCACCTTGCTAAAATTGCGTGAAGTTAGAGAAGGTGAGTGAAAGTTATGCAAAAATGGGGCAAACTGAAATTCAGACTGAGAAATGGCGGGATAGAGAAAAGTTAGGGGGAACACATGTTGGAGAAAGTTGCATGTGGAGAACACATATGCATGTGAGCTGAGGAGGAAGCGTGTTCGTTATAGATAAGCTCTCTTAGTAACACCCGATATTTATTTTGCCGATAACTATTTATCGTGACAGATTCTACAATAAAGAATTTGCTTGAAGAAGCTTATTGAATTTTAGCTAATTTGAAGACATTGAGTAAATTTAGATATTACAGTTATGTACATAACCGAGCCCCATTGAAAATGATTAATGGGTGGCGGGAAAGATTGCAAACATTGCATTTCACATGCGCTGCTCAAGCCATGTGCATATTTAACATTAACACAGCAGCGGTTGGTTCCGCAATAACTGATAAAATATTGAATATTATGCCAATTAAATATACTGAAGATAATGCCTGTTGGGCAAATTCTTGACACGTCCATTTTAATACCGGATTTTTCAAGTAACGTAATTGGATTTAACTAGATTCTATAATCTGCAAACTCTGTGTAAGTATCAGTCGATCGCTTGAATTGAGGTATTTATTTTTTGCAATAATACTTTTGCTAGATTTGTTACCAAGAGTCCTATTATAAACCAGCAGAGGAAATCGTAGCAAAAATAGGGTTGCTGGAATATTGCGAATTCATAGGACCTAGACGTTTGACTTGGACTGCAGCAAAGAGCAACTGTTTTTCCGTTTGTGTGCCTGAAGTCAGAGGAGTAAGTGAAATTTTGATTTAAGCAAAGGTATAGCTGGAATTCACCTGAGCAACGGGGAAAGGCTCGCGGAAAGTGAGGGATGAAAGTCAGGTATGGCTGATTTGCAAGATTACGATACGGTTAATGGTAGGGAATGGAGCAAAACTTGCGTACTCTTGTTCTTTTGAAAACAGAGTTTAATGACATGAAAAGATGAGTTGCGCTTTTTGAACAAGAAAGTGATGTCTCACTTCCTTTGTACGGCTTTGTGTGGAGTAATGTAGTTTGTTTGCGTTGCAGAACTGGGAGCCCCGTATTGAGAAGCCGACAGGATTCTGAAATTCTGAAGAGTGTCTGTGACTCGGTGTTGGTTGACCAGTCAGATTTGAAGGTAAGGATTCACAGTGCTATCGTGAACGGATCGTTAAAGCCTGACGTAAATTGTTTCTACTAGTGCCATTAATCCATGAGCCATGTTATTTCTTATTAACTTTCTTCGTCTTAAACAATTTACCTGATGAATGGGACTTAATTCTGTGTTTTTTTAAATTTGTACAGATTGTAGATCATGGAAAAGAATGGATCTGAAGCAAATGGGTACGGATGTGGAGTTACCACTCCTAGCAAGACGGTTAACAACGGAAATGGAAAGCGAGAAGATTATTTGAACTGGTCAGATTATTTTATGGCTGTGGCCTTCTTATCTTCTATGAGATCCAAAGATCCATGTACACAGGTAATTTGCTTATTAGGTAAATATGAATTTGTGTAGGAATGTGACTTAAATTATTTCCAGTATAAACGGATTAGGCTGACAGTGTGTGACAGTTTTGGAATAATGGTTCACTTGTTTCTTGTTTGTGAAATTATGTACTTTTGATTTTTGTAGGTTGGTGCTTGTATTGTGAATGCTGAAAACAAGATTGTTGGTATTGGATACAACGGCATGCCGATTGGATGCAGTGATGATGCATTTCCATGGGGCAAATCTTCTGAGAAGAAAGTGGAGAATAAGTACTTTTATGGTTAGTTTTGGCTGTGAAGTTAACTATAACAGTAGTTAATTTCAAGAGTTGGTTAATAATGTCATAATGTGATATGTATTTTGAATTTTTAGTTTGTCATGCAGAAATGAACGCTATCATGAACAAGATTGTGGGAGAACTGAAAGGTTGTAGGATATATGTAGCTCTATTTCCTTGTAATGAATGTGCTAAGTTGATTATACAATCGGGTATCAAAGAAGTAAGCCATAGCAACTTTTAAGAAGAATGTGCTCTAGTAGTAGCTCTACATAAAGAGATATATAAGATGTTTATCTGATAATTTTTTCAGGTAATGTACTTGTCAAACAAAAACTGGAAGAAGGATGAATGTGTAGCTACTAGGAAAATGTTTGATGCGGCTGGAATCATATATACGTGAGTTGAAGCCCTGGAACACAATTTAAGTTGAAATGATTTGAATAAATGCCAAATTATAATTTTACACATTGCAGGCAATATAAACCCACGACCGAGAGAATCGTCATCGACTTTGCCAGCATTGACTGGGATAATTTAGTTCAAGAACCTCCAACGCCTGTTAAGAAAACGTAAACTACCCGTAATGATTGATACACGGGACAAGTCTCTTTGCTCTGTGGTTATGATGCCTTATTTGGATGGGAAATTATTAATTGTCATTAAGGCTTTAGCCTTCGTTTTTACGATTTTATACAGTTTGACAATTGTTCATGCTCACATATGATGTGTCTCAAGTTCAATAACATTTGACTTTTTCATATTAAACTTTCAGGGGTTTTTAATCACGACTGTGGATCACTAATATGCATAAGGATACATGTACAAGTCACTGTCAGTGGATGAACCAAAAGCAAGCTTCATGCATTTAGATCTTATCAACTTTTCATAGCGAGTGCTAAAATTGGCTAATTTACATTCGATTCTAAAACAAGTTAATCAAAATAGTAGGATTGTATTGGATCTGGATGAAAACTGGAAGCAACGTTCTATTCGTGAAGCCGAATCTGATGTTTGTGATGGATCAACATATAAACTTTACTTTTCTCCAGTGAACACACAGAATCACTGCTGCAGTTCAAGATATAGGCTTGGAACACTTACAGTCGGCCAGTATTGATATCCGAACACAGTATCGTTGTAATATACGTACATAACTGTGAGCTCCAAAGCCAGCGCCCTTCTTTGAAGCAAAGCAACCTGATGAGGAGAGGAAGATTGCTACTTTGGTTTGGTGTAGAGATATTATAATTACTCTGTTAGTTTCAGTGAGCTTAACAGCATTCAGAGTCAACGCCCATCCTTCTGTTACTTTTGCTGCTACCGACCCACGGACTTTACGGATCGCTATTTAACTTCCTAGTCTTCAATTTTAGATTATTTTGCAAGGTCCGTAAAGGAATTTGATGTAAGACAAGAATATAACACAGTTAATTGTGATTCCCATTTTCTTAATTTTTCATTGTTTATATTGTTTCAGATTTTGATCCGAGCTTCGGCTAACCTACAGCAAAATGGCACTTAGTGACGCAGATGTCGCGAAACAAGTAAGCCACTATTTTAAAAGCAATCAAAATTTTCTGAAGAAGCTTGAATTGGATTTTTGAAAAGTCGGTGGTAGCATGTAGCAAATAGTAATTATGCATTTTAAAGTTTAAATATGAAGCACCGATAAGCTGCTCATTCTTCAGAAGGATTCAGTTATATGATTTTGTAGCCATGAACTTACGTAAATATTAAACAATTACAGATCAAGCACATGATGGCTTTCATCGAACAAGAAGCCAATGAGAAAGCTGAAGAAATCGATGCTAAAGCAGAAGAAGAGTTCAACATTGAAAAGGGTCGTCTGGTTCAAAATCAAAGGATCAAGATTATGGAATACTATGAGCGAAAGGAGAAACAAGTAGAACTTCAAAAGAAAATGTAAGGAATTTTTGGGAAAATAATTTATTTCATTATATTTTTCTTAGGATATTTCTCTTAGAAGGTAGGAGCGTCCCTTGAGGAAGGAATTTAAGAGTGTTTGAAATTGTGAAGCCAAGTCATGATAATTACTGGATGATAGTTGATGCTATCTGAGTGTTTTACTCGATGGGTTCTACACAAGCTAAGAGATTTGTCTTGCTAGGACTAGACGACGAAAATTGTAACAACCTGGTGATATAACATTTATGTATTTATTTTATTTTAGTCAACAATCAAACATGTTGAATGCAGCTCGTCTCCGAGTACTCAAGGCTAGAGAAGATCATGTTGCGACTCTTTTGGAGGAAGCTAAACGTCGTTTAGTTGAGATTACGCAGGACCGTAACGCTTACAAGCAGCTCATCGAGACCTTGACGCAGCAAGGACTCCTGCAGGTAAATATTTATTTTTGAGTGCATTTATTTGTGTGATTTTGTCAGCAATTATATACATTTTAGGCGTGGCATATATAACTAATGTAAAGATGACTAACATTGTTTTCTTTATCTCCCCAGCTGTTGGAACTCAATGAAGTGATTCGATGCCGGCAAGCTGATTTAGCCTTGGTGGAAGAATGCGTACCAGGTTGTGTTGATAAGTACAAGGAAAAGACCGGAAAGGATTGCACAGTCAAAGTAGATCGTGAAAGCTTCCTTGCAGCTAATATGTAAGTTCATTGTCATTCCTACCGTAAGAATGAATAAGCTCTAACTGTTGTCATGTGGAGTCAAGCTTTTGAATGTAGGTAAAACCATAAATTCAAATTCTGAGTAATATTTGCATGTAATTCAATTACAGTGGGGGTGGTGTCGAACTCTCATCGCAGAAGGGCCGGATCAAGGTGTCCAATACCCTTGAAACTAGATTGGATATGATTGCCAAACAAATGGTTCCAGAGATTCGTACTTCCCTCTTTGGAAAGAACATGAATCGTCGATTCTTGGATTAATTTATCCTAGAGTATGGAGGAGTTGATTGTTGAATCAATATCAACATTCTGAATGTGATTTATTGGTAGTTGCTATAATCTGAAAAGTGTTTCCTAGTGATGAGATGATCTGTAGTTGAATAGTGTAAAGAATCTATGTGTCTGCAACCGGTCAGACTTGAGTCAGAAATTTATGCGCGAATACATTCCAGTCAGTCATAGTATCGATTATAATGTAGATCTGGTGAAGGTAAACAATTTACTCATTTTGTCTTTCCTAGAATAAATCAATGCGATTATTGCGATGAGACAATACAAACTTGCGGCTATGCAATACTTGCTAAATTTATGGACAAATAGTTTAATGGGAAAGCAACTTCCCGTGATAATTATTGCGCGTACGAACCAGTTAGGTACCTGAACCTATTAACTAACCAGATCCGATAGCTTGCATTAGGCTGTCCGATGACACGCATTTGGACAAGTTTGGAACAATACTTATGTTTTTGCAATGTGACGCTGTTATCTACAAAAGCCTAATCTTACCGCCCAGCCTATCTTATCTCGTAGCTTAGGTTTTTTCGACTATCTACCTGGTTGTGTTTCATTGAGCTAAATATATTATGATGCTACAATTACTGATGTGCGTCCAACCTGTCCGCAACTCCTATCTCGACGAAAAAGATCTGGGCATCTCCAAATATTCAGCGCCCACCAATGTCTTGGGCAACGGAGTTCCTGTCAGCAGGCACAGCTCTGTTACTAGCTGTTGTATTACATGGCGCCGTCTCCTATAATATTGATACTTCAAATCCTATTATAATTACGAATCTTGCAGATGGCAGTTCCAGTTATTTTGGCTCTTCAATAGAGTTGATTAAGGAAAAGGATGTTTCCTGGTAAGTTGCCTGTATTAAAAATTTAATGGTTTCCTTTTAATGTTTACTGATTGAATAACGTGAATTAATGTTATTTAAGGATTTTTATCGGATCACCTGGAGCGAATTCCACGCTACCTGAACTGAATGGCACAGATCGTCCTGGAGTTATTTGGAGATGCAGCTTTG
Source organism: Sminthurides aquaticus (assembly GCA_906901655.1). Taxonomy (NCBI): domain Eukaryota; kingdom Metazoa; phylum Arthropoda; class Collembola; order Symphypleona; family Sminthurididae; genus Sminthurides; species Sminthurides aquaticus. The sequence continues at coordinate 3,213,619 of CAJQTT010000005.1, read as the reverse complement.
GCTTGCGGAAGGAAATCTGCGAAGTTGTTGTGATGGATGCTACTGGAAGTAAGGAAAAGTGTAGTTATGTCCGATGAAGCTTGCTTTGTGCCTATCAATAATGAAAATGTGCATAATTAATTAACTGTATAATCCCAATTTCAGACACCAAAGAAAGCTACGTACTGCCAAACGGGACAGCACAAGTTATCCATCATTACAGACATGAGAATATGCTGGGCGCTGCAATGGCCACGGGCGAGTCTAGCGCTTTTGTGGCCTGCGGCTATAATTGGGCCAATCAAATAAACATCACTGAGAATAATGGAACTCTTCTCTACTTAAATGGGATATGCTACGCGAGACCAAAGAAAAATGTTGTGGAGGCCAATATATCCGGTTTTAAAAACAAAGATCCTCAACTACTATTACCGCTTTGTAAGTGGCCGTTGTAGTTATTGCAACTTACAGTATGATATTTCATGCATTTGATATTGAAATTACAGTTGAAGCGTTGCTTTTACAGCTAACCGAGATATGCAATCAGAACACAAATGGGTTGCTGGCCAGGCCGGATTCTCATCTCACATGAGTAGAAATAACGAACTTCTCCTTGGAGCTCCTGGAGTTAGGTCACGACGAGGTTCCGTTATCGTTTACAGAAACAATACTCCAGATGGACGGTTTGGAAATGAACAAGTCATAGATCCTCTAATTGGAAATCTGTTCCACAAAGATTCCTATTTCGGATACTCAGTGTCATCGGGGAAATTTTTCAGCCCGGGTGAAGTCGGGGGGCATGAAATCCAATACGTGGCTGGTGCACCTCGAGGAGCTTTGTCTGAAGGAAATGTGATAGTATTTCATTTTCCAAAAAATAACCTGACTTCTTTAGAGAAACTAGCAGAGTTTAAAGAAGGAGAGGATGTAGGACTTTATTCTTACTACGGTTCGGTTATTTGTGTCATTGATATAAACCAAGATGGCTACGATGACCTATTAGTGGCGGCTCCACAATATAGCAAATCTTATAAGGCTCCGAGGTCAGCATCGTTGAAGCAGGGAAGTATGTCTGCAAATTATGTCACGCTGACCGAACGAGGGGATGAAGGAATAGTGTATGTTTACATGAGTGACGGAAGAGTAAGTTGGTTGATTTTTGTAACATTTTTGAATTGATGATAGCGTTTCCTAAAGCTGATTTTTGAGTTTTGGATTTTGACGCTGCATCTTCCTTTTTTCATACAGGAACTAACGAAACAGCAACAAATCATAGGAGATTCAAAATTCGGTGCAAGGTTTGGATCTGCGATCGCATCCGCTGGAGATGTGAATAACGACGGATATATGGGTGGGTAATACAAGGCATCTTGTGATCCAGTTGATAGGACTCGAGTGTCAAGGATTTCACTGAGGTGTGTTTTCAAGTGGAATATTTTTTTGAACATTCTAGATGTCGTCGTAGGAGCTCCGTTTTCTGACGAATCCACGGGATCAATTTACATTTACCATGGGAAAAAGTACGGTCTGGATAAAAGTTACGCACAGGCTATTTACGCAAGGGAAATACAGTCACCGATACCCTTGTCCGGTTTCGGCTACAGCTTTGTACCTGAAGGAGTTGATTTTGATGGGAACGGACATTCGGGTAAGCTTTGGTTTGATTCATAGTTTTTTTAGGATTTAGGTTTATAGTACTATTCCGAAAAGTCCAAATTAATTTTAAAGCCTAGATTTTACATGTGACATACTAATGTGGACCATGCTTTTATTTTTGCTTATGTGTTTTACAGATTTGATCGTTGGCTCTTTCCTGTCGTCCCAAGTGGTTATTCTTCGAACGAGACCTTTTGTTGAAATCTCTACCAGATTACAAGCCTTTCCTCCAAGATTGAGAATAGATGCCACGGAATCTACTCTTGTATCCTGTCTTACCTTTACAGGAAATGAAATTATTCAGCGTGGAATACGTAAATCTTTTTCTTAAAAATTAGGTAAAGCTGAAGCTAAGGGAAAAACTGAGGTGGAATAAAACTTGTATTGCTTTTCAAAGGTTTCGAGATCACCTTGGAGTTGGATGCTAATCTGCCATCCGCTAGAATTAAATGGGCCGCTCCTACGGGTCAATTATTGCCGCGAATTACCTATGAAGCAGAGTTTACTCGAGGGGTTGAACAATGCAAAAACTTTACGCTTACAGTTTCCAAGGTATGAAATATGGAAATACTACAATTACCGCATTACCACCGGGCATTACCGGGCTCAGAAACGGGAAGCTAAAATTTCCTTGTTTGGTTTTCTCAGGTGCTGATAACACATGATCCGATCAGGATTCAGCAAAATATAAATATGCAGGATACTCGATATGGTGCAGAAATGAAACGGATAACAGGCGCTCCAACTTATACTCATTATGAAATTCAACGAGATGCGGCAGGAGCTGATGTACTTGAAATTAAAGGAGCTAGTAAGGTTTTTTGAAAATTTTTTTTTGAAATAATCCTCTGCGGATCAAATTAACCAGCAATACGCTGAATGTATCGTCTTCCACCAGGTATGAAACAATTTTGCCCAAACTGTCCGATATTGATGGAATCACAGAAGAATGGCTCTGCTCTGGATATTTATTTGGACCTTCCTTGTGGCGACGATGAGAAATGTATTGCCGATTTTAAAATCGATGCTAGCTTTGAGGGCATTCGGTAAGCTTTGAGAATTTGCAGCAAACGTTGAATTTAATGATGCATATTTGTTATTGATCCAACACGCTTTTTCCAGGCCTGGAGAATTTTTCATAGTTGGTTCTGCTAGGAGCGTGACGCTTACCGTTACCGTAACAAGCGTTCAAGACGTGGCCCTTTACTCGTCACTGTATATCCAGTTTTCGTGTAAGTAAAAGCACTAATAGCTAACCTAGTAGTTACAACTGTTGAAGTAATTGTTGAAGCTGAGTAAATTAATGTATTTTGGTCATTTTACCTGCTGCTCACGATAATTTGCAGATCGTCAGCTACTCCGGATTCCTAAACAGTGCTCAAGTGTAGCGTTTATTGGGCAAGAAGCGCATAATGCTCATCAAAAAGCATATGTATGCGTATTACCCACTCTGATGAAGGAAGGACAAAACGAAACCATTAGTTTTGTTTTGGACATGTCAGATTTAGCAATAGGAAATAAACACTCTGTGAACGAGTTTCTTTTCCATCTGGAAGTGAAAAGCGCAGTAACAGAGATGGCGCGGAACGTAACCGCGGACTTGATGCTACCGTTAACATACTCTGCGCATCCCGTGATATACGGCAGTAGCCAAGACATCCCTTTCAGCGAAACAACGCTCCGGGAATTTGAACGACTCACACATAAATACGAGGTAACTGCTTCTTTGAATACAAGTTAAATTAAATAATCGGTATCTAAGAATTGCTGATAATCTTACGATAATGCCATTTTCGTGATTTTTTAGATAAACTTGGAAGGACCCACCCCAATTGCTTATTTTCTTGTTATGCTCAAAGTACCTGTGAACGTTACACTTCCAGGACTCAATCACGAAACTGTAAAAGTTTTAAGTCCACGGGTATGTTGCGAAGCCTATTGGGTACGAATTTATCGCGGTTGAATTATTTTGGCTAATTGAGTGAATGAAAAATATTTGCAGGCAACCTTGGATGGTGAAAGCATGCATTGCTATGCTAGAAAAGGAGAATTCTTTTCCACATTTTCTTCGGACAAAAGTCAGAGAGAGGAGGAACCAGACTCCAAATACGATGAAGATGAAGTCGTTTTGTCAACGGCCGGCTTGGGATTCTTCAGCTTCGGGAAAAAAGATCGAATAAAAAGAGACACATCCAATACTTATGGGAATGTCCACTCCCATAATACAAACGATACAATCCTGGATCTCAACTGCCACGACTCCAAGAATACTAAATGCATGGAAATCGTTTGTCGCTTCAATAGAATCACCCCACAAACCCGAGCGTACATCTTTCTGGATTTGCTTGTTTACACGCATTCAGCAAGTAAGTTTTATGCATTAGTTGCTAAATTAAATGTTGTTGCATAAACTTCTACCGAGGTTTACACTTATTCGGTAATATTAACTTTACTAAATGAGTGCTCCCTCTTCTGTATTTATGCAGATCTCCTCTTCGACCATGTCTCCAAAGCTGTGCAGATCAATATAGAATCGATGGGAGTACTAACATATTTAGCTGAAAATGGAGCCGGGGACAAACCAGTGACGTCCTACTCAATTTCTAGGATTGCTCTCGATAGACCTAAAAAAGTTATCTTCTGGTACATAATCGGTGCTCTGATTGGATTCTTTGTTTTGGCATGCATTGCGCTCGCTCTCTGCTACGTAAGTTTAAATGAGTTAATATTCTAAAATGGATTGGTTCCAAGTTGTTTTTGTACTCTAAAGTAAAAGTTGCTAACAGCTAAATTTCAAAACAATATTAACAAGCATCCCTTAATTGGTTTTTTCAGTGTGGATTTTTCAATCGGAACAAAGCCCCAGAAGAGCCTCCAGCGGAAGAGGATAATCTTTTGGAAGACGAAAATGCAGCATCAGCGCTGTCCCCGAATGACGAAAACACCGGAGGACTTACACCTATTCATGAAGAAGATGAGGAGGGCTAACAAGTTTTAAAATGATCTTCTCAAGGAGAAATTATGACCTACTCGCTATAACTATCCAGGCTATTGAGCTGCTCGGACTGCTTGCTTCTACTGCCAAAAACGTACGGATTGATGCGTCGTCCCGATGTCTGAAATCCGATCCGCACAAATATTCATGGATTTTAAATGCAATAACTTTATAGTGCAACTCAAACATAATCTAATCAATAAGAAAAATGAAATATAATTACCTTCATGCTGCAACGATCAAAAGCTGTGCTACTGTGCTTCCAATTTGTGTCCTTTGATTAAGACCTTTGAAATAAAACGTTTTATATATGCTCCAAATATAATTAGTATTGCTAATTTTCTTATTGAGTTTTTTGAAAAGAGATTATTGAGAAACTAAAGTAGTCACAGAAACGGCAAACCAGTATGCAACGGTACAAGTTAATTCTCTGTGGTCAGCATATGTTGTTCAAGAAGCTGAAGACGGCGTAGTAGTGATGTATCCTTGCTGCACAATGCCTAAATTCGGACATCTGTTCTTTAACTTTTTACGGACTAAATGGCTGTGAGTTTAAATGTTCAATCAAACAATGATTCGCCGTTAATCAGTATGCGTCAAGCTGCATAATGATGACAACTTTTGCCCAAAGTTACTTGAACTTTCAAATGATAATGATACATGAAATGCATGTGACACATGCGTTTATTATAAGCCCTGCGTCCAAAAAATAGGGAAACTTTAGCTTCAGTTAACATCCGATCACGAAGAAGTCTATAGCCAGTGATTTCGTTGTTAAGTTAACGCGAATAAATACCCGAACGTGACATAGCGAGCTCCAGATGTCTCTAGTTAAGATCTTGCTGCCAGGGACATGTAGAGTTTTATTATTGTTAGTAGCATCTCATGGCGTCCTTTCCTACAATATCGATATTTCTAGCCCAATTATAATAACAAATCACGTGGATGGCAACTCAAGCTATTTCGGATCTTCAATTGAATTCCTTAAAGATGGAAGTGTATCCTGGTGAATAATATTACAACCTATGAACTAAAATCTTGGAGACGCGGCTTATTGATCTAATGCAAAGATTATTATGGTTTTTATTTCAGGATCTTTATCGGATCACCTAGAGCAAGCTCTACGCTGCTTGGACTTAATGGCTTGGACCGTCCCGGAATTATTTGGAGATGCAGCTTTGGTTTACAACCAGATGAATGCAAAGTTGCTGCAATGGATCCTACCGGAAGTAGTAAGTGGTAGGGAATTACATTGGATTAGCTTGCATTGTTAAGCGAAATCCGAGTTAAGTAAACACTCTGTCCGGGCGCCGGGCGCAGACGGAATTTGGGAGTCATTTGCAGGCCCGGACGGCGAAAAGGAGGAAATCCATCATTACAGACATGAGAATATGCTAGGCGCTGCAATGGCCACGGGCAACTCCAGCGCTTTTGTAGCCTGCGCTCACAACTGGGCTAGCAAAAGAAACATGGTCAAAGGGCACCGGACTGCTCTTGACATGAAAGGTATGTGCTACGTCATGTCCAAAACTGATGCTGTTTGGTCGGAAGAAGTATCCAACTTGAGTAGCAATAGCAAGCCTATTCAGCGCTTAATACCCTTAGGTAAGCTGGGTACTGGGAATTTATACGGAATGAAGGGATCGCACACTGTTTTATAATACTTTTGCGCGAGTTTTTGGTATCAATTAATGTAAGCAAAACATTGAATTTCTGCAGTAGGACGACGAAGCATGCAAAACGAAAACGGTTGGAGATCAGGTCAGGCTGGATTTTCCGCTCACATGACTAGAAATAACGAGCTTCTCCTTGGCGCTCCTGGAGTAAGGTCACGACGAGGTTCTGTCATCGTTTACAGGAACAATACTCCAGATGGACGGTTTGGAAATGAACAAGTCATAGATCCTCTAATTGGAAATCTGTTCCACAAAGATTCCTATTTCGGTTACTCGGTGTCATCGGGAAGATTTTTCAATGCCGAGGAAGTCGGTGGACATGAAATCCAATATGTGGCAGGTGCACCCAGAGGCGCTTCTTTGGATGGAAGCGTCCTTGTATTTGGTTTTCCGAAAACTAATTCAAGTTCTGTTGAAAAATTTGCGGAGCTCCAGGAGCGGAATCTTGGGTCTTATTCATATTTTGGGTCGGTAATTTGTGTGGTGGATATCAACCAGGACGGTTACGATGACCTGTTGGTCGGAGCTCCTGTATATAGCAGGGTGACCCTTGGTTCAGGATCAGAAACGGTGAAGCGGGATGGTGCAACGGAAAGAAAAAGGGTTGTGGAAAGTGGGGATGAAGGAGGGGTTTTTCTGTACATGAGCAATGGGAGAGTAAGTTAATTTTGCATGCAAACCATTCGGTTGCAAAAAATCGGTTTCGAAGGGGACTGTTTGTGCCTATTCTTTCTACTACGTGGTTCTACATGTTCTGGAACTGACATACCAATTATTTGTATGCAGGAGCTGAAGAAGTACAGTCGATTGACGGGTGACGCAAGAGTTGGTGCAAGATTTGGATTTGCCATTGCATCCGCTGGTGATGTGAATAACGACGGATACAAGGGTGAGTTACTTTAGAAGCGCTGATGTTGCTTATGGTATTTAGAATTTCACTGACGTTTTTTAAAAATGAAATGGATTTTGAAAACTCTAGATGTCGTCGTTGGAGCTCCGTTTTCCGACGAATCCGCGGGATCAATCTACATTTACCATGGAAACAAGTACGGTTTGGGTAGTACTTATGCCCAAGCGGTGCACGCCCGAGACATCCAGTCTTTAACACCATTGGCTGGATTCGGCTACAGTTTTGCACCGGACGGAGTGTCTTTTGACAGAAATGGACACTCGGGTAAATCTATAGTTTGATAGCTGTGTGCAAATCTTGTTTTGGAGGCAATGCAAGGCAGTGATAACTGCGTGTGAGTGTGGATACATTTTACAGATTTGATCGTTGGAGCGTTTTTATCCTCGCAAGCGGTGATTCTTCGAACAAGAGCTACAATCAAGTTATCGGGAAGGCTTCAATTGTTTCCATCAAGGTTGCGAAATGATTCCTCCATCAAACCGGTTCTTCAGTCATGTTTCAGTTACCAAGCACATGAAACCTTTAGGCATCCGTTAAGTAATTGAGTCCTTACATTCTGTATCACCATTGCGATTTCATTTTGTAGACATTAAGCATGCGTGTGACGTTATCTGTGAATTTGCTAGTAAGTTAGCGACTTGTATGTATTTTAAGTATTTTTTTGACAGATTTTACAGTTACCCTCGAATTGGATTGCCAAACACATTCGAATATCTTAACATGGCGGAATGATTCCTGGATTTCCGTGAGAGAGATTGTGTACGAGGAGGTGTGGCTATACAAAGGGAATGAAAGCTGCAGAAATTTCACCCTTGAATTAGCAAAGGTATGTGAGACTTATTGTAAGAGAATATGTAGTAACTTTTAAGTTGACAAACAATACCTATGCATATGCATTGCAACTAACTAGTAAGATGCCTACAATTATCAAAGGTTCTTTCCAATTCTCTCCATAGTATTGTCGTGTACGTGTTTAACATTTATATTTATCAGAAAGGAGTTAAAACGTACGACCCGATGCGGATCCGTCAAAGTGTTTCCTTGGTATACAACGAGGAAATAAAAGGCAGATTAAACTCGACAGGGCCAACGTTTTACGAAATATCCAATGAAGGTGAAGGGTTTCTTGAAATCGAAGGAACAGGTAAGGTAACACACAATGTATTCATCTTAAACTCTACCAACAAATAAGGATTCACTAATCCTAATAGCTGGTTTTGCCAAACCAGAAGCGTACAGATTTTGCTCAAATTGTCCAGTTTTGGCCAACTGGCAAAAGGATGTTTCGTCTCTGAATATTAGTTTCGATGAGGAATGTGGAAACGAGGGGAACTGTATTGTAAACTTTGAAATGAATGCAGCCTTTGAAGGTGGATTGAGGTAAGGATTAAATAGGTCAAAACGCTTTGCTTCGGGATTATTACTCGTATTTTGATTTTATGAGTCTTTATTACCCCTAGCCCTGGAGGATATTTCATCGTTGGTTCTACTAAGAGTGTAACGCTAGACGTTAACATAACAAGCCTTCAGGGCGCAGCCCTGCGATCATCCGTCTACATACAGTTTTCGAGTAAGAATCGCATAGAGTATACAGTAGCAGGGATGGGTTGTACCGTAAACTATTGACTTTCTCTTTGCAGATTGTCATCTCCTTCGGGTTCCGAAACAATGCTCTGCAAGTACGGTTATCGGAAGACAGAGGGCGACACGTGAAAAAGCATATAGTTGCTTATTGCCCTTCTCGATGAAGGCAGGACAAGTAGAGAAGATGAAATTCATTTTCGACATGTCGGATTTGGTGATTGAAGACACGGATTACGTGGAAAAGCTAGAGTTTCACTTGGAAGTGAAAACACTTAGAACAGAGATGGCGCAGAATGTGACTGCGGACCTGGTGCTTCCGTTGATGTACTCTGGAAATGTTGTGATAGGGGGCAGCAGGGAACAAGTGCCTTTGATTGAAACGACGCTCAAGGAATATGAAAAACTGACACATGTATACGAGGTAATTAACGTGCAATTTAGTTGATCCGATTTCCGTTTATAATGTGCTAACATGTTGGAATAAATTTTGTAAGTAAGAGTTGCTTTATTTAGATAAGTCTAGATGGGCCAACTCCAATAGCACATTTCGAAGTGAATTTAAAAGTTCCTGTGAATGTGAAAATATCAGGATCAAAGTCGGAAGCCATTGAAGTCCTTAGACCGAAGGTAATCAAATTATGATTAGTTTAATTACTAATTATAGGTGGCGCTTCACATGATAGGAATGACTTATAATGAATGGATGTGACATTGTTTGTGGCAGGCAAGTTTGGATGGTGAAAGCATGTACTGCTATGCAGTGAAAGGTGAATTCTTTACCCGCCCCTCTAAAGACAAAAGCGAGGACGAAGATGAAGACGGAGATGTAACGTTGTTTGAAGATAAATATGCGAAAAAACTATCAAATTCCCGAAAGGCCAAGCGAGATACGCATAGTACATCTGAAGGAGCGCATTCACATCCGAAAAATTTATCAATAATTGATGTAAATTGTCATGAGATGACTGATTGCATGGAAATCGTTTGCCGGTTCAAAAGGATTAGCGTGCGGTCCCATGGTTGTATCAGACTTGTCCTCTTGGTTTCAGTAAATGCTACGCGTAAGCTCTGGTTGAAGACGATCAATTCAGTTTGAAAGAAGGTCAAAGTGGGCTTTTGAATGAGCTTTTAAACGAATTTATAGGTATGCTACTGGAACAAGCTTCTGAAATAGTCGGAATCAACGTGGAATCCGTAGCGGAGTACAGTCAACGGAAGAGAGGGATTGCAAAGCGAGCATATGCTTCCTCGAAACTATATCTGAACGAAAGGAAATCCGTTGTGATCTGGTATATTATCGGAGCATTAGTTGGAATAATCGTTCTCGCAATCCTTATAGTAGCATTGTATTACGTAAGTGCAGAATGTGACTACAGTCATGTAGACATAAGTGGAATCAACTGTTGTGGATGACGGTTGTGTCATTATTTTCCGCAGTGTGGATTCTTTAATCGGAATAGACCGCCAATGGAAGAGCAAGCTGGGGTTTCAAATGTTCCATTGGAAACTATAAACGATCCCAACAGATCTGTCCCGCATGAAAACGAACACTGGGTTTGGGGAAGTTACGATGAATCAATTACAAGCAGTATCGGCGAAACTGAAGAGGAAACCGGCGAGGGATTAAACGATCTAATGTCCAGAATCAGCGTATCCTGCGACAGCGAGTCAGTTTGATCCAATACGGATGAGAATAGAACTAAGACGGCGAACCTATTCTGTGTGCCCCATTGCGTAGTTTAGCGGTATAAAACATATTTATTGCACAAATTATTCATCGTCAACGCTAGATGCTATGAAACGGTAATCAATAAAGAATTTAAAATTCCCCACTGCTTATTAAATTAATGGAAATTCTTTGAATTTATCAACTGAAATAAAATGAATTTTCAAAGTAAAACCAAAAAGAATATGTAACGGTTACAAGTAATTCTCTGTGGTAGTGGTGAGTATGTTGATCACGAAGCTGAAGACGGCGTAGTAGTGATGTATCCTTGCTGCAACATGCCTTAATTTGGACATCTGTTCTTAAACTTTTTACGGACTAAATGGCTGTGAGTTTAAATGTGCAATCAAACAATGATTCGCCGTTAATCAGTATGCGTCAAGCTGCATAATGATGACAACTTTTGCCCAAAGTTACTTGAACTTTCAATTGATAATGATACATGCATTGCATGTGACACATGCGTTCATTATAAGCCCTGCGTCCAAAAAATAGGGCAAATTTAGCTTCAGTCAATATCCGATCACGAAGAAGTCTATAGCCAGTGATTTCGTTGCTAAATTAACGCGGATAAATACCCGAACGTTACATAGCGAGCTCAAGATGTCTTTAGTAAAGATATTGCTGCCAGGGACATGCAGAGTTTTATTATTCTTCCTTGCACCTAATTGCGTCCTCTCCTACAATATCGATATTTCAAGCCCCATTATAATAACAAATCACGTGGATGGCAACTCCAGCTATTTTGGATCTTCAATTGAATTCCTTAAAAATGAAAATGTGTCCTGGTGAATAATACTGCGAATTGAGAACTGAAATCTTGGATGTAAGGTTTATTAATCTAAATAACTCGAAGATCGTAACTGCTATTTCAGGATCTTTATCGGATCACCTGGAGCAAGTTCTACGCTACTTAGACTTAATGGCCTGGACCGTCCTGGAGTTATTTGGAGATGTAGCTTTGGTTTAGAACGGAACGAATGCAAAGTTGTTGTGATGGACTCTGGCGGAAGTAAGTGCTACTAAATTACATTGGATTCACATTTATATTTTCGAAATTCCAGTTCCAGAGAAAACTTTTGTCTTGGCGCAGATGGAATGAAGAAGTCATTTGTAAACCCGGACGGCGAAATGGAGGAAATCCATCATTACAAACACGAGAATATGCTTGGCGCTGCAATGGCCACGGGCAACTCCAGCGCTTTTGTAGCCTGCGCTCACAACTGGGCTAGCCAAAGAAACATGGTCAAAGGGCACGGGACTGCTCTGTATATGAATGGAATGTGCTACGCCATGCTCAAAAATGATGCTGTCCGGTTGGGAAACAGATCGAAGAATTTGAGAAGCAAACATACACAGCAATTAATACCATTAGGTAAGCGGGAGTGCTGTAATTTATGGAGGAAACAGATAGCGCGTATACTGTTTTATATTACTTTTTTGCGGGTGTTTGGCATGAAATTATTTAAGAACAAAAAAAATAATTTCTGCAGTGGGACGACGAAATATGCAAAACGAAAATGGTTGGAGATCAGGTCAGGCTGGATTTTCTGCTCACATGACCAGAAATAACGAGCTTCTTCTTGGAGCTCCTGGAGTAAGGTCACGACGAGGTTCTGTCATCGTTTACAGAAACAATACTCCGGATGGACGGTTTGAAAATCAACAAGTAATCGATCCGGCAATTGGAAATCTGTTCCCAAAAGATTCCTATTTCGGTTACTCGGTGTCATCGGGGAGGTTTTTCAATGCCAAAGAAGTTGGGGGACATGAAATCCAATATGTGGCTGGTGCACCAAGAGGCGCTTCTCTGGATGGAAGCGTCCTTGTATTTGGTTTCCCGAAAACTAGTTCAAGTTCTGTTGAAAAATTTGCGGAGCTCCTGGAGCGGAATCTTGGGTCTTATTCATATTTTGGGTCGGTAATTTGTGTGGTGGATATCAACCAGGACGGTTACGATGACCTGTTGGTCGGAGCTCCTCAATATAGCAGGGTGACCCTTGGTTCAGGATCAGAAACGGTGAAGCGGGATGGCGAAACGGAAAGAAAAAGGGTTGTGGAAAGTGGGGATGAAGGAGTGGTTCTTCTGTACATGAGCAACGGGAGAGTAAGTTAATTTCGTCAACTATACGTTAATCACGCTGGAATAGACACATTATATTATGTGTTTGCAGGAGCTGAAGAAGTACCGGCGAATCATGGGTGACTCAAGAGTTGGTGCAAGATTTGGATTTGCAATTGCATCAGCGGGGGATGTGAATAACGACGGATACAAGGGTGAGTAACTTTAGAAGAGCTGATGTTACTGTGGTATTTAGAATTGCACTGACGTCGATTAAAAATGAAATGGATTTTGAAAACTCTAGATGTCGTCGTTGGAGCTCCGTTTTCCGACGAATCCGCGGGATCAATCTACATTTACCATGGGAACAAATACGGTTTGGGTAGTACTTATGCCCAAGCTGTGCACGCTCGAGACATCCAGTCTTTTACACCATTGGCTGGATTCGGCTACAGTTTTGCACCGGACGGAGTGTCGTTTGACAGAAATGGACACTCGGGTAACTCCATAGTTTGACAGTTGTATGCAAGTCTTGTTTTGGAGTCAATGTAAGGCAGTGATAACTGCGTGTGAGTGTGGATACATTTTACAGATTTGATCGTTGGAGCGTTTTTATCCTCGCAAGTGGTGATTCTTCGAACAAGAGCTACAATCAAGTTATTGGGAAGGCTTCAGTTGTTTCCATCAAGGTTGCGAAATGATTCCTCTATCAAGCCGGTTCTTCAATCATGTTTCAGTTATCAAGCACACGAAACCTTTAGGCGTCTGTTAAGTAATTGATTCCATACATTCTGTATCACACAGACCAGTGCAATTTCATTTTGTAGAAATTTAGCATGCATGACGTTATCCGTGAATTTGCTATAGGTAGCGACAAATCGTATTCCCTGTATTTTTTGAACAGATTTTACAGTTACCCTAGAATTGAATTCTAAAAAGAATTCGAGGATCTTAAAATGGCGGAATGCTTCGGAGATTGTGTACGATGAGGTGAATTTATCTAATGGGAATGAGAGCTGCAGAAATTTCACTCTTGATCCATTAAAGGTATGAAACTGGGTAGGAAGAGGAGGACTTTTGTCACTTATTGACTTAAACTATTCAACAGTTAAGATGCGTCTCTAAATTGGTTTGGAACAAATATGTATCAGGAAGGGAGTCACAAGTACGACTCGATCAGGATCCATCAAAGTGCTTCATTGGTATACAGCGAGAAATTGAACGCTAGAATCAACTCTTCAATGCCCACCTTCTATGAAATATCCAATGAAGGGGAAAGGTTTCTTAAAATCAGCGGTGCAGGTGAGGTAACACATGATTTTATGAACGCTACACAAGGAACACTAATGGTAACAAATAGTTTTGGCAAAGCAGAACTTACCAGGTTTTGCTCAAGTTGTCCAGTTTTGGCCAAGTGGCAAAAGGATGTTTCGTCGCTGAAAATTTATTTCGATGAGGAATGTGGAGATGATGGGAAATGTATGGCTAACTTTGAAATCAATGCAGCCTTCGAAGGTGGTATGAGGAGGTAAGGATTTTTCTGTGGCCGCCGTTTAAATATGACTAAATTAGCTTTGCTTTATGAAAATTGCTCATATTGGTTCAATGGATGTGATAAACCCAGCCCTGAGGGATATTTCATCGTTGGTTCTGCTCCGAGTGTGACACTTGTCGTTAACATAACAAGCCTTCAGGACGCAGCGCTGCATCCATCTCTCTACATGCGGTTTTCAAGTAAGAAGCGCATAGAGTAGAGTATACAGTAGCAGGGATGGGCTGTAAAGTAAACTATTGACTTTCTCTTGACAGATCGTCAACTCCTGCGGGTTCCGAAACAGTGCTCTGCAAGTACGGTTATCGGAAGACAGAGGGCGACACGTGAAAAAGCATATAGTTGCTTATTGCCATTCTCGATGAAAGCAGGGCAAGTTGAAAGGATGAGATTTGTTTTCGATATGTCGGATTTGGTGATTGAAGACACGGATTACGTGGAAAAGCTAGAGTTTCACTTGGAAGTGAAAACACTTAGAACAAAGATGGCGCAGAATGTGACGGCGGACCTGGTGCTTCCGCTGATGTACTCTGGAAATGTTGTGATAGGGGGCAGCAGGGAACAAGTGCCTTTGATTGAAACGACGCTCAAGGAATATGAAAAACTGACACATGTATACGAGGTAATTAACGTGCAATTAGTTGATCCGATTTTATAATGTGCTAACATGTTTGAATAGATTTTGTAAGTAAGAGTTGCTTTATTTAGATAAGTCTAGATGGGCCAACTCCAATAGCACATTTCGAAGTGAATTTAAAAGTTCCTGTGAATGTGAAAATATCAGGATCAAAGTCGGAAGCCATTGAAGTCCTTAGACCAAAGGTAATCAAATTATGATTAGTTTAATTACTAATTATAGGTGGCGCTTCACATGATAGGAATGACTTATAATGAATGGATGTGACATTGTTTGTGGCAGGCAAGTTTGGATGGTGAAAGCATGTACTGCTATGCAGTGAAAGGTGAATTCTTTACCCACGCCTCTAAAGACGAACGCGAGGACGAAGATGAAGATGGGACCTTGTTTGAAGATAAATACACGAAAACAATATCAAATTTCCAAAGGGCCAAGCGAGATACGTATAGTACATCTGAAGGAGCGCATTCACATACGAAAAAGTCATCAATAACTGATGTCAATTGTCATGATATGACTGGTTGCATGGAAATCGTTTGCCGGTTCATGAGGATTACCTCTCAGTCCCATGGTTTTATCGAACTTGTCCTCTTGGTTTCAGTAAATGCTACGCGTAAGCTCTGGTTGAAGACGATCAATTTAGTTTGATAGGAGGTCCATTTGGACTTTTGAATAAGCTTTTATTTATATATTTTATTATATCTTTATAGGTACGCTACTAAACCAAGCTTCTGGAATAGTTGGAATTAATGTGGAATCCATAGCAGAGTACAAACGGCAGAGAGGGATTGCATACTCTTTCTCCCAACTTTATCTCGATGATCGGAATTCCATCGTGTTCTGGTTTATGATCGGAGCGTTAGTTGGAATAATTGTTCTCGCCATCCTTACAGTCGCACTGTATTACGTAGGTGTAATCGTGATTACAATCATAAAAATACTGAATTTTTAGTGTTTTTAATCAATGCTGTGTCATTATTTTCCGCAGTGTGGATTCTTTAATCGGAATAGACCGCCAATGGAAGAGCAAGCTAGGGCGGCAAGTATTCCCTTGGAAACTATAAACGATCTCAACGCAACAAACTCTTCTCAAAATAATGAAAATGAACAATCGGATTGGGGTAGTTTCTATGATGATTCAATATCAAGCTTTGAGGATGAAATTCAAGAGGTAAACGGCGAGGGAGTAAAGGAGATAATGTCCAGAATCAGTGTATCCTGTGAGAGCGGAGCATTTTGATCCAGGTATCAATTAAGAATGTGAACTTAATCTGCATAACCAGGTTGATTTTTTTAGCCATAAAAAACGTGAAATTATCAACGGTAAAGTTTTATTTTAGTATGTAAACGGCAAACAATAAGGAACTTGAAATTCCCCACTGCTTATTAAATGAATGAAAATTCAAATTTGACTGCTTTAGTTGAAGTCAAAAAGTTGGAATTCAAATAAAAAAATTCAAATTTGAATGCTTTAGTTGAAGTCAAAAAGTTGGAATTCAAATAAAAAAATTCAAATTTGAAAATTCAAAAATGCAAATTTAAAAATTCAAAAATTCAAATTTAAAAATTCAAATTTAAAAATTCAAATTTAAAAATTCAAAAATTCAAATTTAAAAATTCAAATTTTAAAGTTCAAATATTCAATTCAATTATGCTGAGGTATTAATGGTATATAAATGGCAAATTTCTAATACGGTATTGTTTGTCACTACCATGTATAGGCAAGGAGACTCTCACTCGGTTTATTTGGACTTATTATTATGGTATGCTTATTAGTTGGTGTGTGGGTTTTAAAAAATCAATTAATTCATTTGCCTTTATTAAAATTGATGTTTATAAAATCTGTGTACTGTACAAATCATCAGCATTGATAGTCGTAATTGTTTATAAACTATTTATCACGTCGTTCGCTCATTCTTCCGGGTAACTAAAGCAGCACTTGAAAAAGATTTAGCAATCCTGTTATTTATTCCAAATATTCTCTTGACCCTCTTGCTCTAAGCGCTTGCTTCTTCTTCAGTGTTCCTCGGCCTGATATGTCCAGAGTATCGTTAACTGTTAAAGGCAAAATGGCAAAGTCATATGAATAAAATCTCGCCGTAATAATTATTTATGCAAGTGCATTTAATTGAAAGAGTTAATTTCAAATATTAAATGATTCAAGTTGACTGTGTATCAGTAGCTTCAGTGACTTCTTACTTCTTGAAACGTGATGATAAGGTCTTGAATAATTAGTGGTGTATAAGCTATCTGTAGTTTCGTCTGAATCGGAATTATTATCGGGATGATGAAAATGATGATGATTTGTTAAGTGCGGTGGAGGAACTGACGGAGGAGGTACGTGAAAGCTTCTCGGATCTAAAACTGCGAGGGGCTGAGCGGTAAAATCTTTTCGGGAGGAAATACAAGAAATTTCTGTAAGAGCACATACATACGTGAAACAAGAGTAAGCGTAGAGTTTTCCAGCATGTTCCAAGGATTTAATAGTAACGAAAAACTTACCTAAATTAGCTCCATCTGGAGGTGAAGAGGATGACTTTCTCCTAGATTTCTTTGTGTAGCTAATAGGAACTACCATTGGAGCGTCATAATTATCTTGTTGACCAAACGTTTGAAACCTAACGGTGGAATCTCGGATGGCCAAGGGAATAGGATTTGTTGAATTAAGAGTAGCGTATATAGACATTTTGCCGTCTGAAAGAATTTAAAATTAAATACTGTTGATTACTATTATTAAACGAGAATATTAACTAAAAGCGATATGAATATTTACGATGAAATATTACATAAGATTAACAAGCATACATAAATGCAGTAAAATACTTACCCGGGCGCTCCGCGTATTTGTTACCCGGCTCTGATTTATGGCCCCCGCTGTCCTCACTGCTAAGCCACGTCTGTTGGCTGGCACTTTGGGCAAATTTCCATTCATCCTTGGTTTGTGCTCTGAACAAAGGAAAAGAATAGATTTAACATGAAAGATTCGTGGAGAGCGAAGACTTTGAAGGGACACTGTTTTGTTCGTTTCAGTGAGTACGTAAAACTCTATTTTCGAAAAGTGTGAAAAGAAAGCAGCGGGAGGGGAGAAAGTTGCGTAGGGTCCGTTAATAATTTACCTTCTCTTATACACTATGAGGATGCAGACAGCGATAGCACAAGTGCAAATAATAGCAGAGACAATGGGGACGACAACATGGGGGTCTGTGAGAAAAATTTGATGAGATTGTCCACTGGGGTGCTCTTCAGTCCGTTCCACAGCCTTGCCGTAATTTGAAAAAAAGTCTGAGAACATGAAAGAAACTCGTTAATATTACATATCTGTGTTTCCCACTTTTATGTTTTTTATGCTCCCTACTCCTAGAATAGCGGAAAATATGAAGCGGGCATTTGGGATTACCCGGTAATGATTCAACAAGGAAAGTCTTCATAACAGAGCCAGCATCGTTTTCAATCGAGATTCGGACATCGTATTTGACGTGAAGGATTGTAGCAAATGTGTACACTCGAGTAAGATTATCCTTGCGGTAAATGCGGAGCCAGTTTGTAGAGTCACGGATTTTGTATTCAATGTGAAAATTAGTAAGCGGGCATCCTCCGTCTGCCCAGCGGCTTAAATCGATTCTAACCATCGTCCCGTTTCCATCAAGAATATCAGTGAGTTTGGGTGATTCCGGAGGATTCCCGTTGGTTTTTGTGACAAGCTGATCGCTAAAATCTCCAACACCAACAACGTTCTCTGCAGCCATTCGGAACTTGTATGTTGTGCCGCAGCGAAGATGCTCCAGCGTTACTGAGGATACTCGTTGACCGAATCTTCTGGATTTCCATTCAACTCCCGCTTCGTCCTGGTACTCGAGAATGAAACCTATTGAGAGAAATATTTTTCCTTGGTTATTTGGCCGGATAGCGGATTGAAGTCGAAACTGAGGAGGGTCGCAAATTGAAGAAGGTCATTAGAAAATGAGGTCATTTTTAAGATACATAGGAATCCGATGGAATAAAAAACCGGAAGCAGTTTGAACAACTGCAGGAAATAGCATGAAAAATGGTCGGAAGAGTTAGGTATAGGTCATTATTTTAAAACAGTGTGGAAATTATATGCAATGGGCATGAAATGGTCATAAAAAAGTTACCTATGACTGGTGGGTCAGATTTATGCGGAGGTTCCCAGTGTAACTGGACGCTGTTGGAAGTAACATAGCCAAGGAAGAGGGTGACTTTTGTAGGGGGTCGGCTAATGACGACTCTGTGTTGAACCTCATCCGTCCCATGAACGTTTTCCGCTCGACAAGTGTAAATACCTTCTGCCTGATCCTGAAAAAAGTACATGTCCGACCAGTGTTGACGTTGTGTTGCTTGGAAACGTTTAAAAAGAGAGAGCTTAAACTTAAGTCGGAGGGAAAGCGGAAGAGAAAGCTGTGAGCATGTCAGCTGTTTCATATTAACCTTGACTCTGTTGATGAAGAGAGAATTGTTTCTCATGATATGATGAGTGTTTTCGAGTCGTCCGCCTCTAAGCCAGGTGATCTTTGGTGTGGGCTGTCCGACAGCACGACAGGGCAAGATAACTGCTTGATCCAGGAGGACATTGCGGATGACAGGGAAGGAAGCTATTCTAGCTTGAGCTGTAACCATGAAAGAAGCACTTAAAATGACTTTTCCCTTGGCCATCAGACTTGATCCCTAAAAGCCGCATTACTAGCACTAAAAAAATCTCATCATCATCAAGAGTTCAATTAACTTTTGACTTTGATGGGAGGTCATAAAGCAGAGACTACTGAGGGAATATATCGGCTTTGGCAAATCCAGTGAATCACACAAGTGAGATGTGAGTGAGTGTGAGTGTGATGGGAGGACGCTTTCCAGCCCAGCTGTAATACACACGGACTGGGGGAAGAGCGTCATCACATTTATTTATCATCCCTTGCATCATCCGTTTTTGGTGAAAGTGCAAGGGGGAGAACGGTAGGTGAAAGTGAGGTTATCTTGGCCGGACTTTCACCAGGCTTAGTGAAAGCAATAAGCAATATTAGAGGCGCTCTTACCTTTATTGGATACGATCAAAGTTTCAGTTCGAGAGGATTTGCCGGAACCAGCGCTTGTACTTGGTGTAACTTGAAAATAATAGCGCTGGTTTTCTTTCAGTCGACGTATCTCAAAATATAATTGCTCTTCATCCGTTGGAGCAAAGACTTTCTCACGCGCGTCCGAATCGTCCGCTTTCCATAAAATTGTATACTTGGTCACTCGCCCGTTTGGAGACAATGGAGGAAGCCAACTGAGTAATGCTGTGTTACTGCCCATAACAACTACTTTTACGTCCGCAACCTCGTCTGGAACTGTATGGGTGAAACCCAGAGGGAGGAATCACAATGTGTTTAGAGTCAGGAAGGTATAGTAGTTAGGTTAAGGATGGTACATAGACCGAATAGGTGGAGGAAGAAGCAGAGAAAGTCAAAGATTTAGAAGAAAGTATGTAAACAAGTATAGGATGTGAATGAAGTAGGGATACGGAGAAAGCACTCGAAAGAGAAAGTTCATGCTAAAACCTCTTGAGATTGTTGGAGAACATTTTTTTGAGTGTCATTCTCTTCCGGAGCAATTTAAATGGATCATTACTGGGGAAAGTTTACGAGGAGACGGAATAGGAATATAGTATAGAGAAAGACATGGAGTGAAAGTAGCTGCTAACTTACCATCTTCTTCGGTCATGCAAAATACGGGATCAGATAATACGCCTTCTCCTCCAACGGTAAATGCCAAAGTTCGGACCGAATAATTAGTAAAACTTTGCAATCCGTGAAGCGTTGTCTCACGATTCGACGTCTTCTTCACCTCCAGTTTCTCTCCTGTGATTGAATTCCAATGTAATTATACTTGCATGTCAGCTCAAGTTTGCATCGCGTTCAACCATTTAGAAACACGTGTATAGTGCTACTACTTAACGTACTCGCCGTATTCTTAGTTTATAATTAACTTGCATTCTGATACTTGATAGGGTTAAGTATGTCCTAATTTACTGGGGAAAGTAGAGGTGGAGAAAGTGGAATGGCGGTGGATTAACTTTTAAGGACCTCGAGCTATGGAGTGAAAGTGAGGTCACCTTGAAGGGTAAAATTACATAAAAAGTAAGGCAAAGTATCATGTTTACAGGATTTGTGGTGGAGGAAAGAAAATTCTACTCTTGAGTGGCAAGTGTGAGTGGTGAAAGTAAGAAGAGGGGTGAAAGTTGTATTGCCGGAGGCAAGAAGCGTAAGTGGTTCATGCTTCCCCCTCACTCAATGGAGCTATAGGAGGAAGAAATGAGATACTTTGAAATACCAAGGTATTTGAGCAGGCTGGTGAAAGTGGTGAAAGTCATTCAAGTTTATGTATCTTGAGCTACATCTTGACTCTTGTAGATGAAATACTCTTTACGACTGTCATGGATGTGGGGAAAGTGGAGAGAGAGAGTTGAAGAAAGAGAAAGTTGTCTGGAGGTTGTGGTGTATATTTATTTGCCTAATTTGGATGTCGGGTTTCTGACATGTTTTAAAGGTTGGGAAAAGATATAGTCTCCTGTGGAGTGGAGAAAGGGGTGAAAGTAAATATGAGGCTTTATCAGGGAGGGAAAGGCTGGAGGAGAAGAACATGAGTAAATTCAAGTCACAAATTTCAGGGCTTAACCTCAAAGTCATGTGTAAACATACGTTAGAAAGACAGGCTATTCACACTTGGAGAAAGTATCATCCGTCAAGATAAGCCATGAACCTGGAATGAATCCTATTCACTCTTGGATTTATTCAGTTGAGCTTGAAAGCTGCTATAGGCGGACTTGATTCTGAATGCGTTAGGGCTTCTGGAGAATTCTACAAGGTTCTCATAATAAAACGATCCGGATTCATGAAAACTAATTTAAAGTGAACATTTGTAATTTTGAAAATTTGTCTTCATCTGTTATACTGCCTCACTAACTTAACACTTGTTTTATATGTTACGTATACGAGGATGGATTTCCTTTCTGCGTAACATGAAAAGTGGGCTGCATTTCTCACCATCCATATGGGAGGACATGGGAAGATTAGTAGCCTCGGAGTGGGGAATAGTGGAGGGACTGCGTATATATTAAGTTCTGGCGCTTGGGGGATAATCTTTGGAGCGTGACAAATTTGTTTGGAATTGAAATCATCTCATTTAAGTAGGAAGGAGATTGTGCGGGCGGAGAAAGTAGCTATTAAATGATGACGGTTTGAAATGGTTATGGAAGATTTCTACTAAAGTTTGAAAAGCAATTCACAAGAGAACTCACCAATTTTTTCGTCAGATACGGGCTGGTACAAAACTTTATATCCTTGGATTTGGCCGTTAGTTAACTGGAATGGAGGTGGGTCCCACTGAACTTGTAAACTTTTTGGAGAAAGTCCTTCGCATCTTAGATTCGTAGGGGGCGCGTCGGGAGCTGTAAAAGAATTTAAACCATTATGACTCTCATAGGGTAAAGTGGAAACTAATTTTGGAAAATATATACCGTTAATTCATTCATGCGCAAGGGTAACTTGATGCGTGCATGAGGGTGAAAGTGGGTGAAAGCATTTGCAATGATGCTATGTTCAAATTTCGCGTGTCTACTACTCTATGGTTCTGGATGTCATTGAAAATCATATTGTAATTTTCGACACTTAAATCTATGGATCTAGCATGGGATGGGGTGACGCTGGATTTGAATTTCCGCGGGCTACTTTAATCAAGGGTGTCTGGGAGTAAACGTTTTAATTTTTCGATATAGATGTAGATTATTGTAACCGAATTTCGTGGAGTTGCCCGAAGGATACGACGTTTTTAATTGGTAGTAACCAATTATAGGATTTCCACTAGGATATTCGATTAAAGATAATTCATCCGCTGCTGAACCTTCGTAACTGTGAGTCTTATTATAAGCAGTTTTCTCATGTCCGATCTCTAGAAACCGTTAAGGGAATTTCCTACTAGTAGCTGATTGCTCCTGAGCTGATTTATAAATAAGTATTTCAAGTAATAGCCGGCTGAGAATCAAAAGAACCGCGGAAATGTATTCTTGCTTTAAGCGGGAGCACCCTGGCTGACCGCCGGCTTGGATTTGTAACGGTTCACAAGCTTTGAGCACAAGATCAAGAGTGATAAAAGGGCGATTAGTTTGACGAGCATTAATGTAAGGAGGGCTGACAAGCGGGGATGTGGAAAGTATAAGCTGACCGCATCTATTCCATGTACACCAGTAGAAGAACGCTATAATCTTCTAGAAGTTTCAAACCGACAGAGCTGCTACAAGCCAGTCAAGAATGCCAGCGGCCGGCCCAAGCCGCTGTTGATGTGTGGTGAAAGTCAGTGGAGCCTACTCTGAACTTTCCCTCCCACTAATTCACATTACGTTCACTAAAAGCAGGGACGAGGAGGGGAAGAGAATCCGGGTTAGATGCGAGGGAGAGAGAAATGATTTATGAGTTTACGCGGAGACCATCCGCTGACCTCACCTCCTTCTGGCGTATGAACACTGACAAAAGGTGACTCGGGCCCCATTCCAGCAGAGTTGTAGGCCCGGACTGTGATTCGGTACTGGGAATTAGGCTTGAGCCCATGAACTTGTGTTTGGTGAGCCCATTTTTCGTCTATTAGTACTGTAGTGTTGTTGTTATTATTTGTATTGCTCCCATAATTCCCGGCCGAGGTATGTTGCTGAAGCGTAAGAAGAACGTGGTATCCTATGATCGTGCCATGTTGAACTGACGCATGAGGCGGCTCCCAACGTACGACTACAATCTTTGGATTTATGGGCAATGCGGAAATGTTGAAAGGCGGACCGGATGGTGCTGAAACAATAGGATAAGAAGAACAAGAAGAAATTTAGAATGATTCAACCAACCGAAGGGAACGGGCTCTCCTCAACCAAGGTCTGGAAGAAAGGAGATTACAACTTTCTCCAGTGTGCTTTCACTCACCCTCAGGTAATGTTAGTACTGCGAGTGGCTCTGTGGGCAAACTGTGGCCGATTTCATTAGATGCAAATATCCTTATGTCGTAATGAGTGACAGGGTGTAAATTTTCCAAGACGGCATGCGTAGCCGGAGATTGGACGGTGGTGTTAAATACGTCCTCTGTCCGAGAGCTGAGGGCCCAGGAAGACGTGGAGGATTTCTTATACTGGAGCAAAAAGTAGGTGACAGGAACTGAAGAGGCGGAACTCGCACCTAGTGACCAACGAAGGCGGATGAATCTTGAGCCTATCTCCTCCACCATAAACTCCTCTGGAGGGCTGGGTCTCGCTAAATCAATATTTGAAGGAAGAATGGTAAAGACTGTGCATTGATTTTAGGACTGCTTTTAAGGATTCCTCTCGGGGCTTTTAAGATGCAAACCCCAGGGCCATTCAGAGCTTTATATCGCATCTGACTGCACGGATATACTTGGTGAGGAGAGAGTGGTTTATTGAAGGATCATTGAATTCGCTTTCACCAAGGCTGCCTTTAGAAGCTCACAAAGCGGCAATAAGTTTGCATTCGGAAACGAAACTGCATACCAGCATGCTTTTAAGGATGAATCGGCATACGTGAGAGGGAGGGAAAATAGATTTTTATTCAAAAAACCCTTCTCGCAAATATAATAAAAGGAGCATCTAAGGCCAAAAGATAAGAAAAGGACAAGGGGTCAGGAGGAAGTGGAGAAAGTGGAGAAAGCATAGAACGTAGATAACATAGCTAAAAGGTTGGGAGAGTTACATATTGCTAGAAGAGAGGATAGTTGGTGGACAGGCAGGGAAGGAGATTGGTTTAAGGTGGAGAAAGTTGGAGAAAGTAGAAAATATTTTCAGCAGAGATTCCTTCTAATGTCCACCAAAAGTCGGCATTTAGCAAGCATTGAGAAAAGGATGGTTGAATAATGTGGTGACTGCGACAGAGCTGGAGACAAGTCTCGTATATTTTTTATCCTAGCTTCTATAGGACAAGGTGATTGGTGATTACCTTTGACTTCCAAGCTGATTTCATCTTCATCTCTGCCGTATAAGTTGGAACCGGAGCAAATGTAGAGACCTGAATCAGATCTTTCGGCTTGGTCAATCCTCAGCTCAGCAGAAAGTACGGATGAATTGGCATCAAGAAGGGTTTGAATCAGGATTCTAGCACTTGGCTCCAAGATAATAGAATTCTTTTTCCAAAAGACATCTATGGGACGATCTCCACGGATGTGACATTTCAAGAAAGCTCCTACTCCTTCTGCTACGACGACTGATGTCATTGGGGCGGAAACTTTAGCTGGAACTGTTGGAGCAAAGTATTTTAATGAACTCCCGCAGTAAATCCAAGCCAAATCCGCTGATAAATGAATCAAAGACTCCGCCTAGTCTATTTCGCATCTCTTGCCGCTTGCCTCAAATTTTTGCCGCTGTCGGATTCTTGGTTTACCAAATTGGAAATTTTTGCATTTGATTATTCATTGATCATTGATAAAATGAATGATGAAATACAAATTTTTTCCTAGCATGAAATTGATTTAGTTTCAGTGTAATGGAAGATTGTAATTTTGAAAATAACGATCTGTGTAAATGCAATTTAAATAAAAAATGTTAGGATATAACATATTGTACGAGTGAAAATTTTAGTTGGTAAATAATATGCAAATCTAACAGAGATTACAATGAAATCCTTTAAATTAATAGGAAATCCAGAATAAAAGAACGTACTATTGACATGGATCCGTATGGATTTTGTGAGACCGTTTCCAACTCCATTCATAGCTTCACATGTATACGAGGAGGCGTCTATAGCTTCAACGTTCCGTATCTTCAGAGTCCCATCTTGAACTAGTTCAAATTTGCGATCGGATTTAAGCTCAGATTTCATCACTCCGCCTGATTCAACTGCAACACAAGCAAATAATGGATTACGCTTTTATTCCAAATCTGATCGAAAATAGATCCTGAATCTATTCCAGATACTTTCTCCAGCCTTTGGGCGTAGCTTTCTCCAAGCGAATTTGCAACCATCCGTCTGCGAACGTGCTTGAACGAGCTGCATGCATTCTAAAGTAATTAAGATTATCGTGAAGGGAAATGAGCAGATCCTTGCTCGCTCTCTCACATTCAATTTATCTGCTTCATGAGCACCTAATGATGAGAAATTGGATGGTTGAAATAGGATTTGATAGATTTTCTGGGCGAGGAGAGGAAGAGTTGGAAATGAGGTGTAGTCAAGCTACACAAAGGACATGGAGAAAGTGGGTGAAAGTATTTTAGTGAATGGGTATTGCTACAATGGCTCGAGTACGCATTGCCCTGGTTCCTGTTAAGGCGGGAATTAACATCTGCGGTTGGATTGCTGATAGCTTTCAGAGGAATATTTTTCAATGCTTACCTTTATACCATTTGATAATTGGTTTCGGGATTCCATCCGCCAAGCAGGGCACCACATGATCAGTCTTGAGTATCATCCTTGCATCCTGCGGCTCTTGGATCCATTTCGGGGGAACTGGAACCAAAATTAATTGTTGCATGTCACGGAATATGTTTGTGTAGTTCATTCTGAGTCTATACATTCAATGGAAGTCTCCACCCTGATAGCGAAAATACAGAATTGTAAAAAGAGGATGGTGAAAGCACGAGTACTTTCACCAGCCACATGGTGAAACGTCCGCCCAGCTATTATTCAAGCACGCTTTCCAAGACCTTGTTGATTCATTGCATTCTGTTAGCAATGCAAAAGGAATATGCATAGGAGGGAAAGAAGACAAAAGTAGTTTATTCTACCTACAAACTTTTCAGTTTAACATAAACTGCATCCTTGAACATCATTTGACGCATCTGGTGAAAGTTTTCAATCTGCTTTTGTCTTAGAATTAAAGATGCAATGAGTTTCTTTAAGGAGAAACGGATTAATCTTTGAAAATGAAATTTTAATTAGTTGCTTAAAATTGCAGCAAAGATGGGCACACAACGAATTCTTTTCAAACAAAGCTGAGAAAGTCGTGTGGCTATTAAAAATGAACGTCTAGAGACACATAAATAAACCAAGTAATGAGCAGACTGCATGCAATAGTTGTTGTCGTCGTTGTAATCCCTGGAGGTTCTTTTCTAACACACTGCGATGTACGTCTTATATACAAGGAGAAAGTCAAATGCCTAAATGGGCTGGGCAAAGAATAAGTAAACGGAGAAAGCCTTGAAGATGGGGCATTGAATGAGAATATTCGTGACGTTTAATTTAAATTACGTTTAAGTTGTAGCTTAAATTTCATTCGGACGGAGCGTCAAGTCTTTAACGCACATCTCATTAAAGCTTGAAGAAAAAGTTTGTGCTCTGCACTGCTGTGATGCATTATAAAGATGGATTAGGTTGAAAAGTTTACTGCTTTGGAGGATTTATTTATGGAGTTGCTAGCCCGGAGGATGGATAAAACAAGCTGGGTGGTATCTTGTCGAAGAAAACAATTTATAGGATGAAAGCAAACTTTCACTACTTTGTGATGCATTTAAAATGTGCATGAATCTTGCAATTAATTACCAAGGAGAGGGAGAAATGGATCAATAATTCATTTGGTTAATCTCATCCTGGTGCTGGATGGCATCCCCCCAACTCATGGCTGAAGAAAGTTTGCTGGTAATAGCAATATCTCGGGCTTTCATAGCTGACAAAGTATAAGGATGCTGAATTTTGTGCGGTGCGTTACCACACAGTCTCGGTCGTACTTTCTCCACCGTGTAAGTGGGGATCGGGCAACTTAATTCCCTATGCATAGGCTAACTGCGGGAGGGACGAAGTGGATTAAAATTTAATCTAATGTTATACGCATCGTGTTGAATATTTAGTTTCGTGGCTGAATTTAAAATTGGAAAAGACCAAATTTTAAGAAAACACGAAATAGAGGATTTGAAGCATGAAAGTTTGGAGCTATTTTAGCTTGGATCAACTGAGAAAGTTAAGAATAGAAAATTTCTATGGGTTTAAGTAACACGGGTTGCTATTTTTGGTTCCTAAAACAAAAGGTTTCCTAGATTTACTAAATCTCAGTCTGCGTGGTTTGTGTATTCACTTGGTGTTTCGATACTATTCTGAAGCATGCGGGGGCGGGTGTCAGGAAACGGGGAAGAACCGTAGAGTATCACTAGTCTTGCCACAAATTGGCGAAGAATATGCGATTATTTGCTTGTTACTTTGGTGAGAAAGTTGGGGCCGATAGCTTTCACCGCATTCAGGCCAAGTTGTTTCTTTCCTCCCTCAAGTGTTTTTTATCGTATTTCTAGTGGTTAGCAAGGGTAGGCACGAAGGGTTTTGCCAGGGGTGAAAGTCGTGCATGTATGGAAATACATACCGTGTATACCCTGTCCTGGAGTTGGCATGACCGGAAACATGGATATGCTAGGAAGGTGAAAGTAGGATTTGGTGGCAAGTTTAATTTCCTTTTTTTAAGCTATAGGTTTGAAAGTTTTATGGGAAATTGCTGAGGCTGTATACGAAGATGCTGTTTATGGCCCAATGTTTAGCAATCTGAAGAAGAACTCTTGGTAGCTTGAAAGTTGGGTGAAAGCCAATTGGAGGGAACCGGATGGGAAAGTGAGCGGAAATTGATTTGATCTACATAGAAAGACTACAAGCTTTCCTTAGATCATAGATAAAGGTGGCGTAAAACAAGGCCAAGTGTGAGGAAGAATGTTAACTTATGCATGTGCAAAATATATAAAAATAGAAACGTGTGGTTAACCAGAAATAAGTGTATGAGAAACGTAGCAAAGTTATTTGTGAAAGTTTTTAAGGTAGAGGTAACGTATGGTGAAAGCACCGGAAGGAATTTTGGAGAAAGTAGAATTTTGCTTCCGTGCGTAACACGTACACGAAGTAATATAGTGAAAGTAAAAGTTTTTGCAGAAACTATTGGGAATGTAAAATTTAAGTTTGGTGGGATTTCGAAACAAGTAAAAGTACATTACCTTTTACAGTTAAAGTTGCAGAATAATTGGCTGTAGCCGCAGCATTTGAGGCTGAGCAAGTATAGATTCCGCTATGGTCGCTCCGCAATTCCTCGAAAATCAAGTAACTTAGGAACTTGACTCTTTCCTTTGTGATGTTGAGGAAGGGAGGGATGATTTGGAAATCCTTGAGCCATATAATATCAATAGGCAAGTCTCCTGACATGACATTGCATGTTATCGATGCTCTCTGCCCCTCCACTAAATTCTCATCAAAGTTGAAAGCGGAGATGACGGGAGGTCCTGGGAATGAGTTTAGAAGAAACTATAAATTAGGTTCACATGATCGCGCTAAATCTTCGAGCTCATCCGTCATCCTTGCTCAAATATGTCATTTGCAAGCCGGGAGGGAGTTTGTAGAAGCAGCCTGTTGGATGGGATTAAATTGAAATGGGAAATGGCGCTTTGTTTTTCAAGAACCCTCTTGAGAAGGGAAGAACTGCGGGGAGTTGAAGGCTAAAGCTGATGGAATTTGAACACAAATCATTATTTCTAGCTGTGGAAAAGATAGAGCTGGAATATCGGAGGATTTAATGGTTTTTGCAAACTTTTCGCCAAATACTATTGCCCTCTATAGCAGAACAGGTCAAGGACTTGTTAGTCTCGTGAAGTTGAAATGAAAATGTTAGTTTCTTTTTACAGTGTAAAGAAGCAAGGATTACTTCTTGAAGGAGAGGAAATTCCATTTCCGTAGCTAGTTCAATATCCTGTTGGAAATATTCTAAAAATTTCAGCTTGCAAATTCTGTGGGACTAATAAAGAGAAAGCAGGAGCCGTGCACAAATTATTAGTTAGGAGGCGCGCATAAATACCCAATACCGTAGCATGCCTCCATGACGATATTAGGTTCGAGCACAAATGACGTTTTTAGATTTAAAGAAATTAACTTACGCATCACGTTGACGTCCACAGTTCCAGAAGCAATTTCCCCTTTTCTATTGGATATGACGCAGGTATACTGTCCCCTGTCACCCGCAGTGTTGATTTGCTCGATCCTTAGAGTCCCATTGCTAAGGACAGAGAATCTTCCAACTTTCTGAGGGCTTGATTGACCCTGACGTGTACTTACAAGATCTTTTGAATTCTTGCGCCAAATAATCTGATCAACAGGGTAGCCGCCATACATACATGGGATTAGCGTAGTTGAGCCCGAAATGAGGGTTAAGCTTGGCATGTCCCGGATAAACAAGGGCCCTGGAAATTATATGTACATGACTCAGAAAACATGGTTTATTGAATTAACTATATATACTTATATCCAAAATCATATCTGATTTGGACTACGGTGACCGAATCTGAAAGAGAAAGTAGGGAGAAATGTTGGTAGGATTAGAGAAAGGCGGGCTAAAAGTGAAGTTTACGTTTAAGACTACGCTGATGAATAGTTGCCCGCTCAACTTGGAAATTCCTTTGGGACATAGTATTTACAAACTTGGGTATTAGCTACGTAAATAGGATGAGATGAATTTATACAGTGTTCCTATATGACACTCGAGAAAGTTAAGCAGTAGGATAGGAGAAGGAGAAAGTAGGGTATAGGGAAAGCGGGGAATAAGAAATTTGGTGAAAGGTCTCTGGTGTTCTTGGAAGCTGTGTAGCTGGATTTGGGCGGAGATGGTGAAAGCGGGAGAAAGTCGGGTGAAAGTCAGAATGGAGAGAAAGTGGGGGTGGGAAGAAGAGAGATCGGGGAAAGAATTTAGATTGCATACCGTAAATATTTAGTCTTGCAGAATGAGAGACGGAACCAACTAAATTGACGGCAAGGCATTTGTAGTCCCCAGAATCCTCGATACGGACCTGACTTATATTTATGTGGCTGACGATCTCTGTTGGTGAGTGTCTGTAAGCTCCTACGGAATAGCGATCTGACATTTGCCAAAAGCGGGCTTGCATCGGATCCGTTGGGGACGGCGGCAATTCTTGACTATCAACAAACCATTGGATTTCCGGTATGGGATTACCCACCGCAGAGCACTTCATACTGATTGCCGGGCCGGGCTGTAAACTTTGAGCGATAAACGTGCTCAACAATTCGGGTCGGGAGGCTGTGAAACAAGTTACGGAAGTGTGTTACATTTGAAATTCGCGGGTCTTATTCCCTGTACGGTAAGAATTTTTCTAAATCGTGAGATGAATTCATAGAAAGACTAAGAAATTACTCTTGTAAAAAATTCAAGCTGCTTGCAGCTTGAATATCGATGAAATAAAACTTTATGAAAATTAAATAATGCACACAGTTAAGATGCATGCAAGAAAAAAAGAGAAAGTTTGTAGAGAAATTTGAGGGTATTTGTGTATCTAAAACGGGCATTATAAGGCAACATGCTACAAAATTCAATAGACAAGGAATGAATTCAAGTTTGTCGGAAGTAAATAACGGAAACAAGTTTGCTAACCTTCAAAAACAAGTTCGGCATAAGCCTGGATATGTTGTTGGCCGTAGGCGACAAAGCATTGATACATTCCTTGATCTTCAATAGCAGCGTTGAAAATAAGTACTTTGTACGTTGATACTTTGACTCGGTTGTCACTGGGTAGAATTTTACCATTTTTCACCCAACTGTGTAAAATGAAAAAAGGAGGTAGTACGTGAGAAAAATCCATTGCGTGAAATACTACTCATGCACCGTACAAATTCAAAAACGGGTAACAGAGAAAAGGAAGAGGCGGCGCGCTTTGAATCTTCCATATACCGGTCTCTTTTAGTTGGGTGACAAAAAGGTTTTCGGAGAGAAAGTATAGGAGGTAGGCACTCTTGTTCACATCCTGTACATTTTCTCATTTTCTGCTTGTCTTCATTTCCGTTGTACAGATAGAAAATTAAGCTTATTCTCTTCCTGTTTTCCGGCTTTCGGAGCTGCTTTCTCTTTTTTTATCCCGTCGCCTATAACTACAACACGGCAACGGAAGAAGTTTCGGGACAGACGGGAAAATCGCAGGAAGAAATTAAGGAAATTAGGTTTCTAATGCTAAGCGACAGGGGGACATGTTAATCTGTCGCGGTTTTTCCATCACGAGATTCAACTACCAACTTTGACCTACAACCTGGGGAATGACACTGAGGGGGCGGGCACTATGGGCATAGCTTTAGGGTAAATGACGAGAATAGGAGTGCTAGACGCGTGTGTGTGGACGAACAGTAAAACTGCATTAGAAGAATCATGTGGAATAATGGCTTTTAAAGAGGATGCTGACTTGGGGGAATTTCTAGAGGGAAGAGAGATGACGCATACGGAAGGGGATTTAAGCACAATTTCCATTCCATGGAAGCAAATAGCCGGGAACTTGAATGGGTTTCACCTTGGTGAAAGTGGAGAAAGTTTAAAGGGAGGGTTTCGAGAGCAAAGGATGAGCGTAAAGAGAAGAGGATATTGGAATGGCGGTGAAATTACGGTGAAAGCACGGTGAAAGACGGGGTTACAGCGCCTTTAAACGCGTACTTGAAGGGATGCGCGGATATTGAGTGAGGATGGACGGAGGATCGGGCGGGCGGGTGGGCGGTTGGTGTTAATCGAAAATGGATTTTCTCGTATCCACTTACGTGAGCTCCGTGTTTGCTTCATGAGGATGAGAGGCTTGAGGACTATGTGGAGAGATTTTGCAAGTGAGCTCCAGAGACTGTCCCAGGCGGAGGGATTTTCTTCTAGGCTCTACAGAGACGACGGGGATGGGAATGACAATGAGTGTGATATCCAGGACGAAGCTTCCTATACTATTTGTAACTTCACAACGGTAAGTTCCATTTTGTGAGATGTCAACATGAGTGAAACTCAATAAAGGACCTCTCATCTCCACACCATTTCCTGAGACGATGACGACAGGTACATTTTCTCCATTTCCTCCGCCAGACTGATATTTAAACCACCTAGAGAAAATGCAAGAAAAACACTTGTAAATATATATATGCTTTCTCCAATCCCTTTCACTTGCTTTCCCCCGGGGAGGACAGCTTCTTATCATGACATGGAGAACTAGTCGGAATTCAAAGAGTTGAATTGCGAGCCGAAGTGAGAGAAACCTACAAATACAAAGTGGGTCGAAGCGGGGTTGAGTAACACGAAAGAAAAGCAGGAAGGAAGGGAAGAGACGGGTAATTGACTATGAATTTGCAGTTATTTTGCACATAATTTGCGAAATCTATTTCTGTTGATTTTCTCTTGATGGACATGGCAATTTTGCTGAAATTCCAGGATTTTGAATTAAACAATATACGGGCAAATAGTCTTAGGGTGTTTCCGGAACGGTTTCGCAGAGTTTTTGTTTTAGCTGGTGGTAATCGTGAATTTTCCTTTGGATACCTAACTGGTAACTGTTGCAGCGCCCTCTACTCGTGTTAAGCTATCTATTGACTCTTTAAGAACTGCAGCATTTGCGCCCTCTACCTGAGTTTTCTGTCTTTGAATACACATGATATTAAAGAATGTTTTTTTTATTTAAACATCAGATCCCCCGCTTGTTCACTTTTACACCCCCTGGAGCTAAAATCCCGAAACATGCCGTAAAAAGAAGGGATGATGTAAAGCCTAGAGCCGTTGAAAAATCCTTTGAAACCTCTAGGATTTTTTTCTCTTTGGCGGTGGAAAATATTGCGTAAAAATACTCACACAAGATTTGGCGGTGGGTTTCCAACAGCTGGGCATATTAAATCCACGGGCTTCCCGCTCTCCACAGAGATGACTTGCTCCCATCTTCGACTACTTTTAGGAGGAAGGCCAGCGAGTCCAGCTGTGGGAAAAAGACAAAATACATAAAGTTTAAATGGACGGACGGCTGGTTACAGGGAAATATGAAAGCACACCGTCCTCTAGTTTGACAGGCCAGTTGAATCCTTTGACGGGATTTTGCTCACGTGTCTACGTGATCATACGGAAATCCGACTGTACAGTATTCATGTCACTAGTTTCCAGGAAAAATATATCGAATAAGGGAGAATATATGACATTCCCCTCTGTCACCATCAAAATCAAATCATCTTGTGTATGGAATTTATTTGATTTTGCAGTGGAAGCAGATATTTTATGCATCCCTGCCTGCATACCTCATTCCATCCATGTCTGGTTGATCCTCCGTGCTTGCTTTTCAGCCCGTCCATGGAAACTTTCACCAACAACTTTCTCCAATGGAATCCAGTATACATGAAAATATACGTTTTCAAATGTTTCTCCCGTCTTTCCTTGACGCAAGGAAAATTCCCCAATTTCACAAAGTCAATCATAAAAGCTTATCCCGTTATTACTCCAGCTACTACGAGCCTACCGCCCCATGGCTACAGAAAATTAGCTTGGGAAGATCCGGTTCTGGTTTGGCTAGAAATCAAATTCTTTACGGACTACTATATCTCTATTCCAGACCCCTTCTTCAGCCCAAAACTCAGCAGATGAAGAGGAAATCAATCTAGAGGCCGGAAAATGATGACTTTATAAACTCTTCCCATTTCCCTACATTCAGCAAAGTTGATATACGCAACCACACAACGACTATGGATTTAAGGCAGGCAGAAGGATCTGAACTCCAAGGAGAGTCTCTCAGGTCCCCGATTTCACGCTAGCCAAGCTTGAGTCTCGGCTATTAGGATTTACTATATTAGAATCTAGAGAAATGCGTAGCTCATCGTTTCGAGCTAGTCAATATTCTACACAAAACTACCGTTAGGTATGATAGTGCAACTCGTAAGCTAGGATTTATAACTGATCGTCTCGTCTCGTTTTGGTTCCCTCTTGGAGAGAAACGGAGAGAATCGATTCAGATTTAATTGCAAGATAAAAGCATCTAGAATCGTTTGCCAATTCCTAATGATTCTTACCAAGAAATCCCTAGTCTTTTACGCCTCACTGAACTTTGTATCAGTCACAAATCTCGCTTATACTGCAGGATTTGAAATATAAAATCATTAGCATCTTAGGTCGAGTTTGGATTCTCTTGATTCTGCCTCTCTCAGCCAAATGTCTTGATCATCTTTATAATTTTACTTAATTATTACATTTTGTATATTCTGTAATCAAATCTTATCTTGTGTGCTCGTAAAGGGGAAAATGAGTGGCTGGAGAAATGAGAGAGCTGGCAAGAGCTGGAGATTTTCAAAGAATCATGTATAATCTAGAATCTTTGGAGATAAACGTTTAAATTATCACTAATCTCTGTTTCTCTTAGAATTCTGGAAATGTTGGGATTCTCTCTTGAATTAATTTCTACCCATGAGACTCACTCTGTCAGCAAAGCCCGGGGAGTATGACATTTAAAACATCACATCTCAGAGAAGAGAAAGCAAGACCCGGAGGAAAATATAGATGTAGCTTTCTCCCTTGGAGGACTTTCTCCGGCTGAAACCCAAGGATTTACAGGTTTGACTTAACTTGATGTTTCTAATAATATTTCAGCTCAGAATGACTGATTCAGCAGTATGAGACTGTGATTCGATTGAATCTTCTCCTGCTCTTAGTTTATCCTTGGAGATCACAGACTTTCTTTCGATCTGGCACAACTATCAAAAGATTGATAGTCAATGCCGATACATGAAGAGTGACACTGGTAGATGAAGAATCCTTAAAGAAAAATACAACGTCTTTTGCTATCTATCTTGGCTGGTGCTGATTGTGGCTTATACTTTGTATATTCCTTGGAAGAGGAGGAGACAACAAGACGGAAGACAGACTCTATTATTGTACAGGGAGGAAATCGATTTACTTTGAGATGATGTGCACATCCTGCCACACGTTTTTTCCTCATCACGTCTTGCCTCTCTATAGCTCTTCTTTCACGGATTCTTAGCTTTCTCCTGCTTTCTCCGACTTTCTCGAACCTTTTCCAACTTTGGGGGGTTCTCACAGCTTACACAACCTGGCTGCTGACTTTCTCCAAAGAAGAAGATGGGAAAAAATAAGGTTCGCACAGTCATTTATATCCGTCGGAGGAGAGGTGGATTTAACAAGTCCTTCTTAACGGAATTCCAGCCGCAGCCTTACATTTTCCTTGTTTTCAACTCGATATCATCCCCTACAGCGAACCGTATGGATTGCTCTGCAATACGGGTAGGAAATCAAATGATTCGCCATAAGTTTCTAAAACTTTATCCTTCATCAATCCTCCCTTTACTTTCTGCTGGAAAAAGTAACATTCTGGAGGACTTTCTCCATCCACACGAACGAGTGTTGACCATCATGAACTAGGGAGTGTATTGCTTTGGTGTAGAAACTCAGGGAGGAAGGAGCAATGTATGTGGTTCACTTTCCTTGCTGTTGATGTTTCCAACTCGACCATAGAATTTTAAACAATATCAACACGATAGTTGACGTCCTTGGGTTCATAGTTTGCGGATGTATCTGAAAGGTAGAGGGGATACAGGAAGAAGGAGGGAAAGGGGAAGACGGGAGCTTTCAACTCCAGAAATAGGTGAAAGTTTGGAGAAAATTAAGTGAAAAAGTTTTATAGATTTTAGACTACTTTTTAAACACTGGCTGAAAATCTAACACAATTACTGCATCGATCCTACCTCCTCGGTCTACTAGGAGTAGCACTAGAGCTTTTTTGTGACCTACAAGACGGAAACTTTAAGACAAAGTGGGGGACACACTGACTGCCTATGTTTGAGGTCTGAGACTTGAGACTCGGGATTACTGAGTGCTTTCACCTTAAGGCCTACTTGGACTTTCTCTGGTCATACATCATGCATGTATGCAAAAAACATAGTCCTCAGATTTAAGGCCTTTTAGCAGTAGTTGATTATATTTTATGTAGTGTAGGTAGAAGTACTTTCACTCTGGTGTCATTGTGTTTCAAGGCACTGTAGATTTTATACGGGGATCGGTCTGTGCAAGCTTAGGGTT
Organism: Sminthurides aquaticus; assembly: GCA_906901655.1. Lineage (NCBI taxonomy): Eukaryota > Metazoa > Arthropoda > Collembola > Symphypleona > Sminthurididae > Sminthurides > Sminthurides aquaticus. The sequence goes on along the minus strand of CAJQTT010000005.1, from coordinate 3,177,047 downwards.
TGGAAGCATGCTGATCTATGCCAGAGTATCATCACCAAAGACTGAGAAGAGTGTCACCCGCCCCTGAAGACTGAAGATACTGAGGAGGAATTGCGGAGAGAGAGTGTAGTTGAGGAGTAAATGGACAATCTAGCTCACCACAGCATGACAGATTCAGCGTGTCCGGTTTTTTCCTCCTCACTTTATCTTACTTTGGCCGATTGTCTATCCATCATGTCACCTTGGGATTTTGAAAGCTCTTTTTCATCAGCAGGGCTTTCTCTTTCTAGACGTTCCTGTGTGAGTTCTCTCCCACTACATTTAATAATCTACCCATGATCCCAGATTTGAGGAAAACAATTGTCTCTACTGATACAATAGACGGAGCGGATTGCGTGACGGATTTTTCGGGTTCTTTCAGATCCTTGAAGCAGTTTAACAGAAACGTGGTGAGTTTCTTAGCTGTTGGAATTGGTTGAGTGAGCATTTGTATGGGAAAAATCTTTGGGATGATAAATAGTTTTGGAGAATTTCGCATGAGGGGAGAGAACATGCAAAAGGAATTGTGTGTGAGAGGATTTATAAAGATTGAACTGGATGTGTGAAATTTTATAAATTGCCCTCGTTTTATATGTCCCATTTTATGTATTCTTGAATGATTGAGCAGTTTGTTCTATATCTCTGCTAGTGTTTGAGGAGAAACCTCCTCATTTCACCTATAATCAGGCCATTATTTGGCTTTTTTCCTAGAACAAATACATGGTTGTTGTCTTCTTAGAGCTTTTTCCGTTTTTGCTCGTTTAAAACAACCCTTTAATTGTTTTTACCATATTCGGTACAGACTAAGTCAATTGGTTGGGAACCATTATCTCCCTAAACGCTGGCTTGAAATTACCAGCTAGAAAAATAGAGGTAATCATAAAAAGGACATTAAATCCAGTTTTTTAGTAATCATGAATTTTTGAATCGATTGCGATACTTGCTTTTGCACTATATACAACTTCTTACGACGGTTGCAAAATATACTTGCTACAAAATTTCTAATTAAGATGGATCCCTAAGATACGAACAGTTGTTGACTTGAAACCCTTACGAAGGAGTTACTGCAAATGCTGTAAAGCAGTAGCTGAAAAAGATATAGAAAAAATAAGTGTGTTTCAAATCCTGATGTGCACACGGGTTCTCTGTAAAAAGAAAGTGGAGAAAGCTCAAGACAAAACGTGCATGTAACTATCTTCAGAGTAGAACACTTGGGGGAAACACAGGGAAGAAAGACTAAATCTTGTGGAATCGTCAAGAGACCGAGAGTTCCATCATCCACACATTCAAGATTCCTTTCAGTCTGGTTTCATTGCTTAAGAATAGAATTGTGAATGCGATAGCATGAGAGGCTGCGGAGAAGTTACATCAAGCAAAGCAAGGGATATCACTAGAAAGAGTACTACGAGAGCCGAGATGAACTTGTTACGCAGAGCTAGCAGCGTATAGGCTGTGTAAGGAAAAGAGAAGATGCTCGGAGTGTACAGATTGTAGAGTGTGGAGAAAGCTGGGAATTTGAGTTTATTTATCTGAGGAATCCATCTTATGTTTCTATGTGTGGCTACTGGGGAAAAGAGAAAACAGTGTAGAATTCAAGCACCGTGTGAACCTCAGTGAAGATGGGAGTTTTGAATGTAGGACCCTGTTAGAAAATACCATCTAGAGAGTGGGAATAGGGTAGGGAGAAGGGATGATGTAGTAGAGAGGAGAGGAGAGAATAGGAGGGATACTCTGGAATCCACTTTGGCTCATCCATTTTCCTCTCTTCTCACTTGTAATTCTCAAGTGTGCCATGTAAACTGGATGACATAAACAGTGCAATCATAATATCCTTGATGCAATTTAGTCTCACTCATCCTCTCCCTCCGTTTCCACGCTTGGAATCAGACAGAGACGGATTGCGACTACACAAATATTCCTTGAAGACCTCCCATACTTTCTCTAGTTTCTCTCACCCAATTTAACTGTCATCAAGTGTCCCTGGAGCGAGGGTTCGGCTGTTGTAGATGTAGGGTAAGAACTTTGTAGAAAATCCCTACTTTCACCTCCCATGCTTTCACCAGTTCAGAGTAAGTGTTGGTGTACTTTTGATACGCAAAACGATTAATTATCAGCTTGAAACTCTTGTCACTTTTATTATACTTAAGCTAGCCGGTAATGAGCTTAGCATGTGCGTCCCTTACGCCTGGGACATGAAGGTCATAAATGAGGAACACGAGACAAGATAATTTGTAGGAAAAAATGTCAAGACTACGTGTGGAAGGTTTTACTTTAGAGATTGCTTGCACTTTCTCCAGCCAAGCAGCTTGCTTTCACTTTTTCTTGGGTAAGTGTTGTAGCGTATTTATGAATGCGCGTGAATAATACTTGAAGAAAACTGGCGTTTCAGTTACAGGTTTCATCAATGGAGAAAGACTAGCAGGGAGGCACTGGAACCTCTTTTGTGGTTTGACTCGAGGCAATAATTCAAATAAATATACAGAGTGCAAGAGAGAGAAATTTAAGTGCTAATGAGGATTGAAATGGCAAACGTAGTCTGTCTTGTATGTTAATTTGGCACGTACTTAAGCCAACCACGGAAGGAGAAAGCTGGGATGCTACTATAAGCTTTCACTTGAGAAAATTCTCCTCTAGGCTTGATCCCATTTCCGAATCATCTTAAACGCTCTCTCCTAGCCTTGTAATTAAAGGAACTGAAATGGAAGAAATTCTACGCTAATTTTGGTACTCGGAGCATAGAATGTATGCTTGGAGTAAAATAGAGAGGATGCGGCTACAAAGGATTCTACCTAAAGATGGCTTGAAGTCGTACATTCTCCCGCCCTGTAATTATTGAACTTGCTTTCAAGTTTAAAGCTTTCTCTGAAACCTTCTGCTGAAACTGTTCCTCATTTTCTCGGAGCTTTTGCTAAAATCCTGTAGCTTTAAGGTAATTTTCCGGCTTACGAGGAATTTAACCGCAGGATTTTAATACGACTTTGTATTTTTCCCACCCATTATTATCACAAGGTTTCAAAGAAAAGTTCAAAGGATTACAGCGGGAGTAAGAGGCGGTGAAGGGAGAGAAATTTCTGGAAAATTAAATCCACAGCCTTTGAATACGCAACTATTTACAGGTAAAATGTGTTTACATGACCTTGCCACCAGCCTCTAAAAGACTAACTTTGTTTCCATGTTCTTTTTAACATTGCCTCCGGCACACTTTAATTAATGTTACTTGCTTATTATTTGAAGGTCATTTCCGTTGGTTTTCTGGCTGTAAAACTAGTTGTAAAAATTCAAATGGAAGGGTTTTTAGAAGAAGAAGCGAGTTTTATATAAAACTTACCTTTAGTTTTAACGAGGAATGGTGAACTGGCTTGAATTTTGTTATTTAGGATATTTTGAGCAACGCATACAAAGAGCTGTTGGTATTTCGCTCCAAATATTATAAGAACGCCCTTTCTGGTCACTTGGTACCTGTGAAACGTAAATAAAATAAGTTTTGAAATTAAACTGTTAAGTTATGCAGTTTTTGTAATATCTCTCAAACTTTCTCCCGCGCTTTCACCATATATTCGAAGAGAGAGAGAGAGAGAGAGAGAGAGAGAGAGAGAGAGAGTTCATGGGTTTAAATCCTTTGATTTCATGCTTTCTCTGCAGGTATCATCGGCGCTGCTTTCTCCGTTCTTGGGAAAAGAGCGAGGCGGCAAAGCATGGAATATCAATTACACTCTTCAGTGGATCCGGCATCAAAATCTAATGAGCTTTTAACAAATGTGTGAATGGGAGAGGCTGAGACGTTGAAAATGGTTTGAGAGCTCCTCATTATCGTTATTAGGGGGGGGGGGGCTGAAACGGGGTATGTTCAAGGGGGGTTCGCATAATGTGCTCCCGTGGGAACGTTATGCGATCCATTCGACAAGTACCCGGGTTGGTTGCAGTTTAAAATCCTAACATCTGAGCCAACCCTCGGAGCAATGCGTATGTTTAATGTTGAAACACTGAGCGGTTTTAAGTATTCCGCCACTGTTACTCGGGAAGCAGCGGTGTTGTAATCCAAGAGGGGTGGTTTTACATAAGAGGGAGAGGCTGCTCTCGGAGAGAGTAGCCTGAGCGGTGAAAGTGGAGGGTGGGAATCGCAGGTGTTTTTCTTGTCTTACATGGGAAATTTCTAAAAGGGTTTGCATGTAGCTATTTGAAATGCTCTTGTTGCTCTCCTCCTTAGCCACGTAGATTGTTAACGTTTCCCTTGGGGGAAATGACTAGCAAGGTTTCGTGCAGCCCGCATGTACGAGCTAAACAAGGTTGGTGTACTGGGGTCTGGAATGCGTTGCGGATACGCCGCCTGTTTTTGAAATACCCGGTTTTTATATTTGATGTGCCGTTGGTATGGATGCATGCAGATGCAGCAGAAGTCAATTTCACGCTAGATACAAAACAAGTTAGCTCATTATCACGTAGAGATTCCCTAGGCGTAATACGCGGTGAAAGTTTGTGGGGTTTGGCTCTTCTTTGAGCGGTGTCTTTGCTGGGGTAACGACATTATGATAAAAAGGAGTGGGAAGTTTAGATCCCTCTCTGCAATAAATCACTTGTGATATATACAAATGAGCCTTCGCTTTCACACAATTGCAATTCGGAGCCTACTCCTCCTTTTACTCGGTGTTTGCTTGTTTCCTGCTTTCTTTCTCCGGGCTGCATAATACTTTTGAAATTGGTGAAAGTTGGTTTCCCAAGGAGGAAATCCCAGTGCCGGTTGATCAGATTTCGGGTCGGTGAAAGTTAACTTGGAGGAGTGAATAATTACGAGCACGCACTGCAGAGAGACAGACAAACCGGAATCGAAAATGAAGTGATTCTGGAAGTTTCGTTTGAACAAACTTTTCTGAAGAAGCATAGCACCACTGTTGACGGTTTAAAGTATGGCAAAGGCTTGAAGGATAGCACGCATGAAAAATTTGTGGGATTTCAATAGGCAATGTTTCAGGCAGATCATTCAAGTGCAAGTTTACAGGGAGGATCCATTACTCACGCACCCTTGGAGATGAATGAATCCAGGATGCATTTACATAGAGAGAGGGAATCGATATCGATAAATGCATCTGCCTCTTCCTTGTGCCACAGGACTTTGTCTTCTTCATGGGTCCTCGACGGGATGGGGCTCGTTACGGATGGGAAACTTTTTAAAAGTGTAACGCTCTGTTCTTGCGTGGAGAAAGCATTTCTTGAAGGAAGAGTGTGAGCGGTGAAAGTAAGATGATAGAGTGGGGGTTTCAAGCGGGTACGCTGTCTCTTCCAGGAGAAAGCTACGCCGGAGAAAGTTGAAGGCTGTGAATGAAGAATATGAAGAAGGGGGACAAACTCTATGCTGTCTTTGGCTCTCTGTGCTGTCTGCCAGGAGCTAGAAGATGCGCCCCCACCCTTGACAGTGTATACATTGGAGTCTCAAAGGAATAGAATCTGATTTAGAATTCATAGCTCCTGACTATGTTTGCGGATTACATGGTAGGTTGAAAGGGGTTTGTGAAGAAAACTACGGAATCTTTCCCGTAGCAACACATTCTCAAAGAGTCCCTTGTGCCCTTTTCTTATTAGAGATTTGAGGGGCTTATACGTATATATTTTGCTTTCTTCCTACAAGATTGTGAATAATCCAAAAAACAGGTCATTCCTACACAAACTCTTGAATCATGTATTCCCCACTTTGTTCTATGATAGTGGATCTTGCTTCTTCTTGGAATCGGTATGTTTTCGCAGGACTTTCTCCGTTAGCCTAAATCCTGTTTATGCGAAATTCAAATCACCGTAGCCGTTGTCCTAGTACCCTTTGGTTGGCCATTAAAATGAAAGACTTTCTCCTGTTTACTTTCCCCAAAATGCGCAAAGGAAATCAAAGAGTAATGAAACATTGGAAAATTCGGAGTGGTTGGATGTAATCTTACTTTTGTTATTACTACACACTGCTGTTCTGGTTCACACCGTCGTCGTGTCTTCTTTGATGCAACCGAAATTAGGACACAGGCAACAAGAGAAAGAGAAAATCCTTCCCTCACACTTTCTCTCTTGATCTTGTGCGGAAAAATAATTGTTTTCCTCCTATACACCCTGTCCTAGTCCAAGGAATACGGGTGAAAGTAATGCTTTCACTTTGATGCTTTCTCTGAAAATATTGGACTCGCTCATCCCCTCTGTCTCCTCACTCTTTCTCTGCTTCAATAACAAATACACAGAGGAGAAGATGATGAGCATTTAGTCGGGGAAGAGAATGGGAGTAAATATTCAAGATTACAGGCTTTTTGGCGGATTGTAGACCCCCATCTATTGCCCTATTGTCAGAGTCTTGGAGAATAGAGAGGAAAGGGTGAGTGAATGACAGACAGGATTTGAAAATACAGAAAATATATGTGTACACAATACCCTACCAGAAGGAGATCAAGAAGAGAGAAGAAATAAAAGAGGAGGTTGGATGCTCATGGGCTTAGTGAACAAGCTATAGTGTCTTGTGAAACATTGTACGTTGGAAGGATAGTAGGATGATAGGAAGAGGAGAACACACTTGAAAATCATTCCCTGATGTATCTCTTGACAGCTTCTAAGAATATTATTTCTTTCGCACAGCAACGATAAAGATGGAAAGAGCAAGGACGAGCATGTATAGCTTTATGAGAGACTCTTCTGGCTGAATGTCTATTTTACTTTGGCGAGAATGCAGTAAACGTGAACTTTCTCTACTTTCTCCTTGATATTTTAAGACGCGGAATCCTCTCTGCCATTATTATGATTATCCTATGAAAAGAGTAATAAAGCTGTGATTCTCTCTAGAAAAGATTTTTAGACAGGGGGATAAGATAGAGACGGGGAGAAATTTGAAGTTTGAAGCTATGTATGCTTTCTCTTTTAGTATGAAAAGAAATCACACGTTGTTTGTACAGTCTAACTGCCTCGTTTAGACATTCTTTAATTATTTTATTAGCAGTGGCTCTAAAATTGTTAAAAGTTGGACGATAAAGTTGAAAACTGTATGAGGCATGCGGGAGTAGCGGGAGTTTTGAGGGGTTAAAATCGTTCTTGAAACTGTGTTGGTATAGATGAGTCTCACTGAAACCACCGTTATGCTTAACTGGCGGTACGTTCTGCATGGAACAAGTATATGATAAGGAGTGAGTTTATATACCTGCTGGAAAGTAAACTAATAAAAGATGGATGGAATGGTGAATTGAATGAGAAAATGGGTAAAGAGGGTATTCGTATTGTTTCAGGAACAAGGGGCAGAGATTAAAAGGTTGAAGGAATTATCAGATTTGGGAGAAATCTCTTTCAAAGCAATTCCTTGAAAGCATGGACATAAAACGGGGACACAATATACATAGTGATTATGAATTTTCTCGGGTATCTGTGCGTGTGCAACATCTCCCTGACGTCGTTTTACGTTTATATAAAAGAATGAGCTCATAGGTTACTGGTTATAGGTTGTGTAATATCTTTGGAATCATGATGATGTTTCAAGGGATTGTTATCCTTGGGATCTTTTGCATGGTTAGGTGCGGTGACCATCAGAGCCCCGGGTGGGTCTATTCAACATGATGGGTAGATATATGTATGCGAAATATATCTTCTGTGATGACAATAGATAGCGTGCTTGTAATTTGGAACATGAAATAAATGTGGAATTGGAAGGATTATCATACGAAAAGATGGAGTGGAGAAAGCTGTATGGGTTGTGGCAGCAACGGGGGACGCTTGGGGGAAATACTGTAAGCCTTGGTAAACTCATTCAGGGGAGAAAGTTGAAAGAAAGCGCGTTAGTGTTATGGAAAAATGAGGTTAATTGCGAGAGAGAAGCAATGTCTTACCTTATTCCGTCTGATTGAATCTCAGTCTCATACCCGAACTGATCCACGGATTTCCATGATATTATCCGAGTAAATTCCTTATAAAACGTTGGTGTTACATCACAATGTAGTATGACGGGATTCCCTTCTATGACATCTCCGTCATCCATCCCGGAATCGGATATGTGTACTTGGAATACATGATCTACAACTGTGGGGAATTGAAATAGTTTGCGTTAAATAAGTGAGAAATACAGAGGTTGTGCTGAGTTGATTTGTCGTGCGGTGTGTGGTAGGCGAAATGTTTTAAGAAGGAACACGTATTACCTGCGCGGACGGAAAAGAGGGAGCTTAAAAGCGTGCCGATTGGGTTTGTTATAGCACATCTATATTGACCGTTGTGGGTTGAAGCTGAATATTCATCGGGTTTGAAGGAACCAAAGTATATGGAATTATTGGGCAGTATCTCTCTGTAAATAGCAAGAACATTCAGTACATGTTAATTTGTATTATTCCCATAAAAATAGCTAAGATGTCCGGCTTGGTTTGCAAAAGTGAAAGGTCAGTTCTTAGGGTGTAGCTTTAATTGTTGTCAACTGATAATATTGTCAGTTTGACTTTCACCCGGAACATGAAATAAAGAATATATTTTCGCTGTAATTGCTGCTCCGGCTATCATGGACGGCTAATTGCCAAAAATTAAAAACAAAGCTCGGTTGACGAGTGCTATTAGTATTTAGCAAGCAACATATTTTAAGTACACAATAAAAGTAATATAAAATGGAAAGGAGAAAGTTGGAATTCTACTGAAAGTTGCACGTTACATCAACACACGTACGGAAAAGGTTAAAAAGGTAAAAGCATACAGCTTGTACCTTGATTTGCTTCATACAGTGAGTGCGCTTGTCACACTTTATGTCTGACATATGCTTAGTTTTGATTAGGAATGCTTGTGGAATGATTAGTCGCGAGAGACTGAAAGTGTGTAGTGTTTTCGGAAGTTCACCGTTACACAGACAGCCAATTGGCTACAGAGAATATTTCATAGGCATTATGAATTTTAACGAGTCCTGCAAAACGTACAAGTCTCGATGCTTTATCGAAAAAAGATACGCTATTAGCAGCTGCAGCGTAATCGGTAAGGAAAACGACGAATATTCAGAACGGAACGTCTGTGGAAAATAATAATGTCATTGACGAAAACCAACAGAATGATAGCCATCCATTCGACCTGCGAGAATGAGAAGATGATCTGACGAGCGTTTATAGAATAAAACTATGGGAGGAAGAGTTGCCGCTTTCGATTAAAGGAACCAGTTCCGCGACAATCTTCTGGTGGATCTGAGAACTTACATAGCTTGTGCAAAATATGACTGTGTATAAGGGCAATCGGGATGTTGATAGTAATTAAGTTTGTTAACTGTGCCTACAATTGTATAATTCAATAATTCCAAAGCTCAGCGGCCCCATCCATGTATGCATTCCAATCCGCATACTTCCATGTACCTCAATTCCAGCCCGTTGACGTGTTTCGTCGTAACGTTATAATGCTTTCATCACGGCATTAAAATACTTGATGTCATTGTTAAATATGACCTCGATTGCGAGTTGAATGCGTTATATTGACAAAGATTTAATGTTGCACAAAGACTAGGAAGTGTATGGGGATTTTAAGTGCTTAGTTTCTTACCAAGCAGCGTTCACTTCAAAAATTTGAAGGCTGATGCAGTATAAAGCGGTAACTGGTGCGTAATAGCCATCGTTAAAACTGTGAAGCAGAGGCTATTGTCAAAGGTTATTTATGTAAGGAGGGTTTCAGTTTCAGTTAGGTTTCAGTAGCATCAGTCAATTCTTTTGTTGGTAGTCTGTTACATTAATTGAAACAGAATAGGTGTATTCACGTGACCCTTCTATTGTCTACCGATACACACTTGCATCGCGAACAGGATTTTAAGTACAACTCAAATTCGTGTGACAAGCAAAAGCTGTGGAAGATAAGTAAGTTAATGATATTGATTACAAGGATATCACTAAGGTAGGCCTTGGTGCGGTTTCTCACTCGGTTTTTGGGACATAATTAAGCTGGATGTGATTCAAAATGGGTGGGGGCCTCCTCCTAGGGTTTTTATAGCGGAGCAACGTTGGAGATTGGACCATGCAGGATCTATATATATGTTTGATTAATTTCAGAAACGATGAGATTTATGTGGGAGAATATCTTGGTCATTGCGGGTCTCGTAACACAGATAGTTAATTCGCAATTCTCTCGGTCTTGCGAAAGTGACGCGGACTGCTGGTTCATTCCTGTTTCTGAACCCGTTTCTCCCTATATACCATTTACATGCAACATGGATAGTCAATGTGTTTGCAAGGAAAGGAAATGGGCAGATCAATTGTCTTACAATGTGGAGGAAATCGATAACGTATGCGTGGCTGGAATTGGAAAGAGGGCCCCATGCGGAATCTCGGAAGGAATGGAAGTTGTTTGCATCGACGGCCTTGAGTGTATCGAAAACGTATGCCGCAACCGGACAGAACTTGGAACGATGGAGCGGTATTCTGAATGCGACGGAACGGCTGACTGTATGCCTCCTTTGGTTTGCGCTAAACCAACTCGCGGAGGGGACGTACCTTCTGGTCGATTTGGCGGAGGGATATGTATGCCACAACGGCGGTTCCGTAAGAAATATAAGACAAAGATACATAATCTATGAAAACACTTTCATACTTTTTAAATCCTGTCTTAAAAGCTTATCGAATGCGTGTACAAATGTCTTTAAATTATTTCCAGTACGTCATACATACAAAAGTTGCAGTATGAATTTATATAGGTCGTACATTAAGACCGCGTTGTTTACTTAGCGGCAGCAATAATAAAACCAGTTCCATTTTTTGCTGATTGTTATCCGAGACTCTACCCAGGGATAGCTAGCATAGCGCTAAGAACTATTAATACTAATGTTCTAGAACACCAAGGATAGCTAAATCGAAATTTTTGGTTGGAATAGTTAGGTCTGATTTGGAAAACAATTCAGAAGAAATCGTCCGTAAGTAAAATCAATCAAACCTTGTCGTCATATTTATTGTAATCATATTTATGCTTTAACCTCATCGCCTACGCGGTTGCATGGGAGAGCTATACGTTTGACGGGCGAGCTATACTTTTGACGGGCGAGCTAGAGGTTTCACAGTTGCAGATTTTTTCTTACACATGGAAGAAAACAAAGCATTTTTCTTACTTCTAGGCGAGAACACGGTTCAAAACTTTAGCAATCCTGGATCGGATGCTGCTCGCTACAAAATGGTTTTCAAATTTTGCGGTACATTTCATGCAGCACAAGCCCCGGGCGAAGCCGGGTAGTATAGCTAGTTACATAATTATAAGCAAAGTCTACGTTGGAGAAAGGAGTAAACACTACTACCAAGCTTGAGCCGGGCTTTATGAAAGGGGAAATAAGAGAAGAAAGTCAGAAGGGTTGGAGAATGTTGTAAAATTATTTCGTGTCATCCGTGGGATGATTTATTTTTGACTCTTCTTGTTGTTACCGTGGCTTGTTTGAAGAAACTACTGATGATGATCATGAGAAGAGAAAGCGAAAATGAGCTTCATCCTATCATCTTTCTCGTTCAAGCAACACAAAATCAGGTTGGAAGCCTTTGAAAATTTGCTACGTTGACGCGTGTGAGGTAGGAATATTTTAAATTTAGGATTCCTCGCAAGCACAAAAGAGCGTATACACGGAGGAAGACTGGGAAGCATATAGTTTTGAATTTTGCCCCAGGAAGCTGATTTAGGAGAAAGGATGAAGGGATTTGGTGGGCATTAAACTATTGTAATCCTTTAGAAATTTACATTCTAAACGTGTGGATGGAGGGAGGAGGGAGGACGTGGAGGTGAAGAGATAAAATTTTCTAGGGGATTTAGCCTCTTGCTCTGAAAATGTACGCTCCATTATACCCTATTCAATAGCGAGTTGAAGGGATTTGCTCTCCTATTTTTCCTCCATGCTTCACCACAAACACACGACATAACCCCAACAACCTAAGCTGGCTGTGCCAGATGTTTGCACAAGCTAAAAATGTATTCAATAACTCTGCTATTTCTAGCCTCAGCCCTAGTCCTACCCGCATATTGCTTAAAAAATCCCGTGGAGCTGTCAAATCTGTGGAGTTTTTTTCTACACTTTCTCCGGGTGAAAGTTAAAGCTCTACGTGCTTTCCCTTCCGCACCGTACCTTTTTGATACTTTTGCTCAAGAAAAAGGCGGCGGACAGGGGCGAGGAGAAGAGGCTATGTTCTGAAAGAAATGGAATTTCGTCTAGAAATTTAAGCAGGGAATTAAATCAGATTTCAAAAAGGACATGATGGATAGGCTTAACGTCAAAATCTGAGATGAGATGGTTTTCTAAAAAATTCAAGCCAGATTTTACAACAGCTGCGAAAGAATTGTGGAAAGCCACATAGGGAAGATAACCTGATTCGAGATAGGAGGTAACTCGGTTATCGGAATCTGGGAATAACAGAGGATAATCTTTCAATGTTCCAAAGGAATGATTCATTGAAGGAAGAGAATGAGATTACGAAGGGAATACTCTCGAGAATACATGTCAATTTGAAAATGATAGAAATTAAGTCGTCTGCGTGAAACTGAATTAATTCTTAGGTACACGGGAAAGGGAGTCAATAGAGATTTTACAAAGATTAATAACATTAGGGAATGAATTATTATCCGGTGGCAAAATAAACCAGAAAATTAGTTCACGGAGGGGAATAGCAAATCTAAAAGGATCTGTTACGGCTATTTTAAAAGGAGATTAAGCTCAACGGGAGAAAGTTGTTTGATAGGACGGAGAAAGTTTGTGAAAGCCATTGATTCTATGGATTGGCACGTTATCCTGTCTTAAATTTGAAATGAATGTTCGAAAATATAGTTTTCGGCATGGATTGAGCCGTGCTTCAATTCAATATACTACGAAGTTAAATCTTTCAGGGTGAAAGTTACAGGAACGAATATGGGCCAAATGTTCGCTAATCAGGGCAACTAAGGGTGAGCCATGATTTGTTTTATGTTTGTAATCTACAAGCCTCTACAAAACTGCTGTTATTAGTCGATTTCGCTTTATCAAGGAGTGTTCACAGAAAGCAAGAAACGTTGTAGAACATCAACTAACGTCTGAGCAGCAGCTCTGTACACTGCTTTCTCCAGCAGGTAATAAAAGAAAGCTTAGGGTGAAAAGGATTTGTGAGGGAAAATCAACTGAATGAGATGTCTGGAGAAAGCTGTATTTTAGTTGTAAGGAGGAAAGAAAGCACGCTGTTATTGCTTACCTGAGTCCGGGGATTGTGAGGACAGGGTCACCATTAGGTGTCAACCAGGTAGTGGTGATTGGTGGATGTCCTCTGCTGAGGCAGCTGATGGTTGTTCCAAGGCTATTAGAGAAATAGGTAACAGGGGCTGGGATCAATGTAAACGTTGGTCCTTCAAGCTCCACTTTAGCACCGCAAATTGCCAATTCTGAAAAAAACAGAGAAAATACACATTCTAATCCTCTTCGGAACCATTTCTCTACCTTGTGACTAAAGATGTTTTTACGTCCAAGGATTGTCAGCGTAGAAGTGTATCAAATTAAGAGAGAGACGAGGAATCAGGGAAGGCAGCGAGCTTTAGTTGTAGAAAAGTAGCTCTTGTAGCATTTCGTAATGACTGCGGTCCACGTTGGAGTGACATAAGGTCGAGAAAATCCAATCAGAATAGACGGGTGAAAGTAGGAGAGAGGCGGGAAAGTTTTTGGTAGGAAAATAAAGACATTTATTTTCGTGACTACTTTTTCCAGTCGTACATGCTTTCCATCCCACTCCCTCTCCTCCTGTCTACTTGCTTTCTCTCTGTAATCAGTTTTTGTTCTCGCTGAGCTATCACTACGAGGAGAAAGTTTGAAGTGGATCTGAAACTTTGTTCAAACATTTGAAATCAAATCTAGCAAATCATGCCCACTTGAGTTGGAATAAGTGGTGGATTTTATTCCCGGATAGGATTTTTTACATAAAGCTTTTAATTTTAAATGCTAATGGCCATTAGCTGAAATAATACTCTTTTTGTGTGTTTACTTTCTCCATCTTATCTTTGTTCCACGTCTTTGGAAAAAAAATTGCTAGGCTTGAATGCGCGAGCCCGCTGAAATGAAGCATATATGGGGCGGGCGTGGAGAAAGTTTGCTTTCTCTTGGATCGTGCTGTTTCTTCCAACATGGTTGAAACCTACTTTCCTTTTCACACCCACCACGACCCTTAGCATAGCTACCCGCTGCGTCACCCAGGATCGTAGATTATCATTAAAAACTCTTGTTTGCCCGCGGCCCACATTATTTTCAAACTGAGTCAACACTTTGAAAAATTTTTGCATAGCGGTGGAATTCATACCGTCTTCGGATTAGGCTTGAATGACCTGAAATTTTACAAAGCTTCTATCTGGAGTTACCATTGGGAATTTAAGTTCAATGGCTTGGAATCCCCTATTGAAATTCTGGATTCTGGCTCTTGTCCATTAAAAATTCATTTTTCTCATTCTTCTCACTTTTTGTTTCCCGGCTTTAATGGGATTTCCTTGTTCTCACACACACACACACACACACACACTTTTCTTGGCTTAGAAGAGACTGTCATTTCAAGCTTAAACTTTTGGTTGAATGCGGATTTGTCCATTGTCACCTGGGTGGAAGAGAGCAAGGCTGGGAAGGAATTATGATATAATTTTTAAAGTTTGGCTCGTTTTACTCAGCCGCGTCATTAGTTTTTATTTGGTAAATGTTTGTGAAAAGCTTGTTGGAGAGAAAGTCTGTTTCTTTTTCTCCCTGGAGAAAAATCTCACTAAGACTTCTTGAGTCTGAATGATGAGGCAATTGGGGAGGGGGCAGGAGAAAGGAAAGTTACACAGGAGGGAAACTAGCTAATAGTTTGTGGGGAAAGAAAATTGAAAACATTCGTCGCTATTATGTCTAGTAAAGGAGGGGGGAATGTCGGAAGTGTTAAAAAATGTGAAGAACGTGTTTCCCGGGCGTTCTAGAAATAAAGCTACACACGTCCCGGCTACCTTAGATGTACCACCCGGGGGGAAGAGAAACTTAGGAGGGGAAATGATGAGGTGCAATTTGTCGAATGACATCATAAATTTAAGTGTGCGAACAAATACTCGGCTGGAGACATGGTGTGGCCTTTGTGGAAAATAAAAATTGCACACTACCCACTTAGATGTTGATCATTTCCCCGGCTCTTTTACCTCCTCCGGAACCCGGATCTCCGTTTCATCTTTCCTGGGAATTTCCTCGCCAGTAAGGGGTCCTCTACACGGAGGTTTAAGTAGCAAGCTTTCACCGGCACATTTTTCTTCCAGAATTGGTCCATGGCTTGGGAGAGAAAGCAGATTTTTTCAAAGAAAGCAGTGTAACTTTCTCAAATGTAGTAGTATGAGAAATGTCCTTGCTGACATACTACTGAATACATTTTCTTGGGAGGATTTTAGTAATACGTTTACTTAATTTTTGCTTTCACCGGGATATATTTTGATAAAATAACCCATAGTTTTAGCTTCAATGTGTGAAAGTATTTGCGGAAAAGTTAGAAAAATATGTGAGCCGTATATGCATTTGTAACTCGTTTTAGACTTGAGGAGGACTTGACTATTTTAACTTCGTGGGATTTTCAAATGTATTAGATTTCCAGGGTCAACAGGAGCTATGTGGACACTTTCCGGAAGAACTTAAAGATAAAAACAATGAAACCTCATCCGGCCTCAACAGAGTGTCCCCTGTTTGTGTAATACAATACCCCAACTTGTTATCAGTACCATAGCGGAACACTTTAGTTGTGGTAAAAGACTGTTTCTTTTTGTAACCCGATATTCTTATTGACTCGAGATGGGGAGAAAGCTGCGGTCGCTGAAAGTTTGAGGAGTATCCGGAGACCGTATTCACATATGCTGAAAACTTTCTCCCGCTTTCTCCAAAGAACATATGTAACGGTTAGTTTGTGCTTAAGCCTTCGATTTACGTAGTTTCGTTTTGCTGTGCTGTGTGAAAGAAAGTATGCATGCTATAAGACGGATGCTGTCAAACTCTGAAAGAGGTGCTGCTTTATATCCTTTCTCTTGTTGACTCCCCTTCATTTTCAAGCAGCGTTTTCAATGTACATGGATGGAACGTTTCAACTCGATTTTGTTCAACAAAATTCATTTTGTCGTGAAATTCAAAGGAAGAAATGAATCAACTCAAATGTCTGATTATGTTGGGTTCTTTGCTTACATTTGGCATGCTGTCCTCGTAAGTAGTTTTCTGGACCAGATGTGTTTACAAAAGGATGCACACACAAGGTTTTGACTTCCCACAAAAGACTTGAGAACCATGTATGTATAACGAGTGTGTACGAAATTCCGCATGTAGGCTTGTGCTTGTAAACGTCGAACATGAAATACAACATGTTTCATGTGTCAAAATTACATGTAGGTGGACATTGGGTTGAAAGGGGATGTGACAGATGAGGTGAAGATAAGAGTTGGATGCGGGAGGCTGCATTGCTAGAAAATTCAAGCTTGTCTCTTCCGGAGCAGCTAACGCTCATTGAGTTGAATATGACTGTCTGCCTCAGACAAGCTCATCCTATTTCTGGTATTTAGAATTGAAAATACAAATCCTAGCAACCGCTATTGTCCAACGTGTCCATGGGTCCAAGAGGAAAATATATGGGCTTGACATAATCGGGGACGAAGAAGATGATTGAAAGTAGGAAATTCTGTGAGAAACGCTAACTGTCTCTTGCGTTGGGGTCGACATAATCGATAATTTTCGGTAGACAGCCAGCGACAGCTGTGGACGTGTATCAAATCAGTTGCGGTTGTATAATCTTAAATAAATAGAGGAACGTTTTGGTATTTTCTTTTAGAGAATTTTGGTGACGACAATTGACAGGTGGATGATGGGCTGGATGGCAGGTAAATACAGACGGTAGAGGAAGGTTTGAATAATGGATAATTGCCATAGAAGATGGGTGTTTCCTAAAACATTTTGGGCGAAAACAATGCATAACACAAGTATATGAAATTTTAAAAAATGTAAGTTAAAGTGGTGTTTAATTTTGGTTAGGAAGGATTGATTAATTCATCATAATCCATGTTTAATGTTGTAATTACAAGTCAAATATGCTATTTTCAGTGAGTCATGTATCGGAAAAACAGGTGTCTAAATATATCTCATGAACGATGAGGTCACAGAGCGTCGTTATATAGAATTTTATAGGCAAAAGGAGGAATTGTGACTGTATAATTGTAGAGTACTGTGCTCAACAAAATGGACAAGACGTCAGCGCTACTTTCATAAACCAATCACGTAATAGAGTATGAAGTTAACCGGTGATTATTAAGGGGCGAAGCCGCTTCTTAGGGAGGTTGGTGACGTCTGTCTGTCTGTCTGTCTGTCTGTCTGTCTGTCTGTACGCAAGATAACTCACGAACGGATGGACGGATTTACACGGGACTTGCGCCAAAACGTTGCAAATTTACTGTAGATCATGCCTATTCAAATTCAGTCAAATTGATTCAATGATCTCTGAGCTACAGATGATGAAAGATAATTAATTTCATCACCTATGAAATTAACACATGGTATGTACATATGTTAAACCGTTTTTGACGGTAGGCACTGTAACTCTCGAACCGATGGACGGATTTTCATCTTGTTTTCACCGGTATCTAGCTAATACGTTAAGGAAGAAGCCTATTTAGTTTCACTGGGATTAGGTAATTCATCACTAGGTTACAGTTTATAGAAGATAATGCCTCCGGTTATCCATGGGCAACAACACAGCACGTACATACGGCAATTATCTACCCCATGCTGCGTAGGCTTTCCAAGCCGTGGCTCAGTGGGTAGAGCGTTCGTATGTTATCGTGAGGACATGAGAGAGGCGCCGGTTCGAGTCCTGGCTGCCGTATTTGTGTTTCTTGCTTTTGGAGCGGCATTCACTTACACAAAACAGTTTTAACTAGAGAATTTACGTTTCATGTGAAATACCGGAATCATTCGCCCCTTAACTACTCCGACTCTGTCGTTTATTAAGAGTTGGGTTCTTTTGAAGCAAAGCTACATGATATTAAACCATTTCACTATGGAATGCTTCCTAGCTTTTAGTCCCAATTCGTCCTGTTTCCTGGCGGGAGACTCGAAACTCTCAATCTTAGGCGAGCTTCGAAGTCCATTGCAATCGTTAAGCATGCTCTGGTAGTGGCACCTGAGAAAATGGACCGCCTGAAAAACTTTTCAAACACTGACAAACACATACCGATTAACTTGAAATTTCTACGTCTGTTTTCTTTGGTATACTTTTTGCCCTTTGACATCATCCCTGAAAGGAGGAGCTTCAAGTTATGGTCAACGAAGAAGCTGAGGATCTGGAAAATAATTCACTTCGTGCAGACTCTCCATTGGGGATATTACAGTGCTACACTGGTGATGATCCTCATTTGGCCGGAGAGGTACTTCAAAATTGAGCATGCTGTAATACATTTGGTATGGACGGCGACGTATTTCGTCGTGTTTCCGCGATCATACGCGATCGTCTCAGCAGGAAACTACGTTGCTGCTCTTCTCAACGAGATCCATCAGAAGCGACAGTTTAAGAAAAGTCGAAACAAGCAAAAGTTTCTCCTGGCCATCTTTCCGGAATCATCGTTTATGATTTACTTAGCAATTGTCATTTACTTTTACGGAGACTGCTCAAGGATGCACTTCTTGTACTACTTGTTTGACTCGAATGGGGAGTGCACTGCTGCTGGTAGTAACTGGGCAATCTACGTGCTGAGCTCCATCGCAGACTTTCTGATGCTCATCAAGAACTCTTGGCTATTCTTCATGGTTTACTTTCAGCTACAAGCTTTTGAATATGGAACGATGGGTTGAATGACTTGCTTCGGAAGGTTCAGAAACCGTAAGTATATATAGATTTCATTATTTGTATTGAAATTTTCATGAAAATTGACGGGATTTAAATCGACGCGTCGCTGGGTTTTAACTGCAGATGTACCTGGTGGGAACTGGAGGAAATATGCGTATATCTGCGAAAACTACAACTATTCTTAGAGTACTTTAACTCTTTCAATGCCGGCAACGTTTTCGGTATCAAACTTCTCTTCCTTCTCATGTGCATTGTTTGCCCCTACATCGCCATTTTATGGGCGGCGACCAACATTCCCGTTGCCATATTCAACGCCTACATGGCATTCGTCTGCTTTTCCTGGTATGCCATTATCTATGAGCGAGCATTTTTGATTCCGGTCAAGATGGCGGATGTTAAGAAACATGCGGCGCGAGGGGCTGTGAGCCATGGTGCGCTTAAGCTTGCACTTCTCAAGAGACAATTGCTCTCTGTACATGAAGTTGGTATAAGGGTTGGCTCGTTCGATGTGATTGAGCGGATGACGTTTCCTAATTTTTTGGATTTCACGTCCAGAAACGTTGTATCCATGCTTCTCACTTTCCCTTAGACCATCCGCAACGCTGGTGAGCAAATTAATATATTTATTTGGAAAATCAGGATTTATTTAATTAAATGGTTTCTAATATAGGGAAAAATCTATTAAATATCAACTTGTACGTTGTATAGCTTGCATCTATTCTAGTGTGAAGCAGGTTTCGTTGTGATAATAAATCATTCGGTGGACGATCAGTGTATTTTGACACATTAAATCCTTGTTTGCCATGGGAAATCCAAGACTTGAAATACGAAGCAGCCTTTAAATATTATCAAACACTTGTTGTTCTAACCGAGATAAGGACTTGTAGCAATGCAAAGTAATCTATAATTTTTATGGCTCCAGCTCAGCTGCTGAATAAGATATCTGGTAACCTGGTCAGATCTGTCGGAGTTTGAAGATGATTAAAAATCAATTATGTCACAATAGAGGAGAAAGAAGAGATAGTCCTGGAGCAGGTGTGCGGATTATGCAATGGGTTTAGTGAAGAGGGCTTTGTGCAAGAAAGGGGGTTGATTCAAAGCTCTTAGTTGTTGGAATTTGTTGGTTTGCACAGCAAATTGTTAAATTCATAGTAAGGGCTAAAATTGTGAATTTAAAAAATGGCGAACATCCAAGCTGTCGTTTTAGTTGCAGCGCTTTGCATCGCTCAAACTTACTCCGCTGTCTGCCCCAGATTTTCAGCTGTGACAAATCTGAATCTGCAAGAGGTAATTAATTATGCTACTGCTGTCAGAATTGATATATTTCTTTCTACATTATATGATACATAATACACCAAGTTTTAAACTGTAATCTGTATGCGTTATTCGCTTGCCTAATGCTGGTTTGTGCTAAAATTTTGCTATAGTTTGTCGGTACTTGGAACATACAAGCAATTACGGAGAATTTTGGAGTGGATCCACAGCTTCAATGCCTTCGGACTGAATTCCGTGGAAACCAGTGGTCACAAGCTCCAGTTTATATTGATTCTTTTACGGATGGGGTTTCAACAGCTACTGGAGACCTCTGGTATGATTATGCAACAGCAACCGTTCTGTCCCTAGGCACTCCTGGCCGCTGGCAATTGCCGTTTAACAACAGTAAGTTTATGGAAAAACAAATGTTTGCGAAATTGATTTGCAAATACCCGGCAGAAATACTTTCTCCCCAGAGGCTATAACTTAAAGCTGAGTGGAGGGAGAGAAAGTTGGGTAGGAATCAGTGTTGTAAAATTGAATCTGTTTGCTTGCAGCGGTTTATGAATTCAGTGTCCTGAATACCGACTACGTGGAATCCGCTTTGATGGCCCATTGTGCGGTTATTGACGATGTGGAAGTGATCCGTGCATTTATTGCAACACGCTCCGATCAGGCTGTATCCTTGAGCCGGATTGAATATTTTCTGGATCTACTTCAAAACACGTTTGGAATCGACTCCAGCCTTTGGTACTTGATTTCACAGGGGGATGTTTGTGGAAACTAGTTGTTGCGAATCAGTACTTTCTATAGCTTCGGCGTATTGAGCTTATACGAACTATGAGCGCTAAAGTTATGAATATATTGTTTCTGAGCGAAGAAAGCATTTTGGGCTATGTAACATGGAGTTTGGAGGAGATGGCTGGACTTGGAGATGTATTTTAATTAAATATCTAACATAAATATTCATTTCTACAGCATTACTACATGCTAAAGATATGGTTCACAGGTTTACATTTGCGAATTCTTGCACACCAGAATGGAAAAACTCGGTTTACGCTCTGTTTGATTTTTGATCAATATTCACGTATCCGAAAACAAAGAGATGAGGAGAGAGAGCAGGATTGATCAACCGGGGTCTCTCATCATGCATAATTCAAGGAAACACATTGAAACTCTCGGTGAAGACAAAAGTAATTTCAAAAGCTATTTTACGAAAATAGGACGGTTCTCTGATTCCTCCTGAGGATTTACTTGCTTTCTCCTTGCTCCTCATCCTCTCTGCTTATATTTTCCTACTTGTACGTCACACGTACTTGGTTTATAATCCGCAGCATGGTTTCTTGTTGTACTACTGCTTTCACCCGGGAGAAAGTCGGGAATCACTCCCTTTTGTGCATAAGCCATGATAGCTCATAGAAAATAATGAAGATTGACGATTTATCCTGAGGATCGTATTTACTCTAGTCTACTTTGAATATTAAAACATACACGTTCTTTCTTCCGTGTGCTTTGTCTCTCTAGCTGAGGGAAGATTGGGGAAATTAAGGGAGAGTTGCATGGAGGCTGTACATGGATACGGCGCTCCCGGGGGATCCCGTTTAGCATGTGTGCAGTATTTGTGCATCATCAACTATTTTGACAGGGATGTGTATTTGCATAATAAATAACTCTAAGCTATTTAATCATTTGCTTCTTAGGGGAAACACCCACGTTGGAGCAGATGACTCACATGTTAACCGTGGTCAGTAGAGTACTAGTAAAGGGAGAGCTAACTGGGGTGAGTGAAAGCATGTAAAATTGTGGGAGAAAAGGTGGGAAATTTGCAAAGTGGAGAGAAAGTAAGCCAATTTGTTGGAGTACACGGAGTATAGAGATGGAGGGAGGAGCGGAGAATGCTGATGGTTCAGATACGGTGAAAGTAGATGGGTTCTGTACCTGAATTCAAAATTCAGTTCACGATCTTTTTACAAGCAATCATGGAGAAGGTAGATAAGAGAAACAAGGGGGAGAAAGTAAAATAGTACAACTCACGTGAGAAATATAGGAGGAAGGTAAGAAGTCTCATTTGTAAGTTGTTGATGCGTGTAAATTTTCCCCTCGGAGGCGTCTGTCCAGAAATATTACCCGGCTCACGAAATACAGCGCTCACGTCCTGGAAAAAGAGACAAAAAGAGCAATTAGTAACTGTACTCAATTACTGCGGAGAAAGTCAACTTTCACGGAGAGATTTCCGGGAAGCTTGGATGTTGAAATTGTATGTAGTGGAAACCGCAAAATTGTAGCATAAGCGAAATGGTAGCGGCGTGAACGTCACTGATGTCATGAAATAATGAAGAGCAACACGCGAAAGCCAAAACGCGGGAATTCAAAGGAAGCAAAAGCTAGGTTTTAGATCTCTAGCGAAAACTAGAATCTAGTAGAAAAGCTAAAAAAATCTAATTTTAGTAAGTGAAGCATTTTTAATTGTGTTCACTGCATTGGGCCGGCTCTCCGGTACTTTCACCTACTTTCACCCGAGTTAAGTATGAGAAAAATCCTTTGGGTTTTGAGATAGATTGTAAAAAGTACGAACTATCATAAATGCCACATAAATACGAGAATAAGAGAGGGATGAGCTGGTGAGACTGCTGCTAAAAGTTGGTAGGTTTTCTGTGAAAAAGTAAAAAAAAATCTACTCAAGGAAAAATCGTCTAGAGTAATTTTTTACTCAAGACAGAAGAGCAATCCCTTCGGAAAGACCAAGGTGCACCTGCCTTTGCGCCTAAAATATTTAACAAGTTTCCATTTGCTCTAAAGCCAGAGTTCGGCTGTAGCGTCCAGAAAAGTCGATATGAATGAAACTAAGGAAAGTAGGGCTATTTTCGACCTGGGAGTTTTAAGAACCATAGGCTAGAAAGCATCTCAACTTTGTAAAGTTGTACACCAACCTCGGGGAAATTCTATGTTTGCCGCTGAAAGACTGTATCGTCGTCGAAGTTCTGGTAATCTGTATTCGGATTTACCTGGATCTGATCAAATGAGATTTTTTAAAAATGAAAACTGGGGAAAACATGTATACTTATTTTGTGATTGACTTGCTTCATAAAACCAATTTTACTTTCTTAAGAGTATTGAATTTACAGAACTTATCGAAATGAAAAGTATAAGCAACTCTTTTTGTACTTGATCGCCATTGACTTTCCTTTTACTCTACATCAAGGAGGGGAGAAAGTAAGAGAAAGCAGAGAAAGTATAGTCTGAAGAAAGGGATGAGATAGGCTATCGAAAATATTTTTCTCTCTTTTTCGCTCCTACTTTTTATCTTCTTTTATAACATCTTTCCCCCTTTCTCAAACAAATTGAAGTTGAAGACAAAATCTTTTTCCCATCATCCAAATTCTTTTCCGTTTACTCACTCACCCCTTGTGGGATATGGATGGATCGAATGGTGACAGAAAGAGGATCTGGGAAGAAAAACATATACTTTTCATCAAATAACTTCACTGAAAAAAGGATCCTCAAACAATTCCCATTCCCTCTCCTGTATTTCATCGAAATACTCAATTCCTCATAACAATCCACTTTCTCTTTTCCAGTTTCTATACGTTAGGGATACCAGGGAGGACTATAAGGGCTTCTCCTCTGGTCATGGCTGGAACTAGCGTGAAAAGGTTCAAGTTATTCCAGAAAAGAGCACGAGAAGTCTGGGAAAGGAATTCCCAAGATGATATAAAAATCCAGCTTGACTTTTTACTGGGAAAAGAAAGTAGGTTATTTTTCATCATACCCTCTTCTGTCACATCATGTTTTTATGACGACCACAAACTGAAAAATCTTTTTGTAATATCATCTCTTTCTAAAAGCTCTGACTTTCTCTTGGTTGTCTTGACTGAAACAGGGTGTTCTTGTTTGGCACTGATGTAAAACAAGCGTGGTTTGTTGGGATTTTATGTCCATTCTAAAATATACATAAGGGCTTCACTGTATCTTTTGTTTTCGTGCTGATGAGCGAGCGCGTGAAGGAATTTTTGGAGTGGCGGCTCTGAGATGCAAATCAAGTGACAAAAGAGCTGAAAATTACTTTCTCCGCTGGAAGATATATTGTCTTGTTGTCACCACATTCAGCTACTACGGTAAGTATAATTTCGCATGGTCTTGCGAGATTGGCAAAAAGTTGGGAAATGTGTTTGTTTTGGCGAAAAATTTGGAATCGAAATTTCCTGAAGCTTGTGTATTAGGATTTGGGTTATTCTTTGCAAATTTGGCTAATCTTTGATATAATTTTGCGATGCCACTATTTTTTTCGATAACCTTGTGATGTTTTTAGTTTGTATAGGATACTTTGTAGTAAGGCTCATCGGTATTTTAGATTTCGGTGCATGATTCTGCTATTTTGCTGATAATTAGGCTTTGCTTGTTACTTTGGGAAGTTCTCCAAAAAGCATGGCTTTGAATTCAATACGAGGATTTGAGGGGGGAAACTATTCAGCGAGGATAGTATAAAGATTGTGCCGAAGATCTCTTCCTGAACTCAATCAGAAAAGCAAACAGGATATGTAAAGCTGGCTCTGTTTTGGACGAGTGAACGGAGTGAGCGGTGGAAGGAATACCGAGGTCGTTGTGAATTAATGCTTTCACCCTCCGCTTTCTCCAATCTAATCCCACTTCCAGGTCGACTTTTATGAGGAGTTGGGAAGAGCCCGTAAATATAATAAACAGCTTCTCGCCTCATGTGTTTCTTGTAGCGAGGAGAAATAAGGAGGCAGTGAGGCAGGCGGTTTAAAGGTAGAAGCTGAGCAAGCTTCAGGTTTTCCTATAATGTTGATTATGACATTAAATATGATCACGTATAATCAGGTTTTTGAATATTGGGATAATATTTTAAAGCCATGGAGAGAAAATGCGGCTGGGTAAATATAATATCCATATTATAATCTCCTCTTTGAATATTGCTTTCTCCAACGTAGCTACTTTCTCTGGGAGGAAGGTTATCCTGGCCTTTAAATATAGAGCTCATATCTTACTTTCTCCTAAGAATGATTCTACTGATGATGTGGTTAAACATACGTTTTCTTGTTTGAAACCTCTGCTTTCTCCACAGCTATGAAAATTTTACTATAAACTTGACATTATATGCTTTCGCTTGAGTTTCACGAGGTTTACTTTCTCTTTAAGTGGGATTAAGAGTTTCCTACAGTTTTCTTACTCTGACTTTCCCCTTCACATTGACGTTATGCATTTTACATAGGTCGTACTTTCTCTTTAACTGACATTTGATTCTCCATCTGCTAAGCTTTGGATTGCCTGACATGATTCTCAATAATCGTACCTTTCACTTCCGCGTATCTCTCACTACAGAGAGCCTGCATGAGAGGGGTCTTTGGGCTAGGACAAGGAAGAGTCTTCCTAGAAGACGTGCTTTCTCCAACTCAGAGCCATCTGGCTCATCTTCCCCTGCTCACATGCCGTCTTAGCACTTACCGTCTCAAATGCTTTCTCCCAAGGCTTTAAGGGATTATGTTCTAGACTTTCTCCTTCTATATGAAAATGATAATTGATTTATGTGAAGTGGGAATATAAGAAGCTCGTACTGGTGCAATAAGGGCGTAGATGTCTCATAAATTTGATGGGTAATTGGAAACTTTTATTACACACGGTCTCTTCTGTGTACACTTTTACCGTATTTGGTGTCTACTCTTCTCTATGGCCTTCCGAAAACTTGTATATTGGATTCCAGGAAAATATTACACCCAACCTCCTGGTTTTTTTCCTCCTCCTTTGCAGAAAGAAGAAGGGAGAAAGACACTGGAATAGATGAGGTCCCATTGCAATACGCGATAACGCACCAGTGTGTTTGATATGGTAGGATGATAAGAAAAAGGGGTATTATCCGACACTATCTTACTGAATCACGTTCTAGTTTTGGGTATGATATCGAAGGTAACTTGAGTTGCTACCTTACGTTTCCCGTCGGATTAGGTGAAAGCATTTTGGAAGGAGTGAAAGTATTGAGTAGATCATAGAGGAAGTGTTGGACGCTCTGTTTCTGGTGAGAGAGGCATGTAGTGGAGGTAGAATCGGATTATGTTGGAGATATTGCGGAAACGCTTATGTTTTTTAGAACATTATCTCTTCTGAGAAGACGGTTATTGAAATTTTGCGTCAGCTAAAATCAACATTAAGATGATTTATGCGAAGGAAGGGCAAGGGGAATTTTGGAATGTAAACCGCATTGAGTCAGATATTGCAAAAAGGAATGGTAGCTAAAAGATGTTGAAAATAAATCAAGATTCGCTTGTACTATATTCAGTTACAGCTTTCGGGAAGTTTGTACAAAATGAAAGGGGAATTGTGCAGTTTTTTGCGGGAAAGGATATTGCAATAGCGTTTGCAGAAAAAGTTCTAGCCGTATAGATAGCTAATGCTAGTTTCTTTGAGTTGGAGAGTGAAAGCACAGAGTGAAAGGACAGAGTGAAGGACAAAACTATGAAACCATCAGCCCAGTTCCAGGATTCCGGCCACGTCTTTCTCGAAAGCGAGAACAGAAGACAGAAGAGAGCTAAAGAGAATGGTAGTTGTAGAGAAAGTAGCCGGGGAGGGTTTAGGAGGAAGAGAAAGCTGAAACTCTTTTGTAATCGGTAATTAAAGTAAACTTGAGAAACTTTGAGGAAAAACAAAGCTAAATGAAGCCAAAAAAGTAGGCTAAGCGCTAATGCAGAAGGCTGGAAAAAGTGGAAGAATAACATAATCTTTGGATAGCAGGGGATGAAGACATGTATTTAGAAGCCATAAGACGGTTAGGGGGAAATGTTGGAGAAAGTTGGAGAAAGCTTTGGCACTTCCGGCGTATTTTAATCAATTTTGAAATGTTAATTTCCTGCGGGTCTTAAGCTTCACGTCCAAGCTTTAAGAATACTAATTTAAAAGGACTTGAAAGTTGTTGACTGAGTCGGATAATTTTGATGAGTCCCTGTCAAACTAAAGTTTACCGCCAAAAAATTAATGGTCCGTAAAAAAAAAGAAAAAATATTATTGGACATCTTCGTGAAATTAGGCCCGGGGTTTTTAGCATCAAGTTGCTCAACTTCCGGCTTGCAAGAATCGAAACACCCGCCCTTCTTGACTGCATCGAAGCTATAATTGTTTATGCAGAGCAAATGAAGACGGAGGTGGGAGTTGAGTGGCCGGAAATAATTTTCAAATGCATTTGGGTATCGTCTAAACAAAACTATAGACGCATGACACTCCCAAGGTTCGGTAGCTGATAAATGGAATTAAGCCGGAAGGTGTTTCTTACCCTTCTACGGAATTATTCCAACCGAATTACAAACATTGTCAGCTGTACGAAGCAGAGACAGTAGACAGCTGGAGGAGAAATAGTATTAAACGGGATAACTTGACGGCAGATGCTAGGAAGAAAAGAAATGGGAGAAAGTCGGTGAAAGTTTGGCTAAATGAGAAACATTATAGACTGTGTTCAATATACCAGAAGAGTGAATGGATTTAAGAACCGGGATGAGGCTGAAGAGTCGGTAAGGAGAAGGACGTTGCTGGAAGCTTCGGATTAAGGGAAAGAGTACCAGGTTTTTGCTAAGACAGTAGGTGAAAGGTAAAAAGGTAGCGAGGAGTGTGGATGGGTGATTAGTGTAAAACTTTCCCTGAATCTTTATCATCTTCTGTGGGTGTTTTATAGGTAAAAGTTTTTCAATTACACATGCCCAATTTTCTAAGGTACAAGCTTTTCAAGGGGCACGGCTGGCTTGTGCGGCAGCATAGAACGTGTGGTGAAAGCAGACTTTCACTGTCATCATCCAGGAATAACGCGGATCCGGAATAGGGGTCGTAATGCACCATTGCGCTTCCAGCTGCTACATGAATGCAAGATGAGCAACTTTTTATGTACTCATTCAACAGTCTCCTTGGGGATTCCACTCGAGGCCTTCGAAATTGCAGTCAGACATGGACAAGTAGCAAAGAATTTAAAAGTGTGTAAATTTATTTTCAAGTATATCTTGAATCATCTCTTGGATTCTGTCTTTTGAAATGCTATTGAATTGTGCTCGTTACAAGCTGGGGAAAATTTACGCAGAAACGCATAGATTCTAAAATAAAAGAGCAGTTGGAGTGAATTGTAACAAGTTCGGGAAAATGCGTTCGAAGAAGAGGAAAATCAAAGGGAATATAAAATAATTCTTTAGGAATCCATATGGATTTTCTTTCAGACTGATAAAAGATAAGGAGGAAAAAAATGGAAGCGGTTAAAACAGATTGAGGGAGGTAAAAGAATCCTTTTGAGGGATGACATCTTAGATGGAAGGAACAAAGGGTGAAAGCATGCGGGAGAAAGCTCAGGTTGAAGTTTGGGGAATATGGGCTAGTGTATGTAGAGCCCAAAGAGAGATTTGCAAGATCAGCTCGTTTTAATAAAAAGCTGGAATGATTTATGAATAAGGATTGGGAATTGGATGGAAATGAAAGGAATTTAAATGAGTACAGCTAGGAGGAGGATGAAGGGACGTAAAAATTTGTGCCGGCTCTGCTTTCTCCGGGAGGACGGATTTTCTAATTTGCATCCATCAAACGTCCTGTAGATTCTAAAATGGTTATGATTAACGATTCCCAATTTCACCTGTGAGTCGCTCAAAATTGAATCTTCTCCCTCCTCCCTTCTATACTCAACTCAAAATAGAACGGAAGAGTCATTTAGAGGAGAAAGCGCTTGTGTGACTTACTCTGAAACATTCTCCCAACTTTCACTTCCGTTCTCCCGTGCTCTACTCCAATGCTGCTATGTGTGACAAGGGCAGGAGAATTGATGAGGAGGAAACAGTTTGATGGCTTGCAAATATTTTTGAACTACGTGCCTATACTACCACGGAGGGAAGCAAGGCAGATTTGTTTGGAAAAGCTCATGCACATACGGTGGGGTGCTAGAATATTTTGCACGGAAAGAATTCAAATCAAACGTTGCCTCGGAATAGTTTCAAATGTCAGAATAACATGTAAAGCCCTGGTTGGAATCCGAAAATATTGATTTCCGCAAAATATTAATCTGATTTTACTCGGCGAACGGAATTCCTTTGATTTGTTCCACTTTAGTGTTACTAGAGTTAAATGTAGGCCAGAATAACGGTGAAAGTTTTTAAGCTCGAGAATTGCAGAAACGAATCAGATAAATTTAAATAACCTTCAGTTTGCTCATCTTTATAAAGTAAATCAATTCAATAATATTTTAAAGATATATTTAGCAAAAACATAGATAAATATTGTTTAACGATAAATTTCTCTGTTTCAAACTGTGCTTTCTTTTCGAAATTGATAGTAGTCTAAATGATTGTTGTTTATAATTTTTTTACAGGGTATTTGAAATGTTTTTTCCATAACTTGGTGAAAGTAAATGAAGCTATTTTCACTTCCCCGAATTAGCTTTGGCTCTCAATTGTTTACAGTGCATGTATTTATCTTTTAGTCTTATGCCGGATTTACACTTCAACACTTGTGTAAAACTTGTGTAAAACTTGTTTAAAACTTGTGTAACACTTTCATATTCATATTTGCGGTTCAAAAGACCCGCAAATATTCAATGTTAATCAAATGGAGAACATTTGTGTAAAACTTTTAGATTTAAAGTGTTGAAGTAGAAACGGCGTTACTATGGTAACTAAACAAATTTTCGAAAAGTGTTACACACGTTTTACACAAATGTTGTAGTGTACATTCGGCATTAAGGTTGTTTAGGGAAATGTTTGTTACATCAGCTATGAGCCCATGCTCACCTGTGAATTGTTGATGAAGTCTACCTGGAGTTTTGACGGAATATATACACGTGTTGCTAGAACCGTTCCGTGCCAATTAGCCCACTGTTCTCGCGAAAATACGACAACTACAAACAAAAACAGAATAAGACTCGAGAGTTTGAAAAAGTTTGACAGAGGAAAGCCATGTGACGAAAAGCCCGAGGGACTGTGAAAGAGAGGGAGTTTTTTTCAGGTCTTAATTTGGATTTAAATTGAATCCGGTTTGGAGTTTGAAATAGAGAAAGTACAGTTTAAGAGTCCCAGGTTTTGTAAATCTCTAGAGTGAATAGAAAAAGCTTGTAGGAGACAGAATATTTTCACGGGTGCTTATTTTATAAAGTTGTTTTAGCAGATATTTACTCTGAGCGGGACGGCAGTTAAGAGTGGAAAATGGGAGGAGGCTGAAAGAGGTGAGTGATATTGTAGTTTTAGAGAAGAATAAATATTCAAATGTAATCCCTAATCGAATTAAGTAAAACGGAGTGTAGCAGGAGGAGAAGGTTGCTAAAACTCGGGAGATTTGTTGTGCGTGGAGGAGGATAAATCCAAGATTCAGTAGTTTCTTCTTTAGGTTCTGGTGAAAGCAGCTATGAGCGGGAGCTCTATGGGAAAAGTTTAGGAAATCTCGTTTTGAAAATGTTTATATATACAAGGATCTGAAATGGAAAAAATAATTATTTTGAGCTCATTTCTTTCCACTCTATCTTCTACTTTATGTCCTCTTTCCTCTCTCTTAACTGCGTTGAAGGACTGGTAATGCGGGATGTGGGGGATGTGGAGCTGTACAGGAGCGTTAGTTTAAGGGGCCGGGAGAAAGTTTTCCACGTAGGCCTGCTTTCACTATACTTTTTAGACTGCATAGAGCTAGAAAATTTAGTTAGCCGGCCGGGCAGGTTTAGCGTTGAGTGTACATGGAAGAAGAGTAGAGAATATAAGTTGGTTGTAAAGTTGTTCTCTCTCTCTCTTGGTCCGTCTTGTTCCTTTCAATTCTGATTTATTGGATTGGCTTTTAAAGGTGGAGGAGGGATGGGCTTGGAAGGGTTGTTGGATCTCTTCTCTGCTATAAACCCTTATTATAGACTAGAAAAGGTTTGACAAGTTGCTTTTGTTGGCCAAGTTTTGCAAACTTGGACTTATTGCATTATCTGGCAGACTGGGCACCTATTTCTATATCCTTTTTCCATTCCTTCTGTCAATTGAAAGTGGAATACAATTGGATTTTACCTAAGTTTCTTCTCGATTCCATTTTACTTTGTGATCTAAACTTTGAAAGTTTAGGAGAGAAGAAGGACAAGGATATTAGCCGTGTTTGGAATATTAAAAGCTAGGGAGGGGCCCTTGGCTCATTGGGCTGCAATGCTACTAGAAAGTTTATTGGAAGTTATCTATTTCAGTTAATTTGAAGCGCTATAATTTTAATGTTTGTTGCTGTGAAACATTTAAAAATAGGTTGGGGATTAGGTATTAAATCTGGGAGAGCCTTTGTAGTGAAAACAATTTTTGCGAGGAAATGGCGAAAATTCGCGAATTTTTTTCCTTGCTGAGATTTAATACAATTTTAACTGACAATGAGCCCTAACGAAATCCTCTTTCCTGCACCATATATACTACTGAATCCCGGGAGATTAACAGCAGGATGTAATCTCAATCGCAGACTAGCACAAGTAGTGAACCTGCAAGTTTCTCGTGGGATTTTACCAGGGCTGCTGTTCTTAAGCGAATCCTGCCGTGAAGGAGAAAGTAGAAGGTGGTGAATTTTTTCACAACTAACTTTGCTTTACAGCCTTGAGGAAATAAACTGGATAGTTTTGTGTCTGTAAAACATAAAGATGTTAACTTGATGGGGTTTTTATTCAGTTTTGGAGAGCATTACATGAAATGTGTGCACTTTAAGAAGAAATTCACTACACTGGCATAAGCTGGATACAAGCTTTGGATCCAGTTGAAGGGAGCATTTTAGCAAAGTTAAGTAACACTTTCACTCGTTGCCATTTCTCGTTATTCCTCATATTGCCTCTTGGTTCTCTTTTTCTATTGTAAAAGCCTGCTGGCTGATCCCTTTTTTGTATTCGAGTTAGGACTTTCTCTGCAGATCGACTACAATAGAATTTATGCTGGCTGGACCTAGTTTCGAGGTAATCTTTGAAAAATCTCTAGCGTATTTGCCAATCTTGACATAATAAAGTTGTGTATGCGTCTTCTAGGAAATTGTTATACTGTATTTCCCACTTGCCAAATACGTCTCTAATCTGGGTTTGCTCGAGGAGAAGTACATGAGTACATTCTATCGTGATTTCGGTGGAGGCGAGATGAAACTGGTGTGGAGTTTGAGGGTGGAAGAAAGAGGTGGTGGAATTTGGTGGGATAAATCCCGCGCTGGCCAGGCGGGAAGTATCTTGTTCTGGGATCGATGTAATCTCAAGAGCTGGAGAACTGGAGGAGATGGAGGGTGGGTATGGTGAAATGGTTGTTGGTAAAAGCTGCCAAGAGCGAAATAAAGTCGAAGAAAAGTTTTCTATTCAAGCTTTCCCTCATCAATGGCTACACACTTTTCTTGCTTTCTCTTCATGGGTTCTTTAGAAAAAGGCGGTGCTCTATATATATATGCTGAGCTCAGAACACTACCTGGTTATTTCTTTCTCGCTTTCACTTGCTTTCTCCGCCGGGTTTCCCTCGCTTCGTGATTCTCTGAGGCGACTGAATCTTGCTCACTTTGAGCTTGAGCTTGTAAGTTGGAAGAAAGGTAAGCAAGACAAGGAGATTTTTCTGGTTTTGCTTCAGAAGCACGAGGAAGGAGGTATAGGCTCAGATGGGAAGTGGTTAGGAAAATAGTTGAAGACATTCTAACAATATTGCCTCCCTTTTACTGAAAAGAGCAAGAAAAGCGGAACGTGTGTTTCTCTTAGCTAGTTTAAGGTTGGGGCGGTTTTTGCAATTTTAAATGAAGCAGTAGAAAAATTGTGTTCGGGGGTGAAATATACGATGATACGCCCACCGCCTCCGTGTATTCACGTTCTGAAGGAGAATTTCAACAACTCGCGTGTGCTGGGGACAAATGATGGTGGCGTGTAGAAGCTTCTGTAGGATTTTTGTATCTCTTTTCAGGCGGAACATCTACTATTGCTTTAAATTTTACAGCTTTGGAGGAGGAGACGAAAGATTTGTCGTGGATGCATTGCCTCATTTGGAACTAGCTGGTTCTGGGGCTGATGTCTGTATTCAGTTGGGCGGAAAATTTGTGTAAAAAATGTGTCGATACAAGGAGCTGCGTCCTTGAGCTAAAAGAGAGAGACAAGTATGAAGTGATGGTCTTGGAGAGATTGAAGAAATACAAAAGTTTTTAGTGAAAAGTCTGTAGTGCGGGGGGAGAGATTACAAGTGAAGAGGAAGAGAAGAGAAGGATGGGGAAAAAATGTACTGGAAGCTTTCAGATCACATCTTAAATCCAATGGACCATGATGAAGTTTCTTTGATGGAAGTAGGAAAATCGAATCCACCTGGTTTATTGTCATAGCTTAAACTTTTTCCAAACTTTCACCAAGGGAAAGCAAGTTTCCTCACCTTGAAACGGTAAGGGGTTGTAGTTAAAATTTAAATTGTAAACTTTTTACGATATAAGCTATCCTGAAGGAGAAAGTAGATTAAGAGGAAGACTAAAAGCTGTTTCCAGATATAACTTGGGATTATAAGATGCTGTGTCTGCTATATGCTACCAGGGGAGATTAAATGTGGTGAAAGCATGGTGATAGTGCCGAGGATTTCTATATAACCCGGGAATCTGGCTTAAATGTAGAACTTTGCTAGTAAATTGCCGAAAAATGGTGCAGACTAAATGCAGTAGCTCGGTACGCAGCTACGTTTTCCGGGTTGGAGTTAGCTTGTAGTGGATTCACTTTAAACGGGTACGGTGAAAGTTAGAATGCTTCAAGCAGTAAAGTACAGCGGTTGGGGCTGCTGTGGTGGTGGAAGACATGGGATAATTCAATGGTAGCTGATATGATTATGATAGGGGTAAAATATGTAAAGAAAGGCTGTGATCCTGAATCTAGATTCTACAAGAAGGCGGATAGATGGGATGCCAGCTCACGTGCTCAACAACTAACAACTTTCCTTTGGAGCACGTGCATTGAATTCTAGGGTAGACTGGGAAATAACTCTGTACAAGATCCAACTCCCGAACAAATGATGTGGTTCAACCAAGCAAGCTAAAACAGGGTTCTTTCATATTTTTTATCCTTGTGAAATTCAAGCTGGAGAAAGTACCAAGTGGAAGGGGCCTCTTGTAACTGGGTTGATTCGGTGGGATCGTGCTGACTGGGATCTCTTGGCTAAAGTTTATCTCAACAAGTTTTTCTCTCTCATCTCATTTTCTCTCTACTAGTTTTGGTTGGGGATCTGTAAATGCGTAGAGGTGGCTTGGTTTCAAGAGGGGGTAGCTGCTGTCCCTGTTACCGGGCCAAAGGAAGATTCGGCTCTATAGGACCAGGAGGACCTTGTCTGACGCTTCAATGAACGTGGGAATCTGATATAAGAATTTGGGAGAAAGTGAACATGCGAGACGAGTTAAGGTGTTTGGAGAATATTGAGAATACCGAAGACACGACAATGAAAGCCCTGAGGATTTTTCTATTAGATTTTGTTTTTAGGACGCAAGAACTGTGTATAGGGAAAATGCAATAGCTGGGAACAGATCCAATTGTGTTCAATGAAGAAAGTCCTAGTAAAGAGCGGAATACAGTGAGTGGAAATAGACTAGGAAGAAGTTGGCTGTCTAGAGAAATGGACTGTATTTTGGTTACTAGGTTTTGCTGGTGGCTGGTGAAAGTTGGTGAAAGTTTTCGAAAGGAAGAGGTGGTCGCTTCTTTTTTCATTTGTAAAATCGAAGGGAGAATGACAATGGGGAAATAAGATTAATGAATTTTTTTCCTTACTCGCTTCCGCCGGAAACGTCCGGTTTCGTCGATTCCATTATTATTGACCGCCATCCTTAAAGAATGAAGAAGATAAAGATCCGCCTTTCAGCTGAGGTCACAGGACATTGAGTAAAATGTCACATTTCTAAGCACAGCCTGTTTTGCAACTAAAAAAGACGTAGGGAAAGAAGAGAAACGTCAGAGTGAGGATAGAGTCACTATAGGTGGGACAACATATGGAGTAATTATAACCAAGTTAATGTGACTGTTAACAACACTCTACAGAAGGAATAGTCTGCAGATTAGAGGAATCAGAGCACTGGTATGCGTACATCCTGCACCCGTAGATGAAAGGAAGTAACTAACGTTTCTTTTCATCCAGCTTCCCTTGAAATACAGGCTGGTTGAGCTGGAGAGGGAAAGCTGAGGACCGGCGCATGACTTTCACCACAAGAACGAAGGAAAAAAGAACAGAACGTGAATGGATGGATGGTAGATACAAGGGTGGAAGAAGCAAGTAAGTTCCTGCTAATTGCAGTAGCGTTGTCTTAATTGTGGTATATTTAAATGCAATAACGCTGTCTTATTTGTAGTCTATTTAAATGCAGTCATGAGTTCAAAATGCTTATCGGCCTAAGAATTATTAATATTTAGTATATTATTTATATTTATATTGCAATTTTAAAACTGAGGCAGCATACACAGAATGATGTCTGGCAGACATTATATAGCGTTGAATGTATTTGTACAGAGTTTTAATTGAATTCGTTGGAGAAATGCGGAATATTACAAGGGTTAAGTAATTACAATTGGGTGCAGCATTAAAATACTAATGACAGCAATATGAATAAGTTAAATATTTCATATATATATAAATGTAGAGAGGGCTTCAAGAAATGACGAGCCTGGAATTTAGATACGCTACGATTTGCAAAAAGATGAGTCTTGCGTGTTGGAAATAATCCAAGATACGATTTCTGAAAAACACAAAATGAATGAATAGAGGATCAACGCTAGTGGATCTGATAGTTGATCTGATTTATCCACTTGTTGTGCCGAGTTATGTGCAAAATACTAACCTGTAACTCTTGTAAAAGAATGTGTATTGACTCCAGTCCGTAGGCCGCAATTTGACCCCCAAGTACCGATACCAATAAGGGTAAATCTTGCAAACCGGCCTTTTTGTTCCACTGTCGTAAGGGGAGACCCTGATATTGACTGCGATGTGGGAATAGTGCAATTATTAATACGTTCGTTGAGAGTTAAGCGCATACAATTGTGAGGTTTGTAATATTTTATACCTGGCAAGTTCGTGACAAAGATTTTGTACAAAACGTAT
Source organism: Sminthurides aquaticus (assembly GCA_906901655.1). Taxonomy (NCBI): domain Eukaryota; kingdom Metazoa; phylum Arthropoda; class Collembola; order Symphypleona; family Sminthurididae; genus Sminthurides; species Sminthurides aquaticus. The sequence continues at coordinate 3,140,989 of CAJQTT010000005.1, read as the reverse complement.
TTGTCCTTGTCACCGCTGCTCCCCAATTATTTCTTCGCCTGAAGTCGTTTGGATCGGTAGTTTTGGTACAATTCTCATTGTTGACTACAACTGAGCGGGATGATTGTAGATGCTGACCTGTAGGATTGAAGGAGGTGTGTTATTTTTTAACATTAATTTTCCGTTACAGGTGGAATATTTCCGTCACAAAAACAGTATAGTCCATGGCTAATGACTGCGACTTTATGGTGCAAGTCTTCCAGGAAATCAGTAGCTTACCGTGCCAGTCTTTATCCCATTCCCATCTACTAAGGTAGGCAAATGAGCCAACAAAATGTTTGGATGCATCTTCACCTTTGGGAAGACAAATGGGCGAGATGTCGTCTTGCCTGGTGAAATCAATGGCTTCCTCCAACTTGATCAAAGCTACGTCTGCATCCAGCTCATATTTGAAGCCGTGCTCCAAATAACGTCGGATTTCCGAAACTTTTCGGTTTTTAGAACTCTGTTTTGATAGTCCAGCCTCCTTTGGTTTCTCGCTGAGAGTTATGAGAATTTCGTCTGCACTGTCTACATCCCTAATTAAAATACAAAGAACAAAGAGACATCCAGTAACTGTGCTCATCTAGTTGGCTACTCATTTATTGTTTGTGCGAAAGAGGAATGTAAACTTACGGTGTAGTAAAACAGTGAGCTGCAGTCACTAAATACTGATTGCTAACAAGTGTAGCCGCACACAAAAACTTGTGATCTTTTTTCCTAAGGACTTTTGCAACCCATGGAAATTTCTCAGTCGTACCCATTCGCGCCCCCACCTGCGACTTTGATCGTTTTCCGCAAGCTGAATGAATGGAATGAATGGAATAAAAAATTAATTGAGCTTGCATGTATCGTTGTATTGAACAAGAAATACAAACAAATGTAGCTTACCACACATTCCAATGGAAGTGAACGGTATAGATGGCAGCATGAGCTCCGTGTCCATGTACGGCTCAGGGCCTGAAATTATTGAGACGTTTTATTGCGAATTATCCTTGTTTTATTTGTTTATGTCTTTCAAACAGAAATGACGCTCACCTTGCGGGACACAAATTGCATAGCAACGGAATCCAGAAGAACTAAAACTGGGACTGCTCCGAAATACTAAGCTCACTTTGTCTTCCATGTATACACCTTGTGGTCCTTGGTTTCCGCAAAATCTGTAAGAATATGGGCTATATTTAATCGTGAGAATGTAAGGCGCCGCAGTTTGATTTCTTATTCGCGTGAATATTTTCTGGGGTTCAAATAGAAAAAAATGCTTAAAGGAAATATCACAATATTTGTAAATGTTTTGAAACTGCATTGCTTAGCGAGGAAAATTAGGCTTTCTTTCCACAAAATGCTTTTACTCTTCTTAAAATATACAGACCTATGGTTAGTTAGAAAACACAATTAATGCATTTACCTCTTGAATCTTCCACTCCCGTCAGACACATCCAGGTAGTCAAAGCAGAGGAATTTATTCAGGTCAAACTTGGGACACGTAATAGCCAAGGTACAGCCCTTGAGCTATTATTTTTCAAAGAAAATTCCAATTAAGCAGCTGATTTATTATCTATTCATGTCCCAACCTTGTGGATCAATACGAACATCTCTAAGTTTCCAGGAACCATGCACTTTTTCCTCGAGATGTATGCGCTCCGTGAAACCAGATGAACCAATTTCCTCATTACCGTCTATAACGTTCTAAACCGTTCTCGTTTTCCAAATTCCTCATGCAGAAATCAATTAGAATGTACATGTGAGAGGAAAAAAGCAATTATCAGGGATGTGGATTCCGCCTACACCGGAAGCAGCTGAAAAGAGCTGATCCCACTGAGCCATCCTCCGAATAACTACGTGAAAATGATGCTAATAAGAAGCGAAAAGAATGATAGATTTTGGAATCCCATGATAATGTGACCAAGTAATGGGGCACATTGCAAAAGCCCTTTGCCTGTAGCCTGCATTTTACGTTCTCTACGTTTCGTATTCGTGATCGTCATGACACGGAGGACTGCAGCTTAGAATGTAATCAAGAGGGAGGCTCTACATAGGGTTTAAATGAGAAAAGAAGGATTAGATTTGTGTGAAAAGGCTTTACGAACATGAAAGTTCCATTTGCAGGTAATGGAGTTGGGATACTTTTTTCCTTTGCTGTAATTTGGTGTCTCCATGAATACGGCCTCGTGTAATCCCATTTCTCGCGTTTCCCCGCATCGAATTCCTATGGAATGTAATGTGTAATCAACTGCCGCAGTATATTTCTATTCATTAACCCTGAACACATCCTCCGAAGCTGTCGCGAATTGTTCCTCGGAATTCGTCCGAATCGTGGATTAATTACAGGACAGAAATAAGTCGGGAGTGAGGCGGAACTATTTACGTGGAGGTGTGGAAACATATGCTTTCTCCAAAGGTAATATTGAAAATTTCACCCACCTGGAGAAGTAAGATCTGTCCGGAGTTTGTCCTCAATTATTCCATGGTCGTAGCCGTACTAATTGGAGAAGAAATATTGAAAAGAATATGATTGAACGCAAACGTTTGTCAAGTTCAAACGGCAAATGAATTACTCACCCGCTGAAACCCGTAAACTGTATCACAGCTGAAAGAAATTAAAATAAATAAAAGTATGAGCACAATAAAAGTCTCTGCTTTCTCAGACATTTCTACTCTGTGAAGGTGGAAATTTTTTTCCCGCTCTGATTCAAGATCTTTGCAGAACCGGCGTGAAAACTAACGAGGAAGAAGGAGAAACTGGAAACGTTGTTATCGGATTCAAGACTGTGAAGAAACTAAATGGCAAAATGAGACGGTTTGAAGCGTTTTGTTCATGAAAAATAAAGTCATTTCAATTCCAGTCATAACAAAACAAAGTGGATCTTCTGTACAAATGTGGGTTTGAAATAAAGAAGAAGCAGAGGAAGTGTGTGCAGTTTCTAATCGGAGGAGAAACAAGGGAAGAGGTGGTGTCTAATTGTCTAATTAATTTCAATTTCAATCTCATCAGCAGTTTTACTCTCATTAAAGATTATAATCAGTAGGTGGATGTGGGATCGTATTGTGGAGTGCGGAAAGAATGCGTTCAATCCCAAGGATTTCCGGTCTCGATTTCATCGACAACTTGAATGAGTTTCTAAGCTTTGGGATTTGCACCCAGACTACGTCTACACTACGAGGAGCCTGGGACGCATTGCGCCCATATTATCCTTGTGCTTTATGCGCGGTGATCTTAGGCGCCATTATATAGTTCGTAAACACAGTAATACAAGAGAGAGTATAAGTGTTAATCAAAACATTAGTGCGGAGACTCTGCTGACCAGTCAGTTTTGGATTGGAGAGTGTAGATTATTTTCGTAGATTAAAGGTCAAGTGCATTGTAATCAGCTATTTGGGCCGACAAAGATGATGGCTTGTATTTAGATATATTTTCATTGTTTTAGCGTTTACTATGGATGTAATGGACGGAATCGTGATGGTTTGTGCACTGAACGGCTAATTGCTTCGAGAGGAAAAATTGGCCTAATTTTGTTGCAGATTGATGCAGTATTATTATTTCAAAAGAATAACAATGACGAATAAAAGAGCTACATTTTGCTTGTAGTAGCCTTTGTTACATGGGTTCGTGAAAACAAGGGCGCGCTATATATATGGGTAACTATTAACATGGGTTTGATTTTTCTGATGTGGTAAAGATTTATTAGAAAGTGTAGAAAACAGTGTAACTTGAGTACAAATGTGTGACTAAATTATTGTTAGTTGAAAAGTAAACTCTACTTTTTCCCGTAAACTTAACTGACCTGGGTCAAACAAAACTACTAGGCAACTCTAAGAGTACAAGAGCAAGAGTTAGTTTAGTACAAGTTCGATAAAATCCTGGAATGAAACTCAAACAAGTTTTGAGTATTTTGGGTTAACCGTTCCTAAGTAGCTGGCCGCGTCGTTGTCTTAGTGTTTGGGCGAAATGGATCTGCGTTAACGTCTTCCGTAACCCCCTCCACCGCCACCTTTGCCACCTCCTCCATAGCCTCCACCTCCGTGACCGCCGCCGCCACCACCCCCGTAACCACCTCCTCCGCTAGTAAGTATAAGGACGCCGTGACCTTTTCCTCCGCCACCGCCGCCGCCATAACCTGAGTTAATGGAATGTGTGATAATGTGAGGTGAATTTGGAAATATTTGAAATTGCTTTTTCAAACTTTAAGCAAAGATTAGAACTTACCGCCACCACCGCCTCCCCAGCCCCAACCCCCTGTAATTCAACGATAGAAGGCGTTAATGACTATGTCGTCGGCCAGTAAAAAATTAAAATTATAGAAATTTTGAATGCAATTTAATTTTATATTTAAATTTATTACCTCCACCGTATCCTCCTCCACCGTAGCCGCCACCACCATATCCTCCTCCTCCGCTACTGTAGCCGCCTCCTCCCCAGCCACCGCCTCCGTGGACTTGGACGGCAATAAATGCCGCACCAATTAGTAACGCAAACTGAAATTATCAATCAATGCATTAGTTGATGTAAACTTGTCGAAATTGTCACTAATATACCGGTAGATTTTACAAAACAAAATATATTATGGGGTGATTATGGGGGGAAACCTACCAGAAGTTTCATTTCCTTAATTTAATTGCTATTCTGTAAGTGTGCGTTATGGGATTCTCTGATAACAAGATAGAGTGATTAAAGTGTCGCTTCAGTAGAAATGACAAGAATAGCTCCTGCGGCTCTTATTTATACTCGAGCACATCCCTTGATCCGGTCAAATACGTACGTACTGAAAAACGGGGGAAAATCCCACAGGAAGACTTTGGTTAAATTGTAAATTTAGTTTTTACGCTGATTATCTCTGCGAGATTTGCGCATCAAGATTTTGCGAGATTTGCGAATTCCGATTTCCTACTGCAAAAGATCGCATAAATCCGTAACCTTGTGGTACTCTTGGACATGACTGGAGAGTAAAAGAAGTGAAGATCAAGCAAGGGACGTACTTATCCCGTCAAGTTTTTCTGCGTCTTCAAAGTATTTTTCGACAATACATCAGGTGATAATCAATGAAGCGTTGCATGGCCGAGTAATCACAATTCGGTACACCCTTTCCGATTTCATACCTTTTTCCAAAGCCAATAACAAACACGTAACATGATGCCTTCCAAGTTCATCCGTACTTCCTCTGGAACCATTATTTACAAACACTGTAACTAGATCCCTCAAGTGCTAGAATTTGGATTTTATCGGTAACCGCTGATATTCGGAAACATCATATTGTTGAACGTACAATTCGGTATCATTATGAGCTTTCAGTGCATAGTAGAAATACTTTGAATTTCTGCAAATTAAGTTTGAAATGTTGAGAGCAGGAAGCTAGAAACAGCCTCCTGCTGTTGCCGATTCGGGATTTTAGTGAATAAGTTTGCAAATTCTGGAAATGTATAGCATGTTTCGTTTATTTTTGCAAGGTAATTAAAAGCGTAAAGTAAGGAGGGGAATAAGTATAATATTTGATTTAAATATAACAGCGAAAATGTTTTGATCGAGGAGCAGGCATAGATCGGACGGGCAAACCTTGAATGGATTAATATTAAGATGTGCTTTTTTGTTGTACCGTGCTCCCAAGGTCAGACATCTTTACGTTGTCCACGTAATCTCCTGCGATGCTTTGGAGTTGGCAAAGCATACTTTGCGAACCTACCTGAGAAGCTCTCCGGCCTAAAATCCACATTGGACATATTTAAAGAGACAATGGCCGTATCTGTGTAAAACATGATTCTAAATTATCAGTTGGGAAAAGATACGTGAGAAGTTTGCAAATTCACGAATACTATACCAACTTTATTTAAACGTTACAAAGTATCTGTCATACCACCCGCTCTAACGATAACGATACAGTTGATTATTTTCTTAACGTATTCAGAGTATGGGATTGGTAAGACCATTAATACTTCAGCAAAGGGAAATAATTACGGGGAGAGGGTGCAGAATTGTTTAAGAGACTCGTTTGTATGCGGATAAAAGATTTAGGCATGCTGGGGGGATTGGGCAATAAAAATAAACTTAAGTCTAAATGAAAAATTGGCCACAGTGGCAGGATTTAGTACTTTTATATCTCCAACTCGCTACTAATGGGCCCTCCTTGGCTGGTTCGTGCTGTTTTATGCTGTGCGAATTATTTTCCACTCACATAAAAGCTGAGGGAAAAAAATTTAGACTTTCACCACGGAGAAAGTCCATTCATGCCAAGGTATGCCGGCTTCGGCATGCTGCTAGGTGGCTAGCTGTGCCTGCTGCTATTTTGCTCTAAAGTCATAAGCTATATGAAGTAGAGAAAATTTGTAGATTTTTGGCGGGTTAATGTAGGATAGCTTTCTAGTTAGTCCGTTCTGTACCTGTTCCGGAAACAAAGGTGTTTGTCCGAAAGTGTGGGTTGGTATGGTTAGGGAACAGGATGAGGAGGAATAAGAGAAAGACTTTTGGTGTATGGCGCTTACCTTTCGGGTTTTCCTCTCGAACGGAGTTATACATGAGGATGAGAGTAAATATTGGGGGAAAGTAATTTCCTCCTGAGACTGAAATTAATTGAGCAATTTTTCAAAGCTGACAGACGGAGGTTTTTCAGACTCATGACTTTCTCTATCTTCTCTTCCTACCTGTCTGCTTTCTCCGCCTACGCCTATGGAGCTTCCCTAGGTCGTTTACCATCTCCCGTAACATTCAAAAGGGTGTGTGCTCTAGATTCTGGAAACTAGGGAAACCCCTTGAGTGAAACGCTGTGGAGAAAGTTTCTTGTAGAAAATGTAAAAATTCTACTGGGTTTCTTCCTTCCTGCTTGATGTGGCTTGCCCTTAAAAAACTCAGTAAACCATAGCAAGTTTTTAGGAAGACGCGAAAACAATAGGGAAATGTGGGTTACAAAGGTCATGGAAGTTTTGCTTTCTCCAGGTAAAAATAGAGGAAGGGTTTCAGCGAATATTGAAAACATGAGATGAGAATTTTTTCTGGAGAAAGTCCTAGAGGAATAAAAATTACAAGTTAGGTTTCGTCCAGCAGCATGGAGTTGATTACGGGATTGGATGCAAGGGAATAGCGGGTAATCTTGACTGCATCCTATACACCTGAGTCCTCTGTCAAGGAACTGAGAAGGAAGACAGAAGAAGAAGAAGAGTAGATTAATGGAATGAAGTAATCTGGGAAAGTTTCAAAGTCCCCATCCAGAAGAATCTTTCCTCGAGCAGGAACAAGATTACTTACAGGAAGATCAAGAGGTTTTCTCTGTTTTTTTTCTTTTGGTGATGCTTAAGAGTGATACAATATGCTGGGAAGTATTTACTAAAAATACTCCCACTCTCAGAACCCTTGGATTCTCAAGGGCTATGTTCTTTCTCTTAAAGTTAACAAGGTTGAGAAAAGCGGAGCAGATGTTTCTCTTCTGCCGGCAATCACCAAGTTTCTTATCTTTTAGAAGAGCGGGACAGTTAGTGGGATTCGATTAGGAGTCACGGAGAAGCAGGGATTAAAGTTGGGTTGTCAGCAAATAGTTTTCTCACTGTGCTATACTTGGAATCAGTATATTATAGGTGCCTTTGTTTTCGATAACTGACTTTGATGATGCGCTGTTTGGCTGGAGGGGGAGGTAAGTCTGGACGGCTGTAGTAGCTTCAACAGAGGAAGAAATCAAGCTGAGGGAAAGTCTGGAGAAAGTTACCAAGTTTTTCCTTGGCTCTGGTGTCGTGTTGTATGAAATAAGATACGCGGGGGATTGGGATGTCTATAAGAAAAGAATAGTGAAAATGCTGGATGTGAAGAAAAGTTTGCTGCTTCGTGACTTGCCAGTTTGACTTGATTTACTCGATGAGTGCAGCTATTCAATCTGAGTCAGAATTTCGTAGAGATTCAGAGTTTGTAAGCTACATGAGAAATTAAGACTGTGTGGGAATCAATTGCAAAGCTAACGAGGGCCCACTCAAAGGAGGGGAGACGATTATGATTGATTCTTCCCTATTTACTAAGCGGGGGAAAACTCTGATTGCGTTATAATTCCTTGCTAAAGACGGATGAAACATGAGTCAGGGATTGGGTTGAGGAAATCTATTTGGTGGCTGACTGAGCTCTTTCCAAATTTCTGTTTACTCAAGGAAGCGTAATCATTTTGTCAGCTTGCTTTCCCCTTCCGGTTCCTCTCTTTTCCCCCTTATCTTTTCCCCTACTGACTGACGTGTCTAAGTTACGTGTCCTGATGAGGTAGTGCTCACAGGGATGATGAGATCATTGGGAGTAAACTATATTTCCTAACTGCGTCTTGGAAATCCTTTTGGAATTAATGTCATCGCGAATTTTTCGCGAGTTTCATATGGTGTTTTGAGATTTATGATTTCTTTTGTGCCGGAATGATTTACATGGTTGGCTTAGGAAGAAAAAACTTAGCCTTAATTTCTATTCTTAAAAGATGTAATTTTCATTGATAAGCCGCACGTTCTTATAGTGTTTGTATGCGTGCTAAGCAGAAAAAGTATGAGTTTTTCTCAAAGTCACGTTTTTGCTGTGCTTGACATGTGCTATCAACTGTCGCTCTCGTGACGCTTTTTAATCTCACCTGAAACAGCGCACCCGTATCTGCTGAAGGATTTATCAGTTTGCTTATCTAAGTGTTTTTACTAATTTAATTAATTGATGCAGTCCCAGACTTGACGGTTTTTACTTGAGGAAAGGTGGCGGGAGTTTGTTTATAAACGATGCGATGGTATGCGATGAATGACGCGTAGAAAATGTTACGATCTAAGTGTATGCTAGATTTTATGTATTTATGAATTAGTAAGTAAAATTTTCAAGTGCGACCTTTACTTGCAAAAATAACTGATTTATTCGCAAGAGTTTTTACAAATGTCAAGTTGATGTTTACCAGGTGAGTTAATCAAGATGTTTAAGCTGCAAACTAGTATCTTATATTTTGACCTACGTTAAAATGTGATTGTCTTGGATTTTGTGTAAATTGCCTATATGAAGAACGTTTCGTTAAGTTAAAACTAAAGCGCACAGTGCAGCGCTACCGGGAAGCGTGGGTTCGCGAACCCTAGCGTTAAGGTACAGAGTAGCACAGAATAGAAAGAACAATGCAGATATGGAGAAATCATCTACGGTTCGACTTCTTGGCTACAAAGGGCTGGAGATCGTTGAAGCTGAGAACTACTGTTGATGATGGACAATTCCTTGGTTTCTTTATCCTTATTGCGCTTATCGTAAACGTCGCGGAGCCTCCAAATCCTTGCTACGATATCTTCTACTGTAAGCTTGGATCCAGAGTCGACCAACTGAAGGATTCCACGTTGCTGGGCAACGTGGAAAAAGCCTTGCTTTGTATACGGATGGGATGTAGCGCTAAATCTACCGTGAGCTACAACCTTGACGTTTAAATGATCCAAGAGTTCCTCGCTGATGTTTAGCGGCGCTCCAATGACAATGTCTGAAACGTACTTGCATCCGAGGATGTTGTAGCACCTTTCGTTGAGATTCATGAGCGGGAAAGTTGCTGGATTGGATGAAATAAGTGAAGAATCTTCGTCGCTGTACACTCCAACGATGAGGTATGTCCCCAAGGAACGGGCTTTTTTCAAAAATTTGACATGACCTGCGTGAAGGATGTCGAAAGTGCCGGAGACGTAAACGACAGTGTCTGTCGGGATTGGAGGAGCTCCACCGCTAAAGTTTTTAAGTTTTTCTGTAGTAAGAATCAAGCCCATACTACCGGTCCAGGGAGAAACTTTTCCATCACCGCCGCCATCGGAGCCTCTGCCTGAGTCACCGCTACTTTCTTCGTCGATTTCACTGCCGCTAAGATAATTTTCCGTGGCTAGGTATTTACCTGCTTTTAGAAGACGTTTCATGAGTTCTGTTGTGGACACACCTTGGGTTCGTTTAACTTCCTTGTAGCGTCCAGCTGCTTTGACATGGGCGTAAGTATCCGTTCCGTCTGCTGTCGTTGTGATGTCGTCGCCATGGGCGCAGTAAGCGCAGTTGTAACGGTCCAAAGTTTCCATAGATGTGACGTAAGGTGCTGCTTCGATGACCTCATCCACCCATTTGTTTGCACGAACCAGTTCGTAGCGCTCCTCTTCTGTAAATACTGGTGGCGCTCCCTTGTGTTGAGTAATTTCAGCGTCGGAGTGTACACCTACTATAAGTTTTTCTCCAAGGGCTTTTGATTGTCGGAAAGAATTGGCGTGTCCGAAATGGACCATGTCGTAACATCCGTCCACCCATACCCGAGGGCCGTTGACGTCCATAGGTTCCATCTGTAAGAATATTAAATATAAGATTAGCTAGGATTTGAAGGATAGTGTGGACTTGAAATTCTTATGGAATTTTATAAAGACGCTAAATTAAATGATTAAAATTATAATAAAAAAGAAAAATTAATAATTTAGATGCTAATAGTTAATGAAATGATGTGTTCTCTCACATTTTTCTTGGTATTCCTGTAAAATGGTATGTGTGAGAGTTAAGTGTTACTTGTGTATGTGGGTGTGAAGTGGGAGATGTGTATCACTGGGGTATCCAAGGCTTTAGTATTAATTCAAGTTTAAACACACGTTAAGTAGAATATAAACAAGTGTGGAATTTGCCAGAGATGCTTCCTCGTCGAGGGCTGTTGTTTAAATGGTTAAGAGCGTGGTCAAACAATCCAACTTATATGATGAAGAGAGCGTGTGATTTATAAATACATAATTATCTTATGCGTCATCCTTTTGTGAATCAAAGGGAGCGCGATAAAAAAACGTTTGTTGGAATTTTACCAAAGCATTCAACACAAAAATCAACAACGCCATAGCAACGTTCCTAAATCATCGTACCTTCGTTGATCCTCGTTTCTATGCCGTTTAAACTGGGCTAGCTCTAGAAGCACTTGGCGTTTAAATCTCAAAGAGTTGTTGCCATTAGGAAACCTGCAGAATTAAAGGTTTATAGGACTTACATGATAAGCTGATAAGCTAAATGTAACGATGATGTACCGTGATTTGTTTGCTTTAGCTAAACCTCCTGTTGAATTCAAGTTCAAAGGTCAGAATATTTTTCTATTGTGAAAACGCTCATGGTTTTTATAGATGATGTGAACGGTGTTTGGCAAATAGTACTTGAAAGAAATAAAATATTATTAATTCAAAGTGTGGACAATGCGTGAATTGTAGTTTGCACATATTTCTAGCTATTAGATGCCGCAAGTTATAGCGTTGTTTGCTGTATCAACTAAAACTGTCAATATATAGTTCATGTTATGTGTACCTTAAAAGTTTGGGAATCCATGCAAGCTTGTGTAGTGATCATGGATTGACTTAAAGCTATTGTGCTCCTAATTATAATTGATGATAAACTATTTATCTATTATGATAGCTTAATCTAGAAATCTCGCAGATGTACGGCTGTGAAGACTGACAAAAGCTGTTGTTTACTAATGAAATATGGCTATGAATCTATTATTCATGGTACTGATTAATATGGATTTTAGATACAGTTGAAGCAATTATAATATTACAATCTTTGAATTAAACGAAGAGAAATTGGTGATAATAGTTTAAGAGTGACTATGACTGCAAGAATTGCTGATAATAACCGATTCCAAAAACTTTATTACTAAGCATTGTCAAAACGAGCTAGAAGAGTACATGTTTAGTAATCGTAGCAGTACAGAACTAGAAATTGCGCATCCTTGAGAAAGTATGATAACTTATAAGCACTAAAATGCATGGCTTAGTATTATATTTAACATTATGATTGCTTAAGAATGATGGAGTATACGAAACTATAGTTCCATCTCTCTTTTTGGAATAGGCAGTAAAATATTTGCAGGGGGTACAATTTAAGAGGCACTACCACCATTTTCATACACTTGTACCAGTAATATATATTTACAATTTTTTAGCAATACAACCATTTATAGTAACGTAAGACTTAGTTTTTAAGTGCATGATAATTAAAACTAAGGTAAAAACTAACATAATTGCTTTCGTGTAGGATTTAACACCGTCCAGCAGCTGGTTTAGTCTTGTTGTAGCATTGATTACATTACCTCAGTTTTGTTAAAGATAAGGAAGGGATTTTGTCACAATGGATGCAATAACGATAACGATTAACGCTACGCAGAATATACAAATAATATTACGCAACCGAAAATCTCGCCATTGCGAACGCACCTTGGAGTATATACCGTAACATTTGTATACATAACGTAATGTACATGTATTCCTGTTCTGTTCCTGTCTTTGTAGGTTATGAAAGCTAGTAAATCTTGACGGGCTCTTATGGAAATAAACTAAGGAGTGGTGACGTGTTTCAAGATTACAATGCGTAAATCCTAGGCTTTACAGCAAATACTGACTTTCCTAATGCTAAAACGAAATGTGAGTTTTGATAACGTTGTATGGCAAGAAAAACGTTAGTAAGATGAAACTGTTTTGCACCTTAACGAGGATTCGTAACTAGCTGAATCTGAGTGTAATTAGGAGGGAAGACAGATTGCTGATGGTAAGAGCTCAGCATTTACAAGCTTTTTTGCATACAAATATACAAAAGATGTAGCCGTGGAAGCTTCACGGGATTAAAAAGCAGCTTCTGAAGCGTTTCTGGCAGAATTTCAATGCACGATGATAAGTCTTGATGCAGAGAATTGCAGTATTGAAGAGTATTTCATGTAACTAGCCCCAATCTTCATCTGTGTATGCAGGTATTACGCGTGTTTCGTTGGATGGTAGGGAAGCACTTGTTGGGAACTCGTTTGGCGAACTTGGGGGCTGATCGAACTTTGTATCGTCATATTCAGGGGTTGGAGAGGCTATTTCCGGTATTTCTTCTCGGTCAGGACTAGCTGGAGTTTCGTCGCTATTGGAATTGTGATTTGCACTGTGAGAAAAATCATCTCTTTTGTGGTATCCTGGAGTGTCACGTCTTTCCTCGTGGGAAGAAAAGCGAGACGGACCAGGTGGACGACCTCGACCACGTGAATGTCCCTGGTAATTACTGCTGCCGTTGTTACCTTCACCAAGGGGAGGGCCATTTACTCCTGGATGCAAAAATTGGCACTTGTCACCTTCTCGACAATGACCTTTCGCGAAATAGTTGCACAGTACTCCTCGACGCCCTGTGAATGAAATTAAATGAGGAATGAGTATAAACGTTTTTGATTTCGGCGTATAGCTTAAAAAACAAAAATTATTATATGCAATAACTGTAATAAAAATTTGACAACTTACCGGCAGGTCTCCTGGGATGACCACGTTCTGAGAAACGATAATCACGATCTCCGCGATCATAATCGCCTCGGCCCCTATCACCACGATGTCCTCCTCTATCTCTACCATCACGCCCTCTGCCGCTGCCATAATCTCGGCCACCGTAATCACGATCCCTTGAATTAAATGGAGGGCGATCTCGATTCCTGTTATCCCTCATATCTCTATCACCGCGATCACGCTCACGATCATTTCTTCTACTGTCTTGATAATCAGTATGATCCTTTCGGCCCTGGAAACGATTTCCTCCGCCCATGTGGGGTGGTCCTTGAGAATTATCTGGAGGAGAAGTCTGAATCCCCGGCATCATATTACCAAAGCCAGGAAATAGTCCAGCCTGGCCAGGCACTTGACCCATTTGCATCTGAGCAGCATTAAGTGCGGCCGGGTTAGGTGGGAATCCGAAAGGAAGGTTGAAGTTATTGGCTCCAATATTAAGCGGAAATCCAGGGATTGGTAATTGAAAACCTTGAGTTTCAGCAGCCATCTGAAAATTTTAAATGATACATAAAAGTTAATTCTAGCGTGTATGCTTTTTCTGTTTAGTACATTTGCTGAGCAGATTGACTCGTTATTTTTTCTCCTAGAGTTGCACCTACCAACACTCGCTACATTTGAATTTTGACTGAAGTAATTTAATCTACAATCTGAATAAGTATTTAAAAGCCATGACAAATTACCTTCCAAGGATCAGGAGCTTGCTGTTTACTGGCTTCCAACGTTTGAGTCCAAGGATTAAAGCTGTCTGCAGGTGGGGGTTGTAGCGCTTGAGCTTGAAGACCTAACTGCGCTGCAAGGGCTGCAGCAGTCAGTTGTGGATTTGGTAAACTATCTATTGCAGGTACATTAGGTTTCGTTATACGGGATGCAAAAGCTGGGTTCGGCCATGGCTTATCACGACAATCATACACTTTCGTTAACACAGGAACATCTTCGTGAGGTATGGCCCTAAAAAAATTAAAAACATAGAATTAGATCAGGAATGTAGGTACGTACTTGAAGTTTTCAGAAGCGTTATTGATAGTATATACCTTGGGGCTTGACTGTGATCATATTCTTGACTGGAAACGCCAACTTCGGATGGGCAGTCAGGGATTTGAGCTCCGGGAAAATAAAAGACTTGTAGAATATTTTGTTCACGCTGATCTTGTATTTCTTTTTCCTCACTTCTAACATCAAGGGCTAAGGTACTTGGAGGTAAGTTAATCGGCCTTGGTTTATGCCAGGGAAATCGCTCTTCCCCTTCATTATCCATACTCATTTTGTTATTTCTCATGAGCTTTTCCGAGGATCGTTCCATTTGTTTAAGTTGAGTGAAATCAGGTGTTTGCTTGGTTACATTTACACGCTCAGTTTCATCCATCTCAAAAAAGAAGACTTCTTTAATCTCGTCTTCCTCTCTCCAGCGAACAAGTTTCTTCTCCCTTCCTTTTGGACGATGTATGCAGAGACAGCTTTTAAGCTGGATCGCTTCGTCGTCGGCTGGCGCAAAAGCATCCTTAACCTTAGTCTCTCCAGTATCCATTGCTTCCTCTTCTGGCTTTTCTGCAGTGTTTACTTTAGCATCCTCGTCAATCACAGGCTTGGAATCTTCTGATGTAAGAGCATCGCCAACAGCTGGTTTGTCATCGTCGTCGTCATCCAGAGTTTCGCGATAGAAATTAAATACTGGTTTCATGACCTTTTCGGGACTGGAAGTTGGATCTGGCTGTTGATCCGCAGGTGGGTTCTCAGTCTCGGGTGCAGTTAAAGGCTCCATGACACCGTTCTCAGATTTCTGATCTGACGACGAAGCTCGTCGCCGCTTCTTAGCAGCTCCCTTTGTCTCCCGGGTTGTTGCGTTGAGAGCATCCATGAACAAGCTGCTTTCTTGAATCTGCTTCTTCGGTGGCGTCTTTTCTTTCGATTTATCCTTATCATATTTGGCTTTATCCTTGGATTTTACATCCTTCTTTGAGGAATCCTCGAGTTTTGCTTTCTTGCTGTCTCCGCCAATCTTGGATGAGTCTATCGAAGGTCGCTTCGTAGGTTTGGATGAGCGGCTCCCGCCAAGTAAAGCATCTTCAAAGGACGCACCAGCTGGCTTATCAGCTGCCTTTTCGGAGTTTTCGGCTCCAGAACCCTCCGGAGTATCAGTTTTTGGTAAATTCTTGAAATCTTTTACCATGGATTCAACAAGATCCATGTTCTTTGATTTAGAGCTAACATACACTTTAACACGATGACGACGCTCTTTGGGAGGACTCGCTTCCTTTTCTCCTTCCTTGGCCTCAGTTGCTTTGGCTCCATCTTTGCTGGACTTGCTCTTGTCTTTTTCTGCGTCTTTAGGCACCTTTTCTCGCTTCGTTACTTCCTCTTTTGCACCAGGAACTCCGATTAAGTCTGTAAAGCTCGGTTTAGGCTTCTTAGGGATTTTCGTGGGAGCTATTGTAGACGTAGCACCAAATACTTCTTTAAGCGTTGCGTCGTCCTTTTGCTTCTGCTCTGATTTCTTTCGTTCAGATTCCTTCTCCTTCAACCTCTCCTTCATTATCTTCTTGGCCTCCTTTGCTTTCTGACGTAGCTTTTCAGCCTTTTCTTTCTCTTCCTTCTCTTTGGCAGCAGCTGAAGCTGATTTAGACGAAGATCTTCGGGTACTGGATCCGGAGGCACTATCTGATTTAGATTTTGTACTTGGTGATGATTTTGAACTCGTTGATGATCGTTTTCCAACTTTTTCATCAGCCGCAGCTTTCGTACTAGCAACGTCTACGACTTCCATGGATCCTGATGATGAATCTTGACTTGTTTTCTTGGAATATGTTTTAGGGGGAGATTTCTGATCAGGTCCAGCTGCCGTCTTTGCAGCTGGCGCTTTCCTGGATAAAATACCCGGTTTCTTCCCTTCATTATTTTGCTGTGGGGAGCTGTCGGTAGTCGTTGCGGGAGATTGAAGCACGTGTTGAGTAGGATTAGTTTCGGCGGCGCCTTGAGCGCTGACATTAGCTGCAGATGATTCAGGTAGAACACGCATTAAAAACTGCCTTCCATTATGAGTGACAAGCTGCAGTACATGATTTGGCTGTGTAGCCTGCGAATTGTGTGCTGCAGGAGAGGCTTGAAACATCATAGCCGGTTTCCCACCACTGACTTTCTTGATGACAATCCTAGTAACTGATGGGGTTGATTGGGCGTTTGTAACGACAGGGCTTGAGCTTGAAGTTTGCAGAATTATTTGCTGCGCAGACGCAGGAGTAGTTGTAGGAATGGCAACATACTGTTGTTGCATTGGATTAGGCTGTTGTGGCTGACTTTGCAGAATTACGGGTTGGGGAGGAAGTGATGCGGATTGCTGAAATGCGTCTGCCACTGAGATACCTAACTTTTCGGGATCAGATGAATTTAGTTCAGGAAGATGCTGTTCAATAGCTTGTGAAAAGAGATCCGGATTAAAATCTAACGCATCGGTAAAGTCGACGTTGGACAAATCTACATCCATGTCCATATTATTTCCATGCCCTTCTCCATCGTACATCATATTCTCGGGCATACTTGAACGCATCACCATATCATCACTCATAACCATGCTTTCTTGCTGCTGACCACAAATGTTTTCTCCACTTATATTGTTTATCATAGGGTTCAAAATCTCTGATGCATTGGAATTAATCACTTGATATACATTATCCTGGTTAAGAATATGGGAATGTGGGGGCTGTAGACTTTGTTGAGAGAATTGGTGTATATCGTGTTGAAGTAATTGTTGCTCCGCTATTTGCTGAGTAGGCTGCTGAGGATTAGCCACCTGTACGGGCACCAATCTACTACGGTCTTGGCTCTTGGCTATAGCAATCCATTTTGAAACTACCTTCTCCGCTAGAAGCTTTGTACCTGGAAATAAGATTGTGATTAAGAAATTAAGATTGTTACTTATAAATTGGGGCATTGTTTACATGTATTTGTGAGAACATACGTACCTTCCACGTCTACTTTGGTTAGCTGCTTTACATCTTTCGGAAGAGAATTTTTTCGTAACCTTTCCACACTAGCGGGGGACTTAATTAGCAGTTTTAGAATCTCGTCAATTACGCTGTAATGCTTATTATTATTCGCATCCGTCAACCAGTCATACAGCATATCCCAGCCTCCCTGTTCCATAAATCTATAGAGTGGTAAAATAAATATTTAAATTATTTAAATTATTTTTCACAAATATGTTAAAACGTCAACTGTAAAGAGTAAGCTTACGCATTGAGCACATCTTCAGGGGTGGCCAAGAGTATATTTAAATAGGTACATTTGCTCACCAACTTCTTTGAAAACTTAACCATCAAGCTGTAATCAACAAGAAGAGAAGTATTAAAGTGTGCAGACTTTGAACTGCTGTCATACCTCAACAGTTATGGTAATGATGCGAATTAACATAATGGCAAAGCGTTTACGTACTGGTATATTTTGTCTGCATCTTTCTGCGTCCTTATCCCACCGGTTTCCACGTCCAACAAAGGTTTCAAAGTCCCCAACAACTTGGTAGGATCTATCCGCGGCTGGAATACAAGAATGCAACATTAGTTATAAATATCATCAGCATTCCGATATCTCTATCATGTAAATTAGGAATGAACTGACTTGAACAAGCTCAGACCCTTTCCCTTTCTCTTACATAACATGGCTCAAGTCGGGTATCATCTTATCAGAACGTGTGTATACTCTCCGTAAACTGTCAAGCTATCCTGCATATACTTACTGGGTTTAAAAATACTGCTAGATTTCTCCGATATACTGCTACTCTTTTCCAAAGATTCCTAAGATTCCTCTCGAAAATATTTTACTTTGGATTACTCCTTAGTCTACGCTATGTTTGATTACTTCTAGATTAACTAAGTTTGTTACAATCCGGTCATCTCCAACCCCATCTACGACGTTCATCCAACCGGACTACAATGATACTAATGTCGGTTGCGGCTTTATTTCACGACAAGTATTCCCAGTAGCATAGCAATACAATACCGCCTGTTAAGTTGGTTACTAACAACACCACTAATCTATGCTCTCACGAACTCCTCCCCCCTAGCAGTGTTCTGAATCCGGCATTGTAAATCGCACTTATCTCAAGCAAACAACCATCTCGGCTTTCTAAGCCAGCTTAGCTTTAGTTTGGTTGACGTTTACGTAAGATAATGCACTTCTCTCACTAACTAAGCGGTGCATTTTCAAACTCTCCCCATTCAAGTAGCCTTCTCACGTGCTTTATTCGCGGAAAAATCATCTAAATCCTCTTTGCTACGAGTTGTAACGTATGCATATAATGTAAACAATAAAAGAATCAGCTTTAGACCATCTTCACCTACCATTTCGTCCTACAGACAGATGACTGTCTTGTTCACTCCTGAATCAACAAGTTTGGTTCAATGTTGCGCATTCATGCGTCTTCACGTTGATCTTCTCCTACTTCTCGTCCTAACAATTCCCGCTCGGCATCTGCAATACACACAAAGAATCATATGTTTATCATATCATTTAACAGCTTTCAGGCCAGCAATCACATCTGTCTCGTACACTGCAACTTGCATTCCTTCAATCCATCCTTCCCATTTCCTCTCGGAATATTCCCACATCGCCCCTTTCTATATTCGCGCAATACTGCAGGTTTTTCGCATATCCAACCAAGTTGTTTCCTCAACTCCTTGCCCCTTCTCTCGTTCTTCATTCATTCCTCTCGCTAAACCTAGGATTCTCTGAAGAACAATTGAGGCTGGTTTCCTTGCTCGGCATATAAGCACGATAGTGAAAGTCTTGGGAAATTGTTTCTACGGCTGAATGCATAGGAAGCGGGGCGGACTGAACCCCTAGATCGATTCAACGGCCTACTACTACGCTCCCCTAAGCGCTTCAGAATCACACTGTATTCACCTTTACATCCTCGCGCTTGCAGAACGTAGCGTCGTGTCTTGGTCTAGTCAGAATGTACGCATAATCTGTAGCGTATTATTCCTCTGCCTTCCACAAAGCCCACCCGCGGAACCTCCCTTCGTTCGTAGGAGAATGAATGAAACTTTTCTCTATTCGTTGTTGTAGACGTGGATTCTCAGCTCTAACAGGGAAGCAGGTTGAGGGAGGCAGCTATTGCGGTTGTATTCGAGGATCGACGAGGCTTCACCCACATCCTTATCAGAAAAAGCTAGTATGTTCTCACATGGTTGTATCTTCTACGATTGTAAACGAGTATTGACTTCGGAACGCTGGTTAATTCAAGATGATAAACTAGGACATGCTAGGGGACGTTGCCTTTCATCAGCTTACACATACAAAGACAATTCAGCCTTACAACTTGAGATATATACATGGAAACCCCTAGCGTGATACTTTAAAGCTAAGCATTACACTTGTTTTCTGCTATACACATACTTGTTAATGACGAAAAGATTGCATGGAGGCGTAATCCCATTAGCAACGGTCAATTACTTGAATACTGAAAAAGTTAGGATGATATCGAGGAAAAATCTATATGACTTTGAAAAGGATATACTTTTACTGCGGACGGAGGCTTGAATTATGGTTTCGAAGTTGTGACTAATTTTTCAAGTTATTCAACGACTGCCAATAGGCAGCAAGTAAAGAATTATGAATCCAGAGGTAAAAAACGAAAAGTTGAATATTCAAGTACAGTAACAAGATCCGAATGAGGGATGGAGGAGTCTTAGAAGATTCAATATAAATTATTGCTTCGCTCCCTCGTTTCACCCCCATGAAGCTGTGTGATATCCAAACACGTTGTAATAATAGTTGAATCGTTCTGCGCATTCAGCATGCTCTGGAAAGGAGTTGAGGAATTTCAAAGATTACGCTCTCCTACCTATACACACCTGCAGTTTACAACCTCGAGGAATGAGCACCACTTATGCCCTGGGAGGAGGATATGAAGGCAGCTCCTTAAAGTAACTTTTAGTAATTATTAGATTCGAGTAAAGAGATATTATTATCTCTCCAGCCCGGCTCCACCTTGAGTAGATTTGAGTAGATAGTTATCGAGAATATTATAAAAGCCAATAAGGATATACCACATTGGTTAAATAAGGCTAAGACTGATGAGAGTCATACATCAGGATTGAGTGATGGGTGACTGAATTTTCTAGAAGTCCTCTCCCTTAGAGCCCAATACTAAGAGTATATGCGTAGGATGGCCTAAATTGAAGATAGATCCAGATAGTTTCGCGATGCATCATCATTCGTACAACTGGAAACAACAAAATTAAACTTAAAATTAGCAGTGAAGGCGGCAAAAATACCGCGATTAAAACAACCTAATAATGAAAGAATATTACAGTATGGGGAGGTGAATAAAGTAATGGCGGCTGTACTGATAATTAATTATGTTTACGAGATGACGTCACTGAATAGTGAGAAAACTAATGGTAAATAATAGGATAAGGATATGGAGAAAATGATTGAATTTAAAATTGACACTAAATATTAATGACAGTTGCTGGATTCTTGGGATATGCAGATAAAAGTCACCAGGTAGCAAGTCACAATTTAAATTAATTAATATTTAACTAAATAGCTGCGAAAATTAATGATATCCAGCAACTACGCACTTACCTCATTTATTACAACTCGAACGCCATGACGAGAATGAACTGGCATGGGTTTGCGTGTCCTTCGTCTCGATTCTCCGCTCCCTCAAAGTTCTCCTTCCCACCCTCACCTACCCCCTTTGCTGTAATTGGGCATTGAGCCAAAGGCAGACAATGTTGGAGAGGTTTAATAGTCGGGGGAAGGGTGGGACAGAGTTAGCTATTCAAATAAGATGTAATATGTAAATTAATGGAGGTAAAAAATACGTGATTAAGTTATTGATGTTAAATTCAGTGAAAAATTTAATTGAAGAAATTATTAAAAATGCAGAGATTGAACTGAAATCTAATAACATCAGTTTTTAAAAGATGAAATAAGATTTGATTGATAGTGAGTAGGTGTTAAGCATGTCACCTGACTATCTTGGGATCGATACAAAGGTTGGACTATTGGTTGTGTGAGGTTAAACACTGCGAGAAGATAGATAGCGCGAAAACAATAGTCAGCATGGTAAATTCAAAAATGTGCAAAAATTATAAATTTTTTTCGTTCGCCGAAAACATTATGAATTGAAACAAGTTAACTGAGGCCTGAAATTATTACCGCAATTTCACAAATTATAATTGAATTTAACTAAATATCATCGATAGTTTCAAGGAAGGTGTCACCGTCAAACACTGTTGGAGTTATCGAATCTGAAAAAGGTATATTGCTGCATTGACTTAATTGTATGCAACAAGACTTTTAACACTTGTTTGTAAAATACATGTAATTAAATGTATCGACTCGAGAAGTTGTCAAAGTAGTACAGGTTGGAATATGGCATGGACAAGTTTAAAATTGTATAAAATATTGTACAACACTTATAACTGTTGGTTGTTTTGCAGGAAGTAGCGGTCGATCAGCACAGTGTTTGCCTTGTCTTAATTAGTTGAAAAATGGGGTCCTTACACAATCTGTACATCATTGGAGCAGCAGTAATGCGATGCTGTGTTAAAGCTCATGGCATGAATCAAATCAGTAGACCGATCCTTTGGAACGCTGCGGTTTCTCAGAACAGTTTTTTTGCAAGAAGGCACTTGAATACTGAAAAGGAGACAACTGCGGATGAAGTATTGGATGACGAGCCGGAAGAAGGGACAAAGAAGAAGGTGGATCCCATGCTTGATAGGTCAAAAGTTATCCCTCTAGAGACGAGTTTACGATACATGGATAGCAAGGGTAATAAGATATTTGATTACCGATGTGTACCACTGGACAGGATAGCTCTGGAGGTTACATATACATGAAAATTAAATTCCACTCTAATTTCAGCCTATAAGGAAACTTACGGAGATGTACCAGTTTGGGTTCCATATAAGAGAAATTTCAGTGGCCAGTTTGCTCCCAGAGAAACACGAAGGACATGCATTGTAAGTTACCTCATATTTATTCTTCGGTTCCAGGACCAGGCTGACTTGTACTAAACCATTCTTGATAACTTAAACTTACAGAGACAAAAGGTGCTGCAGACCCGTAATGCTTGTCCTATATGCAGAGACGAATTCCTTGTAATAGATTATCGGAATGTAAAGCTTTTGAAACAGTTCATTTCGCCTTATAATGGAGATATTCTTCACTGGGACAAAACTGGAGTGTGCCGGGTTCGTCAAACTGAATTATTAGTCGCTATTGAGAAGGCAAAAGACTATGGAACTATTTCATTTGATGTTCCCATTCGCAATTATGATTACAGTGAATACTATCCAGAGCAGAAGGTTTAGGCAATAGATGCTGTAAGATAGATAATATGAGTTTTATGACAACCTTAGTCACTTTTGTAATCAAGTTTCGTGGAACCTGAAGTTTCAGGAGCGTTAGTGGTTTAAGCTGCTAATTTTTGCAGTTATTTTTAGAAAGATTATACTGTTCTTTGCACATACTAATCCACTCTCAAAAGGATTAGTATAAGTTACTCTTAGGTCATAAGAAGGGCTCGAAGGAAATGACCTGGGACAGGTTTTGGGTTTGACAGGCAGGTATAGGCGTACAACATTGTACACAGTTTACAACTTGTAATGTGTAACTATTCCCGCTGTAATTCTGAGGACATAAACGTGACGCTGATGCATTAAATTCAGCTCTCTTTACGCACTATAAGATAGATAGATTAGATTTATTGATTTGAGCAATTGAGCTCCTTCAATATCAGTGTTTACATTTCTGCTTGTCTACTGTGCATGTAGATCAGCAATTGCATTTACTTTACGCACTATAAGCGCATAGTAGTTGTAATGTTTTCTTGGTTAGCTTGTAAACAAATGGAATAGGTGTAACATCAGATGAAGGAAGAAATTACGTAATGTAAGAACCTTGGACTACAGGCTGGAGGAAGAATCTGGTGTATATGATTTAGAATGTTAGTCCCCTTCGAATCTCAAGAAGATGCCCGGACTATACAACCGTTGCGAAATTCATCGTCGCTGCCGCTGGTTCATGTGATGGAATCATGCTAAAACTTTTCCCAGCATATGTTCGTGTTTCCATCCGTCGGCCTTAATATTCGCGAGCTGCAAATGTATATCTACTCCCGGAATATCAAATATTCTATGTCGTCTCGTATGGAAGCAAACACAGCTGCGGTCTTATACTCTGTCAGTTCACCATCATCTGTTCATGTACCTAGATTGAATAGTATAGAATATCCTACTCTATGAGTAGTTATTAACTTTAAAATATACAGCGCTTCACTAACTGTCGCGTCCCGGAGAATTAATAGTGATTGGTTATAGGGACTCTTCAGCGCGATTAGTGGAGGGTAAGCTTGTTGAATTCGTGCAACTCCACCTACACCGCAATCATATTATCATCATCTGCCACGAGTGCTCGCAAACAATAATCAACTTTAAATGTTTACATATCAGTCACGATATTACTGGAAGTAACAATGGCTGTTTAGCCTATTAGGTTGCGTATAGTTAGTAAATGAGTTGTTGGAAGTGGAAATAGCCGGTGTGCTGAAGTTAAGCCAAAAAGCACCAACACATAGCGACAGATATCAAATACGTGTGTAGCCTTCAGTATTCAAGTGCACCGATTGCTTAAGATCATTCATTCCTGCTGTTGCATTGGGGAGAGATTGTGGAGATCGAGCTTGTGTCACGTCAGCATAATAAAATAAGATTGAAGATGATCTTGCCGGTACGGCATCTCGGTTAATTAAAGGCTTTAGAAAATATAATTGGAGTGATAGAAATTATCTCAAATTAGTGTTAGATTATTTATTTGTAGAGTGTGTAGTAGCAACCAAAGAGTTAAGAGCAGTGCAGCCACTATTTAAGATTGATTCGTTTCATTTGTAATGATTGGAATATGATCTGTCGAAACACAAGATCGTACTAAATATGCAAATAAATCCCTAAGGTAGCTAACAGAAGTAATATTTAAAGTTTTGAAAATAAAGACGTCAGTAATACAAATCCAAATTAGAATTAACCCGGCTGACAATCAAGGTAAGATAGCTGAATACTTTTTAAACTTTGATATTAAATTATATAAGGCAAATTATGCTGTTTAGTGCTGGCATCACGGTTAAACTGTTGAAGTCAGTACGTGGTTTAATTAAAACTAGGCCGATTGTAAATAATTTCGCTCAAATGCTTTTGATATGAAAGATTCAAATTAAGATGTTGTACTGTCTTTGAGAAAGTGTATGTAGAATAGGATGGTTGTGATTTTTTAGTTATGGATAAGTGTATTTTTCTGTTTTTATTGCAGTTACAATATGGACGTAAAAACAATTAAGGGGGATGGAGCTGGAAGAGTTAAAGTACCAGAAACGAAATTATGGACACGAGTACTACAAGTGATTGTACCCGTAATGATCTTCGTATGGGTCTTTACCAGTCAAATCAGTCCTGTGAGCTCGCATGGTCATTCTCACGATCATGATGCGGATGACCATCATGGACATCATCATGAACCACCGTCATTTAAATACTCAAAGCAAGCGAATGAAGCGTTGAAGGTAATTGGAGCTAAGAAAACAGTATTGATATAAATGATTATTTGTGTTGGGCGTAAATACATCTGTTTGTTTGAATTTTCGAATTACAGCGAGAACATGCACATGATGACCATGGACATTCACATGGTGGAGGTCACGGGCATGCTCATGGTGGTGCTGGTGATCATGGACATTCCCACGGCGAACCTCAACCCGGCAAACGAGAAACTGTGACTGAGCATCGTCGAGACGAACCATCGACTGCTAAAGTTGTGGAACGCAATCCGAATCTGTGGTTTGATGCTATCGTTTCAACTCTACTCATTAGCGCAGCTCCATTTGTCATCCTCTTCTTGATTCCACTTGATAATTCCAAAGAAAAGGAAAAGTTACTTAAGGTGCTACTTAGCTTTGCTTCCGGAGGACTACTCGGAGATGCCTTTCTTCATCTGATCCCACATGCTATTCTTGCCAAGGGCGGGGATGAGGATGGACATGGTCATAGCCATGGTCACTCCCACGGACACTCTCATGGTGGTAGTGGAGATGAAAAGTCAAAGTTCAGCGATGAAGAGCTTAGTGAATTCCATGGACATGATCTCAGTGTTGGCATCTGGGTTTTGGTCGGTATTGTGACCTTCCTGTGCGTCGAGAAGTTTATTCGAATTATCAAAGGAGGTCATGGACATTCACATTCCCATTCTGCTGAAGAATCCAAACCACTTGCTGTAGAAAAAGAAAGTCCGTCTTCGTCGAAGGGCTCACCGGATAAGAAAAAGAAGGACGCTTCTGGAAAAGCTGTAAAGAAGAATGAAACTTCGCCGCCGGCAAAGAAACAAGGCAGTAAGTTACATGATATGATATTTTGACATGCAGTTTTCTTTGACTCGTGAAATAATTCGAATATAAGAGCAAAGAGCATGGAGAATATTTCTTCGTGAAATAAGTCTCAAGTACTGCCATACACGTGTATAACTAATGCTGATTTCTTATTACAGAGAAACAAGAAGCTGAGGGAGACATTAAGGTTGCTGGGTATTTGAATCTTGCTGCGGATTTCACACATAATTTCACGGACGGTCTTGCAATTGGAGCATCATACTTGGCTGGAAGACCTGTTGGCATCGTGACAACGATAACTGTATTATTACACGAAATCCCCCATGAGATTGGAGACTTTGCTATTTTAGTTCAATCTGGATGCAGCAAAAGAAAGGCAAGTTACGATTACGAGTCCTAATACCTAATAGTAAATAAATATTGGGAAAAAACCATCTGAATCTTATCGCATGTATGTACAACGGCACGAATTTTATTCCACAGGCTATGTTTCTGCAACTTTTAACTGCAGTAGGAGCTGTCTCTGGAACGGTCGTGTCTCTCTTAGCTGAGGGTGCAGGTAAATATTGTAGCACTAATTACATTCTGATTCATGAAAGATAGTATCTCATTTGCATAGATTATACAATTGCATTCTTTGGCTTTAGGTGAAGCTGCCACTGCTTGGATCCTGCCGTTCACTGCTGGAGGTTTCATATACATTGCAACTGTATCTGTGATCCCAGATTTGCTCCAGAATTCAACTTTCTGGCAGTCTGTGACAGAAATTATTGCTTTATTAGCCGGTGTCTATATGATGGTACTCATAGCGCAATACGAATGAGAAGCTTGGTAGAATTTTATTGGAATGAGGAAACTATTGAACACAACTTTTGTAACTTATAATATTAGCGCATACTAATTTTTCATGTGAGCGAGTATCTCGTTCATTAATCACAGTATGTTGTACTTTATTTTCAAAGAATGCGTACTTTTGGATTGCTTATCAAGTTTTCAATTCTCTGCGTTAGTATATGCATGCATGTAAACCAACATTACCCAGGTTGTCAAGACTGGAAATAATTTCTATTACAACTTCAAATGACACGAGTCGGTGTTTGTACTAATAAAACAAAACTTAGGAACTGAATTCCGGCGCAGAAAAACTTATTTATGCATGGCAGCATTTATATTCAGAAGAAGAATGCCGCTGAACCCATGTCGTCTTCGGCACTGTCTTATCACCACGACCAATCTGTTCTTATCAGTTATGACAAAAACGTGAATTGCTTCAATGGCTTGGACGTTACTATGTTCACCTTCTTGGAGGCATTTTAGTCAGCTTTGAAATTTCCGACCATCACATTCAGAAAGCTGCAAGAATAATTTCTGTTAAATCATTTACAAGTTTTGCACATCAGGAAAGCGCAATCGTGCTCTGTCTGCATCTATCGTTTTCTTCACTGCCGTTACGATCTCGAAACTGAAATTTTAATCATGAATAAGAAGAAAGCCAGGTAAATAACGTTTGGCTACTAAGGTTTTACAAAATAAAGAAATACAATATATAGCAGGTAGCTAAATGCTGAATTCATTGTGTGCTCCTATTGAGTATATTCTGATCCCTTCTGAGCATAGAAAAAAAGTTTGAAGTACCAGCTCAAAACTTAAGTTTGACGTTATTTTAAATTTCAGAACTGCTACTCCTCTATCCCCACCGGATGCTACCATTTACTACCGACGTCACAATGGCCTGAATAGGGTTACCGTGGATACATCTGGAACAGTTAAATATGATCTCCAAATGGTTATGAAGGACTTTGCAACAGTCTTCCACATCAACTTAGCGCCAAATGCCGTTGGAGCACCCCGTTCTAACCGAAGTGAAACTGTAAGTGCGACTCCACCCACTGCACAACCGCCATCCACACGACCTGGAACAAGTGCATCAGCGTATTCCAGGGTCAGCAGTTCCAGTAGCGCCAGTACCGACAGAAGCTCTAACTGGGCCACTACGTCTAGCAGTGCCAGCAGTGGCAGGAGCGCTGCTCAAACCATACCATCTCCAAGGAGGACGCGCTCTATGACCCGAAGATTAAACGTAAGAATTTGAATCTGAAATAGAACACTGCGTGCATTTTGTAACATTACTAGTAGCACTAACAGTAATACGGAAGTAAATTTTTGAAATTATGTTACGGATTTCTAGGGGACGGAACCAAGGCGGAACTAGCAGAGATTTTGGAGGATTAAAAACTTCAATTAAATTTTTATACAATATAGAATAACCATTTAGTTTCGTAAATAAATTCAAACATGTGAAAATGAATTAATTTTTCATTATGAGGTTCATAGCGTACTATGCATCTGACTTACGTAGAACAGGAGCGCAAATGGGAATGGGTAATTTAAAATGGTGGTGACCTTGTAGAAGCATCGCTTACAACGATAATGACGACGGGGCTGCACCAAAAGCGCCTGTTCTCCGCGCAGTGTCTACAAACTGCATCAAAAGCACTTGTTTTAACCATTATCAATGAATTACAATGCCATGTAAGGTATTTTTACTATAGCAGTGACACGGCATTTGAACATTTAGTTTGATGTCCTTGTGTTTTATTTTGGAGTGGTAAAAGACTCGTTTAACTCTAAGCTAGTACTGATTAAAATACCAATGCTGATTAAATTTAAACGAAGTCGGCAAATCAATACATCTGGACGGACGTTTTGTTTAATACTTCGTCTCAGCGTCATATCTTTATCAATGTCCAGTCTAAGGTCATATTGATGTAGATCTACTTTCCAGGTGATTTGGTTCATGCTGTAGACACTTGATTAGATTTCTAATTGACATTTCAAACACAGTTTGTTCGCTTGAGGTCGTTGTGTAAAATTCGTATTAGTGGCAAAGCAAAAAGTGCTACAGTGTATCCAGTTAATTCTTTTGTGAACTCTAAGGTATTTACGTTACTCTTTTAAATTTGATACCATATTTCAATCATGACTTAATTTGTAGGTTCATTACGAATCTGCAAATTCGCACGTGCTCTGCTGCTTGCCTCCATTGGCAAAATTGTGTCTTTCAACGCCTCATGTTGTCTGTCAACGCTTTATTTTCTTCAAACGTTGCATTGTGCCCTACCATTTGATTTTCAGCTTAAGCATGTCAGCTTTCAGCTAATAACTTTGAGTCAGGCACGTGTTAATCCGTAAGAGTTTTTTCCATTATTCCCTTCAAACCATCAATGATGGAATTATAGAAAACACAGTTCGTGGGAATTAACAATTTCGAGTTTTACCATCATGTATCAGTAGTCAGAATTCCAAGGATCAGCGGATTAGTTTTACACATGAGGATTTTTTCAATGACTGTTGCTGCAAATGCATAAGAAGGTGGTTAAGGTATTGAGTAACTCTTTTCTTAGCATAGCTGCAATTACATGACGCCGACAAATGGAAAGCGTATACCGTAATTGGGACGCTGCTAACTCATGCCACAAGCAGAAAAGTTGAGCACATTAATATAAAAAAACCTGGAGGACAAGTTATTCTTGTTAGGAAAGAAGAATTTCTTTGAATCTTATTTTTCCCCTGACTCATTCAACTTTGGAGGAATCATGATTTGGGGAAGTTGAACCATGGTTTGACCAAGCGTCCAAGGAAGCTAATGAGACGTTTTTCAATCAATGAGTTTCCGGAAGGAAGAAAAAATAATGGCAACAAGTTGGGCTTGGTTGACGTAATAGCAGGAGTCTTGTAGATGTGAGATGTGTCACTTGTACGTGGAGTTTCCAAGGTTTCCAGCTTCCACCGCTTGCTGTGTGCTCACAGGGCTGAGTTCGTTAATTCGTCTCTAAGTATAAATCAGAGGCTTCCAATTACTTAAGAAACGTGTATAGTTTGTACTTGGTTTCGTTTGTCCAATAACTTGGATTCCTTCTTGCCCCGCTACGTTTGTTCTTTGCGTGTAGTGAGGTGAGGGACTGTTGCAACTGATTTTATCCTTTGGAAACTTGTGGCTTTGGACTTGAAGATCGTTGAGAAAAGGGTCGAGGGATGTGGAGGAGAGATTTACTTTTGCCTGATCTGTTACTTGTAGCCTACAAGTAAGGAGGAGTGCGTAGCGAGAATCTTATAAAATTGCTTCTACAAAGTATCTATCGAGTCGTTCTTCCTTGAGGCACATCACAGCTTCTCTGGTGTTCTTCCATCACATGGTTGGTTGAAAAGGCTCCAGAATACAAGAAGACTTGTATAAGAATATCGAAAGGAAGCCTTAGAATCTCAGAATCTTTGGAAACGTGGGAGTGAACAGAAGTTTTGGTTTTATGGTGGGTAATATCTATGTGCTAGGATTTCGCGAAATTTCGCAATAGAACAAGTGCTTCCGGTGGATACGTAAGATTTTCTTATTTTAAGCGACAACGATAATCTTGATCGTTTAAACTTAAATTTGTCATCATATACCTATTGACAGGTAAGTGAGTAGAGGGATTAGCTCAATTAATTGCTGCTTTAAGCGTTAGAGTTGCATGATTTGTAACCTTTGTGGCAGCGTGCATGTAACCAGTTGAGAACAAGAGCGCTGCAAAGGTTGCAAAGTTTAAAAAGCGCAAGGCTTTTGGGGCAACCTGTTGAGTTGCTATTTTACGCGTTAAACATGACGCTGAGAATCATGAGTTGGTGCAACGAGTGAATTTTTCTTGCTCTTGATTAGTTATATATTGCTGCAAAAAAACGTGGTCAAGCGCGGATGATCGCATTAAAATGAGTCGCTGTTATAAAAGTAACACTGTGGGAACCAAAAGTATATAATTGTAAGCTCTTATCCGCCAATATGTTGTAGCAAACAGATTGTGGATTGATTAAAAAGATTAATACAAGCTTCCTTGAAATGTATTTGAAGGCAAGGTCGTTGTGAATGTAATCCAAGGGATTGAGAATTGGTTCCTGCAGTGTACAATTTTCTGCTTCGATAGAATATAAACATTGAAACAAAATTACTCAAGTGGGGAAGTGTTGACATGTACATTTAACTGATTGAAGTTGTTGAAGCAGCAAAGGGGTGTGTTATAAAGATTCGTGACTGCAGCTTGTTTGGTAGGGTTGAGAATTAAAAATGAATGATGAAATGGTAGGAAAAAAATAGTATTGAGTGATATTGAACAGCGTTAGGAGTAATTCAATTTGATTAATTAAAGAACTTCTAAGGTTTGGAGCTACATGAGGTGTAAAATGTATTAATTGTAGTTTAATTGTGGGAAAGAAAAGAATTAGAAAGGGATTTCTAGGTGAAAGATCAAAATGATAGCAATTTAAACTTGTGGGGAGCGTCGGAGCGTGGGAGGAAAAGCGTGAGCTCTGTCAGCTTTAATAGAAACTGAAAAGAAGGGGGTGGGAGAAAGCAGGCTAACGTAGAGACGTTGAAGGCTTTAGTTGCATCTGTCTCAAATCAAGGATTTGTTTTAAGCAGCACTTTACGTGACCGTGGGATTCGTGGGTAGAATGGAGAATATGGAGAAAGTGGTATAGGTGCTGCTGGAGGGGGAGCTTTCACTGGGTTAGAATGGTGAAAGTGAGATGAAGATGGATGAG
The DNA here is from genome assembly GCA_906901655.1 of Sminthurides aquaticus. Taxonomy (NCBI): domain Eukaryota; kingdom Metazoa; phylum Arthropoda; class Collembola; order Symphypleona; family Sminthurididae; genus Sminthurides; species Sminthurides aquaticus. Next base: position 3,109,752 of record CAJQTT010000005.1, on the reverse strand, counting down.
ATGGTGGAATTGGGAGGGAAGGAAATTGTAGGCGAAATTGGGAATGTAGGCAACGTGGCGTATAAAAAGATGAAAGAGAACAGAGATTTTCACTTGATACGCTCCAGGGAAGAATGAAAGGATCGATACATGGGAAAGTTAATAGTAGGAGAAAGAAAAGTTGGCAAGTTCTCTCTTGGAACCAATCCTTTCTCTCACGGGAACCCGTAGACTTTATTGCCCTCATCTCTTAATGGAGTAGGCATTGAGTCTATTGAAGAGGAACTGGGAAAATGGTAATAGAAACAAGAAATGGATGAGGCACAAGGGAGGCTGTAGAAAAGACAGGAGGCGATCAAGGAAAAGATGTGCTTTCTCCACAGTTTAGATCGGAGCAGAGGGAAAGCACTTTGAGGGTGTAATGGGGCTGGAAGGAAGATTCGGTAAAGGCCTTCGGAGTCTGCTTATTGTATCTTACAGGAGAAGAAAGATTTTCATGGAGAAGAGATTCAACAGTTTCCAGGAGTGCCTCCACAGCCTCCGAATCGGAGGTGGTGTAGGTATCTTCCATTTTCCTCTGGAGTGAGCTCCTGATTTGGGGCTTGACGATGTGCAGGGCCGTCTGTATATAGCCAATAGCTGTCAGAGGTAGATGTGGGAAAGAATGGAACTGTCATTTGATAAGAGAAACCAAGTCCAGAGAGTTGGATGGTCCAGGCTGAGCGAGAGTGTTGAATGTTTGCAGACTCTTGAAACTGAATTTAGTTGACCTACATCTTGATGTTTGAGGATGGATTGGAAAAAAGAAAGAGTTGAGTAAGATACTCTGACTCAGAAGATAATGCTATGCTTTGCATGTTTTCAGGAATTACTTAACGAATATGGACAGCCAAGAGTTTAAAGAATTTGGAGGAGCGATGCTGGAATTCATCACTGGCTATTTGGATGGGATTCGAGAAAGGTAAGATCTGAGGTTTCAAAAACTACTGGGATTTCTGCATAAAAAGAATACTGTTGCAAAATACCTACAAATATTAAATAGATGTGGGTAATCATGTTTCAGATGCTAACGATTTGAAAAATGATATAACTAGTAACTGTGAACGCAGTAAGTGTACATGATTCGAACAGAAACGAATAAGTTCCTCACGTAAGAAACGCGAAATTTATTTGTTTCTTGTCGAAGTTACTAGTAGGGAAATATTCAAGAGGTTTTAGGGCAGCGAATATCTGTGGGTGACTCTAGGCAAATTAGTTTTGTTTCCCTTGCAAGTAAGTAACAAATATAGCGATCAAGATTCCCGCTCCAAAGAGAATGCAGAAAAGATTATGTAAGAAAATGACAACTAGGCCATATAACTATACTCGTCTGTTGAATTTGAAGTTCGCTCGAGGTATTGTCGCTCGATGAGAGTCTCGATGCATTTCTTGATAACTGCGATAGTAGGGGTAAACCGGGCACCACTTAAACGAAGCACCTGTGAAATTTAAGGATCCCGGAGGTTAGATTTCATAATAGTAAATTAGAAATTTGCGATGTCTGGATTAATACATTACCTCATCAATTAGAACATTGTGTTTGATGACTTTTCTAGACTTCATTATGCGAACAATGGCAGCTTGAATAAATATTTTTCGGTCTTCCTCCACACTTGCAAACGTATGTTCAACTTCTTGAGGAGTCTCTTTCTGCATAGCTCCGGATATACGGAACTTGCTCCGCTTATTTGTATAACTTTTATTGAGTTCTATCATTGATTCTGGTATCAGTTCCTAAAAGAGTTAAAGAATTGGACAAAATGAAATTAGATTCGACTTTTAAGAAGTATTGGTATTATGTTTTAATGGCTGAGTAACTTACTTTGGTTGAGCTCAGAAGCAATTTGCAGTCAACTAAACTTTGTAGGTGCCTCGTGAAAGCATCATCATTTAGCTGCGTCAACTCCTGCAGCTCTTTACACGTCAGGGTTTCTTGATTCTCAAAATGTATGAGTAAACTTAGCTGCAGCGTTTGCATCGTTATGAAGTAGGTGCGCTTTGTGTAGTTTAATTTCACATCAGAAGTTGAGAGGTGATGCAACCATGTCAGCTTTCGTCCACTGAATTGCTTTGCGTAGAACATCTCGAACTGTGGAATACACAGAGCAAAATACAATGTTAGGTTGTAGAAATAGTTTTTAGAGAAAGAGAATTTTTTGGAAGAAAGTTGGAAAATGCACTTACTATGTGAACTGATTTTTCTAAAACCTGCGGCACTTGAACGGGTACATTTGATTGCAACGGCCATGCACTATGTTGCAAAACTAATACACTAAACCCAACTCCAGTCGACAAGTCTTTTGTAGTGAGGAAGTCGGCAAACTTATTGCATAAGTCAGTTGAAACAGATACATCTGTAAACATGCGATGGAGTTTGTTGGTAAACTCGTAGCCACAAGCTTGCTGCAAAATCGAATGTAAGATGGATTAGCAAATCTGAAACTTATGATTAACACGAGGTCATGAAGTTTTATTCACGCAAAAATTACCTTCAGCCTGTTGATCATTCCTTCTTCCGCATCCATAGAATTGCTTAATTGATGAATCAATCTCCGAGCTAAATTTCTTGAGTAAAACTTTTGGAATACATCCTTATCTTCAACGTACTTGAAAATTGAGATGGAATTATTGAGCTTCTGCTCAACTTCTTGTTCTGAATAGCCTTTGGTAGATTTTTTCAACAGCGCGTCACAGTATTTTGCAAGCTAAAATATAATGTTAATGTCATTAATAATACATCGAGATTCATCAAATTCGTTAATCATCATTTAATGCTTCAATACCCTATCTACTCACCAATTCAGGACTTTTACACGGAGGTAGTTTAGCCTGACTAGGCTGAGAGGTCTGTCCTCTCCAATTAATAGCTTTTGCCATAGCCTTGTCCAGCGCAGTGAGAAAGAGGTGATCTGAATTGAATACCTTGCAGACAATTTCCTTGTACTTTTTTTGAACTGCATACATATTTTCTACAAAGTCGATGTGGGCTGTTTCAAGCTTCATAGATTTCACAGCGTCAATCCCTTCGTTAAGGATATGCTTTTCAAATGTTTCAGCCAGCACACTCAGTCCCCCATGAATTGGTTTGAGTAAACAGTACATATTTGACAAATCCGTCCGACGATCCGTTTCTACCATCTGCAAGCACTCAGCATGAAGCAAGGCTGCGTTATCACTGACTAATCTCCGGTGGCATTCAGCTGATAGTTTAGCATACGACCTGAAAGGAAAGACATTGTATTATTTTATCCGTCCATCCGGTTAGATGGTTATATGAAATCAGTCAAGTAAACTTTTGCTTACGTGGGATGCAAATATCGTCTAGCTCTCATATCCTCTTCATGAAGTTTTTGTATCACTTTTTCCATATATTCAGATACAGAGCAAGTCTCAATAAGCTTATTTGCTTCTTTCTGATAATACTGCCCCGTATCTTCTAGAAATGGTTCTTCAAATGACTTTTCGTAAAACTATGAAAAAAAGACAGAAAGCATTAAGTAACTTGAACTGCAAACCACGAATGGAGGTTTCATTAATCAGAGTTATCTACGCACAGTTAAATGCGATGACGGGTCGCCAGGAACCCGTTGCTTAGGGTCTTCGACGGCAACAAAGGATTGTATGACTCCATTGACAATTGTAGTAGGCACAGCTGAGTCACCTTTTCGGTCGACCCTTATCGCTTCTAGCACTAATTCGATTAGATTCTTTTTTATCGCTTCCAACATCTCCAGTCTCCATATCCCAAGGCCTTCAAGTAAATACAAAACACTTATCAATTACTTCCTGGTGGGCTTTCCATTTTGGACGGTTCTACTGGGTTACCCCATTCTTTTATATACAACCGTCGCAGGGACTATTAATTACAGTTTGACGACTATGTACTCAACCGTTTCCGGTACAAAACCTTAAAAAATGGATATTCTGATAAAAGCTATTTACACACTGTGCATATTAGTTTAAAGTACTCCTTACCCAGCTCCCCAATTTCAACCATTGGTCCAGGAAGTTCACCACCAATACCGCCATAAGTTAAATCAGCTTCACTTAACTTGCTTTTCTTAACATGTTGATGATTCAAATACCTAGAAAATTTGAAAAAATGCATATTAGTTACGCATCCATCGCAGATTCAATTAAAGTAGTAAGTATCCAAAGAATTAGTATTCACTTACGAGTACAGTTTGTTCAAATAAGCCACTCCTTGACTATACTTGTTCCACATATCATGATAAACTCTGAGTAATTCTGAATTATTTTCAAACTGCTGGATTTGTTCCCTCAAAGTCTGTACATGGGAGGTCAAGAGTTGTCTGGTCTCTTCGTACAACTGGGTCGTGTAAGGGTCGGGATGTGCGACACATAAAGAGTATACATCTCTATTAAAAGGAGATAAAAATTTGATCATATAGAACAGACGCTGATAAATAATTTCAACAAACCAATCAGGCACGGCAAGAAAGGTTCTCAAACTTGAGAAAAATTTTTGTTGATCCACTTACGTAAATCTGTCATTCCATTCAACCCTTGGCACTTTCGATAGCGTAACAACTCCTTCAATAGTCCGTTTGAGGTTATTCCATGTTGATGGAAAATCTACACTTTTGGGTTTCAACGACATGATTACCCAACATTACAAAATCCACCTACCACTTTAATTATTACCTCACTCAAATCCCCATTATGCTATACACTTTGTATTTAAAACTTGATTAACACCACAATTCTGAATTAAAATCATCACCTCCTCTTAATTTAACTGTCAATTCCCAATATATTCGAACTATTGAAGTTTTGATGATTAATTATGACTAGTAGACACGTTCTTCGCGTTAATTTATTTAACCAGTTAATTGGTACTAGAATCAGCCGTTACTAGATGAGAACAAATTGCTATTTTCCTAGCTCACTTATTTTCATCTCCCACGAAGAACTATAGATATCATGCAAACTCGCTGCTAAGAATAACTAAAAAGAGATATATTTTGTAACACTACACAGAGAAGAGAGATCTGATTTTTCCTGTGAGTTCTACTTAAAGGCAGATAGCCTTCTGACATTGTGTTAACATATGATCTGATATGATCGTAGTGTGTCGGTAGGCGATGCTATTGCTTTGCTTGCGAGACTGTAATGTGTTGTAAGGGTAGAAGAGCAACTTGTGTGACGATGAGACTGCGCGATATCGGTCACATGAATACTGTTCACTGTTCACCATAGGTACACTTGAGTCAATCTCATGTTATGCTTCTCCTCCAATGGTTCATCCATATGGCAAGGATCTATGAAGTTGTAATGCATCAAATCTATGCTCTTCGGAGCTGATGAAAGATCTTAAGAGATTTTTGCAAATTAACTCTGACTATGACTGCCTTGAAAGCATCTGTGAGTTGCAGCAGCGATGCAGTCGACAGACATACGGCGATGATAGTAGGTTGGGGAATGACAAATCTTTGAGAACTTTTTAGTGCGAATCTTTACGCTTTAGATACCTCTTCTTCGGAACACTTGATTCAATGAGAACGATGAGGAGCTGCTGGGTATGCAAGGAAGATCGTTAAGCGTGTCTGACTTGAATGAAGGTAGCGCTCTCTGGTGATAAAGGCTGATCTACTGTAATTTCTGATGCATCGGTTGACTCTAAAGCGTAGAAAAAATGCATCAATTAAATAATCTACACTATTTTGCAGGAGAGTACTTCCGACAGTACAACCGGGTTACTTGAAGGACTTGATTCCTGCAGAAGCACCGGAAGAGGGAGAAAAATGGCAAGATGTTATGAAAGATTTGGAACGGGTCATCATGCCTGGAGTGACCCATTGGCATCATCCTCAGTTTCACGCTTATTTCCCTACGGCTAACTCATATCCGGCTATCGTTGCTGATATGTTGAGTGGAGCTATTGCTTGCATTGGATTTTCCTGGATTTCTTCTCCAGCGTGCACTGAGTTGGAAGTCGTAATGATGGACTGGCTGGGTAAAATGCTGGAACTTCCGCCTTGTTTCCTGGCAACGGGGTCTAACGGCAAAGGAGGTGGTGTTATTCAGGTCAGTGTGGTCGAAATAGTACAGCGTAGGGACAGTAATTGTCATTTGAAGATTCCAGGAATTGATAAGGGAGCGAACATGGGTTGGATTGCAGGGTACCGCTAGCGAAGCTACTCTTGTTGCTCTTCTGTCCGCTAGAGCTAAGATGATTCGGGAACATAAGGAGAAAAACGGAGAGAGTGATGGAGCCACGATGATGAAACTTGTTGCTTATACTTCCGGTAAGAGGGTTAAAATTGATTTTAGGGATTGGGTGGAATTAAGGGTTGACGGATGCAGTTATTCTTATGTTCATGTGTACTTCTTGTGTTCAATGTACTGCTGTGTTCCCAAATAGAACAATCACATTCATCTGTTGAGCGTGCAGCTTTGTTGGGTGGAGTGATAATGCGTTTGGTGAAAACTGATAAGGATCTGCAACTTCGCGGGGCTGAGCTTCAGGCTGCTATTGAACAGGATCGAGCGGCTGGATTGATTCCATTTTTTGTAAGAATTTATATTTTGAAGACATTGGGAAATTTCTTTTTATGGAAGGCTTGAATTTAAGTGACGGAGTAATTTATAGGTCGTCGCAACCCTTGGAACCACCAATACTTGCGCTTTTGACAATCTTGAAGAAATGGGAAACGTTTGTGAGAAGGAAGGTGTTTGGCTTCACGTTGATGCTGCATATGCTGGTAATTAATGAGCTTGATTTTGTGGAAAATGTTGAGAACCGTCTTGATTTCTTGACGAACGTTTGGTGATTTCAGGATCTGCTTTCATTTGTGACGAGTACCGGTACTTGATGAAGGGAGTGGAAAAAGCACAGTCTTTTAACTTCAATCCTCATAAATGGATGCTTGTGAATTTTGATTGCTCTGCTATGTGGTAAGTGAATAAAACAAAAATAATAAAAAATTGTTATACGAATGGAGGATTATTATTTTTGTTGTTAATATTTTTGTTTGTAGGTTTACTCACGCCAACGATGTCGTGGATGCATTCAACATGGATCCAACATATTTGAAACATGACATGCAGGGCAAAGCTCCAGATTATAGGGTAGGATATCCGTTTGAATTTTGGTTTGTACTAAAGTTATTGTGAAATGGATTTAGAGCTGTTGGTTGTTTGTGTTGTTTCAGCATTGGCAAATTCCATTGGGACGGCGTTTCCGGTCTCTGAAATTGTGGTTTGTGCTCCGAATTTATGGAATCAAGCGGATCCAAGACCATATTCGGCATCAAATTAAGTTGGCCATCGAGTTTGAGGAGTTGATGAAGAAGGACGCTAGATTTGAAATCGTTACTCCTGTTCTTATGGGACTCGTTTGCTTCCGTCTCAAGGTATTAATCAAGTCATGGCTTTATACAAAACTTACGGGCTTATCTACTTCTGGAAGAACATTTAAAAAAAACGATTAAATTAATTTCAACTCAGGATCATGGAAATGAGGATAACGAGAAATTGTTGCGAAGAATTAACGAGAGAGGAAACATTCATATGGTACCAACCAAAGTTCGTGGAATGTTCATTCTCAGATTCGCCATATGCTCCCGTTTTATGGAATCCAAAGATGTGGATTACGGATTCAACGAGATTTGTGCAACTGTAAAAGAACTGTTTGAAAACTAATCCACTTGACGCTGGACGACCAAATTATCTATCCGGAGAAATGACAGTATTTCCATGGTTGCGATTATAAATATCTAGTAAAAGCCGTAGTGAATGTTGTGATAGAGCTGTTTGCTATAGATTGCATAGATGGGTGCTATATATAACAGAGGGACCAATTCGACGGTAATAATATCTCTGGTAGAGTACACTAAACGTTGCTGGAACAATCAGACTCATGGAGATAGGACTTCGAGGTTTTGACAATACCAACTCCTGCTGAATCAAGACTAAATATGAAAAGGAGGACCAAAGATGAAAATTTTGACGCTTGAATTAATTGAACTATATCCATACATATGTAAAACTGTTTTAACTGTAAAAAATAAATGTTGTATCACCTACTTGTCTACGGACTAGAATTAATTGAATGCCCTTAAGGTTGTACCAACTTTAGCAATTATTCCTGGAACTGATGCGCAACTTGATCTACATATCTAACCTAACTCTCTGGGACATTAGCTTCCTGCAAAATGTAATATTAAATCGGAAATCCATTTCGATATTCACTTTTTAACTAAAAATGTATTAATCCGAAGCTGTAGTTACAAAAGTTAGGAATCGACTTAATTTATCAGTATATGATTATCAACAAATATCCACTTAGGTTTTCCAGTTCTTTCTAGATCGCAAAAAAAAACAAATACATTTCATACTTCCCCCTGTAAACAAATTTTAACCTAAATTCTAACTGAAGGTATACCAAAACTAAAATTCCCAACACATAATTCAGTTAGTTCCTACTCCATAACGCAGAAATTATTAACTTAATGTACAATGTTCTCCCAAACCAGGTAATTATTTTGATCACCACTCCTCAGACCCACTTCAAAAAGGTTTCAACATTACATAGGATTAGTCTGCGTAGAGAGAATCAGCTTCAGCCGGATTTGCAGCCCTACAGCTGCATTCCATATAATTCAACTTTAAAAACTTTCGTACCGTAGCTCTGATGTAACTATATAGCAGCTATAGGCTATAACTCTGTTCGCCGCAGATTTTTTCACAAACTCCACAATCCGCTACGTGTCGCTCCGCCAAAGCTTAATTGTTTTGTCATTTTCGAGAGCAGCGGAAGCAATAATATTTTCTGTAGGGTGGCAGGCGGTGCAAAGGACGACGTCTGCAAATTCAAGTACAAGTTAGAATATAACTTCCGTATTGCCTAGTTTAAATGCATTAACTCAGCATAAATGGATAAAATCTTACCTGTGTGGCCACTGAGCTTTTGAACGATTTCTTTCGTCTGCAGGTTCCAGATGTATACCAGGCAGTCCTCGGAACCGGAGACGATCCACTGTATAACAGTATAACGCATTAAAAATCATTGAACGACAATGACGCATAGTCACAAAGATTTAAAAGTACTAAACTCGGCTAACCTTTCCTCCCGTTACTGAGAAGTTGGCAAAAACACAGTACTTTTCATTCTTATGTCCGGTATAAGTTTTCAAGCACTTTCCCTTGGAATAGTCCCACAGCTTCAACGTATTGTCGAGAGTTGCGGCGAGAATGTATTTTCCATTCGGAGAGAACTTGACAAACGATACTGGAGGGTTGTCATCGTCTATCAGTGTTTTCAAGCACTGTCCTGATGCAGTGTCCCAGATTCGGCTAGATAAGGATCCACTTTGCATTTTAGTACTTTGTATCGCCCATACATTTATCTATTACACATCATAAGGATTACGAGCTTTACCATAGCCCGTCGTAGCTGGAAGAGACAATAAGAGATCCATCGCGGTTGAAATGAACAGCTGATACCGGATCTGAGTGAGCTGGTAACGTTTTGAGACATTTCCCAGTTCGTACGTCCCAAATTCTTACACTTTCGTCGAACTAAATAAGAAAATGCCATATGATTAGTTTTGCAATTCGTGAGATACGTATATATTCACACGATCATACATTGCGACTGCCCCTCACACCATATGCAGAAGTCGAAAATGCTACTTTTGAAACTTACCGAGCCAGATACAATAAGGTTAGATTGTGGATTGAAGTTACAACAAAAGACGTAGTTGCTGTGACCCTTTAGTGTCTTCAAACACTTGCCCTGTTCAAAAACATAATTTTGTTAGATGATACAACCTCGTAATCAAAATTGAAGTAGTTTAATTTAAAAATGCTTCAACTTACAGAGCTGAGTTCCCAAATTTTTAGGGTCTTGTCATCAGATGCGGAAACAAGCAGTCTACTATCAGATGACCACGCGACATCTGATAATCCTAATTTGTGCCCAGAAATGGTCTTCTCAAATTTTCCATCATACGCCCCCCATATTTTGATAAGTTTGTCTGCTGAACTACTAGCCAACCATTCTCCATTCGGGCTGAACTTTACCGAAGAAACTGCTTTAGTGTGTCCAGCTAAAGTATACTTGAGAGTATAATTAGGTTTCTGAAAAACGACAACAGCAGATTTGTATTGAATGGAAGTGAATACTGACATAATCCTATTTTGTTCTTGGACAAATGAACCTGAAAAGCATAAAGTAATGATTAATCATGGGAAATCATACCACTGACGCTGATGAAGAAGAGCCACTCTTAGAATTCGACTGATTGCTTGGTCCACCTGAACCCAACGGTACAGGAGCTGGAGGTGGCAACAAGTTTTGTGCTCCTGGAGGTGGCAGGTTAATACTGTCTTCCGGCATCATTACTTTTGAACTAAACCGATTTCACCAAAAGCAGTACACAAGCAGTTTGCTAGGAGCCGAACAATGTTATGATGTAACGTAACCTGATTCAACCGATGAATGAATCAAACATCAATCAAACTGGATGTACACTATTTTTATCAGAAACCGAAGTTAAGTACCTACACGAGTGGGTACGATTCAAAGAATATGCACAATATATAATTATTAAACACCACACAAAAATTAGACTTCTGTCTCCAGTTGCTGGCTGCTTTCACCAGCCCAGTAAATTGGTTATAAATAATTCAACGATGAAATCATTCACTGAAATGTTTTTAATTACAAGAACAATGTTTAATTAAATAGCAATGATACAAACCAAGTCACTTGAACTAACTTAATTTGCACGCAGTTATCCAAACTGCGGCTTGTTTGCGAGAATTTCGAGGAATCTGCTGAAGCGGGCATTCAATCGAGAACAAGCAAAAAGAAGTAGCACTACTAGCCAGGCCGTAAGGTTATATGCTGTGTACATACGGAGATAGCGGTGAAAGCAGTGGAGCCAACGCGGAGGAGCGAAAGAAAGCAGCATTAAGTAGTCGCAGGTTTTAGTCACACGACAGTTTAAGTTATTCACTCAATGGACGTGGAGAAGATGTGGCGGGAAGGTGGTGGTGTTTAAAGAGGAACAAATAATTTTTTTATTCTTATTCCCCTAAAGGATTTCTCGTGTCTGTGAATTTTAATCCCAATCAAGAAATTAATTTCAAACTGTAAAGTTATTATCTCATATATCCAGTTTATATTGATGAGAAAGTACCAGTTGTATTGTTCAAGAAGATTTCACTGTCATCTATCGCACCGGTGTGCTTTTGCGAAGGCGACTTTCGGAACATAATTAACGCTTTGTGATTTTGTTGCATGACATTTGCGCTGCGGTCCTCCTAATTGTCGCGCAATTAAGGAACCCTAACTATCGCAATAGGACTGTACGTTAATTAATAAGGCTACGCATTTCTTGGAAGACTTACTGATACGAATAATTAATTAAATAGTATATTGCATTACATACTCATTAATTTTGTTTTGTTTTAAGATCCGCAGGATTCGCACCACACCGCGTTCACTGCCTGTAGAACAATGAGGTGATTTCCAGTTGAGGGGCTCGTTTATTACAACTTGTGGGAATTCAAGGTAATATGAGTATACAAATACAGTTTTGTGTTGGAAATGCTCACACTAGATTTTTGATGATAAAAAACGTTACATTATGTTCCAATACTACCATTTTCTGCGAATTACAGGAGGAAGGATGGGTGCTCTAGAGGATATGACCATTATCTTCAGCTCGCAGGTAGCCGATTGATTATACTGTTTACTGGATACGCATATGTTATGCACTGTAACTATTTGCAACAGTTTGTGAACTAAATGTGATGAATTGGTTTGTTTGCAGGCCATATTTTTCGTTGGTGGTTGGGTCTTCTTTGTGAAACAACTTTTTAAGAACTATGAAGTCCATCACAGAATGGTTCAACTGATTTTTTCTATAACGTTTGCACTGTCATGCACTTTATTTGAGCTCGTGATATTTGAAATTGTCGGCGTTCTAGATTCTTAGTAAGTGTACTAAATCTTTTTAAATCAGAGGTGTACAGGGAGTTTATTGGTGTAATTAACAGGCTTTCTTGTAATCAATTTTCAGCTCACGCTATTTATATCTTACTATCGCTATGTATTTTATTCTATTTATGACTATTGGTCTCATTCCGTTCTACATCGGCTACTTTGTGGTCTCAAATCTCAGAATAGGTACGTATCCAGGCAACATTTACATCATTTACAACTTTGTTTTGTTAAAGCATTGACGACATTATTCTCTGGTTTTGTAGTTTCCGGGAAAAGCCTACAGAGCGGGCTTTCCGTAGTTGTATGGTTTGTATACCTATACTGCTTCTGGAAAGTGGGAGACCCATTCCCTATAATCAGTCCTAGGCATGGAACTTTCTCCATGGAACAAGCTGTAAGCCGTGTTGGAGTGATTGGAGTTACCGTTATGGCACTTTTGTCTGGTTTTGGTGCTGTGAATTATCCTTACACTTCAATGGCATTGTTTATAAGGTAATTAAATGCTGCTTCTAATATTTCTTAACTAAGCGTTGGCGAATGGTTGCAGTGGCAAATGTAATTTGGAATGCTGTACCCATCTCATGGGCAAAATTAAGTAACATCGCCAGGGTAATCGAAGGAAATATGTGAATCGACTGGACGTGTATTAGAGCACAAGAGTGTGTTGACTAAAGATTATGGTTTGCAAGACTCAATCATATAGAAAAGTGGTCAGATTCTAAAGCAGATATATATGGACTGAAAATTGCGTAAAAGTTAATTTCTGGTAACTTTATTGCATTTAATTTAGCAAGTTTGAAATTTTCCTGTTTTTTTGTGCTGACAGACCGGTGAAAGCCATTGACATACATGGTGTTGAGAAGAAACTCATGCAAACCTTGGACATGATTCTTGTGAAGAAACGGCGCTTGGCACTAAGTAGTCGTGACAACCCAAACACTTCACGCGGTTTCTGGAGTATGTTTACTGGAGGATCTGAAGGTAAGCTTATTTAAAACGAGAATATAAAATGTGGTTCTATTTGGTGATGCCGTAGCATAAATTTCAACCCGACTTTATTCATTTAGGTGATATGGGTACACTGAGGGAGGAAATAACATCCCTGGAAGAGTTAAGCCGTCATCTATTTCTGGAAATAGCTGAATTAAGAAACATGCAGGAACGAGAAGAGTGGTCTAAAACATGGCGAGGGAAATATTTTAACTTCCTGGGATATTTCTTTTCCTTGTACTGCATGTGGAAGATTTTCATCGTAAGTAGTATTTTTAGTCGACATTACAGTTTATAGTAAGAGTATAAGATGATATTTGAATAAAATGACCCCTTTATAAATAGTGCACTGTGAATATCGTATTGGATCGCGTCGGCAGAGTAGACCCAGTCACCAGAGGACTGGAAATATGCGTTCATTGGATGGGACTTGATATTGATGTTCGATTCTGGTCTCAGCATGTGTCATTCATCCTGGTGGGATGCATAATCGTGACTTCTATTCGAGGCCTTTTATTGACCTTAACCAAGTTTTTTTACGCAATTTCGAGCTCAAAGTCATCTAATGTAATCGTTCTTGTTCTTGCCCAAACTATGGTAAGCCTGAAATTCTTCTAGCAGAGAAAGTTAGGAATTTTGCCTATTACCGGGTTTAGTCAAAAGTTGATGAATGGTTAAATGATTTAATTTGCAGGGAATGTATTTCGTCTCTTCTGTTCTACTCATGAGAATGAATATGCCCCCGGAATATCGCGTTATCGTCACAGAAGTTTTAGGAGATTTGCAGTTTAGCTTTTACCATAGATGGTTTGATGTAATCTTTCTCGTCTCAGCGATTTCGTCCATCCTGTTCCTATTCCTAGCACATAAGCAAACACCAACTGCACACCTTTCGTAGTTGTGGTCGAAGCAATTATAATTGTATGCTTACTTTTTTGTTACTGAAATAGATCAGGCAATGCTATGCTATGTACGTTCGAGACTGATTGGGATACCTTATTAAATTATCTGCTTTACTGCATACTTGCTCTCAAGTTTTTATGGCTTATTGACATTAAGATTATTCTGTACTGAGCTCAATTGTCTTGTTTTATCCGCTAACGCAGTCTGCTGACACCGTAAACTGCAATAGGAATAGACAAAACAATAATAGGAGCAACTCAGCTTTCATCGCTTGTAGACTCACTCACGCATACATTTTTACTTGCTTCGCTTCCCTATCAGTATTTAAAATGCATGAAACCTATGTACCATGAAAGGAAACCCATACAGATTTAATCAATGGACTGACATCCTGGACTGATAATTTCCAGGAATAATAAGTATTTCAATCTGGCTTATACCAATCCAAAAGTCACGGAGTATTATAAGTACCAATAATATATATACTTGGAAAAATACTTGCCCTTCCCTTTTCTCTGCACTGTCTGGAGAACGAGCCCCTAAAATACAATTTAGAATATTATCAGAAGCTATACCGGTTTTAAGTAGTTGAAATATTTGTGACGGGAAACTGTGTTAGAGTGTAACTTGAAATAACTGTGAGTCTGTTTCACGACCCATCTTATATTATTGATCGCAAAAGACATTGCTTAGTTTTTTGGTAGTGGTCGTCAGCTTTTTGGTTGAGTATGGGAGGGGGTAAAAATGGCAAAGAATTTGTCAGTAATTATTTTGGAATATAGTACACATGTATAGCAGTGAAAGACTGGATCACTTGGGGAATTGTAAGAACTCACAATCTTTTATTTATTACTCTTTTTGCATTCTGTATAGTGAGCTAATTTATGTATGGGAATTTGTGAACAGATTCCGTAATTTACGGACCAGGTGGCCCTGTCTGTGAACAACTGGGATTCAACAGTGAATTTCGTGTGAGAAACGGAACAATTTTCGCTCGCTGAGAAGCGTGTATTGCAGCACAATAGCAAGTAAGTGATGGTTTGATTAAATGTTAATTAAAGTTGTGGAACAAAAACTTACGGGGTGAAGCGAGAAACTGTTAGATTGATTGGTATTTGTATAAACTCAATTTTTTGAACTTTAAATAGGGCCAATTCGTAGTGAGGGTCGAGAATGGGTGGAACCAAAAGGAAGCAACGGAACAACTTGAACATAGCCGGGAAGAAGGGGTCAACAAGCCGAGGAATATTTACTCTGGAAAAATCCGATGTGAGGGTCAAGAGTGAAGGCAGAGGGAGTACTTTTACAGGTGGAAGGGGTGTCCAGGAAAATCCCGGAACGGTAGGACTGGACTCGCACAATAGCGGTGAAATCAAGTTTGAGAGAGTTGGCAAGACGGAAGGTGTGAATAATTCTGAAAACACAGTGACTGTAAAGGTACCTTCTTGTGAAGCTTGTGCGGGAATTGAAAATAAGACAGTTTTGTCAGTACAAAAAGCGTTGCTAGAAAGTAAAATCAACGCTCTAGACGTCGTAGATCGTTTGGAGCGTCATGGCGGGGATTTAAAAAAAGATGGCGCTCTGAGAAGAAAGACTTTTAACGAAAACGTCGAAGAAACTAACAAGGGGAACTCGGCTTCGTCAATTAAAGAGGAGGAAGAAGATTCGGAGGTCGACGGTACAGAGGACGATGGTTTCAAGGAAGATGGCTCGAAGGATAATGGCTCTGAGGAAGAAAGTTCGGAGGATAACGGTTCTGGGGACAACAGTTCCGAGGACAGCAGTTCTAGGAAAGAAATACAGTGCGAAATATGCAAGCATGTTTTCACGTCAACGTGCACCTTGAGAAATCATTTGCGAACCTTTCACCCCGAAATAAGCTACCCTTGCAATTTCTGCAACCAGATCTTCAAGGTGCCTCAGGCAAGGGATGGGCATGAAAAACGGAGACACTTAACAACAAAAGAGCCCAGTTTCAGATGCAAATGGTGCTCAAAGATAGTAAAGTCGCAATCAGCTTTGACCGGACACGAGGCTTCTCACACTGGCCAGAGGTTTCACGGATGCCGCTATTGTTCTAAAGAGTTTGTGTCATCCAATTCCCGTGATATACACGAACAGCGGAAACATGCCGATGCGGCTAAACCTGGAAAGTACACGGAAAAAGCCTTCAAGTGTTCCTGGTGTCCTGAAATGTTCTACTCTGAGGAGTATCAGTTACTGCACGAGTCCGTTCATACAGGAAATAGGCCTTTTCCTTGCAGATTTTGTCCTGCCAACTCTTCATCGAAATCTGAAATCAAGCTACACGAATTCCAGCATCATCGGGAAAAACTTGATCCAGGGGAATATCCAGCGAAACAGAAATGTCCGCATTGTGCGAAAACGTTTCTTCGAAAGAATGGTCTCAGACTTCACTTACGCACCCATACCGGCGAAAGACGATTCGCGTGCGAATTGTGCAGCACACGATTTCACGATAGCCGAGGAGTAAGGATTCACAAGATGCGACGACATCCTGAGGTTTTTGGTGTAGACAAAGAAGACTTGAAAACATTTAAATGCCTGACTTGTGACAAATCTTTCATGACAAAGCATGACGTCTCGAATCATTGCAAATTTTTGCATAACGAAGAGAGGAACTACAAGTGCTCTCCCTGCGGGCGTAGTTTCAAAACTAAGCACAGTCTTTATCTCCACGAGCTACGATGTATCGCGTCGAAGAAAGAAATGTACGCAAAACATGAGTGCACGTGGTGTGGGAAAAAGTTTCTAAATACAAGTGAGCTTAAGAGCCATGTCCGAGTCCATACGGGTGACAGGCCTTTCAAATGTCAGCAGTGTAACAAGGGATTTGCCAGACTCGACTGGGTTGCGAAACATGTTGCCGTTGTTCACGCGTCTCTTGAGGAGAAAGAAGCGCTCAAATTGTTTACTTGTTCATTTTGTGATAAAAAATTTATGCAACGCGCTCATCTTGAAAGCCATGCGAAAACTCATAAAGCAGAAAAAGAATTTGGTTGCCAGTTCTGTGATAAGAGATTCAAAAGCGATGCTGGAGCAAGGTCCCATGAAATCAGAATTCACGATGCAGACCCGGTCAAGAAGGAGGCAATAAAACGATATGCCTGCAGCATTTGCCCAAAAAAATTTGAGATGAAGGTTAACTTTGAAACCCACGAGAGAACGCACACTGGAGAAATGCCATTCAAATGCAGTATTTGCTCGAAATTATTCCGTTCCAGTAGAGCATTGAAAAGTCATACCGGTATGAGGCACTCGGATGAACGAAATTTTGTATGTCAAGTTTGCAAGGCTGCTTTTCCCATGGAGGTGGCTTTGAAAGCGCATCAAAGAGCTCACACGACGGTTGGAAATCCGTTTAAATGCGATTTATGTAAGAGGGCGTACAAGTACGCGCACAACCTAAGTCAGCACAAGCGGTTGAAGCATGGTTCGAAAACTTTAAATTGAAAGCCGGGATTCTCTGATTATCTGGAATTGTTTTGAAGTGACGTGGATCTTCAGGAAGTGCAGATGCAAGAGCATTCTACAAAAATTGCCGATACCCCTAAAGGGCTAGTTTTAGGGAAGTGTAAGCCAGACAAGTCAAAAAAAAACTATGTTTTTATCATTTTTCATTATGATTCTGCTTCGGACATTTGTAAAAATATTTTGATGGTATGAGTTAATTGTTTCAAATGACATTGTGTGAAATAATTTGAAGATGTTACATACACTACTAAACTTACTATACCTTTATATGAATTGAAGTTGAAATATTTACTTCAACTGTTATTAGTTGTTATAATTATGGATATACTGGACTGGCTTCTATCTCTGTTGGTTACAATAGATTCATTCAACTGATGAGAGAAATAAACTAATTCAATTGATAAGTATCGAATAGAAAACCTATACAGCGACAGCTAACTTGTTCTTGAGTTATGTTCGATTAAGTGGTTACGTCGAATCTCATTCAAGAAGCATACTTCAGGCCGAGTGGCAGAGGAAGAGAGAGATTTAGTGCAGAATTCAAACTTTTGCGTATGGGATACGCTCAAGTATATTCGCGATATGTGAAGCCTAAAAATAAGCCTAGAAAAACTTTTATGCTGTCCACGTCATGTTTTGCAAACGTATTGGCGCTAGATTACAAATCTCTTAGGGCTTCGTTGTCACTGAATCATATGGCATTTACAAACAGTGTTAGTCATGTCATAGTAGATCTTAGTGTTGAAGTGAAGCAAGTTGTAAAAGTCGCGTGTCATTCAGTAAGATTTGGCTTCGCTTTTAATCATCTTGATCATTTAAAAATGGATATATACAACTCCAGAAAGGTCCCATGTCATCGTAAGTTTGCTGGTTCCTAAACAAACCGCTACAGCTTCTGATTTAATTTGCAGAATCTCAAGCATACTTAGCAGTCGTGTTAATTGTCTTTCGTTTCACAGGCAAGACTCAAAACGATGAGCTCCGGTGGTTGCTAAAAGAAGAAAGCAAAAATTTCAAAAACTACAAGCATTACGGAACAAAAGTTGCCCACGCGGTTCTAACAGCGATACGAGAGGACGGACGTTTAAGCGTTGACCGGCATTTTTTGGCAGGAAGCGTGGGCAAAGGTACAGCGCTTGGAGTAAAACACTCACCGGATTTCGACATTGTTATCTTCCTGAACGAAAAAGTAGGGGAGGCTGAAGCGCCCTTTGAGGGGATAGTGGAAACAATCGCGGATATTATTAACATGGGCCTGCCAAGACAATTTACGGTGGTACGCGTGAATAGGTGTACACTGGGTTTAAGACATACCGGAAGTTACGGAAAGATTAAGTTTGACATTGTGTTGGGCTACAATTTGCTTGCCAACTCTGGGCCAGCCAAAGAACGTTCCAGTACTCAACTGGAGAGAGCATTAAAATATGTAAATCCAGACGAGGAAGATTACGGTAAATTCCTTAGTAGCAGTTTGGCGGAAGCGATTGTGTTATTTTATGAGAAGGAGACTGAATTCGTGCGGGATTTTGTAAAGCTGGCAAAATTGTGGAACAATACTCGGAGTAACTTCAACCCAGAATATAAGAGAGGGCGCTCTTTTCTCATAGAGCTTATGGCTACTCACGCCGCTCAAAGTGAAGAGAGGGATTGCTCATTCGCTGAAGCTACGCTTGTTGGCGCTATGGAGCGATTTCTTTATCTTTTCATGAAAGATCGGAAAGATTTGCAGATTACTTTCCCATTTAACTGTAATCCAAATCATTCTGCATATGCTCAGGTAAACCATCGGTATTTTCTAATTGTTTAAATGCTCATGTGTCTTAATTATTATGGCCAGTGCGGGAAAAATGGATTTATTCGCATTTTCTGTTGCAGTACAAGAGAATGAAGAAGCAATATGGCGTCGTTCTGGATCCTGTTAATCCATACAACAATCTTCTTGAAGAAGTTGGGGACGAAAGATGGAAAATGTTTCGCGTGGAAGCAAAAATATCTCTGCTTAACCTTTACCCTTACCCTGATATGGAAAGTACTGTTGATCCGAAACGTGGAGAATCTTGGCTCTCTTGCTGGAGCATTATAACTCGTATCCTGTATGTGATTCGATTTTTTGCCGGTTTGTTAAAACAGGCTATTGCGATCGGCGTTTTGGCTGTCAACAATTGGATATATAGTGTATTAACGGGTATATTTAGTATAGCTATGCGTATTTACACGTTTGGAATCATATATCTACACTTTTTACCAATAACTACATTATATTTATATATAAGGGGACGGAATTGCTATTGCGATCGGCGTTTTGGCTGTCAACAATTGGATATATAGTGTTTTAACGTGTAAATATAGTAAAGATATGCGTATTTACACGTTTGAAATCATATATCTACATTTTTACTGAGAATTACATTGTATATATATAAGGGGACAGAATTGCTATTGCGATCGGCGTTTTGGCTGTCAACAATTGGATATATAGTGTAGTAACGGGTATATATAGTATAGCTATGCGTATTTACACGTTTGAAATCATATATCTACACTTTTTATTAATAATTACATTATATATATAAGGGGACGGAATTGCTATTGCGATCGGCGTTTTGGCTGTCAACAATTGGATATATAGTGTATTTTCTATAACATATCTATAACTATATACGAAGAATTTTATTATATATATATAAGGGGACGGAATTGCTATTGCGATCGGCGTTTTGGCTGTCCACAATCTGATATCATGTGTATTCTGGTATAAAAACTATATTTACACTGTATTAACTATAATTATATTGGGATCAGTGTTGCGGTAGTTCTGAATCCTTTTCTTAATCGCGGTTATAATTCCTATCCTTCAGTTAGGTTTCGGATTTCGCTGTATTATACAAAGACTTTTGTGAATGAGGGAATGATTATAAGGTGCTGCCGCAAATTGTTTGCAAAGTATTATCTTACATCCTTAGAGAAGAATTAATCCCGTATTGCAAGACAGCATTGTTTCTCCCGAGGTGTCGTATATGCCT
The DNA here is from genome assembly GCA_906901655.1 of Sminthurides aquaticus. Taxonomy (NCBI): domain Eukaryota; kingdom Metazoa; phylum Arthropoda; class Collembola; order Symphypleona; family Sminthurididae; genus Sminthurides; species Sminthurides aquaticus. The sequence continues at coordinate 3,089,346 of CAJQTT010000005.1, read as the reverse complement.
TCAAATTAGTGCTATAATATAACAGGGAAATCAAGATAGATCAAGATAGATTTATATAATTACTTGTAATATACATAATCGTTGTCAATACCTCAACCTTTGTCCACCAGATTTATAGTTTTAACATCGCGGTAGTTCCATGAACATCCAAAAATGCAACAATAATTAATATTATATTAATTAATAGACTGTGCAATACCTTGGGAAATCACTATAGATGACATTTGCACTGTCGTGCAATTATAAGCAACTTTGCAAAAGTCGCGAGAATGGCAAATCAAATCTTGCCGCCCTTTAAAGTTATAGTAGATGGGAACAAGTAACTATGGGGATTTCAAACCGGCAGTAGACCTAGCTTCTATCCTGTTCCAAATTTTTTCAAAGCATTGCGTCTCATAGCCTCATTGATGAATTTCAGGGCATTAAAATGATCTCAACTGAATAATTCAGTTGATGCGGGCACGGCGGAGCTCAACTTAACCGTCTTGCTTCACATTTTACAAAGTGATACATTTTCACATTAGTTGCTTATAGCGCTTCAAATTGATGGCACTAGTTTCCTTGAAAACTTTGCACAAAACACTAGTTTTGACCCAGTGGCACAAACGATCGACCCGGCATTTTATAGACTACTTAAAATATATAAGTCATAGCCCGATATTTCGAAAACGATCATCCAGCATCGAATTCACCGATGAAACCCGAAAAATCTGGTGCTTTTTTTCAAAGCATTGCGTCTCATAGCCTCATTGATGAAATTCAGGGCATTAAAATGATCTCAACTCAATAATTCAGTTGATGCGGGCACGGCGGAGCTCAACTTAACCGTCTTGCTTCACATTTTACAAAGTGATACATTTTCACATTAGTTGCTTATAGCGCTTCAAATTGATGGTACTAGTTTCCTTGAAAACTTTGCACAAAACACTAGTTTTGACCCAGTGGCACAAACGATCGACCCGGCATTTTATAGACTACTTAAAATATATAAGTCATAGCCCGATATTTCGAAAACGATCATCCAGCATCGAATTCACCGATGAAACCCGAAAAATCTGGTGCTTTTTTTCAAAGCATTGCGTCTCATAGCCTCATTGATGAAATTCAGGGCATTAAAATGATCTCAACTGAATAATTCAGTTGATGCGGGCACGGCGGAGCTCAACTTAACCGTCTTCCTTCACATTTTACAAAGTGATTCATTTTCACATTAGTTGCTCATAGCGCTACAAATTGATGGTACTAGTTTCCTTGAAAACTTTGCACAAAACACTAGTTTTGACCCAGTGGCACAAACGATCGACCCGGCATTTTATAGACTACTTAAAATATATAAGTCATAGCCCGATATTTCGAAAACGATCATCCAGCATCGAATTCACCGATGAAACCCGAAAAATCTGGTGCTTTTTTCAAAGCATTGCGTCTCATAGCCTCATTGATGAAATTCAGGGCATTAAAATGATCTCAACTCAATAATTCAGTTGATGCGGGCACGGCGGAGCTCAACTTAACCGTCTTGCTTCACATTTTACAAAGTGATACATTTTCACATTAGTTGCTTATAGCGCTTCAAATTGATGGCACTAGTTTCCTTGAAAACTTTGCACAAAACACTAGTTTTGACCCAGTGGCACAAACGATCGACCCGGCATTTTATAGACTACTTAAAATATATAAGTCATAGCCCGATATTTCGAAAACGATCATCCAGCATCGAATTCACCGATGAAACCCGAAAAATCTGGTGCTTTTTTTCAAACAATGCGACTCATAGCCTCATTGATGAATTTCAGGGCATTAAAATGATCTCAACTGAATAATTCAGTTGATGCGGGCACGGCGGAGCTCAACTTAACCGTCTTCCTTCACATTTTACAAAGTGATTCATTTTCACATTAGTTGCTCATAGCGCTACAAATTGATGGTACTAGTTTCCTTGAAAACTTTGCACAAAACACTAGTTTTGACCCAGTGGCACAAACGATCGACCCGGCATTTTATAGACTACTTAAAATATATAAGTCATAGCCCGATATTTCGAAAACGATCATCCAGCATCGAATTCACCGATGAAACCCGAAAAATCTGGTGCTTTTTTCAAAGCATTGCGTCTCATAGCCTCATTGATGAAATTCAGGGCATTAAAATGATCTCAACTCAATAATTCAGTTGATGCGGGCACGGCGGAGCTCAACTTAACCGTCTTGCTTCACACTTTACAAAGTGATTTATTTTCACATTAGTTGCTCATAGCGCTTCAAATTGATGGTACTAGTTTCCTTGAAAACTTTGCGAAAAACACTAGTTTTGACCCAGTGGCACAAACGATCGACCCGGCATTTTATAGACTACTCAAAATATATAAGTCATAGCCCGATATTTCGAAAACGATCATCCAGCATCGAATTCACCGATGAAACCCGAAAAATCTGGTGCTTTTTTTCAAAGCATTGCGTCTCATAGCCTCATTGATGAAATTCAGGGCATTAAAATGATCTCAACTCAATAAATCAGTTGATGCGGGCACGGCGGAGCTCAACTTAACCGTCTTGCTTCACATTTTACAAAGTGATTCATTTTCACATTAGTTGCTCATAGCGCTTCAAATTGATGGTACTAGTTTCCTTGAAAACTTTGCGAAAAACACTAGTTTTGACCCAGTGGCACAAACGATCGACCCGGCATTTTATAGACTACTTAAAATATATAAGTCATAGCCCGATATTTCGAAAACGATCATCCAGCATCGAATTCACCGATGAAACCCGAAAAATCTGGTGCTTTTTTTCAAAGCATTGCGTCTCATAGCCTCATTGATGAAAATCAGGGCATTAAAATGATCTCAACTCAATAATTCAGTTGATGCGGGCACGGCGGAGCTCAACTTAACCGTCTTGCTTCACATTTTACAAAGTGATTCATTTTCACATTAGTTGCTCATAGCGCTTCAAATTGATGGTACTAGTTTCCTTGAAAACTTTGCGAAAAACACTAGTTTTGACCCTGTGGCACAAACGATCGACCCGGCATTTTATAAACTATAAAATATATAAGTCATAGCCCGATATTTCGAAAACGATCATCCAGCATCGAATTCACCGATGAAACCCGAAAAATCTGGTGCTTTTTTTCAAAGCATTGCGTCTCATAGCCTCATTGATGAAATTCAGGGCATTAAAATGATCTCAACTCAATAAATCAGTTGATGCGGGCACGGCGGAGCTCAACTTAACCGTCTTGCTTCACATTTTACAAAGTGATTCATTTTCACATTAGTTGCTCATAGCGCTTCAAATTGATGGTACTAGTTTCCTAGAAAACTTTGCGAAAAACACTAGTTTTGACCCAGTGGCACAAACGATCGACCCGGCATTTTATAGACTACTTAAAATATATAAGTCATAGCCCGATATTTCGAAAACGATCATCCAGCATCGAATTCACCGATGAAACCCGAAAAATCTGGTGCTTTTTTTCAAAGCATTGCGTCTCATAGCCTCATTGATGAATTTCAGGGCATTAAAATGATCTCAACTCAATAATTCAGTTGATGCGGGCACGGCGGAGCTCAACTTAACCGTCTTGCTTCACATTTTACAAAGTGATTCATTTTCACATTAGTTGCTCATAGCGCTTCAAATTGATGGTACTAGTTTCCTTGAAAACTTTGCGAAAAACACTAGTTTTGACCCTGTGGCACAAACGATCGACCCGGCATTTTATAAACTATAAAATATATAAGTCATAGCCCGATATTTCGAAAACGATCATCCAGCATCGAATTCACCGATGAAACCCGAAAAATCTGGTGCTTTTTTTCAAAGCATTGCGTCTCATAGCCTCATTGATGAAATTCAGGGCATTAAAATGATCTCAACTCAATAATTCAGTTGATGCGGGCACGGCGGAGCTCAACTTAACCGTCTTGCTTCACATTTTACAAAGTGATTCATTTTCACATTAGTTGCTCATAGCGCTTCAAATTGATGGTACTAGTTTCCTTGAAAACTTTGCGAAAAACACTAGTTTTGACCCAGTGGCACAAACGATCGACCCGGCATTTTATAGACTACTTAAAATATATAAGTCATAGCCCGATATTTCGAAAACGATCATCCAGCATCGAATTCACCGATGAAACCCGAAAAATCTGGTGCTTTTTTTCAAAGCATTGCGTCTCATAGCCTCATTGATGAATTTCAGGGCATTAAAATGATCTCAACTCAATAATTCAGTTGATGCGGGCACGGCGGAGCTCAACTTAACCGTCTTGCTTCACATTTTACAAAGTGATTCATTTTCACATTAGTTGCTCATAGCGCTTCAAATTGATGGTACTAGTTTCCTTGAAAACTTTGCGAAAAACACTAGTTTTGACCCAGTGGCACAAACGATCGACCCGGCATTTTATAGACTACTTAAAATATATAAGTCATAGCCCGATATTTCGAAAACGATCATCCAGCATCGAATTCACCGATGAAACCCGAAAAATCTGGTGCTTTTTTTCAAAGCATTGCGTCTCATAGCCTCATTGATGAATTTCAGGGCATTAAAATGATCTCAACTCAATAATTCAGTTGATGCGGGCACGGCGGAGCTCAACTTAACCGTCTTGCTTCACATTTTACAAAGTGATTCATTTTCACATTAGTTGCTCATAGCGCTTCAAATTGATGGTACTAGTTTCCTTGAAAACTTTGCGAAAAACACTAGTTTTGACCCAGTGGCACAAACGATCGACCCGGCATTTTATAGACTACTTAAAATATATAAGTCATAGCCCGATATTTCGAAAACGATCATCCAGCATCGAATTCACCGATGAAACCCGAAAAATCTGGTGCTTTTTTTCAAAGCATTGCGTCTCATAGCCTCATTGATGAATTTCAGGGCATTAAAATGATCTCAACTCAATAATTCAGTTGATGCGGGCACGGCGGAGCTCAACTTAACCGTCTTGCTTCACATTTTACAAAGTGATTCATTTTCACATCAGTTGCTCATAGCGCTTCAAATTGATGGTACTAGTTTCCTTGAAAACTTTGCACAAAACACTAGTTTTGACCCAGTGGCACAAACGATCGACCCGGCATTTTATAGACTACTTAAAATATATAAGTCATAGCCCGATATTTCGAAAACGATCATCCAGCATCGAATTCACCGATGAAACCCGAAAAATCTGGTGCTTTTTTTCAAAGCATTGCGTCTCATAGCCTCATTGATGAATTTCAGGGCATTAAAATGATCTCAACTCAATAATTCAGTTGATGCGGGCACGGCGGAGCTCAACTTAACCGTCTTGCTTCACATTTTACAAAGTGATTCATTTTCACATCAGTTGCTCATAGCGCTTCAAATTGATGGTACTAGTTTCCTTGAAAACTTTGCACAAAACACTAGTTTTGACCCAGTGGCACAAACGATCGACCCGGCATTTTATAGACTACTTAAAATATATAAGTCATAGCCCGATATTTCGAAAACGATCATCCAGCATCGAATTCACCGATGAAACCCGAAAAATCTGGTGCTTTTTTTCAAAGCATTGCGTCTCATAGCCTCATTGATGAATTTCAGGGCATTAAAATGATCTCAACTCAATAATTCAGTTGATGCGGGCACGGCGGAGCTCAACTTAACCGTCTTGCTTCACATTTTACAAAGTGATTCATTTTCACATTAGTTGCTCATAGCGCTTCAAATTGATGGTACTAGTTTCCTTGAAAACTTTGCGAAAAACACTAGTTTTGACCCAGTGGCACAAACGATCGACCCGGCATTTTATAGACTACTTAAAATATATAAGTCATAGCCCGATATTTCGAAAACGATCATCCAGCATCGAATTCACCGATGAAACCCGAAAAATCTGGTGCTTTTTTTCAAAGCATTGCGTCTCATAGCCTCATTGATGAATTTCAGGGCATTAAAATGATCTCAACTCAATAATTCAGTTGATGCGGGCACGGCGGAGCTCAACTTAACCGTCTTGCTTCACATTTTACAAAGTGATTCATTTTCACATTAGTTGCTCATAGCGCTTCAAATTGATGGTACTAGTTTCCTTGAAAACTTTGCACAAAACACTAGTTTTGACCCAGTGGCACAAACGATCGACCCGGCATTTTATAGACTACTTAAAATATATAAGTCATAGCCCGATATTTCGAAAACGATCATCCAGCATCGAATTCACCGATGAAACCCGAAAAATCTGGTGCTTTTTTTCAAAGCATTGCGTCTCATAGCCTCATTGATGAATTTCAGGGCATTAAAATGATCTCAACTCAATAATTCAGTTGATGCGGGCACGGCGGAGCTCAACTTAACCGTCTTGCTTCACATTTTACAAAGTGATTCATTTTCACATTAGTTGCTCATAGCGCTTCAAATTGATGGTACTAGTTTCCTTGAAAACTTTGCGAAAAACACTAGTTTTGACCCAGTGGCACAAACGATCGACCCGGCATTTTATAGACTACTTAAAATATATAAGTCATAGCCCGATATTTCGAAAACGATCATCCAGCATCGAATTCACCGATGAAACCCGAAAAATCTGGTGCTTTTTTTCAAAGCATTGCGTCTCATAGCCTCATTGATGAATTTCAGGGCATTAAAATGATCTCAACTCAATAATTCAGTTGATGCGGGCACGGCGGAGCTCAACTTAACCGTCTTGCTTCACATTTTACAAAGTGATTCATTTTCACATTAGTTGCTCATAGCGCTTCAAATTGATGGTACTAGTTTCCTTGAAAACTTTGCGAAAAACACTAGTTTTGACCCAGTGGCACAAACGATCGACCCGGCATTTTATAGACTACTTAAAATATATAAGTCATAGCCCGATATTTCGAAAACGATCATCCAGCATCGAATTCACCGATGAAACCCGAAAAATCTGGTGCTTTTTTTCAAAGCATTGCGTCTCATAGCCTCATTGATGAATTTCAGGGCATTAAAATGATCTCAACTCAATAATTCAGTTGATGCGGGCACGGCGGAGCTCAACTTAACCGTCTTGCTTCACATTTTACAAAGTGATTCATTTTCACATTAGTTGCTCATAGCGCTTCAAATTGATGGTACTAGTTTCCTTGAAAACTTTGCGAAAAACACTAGTTTTGACCCAGTGGCACAAACGATCGACCCGGCATTTTATAGACTACTTAAAATATATAAGTCATAGCCCGATATTTCGAAAACGATCATCCAGCATCGAATTCACCGATGAAACCCGAAAAATCTGGTGCTTTTTTTCAAAGCATTGCGTCTCATAGCCTCATTGATGAATTTCAGGGCATTAAAATGATCTCAACTCAATAATTCAGTTGATGCGGGCACGGCGGAGCTCAACTTAACCGTCTTGCTTCACATTTTACAAAGTGATTCATTTTCACATTAGTTGCTCATAGCGCTTCAAATTGATGGTACTAGTTTCCTTGAAAACTTTGCGAAAAACACTAGTTTTGACCCAGTGGCACAAACGATCGACCCGGCATTTTATAGACTACTTAAAATATATAAGTCATAGCCCGATATTTCGAAAACGATCATCCAGCATCGAATTCACCGATGAAACCCGAAAAATCTGGTGCTTTTTTTCAAAGCATTGCGTCTCATAGCCTCATTGATGAATTTCAGGGCATTAAAATGATCTCAACTCAATAATTCAGTTGATGCGGGCACGGCGGAGCTCAACTTAACCGTCTTGCTTCACATTTTACAAAGTGATTCATTTTCACATTAGTTGCTCATAGCGCTTCAAATTGATGGTACTAGTTTCCTTGAAAACTTTGCGAAAAACACTAGTTTTGACCCAGTGGCACAAACGATCGACCCGGCATTTTATAGACTACTTAAAATATATAAGTCATAGCCCGATATTTCGAAAACGATCATCCAGCATCGAATTCACCGATGAAACCCGAAAAATCTGGTGCTTTTTTTCAAAGCATTGCGACTCATAGCCTCATTGATGAATTTCAGGGCATTAAAATGATCTCAACTCAATAATTCAGTTGATGCGGGCACGGCGGAGCTCAACTTAACCGTCTTGCTTCACATTTTACAAAGTGATTCATTTTCACATCAGTTGCTCATAGCGCTTCAAATTGATGGTACTAGTTTCCTTGAAAACTTTGCACAAAACACTAGTTTTGACCCAGTGGCACAAACGATCGACCCGGCATTTTATAGACTACTTAAAATATATAAGTCATAGCCCGATATTTCGAAAACGATCATCCAGCATCGAATTCACCGATGAAACCCGAAAAATCTGGTGCTTTTTTTCAAAGCATTGCGTCTCATAGCCTCATTGATGAACTTCAGGGCATTAAAATGATCTCAACTCAATAATTCAGTTGATGCGGGCACGGCGGAGCTCAACTTAACCGTCTTGCTTCACATTTTACAAAGTGATTCATTTTCACATTAGTTGCTCATAGCGCTTCAAATTGATGGTACTAGTTTCCTTGAAAACTTTGCACAAAACACTAGTTTTGACCCAGTGGCACAAACGATCGACCCGGCATTTTATAGACTACTTAAAATATATAAGTCATAGCCCGATATTTCGAAAACGATCATCCAGCATCGAATTCACCGATGAAACCCGAAAAATCTGGTGCTTTTTTTCAAAGCATTGCGTCTCATAGCCTCATTGATGAATTTCAGGGCATTAAAATGATCTCAACTCAATAATTCAGTTGATGCGGGCACGGCGGAGCTCAACTTAACCGTCTTGCTTCACATTTTACAAAGTGATTCATTTTCACATTAGTTGCTCATAGCGCTTCAAATTGATGGTACTAGTTTCCTTGAAAACTTTGCGAAAAACACTAGTTTTGACCCAGTGGCACAAACGATCGACCCGGCATTTTATAGACTACTTAAAATATATAAGTCATAGCCCGATATTTCGAAAACGATCATCCAGCATCGAATTCACCGATGAAACCCGAAAAATCTGGTGCTTTTTTTCAAAGCATTGCGTCTCATAGCCTCATTGATGAATTTCAGGGCATTAAAATGATCTCAACTCAATAATTCAGTTGATGCGGGCACGGTGGAGCTCAACTTAACCGTCTTGCTTCACATTTTACAAAGTGATTCATTTTCACATTAGTTGCTCATAGCGCTTCAAATTGATGGTACTAGTTTCCTTGAAAACTTTGCGAAAAACACTAGTTTTGACCCAGTGGCACAAACGATCGACCCGGCATTTTATAGACTACTTAAAATATATAAGTCATAGCCCGATATTTCGAAAACGATCATCCAGCATCGAATTCACCGATGAAACCCGAAAAATCTGGTGCTTTTTTTCAAAGCATTGCGTCTCATAGCCTCATTGATGAATTTCAGGGCATTAAAATGATCTCAACTCAATAATTCAGTTGATGCGGGCACGGCGGAGCTCAACTTAACCGTCTTGCTTCACATTTTACAAAGTGATTCATTTTCACATTAGGTGCTCATAGCGCTTCAAATTGATGGTACTAGTTTCCTTGAAAACTTTGCGAAAAACACTAGTTTTGACCCAGTGGCACAAACGATCGACCCGGCATTTTATAGACTACTTAAAATATATAAGTCATAGCCCGATATTTCGAAAACGATCATCCAGCATCGAATTCACCGATGAAACCCGAAAAATCTGGTGCTTTTTTTCAAAGCATTGCGTCTCATAGCCTCATTGATGAATTTCAGGGCATTAAAATGATCTCAACTCAATAATTCAGTTGATGCGGGCACGGCGGAGCTCAACTTAACCGTCTTGCTTCACATTTTACAAAGTGATTCATTTTCACATTAGTTGCTCATAGCGCTTCAAATTGATGGTACTAGTTTCCTTGAAAACTTTGCGAAAAACACTAGTTTTGACCCAGTGGCACAAACGATCGACCCGGCATTTTATAGACTACTTAAAATATATAAGTCATAGCCCGATATTTCGAAAACGATCATCCAGCATCGAATTCACCGATGAAACCCGAAAAATCTGGTGCTTTTTTTCAAAGCATTGCGTCTCATAGCCTCATTGATGAATTTCAGGGCATTAAAATGATCTCAACTCAATAATTCAGTTGATGCGGGCACGGCGGAGCTCAACTTAACCGTCTTGCTTCACATTTTACAAAGTGATTCATTTTCACATTAGTTGCTCATAGCGCTTCAAATTGATGGTACTAGTTTCCTTGAAAACTTTGCGAAAAACACTAGTTTTGACCCAGTGGCACAAACGATCGACCCGGCATTTTATAGACTACTTAAAATATATAAGTCATAGCCCGATATTTCGAAAACGATCATCCAGCATCGAATTCACCGATGAAACCCGAAAAATCTGGTGCTTTTTTTCAAAGCATTGCGACTCATAGCCTCATTGATGAATTTCAGGGCATTAAAATGATCTCAACTCAATAATTCAGTTGATGCGGGCACGGCGGAGCTCAACTTAACCGTCTTGCTTCACATTTTACAAAGTGATTCATTTTCACATCAGTTGCTCATAGCGCTTCAAATTGATGGTACTAGTTTCCTTGAAAACTTTGCACAAAACACTAGTTTTGACCCAGTGGCACAAACGATCGACCCGGCATTTTATAGACTACTTAAAATATATAAGTCATAGCCCGATATTTCGAAAACGATCATCCAGCATCGAATTCACCGATGAAACCCGAAAAATCTGGTGCTTTTTTTCAAAGCATTGCGTCTCATAGCCTCATTGATGAATTTCAGGGCATTAAAATGATCTCAACTCAATAATTCAGTTGATGCGGGCACGGCGGAGCTCAACTTAACCGTCTTGCTTCACATTTTACAAAGTGATTCATTTTCACATTAGTTGCTCATAGCGCTTCAAATTGATGGTACTAGTTTCCTTGAAAACTTTGCGAAAAACACTAGTTTTGACCCAGTGGCACAAACGATCGACCCGGCATTTTATAGACTACTTAAAATATATAAGTCATAGCCCGATATTTCGAAAACGATCATCCAGCATCGAATTCACCGATGAAACCCGAAAAATCTGGTGCTTTTTTTCAAAGCATTGCGTCTCATAGCCTCATTGATGAATTTCAGGGCATTAAAATGATCTCAACTCAATAATTCAGTTGATGCGGGCACGGCGGAGCTCAACTTAACCGTCTTGCTTCACATTTTACAAAGTGATTCATTTTCACATTAGTTGCTCATAGCGCTTCAAATTGATGGTACTAGTTTCCTTGAAAACTTTGCGAAAAACACTAGTTTTGACCCAGTGGCACAAACGATCGACCCGGCATTTTATAGACTACTTAAAATATATAAGTCATAGCCCGATATTTCGAAAACGATCATCCAGCATCGAATTCACCGATGAAACCCGAAAAATCTGGTGCTTTTTTTCAAAGCATTGCGTCTCATAGCCTCATTGATGAATTTCAGGGCATTAAAATGATCTCAACTCAATAATTCAGTTGATGCGGGCACGGCGGAGCTCAACTTAACCGTCTTGCTTCACATTTTACAAAGTGATTCATTTTCACATTAGTTGCTCATAGCGCTTCAAATTGATGGTACTAGTTTCCTTGAAAACTTTGCACAAAACACTAGTTTTGACCCAGTGGCACAAACGATCGACCCGGCATTTTATAGACTACTTAAAATATATAAGTCATAGCCCGATATTTCGAAAACGATCATCCAGCATCGAATTCACCGATGAAACCCGAAAAATCTGGTGCTTTTTTTCAAAGCATTGCGTCTCATAGCCTCATTGATGAATTTCAGGGCATTAAAATGATCTCAACTCAATAATTCAGTTGATGCGGGCACGGCGGAGCTCAACTTAACCGTCTTGCTTCACATTTTACAAAGTGATTCATTTTCACATTAGTTGCTCATAGCGCTTCAAATTGATGGTACTAGTTTCCTTGAAAACTTTGCGAAAAACACTAGTTTTGACCCAGTGGCACAAACGATCGACCCGGCATTTTATAGACTACTTAAAATATATAAGTCATAGCCCGATATTTCGAAAACGATCATCCAGCATCGAATTCACCGATGAAACCCGAAAAATCTGGTGCTTTTTTTCAAAGCATTGCGTCTCATAGCCTCATTGATGAATTTCAGGGCATTAAAATGATCTCAACTCAATAATTCAGTTGATGCGGGCACGGCGGAGCTCAACTTAACCGTCTTGCTTCACATTTTACAAAGTGATTCATTTTCACATTAGTTGCTCATAGCGCTTCAAATTGATGGTACTAGTTTCCTTGAAAACTTTGCGAAAAACACTAGTTTTGACCCAGTGGCACAAACGATCGACCCGGCATTTTATAGACTACTTAAAATATATAAGTCATAGCCCGATATTTCGAAAACGATCATCCAGCATCGAATTCACCGATGAAACCCGAAAAATCTGGTGCTTTTTTTCAAAGCATTGCGTCTCATAGCCTCATTGATGAATTTCAGGGCATTAAAATGATCTCAACTCAATAATTCAGTTGATGCGGGCACGGCGGAGCTCAACTTAACCGTCTTGCTTCACATTTTACAAAGTGATTCATTTTCACATTAGTTGCTCATAGCGCTTCAAATTGATGGTACTAGTTTCCTTGAAAACTTTGCGAAAAACACTAGTTTTGACCCAGTGGCACAAACGATCGACCCGGCATTTTATAGACTACTTAAAATATATAAGTCATAGCCCGATATTTCGAAAACGATCATCCAGCATCGAATTCACCGATGAAACCCGAAAAATCTGGTGCTTTTTTTCAAAGCATTGCGTCTCATAGCCTCATTGATGAATTTCAGGGCATTAAAATGATCTCAACTGAATAATTCAGTTGATGCGGGCACGGCGGAGCTCAACTTAACCGTCTTGCTTCACATTTTACAAAGTGATTCATTTTCACATTAGTTGCTCATAGCGCTTCAAATTGATGGTACTAGTTTCCTTGAAAACTTTGCACAAAACACTAGTTTTGACCCAGTGGCACAAACGATCGACCCGGCATTTTATAGACTACTTAAAATATATAAGTCATAGCCCGATATTTCGAAAACGATCATCCAGCATCGAATTCACCGATGAAACCCGAAAAATCTGGTGCTTTTTTTCAAAGCATTGCGTCTCATAGCCTCATTGATGAATTTCAGGGCATTAAAATGATCTCAACTCAATAATTCAGTTGATGCGGGCACGGCGGAGCTCAACTTAACCGTCTTGCTTCACATTTTACAAAGTGATTCATTTTCACATTAGTTGCTCATAGCGCTTCAAATTGATGGTACTAGTTTCCTTGAAAACTTTGCACAAAACACTAGTTTTGACCCAGTGGCACAAACGATCGACCCGGCATTTTATAGACTACTTAAAATATATAAGTCATAGCCCGATATTTCGAAAACGATCATCCAGCATCGAATTCACCGATGAAACCCGAAAAATCTGGTGCTTTTTTTCAAAGCATTGCGTCTCATAGCCTCATTGATGAATTTCAGGGCATTAAAATGATCTCAACTCAATAATTCAGTTGATGCGGGCACGGCGGAGCTCAACTTAACCGTCTTGCTTCACATTTTACAAAGTGATTCATTTTCACATTAGTTGCTCATAGCGCTTCAAATTGATGGTACTAGTTTCCTTGAAAACTTTGCACAAAACACTAGTTTTGACCCAGTGGCACAAACGATCGACCCGGCATTTTATAGACTACTTAAAATATATAAGTCATAGCCCGATATTTCGAAAACGATCATCCAGCATCGAATTCACCGATGAAACCCGAAAAATCTGGTGCTTTTTTTCAAAGCATTGCGTCTCATAGCCTCATTGATGAATTTCAGGGCATTAAAATGATCTCAACTCAATAATTCAGTTGATGCGGGCACGGCGGAGCTCAACTTAACCGTCTTGCTTCACATTTTACAAAGTGATTCATTTTCACATTAGTTGCTCATAGCGCTTCAAATTGATGGTACTAGTTTCCTTGAAAACTTTGCGAAAAACACTAGTTTTGACCCAGTGGCACAAACGATCGACCCGGCATTTTATAGACTACTTAAAATATATAAGTCATAGCCCGATATTTCGAAAACGATCATCCAGCATCGAATTCACCGATGAAACCCGAAAAATCTGGTGCTTTTTTTCAAAGCATTGCGTCTCATAGCCTCATTGATGAATTTCAGGGCATTAAAATGATCTCAACTCAATAATTCAGTTGATGCGGGCACGGCGGAGCTCAACTTAACCGTCTTGCTTCACATTTTACAAAGTGATTCATTTTCACATTAGTTGCTCATAGCGCTTCAAATTGATGGTACTAGTTTCCTTGAAAACTTTGCGAAAAACACTAGTTTTGACCCAGTGGCACAAACGATCGACCCGGCATTTTATAGACTACTTAAAATATATAAGTCATAGCCCGATATTTCGAAAACGATCATCCAGCATCGAATTCACCGATGAAACCCGAAAAATCTGGTGCTTTTTTTCAAAGCATTGCGTCTCATAGCCTCATTGATGAATTTCAGGGCATTAAAATGATCTCAACTCAATAATTCAGTTGATGCGGGCACGGCGGAGCTCAACTTAACCGTCTTGCTTCACATTTTACAAAGTGATTCATTTTCACATTAGTTGCTCATAGCGCTTCAAATTGATGGTACTAGTTTCCTTGAAAACTTTGCGACAAAACACTAGTTTTGACCCAGTGGCACAAACGATCGACCCGGCATTTTATAGACTACTTAAAATATATAAGTCATAGCCCGATATTTCGAAAACGATCATCCAGCATCGAATTCACCGATGAAACCCGAAAAATCTGGTGCTTTTTTTCAAAGCATTGCGTCTCATAGCCTCATTGATGAATTTCAGGGCATTAAAATGATCTCAACTCAATAATTCAGTTGATGCGGGCACGGCGGAGCTCAACTTAACCGTCTTGCTTCACATTTTACAAAGTGATTCATTTTCACATTAGTTGCTCATAGCGCTTCAAATTGATGGTACTAGTTTCCTTGAAAACTTTGCGACAAAACACTAGTTTTGACCCAGTGGCACAAACGATCGACCCGGCATTTTATAGACTACTTAAAATATATAAGTCATAGCCCGATATTTCGAAAACGATCATCCAGCATCGAATTCACCGATGAAACCCGAAAAATCTGGTGCTTTTTTTCAAAGCATTGCGTCTCATAGCCTCATTGATGAATTTCAGGGCATTAAAATGATCTCAACTCAATAATTCAGTTGATGCGGGCACGGCGGAGCTCAACTTAACCGTCTTGCTTCACATTTTACAAAGTGATTCATTTTCACATTAGTTGCTCATAGCGCTTCAAATTGATGGTACTAGTTTCCTTGAAAACTTTGCGAAAAACACTAGTTTTGACCCAGTGGCACAAACGATCGACCCGGCATTTTATAGACTACTTAAAATATATAAGTCATAGCCCGATATTTCGAAAACGATCATCCAGCATCGAATTCACCGATGAAACCCGAAAAATCTGGTGCTTTTTTTCAAAGCATTGCGTCTCATAGCCTCATTGATGAATTTCAGGGCATTAAAATGATCTCAACTAATAATTCAGTTGATGCGGGCACGGCGGAGCTCAACTTAACCGTCTTGCTTCACATTTTACAAAGTGATTCATTTTCACATTAGTTGCTCATAGCGCTTCAAATTGATGGTACTAGTTTCCTTGAAAACTTTGCGACAAAACACTAGTTTTGACCCAGTGGCACAAACGATCGACCCGGCATTTTATAGACTACTTAAAATATATAAGTCATAGCCCGATATTTCGAAAACGATCATCCAGCATCGAATTCACCGATGAAACCCGAAAAATCTGGTGCTTTTTTTCAAAGCATTGCGTCTCATAGCCTCATTGATGAATTTCAGGGCATTAAAATGATCTCAACTCAATAATTCAGTTGATGCGGGCACGGCGGAGCTCAACTTAACCGTCTTGCTTCACATTTTACAAAGTGATTCATTTTCACATTAGTTGCTCATAGCGCTTCAAATTGATGGTACTAGTTTCCTTGAAAACTTTGCGAAAAACACTAGTTTTGACCCAGTGGCACAAACGATCGACCCGGCATTTTATAGACTACTTAAAATATATAAGTCATAGCCCGATATTTCGAAAACGATCATCCAGCATCGAATTCACCGATGAAACCCGAAAAATCTGGTGCTTTTTTTCAAAGCATTGCGTCTCATAGCCTCATTGATGAATTTCAGGGCATTAAAATGATCTCAACTCAATAATTCAGTTGATGCGGGCACGGCGGAGCTCAACTTAACCGTCTTGCTTCACATTTTACAAAGTGATTCATTTTCACATTAGTTGCTCATAGCGCTTCAAATTGATGGTACTAGTTTCCTTGAAAACTTTGCGAAAAACACTAGTTTTGACCCAGTGGCACAAACGATCGACCCGGCATTTTATAGACTACTTAAAATATATAAGTCATAGCCCGATATTTCGAAAACGATCATCCAGCATCGAATTCACCGATGAAACCCGAAAAATCTGGTGCTTTTTTTCAAAGCATTGCGTCTCATAGCCTCATTGATGAATTTCAGGGCATTAAAATGATCTCAACTCAATAATTCAGTTGATGCGGGCACGGCGGAGCTCAACTTAACCGTCTTGCTTCACATTTTACAAAGTGATTCATTTTCACATTAGTTGCTCATAGCGCTTCAAATTGATGGTACTAGTTTCCTTGAAAACTTTGCGAAAAACACTAGTTTTGACCCAGTGGCACAAACGATCGACCCGGCATTTTATAGACTACTTAAAATATATAAGTCATAGCCCGATATTTCGAAAACGATCATCCAGCATCGAATTCACCGATGAAACCCGAAAAATCTGGTGCTTTTTTTCAAAGCATTGCGTCTCATAGCCTCATTGATGAATTTCAGGGCATTAAAATGATCTCAACTCAATAATTCAGTTGATGCGGGCACGGCGGAGCTCAACTTAACCGTCTTGCTTCACATTTTACAAAGTGATTCATTTTCACATTAGTTGCTCATAGCGCTTCAAATTGATGGTACTAGTTTCCTTGAAAACTTTGCGAAAAACACTAGTTTTGACCCAGTGGCACAAACGATCGACCCGGCATTTTATAGACTACTTAAAATATATAAGTCATAGCCCGATATTTCGAAAACGATCATCCAGCATCGAATTCACCGATGAAACCCGAAAAATCTGGTGCTTTTTTTCAAAGCATTGCGTCTCATAGCCTCATTGATGAATTTCAGGGCATTAAAATGATCTCAACTGAATAATTCAGTTGATGCGGGCACGGCGGAGCTCAACTTAACCGTCTTGCTTCACATTTTACAAAGTGATTCATTTTCACATTAGTTGCTCATAGCGCTTCAAATTGATGGTACTAGTTTCCTTGAAAACTTTGCGAAAAACACTAGTTTTGACCCAGTGGCACAAACGATCGACCCGGCATTTTATAGACTACTTAAAATATATAAGTCATAGCCCGATATTTCGAAAACGATCATCCAGCATCGAATTCACCGATGAAACCCGAAAAATCTGGTGCTTTTTTTCAAAGCATTGCGTCTCATAGCCTCATTGATGAATTTCAGGGCATTAAAATGATCTCAACTAATAATTCAGTTGATGCGGGCACGGCGGAGCTCAACTTAACCGTCTTGCTTCACATTTTACAAAGTGATTCATTTTCACATTAGGTGCTCATAGCGCTTCAAATTGATGGCACTAGTTTCCTTGAAAACTTTGCACAAAACACTAGTTTTGACCCAGTGGCACAAACGATCGACCCGGCATTTTATAGACTACTTAAAATATATAAGTCATAGCCCGATATTTCGAAAACGATCATCCAGCATCGAATTCACCGATGAAACCCGAAAAATCTGGTGCTTTTTTTCAAAGCATTGCGTCTCATAGCCTCATTGATGAATTTCAGGGCATTAAAATGATCTCAACTCAATAATTCAGTTGATGCGGGCACGGCGGAGCTCAACTTAACCGTCTTGCTTCACATTTTACAAAGTGATTCATTTTCACATTAGTTGCTCATAGCGCTTCAAATTGATGGTACTAGTTTCCTTGAAAACTTTGCGAAAAACACTAGTTTTGACCCAGTGGCACAAACGATCGACCCGGCATTTTATAGACTACTTAAAATATATAAGTCATAGCCCGATATTTCGAAAACGATCATCCAGCATCGAATTCACCGATGAAACCCGAAAAATCTGGTGCTTTTTTTCAAAGCATTGCGTCTCATAGCCTCATTGATGAATTTCAGGGCATTAAAATGATCTCAACTCAATAATTCAGTTGATGCGGGCACGGCGGAGCTCAACTTAACCGTCTTGCTTCACATTTTACAAAGTGATTCATTTTCACATTAGTTGCTCATAGCGCTTCAAATTGATGGTACTAGTTTCCTTGAAAACTTTGCACAAAACACTAGTTTTGACCCAGTGGCACAAACGATCGACCCGGCATTTTATAGACTACTTAAAATATATAAGTCATAGCCCGATATTTCGAAAACGATCATCCAGCATCGAATTCACCGATGAAACCCGAAAAATCTGGTGCTTTTTTTCAAAGCATTGCGTCTCATAGCCTCATTGATGAATTTCAGGGCATTAAAATGATCTCAACTCAATAATTCAGTTGATGCGGGCACGGCGGAGCTCAACTTAACCGTCTTGCTTCACATTTTACAAAGTGATTCATTTTCACATTAGTTGCTCATAGCGCTTCAAATTGATGGTACTAGTTTCCTTGAAAACTTTGCGAAAAACACTAGTTTTGACCCAGTGGCACAAACGATCGACCCGGCATTTTATAGACTACTTAAAATATATAAGTCATAGCCCGATATTTCGAAAACGATCATCCAGCATCGAATTCACCGATGAAACCCGAAAAATCTGGTGCTTTTTTTCAAAGCATTGCGTCTCATAGCCTCATTGATGAATTTCAGGGCATTAAAATGATCTCAACTCAATAATTCAGTTGATGCGGGCACGGCGGAGCTCAACTTAACCGTGTTGCTTCACATTTTAAAAAGTGATTCATTTTCACATTAGGTGCTCATAGCGCTTCAAATTGATGGTACTAGTTTCCTTGAAAACTTTGCGAAAAACACTAGTTTTGACCCAGTGGCACAAACGATCGACCCGGCATTTTATAGACTACTTAAAATATATAAGTCATAGCCCGATATTTCGAAAACGATCATCCAGCATCGAATTCACCGATGAAACCCGAAAAATCTGGTGCTTTTTTTCAAAGCATTGCGTCTCATAGCCTCATTGATGAATTTCAGGGCATTAAAATGATCTCAACTCAATAATTCAGTTGATGCGGGCACGGCGGAGCTCAACTTAACCGTCTTGCTTCACATTTTACAAAGTGATTCATTTTCACATTAGGTGCTCATAGCGCTTCAAATTGATGGCACTAGTTTCCTTGAAAACTTTGCACAAAACACTAGTTTTGACCCAGTGGCACAAACGATCGACCCGGCATTTTATAGACTACTTAAAATATATAAGTCATAGCCCGATATTTCGAAAACGATCATCCAGCATCGAATTCACCGATGAAACCCGAAAAATCTGGTGCTTTTTTTCAAAGCATTGCGTCTCATAGCCTCATTGATGAATTTCAGGGCATTAAAATGATCTCAACTCAATAATTCAGTTGATGCGGGCACGGCGGAGCTCAACTTAACCGTCTTGCTTCACATTTTACAAAGTGATTCATTTTCACATTAGTTGCTCATAGCGCTTCAAATTGATGGTACTAGTTTCCTTGAAAACTTTGCGACAAAACACTAGTTTTGACCCAGTGGCACAAACGATCGACCCGGCATTTTATAGACTACTTAAAATATATAAGTCATAGCCCGATATTTCGAAAACGATCATCCAGCATCGAATTCACCGATGAAACCCGAAAAATCTGGTGCTTTTTTTCAAAGCATTGCGTCTCATAGCCTCATTGATGAATTTCAGGGCATTAAAATGATCTCAACTCAATAATTCAGTTGATGCGGGCACGGCGGAGCTCAACTTAACCGTCTTGCTTCACATTTTACAAAGTGATTCATTTTCACATTAGTTGCTCATAGCGCTTCAAATTGATGGTACTAGTTTCCTTGAAAACTTTGCGAAAAACACTAGTTTTGACCCAGTGGCACAAACGATCGACCCGGCATTTTATAGACTACTTAAAATATATAAGTCATAGCCCGATATTTCGAAAACGATCATCCAGCATCGAATTCACCGATGAAACCCGAAAAATCTGGTGCTTTTTTTCAAAGCATTGCGTCTCATAGCCTCATTGATGAATTTCAGGGCATTAAAATGATCTCAACTCAATAATTCAGTTGATGCGGGCACGGCGGAGCTCAACTTAACCGTCTTGCTTCACATTTTACAAAGTGATTCATTTTCACATTAGTTGCTCATAGCGCTTCAAATTGATGGTACTAGTTTCCTTGAAAACTTTGCGAAAAACACTAGTTTTGACCCTGTGGCACAAACGATCGACCCGGCATTTTATAGACTACTTAAAATATATAAGTCATAGCCCGATATTTCGAAAACGATCATCCAGCATCGAATTCACCGATGAAACCCGAAAAATCTGGTGCTTTTTTTCAAAGCATTGCGTCTCATAGCCTCATTGATGAATTTCAGGGCATTAAAATGATCTCAACTCAATAATTCAGTTGATGCGGGCACGGCGGAGCTCAACTTAACCGTCTTGCTTCACATTTTACAAAGTGATTCATTTTCACATTAGTTGCTCATAGCGCTTCAAATTGATGGTACTAGTTTCCTTGAAAACTTTGCGAAAAACACTAGTTTTGACCCTGTGGCACAAACGATCGACCCGGCATTTTATAGACTATAAAATATATAAGTCATAGCCCGATATTTCGAAAACGATCATCCAGCATCGAATTCACCGATGAAACCCGAAAAATCTGGTGCTTTTTTTCAAAGCAATGCGACTCATAGCCTCATTGTTGAATTTCAGGGCATTAAAATGATCTCAACTGAATAATTCAGTTGATTCGGGCACGGCGGAGCTCAACTTAACCGTGTTGCTTCACATTTTAAAAAGTGATTCATTTTCACATTAGGTGCTCATAGCGCTTCAAATTGATGGCACTAGTTTCCTTGAAAACTTTGCACAAAACACTAGTTTTGACCCAGTGGCACAAACGATCGACCCGGCATTTTATAGACTACTTAAAATTTATAAGTCATAGCCCGATATTTCGAAAACGATCATCCAGCATCGAATTCACCGATGAAACCCGAAAAATCTGGTGCTTTTTTTCAAAGCATTGCATCTCATAGCCTCATTGATGAATTTCAGGGCATTAAAATGATCTCAACTGAATAATTCAGTTGATGCGGGCACGGCGGAGCTCAACTTAACCGTCTTGGTTCACATTTTAAAAAGTGATACATTTTCACATTAGTTGCTCTTAGTGCTTCAAATTGATGGTACTAGTTTCCTTGAAAACTTTGCACAAAACACTAGTTTTGACCCAGTCGCACAAACGATCGACCCGGCATTTTATAGACTACTTAAAATATATAAGTCATAGCCCGATATTTCGAAAACGATCATCCAGCATCGAATTCACCGATGAAACCCGAAAAATCTGGTGCTTTTTTTCAAAGCATTGCGTCTCATAGCCTCATTGATGAATTTCAGCGCATTAAAATGATCTCAACTGAATAATTCAGTTGATGCGGGCACGGCGGAGCTCAACTTAACCGTCTTGCTTCACATTTTACAAAGTGATACATTTTCACATTAGTTGCTCATAGCGCTTCAAATTGACGGTACTAATTTCCTTGAAAACTTTGCACAAAACACTAGTTTTGACCCAGTCGCATAAACGATCGACCCGGCATTTTATAGACTACTTAAAATATATAAGTCATAGCCCGATATTTCGAAAACGATCATCCAGCATCGAATTCACCGATGAAACCCGAAAAATCTGGTGCTTTTTTTCAAAGCATTGCGTCTCATAGCCTCATTGATGAATTTCAAGGCATTAAAATGATCTCAACTGAATAATTCAGTTGATGCGGGCACGGCGGAGCTCAACTTAACCGTCTTGCTTCACATTTTACAAAGTGATACATTTTCACATTATTTGCTCATAGCGCTTCAAATTGACGGTACTAATTTCCTTGAAAACTTTGCACAAAACACTAGTTTTGACCCAGTCGCACAAACGATCGACCCGGCATTTTATAGACTACTTAAAATATATAAGTCATAGCCCGATATTTCGAAAACGATCATCCAGCATCGAATTCACCGATGAAACCCGAAAAATCTGGTGCTTTTTTTCAAAGCATTGCGTCTCATAGCCTCATTGATGAATTTCAAGGCATTAAAATGATCTCAACTGAATAATTCAGTTGATGCGGGCACGGCGGAGCTCAACTTAACCGTCTTGCTTCACATTTTACAAAGTGATACATTTTCACATTAGTTGCTCATAGCGCTTAAAATTGACGGTACTAGTTTCCTTGAAAAGTTTGCACAAAACACTAGTTTTGACCCAGTGGCACAAACGATCGACCCGGCATTTTATAGACTACTTAAAATATATAAGTCATAGCCCGATATTTCGAAAACGATCATCCAGCATCGAATTCACCGATGAAACCCAAAAAATCTGGTGCTTTTTTTCAAAGCATTGCGTCTCATAGCCTCATTGATGAATTTCAGGGCATTAAAATGATCTCAACTGAATAATTCAGTTGATGCGGGCACGGCGGAGCTCAACTTAACCGTCTTGGTTCACATTTTAAAAAGTGATACATTTTCACATTAGTTGCTCATAGTGCTTCAAATTGATGGTACTAGTTTCCTTGAAAACTTTGCACAAAACACTAGTTTTGACCCAGTCGCACAAACGATCGACCCGGCATTTTATAGACTACTTAAAATATATAAGTCATAGCCCGATATTTCGAAAACGATCATCCAGAATCGAATTCACCGATGAAACCCGAAAAATTTGGTGCTTTTTTTCAAAGCATTGCGTCTCATAGCCTCATTGATGAATTTCAGGGCATTAAAATGATCTTAACTGAATTATTCAGTTGATGCGGGCACGGCGGAGCTCAACTTAACCGTCTTGCTTCACATTTTACAAAGTGATACATTTTCACATTAGTTGCTCATAGCGCTTAAAATTGACGGTACTAGTTTCCTTGAAAACTTTGCACAAAACACTAGTCTTGACCCAGTGGCACAAACGATCGACCCGGCATTTTATAGACTACTTAAAATATATAAGTCATAGCCCGATATTTCGAAAACGATCATCCAACATCGAATTCACCGATGAAACCCGAAAAATCTGGTGCTTTTTTTCAAAGCATTGCGTCTCATAGCCTCATTGATGAATTTCAGGGCATTAAAATGATCTCAACTGAATAATTCAGTTGATGCGGGCACGGCAGAGCTCAACTTAACCGTCTTGCTTCAGATTTTACAAAGTGATACATTTTCACATTAGTTGCTCATAGCGCTTAAAATTGACGGTACTAGTTTCCTTGAAAACTTTGCAAAAAACACTAGTCTTGACCCAGTGGCACAAACGATCGACCCGGCATTTTATAGACTACTTAAAATATATAAGTCATAGCCCGATATTTCGAAAACGATCATCCAGCATCGAATTCACCGATGAAACCCGAAAAATCTGGTGCTTTTTTTCAAAGCATTGCGTCTCATAGCCTCATTGATGAATTTCAGGGCATTAAAATGATCTCAACTGAATAATTCAGTTGATGCGGGCACGGCGGAGCTCAACTTAACCGTCTTGGTTCACATTTTAAAAAGTGATACATTTTCACATTAGTTGCTCTTAGTGCTTCAAATTGATGGTACTAGTTTCCTTGAAAACTTTGCACAAAACACTAGTTTTGACCCAGTCGCACAAACGATCGACCCGGCATTTTATAGACTACTTAAAATATATAAGTCATAGCCCGATATTTCGAAAACGATCATCCAGCATCGAATTCACCGATGAAACCCGAAAAATCTGGTGCTTTTTTTCAAAGCATTGCGTCTCATAGCCTCATTGATGAATTTCAGCGCATTAAAATGATCTCAACTGAATAATTCAGTTGATGCGGGCACGGCGGAGCTCAACTTAACCGTCTTGCTTCACATTTTACAAAGTGATACATTTTCACATTAGTTGCTCATAGCGCTTCAAATTGACGGTACTAATTTCCTTGAAAACTTTGCACAAAACACTAGTTTTGACCCAGTCGCACAAACGATCGACCCGGCATTTTATAGACTACTTAAAATATATAAGTCATAGCCCGATATTTCGAAAACGATCATCCAGCATCGAATTCACCGATGAAACCCGAAAAATCTGGTGCTTTTTTTCAAAGCATTGCGTCTCATAGCCTCATTGATGAATTTCAAGGCATTAAAATGATCTCAACTGAATAATTCAGTTGATGCGGGCACGGCGGAGCTCAACTTAACCGTCTTGCTTCACATTTTACAAAGTGATACATTTTCACATTAGTTGCTCATAGCGCTTAAAATTGACGGTACTAGTTTCCTTGAAAACTTTGCACAAAACACTAGTTTTGACCCAGTCGCACAAACGATCGACCCGGCATTTTATAGATTACTTAAAATTTATAAGTCATAGCCCGATATTTCGAAAACGATCATCCAGCATCGAATTCACCGATGAAACCCGAAAAATCTGGTGCTTTTTTTCAAAGCATTGCATCTCATAGCCTCATTGATGAATTTCAGGGCATTAAAATGATCTCAACTGAATAATTCAGTTGATGCGGGCACGGCGGAGCTCAACTTAACCGTCTTGGTTCACATTTTAAAAAGTGATACATTTTCACATTAGTTGCTCTTAGTGCTTCAAATTGATGGTACTAGTTTCCTTGAAAACTTTGCACAAAACACTAGTTTTGACCCAGTCGCACAAACGATCGACCCGGCATTTTATAGACTACTTAAAATATATAAGTCATAGCCCGATATTTCGAAAACGATCATCCAGCATCGAATTCACCGATGAAACCCGAAAAATCTGGTGCTTTTTTTCAAAGCATTGCGTCTCATAGCCTCATTGATGAATTTCAGCGCATTAAAATGATCTCAACTGAATAATTCAGTTGATGCGGGCACGGCGGAGCTCAACTTAACCGTCTTGCTTCACATTTTACAAAGTGATACATTTTCACATTAGTTGCTCATAGCGCTTCAAATTGACGGTACTAATTTCCTTGAAAACTTTGCACAAAACACTAGTTTTGACCCAGTCGCACAAACGATCGACCCGGCATTTTATAGACTACTTAAAATATATAAGTCATAGCCCGATATTTCGAAAACGATCATCCAGCATCGAATTCACCGATGAAACCCGAAAAATCTGGTGCTTTTTTTCAAAGCATTGCGTCTCATAGCCTCATTGATGAATTTCAGCGCATTAAAATGATCTCAACTGAATAATTCAGTTGATGCGGGCACGGCGGAGCTCAACTTAACCGTCTTGCTTCACATTTTACAAAGTGATACATTTTCACATTATTTGCTCATAGCGCTTCAAATTGACGGTACTAATTTCCTTGAAAACTTTGCACAAAACACTAGTTTTGACCCAGTCGCACAAACGATCGACCCGGCATTTTATAGACTACTTAAAATATATAAGTCATAGCCCGATATTTCGAAAACGATCATCCAGCATCGAATTCACCGATGAAACCCGAAAAATCTGGTGCTTTTTTTCAAAGCATTGCGTCTCATAGCCTCATTGATGAATTTCAAGGCATTAAAATGATCTCAACTGAATAATTCAGTTGATGCGGGCACGGCGGAGCTCAACTTAACCGTCTTGCTTCACATTTTACAAAGTGATACATTTTCACATTAGTTGCTCATAGCGCTTAAAATTGACGGTACTAGTTTCCTTGAAAAGTTTGCACAAAACACTAGTTTTGACCCAGTCGCACAAACGATCGACCCGGCATTTTATAGATTACTTAAAATTTATAAGTCATAGCCCGATATTTTGAAAACGATCATCCAGCATCGAATTCACCGATGAAACCCGAAAAATCTGGTGCTTTTTTTCAAAGCATTGCATCTCATAGCCTCATTGATGAATTTCAGGGCATTAAAATGATCTCAACTGAATAATTCAGTTGATGCGGGCACGGCAGAGCTCAACTTAACCGTCTTGCTTCAGATTTTACAAAGTGATACATTTTCACATTAGTTGCTCATAGCGCTTAAAATTGACGGTAGTAGTTTCCTTGAAAACTTTGCACAAAACACTAGTCTTGACCCAGTCGAACAAACGATCGACCCGGCATTTTATAGACTACTTAAAATATATAAGTCATAGCCCGATATTTCGAAAACGATCATCCAGCATCGAATTCACCGATGAAACCCGAAAAATCTGGTGCTTTTTTTCAAAGCATTGCGTCTCATAGCCTCATTGATGAATTTCAGGGCATTAAAATGATCTCAACTGAATAATTCAGTTGATGCGGGCACGGCGGAGCTCAACTTAACCGTCTTGCTTCACATTTTAAAAAGTGATACATTTTCACATTAGTTGCTCTTAGTGCTTCAAATTGATGGTACTAGTTTCCTTGAAAACTTTGCACAAAACACTAGTTTTGACCCAGTCGCACAAACGATCGACCCGGCATTTTATAGACTACTTAAAATATATAAGTCATAGCCCGATATTTCGAAAACGATCATCCAGCATCGAATTCACCGATGAAACCCGAAAAATCTGGTGCTTTTTTTCAAAGCATTGCGTCTCATAGCCTCATTGATGAATTTCAAGGCATTAAAATGATCTCAACTGAATAATTCAGTTGATGCGGGCACGGCGGAGCTCAACTTAACCGTCTTGCTTCACATTTTACAAAGTGATACATTTTCACATTATTTGCTCATAGCGCTTCAAATTGACGGTACTAATTTCCTTGAAAACTTTGCACAAAACACTAGTTTTGACCCAGTCGCACAAACGATCGACCCGGCATTTTATAGACTACTTAAAATATATAAGTCATAGCCCGATATTTCGAAAACGATCATCCAGCATCGAATTCACCGATGAAACCCGAAAAATCTGGTGCTTTTTTTCAAAGCATTGCGTCTCATAGCCTCATTGATGAATTTCAAGGCATTAAAATGATCTCAACTGAATAATTCAGTTGATGCGGGCACGGCGGAGCTCAACTTAACCGTCTTGCTTCACATTTTACAAAGTGATACATTTTCACATTAGTTGCTCATAGCGCTTAAAATTGACGGTACTAGTTTCCTTGAAAACTTTGCACAAAACACTAGTTTTGACCCAGTCGCACAAACGATCGACCCGGCATTTTATAGATTACTTAAAATTTATAAGTCATAGCCCGATATTTCGAAAACGATCATCCAGCATCGAATTCACCGATGAAACCCAAAAAATCTGGTGCTTTTTTTCAAAGCATTGCATCTCATAGCCTCATTGATGAATTTCAGGGCATTAAAATGATCTCAACTGAATAATTCAGTTGATGCGGGCACGGCAGAGCTCAACTTAACCGTCTTGCTTCAGATTTTACAAAGTGATACATTTTCACATTAGTTGCTCATAGCGCTTAAAATTGACGGTAGTAGTTTCCTTGAAAACTTTGCACAAAACACTAGTCTTGACCCAGTCGAACAAACGATCGACCCGGCATTTTATAGACTACTTAAAATATATAAGTCATAGCCCGATATTTCGAAAACGATCATCCAGCATCGAATTCACCGATGAAACCCGAAAAATCTGGTGCTTTTTTTCAAAGCATTGCGTCTCATAGCCTCATTGATGAATTTCAGGGCATTAAAATGATCTTAACTGAATTATTCAGTTGATGCGGGCACGGCGGAGCTCATATTAACCGTCTTGCTTCACATTTTAAAAAGTGATACATTTTCACATTAGTTGCTCATAGCGCTTAAAATTGACGGTACTAGTTTCCTTGAAAACTTTGCACAAAACACTAGTTTTGACCCAGTGGCACAAACGATCGACCCGGCATTTTATAGACTACTTAAAATATATAAGTCATAGCCCGATATTTCGAAAACGATCATCCAGCATCGAATTCACCGATGAAACCCGAAAAATCTGGTGCTTTTTTTCAAAGCATTGCGTCTCATAGCCTCATTGATGAATTTCAGGGCATTAAAATGATCTCAACTGGATAATTCAGTTGATGCGGGCACGGCAGAGCTCAACTTAACCGTCTTGCTTCAGATTTTACAAAGTGATACATTTTCACATTAGTTGCTCATAGCGCTTAAAATTGACGGTACTAGTTTCCTTGAAAACTTTGCACAAAACACTAGTTTTGACCCAGTGGCACAAACGATCGACCCGGCATTTTATAGACTACTTAAAATATATAAGTCATAGCCCGATATTTCGAAAACGATCATCCAGCATCGAATTCACCGATGAAACCCGAAAAATTTGGTGCTTTTTTTCAAAGCATTGCGTCTCATAGCCTCATTGATGAATTTCAGGGCATTAAAATGATCTTAACTGAATTATTCAGTTGATGCGGGCACGGCGGAGCTCAACTTAACCGTCTTGCTTCACATTTTACAAAGTGATACATTTTCACATTAGTTGCTCATAGCGCTTAAAATTGACGGTACTAGTTTCCTTGAAAACTTTGCACAAAACACTAGTTTTGACCCAGTGGCACAAACGATCGACCCGGCATTTTATAGACTACTTAAAATATATAAGTCATAGCCCGATATTTCGAAAACGATCATCCAGCATCGAATTCACCGATGAAACCCGAAAAATCTGGTGCTTTTTTTCAAAGCATTGCGACTCATAGCCTCATTGATGAATTTCAGGGCATTAAAATGATCTCAACTGAATAATTCAGTTGATGCGGGCACGGCAGAGCTCAACTTAACCGTCTTGCTTCAGATTTTACAAAGTGATACATTTTCACATTAGTTGCTCATAGCGCTTAAAATTGACGGTACTAGTTTCCTTGAAAACTTTGCACAAAACACTAGTCTTGACCCAGTCGAACAAACGATCGACCCGGCATTTTATAGACTACTTAAAATATATAAGTCATAGCCCGATATTTCGAAAACGATCATCCAGCATTGAATTCTCCGATGAAACCCGAAAAATCTGGTGCTTTTTTTCAAAGCATTGCGTCTCATAGCCTCATTGATGAATTTCAGGGCATTAAAATGATCTCAACTGAATAATTCAGTTGATGCGGGCACGGCGGAGCTCAACTTAACCGTCTTGGTTCACATTTTAAAAAGTGATACATTTTCACATTAGTTGCTCTTAGTGCTTCAAATTGATGGTACTAGTTTCCTTGAAAACTTTGCACAAAACACTAGTTTTGACCCAGTCGCACAAACGATCGACCCGGCATTTTATAGACTACTTAAAATATATAAGTCATAGCCCGATATTTCGAAAACGATCATCCAGCATCGAATTCACCGATGAAATCCGAAAAATCTGGTGCTTTTTTTCAAAGCATTGCGTCTCATAGCCTCATTGATGAATTTCAGCGCATTAAAATGATCTCAACTGAATAATTCAGTTGATGCGGGCACGGCGGAGCTCAACTTAACCGTCTTGCTTCACATTTTACAAAGTGATACATTTTCACATTAGTTGCTCATAGCGCTTCAAATTGACGGTACTAATTTCCTTGAAAACTTTGCACAAAACACTAGTTTTGACCCAGTCGCACAAACGATCGACCCGGCATTTTATAGACTACTTAAAATATATAAGTCATAGCCCGATATTTCGAAAACGATCATCCAGCATCGAATTCACCGATGAAACCCGAAAAATCTGGTGCTTTTTTTCAAAGCATTGCGTCTCATAGCCTCATTGATGAATTTCAAGGCATTAAAATGATCTCAACTGAATAATTCAGTTGATGCGGGCACGGCGGAGCTCAACTTAACCGTCTTGCTTCACATTTTACAAAGTGATACATTTTCACATTAGTTGCTCATAGCGCTTAAAATTGACGGTACTAGTTTCCTTGAAAACTTTGCACAAAACACTAGTTTTGACCCAGTCGCACAAACGATCGACCCGGCATTTTATAGATTACTTAAAATTTATAAGTCATAGCCCGATATTTCGAAAACGATCATCCAGCATCGAATTCACCGATGAAACCCGAAAAATCTGGTGCTTTTTTTCAAAGCATTGCATCTCATAGCCTCATTGATGAATTTCAGGGCATTAAAATGATCTCAACTGAATAATTCAGTTGATGCGGGCACGGCGGAGCTCAACTTAACCGTCTTGGTTCACATTTTAAAAAGTGATACATTTTCACATTAGTTGCTCTTAGTGCTTCAAATTGATGGTACTAGTTTCCTTGAAAACTTTGCACAAAACACTAGTTTTGACCCAGTCGCACAAACGATCGACCCGGCATTTTATAGACTACTTAAAATATATAAGTCATAGCCCGATATTTCGAAAACGATCATCCAGCATCGAATTCACCGATGAAACCCGAAAAATCTGGTGCTTTTTTTCAAAGCATTGCGTCTCATAGCCTCATTGATGAATTTCAGCGCATTAAAATGATCTCAACTGAATAATTCAGTTGATGCGGGCACGGCGGAGCTCAACTTAACCGTCTTGCTTCACATTTTACAAAGTGATACATTTTCACATTAGTTGCTCATAGCGCTTCAAATTGACGGTACTAATTTCCTTGAAAACTTTGCACAAAACACTAGTTTTGACCCAGTCGCACAAACGATCGACCCGGCATTTTATAGACTACTTAAAATATATAAGTCATAGCCCGATATTTCGAAAACGATCATCCAGCATCGAATTCACCGATGAAACCCGAAAAATCTGGTGCTTTTTTTCAAAGCATTGCGTCTCATAGCCTCATTGATGAATTTCAAGGCATTAAAATGATCTCAACTGAATAATTCAGTTGATGCGGGCACGGCGGAGCTCAACTTAACCGTCTTGCTTCACATTTTACAAAGTGATACATTTTCACATTAGTTGCTCATAGCGCTTCAAATTGACGGTACTAATTTCCTTGAAAACTTTGCACAAAACACTAGTTTTGACCCAGTCGCACAAACGATCGACCCGGCATTTTATAGACTACTTAAAATATATAAGTCATAGCCCGATATTTCGAAAACGATCATCCAGCATCGAATTCACCGATGAAACCCGAAAAATCTGGTGCTTTTTTTCAAAGCATTGCGTCTCATAGCCTCATTGATGAATTTCAAGGCATTAAAATGATCTCAACTGAATAATTCAGTTGATGCAGGCACGGCGGAGCTCAACTTAACCGTCTTGCTTCACATTTTACAAAGTGATACATTTTCACATTATTTGCTCATAGCGCTTCAAATTGACGGTACTAATTTCCTTGAAAACTTTGCACAAAACACTAGTTTTGATCCAGTCGCACAAACGATCGACCCGGCATTTTATAGACTACTTAAAATATATAAGTCATAGCCCGATATTTCGAAAACGATCATCCAGCATCGAATTCACCGATGAAACCCGAGAAATCTGGTGCTTTTTTTCAAAGCATTGCGTCTCATAGCCTCATTGATGAATTTCAAGGCATTAAAATGATCTCAACTGAATAATTCAGTTGATGCGGGCACGGCGGAGCTCAACTTAACCGTCTTGCTTCACATTTTACAAAGTGATACATTTTCACATTAGTTGCTCATAGCGCTTAAAATTGATGGTACTAGTTTCCTTGAAAACTTTGCACAAAACACTAGTCTTGACCCAGTCGAACAAACGATCGACTCGGCATTTTATAGACTACTTAAAATATATAAGTCATAGCCCGATATTTCGAAAACGATCATCCAGCATCGAATTCACCGATGAAACCCGAAAAATCTGGTGCTTTTTTTCAAAGCATTGCGTCTCATAGCCTCATTGATGAATTTCAGGGCATTAAAATGATCTCAACTGAATAATTCAGTTGATGCGGGCACGGCGGAGCTCAACTTAACCGTCTTGCTTCACATTTTACAAAGTGATACATTTTCACATTAGTTGCTCATAGCGCTTCAAATTGACGGTACTAATTTCCTTGAAAACTTTGCACAAAACACTAGTTTTGACCCAGTCGCACAAACGATCGACCCGGCATTTTATAGACTACTTAAAATATATAAGTCATAGCCCGATATTTCGAAAACGATCATCCAGCATCGAATTCACCGATGAAACCCGAAAAATCTGGTGCTTTTTTTCAAAGCATTGCGTCTCATAGCCTCATTGATAAATTTCAGGGCATTAAAATGATCTCAACTCAATAATTCAGTTGATGCGGGCACGGCGGAGCTCAACTTAACCGTCTTGCTTCACATTTTAAAAAGTGATACATTTTCACATTAGTTGCTCATAGCGCTTCAAATTGGTGGTACTAGTTTCCTTGAAAACTTTGCACAAAACACTAGTTTTGACCCAGTGGCACAAACGATCGACCCGGCATTTTATAGACTGCTTAAAATATATAAGTCATAGCCCGATATTTCGAAAACGATCATCCAGCATCGAATTCACCGATGAAACCCGAAAAATCTGGTGCTTTTTTTCAAAGCATTGCGTCTCATAGCCTCATTGATGAATTTCAGGGCATTAAAATGATCTCAACTGAATAATTCAGTTGATGCGGGCACGGCAGAGCTCAACTTAACCGTCTTGCTTCAGATTTTACAAAGTGATACATTTTCACATTAGTTGCTCATAGCACTTAAAATTGACGGTAGTAGTTTCCTTGAAAACTTTGCACAAAACACTAGTCTTGACCCAGTCGAACAAACGATCGACCCGGCATTTTATAGACTACTTAAAATATATAAGTCATAGCCCGATATTTCGAAAACGATCATCCAGCATCGAATTCACCGATGAAACCCGAAAAATCTGGTGCTTTTTTTCAAAGCATTGCGTCTCATAGCCTCATTGATGAATTTCAGGGCATTAAAATGATCTCAACTGAATAATTCAGTTGATGCGGGCACGGCGGAGCTCAACTTAACCGTCTTGCTTCACATTTTAAAAAGTGATACATTTTCACATTAGTTGCTCTTAGTGCTTCAAATTGATGGTACTAGTTTCCTTGAAAACTTTGCACAAAACACTAGTTTTGACCCAGTCGCACAAACGATCGACCCGGCATTTTATAGACTACTTAAAATATATAAGTCATAGCCCGATATTTCGAAAACGATCATCCAGCATCGAATTCACCGATGAAACCCGAAAAATCTGGTGCTTTTTTTCAAAGCATTGCGTCTCATAGCCTCATTGATAAATTTCAGGGCATTAAAATGATCTCAACTCAATAATTCAGTTGATGCGGGCACGGCGGAGCTCAACTTAACCGTCTTGCTTCACATTTTACAAAGTGATACATTTTCACATTAGTTGCTCATAGCGCTTCAAATTGACGGTACTAATTTCCTTGAAAACTTTGCACAAAACACTAGTTTTGACCCAGTCGTACAAACGATCGACCCGGCATTTTATAGACTACTTAAAATATATAAGTCATAGCCCGATATTTCGAAAACGATCATCCAGCATCGAATTCACCGATGAAACCCGAAAAATCTGGTGCTTTTTTTCAAAGCATTGCGTCTCATAGCCTCATTGATGAATTTCAAGGCATTAAAATGATCTCAACTGAATAATTCAGTTGATGCGGGCACGGCGGAGCTCAACTTAACCGTCTTGCTTCACATTTTACAAAGTGATACATTTTCACATTAGTTGCTCATAGCGCTTAAAATTGACGGTACTAGTTTCCTTGAAAACTTTGCACAAAACACTAGTTTTGACCCAGTCGCACAAACGATCGACCCGGCATTTTATAGACTACTTAAAATATATAAGTCATAGCCCGATATTTCGAAAACGATCATCCAGCATCGAATTCACCGATGAAACCCGAAAAATCTGGTGCTTTTTTTCAAAGCATTGCGTCTCATAGCCTCATTGATGAATTTCAAGGCATTAAAATGATCTCAACTGAATAATTCAGTTGATGCGGGCACGGCGGAGCTCAACTTAACCGTCTTGCTTCACATTTTACAAAGTGATACATTTTCACATTAGTTGCTCATAGCGCTTAAAATTGACGGTACTAGTTTCCTTGAAAACTTTGCACAAAACACTAGTTTTGACCCAGTCGCACAAACGATCGACCCGGCATTTTATAGATTACTTAAAATTTATAAGTCATAGCCCGATATTTCGAAAACGATCATCCAGCATCGAATTCACCGATGAAACCCGAAAAATCTGGTGCTTTTTTTCAAAGCATTGCATCTCATAGCCTCATTGATGAATTTCAGGGCATTAAAATGATCCTAACTGAATAATTCAGTTGATGCGGGCACGGCGGAGCTCAACTTAACCGTCTTGCTTCACATTTTACAAAGTGATACATTTTCACATTAGTTGCTCATAGTGCTTCAAATTGATGGTACTAGTTTCCTTGAAAACTTTGCACAAAACACTAGTTTTGACCCAGAGCCACAAACGATCGACCCGGCATTTGATAGACTACTTAAAATATATAAGTCATAGCCCGATATTTCGAAAACGATCATCCAGCATCGAATTCACCGATGAAACCCGAAAAATCTGGTGCTTTTTTTCAAAGCATTGCGTCTCATAGCCTCATTGATGAATTTCAGGGCATTAAAATGATCTCAACTGAATAATTGAGTTGATGCGGGCACGGCGAAGCTCAACTTAACCGTCTTGCTTCACATTTTACAAAGTGATACATTTTCACATTAGTTGCTCATAGCGCTTAAAATTGACGGTACTAGTTTCCTTGAAAACTTTGCACAAAACACTAGTTTTGACCCAGTCGCACAAACGATCGACCCGGCATTTTATAGACTACTTAAAATATATAAGTCATAGCCCGATATTTCGAAAACGATCATCCAGCATCGAATTCACCGATGAAACCCGAAAAATCTGGTGCTTTTTTTCAAAGCATTGCGTCTCATAGCCTCATTGATAAATTTCAGGGCATTAAAATGATCTTAACTGAATAATTGAGTTGATGCGGGCACGGCGGAGCTCAACTTAACCGTCTTGCTTCACATTTTACAAAGTGATACATTTTCACATGAGTTGCTCATAGCGCTTAAAATTGACGGTACTAGTTTCCTTGAAAACTTTGCACAAAACACTAGTTTTGAACCAGTGCCACAAACGATCGACCCGGCATTTTATAGACTACTTAAAATATATAAGTCATAGCCCGATATTTCGAAAACGATCATCCAGCATCGAATTCACCGATGAAACCCGAAAAATCTGGTGCTTTTTTTCAAAGCATTGCGTCTCATATCCTCATTGATGAATTTCAGGGCATTAAAATGATCTCAACTGAATAATTCAGTTGATGCGGGCACGGCGGAGCTCAACTTAACCGTCTTGGTTCACATTTTAAAAAGTGATACATTTTCACATTAGTTGCTCATAGTGCTTCAAATTGATGGTACTAGTTTCCTTGAAAACTTTGCACAAAACACTAGTTTTGACCCAGAGCCACAAACGATCGACCCGGCATTTGATAGACTACTTAAAATATATAAGTCATAGCCCGATATTTCGAAAACGATCATCCAGCATCGAATTCACCGATGAAACCCGAAAAATCTGGTGCTTTTTTTCAAAGCATTGCGTCTCATAGCCTCATTGATGAATTTCAGGGCATTAAAATGATCTCAACTGAATAATTGAGTTGATGCGGGCACGGCGAAGCTCAACTTAACCGTCTTGCTTCACATTTTACAAAGTGATACATTTTCACATTAGTTGCTCATAGCGCTTAAAATTGACGGTACTAGTTTCCTTGAAAACTTTGCACAAAACACTAGTTTTGACCCAGTCGCACAAACGATCGACCCGGCATTTTATAGACTACTTAAAATATATAAGTCATAGCCCGATATTTCGAAAACGATCATCCAGCATCGAATTCACCGATGAAACCCGAAAAATCTGGTGCTTTTTTTCAAAGCATTGCGTCTCATAGCCTCATTGATAAATTTCAGGGCATTAAAATGATCTTAACTGAATAATTGAGTTGATGCGGGCACGGCGGAGCTCAACTTAACCGTCTTGCTTCACATTTTACAAAGTGATACATTTTCACATGAGTTGCTCATAGCGCTTAAAATTGACGGTACTAGTTTCCTTGAAAACTTTGCACAAAACACTAGTTTTGAACCAGTGCCACAAACGATCGACCCGGCATTTTATAGACTACTTAAAATTTATAAGTCATAGCCCGATATTTCGAAAACGATCATCCAGCATCGAATTCACCGATGAAACCCGAAAAATCTGGTGCTTTTTTTCAAAGCATTGCGTCTCATAGCCTCATTGATGAATTTCAGGGCATTAAAATGATCTTAACTGAATAATTGAGTTGATGCGGGCACGGCGGAGCTCAACTTAACCGTCTTGCTTCACATTTTACAAAGTGATACATTTTCACATTAGTTGTTCATAGCGCTTAAAATTGACGGTACTAGTTTCCTTGAAAACTTTGCACAAAACACTAGTTTTGACCCAGTCGCACAAACGATCGACCCGGCATTTTATAGACTACTTAAAATATATAAGTCATAGCCCGATATTTCGAAAACGATCATCCAGCATCGAATTCACCGATGAAACCCGAAAAATCTGGTGCTTTTTTGAAAAGCATTGCGTCTCATAGCCTCATTGATGAATTTCAGGGCATTAAAATGATCTCAACTGAATAATTCAGTTGATGCGGGCACGGCGGAGCTCAACTTAACCGTCTTGGTTCACATTTTAAAAAGTGATACATTTTCACATTAGTTGCTCATAGTGCTTCAAATTGATGGTACTAGTTTCCTTGAAAACTTTGCACAAAACACTAGTTTTGACCCAGAGCCACAAACGATCGACCCGGCATTTTATAGACTACTTAAAATATATAAGTCATAGCCCGATATTTCGAAAACGATCATCCAGCATCGAATTCACCGATGAAACCCGAAAAATCTGGTGCTTTTTTTCAAAGCATTGCGTCTCATAGCCTCATTGATGAATTTCAGGGCATTAAAATGATCTTAACTGAATAATTGAGTTGATGCGGGCACGGCGGAGCTCAACTTAACCGTCTTGCTTCACATTTTACAAAGTGATACATTTTCACATTAGTTGTTCATAGCGCTTAAAATTGACGGTGCTAGTTTCCTTGAAAACTTTGCACAAAACACTAGTTTTGACCCAGTCGCACAAACGATCGACCCGGCATTTTATAGACTACTTAAAATTTATAAGTCATAGCCCGATATTTCGAAAACGATCATCCAGCATCGAATTCACCGATGAAACCCGAAAAATCTGGTGCTTTTTTTCAAAGCATTGCGTCTCATAGCCTCATTGATGAATTTCAGGGCATTAAAATGATCTTAACTGAATAATTGAGTTGATGCGGGCACGGCGGAGCTCAACTTAACCGTCTTGCTTCACATTTTACAAAGTGATACATTTTCACATTAGTTGTTCATAGCGCTTAAAATTGACGGTACTAGTTTCCTTGAAAACTTTGCACAAAACACTAGTTTTGACCCAGTCGCACAAACGATCGACCCGGCATTTTATAGACTACTTAAAATTTATAAGTCATAGCCCGATATTTCGAAAACGATCATCCAGCATCGAATTCACCGATGAAACCCGAAAAATCTGGTGCTTTTTTTCAAAGCATTGCATCTCATAGCCTCATTGATGAATTTCAGGGCATTAAAATGATCTCAACTGAATAATTCAGTTGATGCGGGCACGGCGGAGCTCAAC
Source organism: Sminthurides aquaticus (assembly GCA_906901655.1). Taxonomy (NCBI): domain Eukaryota; kingdom Metazoa; phylum Arthropoda; class Collembola; order Symphypleona; family Sminthurididae; genus Sminthurides; species Sminthurides aquaticus. Next base: position 3,051,272 of record CAJQTT010000005.1, on the reverse strand, counting down.
TTAACCGTCTTGCTTCACATTTTACAAAGTGATACATTTTCACATTAGTTGCTCATAGCGCTTAAAATTGACGGTACTAGTTTCCTTGAAAACTGTGCACAAAACACTAGTTTTGAACCAGTGCCACAAACGATCGACCCGGCATTTTATAGACTACTTAAAATATATAAGTCATAGCCCGATATTTCGAAAACGATCATCCAGCATCGAATTCACCGATGAAACCCGAAAAATCTGGTGCTTTTTTTCAAAGCATTGCGTCTCATAGCCTCATTGATGAATTTCAGGGCATTAAAATGATCTCAACTGAATAATTCAGTTGATGCGGGCACGGCGGAGCTCAACTTAACCGTCTTGCTTCACATTTTACAAAGTGATACATTTTCACATTAGTTGCTCATAGCGCTTAAAATTGACGGTACTAGTTTCCTTGAAAACTTTGCACAAAACACTAGTTTTGACCCAGTGGCACAAACGATCGACCCGGCATTTTATAGACTACTTAAAATATATAAGTCATAGCCCGATATTTCGAAAACGATCATCCAGCATCGAATTCACCGATGAAACCCGAAAAATCTGGTGCTTTTTTTCAAAGCAATGCGTCTCATAGCCTCATTGATGAATTTCAGGGCATTAAAATGATCTCAACTGAATAATTCAGTTGATGCGGGCACGGCGGAGCTCAACTTAACCGTCTTGCTTCACATTTTACAAAGTGATACATTTTCACATTAGTTGCTCATAGCGCTTAAAATTGACGGTACTAGTTTCCTTGAAAACTTTGCACAAAACACTAGTTTTGACCCAGTCGCACAAACGATCGACCCGGCATTTTATAGACTACTTAAAATATATAAGTCATAGCCCGATATTTCGAAAACGATCATCCAGCATCCAATTCACCGATGAAACCCGAAAAATCTGGTGCTTTTTTTCAAAGCATTGCGTCTCATAGCCTCATTGATGAATTTCAGGGCATTAAAATGATCTCAACTGAATAATTCAGTTGATGCGGGCACGGCGGAGCTCAACTTAACCGTCTTGCTTCACATTTTACAAAGTGATACATTTTCACATTAGTTGCTCATAGCGCTTAAAATTGACGGTACTAGTTTCCTTGAAAACTTTGCACAAAACACTAGTTTTGACCCAGTGGCACAAACGATCGACCCGGCATTTTATAGACTACTTAAAATATATAAGTCATAGCCCGATATTTCGAAAACGATCATCCAGCATCGAATTCACCGATGAAACCCAAAAAATCTGGTGCTTTTTTTCAAAGCATTGCGTCTCATAGCCTCATTGATGAATTTCAGGGCATTAAAATGATCTCAACTGAATAATTCAGTTGATGCGGGCACGGCGGAGCTCAACTTAACCGTCTTGCTTCACATTTTACAAAGTGATACATTTTCACATTAGTTGCTCATAGCGCTTAAAATTGACGGTACTAGTTTCCTTGAAAACTTTGCACAAAACACTAGTTTTGACCCAGTCGCACAAACGATCGACCCGGCATTTTATAGACTACTTAAAATATATAAGTCATAGCCCGATATTTCGAAAACGATCATCCAGCATCGAATTCACCGATGAAACCCGAAAAATCTGGTGCTTTTTTTCAAAGCATTGCGTCTCATAGCCTCATTGATGAATTTCAGGGCATTAAAATGATCTCAACTGAATAATTCAGTTGATGCGGGCACGGCGGAGCTCAACTTAACCGTCTTGCTTCACATTTTACAAAGTGATACATTTTCACATTAGTTGCTCATAGCGCTTAAAATTGACGGTACTAGTTTCCTTGAAAACTTTGCACAAAACACTAGTTTTGACCCAGTCGCACAAACGATCGACCCGGCATTTTATAGACTACTTAAAATATATAAGTCATAGCCCGATATTTCGAAAACGATCATCCAGCATCGAATTCACCGATGAAACCCGAAAAATATGGTGCTTTTTTTCAAAGCATTGCGTCTCATAGCCTCATTGATGAATTTCAGGGCATTAAAATGATCTCAACTGAATAATTCAGCTGATGCGGGCACGGCGGAGCTCATATTAACCGTCTTGCTTCACATTTTAAAAAGTGATACATTTTCACATTAGTTGCTCATAGCGCTTCAAATTGGTGGTACTAGTTTCCTTGAAAACTTTGCACAAAACACTAGTTTTGACCCAGTGGCACAAACGATCGACCCGGCATTTTATAGACTGCTTAAAATATATAAGTCATAGCCCGATATTTCGAAAACGATCATCCAGCATCGAATTCACCGATGAAACCCGAAAAATCTGGTGCTTTTTTGAAAAGCATTGCGTCTCATAGCCTCATTGATGAATTTCAGGGCATTAAAATGATCTCAACTGAATAATTCAGTTGATGCGGGCACGGCGGAGCTCAACTTAACCGTCTTGCTTCACATTTTACAAAGTGATACATTTTCACATTAGTTGCTCATAGCGCTTAAAATTGACGGTACTAGTTTCCTTGAAAACTTTGCACAAAACACTAGTTTTGACCCAGTGGCACAAACGATCGACCCGGCATTTTATAGACTGCTAAACATATATAAGTCATTGCCCGATATTCCGAAAACGATCATCCAGCATCAAATTCACCGATGAAACCCGAAAAATCTGGTGCTTTTTTTCAAAGCATTGCGTCTCATAGCCTCATTGATGAATTTCAGGGCATTAAAATGATCTCAACTGAATAATTCAGTTGATGCGGGCACGGCGGAGCTCATATTAACCGTCTTGCTTCACATTTTAAAAAGTGATACATTTTCACATTAGTTGCTCATAGCGCTTCAAATTGGTGGTACTAGTTTCCTTGAAAACTTTGCACAAAACACTAGTTTTGACCCAGTGGCACAAACGATCGACCCGGCATTTTATAGACTGCTTAAAATATATAAGTCATAGCCCGATATTTCGAAAACGATCATCCAGCATCGAATTCACCGATGAAACCCGAAAAATCTGGTGCTTTTTTGAAAAGCATTGCGTCTCATAGCCTCATTGATGAATTTCAGGGCATTAAAATGATCTCAACTGAATAATTCAGTTGATGCGGGCACGGCGGAGCTCAACTTAACCGTCTTGCTTCACATTTTAAAAAGTGATACATTTTCACATTAGTTGCTCATAGCGCTTAAAATTGACGGTACTAGTTTCCTTGAAAACATTGCACAAAACACTAGTTTTGACCCAGTCGCACAAACGATCGACCCGGCATTTTATAGACTACTTAAAATATATAAGTCATAGCCCGATATTCCGAAAACGATCATCCAGCATCGAATTCACCGATGAAACCCGAAAAATCTGGTGCTTTTTTTCAAAGCATTGCGTCTCATAGCCTCATTGATGAATTTCAGGGCATTAAAATGATCTCAACTGAATAATTCAGTTGATGCGGGCATGGCGGAGCTCAACTTAACCGTCTTGCTTCACATTTTACAAAGTGATACATTTTCACATTAGTTGCTCATAGCGCTTAAAATTGACGGTACTAGTTTCCTTGAAAACTTTGCACAAAACACTAGTTTTGACCCAGTGGCACAAACGATCGACCCGGCATTTTATAGACTACTTAAAATATATAAGTCATAGCCCGATATTTCGAAAACGATCATCCAGCATCGAATTCACCGATGAAACCCAAAAAATCTGGTGCTTTTTTTCAAAGCATTGCGTCTCATAGCCTCATTGATGAATTTCAGGGCATTAAAATGATCTCAACTGAATAATTCAGTTGATGCGGGCACGGCGGAGCTCAACTTAACCGTCTTGCTTCACATTTTACAAAGTGATACATTTTCACATTAGTTGCTCATAGCGCTTAAAATTGACGGTACTAGTTTCCTTGAAAACTTTGCACAAAACACTAGTTTTGACCCAGTCGCACAAACGATCGACCCGGCATTTTATAGACTACTTAAAATATATAAGTCATAGCCCGATATTTCGAAAACGATCATCCAGCATCGAATTCACCGATGAAACCCGAAAAATCTGGTGCTTTTTTTCAAAGCATTGCGTCTCATAGCCTCATTGATGAATTTCAGGGCATTAAAATGATCTCAACTGAATAATTCAGTTGATGCGGGCACGGCGGAGCTCAACTTAACCGTCTTGCTTCACATTTTACAAAGTGATACATTTTCACATTAGTTGCTCATAGCGCTTAAAATTGACGGTACTAGTTTCCTTGAAAACTTTGCACAAAACACTAGTTTTGACCCAGTCGCACAAACGATCGACCCGGCATTTTATAGACTACTTAAAATATATAAGTCATAGCCCGATATTTCGAAAACGATCATCCAGCATCGAATTCACCGATGAAACCCGAAAAATATGGTGCTTTTTTTCAAAGCATTGCGTCTCATAGCCTCATTGATGAATTTCAGGGCATTAAAATGATCTCAACTGAATAATTCAGCTGATGCGGGCACGGCGGAGCTCATATTAACCGTCTTGCTTCACATTTTAAAAAGTGATACATTTTCACATTAGTTGCTCATAGCGCTTCAAATTGGTGGTACTAGTTTCCTTGAAAACTTTGCACAAAACACTAGTTTTGACCCAGTGGCACAAACGATCGACCCGGCATTTTATAGACTGCTTAAAATATATAAGTCATAGCCCGATATTTCGAAAACGATCATCCAGCATCGAATTCACCGATGAAACCCGAAAAATCTGGTGCTTTTTTGAAAAGCATTGCGTCTCATAGCCTCATTGATGAATTTCAGGGCATTAAAATGATCTCAACTGAATAATTCAGTTGATGCGGGCACGGCGGAGCTCAACTTAACCGTCTTGCTTCACATTTTACAAAGTGATACATTTTCACATTAGTTGCTCATAGCGCTTAAAATTGACGGTACTAGTTTCCTTGAAAACTTTGCACAAAACACTAGTTTTGACCCAGTGGCACAAACGATCGACCCGGCATTTTATAGACTGCTAAACATATATAAGTCATTGCCCGATATTCCGAAAACGATCATCCAGCATCAAATTCACCGATGAAACCCGAAAAATCTGGTGCTTTTTTTCAAAGCATTGCGTCTCATAGCCTCATTGATGAATTTCAGGGCATTAAAATGATCTCAACTGAATAATTCAGTTGATGCGGGCACGGCGGAGCTCATATTAACCGTCTTGCTTCACATTTTAAAAAGTGATACATTTTCACATTAGTTGCTCATAGCGCTTCAAATTGGTGGTACTAGTTTCCTTGAAAACTTTGCACAAAACACTAGTTTTGACCCAGTGGCACAAACGATCGACCCGGCATTTTATAGACTGCTTAAAATATATAAGTCATAGCCCGATATTTCGAAAACGATCATCCAGCATCGAATTCACCGATGAAACCCGAAAAATCTGGTGCTTTTTTGAAAAGCATTGCGTCTCATAGCCTCATTGATGAATTTCAGGGCATTAAAATGATCTCAACTGAATAATTCAGTTGATGCGGGCACGGCGGAGCTCAACTTAACCGTCTTGCTTCACATTTTAAAAAGTGATACATTTTCACATTAGTTGCTCATAGCGCTTAAAATTGACGGTACTAGTTTCCTTGAAAACATTGCACAAAACACTAGTTTTGACCCAGTCGCACAAACGATCGACCCGGCATTTTATAGACTACTTAAAATATATAAGTCATAGCCCGATATTCCGAAAACGATCATCCAGCATCGAATTCACCGATGAAACCCGAAAAATCTGGTGCTTTTTTTCAAAGCATTGCGTCTCATAGCCTCATTGATGAATTTCAGGGCATTAAAATGATCTCAACTGAATAATTCAGTTGATGCGGGCATGGCGGAGCTCAACTTAACCGTCTTGCTTCACATTTTACAAAGTGATACATTTTCACATTAGTTGCTCATAGCGCTTAAAATTGACGGTACTAGTTTCCTTGAAAACTTTGCACAAAACACTAGTTTTGACCCAGTCGCACAAACGATCGACCCGGCATTTGATAGACTACTTAAAATATATAAGTCATAGCCCGATATTTCGAAAACGATCATCCAGCATCAAATTCACCGATGAAACCCGAAAAATCTGGTGCTTTTTTTCAAAGCATTGCGTCTCATAGCCTTATTGATGAATTTCAGGGCATTAAAATGATCTCAACTGAATAATTCAGTTGATGCGGGCATGGCGGAGCTCAACTTAACCGTCTTGCTTCACATTTTACAAAGTGATACATTTTCACATTAGTTGCTCATAGCGCTTAAAATTGACGGTACTAGTTTCCTTGAAAACTTTGCACAAAACACTAGTTTTGACCCAGTCGCACAAACGATCGACCCGGCATTTTATAGACTACTTAAAATTTATAAGTCATAGCCCGATATTTCGAAAACGATCATCCAGCATCGAATTCACCGATGAAACCCGAAAAATCTGGTGCTTTTTTTCAAAGCATTGCGTCTCATAGCCTCATTGATGAATTTCAGGGCATTAAAATGATCTCAACTGAAAAATTCAGTTGATGCGGGCACGGCGGAGCTCAACTTAACTGTCTTGGTTCACATTTTAAAAAGTGATACATTTTCACATTAGTTGCTCATAGCGCTTAAAATTGACGGTACTAGTTTCCTTGAAAACATTGCACAAAACACTAGTTTTGACCCAGTCGCACAAACGATCGACCCGGCATTTTATAGACTACTTAAAATATATAAGTCATAGCCCGATATTTCGAAAACGATCATCCAGCATCGAATTCACCGATGAAACCCGAAAAATCTGGTGCTTTTTTTCAAAGCATTGCGTCTCATAGCCTCATTGATGAATTTCAGGGCATTAAAATGATCTCAACTGAATAATTCAGTTGATGCGGGCACGGCGGAGCTCAACTTAACCGTCTTGCTTCACATTTTACAAAGTGATACATTTTCACATTAGTTGCTCATAGCGCTTAAAATTGACGGTACTAGTTTCCTTGAAAACTTTGCACAAAACACTAGTTTTGACCCAGTCGCACAAACGATCGACCCGGCATTTTATAGACTACTTAAAATATATAAGTCATAGCCCGATATTTCGAAAACGATCATCCAGCATCGAATTCACCGATGAAACCCGAAAAATCTGGTGCTTTTTTTCAAAGCATTGCGTCTCATAGCCTCATTGATGAATTTCAGGGCATTAAAATGATCTCAACTGAATAATTGAGTTGATGCGGGCACGGCGGAGCTCAACTTGACCGTCTTGCTTCACATTTTACAAAGTGATACATTTTCACATTAGTTGCTCATAGCGCTTAAAATTGACGGTACTAGTTTCCTTGAAAACTTTGCACAAAACATTAGTTTTGACCCAGTCGCACAAACGATCGATGTTAGAGAATCGTGCCTAAACCTCTACCCGAGATCAGACTTCTCTAGAAAAGAAGTAGCTAGAAAAATAAAATGCTGGTAACACGAGAGGGTAAACTAGGATAGTCAATTATTTATTAAAATACAATAAATCCCCTAACCACAATTAACCCTCAACCTTATTTAACAAAATTAATCAAACTTTTGCCTCGTTCCTTCTTGCGTGTCTACATCAGCAAGTCCTGAATCCAACTACTCGAGTTCCTGCACAACCACCAGCCTTAATCCCTCAAGGAGAAAATTCGCACGAGACAATCCGCACATAAACATTACAAATACATACAGGTCATTTCGCACGCCTTGAACTCCTAGCTAACAGTAGGACCATGACTCGACACTAAATTTCCTGAAAAATACACCATCCCACACCATCTACTGGAATAACTATAATTGTAGAGCACTGCAATTTAAGTTATTTAGTTGCACACGGAACTAATCCCAATTAACATTTTACGCAAATAGCATACCAAGCAGGATTCAAATCCTGCCACACACACACAAGTACATAGTGCAGGATTCGGATCCTGTTTACAACATACAGTCCTTTCCATCCTCATTCTCAGCTCCCACACATACACCATGTCTAAACCTAAGTTTTCCCTGATTTCTCAACAATCGACCCGGCATTTTATAGACTACTTAAAATATATAAGTCATAGCCCGATATTTCGAAAACGATCATCCAGCATCGAATTCACCGATGAAACCCGAAAAATCTGGTGCTTTTTTTCAAAGCATTGCGTCCAATAGCCTCATTGATGAATTTCAGGGCATTAAAATGATCTCAACTGAATAATTCAGTTGATGCGGGCACGGCGGAGCTCAACTTAACTGTCTTGGTTCACATTTTAAAAAGTGATACATTTTCACATTAGTTGCTCATAGCGCTTAAAATTGACGGTACTAGTTTCCTTGAAAACATTGCACAAAACACTAGTTTTGACCCAGTCGCACAAACGATCGACCCGGCATTTTATAGACTACTTAAAATATATAAGTCATAGCCCGATATTTCGAAAACGATCATCCAGCATCGAATTCACCGATGAAACCCGAAAAATCTGGTGCTTTTTTTCAAAGCATTGCGTCTCATAGCCTCATTGATGAATTTCAGGGCATTAAAATGATCTCAACTGAATAATTCAGTTGATGCGGGCACGGCGGAGCTCAACTTAACCGTCTTGCTTCACATTTTACAAAGTGATACATTTTCACATTAGTTGCTCATAGCGCTTAAAATTGACGGTACTAGTTTCCTTGAAAACTTTGCACAAAACACTAGTTTTGACCCAGTCGCACAAACGATCGACCCGGCATTTTATAGACTACTTAAAATATATAAGTCATAGCCCGATATTTCGAAAACGATCATCCAGCATCGAATTCACCGATGAAACCCGAAAAAGATGGGGCTTTTTTGCAAAGCATTGCGTCTCATAGCCTCATTGATGAATTTCAGGGCATTAAAATGATCTCAACTGAATAATTGAGTTGATGCGGGCACGGCGGAGCTCAACTTGACCGTCTTGCTTCACATTTTACAAAGTGATACATTTTCACATTAGTTGCTCATAGCGCTTAAAATTGACGGTACTAGTTTCCTTGAAAACTTTGCACAAAACATTCTCCTTTCCATCCTCATTCTCAGCTCCCACACATACACCATGTCTAAACCTAAGTTTTCCCTGATTTCTCAACATTCTCCCACCTTTAATTGGTGGATATCCAATTAAACTAACATTGATCATTATTACCTTAACTAAATGCGTATAGTTAACATGAAATGTTTGAAAATGATAATGCCAAAATTATCAAAAGCCTAGTCTCGCCGGAACTTTCACCACGCGTCCACTGCGTGTGCGCACTACACTTTCACTCGCAGCACCAGTGTCCACATGATTCTCCGAATCTTGATCTTCAATGACGACGTCTTCCTCCTGCATCTCTACTTCCAGCGGATACAGCTTCTGAATCGGTCGAACCAGTTCCCCTGTTGCAGTCTTGAGCTTGACCACTCGAATGGCTCCATCCCGTCCAGGTATAACCTCACTGACCCGTCCAATAGGCCATAGAATCCTCTTCTTATTTTCGCTTCCAATAAGCAAGACGTCCCCAACATTCACCTTAGTCCTCCCTTTCTCTGTTGCTCTCTGAACCAACGTACTTAGGTACTCCGACCGGAACCTCGATTTAAACTCTGCCATGAGTTTAAGCTGGTACTGATGACGCCTACGCAATCCCACCGCATCCAAAGTCTCAATGTCCGAAATCCCATCCGGAACAAGTCCACCCTTCAGGAACATGCTAGGGCAAAGAGGCAACAAATCATTAGAGTCCTCACTAATATAGGTAAGAGGTCTTGAATTTACCACCGCCTCCACCTCGCAAATGATTGTCATCAGCTCCTCATACATAACTGTCCTCCGTCCCAGAATTCTCACAAGTAGGCCCTTGACGATGCGTATCAGTCGCTCCCACCATCCTCCCCACCATGGTGACGCAGGAGGATTGAGTCTCCAATCGATCTTCTCAAGAGCATGTAACTCTTTTATCCTCTCCCAGTCCAGAGTCTTCAGAATATTGGCCAGTCCAACAAAGTTTGTGCCTTGGTCACTGTAGACAATAGAAGGCCGAATCCTCCTTGACACGAACCTCCTAAACGCCTGTAGAAATGCCTCTGTGCTAATAGACGTTACCAGCTCCAAATGTACCGCCCGGTACACTCCGCAGGTAAAAAGCACAACCCAGACCTTTGAGCCTCCCTTCAAAAATAAAGGTCCACAAAGGTCAACCCCAGTAACCGCAAACACTGCAGCATCATCCACTCTCGTAGAAGGCAGCCCAATACCCTCTTGATCCATTTTCTTGACACTGAATCTCCTACAAGCTCCGCAAGAAGACACGATCTTCTTCATAGCTTGACGGCTCCGAACAATCCAGAATCGCTCCCTTAGAATTCGCATACAGATCTGGACTCCTGCATGGCAATTCATAAGGTGTACTTCTCTCATCAACATCTCAATTATCCGATGATCTCCAGGTAGCAGAATAGGATACTTGAAACTTTCCCCATCTTGTCCCTCAGTAATCTTCGTGATGACTCGAACAAGCCCATCCGCTCCGACAGTCAACTCCATTGATGGTCCGCATTTTTGCTTCACGTTGCTTTCTCCTTGAGCTATCCAGAATAGCTTTATCTCAGCTTCCTGTATTTCTTCCGCAGAAATATCTCCCATTCTCCCTTGTCGAATGCGCTTCCACCGCAGCAAGTAGGCCATCATCCGTAGCATCCTATTGTACCTCGAAAATTTGTAGTCGTACCAAGAAGCTACTGGTACAGCAACTGTAGTCAGCACAATGGTCTTCTTCTTTTCGGTAGACACTTCTTCCTCGTTAGGTGGCGCTCGTACCACCGGCCAATTTTCTTCATCCCGTCTCAACCATTCTGACCCCTCCCACCAACGCTTCCGCAGTAAATCTCCAGCATCGCATCCTCTGGAAGGTAGGTCCGCTGGATTTGCCGTCCCTGGAATATGCTTCCAGTCTAAAGGATCAGTCAACGCACGTATCTCTCTGACCCTGTTAGACACAAAAACACCCCAATTATCCAGCCTCTGAATCCATGCGATAGCGGTCGAAGAGTCCGACCAGAAATAGTGTTTGACGTCCAACCCCAGACTTTCACTCACGAACTTTGAAAGCCTTGCTCCAATCAACGCTGCCAACAACTCCAGTCGAGGAATTGTTGCCCTTTTCACCGGAGCCACTCTTGACTTGGACATCAGCAATTGCACTGATACCTCTCCGGCATCCTCACAGCGCAGAAAAACTATGGCGGCATATGCCAACTGGCTCGCGTCGCAAAAGATGTGAAGCGACCAGGTCCCCTTTTCCCGTGTAGAAATTCCAAAACGGCGTGGAATCCCAATATTCTTGATCGCGTCCAGCGATGAAATCCAATCCTCAAATCTCTTCCGGTACTCATCCGTCAGAGGCTGATCCCATCCCATCTTCGTTACCCAGGCATCCTGAAGCAGTAGCTTTGGCTTCAATGTCACTGGCGAAAGGAATCCCAACGGATCATAAATGCGCTGCAAACACGAGAGCACCACTCTTTTCGTCACAGTTGTGACTAAATCCCAGCCATCTAGCTTAACTCGAAGCTCATCTCTCTCCTTGTCCCAAAGAATCCCTAGAACTGTGGTGCAGGAATCGTTAGTTCCGACCGAACTATGGCTGCCCGGTCCCAATCCACAGTCGGTAGACCTGACTCCGGAACCGTCCCCAGCCGACGATTCCCACATACACAGCTCCATACTTGCCCTTGCAAATGTTGAGACGGCAAAGTGCTGGAACTCTTCCAATTCCCTATAACTGTTTACGGATGTCACACAGTTATCCACGTAGAATGACTTCCACAAGCGCTCCGCTCTGTCCCTGTTCTCTTCTTCAACTTTCGATAGGTGATGCTCCATCACCGCTCCCAACAGAAATGGCGAACAGCTGACCCCGAAGACGACCCTCCTATGACGATAAACGCGTACAGCCGTCTCGGAATCATCATCCCACCAAAGAAAACGCAGATAGTTCCTATGACTCGGATGTATTCCAATCTGCAAAAACGCCTTGCGGATGTCAGCCACCACTCCAATTCTTTTCTCGCGAAACCGCAGCAAGACCGCCGGTATAAGCTCCAGGAGATTAGGTCCTTTCTCTAAAAAATCATTAAGAGATAAAGAATCTTTCCTCCGACATGAAGCGTCAAATACAGGTCTCACTCTCGTCGTTGAACTTTGAGGCTTAATGACGGCCCTGTGAGGCAAATAGTGACAAGATTGGTCCATCTCCTCTTCTGGAACAGCTTCAATTATTCCGTCTCGTTTCCAGTCCTCAAAGATCCTGTCATACTCCTTCCAAAGCCGCATCTCCCGCAACTTTCTCGACGCTGTCCTTAGCCTTTTCTCCGCTATGTCCCGGTTGTCCTGAAGTGAACCCGGCTCCATAGTCCACGGTAACTGTACCTCGTATCTTCCATCGATACCCTGGGTGACAGTCGACAAAAAATGATTTTTAGCCTCAACATCCAATTCCTTTCTAGACTTACTCTCAACTGGGTCATTAATCCCAATACTTTCCAAGTCCCACAACTCAGTGACACTCGAAGTTGAATACAAGGAGGTGATGACAGACAAAGCGTTCGTAGCATGAATCTCTGTAAGCAACTTCTGCGTACTTCCTTGGAGAGTCCATCCAAATACCGATTCCCAAGCAACTAATCCACAGTCCAACTTGATTTTCTTTCCGGTCACCAATTCCCCATACACATCTGAACCTATAAGAACTTCAATATCATGACAACCATCATCTTGATTATGAAGATTAATTCCATATCTTTTCAGCTCCTTCTCCCACGGCCCCCGTGGAACAGGTGGAATACCGTGGCAGATTGCAGGCTCATCCAACAACTCAAATCGGCACTTGTAACCTCCTCCTAACGATTGCAGTATCACCTCGTACCGATTCCTAATTTTCGCTGGAGTCTTCCCGCCTCCGAAAAGACCATGCACGACTCTCTCCACTCCAGTTGCTCTAAGTCCAACTTCCCGTGCTGTACGCTCCAGAACACAAGAGCGCTGTGCTCCGCTGTCCAGCAGGATCCGAATCTTTTTCGGACCATCTTTTCCCACAATCGTCACCATAACTGTTTTCAACAGAATCCCAGGATCAGTGAAAGCATGCTGCTGAATTGAAGTGACGATTTCTTCCTCTTGCTTCAGTAGGCTGCTGCTTTTCACTGAAGACTTTCCCTCTTCCTTGTGTAGTTTACCAACTACGGTCAATCCTCTGCAGAGTAGCACGTGGTGCTTCTTGTGACACACCGTCCAAGAAGACTTACTAGGACACGCCGCCGCCAGGTGGCGCTGCCGGTCCTCCAAGCAATTAAAGCACATTCCAACCTTCTGTACGGCTTTTACTTTCTCTTGCATGTCCATTCCTTTCGCTTTTCTGCAGTCCTTGGATGCGTGCTGCCCACTGCAAAACACACATTTAACCTTCTGATGACCACTAGAGTGCGCCATCAGACCCGACGCTGTAGGAATCTCCTCGGAAGTCCGTTCTCTCTTCTCGTTCTTTGGCTTATTTCTGGATTCTTGCGATGAACTCTTTCCAACACCAAAACCATCATAAGCCATAACTGTTCTCATCTCATTGGAGACCTCTTGCTGTAAAAACTCCATTAATTGTCCAAACACTAAAGGGTCCTTGTCATCTCTTTCTTTCCTCTGCCACGCCTTCAATACTTCTGGAGGCAAACATGACTCAATTAACGAAGTTTTCAAAATGTCCACATACTTGTCAGCGTTTATGTTCAAGGAAGTTACCGCATTGTCCTTACACTTTATCTCATCATACAATGAAGCTACACTTTGCTTGTTCTTGTCCGCATTTCTTGTCATCACTAAACTGATGAATTCCCGAACATAAAGCTCTGAAAGCAAGTCCTTTCTCCCGAACCTTTCCTTTAAAACACCCACAACTGCTTGATAATTAAGTGCGGATTGCGGATACGCACTTACAATCCTACTCGCTGGCGAGTCCGGTAACATACTCTGGGACAAATATTGGAATTTATCCACATCTGCTATTCCCTTGTCAAGGTGTATCTGCTCAAACTGTGACCACCAGTTAATCCAGTCTTTTAAGTCCCCACTGAACTTCTTCAACTCGATCTTCGGCAACCTATACTTTTTCACATCTTCTGGCTTCACTGTAGTCTCCTTCTCCGCTTCTTGCTTCGCCAGAACCCTTTCACAAATTGACTCACACCTGTAGTATACACTTTGAAAAGTAGCAGATTTCTCCTCATCTTGCTCGATTAGCAATTCTTCCACACCTGCCTCATTCATCAATTCCAATATCTGCGTATCGTATTCCTCAAGAGCAGACATATGGTCCTTTAATTCTCTAAATTTACCGTCTAACACTGTCACGTCCAAATCCTTCTTTGCATGCAAACTCAAAATCTCCGTAGACACTGCAGTAAATCTTTTTCTTCTTCTCTCTCTTGCTGGATTTAGCTGGTCCAGCTGAGTTGGATTCTTCTTAGGAGCCATGGTAACCGTAGCAATTAGCAACCAACTCTTTACTTCTAAGTCCTTTGGTACCAAACACAAAATTAGTCTAGACTACTTGGTGATGAGCGGGTAGGCTACCTAATCACAATGAAACTAACCACTTTAGATTTAATTTCTGTTGACCTGTAGCACTCCCTACCACACACCCATCACGTCGGGGTCACCAAATGTTAGAGAATCGTGCCTAAACCTCTACCCGAGATCAGACTTCTCTAGAAAAGAAGTAGCTAGAAAAATAAAATGCTGGTAACACGAGAGGGTAAACTAGGATAGTCAATTATTTATTAAAATACAATAAATCCCCTAACCACAATTAACCCTCAACCTTATTTAACAAAATTAATCAAACTTTTGCCTCGTTCCTTCTTGCGTGTCTACATCAGCAAGTCCTGAATCCAACTCCTCGAGTTCCTGCACAACCACCAGCCTTAATCCCTCAAGGAGAAAATTCGCACGAGACAATCCGCACATAAACATTACAAATACATACAGGTCATTTCGCACGCCTTGAACTCCTAGCTAACAGTAGGACCATGACTCGACACTAAATTTCCTGAAAAATACACCATCCCACACCATCTACTGGAATAACTATAATTGTAGAGCACTGCAATTTAAGTTATTTAGTTGCACACGGAACTAATCCCAATTAACATTTTACGCAAATAGCATACCAAGCAGGATTCAAATCCTGCCACACACACACAAGTACATAGTGCAGGATTCGGATCCTGTTTACAACATACAGTCCTTTCCATCCTCATTCTCAGCTCCCACACATACACCATGTCTAAACCTAAGTTTTCCCTGATTTCTCAACAATCGACCCGGCATTTTATAGACTACTTAAAATATATAAGTCATAGCCCGATATTTCGAAAACGATCATCCAGCATCGAATTCACCGATGAAACCCGAAAAATCTGGTGCTTTTTTTCAAAGCATTGCGTCCAATAGCCTCATTGATGAATTTCAGGGCATTAAAATGATCTCAACTGAATAATTCAGTTGATGCGGGCACGGCGGAGCTCAACTTAACTGTCTTGGTTCACATTTTAAAAAGTGATACATTTTCACATTAGTTGCTCATAGCGCTTAAAATTGACGGTACTAGTTTCCTTGAAAACATTGCACAAAACACTAGTTTTGACCCAGTCGCACAAACGATCGACCCGGCATTTTATAGACTACTTAAAATATATAAGTCATAGCCCGATATTTCGAAAACGATCATCCAGCATCGAATTCACCGATGAAACCCGAAAAATCTGGTGCTTTTTTTCAAAGCATTGCGTCTCATAGCCTCATTGATGAATTTCAGGGCATTAAAATGATCTCAACTGAATAATTCAGTTGATGCGGGCACGGCGGAGCTCAACTTAACCGTCTTGCTTCACATTTTACAAAGTGATACATTTTCACATTAGTTGCTCATAGCGCTTAAAATTGACGGTACTAGTTTCCTTGAAAACTTTGCACAAAACACTAGTTTTGACCCAGTCGCACAAACGATCGACCCGACATTTTATAGACTACTTAAAATATATAAGTCATAGCCCGATATTTCGAAAACGATCATCCAGCATCGAATTCACCGATGAAACCCGAAAAAGATGGGGCTTTTTTGCAAAGCATTGCGTCTCATAGCCTCATTGATGAATTTCAGGGCATTAAAATGATCTCAACTGAATAATTGAGTTGATGCGGGCACGGCGGAGCTCAACTTGACCGTCTTGCTTCACATTTTACAAAGTGATACATTTTCACATTAGTTGCTCATAGCGCTTAAAATTGACGGTACTAGTTTCCTTGAAAACTTTGCACAAAACATTAGTTTTGACCCAGTCGCACAAACGATCGACCCGGCATTTTATAGACTACTTAAAATATATAAGTCATAGCCCGATATTTCGAAAACGATCATCCAGCATCGAATTCACCGATGAAACCCGAAAAATCTGGTGCTTTTTTTCAAAGCATTGCGTCCAATAGCCTCATTGATGAATTTCAGGGCATTAAAATGATCTCAACTGAATAATTCAGTTGATGCGGGCACGGCGGAGCTCAACTTAACTGTCTTGGTTCACATTTTAAAAAGTGATACATTTTCACATTAGTTGCTCATAGCGCTTAAAATTGACGGTACTAGTTTCCTTGAAAACATTGCACAAAACACTAGTTTTGACCCAGTCGCACAAACGATCGACCCGGCATTTTATAGACTACTTAAAATATATAAGTCATAGCCCGATATTTCGAAAACGATCATCCAGCATCGAATTCACCGATGAAACCCGAAAAATCTGGTGCTTTTTTTCAAAGCATTGCGTCTCATAGCCTCATTGATGAATTTCAGGGCATTAAAATGATCTCAACTGAATAATTCAGTTGATGCGGGCACGGCGGAGCTCAACTTAACCGTCTTGCTTCACATTTTACAAAGTGATACATTTTCACATTAGTTGCTCATAGCGCTTAAAATTGACGGTACTAGTTTCCTTGAAAACTTTGCACAAAACACTAGTTTTGACCCAGTCGCACAAACGATCGACCCGGCATTTTATAGACTACTTAAAATATATAAGTCATAGCCCGATATTTCGAAAACGATCATCCAGCATCGAATTCACCGATGAAACCCGAAAAATCTGGTGCTTTTTTTCAAAGCATTGCGTCTCATAGCCTCATTGATGAATTTCAGGGCATTAAAATGATCTCAACTGAATAATTGAGTTGATGCGGGCACGGCGGAGCTCAACTTGACCGTCTTGCTTCACATTTTACAAAGTGATACATTTTCACATTAGTTGCTCATAGCGCTTAAAATTGACGGTACTAGTTTCCTTGAAAACTTTGCACAAAACATTAGTTTTGACCCAGTCGCACAAACGATCGACCCGGCATTTTATAGACTACTTAAAATATATAAGTCATAGCCCGATATTTCGAAAACGATCATCCAGCATCGAATTCACCGATGAAACCCGAAAAATCTGGTGCTTTTTTTCAAAGCATTGCGTCTCATAGCCTCATTGATGAATTTCAGGGCATTAAAATGATCTCAACTGAATAATTCAGTTGATGCGGGCACGGCGGAGCTCAACTTAACCGTCTTGCTTCACATTTTACAAAGTGATACATTTTCACATTAGTTGCTCATAGCGCTTAAAATTGACGGTACTAGTTTCCTTGAAAACTTTGCACAAAACACTAGTTTTGACCCAGTCGCACAAACGATCGACCCGGCATTTTATAGACTACTTAAAATATATAAGTCATAGCCCGATATTTCGAAAACGATCATCCAGCATCGAATTCACCGATGAAACCCGAAAAATCTGGTGCTTTTTTTCAAAGCATGGCGTCTCATAGCCTCATTGATGAATTTCAGGGCATTAAAATGATCTCAACTGAATAATTGAGTTGATGCGGGCACGGCGGAGCTCAACTTGACCGTCTTGCTTCACATTTAACAAAGTGATACATTTTCACATTAGTTGCTCATAGCGCTTCAAATTGACGGTACTAGTTTCCTTGAAAACTTTGCACAAAACACTAGTTTTGACCCAGTCGCACAAACGGTCGACCCGGCATTTTATAGACTACTTAAAATTTATAAGTCATACCCCGATATTTCGAAAACGATCATCCAGCATCGAATTCACCGATGAAACCCGAAAAATCTGGTGCTTTTTTTCAAAGCATTGCGTCTCATAGCCTCATTGATGAATTTCAGGGCATTAAAATGATCTCAACTGAATAATTGAGTTGATGCGGGCACGGCGGAGCTCAACTTGACCGTCTTGCTTCACATTTTACAAAGTGATACATTTTCACATTAGTTGTTCATAGCGCTTAAAATTGACGGTACTAGTTTCCTTGAAAACTTTGCACAAAACACTAGTTTTGACCCAGTCGCACAAACGATCGACCCGGCATTTTATAGACTACTTAAAATTTATAAGTCATAGCCCGATATTTCGAAAACGATCATCCAGCATCGAATTCCCTGATGAAACCCGAAAAATCTGGTGCTTTTTTTCAAAGCATTGCGTCTCATAGCCTCATTGATGAATTTCAGGGCATTAAAATGATCTCAACTGAATAATTGAGTTGATGCGGGCACGGCGGAGCTCAACTTGACCGTCTTGCTTCACATTTTACAAAGTGATACATTTTCACATTAGTTGCTCATAGCGCTTCAAATTGACGGTACTAGTTTCCTTGAAAACTTTGCACAAAACACTAGTTTTGACCCAGTCGCACAAACGGTCGACCCGGCATTTTATAGACTACTTAAAATTTATAAGTCATACCCCGATATTTCGAAAACGATCATCCAGCATCGAATTCACCGATGAAACCCGAAAAATCTGGTGCTTTTTTTCAAAGCATTGCGTCTCATAGCCTCATTGATGAATTTCAGGGCATTAAAATGATATCAACTGAATAATTGAGTTGATGCGGGCACGGCGGAGCTCAACTTGACCGTCTTGCTTCACATTTTACAAAGTGATACATTTTCACATTAGTTGTTCATAGCGCTTAAAATTGACGGTACTAGTTTCCTTGAAAACTTTGCACAAAACACTAGTTTTGACCCAGTCGCACAAACGATCGACCCGGCATTTTATAGACTACTTAAAATTTATAAGTCATAGCCCGATATTTCGAAAACGATCATCCAGCATCGAATTCCCTGATGAAACCCGAAAAATCTGGTGCTTTTTTTCAAAGCATTGCGTCTCATAGCCTCATTGATGAATTTCAGGGCATTAAAATGATCTCAACTGAATAATTGAGTTGATGCGGGCACGGCGGAGCTCAACTTGACCGTCTTGCTTCACATTTTACAAAGTGATACATTTTCACATTAGTTGCTCATAGCGCTTCAAATTGATGGTACTAGTTTCCTTGAAAACTTTGCACAAAATACTGGTTTTGACCCAGTGGAACAATCGATGAACCCGGCTTTTTGTAGACTGCTAAACATATATAAGTCATTGCCCGATATTCCGAAAACGATCATCCAGCATCGAATTAACCGATGAAGCCCAAAAAAGATGGGGCTTTTTTGCAAAGCATTGCGTCTCATAGCCTCATTAATGAATTTATAGGGCATTAAAATGATCTCAACTGAATAATTCAGTTGATGCGGGCACGGCGGAGCTCAACTTAACCGTCTTGGTTCACATTTTAAAAAGTGATACATTTTCACATTAGTTGCTCATAGTGATTCAAATTGATGGTACTAGTTTCCTTGAAAACTTTGCTCAAAACACTAGTTTTGACCCAGAGCCACAAACGATCGACCCGGCATTTTATAGACTACTTAAAATTTATAAGTCATAGCCCGATATTTCGAAAACGATCATCCAGCATCGAATTCACCGATGAAACCCGAAAAATCTGGTGCTTTTTTTCAAAGCATTGCATCTCATAGCCTCATTGATGAATTTCAGGGCATTAAAATGATCTCAACTGAATAATTCAGTTGATGCGGGCACGGCGGAGCTCAACTTAACCGTCTTGCTTCAGATTTTACAAAGTGATACATTTTCACATTAGTTGCTCATAGCGCTTAAAATTGACGGTACTAGTTTCCTTGAAAACTGTGCACAAAACACTAGTTTTGAACCAGTGCCACAAACGATCGACCCGGCATTTTATAGACTACTTAAAATATATAAGTCATAGCCCGATATTTCGAAAACGATCATCCAGCATCGAATTCACCGATGAAACCCGAAAAATCTGGTGCTTTTTTTCAAAGCATTGCGTCTCATAGCCTCATTGATGAATTTCAGGGCATTAAAATGATCTCAACTGAATAATTCAGTTGATGCGGGCACGGCGGAGCTCAACTTAACCGTCTTGCTTCACATTTTACAAAGTGATACATTTTCACATTAGTTGCTCATAGCGCTTAAAATTGACGGTACTAGTTTCCTTGAAAACTTTGCACAAAACACTAGTTTTGACCCAGTGGCACAAACGATCGACCCGGCATTTTATAGACTACTTAAAATATATAAGTCATAGCCCGATATTTCGAAAACGATCATCCAGCATCGAATTCACCGATGAAACCCGAAAAATCTGGTGCTTTTTTTCAAAGCAATGCGTCTCATAGCCTCATTGATGAATTTCAGGGCATTAAAATGATCTCAACTGAATAATTCAGTTGATGCGGGCACGGCGGAGCTCAACTTAACCGTCTTGCTTCACATTTTACAAAGTGATACATTTTCACATTAGTTGCTCATAGCGCTTAAAATTGACGGTACTAGTTTCCTTGAAAACTTTGCACAAAACACTAGTTTTGACCCAGTCGCACAAACGATCGACCCGGCATTTTATAGACTACTTAAAATATATAAGTCATAGCCCGATATTTCGAAAACGATCATCCAGCATCCAATTCACCGATGAAACCCGAAAAATCTGGTGCTTTTTTTCAAAGCATTGCGTCTCATAGCCTCATTGATGAATTTCAGGGCATTAAAATGATCTCAACTGAATAATTCAGTTGATGCGGGCACGGCGGAGCTCAACTTAACCGTCTTGCTTCACATTTTACAAAGTGATACATTTTCACATTAGTTGCTCATAGCGCTTAAAATTGACGGTACTAGTTTCCTTGAAAACTTTGCACAAAACACTAGTTTTGACCCAGTGGCACAAACGATCGACCCGGCATTTTATAGACTACTTAAAATATATAAGTCATAGCCCGATATTTCGAAAACGATCATCCAGCATCGAATTCACCGATGAAACCCAAAAAATCTGGTGCTTTTTTTCAAAGCATTGCGTCTCATAGCCTCATTGATGAATTTCAGGGCATTAAAATGATCTCAACTGAATAATTCAGTTGATGCGGGCACGGCGGAGCTCAACTTAACCGTCTTGCTTCACATTTTACAAAGTGATACATTTTCACATTAGTTGCTCATAGCGCTTAAAATTGACGGTACTAGTTTCCTTGAAAACTTTGCACAAAACACTAGTTTTGACCCAGTCGCACAAACGATCGACCCGGCATTTTATAGACTACTTAAAATATATAAGTCATAGCCCGATATTTCGAAAACGATCATCCAGCATCGAATTCACCGATGAAACCCGAAAAATCTGGTGCTTTTTTTCAAAGCATTGCGTCTCATAGCCTCATTGATGAATTTCAGGGCATTAAAATGATCTCAACTGAATAATTCAGTTGATGCGGGCACGGCGGAGCTCAACTTAACCGTCTTGCTTCACATTTTACAAAGTGATACATTTTCACATTAGTTGCTCATAGCGCTTAAAATTGACGGTACTAGTTTCCTTGAAAACTTTGCACAAAACACTAGTTTTGACCCAGTCGCACAAACGATCGACCCGGCATTTTATAGACTACTTAAAATATATAAGTCATAGCCCGATATTTCGAAAACGATCATCCAGCATCGAATTCACCGATGAAACCCGAAAAATATGGTGCTTTTTTTCAAAGCATTGCGTCTCATAGCCTCATTGATGAATTTCAGGGCATTAAAATGATCTCAACTGAATAATTCAGCTGATGCGGGCACGGCGGAGCTCATATTAACCGTCTTGCTTCACATTTTAAAAAGTGATACATTTTCACATTAGTTGCTCATAGCGCTTCAAATTGGTGGTACTAGTTTCCTTGAAAACTTTGCACAAAACACTAGTTTTGACCCAGTGGCACAAACGATCGACCCGGCATTTTATAGACTGCTTAAAATATATAAGTCATAGCCCGATATTTCGAAAACGATCATCCAGCATCGAATTCACCGATGAAACCCGAAAAATCTGGTGCTTTTTTGAAAAGCATTGCGTCTCATAGCCTCATTGATGAATTTCAGGGCATTAAAATGATCTCAACTGAATAATTCAGTTGATGCGGGCACGGCGGAGCTCAACTTAACCGTCTTGCTTCACATTTTACAAAGTGATACATTTTCACATTAGTTGCTCATAGCGCTTAAAATTGACGGTACTAGTTTCCTTGAAAACTTTGCACAAAACACTAGTTTTGACCCAGTGGCACAAACGATCGACCCGGCATTTTATAGACTGCTAAACATATATAAGTCATTGCCCGATATTCCGAAAACGATCATCCAGCATCAAATTCACCGATGAAACCCGAAAAATCTGGTGCTTTTTTTCAAAGCATTGCGTCTCATAGCCTCATTGATGAATTTCAGGGCATTAAAATGATCTCAACTGAATAATTCAGTTGATGCGGGCACGGCGGAGCTCATATTAACCGTCTTGCTTCACATTTTAAAAAGTGATACATTTTCACATTAGTTGCTCATAGCGCTTCAAATTGGTGGTACTAGTTTCCTTGAAAACTTTGCACAAAACACTAGTTTTGACCCAGTGGCACAAACGATCGACCCGGCATTTTATAGACTGCTTAAAATATATAAGTCATAGCCCGATATTTCGAAAACGATCATCCAGCATCGAATTCACCGATGAAACCCGAAAAATCTGGTGCTTTTTTGAAAAGCATTGCGTCTCATAGCCTCATTGATGAATTTCAGGGCATTAAAATGATCTCAACTGAATAATTCAGTTGATGCGGGCACGGCGGAGCTCAACTTAACCGTCTTGCTTCACATTTTAAAAAGTGATACATTTTCACATTAGTTGCTCATAGCGCTTAAAATTGACGGTACTAGTTTCCTTGAAAACATTGCACAAAACACTAGTTTTGACCCAGTCGCACAAACGATCGACCCGGCATTTTATAGACTACTTAAAATATATAAGTCATAGCCCGATATTCCGAAAACGATCATCCAGCATCGAATTCACCGATGAAACCCGAAAAATCTGGTGCTTTTTTTCAAAGCATTGCGTCTCATAGCCTCATTGATGAATTTCAGGGCATTAAAATGATCTCAACTGAATAATTCAGTTGATGCGGGCATGGCGGAGCTCAACTTAACCGTCTTGCTTCACATTTTACAAAGTGATACATTTTCACATTAGTTGCTCATAGCGCTTAAAATTGACGGTACTAGTTTCCTTGAAAACTTTGCACAAAACACTAGTTTTGACCCAGTGGCACAAACGATCGACCCGGCATTTTATAGACTACTTAAAATATATAAGTCATAGCCCGATATTTCGAAAACGATCATCCAGCATCGAATTCACCGATGAAACCCAAAAAATCTGGTGCTTTTTTTCAAAGCATTGCGTCTCATAGCCTCATTGATGAATTTCAGGGCATTAAAATGATCTCAACTGAATAATTCAGTTGATGCGGGCACGGCGGAGCTCAACTTAACCGTCTTGCTTCACATTTTACAAAGTGATACATTTTCACATTAGTTGCTCATAGCGCTTAAAATTGACGGTACTAGTTTCCTTGAAAACTTTGCACAAAACACTAGTTTTGACCCAGTCGCACAAACGATCGACCCGGCATTTTATAGACTACTTAAAATATATAAGTCATAGCCCGATATTTCGAAAACGATCATCCAGCATCGAATTCACCGATGAAATCCGAAAAATCTGGTGCTTTTTTTCAAAGCATTGCGTCTCATAGCCTCATTGATGAATTTCAGGGCATTAAAATGATCTCAACTGAATAATTCAGTTGATGCGGGCACGGCGGAGCTCAACTTAACCGTCTTGCTTCACATTTTACAAAGTGATACATTTTCACATTAGTTGCTCATAGCGCTTAAAATTGACGGTACTAGTTTCCTTGAAAACTTTGCACAAAACACTAGTTTTGACCCAGTCGCACAAACGATCGACCCGGCATTTTATAGACTACTTAAAATATATAAGTCATAGCCCGATATTTCGAAAACGATCATCCAGCATCGAATTCACCGATGAAACCCGAAAAATATGGTGCTTTTTTTCAAAGCATTGCGTCTCATAGCCTCATTGATGAATTTCAGGGCATTAAAATGATCTCAACTGAATAATTCAGCTGATGCGGGCACGGCGGAGCTCATATTAACCGTCTTGCTTCACATTTTAAAAAGTGATACATTTTCACATTAGTTGCTCATAGCGCTTCAAATTGGTGGTACTAGTTTCCTTGAAAACTTTGCACAAAACACTAGTTTTGACCCAGTGGCACAAACGATCGACCCGGCATTTTATAGACTGCTTAAAATATATAAGTCATAGCCCGATATTTCGAAAACGATCATCCAGCATCGAATTCACCGATGAAACCCGAAAAATCTGGTGCTTTTTTGAAAAGCATTGCGTCTCATAGCCTCATTGATGAATTTCAGGGCATTAAAATGATCTCAACTGAATAATTCAGTTGATGCGGGCACGGCGGAGCTCAACTTAACCGTCTTGCTTCACATTTTACAAAGTGATACATTTTCACATTAGTTGCTCATAGCGCTTAAAATTGACGGTACTAGTTTCCTTGAAAACTTTGCACAAAACACTAGTTTTGACCCAGTGGCACAAACGATCGACCCGGCATTTTATAGACTGCTAAACATATATAAGTCATTGCCCGATATTCCGAAAACGATCATCCAGCATCAAATTCACCGATGAAACCCGAAAAATCTGGTGCTTTTTTTCAAAGCATTGCGTCTCATAGCCTCATTGATGAATTTCAGGGCATTAAAATGATCTCAACTGAATAATTCAGTTGATGCGGGCACGGCGGAGCTCATATTAACCGTCTTGCTTCACATTTTAAAAAGTGATACATTTTCACATTAGTTGCTCATAGCGCTTCAAATTGGTGGTACTAGTTTCCTTGAAAACTTTGCACAAAACACTAGTTTTGACCCAGTGGCACAAACGATCGACCCGGCATTTTATAGACTGCTTAAAATATATAAGTCATAGCCCGATATTTCGAAAACGATCATCCAGCATCGAATTCACCGATGAAACCCGAAAAATCTGGTGCTTTTTTGAAAAGCATTGCGTCTCATAGCCTCATTGATGAATTTCAGGGCATTAAAATGATCTCAACTGAATAATTCAGTTGATGCGGGCACGGCGGAGCTCAACTTAACCGTCTTGCTTCACATTTTAAAAAGTGATACATTTTCACATTAGTTGCTCATAGCGCTTAAAATTGACGGTACTAGTTTCCTTGAAAACATTGCACAAAACACTAGTTTTGACCCAGTCGCACAAACGATCGACCCGGCATTTTATAGACTACTTAAAATATATAAGTCATAGCCCGATATTCCGAAAACGATCATCCAGCATCGAATTCACCGATGAAACCCGAAAAATCTGGTGCTTTTTTTCAAAGCATTGCGTCTCATAGCCTCATTGATGAATTTCAGGGCATTAAAATGATCTCAACTGAATAATTCAGTTGATGCGGGCATGGCGGAGCTCAACTTAACCGTCTTGCTTCACATTTTACAAAGTGATACATTTTCACATTAGTTGCTCATAGCGCTTAAAATTGACGGTACTAGTTTCCTTGAAAACTTTGCACAAAACACTAGTTTTGACCCAGTCGCACAAACGATCGACCCGGCATTTGATAGACTACTTAAAATATATAAGTCATAGCCCGATATTTCGAAAACGATCATCCAGCATCAAATTCACCGATGAAACCCGAAAAATCTGGTGCTTTTTTTCAAAGCATTGCGTCTCATAGCCTTATTGATGAATTTCAGGGCATTAAAATGATCTCAACTGAATAATTCAGTTGATGCGGGCATGGCGGAGCTCAACTTAACCGTCTTGCTTCACATTTTACAAAGTGATACATTTTCACATTAGTTGCTCATAGCGCTTAAAATTGACGGTACTAGTTTCCTTGAAAACTTTGCACAAAACACTAGTTTTGACCCAGTCGCACAAACGATCGACCCGGCATTTTATAGACTACTTAAAATTTATAAGTCATAGCCCGATATTTCGAAAACGATCATCCAGCATCGAATTCACCGATGAAACCCGAAAAATCTGGTGCTTTTTTTCAAAGCATTGCGTCTCATAGCCTCATTGATGAATTTCAGGGCATTAAAATGATCTCAACTGAAAAATTCAGTTGATGCGGGCACGGCGGAGCTCAACTTAACTGTCTTGGTTCACATTTTAAAAAGTGATACATTTTCACATTAGTTGCTCATAGCGCTTAAAATTGACGGTACTAGTTTCCTTGAAAACATTGCACAAAACACTAGTTTTGACCCAGTCGCACAAACGATCGACCCGGCATTTTATAGACTACTTAAAATATATAAGTCATAGCCCGATATTTCGAAAACGATCATCCAGCATCGAATTCACCGATGAAACCCGAAAAATCTGGTGCTTTTTTTCAAAGCATTGCGTCTCATAGCCTCATTGATGAATTTCAGGGCATTAAAATGATCTCAACTGAATAATTCAGTTGATGCGGGCACGGCGGAGCTCAACTTAACCGTCTTGCTTCACATTTTACAAAGTGATACATTTTCACATTAGTTGCTCATAGCGCTTAAAATTGACGGTACTAGTTTCCTTGAAAACTTTGCACAAAACACTAGTTTTGACCCAGTCGCACAAACGATCGACCCGGCATTTTATAGACTACTTAAAATATATAAGTCATAGCCCGATATTTCGAAAACGATCATCCAGCATCGAATTCACCGATGAAACCCGAAAAATCTGGTGCTTTTTTTCAAAGCATTGCGTCTCATAGCCTCATTGATGAATTTCAGGGCATTAAAATGATCTCAACTGAATAATTGAGTTGATGCGGGCACGGCGGAGCTCAACTTGACCGTCTTGCTTCACATTTTACAAAGTGATACATTTTCACATTAGTTGCTCATAGCGCTTAAAATTGACGGTACTAGTTTCCTTGAAAACTTTGCACAAAACATTAGTTTTGACCCAGTCGCACAAACGATCGATGTTAGAGAATCGTGCCTAAACCTCTACCCGAGATCAGACTTCTCTAGAAAAGAAGTAGCTAGAAAAATAAAATGCTGGTAACACGAGAGGGTAAACTAGGATAGTCAATTATTTATTAAAATACAATAAATCCCCTAACCACAATTAACCCTCAACCTTATTTAACAAAATTAATCAAACTTTTGCCTCGTTCCTTCTTGCGTGTCTACATCAGCAAGTCCTGAATCCAACTACTCGAGTTCCTGCACAACCACCAGCCTTAATCCCTCAAGGAGAAAATTCGCACGAGACAATCCGCACATAAACATTACAAATACATACAGGTCATTTCGCACGCCTTGAACTCCTAGCTAACAGTAGGACCATGACTCGACACTAAATTTCCTGAAAAATACACCATCCCACACCATCTACTGGAATAACTATAATTGTAGAGCACTGCAATTTAAGTTATTTAGTTGCACACGGAACTAATCCCAATTAACATTTTACGCAAATAGCATACCAAGCAGGATTCAAATCCTGCCACACACACACAAGTACATAGTGCAGGATTCGGATCCTGTTTACAACATACAGTCCTTTCCATCCTCATTCTCAGCTCCCACACATACACCATGTCTAAACCTAAGTTTTCCCTGATTTCTCAACATTCTCCCACCTTTAATTGGTGGATATCCAATTAAACTAACATTGATCATTATTACCTTAACTAAATGCGTATAGTTAACATGAAATGTTTGAAAATGATAATGCCAAAATTATCAAAAGCCTAGTCTCGCCGGAACTTTCACCACGCGTCCACTGCGTGTGCGCACTACACTTTCACTCGCAGCACCAGTGTCCACATGATTCTCCGAATCTTGATCTTCAATGACGACGTCTTCCTCCTGCATCTCTACTTCCAGCGGATACAGCTTCTGAATCGGTCGAACCAGTTCCCCTGTTGCAGTCTTGAGCTTGACCACTCGAATGGCTCCATCCCGTCCAGGTATAACCTCACTGACCCGTCCAATAGGCCATAGAATCCTCTTCTTATTTTCGCTTCCAATAAGCAAGACGTCCCCAACATTCACCTTAGTCCTCCCTTTCTCTGTTGCTCTCTGAACCAACGTACTTAGGTACTCCGACCGGAACCTCGATTTAAACTCTGCCATGAGTTTAAGCTGGTACTGATGACGCCTACGCAATCCCACCGCATCCAAAGTCTCAATGTCCGAAATCCCATCCGGAACAAGTCCACCCTTCAGGAACATGCTAGGGCAAAGAGGCAACAAATCATTAGAGTCCTCACTAATATAGGTAAGAGGTCTTGAATTTACCACCGCCTCCACCTCGCAAATGATTGTCATCAGCTCCTCATACATAACTGTCCTCCGTCCCAGAATTCTCACAAGTAGGCCCTTGACGATGCGTATCAGTCGCTCCCACCATCCTCCCCACCATGGTGACGCAGGAGGATTGAGTCTCCAATCGATCTTCTCAAGAGCATGTAACTCTTTTATCCTCTCCCAGTCCAGAGTCTTCAGAATATTGGCCAGTCCAACAAAGTTTGTGCCTTGGTCACTGTAGACAATAGAAGGCCGAATCCTCCTTGACACGAACCTCCTAAACGCCTGTAGAAATGCCTCTGTGCTAATAGACGTTACCAGCTCCAAATGTACCGCCCGGTACACTCCGCAGGTAAAAAGCACAACCCAGACCTTTGAGCCTCCCTTCAAAAATAAAGGTCCACAAAGGTCAACCCCAGTAACCGCAAACACTGCAGCATCATCCACTCTCGTAGAAGGCAGCCCAATACCCTCTTGATCCATTTTCTTGACACTGAATCTCCTACAAGCTCCGCAAGAAGACACGATCTTCTTCATAGCTTGACGGCTCCGAACAATCCAGAATCGCTCCCTTAGAATTCGCATACAGATCTGGACTCCTGCATGGCAATTCATAAGGTGTACTTCTCTCATCAACATCTCAATTATCCGATGATCTCCAGGTAGCAGAATAGGATACTTGAAACTTTCCCCATCTTGTCCCTCAGTAATCTTCGTGATGACTCGAACAAGCCCATCCGCTCCGACAGTCAACTCCATTGATGGTCCGCATTTTTGCTTCACGTTGCTTTCTCCTTGAGCTATCCAGAATAGCTTTATCTCAGCTTCCTGTATTTCTTCCGCAGAAATATCTCCCATTCTCCCTTGTCGAATGCGCTTCCACCGCAGCAAGTAGGCCATCATCCGTAGCATCCTATTGTACCTCGAAAATTTGTAGTCGTACCAAGAAGCTACTGGTACAGCAACTGTAGTCAGCACAATGGTCTTCTTCTTTTCGGTAGACACTTCTTCCTCGTTAGGTGGCGCTCGTACCACCGGCCAATTTTCTTCATCCCGTCTCAACCATTCTGACCCCTCCCACCAACGCTTCCGCAGTAAATCTCCAGCATCGCATCCTCTGGAAGGTAGGTCCGCTGGATTTGCCGTCCCTGGAATATGCTTCCAGTCTAAAGGATCAGTCAACGCACGTATCTCTCTGACCCTGTTAGACACAAAAACACCCCAATTATCCAGCCTCTGAATCCATGCGATAGCGGTCGAAGAGTCCGACCAGAAATAGTGTTTGACGTCCAACCCCAGACTTTCACTCACGAACTTTGAAAGCCTTGCTCCAATCAACGCTGCCAACAACTCCAGTCGAGGAATTGTTGCCCTTTTCACCGGAGCCACTCTTGACTTGGACATCAGCAATTGCACTGATACCTCTCCGGCATCCTCACAGCGCAGAAAAACTATGGCGGCATATGCCAACTGGCTCGCGTCGCAAAAGATGTGAAGCGACCAGGTCCCCTTTTCCCGTGTAGAAATTCCAAAACGGCGTGGAATCCCAATATTCTTGATCGCGTCCAGCGATGAAATCCAATCCTCAAATCTCTTCCGGTACTCATCCGTCAGAGGCTGATCCCATCCCATCTTCGTTACCCAGGCATCCTGAAGCAGTAGCTTTGGCTTCAATGTCACTGGCGAAAGGAATCCCAACGGATCATAAATGCGCTGCAAACACGAGAGCACCACTCTTTTCGTCACAGTTGTGACTAAATCCCAGCCATCTAGCTTAACTCGAAGCTCATCTCTCTCCTTGTCCCAAAGAATCCCTAGAACTGTGGTGCAGGAATCGTTAGTTCCGACCGAACTATGGCTGCCCGGTCCCAATCCACAGTCGGTAGACCTGACTCCGGAACCGTCCCCAGCCGACGATTCCCACATACACAGCTCCATACTTGCCCTTGCAAATGTTGAGACGGCAAAGTGCTGGAACTCTTCCAATTCCCTATAACTGTTTACGGATGTCACACAGTTATCCACGTAGAATGACTTCCACAAGCGCTCCGCTCTGTCCCTGTTCTCTTCTTCAACTTTCGATAGGTGATGCTCCATCACCGCTCCCAACAGAAATGGCGAACAGCTGACCCCGAAGACGACCCTCCTATGACGATAAACGCGTACAGCCGTCTCGGAATCATCATCCCACCAAAGAAAACGCAGATAGTTCCTATGACTCGGATGTATTCCAATCTGCAAAAACGCCTTGCGGATGTCAGCCACCACTCCAATTCTTTTCTCGCGAAACCGCAGCAAGACCGCCGGTATAAGCTCCAGGAGATTAGGTCCTTTCTCTAAAAAATCATTAAGAGATAAAGAATCTTTCCTCCGACATGAAGCGTCAAATACAGGTCTCACTCTCGTCGTTGAACTTTGAGGCTTAATGACGGCCCTGTGAGGCAAATAGTGACAAGATTGGTCCATCTCCTCTTCTGGAACAGCTTCAATTATTCCGTCTCGTTTCCAGTCCTCAAAGATCCTGTCATACTCCTTCCAAAGCCGCATCTCCCGCAACTTTCTCGACGCTGTCCTTAGCCTTTTCTCCGCTATGTCCCGGTTGTCCTGAAGTGAACCCGGCTCCATAGTCCACGGTAACTGTACCTCGTATCTTCCATCGATACCCTGGGTGACAGTCGACAAAAAATGATTTTTAGCCTCAACATCCAATTCCTTTCTAGACTTACTCTCAACTGGGTCATTAATCCCAATACTTTCCAAGTCCCACAACTCAGTGACACTCGAAGTTGAATACAAGGAGGTGATGACAGACAAAGCGTTCGTAGCATGAATCTCTGTAAGCAACTTCTGCGTACTTCCTTGGAGAGTCCATCCAAATACCGATTCCCAAGCAACTAATCCACAGTCCAACTTGATTTTCTTTCCGGTCACCAATTCCCCATACACATCTGAACCTATAAGAACTTCAATATCATGACAACCATCATCTTGATTATGAAGATTAATTCCATATCTTTTCAGCTCCTTCTCCCACGGCCCCCGTGGAACAGGTGGAATACCGTGGCAGATTGCAGGCTCATCCAACAACTCAAATCGGCACTTGTAACCTCCTCCTAACGATTGCAGTATCACCTCGTACCGATTCCTAATTTTCGCTGGAGTCTTCCCGCCTCCGAAAAGACCATGCACGACTCTCTCCACTCCAGTTGCTCTAAGTCCAACTTCCCGTGCTGTACGCTCCAGAACACAAGAGCGCTGTGCTCCGCTGTCCAGCAGGATCCGAATCTTTTTCGGACCATCTTTTCCCACAATCGTCACCATAACTGTTTTCAACAGAATCCCAGGATCAGTGAAAGCATGCTGCTGAATTGAAGTGACGATTTCTTCCTCTTGCTTCAGTAGGCTGCTGCTTTTCACTGAAGACTTTCCCTCTTCCTTGTGTAGTTTACCAACTACGGTCAATCCTCTGCAGAGTAGCACGTGGTGCTTCTTGTGACACACCGTCCAAGAAGACTTACTAGGACACGCCGCCGCCAGGTGGCGCTGCCGGTCCTCCAAGCAATTAAAGCACATTCCAACCTTCTGTACGGCTTTTACTTTCTCTTGCATGTCCATTCCTTTCGCTTTTCTGCAGTCCTTGGATGCGTGCTGCCCACTGCAAAACACACATTTAACCTTCTGATGACCACTAGAGTGCGCCATCAGACCCGACGCTGTAGGAATCTCCTCGGAAGTCCGTTCTCTC
The DNA here is from genome assembly GCA_906901655.1 of Sminthurides aquaticus. Taxonomy (NCBI): domain Eukaryota; kingdom Metazoa; phylum Arthropoda; class Collembola; order Symphypleona; family Sminthurididae; genus Sminthurides; species Sminthurides aquaticus. Next base: position 3,018,736 of record CAJQTT010000005.1, on the reverse strand, counting down.
TTCTCGTTCTTTGGCTTATTTCTGGATTCTTGCGATGAACTCTTTCCAACACCAAAACCATCATAAGCCATAACTGTTCTCATCTCATTGGAGACCTCTTGCTGTAAAAACTCCATTAATTGTCCAAACACTAAAGGGTCCTTGTCATCTCTTTCTTTCCTCTGCCACGCCTTCAATACTTCTGGAGGCAAACATGACTCAATTAACGAAGTTTTCAAAATGTCCACATACTTGTCAGCGTTTATGTTCAAGGAAGTTACCGCATTGTCCTTACACTTTATCTCATCATACAATGAAGCTACACTTTGCTTGTTCTTGTCCGCATTTCTTGTCATCACTAAACTGATGAATTCCCGAACATAAAGCTCTGAAAGCAAGTCCTTTCTCCCGAACCTTTCCTTTAAAACACCCACAACTGCTTGATAATTAAGTGCGGATTGCGGATACGCACTTACAATCCTACTCGCTGGCGAGTCCGGTAACATACTCTGGGACAAATATTGGAATTTATCCACATCTGCTATTCCCTTGTCAAGGTGTATCTGCTCAAACTGTGACCACCAGTTAATCCAGTCTTTTAAGTCCCCACTGAACTTCTTCAACTCGATCTTCGGCAACCTATACTTTTTCACATCTTCTGGCTTCACTGTAGTCTCCTTCTCCGCTTCTTGCTTCGCCAGAACCCTTTCACAAATTGACTCACACCTGTAGTATACACTTTGAAAAGTAGCAGATTTCTCCTCATCTTGCTCGATTAGCAATTCTTCCACACCTGCCTCATTCATCAATTCCAATATCTGCGTATCGTATTCCTCAAGAGCAGACATATGGTCCTTTAATTCTCTAAATTTACCGTCTAACACTGTCACGTCCAAATCCTTCTTTGCATGCAAACTCAAAATCTCCGTAGACACTGCAGTAAATCTTTTTCTTCTTCTCTCTCTTGCTGGATTTAGCTGGTCCAGCTGAGTTGGATTCTTCTTAGGAGCCATGGTAACCGTAGCAATTAGCAACCAACTCTTTACTTCTAAGTCCTTTGGTACCAAACACAAAATTAGTCTAGACTACTTGGTGATGAGCGGGTAGGCTACCTAATCACAATGAAACTAACCACTTTAGATTTAATTTCTGTTGACCTGTAGCACTCCCTACCACACACCCATCACGTCGGGGTCACCAAATGTTAGAGAATCGTGCCTAAACCTCTACCCGAGATCAGACTTCTCTAGAAAAGAAGTAGCTAGAAAAATAAAATGCTGGTAACACGAGAGGGTAAACTAGGATAGTCAATTATTTATTAAAATACAATAAATCCCCTAACCACAATTAACCCTCAACCTTATTCAACAAAATTAATCAAACTTTTGCCTCGTTCCTTCTTGCGTGTCTACATCAGCAAGTCCTGAATCCAACTCCTCGAGTTCCTGCACAACCACCAGCCTTAATCCCTCAAGGAGAAAATTCGCACGAGACAATCCGCACATAAACATTACAAATACATACAGGTCATTTCGCACGCCTTGAACTCCTAGCTAACAGTAGGACCATGACTCGACACTAAATTTCCTGAAAAATACACCATCCCACACCATCTACTGGAATAACTATAATTGTAGAGCACTGCAATTTAAGTTATTTAGTTGCACACGGAACTAATCCCAATTAACATTTTACGCAAATAGCATACCAAGCAGGATTCAAATCCTGCCACACACACACAAGTACATAGTGCAGGATTCGGATCCTGTTTACAACATACAGTCCTTTCCATCCTCATTCTCAGCTCCCACACATACACCATGTCTAAACCTAAGTTTTCCCTGATTTCTCAACAATCGACCCGGCATTTTATAGACTACTTAAAATATATAAGTCATAGCCCGATATTTCGAAAACGATCATCCAGCATCGAATTCACCGATGAAACCCGAAAAATCTGGTGCTTTTTTTCAAAGCATTGCGTCCAATAGCCTCATTGATGAATTTCAGGGCATTAAAATGATCTCAACTGAATAATTCAGTTGATGCGGGCACGGCGGAGCTCAACTTAACTGTCTTGGTTCACATTTTAAAAAGTGATACATTTTCACATTAGTTGCTCATAGCGCTTAAAATTGACGGTACTAGTTTCCTTGAAAACATTGCACAAAACACTAGTTTTGACCCAGTCGCACAAACGATCGACCCGGCATTTTATAGACTACTTAAAATATATAAGTCATAGCCCGATATTTCGAAAACGATCATCCAGCATCGAATTCACCGATGAAACCCGAAAAATCTGGTGCTTTTTTTCAAAGCATTGCGTCTCATAGCCTCATTGATGAATTTCAGGGCATTAAAATGATCTCAACTGAATAATTCAGTTGATGCGGGCACGGCGGAGCTCAACTTAACCGTCTTGCTTCACATTTTACAAAGTGATACATTTTCACATTAGTTGCTCATAGCGCTTAAAATTGACGGTACTAGTTTCCTTGAAAACTTTGCACAAAACACTAGTTTTGACCCAGTCGCACAAACGATCGACCCGGCATTTTATAGACTACTTAAAATATATAAGTCATAGCCCGATATTTCGAAAACGATCATCCAGCATCGAATTCACCGATGAAACCCGAAAAAGATGGGGCTTTTTTGCAAAGCATTGCGTCTCATAGCCTCATTGATGAATTTCAGGGCATTAAAATGATCTCAACTGAATAATTGAGTTGATGCGGGCACGGCGGAGCTCAACTTGACCGTCTTGCTTCACATTTTACAAAGTGATACATTTTCACATTAGTTGCTCATAGCGCTTAAAATTGACGGTACTAGTTTCCTTGAAAACTTTGCACAAAACATTAGTTTTGACCCAGTCGCACAAACGATCGACCCGGCATTTTATAGACTACTTAAAATATATAAGTCATAGCCCGATATTTCGAAAACGATCATCCAGCATCGAATTCACCGATGAAACCCGAAAAATCTGGTGCTTTTTTTCAAAGCATTGCGTCCAATAGCCTCATTGATGAATTTCAGGGCATTAAAATGATCTCAACTGAATAATTCAGTTGATGCGGGCACGGCGGAGCTCAACTTAACTGTCTTGGTTCACATTTTAAAAAGTGATACATTTTCACATTAGTTGCTCATAGCGCTTAAAATTGACGGTACTAGTTTCCTTGAAAACATTGCACAAAACACTAGTTTTGACCCAGTCGCACAAACGATCGACCCGGCATTTTATAGACTACTTAAAATATATAAGTCATAGCCCGATATTTCGAAAACGATCATCCAGCATCGAATTCACCGATGAAACCCGAAAAATCTGGTGCTTTTTTTCAAAGCATTGCGTCTCATAGCCTCATTGATGAATTTCAGGGCATTAAAATGATCTCAACTGAATAATTCAGTTGATGCGGGCACGGCGGAGCTCAACTTAACCGTCTTGCTTCACATTTTACAAAGTGATACATTTTCACATTAGTTGCTCATAGCGCTTAAAATTGACGGTACTAGTTTCCTTGAAAACTTTGCACAAAACACTAGTTTTGACCCAGTCGCACAAACGATCGACCCGGCATTTTATAGACTACTTAAAATATATAAGTCATAGCCCGATATTTCGAAAACGATCATCCAGCATCGAATTCACCGATGAAACCCGAAAAATCTGGTGCTTTTTTTCAAAGCATTGCGTCTCATAGCCTCATTGATGAATTTCAGGGCATTAAAATGATCTCAACTGAATAATTGAGTTGATGCGGGCACGGCGGAGCTCAACTTGACCGTCTTGCTTCACATTTTACAAAGTGATACATTTTCACATTAGTTGCTCATAGCGCTTAAAATTGACGGTACTAGTTTCCTTGAAAACTTTGCACAAAACATTAGTTTTGACCCAGTCGCACAAACGATCGACCCGGCATTTTATAGACTACTTAAAATATATAAGTCATAGCCCGATATTTCGAAAACGATCATCCAGCATCGAATTCACCGATGAAACCCGAAAAATCTGGTGCTTTTTTTCAAAGCATTGCGTCTCATAGCCTCATTGATGAATTTCAGGGCATTAAAATGATCTCAACTGAATAATTCAGTTGATGCGGGCACGGCGGAGCTCAACTTAACCGTCTTGCTTCACATTTTACAAAGTGATACATTTTCACATTAGTTGCTCATAGCGCTTAAAATTGACGGTACTAGTTTCCTTGAAAACTTTGCACAAAACACTAGTTTTGACCCAGTCGCACAAACGATCGACCCGGCATTTTATAGACTACTTAAAATATATAAGTCATAGCCCGATATTTCGAAAACGATCATCCAGCATCGAATTCACCGATGAAACCCGAAAAATCTGGTGCTTTTTTTCAAAGCATGGCGTCTCATAGCCTCATTGATGAATTTCAGGGCATTAAAATGATCTCAACTGAATAATTGAGTTGATGCGGGCACGGCGGAGCTCAACTTGACCGTCTTGCTTCACATTTAACAAAGTGATACATTTTCACATTAGTTGCTCATAGCGCTTCAAATTGACGGTACTAGTTTCCTTGAAAACTTTGCACAAAACACTAGTTTTGACCCAGTCGCACAAACGGTCGACCCGGCATTTTATAGACTACTTAAAATTTATAAGTCATACCCCGATATTTCGAAAACGATCATCCAGCATCGAATTCACCGATGAAACCCGAAAAATCTGGTGCTTTTTTTCAAAGCATTGCGTCTCATAGCCTCATTGATGAATTTCAGGGCATTAAAATGATCTCAACTGAATAATTGAGTTGATGCGGGCACGGCGGAGCTCAACTTGACCGTCTTGCTTCACATTTTACAAAGTGATACATTTTCACATTAGTTGTTCATAGCGCTTCAAATTGACGGTACTAGTTTCCTTGAAAACTTTGCACAAAACACTAGTTTTGACCCAGTCGCACAAACGATCGACCCGGCATTTTATAGACTACTTAAAATTTATAAGTCATAGCCCGATATTTCGAAAACGATCATCCAGCATCGAATTCCCTGATGAAACCCGAAAAATCTGGTGCTTTTTTTCAAAGCATTGCGTCTCATAGCCTCATTGATGAATTTCAGGGCATTAAAATGATCTCAACTGAATAATTGAGTTGATGCGGGCACGGCGGAGCTCAACTTGACCGTCTTGCTTCACATTTTACAAAGTGATACATTTTCACATTAGTTGCTCATAGCGCTTCAAATTGACGGTACTAGTTTCCTTGAAAACTTTGCACAAAACACTAGTTTTGACCCAGTCGCACAAACGGTCGACCCGGCATTTTATAGACTACTTAAAATTTATAAGTCATACCCCGATATTTCGAAAACGATCATCCAGCATCGAATTCACCGATGAAACCCGAAAAATCTGGTGCTTTTTTTCAAAGCATTGCGTCTCATAGCCTCATTGATGAATTTCAGGGCATTAAAATGATATCAACTGAATAATTGAGTTGATGCGGGCACGGCGGAGCTCAACTTGACCGTCTTGCTTCACATTTTACAAAGTGATACATTTTCACATTAGTTGTTCATAGCGCTTAAAATTGACGGTACTAGTTTCCTTGAAAACTTTGCACAAAACACTAGTTTTGACCCAGTCGCACAAACGATCGACCCGGCATTTTATAGACTACTTAAAATTTATAAGTCATAGCCCGATATTTCGAAAACGATCATCCAGCATCGAATTCCCTGATGAAACCCGAAAAATCTGGTGCTTTTTTTCAAAGCATTGCGTCTCATAGCCTCATTGATGAATTTCAGGGCATTAAAATGATCTCAACTGAATAATTGAGTTGATGCGGGCACGGCGGAGCTCAACTTGACCGTCTTGCTTCACATTTTACAAAGTGATACATTTTCACATTAGTTGCTCATAGCGCTTCAAATTGATGGTACTAGTTTCCTTGAAAACTTTGCACAAAATACTGGTTTTGACCCAGTGGAACAATCGATGAACCCGGCTTTTTGTAGACTGCTAAACATATATAAGTCATTGCCCGATATTCCGAAAACGATCATCCAGCATCGAATTAACCGATGAAGCCCAAAAAAGATGGGGCTTTTTTGCAAAGCATTGCGTCTCATAGCCTCATTAATGAATTTATAGGGCATTAAAATGATCTCAACTGAATAATTCAGTTGATGCGGGCACGGCGGAGCTCAACTTAACCGTCTTGGTTCACATTTTAAAAAGTGATACATTTTCACATTAGTTGCTCATAGTGATTCAAATTGATGGTACTAGTTTCCTTGAAAACTTTGCTCAAAACACTAGTTTTGACCCAGAGCCACAAACGATCGACCCGGCATTTTATAGACTACTTAAAATATATAAGTCATAGCCCGATATTTCGAAAACGATCATCCAGCATCGAATTCACCGATGAAACCCGAAAAATCTGGTGTTTTTTTTCAAAGCATTGCGTCTCATAGCCTCATTGATGAATTTCAGGGCATTAAAATGATCTCAACTGAATAATTCAGTTGATGCGGGCACGTCGGAGCTCAATTTAACCGTGTTTCTTAAAATTTTACAAACTGGTACACTTTCACATTACTTGCATTATAGCGCTACACATTGATGGTACTAGTTTCCTTGAAAACTTTGCACAAATCACTAGTTTTGACCCAGTGGCACAAACGATCGACCCGGCATTTTATAGACTGCTTAAAATATATAAGTCATAGCCCGATATTTCGAAAACGATCATCCAGCATCGAATTCACCGATGAAACCCGAAAAATCTGGTGCTTTTTTGAAAAGCATTGCGTCTCATAGCCTCATTGATGAATTTCAGGGCATTAAAATGATCTCAACTGAATAATTCAGTTGATGCGGGCACGGCGGAGCTCAACTTAACCGTCTTGCTTCACATTTTACAAAGTGATACATTTTCACATTAGTTGCTCATAGCGCTTAAAATTGACGGTACTAGTTTCCTTGAAAACTTTGCACAAAACACTAGTTTTGACCCAGTGGCACAAACGATCGACCCGGCATTTTATAGACTGCTAAACATATATAAGTCATTGCCCGATATTCCGAAAACGATCATCCAGCATCAAATTCACCGATGAAACCCGAAAAATCTGGTGCTTTTTTTCAAAGCATTGCGTCTCATAGCCTCATTGATGAATTTCAGGGCATTAAAATGATCTCAACTGAATAATTCAGTTGATGCGGGCACGGCGGAGCTCAACTTAACCGTCTTGCTTCACATTTTACAAAGTGATACATTTTCACATTAGTTGCTCATAGCGATTCAAATTGATGGTACTAGTTTCCTTGAAAACTTTGCACAAAACACTGGTTTTGACCCAGTGGAACAATCGATCAACCCGGCTTTTTGTAGACTGCTAAACATATATAAGTCATTGCCCGATATTCCGAAAACGATCATCCAGCATCGAATTAACCGATGAAGCCCAAAAAAGATGGGGCTTTTTTGCAAAGCATTGCGTCTCATAGCCTCATTAATGAATTTCAGGGCATTAAAATGATCTCAACTGAATAATTCAGTTGATGCGGGCACGTCGGAGCTCAATTTAACCGTGTTTCCTAAAATTTTACAAACTGGTACACTTTCACATTACTTGCATTATAGCGCTACACATTGATGGTACTAGTTTCCTTGAAAACTTTGCACAAAACACTGGTTTTGACCTAGTGGAACAATCGATCGACCCGGCTTTTTGTAGACTACTAAAAATATATAAGTCATTGCCCGATATTCTGAAAACGATCATCCAGCATCGAATTTACAGATGAAACCCGAGAAAACTTGTCCTTTTTTCAAAGCATTGCTTCTCAGGGCCTCATCTATGAAATTTCAGGACATTAAATGACCTTAACTGAATGATTAAGTTAATGCGGGCACGTCGGAGCTCAATTTAACCTTGTTGCTTCAAATTTTACAAACTGATACACTTTCATATTACTTGCTCTATAGCGCTTCAAATTGATGGTACTAGTTTCCTTGAAAACTTTGCACACAACACTAGTTTTGACCCAGTGGCACAATCGATCGACCCGGCATTTTGTAGGCTACTAAAAATATATAAGTAACTAGCGTGGATAGAAAATCAAATCTTGCGACGCTTGAAGTTCATAATACATATGAACTAGAAACTATGGTGACAGGAAAAATAAACAAACCGGCAATAGGGATAGCTTCTATCCTGTTCCAATTTTTATTAATTTGTATAATGACAAGAAATGCTGGAGAAAGTTCAAGAGAGAATGGATGGAACGGTTTGAGGACGTGACGCCTGTAGTTATCGGTTTTCTTTTTATGGTATGCTGGTTTTTTAATACCTTATGATCAATCATCTATGAATAATAAATTGCACAAACATAATTTAAAACATCCTAAAAAACGCGATAGACCTTCTCTGTGCATTAGGTAGGAATTGTTGTTACTCTGGTTGTGAGGCACAACTTGGCAAAGGGAAGCGCTCCCTGGAGAAAGAGTTGCGTACGAAAAACTATTCATGTTCGTTATGAACGTTTTCAAGAATTTACCGCCACATCTGAGGAGATCCATCCACGGAAGCAGCCTATGGTTTATTTACTGTACCGATCGTTGGAATCTCAGTATTGTTTGGTTGAAGAAGTTGAAAATGCAATGTGTATATAGTTCTGCTTCTTTCGTATTACCAATGACAACGGCGAGTGTAGGAGTGCTATTAATCTGGTGCAAATGTGGTATCCTCCTATCCAGTGAACTGTGAAAGGGAATAATAAGCTTTGAAGCATACTGTTTGTTGCTAAGAACCTGGTAAACGATTTGATCACCTAAAATCAACCGAAACCTTTCAGGAGCCCACTTTCATAGAATCGAAGCTGCAAAAAGTCATAGAAACCGACAAAGGAGGATTGGAGCTTGGATTAATAGCGCAAATCGAAACCGCGAGATGGAGCATCATCATAAATCGCGTGTTCAATTTTAAAGAATTGTGTTCCCGCCGTTATTTACTCACGGTTATTTATCTCTTGCACGTGCACGAAGCAGAAGTTACCATTATTCCCCGGAACAGTTTATTACTGCGATCCATACAGACTTCAATGCGTATTTAAAGGGTGCAAATGTTACGACGAAAGTAATCGTCGCGGCTCTGTTCCGCTGCGGCTACGATCTGTTTGGATAAAAATAGAAATTAGCTGTGCGTAAGTGTATTCACCTTATTTCGAATCAAGTGGTGTAATCATTGTAACAAGTTACAAATGAGTCTGCGTAAATTGCTAAAACCGATCAGAGGAAACATAGAAAACTGGATCGTTCAACATAAGATAAAACTACGTTTGGAACACTGAAAATTGAGGTAACTATATCCATGACCATATCATGGACATATTGAAACGCATCAAAATCTAAAATTGTAAGCATAAATAATCAAAGAACCCAATTATTTGTAAAATTTTGCAGATAACTTTAAGGACAAAAATATGGCTGAAACGGAGTGCCTATGTACTACAGCAGGACCGGTGAAAGAAGAAAGTAAGGTTGAGGTCACAATTAAAGCGGAACCGTGTGATCTTTTACATGAGTGTCGAGATCCATTCCTGAAATTCGAACATGTAGAGCAAATGCCAGGAGGCTTGCATGCAAGTAACACTAGAAATCCTGATACAAAGTTAAGTGACGAAGCCTGTACAGTATCAGAAAAGAATACTGACTGCGACACATTGCAAAAGTGGACGACATCAGTGTGGTTCCCGCTTCATCACCTTCCGGAGGTTAGGATTTACCTCCAACGCTGTGACAGCCCGAAGTTCAGTGCTCAGGATAGTGTGTCTCCTGAATTCAGTTCTAATATTCGGAATCAAGGGAGCATTGTAGGGAAAACGATTCATTCTACCCGATGCAATAACTTTTCAATATCTAAATTGAGCAGTGCCAGTAGACAGAAGTGCCCTTTATGCGGGACGACGTCCAGTAGTGTGGGGAATCTTGATCGGCACATTCAGTCTTTTCATCCCAATGCGGAATTTCGGTGTCGATTTTGTCCAGAAGTGTTTAAAAAAATGTTTCGCGCAGAAAGACATAAGCAGGAAACGCATCCGGATAAATCATGGGGTAGATACTCTGGGATACGTTGCGAATTTTGTTTTAAAATTTTTAAAAGTACAGAGTTGTTACTGATGCATCGAACTGTTCACACGGGGAAGAAACCGTTTAGGTGCAAATTCTGTTCCAACAGTTTTACAAACACAATGAACCGTAGAAAGCACGAGCAACGGAAACACACCGACAAAGTTGTCGCGGGTAAATATTCTGAGAGAAAGTGGAAATGTCAGTTCTGTTTATCCGTATTTTACGACAAGGTGTGCGTCGAAGTCCATGAAAGAAGTGTTCATGGTGGAGAGAAGAAACACAGCTGCCGATTTTGTCCGCATCGTTTCTTAGAGCTGCGGGATAAACGAGTCCATGAGAACAAATATCATGCGGAGGAGATTGGTCCTGAGGATGTGCTAGAAAAATACAAATGCGAAGTTTGCGGCAAAGAGTTCTACTGGAAGAATGCTTTCAATGGTCACATGAAAATTCATGCGGGAATCAAAGACGTAGCCTGCAGTTTTTGTTCAGCCATGTTTCGTAGTAGAGGCGATAAAAAATCTCATGAGCTTCATCGACACTCGGACGAATTTCTTGGAGGAAGAGAAGCCCTGAAAGTTCACAAATGTGATCAATGTGCTAAAGGTTTTGTTACTAAATCCGCACGTGCACATCATATGAAATCCCATGTGATCGGGAGGAATTACAAATGCTCGTTATGTGACAAATCCTATCTAAAAAAGCGAATGCGACGTTTCATGAGCGACATTGTGGCAGTAACGATAAAGAATCTTTTAAGAAACACGCATGTAGCTGGTGTGAGAAAAAATTTATGACGAAAGCTGAAATGAAACAACATGAAGCAACTCACACGGGCTTCAGGCCATTTGAGTGCAAATCCTGTGATAAACGGTTTAGTAGTTCTTACAATTTAACGATGCACACGAAACGAGTACATGCTTCCAACCCGGAAGAGAAGCAGGCACTGTTGAAACACGGATGCTCCTTGTGTCCGAAAAAGTTTATACTCAAAGCTGAACTTGAGGCTCACAAACGTAGCCACTCAGACGAACAAAGTTTTGAGTGCAGATTTTGTCCCAGTAAATTTAAAATTCTTTACACCCTTAGATTACATGAAGTGAAGAATCATGTAAAAGACCGTGCGGACCTAAATTATTTATTTAAATTCTGTTGCAAATTCTGCTCACAGCGATTCAATAGTTCTACCGAATTAAGTAACCATGAACGGAGACATACAGGAGAAAAACCTTTTGAGTGCGACGGTTGTGTTACACGATTTCAAGCACAGAGAAATTTGCGTGAGCACAAAAACAAGTGTGAACAGATTCAGAAGCGGAAGAAAGAGCAAAGAAAAAAGAGAGAAGAACCCGTGTACCGTTATTCCTGCTCGTTTTGTCCAAGGAAGTTTTTGTTCCCATCTTTTTTGAAGGCACACGCGGTTTCGCATTCGGAAGCAAGGCCATTGAAGTGCGATAATTGTCCTAAGGCATTTAAAGATCTGCAACAACTTCGAAGACATTCCGGCAGGGTTCATCCACAACTTGACTGACTGTGACTTATTATTTAATTATTTCTTGATTCTACGAATATGCTGTAAAACAGTTATTGCCGTATTGTATGGGATTTATTATCATCTTTATCATATGCTTTACTGTTCTGAACTGACTGACTCTGCATCAGTTAATGCTAACATTGACTCTCATTTCTGGAGTAAAATTAAATTCTGGGCTTCAATATTTGATGAAGGATTATTTAAGACGCAAAAATAGATTTTTGGCGGGCTTTTTTTGCTTTTGCTCCTGGCACAATTATGTTTGTAAGAGAGTCACTTGACTGGCGTTGAATCTAAACTAGTGAGAGACAGGCATCTCCTTTTTTTAAACAAAAATTGTAGCAGTGTTTGCTTGAGTGAAAGTTTTTCGGGAAGAAAGTTCCAGAATAGATGTAATCGTTTATTCAGCAACTGCTTATATATAGAACCGTCCATTTTATAGAATTAATTTATTGATCAATGGTGAACCGGTACACTGCATCTAGGTCACACTTTGGTACTATCTTGAAAAGATATTCATGGTTTCTGCTTTGATATCGCAATTTTTGGTGACGAGCAAGAGAGAAGCAACTGGAACTTTTCTTTGTGGGTATGATGTTGAGAGAACAAAGGGGGATTATGCATACTGATACAGTAATGCAAGACTAAGAGTCTTTCTTGACTCATTGCATGTATTTCCTTTACAGCACATGGGCCACAGATGTACTTCAACGTTACTGGAAATTAGTACACGGAATAGTCAAAACGACAAACCTCTCACTATGAGCTCGCGTATCTCATCCCAAAGGAAATGTAAAAGGTCGGGATCTCAAAAGCAGCAGACACTTCTTTCCTTGGATACTTGGGATTTTCATTCAAAGGATCCTTTTTAAGCTTTTCTGGGAAACAATAAAATCTTTGATTGAGAACGCCAGAGAAAACCAATTCATTTACTGATCTGAAATAGGAGACGCTACTTTTGACTCTCGCACAGTTTATGCCCAAGGACGGGAGGTTCATTCATTGACTAAAAACTTGTTCCTGTCACCAGATCCTACAGCCTTGTGAACAAGTCAAGCATTTTTGTGAAGAAACTTGACTTCTGGGTTTGGAGAGTTCAACGGTCGTTGCTGGGCTGGGATAATAAAAACTGTGACTGAAGAAGGCGAGTGAGCGAAGAGGGGAGTCTAACCTCGTCCTTTTTCTGGTAGCATAATTATCCAGAGATTGGATTTTAAGTTACAACTATCTTTGTTGTAAACAAAAGATTTTGTATTGTGTATACAGTAGTATGCTGCCTTCACAGAACCTCAACACCAAAAATTAGCTCTGAAGCTGCATCCGGCTACAGAGCCCAGTTTCAGTTTTGTTAATTTCGACTCATTTTCGATCGTCATGTGACTGGATGATTAAAGTTTATATCAAGCAAGTGGATACGAAGGATAGGATTAAACTGTAGCAAGTATTTGAGGAAATGGAATCTGAGACAAGTGAAAAAAGTCGGGTGCTGGTAAAAGGAGAAACTAAAGTTGAGATTAAATTCAAGGTTGAACCCGAGATTATTGTTCAGCCATGCAGTGTTGTGCTTGTGAAAGTAGAGCATTCGGATCTGAAGCCTGGAAACGGAGGTCAAAGTGCCCCAGATCAATCAGCACAGATTCTCAATGGCAATGATGCTACGGAAAGCGATATGATTGGGAGTGGGGATTTGGAAAATATCCGAGGCCATCCAGTGTGGTCTTCTCTCGGCCCTCTACCGGAAGTCAGAATTTATGTCCGGCGTTGTGATGATGAAGGATTTGGTTCCCAGGATTTGTGGCCGGCAGAGCCTCAAGTTGACTTCAAGCTGAAACGGAAAAACTCTGGACATTCTAAAACTGCTGACAAAACTAAAACGGGACGAGCTAAAAGGTCCCAGTGTCCATTGTGTAAAAGAATATACAATACGAGATATCTTATTCAGCATGTAAAAATTATGCACTCAGAGCCGGAATTTTCATGTAGATTTTGTAAAGAAAGATTTAAAATGAGGCATCAAGCAGAACGACATGAGCAACAAGTTCATCCGGATAAAGCATGGGGAAGATACTCGGGAATACGTTGCCAATTTTGTTTCAAAAAGTTTACAAGTACAGAATCGTTACTAGCGCATCGAGCTGTCCACACCGGGAAGAAACCGTTTCCTTGCAAATTCTGCTCCAACCGATATTCAAGCTTGCGAAGCCTGAGAAAACACGAGCAATGGAAACACGCGGACAAAGTTCCTGCCGGTAAATACTCTGAGAAAAAGTGGAAGTGCACGTTCTGTCCATCGCTATTTTTCGACAAAAGAAGCATGGAAGACCATGAAAGGAGTATTCATGACGGCGTGAAGAAATACAGCTGCCGATTTTGTCCACGCGGATTTCAACTTCTCAAACTTCAAAAAATCCATGAGAACAAATATCATGAAGAAAAGATTAATCCTGAGGATATACTTCATAAATTCAAATGTGAAACGTGCGGAAAAGAGTTTTATTGTAAATATAAATTCATCACCCACATGAAGATGCATGCAGGGATCAAAGACGTGGCCTGCGGCTTTTGTCCATCCATGTTTCGCTCGACAGGTGAGAAACAAATACATGAGCTCCGCCGTCATTCGGACGAATTTCTTGGAGGAAGAGAAGCGCTAAAAGTCCACAAATGTGACCAGTGTTCCAAAGGATTTATCACTAGAAGCGAGCTTCGGAAGCACATGAACGTACATGTGACAAAACGAAATTTTAATTGCTCCAACTGTGGAAAAGCGTTTAAAATGAAAGTGAATATGATGCTTCATGAGCGACATTGCGGGAGTAGGGATAAAGAATCTCTTAAGACGCACAAATGTAACTGGTGTGAGAAAAAATTTATGACGAAAGGTGGAATGAAACGACATGAAGGAACTCACACGGGCCACAAACCATTTGAATGCAAGTCCTGTGATAAACGGTTTAGTATTTCCTACGATTTAATAATGCATACGAAACGAGTGCATGCTTCCAATCCGGAAGAGAATCAGATACTGTTGAAACACGGATGCTCTTTGTGTCCGAAAAAGTTTATCAGCAAAGCTGGACTGGAAAATCACAACCGTAGCCATTCAAATGAAAAAAGTTTTGAGTGTAGATTCTGCCCCACAAACTCCAAGCAAGTTAAGGATCGAAGATTACACGAGATTAAATTCCATTACCAAGACGCGGCAGTAATTAACGCAGTGTTCAAATGCATTTGCAAATTCTGTTCAAAGCGATTTTATACCCCATCTAAATTAGTGATGCATGAAAGAATGCATACGGGAGAAAGACCTTTCTCATGCCAAAGTTGTTCCAAACGTTTTGTATCCTCAAAGGGTTTCAGAAGTCATGAAAACAAATGTCAAAAGAATCAGAGCCGGAAGTAAAAAAAACACGTTTTTACCTTATACGTTGATTGTCGAAGCCTTCGTGCTGAAACTGAGCTAACCGTTTATTGTGAAAACGACTCATGACAGGATATCTTAAAATATATTTAAGTTATTTTACACATAACGAAGTATTTCATGAATCCGGAAGTTTGTCAAGTACGTAGACCGTTTAGTTTCCAATGGTGGTGAAAAGAAAAAAGTAGAAATTTGAAGCAGACTAAAATGGAATTGGCGGATAGTTAAAAGCCGTAGACACTTGTAAGTATCACATTCGCGTTCCCCGACCTTTATTTACCCATACTGTAAAAATGGGTTGCATTTAGTGAGTATTTAACTCGTATAACCCGGGAGCGGTCGGAATACCCGAATTTCTATTTTTCCGGAACGATGCCCTGTAAATCGATGAGACTTGCGCCAAATTGTACCAGGACAATTTAAGAGTAACAAGTTAGGATGAAAACTAGCTTTACTGGCTACAACTGATAAGGAAAAACCACATTGACAGTCTTTTGAAAATATTGTTATTTTATGGAAATATGAATATATACTGAAAAATCAATGATAGTCTGAAATTTTACTTGTGAAATTATACGGTTAGGACTAGTTTCAGGATTTTATTGTACTTAATTTTGCTCCTTACGTCGTAATTACTTTGACTGTAATAAATGTTACTTTGACTGCGGTTAAATGCGGTAAGTTCAAAAATAGTTTCAGGTACAAAACAATCATTAGGGGTATAGCGAGAAGTAAAAAGAAGGTGGGTGAAAGCATAGAGTGTATGATTCGGTCAGGATGAATACAGAAGATCGGCGAGCTTCGGGGAAATTCGGACCCGTTGTTTGTACTGGACGTATTGACTATTCACTGTTGCTTTCACCCACCTGTCGAGTGAAAATCCTTGGGGAGGAAACTCTCAGATTTTCAGTAAACATCACACGGATTGAAGAAGGCAACATTGTGACTTGTTAATTTTGTATAAATATTTCAGCTAGCCGAATTAGTTCACTGGTTGTGAGGGCGTATTGTACCCTTAAAAACAATGCAAACCAGGACACCACCGGATTTCTTGAGTCAAACAGTTATCCTCGCTAAAAATACTTTATTGATTAAAAAAGGGAATGGTTGGAACTTTTACCTATACGTAAGTCTTAAGCAATAGTTAATGTAGAACGTTTAACTGTATGGATATGCTTGCATTAAATCATTTGAAATAGAATACCAAATATTTCCCTAAAGATTTTAACTAATCCAAATTTATTGCATGCATTGTGTATTCTAAGGAATTTTTCCTACTAGTTATCTTTGCTTCAAACCTGGTGCTCTTAAGAAAGGGAGCGTCTCATTATTCCATTGAGACTGAGGAGTCCCCAAACGGGACAGATGTCATAAATCCGGCAAGCCTCACAGCCCGCATCATTCACGTTGTACCCGATAATGAGTTTGCGAGAAATTTTACGGCTCTGATTAACCAACGATTACATCACCGCTTTACTGTGCACAAGCAGAAAATGAAATTTATGTTCCATGGGAACACACGCCTTCTAAACTCTCATCATATAACAAAGCCAGACAGCGTGAGAGTAGCATTAGTGTTACCCGAGGAATTTTCAGAAAAATTTCGCTACACCCTTAAATTTAATCCTCACTATGGACCTGATGCAAGTCGAAGGATGATTTCATCTGATACCTGTCGCGAGGAACGTGAAAAAAAGGAAGAGAAAAACATGCGCAGGTGTCCAGTGAACAAATATTACTCATCCGACCTCCTCGGACTCCAAGCTCTTATTGAAGAAAGTGTTTTGATAACTCGGGAACCAACAATGGAAGCCAGGTTTGATGCGAAAATTCAGGATTATCCAAAGCCGATGCATTGTGAAGGTACGTAATTTATAGCGCTGCTTCAACTGTCAAGGAGAACCTTGATAACTTAAATTAATTGACTCATTAATTGGAGTCCATACGAGCCTCTTTTAAGTGTTATTAATTACGCAGATACTGGATTATCACTCTCGGAACCAACTTATTTCCTCACCTTCATACCATTGTTATCCGCGTGCTTGATTCTTTGTTTTTATATGGGAGATAAAGAAGGGATTCGCAAGAGGCACCTTCTGATGAAGGGCATTTCCGCCAGAGTTTATGGGTATGCATGGATAAGAGTAGATTGACGTTTGATTTAATGTTGCTTAACTTCTGGTATGAACCCTTTTAAGACTTATGGCTTGTGTATTGTTTTATTCCTTATATAGACTTTCTTGGATTGTAAGTTCTTGTTTTATGGGACTTTGGCTGGCAGTGCCGTTAACATTCATAATGTACGTTGCAACGAGTAACGTGAACGTCGTATTGATATTGGTGTCAATATCTTTGCTAATCCTTTTTGCTTGTTGCTTCGTCGTGGCCATGTCTCAAATTTGCAAGAGCTCTTGGGTAATTTTAACACACTTTGAAGAATTTTAAAACCTTTACTGTCAAAAATCAATGTTTTATGAAATCTTTTTCATGTTTCAGATGGCCATAATTTTTTCTTTTCTGATATTTGCTTTCATTTTTGGCATTAACGGAGTTTCAACGTCAGAAGGGCACTATCATAGTCTACAGTACGCAAAAATTCTTCCTCCAACGGCATTTGCGTTAGCTATGAAGAAAGTGAGCTGCTGCATAATACACTGATTTAATTACTTGACATTGACATTGCCACAGTAATAGCTTGAAGGATTTATGACAAAATTGGATGTAGCGGAGTATACTTGTATTTCAGATAATTGGCAACAAATGCTCTGGTGGTTTAGAACTCACTGACATTTTCCCGGGTGGAAGAGGAGAAGAAACGTTTTACTGTTTCTTGATTATATTACTTGCCGCATTATTTTTGGCGACCATTGCGATTTTTTCGAATATCGTGTTCCCAGGTAAGCTTATTTTTAGTAACATGATGGTATTTGCGAAATTTAAGAATTCATGTATCTTGCCGTGAAGATATTATGGAAATCAACTATTGCATAAATGAATGCTTATTCTTATTATAGATGAATACTCTGAGAGAAAGCGGAGGCCTTCTTCAATGAAACTGGGTGAGGGGTTCGGCCAAGAAGCCGCTGTAAGATACTGTTTTTGAATTATCATCTCGTAGAATATACATTACTATTAAATAAGGTTTAACAATATAATTTGGAGACTAATATAATAGAGAAGAGGATATTATAATCAAGTAAAGAATGAGTTTATGGAGATGCGGGTCTTTTCAGGAACCACTTACCTACGAGATGGGGTGTAGGGACCAGGATTCTTATTGGATAGAACCAATTTCCATGGTGGACGAGATTAAAGCCGATTTAGCTCTTGATAATATTTCCTGGGAATCTTGTGGAAATAAAAGCGGTCCGTTTGGTAACCTTGAAAATTTGGCTGGGGTAACTGCGGAAATATTGCAAAAGCAAGTCACTGCTATTCTTGGGAAACGTAAAAGTGGGAAAACAACATTGATTAATATTTTGGCTGGAGTTGTTGCTCCTACTTCCGGCACAATCTGCAAAGTTGAAGAAAACAAAAGGTAGAACCGTTGAAGCGTTATTCAGAAAAAGTTTATGTAAAAAGTCGGTGCGGGGGGAGATGATTATGCAGGATATATTTTGTACACAGATCGGAGGGACTAGGCCATAAAGGGAAAACACGGAAGAGCTTCGCTCCAGAACTACGAGGTCATATGAAAGGCTTAACGGTGAAAGAACATCTGGAGTTTTATGGAAAACTCAAGGTCAGAATGCAACTAAACTGCAACAGATTTATTGTGATAGATGGTGGTGTGCAGGTTAATTACTGCACGAGTTAGTGCATCATGAAGCGGAAAGACAAGTATTTAATTATTTGATAGGGTTTCTATGGCAGCGATCTGAAAGATATGGTCATTTCCATAGTAACGGAACTGAAATTTTCAGAAAAAGCTGATACGAAATTAGGTGTTTTAGAAGATGAGGACAGTTCTAAGTTATCCATTGGAATTGCATTCATGGGAGATGAGTCGGTATGATAATTTAAACATTCATAAAAGAAATTGAAGCATCGTGGATACTTCAAGCTTCATATAGATAATTAAGTATGCATTAAAAATGCGGTTTAGATGGTCTTACTGGACGAACCAACGAGAGGATGTGGCCATAACGCGAAACTTGTAATCTTATCGTACATTGAAAATCGTAAAGATAACAGAGTATGTTACAAGGCAACTTTACATCTACTGAAAGAATTAATTATTCTCTTATCTTAATCATTCTATTTGAAATAAAAATTGGTGTCATCGATAAATTTGTTTGAACTGTTTTTGGCAGACTGTTGTCTTTTCAACTTCAAGTGCTGAAGATGCTGAAATCCTTGGAGACAGAATTTTAATACTGGACAAAGGGCGGCTCAAATGTTCGGGATCCTCAAAGTTTTTGAAGCAGACGTTAGGGGGCGCACATTATCTGACGTAAAAGTTGATTTGCTCGTTATGAATCACAATAAACGGCACGCTTTAGAATTATTTGGAGCGGGATTTAAAAGCTAGTTGCCTCAATCAAAATATATTTTGCTTTAGACTTGATAAATTGAAGCCCCTTAAAGAAGTTAATGAGAAAATTCCAAGCGATGCAATATTCGAAAGCGGGGCGGGAGAAGGCGAAGAGTTGCATGCACGAACAATTAAGAGAAACTACAACGACTTCAAAACGACAATCAAATACCAAATATCTGGAATAAGCGAAATGGAAACTGAGCAAGTGCTGAATAAAGCAGAGGAACTTGTCAAAGGAAGCAATGGATTTACGAAATACGGGATTTGCACAACATCTCTCGACGATGTTTTTCAGAAGGTTACCGGGAGCGATCCCAACACAGATTCATTAGGAAACGAAGCTGGAACGCTTAGCGAAAATGAATCTAACCTAGCAGAAAATTGCGGGGAAGGTCGAAGAAATAATATGGAAATAATGAAAACTCTCTGTGTAATGAGATGGCGGCGATTTTGGAGGTCATTCTGCGCATGCTACTGCCACCTGGTGGTACCGATTATCTTTATGCTTTCATGCTACACTGCTGTGAGAAAACTCTCCCCCTCTTCCATGCATCCTTGTATATTCAACAATATTCATTGGAATCAACTTCACAGTAAGTCTTTACTACAGTTTGTTCAGAATTTCGCGAAAAAAATTAAAATTCGTTTGATGTTTTCACATAGCTATCCATGTGGACACAAATACGGATGGTCACTCGAAACCGGCTGGATTCGGGTTTTACGAGAATATTAGGATTGCAGTGAACGAAGACCAATACAATAGCAATAGAAGTTTAAGACAATTCATCCAAAAGGAGGGGTTTCAGGTTACAAGTTATTCTGGTGGCTATCAGGATTTATTGGAAGGCCCAGGAACGGCTGCCGCTATCAATGTGCTCGAGGATATTGCGACGGAAAAAACTAGAAAATTGAACACGCTAATACGGATAAACGAAACTTATGTTCATATCCCAGCTATAGTATTTAAAATTTTACAGTCGTATGATGGAGAACGGTAAGCATTTTAAAAAGCTAATTTGTCTCTAACACTTTGATTACCTTGCAAGTTGTTTTTACTTTTATTGAGGAATCAAAGTTAATTGTAATTAAATACTTATTGCAATCTTTGAATTATCAGGATTAACTCGAATCTTACCACAAGATGCAACTACAAAGTATTTTGTCCTCCTTCTCAAGGAATATATGGCGAACCATGTATGAAGTGGATGTCGTGGATAGCACCATTGTTTTGCATGTGGTTTATGATTGCAGCCAGTGAATTTGTTCGAGATAATGGGGTACGGAGGGCAGGAATGGATGAGGATTTTGAGTTTTGCTAATTGTTTTAACCCGTATTTTTGTCTATGAAAACCGACATTACATAATTCTATATATATATGGATAATGGATTGTGTTATTTGCAGAACGTCATCCAAGGATTACTCGCGGCGGTTCATAATATTTCTACTAAGATGTACTGTGGGTCCCTCTGGTGTACATTCGGTGGTGTTTCTGTACTTGCATCGATGGTGCTAGTCATACTTCTCCGCGTATTCCATGTGAGGCAGTTTGAGAATGTCTACGCATCTTCCGTTCTTCTCATGACCTTGATTCTTCACACTTTCTCCGCCCTAACGTTTAGCCAAGTGTGTTCACGATTATTCTCGGGATTTATTCAATTTTCGTCTTTTGTCATGCTTGTGCCTGCTGTCACATTCGTCATGCAAAATTACGTAAGAATCTTGACTAAACAGGGCTTTAGATAAAAAATTATGGATTGGATACGCTGGGTATATGTCTTACTTGAATGTATTTTTCAGTTTGTTTCCTTAGGAGAAACACCAGAGCTTGAGGCTACTATAAGTATGACCCATTACATTTTCGCATCTCTAAATGTCTTCTATGCACCAACTGGAATTACCTACTTCATTATAAAACAGTATCGTTGGCACCAATTCAGATATCTAGAGACTAATGGAATTGGTTTTGAAACGTACAACGTTCCTGAAATCTGGGGACTTTGGATTATATCGATAATTCATTGTCTAGTTTACTCGTTGGTCATCATGGCAGCTGACATTGTACAAAACCGAGCACAGCGTAGTACCTTTGCTGGAGACTTTAAGGTAACTATATCACAGACCCTTGGAATCAAAAAAGGATAAATATATTTTAATACCGCTACTCATGCTCTACACACATGAGCATAAACACACTGCTTACACTTCGATGAATTCTTTAGTATTTGGATTTTTGTGCACTATTTTGATGATTCATCAGAACTAGTATTTCGTAATCTAGAAACGGGTCTAATTAAAAATGAGGTTACGTTGGTATTGTGATGCAGAAATCTCTGAAAATGACCCGTGCTAGAGAAGAGATGGAAGAGGATACAGAAGGCAAAAGGCCCTTGGAAGGATACAAGATCGTAGTAAGTAGGACTGACGGAGAGTCTACAAGTGTCTTCGTTAACGCAAATGTAAGGAGGTTTATGTCATTTAAGCTGTATGTGGACTATAACCTCACATCTATCTGAACGGCACGTCGTTAAAACTGGAAATTTTGTAGCGAGGATTAGTATTTTTTGTAAGAGGAATTTTTTGAAATGTTTGAATCAATCATGTAGATGGCGCTGTCGATTAGCGAGGAAATGGAAGATGAGTTAACATCTGTCGGTATTATGCAAGGAAATTCGTTTGAAATCAAGGAAGGAGATATTTTTGGGCTTGTTGATCTTGAATTTCCAAAGAAACCTATCTGGAGTAATACAATTACGGTAAGAAAAAATGGTGATATATAAGATATATTAATTGTGCGTACTTGCGTACAAAATCTAGATGTTAGCTGTTGTGGTTATTCGTATTTTGGTAGGCAATTAATGGGAATGATGAGCTGGAATTT
The DNA here is from genome assembly GCA_906901655.1 of Sminthurides aquaticus. Lineage (NCBI taxonomy): Eukaryota > Metazoa > Arthropoda > Collembola > Symphypleona > Sminthurididae > Sminthurides > Sminthurides aquaticus. The sequence continues at coordinate 2,996,246 of CAJQTT010000005.1, read as the reverse complement.
CCATTGGAAGTCGTGTATTGTCCGCCGGTTCCAGTGCCATGGGACTTTTTAACTGTGAAGGACGTTCTAGAATTGTTTGCAACAATTCAGGGTGTAAGGCGTAGGGATAGGAAGGGGTGAGTGTAGTAATTGTATCCGTCATATATTCCGTTTATCTAATATAATATTTCCATATTAATGTCATAAACGTGTCTTCAGGCGAGTGAAAACAATCTTACGGGAACTGAAATTAGAAGAAAATATTAACGAGAGTGTCAAAATAAGTCCAAGCGATGCTCAAAAACTATATTATGGTAACTGCATGATTGGAAACCCGGAACTTGTAGTGCTAGATGATCCGTGTACGTACATGGATTGGGAGTCAAAGCAAGTGTTGCGAAATACACTTCGTGGAACAATTAAAGGTTAGATTGAGTTTCGATAACAACATCTGGATATATGATTCAAAAAAGTTAATAATAATGATAGTGGTTTGTATACAATTATGGCTTTGAATTGGGACTAGGATCTCGTCGAGCAGTTTTGGCAATGAAGTCAAATTTGACTGAGGCATGCGCTATCGCTACTAATGTAGCTGTGATAGTAAATGGTGAAGTAAAATATGTGGGTTCTTCTGCCGAGTTGAAGCGCAAGTATGGAAATGTGTTTTTAATAAAGTTGACACTGGAACAAAACAAATCTGGTCCTGACAACAGATTGCGGGAGTCTGAAGAAGGGACTAGCAGTGGTCTTGCAGAAAATTGTGAAGACGGGGGTGAAGAACCAGAACGATCTTTGGATGCGGTTCCAAAAGAATTTGAGTTTGTAATTGGAGCTATCCCTGGGGCGATTTTTCTCCAGAAAATCCGAAAGCATGGATTCTTTTATGTACCTGCCGAGTCGGAAAACACCATGATGGGGCTCGTCAAAGTACTGGAAAAGCGTAAGTTGGAGTACACTCATTTAAGCTTCAATTAACAATTTCAGTTAATTTTTTATAGTTTGTATAGCATTGTTTTGTAATTTAATTTACAGTTAAATTTTGGGTTGGACTGGAAGGATACCATGTGGAACAGGCATCGTTAGAGGATATATTCGTTTATGTTCCGGAATTACTAAAGGGACGAGATGATGAATGTGCTACGGAGTGTGAAAAGCTGGTCTCCATATAAAATTAGCTAAGATGTATTGTTTTGTAATATTATAATTCATGCAGTATTTTCAGATTTAAAGTTTTGTTGTCAATAGGCATTAGCTTCTTACACTCCTGCAAACAAAAAATCAAAGTATAATGCAACTTACTCATTAGATATATGTAAAAATCTGGTGGATATTTTATTTTCTGAATGTTTATAATATAGGTAGCTTAGCTCTATTTTTTTAGAAATTTAAACTATGAAATATGCAAATGGTTGTAACTATGTACAGTAGATATGGTTTATATCGGTTATGCAAGGGGATGCAAAAGAAAACCGTTATAATAATATACCGTTAACCACATACACGCCATATAATTTTTAACTGATTTTCTCCGAAAGTTTTGGCAAGTTTACTAGCTTTTTCAAAAGCAATTGAACTGATGGTAGGAATGTGATTATGGGGAGCTTCTTTTATCCAGCGTAACAGGGATTCTTCAGCTTTAACTTTGCGAACTTTTTTAAATTTTAAATTTTTACCTTAAAATCCAATCTCTTGAATGTGAGCACCACTATTGGCATACGCGTTGCATTGGTTATACGCTGAATGGACCTCGAACATTGCCCGATATAACCATTCCACCCTTATAAAGATTCGCCGTTATTGGAATACACTTCTAATGCTAAAGCATATAAGATCTGCCGGGACTTCGCTCAGACAGCGTTTTAGCCAATAAACCGTTATAAGCGACACCGATATAAACCATATCTACTGTAAACTCTGAAGTAAGATTTATTGTTCTATACGGATAATATTGAAAATAGAACGGCATGCTTGTAAGACAATAAACCCTTTGAAAGCAGATTGACATTGACGACTGACTAATTCCCCGTGATATCTGCTAATGCTTGGCACAATTTTAGAGGGACCAAACCCCCTGGAATTTAAAGCGGGAGTGAGTCCAAAACTTTATTCTGAACCCAGCGCATGATTCACGTATTATTATTGATTGTATCGCATAGGGTTGAAACTACCTGTTACCATAGATCCCAAGGCCAAAACAAAAGTCAACCAGCCCGCAGGTTAGGCTATATTGGTTTAGATTTCTGTGGAACTTCTGGTTAGATTTGAAGAACATTTTCGTGAAGAGACTTAACTATTAGGGTTGGAAAATTCAACAGTCAAGGCTAGGCTGGGATAATAAAAACTCGAGCGAAAAGGGTGGGTAGTCTTATAGCCCCTTTTCTAGTAGTATAGAGCTTATTTATCCTAGATTGAATTCTAAAGGTAACTGTATCTGCGTTGCCTACATAAGTTTTATTATATACGGAGTATTGCGTTCACCGAACCTTCACACAGGAAGTTAACTCCGTGCAGCTTCATTTTTGTTATTTTCAACTCATCTGCGAGCTTTTTGAAAACGGGATAATCAAAGTGCATGTCAAGCAAGAGGATAGGAAAGACATGAGTAAACTGTAGTAAATATTTGACAAAATGGAAACTGAGAAAAGTGAAAAAAGTTCAGTGCGGGTAAAAGAAGAAACTAAAGTTGAGATTAAATTCAAGGTTGAACCCCAGATTATTGTTCAGCCATGTAGTGTTGTGCTTGTGAAAGTAGAACATTCGAATGTGAAGCCTGGAAACGGAGATCAAAGTGCCCCAGATCAATCAGCACAAATTCTCAATAGCAATGATGGACATGCTACGGAAAGCGATATTGGGAGTGCGGATTCTGTAAATATCCGAGGCCATCCAGTATGGTCTTCACTGTGCCCTCTACCAGAAGTGAGGATTTTTCTCCGACGTTGTGATGATGAAGGATTTGGTTCTCGGGATTCATGGACGGCAGAGCCTCAAGATGACTTCAAACTGGAACGGAAAAACTCTGGAAATTCTAAAGCAGCTAATGAAATTAAAACGGGACGAGGCAGCAGGTCCAATAAGTCTCCCTTGTGTAGTAAAATTTTGTGCAATGCCAGATATTTGATTGAGCATATAAAAAAGAAACATCCAGAAGCGGGATTCCCCTGTATATTCTGTACAGAAACATTCAAAATTGCGACTCAAGCAGAACGACATGAACAGCAAGTTCATACGGAAAAGACTAGTGGAAGATACGCTGAAATACGTTGTGAGTTTTGTTTTCAAACATTTGGAAGAAAAAGTTTTTTACTGGCACATCGAGCTGTACACACCGGGAAGAAACCATTTGGGTGTAAATTCTGTTCCGACAGTTTTACAAACATAATGAACTGTAGAAAGCACGAGGAACGGAAACACGGAGACAAAATTCCGGCTGGTAAATACTCTGAAAAAAAGTGGAAGTGCACGTACTGTCCATCACAATTTTTTGACAAAAGGGATGCGACAAGGCACGAAAGGCAAGTCCATGCTGGAGAGAAAAAGTACACCTGTCGATTCTGTCCTCACCGCTTCTTAACTCCATGGAATAAACGAGTCCATGAGAACAAATATCATGAAGAAGAACTTGAACCTGAGGACGTACTCGAAAAATTGAAATGTGAAACGTGCGGAAAATGGTTTTATGCGAAAAATGTATTCAACCGTCACATGAAGATTCATGCAGGGATCAAAGACGTGCCCTGCAGTTTCTGCCCAGCCAGGTTTCACTCGGAAAGTGATAAACAAAGACATGAGCTCCGCCGTCATTCGGACGCATTTCTTGGAGGAAGAGAAGCGCTTAAAGTGCACAAATGTGACCAGTGTTTCAAAGGATTTATCACTAAAGCAGAAATTCGACAACACATGAACGTGCATGTTAAAGAACTGAATTTCAAGTGTTCCTCATGTGGAAAATCATTCAAAACGAAATCAAGTATGACGTGTCATGAGCGACGTTGCCGTAGCGATGATAAAGAATCTTTTAAGAAGTTTACCTGCGTATGGTGCAATGCAAAGTTTATTAGTAACTTAGCTATGAAACGACATGAAGGAAGACACACTGGCCACAAACCGTTTAAATGTGAATCTTGTGATAAGCGATTCGTTACTTTCGGCGAATTAAATTCTCATGCGAAGCGAAGACACATTGCCGACCCGGAGGAGAGGGAGGCACTGCTGAAACATAGATGCTCTTTGTGTCCGAAAAAGTTTATATGCAAAGCTGACCTTGAGTCTCACAGCCGTAGCCATTCAGATGAACGGACCTTTAAATGCAGATTCTGTCCCAAAAAATTCAAGGGAACTAATGGGCGAAGATTACACGAGATAAAAAAGCATGTTGAAGATGCACCCGTAATTAACGCCGTCCTTAAATACGGTTGCAAATTCTGTTCAAAACGATATCGGACCCCACCTGAATTGGTGGCGCATGAACGAGTACATGCGGGAGAAAGACTTTTATAATGCAAACCCTGTTCCAAAAGTTTTGCATCCTCAAAAGTGTTGAGAAGTCATGTAGAAAATTGTCATAATAAGATACAGAGCAGAAAGTAAAAGAAAACTCGTTGTCACATTGGTTGTAGAAGCCTTCGGGCTGAAACTGAGCTATTTTGCAAATGAGTCATTTAAGGCTATCCTTAAGATAATAAAGGAATTTTACATAACGAAGTATATTTCACAAAGCCAGAGGTTTCTCAAGCATACAGACCGTTTATTATGAGCCATACCGGAAGTTACGGGAAGTGCAAGTTTTACATGGTGTTGGGCAATGGGCAACACTTTGCTTACCAAGTTAGTGAATAAAGTTATTAGGCAAAGAACGTTCCATAACTCAATTGGCAAGAGCATTAAAATCTGTAAATTCAGACGAGGAAGATTACGGTAAATTCTTTAGTAGCAGTTTGGCGGAAGCGATTGTATTATTTCATGAAAAGGAGACTGAATTCATGTGGGATTTTGTAAAGGTCAAAATTATGGAACAAAACTCGGAGTAACTTCAACCCAGAATATAAGAGAGGGCGCCCTTTTCTCATAGAGCTTATGGCTACTCACCCCGCTCAAAATGAATAGGGAAGCGTTCATGCGCTGGAGAAAGAGTTTCATACGAAAAACTATTCATGTACGTAAAAATCGTTTTACGAAATTTGACAGTCATTTTCGAGGAGGAACCGTCTACAGAAGAGGCAACCTATTCCTTGCTGTCTCTATCGTTGGAATCTCAGTATCGCTTGTTCCAAGAAATTTAAAATGGATTTTATAGTTCTGCTTATTTCGGAGTATGTTTGAAATAGCAAGGATGGGATCACGTTATTAATGTGATGCTAAGCTACAATTCAGCTATCCCGTGCTCTGCAAAAGGGAATATTCAACCATTACTGTTCACTGCTTGTTAGCAATTTTCAATTGCATTGTGAATTGTTTTGAGCTAATTGTTAGAATAAACAACAAGGCAGTGTTTGTTCTATGGGTAGTTGAATAGAATAACAATAGGGAGCATTTTCCCGCAACTATTTATTAGGTTCTACTGAAGACTACGTATCTCTAAAGATAATGATTTCGTGCCTAGGAGGGAGAGGACAGAATCATAAAACAATGATACCCGACACCGAATCACAAAGGCGCGACGGGGTAAAGTGATAGAGCAGAGGGCTGAATATTGGCAACTACATTGATACCTGGAATCTTAAAGGATTGAGCTCCACATGAACGTGAATGCGCGATAAGAGAGTAAAAATATTACGACGAATACATAGTCGCAATTCTGTTTCGCTTGCTACCTAATGTTTGGATAAAATTTTAGAAGCTGCATCCAACGTATTTCGAACCATAAAAAGCTTAATCATTGTGCTGTCAATTATAACTAGTTAGTGCTGAGAATTGAGGTAACTGTTTACCATTTTTTGGACATGATATTATTGTAACATCAGTCAAATGGGATTTAAATTAAATAATCATGTAACCTAATTATTTTGTTCATTTTTGTAGATAATTGCACTGTAAAAGACAATGTATCGTCTACGCAGTACAGCAAGACTGGTGAAAGAAGAAAGCAAGGTTGAGGTCACAATAAGTGACGAAGCGGAGTTAGAAAAGAATGCTAATCGCGATACATGCCAGGCGGATTGTTGGTACACAAGTATCGTTCCCGTTTCATCACCTTCTGCAGGTTAGGATTTACCTTCAACGCTGTGACGGCCCTAAATTCAATTCGCGGGATTTTGTGTCTGCTGAATTAAGTTCAAATAATAGTAATAAACAAAGGATTGTAGGGGGCGCAATACAATCAATTGGAGGCACGAACAGTTCAAAATCAAAATTGAGTGGCAGCAGAGCCAAGCACCCTTTGTATGGGACGGCGATGTCCAGTAGGGTGGAGATTCTTGATCGAAACAATGCGTCTTTTCACCCGGATGCAGAAAAGAAAGCGAATACGACGCTTCATGAGCGACATTGTGGTTATAAGGATATAATTCCAGCGGGTAAAAACTCTGGAGACTGGAAGTGTGCCTTCTATTCATCATTATTTTTGGACCAGAAGGCCATGAAATTACACGAAAGGCAAATCCATGGTCGAGAGAAAAAGCACGCCTGTAGATTCTGTCCTCACCTGTTCTTTGAGCTCCGGGATAAACGAATCCATGAGAACAAATATCATGCGGAGGAAATCCGTCCTGAGGACGTGCTAGAAAAATACAAATGTGAAACGTGCGGGAAAGAGTTTTACTGGAAGAAATCATTCATTAATCACAAGAAGATTCATGCAGGGATCAAAGACGTGCCGTGCAGATTCTGTCCCGCTATGTTTCGCACAAAAAGTGGGATGCGATTTCATGAGCTCCACCATCATTCGGACAAGTTTCCACGAGCAAGAGAAGCACTGAAAAAGCACAAATGTGACCAATGTTCGGAAGCGTTTATTGCTAAATGGACTCTTAGGGAACACCGCCTGAAAGTGCATGTGAAAGAGCGGAATCACAAATGTTCCTTATGTGAAAAGTCATTCAAATGGATAGCGAGTACGAGGCGGCATGAAATTAATTGTCGTTGTGAGGATAAAGAATCTTTTAACAAGAAAACATGTATTTGGTGTGGCAAAAAGTTTATGAGTAAAACTACAATGAAACGGCATGAAGGAATTCATACTGGCCACAAACCGTTTAACTGTGAATCCTGTGATAAGCGATTCAATAGTTCCTGGGACTTAAAGAAGCATACGAAACGAGTACATGTTTCAGACCCAGAAGAGAAGCAGGCACTGTTGAAACATGGGTGCACTTTGTGTCCCAAAAAGTTTATGTTCAAATGTGACCTTAAGGCTCACAATCGTAGCCATTCAGACAAACGTAGCTTTGAGTGCAGATTCTGCCCAAGTAAATTTAAAATTCTTTACACCCTTAGATTACATGAAGTGAAGAATCATATAAAAGATAGTGCAGATATAAAATACTTATTTAAATTCTGCTGCAAATTCTGCTCAGAGCGATTCAGTAGTTCCCACGGATTAAATATCCATGAACGAAGCCACACTGGAGAAAAACCTTTTGAGTGCGATATTTGCTTCAGACGATTTCAAGCGCAGGAAAGTTGGCGGCATCATCAAAAAAATTGTAAAGAGATTCAGAAGAGAAGGTAGGAGCCCAAGAAAGAAGAGAGAAGAACCCGTGTACCATTATTCCTGCTCGTTTTGTCCAATGAAGTTTTTGTTGCCGTCTTTGTTGAAGGCACATGTGGTTTCGCATTCGAAAACAAGGCAATTGAAGTGCGAGAATTGTTGTAAAACTTTTAAAGATCTTAGAGAACTGCATAGTCATTTGGGCAAGATGACTAACTGTGGCTACTTTATTCAATGATTTCTTGATTATGTGCTATAATTCAGTTATTACTGTAATGTAAAGGATGTAGTATTATTTTTATCACATATTAAGATTGACTCATTTCTAGAGTGCAATAAAATTCTGCGCATCAACTTTTGATGAAATATTTTGTACGACGACAGCATAGATTTTTCCAAGGTTTTTTATGCTTCTGAAGCCATTGTTTTACGAAGAGACGGGCATCTCCTTGTTTGAAACAAAAGCTGTAGCAGTGTGTTGTTGAGTGAAAGTTTTCGGGGAGAAAGTTCTAGAAGAGATATAATGATTTTTTTCATCAAATTATTACATTTGCCATACCCCAAAGTGGCAATCTGAGATCCAGTACGATCCAGTTTTTGTGTTGCTAAGCGGCAATTCTTTCAGAATGTACCACTTAGAATAAGATACTTCCAAAGATATTGCTGTGAATAATTCTAGGATTAGGGGCAACGACTTTCCCGTTAGTGCTCATTCACAGGCCTGAATTCTAAGGATTTATAAGCCATATGTATTTTTGGTACTGTCTTGCAAAGATATTCGTGGTTTCCGCTTTGATATCGCAATCTTGCTGGCAACACGCGAAACAGAAGCAGAAGCAACTGGAAGTTTTCTTCTTGGAATGCAGATAACAGATTGTGGGGTGGGTATCATTTCCAGGGGGTTTATGCATATTTAAAGTGTTGTGCAAGACTAATGAAGTCTTTCTTAACGCATTACACGTTTGCACATGTATTTCCTTCGTAGCACATAGGAATAGGATGTACTTAAACATTACTGTCAGTACATATGGGGTAGTCGTGACGGCGGAGCTTAACTGAGGTCGCTTATCTCATCAGAAAGGAAATGTAAAAGTTTTTTATCTCAGTGGGAGGAGGCACTGCTTTGCTTGCATGATTGGGATTTTCAAATGATCCTTTTCAATTCCATCCGGAAAACAATAAAATCTTTGATTCAGAACACTAGAGAAAACCCATTCATTTACTGATCTGAAATAGGAGACGTTACTTTTGACTCTCGTACAGGCTATGTCCAAGGACAAACGGCCCATTGAGAAAGAAATGTCTCTTACAACTTTGACACTTGAAAAAATATTTCGGGTCACTTAGATCTTAAGGCTTTGTAAAGAAGTGAACCATCCCCGAGAATCTGGGGCCCAGATTATACAAACTGAAACTCCTACGAACTTAAAGGAGAATGTAAATAGCATTTTCGTGAAGAGACTGTCATGGCTGGGCTGGGAAAATAAAAACTCTGAATAAGACGAGTGAGCAAAGAGGGGAGTCTAACCTCATCTCTTTTCTGGCTGTGTAACTTATTTATCCTGGATTGTGAGTTCTAAGCACAACTAACTTTGTAATCAATATAAAATTTAGTATATACTGAGTATTGCCTTCATAGAACGTTCGGAGCAAAACTAAAATCTAGATGGTAACCGGTCGGCTGGAGAATATAGTTTGAGGTTAATTTGAACTCATCTGCGAGCTTCTTGACATCGGGATAATCAAAGTGTACGTCAAGCAAGCGGATAGGAAGGACAGGAGTAAACTGTAGCAAATATTTGACAAAATGAAATCTGAGAAAAGTGAAAAAAGTTCAGTGCTGGTAAAAGAAGAAACTAAAGTTGGGATTAAATTCAAGTTTGAACCCGAGAATCTTGTTCAGCCGTGTAGTGTTGTGCTTGTGAAAGTAGAGCATTCGGATCTGAAGTCTGGAAACGGAGATCAAACTGCCCCAGATCAATTGGAACGAATTCGCAATAGTAGTGATGAAGATGCTAAGGAAAGCGGTATTATTGGTAGTGGGGATTTTGTAAATATCCGAGGCCATCCAGTTTGGTCTTCTCTCTGCCCTCTACCGGAAGTCAGAATTTATCTCCGGCGTTGTGATGACGATGGATTTGGTTCCCAGGATTCATGGACGGCAGAGCCTCAAGTTGACTTCAAGCTGGAACGGAAAAACTCTGGACATTCTAAGGTTGCTGACGAATCTAAAACGGGACGATCCAAGAGATCTCAGTGTTCCTTGTGCCTCAGAATATACATTGCGAGATATCTTAGTCAGCATGTAAAAATTATGCACTCACTGTCAGAGCCGGAACATTCGTGTAGATTTTGTATAGAAAGATTTAAAACGATGTATCAAGCAGAACGACATGAGCAACAAGTTCATCCGGATAAGGCCCAGGGAAGATACTCGGGACTACGTTGCGAAGTTTGTTTCAAAAAGTTTAGAAGGACAGAATTATTACTGGCGCATCGAGCTGTCCACACCGGAAAGAAACCATTTCTATGTAAATTCTGTTCCAAAGGATATTCAAGTACACAAAAGCTGAGAATACATGAGCAAAGAAAACACGTAGACAAAGTTCCAGCGGGTAAATACTCTGAAAAAAAAGGGAACTGCCAGTTCTGTTCATTGAAGTTTTTTGAGCAATGCCACATGCAGAACCATGTAATGCGAATCCATACTGGGACTGCAGTGAAGAAGCACAGCTGCCGGTTTTGTCCCCTCCTCTTCATGGCCATGCGAGAGAAACAAGTCCACGAGAATAAATACCACGAGTCAGAGATTGATCCCAATGACGTTTTGCAAAAATACAAGTGTGACGCTTGTTGTAAGGAGTTTTATGACAAAAAATCATTGGATCAACATGTTAAAATCCATACTGGGATCAAAGACGTGGCCTGCAGCATCTGTCCGGCCATGTTTCGCTCGAAACGTGAGAAACAAATGCATGAGGTCCGGCGTCATTCCGAAGAATTTCATGGAGGAAGAGAAGCGCTAAGTAAGTTCACAAATGTGACCAGTGTTTTAAAGGATTTATAACTAAAGCAGACCTTCGGCACCACATGAACGTGCATGTGAAGGAATGGAATTTCAAATGCTCCTCCTGCGGGAAAGCTTTTAAAACAAAAGGGAATATGATGCTTCATGAGCGACATTGCCTTTGCGATGATAAAGAATCTCTTAAGAACTACGCATGCATCTGGTGTGGCAAAAGATTTATACTGAAAGCTAACATGAAAAAGCATGAAGTAACTCACACTGGCTTCAGACCATTTGAATGCAAGTCCTGTGACAAGCGATTTAATAGTTCCTCTGCCTTAAAGGTGCATACGAAACGAAAACATATTTCTGACCCGGGAGAAAAGGAGGCGCTGCTAAAACACAGATGCGCTTTGTGTCCAAAAAAGTTTTTTTACAAATGTGAGCTTGAGGTTCACAGTCGTTGCCATGCAGACCTTTCAATGCAGATTCTGTCCCGAAAAATTCAAGGAATTCCGTGGGCAAAGATTACACGAGACTCAAATCCATTCCAAAGACGCAGCAGAAGTCAACACCGTGCTTAAATACGGGTGTAAATTCTGTTCACAACGATTTCGCACCCCATCCAACTTAGTGACGCACGAACGAATCCATGCGGGAGAAAGACCTTTCTCATGCCAAAGTTGTTGCAAAAGTTTTGCATCCTCAAGTATGTTGAGACGTCATGAAAAAAATTGTCGAAGGGTTCAGAGCCGCAAGTAAAAGAAAACTCGTGTTCACCTTCTACGTTGCTTTTCGTAGCCTGCGGGCTGAAACTGAGCTAACCGTGTATTTTTGAACTTATTAATTTAAATTCACTTTAAGATACTGAAGTATTTGTATCTAATGCAGTAATTTCGGGAATCGGGAAGCCGGTCTTTCGTAAACCATGTGCAACGTAATTGGATTGTACCCCTAGTTACAAACTTTACGTTGCTTCAGACGAATTAGTGTATAATATATTTGTGCATCAACGCTTTTAAATTTGGCAACAATAACCATCTCTAAAACATTTCGAAGAGTTCAATTGATACACAGTTAAAGCATGTAAGTGACTCGTTTGGTATGATTCACCATAGATTTGAAGGAATTAGATAAGAATTATCCCTGGTATTTCTTCTACTTTATTCTAAAATATATCTTCACATACTTCATTACCATTTCCTTCAATGCATAACATTGATAGTTAGAGAAGGGATAGAACTTTGATAACCTAACTGTGAACATGAGAGGCTTTTTGCTACTATACTTGAGGAGACGAATATGTGCAAACAAGTGATGAAAGAAACATCACGGAGTTCCTCTACTTTCTCTTAACTCCTCAACCGGAGGGCTTTCTCTCTCTCTCTCTCTCTGCTCCCCACGCATCACCCAGGAGAAAGCAGAAACTCAGTTAGGGAAGCAAGAAATCCGCGGACTCCTTACAGAGAAAAACCCCAAGCACAAGCTTAGCTGCGCTAGGGCGTCGGGCCTGTGGTTTAAAAGGTGGGATGAAGGTTGTTTTGAGTTGGAAATTGCGGTGATTCAGTTTGTAACATAAAAAGAATGCTTACGGTAGAATAGCGTTTTTAAACTCGCTGTCGTCATTAAGTAGCACATCAAAACTGAGGGGAAGCGGCCATGGAAGCTGATGAATTACAAGAAAGGAACGTAAGAGAAACTACCATGTATTGTACAAGTCTCTATCGAATACAATCGGAAGATCCGACAAGAGAACGTGGGTAGTTCGGGATTATGAATTTGTGCGGAAATGTTGCATCTTCCAGCCTCCCTCGTAATAGAACATGCGGGGTAGTGAGTTAGTAGCATATATAGGGTGAGGTTTTCTATACTACCTACGTACGCTGGATCGCCATTCTAGTTGAGGCACTGTCGCAACTATGATCTACAAGTCCCAGTGACAGGAGTACTTGCAGATTTGAGGTTGTCAGTGTAAGTTATTTCAATTTGAAACATCATAGAATACTAACAAACTACAGTGAGCTATTAGGAATAGACGAAGGAGACTAGTGTAGCGGACTGAAGACAGATTTTGGGACTTTCTCTTTAATACAGCGGAAGGCTGCTGTGAAAAATGAAGTCGAAGAAAACAGAGGACGTGGAGCAACTGGGTGTTTGGAGACAAATAGTTGTTCTTGCTCAAGGTATTTTGTTGAGCGAAAAACGGGACGGGTGGAAGTTTTCGTTATACGTAAGTTTAAACATTTGCAATCAACTTTCACTAGTCTTCTAGTCTGCATCTAAACCAATATAAGAAGAGACGCCGCGGATGCATGTTAAAAGGTTTGTAGTCAGACGGCTGAGCTGAAATTAACTTAAGGTGGGCCTTATAATTAAGATAACTGATTCCGCTCACCTGCTTGCTTGCCGGTTGAAGTTACTGCAATAAGTTTTCGTATCACTGCAATTAGCCTCCTGCAAATCACACCGCCCAGAATTTCCCAAAGCTTTGCATTTGCATACGGTCAACTCATGCAGCTTCAGACAGAAATTTAATTTAATATTTTCAATTTAAAGTATTTGCTAGCCTGTTTCTTGCGGTTGTAAACTTACTGGGGAAAAGAGACGAAATTACTCTTAATGACAGTCAAAATATGGTACATGAACCCCATTTAGTAAATATTATAGCGGAGGGCAGTTTGAATACAATTATTAATTATTAGTAGCAGTTATAGAATTCCGACCTGCTAGCTACAAGTTCATGTAATTTTAGCTATGCCCATGAGGTTCGAGAACTTTTTGCGAGGCAGGCGAATAACAGTTTCGATCTAGATGCATAAGAGGCCTTAGGCTGGTTTCAAGCTAGGTGCATGTATGCCGCACTAGGACGTCATCTCATTACTGTCGTCAATTCAAAGGGCATGTACAAAACCAAAGAGGCACGTCGAGAACAGAAAATATGCATGCGTGTCTTTGTACATTTCTCTTCCTCTCTCTCACGCTCTGCAATCTGCAACTTTGAACTTTCTCCGTGGATGCATCTTACCCCGCTTACAACTGGGAAGAGAAAAGAGAGTGGGAAGTGAAAGCGAGAAAAGGAACGTAGATAAGGGCAAAAGTGTAGTGATCACGCTGTGATCATCACGCTGTGATCATCACGCTGCATGGGATTTGAGAACTTTGACCTTTTATAAATGAGAAACCCGGATGACGTGAGTGAAAGTGGCTTTCTCGTGATTTGTACAGGAAGTAAGCGTCATACTTGTCTTTGGAAGCATCTTCATTGCATCCAATGGTATCACTGACCATATTGCTGAAATCGATGGATTTGAAAATGGGACAAGTGTCATTAATCAAGATAGCCTGACAACCCAAATGATTGACGTTGTGCCGGATAACGAGTTTGCAAAAACCATGGCTAAGACGATGAATGAAAGGTTGCGAAGCCGCTTTCCCAAGGACAAGGGGGAAATGATGTTTCGGTTCCACAGGAATGCCAGCGTTCTCCAGTCAAATTATTGGACTAATCCGAGCAAGATTTATATTGGACTGATTTTACCCGAGGAAATCTCAGACTGCTTCCAGTACACGATAAAATTCAATCCGAGACATCATGGCCCGGATGGGAGCGAACGAACAACTACACTGGACACCTGTCGACAAGAGAGAGAAAATACGGAAGAGAAAAAACCGGGAAGTTGTCCAGTGAAACGATACTATTTATCCAATGCACTCGGAATACAGATTTTAGTTCAGGAAGCAGCAATGCAACTTCGTGATCCATCCTCGGAAGTTACATTGGATGTCAACATTCAGCATTACCCCAAGGAGCGTTACTGTAGTGGTACGTGTGTGATGTTAATTTTGGATATTTAATGAAGGGTGCATGGTGATGGAATCATCTTAATTAAATCGTATTCATATTTGAACTAGTTGGAGTAGAATGTAGATTACTTATTTGGTTTCCACAGTATCGAGATTTACTTGGGCATGTGCAGTTTTCATTCTTGTATTGATGCCAACCATGTATTCGTACCAGAATACTGCTGTCATGGGAACGGACGGACAATACAACTGGAAAAGATTCCTTCAAGTAACCGGTGTCTCTTCCCAAGTTTACATGTATGATGGTTACCGGGATTAATAAGATTTATATGACATAAGAAAAGTAGGTTGATGCAATGTCACGGCAGATGTCGTTGATGCATTTGATGGTTTAATGTATAGTCCATCTTGGATTGTGAGTCTCACTTGGACGGGGCTCCGGATGGCGTCTTGGTTGACTTTGCTTACGGCGATTGCAACACGGGATCTGAAAGTGATGCTGCTAACAGTTTTCCCTTTGATATTCCTGTTAATCACGGTCACGAATTTATTCTGCCTGGCTGTTTTTCAAATGATTAGAAAGTCATGGGTAGGACAATTGGGACTATTTTTGTTTTTTGAAGAAACAATTTTAGTGTTTCTGAGGCAAAGGATTTGAAAATTGTTTCTTTGCATAATTTAGGTGGTCCACACAATTTGTATCCTGATAATTGGTGGCATGCCTGGCTTTACACTAGTTTGGGAAGCCAGAGAAGATATCCCATTCTTTGCGAAAATTATGCCTCCAGTAGCATATATACGTGCTTTGAAGCAAGTGAGTTGTCTTGGATATTTTAAATTCTAACGAACTCTGGAGTCAATTCTGAGCTCACTTCTTACGGTCTCTGGGACGACAAAATCGATGTTGCTGCATGTAATGCTATGTTATTTGATAACTCTGGGGATTGCGACAGATTTGCTGATGATATTAACTGTCAGATCGCACTGATTATGAGGATTCTATTCTGATAGGATTCTGAGGATCTGCGATTCCTGAATCAGATTATGTTCTGATTTTTATAGGGGACAAAAACTAATAGATCAGTATACTTGAATCAGTGATTATTTAACTACGTTTCAGGTACTTTTGTTTGGATGCCCGGGCGCTATAACCTGGTTTGACGTTTATCCAGGCGGAAAAGGAGAGACTACATTCTATTTTCTGGGGCTGCTAAGCGTTTACGCTTTATTTTTCGGCATTATTGCGGTTTTTTCAAGCCGAATCTTCCAGGTAAGTCTCCACAGATCTTTTGAGCGAACAGGATTATCATGCATTTCATGGTGTCACATCTATAACAGAGTTAACTGATCATGCAACTTCCAAATTACTAAATGAGGATACTGCGCGTGTTTCAGATGAATATTTTGGGCCAAAAGCAAAAAAATCATCTTCAGTGAAAGCATCTAAACATAAAAGCGAAGATAAATTGGTATATAAATTGGTTTTAATTTTGTTAAATTGTAAACTCAAATTACGTTGCAGAAATAATTAGAATTCCTTATTCTTAGCAACTGATTATCGACAACAAAATGATTTGCGGGAATGCAAAATGGAAGTCAGAGGCGTCTGAAAAATCTGGAGAGGGTCTGGCAGCAGATAAAATCATACTTGAGGATATTTGTCGAGAATCCTCCGAGTCGGGTGTAGCATTATTTGGCAAGCTTCAAGCTATCTCGGAAATAAGCATGGAACTGAAAGAGAAGGAAATCACAGTTATACTTGGAAAAGCTGAGAGTGGGAAAACAACGCTGATGAGCATCTTGGCTGGAGCCATTGCTCCAACTTCCGGTCGGCTAAGCATATTTGGAAAGGAAGCAAGGTACCGGCGATTCGATGGGTCTTAAGTTTGAAGTTCTGGATAGTTTTCTCCATTTTGTGACCTAATTGACCGTTTTTTACAGCACTCCATCAGAAGTTCGAAAGGCTGTGAAAAATTTTTGCTTTGTTCCTCAAGATTGCACTTACTTTGAAAGTCTAACGGTGAAAGAGCACCTCATGTTTTATGGGAAATTGAAGGTTAGAAACAATATAAATCCAGAAAATACGTGCATTTTTCCCTATGATTTTAGAAGTCTTGCATGAATTGCATAACTGAGTTTCTTAGCCTATTGTATGAAGGATATATTTGGAATTTGTTTACAGGGAATCCCTAAAAGCTGTCTGCAAGACGTGGTGACCTCAGTTGTGACTGAATTGAAATTTGCGGACAAAATAGATGCAAAAGCAGTGAATTTGAACGAGGAAGACAGCTGCAAATTGTCTGTTGCAATGGCATTTCTGGGAAACGTGACGGTATGAATGAAGGGTTATAATGACCAGAGGCTATTAGTTTGCTTTTTTTCTGGTTTAATTTATAGTTGATTTAATTTATGATTAGACAATCTTGCTGGACGAACCAACAAGAGACTGTGGAAATGAAGCAAAGAATGATATTTGGTCGTTCATTGAGAACCATAAAGGCAACAAGGTAATAAGTTTTTAATCATAGCTTGAGTCATTGAAGCTGGCAATTATATATTTCGAACTGAAGTAAATTCTCGCTAATATGTACCGTTAAATTGGTTAAATATAGGGCTATATTGTTAAACCTTTAAACATTTTCAGACCATTGTTTTATCAACTTCGAGTGCGGATGAAGCTGAAGTCCTTGGAGATAGAATTGCGATTTTGGACAAGGGCAGGTTAAAATGCTTCGGGTCCTCAACCTCTTTAACGCAGACGCTAGGGGACGCACATTATTTTTCGTAAGTATATATTTAATATTTTATCACCAAAAGTTGTCGTATTCGCTACTACGCGAAGGGGAGGACAATTTTACAAAGCATGTATATAGCTATCCCTACAAAATGCTCGGACTTTGTAAAATTACCGCCCTGGTTGAAATTCTGGTTTGGCCATTAGTATTATGATCCAAATATTTAAATTTTTAAATTTAAATTTTCAAATTTGAATTTTCAAATTTAAATTTTCAAATTTGAATTTTCAAATTTAAATTTTCAAATTTAAATTTTCAAATTTGAATTTTCGATTTGAATTTTAGTTATATGTTGTCCTGGGGTCAAAAGATCATGGGCTTCATTAATTTGTCTTGTTGTCCCAGACTTAATACAGTGGACCCCCTCCAAAATACGAACGGGAAAATAGAAAGCGACGCGATATTTGAAGCTGCCGGTGTTGCTGGAGATGATGGAATGCAGAATGAAAGAAATATTGAGAAAAACACGAAAATGTCCATCACAAAAATAAAATACCGCCTACCTGGAATAAGCAAATCAGAATGTGAGCCAATACTGGAGAAAGCTGAAGAACTGCTCAAACGACGCACTGGCTTTACAAGTTACGGGATTTCCACCACAAGCCTAAATGACGTATTCCAGAAAATCACCTTCGACAAGGATGCAGTGGGACGTGAAGACAGATTGTTCCGGGAAGTACCAGTCGATATTCTGGGTGATTCAGCTCCAGGAGGAAGGAATAGGATTAAAGTTATGAGAGCTCTCTGCTTAATGCGAATGCGACGCTTGTGGAGGTCATTCCCACAAATGTATTTTATGCCGATAGCTCTGATTTGCGTACTACTCGGGTTTTGGACTGCCGTGGAAGTTAGTTTTTCCCGTGAACATTCTTGTGAATCCGCAAATACTGGATTCAGGCAACTGGGAACTGGTAAATTTTAAAATTCGAATTGTTCATCTATACAGCTTAAAAATTGCTAATTTTAAATCCATATACGCAAATTTGCCATTAGAAATAGCACCGGGAAAAACTGGAACTGGTAATAACGAATCAGCAGAGTCGGGGTTGTTTTACCCGGGTATGAAGATTGCAGTAAGCGAATGCCCGCTGCACACTAGGCCTAGTTTGATTCATTTCGTTGAGTATGAGGGATTCCACGCTATGAATTATTCCGGTGATTACAAGGAGTTGCTGGAAATCTGTCCCGCCAATGGAACCGCAGCGGCTGTAAAAATCCTCGAAGATACTCAGAAGGGAAAAAGTAGGAAGTTGAGCGCTTCAATATGGATAAACGAAACTTTTGTTCATATTCCAGCTATAATTTTCAAAATTTTACAGTCCCATACTGAAGGGTGAGAATTTTCTGAAAATAATTTACCAACAGCAGTACAACAACAGTACAGTACCATGAAATCCGCAGTCTCTGAACTTACGCAGGATCAGTTATAGCTCATAAAATATATTTGAAATTGCCAGGAAAAATTCCAACTTTACAGTGGGATGTAACTACGAAACGTTTTGCAATGCTGCACCACCATCCATTCCAGATGCGTCCTTAGCATGGATGCCGTGGGTAGGAACGATGCTTTCCATACTGGTTGTGATTGCATCCAGCGAATTCGTTCGAGATACCGAGGTTAGTGCCGTGTTTGATGTGTACGCATGTGTACGCATGTATAAATTCCAGGAGTTGCAAAATGTATAATGTTTTGCTCGAGCGAAGCGTTATAACACAGCGTGATTGTTTTGCAGAAGAACGTGAAATGTATGCTCAAAATTTACGGAGTTTCCCCAAAATCTCGAAATGATGACCTACGATTTTTTTTATTTGCAAAATATTTATTTCTACTCATAATGTTTTGCATGCGGGCTCCCTCTGGTGTATATTCGGTGGAATCTCTCTGCTGGCATCCGTCATCCTAGTCATCATTCTTCACGTGTATCAAATACAGGAGTTTCAAAATATCTACGCATCCTCCATTCTTCTTACAACCATGTTTCTCTCCACATTCGCAGCTCTTATGTTTAGCGTTGCGATTTCCAGACTTTTTGCAAGGTTTTATAGGTACTTTCATCTGGAACAAGCGCTACCCTTCATAACCATACAAATGCATATTTACGTGAGTACAATGTTCTTCATACAATCACGTCGTCAACTAGTACTAGTCTCATAGTAGGAATGATTATAAATCGAAGCAAAATTATAATCGATGAAGAAGTTTTTGTTGGATTTTGCAGGTCCTAACAAGTGCTGAAATGGATCCGAAGGAGACTACTAGAATGTTTCATTACATGTTCTCCGTATTAAATCTCTGCTATGTTCCTAGTGGAGTTATGTGCTACATGGTGAAAGAATATCGCGTCCTCCGGTTCAGAGGCCTGACGAGTGAAGGATTAAGTTTTGCAACTTACAACCTTCCCGAAATCTGGGGAGTCTGGATGATATTAGTTGCCCACTGTGTGGTTTACTGGTTTGCAATCAAGGCAGCGGATGCATTGGAAAATGGACATGCGGTTAAACGCGTGACTGGGGTAGTAAAGGTAAACAATTGCGAAGATTTTTATGCGAAATTAATAGTAAACAAACGGTGGCCTGAAGTGAGAGAATTTGAAGATTAACCTTGCAAAAGCTCTGGACATTCTATATTCGACATTGTGGGGTTTCAGATAAGTTTTGGAGACAATTTTAGATAATTGTTTTAATTTTTTTGTTGCAGAAAATTGCGAAAATTGCCGGTGTGAATGGAATATATGAGGAAGAAGGCAAAGAATCGCTGAAAGAATGCCAAATCGTCAATGCCAAGTCTGGGATCGGGGAGGCAAAAAAGGTTTCTCTTACAGTAAATGTACGTTTTATTTCATACAAACTCAATAGAAAAACACTGCCTTGAATAATGTATTGCAGTACTTACCTCTTGTTTGAAAATGTACTTTTAGGACAAATCATTTGATATCAACGAAGGAGAGATTTTCGGATTGGTTACTCTGCATACTCCGAAGAAACCTATTTGGAGCAACAATATTGCAGTGAGAACAGATTACGAAGCTTCTCGAAGC
Organism: Sminthurides aquaticus; assembly: GCA_906901655.1. Classification (NCBI taxonomy): domain Eukaryota; kingdom Metazoa; phylum Arthropoda; class Collembola; order Symphypleona; family Sminthurididae; genus Sminthurides; species Sminthurides aquaticus. The sequence continues at coordinate 2,975,972 of CAJQTT010000005.1, read as the reverse complement.
GTATACAATAACCTGATGTCGTTTGTATAAAATTAAGTTCGTTAAATTCATGTTTGTTGATTTTCAAGGCCATTAGTGGCAACGCAGAACTGGAATCACCCCTTGAAGCTGGATATTGTCCTCCGGTTCCTACAGAATGGGACTTTTTAACTGTCAAGGAAACACTAGAATCGTTTGCAATATTTTCGGGAGTTAACCGTAAAGAAAGAGACAGGTAAAATCGTAAGAATTGCATTTTCTGCTACATTGCTTCAATGCTCACTAATTGGCCGATGTTTTCAGAATGGTGAGCAAAATGTTGCTGGAGCTAAAGTTGGAAGAAAATGCTAACGACAGTGTAAACGTCTCCTTAAGTGTGAGAAAGAAACTCAATTATGGAATCGGCATGCTTGGAAATCCTCGACTATTTATGCTTGATGAGCCTTGGGCCTACATGGATTCGGAAGCGAAGCAAGTGTTTCGGAACACGATCCGTGGAACTGTCACAGGTTTGAAAATAGAGTCGTTTAGAATCACTATTGTTCGTAGCATGTTGGAAATATTTGACCTGTTTGATTACTTTTGTAGGATCCCGTAGAGCAGTTGTGGCAACAAAATATGCTTTGACGGAGTTGAGCGTTATCGCTACCAAAGTAGCAGTTATCAACAACGGAAATGTAAAATTCTTGGGTTCTACTGAAGAGCTTAAACTCAAGTATCGGAATGCATTCCAGTTAACCGTGACGCTGAAGAAAAGTAACGTTGGCCATGGGGTTGAGGGCAGTAATGAAATCAACAGTAGTTGTGATTACGGAGGCCGAGGATGTAAAATTTCGGCACTCTCTGGTTTGAATGGCGTTCCAAAGGAATTTCAGTTTATAATCACAGCTATCCCTTGGGCGGTTTTTCTTCGAAAATTCAGAAACCAAGGATCGTTTTATTTACCTCCGCAGTCTGAAAACTCCTTGCTGGACATTGTGGGAAAGCTGGAAGCGGGTAAGTTGAAGACTTGAATGAAAGCACACGCTACGTTTGTATATACGATTACAAAGATATGGAAGTGTTCAGAATTTTATTCAATTATTTTTTACAGTTTCCATCCGTCAATCTGGATTCGGAATTGAAGGATATCAAGTGGAGCAAGCATCGTTTGAAGACATCTTTATCAACGTTCCTGAAATACTTGAGGGAAGAGGAATTTCTTCGGAGGTTGTAGCTGCTATCTAAAATAGATGCAGTCGGAAATTGTAGAAATCTTATAGCTTGGTGTCGTGATACTGTAGCACAGATTTTTCTGGTTTTAGAAGAGTTGAATTAACAGCAGCACTCGCCATGACGGTGTCTGCGGCAGCAGTGATGTTAGCAAAACATAGTGTCTCTTGGTAAAAGCAAATGCAAACAAATAAGAAATGAAAACTGATGAAACTGAGAGGTGCTATAGGGGCTAGTATTTAAAAAATTTTGCTTTACATGTAGAGGATTTTGCGCATTAGAGGTTTCGTGGCAAATTATTGTTGTCAAACGTTTACTTATTTCGCAAATAAGTCTACGGATTTATGGCAAACAGCTGAGATAGCGAAAGCTGTTTTATATTGATGCATTTCAATGTATTTAAACCGAACGCTTGGCATTCAATGTGTTGCAACAGTTAGGTAACATAACGGAAGTCACCTGGCTTAGGGGCAAAGAGGGAAAATAGTTCGATGAATGCGACGGGTGAGTTTATTATATGGTTACACAAGTAAAAGCTTAAAGTTCTATGTATTCATTAGAGGTCGCCATAAATCCAAGATACAAGAGATGAGTGAAACCCTAACTACAAGAGAACTTCTATAGAGAATACATGTAGCATTTTTGGCGAAATCTATGGGCTTTGTGTATGAGAAACTGTTATAGTGGATGACTTAAAAATTCTTAATATGGAATAAACTTAAAATGCAATCAACATCTCTCACAGACCATTATATATAACAATATTGCTTTTGTATATTTGCATTAGTTGGCATGTTTTACACATTTTTTACAACTAAATAAGATTTTCGGGTAAATTGATGCCTCAGTTTCGGATAATCGGGTAATTTGACGACCCCCATGATGTGCATACTAATGTATGTTAAGCAGAACGACTCTGAGCGAAATGGACAATGTAATGCTTAATGGAATTCAACAGACTCCAGCAGCCATTCCTGCCGCCAGAGGGCTTGTTCCTAAGGAGCAGTTTCCGTGGTGTTTCTCTGTAAATTCTGCCAATCCCCTTTCAACACTAAATGAACTGATAACGCGACAAGGTACGGACACAACTGTGGATTGAAATACTTACTGTTAGTAAGCTGTAGTGCATTCAGGTCATGTATTCTGGGTTTTAATAGGATGTACTTACACATGACTGGAAATCAGTAAAACAGGAGTTGTCATAACGGCCAAACTCACTGAGCTCTCATCCAAAAGGAAATGTAAAAGTTTGTGATCTCAGTAGCAGTAGACACTGCTTTCTTGGATACTTGGGATTTTCATTCAAAGGATCCTTTTCAAGTCCATCTGGAGAACAATAAAATCTTTGATTCCGAACGATAATTCATTGGCTGAACTGAAATAGGAGGAGACACTACTTTCGACTCACTCGGAGGCTGTGTCCAAGGACAAGCGGCCCATTGAGAAAGAATTGTCTCCTGCAACTTTGATCCTAAGGTGAACCATTCAACCCGCCCATAGATTATACTGAAATACGTATGCACTTCTAGCAAGATGTACTATCGGGTTTGGAGAGTTGAACGGTCATGGCTGGGCTGGGATAATAAAAACTCTGACTGAATAAGACGATTGAGCAAAGAGGGGAGTCTAACCTCATCTCTTTTCTGGCTGTATAACTTATTTATCCTGGATTTTGAGTTCTAAGCACAACTAACTTTGTAATCAATACAAAATTTAGTATATGCTGAGTATTGCCTTCATCGAACGTTCAGAGCAAAACTAAAATCTAGATGGTAACCAGTGGGCTAAAGAACAATGTTAAGGTTAATTTGAACTCATCTGCGAGCTTATTGACATCGGGATAATCAAAGTGTACGTCAAGCAAGCGGATAGGAAGGACAGGAGTAAACTGTAGCAAATATTTGAGAAAATGAAATCTGAGACAAGTGAGAAAAGTTCAGTGCTGGTAAAAGAAGAAACTAAAGTTGAGATTAAATTCAAGGTTGAACCCGAGAATCTTGTTCAGCCGTGTAGTGTTGTGCTTGTGAAAGTAGAGCATTCGGATCTGAAGCCTGGAAACGGAGGTCAAACTGCCCCAGATCAATTAGAACGAATTCGCAATAGTAGTGATGAAGATGCTAAGGAAAGTGGTATTATTGGTAGTGGGGATTTTGTAAATATCCGAGGCCATCCAGTTTGGTCTTCTCTCTGCCCTCTACCGGAAGTCAGAATTTATCTCTGGCGTTGTGACGACGATGGATTTGGTTCCCAGGATTTATGGACGGTAAAGCCTCAAGTTGACTTCAATCTGGAACGGGAAAACTCTGGACATTCTAAAGCTGCGGATGAAACCAAAAGGGGACGAGTCAAAAGATTGCAGTGTCCCTTTTGCCTGAAACTTTTATGCAACCTGATTCGGCATGTAAAAATGGAACATACAGGAGCAAGATTTACTTGCAGATTTTGTACAAAAACTTATAAAAGTATTGGTGCTACAAAAGGGCATGAACAACGAGAACATCCGGATGAGATAGGGGGAAAACATTCTGGAATACGTTGCGAATCTTGTGGTAAAACGTTGAAGAACAAAGATTCGTTATTGGCCCATCAAGCTGTGTACACCACCGGGAAGAGAGAATTTCCATGCAAGTTTTGTCCCATTAGATATTCATGCTCATTTAACCTTCGAATCCACGAGGTACAGAAACACGCAGCAAAAGTTAGAAGGGGGAATCTTTCAAAAACATGGAAATGCAAGTTCTGCTCAGCTACGTTTTCCGACGAGGGGGACATGAACAGGCATCAAGTAATCGTCCATGTGGGAAAGCAAAAATACTTTTGCGGATTCTGCCCGCGCCGCTTCCAAGAGTTACGGAGTAAAAGAGTCCATGAGAACCTGTGTCATGAGAAAGATCTTAATCCTAAGGACTTACTTCATAAACACAAATGTGAAGTTTGCGAAAAGGTGTTTTACAAGAAATATTCATTAAACTATCATACAAAGATTCATGCAGGGATGAAAGACGTGCCCTGTAGCTTCTGCCCTGCCATGTTTCGCTCGAATGGTGATAAAAAATCCCACGAGCTCCACCGTCATTCGGACAAGTTTCCTGGAGGAAGAGAGGCGCTGAAAGTCCACAAATGTGACCAGTGTTCCGTGGGATTTATTACTAAACCAGGACTTCGCCAGCACATGACCGTGCATATGAAAGAACGGAAATTCAAATGTTCCTTATGTGGAAACTCATTCAAAAAGAAAATGTATATGAAGCTTCATGAGCGACAGTGCCATAGCGATGATAAAGAATCTCTTAAGAAACACGCATGCAATTGGTGTGGTAAAAAATTTATGGCTAAAGCAGAGGTGAAAGGACATGAAAGAACTCACACTGGCCACAAACCGTTTAAATGCCAGTCTTGTAATAAGCGATATGGTACTTCCACCGGTTTAAATATTCATGTGCAGCGACGACACGTTTCGAACCCAGAAGAGAAGGAGGCGCTGCTAAAACACAGATGCTCCTTGTGCCCTAAAAAGTTTTTCACGAGAGCTGGGCTGGAGACTCACAGCCGAAGCCATTCAGACGAACGGGCCTATGAATGCAGATTCTGCCCTAAGAAATTCAAGGGATTTTGGGTGGCAAGATTACACGAGGTCAAAAAGCATGTCCAAAATGCCGATGAAATTAACGCCGTCCTTAAATACGGTTGCAAATTCTGTTCACAACGATATCGTACCCCATCCGAATTAGTGGATCATGAACGGATACACACGGGAGAAAGACCTTTTTCATGCAGAATTTGTTCCAAAAGTTTTACATCGCGACACATTTTGAGAGGTCATGAAAAAATTCATATAGATGCAGAAAATAGACAAGATTAAGTGTGTAAGTTTAACTCTGTTAATTTAACTTCACAAAAGTTTGAGCTTCTGTCTAGGATATTGAATACACTTAATAATACACTTAATAAGAAAAGCCGTTGAAGTTCTATTGGTGTCAGTCAAGACGTACGATAGTACTGAGTTTGCTGCATATTGCTTCATAAAAGCCGAGTTCAGTAGCACCGTTACTTATCGAATTGTCTACGTAAGCTTTGTGCCTTTGACGCGATGCTCCATTGTCCGCGTGAAATTATGTGATATTTTCAGAAACGGAGTTGTAATCCGTAGAAACATGCTGACGGATAGGCTATACTTTATTAAATCTCTCCTTAAAATTAAGTGTCCCATGGCACGCACAATAGGTACAGTAGTAAAAAAGATAAGGATTTGTCGCACTATTGAAAAATATTTGGCGAATTTATGGAAAATGCTAAGCAACTAGGTGAAGCTTGTTACATGACCTTTGTATAAGCCAACCAATGGATTTTCTCTCGGAGAAACGCGTATGAGGTTCTTCTTGTTGGAAATTGTATTTGTCCCATGGTTGGTATCTCCTCAAGCGTCGGTTATGCTAGGGAATAAAAATAAAATAATTTAGCACGAAAATATATTTTCGAAACTTTCTATTTATACTCCATGTTAAGGCATAGGAGGATTCGAAAAAATTATTTCGCGCTAAAGTTTTTTCCTTAGTTACGCTCACTATTCGTGAGATATTTTATGTTTATTCCCTAGTATTAACCGACACTTCAGGTTACTTTTTGTAACTAGAAATTTTCATTTTTAAGATATTACTTGTGTATGTTTATTAATTTTAGAATGCCGGAAAGACGGGTATATGTTTTATGAAATAAGTTTTCAGTACTTTAAAAGAACATTCTTGTATAAACTCTGTGTGAAGTGATGAAATAAATATATTCCAAGTTGACACAAATGATGTCCTCATGGTAGAGGATGGAAAAAAATAAAAAAATACAAATAAATCCAACGGATATTATAAGTTTCACAAAAAGAATTAGAAGTTGATATTTTGAATTAAGTAATCACTTAAATGCAGAGGCATTATTGAGGTACTGATATGGATTTCCTGGGTACACAGTATCCTCTTCTATTTGCATACGAATCAGCAATTTAAATAAAATAAATTTTTTCCAATTTTTGAGAAGGGAGAGTTTCAGAAGATCTCGGAAATTCCCATGTTATCTTATGGGAGAAATCCAAGATTATTTAACCTGCCTCATGGTGACACCGATTTTTGATAAATTCAACCAATCACCATAAAAGGTCCAATAGACGTGTAAAAAACCTTCTGGAACCTTGATTGACCTCTGTGACCCCAATTAGTACTAATGTCACCATAATATAGAAATAGGCTACTATATAGAAATTTGTTTGGTTGGCATTTCAGCACATCCTTTTAATGGTAGGTCACTACATCCAACATGACCTCAGAGGTCACAAGTGTGTATGCTTGTTCGAAAGCTTAGAAATAGGGCTACTACATGGCATGAAACACTTGGCAGAATACTGCAATCTGAAAGCGCTGCAAACGCAGAAAGAAAAAAACCTCTTTAGGCTATTCAATATCTTTGACATGTGTACCTGTAGACTCCAACAACCTTTGAATAAGGATGACATGGACAACTAACAGAACCGGTTTAAAAAACTTGTTAATCAACTTATTCTAGGTCCTGTCAGCTTGGTCCAAGGCTATTCGCTCCGGAACGTACCATAGCTCATCAATTTCTTCTCCACCTTCTAAAAGAACTCTATAAATTAGCAGCTTAAGTTACAGTCTATACTTGGAGCTTGTTGGAGATGAATACGGCGACAAAGTCTTAGCTGGAAGCTTAACTTAATTGCTGGCTGCTATAAACAGAATTCATTTAAATTTAACAATCAAAATACAAGTTTGAGAACCATCGATATGTTTAATTACTTTTGATTGGAAGACTTTGTTTTAGTATCGTCAAAATGGATTTCAGTTGGATTCCTCTTGGCGTTAGTTTTATGGCCCTTGCTGCAGTATTCATTGGGCCACTGCTTGGTCAATTTTTGTGGAAGAAATCTAAAGAAAAATATCTGCCTCCAGGTTACCTACCTACTATAATTCACAGTTTGTGTGTTTAGTTTCTCCAAAAATTCAAATGGTTGCAGTTTGGTTGCGTTCCAATTAAGCTCCAAGCAGATTTATATCATTTTTCAGGTCCATGGGGACTGCCAATACTTGGTCATCTTCTTTTTTTGTGGCCAACGCCTTTGAAAACTTTCATGACATGGAAGGAAAAATACGGAAACGTTTTCACGCTTCGGTTTGCGCATAAGCGGTACATGAAATTGCATAACTTACAGGAAATCTAATTTACTCTGAATGCACAGCAATACGAGGCTATAGATTAATGAACGTTGATTTTGTCGGGTTTCCAGGATAATTGTGCTGAGTGATGTAAACACGATCCGGGAGTTTTTCTCTCATGATGAATTAGTGGGATGTTTAGATGTCGAGTACATGGATATATTTGTGGAAAACAGGGGAGGTATTCAATTGAATTATGTTGTGATTGTATTTTTCAAAATGCGGAGAGCACTGATGCTTTATCATGAATTAATAATAAGAAATGATATAATATATATCGTACATGTACTGCATTAAGGTCCTGGAGTAGCTCTTGCAGAGGGAAAGAATTGGCGCGAACTGCGTACATTTCTTATGAAATCGTTTAATGAATTCGGAATCAAAGATAAAAAATACGAAGAAAGTCTTGCAGTAGAATGTGAGCAAATGGTGCTGGATTTGAAGAGAAGGGGAGGAAATGGAGTAGTTCTTCGGACCGTCTTCCCACGCCATGCTGTCAACGCCATCTGGGGGGCTATTGGAGATAGCATGCTAAATGAAAATGAAGCTCAGATTTTAATTGAAGCGATGAAAGCGTATGCAAGAATAGTCGATAAAGTTGCTATGCTACTTAACTAACTGAATCTAATTGAGCGGCAGTGTATTTGAAGCAAATGCTTTTGACGTTTTTTGCAGACACAGTCATTTTGAGACCTTGAGGGATGTAATTGGATTCTTGTTCCCCAGGATTGTGGCAAGATTTAGCTCATTTTTAAATTGGCGGTTTGCTGCTACTGTGGCCCTCAAGGAAATGGTTGATGCCAAAACGGCACGGCATTTGGAATCTCGGGTGCCTCGGGAACCGCGGGATATAATTGATAGATTCCAAGATGTCTCCGAAGCTACGACGGATCCCGAATCAAGTTTCCATGAATCTCGTAATATTTTTGGGTTACAAAGAGGCTGCAGTTTCAGGTATTTCAGCACTAGCTTAGTTTATGATTTACTTGATGTAACGGTTTATTTACAGGGTCTCAGTTAACGCCACTCCTGGTTGACTTAATGTTCGGCGCTGTTGAAACAAGTTCTCTGACGATGGAGTGGCTTATCTTGTACTTTTTGCGAAATCCAGAGATTCAGCGAAAACTCCAGATGGAAATCGACAATGTTATTGGCAAAGATCGAAGGCCGCAACTTGAGGACAGAGCCAGGATGCCATTTACGGAAGCGTGTATCCTAGAAGCACTCCGCATACGTCCTGCTGTCCCTGTGGGAATCCCTAAACGGGTAACGAAAGATTGCTGGGTACGCGGTTACTTTATCCCTGAAAACGCTATCGTTGTAGCTAATGTTCGGGGAAGTCATAGCGATCCTAAGAGTTGGGAACAGCCCGAAGAGTTTAAACCCCAGCGATTCCTTGACGACGAAGGGTCAGTATTGCCAGAGGCTAGAAAAATGATCGCTACATTTGGAAAAGGGAAGCGCTCATGTCCTGGAGAAAGGGTTGCGTACGAAAAACTGTTCATGTTCGTTACGAACGTTTTCCAGAATTTCACAATCACTTCTGAGGCGAAGAAGCCATCCACGGAAGTAGCATTTGGTCTAGTTACTTTACCGATTGTTGGAATCTCAGTATCGTTTGTTCCCAGAAGTTGAAAAGGAAGTCTGTGGCTTTTTTCTTTTGAAATATATTAGCCACGAGTAATATTTTATTTGTAATTTGTTACAAATGCATAAAGTGACTGTGTTTGCACGTATTTTTATATTAATAGGAAGACAAGGGTCGCCTACAGACCTGAGTTTTTTTTCAATGTAGAGCATCCCAGGGAAACCACGAATCTAAAATTTCAGCCCCATATGGGTAGAAATAGCAGAGATATAAATTAATTACTCCGTCAAAAAACGCAAAGCTTATGAGAGTTAAACATGGTGACAGCGGCCGATGCAATTCCCTCCCCCCCTGCTCCATTCCAAAGCATACGTTTTTTGATGGAGTGAATAATTTCTATCTCCGCCATTTCTACCCATATGGGGCTGAAATTTTGGATTCGTGGTTTCCCTGGGATGCTCTACACTGAAAAAACTCAGTTCTGTAGGCGTCGGAAAACACCCTTGTCTCCCTATTTATACCTTGTACAACCAGGAATACTGCTAAAGAACGCTTACATTAGGTAGCTGCGGGCTTAACATACGACTTTGTTGTTAAAAAATGGATTTCTCTCATTGCCCTTGCCCTGTACTCATCAGAATTATTTTATGGCTGTTTAAGATCCTGTTTAATTGGTTTTGATGACAGAAATACAGGAAAGCACATAGCTGTCTTTTATTTTTGATACTTTTCCGGAGTCTGTATTTTTTTAAAGTTTTTCATTTACAGAGTAAACTCGGTTTCTGGGAATGTATATAACTAGCGCCAGCGCCTACTATTTCCCACACACTTCTGTAGTCTTGGGTGAATTTAGAACTTTGCGCTACCTTCTACAAAACATGGACTGCGTTCTTGGAGACAATCTAAATCGGTCATACCCTTTTCAGTCTTTGAGAAGGATAATACCTTATGGATCCTTTTCAAATAAGTTGAGGAATGTGAGGAAATGGAGATATTCTAGGAACAAGGGATGAGCCCTTCGCCCCAAGGTCTTATGATGACCTCTGGCTATGATTGTAGAAGGAGTTTCTAAACATACGAAGAGCACTTTGCACTTGCGCGCTCTGTGATAAAGATGATGTTTCTGAAGTTTATTCGACTTGCAGTTGTGCCTCGTTTGGCTGGAATTAATTTATCCAGTCTACTAGTATTCTTTCACTTAAATTCAATTTTGCTTCATGTTTTCTTAGTTGGCAAAAAAAAATTACAGGATCCGACCAAGCTCACAGTCGCCTTGATTGCAACTGTTTCCTTATTTTTGACAGATATAAGGTTACAGGTAATTAATTAGAAAGTCAACGGGTGTAATAGGAATTCTGCGATAGCTGGTGATAATGCAATAGGCATTAAAGAAAATGAAGGAGCCAAGTGAAAATTGTTCTCTGAGTGTAGAAGAAGATGCTAAACTGGAGATTGAATTTAAAGTTGAGCCACTAAATATTGTTCGGCAGTGCAGTGTTGTGATTGTGAAAGTAGAAAATGCAGATGTGAAGCCTGGTAGGGGAGATGATAGTGCCCCAGATCAATTAGCACAGATTCGGAATGATGGTAATGGAAATACTATGAAAGGTGTCTCTGGGAGGGCGGATTTTAAAGACATTTCCGCCAATCCGGTATGGTCTTTTTTGCTCCCTCTACCGGAAGTAAGAATTTGCCTCAAGCGTTGCAATGATGAAGGAGCTGGTTCCCAGAATTTATTGAAAGCGGAGCCTCAATCAAATTACACGCTGGGACGAAATTACTCAAGGAAGACTTGTACTGAGGATGAAATTAAAAAGGGACGAAACAACAGATCCAAGTGCCCCTTGTGCCCCAAAATTTTGCACAGGGCGAGTTATCTGATTCAGCATGTACAAAACAAACATCCAGAAAAAAAAATTATGTTTGAAGCAGAACGTCATGAACAGGAAATGCATCCGGATAAAGCATGGGGAAGATACTCTGGAATACGTTGCGAATTTTGTTATGAAAAGTTTAAGTGCAAACGTTCATTACAAGCGCATCGAGCTGTCCACACGGGAAAGAAACCATTTGGGTGTAAATTCTGTTCCAATAGTTTTACAAACATAAGGAACCGTAGAAAGCACGAGCAACGGAAACACACAGACAAAATTCCAGCTGGTAAATACTCTGAGAAAAAGTGGAAGTGCACGTTCTGTTCATTGCAATTTTTTGGCAAAGGGGACGTGCTAGTCCACGAAAGGCAAGTCCATTGTGGAGAGAAGAAATTCAGCTGCCGATTCTGTTCTCATCGGTTCCAAAAGTCAAAGAGTAAAAGCATCCATGAGAACAAATATCATGCGGAGGAGATTGAACCTGAGGACATCCTTGACAAATACAAATGTGGAGTGTGCGGGAAAGAGTTTTACTGGAAGGAAACATTTACCCGTCACATGAAGATTCATGCGGGGATCAAAGACGTAGCCTGCAGTTTTTGTCCAGCCATGTTTCGTAATAGAGACCATAAAGAATCTCATGAGTTCTACCGTCATTCCAGCAAGATTCCAGGAGAAAGGGAAGCACTGAAAGTCCACAAATGTGATCAGTGTTCCAAAGCGTTCATTGCTAAAGGGAGCCTTCGGCGTCACCTGAGGGTACACGTGAAAGAGCGGAATTACGAACGTTCATTGTGTGGAAAACTGTTTAAATGGAAAGTGAGCATGAGGCTGCATGAAAATCGTTGTCGTAGTGAGGATAAAGAATCTTTTAAAAAGCACACATGCAATTGTTGTGGCAAAAAGTTTATGAGCGAAGGTAACATGAAACGGCATGAGCGAACACACACTGGCTTCAGACCTTTTGAATGCAAGTCCTGTGACAGGCGATTTAATAGTTCCTGTGATTTGAAAATGCATACTCAACGAAAACACGTTTCTGACCCGGAAGAGAAGGAGGCACTGCTAAAATACAAATGCTCGTTGTGTCCGAAAAAGTTCATCCGCAAAACTGAACTTGAGAATCACAGCCGTACTCATTCTGACGAACGCGCCTACAAATGCAGATTCTGTCCTAAGAAATTCAAGGAATTGCGGATGAGAAGATTACACGAGGCCAGAAAACATGTCGAAAATGCGGATGAAATTAACGCCGTCCTTAAATACGGTTGCAAATTCTGTTCACAACGCTATTGCTCCCCATCCCAATTAATGGATCATGAACGGATGCACACGGGAGAAAGACCATTTGAGTGCCAAACTTGTTCCAAAAGTTTTGCATCCCGAAAAGTTTTGAAGAATCATGAAAAAAATTGTGCCAAGGTTAAGAGCCATAAGTGAAGCGGAACCTTTTCCACAAGAAATTGTTTTGTACTGTTCAACTATGTTAAAGGATCATGGAACTAACACACACATTTTTGCGTGCAAGATCATTCAAATATAGTAATTAATGTCCGACGGCTTTCAAGGATCTACAAGGAGTGAAATGTCATAACAGCAGGATTCATTCATAAGATGAAGAAATGTGTAGCTTTCTTTTATTGGAATACCCTATGAAAAACTTTGTGCACAGTTGTGTAGACATTATACTCTTTAAATCTCCTATGCACAATTTTTAAAAAAATTTATGCACAAATTTTGTGTGCACATTATTTTCCCCACACTAGTTGCACAATTGTGCACAAAAATAGGGACTTAGAAATTTTTTAAAGCTAACCCTATATGCAGAATATTGCAAAATGAAAAACTTAATTAAGTACGATTTGGAAATGTTTAAAGCACTTGGACTTCTAATCGTAATTAGATTGCTTGCATGAATCAAAGCTGCACTACAAGCTGTCTCAAAAGTAATATTTTCAAAGTTTATGGTATTTACTGGCTTACCTAAAATTATATCGTGTAGTATTATTTAAATTCGAATTTTAAATTGCAAGTAGAAATAGTGCATATAAGGCCTAAGCCAACGTTGTTTAAATAAAAGGTAAATAAAATATATAGTAGACGCATTTTTGGAGAAGAACTACATATATTTGGAAAAAATTGCTAAAATATATGTAATCCTCCTCCATTTAACTGTCATGTGTGTGGTCTTCTATGTCTTTTTTATCGATAAAAAAGGTATAGAAGACTACACTAGATTCTAATTTCGAAAGAACGAAAACTAAGCCATGAAAAAACCTACGTTTCAGGAATTTGAGGACGAATTCCCAAAGTATCATAAGTAAGATACTATTAGCACGCGAATAGTATAAGTTTAGTTCACAATTTCCTTTCTGCAAAGAAGACTGGAAGCTGGAGTGGTGTAGGGCGCGGGTACTTTATAACATTGGTGAGTGGGTCGTGGGAATGAATACCGCCCGACTCGGATTTAATTTTGCGTTCCCTCCCAAACCTGCACAAATTACGCTGCACAAGTGCTATGCACAATCATGCGACATTATGCGGTGCTTTTGTGCGTAATTTGGGCAACTTTCGTGCACAATATAGCTTGAACAATTGTGCAAGGGGATTTTTCGTAGGGTATGAAATGTCGCGATATGGAATGCAGGGTCATTGTTCACTGAATTGATGGCTGCTTCAAGTTCATTCAAAGCATCCACTGCTGTATTGGATTATTATACGAGAGTCACAGAATGAAAGGGAGCAAAATACTTTCAGCAATGATATCATATAATTATGTAAAGATCAAAAGAAAGACTGTAGTTAAATGTAATGAATAATTCAAGCGGCTTGTAACGAGTTTCCGTCAAAGTAAATTAACATCAGTTTAAACGTAAATTATTTTTGTAATGTACTGTACTATTTATTCAAACACATCATCTCTGTTTTCCATCCGTAACCGAAGCCGTGGTAGTAGATGGAATATAATCTACAACAGGTATCCATGAATGCAATTCTGAGTCCGCATGCTACGAGATGCCGGGGAAGAGGCAGAAGCGGACCTCAATCATTTCCGTGTTCTGTTTGTACATGACAATATTCCCATATAATTCCAAGCTGGAGAACCATTTATTCCGGCATTCTGAAGCGCGAAAGTTTAAATGTACATTATGCCCGAAAGCTTTCGAACAACCCAAACATTTGAGCAGTCACATCAAAAGGTTCTCAACGTGCGAAGAGAGAAAACAAATTGTATAGATTATTTAAACTTGTAAGCATTTTGTTTTTATTGGGAAGTTAAGATCGTAGGAAAAGTATTGTCGTACTTTCAGTTTACATGTGCTTTGAATAATTTCAAAGTGAATCTTATGGACACAAAGCTACGGTTAGAGTCTGCTGGCATAATAATTCAATAAACATAGGAACGACACAGCTTTGAAGCTTTGAAGAAACTACCTGCTGATAGAGACTTGAAGGGTTTTGGAAATGGCTTACATTGGAATTGTATTGCCTCAAAATGTGAAACAGTTGCGAAACGTCAGCAAAGAACGCTTAAATGAAGCACACAAAATAATTTATGTAGGAATAAAGGCTAACAAGAGCTTCCTGCTACACTCGGCTTAAAATATTTTTACAATTTCTTTCATGCTCCTTCAACCCCCCTTGCGATACGAATCTTTTTAAACAAGCTTGGCATGAAAAAGCTCTTTCTCCCGTGTGAATTCGTTCATGAGTCAACAACTCGGATTTTGCGCGAAATCGTTGTGAACAGAATTTGCAACCGTACTTTAGCACTGCGTTAATTACTGCTGCATCTTTGGCATGAAATTTTATCTGGTGTAATCTTCCTCCAATAGCTCCCTTAAACTTTTTAGGGCAGAATCTACACTCAAAGGTCCGTTCGTCAAAATGGCTACGGATGTGAGACTCAAGATCAGCTTTGGCGATAAACCTTTTCGGACACAAAGAGCATCTGTGTTTTCGCAGTGCCTGCTTCTGTTCTGGGTCGGAAACATGTACTCGTACCGTGTGCTTCTTTAAGGCGCAGGAACTACTGAATCGCTTATCACAGGATTGGCATTCAAATGGCTTGGAGCCAGTGTGAGTTCCTTCATGCCGTTTCATTTTAGTTTTGCACACAAATTTTTTACCACACCAAATGCATGCAAACTTCTTAAGAGATTCTTTATCGTTGCTCCCACAATGTCGCTTATGAAGTGTCAAACTTTGTTTTGTTTTCAAAGCTTTTCCGCAGAAGGAGCACTTGAAATTCCGTTCCTCTACATGCACGTTCATGTGGATCCGAAGTTCTCCTTTAGTAATAAACGGCTGCAGGCCACGTCTTTGATCCCAGTATGGATTTTAACATGGTTATCCAATGAACGTTTGTCATAAAACTTCTTACAACAAACGTCACACTTGTATTGTTGCAATACGTCCTTGGCATCCATCTCTGACTCATGGAATTTGTTCTCGTGGACTTGTTTCTCTCGCATGGCCATGAAGAGGAGGGGACAAAACCGGCAGCTGTGCTTCTTCAGTGCAGTCCCCGTATGGATTCGCGTTACATGGTTCTGCATATGGCATTGGTTAAAAAACTTTAATGAACAGAACTTGCACTTCCATTTTTTCTCAGAGTATTTACCCACTGGAATTTTGTCTCCGTGTTTTCTTTGCTCGTGCTGTTGGAGGTTATACAAATATTTAAAACCGCTTGAGCAAAATCTGCATGCAAAAGGATGTTTCCCTGTGTGGATAATTCGATGCGACAGCAACTTTTCCTTTGACTTGAAAGTTTGATAACAAAATTCACAACACATTCCCGAATTGGGGCACAATGGGCACTTGGATCTCCTGGAGCCTCCATTTTTAGTTTTATTCTCAGTCCACGTCTTCCTTGAGTGGTTCCGTTCAAGCGTGTAATTTGCTTGAGGCTCATGTGGGACCAAAGTCTGGGAACCAATTCCTTGAGCATTGCAACGCCGTAGGTAGATTCTGACTTCCGGTAGAGGGCATAGTGAAGACCATACTGGATTCCCGGAGTCAGTTTTAAAATCCGCACTATTGATATTATATCTGTTAGGTAGTTTTTAAAAATTGTCTTCTCTCCTCTTGGCCGCTTGTACATTGGAGCTGGAGGAGAGGAGTATAAAAAGCCCAAGGTTATGTTGAGAGAGGGAGTCTTCTTTTGTGACTTGGACGGATAAGTTGTAAATAAAAATAGCTGAAGGGACCCAAAACACTGCCTTAGCCTTGTACACTTTCTTTACCATAAACCCACGTAACATTTTATGGTGGTTGGTGCGGAGTAGCTGGACAAGCCTGTGACCCATATAAAGTACGTATAACGTACTGTGGGGACAAAAAGGGAAAAAGGGTCACACAAAAGGATTGATAAACCCTTGCCACAAGGAACTATGGGGAAGAGCCTATCCCTGAACTAAAAAGGAAACCTCCCGTAAGGGTCCACAGAAAAAATAACACGGGGAATTACGGAGTAGGACTGACACAAGGGGTTCATGTAAAAAGGTGACACAAGAAAGAGCGAGAGAGTTAATGGGGAATGTCCTTGGAGATATAGGACAAGACGGAGCAAGCTAAGACGCGTGTGACAGTACACACTGTTACCTGTAACGTACATTTCCTCAAAACTCACACTTGAACTGCAGAGGGGGAACAATCCCACATAGTGGAATAAGGCAACAATCCCACGTGAGGAAAAACAGGCAACAATCCCAGCTAAAGAGACCCGTATAAAATCTCATACGTCAAGCTAGGGTGACAAATACCCAGTCTTTACCTCCAAAGACAACATGGTGGAAACGGATAAAGAAAAGGCTGCTCGTGAACGGGCAGAGGCTGAGGCTGAAGCTGAGGCAGAAGCAGAAGCTAGGGCAGAGGCTGAGGCGGAAGCCAAGGCAAAGGCTGATGCTAAAGCCAAACAGAAAAACAAAGGCAATGGAACTGATGAGTCTGATGGGGAATCTGAGGATGAAGATGATGATGAAGATGAGGATGATGGGGATGAGGATGAAGATGATGCTGAAGTCAGAAAGAATAAAGCAGATCGTAAAGCAAAAGCACGAAAGGAGGCAAAAGAACGTAAGAAGAGGAATAAGAAAGAAGAAGACGAGGAGACTCAAAAACCATACAGATTGTCAGTTATACCCAGAAAATTCTCAGGATCAGCAAATGAGGATCCTCATGAGTACTTAACTTTGTGGGAAACTGCTGGCCACACAAACTATTGGAATAGCTTGACAAAGTATCGTCAGTTCCCAAGTTATTTAACTGGCACCGCCGCGAAGTGGTACAACAGTTTCTTAAATGAGCACCAATTTGATTTAATAAGAATGTCTCCAACGGCAAAATGGGCTTATATGAAATCGGAGTTTTTGAGCGGCTTTGAATACCTGTGCCGAGAGATAGTATATGAGATACGGCTCGACGAAAGGAAGCAGTTGCCTAATGAATCTCCAGAAGATTATTACTTCAGCATACTGGATTTGTGTCAACGAACTGATACAAGGATGGATGAGAAGAAAATCGTGAGAAAGCTCGTGAAAAACTTGCTTCCGTATTATTTGGATAAGGTTCTTCCCATGAATCCACAAACCCCAAGAGATGTATTGGAAATCTTAAGAAGAGCTGCTCAGTCTAAATTCTTGGCTCATCAGACAGGAGAAATCAGTATTTTAGCTGTTGACAGCAAACCAGTTAAGGAAAATGAGCACAGTTTTGAAAAACTTCAAAAACAGCTGAATAGTTTAGAGACTTCCATCAAAAATATGAACACTCAGAAGAACAACACGGTTTCAAAGGATAATTCCAAACCTAGAAGGAATTTGACTTGTTATAATTGCAACAAGATTGGCCATATATCCCGAGAGTGTTGGTCACCAAGAAAGGACAATAGAGGAGAAGCACAAACTATTCAAAATGTGGAAGAAGACAATGGGATGGAAGTAGGTAACTCCTTCGCGCAACTAAATGTGGAAGTCTACCGAGGAAGAGGTAGAGGAAATAGAGGACGAGGGGGATACAGAGGCCGTGGACGAGGCAACGGACCCAGAAATAATAATCAGGACCAGGGAAACGCTCAGATGGCTGGAAGCAATCACCAACAGCAGTCATCTTCCAGCCAATAAAACCCTGTACTCTCAGATTTACATGTGAATTCAATAAAATAATAACCACATGTATCATAGACTCAGGAGCAGCAATCAGTTGTGTTGATAAACGATTAGTGAAGGGAATGACATGGGTAGTATCAGGAGCAGAGATAACTGGAGTGACAGGAAACCGAATGGAGACAATGGGACAAGTAATTCTGGAAGTAACGGTGGAATCACAAATGATCTTACTTGTAAATGCTCATGTGTTGGAAAATTTGTGGTGTAATCTAATCATCGGGAATGATACGTTACTAAATGAACGTGTTGTTATCAACTATGAGAGATCTACAATTCGGAGGAGAGATGTTGTACTACCTTTTAATGATGAGATAATGCAGTATAAGGAATATCACTCAAGAATTATGTAAAAAGTGTAGAAAATATTAAGTTACCTGCCCGGACAGTAACTTATGTAAAAGTATCAACGGGAGCGGATACGGATGTGTATATACAACAGTGGATACCTTCGGATAAAGAATACGACTTTACAATACCTAGTTGCATTGTGAAGGGATGTAATCCTCGTATTCCAATATGTAATATGGCAACAAGAGATTGTTATATATACAAGGAACAAAAATTAGCCATTTCTATGGAAGTCATGGAACATAAAGATGTGTTGTGGGTGTTTGATCACGAAAGGGATGAACCGATGGATGTATTTACTTGTGAAGTAGAACAACCTGAAATCGTTAAGGCCAAACCATTGAAGGAAGAGGAAATTAGAAAAATGCTGTCAGAAGTTATAGAGGAAACACTAACTTCTGACCAACGAGAAATACTATTAGACTTGCTGTGTGAGATGAAGGATGCATTCAGCTTGCAAGGAGAAATTGGGTGTGTGGATTTCATCAAGTGTAAAATAGATTTGTTACCCGGAGCTGTTCCAGTCAAACACATGCCATACAGAGTAAGCAACTTTGAGAAGGATTTCATTAGAAATCAATTAGATGAACTTTTGGACAAAGGACTAATAAGACCATCCAAAAGCCCATGGGCTGCACCTGTGGTTATAGTATACAAAAACCGAAAGGATAACACAACGGGACGTTTTTGTTGTGACCTGAGATCGTTAAATGAAAAATGTGTAGCGGATTCGTTCCCTTTGCCTACCATTGCCAGTATACTTGAGGCTTTAAATCAAAGTACTTGCTTCTCAAAACTTGATGCTGCCAGAGGATTTTGGAATATAAAAATGGAAGAGCAAAGTATACCTCTAACAGCTTTCACCACGATGTTCGGGACATTTGAATGGACAAGACTACCCTTTGGATTTCTCAATGCGAGCAGTGTTTACCAAAGAGCGATGCACCAAACTTTTGATGACCTCATATTCAACTCGATAGTTATTTTTATCGATGATGCGGTTTGTTTTTCAAAGGGATTTGAAGAACATATTCCAAGACTAAGAGAAATATTAGAGCGCTTTAAGAAAGCTGGATTCAAATTAAAAGTGTCGAAATGCAAATTTGCAGCTAAAGAAATAGAGATGCTTGGATTTGTTGTAAACGAAACAGGAATTCTTCCTGCACCGGACAAGCTTCGAAGCATAGAGAGAATTCCACCACCGAAAAACGTCAAAGAAGTCAGACAATTGCTTGGACTTACTGGTTTCTTTAAAACTCATTGTGCCTCATATTCAGAACTAGTAAGACCATTGTATGATTTACTAAAAAAGGATAGACCTTTTATATGGACTGATACAGAGAATGAAAGTTTCGTCAAATTAAAAGAGGCTTTAAAAAACCCTCCTTTATTAGCGCATTGGGACCCAGTGAAGGAAACAAAACTTTACGTAGATGCAAATCACTACAATGTTGCCGGTGTTTTAGTGCAGGAGCATGAGGGTGGACCAAAACCAGTCGCATATGTGAGTAAGAGTTTGACTAAGTCTCAATTGAATTGGGGAGTAACTCATAAAGAATTTTATGCAGTAATACACAGTCTACATAAACTGAGACACTTACTGCACCAACATCCGTTCACGTGCTATACGGACCATTTACCACTCTGTCAACTGAGGTTTGCGAAGGATACTAGCCACGGTAGACTTGCAAGATGGGCTATGCTACTACAAGATTATCCCCGCATGAAACTCAAATATATACCGGGCAAGGAAAATTTTATTAGTGATGCTTTGTCGAGACTTCCGGTATATACAGAGGATGAGAAAACCAAGTCTGACGATGAAGATTCATGCATGGACTTTCCTATTTTACTAACGGAACCAGCATTACCACCAAGTTATGATGACAGCATTATGGTATCCCTTGATGGAAGTGAAATTGGGAAGTTGCAAAGAGAAGATTCATACTGCGAAATGATAAGAAAAAGGATGGAATCAGACTCAAAATTTGCCAAACAGTACATGGAGATAGAGGATGTACTCTACAATATATCAACTGGTGAGCCTAGATTAGTAGTTCCCGGCTCTTTAATATCTGAAGTTCTGAAGGGAGGACATATGGACAGAATGGCGGCCCATTGTGGTTACTTCAGGACCCATGCAAGAATTTCAAAGAAATATGTTTTTAAAAAGATGCGAAGAAGGATTCTAGCATTTGTTTTAAGATGTCCAAATTGTCGAGCACACAAGTATGATAGGGACAAACCACATGGATATTTACAGCCAATAGAAATACCAGAGACACTATTTACCATGTATGGTTTTGACTTCATTGGACCATTAAAAATAACAAAGAGAAGGAATCTACATATTGCAGTGATGGTGGACTTATATAGCAAGTACGTGTGTGCAAAACCTGTTAAAGACACAACCGCTAAAACTGTTGTGAAATTCATGGAACAGGAGATTGTTCTTCGCACAGGATGTCCTGTAAGAATTCTAACAGATAGAGCAGCTGTATTTTTCTCAAACACCTTTAAGGATTTCATGAACTCGTATGGAATTAAGCACGTGTGTACATCGGGGTTTAAAAGCTCGACAAATGGTTGTACTGAAAGAATGAATCAAACTATTCTTCAGCTGGTGAAGGTGTTCACAGATAAAGAACAACAAGATTGGGATGAGATGCTTGGAGCCATTGTATTTTCAATAAATACTTCTCCATCCGCAAGTACCAAGAAATCTGCGTTTATGCTGGTACATGGCCAAGAAGCAAGAATGAGAATAGATAACCAATTAAATCTACCTGTGCATAAAACAACGGAACATTTGGACCTAATCAGAATCAGAGAAGAAGTAAAAGAAACTATAAAAAAGGGTCAAGAGCAGTATAAAGCTCGCTTTGATAAAAGCATTAAGGCAGGAGAATTTGAAGTAGGAGATATGGTTCGACTTAAGTGGCCTATTTTGAAAAAAGGAAATTCTAAAAAATTAACCCAAAGGAAGTTTGGACCATTCAAAATTGCTCGCAAATTATCGCCGCTTAATTATGAACTTGTGGATACTTATGGAAAGACAAAAATTGTTCATATTGGAAAACTTTCTAAGTTTGAAAACCAGTCAGAAGATAGCAGCGATGATGAGGACAAAGGACTGTTTGAAGAAATTCAACTTGAGATTGAAGAAGTTTTGAGGAAATGCCAAAAGAAAAGAAGTCTTGCAAGGATAGAATCAACAGAAATGTTAATGCAAGGGCACACCAAGATGATACAAATATTGGAAGGTTTAAAAAACTTTGATGACCTATGGAGATGCATCGTGGAGAATGATTACAAAACGATTATCATAACTACCGAAGTAGATGGAGATTATAGAGCTGGAACCAGAACAATTAGGATTCAGGGTTTCATCTATGATTTAGACAAAGAAACGACCGAGAGTGGTGTACAGATTTGTGTCTGGAAAAATCGAATGAATCCAGGGGATTGTATATCTATTATTTTAGTTGAGAAAGTTGATAAACTGGTGGATTACAATCAAGCTGTTTCGATTTTCTTAGAAGTAATGAAATCAAATCAAACAAAGAAAACCGGAATCATTAGTGATACACCAGAAGTAATGATAATTACTGAAGTAATTTATCGTTGGAAAAATAAATCCAGTTTACCCAAATTTTCTGAACTATTGAAGTATTCAGGGGTGAGACCAGGTTTAAGGGTTTACCAAGTGGGATTAATTTGTAGAATTATAATTGATTTGTTACACAAGTTAATAAAGGAGGTAATAAGTGGAAAGGATGTTTTGAACAAAGGAGACAAACTTAGTTACTTTGTTTGCTCAGAAGATGAAGAAGAGTTCAAACCTGAACCCCAAAGGATGGAGGTACCTAGGAAACAGAGAACAAAGGAACCCAGGGTTGAACACGGAGAAGAAGAAGGAGCACCAGAGAATCAAGAGACCGAAGAAGTACCTGAAGTTTCTACAACTCCTCAGCCTGAACCTTATAGAACTCGTTCTGGAAGAGAGTCGAGACCTCCACAACGATATGGAAGTTCAAAATAGTATAAATACAACTTCAAGAAAATATTCAAGGCAGTCGAACAGAAGACGCGGAAGCAAGAAGTAGTCGGAAAACTGAAGTTGTCGAAGAACTGAATTAAGAAGTTTTGTGAAGAAACAGTAAAGATAGGAGCGGAAAAAAATGGGGAAGGAAGTATGGGTCACTTTTGTGTTGTTCCTACAGTTAGGAATAAACATGTGTGCCGAATACTTGGAAACCATTTCAGTGGATGCAGGAATCCATGTTGAGAAATTGGAAAATGCGGTGTTGTATGAAGGATCAATTCCTGTGTTCTTTGAACTACCAAACTACCCACGTTTACCAGAGCTACATACATACACCACAAAACAGAATCCATGTGAGCAAGAAGAAAGTGAGCAATGTGAGAATCTTAAAAGCATTGATGCTTTACAAGAAACGTCGTGGATAGCCTTGAAGGAGTTAGAGTCAGATATGTATCCGGTGAGATATAAGCCCCAAAGGTCCAAAAGATCGGTAAACCCTATTGCAAGATGGTACCGGTTTTGTTGTGATATGGCTTTGGATTCCACGACACAGCTGTTGGGAGCTGAACAAGAAACTCTAAAGAAACATGTTGGAAACCTTAAAAGGAATATGATTTCGGAGCATCAAAATTTGGTAACTATGAATTCAAGAATCACCAAATTTTCCTCATTGATTAATGAAAAAATGAGGAGCAATGAAGAAGAAGTAAGAAAATTGAAGGAAAATATTCATGTGTGGAAAGTGCAAAGTTTGAGATACTGGAACAGAGCTATTGTGATGCAGACGAAGGCATTAGGAAATGGGATGATACTTAATTTTCATCAAATCGTACTGCAAGCCTTTCAACATAAGGAAGCAATGTGTTCTCAAAAAAGAATACCATCACATTTTGTATCAGCAGAAACACTTTCAAGTTCTCTGCAAACGTTAAAGATACAACTGCCGATGTTTGACCGTAAGCTAGTTTTGGAAGATACAAGATCGCCATTGTACATGAAGTATCCAATTGCTGAGTGTTTAGATGATGGAGAAAACACAATGTTGAAGGTTAAAATTCCTTTCAAATCTTCAAAAGAAACTTGGGAATTATTTAAGTTAAGTCCTATTGATTTTGCTCATGGACCAGAGACTTGTAGGTTAAAGCTTCCCACGACACTGGTGATGAAAAGAGATGACGGAGAGTTGAGGATGTTAGATTACCTGGACTCATCGAAATGTGACTATGAGCATAGTGGCCTGTGCTTAATTCCGAGCACATCTTCTATTAAATATTCATACCTTCCATGCATTGAAGCGATATTTGAAGGTAGAAATGTAGAGGATTTGAGAAAAGTTTGTACGTTTGAGTGTTTGAAATCGAGTAAAACAAGAATAACGAGATTATCACCAAACAAAGTGTCGATTGCCCATATTCCGGCAGAAGGGTTACAAATGAAATGTGAGGATGGACAAGAAAGGAACATAACTGGACCAAATAAAAATGTAGGGAACTTGGAAATAGACGTTGGATGTCATTGTTCGGTTAGAAGTGGTCAAAGAATACTTGTAGGACCGAAATTTCCGTGTATACAAGATGAAATGCCAAATCAAAGGAATGTACAACATGTTGTACCATCTCAATGGTTAAAGATACCAATGCTGGTAATAAAGGATACGATGGATAGAAATGCGAGGCCCACTTTCAAAAATCTTTCTGAATTATTTGACGAGAATTGGAAACAGGAAAATATGGAACCCACATTGGACAACGCCTTAGTTAATGCAGAATTAGAGTTAACCAACTTGACTGACATTGATGAGGATCCAGAGGAAGAAGAACATTGGATTGTGGAGCAGTACTCTAGTACTTCAGGTGCCACAATATTGTGGTTAGGATTGATCACCTTGACTACATGCTATCTAATGTACCAAGACTGGAATCGTTCTACGGTGATGGCTCTTCTACTGGCGCAAGTGAAAACCGGAGAAGCAGTTAAAAATAATTCTGTTGTTATATGCGACCCAATTCCAATTCACATCGAGATGATGATTTACATAAATTTCGGATTATTGGTTACATATTTTCTTCCAAAATTGATTTGTCCAATTTATAAAAAGATGAAACAATCAAGGGAAGAAAAAAAGATATTTCAACAAGTTCAAATGGAAAAACAAGATAACCCAATGATAGAAATAGTGGGTATAGCAAAGACTGTGGAGTCTACCCCAGTTTCTCATGTTAAGGAAGCAAAACCTTTGTTGGGAACGAAAACCCTGAAAAAGTAAGGGGAAAAATAACATCAAGTAAAAGATGGGACGTTTGCCCCTGTAAAAAGGTTGGAAGAATGTAAATAATAAAAATAGAAGAAGGGTAATTTTACAGTTTGTTCTAAGAATTAGAAATGATTCTAAAACTAGTGTTAAGAAGAGTACAACAGATTCATAGGACAAGAATGAGTCTCTTTTTGATCAGTACGATTTTTCCAAGGGAATGAGCTGGTGGCAAAAATCCATTTGTACAACGTATATAAAAGGATCGGGATTCAATTTTCGAAAGCCTATGTATAGAAGAAAAGTGAAACACAGTCAAGAAATTTTGGAAATCAAGAGAGTTGTAGAGAAAACACAAGAAGAAATTAGAAGTGAAGTGTTGTTGGTGTTAAAGAAGATGGGAGGAAGAGGAATAACTGATCCTGCAGTTCGTCAAGCTACGAGACCTACGAAAGTTCCTACTTCAATGGCTACAGAGAAGGAACTTGTTGTAGATGAAGCGGCCGAAGAAATTAATTATGACGAAGAAATGCTGGAATTAAAGAAGAAGATGGAGAGAGTTGCCATGGCAAAAGCACAAATGGTTGCTAAAAAGGATCGGGAAGCAAAGGAAGAATTGGAAAGAAGAAAGCTACAGCTGAAGGAAGAAGAGGAAGAGAGAGCACGTGCTGTGAGGGAAGCTAGAAGAATCCAGGAGGAGAACGAAAGGAGACTTGTGGAGGAGAAGAAAAAACAATTGCAAACGAAGAGTAACACTGGACTAACTGTGCAAGAAAAAGTTGATGGATGGAGAGCTGAAAGAAGTTCAAAAATTCATAATGGAGTAGAGCAGCAGTTGGGTGGAGATTCCCCACCAGCTAAACGAAATAGACCAGGGATCCAGCAAAGGAAAGCAAATATAGTGGAACGACGCCGTGAATTTGAGAGGGAGCATGAATCTCAACCATATCAGCATGGAAGATCAAGCAGTTACATGGATGAAGCTATCGAGTTGAGAAGAGCTAGAGAAAGTGCTGCAAGAAAAGCAGAAATAGCTGCCGTGGTTAGGGAAACATTGGAAGAACAGAAACGGGAGAGAATTACAGCAAGAATTGAACAAGAGTTGACAAGAGAAAGCAGTGATACGGATAATTCAGATGCTTCAGAAATATCGAGAAAAGAATACAAGAAAGCAAAATTTAGGAAGATGAAAATGCGTGGAGAGCGTTGGTTTATTGATGACATTCATACGGCCAAAGTTGTAATATTTGCCATTGGAGATGAGAATGTTAACAAGATTTTGAACTCTATAAAAAACATTGACGAAGACAAGGTGGAGGCTATTGCAAGTAACGATGATGGAAAGAAACAGAAAGAGCAAGCGCCAGTTCGAGGCAAAACTAATGGAGGAGAAAGTTGCAGCCGCAATGTTGGAGAAAGCAAAATGAAGGAATCAAGGACTGCACTGAAGGAAAAGGATGGATCAAAGACGGTATCCCAAAATCAAGATGATGATGATGAACTTATAATCAATACAGAGGATGATGTAGATTCGTTAACCACAATGAAATGAGTATGTTATAAGTGTGTAAGTTGTTTATAATGGGTATTATTGTTTGAAGTATGAATGTCGTTTATTTAAAATTGTTGTTTATTAATTTATTATTTTTGTTTATTTCATTTATGTATGGAAGCATTGATGAAGAAAGGTTGTTTGATTTTTAAAAATATGAATGCATTTGCGAAAAGTCTTATGACTTTTCCCCCGGGTGATTGAGGTGTGTTAGGTAGTTTTTAAAAAATTGTCTTCTCTCCTCTTGGCCGCTTGTACATTGGAGCTGGAGGAGAGGAGTATAAAAAGCCCAAGGTTATGTTGAGAGAGGGGAGTCTTCTTTTGTGACTTGGACGGATAAGTTGTAAATAAAAATAGCTGAAGGGACCCAAAACACTGCCTTAGCCTTGTACACTTTCTTTACCATAAACCCACGTAACATATCCATCACCATCATTGCGAATCTGTGCTGATTGATATGGAATACTTTGTTCCACGTTAGCGGGCTTCAGATCTGCGTGTTCTACTTTGATAAGCACAACACTACACGGTCGAACAAGGTTTAGCGGGTCAACTTTGAGTTCTATCCCGGGTTTACTTTCTTCTTTTACACTCGTTGAATCGTTTTCGCTTGTCTCAAATTTCATTTTGTTCAGTTTAGCCTTTACCACTTGTGGCACAAGAATACTCTTACTGGAATATTTGAACTTTCTAAATATCAAAGTTCCGATTTGCAAAAACTGTCGATGAGAATTCCTCATCTATTTCCCTCATTTATTCGTGACGTGGAGGTACGGGCGCTATGTTGACAATAAACTTCAAGAATGCCAGGGATAGAAGACATTAGTATGGAACTAGGCGTGCGCAATTGTGGCTGAAGTTGGGCAACATCTCTAATTCAATGTTGGAAATGATGGCACGGTTGGAATGTTGACGACTGTATTTGGCGGAGTTTTTTTTAAATGATGTATTTTCTTTGGGCACGTAAATTTATATGTAACACCCAAAAACACCGACTTTTAGATCCAGAACACTAGTTGATTCGATAACATGCAGCTAGAAACACAGTACTCCAACTAGAACTACCTCCAGATAAAATTACATTTTACAGAGCGCCTGCGGACGGCCAAAGTCCAGAATCCTTCCATATCCTCACATTCATGAACTCCCTGGAAAGGATTTAATCCATAAGGGTTATTCTCTCTAGGAACGAATAGAGTGTGACCAGACCAATTTAGACTGTCTCCAAGAATGCAGTCCGTGTTTTGTAAGAGTAGCGCAAAGTTATAAATAACAAGATTCAAGGGACACGAACTTGATGAATATGAAACGTTTGCATACTACTATTAGGGCTCAGCCTTTTTCATGCCACAGTTTAGGTAGCGAAGTTTTCTTGACTAACAGCGGGGTAATTTAATTGACGGCGACATACGACCCCGAAATATTCCGGAGAATGGCCTGTCTTGCTGTATGTAAAAGTGCTAATAAAGAAACGTGCAAATCCAATATTTTCAAATGCTTTTCTAGCTCTCTCGGTAAGTTTGATTTTTGAATAAAAATTTGGAAAGACAATACAGCTTTTTATAGATAGTCCGGAAAAGAGAAGTTTTGGCAACAACGATTTAATCATTTCCTTTCCGACAGGTGGCACAATCAAAGGATATTTGGAAGTTGGAGGGTGAGCTATAAGTGTAACTCAACGGTGGTTGTGTCAGATTTTGGACAAAATGGAATTTAAGACAAGTGAAAATAGTTTAGTGCGGGTAAAAGAAGAAACTAAATTTGGGATTGAATTCGAATTTGAGCCTCAAATTCTTGTACAGC
This sequence comes from Sminthurides aquaticus, assembly GCA_906901655.1. Lineage (NCBI taxonomy): Eukaryota > Metazoa > Arthropoda > Collembola > Symphypleona > Sminthurididae > Sminthurides > Sminthurides aquaticus. Next base: position 2,947,930 of record CAJQTT010000005.1, on the reverse strand, counting down.
CGTGCATTGAAGATACTCCTGGAAAAGTAGACTAGAGACTAGATATATGATAAAGACGAATATATTTGTGCTTCACTTGTGTATACAGAATTGACATTATGGAAATATCAATTACAAATGGTTAATGAATAATGAGGCCTTCTCAGTACTGTGGCATCAAAATTATGGTAAAAAACGAGCGCAACCTTACCTCACATCCACACCTTCAGAATTCAGTTGGACGCGATAAGATTCAAGTGGCCGTATGTTTTCCTCTGATTCAGCGGCGTTGAATCGCAAAAAATCTACTGAACGCGTTTCCTGTATAGAGATTTAAGTTAAGTTGGACTAGTATTGCAAAAAACAGTAAAAATATGCAAAAAGATACACACTGGCGCGGATTTACACTTACTTGAATGAAATAATCACATCACGATGTAAGATGCAAATTAACGCTGATGAGATGATAAGTTTAAAGCATATTTTTTCAATTGAGAAGGGATTCAGAGATCTAATCTAGGATGTGATGTTTAGTACTCAAATCGGCATCGGTAGGCGGCTTGAATCTGGACACATCAGTTGAATTGGGAACAAACTTTATTCGGAGCTTAACGACGCGTCAGAGTCGAATTCGGCAAATGTTGGCAAACCTGACTATTTCCAATACGTACAAACGTTTCGAAGTATTTCTTGGTGGATAACTGTGCTTGATGTTACTTCGAAGGCTATAAAGACCATGAAATATTCTGAGCATAACTCTTAATAATCCAAACCGTGTACGAAACTCGCGTTCAAATTAATACAATTCTGAAAATTAAAGAAAGGGGCTGATAACAAACCGGCAATTTCCGCTTTCATTGAAATAAGAAACGGATACTCTCCGACCGAAAAATGCAGTATATTTATCCTAATCTGTCCCCGTCAGTAGTATCTTGTTCTTCCATTTGATTTAACGGCAGCGACGCTGTTTCACAAAATTTTATGAGCAATCAAACAATAAATTGATTGTCCGCTTTGACAGTGAAATTTTGACTATGAATTTGACTCGTCGCAACCATTTACCTTGCTCAATGTTCATTCTGCAGCTTGATGAAGATAAAGGTCCTTTGCAAAAATAATCTCTACCGTCAGTAGGGGTAAATAGTTTGGCGAACAAATTACTGGTGTTAAGGGTTTTGGGCGACTTTAAACCGTAAAGCATGAAAAATATAGTGATAGCCTTCGGGGCATCGATTCCTTTGTTCCAAATCTAAAATATTGATAATTAAATTGATTACAGAGTGCTATAGGTTTATGAAACTCGTTATCATTATAAAATTATCACGCAATTTCTCCAGATTTAAATTTTTCAAAATGAACTTACATTGGGATCTGGTGTGAGATCACATCGCTCCAGAAGTGAAGTATTACAATACAAGTATCCAACTAGTTTTCTCTTATAATGATAATCAACTTTAGCTTCCCAGAATCTCATATGGATTCTTATAAAGCCGTCGATAAAATCACCTCCGTTTTGCAATTGCAGTTCCAAGTGAAGATCTTTAGAATCCTTGGGTAACGATAACGCCATTTCGATATCCTGAAACTTTTGCAGATATCATTTAGTGAAACACAACCTCCTACTTCACCATGTTATAGTCACAAAACCATATGTATGATTGCATGATTGATATCCTACCAACTGACTGTGTGCATGTTAGGAGGAACTTTGGATGCAATACTGCAATTCAATAGAAATGAAATGAGATACATGTAGACTCGTAAATACTGCTTTAAAAATAAACGCGGGAAGTCTTTCTGACAGGAACAAATGCTATCTATAGCATCGAGCCCGAAAACATTAAGCAATTCAGTAAGGCATATACGCTGAGGATCAAAAAACAAAACCAGTGTGATTTCTTTGCGAATAGAATGTGCAAATTGTACAAAGTGTGTCAAGTCAATGACTGGTACACTGGAACAATCATCTCATACATATGTGCAATACGGTGGCAATTCCATCCATTATCCAGGTGAGAGTGGGATCTCGATCTCATGGAGTCATCTCATGGATGACTAGATGAGGATGATGAGGATGAGACGATGAGAGATGGAATTATGGAATCGCTTAGATGCCCTAGCTTTGCGGCCGCAAGCCTTTGCGTAGCTTTTCTTTCTCTTATCCTGATCCTTAAGAATTGAAGATGATGTCTGAGCAGGCAAGCTGACTTTGCCTTGCCCTGGCCTGTCCCTGGCCTGAGTGATTAGATATTAGATTACCTGAGTTTCAGTGAAATTCGGATTGGTTTTTCAGTTCAGTCTGTCAATTTGTCAAAATAGTCCACTTTTCCACTAGGTTTTTCGTGCGAATATAAAGTATTTTCTGACATACTCATCATGAAATAACTTGGCTATAAATATTTTCGGACGAAACTTATGTATGAGCACTGGTCGTGCGAAGATGTTGGTTGAGCATTTTTTTCTAATAAGCCTGGAAAGAAAGAAAATAATCCCCTAAAGTCAGAATATACGCCGAAAGTTTTAGATTCTGAATAACCGTTCTAAATCTGCCCTTGCCTACAGATTTGAAGACCGGGAACGTGGAGCAAAGTTGCTCAGGTGTTTCGCCAAAGATTGCAAATGGCAGTTCTGCTGCCGGAGGGGGTTCTTGGAGGACAATTAATAAAATTACCAGCAGTGCAGTATGTGCTTCTCTTAGTTCTGCACTGGATCCAAGAATTTATCTTTGGCGTTGTGATGATAAACGATTCTGTGCCCAGGATTCTTGGACAGCTGAGCCACAAGATGTCGCCAAGCTGGAAGGGAAAAACTCAAGAAAATCTAAACCTGATGATGAAACTAAAAAGGGACGAGGCAACAGGTCCAATGAGTGCCGCTTGTGCAATAAAATTCTGTGCAATGCGAGATATTTGATTGAGCATATAAAAAAGAAACATCCAGAAGCGGAATTCCCCTGTAGATTCTGTACAGAAACATTCAAAATTACAACTCAAGCAGAACAACATGAACAACAAGTTCATCCGGAAAAGATATGTGGAAGAAACTCTGGAATACGCTGTGAATTTTGTTTTAAATCGTTCAGACTTACTTCTCTGTTGTCCACACTGGAAAAAAACCGTTTTCATGCAGATTTTGCTCCAGTGAGTTTAAATTTGCACTTAATCTGCAAATGCACGAGCAGAGGAAACACGGAGACAAAGTTCCAGCGGGGAAATACTCTGAGAAAAAATGGAAATGCAGGTTCTGTTCATCAGTATTTTATGATGAAGCAATCATGAAAACCCATGAAAGCCGTGTCCATGCTGGAGAGAAGAAATACAGCTGCAGATTCTGTCCACGCCGTTTTAAACAGTTGGAAGCTAAAAAAATTCATGAAAACAGTGTAGCACATAGGTTCTATGCTACAGGAGGGAGTACAGACGGGAGAGCAACCATTTCCATGTTGAAGGATGATGCAGGAGGGAGTGCGGACGAGGAGGAAGCAGCGGAGTGCGGACGAGGAGGAAGCAGCGGAGTGCGGACGAGGAGGAAGCAGCGGAGTGCGGACGTCGGAGGAAGACTTGGCCCAGCCTAAAGGAAGACGACAAGGAAGAAGAAGATTCAGTCTAGTGTAGGGATTCCAGGAGCTAGGGTTAACAAGCGTAATAAACTAGTAAAACTATACCTACCGTCTTTTTCTTTACTCCATGCCGTCGTCATCTCGTCCTCATCTCAACAACAGATTCCATGAAGAACATCTTGATCCTGAGGATGTACTGGAAAAATTCAGATGTGAGGTTTGTGGAAAGGAGTTTTATCGGAAAGCTTCATTCATCTGTCACATGAAGATTCATGCTGGAATCAAAGACGTTGCCTGCAGCTTTTGTCCCGCTATGTTTCGCTCGTCAAGTGATAAAATCTTTCACAAGCTGCACCATCATTCCGACAAGTTCCATGGAGGAAAAGAAGCGCTGGCAGTACACAAATGTGACCAATGTTCCAAAGTGTTTATTACTCCGAAGGGACTTCGGCAACACAATGTCGTTCATATCAAGGAACGGAATTTCAAGTGTTCGTTATGCGGAAAATCCTATACAAGGGAGTCGTATTTGAAGTTTCATGGGCGACTTTGCGGCAGTGAGGACAAAGAATCTTTCAAGAAACACGGATGCAGCTGGTGTGGTAAAACGTTTATGAGTAAAGCTCACAAAACACGGCATGAAGTAACTCATACCGGTCACAAATCGTTTGAATGCGAATCTTGCGATAAGCGATTCAGTAGTTCATCCGCTTTAAAGTCGCGTGTGGAGCGAAAACACGTTGTTGACCCGGAAGAAAAGGAGGCGCTGCTAAAACATAGATGCTCTATATGTCCCAAAACGTTTATCAGCAAAGCTGAACTTGAGATGCACAGCCGTAGCCATTCTGACGAACGAGCCTTCCAATGCAGATTCTGCCCTAGGACATTCAAGGGACCTAGTTCAAAAAGAATACATGAAGCTAAGCATCATTTGAAAGACAATTCTGTCCTGAAATACTCTTGCAAATTCTGTTCTATGCGTTGCTCCAACTTAACTGAATTAAGTGTACATGAACGGAGCCATACAGGAGAAACGCCATTTGAGTGTGATGCTTGCTTCAAAGGATTTCCATGACACTCAAATTTAAGGGCGCATCAAAAAGTTTGTAAATAGATCCAAAATGGAAGGCCAGGGACAAGGAAGCAACAAGAAGAGCGCATTTAACATTCCCGCTGGTTTTGTCTGATTATGTTGGTACATGTTAAAGTACAGGCGAATGCGGTTTGTTAAGGTCACTAAATGGGGAGCGCCACCTCAGCCGACTCCGCCGTACGTCGGCGACGCCCGGGCTTACGTACGATGGCTGAAATCCGCCTGAGCCGACGCCGAACTTCGGCTAATTTCGACACTTGAGCCGACGCAGACGCGGTTTTTAACGCTTAAGCCGACCCCAATTTTGCATTTATATTGGAAGCTGCGTCGGCTGAGGCATCCGACGCTGCTAAAATAATTATTCTAGCTTTGCTGTAGTTCTGAAGAGGGTAAACGTTAACGAACAAGGAAAACGACGGGTTCCAAAATTACTTCCTTAATTTTTGCTTTATATAGTCGATATTTTAAGGAGGTTGTGCCAGTGCAATTGTCTTGGAGGTTTTACGAATCTAATGATCATATTGTAGGGATCGTTACAGGTGTTTTGGAAAATGGCCTTAGTTGTCCCAGAAACAATAAACTCGAGCTATTTCCCCGAATTCCATTCAATCAGTCCATCGCAGAGATACATACGGCTTGAATCTGAGACAAACGGTGTAGCTAGAGGAATGCATACGAATTGTACGCAGCGGCTGGCAGCGCATACACAACATGTATGTCATGTGATATCAGGTGGGGATTGGGGCACTTATGACAGTAAAAAGCTGTAAGATTTTCCTCGGCTTGCTTTATCCATTATCCATTGCTCCGCTTGAGACCGTCACACTGCCAAGCTGTTTGCATTGTTAGATAGCGAGCGCCTCCTCTTATGGCCTTTGGCAATGATAATACCAAGTGTAAGTGTACTAGTAACTAGAAAACTAAACTGTGTGCATCCTTTTAACTGTAAGCCTTAATCCAATACTACATCCTATCCTTAATTAATGAGGAGTTGTGTTTAATCGATGTCAAAAGTTTAGTGGACCTGTAGATGCCCCTAGAAATGATCCACCGCTTTAGGGATTCTTGTTTTAGAAGTATTTTTACTACGCTAAACTTTTTACCGGCTCTTGCCCAGAATAGTTTTTTCCCTCTCGGGTTTATTTTCATGTCACGTACTAAAAACCAAACCCGAAATATATGAAACGTGGTGCGATATTGCGCAGGACTCTGGGAAATCAAAGATAGGAACCGCGCACAACATTTTGTGGGCTAATAAAGTAATAAGCATAGAAAACTATGCAGAGGTTGCAGGGATTATCTGTGTACGGCTCTTCGGGACACTAAGAGCTGTCCGTAGGCAAGGTTAAAGAAGGAGGGAAGGGATGAGGACTTTAGCTCCGCACAGTCCCTTAGAACGAAGGTCGTGGGGAGAGGGAGGATGCTAGCTGATAAAGGTAGGAACCGCAACCACAGGCTTCGTCCTTTAGTTGGTGTGCTATGAGAAGGTTCAAAGTTTAGGCATGGAGTGGAGGAGAACCTCACGACGCAATTGGTGATTGTCCATGTGCAGTTTTGAATTCCCAAATATCGAAGACATCTAAACTTTTTAAAACAATAATAATAATTAAAAAAAGCACGTTTCCCACCCAGTCCTTTATAGAATATTTTACATAAATAAACGTGAAGTGTAAAAGATAGTGTTATCTCAAGATAGTTCTACTTATATTTGGTGCCTCTACCTGGAACTACAAAGAAGAACAGGATTCCAGCTTCTGGTCATCTTTAGTTTTTGAAGTTATTTACATATCAAAATACAGTGTAGCTTTTGTGAGAGTGAGAGCGGTGAGAAAAGCTCACAGTTTTAAATAACAATGGTTTCATAATTTCCGACACATCCGTGAGTTTGGTCAGTCTCAGATTTTCAAAATCTCGAAATGCGGGTTAAGTAAGCTCCTCTTCTAGCCGGTTGGATATGTATTAGACAAAATGGAATTTGAGACAAGTGAAAATAGTTCAGTGCGGGTAAAAGAAGAAACTAAACTTGGGATTAAATTTAAAGTTGAGTCCCCAAATTTGGTTATTAGGCCCTGTAGTGTTGTTCTTGTGAAAGTGGAACATGCTAATCTGAAGCTAGAATTTGAGGGAAGTTGCGCCACTCATTCAGTAAAGGTTCTCAATGACGGCGATGGACATGCTACGGAAGCGGAAGGTGGCATTTTCGGGAGTGGGAGTGCGGATATTAAAAATATCTCAGGTCATCCAGTATGGTTTTCACTGTGCCCTCTTCCGGAAGTCAGAATAAATCTCCGGCGTTGTTGTAAAGATGAAGGATTTTGTTCCCAGGATTTATCGACAGAAGACCCTCAAGGAGATTACACGCTGGAAGGTCAAAACTCTAGAAAATCTAAACCTGGGGATGAAGCTAAAATAAGACGAATCGGGAAATCAAAATCAAATTGTCCTTTGTGCGGAACGACGGTCAATAGTGCGGGGAGTCTTGATCGGCACATTCAGTCAATTCACCCGAATGCAGAATTTTCTTGTCGATTTTGTTCAGCAGTGTTTAAAAAAATCCGTAGTACAGAAAGGCATGAACAGGAAATGCATCCGGATAAAGCATGGGGAAGATATTCTGGAATCCGTTGCGAATTTTGTTATGAAAAGTTTAAGTACAAAAGTTCGTTACTGGCACATCGAGCTACCCACATCGGGAAGAAACCATTTCCATGCAAGTTTTGTTCTAGCAGTTTTATAAACTCACTCAGCCTGAGAAAGCACGAGGAACGGAAACACGCAGACAAAGTTCCGGCGGGTAAATATTCTGAGAAAAAGTGGAAGTGTCAGTTCTGTTCATTGCAATTTTTTGACAAAGGGAACATGAATAACCATGAAAAACAGGTTCATGGTGGAGAGAAGAAATTCAGCTGCCGATTCTGTCCGTATCGGTTTCTACAGTCAAAGATCAAACGAATCCATGAGAACAAATATCATTCGTCAGAGATTGATCCGGAGGATGTGCTGGAAAAATATAAATGCGAAGTGTGCGGGAAAGAGTTTTACTGGAAAAAAGCTTTCAATGGTCACATGAAAATTCACGCAGGAATCAAAGACGTAGCCTGTAGTTTTTGTACAGCTACGTTTCGTTCGACAAGTGGTAAAAAATCTCATGAGCTTTACCGTCATGCAGACGAATTTATTGGCGGAAAAGAAGCGTTAAAAGCTCACAAATGTGTCCAATGTGCCAAAGCTTTTGTTAAGAAATCCGACCTTGCACGTCATATGCAATCCCATGTGATCCGTAGGAATTTCAAATGCTCGGTATGTGGAATATCGTTTAAAACGAAAGAGGGTTGGCGGCTTCACGAGCGACAGTGTGGTATTAATGATAAGGAATCTCTTAAGAAACACGCATGCAACTGGTGTGGTAAAAAGTTTATAAGCAAAACTAACATGAAACAACATGAAGGAACTCACACGGGCTTCAAGCCATTTGAATGCAAATCCTGTGATAAACGGTTCAGTAGTTCCTACAAATTAACGATGCATACGAAGCGAGTGCATGCTTCCAACCCGGAAGAGAAGGAGGCACTGCTAAAACATCGATGCTCTTTGTGTCCAAAAAAGTTTATATACAAATCTGACCTTAAGGCTCACAACCGTAGCCATTCAGACGAACGGACCTTTAAATGCACATTCTGCCCCAGCAAATTTAAAAAATTTTACGACCGTAGATTACATGAAGTGAAGAATCATGTGAAAAACAGTGTGGATATAAACCATTTTTTTAAATTGTGCTGCAAATTCTGCTCGAAGCGATTCAACAATTCTACTAAATTAAGTACCCATGAACGGAGCCATACTGGTGAAAAGCCTTTTGAGTGCAAAGTGTGTTTTGCACGATTTCCAGCACACAAAAATTTACAGTTGCACAAAAAAAACTGTGAAAAGATGCAGAAGCGGAAGGAAGAGAAAAGGAAGAAGAGAGAAGCATTAGTGTAGCATCCCTGCTTCATTTGTCCAAAGAAGTTTTTGTTCCCATCTTCAATGGCACATGTAATTCTGCATTCGGAGTCAATGTAATTTAATTGCGACGAAATATATACCTGCTTTTACAGAAATCAGAAGTTGTCATCGAGTATCCGGAGATGAAGAATTCAAAGATTCTTGCATGTTTTGATAACCCGTGACCGATGGTTCGATTTCAATGGACTAAGGAAAACAATTAATAAATTTTAGAGTGTACCATAAATACGTTAAAACGCTATATTTGAAAATTTGAATGGATGAGAATGATTGAAATAAAGATAACCAAAAGCAGGCGATTCAATTTTATGTCTCAAGAGAGAGCAAGCGGAAGAGTAGGAGTTCATCTGATCGCCCATAGCCTGTTTTCAAAACACAAACGAACCTCAAGTAGATGAACTTTTTTCCTCATCCAGTGCATACATTGTGTGTGTCTAAAGACAGAGATTGAGAGGATTTTCTTAGGAGAGATATTTTGTTTTTACTTTAGCTCCATTCTTCGCTCAAACGTGTACCTCAATCTCAAGGACTTAACAGGAGAGCGGGAAAAAGTAAAGAGTGAAGTATAGTTGCCCGTGATATAGAGCTTAATATCATTTTCTGTGAAACAGCTCAAGTATAATTTGATTTATTTGAAGCTCGACTAACATTCTATTATTTCTTATTATTATTTCCAGTATATCCCAGGAAATAATTACTTTGAAACGTGTATCTGCATTATTTTGTGTCTTGTGAACGCTAATACTGTAGACAGAAGCCGGGAAACTTCGTCGCCTTGTAGAAATCTTTTGATACTGCTGGACATAGACTACATAGGTAATTTTATAATTGGTAAATTGCAGGATTTTCTGGAAAAGTAGCCAAAGTTAAAACTGTTTCTACTGGTACGTGATGAACGTTTACAATTTTTATTCCAGGTAGCCCCTAAAGTCGTCAACAAGATGAAAACAAACGGAAGCCTGCTTCCTACATCAGGGGCGATAAAAGAAGAAACCAAGATTGGAATCACAATTAAAGAAGAGCCATATGACCTTCTCCAGGACTGTCGAGTCACACTTGTGAAACTGGAAATCGAGCAGAAGCCGGGGAATTTGTATGTAAGCAAGATTGGCAATCATAACGGAACAATAAATAAGGGAGTGCCTACAGCCTCAAAAAAAGAAGCGTGTTGGGAATCCCATGAGCTTGTCCCTGCTAGTGCTCCAGTATGGCGTCAATTGAATCCTCTTCCGGAAGTTAGAATTTACCTCCGACGCTGTGATTGCCCTGAGTTTAATTCGCAAGATTCAGATTCTTCTAATAAGGGTCAATCCAGTGTCACAAACGCCGAGAAGATTGGAGTTAACACAAGTAAAGTGAGTCCTGCGAGAGCAAATTGGAATGGTTCCAGTAGACAGAGACAGAAGTTCCCTTTGTGCAGGATGACGTCCAGTAGTGTGGGGAATCTTGATCGACACATTCAGTCTTTTCACCCCAATGCAGAATTTCCTTGTCGATTTTGTTCAGCAGCGTTTAAAAACATTTCTAGTGCAGAAAGACATGAACAGGAAATGCATCCGGATAAAGCATGGGGAAGATATTCTGGAATTCGTTGTGAATTTTGTTTTAAAAGTTTAGAAAAAAAAGTGTTTTACTGGCACATCGAGCAGTCCACACCGGAAAGAAATCGTTTCAGTGCAAATTTTGTTCCCGCAGTTTTAAAAACATAGTGAACTGTACAAAGCACGAGGAACGGAAACACAGAGACAAAATTCCGGCTGGTAAATACTCTGAGAAAAAGTGGAAGTGCACGTTCTGTCCGTTGCTTTTTTTTGAAAAAGGGAACATGAATATCCATGAAAGGCAAGTCCATGCTGGCGAGAAAAAGCACACCTGTCGATGCTCACTGATGATATGTTGCCTATACTGATTAATTTAAAATTAAAAGCTGCAATTAAATTATTTTTTTGGACACAATTAAAAACTAACAATTAAAATTAAATCTCTTCCTGTGACAATTAAAATTTAGTAGGATTCATCAGTGATCATATGTTGGCTATAATGATTAATTAAATTACCATTTTTCGTGTGATCTATATGTCAACCTTAGCCTAAAGCTACAGTTATTTCTTACGTCTTGAGTAAAACTAGGCTTAACCTGACCTACAATCGTCATTAAAATTGATTAACACGTCATGGATAATTTAATTACCATTTTTCATCATGTCGACCGTCTACGTGTCTAAAGCTGCCGTTATTTCTCGCTGCCGTTATTTCTCGCTGCTTCAATAAAACTAATCTTGCTCTTACTAACACTCCTAATTAAAATTAATTTAAATCTAATGGTATTGAAATTAAAATCTTCAGTTAAATTATTTTCTTGGACACAATTAAAAACTAACATTTAAAATTAAATCTCTTCCTGTGGCAACTAAAATTTAGTAGGATTCATCACTGATGATTCATCAGTGATCATATGGTGGCTATAATGATTAATTTAATTACCATTTTTCATGTGATCTATTCTATATGTCAACCTCGGCCTAAAGCTATAGTTATTTCTTGCTGCTTCAATATAACCAGACTTGCTTTTACCAACAATCTTCATTATAATTAATTAAAATATAATGTTTATTTCAATTAGCATTTTTCATGCGATCCATGTCCACCCCAGCCAAAAGCTACAGTAATTTCTTGCTCCTTCAACAAAACTAGACTTGCTCTTATCAACAATCCTGAGTAACAGTTATTTGAATGTGATGGGTATTTAAATTACCATTTTTCATGTGATCCATGTCCACCTCAGCCTAAAGCTTCAGTTATTTCTTGCTGCTTCAACAAAGTGCACTAATTTCTACTACTTGCTTCCCTACGATTTTATTTTTGTATTGAATTGTTTTTAATTGAAATAATTGTTGATTAAAATTTCGAAATGGCTGCGGGTGAAAGTAGCGATGTAGAGTACGTACCGCCGACGAAAGTGCATCGTAAAGACATCAAGACAAATCGTAAGTTAATCCTCAGTGACAACACTCCCCACAGAAAGTTGTTGAATAAAAAACCCAGACAATTGTGCAAAACCTGTCAAATGTACCAGTACACATTTCTGTTATAACAAATTTCCATAAGCAACCCGGATCAGTGATGAGGGGTCGACTCAATGCCAGAGTCGACTGAGTCGAAATCTTGGGTGAGTCGTGGTGAGTCGAGAGTCGCTTGGAATCGGCTTGAGTCGCTGAGTCGCAGGCCTCGCCAGAATCGTGGAGTCGTCGACTCCGGAGTCGTAACAAGCCTGGGAACGAATAGTGTCCGACCAATTTAGACTGTCTCCAAGAATGTAGTCCGTGTTTTGTAAAAGTAGCGCAAAGTTATAAATAACAAGATTCAAGGGACACGAACTTGATGAATATGAAACGTTTGCATACTACTATTAGGGCTCAGCCTTTTTCATGCCACAGTTTAGGTAGTGAAGTTTTCTTGACTAAACAGTGGGGTAATTTAATTGACGGCGACATACGACCCCGAAATATTCCGGAGAATGGCCTGTCTTGCTATATGTTATAGTGCTAAGAAACGTGCAAATCTAAAATTTTAGTTCCATCAGGCAAGAAATACCGGAGTTTAAAACAGTTTGAGTCACCACACAGTTTATGGTAAACTTGGAGAATTTTAAGGCACTGCAAGGGACAATTGAACATACTTACATGAGGGATTCTTGAGAATGAACCGACCCCAAAGCCGCTGTGTTGTTGATGGCCTAGGGCTACGATTGTAGAGCATTACTTCCCTTCTAATTCCAGAATACAGAATATAAAATAATTCCGCACCCTCGCTCTGTAAAAAGGTAGTGCTACCTGAAGTTAGTTCTTCTAGCCGTGAAATTGCTCGCTGGAACTGTGTTACTGAAGAATCAAATGCTTTTCTAGCTCTCTCGGTAAGTTTTATTTTTGAATAAAAATTTGGAAAGACAATATAGCTTTTTATAGAAAGTCCGGAAAAGAGAAGTTTTAGCAACAACGATTTAATCATTTCCTTTCCGACAGGTGGCACAATCAAAGGATATTTGGAAGTTGGAGGTTGAGGTATAAGTGTGTAACTCGACGGTGGTTGCGTCAGATATTGGACAAAATGGAAATAAAGACGAGGAAAAATAATTCAGTGCGGGTAAAAGAAGAAACTAAAGTTGGGATTGAATATAAAGTTGATCTCCAAAATCTTGTACAGCCCTGCATTGTTGCGCTTATGAAAGTAGAACCTACTGATCTAAAGCCTGGGAACGTGGAACAAAGTTGCTCAGATGGTTCGCCGAAGATTGCAGTTCTGCTATCGGAGGCGGTTCTTGGAGGGCAAATAACAAAATTACTAGCAGTGCAGTATGGGCCTCTCTTCCTGCTGTACTGAATCCAAGAATTTACCTTCGGCGTTGTGATGATAAAGGATTCTGTGCCCAGGATTCATGGACAGCAGAGCCGGAAGATGTCGCCAAGCTGGAAGGGAATAACTCAAGGAAATATAAACCGGATGATGAAAGTATACGATACGCTGGAATACGCTGTGAAATTTGTTTTAAATCTGCAGATTTTGTTCCCGTGAGTTTAAATTTGAGCTTAATCTCCAAATGCACGAGCAGAGGAAACACGGAGACAAAGTTCCAGCGGGGAAATACTCTGAGAAAAAGTGGAAGTGCACGGACTGTTCATCGCAATTTTTTGACAAAGGGAACATGAATAACCATGAAAAACACGTCCATGGTGGAGTGAAGAAATTCAGCTGCCGATTCTGTCCGCATCGATTCCTACAGTCAAGGGATAAACGAATACATGAGAACAAATATCATAAGGAGGAGATTGGTCCTGAGGATGTGCTGGAAAAATACAAATGTGAAAAGTGCGGGAAAGAATTTTATTGGGAGAGTGCATTCAACGATCACATGAAAATTCATACAGGTATCAAAGATGTAGCCTGCAGTTTTTGTCCAGCCATGTTTCGTTGTACGCGCGATAAAAAATCTCATGAGCTTCACCGTCATTCCGACGAATTTCTTGGAGGAAAAGAAGCACTAAAAGTCCATAAATGTGACCAATGTGTCAAAGCTTTCGTTACTAAATCCGATCTTGGACGTCACATGAAAACCCATGTGATCGGTAGGAATTACAAATGCTCGTTATGTGGCAAATCCTATCTAACGAAAAAGAATATGAGGCTTCACGAGCGACAGTGCGGTAGTAACGACAAGGAATCTCTTAAGAAGTTTGCATGCAATTGACGTGGGTAAAAAATTTATGCGGAAAGGTGACATGATACGACATGAAAGAACTCACACTGGCTTCAAGCCATTTAAATGCGAATCTTGTGACAAGCGATTCGTTAGTTCCTCCGCATTAAATGCTCATGTGCAGCGACGACACATTACCGACCCGGAAGAGAAGAAAGCACTGCTAATACATGGGTGTTGTTTGTGTCCGAAAAAGTTTCTGAGCAAAAGTGAACTGGACTCTCACAACCGTAGCCATTCAGACGAAAGGACGTTTGAATGCAGATTCTGCCCTATGAACTTTAAGCATTTCGGTGGGCGAAGATTACATGAAGCGAAGAATCATGTTAATGACAGTGTGGATATAAATTATTTATTTAAATACTGCTGCAAATTCTGCTCGAAGCGATTCAAGGTTTCTGCTGAATTAAGTACCCATGAACGAAGCCATACTGGAGAAAAGCCTTTTGAGTGCGAATTGTGTTTGACACGATTTCAAACAAAGAAAAATTTGGTATGCCATCAGAAAAAGTGTGAACAGGTTCAGAAGCGGTAGGAAGATCAAAGAAAAAAGAGTGAAGCATCCCTGCTCAGTTTGTCCAAAGAAGTTTTGTTCCCGTCTTTGTTGATGACACATGTCGTTTTGGATTCAGACGCAACGTTATTTAATTGGAAAAAATGCTTCAAGTCTTACTAGGATTTCAAATGGATGCAAGGTCATTTCAGCAGATTGCATTAGTAACTAATTAAATGCGGCTATCTTCAATTATGTATTGACGGGGGATGTGCTGTAATTTACTTTCAGCTTGTACATGAGTTTGTTTGTCATTGCCGTGTTACCTGTACATTTTCTATTCGAATTCATTTTGCGTTGCAATTTGCTTGTATCACGTAATTGCTCAGTAATTAAAGTTTTCAGCGAGTATCTGGAGATGAATAATTCAAAAATTCTTGCATACTTTGATCACCCGTGGTCGATGTGTCGATTTCAATGGACTTTTGAAAACAATTCACAAATTAGATGTTACATATTAGCCTAGAAGTACTTTAGAATGCTATAATTGAATCGAAGAGAATAAAATAAATAAAGGTACCCAAAGGCAGGTGTTTCACTTGTGTGCCTGAAGACGGAAGAGAGAGCAAGTGGAAGAGCCGGAGTTCATCTGATCGCCCATAGCCTGTTTTCAAGACACAGAAGAATCTCAACTTAGTATATAGTTCGTGCTTAAGATTAACTTTTCTCTTCGTCCAGTACACGCATTATGTGTGTCTAAAAACTGAGCTTAGGAGGATTTTCTTAGGAGAGATATTTTGCTTTTACTTTAGCTCCATCCTCCGCTCTAATGTGTACCTCAATCTCAAGGACTTAACAGGAGAGCGGGAAAAAGTAAAGAGTGAAGTATAGTTTCCTGTGATGTAGAGCTATATGCATTAATTTTCACTGAAACATAGCTCAAGTATAATTTGATTTATTTGAAGCTCGACTAACATTCTATTATTTCTTATTATTATTTCCAGTATATCCCAGGAAATAATTACTTTGAAACGTGTATCTGCATTATTTTGTGTCTTGTGAACGCTAATACTGTAGACAGAAGCCGGGAAACTTCGTCGCCTTGTAGAAATCTTTTGATACTGCTGGACATAGACTACATAGGTAATTTTATAATTGGTAAATTGCAGGATTTTCTGGAAAAGTAGCCAAAGTTAAAACTGTTTCTACTGGTACGTGATGAACGTTTACAATTTGTATTCCAGGTAGCCCCTAAAGTCGTCAACAAGATGAAAACAAACGGAAGCCTGCTTCCTACATCAGGGGCGATAAAAGAAGAAACCAAGATTGGAATCACAATTAAAGAAGAGCCATATGACCTTCTCCAGGACTGTCGAGTCACACTTGTGAAACTGGAAATCGAGCAGAAGCCGGGGAATTTGTATGTAAGCAAGATTGGCAATCATAACGGAACAATAAATAAGGGAGTGCCTACAGCCTCAAAAAAAGAAGCGTGTTGGGAATCCCATGAGCTTGTCCCTGCTAGTGCTCCAGTATGGCGTCAATTGAATCCTCTTCCGGAAGTTAGAATTTACCTCCGACGCTGTGATTGCCCTGAGTTTAATTCGCAAGATTCAGATTCTTCTAATAAGGGTCAATCCAGTGTCACAAACGCCGAGAAGATTGGAGTTAACACAAGTAAAGTGAGTCCTGCGAGAGCAAATTGGAATGGTTCCAGTAGACAGAGACAGAAGTTCCCTTTGTGCAGGATGACGTCCAGTAGTGTGGGGAATCTTGATCGACACATTCAGTCTTTTCACCCCAATGCAGAATTTCCTTGTCGATTTTGTTCAGCAGCGTTTAAAAACATTTCTAGTGCAGAAAGACATGAACAGGAAATGCATCCGGATAAAGCATGGGGAAGATATTCTGGAATTCGTTGTGAATTTTGTTTTAAAAGTTTAGAAAAAAAAGTGTTTTACTGGCACATCGAGCAGTCCACACCGGAAAGAAATCGTTTCAGTGCAAATTTTGTTCCCGCAGTTTTAAAAACATAGTGAACTGTACAAAGCACGAGGAACGGAAACACAGAGACAAAATTCCGGCTGGTAAATACTCTGAGAAAAAGTGGAAGTGCACGTTCTGTCCGTTGCTTTTTTTTGAAAAAGGGAACATGAATATCCATGAAAGGCAAGTCCATGCTGGCGAGAAAAAGCACACCTGTCGATTCTGTCCGCGCCGGTTCTTACAGCTGCGGGATAAACGAATCCATGAGAACAAATATCATGAGGAGGAGATTGATCTGCAGGATGTGCTAGAAAAATACAAATGTGAAGTGTGCGGGAAAGAGTTTTATTGGAAGAATGCTTTCAATGGTCACATGAAAATTCATACAGGAATCAAAGACATAGCCTGCAGTTTTTGTTCATGCATGTTTCGCTCGAAAAGTGATAAACGAATCCATGAGAACAAATATCATGAGGAGATTGATCCGCAGGATGTGCTTGAAAAATACAAATGTGAAGTGTGCGGGAAAGAGTTTTACAGGAGGAATGATTTCAACCGTCACATGAAGATTCATGCAGGGATCAAAGACGTGGCCTGCAGTTTTTGTCCATGCATGTTTCGCTCGAAAAGTGTTAAACGATTACATGAGCTGCGGCGCCATTCGGACAAGTTTCCTGGTGGAAGAGAAGCGCTGAAAGTCCACAAGTGTGACCAGTGTTTCAAAGCGTTTTTTACTAAAGCAGAACTTCTGTTACACATCCACGTGCATGTAACGGAACGGAATTTCAAATGCCCGTTATGTGGGATATCCTATAAAACGAAAGCGAATTTGAGGCGTCATGAGGTTCATTGTGGTAGCGACGATAAGGAATCTTTAAGAATTAATAAGAAATTTACCTGCAGTTGGTGTGGGAAAAAATGTATGTGCAAAACTACCATGAAACGGCATGAAGGAACTCACACTGGTTTCAAGCCATTTGAATGCAAATCTTGTGATATGCGGTTTGGTAGTTCCTCCGAATTAAATATTCATGTGAAGCGACGACACATTGTCGACGCGGAAGAAAAGGCGGCGCTGCTAAAACATGGATGCTCTTTGTGTCCGAAAAAGTTTATACTCAAAGCTGAACTTGAGGCTCACAAACGTAGCCACTCAGACGAACAAAGTTTTGAATGCAGATTCTGTCCCAGTAAATTTAAAATTCTTTACACCCTTAGATTACATGAAGTGAAGAATCATGTAAAAGACAGTGCGGACCTAAATTATTTATTTAAATTCTGGTGCAAATTCTGCTCACAGCGATTCAATAGTTCTACCGAATTAAGTAACCATGAACGGAGACATACAGGGGAAAAACCTTTTGAGTGCGACGGTTGTTTTACACGATTTTCATCACAGCAAAATTTGCGCAGGCACAAAAAAAACTGCGAAGAGGTGCAAAAGCTAAAGGAAGAGAAAAGAAAGACGAGAGAGAAGCATGAGTGTAGCATCCCTGCTCGTTTCGTCCAAAAAAGTTTTTTGTCCCATCTTGGTTGATTCCGGGTTGACATTGTGAAGCTAGACCATACAAAAAAAAATTTAAATGTGAGAAATAACCGAAGGCTTTCAAGGATCTGCAAGGACTGCAACGTCATTTGAGAAGTGAGCATTCGTAAATTGATTGAATGCTGCCGGCTGTTCTCAACTTTTATTCACTACGCATGTGCTGTAATTCAGTTAGCATTTTTACGTTATAACGTATATGCTCATTTTCGTAGTACCTATAAATTTAGCAGTTTCTGTACCAAGTTAAATCATTCTCTGCTGGTATCAAATGATTCCTAAATAATTAAGTTCTAAGCTAGTGTCTGAAGATACTGACATCAAAGATCCTCACGGTTGAAGTTTTTGTATGACCCCTGGCCTAATTCCAGTAGCTGATTGAATTAGTGGCAAAGTAATTAACAATCAGATGTTAAACCGTTTCCTAGAATGTTTTACTGCTTGTTTGACAAATCTCTAGCAAGACGAGAATTGCGTGCACAAAGGGCAGCCTGTATGTAATTTTAAACGGATAAAATAGAAATTGTGTCTGCTTTTTCAGTAAAAGAAGAATAAAAAACTTTATTATCAATTGTCTCAGGTTATGCTCAAGATTTACGTAGGCGCTGCCCATCTTCCCTGAACTGCACATGTTGAGTTGAGTAACTCGAACACTGCATCTTTCGTTCATCGTCCATAAAATTCATGCTCATGGTTTGACAATACCGTACAAAGGTCAAATCAAAAGGCTCCTGTAATATAGGAAGGTGAATGGAGGGCAAGTTTGCTAGAATGCTAGGATGACGTTAGCTAATAACTTGTTTTCAGACCATGCCTTCTATTTTCTCATCATTTTAGAGCGTAACGTTCTTGAATCTAGTTGGAAAGCATATAAACAAACCATGTTGAATCAGTTACAAGGCCGGAATTTCATCAAGTTGGTCTCTTATAATGCTCCTGTTCATGCATCCAGTATATATCAAGAAGAAATGAACCGGAAGTCATGTACCATGCCGGTGCAGTGGGGGAGTAGTTCTGCACAAAGGTATTAACGAGAAAGTATTGGAACCCTCGGTCAGGTAGTAGCCTAGGGAATTAAACACATTTAAGTATTAAAAACGGACAATAGGTTCGCTTTACGATCAAACTGTCAAGCTCCGAAGCAACATCTTAATTGCAACTTAAGCGGAGAAAGGGAACGGATGAGGTAAAGGGTGCAATCTGTTCCCACATAGCCTGTTTTGAAAAGAACCACGAAGTCATTCAGATTAACTTTGCTCATCTCCAGCACATTCATTACGTGCGTCTAAAGACTGAGCTTGGGAGGATTCTCATAGGAGAGATATTTAGTGTTTACTTTAGCTCCATCCTCCGCTCTAACGTGTACCTCAAACTCAAGGACTTAACAGGAGAGCGCGAAAAAGTAAAGATTGAAGTATAATTGTCACTTCTGTAGAGCTAAAAATCATTTTCTGTGAAGCATAGCTCAAGTGTAGTTTTAATTTTTTTAAGCTTGGCATTTCTAATATTCTGTATTTTTTTGCCAGTATATTCCAGAAAATAATTGCTCTGAACTCTGTATTATTTTGCGCCTCAAACGCTTATAATATAAATAAAAGCCCGGAAATCTAAGTTATCTTGTGTAAATAATTTGTAAATCCTGGAGATAGACGCTGCCGGTAATTTTATAACTCGTATATTTGCTACTCCAGGGGTTTCTGGAAACGTATCCAAATCTAAAACTGGTGCAAGTTATGTAATGAACCTTTACAATTTTTATTCCAGGTAACCCCCCAAGTCTTCAACATGATCACAACAAACGAAAGCCTGCTTTGTACAGGAGGTACGATAAAAGAAGAAACCAAGATTGGAATCACAATCAAAGCAGAACCGTATGACCTTCTCCAGGACTGTCGAGTCACACTTGTGAAATTGGAAATTGAGCAGAAGCCGTGCAATTTCCATGTAAGCAAGATTGACAATCATCATGCAAAATTAATTGAGGGAGTTCCTACAGCCTCAAAAAGCGATGCGTGTGGGGAATCCCAAAAGCTTGTCCCTGATCGTACACCAGTATGGGGTCAGCTGAATCCTCTTCCGGAAATCAGAATTTACCTCCGACGCTGTGATAGTCCTGTGGTTAATTCGCAAGATTTTGATTCTTCTAAGGGTCAATCCGGTCTCCCAAACGATGGGAAGATTACAGCTAATGCAAGTAAAGAACGGCGTGCGGCAGCAAACTCGAATAGTTCCAGTAGACAGAAGTGCCCGCTGTGCGGGACGACATGTAGCAGCGTGGGGAATTTACATCGGCACATTGAATCTGTTCACCCTGATGCAGAATTCCCTTGTAGATTCTGTCCCGAAAAATTCAAAAGAAAGTCTAGTGCAGAAAGACATGAACAGGAAACACACCCGAATAAAGCTTGGGGAAAATATTCTCGTATTCGTTGCGAGTTTTGCTATAAAACTTTTAGGTCAAGCAGTAAACTACTGGCTCATCGAGTTCACCATACTGGAAAACAACCATTCAAGTGTAGATTTTGCTCCAGCAGTTTTTCGCTATTGGTTAGTCTCACAATGCACGAACAGCGAAAACATGCAGACAAGGTTCCAGCTGGCAAATTCTCTGAGAAAAAGTGGAAGTGCCAATTTTGTTCCACTACGTTTCTTAACAGTGGAAGCATGCATGTCCATGTAAGACAAGTCCATGGGGGAGAGAGAAAACACACATGTCGATTTTGTCCACACCGTTTCCTAAATTCGGAGGAGAAAAACATTCATGAAAACACATACCATGAGGAGGAGATTGATCCTGACGACGTAATCGAGAAATTCAAATGTGAAACTTGTGGAAAGGAGTTTCTTCGAAAACTCTCGTTCAACAGTCATATGAAAATTCATTTAGGCATCAAAGATGTAGCCTGCAGTTTTTGTCCAGCCATGTTTCGTAGGATAAGCGATAAAAAATCCCACGAGCTCCACCGTCATTCCGACGAATTTCTTGGAGGAAGAGAAGAGCTGAAAGTCCACAAATGTGACAAGTGTTTCAAGGGATTTATTACTAAAGCAGGATTCCGCCAGCACATGAAATCCGTGCATACGAAAGAACGGAATTACAAATGCTCGTTATGTGGAAAATCGTACCTAAAGAAAGCAAATATGAGGCTTCATGAGCGACAGTGTGGTAGTAATGATAAGGAATCTTTCAAGAAGTTTGCATGCGATTGGTGCGGTAAAAAATTTATGCTGAAAGGTGATATGAAACGGCATGAAGGAACTCACACTGGCTTCAAGCCATTTGAATGCCAATCCTGTGACAAGCGATTCGGTACTTCCTCTGAATTAAATGCTCATGTGCAGCGACGATCACATTCACCGACCCGGAAGAAAAGGAGGCACTGCTAAAACACAGATGCTCCTTGTGCCCTAAAAAGTTTTTCACGAAAGCTGGGATGGAGGCCCACAGTCGTAGCCATTCTGATGAACGGACCTTTCAATGCAGATTCTGTCCCAGTAAATTCAAGGGAGCTGATGGTCGAAGATTACACGAGACGAAAAACCATGTTAAGGACGCAGCAGCAATCAACGCCGTGCTTAAATACGATTGTAAATTCTGTTCACAACGTTTTTACACTCCATCGGCATTAGTTGCTCATGAACGGCGTCATACTGGGGAAAAACCTTTTGAGTGCAAAGTATGTTTTGCACGATTTCCAACACACAAAAACTTGCTCGGGCATAAAAGAAACTGTGAACAGATGCAGAAGCGGAAGGAAGAGCAAAGAAAGAAGAGAGAAGCACCCGTGTACAATTATTCCTGCTCGTTTTGTCCAAAGAAGTTTTTGTACCCATCTTTATTAAAGGCACATGAGGTTTCGCATTCGGAGGCAAGGACGTTCAAGTGCGACAATTGTCCTAAAATCTATAAGGATATGCAAAAACTGCGACGTCATTCCATCAGAATTCATACAAAACTGGGTTGAACGCGGATTTGTTAATTCCATTGTTTCCTGACTCGACGAAATTGTCACCATTTTGTTGCCATCTTGTGGTCTTAAATATATTTGACGTATGTTCTAACCAATATGTTAATGAACTGATTGTGCAATAAGGAAGGCTTAGATTAGCTCATTCCTAGAGAAAAAAATAAATTGCCATAATATTATACTGAAGGGGCAAAATTAAAATGTATTCGCAGTAATATTGGTTATCGTTTGCCTAATTTAAATGGGTGAAAGAGTTGTCAATCGTTAGTCGCGGTTACAAGTTATAGTTGCATAACAAAACTAATACTTTAGGAAAGCAAATTTCCAAGGCAGTTTGGGAATGAGCAATATGTTTTGTAAGTTGATGATAGGTAGGGAAAATATTGCGAAAAAAAGTAATTGACAATTGCAAGCCGATAGCAACCTTTGGAGGATTTTCAGAAAAGGAAATACTCCAATGTAAATTGCAAATGAGTTTAAGCTATAATTGGAATCTGATAATTGTGAAACCAATTAACTACGTAAAAAGATTAATTATTCTAGTAATTAATATAGTGTTATCACCTACAAGATCCGCAAACTGTTAGAAATACGTAGGATTCTAGGAAGGAAAAGATGAGATGCTTTCGCTTAACCCAAAATAATATGACATGTGGGCAGGGCTGCAATTTTGCTTCTAATTTCCATTCAGTCTTCCTGACAGTAGTAACTAGACAGGAGAATGAGCAGTTATTGTTGCCTGGTAATCTATATCTACGTTTATGTTTAGTTCAGATGAATTATTAATTACGGAACGTATAAGCAGATGATGAGAGAAATAAAACAATACTAATAATGAGAAGATTCCAAAAAATACGTAAAGAGTAACTAATTCTTCATGGTTTTACTCGTTCTGTAAAAACTTTGCAAATCATCCAGCAAAAAGTTGGAAGGAACTGGATTGCCATGAACATATTTCTTACGTCCTTGTTTATTTACTCTTCGCAATCCTGCGTGATTCACACCTGTTTGAGCTCCACCTCGACGTTTCCGACTTTACCTGTCTGCTCTGCAAGATAACGAGACCTTCCCCTGATGAATCTTTAATGTTTAGTCGTCCGGGAAGACTTCGCTTGTCTACTACCATATAATTTGTAAAACAAGATTTTAATCCATTCGAATCTATTCCTCCATCTTCTGTGAAGCTAAAAGTTGGGGCCACCTTCTTGCTCCCACGAGTTGGTTCAGCCAATAAAGTGCTCTGGAATTGGAAGTAGTATTGTTGAACTTTGCTAACATGGCGCTTATATGACCTACCCCTCACCTTGAATTTTCGATGCGAACGCTTAGGCCATGGTGAATTGGACTGCAACAAGAATTTCAGCTTGTTCTTGTAAAGTATTATAGTGTACATACAGAAGTGCAGGAGACGACTTTACTTTTTGGTTTTTATGGGCTGTTTGGTAATGTTTGAAGAGCTGCTGCTGGTCTCCACTGTGAGCGCCTGGGAATTTTTGGCTGCGTTCCGAAGACTTTACCTTGGATCAAACTACAAAGTTTTTAATCAGTAATTCACGGCTATTTTGACTAAGGCCAGTTAACCATGATTTCTGTATGACTTGTGGAGGAATTGTCTTGTAATGGAGAATCCAATGGCGTAATCTTTGCGTATTACTCCAGCTTTGTTGATCAAAACTATGATACTGATATATCTGCTGCCTGCTCAACTCAAAACGTTGGATGAGGAAAAAGTATACTTGCTTAACTTTCGCAGAGCCTGGGGGCATATGTGAGGTATATCAACTCGTGTGGGCTAGACCAATCTCAACATGTTTGTGCTGGACAATATAATTGGTTTGCCCAGGTTGGGCGTTCTACTGTGGAAGGCGTCATCGTTCTCCTAGGTGCAGGAGTCTGAACAATGGAATCAGAGCGTTAGACAGGAGACATGTGCGTGTTGAGGAGAAAAGTGTAAAGAGATAAGTTAAAGAAACTATAGAATTTAGTTTTCAGGAGCTAAGTATATGTAATCAATCCAGTATTTTGTTGACGATCATTTGAATAGTATGCATCTCGAGCTATAAGTAATTAGTTCTTAAAAGTTGGAATCCAAGATCAGGCATTTTTCCACCAGCGAGAAAATGTGGTTGAAGTTTTTAGTATTTGCAATATTCTTTTACATTACGATTTTATCAACTAGCGAGTGTATTAGCTTGAAGAGTTTGGTTACTTGCGACGGCGAAGACGAAATCATTCTACTACGAGACGTACGGTATTTAAATTTACAATGGCTTCCTTAGAATAATTCAGCAAAATATTCCGAAACAGTGTTTGCTATTCCTCGAATAAATACTCGCATCAAATTATTATAGAATATTCGATAAATTTTGAATTTCAGACCCAAAAAATTGTAAGTTTTTACGGATACCCAATAGAAACACACCTGGTTAGTTCCGAAGATGGTTACATTACAACTTTATTTCGAATTCCTCATGGAATCACACCAACTTCCGGAAATTGCACAACCCGCTCCCCTGTTCTTTTGTTCCACGGATCGTGGTCATCCTCCAGAGACTGGTTCCTTGACGAACCTGAACGGATTTTACGTAATGCAGTTTAAAGCAACGGAATTAAAAATAAATGAAATTGATTAAACTGAGAATGGCATTGTCTGGACGGAGTTTCTTTATTCCCCAGCTCTTATCTTTGCGGAGAACTGTTTTGACGTCTGGATTGCAAACGCACGTGGTACGTCGTATTCACAAGGGCATGTTTCACTGAACAGCTCTAGAGATGAGATTTATTGGGAATTCAGGTATGATAAGACTAAAATTGTTACAATTTATGCACAAACTATGAGATAGGTTTGTTATTAGCAGGGCACTATAAAATATCATATGAAACGATATTTTGCAAAGAATCAAACTAGCTGCTGGAATGGCTGTTACGGCCTAAAATTGACGGTTATCTTTTATAACTTCTTTCTTGGATTGAATCCGCAGTTTCGATGAGATGGGAAAATACGATCTTCGTGCAACAATTGATTTCATTTTAATTACTTCTGGGACGGACACGAGGGAAGATGGCAAGCTAAATTACCTTTGTCTATCCATGGGTTGTACGGTTATGTTTACCTGCCTTCATTACCATCCCGAGTACAATAACAAAATACGGAAGGTGGTAGCACTAGCGCCTGCAGCATTCATGGGTAATCTTCGTTCTCCTTTTCTCTGGCTGTCTGCGCGGGCTGTGCAGGATCCGATCTTTCATACGAATGTAATTCTTTTCTTCTTAAATCTATATTTTTTTTGTAAAGAACGATGTTGAAGAAATTTGTTTTCATTATTCTAATTTTAAGGAAGGATTATTTCAGTTAATGAAAAAATTGCAGCATGATTGTTTGCCTTTGACAGTTAGCTCGCAGACTACTATTTAACGGGATATTGACCAACAACGGATATGATTTGCTCCGGAAACTTATCCATTCACTTTGCCCACTGAGAATTTGGGAAGGAAGGACCACCTGCTCAACTGTTACGGATTTCATCGGTGGCTGGTCCAGTGTAAAAGTGAATGAGACTTTTTTGTGTCGACTTTTCTCAGGATTTCCGGAAACAAGTTCTGCTCCAACCATCTTCCATTTTGCTCAACTAGTGCTGACCGGAAGATTCGAAAGTTTCGGTTCGCTCCCAGTTCCAACGGTAGGAATTCAGGGGCGAAAACCTTTGGATCCTTCGCTGAACAGTCTCGGCCAGAATAATCGTTTTCCATCGGTATCGCAGCTCCAAAATGGCACAAATGCCCAAGCAGGAATTGATCCTCAACACCCTCATCTGAACCCACCGAGAGTTTCAGTGCCGTACAATTTAAAAAATACTAAGATTCCTATGCTATTTATGGTTGGGCTCGAGGATTCTATTACTTCACCAGTGGTAAGTTGAATAATCATGAAGATTCTATCTCTGTCTACAAGAAATTATTTTAGGCGTATGTGATATGTAATGCCTATTGTGTGTGAATTGTTATTTATGGTTACTGTAACTTATATTATACTGTTACAGGATGTGTTTCGAACGTTCAACTCCATAGGGAGCCTTAAAAAGTCATTCGTCCTCATTCCGCGAGGCAACCATCTTGACTTTACTTTAGCTGATGATAGCAAAGAACGAGTAATTACTCCTATTTTAAACTATCTGGCTGACGTACAATAAACAAAAGTTCTGAATCCTGAAGATCGGTTTGCAGCAATTTATTAGTGGCTCTACACCTTATTTTCGTTGGCCGCTGACATCTGCTGTAAACTCGAAGAATTTATAAAAGTCTACGTTAATAATAATCTTCTTCAATTGCAAATTACATATTTCAATAGCTGAGTTTGCTCATATTTTGGTGACAACCCTCATTTTTACGTGGACTCTATGGGGTCGAAAAGCCTAGGGGGTTCCTGAATGTGCGTAAGTGTGCCGCTGAATAAATTCGTTGCAAAATATGATTAAACTTGTGGTACCATACTACTGTATATAATCAGAAAATAATTTATTTTCGCTGAATCAATCTTTGACAAGGCAGACAATTTTTCTCATGCTTCTTCAACCCATTTCGCGATGTGAAACTTTTGATACCAGTTTGGGATGAAAAAGGGCTTTCTCCCGTGTGTATCCGTTCATGAGTCACCAACTCGGATGGGATGCGAAATCGTTGGGAACAGAATTTGCAACCGTTTTTCTGGTGCTAATTTCGTGTCCATCTTCATGGCTTTTTCTCTCATGTAATCTTCGCCCAACGACATGCTTAAACTTCTTTGGGCAGAATCTGCGCTCAAAGGTTCTTTCGTCTGAATGGCTATAGCTGTGAACTTCCAGCGCAGCTTTTGTGATAAACTTTTTGGGGCATAAAGAGCATGCATGTTTTAGCAGTGCCTCCTTTTCTTCCGCGTCGACAACGTGTCGACGCTTCACATGAGCATTTAATGCGGAGGAAGTACCGAATCGCTGATCACAAGATTTGCATTCAAAAGGTTTGTGGCCAGTGTGCGTTCATGCCGCTTCGTATCTGAAAGACTCATAAACATTTTATGGCACCAATTGCAAGGGTATTTATTGAAAGACGCTTTGTCTTCCGGAAGGAAACGTCGTTCGTGAAGACTCTTATCGTCCTTGCTCGTAAATACTTTTCCACAGAGGGTGCAGTCAAAATTCTGTTTTACCACATGCACTTTCATGTGGTTCTGAAGTGCTCCTTTAGTAATAAACGCTTTGGAACACTGGTCACACTTGTGCTTTTTAAGCGCTTCTCTTCCTCCAGGAAACTTGTCCGAGTGTCGGTGCAGCTCATGAGTTTGTTTGTTATGTACCGAACGAAACATGGATGGACAGAAGCTGCAGGGCACGTCTTTGATCCCAAGATGGATTTTAGCATGGTAATCCAATGAACTTTTGTCATAAAACTCCTTACAACAAACGTCACACTTGTATTTTTGCAATACGTCCTTGGGATCAATCTCTGACGCATGGTATTTGTTCTCGTGGACTCGTTTGTCTCGTATCTTCATAAATTGGCGGGCACAAAATCGGCAGCCGTGTTTCTTCACTGCAATCCCAAAATGGATTCGCTTTACATGGTCCTGCATATCGCATTGGTTAAAAAAATTTAATGAACAGAACGTGCACTTCCAGTTTTTCTCAGAGTATTTGCCCGCTGGAACTTTGTCTGCATGTGTTCTTTGCTCGTGCTGTTGGAGAATATACAATTTCATGAAACTGCTCGAGCAAAATCTGCATGCAAACGGATGTTTGCCTGTGTGGATGATTCGATGCGACAGAACTTTTCCTTTGACTTGAAAGTTTGATAACAAAACTCGCAACGTATTCCAGAATATATTTCCCCAAGCCTTGTCTGGATGGACTTGTTCTTCATGTCGTTCAGCTTCAAAGGGAATTTCAAATGTTTCTGGACAAAATCTACAGGAGAATTTTGCCTCTGCATGCTTAATTTGCATATGCTGAATCAGATTTGTCACAGTGGACCAACGTGTGGGGCACAATGGGCACTTGGTTTTCCTGGAGCCTCCATTTTTAGTTTTGTTCTCAGTCCACGTCTTCCTTGAGTGGTTCCGTTCAAGCGTGTAATCTGCTTGAGGTTCATGTGGGACCAAAGTCTGGGAACCAGTTCCTTGAGCATTGCAACGCCGTAGGTAGATTCTGACTTCCGGTAGAGGGCATAGTGAAGACCATACTGGATTCCTGCAGTCTGTATTAAAATCCGCCCTCGCTGTGACACTTTTGATAGTATGTCCATCACCATCATTCCAAATCTGTGCTGATGCATCTCGTACACTTTGTTCCATGTTCCCGGGCTTCAGATCTGTAGGTTCTACTTTCACAAGCGTATCAACACACGGCTGTACAAGATTTTGAGGCTCAAATTCGAATTCAATTCCAAGTTTAGTTTCTTCTTTTACCCTTGTTGAATCATTTTCGCTGGTCTCAAGTTTCATTTTGGTCAATTTTGCCTTGATAATTTACACCTTCTGGCCGGGCAAAGGCGGTAAGGAGAATCTCACTTGGGTATTTGGACTTTAGAGGAAGAGGCGAGTATGTCTCTCCGAATTACAGATAGTGTCGATGAGAAAGTATCACTTGTATTCGTGACGTCGAGATATGGGTACTGATTACAAAATCTCAAAAATGCTCGGAATTGGGGTTGCTGAAGTTGTACAACTTTCAAACCATGGCTAAAACACGGGAAAAAGTTTTCGCGAATACAGGATTGGAGAAATTACTTGCACCAGTTATCGATTGCACTTCACCACTACATTATTAACTTAACTCGCTTATATGTTGGAAATGATGATACGGTTACAATGAAGATGACTGTATACTTTTCCAGATTTGGTTCACAAAGCTGTTTGGGCACGTAAATAACATAAATAAGACGCAGAAACACCATGACTTTTAGAACCTGAAAACTAGTTGATTCGATAAATTTCAGCTAGAGGGACAGACTGCAAGTGGAACTAACTCGAGATAATACAAGAGCTTTTACAGAGTGCATGCGGACTTGTGTGTTGTTTCTTTTTGCTGAGGAGGAAGAATTGCTGCTTCAATCATGAATCATAGCCCTGGAAGGCGAATGGCTAATGTCTAGAATCCTTCCAGCCACGTTCATGAAATTCCTTGCAGGGATTTAATCCATAAGGGTTATTCTCTCTAGGACTGAATAGTGTCTGACCAATTTAGACTGTCTCCAAGAATGTAGTCCGTGTTTTGTAAAAGTAGCGAAAAGTTATAAATAACAAGATTCCAGAGACACGAACTTGAACATGAAACGTACTTACGAAATGCATGGAATTCCCATCCTACTATTAGGGTTTCAACCTTTTTTTGCACCAAAGTTTAAGCAATGAAGTTTTCTGAACTAAATAGTGGGGTAATTTAATTTACTGCGACATATGACCTCCAAATATACCGGTGAAAGGCCTGCATTGCTACATGTATATTGCTAAGAAACTTAGAAATGCTAAATGTTAGTCCTATCGGGCAAGAAATCGCGGAGATTTAAACTATTTAAGTTTCGGAAAATCGGATTTTGGCCACGGGTAAATAATTTTTGTTCTCCGCGAATTCTTGTACTACGGGTATAGCATTTTGGATATGACAGCACAGTATTGCTTTGCTTCCTTGTAGCTGTCTCGTAAATTATAAAAAGGATAATTATTTTGTTAAATAATTAATTTTGAAGCCCTGCAGAAACTCGCTATTAATTTCTGTGGGACAGTCTGATGAACATTCATAGCTCCAAATACTTGAAAACGCTAAAGCTCTTATGCTTCACTCGCTTGACAAAAGAGTTATCCATCCATCCCTCGTAACTCCTACGTGACGTCGTTACAGGTAGAAATTTTAAGGCTGACTATGTTATGACCTGGACTGAGCAGGCTAATATTGTCGATGGGTTTAAGTTGATTAGGAAAGTGTGTGTAATCTTGAGTGTGTTGGGAGGTAGTTAGGGAAAAGGCTTGCGACTACATGGGGGATTCTTGGAATGAACCGACCGCGCGCGAGGCCCAGCCCAGGTGATTGTAACGGCTTAGGGCCTACGATTGTAGAAGGGCTCTTACCTGTTCCTAGTATAAAAAAATCTGCCTGCTCGGTAAAAGGTTGTTGCCTGAAGTTAGTTTATCTTACAGTGTGTGTGTTCGCTGGAACTCATGAATCAAATACTCTCTGGGTCAGTCATATTTTTACGTCTAATTGTTAGTGTCATGTATGTTTCTAACCGAAAGACAATGCAACTTTTTTAAGTCCGGAGAAGCGCATAGGTTTGGTTACAAGGGTTTAATATTTCTCTTTCTGATAGGTTGCACAGACAAAGTAGATTTGGAACTTGGTGGCGGAGGTCGTCGGTATAAAATACGTCAGATATTGGACAAAATGGAATTTGAGACAATAAAAAATAGTTCAGTGCGCGTAAAAGAAGAAACTAAACTTGGATTTGAATTCAAAGTTGAGCCCAAAAAACTTGCACAGCCGTGTATTGAAGATACTGTTGTGAAAGTAGAACCTACTGATCTGAAGGCCGGGAACGTGGAACAAAGTTGCTCCAATGGCTCGCCGAAGATTTCAAATGGCAGTTGTGCTATCGGAGGCAGTTCTTGGAGTGCGAATAACAAAATTACCAGCAGTGCAGGATCTCTTCCTCCTTCACTGGATCCAAGAATTTACCTTCGGCGTTGTGATGATAAAGGATTTCGTTCCCAGGATTCATGGACAGCAGAGCCGGAAGATGGCGCCAAGCTAGAAGGGAAAAGCTCAATAAAATCTAAAGCTGATGATGAAACAAAAACGGGAAGAGACAATAAGTGCCCCTTGTGCAGCAGAGTTATGTGCAATGCGACATATCTGATTGAGCATGTAAAAATTATGCATCCAGAGGCAGAATTTCCTTGCGGATTTTGCGAGAAAACTTTCAAAGTTGTGTTTGAAGCAGAACGTCATGAACAGGAAACGCATCCAGACAAGGCATGGGGAAGATACTCTGGGATACGTTGCGAATTTTGTTATGAAAAGTTTAAGTACAAAAGTTCGTTACTGGCGCATCGAGCTGTCCACACGGGGAAGAAACCATTCCAATGCAAATTCTGTTCCAGCAGTTTTACAAACATAATCAACTGTAGAAAGCACGAGCACCGGAAACACCGAGACAAAATTCCGGCGGGTAAATATTCGGGGAGAAAGTGGAAGTGTCAGTTCTGCTCATCGCTATTTTTGGACAAAGGAGCTATGAATACCCATGAAAGAAGTGTTCATGGTGGAGAGAAGAAAATCAGCTGCCGATTTTGTCCGCATCGGTTCCTAAATTTGAAGGATAAACGAATACATGAGAACAAATATCATGCAAAGGATATTAACCCTGAGGACGTACTCAAAAAAATGGAATGTGAAAATTGTGGAAAGGAGTTTCTTCGGAAACGAGCGTTGGAAATGCATATGAAGATTCATGCAGGAATCAAAGACATAGCCTCAGGGTTGCCCACGAAGGGTCGTCGACCATGGTCGTTTTGTGGTCGACATGTCGACCACACTTTTTTCACCCTGTGGTCGACACTGTCGGCCCGGGTTGCCGTGACCACGTTGTCAGCCACAGTCGGCCCGGGTCGACATGTCGACCACAACCGCGGCCACAGCTCAATGGAAACTCAATATCACTTCACCGTCTGTTATGGTGTATTTTGTTGTGTGTATTGAAATAGGAGTTGAATATAGAATGTGATATAGGCATGGGAGTGATGTTCATATTATCTTTTGTTCTTTTATAATACCGGTAATATTCCGTAAATCGATTCCAGCGCGTATTAAATATGATGTGTATAATAGATTCGTATGATTGTTCTCTGAGTAGCGTAATAGACCCAGTTGGCCAACAAAATCCAGCCCCTCTCTAGTACGACCTTTTGCTTGCGAAATAGTCATAAATGTTATTCTGGCGTTCAATGAATTGCTTTGGTTACGCGGGAACATACTTTTGATGTTAATGGTGCTCAATAGGATTTTCTTTCTACGTGGGGCTTACATAGGTTTTTGACATGGTACAATATTTATGAAGTTACACAAAAATTCAAAAACTACGACACAATGGGTAGTCACAGCTACAATTGTGGTTGACTTTGCCCTTCCATTTTGAATCACAGATTTTGCCCACTACTATTTCCAACTATGAAAGGCGGAGCTTTCAATGTATACACACCAAGGTATGATGGGCGAAGCTTTCAATATTTACGCAATTGAGTAAACATGAACCAACAGTTACACAATGCCAAACCTCACACGGTTATATGAATTAAAAATAGGCAATTGAAATACTGCGCAATTGAAAACAAGCATTATCGTTGTTTAGAGGAACAACGAAGTAATAAATTTTAATCACCGGCAGAGTACAAGTATTTAGGAATGTAGGTGTCAAAGCAAAAAAACTAAGCGCCAAAATCCAAGGTTTGGTCGAAAACGACATAGTATGAGAAAAAACAAAAAACACTGATAAGAAAGAAGCTGAAATAACTTGAAAATGGACATGTAATGGCGCAATGATAATTGTATGCTTACAAAAAGTAACCAATGCACCCATAATACATTTCCATTTTTTTGAGCGTTGTCGATGACCCCACTACAGCCAGCTAGAAACCTATAGTACGTGTAACCGTTCGCGAAATCCAGTAAATATGAGGGCTTTCCGTCTCCAACTTGCACGATAATACGTTGGATGCACAATGGCAAAGCAGTGGTAGAAGATACTAACGGGACCCAATGAATTCTGTGCCGGGTTACAAAGCATGAAAATAGTTGAAGTAAAGTTCTTCAACTATTCTCTCCGTTTCTTCTCTTGAAGTGTAACAACTTCGATGATACAATTTGCTGTATTCTGCGAGAACAAGAGGTATGAGAGGTTCTACATAATCAGCAGTTAAACAGGAAATAGAGGTAACGATGGCTTTGATAAAGAATGCCTAAAATGGATTGTTTTCATCGCATATTGATTGTACCCACAACATGTGTGCAGTCGCCTATTGAGTGTACATTGACACACACATTGCAATGATGAGAGTTAAAGTTTACAACTCGCGGTGCTATCAGCTAAGACAGAGATTTCGCTGTATACAATTGTTTCTTTTCTAAGCGACGGCACACGTGCGGAAACAATAAATATTTAAAATTAATAAATTACTTAATTACAATTGGGTTCGCCGAAATGAAAAACTTGTCAGCCTTTTCTCATTGTTGTGTCGTTCTCGTTAAAATTGCAAAATGTTAGCTACGAAAACAATCCTGAAATTCTAGATTTCGTATTTCATCGTGTCATTCCAAGTATTTTGCAACCATTTTTTGAAATCATATTGCACTAATTCACTACTAACCGCTCATCTCCACTCCCGTTTGCTTGCCATATTATGATAGTGCTGCAGCAAGAAATAGAGAATATATAAAAACTGTATTCCAGCGCATTTCATATTGGTCAGCTTGGATCATGGTGTTCTTAGAACTATTTTTTCCTTTCCGTTAGCGCTGTTGTGTGATTTATATTGTGCATGCGGCCAGACGCCTGTTCGGAGACGTTACCAACCGTAAATTCTTGCATTCTGTGATAAAATCCTCCAGAATGCACTTAATCAAAAAAGGATTTATTGTGTTCAACAGGTGTTAACACTTTCAGCAAAAGCTTTGATAGTTTCTTAGAAGTATCGGTGTTTTTGTTTCCCTTTTCGGGAGATTGTCTAATGTCCTTGAAATGGAATTATTTCGCCTTCCCAATTTCATCGTACAATGAGCTAATTTAAAGGTTTCTGCTTCTACAACAAACATTGATTTCATTACTTCATATCGACCTGCAGAGGTAACACAAGCCAACTTTATGATTTTGCCTTCGATTGATACCAAGACAAAACAATCCAGGTCCTAACAATGTATTGAAGTAAGCAAGTGGCTGGTTAAACAGGGATATTATCTCTATTCTTGTGGATTTAGAGTTGCGTTGAATTATTTGAATGACAACAAGTTTTTCATAGCAGATGCAGCAGGGGTTCTACTTCATTACTGGGGGACCGAAGCGGCGTGTGAAGACACCCTCCCCAATTGTGTATTTGAAAAACTACTCGTATCAAGCATCAATTTCAGTACCGACTCACTACACAATGCTTTCAGGCATTGTGTGCGCAAGATTTCATGATTGTCTCAGAAGATAGTTACTTACATATTTTCACCAATGTGTTTACTACTTTAATGATTATACCGTTTATGACAACTATTGCAGTTCCTGACAATTCAGCGTTGGTACTAACAGATCGACTTCATGCATTATATTTTAGGTACTTCTAAAATAATCTGATCCTTTGCGCAAAAACATACATATTGTTTATCAACAGATGCACTCATTTATTCATCAATAGTCGCCAAAATGAAACATTAACGCTTGTTGTAAAAATCAATATAAAACTATCACATGTTTCCGATGCCCACAATTATTTACATGAAGCGCCACAGACGCAAATTAAGTGCGGATAACTTGAATGTCTTCATGATGGAGGAATAAGGTCCTACGCCCAAAAAATTGTTCCGCAGAATTGGATTCATGCTGATACTATTTTTTAACGCGGAAACACAATCATACCCAGGACGTTACTGGTCCAAGTGCTTTCCATGTATTTCAATTCTCCTGTGCTGAGTCAGTGCCTTAATGGTTGGCCAGTTTATAAACAAAATAGTTGCGGAGTAGCAGCGCTTATAATTCGTACAACGACAAATTCAAGTATGCCCTTTGCAAACAACTGGTTATATAAGTACAACATTAAATATGAGATGTATTGCGTCAACTATCAGCGCGTTCCTTTAAACATGAATTTATGCAGCATCCACATGAAATGTGGGTAGACGGACCACCATTTAATAATTTAGCAACGAAACCTGTCTACGCTATGAATAAGTTCAACTGTTATTAAAATTCGTACTATTTAATCATGTTAAAAATGTTCAACACAATTGGCAAGGTGAGTTTACAGCATAAAAGATAGGGAATAAGTCTGTGCAAGTCAGGATAGGAACTCGGCTAGTGGTCGAAGATGGGTAGAGTTGTAGTAAGAGTTTTACATTCTGTGGCTATTGCACGGTTATCTAATATACTTGACGAAACTCTGTAGTAAAGGGAGTATAGTAGACCATTTAATTGGTGAGAATTGGGAATTTACGCAATCAAATGTGACTCATCTCAGCGCAAACGAGGCCACATGTTAAATTACGTCTATGATCAAAGCGCACACACAAACCCAGGATTAACAGGTTCTCAGCAGAAACGAACTGCTGCGACTCCATTGTACAACAGGATCATATACAACAACAAAATATCTTAAGCATGTGTACATTTGAACTGGTGTCCTTCATCACACAATTTGTTGTACCATAGCAAGAATGAAATTCGAATGAAGATGCAGTAGCTATCAGTAATAATTAGTTGTGTTGTCACAATGGATTGTGAAACTGTGCCCTTAGATACCATTGGGCAATAAAGGGATGATCATAATTACCTATCATTTGCGTTATATGCAGCTAATTCCCTGCATAAATCACATGTTGAGCGCCGGAGTCGATCTACACACAGCAGAAACTGAAACATCAGAGAAATGTGCATCGTAAAACAAAGAAATCCACTCTATGCAGATTTAGGAGTTTGAATATAGGAGGATCACTATATTCAAAGTTTAAAGGGGGCAACTATTCACTAACCATCGTTGAAATTTTTATATCAGGTAATTTAATTACCGAAAGCATGTATGCAAATCAGAAAGTGCCCTTCCACTCAATGAACACTATTTATTACACTGCAACAAGAATTATACATGAAATGTCAACCAAGTTGCAGTGCGTATTAGTGACACAGTCGTCATTCAACAGATTCATAAAACCCGCTCGATACTGACGGAGATAGCTGATAATTGTGCTCCAAAATTGAGGGGAAAATCCACCCAAAAAATTAGAAAGGCTTCAATAAACAGGCTTCGGTAGCCCGCTACGAAATTTTCCTAATCCCCCAAACTCTCATTTCGTAGCCGAGATGCCATAGCTACTAGCCGTGGCTATTACATTATCAGCAACACAATTCAAATTGTGTGTAAACAATTCAAATTGTACCTAATTCACATTGTTTCTAGAGAATTCACATTGTGCCTAGAAAATTCACACAGGGACTACACAATCATTATGTCCTGGACTAGGGACGTAAGTGAATCCTAAGATATTCAGGGGTGCCGACTGTTCTTGACTGCTTCTTTTTGTCCCCATACTGAAGATGAAAACATCAATTCCTCTACAAAACTCATCCGTCTTGCAAAGTTTTACTGCTTTAATTCTGATAAATACATTGGACAACTAGAAAAATCACTGGCAACATTTTTGGGGAAGAGTAACAGCAAGTGATTGTAATTTCTTGCTATCTGCTATGACCGTTTCTCATTTAGTGATGTTATCACTCATCCAATAATAAATTTAGTAAGACTGTAAGCAATGCAAAGAAAATCAGTAAGCCAAGCCGCAGAATATGATTTAAAGGAGGAACAGTACCAGAACGTTAAACATACCACGCTACGTTCATTGCTGTATCAACTGCCGAATTAATAATTAAATATGAGGTAATGCATTCTGGAAAGTAGGATTACTAACCGACTATCCCGCCTTTAGTTATCTGTTTGCCCATGTACAGTACTGCGCTAACCTTATGTTCATTGTGCAATCCAGCGAATTGAGTATCAATATGAGTGAATTCCACACTGTTTTAAGCTGCAGACACCCAACACCGGTTGGTATCTAAACGTACAGCAACAGCTTATTAGAACAAGCCTGGTTACCGATTCTTGTCCCTAACGCTCTACGTTAAGAATGACGACTATATTAACCTTGCACAATTGCCCCATTGTGCAAATTTCCACTGCGTAAATTTTTGAAAATACGTTGTGCAAGAAAAAAAATTTCTGGGGGCAGTTTTGATGAAGAGAAGCATCAAGTAACTACTTTTACTCAGTAAAATTCATTGTTATCACTCTTTGAGTTTTCTTGTTTTGTCGGCCATGGTCGCTGCAACCACAAAGTATCCTGTCGACCCGGGTCTACTGCAGCTCAGTTTTAATCCTTTCCCCCACCCCTCCCACCCAAAATGTCGACCACACTTAGTGTGGTTTTGGGCAACTCTGCATAGCCTGCAGTTTTTGTACATCCATGTTTCGTAGTATCGGGGATAAAAACTGTCATGAGCACCGCCATCATTCCGACGAATTTCTTGGAGGAAGAGAAGCGCTGAAAGTCCACAAATGTGACCAGTGTTCCAAGGGATTTATTTCTAAAACAGAACTTCGCCAGCACATGGCCGTGCATGTGGAAGAGCGGAATTTTAAATGCTCGTTATTATGTGGAAAATCTTTTAAAACGAAACTGGCTTTGAGGCGTCATGAGGTACGTTGTGGTATTGAGGATAACTAACATTTGAAGAAGTTTGCATGCGATTGGTGTGGTAAAACATTATCACAAAATGTGAAATGAAACGGCATGAAGGAACTCACACTGGTTTAAAGCCATTTGAATGTGAATCTTGTGGCTTGCGATTCGGTAGTGCCTCCACTCCACATTAGCGATGCATAAGAACCGGAGACATGTTACTGACCCCGCAGAGAAGGAGGCGCTGCTAAAAAACAGATGCTCTTTATGCTCCAAAAGGTTTTTCACCAAAACTGATCTTGAGGCTCACAGTCGTAGTCATTCAGACCAACGGACCTTTCAATGCAGATTCTGTCCTACGCAATTTAAAGAAATTCACAACCGTAGATTACATGAAGTGAAAAATCATGTAAAAGACAGTGAGGATGTAAACCATTTATTTAAATTCTGCTGCAAATTTTGCTCGAAGCGATTCAATTGTTCTACCTCATTAAGTAACCATGAACGAAGCCATACGGGAGAAAAACCTTTTGAGTGCGATGTTTGTTTCGCGCGATTTCAAGCACAGCAAAGTTTAAGGAGGCATGAAAAAAAGTGTGACCAGATTCAGAAGCGAAAGGAAGAGCAAAGAAAAAAGAGAGAAGACCCAGTGTATTATACTTGCTCGTTTTGCCCAAAGAAGTTTTTGATCCCAGCTTGGTTGAAGGCACACGCGGTTTCTCATTCTGACGCAAGACCAGTTAAATGCGAAAAATGTCCCAAGACTTTCAAGGATCGACGAGCCCTGCAACGTCATTTGAGAAGAGTGCATTCGTAAAACTTGATTGAGTGATGCATGCTGTTCTCAGTTCTTATTTTCTACGTATGTGATGTAATTGGGATGACATGTTTATTTTTATGTTATAATGTCTTTGAACATTTCCGTGCTACCTTTACATTTAGCATTTTCTGCTCCAACTTAAACTATACTCTGCGGTAGATAATGCTATTATTAAATGATTGCTGAAAATTTAAGTTGCTAGCGAGCATTTCAGATACTGACTTGAAAGATCCTCACGGTTGAAGTTTTTGGATCACTCCGTGCCTAATTTCAGTAAATGATTGGATTCACTGAAAAGTACTTACAGCAATCAGATGTTCCCTAGAATGTTGTAATGATTGTTCAAAAAATCTTTAAGCTAGTAAGCTAAGAATTGTGTAAAGTGGAGCATATGAATATATGTATTTTTAAAATGGATGAAATAAAAATATGTTTGCTTTAGTGAAAAAAGAATAATATACTTTATTTTTGCATATCACTTGTCGCAGGAGATGCTTTAGATATAAAGAGGCGCTAACCATCTTCACTGCTCATGTTAGGTGCTTAGTCACTCCTAATCTGCATCTTTCTTTTATCATCCATTCACATCCTTATAGAATGAATTACACGTTACGCAGGCCAAATGAAAACATCTCTCTAACCATAGCAATTAAACTGAATGTACAGTGAGGTTGCTTGAATGCTAGGAAGGCCCGGGGTCCGAGAGCAGAATCACGTAACTAAAAATTAGATTTCACATCATGCGTTCAATTTTCTCATTGTTAAATGTTACTGAGCTGCTTAAGTACAAAGATGGGGGCGTTTTTGGTTTTAGAGGACGTTCTGGACTCTAATTGGAAAACGCAAGAGAAAGTCAAACTGAATCAGTCACAAGGCCAAAGGCCGGTATTTAATCAAGTTGGTCTCTTATATGCTGCTGTTCATGCAGTCAGTATCAGGAGGGTATGAACCGGAAGTCGTGTACCAGTGCCGATGCAAGTGGCAGCACTAATGCACGAAGCTGTTAACGAGAACGTCTGCGAGTCCCCGGTTCGGTAGTAGCATAGTAGTCGAAGGACTTATTTCCATGATTTTGTAGTCCTGATTAACTGTTATATATACATATTTTATTAGTCAGAACAGACAGTACCTCGGTAAGTTCGGTTCCTTGCGGTCACACTGTAAAACTCGGAAGCAATATTGGTTCAAACTTTCCTGCATAAGAAAGTGAATTGAATTTGGCAGGCAAGGGATGACCTGTTTTACCGAAAGTAGAACGGCTTCAGATTAACTTTTCTCTTAATCTCCAGCACATGCACTATGTGCGTCTAAAGACTGAGCTTGGGAGGATTCTCTTTAGGAGAGATATTTAGTATTTACTTATTAGCTCCATCCTCCGCTCTAATGTCTAACGTGTACCTCAATCTCAAGGACTTAACAAGTGAGCGCCAAAAAGTAAACATTGAAGTAGTCCTTGTGCTTTGCTTTAGAGCTAATTGTCATTATTGATTAAACACTTTCAGCTGAAAGGTTTATTTTAAGGCTAACATTTATAATATTGTGTTATTATTTGCGAGTATATTCCAGGAAATAATTTCTTTGAAAAGTGTAGTAGTAGTAGTAGTGGTTTTATTGTTGAGCTTAAACCCAGCTTACTTTGAAAAGTGTATCTGCATAATTTTGTGTTTCGTGAAGTGTTGACATTATCCAAAGAAGCAGGGATATATAGTCATCTTATAGAAAAGTTGTGAGAATCCTGGAGATAGACGAAACGGTAATTTTATAATTGGCATATTGCAGGGGTTTCTGGATAAGTAGCCAAAAATAAAACTGTTTCCACTAGTACGTAATGAACCTTTACAATATTTATTAAGTGTCGAAGACACTTCCTAGGGGGATCGATGGTGTCTGTCCGTCTGTCCGTCTGTCCGTCCGTCTGTCCGTCCGTCTGTCCGTCCGTCTGTCCGTCCGTCTGTCCGTCCGTCTGTCCGTCTGTGCGCACTCTAACCTACAAACGGATGGATGGATTCTAATGAAATTTTCAGGATAT
This sequence comes from Sminthurides aquaticus, assembly GCA_906901655.1. Lineage (NCBI taxonomy): Eukaryota > Metazoa > Arthropoda > Collembola > Symphypleona > Sminthurididae > Sminthurides > Sminthurides aquaticus. Next base: position 2,907,752 of record CAJQTT010000005.1, on the reverse strand, counting down.
GTACATACATGTATCAAGACCATCGCTATTGAATCTCAGTGATATTGGTCAAGTGGTCACTGAGATACAGGTCAATAAACAGATTATCTCAGGTGAACACATGTGATGTAGATGCATTTCCTACTCCATGCCGTAGCTCAGTTGGTAGAGCGCAGGCACTAGAAGCGGTATAGGAAAATGAAGGGCAAGGGTTCGAATACCACTATGTACATGCGTTGTGGTAACTTTTGCTAATGATAAGCTTATAGGGAGGGGAAAGCATAGGGATGAATGGAGCGAGCGCGGAAGCATAGGGATGAACGGAGCGAGCGCGGAAGCATAGGGATAAACGGAGCGAGCGCGGAAGCATACGGATAAACGGATGGAACGCGGAAGCATAGGGATAAACGGAGCGATAGCGGAACATTAACTTTTTCTAGGCACTATTCTACTTAAAATGAAGAATAATTCATGTATATTATACAATTAAATCTTATTAATTAAATCTACTTGAAGTTACTTGTAGAAAATTAAATCTACATTTATCTTCGACACTTCCGTACACCGGCTTAGCCGTTTATTCCAGGTAGTCCCTCAAGTCTTAAACAAGATGGCAACAAACGAAAGCCTGCTTCCTACATCAGGGAAGATCAAAGAAGAAACCAAGATTGGAATCACAATCAAAGCAGAGCCGTATGACCTTCTCCAGGACTGTCGAGTCACACTTGTGAAATTGGAAATTGAGCAGAAGCCGTGCAATTTCCATGTAAGCAAGATTGACAATCATCATGCAAAATTAATTGAGGGAGTGCCTACAGCCTCAAAAAGCGATGCGTGTGGGGAATCCCAAGAGCTTGTCCCTGATCGTACTCCAGTATGGGGTCAGCTGAATCCTCTTCCGGGAGTCAGAATTTACCTCCGACGCTGTGATAGTCCTGTGGTTAATTCGCAAGATTTTGATTCTTCTAAGGGTCAATCCGGTCTCCCAAACGATGGGAAGATTACAGCTAATGCAAGTAAAGAATGGCGTGCGGCAGCAAACTCGAATAGTTCCAGTAGACAGAAGTGCCCGCTGTGCGGGACGACATGTAGCAGCGTGGGGAATTTACATCGGCACATTGAATCTGTTCACCCTGATGCAGAATTCCCTTGCAGATTCTATCCCGAAAAATTCAAAAGAAAGTCTAGTGCAGAAAGACATGAACAGGAAACACACCCGGATAAAGCATGGGGAAGATATTCTGGAATTCGTTGTTAATTTGGTTTTAAAAAGTTTACAAGTACAGAGTTGTATTGGCACATCGAGCTGTCCACACCGGGAAGAAACCGTTGCCATGCGGATTCTGTTCCAGCAGTTTTTCAGTCCCATTCAAGCGGAGAAAGCACGAGGAACGAAAACACACAGACAAAATTCCAGCTGGTAAATACTCAGAGAAAAAGTGGAAGTGTCAGTTCTGTTCATCGCTATTTTTCGACAAAAGCGGCGCGACAATCCACGAAAAGCAAGTCCATGGTGGAGAGAAGAAATTCAGTTGCCGATTCTGTCCTAGCCGCTTCCTACAGTCAAGGGAGAAGCGAATACATGAAAACAAATATCATGCGAAAGATATCAATCCTGAGGACGTAATCAAAACATACAGTTGTGAAGTGTGCGGGAAAGAGTTTTACTGGAAGAGTGGTTTAAAATGTCACATGAAAATTCATGCAGGAATCAAAGACGTAGCCTGCAGTTTTTGTCCGGCCATGTTTCGTAGTACGGGCGATAAAAAATCCCACGAGCTTCACCGTCATTCCGACGAATTTCTTGGAGGAAAAGAAGCACTGAAAGTCCATAAATGTGTCCAGTGTTCCAAGAGATTTATTACTAAATCAGGATTTCGCAATCACATGAAATCCCACGTGATCGGAAGGAATTACAAATGCTCGTTATGTGGAAAATCCTATCTAACAAAAGTGAATATGAGGCTTCACCAGCGACAGTGTGGTAGTAATGATAAGGAATCTTTCAAGAAGTTTGCATGCGATTGGTGCGGTAAAAAATTTATGCTGAAAGGTGATATGAAACGGCATGAAGGAACTCACACTGGCTTCAAGCCATTTGAATGCCAATCCTGTGACAAGCGATACGGTAGTTCCTCCGCATTAAATGCTCATGTGAAGCGACATCACATTCACGACCCGGAAGAAAAGGAGGCACTGCTAAAACACAGATGCTCCTTGTGCCCTAAAAAGTTTTTCACGAAAGCTGGGATGGAGGCTCACAGTCGTAGTCATTCAGACGAACGGGCCTTTGAATGCAGATTCTGCCCTAAGAAGTTTAAGCATGTCGTTGGGCGAAGATTACACGAGACAAAAGCACATTCCAAAGACGCATCAGAAATAAACGCCGTGCTTAAATACGATTGTAAATTCTGTTCACAACGGTTTCACACTCCATCGGCATTAGTTGTTCATGAACAGAGCCACACTGGAGATAAACCTTTTGAATGCGAAGTTTGTTCCAGACGATTTCAAGAACACCAAAATTTGCGGCAGCATCAAAAAAAGTGTGAACAAATTCAGAAGCGGAAGGAAGAGCAAAGAAAGAAGAGAGAAGCACCCGTGTACAATTATTCCTGCTCGTTATGTCCGAAGAAGTTTTTGCGCCCATCTTTATTAAAGGCACATGCGGTTTTGCATTCGGATGCAAGGCCGTTCAAGTGCGACAATTGTTCTAAAACCTATAAGTATATGCAACAACTGCGACGTCATTCCATCAGAATTCATAAAAAACTGGGTTGAATTCGGATTTGTTTTCGCAATTGTGTTATAAACTCGTAAACTGTAAGCTTGTTACAAAATATGATTCAACTTATGACAACAACTACAATATAATCAGACAAGAATTTATTTCCCTGAATCAATCCCTGATAAGAAAATGTTCTAACTCATTAATGAATCCAGCATTTCAGCTTCTAGCTTGATAACATTGGTAAATTTAGAGCTGCATTACTTGGTCTAGAACTTGAGCATGCTCAAAGAAAACAATTTGAGCTACCACTTTCCTGGAATCATCCGAAACTTGATCAACAACTGAAGCCTCTGCGGGTTCCTGCGTTGAACGCTTGTTGAGCAGTTTAGCTAATCCATAGCCTTCTCGAGCAAATAGTACATCATTTTTGCCCAGTTTCAAACCGGGACAGTAATCATTCTGCCCATCTCCAGCGTAATAAATCTTAGAAAATGGTCCATGGGTTTCCAAATAGCTGTCCAGCGCACTCCCCTTGCATAAATTCTTGGGACAGAGCGTACACTCCGTCTGAGTGTGGTAAGGCTGGATTTGCAAAAGCCGGCCGTCTTCTAAAACTGTTGACGGATTGGATATTATTTTTGTAGGACGGACAGGATTTTTTCTTGTGGCTAAGAATTCTTCGATAAACAAATTATTCGCGTCCGACATTACAACAAGGTGGTCCCGCCGTAGGAATCCATTTGTGCCGCAGCGCTTGGAAATTTTGTACAATAAGTCTTCCATTCCTAAAAGATATTTCAAGAGATTCATTATGAATTTGATAGCCAAAACATGAATAAGTTAGATTGCAATCAGCTAATGCGACCATAGCTCAACATTTAAATATGAATTAGGCGTGGCGTTTGATATGTACCTGAAACAGGCTCAAGTTTTGAGATCCGGCTTTTCAAATCCTGAACAGTAACCTCTTGGCTGCTTAAGTAACGGAAGACGTGATTCATGTATTCCGTCCAATTACTTCCATCGTACACGCTCTTGACCTCCTGAGGCAAGGGATTTGGAATTAGGTCGAGAATAGCCGTGTCGGAATTCTTGTCCACGATGGTGTGGTCAAAATCGAAGACGTACAAGTACTTCTCGTCCAGCGAGCCATTCTGTAATCAGAAAATACAAATTCAGTGTTAGTTACGTTGTATTAATTAATTTGTCATCTTTTTCGTTCCTTGATATTTTTACACGCAAAATAATGCACATATTTTCTGGCAATAACGAAAAATTTTCGTAAATAACTATGCAACTGGAAGTTAACACTTCAAAGGTAGGACTTTATTGTCGCAACTTGCTCAAGATCACATTTCCGAATAGTTTTCTAATCGACTATCATAACTAAGAGGCTAAAACTTGATATTATCCTGTATTGTTTTTGCATCTTGAAAATAAATAATTGTAGCAGAAATACTTACACCCCGCCCTCTAAAACTACCCCTCGCAAGAATTCGTTCTAAAGTAAATCCGTGGCGTACAAATAAAATATCATTCTCTGTTAATCGCATCCCTGGACAGAGATCATTTGCCCCATCTCCACAATAGTAAACCTGGGTAAAAGGTCCATGCTCAAATATATACTTGGACAAGGCATTTCCCTTACACATATTTCTAGGACAGAGGTCGCAGCTAGTTTGATCCTCATAAGGATATATTTTTAAATAGGATTTATCCGGAGAATAATTGGCATGATTGGATAGGATTGAGTTGGGAATCACAGGAGGATGCATCGCAAGGAGGCGAGTACCGATAAAGAAATCGTTAGCGTCAGAAATAATTATCAGATGGCTCTGTGGCTTGTGTTTCTTATTATGACCGCTAATCTTCTCCAAGAGGTCATTCATACCTGGAGATATGTCATGAGGCAAGTGAATCTTTGATTCTAGAATGTGCTCGGATTACCAAAAATTTTAAGTTAGCATAAATACCTGGAGTAAGCTCTAGTTGTTCAATTCTTCCCTTTAAAGCTTCAACTGTACCGCCTTCGGAGGCAACAAATCTAAATATATAATCCATAAATTCTGTCCAGTTGGTACCGTCGTAAAAGTTTCTTAAACTATCAGGAATAGGCTGAGTGATTATCTCTGTAATAGCGCTGTCTGAATTTTCGTTAACGATTGTATGGTCAAAATCAAACGCGTAGAGATAGCGCGTCCGTTCCTGCCATGAAATGGGAAAATAACATTATCATAGTTAGTTTAGTTGCAAAGTGCTTATTTGAGACAATTGGATATTTTAAGAAAATTTACGTTGCGTCAACGGTGGCGCCCTCACTTTTTTCCTGCATAAACCATCCTTGCATAACCAACCCATGAGGACGCGAAAGAAAGATCCTGGAAACGTATCAGGTTCTTTTAATGTATGCATCTTGATCTGGATTCAAGATTCCTGAATCGGTTTTAGATAAGCCACTTAATGAGCCAGCCTAATAGCGGAAGACATTCCGCCTCCAAAATATTACAAACAATAAGGGCTTCGTAATTCAAGCTTAAGTTCATTAGTTAATTAGTGGTTTAGTTAGTCGATGAAATGGATGGCTGCGGACGTGCTTAGCTAGGATAACGTGTGAAATACTGGATGCAAGTTAGATATCGCTAATTTTGTATTCACGTGAGGCTGATTTCCTTAATGGTAAAATCCTTGGAGCCAGGCAGATTTTATTTTTGAATTTCACACCGCGAAATACATGAATGAAAGATATTGCAAACAATATCCAGAACCATGGTGATCTAATCGGCTGTGACCTGATCTTCAGATGTTTCTTTGGAATGAAATTGAACGCTAAGGCAATTACAGTAATGCTACAGGTCAAAAAGCAATTTATGAAATTACATCATTACCTCTTCGTATCTAATGATCTCTAAAAGACCTACGAGATAGAAGGGATGCTGGAAGCACGTAAGGGAAACAAGGAAAACTAATGATACAATTAACTAAGCTTGTATTCAAAATTTCGTGAAGGCAGGTATAAACTCAGGTGCTAATTGAAACTACGCTGGAGCAATGTTGTTCGACGAGGATATCGTTATCATTTAGAATGTAACTAGTGTAATAATGTTTGAAATTAACGAGTACGCTGGAAGAGTTAAGAGGAGGCCGACAATGACGATAGTCTCAGAATTGTTATGTTAATGCCTTGCTATTTAAAACGAAAGAGTAACATTTGAGCTAGACAACTAGCTACCGAGGAAGAGAAATGAACAGTCTTGTGTGGCTAGCTTGGCGTGTTAAACTGTGGATATTTACTCAGGTGTTCCGCAAGGTTAATGGAAATTCCAATTAGTACCTGTCGGGACTGGGTTAGTACGTCGCAATAGAATGAGACGCTACTAATATTCACGCTTGTACGGATCCTATCAGTCTGCTAGAATTATTTCAACACGACCCGTAATTATAGTGAGTAAAGTAAGTCTGTACACTGAGCTTGTAAGTAAGACAGAAGCTATTTAAAAGTTGTAGGGCTCTGTATTGGTTTGCGGTTTTGTCGTTCTGGAGTTTATGATTCAGGCAGGATAGTTTGAAGAACAGGTTTTCTGGAAAAGGTGTGTTGAGCGTCGGTTCTTGTGTCTAGTTCTCTAAATTCTGCTTTTTACTAAAAGTGGAAACGAGAAAGGTGGAGTTAAAGCAAAAGAGGTTCTAGGGTCACCGAAAAAAATATAGTAAAATGGCGAAGGTTCTTGGAATTTGGAGTTTTCTCCTCATCGCAGCATTTGCGCTTGTGAATATTGCAAACTGTCTTGAAGGGCAAGAAGAGCCGAAAAAAGGGGAATTTAACGCTACTTGCACCGCAAACACTGACTGTGACGCTACAATTGGATTAACGTGCAATACGGGACGTTGTGGATGTGCAAGACCGGCTGAAATGACCTACGATGCCGACAACAGCACTTGCGTCGTAAAAGTGACCTATTCCTGCGAGAAAATCGATGGAATGACCGCTCCAGAATTCAAATGCGGGAAACATGCTGCTTGCGTTAGCGAAACGCACAAGGGGAAGACTTGCAAGTGCGCTACTGGATACAGCAAAAATGAACATGAAGAATGTCTTGGAGATTTCAAAACTAGTTGCGACAAGGATGAACCTTGTAATACTTTCGCGTTGCTAAGCTGCCATGCTGCCCAAGGAGAAACTGCTGGAAAATGTGGGTGCATGGAACCTAAGGAACAGATTTACCAACGTGGGAAATGTTACGCCTTGGCAGGAGGAATATGTAATACCAAAGGAACCTTCAAACTTGAATGTCTTGGTAATGCTACTTGCAGCATCGAGTCCAAAGTTGATGGAGCTGAACCTAGCGGGAAGTGTACTTGCAACAAGGGATTCAAACCTGATCAAAACAAGATGTGCGTTAATGGAGTTACTCCGTTAATTAGCAGCGGGATATTTGTCGTAATGGCAGTTGTTTTACAGAAAATGATGTAATTTTAAACTCACGTACCTGCCAATAAATAACCTTGTTACACTCAATAAACTACTTTGCGCATGAAAATTCAGTTTTTGCGATTATTATGGGAGACGTTTGGCAAGGCATGATGTTGGTATGATAAGTTTCATTGAGATTATAAAATACAATTCCAGTATAGAAGCGTTATACTGCTCAGACTGACTGTTCAGAAGAAAAGAGTACATATGAACACATATTGCAAGTATTGAAAATTATTTCATTGGTTAAACTAGGCAACGCCCCCCGTGCAAATTGCACGGTGCCATTAAGCCGGTATATATTGCCATAAAAGTTGATTCAGTTCAGACTGTTCAGATTGCTGATTTTTGATCTTATACAAAAATGTACGCGGTGATCTTTAGCAGCTATGCAAAAAAGGCTCCAATGTCTGTACTATTGGAACTGTTTTTGTTTCCTCAAAGAAATGTGATTATAAAGGAGTTGGTGATTCCCCTTTTAAACAAACTGATGCATGGAAAGGTTGTCCGACCTTGAGATTATAAGCTAAAACAATTTTTTATAGGTGCAGACACATATTTTAAGACAACGTACTGATCTGTTTAAAATAGTGTAATTTTCTCCATCTTGATTTCCATAAATGTAGTCAGAGCTCGTAAAGTTCCCCTATTTCTTCCTTTGACCAACACCCAGCTTTCCCCATATTGTTTGAAATGCTTCAATTTTCGGGAGGAGAGCATACTCAATTTTTTTCCCGGTGGAAGATTTTGTTGTACATTACATATGTATGTTTAACTACTAAAAAGCACAGCAAACTCTAACTGCCTAATTCAAAGACTTTTAGTTCATCCGTTTTAAAAACGTATTTCCAGTTGGTTAATCCTGTCAGAATTCGAGCAGCTAATTGCGCAATTGTATCATTTGTATCCAAATGCGCCAAAACATTTTCGTTGTAGGCCAATTACTTTAACAAATCATGGGATCAGAACCTTTTCATACATTAGATCTTTAAATCTTAATCTATAAAATATATCATATGTACGCTGTGGCGCATAGGATCGTTGATTCACGCCATGCAGCCCATGTAATATTTAGGTATTACATGGGCTGCATATACGAATCCGTCAAGCCCTACCAAAACGTTTCGGAATTCCCGAGGAATCGGACGTTGCTTTCAAACTTTGTATAAAATCCGTTAATCAAAATTACAACTTTTGACTTCAACGCAATCATCTAAATCGCTAATACAACATTTTTTTAGCTATTTACATGCTTAGTTTTGATTCTTGCGTTGCCGTAATTGTTTTTTAAATTTAGCGGTTTCGTTGATAACCCAGGTAACACGATAAATGAATTACATTGCATTGACAATGTGGCGGCAGCAGCTAGAAATCAACCGATCTTTAATTACAATTAAACATCCGTTGATGAAATGCAGCGATTTAGAGTGAGAGTGTTGCCACGATTCTGAAAGTTTGGCTTTCTGATGAATCAACTCTTATCAAAATCTGTAGAATACTTTTCGTGTAAAAGGGAGCCAAACTTTTTATAAAAATTGATGATATTCGAATAATTTTTTTATAAGGGGGTTTGATGATGATGATTGATGATGATAGACCATAATTTGAAGATATAATCGAATGGAAAATAATTAAAGATTACATTTAAGTAGTATAGGAAAATACTGTATAAAGCAAGTGCTGAAATGTATCACAATGGAAATGGTAACTCCAGGGTCCAGTTATACCGCTGAAGGTAAATATATATACACCGGGGGTGATGAGGCATCTATAGTTCGTCTAACTGCAAAAACCAAAAAGAGAGATCACGTTAAAACTTTGAATATGATTTTCCATAGGGCTAAAATAAAGAGAGTACGACAGAACTAATTGGGACCGAGGACTGAATGGATGGCGATACACAAACGTGTGTAAGATACAAACTACAAATCTTACCAATGCATCGACATCCTCATCTTCCATAGGTTCTGGAATCACCACTACTTCTTCCTTGTCAGCTCCCATCTTGAACTTCTTTTCGTCTTCAGACACATCCTCTTCCGAGTGGTGTCGCTTTCGGAATACTTGGTGACCTGCGGGACGAGCATCTGCTGTGTTTTTCTTCACAATCAGGGGAAACTCTTCCCTTAGTTTCTGCATCAGGTCCTCTGGTATTTCATGTTTATCGAACAACATATCAATCGTGTTGTACTTCTTATGGACTGCATATTCTTTTTGTCCACGAAAAACGCTGTTGACTATTTTATCTCGAAAGACTATTGTCTGAGGGTTCATTGGGCCATATTCAGGATTGAATTCTGAAATGGAGGAGGCTTCTATCAGCTGATCCATCAACGCATCTTGTGCTTGCATAATTCTGTTTGATACGTTTTCTTGGACCAAAGGAGGGAAGGATGGTATGCCCACATCATCTGCATAACATACTTCAGATGCGATCAATCCCTGTAAGAATGGAATAAGAATTTAATGTATCGCTATAATTCCAAAAATAAATGTATTCCATTCTTAACAGATCCTTAAAAACTCACCATTCTTTCAAGATCAGGAATCATTACATGCATATTAACTGCAGTATTTTTCCTCCATACATAACGCACAATCGCTACACAATTTGTTTCTGCTAAGGCGTTCAACAAAGCATGAAAAGTCGCTTTGGCTTCCTAAAAGTAATATTCGACAACATATTACATTATTGAAACTTCACTCACTGACAGTATCAAGTATCAGAATTTCACTTATTTAGTCAGAAAACCCTGTTTGCTCACATCATTGTTGTCTTGCGGGAAATAAATGTCTGTTCCATCTCCAGTTAAGTATATGGGTGGAATATTTTCTCGCGGGCAGAAAACCAATACTTTCAGATTCTGTTCCGTGGGTTCAGCCACCATGCTCCCTTCTGTAAATAAAATTGAGATTGTTACTGCACAATATTACTAGGTTTGGATACGACTTAAGCTTGGATCTCAAACCTTCTTCTGGAACTATCTCTCCACCGTACATGTATCCTTCCTGGAGCTTGGTGTCTTGTACTTCATCTCCCTTGTTTGTCTTCCACAATACTTCCTTTTGGATTTCTAGTCGCCTTGTTTCAGGAAGGTTTGCATCGTTTGCTGTTGTTCCCGCTACTGGGCCTCCACGACCTGTAGGTGCAGGTTGACTTCCCATAGGGACTTGGTACTGTGACGCATTCACTCCTGAAGTCCCAGGAATCGGCTGACTTGGAGCAGGCTTTGCTGAAGAAGACTTTTGCTCTTTCTTGTATTTATCATACGTCAAGCTAACTTTGCGATTAATAATGAGCTTCTTGACCGGTATAGTTATCTGAGATCCAATCTGAAGATCGAACTTTGATGGCACTGACTTTTTGCTTTTAATGGCAACCTTGTTGACCAGTTTAGCTAAACCGCCTTCAAAATCGCACACAAATACGTATTCCTACAAGAAATTCAAGATTTAGTGTAACCAAAAGTAAGCAAGTATAACCATATTCAGTAGCGTTTACATTTATACTACAAAAGTAAGCCTGTATGAATGTACCGAATTTTCTGTTGCTTCTTGAAGAATCTTCAAGTTTTTCCTTTGATTTTCATCCATTTCCTCATGCTTTGGGAACCTGTGTAGGATCCAGAAAAAGTATAATATTTTGCCTCTTGCTGGAATACAGAAAGGTTCTACTACTACTAGAAACTTACACATGAGTTAGAACAATCTCTGAAGTTTCTGCCAATTTCACAAGGTCTTGGACTTTTTTCTTATTCAACTCCGTCTTGAATTGACCAAAAAGCAGTATCTTTTTTCCGTAATACACATCCTGCCTAAAAATGATAGTAATAAAATTCCACCACTCTTGAATGGTATCTTATGAAAATATTGCTAAATTTGTGATTTGTAATTCAAAACAGACTTACTCGGCGTGACAATTCAGGACTTCACACGCATCAGATAATCCAGTCGACACATCCACTGGAGCACTTGGTTTCGTCTTTTCCCCAAACTCGCTATTGAAATTTTTTAGCAGTTCCCAGGAAGGTGGTACGAACCTTGTCCGAGTAGACCCAAATCTTGTGATGCATATATCATCTTCTGTTTCCGAAAATATCTGCAATTTTTTCACAATATGAGTTAATTTTGGACACTGGAAACGAGCATATAATGATTACTGGATATTATTATCTTACCTTGTCAGCAACAAGCTTGGAAATCAAATACTTGTGATCCTCACTAATCGGCTTTTCCGATTCCGTTTCCACAAGCAAAAGGTATGCCTCCTGCAATTTTCATTATTCATACATTAAACACTTACCTAATCTCTCGCACATCGAAGTTTGAGACAAGCACCAGAAAGACGTTAAGGTGCGGCTAGAAGTATCGAATAGTACATACGAATGTACTTAAATACTAATTGAAGATATGAACAGATGAATGGAACTATTAAGTTCCAAGTTAAGATAAAGGTGCATGAATTATGAGATGTCAGAGGATTTGCGAAGATGTGAGTTGAAACTAATTTCGGCGAAGTGCATAGGTACTAAAATCGTAATATTACCAGAATATGCAATGCATGGCAGCACAGAGTTAATGTGCCCTAAATTCGGATTTAAAAACATGTCATGCCAGGTCTCCCACATAACTATACTGTAAACCTAAACATCTAAGAATCCATTCCCGTTAAAACATAGTACAAGATACTGTATAGTATATAATGTTCTGCGCAATCGAAAATATATAGTTAACTTAACTTGGATAAAACCATATGTTAAAACTTAAAAAAGTAACATGTAATTACCTTCTCTGCAGGAGCGGATGTTGCCCGTTTTGCCATTTTTAGCGTTTTCGAAGCAGGTATGAACTGGAACTTAAATTTACTTGCACTTTTGAATTTTGATATGGCTTCAACAAATTTTATATGGTGGTAGTGGTTCAGCATAGGTTTTTTTAAAACCAAAAGACAAGAGTTGAATAACTTATACCGTTTCTAAATAGCCCAACCAAAACTATACTCTTTTGCAGCTACACTTAAGCAAAGCTATTTTTAGTTAACGAGTGATCTCTTTTCCTATAAAAAATTGTTCCAGATGGCGCAGTAAATAAAATAAAATTAATTATGCTATTATCTGTAGGACACGAACGACGTTACGTTGGTCGACACTCGATTTTTTTACGAGATTTTTGCCGGCCTAAACTTTGAATTTGCCGCTCTTGCTCCAAGGAAGCCGTTAGCACTTGTGTCCTAATGCAATGCAATAAAAACGTTTGCCAAAGGACCAAACTTAATTTGATAGACAAGATAATTGAAGCTTTAGTTTAGATTTGGGAAATAGTGTACAAGGTAGTAACTTTTAGAGCCATATCGAAGCTTTATTCAAGTTCAGCTTTTTGGTAATCCTACATATTCAAATAATTTAAAAACGTTTCAACCAAAGTTTCAAGCCTCTGTCTCTCTCAGAACTCAAGGGCTGACCTTGATGCTCTGTAATTAAAAAGCATACTTTTACCGCTACAAAATTATTGCGAAGGACGTTACTGTTTTAACGTAATGCTCATATAACATCAATTGATCCTCAAGGTAACCTTAGATTGTAGTACACAAATATTATTAATGAAGTCCTGACTTTCAAACTGAGCTTTTTAATTAACTAGCTAATTAGAATACATATCTCGTAGGTTATATGGACCCAGAGTTTGTGTATTACATTTACTTGGAACTCTTGAAGCTACCTAAGTAATGTAGTACTTGATAACCAATTCTAAACTTTTTTTCTCTTAACCTGTGAAAACAGGAATGGAATTAATAAAATATCGTAACATACTGACTGGTAACTCGGAATAACAGCCAGAATGCGCATTTCAAAAACTTAATTATATTTGAATTAGATTTTTGTACTTAGTTTGATCCGCATGCAGGATTTCAAAAGGGCTCCTTCTCATGTATTAGATAACTACTAACACAGATGGCTGTGCCAGTTTCAACATTACATTCAAGACAAATCTACAAATATGGTAGCGTTACAATCATGAGCAGAATCGATAGAACTTTCTCCGTAATTGTACCGCTGTTGTAGATTAGATGAGTTTAAATTGCAAGCTGTCATTCAGCAAGTATTTAGTACTCTTATGAGCAGCACAGTGTGCTAGTGAATACAGGGAAAACTCAAGGTCTCGGTGAATTAGTTTACTTTTATATTTACGTATAATTTTGATTATTTTAAAATTATATTTCAATCTAAACTGTAACTGATGGTTACAGCAGTAATCATCTATACAGATTTTACTAGCTATTACGTCATCCGTTGTTAGTTGTAACGCGGAATATCATCAGTTTTGTAACTACAATTTACAACTTTACAAGACATACGCTAAAACTCCACCACTGTCACATCCACAAACGGTTCACATCAATCCTACCACCCAAGTAAGTAGGATTGGAAATACCCACTATAGAATATTTGCACCACCCCCCCCTAATGGTAACGCAGGTATGCGTACGAGTGGGCGGGCCTTAGGGATTCGCGACCCTAGCCAATCAGCGCCCGGCATTGGCAGCTACCCGATCTCACATCAAATTAGCATAATAGAGAAAAATTCGCTTCAAAGTAGTCTAGCCAGACTCATCATGAAAATAGGAGTAAAGATTTAGGAAGGAAAGGAACAGAAGCGATGCTTTAAGTAAAAGGACCTTTGCACGACCGGAGGATTGTGTGACCGGGTGTGAATTCACGGGTAATTGAATTTTATGAGGAGCTCAAGGGTTCATGAGAATCCTCGATCTCCGGGAGAGAGCATGCTCCCAAACCAAACAGAGTGTCGTGAAAAGAGGGGAGGCTGAAGGGAAGATGGATATTTTTTTGGTGATGCGCGGGTGGAAGGGATGGAATGGATTTTAGCTCCAAGACCAACAAGACCATATACGATTGATATATTAATGGCAGCTGCGGGTTCTGGATAAATCGCGTTTCCTGGAGACCTTAAAAAGCCTAGGGGGGTGGATAACAGGGAATGCACACTTGTCCGGATTGTGCGACCGGGTGTGAGTTCGTCTTAAGATAATTAGTTTTTATTAGGCGCTGAAGGGTTTCGGGTGTTAGTTAGTTTTAAGGTAATTAGTTTTTATTAGGAGCTGAAGAGTTCATGAGGACTCTTCAGCTCTGGTTGGGAATATACTGCTAAAGTCTTCTTGTTTATAAAAACACGGAGGAAACTAATAAATTATTTCATTGGCATATAATTGTCACCGACGATTACTGGTGACCCCAAGGGTGAGAGGCGGACTGGCAGTAGGAGATTCTGGAGTGACTCAGAAACCTTATGTATGCAAGAAGCACGGCAATGCCGGAAAGGAAACTGCTATGCCTCTACTGCACGGCGTAACTTGACCATGTAGATTAAAAAGTAAATTAAGCAGGCCATAATTGTCACCAGGGCCTACCGGCGACCTCCAGGTTCAAATATTATTGTATGACTTTACAAGTTTCTAGAGTTTTTCTCACGGTAATGCTGGAGAAGAGAACTGCTATGCCTCTACTACAGAGCGTAATTTGACCGTGTAGATTAAAAAATAAATTAAGCAGGCCATAATTGTCACCAGGGCCTACCGGCGACCTCCAGGGTCAAATATTACTGTATGACTGTACAAGTTTCTGGAGATTTTCTTCATTTGTCTCCCGAGTTTCTTCGAGGCAAGTGCTAAGATTGTGAAAATCCAGCGTTTTTAAAATTGATACAGTTAAGTCCAAAAACCACGAAACCTGAAGTCAACCGTGCCTACCATTCAAATTTTGAAATTTTATTGAAAACGTTTGAAATTATTTCGTAAAATTTTCGCTTCGAGATGGAAGGAAATTTTGTCTACAACACTGAGGACCCCGCCCTTCAAGACTATTTGAGGCGATTTGTAGAAGCCTACAACCGTGATGGATTTGCAGCAATAGCCTTCGTAGACATGCTACTGGTTCGTGAACTTTTTCGTTATATGTGGTTGTGATAATAATAAGATACATCGAAAAAATAGATTCTAGGATGAAAGGACTTGGGAGAAGACTGTTTCGGAAATGCATCTGAAACATGTTTTGAACGGAAAAGAATGGTGGTTGAACTAAGATTGATTTCATTATTTATTTCCAGGATGATTATAGGGTGCATCCCGAACATGAAGAAAATCAGACGGAGGGAATTAATACAACCGGGGCAATGGGAGACAATCTTGTGGGCGCCGGAAATGCTGCGGCAGGGGGCACGGAAAGGGAAGATTTGCGGATGGATGACGGTGAAGTTCGGGTAAGGAATATTTTATAAAATCCTTCCTTCCTCTTCTGCTGAAGCCTTCCCTTTTCTCCTTAATTTTTAAATCAGTTCTGTGTAGCTTTATTTAGATTTCTTATTCTCATTCACTTTCTGAAATGAAGACATTGCTACAATATTATTTTACCGTTTGTTGGTTTATAGGCGCCGTCAGTCGCTTCCAGCGACACGGTATTTATTCCGCGGATTCGGCTGAATATTCCACCGCGTCCGCTTCCATCAACTTCCCCGGATTCCATTGCCAGCAATCCTGGGCCTTCTCGTCCGCAGGTGAGCGGAAATAACCGCATTTCCCCTTACACTCTCTCTGCACCTAAGCGGTTGAAAGAGCAGGCAGGAAAGGGCTTAGGAAAGGGGAAAAACCTTAGTCTGGCTAAGAGCTATGCTCAGGTACCGAGCTCAGGGAATACTACACCTGCATCATCCCAGGCCCTGTCTCCATTTAGCTTCGGCTTGGATCCCCATGCCCGGGTTCCTGTGCCCAGTTCCGGAGTGCGGTTGTAGAAGGAAGGGACATTGCTATCGAAATGCAACGGGACATAATGCAGCTGCACGATCTTCTTCAGAAGATACAGGAGCAACGGGCAGCCATGACCCAGCAGCTGGAAGAGATAAGAGGGCTCGTTGCTGAGCTTCGCGAATTGAGGGAGGGGGTGGCGGAAGAGTTAGAGGATTTGCGGGGGGATGACTTGAACCCAGACTCTCCCCGATCTTCTGAGGACTCAGATCTCGGCTCTATGAGCTCATTTATTGATGACGATGATGAGGCTGAAGATAGTAACGATCTAGAAGATTAGGTTCGCGAAGGGGTAAGGAGTAAGGAGGAAGAGGGAGAAAGTATTAGGAAAAGGGAGCAAGTAGCAAGAAGAGGGAGAAGTTATGAGGAAAGTAGAAAGAGTGAGACTATATGAGGAAGGTAGGAGGATGGAGAATGTTCGAGGAAGGTAGGAAGAGAGAGAATTTTTGAGGAAGGAAGGAAGAGGAAGGTAAGAGGGGGAGAATGCATGAGGAAGGTAGGAAGAGAGAGAATTTTTGAGAAAGGTAGGAAGAGAGAGAATTTTTGAGAAAGGTAGGAAGAGAGAGAATTTTTGAGGAAGGAAGGAAGAGGAAGGTAAGAGGGGGGAGAATGCATGAGGAAGGTAGGAAAGAGGTAGAAGGTACAAGGAAGGTAGGTGGAGGTGGAAGGTACAAGGAAGTAAGGACAAAGTTTAAACAGACGGGGACGCCCTCTGTTAAATAATTTTATCAAACGTAATATATTTTTATATTTACTAAGTTTTAATATTGATTGATTTTCATATATTGATTGATTTTTTTATAATGATATGATTTTGGTAAATGAAACGTTGTTTGATTTGTTTTTATAATGATATGATTTTTGTAAATGAAACGTTGTTTGATGCTTCTTCTTGCTTGGGGTTGAATGTGTGTTTGTGTGTGGTTGTATGAGGAAATGAATGAACAACAAAAATTAAAAAGTTAATTAATTAAAAATATTGTACATAGAATCCTACTATTTTTACTTGCATCAACTCGAGTGAGGTAGTTAAAATGTTTTTAGCGTTACCAATGCGTAATCATAAATTTATTTACGCAATATCCCGACACTAGCTAAAAACTGCAGAAGGATTGATTAAAATTAAGTTAGACTCAAGTTTTGTCAATAAGGTCAGGACTAATGCGTGTTGAAAAGTCCCTTACTGTCTCTTCTCCGTCCTTAACATATCCCACGCATCCTAGCGGGCTACTGTAGGGAATTAAGTACTCGTTCAAGTGGCTGAAGGATATTCCCGGTCCTTAAAATAAACATCTCCCACGCATCCTAGCGGGCTACTGTAGGAACTTACGTACTCGTTCAAGTGGTTGAAGGATATTCCCGGTCCTTAAAATAAACATCTCCCACGCATCCTTTCGGGCTACTGTAGGAAAATAAGTACTCGTTCA
Organism: Sminthurides aquaticus; assembly: GCA_906901655.1. Taxonomy (NCBI): domain Eukaryota; kingdom Metazoa; phylum Arthropoda; class Collembola; order Symphypleona; family Sminthurididae; genus Sminthurides; species Sminthurides aquaticus. The sequence continues at coordinate 2,890,332 of CAJQTT010000005.1, read as the reverse complement.
AGTGGCTTGGAAATATTTTCTGGCATTAAGGGATCCTTCGCCAGTGCCCTCTTGTCGTTTCCTTGAGGAGCCACATGTTTCAAACCGCAAAATCCTCCAACTTTTCAAACGATTGGAGTGGGATCCAAGGATATATAAAGGGGCTGAGATATACTGCATTAGTTAGTCGGGATACATGAATCATTCCTAAAAAACATGCGTTCACTGGCAAGTGCAAATGTCGTAGCTAGCTGGTTTAGACTTGCTGTGGATGACAAATCTGATTTTTTCCCTTTAGTCATATTCCTGCAAAGCACTATTTTTGTTACCTAAGATCATAGCGACCTCTTTCGGTTCCCAAATTCTTGAATCCTGATCTACTGGATGAGGCAGCAAGAGAGGGGCAAAAGGATCTTAAATTTGCTCTTCTTAGTGTATAAATAAATAGAGGAGAAAGAGACAGTCTCTCTTGCATGTATTTCCACGCTTGGTGCCGGTTGAATTTGAATGACAGTTGAGCAAACTCTCATTTGATGTTCCGTGCCGTGTACTGTTTAAATATAACCGCTTTCTTCCATTTCGTATCAATAATTTTAGAGTAGCACGCTTCTTAAAGTTATATTTGGCCGAGGAATGCCAATCAGCATGTATCTTAGACTGTGTCCGAGGCTTCAACTTGGGTTAACCGTTGAATCGTAACACATAGATGGAATCCAAAAGCTTATTTGACATTCTTAGCAATCCTGCTCGGAAGTATTGAGAAGAGGAGGGGCAGAATTATATGGCAGTTACGTAACTAATAGGTTTTGGCTAAAATATACTTGTTATATTGTTACCCGGTAATCGGGTATAACCACGGACATCTTTCATAGTTAAATGGATAGAGAGGAAGGTGAAGACGTGTATGGAGAAAATATCTGCTCAGGATTTTCTCATTTGTTCCAATTGCAGCTAATGCATAAAGGATACATGAAGGGAAGAGTGAGAAAGTAAAGTATTATTAAGGATTTAATATTATCAAAGGAAGAAGAAAAGAGGGAGGTGGAGGAGGTGGAGGACAAAAGGGTTGATGCAAATTCAGAAACTCCCAGCCGTTATTATTGCTGTATCGTCCTCAGAATGTATCACATCATTGTCGCCCTGTACAGATATATTCCTCTCTTTCTCTGCCCCTAAATACTTCTTATGGAAGGCATATAAGAGGCCTAAATATGCAGCAGCTCCAGCTTCCATTCCAGGAAAATGTTAAATAAGGAAGTTTGATTGTTGATTATACATATATTATTCCGTGGCGGGTATCTGAGTGGGATCTTTACAACTCTGCTGTTCTTCTTATCTCTCCTCGAGGAAAGGATAAATTAAATGTTTGAGAGGATTAGGCGAATAATCTATTATTTTATGGCAAGCTAATTGTGGATGATTCGATCGATTCAGTGTTTTGTTGAATCTGTTAATAACGGGTCCAGCGTAAACCTACACGATTGATTTATTTGCAGCAATCAGCGGACAATGGATTTCAACCGCTGTGCTGGTATGCTGAACTCGAGAACCAGGTCAGACAAATTGAAAATTCGTACTTTGAACAATACTCGTTCTCCCCGTTTCCCTTAGTCCTCTCTCTAATCTCTTCATGGCTAAAATCATTTTTAGCTATGACGGCACTATTGGCAGACGTCAACAAACCCGAGCGCGGGGAATTCAAATAAATTATTTCATACAGCATGCATTCTGATTTCCTTTTCCACCAGCATTAATTTTCTTTTCGTAATAATTAAATAATCATTCGTTTATCCATTTAATATCTAAACTTTTCCGTTTTAATTTTTGTTAATTAGCTGTTTCCCATTCCCTAATTAGTATACGCTTGATTTTTAATTCTTTTCATTTATTTCGTAATTCATTCATTTAATCATTTCATTCATTCATTCAGTAATTACTGCAGCAATTCCAATAATTCATTTTCTTACTGATTTTTCACTTCCATTCATCCAATAGCTTACCGTTATTAAATTTAATAAATTTAGGTACGGTAAGGGACGTGGCAAGCACTGTGAGTTATTTTTAACTCTTTAAAGGTTAAGTACATCTGCAGTAAATATGCCTTAGTAATATAAATTAAGTACCTTTTACCTGCTCTGTTTACTATGAAAATATTCATGGCTTAAACGCGGGAGTGGCATGGGATGAAAATTGTTTTTCCTCAAATAAGTTATTATGGCTTATACACAGGGTGGCTTAATGGTGGGATTTTACGGTACTTGTTTCTTACTACTTACTTCTTAATAAACGAGGAAACCACAACCTGATTTACTTAAGAAATATATGAATACCTTTAATTATTGTGATTATTTGGCATTTGGCACTTAGGTTAATAAAAAGGCAGCCACTAATCTACATTCAGGCACCTCTTACTGCAAGCAGTTAGCTTTTTGCCTTCATAACGCCCATACGTGACGTCACAGATGGATTACCTTGGCGACACTTTCTGTGAATTGGAGATTAGAGACTTGCCTCTCACTCTACCTCCAAATAACCGAGTGAGAGTCTCCTTGCCTACGTTTCCCTGGGGTACACAAATGGAGAATGAGGTTGCGGCAATTGAGAGCGCGGCAACCTCAAGCATCCCAGCTGGTGCATCAAGCATCCCAGCTGGTGCATCAAGCATCCCAGCTGGTGCATCAAGCATCCCAGCTGGTGCCTCCAGCGTCCCAGCTGGTGCATCAAGCATCCCAGCTGGTGCATCAAGCATCCCAGCTGGTGCATCAAGCATCTCAGCTGGTGCATCAAGCGTCCCAGCTGGTGCCTCCAGCGTCCCAGCTGGTGCATCAAGCATCCCAGCTGGTGCATCAAGCATCCCAGCTGGTGCATCAAGCATCCCAGCTGGTGCATCAAGCATCCCAGCTGGTGCATCAAGCATCCCAGCTGGTGCCTCCGTCGCCCCAGCTGGTGCATCAAGCGTTACAGATGACGGTGCAGCAATTGACGCTACCGGCATGCCAATCGACGCTTCCAGCGTCCCAGATGACGCTTCCAGCGTCCAGGAAGTAGCTGAAACCAGCTTACAGTCTGAAGTAATGGATCATGACGGCGATTGTGTCATAAATATCGACTCAGTCCAAGAATTCGAGTCACTTCCATCACTATACTCCTTGCTCGAGGACTGTCAGGAGTTAGATTTTGATGAGCCTCTCCCTTCGCCTCTGCAAGAACCGTCAGACTTATGACTACCCAATCAAATGTCTTCCGGTTCAGATGAACAAGACACGATTACCCTTACCAGGGAAGCTGCGGATTGGCTCAACACGTTGTGCCGACTTTATTATTGTTCTGTATGTGACACAACATACCCAAACCGTCAAGATGCAGACGCTCACGCCTTTGAGGACCACAACATTGAGATTCTACAGACAGGTAGTGGAAACACAAATGAAGACGCTCAATTCAGTTTTGCCGAACCGTACCTAAATCATTCAATAATGCGGTACACTGTGCAGTTTTCCGGGCAAGACATTATCGACGCACAGACAGCTTTTCGGGCTATCCTTGAAGATATCCGTCGTATACTTACCCAGAAACTTCAAGAAAAAAAGGGGCTTAAGGTTTCCTTTCAACTTCACTATAATTTTGTACAGCCAACTACAGGAGACCCGATCGACAAATGGATCAATTCCTACTTGCACATGTTGTTATCACCCGAAAACATTGATAAACTTGTAAACTTGTGTATAGTTAAAATTGATGGACTGGCGGAAGACTTTACGTCTAAAAGTTCTGGACTACAAGTAACGGGAATAAATGAAATGACAATGACAGTTTGTGATTTCACACCAATACAAGGCGCAGCGTACATGCCACTACCACCTCCACTTGATAAGAAGCAAAAGTGTTTACTCAATATTGACAACAGTGTACAGGCATTAGCTGCTGATCCTTTGGCCCACGAAGATGATAGTAAAAAGTGTTTTTTATGGAGTGTTCTCGCTGGAATAAAAGGATATAAGAATTTGCATATAGCTAAAAGAGTATCAACTTACAGACACTTGGAGAGTTCACTTAATCTTGACGGTATCACTTGGCCAATAACTTTGGATCAGTTACCATTGTTTGAAAAGAATAATCCAACAATTGCCATCAGTGTATTCCTGTATGAACATATTGAACAAAATCCCGAAAACGTGAATCCCGATAATGCTGGATACATGCAGACAGCTCAAGAATATGCACATTTCATGAATGCCTTCATGGAAGAGAGGACGGATGAAGATCACGGCAGGGTCATGGAAATTATGCGAGACCAGAAAAAACAAGAAGCCATCGCAAGGTCAGAAACCATCAGAGCAAATACTTATCCTGTTTACTTGACTTCGCATACTGATTTACGTGAAGACCGTACTTTTATAGATTTGTTAGTTATTGAACATAGATATGACGAAATGGTGGCAGAATGCTTAAATAGCCATTATGTACTTATAAAGGACCTGGGTAGTTACCTAAGAAGATATGGATACAAGAAACATTATTTTTGCAGATACTGTATGCAAGGATTCTTAAGTTTACATAATCAAGAAAAACATACAAAGTACTGTAGTATTATGGGAATAGAAAAAATAAGTTTTCCACAGAGTAAAATATTAAAGTTTGAAAATTATAGAAATATGTGCCAGGTTCCGTACATGATCATTGCTGACTTTGAATGCTATATACAAGATACCGCCCAAGTATATGTGTTACGCAAGAAACAAAACCGCTATCAATATGTATTTGAAGAGAAGCCCACTGGCGGGAAGACTAAATACTTGCAAGAACATGTACCGAGTGGATACGCCTGGGTCTGTGTAGATCGGGATTCCAATGGTTTAAAATACGAAGTCTATCATGCACAGCGAGATGATGAGGATGTTGCGCATAGGTTTTTAAATTCGATTATTAGCTTTGCCACTGAACTCGTACAGGATTTGAAGAAACGAGAAGAGATGTCAGAGAAGACAATGTGTTTTAACAAGGTTGATCCAAACACGTGTCCCAAGGATATTTGCTGGTTTTGCGAGGAGCCAATACCACAGAGTATTGATGATATAGATCGCAGCTTACCAGATGATAAGAGGCGACAAATATATCAGGCTAGGATGGGTGTCATGGACCATTCTCATTACGATTTTGAGTTTAATGGATATAGCCATGCATCATGCAATGTTTCTGCAAGGTATGTAAATTTCGTCCCTGTAATTATGCATAATTTCTCATCTTATGATGTGCATCCAGTGACTAAGGCTATTGAAAAGTGTAAATCTATTGAAAATATTAATGTTATACCCTTAAGCTCCGAGAAATTCATGGCAATGTATTTTAATTATAACAGTATTCGGTTCTTGGATAGCATGGAGTTTTTGCCATGTTCATTAGCAAAACTGACCGAGACACTTGCAAGCGGTGACGTGTCAAAGTTTAAGGTAACAAAATGGATGAACGATTCGTGGGTTAAGGGAAGCGGTAAAAGTCTTGATAAACTATTAATGAAGGGCGTGTTTCCATACAAGACTATGAAATCAGCAGCAGATTTTGATCGTAATTCATTACCCGACATATCCGAGTTTTTCTGTGACTTGACTGACAGGGAACTGAGTGAAGCCGACTATTCACATGCAAAGAATATATGGGATAGTTATGGATGCGAGACTATGGGCTGTTATTCCAAGCTGTACAATTTGCTGGATGTATGCTTACTTGCTGACGTTTTCATGGATTTCAGACGAATCTTCCTTGAAAAATTCAAGCTTGATCCGCTTCATAGTGTAAGCCTCCCGTCTGTCAGTTGGCTAGCCGCACTGAAGTTCAGTAAAGTCAAACTCCAGAATATAAAAGACGTTAGTAAGATTCTGTTTCTCGAGTCTGCGAAGCGAGGTGGGGTGGCTTGCGGTGGAGACTTGTACTACAAAAAATTCAATTCAAGGTATTCTCCTAATTTCGATCCCAGTAAAGAGGAATCTACAGGCTTGTATATGGATTATAACAGTTTGTATCCCACAGCATGTTCCCGTTTACTTCCTACAAGGGAATTCAAATGGCAGCGATCGTTAGGAAAATTCAATACCAAGGCAAAGATACTTGCCTTACCGACAGATGGTCCGTACGGCTGGTTTATTGAGGCAGACCTGGAGATTGACAAAATAAAGCATGAGTACTTTGATGCGTATCCTCCAGCACCGTATAAGCGTCGAGTACAGTATGATGAGCTTTCCCCAAGGCAAAAGGAGTTGATGCAAAAATTCAATGTTAATAAATCCTACCTCAAAACCGAGAAGCTTGTAACTGATTTATTGCCTCGAAAGAATTACGTTGTACATTTTGTTACGTTGCAATTGTATTTAAAACTTGGAATGACACTGAAAATGGTTCATCGTGTACTTGAGTTTCGTCAAGAGAACTGGCTAGAACCTTATGTAGATTGGTGTACAAATAATCGTAGGACGGCAACTAATGAATTCGAAAAAACGTTTTGGAAATTTGCAATGAACTGTATTTGGGGCAAATCTGGCCAGAATAATAGAAATAGAAACAGAGTGACTATATTAACGAGTGATAAGCAAGCCCGCCGATGTTCAAAGCTAGCTAGCATTAAAGACGTTGTTCCTCTCTCTGAAAATCTCGTACTTGCATTTCGAAGGGCTACAACTTGTTATATGGACAAACCCTTGTACACCGCTGTTGCATGCTTGGACCTGGCAAAGTTTTTGATGTATGAATGGTGGTATGGATACGTTAAAGCCCTCTATCCAACTAATTCTCGCCTTATTTTCGGGGACACTGAGGAAGTCGTATTTTTGAAACCAAAATGTTATTCGTACATAACGAGTACTAATTACGAGGGAAAGCGCGCAAAAGGAATCCCTTAGCACTACATACAGTCCCAGACGTGTCACTCGGATTATAAACGTGTTCATGAGAATGACGAGGAAACAAACTTTAGTGCAAAGAGAATTGCTAGCTTAAGGCATAAGATATATACAATACAGTATGAAAAGAAGGGATTAAATACATTAGATACGAAGCGTTATTTACTTAATAATAATGAAACATTAGCGTTTGGCAGCTGGAAAATTCAAAACTTGGAAACATTGAGTAGTACCCTATAATTCTTGTATGATGCTAGTACACTAGTTTAGTTTCACTAATCTAGTTTGCTATGATAGTTTCACTAGTCTAGTTTACTATGATAGTTTCACTAGTCTAGTTTACTATGATAGTTTCACTAAGGTCCGACCTCTAGTATAAATTTTACTGTAAATAAAAACCGCTTTTCATTTGTAAACACACATTCGCAATGGAAATACATGATTTCGATCCACGCTTACAGCATCCATTTTGCCTTGTCATATATGCACCTTCAAAAGGAGGTAAAACTACATTGACACGATCGATACTTTTGCGTAAAGATGAAATCATACAGCCAGCGGTTCAACATGTCATTTACTGCTACGGAGCTGCCGAACCTATACTTTTCAATGAGCTAAAACAAGCAATACCCAATATTCAGTTTCACAAAGGGCTACCCGCAGAATTTGATGATGGATTAGGCGTGCCTACGTTATGGGTGTTTGATGACTTAATGGCAGAATGTATAAAATCCGCGGATATTCTACGTGCATTTATTATTGGGTCGCATCATAATAATGCCAGTATAATCTTTTTGACGCAGTTGTTCTTTCATGAAGGATTGAGGCCACTTACAATGAATGCGCAGTACTTGTGCATATTCAAAAACCCCAGAGATACAAGTATGGTCAATGTCTTGTCCAGACAAATGAACGGAGGCCGGAAAAATCCTTACATGGAATATGCTTTTGCCGATTGTATTCGCAACCCTTTTAGCTATATGTTTGTAGACCTGACAATGAACCAGGATGATGATTTGCGAATACGTAATAATTTGTTTCCCGACTCGGATTGTATTATTTACAAACGAAAATGATTTTATTTATTGTTTTGAATTGTATTTACAAAGGTCTGTCATTTACAAAGGTATCTTAAATAGTTTGAGTTGCAACACTCTTTTTAACAGTTTTTTTCACTGGTTTGGTCCGAACAGGCTTAGTAGCTTTTTGCTTGTCAACATCATCATTCAAGTCTTCATCTCGACAAAAGTAGCACTTGCAATCTTTATTTTTTTCCTCGACTTGACACCAATAGCATTTACAGTTTGGATGCTTTGGGAGGTTTCCACTCTCAACAAGCTCGTCATATACAGGTTGTATTCGTTTTACAAGTGCATTCGGTTTCCTGATCTCAGAATACCGTACATATGGATCTTCTGGCAAATAAGATCGAAGCCAAAGGTCAAATTTAGGGTCTTTTCTAAAGGCAGATTTCTTGGGCTTCTTGACGGCAGGTATTTCTTTATATACAGTTGGTATCTTTTTGACAGGCGTCTTCGTTTTCCTTTTTCCGCTTCCTTCCGTCTTTACACAGTCGTTCAAGGGTTGTCCCGAATGGTCATGGTATTCATTCATGTCTTTCACTTGCGGGTTCCCATTTAGGCAAGGGGTATCCAGCTTGCCCTTTCCAAATTCCGGTTCACACCAATAACATTTGCACGTTTCAACTTTACTTGCCTCGGCCTTTTCTTTACACAAGCAGCATCTACAGCCAGGAACCATGGGCATAGCTTTATGATGATCATATTCACACATGCGTTTCTTGAGAAAGTCAGACGGATTTTCAAACGCCCTTTCCAAACTGTACACATCAGGAGGTAGGATCGATTGGAGCCATTTTTCAAGTTCCGGTACGACCTGCGGCACGTGTTTTCGCTTCTTTGTTTGCTTCTTAACCGCAGGAAGTGGTTGAAAACACTTTTCCAATTCTTCCACTTCACGCTTAACTTTACAAGATTCACATTTGCAGGCAGAATCAGAATCTTCATGCATTATGACAGACTGTTCGTCGGGCAGTATAATAGACTCCAACCACGCTTCCATATCTTGATCAAATTCAGTTGCCATTGTACCACTCTGCAATTTCCAACTGTTCTCCTTCTTCTGGGGTTTCTTCAGAGGACTGGAGATACTCTTTAATCTTTTCCAAATGCTCCTTCAACACTCTTTGCATCCGATGAACGTCAAAGTCCACAATCGGCAGATACTCCTGAATAATACGATCCACAACCAGTGGTGCGTACTTTAAAGTGAAGTTGAACAATAGTACGCGATCAGTGCTTGTTTTACGTCTCAAGTTGAAGTAATATTGACCTCTGTGAACACTCGTCCAGTTCGTGATGAAGTTTTTTCTATCAACTTCTGTAGTCTCGCTTTGAGGCTTTGTGTCAACTGAAGTGCCTGTAAGAAAGATTTTGACATTAGTTTTTTTTTTCGCTAGAAAAAATATTACAAGTACAAAAACGAAAAATATTACAAGTACAAAAAGGAAAAATATATCAAGTACAAAAAGGAAAAATATTACAAGTACAAAAAGGAAAAATATTACAAGTACAGAAATGAAAAATATTACAAGTACAGAATTTTTTTAATGTCAAAATTTTCCTTACGTTCAGAGTCCATACTTGCAAGTTTCAAAACACTTTTTCCAAGTATTTTTAACACGAAAATAATGTTTACACTTTTCGAGGAGCACTTTTAGGAGTGAAGCGGAGCACAATTTAAAATGAACTGACACCAGGAATTACTGGAGCTACTAGTTTTAATACCTAACTCTTGATAACTCCTGAAAATAAAACCCACCAGTTAACTCCTCCCCCTTCCCGTCTCTAATGTAATACATACGAGGATAAGTATCACTTACACGTACAATTTCAAATATTTCCTTTTGGAACCGTTTCGAGTATCCCTTGTCAAACAGTCTCTTGTCTATACTTATCAAGACTTTGTCACCAGGCTTGAACTTTGGAGCATCTATTGCTTTAATATGCTTGTCACCATATAGATTTTGCCATATTTCAAACTCATTATCCTTGGTAACGTCCACCGGGCGGCACTTAATGCTACGATGATAACTATGATTATAATTCTTAACTATTTTTGGCAGTACTTGTACAAAACGTTTTGTATCATGCTGCTGCATGTACTTTGAAACCTTTTCCATTATGCTGCGATTGTATCTTTCCACCACACTAGACTTTATCTCTGACTGGCTCGAAAATATATGTATGCCCAATTTAGCTGCTTCAGCCTTGAATCCGGCTTTAAACTCTCCACCCTTGTCTACCTGTAGACGTTTACATATACGCCCTGATTTTTTTATTATTCTTGCAAATGCTCTCCAAACCGTGTCAGAGTACTTGTTCTTTAACACAGCTACCCATCCCGTTTTAGAGAAAACGTCAATTACTGTCAGTAAATACCGGTTTCCGTTATTGTACTTTTGATACTTTCCAATCTCTATTAAATCAGCACACCACTGCTCGTCAATTCCATGCACATAAACAACACGCCTAGGAAACCTTTTATGCACTGGCTTGTTTTCTGCATACGTAGGTATAGCTTGCAATGCTTCTTTAACTTCAGCTTTACTATATTTGCCCTTCTTGGCTCGTACAAAGTTGTCTATTCCCGAATAACTTCCATGCAATATGGGATTTAACCATTCGCGTTTTATCTTCACTGCTCTCGTTACCTTCCTGCCAGCCATAATGAAACTAGCGTGAAATGTGTTATAAACAAGGTTAATAAGTGAAACATCAATAGTTGTTTCTAACACTTCACAGAGATGGCACCATCAAGACTCTTTCGTAACCGCAACTTTCTTCATGCTTGCAAGTCAAAAAACTGCAAAACGCTTCAAAACGCTACAAAAGATGAAATAGACGTTCTTAGTGAGATAGCTGCTAATGTTTTTAAAGGTAATGTCAATCTTTCAAAGCCAACAGTCGCAAGATTGAGACCATACAAAAAGCACCTAAAGCAACTTGCTTCTAAGTCTGTCTCGAGAATAAAAAAGAAACGCCTTATACAAACAGGAGGTGGCGCTTTTATCGTTCCAATTCTTGCTTCCATTGCGAGTGGTATCATTAGCAGTCTTATTCATGGCTAAACGTATGAAACTTATATCTGAAGCTTTACTTGCAAAACTACTTGGATCCCAACCACTTGAAGAAGCCAAGCTTAGGAATGACCAAACAAACGTACTTGAAAGTACTGAGATTCCACAAGATATAAAGCCTTTATTGTACCGGGATTACATGCGCCAACTAAATCAGCATCGAAAGTTTGAAGAAAACAAACCGCTGTTGGTGTCCTCATCGAAATCAACTAATGTGCATACAACAGACTCTGGAACAATGACAAATACTCCGGCTGATACAGCATCCCTCGGCACAATGACTGAATCTCCGTATGAATCGTCAAAGCCCTCATTCTGGGAAACATTCTTCAAGAAACCCAAAACGACATCTTCTACAGGATCCATGACTGATATGCCTTACAAAACAGATGCACCCGAAATGTATGACATGTCAACAATGACAGATGTACAGCGTAAAAAGCACACTGGAACAATCACTGATCAATGGAAACCCGAGCCTAGTACTTCTAAACAGAAACCTCTATCAAGCGTTGGAACAATGACAGAAGCTTACGAAACACGAAAGCCTTTATCAAGCATTGGAACCATGACAGAAGCTTACGAAACACAAAAGCCTTTATCAAGCATTGGAACCATGACTGAAAAGTCTTTGGAACCGCCACCACTCACTGGACTGGATGCTCAAGGCGCAAAAGTTGCCTCTTACCTGCAATCCCTTGGTGTAACTTGGACAGACGATAAGAAAGCAGTAATAAAAGGAAAAGTTTTACCGACAAATATAAATACCCTCGTGAAAACATTGTCTCATGCAAACCACTTCCGTGCCGACTTGCCTGGAGTCAAAGAAATTCGTAATGCAATCAATGAAGAGGAGTCGCCAAGTCCGATTAATTTTCTTAAACGCTCGATAATTGACATGATAACCTCCCCTTTCTTATTCGAAAACGCTTCGGACCCAGAGGAAGGATTTGTTCCAGTTAGAACCAGAAGATCAAATCGCAAGAAACCCCAGCAAGGCAAAGGACTGTTGAAACGCAAATGGGAAACATATTAACATTTCTCAAACTTGTTACAACTTTGATTACGTTTTCGCAATAAACACTTACTTTTATTTAAATAACGGCGTTCGTTTACAAACTTTTCTACCATTTCATCATTTTTGGCATAGTTTTTTGTAAATCTTTCATAAATTTCACACGGTGATATACCTTGCAACCGCTTGTATGCAATGTAAATTGTATACTGGCCACAACAGGTGCTTCCATAACTTTGTAATTGTCGATTGATCTGAAAGTATCGGTTACTCATGCGACTTGCAAATCTCTGGAAATACACTGAATAATTTTCAATTCCTTTTCCATACGAATCATAAAATTCTACGCATCCATTTCGTCTAGCAATATGTACATACAACCAGTGTGAACCTAAAGATGTACTTTCATCCGAGTTTACTGTAAGTAAACAAGGATATCTCTTTGGTTTATACAGTTTTAGTTGGTCACAGGCTAAAACGGCATACTCGGCTTTACACGGTTTGCAAACATCCCTTAGTATGCTTTCAATCTCATCAGTATTCATCCTGATACTTGAGAATAATCTTTAAAGTATATATTCTTTGCGTGATCAATGTGTAAAACGGCTTGACTTTCTGTATAACACAAAACAGTTATTGGGTTAACTGTTGCATCGTTAAATTTCAACTCAATTTTTATATTACCGTATCTTGGAAGTGAATTCACATCAGAGAAAGGACTTATTTCATACAAAAACAAGGTCTTTCCCTTCTTAAACTCTTCAACTGTAAAATCTATACTGCACGGTGAATTAGCTAAACCTAAAGCTTTAAATATATTATCATAAGGTTCAATCACTCGTAACTTGCTCTCATCAGCAAATTCCAAATCCATAGGATATGATTCAATATTATCCCCGTTAACAGTCACATTAATATGTGACAAATTCTGATGTCCAAAGTAAAACGGGTTACTTGTAGCATTTCCAACCTTTGTAGTTTTAACAAGCGCTATAACCAGTCTATTCGGTAAAAGACCACTTAAGCTTGTTGTATTAACATTTGTGATGGTTCCTGTTGGAAGGTAATAGCTTTTTACATCCACTTTTTTCATGCCGTAATTAATAACTTTATTATTCTTCCACTCGTTTATATGCATCATCTCAATATTTGATAAGACCTTTCTCCTTACGATTGAAAGCACAGCTTCTGTTATTTTAACAGTATAATTCAATGCCGCTCCACTCCCCGTCGGAGCTGGTATGTGCACACAAAACTTATCAGTAGACCTAAGAAACTCTAGCCTCATATTAATACCGGGTGGCAAAAACTTTTCTTGGTGAAATAAATCTAGTCTTGGGCGTCCAATCATTTCAAATTCCTTACTTCCTGCTGCCAAGTCATTTCTTATACCGTATGAAGTATCTGTTGCGGATCCTGCATTAGTATTTGACGGATTCTTCTCTTTATAATACATAACAGCTGCATTTTGGGTTTTATTTACTTCCTTTGAAAATAATAATAACGTTTCAATGTATGCACGGTAAGGATAGTAAGTATTGGTCAATGTTATTTGCGTTTCATCCAAGTACATATTGACCTGTGAAAACATTGAATGGAAAAATTGATTTACTGGAGCAACTTTTTCTGCAGCTGGAATATCGGATCCATCCGGCTTAGTTATCTTGCATCGCACATATAACCGAGTCTCTGCCAAGTCTACATAATGACTGTCGGTTGCAGGTATACGAAAAGTTACTGGCGTGGAAGAATCTAAAACGTTTGATACTGGAAAAAACTTTGATGTCACAGTGCTATTGATTGATACATCGTACCCTTCCTTACCAAACAAGTCCAATTCTTCTCGCATATAACCTACATTAGCAGTTGACACACTTTAACGCTTCGGCATTTTAATCAAAAATTGATTTTCTCCTTATTGCCCTTTTACGCTTACACCCTTTACCCCTCTGAACTTTGCGCTTCGTGTATCTTCTCTTTCTCACCAATCCTTGACCTTGTTGAGCTGTATTTCGCGCCTTGCGCCTTCGTTTTATTCGACGAGCCAGCTTGCTAATTTTTCGCTTCCGTTTACGACGGATGCCAGATCCAGACTGTGCTGCAATGTCCTTCCCAATAGCCCTTAAAGCGTTTCTACCATGAGTTGTAAACGTTTCTTTAAGCGTCGATCCATCAATAAGATCTCTTGCAATATTGCTTCCGGCAGTCTTTGCATGAGGAATAATATGACTTTTTGCAAATGGAATAATATTCTTTTGTATAAACGGTATAGCCTTCCTTGCAATCGCACGAAAAAATCCCGCCAACCCATGGCCTTTTTGACGAAACGAACTCGTTTTATAGAATACCAAACCATTCCCGGAACCGTATTGGATTGGATAAATCATTCCGTTTAAATATCTCGCTTGTAATCTCATTATCTCTTCCGTCTAAAATGCAGTGTACACGTAAACGGCTCAGAATGTAATGTTGGGGGGAGACCACTTTCGTTGCGTATATATACGTGAATGTAGTCAAATCTTGGAGAACTAACATCTACATAGTACAAATGATCAAAGGTCAGAGCTATTCGTTCCCCATACACCCCATGCTTTTGTGGAAATACTCGTAATAAGGGTGCTTGGGTGTCTCCTACATACTGGTATTTTCCTGCGTTACTGTAACAATACAATCTCGTATTTCCAGCCATAGGTAATACTTTAAACTCTGACTGATACTTGGAAATGCCTATCGCTTCAGCTGCAGTACCTTTCATCTCTTCAAAAGGACCCCCGAGGTAGTTTTCAATATATTTCTCCAATTGAAAGTTCGGTATTTGATGATTACTATATAATAAGCAAAGATAACCATCTTTGAGTAAGTATATGCAATTCAAATGTCCCGCAATCAGATCCATCAGCTCGTTAAAAGTTTCAATGTCTTCATCTGGCGTTATAAGATTTGTCGCCACTTTTCCATTTTGCATGGTGCTGATCATCATGACCGGATCATCCATTCGCGCAAATACATACTGTTTTGTCTTGTAGCTTACTTTTTTCGGTAAAAACTTGCATTTATTGACGCTACGCATTATCTTGAATGCTTGGTTAAAATGCAAGGACAAGTTTTCAACAGGTTTCATCGAATCCGCACCAAGCATCTGACTCACACGGTCTTCAAAAATAACTGAAAATACATTTGTTGTATCTTTTATATCCATCATAAATCTATTGTCTTTGATGTAATACCTATTGCCTGTTTCTCTTGATATGTAACTTAACAAATCTTCCAAGGATTCAAAATCCCTGGGGGCAATTATATCGGAAATCAAGTGCCCCTCCTCTGTAAACCGCTGATTAACGCCTTTTCTTAATATGTTTGCCGGAAGTTTGCTTTTCACATACGGCCCACCAATATACTTGTAGTTTGCTACAACTCCATCTTTAGCAATTAAAACGTTGGACGGTAAATAAGCACATTCAGTAAATGCTACCTCTCCTTCCAGTTCTATTGGCACTGCATAATGATTTCGAAAATTAGTTATGACATTATCCGGAAAATAATTCATCGAAGCTGCACTCGAGAGATACACGTAAAAGTCCTCCATTATGAAGGAGGTTTTCTTTATTAATGATTTCAAATATGCATTTACATCACTTATTAAGACAGGTACACTTTCACACAACCCAGAACTGGTCTGCGGCATAATGCACAGTTTTCCATTTTAAACATACATTCGGCACACGAAACAAGGTGACCACATGGCAGTACGACAACGTCGATTTCGTTTTGCATACAAACTTTACAAGTGAGATCCACATCATACGACTCTTGGGCTGTGGTCACTCCCCCGTCTTTTATTCGCTTCATGCCACAAGAACTGTCTGGACTATGGTAGGTTACCGGGTCATCCTCTGGCTTCCATTCCGCAACTCGCATTCCACACCAATGACATTCCAATCCGGATGAACGCAAAATAAACCCGGCGGTTGCGAACTTTTTGTTCACTTCTGCTGTGAAGTCCTCTGGAAATGTTGCAAGCCGTCGTTCAAATCTTTGATAAAAACTATGACGAGGTTGCAGAACTTTTAGCTTTTGCAGCTCATGCTCCACTCTTGTTTTGGTTCCACGCTGTGCACACAACTCTCGCAGAAATTCCGGACGATTGAATTCCAATCGCTTGAATATGTTTCGCGTGTGTTCATCCAGTGGAACATTACATCTATCGATTCCCATAAGATACGGGCATCTATGACGCCTTGCGTGCTCTTCCCATGGAATATCTCCCTCATCCCACTCATAAATTGATCCTTTGCAGAACGCACATCGCACTGCATCCTCAGCTTCATTAGAAAAGTACAGCCCGGCGTGTGCACAATCCACAACACTTATGTAATCTGGCCAAGCATTAGATGCAAATGCGAAACTTAGGAGTCGATTCCGCTCATCCTTCATTATCTCCAGGATCTCAGTTTCAACAGCCATGCGCGTATCACGAATGTAACGCTGTATGTTCGAAACCACTTCAGACAAATTGTGTGCTGGATTTTGGGTTGGTTGAGTGTTGTTTGAGCGATTTGGAGGTCCAGTTTGCTCCGTCACATCTCTGTCGGTGGGGCCAGTTTGCTCCGTCACATCCCTGTTAGAGCGGCCAGTTTGCTCCGTCACATCTCTGTTAGAGCGGCCAGTTTGCTCCGTCACATCTCTGTTAGAGCGGCCAGTTGGCTCCGTCACATCCCTGTTAGAGCGGCCGGTTTGCTCCGTCACATCCCTGTTTGACCTCTCCGAAATGGTTTCTAGGCTTGTTGTCAATACGTATTGATATTGCTGTAGATATTCTACTTGCCTAGGTCGTGGATCTTGTGCATTTGAAACCCGCGCACTTATGACGCCCAGTACGTTATTGCGAGCTCTTAATCGTTCGGCAAGTGCCTGTAAAAAGAAAGAAGTAAATTAAATACTGGCGAAGAATTGCTGACAATAAAACGGAATCAAATTATATGTATCCTAATTACTTGAAAACGGCTAAACGGTATCAATAGCCTCGAGCTGTTGCCTGTTATTACGTCTCCGCTTATGTGCATCGTCATAATTTCATCAACCGACAAGTTCCCAGCTCCAGTAGTCACAAACGGACACTGCGGATTAAGATTTTGGTGCTCTTCTTCAATACGTCCTAATGGAATATTTAGTGGCAATGGAAACGATACGTGACAAGCAAAGCACTGAGCAGACTGGGGCACGGGTACAAAGAATAATCCAGCTCGGGCCATCTTTTTCTCTGACTCCGAAATAATCGGAGCATATCCGCAGAACGATTCACGGCGTCGGGATTCGAGTCTATACCACTCTGACAATTGCACCACGTCACTTCCACCGGGATCACTTGTGGAAGGAACCTCAGTCACTCTACTGTTTCTGTTACCCATATTGACGGTTTCGAGTGTCGAGAACAACTGACTCTCTGATTTTGATCTCGGTTATGTTTCTTCTCGTTTAGCTCTTCCACATCGATTTAGCCTTCCCTACTCTCTTCCTTTCACCCCCTTTACAACAGTTACATGACCTCTCCCTGTCTATGCACTACATTTAACGTATACATATAATTCTTACATATCTTGTATACTCCAGCAAACTTACATAAACACGCATGTCCATAATAGTAAGGTCTTCCTGTGTTCCCCTTTCAAACGGCACATTCCCAGCTCCAGTTGTAAGGAAAGGACAGTCGGGATTTAATAGTCGATGGTTTATACCTATTTCGCGCTGCGGGAATTCCAAAGGTAATGTAAAGTTCACAATACATGCAAAACATTGAGCTGATCGTGTCTCAGGCACGTAGAAAAACCCTTGCCGGGCATAACCTCGTTCTGAGTCCGAAATAATAGGCACAAACGCGAAGAACGAAGCACGCCGGCTTGACTCCATCCGGTATAACATAGATACCTGACCACTCGGTGCATTTGTAGTACCCATGTTTACAGCTGGTGAACAACTAACTCCTTATATCAGCTGGGCGTGTTCCACCCCTCGTGTCACTCGGCGCGCACAACGTGCAGCCGGTTCACTCACTCTCACCCTAATACACCCCCCCTGTAGCTCGAACATGAGCTCTTCCTCCCCATAACTGCGTAGATACTAATTTCCTACAATCTATGCGTAGTAACCATGTGGGCGGGTAGCTGCCAATGCCGGGTGCTGATTGGCTAGGGTCGCGAATCCCTAAGGCCCGCCCACTCGTACGCATACCTGCGTTACCATTAGGGGGGGGGGGTGCAAATATTCTATAGTGGGTATTTCCAATCCTACTCAAGTAATCCGAATTGAACGACTAAGTCGCGTTTCCCAGTTGCAAATTACTTTCGCATCATTCCTCTATAAGTTTTCTCTTTACTCGGCGCTCAGATGGGATGAAACGTGGCTGTAAAGCGGAAGAGGATGAGGAAAATGTCAATCATAATATTTGTTTCTTCAAGGGATTTAAGCCCGTGTGCACAAGGGAGGGAGGGCGGACATACTTTCATAAGCGTCTCTTTTCCTTTCTTGAGTCTCTTAAAACTCCATCTCCGAAGCGATGAGGCAGAACACAAAGGAGACATGTTGCATTTAAGCTGAATTCCCAAGGGGATTTAAGCACGAAGGACCATTACTTAGCTTGCCTCCATGGTCGCTTGCCCCCCTGCCTTAAGAAAGCGCGGACAGTATAAATGTGGATATATTTTCCCGCTTATACGCTGCTGTTTCATGGTTTAGTGACCTAACCTTGGGAACAGAGCCCTGTTTCTTCAGTGAATGAAGCATAGGTATACCAAGAAGAGCTAGGAGCAGATTGGATTTTACACGGCCAGGATCTCATCACAAGGGACGAATGTTTGATGGGAGTGTGAATGATGACCGCATCTTAGGCTATGGCTCACAGATGTTGTTTGCGTTCCCGCAGACGAGGTGATTTCGGGTAAAATGATCCCTTGGGATTGCAAAGATGCAGAGTATCCCTCCTGCTTCCGGGTTATTCGCTGTCTTCTCCTGCTCTCGTCCTTGCAGCAGCATCCACTCATTGTTATCTGTGTAGGAAATGAAAGTTTTATTGAGGTTAAAACGGACGGAATCCATTACCTTTTCAACAGATTCATTTAAAGGAGAAGCAATCAACAAACCTCTCCATAACTACCCACAAAAGCTTTTGATCTGTTTTTCTCGGTATAGGAAAAGATTGTAAAAGTTTTATGTTCTACTCCCTCCTACAGGTCACTGGCGCATGCAAAAATAGGAGGAAAAACTCGGTTTGGTAAAATCAAATTGCTGTCAGGATTGCACTGCTTCAGTTGGTGCGCTTCTTCTAATTTAAATCCAGATATTTATGAAAGCAAGTGGAATGAAGCAAGTGGGGTCACGTAATAGTGTAATTTGTAGGAGTAATTGAAAATGATCCGTACTGAATCAAAGCTCGCTTTTCATGATGCTCTTTTACTGTTTCTCTTTTCCGTGCCCTTATTAAAGCTGAGGGCTTTTGATTGCGAGAGGGAAATGAGAAGCGAGAGTCGGCTAACTTCCAAACAGGTTGCTAAGCAGGAGGGGAAGGAATTAAACGGAGATGCAGAAATATAAAAGGAAATCGTATAAGAATATTTTTGGAATAGGATTCAGTTTCATAGTAGAATCTTATTTGCTAAAATGCAGTAGTAAATGTAGAGAATCACTGTGAAAGCAGGAAGCTAACATCTTAGAGCACGGAAATACAGGAGAAAGTGGGGGGAAAAAGCATTGCAGGATACACAGGAATGATGCGGAATACATGAGTGTTGATTACTACAAGGAGGAAATGAGTGGGAGGAAAAATATTAAGTTGGAGAGGAGGCTGTATGGGTTGCCGCAGAGAATTCGCAAGTGCTAGATGTATATAGTTATGTACGGCGGAAAGATTTTGGAGAAAGCGGAGAAAGTTTTGCTGAGGTGAGAAGTTGGATGCGGGAGCAAATTTTTCGCATACACATGTATAACTGGGATTGAAATTATATTTTAGTGTAATTACTTAATGTTGGAATAAAACCTGAAGATTTGAAGCCTAATATATTGATGATTGCGGATTTTCAATAGCCACACGCGCCTCAGGATTTTGAAACCAGGTCATTACAGCACTGTCATCAACAGGATGGAAAAAAATACAAGCAGACTAGGCTAGGATACAGAGAATGTGGAACGACAGGTTTTCGCCGATGTTCCAAAAACTAATAGAGTGTTGATTACTCTTAATTCCCTCCTCTGATTTCGTATTCATTGCTTTGACTTCAGGGACAAAACCGTACGCTACTAAGGTTACACTGGTGACGACAAAGTAGGAGAAAAGCTGAATTAATTCAAGATTTTCCATGCATTTTAAGCCATGTGAAGCTATTTTCAGATACGTTTAAATCTCGACTGCTGATCGATCTCGACTAATGGGCAATGGGGCAACAAAAATTACCAATGCGGAAGAGAAACGGAAGAAAATAAGAGCATGTATGGTTCAATATAAGTTTTGCGAAAATCTTGTAACAGCATTTCGCAGAAGTTGTAGTACGAAGGTATTTTCAGTTTAGCAGTTCCGTCGTATAGGTCGGTGACTTTTTTCGTGATTACAAGCAAAACTGTTCGTGTCTTGTAAACTTGAAGCTAGAATTTTAATAATATGGTGAAATGCTGATGTGAAATATAAGTTGCGTAAGCATTTTGTGAATTGGGGCGTAATGGCGCGAATTCGCAAAAACTTTTTCCGTTAGAAGAGCTTAATATTCTATATCAAGCTTTCAGTTAAGTTACAGTTTCAACAGCCAAGCTAGTGCTCCTTTCGTTTCGAAATACAAAAGCTTTCAGCCTAATGCTTTTCGATAATATTGGAATCCGTTTTTGCTTTCCCTGAACTGCGGAACATAATCTAGAAAATGGGGAAGCGCTTCCTGGAAATTTCCCATGCAAAGTTGAAGCAGAACAGTGTAAAATAGTTTTGAAGGTTACTTTGACACGTCATTCATATACTCATTTTCAAGAGCCGGCTGTACAATCTTTGATTATATTGATTGTAAAAATAATTAAAGAAGAGCACATGACATGTATGTCGGCTAAGCTTTCTCTGGATTTTAAAAGCTTACGGATGTACAGGCGGAAGAGGCAGAGACAGACTCGAAAAAGCCCAAGCCTGAAGCGGCGACAATGGATCTTTGATGTATTCAACAAGGATTTGAGATTGAAAGACTTGAAGAGAAAGTGTGGAAATTATTGGGCGTCACATGGCATCCATTGAATTGTTTCCGCACGCAGCTACGGATCTAAGCTCCCACACGTTGGATTCCATTAACCAGATTTAAGAGAGGAGAGAAAACGAATTGATTGTCAGAAGCGTTCTTGCATATTAGATTCTCTCCTATTTCAAAAACCTCTGCTCTAGCATCTAATATGTCTCTATTAATGCATAAGGCATATGCTCCTTACTATCTAATATCAGTGGCATCAGAATAATATATTTCTCATTCTCGCTCTTGAAAATCCTCCTTTCTTCACTTCATGGTTTTAGGATTCCTGGGAAACCTCCAGCAGCCTGGAAAGAAAGCTCCTGTTTTGACTTTGACACTTGCAATTCCTCATCTCTGCTTTCCATAATCACTTTTCTCTGCTGCTGGCATACCCAGCAGGGACAATGTCAGGAAGGATTGTCACAGCTGTGGGCTCTGTGGGAGCGTGGAAGTGTGGATGATTAACTTGGGTAATAAATCTGTCGGCTAATTTTCTACTCGTGGCGTAACTTAATTTTCGCACGTATATGATTCAGAGGTTTTCCACTTGGAATGATTTTTAACATTCCTGCATGCTCTCGGTTGAATCCTGTGGGGAAAGTCATATAATACGTGTCCGTGGTCAGTAACCATAAGCAGGAGTTGGATTCAATGATAGATATATAATTGAGTAGTCATTCCAAAAATGATGTCAAAAGCGATCAGCAGAAGAGACGTTGTAGTAAAGCGGGAATTAAAATGCAGTGGCAGCGTGGCAAGGCGAAAATGGGAAAAGTGCAAAACATAGATGATTGATGCAAAACCCAGTGCAGGACAGGGATAAGCGAGAGGGACGTAACGAGCGAAATAATTGAGGAATTCGAATACAAATGAATTTATATTTTGAATAATTTATTTTGATGCAAAAACACCCTTTACCAACAAGTGAATATACAAAAAACAGGACGACAATTATATTTAAAACTAGCTAATATAATCTCGAGTAATTTCTAAAAGACATGGAGATTTGAGAAGTTGAACAGCGTTGAATTGCTTCCAGAGACTGGTCGTAATTCCCGCTGACTGGATAACCATATTCTCTACTGAGCGAGTATTTTTGGGTTTGTAAATGTCCGTGTAACACAGGACGAAGTCTTTGAAAAAACTGTGTCATTGCTACACGAAGAAACATCACTTTGCGTATCGGATTAATCATCCTGTAGAGTTAATATCAGCTATCTACCTATAACGAAGGATTCAACATTGTTCGCGAATGCTGGACACGACAAGATCTAAATCTCTTATTTTTTACGCTAAACGTTTATATACACAGACGAGAGACAGGGATTTGTACAAGAGATGCGTAAATTGACAAGTACAAAATAAATTACAGGTTTGTTCTGATTCCTCACACTAGGTAGCGTGGCGATGGCGTAAGCTGAGAAAGCTGAGACACTGAATCCATGGAAGTTAAAAAAGGGTTGCGAATTAAAAAAATATTTGCGAGAAACATTGAGAGTGAGACGTTCTGCTAAAATGGAATACAACTTGTGTTGTGTGAGGATAAATCTAAGGTGTTTGCTTAAAGTTGGGAAATCGTACTGAAAGTCAGGAGGTATGTAAATATGTACTTCAGTAGCTACTGTGTAAAATACTTAAAATATATACAAAATAATGGGTGAAAGTTTACTAGCCTAAACTTTGTTACAGTGACTGTGGTAGGAATCGTGATCTGAATGATGAGTGCAAGAAAATATTGCCTTGAATGCGTGTCGGAACTTGAGCGACATGGTGTGGTAGAGGACCTGAAATACATAGAAAGTTCAAAAGTTTTAGTACTACGTTTTCCAATTATCTCGCATAACATCAATCTAAATTTAACCCTTGAAATGTAAGCTTTATGAATAAAAAATCTGAATAGTCATAAACTCGATACAGGGCACACACTTCCTACAAATTTTCAAGAGGCCTGCGATCTCTATTATGCTCGACATCTTACATAACTACAACGTGTTTGGTGATTTATGCAACATATTTTGAAATCCCAGGTACAAGAATCATACGCATGAATGTTTAAACGCTGTTCAGATGACAATATTTCTTCCTCTGGCGTGAAACTGTCAGATGTGATTGAATAAAATATTATTTTTCATGCCCTGCTGCACATCTCTGTGAAGAACGTTCCAGATATTTGATATAATTTATTTTTTGCAAAACTTTTGTGCTAAAAAGAAGAATATTTTGTCGATACTGGCGGAACTCATGCTTGAAGAAAAAGAAATCAATGCTTCTTTTTCCGTCTACCTTTCAAGTTTGAACGTCACGTATCGGTCTTCTTTGAGCCCGGATTTGGCCTAGCTGAGAGTGCATTACACCTTGTATTTTTCACAATTTTAATGACAATTTTGTCTTGTGAATGCGAGGCACAGAGTTTAGAAGTTGAACTTTACATGGGCTGAGAAACTAGGAAAAGATTCCCAAAGCTTACATCGTGGGTTTTTGGAATTGAGGTCTATTCACATGGAACGCTATTGTGGATTTTTTGGATTGAAACCTCCGTAAACTGTAAAGTGTAAGGAGCAGAAAATTGTGTAATTTACTACGGCTGTGCTTTTAACGATTTATCGGTCTATGGTCTACTACGCTCCATCCTGAATTTGAACTATATTGGCACTTTCGCTGCTCTCGGTATTTGAAATAGTTAATCTTGAAGTCGTCACTGGAGTTGATAACTTTAGAACGTTTAAGATGGCAATAACCATAATAATAAATATGGGGCCATATCGTTTAGTTAATGACGCGGAAATGATTAAATAAGAAGAGAACTTACGGGATTCACACAAGTCGCGACGTAGTACAGCACCCCTGGAATAGAAAGATAAATTCAATACTAACCCAGATTCCAGGCAAGCAAATATTAGCAACAGCTTAGGACACCATATAGAATTTGCTCCCAATGTACAGTGTTATTTGGTGAGATAGTTTGGGGGATATTAGCTGTGAAAGTCTGTGGGGTTATTGACAATAATATTAAGCATGGAACGTTAGAAAGGAATTGTAGATGGCGATACTAGTTTGCGGGGTCTGTGGGATGGTGTATTTTATAGCATGACGTCTGGAAATTGATGCGAAAATATTAGCATGCATTTGCTTACCGGAAATATAAGTTGCTATGTCGTACAACATTTGGGTTTGCTCAGTCTTCTCGTCATTGCTCCATTTCCAGATCAGTCTTTGCGCATGGAATGGTGCCCAGCATACGAAAAATGCTACGACTACTGCCACTGTAAATAATAGAAAATACATTGATGGTTAGCGAAATAGTTTTTGTCTCTGTAGCTGAATGAATATTTTTTTTCGGGTAGGGGGTGCAACGATCTCTGTAAAGCTATAGGAATATCTGTAAGTCGCCTAACTGATATTGGACTGGATGGTGAATTCCTACCACTATTTGGCGCCAAAAAGGAGAGCTTTGGCTTGAAACGTATAGTTGTTTACAAGAGGTACGTGACAGGAAAGTGTTATAAGTAAATTAATCTAGTGCGACGCCAGGGAAAAGAAGATATGGTAAAGAAATATCAGTTGTTGGGAAACCTGGGACAATTTTCTGAAACCTTTGAAGATCGAATGTGCTGTTCGTGCACAAAAACGTTTCTAGGAATCATGTCGTCGCGAAAATATGTTGTAAAAGTAAACTTGATTTTGTGGTTTTATCCAGTCCTATTTGTTGATAACGTTACATGGTAGAAAACATTTGGTGATGAATTTGCCTACAGTCATAAGGTAAAGTAAAAAAAACAAACCAGACATTTTGCCTGGAATTTTGGTAATGAATATCCAAAATTATATAGCTTAATGCGTTTTGTCCTGCTTTAATGCAGATTACGGAGAAGATTGTTTGAAGTTTGACAAGAAATGGCAAGTGGGTTATTTGTGCTTATTGATCGTTTGAATGAATTGGGCTTTGTTGACACTGTTATTGGCATTGAGATAACATGGTGAGTTGATGTTTAATGGCTCTCATGTGAGTAGCACTCGATCGTTTGAAATCGGGTTTTCTGCTAAACTAACCTATTCTAAAATGCAAATGTTGCACGAAAAGGATTTAAGCGAAGTATAAAAAATATATACTCAAGGTTTGTTGCTTAACGGATTACTGAATGATGACGACTGACTTCATGACTGGAGTCATGACTTGACGGATATTTCAAGAAGCTTACTGAGATCGACAAATCTCCTAATTTGAAAATGCCGATCAAAGACTTTAATTAGTTGATATTTTGCCATACAGGAATGTATCAGGTACCCCATTGATGTGAATCGTTGAAAAAGAGTTTCTTGGCTTGACTTGATAAAAACTGAGCGAATGCATTGCAAACATAGGCAATTATTCCAAAAATAATATTCAAACCATTTATAGATTGAGAAGGGATTGAAAAAAGTAATTCGTTTTAGCTACAGCGGATTTTTGGTTTCTGAATATTTAAAATATTGTATACATCTACATCAAGTTTATAGTTTGATCATGGATCTTGCTTTGTTTCTGTTTCTTGGAAGAAAATTGCAAAATGGAGAAGAGTCTTCTTAGAAAGAAGACTACGTCTAAAAGGACTGGGTAAGAGGGAAATGATTTTGAGTGCTGTGTCAAGAAATGGAAACGGAAGAAGGATAATGTATACACTTGCGTTCCGGTTCAAGTTTATTTGTACTGGAATGAAGGTAGGGGCAGAATGCCTTAGTAATGGACATTGGAGAAAGTTTAGAGGAGAAAGTTTATACAGTAAAGTATGGAGCAGTGTTTACAGGGAATTCATAATAAATATCCATTCCCTCACGTCTGTAAATCCTCTAGAGGTAATGAAGTAACGAAGAGGCAAACTAACTTGGAGAAGCAGACGTGATCCACGTGATCCTAAATGTGGAGGGAAATGAGAAACTGTAGGGCATAATATTTAAGAATACTTGAGGAATATACAAGAGCCAATTTCTGATGGAAACGGTTGAAGCGCGACGAAATACAATATGCCTCTTGGATATTTTTGTAAATTATTAATTGGTACAAGAAATTTTAACACGGTGGTGAAACTAAATCTGTTTTCTAGATCCCATAATGGTTTTAGTTTCTAAGATGTTGATTTCTCTGACTTTGATTAGTTTGGAAATCTCGTAACTCAGATCCGCTCCACACGTTCTCCCTTCCTAACCTTACAGCGTATAAATGGATCGCTGTTGAAATTCACAACATTAGGAAGGGCAAAACCTACCAGGAAGAACACCTGAGTTCAATTGGAAAAATTCTCATCTTTATGTATTCATATATCGCATGGGAAGAGCTACTCAGACTTGTAAATAATCATCTGCTGGGCTGCAAATTCATCTCAAGGGTTTTTGTTCAAGGTTCTCTCTTCCAGCGGTAGCAAGAGCTATAATCGGCGAATAGGATTACAGCATGAGGCATAATGTATTACACGCTTTAGGAACGGGGGAAAATGAGGTAGGAGAAAGTTGAGACAGGACACGGATCTAAGATAGGTCATGCAATGCAGCTGCCATTGCATTGTCCATGTAATATGATACTTTGATTGCATCAATCTTTCACATGGGTATATCCTTTTTCTTCTCTTTCTGACGCTGTCATAATCAATCAAAAGCTTTCTCTTTGAGGAAATCAGGTCTTCGATCTTCTCGGAGTAAATTGGAAGAATAAACTTGATAGAGGCTCTGTTCTTGCCCCTTGAATTTAGGAAAACTGGGATGCGGGGAAGTAGGGAGATGAGCGTGGAGGAAGAGCTTTATAAATGCATTCTTCTTTTGAAATTTGTGAAACGTGCGTCCACGGATGTGAATTTGGATGAGGGAAGACATAAGCTGAGGAAACAATCCTTAGAAGTTGGACTTATCCCCTTCTCTGCTCTCCTGGTTCTGCTTATTCTATTTCAAGTATCTTCTTCTCAGAACTCTGGCTTTTACTTAACGATAACCATGGATACAGGGAGGCGTGGAAGGGGTGAAAGTTTAGGGAAAAATAAAATTCTCTGGAGACAAACAATTTAAAAAGCTTCAAGGTGAAGTTGTCCTCTGTGAAAGAGGCGGAGACAATTTAAGACAAACATCCGTCGCCTCAGGTTATAAAAACGAAAGGATACGTCTCAATTTTCTATTAGCGCAAGGAATTCCGGCCAATCCGTTTGATGGAATTGAACACCAGCTGTCATATTAATATTTCCCGCCTCAAGCTCTTCAGATACGTAGCAAGCAGACAGACGTCCTATCCTCGTAACTCTGTGTGGAGATTATGAAGAGACGGGGGTGGACACAAAGAAACTGCTGCTATGTTTTTAGAGTTTTCTGTTTACCTTAAGGCGGACGGAAACTTTGGAAGCTCACCTGTCTCGTCATATCCTTATTGCTGTCCACTTTGCTAATTAACTCTATTCAGTCCTATGAATTTAGCTCTCACTACGAAATAATACCTGGGAATCACAGACTTTTTGCAATGTGGCATTGAAATGTGATAAAAGAATTAAAGAAACTTCATGTGAAAGATACTAATGTATAGTATTTTTTAAAACTCATGTATTTGATTCGAAATACAAGGAATTAAAATTAGAGGGCGTTGTGAAAAGATGAGGTAGACTAATCAATTCTTTGAAAGTCTGATCCTAAATAGGATGACAAAGCTTTATAGCGTCTTTGTACTCTATTAATTTGAAATACAAAGCATTCTTTGAAGATGCATTTCTAAAGTATTTAATTTAATTTAGAAACCTTTGAGTTAATTCTTTGAAATATGCGGCCAGGCATGCACACGCTGGGATTCAAGGGATTAAGGGATAGCGCCAGAAAGACTGAATACTGGAGTACGCATTGTTAAAATGATGCATAAGAAAGAAGTGGAAAAGACAAGAAAGGAAGGAGAAAGTAATAGCTGTCCTGGGAAGAGCTTGGTGTTTTAAAAGATTGGATTGCATCAACTCATGAGTTTACAACAAAGATTGAAGATGGTTGAACTATATTCGAAAAGCCCTTCAGGATATGCATGTTGGATAAATGAAGACGTTGCTATTTATGGTGAAAGTAAGGTGGTAGTCCAGAAGTTGGAAAGTACGTAGAAAGCATATGGATTGGGTAGAAACTGTTGGATTTGACGACGCAAATAGTATAAATTCTCTACTTTTTCTGTTTGGTACCAGATGGAATTTTCAATGGAATTTAATTAGATTACACATACCAGCACAGGCTATTTACCCTCTTAAAGTTCATAAGTTGAGGAAAAGCGAAGCTAACTAACCGTGTTTGGTAAACCAAGCGAGGAATTTGTAAAGTTAAAAGGGAAAATTTTTCAAAGGGAATAGCGGAGCTTTTAAGGCTCAGGTGAATGGACGAAAAAAAACATTACAAAGGTTGGATGCGCGGAACCATGGTAATTTAATGGATAGAAAATTAGAAAGCCAGCAGAAGATATGCCTGTTAGAAGTTTATTGCTTGAAGGTTATAGACTATAACTTCTGGTATCCTACATCATGTTTCATTTGTAGGCATTGTCTGATTTTGGCAAGTAGCTCTGATGTTCATTAGAGAAAGTCGTGGGCATCACGATAGTTGTGGCTGACGGCTCTCGTCTTGTGGCGACGGAAACGGCATCCCATTCACCGTAAGTATCGGATCGTACCAATAATAATAAACAGTCATCATTAAAACAAAATGAATAGAGAACAGGAGAGATTTTCCATTCCTAGTTATCTCAGTATTTACGAAAGGGATTTGGGAGCTGAAGGCTCTGCTGAGGATCAAAAAGATGATGATGCTAATTACTACGAAGCATAAAAGTAATTAACGCCCTCATACTGAGGACCCGGGGGAAATAACCATAACCTCGGATAAGTATAGATTATTGTTTCCGAAACTACTGCGTATCCGTGGATTGTAGAAGACTAGCTGCGGAGATCCGTCGTTGAACCGTTTTAGAGTGTAGAAGAAACCCAAAGGGCCATGAAATCTGAAACTGGTAACAGGAGCCTCGTTAGTGCTGTGGGACGAGATATAACATGACATGTGGAGCTCTGACCTTGTGCCGGAGGTCAGGGAAAGAGAAGGATTCGGAGACAGTAATTGTTATTTAGGTGACCAGTTGGGAGGAAGAATGAAGTAAAGATATGGGGAGGTTTATGAAATTGTTTGTCATAAACTCCAGTTGGTAGTTTGGGGCAGATGAGTAGATGAGACCCGAAGGAAAATTTATGTTGACTTTCTCTCAAATGCTAATTGAAGGAGGAATGAGAGTGCTTGGAAGTATAATGACTCTGGTTTCGAGTGGTATCATCCCCTGGTTTCATTTGAATATCACTGGGGACCTCAGATAAATTTGTGGGAAATGGCAACGATCTGCGTTTTACTGTCACTAAATTTCAGACAGAGCCTCTGGTGCGAGTTTTATTGACTCTTGCAGTCGTAATGGAAATGAGCGAGTTGCTTTGAGTTGATGAGAGGCGGAGACTGAGCTTGATTGATACTCATAAAATCGGGGTTATTATATGAAACATGAAGCTAGGAGTTTGGGATGTGTCATTTTGGCAAAGAACTTGAACCCTAGCCAAAGTAGTGATGCGGAAGGTGTATCCAAATGGCATAACAATGATATTGAATGAGCTGATTCAGATGCCAATGTCATAAGAGAAAGTAAGGTGAAGGTTGGAGAAGGGGGTATGAAACACTCACTGGAGTCTCTGTTGATATATAGGTCTCTGCTTTCACTCAGTGCTTGTCATCATTGCGTAACGATGTATCAATCTCGAGGTAGTGAAAGTGGATGGGAAAAGTCGGCGATGGACAGCGAGGATAAATGGTGGAGAAAGTAGGGAGTGTGAGTATGAGAAAGAAATATGCTAGAGCTCGCTGCGTTTGCTAAAAGTATTGAAGATGAGTGAAGGAAAATATTGGAATATGAAATGGAAACGCATTTAGGATGGCCCTCATGTCAAAGCTAAGCTAATAGACCCGTTAACATTGTCACCTCAGATAGAGAAAGCTATCATGCTAAGCGATATGAAGAGCAAGATTGAATATTTTGGGGAAAATCTGTTTACTTTCTCCATAAGCTTTCTCTATAAAGGTTGGAGGGTTATACTATAATAATATACCTTGTCTCGAGGAGACGGTTATATTTCTTGTACAATTCTTTTACACGCCATTAAGCAATTTATCTACTTTCTCCGCGTCTTTCTCTTCTCTCTGTACTAAGCATACAATATCACTTTCTCCGCCAGTTTTTTATGCGCTGAATATGCTGATGAGGCGCACGGCGTGGTGGAGCTGAATTATCTTATGTCTTCTCAAATAGACAGTGAGAACAATCAAGGAGGAATCCATCGGCTTGAGGTTAGGTTAGTGTTCTTATATAAGAAAGTTTTTCATGACTGAATGAGAAAAACCGCGCCAGTTTTCTTTGAAACTATTGAAAGCTGCGCGGCTGATTGTCATTGCTCCTGTCAACATTGATACATTTGCCGCTTCTGGGGAGGAAATACGGCAAAGGTTTTAATCTTTTGGGACGTATGCTTCAGGACTTGAAAGGATGGTTCACAGACTGTGAACTCATGTGAATCACAGCACATGGATTCCATATACGGATGGAATCGAAAGAAAACATGGGAGGGGCGGGAAATTCTTACATGTAAACAAATAGCCGAAATCTGGAAATGACATTTTACAGCTAACTGTCAACCGTGAGGCGTTGGAAATATTTGCTCTTTTAAAAACTCGGGTATGAAATTGCATTGGAGAAAATACAAGCGGGCGTGGCTATGATTGGGTAGAATTCGAAGTTCTGCCAGAAGCCGAGTTTGGATTGGAATGTAGTTTACTTAATAGGAAAGGCACGCAGAAATTCTTGGAAACTGTAGGCTGATATTATGGAAATAGTGTGTTATTCTCAAGGACGATTTAACAAATCGTTAAATATGGAATCTCGTGTTCTCTTTCACACGAGTCTTATTCATTTCCGGTTCATTGATTTCTATAGAAATTTAAAGCGTATTTCAAGCGTGAGATGATGGAGAACGACCCCGTTTCCTGTAAACAATGACCCTTGATTAAGTCGAATACAGTTGGTGACAATCTCAGGACTTGGTTTTACATGGAATTATGTACCGAATTTTGATAGTTCTCTGCCATGAGAGAATGCTGTAGTCGTATGTTGTATAATAGGAGTAGATAGCGTTATACGTGTGTGTGTTGTTTAGCAAAAGAGAAAGTATAGGTGAAAGCACGTGAACGTGGAAGAAAACAATAAAGGGTGGTGAAATACCTATCTGTGTTCTACTTGATTATATTTTGTAGCGAATTCGATTACTGTCAACGAGATCAGAAATCACGTTTTACATCACCTGAAATTCAAGAAATCATGTAACCTGATCCTATACAGCTACAGCCGATGGAGGCTGGACGACTAGTCTGCTGTACGCAAATTCACGTTACTTTAAAATGTTTGAAACAGGAGCTGAAAATTCATGACGAAATAGCATGCTTAAACAAACTCTTGTTTGCAAAGCTAATGGTCTAGCTTTGATCTTTGCTCCTAATGAGTTGTGGTTTTTCTTTTTAGGTTTTCCTGGAAGTCTTTGTAATTATCTTTGAGGGCAGTAATGTTGAATACAATACTTGAGCGGGTAATGCAGATACTCACATCCGGTGTGAGCTTTTGATGAGGTTTACATCCCACACTGTGGAAGCACGCTGCAAAATAGAGCTCTAAAGCTATGTGTTTAACTAGGCTGATCTATGATCAAAGCGGAAAAGTAACAAAACTCTTTTATGAAAAAAGTAAAGATCCGCCGGATTCAAAATACAAACAGGGTAAACTGAGTGTGTGAAGGCTAGAAGATTGCTGCGTCTTAGGAAAGCATTAGAAAGATCCATGTGAGAGAAATACTTTCATGTTCTCATTGCTAAGAATCTGGGAATCTTTAATCATCTTGATGATTACCAGGAAAGGTTGTAAGCGGATATTTCAGATTCCAAGAAATTTGATCTATTATTTACTTCTCAGAGTTAAAAGTTCATCTTTGCTATGAGACTGTTTACAGGAAAGCTAATTTAAACGATAATAGGAAGTAAGTAAATTTGGAAAAAGGAAGAAAAAAATATATTTGGAAGAAGGAATGTATGTTTTTTATAATGAAAAAAACACGAATTTTGTGCGAAATGTTTAGTATACGGTTACACATAGGTGTACTGAAAGTACTTCTGTTGAGATTTAGGACGAAATATCCTGCAAGTTAAGACCTAATGACCCGCAACTGAGGGAGACCACAGGCCTGATAATAGGGAAGGTACTTGTCTCTTGACATGCGGAAATTATGTAGGCGGGGTGGAGACGCATTAAAATTAATGAAAATTTTAACTTGAATCCAACTTGGATATATGCCGGGTTATAACTAGCGCATTTATTAAAAAGATTAGTAACTAGTGTAAATGCTTGATCCCTTGCATGATGAACCCTGAGAATCAGATGGTTTCTACGCTAACATAGATAATGTAAGCATAGAAAAGTTTTGAAATATTTTATTCTATTACTGGCTGGCTGGGATTCACAGGAGCATTCATGTGTAACTAAGGATTCTAGAGATCTGTTCTATGATGGTGGGGTTTGTCTGATTTTTTCTTAAAATCAAGGTCGAGTTTCCAAGGTTGGGATGGGAGAAAGCAGAGGCTTGGAATCTCCTCAGTCCTCAGCAGAGATAGAAATAATTATTTATGATTTTAATTAAATGGATGCAGTTTCTAATAAAGCAATCCATTTCACATACGGATGGAACAGCTCGCCATGGTCGTAACTTTGAATGTGGCCTTAATTCCAGGCGTGAAAGCTTTTGTTAGGAAAAAGTTTTGTAATTTCTCTGAAGACGTAGATAATCATGGGAAGAGGAATGGTATAACTTTTGTTGGACAAAGTGATTAAAAATATGTATGGATTGTAGGAGCTGGCTGCACTTTTTTTTATTGCGGACGGGATCTGTAGCGCTAAGAAAGATGCAACTGTTACAGATAGAAAGCTTAGGAACTTCAGCTTTATACTATTCTTATGAAGATGCAAGAATGAAAGAATAAGTATTGCGCATTATCAGTAAAATTAATAAAATTCCAGGGAATTCTGCAAGTTCACTCTTCTTTTGTTACAAAAATAGGAAGAAATTGGGTGCAAGAATGTGGGTTGCGAAAATGGCATAGTGTAAGAATGAAGGAAGAAAGCAATTTGTTTTCAACGGAATACTGGGAGTGATTGTTCTGATACGATAAGATGCTCATCTTGGCGTTTACTGCGCTCTGAATTGTGCATCGCTCATGGACTGTGTTTTATTGCTTTGTGAAGATACTAAATTAAATCGCGATTCCAAAAGTTTTGCAATTTTTTTATTTATTCGCGGAGATACCGTAAGGTTTTTGTGAATTCGATTAATTTCTGGAGACTTGTTTTTCTATTTCAGTGTGGGCTGCTGACTTTCACGGATTCAGAAATACAGTTCTCTTCTGGGATTTCTTGAGCTGTGTATTGACTTAAGTTGTACGAAATGGTGATTGTGAGAGTCACTATAATTCATCAATATATTGGAGGCTTTGGAACGGATATGTTTCATAACAGTTGTTTTCCACAATGTGAAATAAAATGCAGGAAAAGGATGAAACCCTTGTGACAAAGTAAAAATAAATTAAAAAAAGACATCCTATATGAAACCACTAGATTTTTCTGACCCGGCTTCGCCCGGGGATGAAGTTGTTTTGTGTCCAAAAACTCCTAACCTACATGCCTTGGAAATCGGTATGATATACGTAAGAACCTAACTACAGCAATTTTTTACGTAAAACGCAGCTGTACTGCTATAATGCTCACGTTAGGCTTACTATGTTACGGCTACCATTCGTTTATTGCAATGCTCCGTTAAACTCTATTACTTATATCGTTAATCGTCCTTATTTAGACCGTTAAATTATATTAATGATTAGATTAAACTCTCTAACCGTTAAACCTGTAAGTCTATCCTAATGCTCCCGTCCGTTTGATAATGTCTCATATTGTTGACGAATATGATACTTTTACGTACTGTTCAGATACATGCCAATGTTTACGACAGAAAGTAACCGGAGTAGTACAATAAACAACGGGAAGAGTATGACAAAGAATAACGGGAACAGTACGTCAGGGAGCAGTGGGAGCAGTACAGCGGAGAGTAATGGGAGCAGTATGGCAGAGAGTAACGGGATCCGTACAGAAGATAGTAACTGGAGCAACACGAAAGTTAGTAACGGAAGCAGTACAGAAGATAGTAACGGGAGCAATACAGAAGATAGTAATGGGAGTAGTACAGAAGATAGTAATGGGAGTAGTACAGAAGATAGTAACGGAAGCAGTACGGCATAGAATAACGGGAGTAAAACGTAAGAGAGTAAATCAAGTATGTAAGAGAGAAACGGCAGCAGTACGGCCCAGAGGAACTGGAGCCGAGAGATATAAAGTAACGGGAGCAGAACGTTAGAAAGTAACGGGAGCAGAACGTTAGAAAGTAACGGGAGCAGAACGTTAGAAAGTAACGGGAGCAGAACGTTAGAAAGTAACGGGAGCAGAACGTTAGAAAGTAACGGGAGCAGAACGTTAGAAAGTAACGGGAGCAGAACGTTAGAAAGTAACGGGAGCAGAACGTTAGAAAGTAACGGGAGCAGAACGTTAGAAAGTAACGGGAGCAGAACGTTAGAAAGTAACGGGAGCAGAACGTTAGAAAGTAACGGGAGCAGAACGTTAGAAAGTAACGGGAGCAGAACGTTAGAAAGTAACGGGAGCAGAACGTTAGAAAGTAACGGGAGCAGAACGTTAGAAAGTAACGGGAGCAGACCGATAGAAACTAACACGATTAGAAGGATGGAAAATAGCGTTGGTTAGAGGAACGCTCGTCCTTACAGCTCCAGATAACGGCTTCCGTAAGGATCCCTTCACAACGTCTCGTATTGTTACCGTTAAACTCTCTTACTGCTGCCGTTAAGTACTCTTATTGATCCCTTAGTCTCCCATACTGCTGCGGTTAGTCTCCCATACTGCTGCGGTTAGTCTCCCGTACTGCAACCGTTTACATAAGTCTCTATATCTCTCTCTCACTGCTGCGGTTCCCGTCAGTCCTAATACTGCTGACGTTCCTTTTAGTCTCACGGAGGCCGTTACTAATCATCTCTCGTAATGCTCACGCTCGGGTTAATGTCTACGATATAGAGTTACAGCAGCAGAATGATGAATAACGGAAAGGTGTGATACAGAATGGGAGCAGTTCGATAGTCAAAAACTGGAACCTTACGATAAAGTAACGTATTTAAATTTATAAATTAAGAAATATTCTAGTTCAAATTTGAAACAATTGAGTTAAAAATCGGGCGTGAAAAATGTATAGAGTATCCAAATCAAATAACAGAAGTTGTTTAGAAAGTCCCATAGTAACTAAAATTTCAAAAGTCCATAACTTTTGGATTACGCGGGCTACAAACATCAAATTACCAGTGTTAGAATGGCAATTAAAAGAAGTATAATAGTTGTAAATTTCAAAACGATAGGTGTCATAGTTTAGAAGTTGTGATGAAGAAACAATTAAAAATGCGAATGACCTTTGACCTGGTGGTGACAGAAATTTGAAAATACCCGCGTTCAACTGAGAATTCAAAGAAGTATCGGTGGTGAAAATTTCAGATTTCCAGCTCTTGTAGTTTCGGAGGAGTTTTTGGACAGACAAACAAACTTTCTCTCTTATAATACAGACCAGCTATAAATCAGTTCCTCATCGTACTGGATGGACGGAGGAAGCTTCGGTTAGAATGACATTGAGAGTCCTTCCAACCCCGGAATAGAGGGCGCTTTTGACAAACTATATTCGAGCCGGATGGGGCAAAAGCATTAGATTCTTTGGGCGAGAAACAATGTCTGAGAAAGTGCTTTTGCAAAAACATGACTTTCACCGAGTTACAGAATGAGAACGTGTGTGAATGCATGTGTAAAACGCCGTGCCTTATCTTTGACTTGGGAACACGTGACGGCATGCTATACAATAATCCAGTTGTATACAATCGTTAGTCTTAATGACTTGTTTTTCTTTCGAAAAAGAACTGGCAAGTGAAGGCGTACGCAGAATTAGCTAGAAAATGAAGATTCTGAAGGGAAAAGGTGGCCCATAATCGTGTCATATGTCACATTATTTATAATAAGCGCTATAAAGGGTTATTCCTCAGGTTTCTTGGAAGCTAAGATTACCAAGTCATATACATAATATTCAACCTCAATTTTGAATCTCCTCTTATGTAGTAAACATGGTTCCGACGTAATAGAAAATTTCTTGACCCCAACAAGTACTGACTCTTAAACATTTTATTATGCTAGTTCATCGAAACCAGAGTTTTGCGTTTTGTGAGAATTCGAAGTTTTTCTCTGCACATGGTCCTTCCGTTAAAAGAGCAAGGAATTTACTTTGAATAAAATCTATGTAGCTTTTTGAATTAGTTACAAACTAATCTGACTTGAGTAAATTTGATTTTATACTTGGAAATAGCTGTTAGAAAATATTTAAAATTGAAATAATTTAGTCGAATTTTCTTAGCATTAGTTTTTTATCGTTTTAGAACATGGGATGCATAGAAATGTCGGGTATTTTGTGCCTATTCCTGTAATGCCGGATTTACACTCCAAAACTTGTGTAAAACTTGTGTAAAACTTGTTTAAAACTTGAGTAACACTTTCATATTCATATTTGCGGTTCAAAAGACCCGCAAATATTCAATGTTAATCAAATGGAGAACATTTGTGTAAAACTTTTAGATTTAAAGTGTTGAAGTAGAAACGGCGTTACTATGGTAACTACACAAATTTTCGGAAAGTGTTACACAAGTTTTACACAAATGTTGGAGTGTACATCCGGCATAAGTATACAATTAGCAATCTCTCAGGTAAAAAATGCGTTGAAGCTCCAGCTTAAGGGTTTGTATTAAGAAAAAACCTTGACCAGTAAATAAAGATTAAACTAAAGGTACGCATTTAGTTACATAAGCTGATTTTATGCTCCGCTGAAATGGGCTTCATCATAAATGTTCTCAATATTTGCCATAACAACTACATTTATGAATATGTAAACACTTTTATACTTCACAAAAAGCGTTCAATTCATATGCTACCTCTATATGTTCCCAAAGTGTTTGGAATATTTCTAAGTATAAAAGGCCGTTGCCATGGGCAACATAATAAGTGTGATGAATATTTACCCTATTCAGAAAAGTCTGTAATCAGCTATACTAAACATTGAATCAATTAAAAACTCTCCATCCGGGATAATTTGATGAAGATGAGAAATGTGGTTAAAAGGAACAAGATATCAGATAAGCCGTCGCGTAACTTTTGCGTTCACGTTAACAAAAGGTGAAGCTACAGGAAACACATGTAGCTGTAACCTAGAGGAAAATCTTTTTCCCTAGGGAAACCCTGCTATGTCAAGGTTCGGCATGCTTTGATTTGAGGGCGAGGGAAACTTGAAGGGGAAAAAACTGATTAAGATTCAAGGGCTTTTCCAGCATCTTATAGTTAATTAAACCGTTGGCTTTGACCCTGTATTTAAGTATGAGTTGAAAGGAAAGATGGATTCATGTTTTTTTGAAAATCTTCAAGGACAAATACTTTCTGTGCATATATTGGCGGATTCCCCGGGATGATTACTGAAGAGCGGCGCTTAATAAAATGAAAAAGATCAAAGGATGGGAAGAAACGGAAAGAGGCTTTTACCGTTTCGCCATCCAAGTCAATCGATGCTCATACATAAATTCCAGAAACTGGAACCAAGTATCTTTATGATAGCTTACAGACTATGTGGAATTTCTACGTATGATTAACTTGAGAGGGAATGAATGAACGCGGTGAGATAGACTGTACATATGAGGATACATAAAACTACAGAGCTTCATTCAGATGTGACATTGAATATATCAGTGTGATAAAATTGCTCTCGTCTTATAAACAAAATTCCTTTGGAGATAAACTGAGGCGTAGAAAACTGGAGGCGGAAATTGTTTCAAGATGCTACACAAGCCCTAAGAGGTGAATTAACGTAGGAAAATTGACAAAAAATCTTAATCATCAGAGACTCGGCCAGGTGAAAACGTCAGAAACTTGAGAATTCCTAAGGCTATATAGTTTCAACGCTAGAAAGTATCAAATTGATACTGGTAGACGCAGTTTACAGTCAAGTATGCGGTACATTCTGTCAAGCTAGACACGTAAAGGATATCAGTTTCTACGTTTCACTCAGCACGACATGGCTTTGGAGAAAGTCAGGAATGGAATGTCACTTGCAGACTTTTTGACAAGGAAATGTGATGCTGATGCAAAAAAATTGGCTCGGTGCTTTTCTCTACTATCCAGAGAACTCGTGGGATTTGTATAGTCTTGTTTATAATAACAAGCCAGTTACATATTACGTCCGATACATTGAAAGAGCGGGAAAATAGCGGTTAGTACGGGCAAAATGGATTAGATTGCATATAAATTTTACAAAAAAATGTAATAGCTACTTCCTAGTATTTAACATTTGACGTCATAGAGTAGGGGGGGGGGTGAGGTAGAGCTATAGGAAGAGCTAGAGCGGTTTTACCGGATGATATTTCAAATACCCGTAGGACGGATAATTGTGGGGACAACTGGAAGAGTTTTTGTTTTCGAATTGTTTATGCCCGGAAAGCAAGGGATATTTCAGCGAGCTTTCATGTGGTTGTGCTTTCTCTAGAAAGTTTTCACCGCCACGTGGGTGTGGAGCTGTTGCATGCCGCATACAAATTTTTTTTATTAAGAGAAATTTGTATTTTTCACGTATAACAGGAAATAGACAAGGAGACGGGGTGACATAATAGAATTTCCTGCGCGTGGTTGCTCACGGCTTTCCCTGCATAGCTACGTAAGTTATAAGTTATAACTTATAATCAGAATTTATATGCTGGATTCGTTGTCGTATTGTGCGTGGAAGATGAATGAATATGATAAATTGATATTCATTTTAATACAGGAATAGTTTTGCCAATTTTTATTCGTTACTTGATGAGACGTTTGTACGCATCCTATATTTCGTTGAAGCCTTTGGTTCTGTGTCCGTGTTGTGTGCGTGTGGCTGGGTGCTTAGAAGCGCGTCAGCAAAACCGTTTAACCGTATACACTGTAAGAAAGGCAATTGGCTTTATAAAGCAATTAAGATAGTAGTATATCACAATTATCTTGAAAAAGTCCATGAATCCATTCCAATGAATTCGGAAATACAAGATTTGATACGATCGTATAGGGGGAGAGCGAAGGAAGGAGGAATTCCACTACCTAAATCTTCGGATTAGCCATGATATTTTTCTCATCTGTCAGTTGATGCTATTTATCCGACGAACCTGTCTCCCTTTTTGGTACAAGGTTCCGAATGGGTCGGAAGGGGAAAACTAAGGGCGGATGAAACAAAACAAAAGTGTGCGGGAAAATATATTGTGGGGCTGTATTTCCATTCAGTTTGCTAATGCATGACCTCTTTGCCCAAGAATGCAGATAAACGATTCCACGTGAATTCAATCAGCTCTGTCCCAACATGGCTAGATCGGAGAATCCAAGCTTGAGAAATTCGGATACAGAGCTCCACTTGTTCGTTCCCGTAAAAGCTAGTTTTTGCGGAACTTTCTTTAGAGAAAGGAGAGGCTCGCGATTATGGGAAAGATAAAAAGCGGGAGCTTCTTGCAGGTGGTACGGTATAGCAATATAATTGTGTCGTTCTCACGTTGCCCGCACACGAGTTTTTTCTTGTGTAGAAATACTTAATGGTGGAGACAGTGAATTCATAGCTGAGATAGTCCGTTACATATGGAAATACGAAACGATTTTATGGCAATTTGCTGCAAGCCTAGGCCGGATAAAATTTTGTGATGGAAATATGGTCAAGGGATATATGAATCGTATTTTCTTGGGAGTTTTCCATTGGTTTACTCACTAGTTTTATTTTTTGAGCTTGGAGTAATGTAACGTCATTGAACCGACAGACACAGGCTTAAATAGATTTTCTAAGAAGAAGAAGTACCAATTCGTAGTCTGTCGGTGTCCTTTGATATGCTCTTCATTGTAATATTTCCTGATCCTAAGATTTATTCCTCCGCCATACTAAATACCATCTTGCTTGAAATGTGTTTTCAGTTCTCTGAAGTTTGCAAGATTAGTGTTTACAAACATGGATTCACACTTCCTGCTTGTAGATGAGCTATTCACCTGCTCTAATCCATTCTCACACCTGTTGCCAGGGATTTCTAGCAGTGCTTCTTGTCAAGCAGCTTGTTTAGAGTTTATTTACTGCGGAATATAATTTTGGTTTCTGAGGTCAAGGCAAGGGAGTTGTTATAATTGAAAGATTTCGTAGAGAGAATTCGAGGAAATCTAGGTGTTTAATTAAACTGATTTTCCAGACATTTATTTTCAAATCAAGAGAGGAAGGAAGAAATCTAATTACACAACCTCGATTCCTTGTTTATACATTTCTCGGAATGTTAATCCTCTCTTTTCTCGTATTCTCTGAACTTGTTGACTCTATAAGTAAATTTAAGTACAGCTGAACTTACTTTGATAAATGAATGGCTTCTGGCGGCTTCTACGACTCTTGTCCTACGAAATAAAGCCCGTGGTTTCTATTAATTTACCAAGTTGGATCTCCTATTTTAACCGAGTCACGTTGCTTTCGTGCATGCATACCAACTTATTGTCGAATTGAAGAAAAGATGTAGGATGTAGCTGCTAGGAAGCTGCTGGGTCCGGGAACTTTATAATTTTCTCACAATTTGTGTTAATTGGTTTAGTACAAAAGACTACACGTGCTAATTCTTAATAGCGCTGTCAAAGATATTGGATTATTAAAATCACAATATTAACAACAATTCTATGAAATATGCGGTAGAAATTGCTAGCATTTAATTAACCTGCCTTCTGTGGCGCGCACTTAGTCAACCTCTCGGATTTGCAATGCTCCGGAAGAAGATAAGAAGCCTTTGTGTGTGCAAGAACGAAGGAATTGCCTATTCTCAGAATCAACACACGCCCCTTGAAATCGGGAAAACAAAGCCTAAAATTACAGGGAAATTTTAAATTTTCGAACTTTAAGAAAACTCAAAGAAACGTTCTAACAAAAGATGAAAATACGAATTCAAAGACAGTTATTTATATCCTGTACTTCGAAGAAACGAGACTCGTTTTATTCTTGAACCTTCTTGTTATGTATTCTCTGGTATGGTTATACGCTTGAATAATTGCGTTTAATGAAGGCATGTGAACCAGAGCACAGAAAGAGTGGGCGGAGAAAGTAGGAGGGGGAAACTTAAAAGCTTGTTTACAACATCTACAAGTTTCCCCCAAGGACAAGAGAAGATGAGGATGGAGACGGACACGTGGGGAGAAAATTACACTAGAAAAAAATGGGATATGTAGGATATAAAAGTTTTGGAAGAATTGTTTTTGTTCACATGGGTTTTTGTACGAAAGAATGGTAAAACAAACGTAATCGCGTCGTTGAGACAAAGTGTGTTAACGGTGACATGGGAAAGCGGAAGTGAAAGCAAATTCCCTTGTGACTAACTGCTGCGTGTGAGAAAATTTATCACCCATGATACTTTGAAATAAAACTTTATAGAAGTACTTTCTCCGCTGTAAAATTCAAATAAGAATGCAAAATACGTGTGCTAATTTCCGGAAGCGTCTGCTTTCTCTTATAGAGAAAACGGGGAAAGCGGGGGTGGACGTAGGGCTGGTATAATAACAAGCACATATTGCGTACGGAATTTAGAACGGAAGGAGGAGTTGGAGCGAGAATAAAATTCATGGGATTTATTGAGAGGAGGAGTGAGAATATATATATACGTGATACCCTGAGATAAAGGAGAGACGGCTTGAAGCTAGATTTAGATAGAACCACCGGATGTGACGTGGTTATGTTTGTCCATGAGA
The DNA here is from genome assembly GCA_906901655.1 of Sminthurides aquaticus. Classification (NCBI taxonomy): domain Eukaryota; kingdom Metazoa; phylum Arthropoda; class Collembola; order Symphypleona; family Sminthurididae; genus Sminthurides; species Sminthurides aquaticus. The sequence goes on along the minus strand of CAJQTT010000005.1, from coordinate 2,848,040 downwards.
TTCACAGACTGAAGAGAAAGTTGTCCAGCTTCCCACACTGTTACGCAGATTGGACAGCGGGCACTGAATTTAAAAGAGAATCCCATGGTTGACAGGATAAGGAAATGGTGTTTGTACGTGCGAATCCTATTTGAAAAAGTATTGGAAATTTTTCTTAATCTTCCTCTGCGTTTCAATTCAAGGGTTTTGCATAGGAAAATGCTGGAGAAATGCCTGCTCGGATGATCTGTAGTTATTTATGGTTTTGTATTGCTGGGGAGCATCCACCATGATTCATGCTTCATTCGGTGAAAGTCGCGGATAACCTTGATAGGCATGAAGGAGCTTGAATACGTTTCCGCTAGGAATGAACTGAGACGTGGAGAAAGCTAGACTGGAGAAAGTTCTGGGTGTAAGGGAGGGTATAAAAGCCTTAGTTTGAATTCAAGACGCGATGACAATTTAGTACAACTAGAGAATTCTATGAGATAAAATGGATTCAAGGTTTATGGATGAAACAGATTTTCTTCTCATCCCCTTAAAAAACTGATCTTTTAGCAATTTATTTGAGATCCATCTCGGAAATTGAGAAATGATAACACCAAGAAGGAAACTTATGGGATTTTACTTGGTTGGAATTCAATGTCAAGATGATGTTGAAGAGAAAGGAGTTGGAGGAGCGGATAAGATTGGGGTTGACTGGGGAAACTATAGTGGTTCAACGATTCTCTCGGAAGCAATAAGGCAATGAAGGGAGAAAGCAATGTGAGAAAATAGTGATAAAAGAGATAGAGAATGCCAGTGGCTAATGCGGTGGAGAAAGTTGGAGTGAAAGCTGTTATGAATCCAACACAGGAATATACGCTATGTCATTCCTATGAGCTATCCTAAACTTCTCCGTCGGTAAGTTAATGTATGAGAAGGGTAGAGAGGAATATGTTTCTTTTCATACCACTAGTTCAGTGAGCGGGATGCTATGCTGGAGACAGTACACCGATGCGGTTCTTTCCAAGTTCTCAATACTATGAAAGCTGTAGTTTGAAAACAAGTTAAAAAGGCACGTGTATTTGGGCAACCACAGGAAATATACGGAATTAAAAACACGAGACTATACCAATCTGCAATCTGGAGAAAGCATATCTGGTGAAAGCAAATATACTTAAGACTGGAGGTATTACGCGTGGTATGTAACGTGGATTTGATTGATACAGCCATATGCTCTGCCCTAGAATTCGAAAGATTCTTTAGAAAGCCACCTTGACTTTCTTTTCTTGATTGAATTCCATCTTATTTATTCCCTCTCTTTCAATCAACACAAGGGTCGAAGAAATCCCGAGACTCTGGTTTACTTAGTCTTGCAATCTTATTTAGTATAACACTTGGGATTCTAGAACTCTTAAAAAGAAGGAAGATGAGGCTCTAGACTGTGCCTAGCATTTTACAGCGAACACAAGTGTATTAAGAAACTAAGTGCCTACTCCGTTAGCTATTGCGCAATACCCAGGTTCATTAAGAATGAAGAATGGAGCGGATAACACGGAGAAGAAAGATAGATTGTTCCAAGACAAGTGGGCAGAAATTAGGAGATTCAAGCTTTCTATCACAGCGTTCACCAAATACTTTCACTCTTCTGAATTTACTCGCTCTGAATGTTCAAGTTTGGAAAAGCGTAAAGCTTTGGCCCATATGCTTTCTCCGTCCGGCTTTCTCTATAACAGTTTATTTCTGATCATGAGAAAGAAAGTTTCAAAGTGTACATTTGCCTATAGTGAGTGATTATTTGACAGATGAGTGGGATGGAGAAAGCATAATATTAGTTTTAGGGATTCTGAGTTTGTAACTCTCTTGTTGAACTAATAAAAAGCTACCTGTGAGTAAAAGGATAAAAGGTGTTGTACAGTTGCAATCTAGCGTGAATGTTCTCATATTCCTTGGATCACTCAAAGATGGTCCTCCCACACAATTTTTGCCAAGTATTTTCCTTGCTTAGAATACTAACGAGCACTCAAAGGTAAAGTAGGTGAGGGAATTTGAAACTGGAAATGCGGGAGTGTAAAAAATTCTACTAAGAGGCACATTTTTACTAATAGCTTTCACTTGCCGTTGGAGCTGTGCAGGCTGTGCTTAAAGTTGTATCAGACGATCCTGGGAAGAAAGGAATATTTGACACATGCTGGTGTCTTAAAACTGTTTAGAATGTGAATCTTAAATGGGTACTTACAGCGGCTTGCGCATATAATCCTACTACGAGGCTAAATATCCATTTTGTCTATTATTGTCAGTACTTGGAAATGATGTAGCTCGTATTACAGATTTAGTTGTAGCGCTAACCGGAACTTGTAGAGTGTGAGGAGGGTGGGAATGTAAAAGCTTTTACTGCCTTGTCTTCCCCTTTTTCTCACTGTCGCTTCCCCGCTACTTTATTCAATGTCATTTTCAAGTATTATGCATGCATTAAAGTATCCTATTTCAAGGCCCTGAATGGCAACTGAATATACTAATTTCAACCCACAAGTGTCCGGGGTGCTTGAGTTGGCACAACAAATATGTATTTCTAACCAATTTTACAGAGGATTACAGTTGCTAGGCGAGGATGAGCATAATGAAAAACATGGTCTCATCTTGAAAGGATGCGGTGAGCGTCCACTAAAATCATTTGAAGCGGAAGCCTAAAGAGAAAGCACGAAAGCAGGCATGAATGTGGGATGACAATGGGAAATTTTCTGTAGTATATAAGACAGTGAAGGAAAGGACAAAAACTCCTTGGAAACCTTGGATTAATCGTATAAATTTTTTTCGCTTTGAAGGAAACGAAGTGAGTAGGAGATGATAAAATTTTCAATTTCAGCCTTTCGGCGCGCAAATCCTATTAAATTAATGCAATTTTTGTTCATGGTTACATGTAAACGAGATTCAAGCTTTGAAGTTTGATTTCCCGGGATTTAAACTTACGCGTATATAAAGTTCGCTGAAAATCAAAGGTTGAGGTAGGTTAGTATCTAGCCAAGGTCAGAAGTGGTACAAGAGAGAGGAGCCATGGAGGGGAGATCGATTTAAGTATAATCATTTTCCTAAAATATGGCGACATTTGCAAGGAGAATTTATAGAGAAGAGGTCTCTAAATTGGAGAAATGTTCATTTCCAAAGAAACTTAAAACCAACCATGTGAATAAATCCAAGGAGAACTCAAGTTTAAATGATGGGAAGGTAATATATGTTGGCCGTTCAATCACCACGGATAACCTTCAATTTTAAGAGAAAATGGAGGATATTTAAATATCCGGTTAAATGTGCAGGTGGCCGAGCTGGATGGAGATGGAAGGATGGTAAAATTTTATGTGAGAGAGGGGGCAAGTGAAGCTGCAAATGGAAATTTAAGCGCAGGATGTAATTTTATAGATGATTTCAGAGAAGGCTGCAAAAAAATGCTGGAGATGGAATAACCTTCAAGAATTCGGAGAAAGGTGCAGTTTTTGATGCGGTTTTTTATACCTATGTCGTTTATTTGCATGATGGGTTTACGATCAGTGTTCTTGAACGTATCAATGCTCCGTGGTCGCAAGTTACGCCTCTTTCCTCTCTGCAAACGATGGAAACAACTTGCCGCGGATTTATCATCGGATTGTAAGCACCGCAAAAAATTGTCTAGCGGAAACTGATTTTACGTCATACTTTTGACGAGGGTAATCACTCTTATAAATAACACTTAACTGAAATTATCCGTAACGACCAGCTAGAGGAGGTTCAATGTCGAAGCTATGATTTGTTTGATTTGGCTCTTTGGTTTTTCTCAAGTGTTTTCAAAGAGAGAAGAGAGGGAATGTGGCCCTGGTGCAATTTAGGTAAACAGTACTGCTGCAGCGCCCTCTGCCAGCTTTCTGTGAGCAAGTATAAACAATTATTTTGGACGCATTCTTATTTGCAGTTTGGTATTTTGTTTAAAATATTTCCTTTTGAAATGACAACACTGATAACAGCGCCAGAGTAGCACATGACTAGAGCGTCATCTACGATGTCAGTTGCCTCATCTGCCCGAAGATCATTTATTCATGACAACCATGTTAGTCATATATTCTTCGTCTTTGAAATTTGTAATTTAAAATTCAACGACTTTTGAGTATGATGGAGTCAAGCGTGTTCTTTCGTTTGAATCTTTGAAATCATACTATTTTATGCTAATGTCCCTGAATTTTGTTGTAAAATACACTGAATTCATTGAAATGTCCAATAATCATTGCCGAAGAAGCAAGAAGAGTGTTTTCTGTAAGAATTCATAGCTGCTAGGACTGTCAAAGCTCATGTAATCATAATGTGAAAGGGATTGCAGCAAGAGAAAGTTATGATATTTGAATAAGTACTTTTCTTCAAGTGTGGAGCAAACATAGCGGAAATGCAATTTAATCTGGCAGGGATTTATAACCCAGAAACCTTCTTCAGAGTTTCAACTCCTCCTTCCTTGAGTGTTTTGTTTATTTTTTACTATGAAACAAGAATCTAGATTTTGAAACGCAGAAGATTTTAAGAGCTGTTGTTGTCGTGGAATATAATTCTGACACGGTGAAAGCTATGAACATTTACTTTCACTCAATCATGACTCTTGAAGATCTCCTCTTTCACTTTTCCGACCAGGACCAAGACTGCACCATTAGTATAGCTTCTCTAAAACCTGAGATTTATGCAACACTCTGAATGCTTTAGTGAAAAAAGCGAGTGCATTGTGACTTTCCCATAAAGTGTGTCACATAAAGTAAAAACTCATTTCCTGTCCTTGGTTTTATTACCACTTTCTCGTTTTTGCAGTTTATTTATAATGTGCACCTGTACCTTACGGTTTTGGTTGCTGAGAAAAATGATGTAAGCGGCTCTATCAATAATTCATTCTTACCTAGTGGTTTTGCTTTATAATTTTCAAGGACTCTGGAATCTGGAAGCTATCGCTGCACAAAGTTGCAGCTGATGGGAATCTAAGGTGTAATTTTTTTTGACTTTCATCCTACCTGATCTTTATCCGACAGGATGGAATAACAGAAAACACAATTTCCGCTTAAGCACGTGCCTCTTTCAGCCCAAAAAAATGTGTAACCGAAATAGCAAAAATAATTCAGCAGCTTTTTGCAACCTCTGCTTCTTGAGGCCAAGAAGAAAGGAAAAAAAAACAAAACGTTTATAAGCTGACCAGGTTTATTGTTATCGCCCCTGGTGGAACTATGTTTTGGTTCTGGATTTTAGAGGCAATAATTTCGGATAGAAGAAACAGAGAAGGAAAAGGTAAAATTTGGTATCTGCTGGAAAAGCAGTCCCGTTTTCCAAAGATTCATATGGTTGATGGAATTTCATTCAAGGCTGCTGTTTCGGGAGAGGTGTGTGCAGTAGGATGCGAATTCGCTTTCTTTCTGGTATTCCATCCGTGTGTGGAGTGAATAAAGATTCTATGTTTACTGTTTGTTCCTGGAAAAGGCTGCGTTTATGCAACTAGCTTATGTAGCCTCCTACATGGACTGTAATTGGCAAATCGTTTACCTTCTACCTGATCCGAATGCCAAAAACCAAAATCACAAAGTTACACGGGTAAACACGTATCCCTCGGGGTTCTTGAAAGTTACTTCCAGAGGAAGGTTGATTTTTACATGGAAGAAAAACAAAATAAACACATTTGAAAAACAAACTCGCGGAACTGTTCAACCGGATTTCCTGGGTATTCAGGGAGGAATCGGGCACGAAGCCAGAATTTTAATCTACCTGGATAAATTGTGGACAAGTGAAATTCGTTCTTATACGGTTATTTACAGAGAAGAGCTTAATCTGTTTTGTGCGGGCTGGGAAGAAGAACAGACTGTGGTTACAATCCACGTCGGGTTTTGCTTCTGGAAGGTTGAGAGAAAGTAGGGATTCAAAGGAATTCGCAAATAGAATTGCTTTCTCCTTTTCTGCAATCTATTTGCAAGGAATCTGATGGCTGAGAACTTTAAAATATTTTTGCTGTATGACATAATTGTGCTGTAATGGTTTATATTACAATATTAGCCTTTAAGGATCTACTCAAAACAAGTTGAATACTACCGGGTGACTAACACGATGTACCACCTGTCAGGTGCTAAGTTACTTGCTCTATAAAGTTTTTGCAATTTTCTTCGTGTGTTCAACCTCAAAGTTACTTTTGGGAGGATAATAATTTTCACCAACAGGGTTTTCCTTAATTATGGTTAAATCAAATGGTACGGCACACTTTTTGAGCACCTGTGTGGACTAACGTAAAACTATTTCCGGCACAGATATATGTGCACATTTTTCTGTTCTTTGCAAATCCTGGAATAAGGAACAAGGAACTGATCTTCAGAAATGAATTTTTAGTGAATGATTTCCTCTATCCGTCAAGGTCAAATCAAAGAGTCTGCTGTTAGTATAAAAAGATGCGGGATTCGTGAGGTACATTCAGTCGACCTGGGTGGGAAATTAATCAAGTTTGGAGATAATCTTTGATTTATTTTGTCTTGCCCCCGAATATTCTAAATTCTAGACAACAAGATGGGAGTAGCATTGTTTCTAATTGCTCTAATTGTGGGGCAGGGAATCCAAGTATCTCAAAGTAGTGATATATCGTACGGAGTAAGATTTGCTATTTCAGTATTACATTTAGTTAAAAAATGTAGTTGCAAAATAAAAAGTTTTTACTTTATGATTTTTGTTGGAATTTTTAGAGTGGGATTTCTCATTATCGAGGGGCCTTTAAATCCTTGAAATATGGTGGAGGGGGATGTTACAAAGGTTACTGCTGGGCCGCCTGCATGGGTGGTCTCGGGCTTCACTATGAATGGTAGGTTAAGTCTAATAGAAATCTGACCAATGAGCTAGTGCGTGGAATTCATATGGGCTGTATTTTCATATACAGGTGCTACACAACTCAAGGATATTCTCAAGATTTTGGCTACGTTCCTTGTGATTCCATCTCGGACTGCGATATAAATTGGAAGTGTGCAGGTTCTTGTACGGTATAGACGAGGAAGGTTGAAGGTACGAAAGCGAGTCGATTCATATAATGGTATCACGATTCTGAGAAAAATTTACATGTTTCTTGGCTTTCGGGAGAGGCATTTGTTTTTAGTAACGGAAATAGTGAATAATTATCATTTAGAATTTTGAAAAATAGGCTTTTAGTGTACACAGGAGAAACTAACCGAAGCAAGCGACTACATGTAGTAAATTCATGAAGAAACAAAAACACCCAGATAAAATCAAGAGTGTGTACACCGTTTGTATTGATTTTAAGGCGTTGTAATTTTTCTTTGATTGATTTTAAGATGGTGTGTTTTTCATTATGCCGTTGGGTAAAACTAAACGATATAATGAAAAATTGGCGGAATCATTTATGCGGGCGCCACTGTGGTGTGCAGATGAAGAATGCACACCACTTGTAAAATTTTCATGAAAATTGAATAAATTAATATAGTTTTGGTCGTAATGACAACTTGAAGTTTTCTTGATTCATTATATCCAGGTTAAAGCTATCTGAATTTAGTTGAAGAAAATTATAAAAATTTAAGGTTTGTCTCTTAATTCCATAAGTGATCTGATTGATTACCTTTGAACTCAGAGATCATTGCATCAATTTAATTGAGTTTGTATGATCTAAAATTTTGCAAAACTTAGTCCCAAATTCTGTGTAAATCTGTTCATTCATTCGTTGGATAATTATATTGCCTACTGACGGACGGACGGACGTCACCCACCTCCCCAAGAAGCGGCTTCGCCACTTAACAAACACATATGTAGAGCAGAAAATAAAGTAGAATTTCTACGTTTGCTACAGCCAGCCTTTGCCTTTGCTGCTACCAAGCGTACTTTTTACGGCTCTCTAAACTCGTATAGCTGATTCAAAAACACTGGACCCATTGTCCATTATGCCTTGGATGGATACGGCGGGAAGAAGAAAAGGATAGAATAATAGATAGATACAATCGGGTAATACTATGAAGAGAAGGATGAGGGATTTTGAGACAAGTTAAAATGGCGGATATATAATAAGCGGATTTGGGGTTGGCAGAAGTCCTTTGAATTCATCAATCCTCAAGTTTGCAGCGACAAGTTTGTGGATTAAGGAAGAGAACTGTCAAAAGAATAAATGAGGACAAAGTGCTTGTTCTCGCTTGGGATGCGAGGATGAAACGTATAATCGGATGAAAATACCAGGGATTTGAGCCGTTTGAAATGTGCGAAATATGATCATGAAATGGAGCATTAGAGAAAGTGGCATAGAAGTAGAAGTATACAGATGAGTGAGTGAAAAGAGAGAGCAACTGAGACGTGTATTCTTGATTCAAAAATGTATTCTTGGAAGTTCCGGATTGGTGAAACTATAGACACTGGATTGGGAACAAATGGCGGGTAGATATTTGTAGGAAAAGCGGAGATATAACGGGTAGCTTAAAATTATTTTAAGTATGCCGCAAAAACCAGAATGATTTACCAAGTAACGGATAATGAGATGCAACGGATGGATAATTATGGATACGTTAGCCGGGAGCCAGCTCTGTAGTAGTCTGGGAACCGTCATGCTGGGTTCTCGTTATGAAGGAGAAACAAATCCTACTGTTCGGATAAACCAACCTCTGAAACATAATGACTCTACTGTTTCCCTCAGCTATGGTTCCTGTTCCCTAAAGCTTGATTCTTTTGTCCAGCTTCTCTTTTTGTGAACAAGTAATTCTACGTAGGACGTATAGGAATCTTCCATCCGCTTCTTCCAAATCCTAATTTATTTAAGCTCTACAAACATGTACTCCGAAGTAGATTTGTTTCTCTATTTGTTTTTATCCCGCGTTGGAAATTAGCCCTTCTCCTCTTGTCTACTAACTAAGCCTTCAATTCGGTTTGGTGTACTTTAGCGAAAAACCGGTCCGGAGAGAGTTGCGACCTTCTGTAAGACCGGAATCCACTCCCACACAATCTCTGGACTCTGGACCGCAGATGGACGGTTTACGCGCTGGCAGGTTTTTTTCTGGGAAACAAGTTCATTAAATCTATGGCCTTTGTGAACACTTGAAAGTGGCCATGGCCAAGCTGTAAAGCTCGAGCCCTTGAACCAATGAGTGTCGGAGAATCTACAATCATCAGAAAAAGTCTTTGGAGTTTATAGGCTAAAGGCTCGTTGTCAGACAAGGCTTGTCTGGACTTGCCGTTATGGAACTACACTGCTTTCCATAATGGACATTGTAGCTTAAATTGCATGCTTTCTTTTATGGATATAATTTTTGTTTGAAAATAATTTGTGAATGACGAGATGAAGAAGCCTTTTGTGAAACTCGTATTTTTAATAAACCTGCTTGCCTTCTTTCTTAAGAGTAGTCAGTCGAGGCATGAAGGAATGCGTCTTCGGATTGTGTTTAAGTCCGAACTATTCCGTCGAGTTAGCAAGACAGAAATGGACTTTCTTGGGAATGAATTCTTTATTGACCCCGTGCAGTATATCCTGTACTATATTGTAGGGTGTGGAAAGTTGTGATAGGAGGGCATATGCTATGTGAACTCTGAGAATAGGTTTGGGAGCTTGTTGTAAGCTGGTGGTTCTTTAGAAGTTTGTGCACGGAGTAATTGTCCGGATCTTCAAAAGACAAGCCCTCAGTTCTTAAGTAGAGCGGGGAAGCCATTGTCCTTTGGCGTGTGGCATGCGACGGAGTGTAAAAGAAAATTGTGGTTGACAAACGCATAGAAGGAGCTATTCTGTTTGGAACGAGGATAAAAGAAGCTAAGATGGAGGCCCTGGACGGGAGGGGTAAGGACCTCAAGCTGAAAAGTTAAGTGTAAAACCCAGGTCAGTTTTCCATGTTTGAATTTAGGAGGAAACTTTCACCACCACGAAACTGGCTACATGCTTTCACCGCTTTCTCAGTTGTTGTTTCGCGAGAGAAAACTTATTTTCTTTTAAATTTTGGAGTTGCTCGGCTCCTGGAAGCGAAAGATATAGAAGGGTATGGATGCTGCTGGATTGAGTGCTTCTGAACTCGCTCAGGTGAAAGTAAGCGTGGGAAAGTGAATAAAGAATGCCGATGCTGTTTGATATGGCTGGAGGGGGAGAAAGGGTGAAAATTTTTACTTACCAAGCATTTTAAGCACACGTTGCTGGCCCACCTCTCTTTTTTGGTTGCTCAGGGATTTTCTGAGCCGTAATTTGCTCTCCTTGACGTGGCTGGCGTTCCTCAAGGTGAGCCCGATGAGGATGTAGAGAACTGTAATGAGTATCATGGGCGCGACGAAAAATACAAAGGTTGAAATCTCGAATATGTATTCTATTAGCATCGTCTTGACGGTGCACATGGAAATCCCGGGAACGTATGTGACGACACCGAGTTGAAGTGCCTGAAAAAAGAGAAGCAGGTTTAAGTAAACGGAAAGGAATTTCAAAGTGTGTCTAGTATGGCGAAATTCTCAAGTTATTTTCCTCTTCTCCGTCCGCCTCTATTTTCATCTCTCTTGTTCTCTTTCTTGAAATATGATATTCAGAGAATGGAGATGCTGGCAACATGTACACAAGGGCAGAAACAAGGTCGCAGACGTTCGGATGATCTTTGTCACTGCTAATTTCATCCCACCGAATTTCGTCACCCAATATTCATCACCACTTAAAATGCACCCACCGATTTTCGTCACCTCTGAATATATGCACCACTGATAATCATCACTATGAAATTGTATCACCACAACCATTTATTAATTAGAACGTGTCCATGTGTGTTTATATAACTGAGATAGTTGAAAATATAAAAAAAATAACTTTTATACTTTGAGCAGGCAGCAATGCACAAACTACAGGCAGGACGTAGCTATCTTCCTAACTGAAGGCTGAACTAAGTTAGGAATAGCTTTGAAATTGCCATCAAAGATCTAACTAGGTTCCACAAACTGACAGATTTCTGATAATTCGCTCCCGTAAAAAAACTTATGTGGTCTTGATCTTCAGAATCGTACAGTACAAAATTTTCTGCTTGAACTATAGCTAAGCCTTCCGGTAAAGTAATATCCAACCTAGTATTAAAATTGATGTTATCTAATTCATTTGCCCTCCTGACCCTAAACACAGTATCCCTGAGCTCCTTGTCAGCGGGAAGAATGGCAGCTAAAGCTTCATGAAGCTCCACATATATACTCGGAAACATTCCTATTATATATGTATAACTTCTATCATTTTCATTCTAGCAATCACTAATCTAGCACTTGCGCATGCAAAAGTTGGACAACATCCTCAGATTTAAAAAATTAGCTATGTGATGCAAATGTCTGTGACGAAAATCTACAGTGATGATTTGTATGTGTGGTGAATTTAGTAGTGACCAATTTCAGTGGTGCTGAATATTGGGTGACGAAATTCGGTGTGACGAAATTATCAGTGACGAAGTTCATGGGAATCCCTACTCTGCTACCGATTCCCATGAAGGATATTTTTTGCAAATATTTGTTGGAACTCTACTTAAACAAAGGATGGAAACAAATAGCGAAGATTTTTAGCATCCTTTTACTGGCGGGAAGTTGAGCTCTTATAAAAACTGGAAATCTCAAAATAGGATGGACACACAGGACGCAGGTATTTCTACTTGGTTAGTAAATGGAAGTCTATCGAACTGTCGCTTTCTTGTCGAACTTGCATAGTATGTAGCTTATGTACAGTAGCTTCATGCCTGCTATGCCTGTCAGTTGTTGGGATTATAATGGCATCCAATGGCATAAAGTTCCATAAGATAAGGATGACACGCATTATTTTTTTGAAGCTTTTGTTACTACAGTTGTTGGGCCAAGAAACTCTAGAAATTGCCAAGTTAGTTTTCTCGAATATGACGCACATGTATACGCTCAAGTTGTATTCGGCGTAAAGTTTTGGGATTTGCATGATTACTTGCGTTAAATAGTAGGAATCTAATTAACCTCGATATTGTAATGAGATGCTCTTGTTTCTCACTCCTCAATCCTTGGATGAAAGAAAAATACTTTTCCATGTGATGGCATAGTTAGAGACTAGACTGACGAGTGGGAGACACGAAAGAGAAAGGGATGACAAGACGATAGGAGATTTTGTAGGATTCGTTTCCTGCTGGTTGCTCAGCTTGCAAGGATTTGAAGCTTTGTCTGGAAGTAAGTTTGGAAGGTTGAATATAAAGAGAAATACGAAGACTATGTAATCGAGTGTAGCTCATTGTTCTCTCCTCAACAAATCCTTACTCTCGACAGATTCCTCTTCGTTAGCCTCCTCTATTTCCAAGTCTTTAGTCTCTTCTAGCTCATTCATTTTTAACTACGTCAAGAGTCAAAAGAATATGAAACTTTGAAAACTAAGAGTTGAACCCGCTAAAAGTTTTCACATGATCCGAAAGTCTTCTTTCCGAAAGCTACTAGGTCCTCAATACCGAGGAAACTACATGTGAATGCGTATGAAGTGGGCAGATCTGTGAGCTCTCTTCCGCTTTCACCCCCTCCCCTCCAAACTTTCCAATAGAAGTTTCTCTATTCTGGCAGTTGGTTTTGACGTCTATGTTGTTGCTCTATTGTCAAGCTGCGTTCATCACCACATCATTTTAAAACCTGAAGAGTCTTAAATTCCTAAGGGAGAGAAAGTAATAAATCTTGTTTTGTCTGCAGTCAATGGTATTTTCTTGGGCACTGTTTTGAAGTTTTGGTTAATACCATTGTCTTGGGTGGAAGGCTTCCACTGGGAGCTTGAGACAAGTCTGGACTAGGTATTTGCCCGCGGCCCGGGATCTCAGATGTATATAATTTTGTTTAAGCAGTGTAAACAAAGGTGAATATGCGAAAACGAAGGTGGAATATTTCAGTGGGACACTGAAAAGCTGGGAAACCCGGGTTTAAGTTGGAAGAAGAATAAGGATACGGAGGGCGTTATTCAAAAGAGAACTGAAACGTGTTGGACTTGATGTGCATGGACATTGTATGTAATTTTAATATGTACAGCAAGGTTTGATTGGATACGAAAATATCATCCGCTAGTTTTACGGCGCGGCTGCTGCCTAGAAGGAGGGGGAAAGCATGGAATCTTCTTCGCTAATGCCATGTTTACCCCCAGCTGTCAGCAATTTTTGAAACACGGTTCCGAGAGGTATGCAGAAATATTTTGAGATGAACTTGACGAGATGCGATGATGCGAAGCATACGCATTGAGTTGTATGTTTAAGCATGTATTGAAGTTGGAAGATGGTATTTTTTTTGAGAGAAAAGATTTCAGGATTTCCGCGGGCTGTTCTCTCCTTCTTTGCGCGTCCTGGGATTCATTTGCGTAAAGAAACGGCATAGAAAATGTGAAAAGTTTTCGCGGATATATCAAGTAAATAATATTCGAGTAAAGAGTTACGAACTAGTGGAAGGATCAGCACAGACGGCCCAGAGATGCAGATACTTTTAGCTTAGACAGAAACTGACACAAGCCAACACGTTCTGGTGATGGACAGCCGGGAAGCTAAAAATTCTTTGGAATGATAAATGGCATCTGGTCGTGGAAGGAGTGAGAAGAAATGTGAAACTGTAATGATATTTCTGTGTACATTAAGAAAATGGGGATGAGAGGAATGGGATTGAGAATTGATTCCCAAGTCCCGATGTGAGCAAGAGAAATGCATTAAGTTTCAGGGAAATTCAATGTTTTCCGGGTCTACAGTGTAGGAAGAAAGTGAGAAGGCTGCAGGGCTGCTACTGACTGTGTATAAACAACTCCATCCAAGTATTCATCATACTCAATCATTTATTCTTGTTCACTCGTTATTCTGCGAATACAGGGAGCGAAACCATATTTGTTCAGAGAGAAATCAATGATGTTGTCAAAAGAGGTGACAGATTGTATTTGAAATGGAAAAATCTGCATAAAGTTGGACTGCTAGCAGTAGCACGTAATACGATAGAACAGTTGGCTGAGCTGCAAAGTTGGCTGAGATTGTTATTCCTGCCGTACAAGTTTGCCTTCAAGGGCTAAAAATCCATGGGAAGTTGATACAAGAGAACTGGTTAAGAATGAATTAAAAAGGACAGGCTGAGCAGCGTTAGAGAATTGAACGCAGTGGCACGTTCAGCTTTGAATTTGAAGCTTGCCTTCGGCTATAGTTTATCATGGATGAAAAATTGCAGATTGTGTATTTTACTGAGAAGAAAAAATGACTAGAAACATGGAACATTGTTATAAAATTTCAAAACTTTGGAGTCACCGTTTAATAATTTAGTTAGAATTAAAGTTTCTTTTCCTTTGTCGTTCCTTGATACGTTGTTAGATAGTGTGACGAGATTGTTGGACTTGTTTGAAGGAATAAGAAGTTACAAGCCAGTAGCACTAGTTTTTCACACCTTGAGCAAATATATCTTCCTCTTCTCCCTGACAGCATATCTCCAGAAATGGGTATTCAGCTTCCTTTATTCTACTTGAAGTGGTAACTTGTGCGAATATTTTCTTCCTCATCTACAATCTGCTCTCGCATAACTTTTCAAGTTTAACGGAACATAGAATAGAGGCTGACAATAAAGGCCGCAGGTGGAATTTAGAGAAGAGATGAGGAAGCGTTGTGAAAGTTATATGAAGGGAAGGACTGTGTGCAACAGGGTGAGAAGGAATGGCAAGTAAAGTTTGAAAGACTTGGTTTTGAAAGTGGACTTTCTCCAGCGATTCGGATGGAGAAAGCATTTCGTTTTATGCTGCATTTTCCCTTGGAGCATGGCAACGGTTTGAATGTGATCAAGTGAAAGAATATGTGAAAGCATCATTATAATTCAGAATTCTGGGTGTTGGTGGATGCAGCTGGGTGGGGCCGGAGGTGACGACAGGATGGCGAGCATATGTTAAATTGCAAAAGCTGCAGTTTTTAAAGGCCGTCGCAACTGGTACGATGAAATGATGAGGATTTCGAGGTTTTACTTTTGAAGATATTTTTGTGCCAGTCGGACTGATACTATTTTGGCAATTCATGAAACCGTGTCCATGAACTTTTACAAGGTAGAATCAGTTGGAACTTGTTTTTTTTTCTACTCTAGTTTTTTAGCAAGCCTCAATTAAACTTATTCGGAAACATTACATGTAAAATAACCTAGCGAAAACATTTATTTAGAATAATTTCTATTTATACTCAATTTTAAGGTATAGGAGCATTCAAAAATTTTAATTCGGGCTAAGAAGATAACCATGGTTACGCTCACTATTCATCGAATATTTTATGTTTTTGAATAACTTTAATTGAGGCTTTTAGATTTTCAACTTGAATGAAAATTACAATGTAACCTTGAAATGATACATTTTGGGAAAGTTTGCAATTTTCACATCCCTTGTGCGAATTTCTGTATGGAAGCATCTGCTCTGGCTGCTAGAGCACATGGTTTTGGATTTGTTAACTCTCTGTATCTTACAAAAATAGTATTGTATCAAATTCGGAAAAATTCTATGTTTAAAATAGCTTATTAAGTTGGAGAAAAGCAGAAAATTTTTCAAAAAATGTGCACGTATGTAAAGTCAAGATGAATTAATCTCGGGAACAAAAACTTGAGGTGAGATTATCGTCAAAGGCTTTGGTGAAAGTTCTTGCATGACGCTTCGCGAAAAGTAAAAGTATTACAAATGATACTTGTACTTGAATTCTTTCAGCATTATAAATGACGTATCCTTACAAATCCGCGAGAAAGCATTCTCTGCTCACTACTCTTTACTTATGCTCTGCTATATAGCAGCTTTTGGAACAAGCACGTTAAAATAATGTTTGGGCATGGAGTAAATCAGAGGATACATAAAAAAGGCTGACCTTCCTCATAGAAATAAAATCAGACAAGGATAAAATTTTCTCCGGACGTTTCGAGGAATTTTACGCCCCGCTATTCAATGCGTTCATTCCGCACCATCAATCCTCTTTTTATCTCCTTGTAACGGAATCACCCTATTCAAAGTTGGTTTCTTCCATCTACCTGCTCACACGCCTACTTGAGCGCAGAGGAGAACAAGGTGGAGAAAGCAGATAGAAGAGATTCCCGAGGATCCCGTCACAACTGATGGCTGCTGCCAATCCATCGAAGCGTGTAAAAAACGACTACTTTACAACCCGACCAAACATTACACGACTTTCACTCAGTTTGGGCGCTTTTTCAGGGACCTCACCGTAGTGTGTGGATAAGGTCTACGACTTTCACCATGACTGGATGATCTACGTAGACCCGTAGCGTGTGAACATATAGCTTGAAATATAATCCCAGAGCTGCGTGACTTTGAAGCGTAAAGGTTTACTTGAATGACCCTCTTCACATTACCTGTATTAGGTGTCTTATAGTGTTTTCATCCGGGCGGCTCTTACCGCAAACGCGCACTCTTTTTATTAAAGTAGCCGACCCAAATACCCGTTCAATAATCCCAAAGCCATCTATATAGAGTTTATTGCTTTGGGAAACCTTGAGGGAGTCAATGGATTGGAGTTTGAAGAAAGTTGGAATTTTCATGGTATAGGATGACATATTACACTGGAACCTCGGTGAAAGTATGCTTTCTCCAGTATATTTCCCACGCTACCCCAACAAATCCAGGATTTGTTACCTTGAAAGAAATGCTTCAAGTTGGAGGGACTTGCTACGCATAAACCAATTTACACTCATCCTTATTACTGTTTACTTGCAAAGTAAAGCACGCCAAACTGAGCGGATTTCATATTGAAGTGACGCATTAACTTTTACCTGGTGATGGACAAGTTGATGGATTTTTTTTCCTTATTGGGGCTTTACATTTGAAGTGAAAGCTTCAGGGGTTTCGGGTGGGTGTATTAATATTGTTGGATGAAGCTTTATAGGCTAGGGATAAATGGGAAAGGGCGTGATTTAAGTGTTAAATTAATATTAATAGTCTTTTATCTACAGCGTTCACGCAGCATACAATGGAGTCGGGCACATATGGAAGACATTGAAGAGTAGAGTAGTTACTCTAGGGAAATTGTTTTAAAGCGGAGAAAGTGACATGAAACTGGCGAAATTTGTAATGATCTACGGGTATAACTCCTGGCCCTTGTTTATTGGATCAGGAAAGAGAAAGTATGGAATATAATATTCAACCAATTTTGCTTTCACTTTGCCTTAGAATTTGGCCGGAAGTAAAATAATTACAAGGCTCGTAAAATAAATGCTCTTTTATGCATTAATTCTGGGACTGCATTTGCGGCTCTACTTTGCTTATATCTTGGATCTCGGTTATTCAGCAGGCTGCCTAATACGGAACGGAATGTCTCAAAGGAAGTAAAGCACGTTGCAGTTCTAAGCTTATCCAATTCTGGAAGACAATAAGGAATTTTAAGCGTAATTTTCTGTAACATGGGCTTCCCATTATTCGTTTCTCTTCCGTACCGCTCTGATCGCTGGCCCGTATTTCCCTCGGTACTGTATAAAGGTTTCTCCAGTATAATAGAGACACTTGCGGAAATAATCCTTTCACCACTTTCTCCAAGTTGGAATCTCCTCATTCTTTAGAATTGTGACAACCATTCCCTCCTCTTTTCTGCCTCCTGGCGCTCCTAACTCAGGGGAGTTGCTATAACCCTGTCTCCGGCTCTTGTTAATTCCACATAAGTCTTTTATCCTGGAGATCTCTCAGGCTAAGAAAAGGAGCATCCGGCCGGTGAAAGTTGCGTTTGGGCCTGCGTTCCGTGTAACACATTATAAAAGGGCTTATTGCTGCGAAGAATTCTTATTGCTAATGTTAATCCTATAACTGTCGTGTAACTTGGAGGTGAAGAAGGTTGAGGGAGAAAGCGTGCAAGGGAATTAAATGGATGGCGGATTTGAGACCAGGTTGACCTGGTAACCAACTTTTGCTTCATCCCAGGGGAAAGCTGGTGGAGACTTAGTTCGTAACAACGTATCCTGGACAAGGATAGATTTTGACAGTTTTAAGTGAAAGCGGAAATGTTTGAAATTATCAGACATTAAATATGCATCCTAATTCACGCTTTTCCACAGCACTAAACGTTGCTAGAATGTGCTCTTCCTGACCTAAGTTACATGGCTTTTGAAATGGAAGAGATAATTTTATTTTCTCAGCACATGCAGCAAAAATTGAGAAAATACTGGACATATGCCAGATTTTGTAACTTATGTATGTAAACTTCCTTTCGCCGCCGGAATCCGGGACTCTATATGGTTAAAGTTCCTGAATTTAAATTACCCGCATGGAAACTAAAGGTTAGCAGTTTGAGCCATATGCAAGTGGAATAATTGCTTTAAGATTGTAGCGGAGAGTACAGAGGCTCGCGGATAAAATTTAACGGGAAATGTACAAGGCCACGTGTAGAATGTTCGGTACTTTCCCTCAACGATTTACTGTTGCATGTCAGGAGCTAGTCAGGAGCATGACACAGTAAAACTACGTATCAAAATCTGTGTACACTATAATTAAAAGCTATTCGGATGTATGTAATATGTAACAGAAGTATATTAGCGAAAATCTGCACATACATATAGTATACACTTACTGCTAAAAAAACTGCTAGACTCAAACGACACCTACAAACCTCTTAATCTTTGCCTCTCGTAACGATTCCTTAGTTGAGTCGGCATCCTTTTGCCCATTAACGAAGAAGAAGAGAGTAACAAGAAGACGACTTTTTACAGGTAACGATTGGAAGACTAACGAAGTTGTAAACTATGGTTCCGTTGAGGCGGTGATGGTGGAGGTTATGTGAGACAGTCGTAGCGTAGATACGAAGCCTTCACTCCTAAATTATTTATCAGGAAGGACATGCTTGAGGAGAATTGAATCAATTGGGGCCGTGATTTCGAAGAACTACTTGCTGTACTGACTCTGTACCACAATGTTGGGCTGTACGACAAGTTTGGAAAAGGAGCAGTGGAGCTTTGATTTATTCGACAAGTTGAATATTGTCCTACGGTGTCACTTTAGCTTTCGCCATTTTGGGGTGTCGCGACACATGTTACAAAGCTGTTTGATATTTATTCTGGAGGCTAAAACCAACATAAATTAATGATTCAAGGGATGCTCACATTGCTCAGCCGTGCCTGACGGAAGAGGAACCTAAGTGACTGCAGAGGATAATTCTTGGAAGTTGATAGTGAAGAATTTTAGGAACAGTTGTGGGACTGGTCTAACATGAAAGTTGTTGCGTTGTCGAGGACTAATGGAAACTAAGTGGAATGAGTTTTTAAATGTAAGTGCTGTTAGATTTACATGAACTGGGATTAGAAAATTTTGCAAAGTGATTCCTGGAATGTAACGAGAATGTTTTGGCATTTTGCCGGTATTTAGATCTGTAAACGTTACGAAATTCTAGGCGGAATCTAAACTCTTGTACTGTTCTTAATTTCTGGGTTTGACAACACTAGAAGATGTTGAAAAACTTTTGGAACCTTTTAGCTTTGACTTACTGTTTTAGTTTTAGCCCACAGGGAAGTTAAATTATTGCGAATTTGTAATGAAGCTTACCTGTGGAACTGCAAGGATGACGGATAGTATCCAAATGATGACGATTTGTCTTGCAACGCGGCTGAGTTTGTGGCTCCATTTTTGTATCATGAAGGGACGGCAAATGGCTAAATAGCGCTCCACGGTAAAAGCTGTTATGGTCAGTACGGTCGCATTGGCCCCAGTCTCTGAGATAAGCCCGCGGGCGATACAAAAGGTTTCGCCAAAAATATCCGGGTAGCGTCGCCACATGGAATGCATTTCCACGGGTAGGCCTGATATAAGCAAGAAGAGATCGGAAATGGCCAAGCTGAACAAGTAGTAGTTTGTAGCTGTGTGTAAATATCTAGAGCGGACGATGACGATACAGGTGACGATGTTTCCAAGAAGCCCAGTGATGAGTATAATTGCATATATCACTGTAATCGGGATGACAATTGAAAGTGGATCACGAACAGGAGGGGGAGCCCAGGGAGGAGTGCTATTTGTGTTCAATCCGTTAATCACACCCTCCTCATCCCAGGGTGGAACGTTTCCTTCAATTCCGCTAGGGCTTAGGATACCCGCCCCCAGTACGGAATTGAGAATCCCTGATGTGGAGGAAGATATGGGGACGCGTGGAAGGATATTTGCTGTTTCTTGAAGAAATCCTCCCAGAGTATCGTTTAATACTGAAGGAATGCCGGCGGAAGAGTAGTTCCACCAATCGCTCCCAACAAGTGCACCGAAGCTCAGTCTGTCATTTATTTCACTCATGTTAAGCTTAGAGCTTTCAGCTTCTTCTCTTGGCCAAAATCCCTCGTCTTCTCCCGAATCCTGCCAAGGTGATGACATGTTTAACCAGAGGGTAAAGCAGCCCTGTTTACTTCTTAGGTTAGTTGCTAAACTTTCTCTCGAAATGTGTACATACAAGAAGGGCTGATTAGGAAATTGAATTAGTTTTTAGGCAACCTTCTTCCTGGATTGGAGGATAAAGCCTATCATAGACGCATTTTTTTTTGAAAATTCTTGTATGACGCACTTGGAAATTCGCGAAAAATTTTGCGAAACAAAAACTTGTCCCTCCGGGATAAGTTTGTGAGAAGTTGAATTTATATTTTGTATTATTTTGATGATTAATGTCGTAAACGAGTAGGAGAAAGTTGTGAGATGAAATATTTCCTGGGAGACAGGCGTTTAAGCTGTTTGTGCGGATATCCAGGAGGAAGGAAAGTTTGAAATTCTGCAAGGAAATGCAAATATTTTTATTAATGATTTTTATACGACTCAGGATGTTCCAAATCATGCACAACGTGGGAGTGAAAATAGACAAAAATTTAAAGACAAAGAAGTTTTAATGAAAATAAATGCGTGTATTTTTAATCCATAAAATTTTTTAAGAAAAAGTAGATATTTTTTAAAACTATTTAAATAAAAGCCATTGGAATCTGGGAAAAAAGCAGAGAATTCCTGTTTTTGACTCCATACTCCGTCTTCTGGGCACTTTCTCCTTATGGTTCTGTTATGTCAAATTGGTATACGAGAAAAAATCACTCGTTAGAATTAATTCTAATAATTTCTATTATGCTAAAGGACAGAGGAACCCGGAAGGATTCCGAGAAAACTGTTACAATAGCAAGAAACATGAGAGAAAGCTAAACTACTCTGATAAATTCGGCGGATTTGAATAGCTTACTCTCTTGTATTAGAAAGTATCGAAGATGAAAAAGCATTAGTATTTTCAATTTATATACGTGCTCAGTTATCCATAGTATTAGCCTACTGGAATACTATGTGGGCGGGTGAAAACTCCAAGGTTAGGGCTTGGAGAAAGTGGAGAAAGTTGAAAGGAGAAAGGGAAAGGAAGGACAGGGAGCTAAACCAGTACTAGAGTGGGAAGGGTGTATGGCTTTTAGAATCGGGAAGCTAAATGAATCCAGGATTCATGATCTGCAAGGGATGGATTTGGTGGGCGTGAAAAATATAAAGAGACTCGAATTTCAATTAGGGACTCTTGCTTTCTTTGCATTAAATCAGCCAGCCCTTATGTCAGACTCAATCTAGGGAAAAAACCTTTTGACCCTATTTCCTTCCTGTACGTAAACTGAAGGAGAGGAATGTATGCCAGACTAAGCGAAAATGTGCAGCATGAAATCCTTTGAGTAAGTTAATTTAAAAAGCTGTTAAAACTTTCTCCTTTGTAGAAGATGTGTAATCTAATTTAAGTGAGAAATTTAGGCAGTTATCCCCCGCCTTGCTCGAACAAGCTGCTATTTATGCTTGACATTCTGCAAGGAAGGATTTGGTGAAATAAGTCCCTGTGTCCTCTTGGAGGCTTGATCTGGTTGGAGGATGAGGAAGAATCTACGTGGATGCAGAGCATTGTACAGAGGTAATGACGTTTGGAGGCGGAAGGAAGAGATGGAGATACGGTTGGAATAGAGAAAGGATTGAATGGGTGGATTCAGGGGATGGAAAAGTACTGGCGCTATTTCTCATGGGGAAAGTAGAGAAAGCAATTAGAGAAAGTTTCATTCTGCGGTTATGTGGCTTTCTGTTGTTGGTCTGGCAGGAATGCATGACATGCATGTAGTCTGTGGCTAGATTGGGGACCAGACTTTTGCTATTTAGCAGTTGGTGGAGTTGGATGAGTCTGACACTTTTAAAAGTAATTAATTACATGCAATTAAACCTAAAATACCGAGAAGTCAAGTATATCTATGGCACATCTTAAACTAAAGCGAAATAGTTGTGGATTTTCGCACATATTCTTAACTTTAACGAAACTTTTATGCGCGATGTTTCCTCCAGCGAATCCTGTATTTGCGGTTTGGTTAAAAAAGCTTTGGTTTCCTTAATTAAACAATAAAGAATTGCTTACCACGCCATTTATAGATGCCTTATATTGTATATTAGGAGGTGAGACTTGATTTGGATCTCAATTGTGTAGGCTCGGCTAATCAAGCGGGCCGGTGTATTGAACTTGGGAGTTGGGATGAGGTTATACAAATTGACTGAGGAAGCGATACCCTCTAGTAGAAAATGGCGAGGTCGCAAAAAATGCAGATACAATAAATTTGCAATTACAAGCAGGGATCAAAAGACATTTAGGAGAGGGAGGAGGAACGAAGGAAGGAAAAGTTTTGTCTAGCACAGGTGTTTAGTAATTGCGGCGAGTATATAAAAATAACTGTTCGCAGATGTTTGAAATTTGCAATGTATAAAGAAAGCAAGAAATGCATTACAGCTGTATTTTGCTATCCAGTGCCTGAATTTAGAAGCATTCAGAACGTTGTAAACGCGGCAAGTACTTGTGTCATGTCGATTATCGACTTTCCTGAATTGAGTTTGAATAGGGATGAGCATATGTTTTTTTTAAACTTTTGTCATATCAACAACACTTGTTATTCTGCGGCATTTAAACTGCATCATAATTAATGCAATGGTTACCAGGGGCAACATAACAAAGTTGTTGAGTATTTCCGCAATGCATAGAAGTCTATAGCACATCTTGCGGAATTGTTATTGGCAAAAATTAACGCCAGAGCATGGAATTTAAACTCTCTCGTAGTAGCTCCTGATTCGCAAAAATTTGAAATTCTTATCTGTATGCATCCGTATACAGTATCCGCTTACACCATTCAAGCAGAATTATGAAAATACGTGCAATCGAATCAATGTAAGCTAGAGCAGCTCATGCGTCATCAAAACCGCCTACGCCTTGCGAATTTCATTCAGTTAGTGAAGTGAATTTCGCAAAACGGGATACATAATAAGAGAGAAACGGAAGGAATAAGGAAAATTTAAAAAAAACCAACTTCTCATTCAGGTAAAATGAGATTTTGTAAAACACCATAGCTTGTAACAATTGCAAAAACTTGTTCATGCAAGCCAAGTAGCATGAGAAATATAGGCAAACTTTTTGAGGGAGTGCCGCCCACCTACCTAGTAAAGAAGTTTATATCTCAAAATGTTCGCAAATTGCATACTTGAAAATGCACGATAACCGCTATGAAAATGAACATGCATTCTGGAAACATGCCTCCCTCTGTACAATTGTTAGCTATTGTTTGGAGGAGGAATTTTATGGCGGTGATTGTGGTGGCAGTTTGTAGTTGTGAAGGTCTATATTTTAATACAGGGAGGAAACAAAGGGTTGCCGATACCCGGGCTTTACTTGCTCAAACAGCGCTAGAGCTTTGTCAGAGAGAATTCAATTACGATGTATTGAAGTCCACGAGACATTAATACGAGTTATCAAGAGTTTGCTAAATATTATGTCAGGACTACATAGCGTTATAAATAGCGGAAATGTCAAAAGCTTTTCACCAATATCCTCCGTTGTTTCCCCGTTCTTCCGGGTATATTTATTACCAGATTCCTTATCTAACAAACGCAGAGTCGTTGTCATGCAATTTGATAAAATCTATCGGTACTCTAGCATTAACCATGCATGTGAAACCACTACCCTTCCGCCTACACGCACCACCCAACCCGGACACGTAAACTCTGGCTCAAACGTCACAAGAAAAAAGCTTGAAAGAAAAGAAAATATTCAACGACAAGACAGACGAGAAAGCAATAAATTTTATTTATCCTTACCAAGATCAAGGGTTTTGCAGAATAAGAAATGCTTTAAATCCGTGAGAACAGAAGTTGGTTTAGAACATTCACGAAAGTTACTCGTTAAATTATTCAAAGCCACACGTGCACTCGAAAGTTTAGGCAAATCCTTTAGTACGATTAAACGTTTGTTTAAAGGAAATTTTTGCCTTGGGAACGTAGCACTGTTCTACTTAATTAGTAGGTGTTGGAAAAAGCCTTGGCGTGACTTTTCTGCGTGCAATTTTAATAAGGAGGCAAACAAGCTTTGGTGCACCTCCTCCAAGTAATTGGTCCCATGTTCGAGAGCAATTTGTAAGTTTTTGAAAACCAAGAGGTTTCGTCAAAAAATTTTAGAATCCAGTTTTTACAATTTGGTGGAAAACAGATTGATTTAACACCTTTACAAACACGGCAACGTGGGTTCACGTTTACTCCTGTTAATCAGAACTAAGTGAAACACTGTTAATTTTGGATTTAAAGTAAATCTGATTTAGAGGGTAGCTGATTGCTGCGTGAGGTATTTCCTAAAGTTTGAGAATTCGCGAAAGATTCGTAAAAACGTTTTACTCTCCTGGAGAAATGCAAGAAACCCCAAGGATGAGTTGCTCACTAGATTTCCTACTACTTCTTCCCTTGGATTACAAGAGAAGACTGGCTAAAGGACTGGACGAGGATTGAATCTACTCTATACTCGTACTAGCTCTGCTGCCCTCTGCTGCCTGGCATAAGCTGGTTCTGATGTTGCCCTCCTACTTTTGCAAGCAAGCTCCAAGCTTTTTGTCTGTCAAGTCTTACTGTACGCTATACAAGGGTAAACACAGTCAAGCCGAGCGCCAGCCCTGCCGTCAGTAGCAGATACATAGACAACTGATTGACTTAAAGCTTGCAGAAGCTGAATCTTTTAGTTTCTACAAAGATTACATTGGTTTGCCAGCCTTCCCTTGTAGTAAAGCTGTACAGCTTTGGCATGAATCCGACAATTTGTTGCCAATTTGCACGGGATCGAAGGATGAGATAAAAGATATGGACTTGAACTCATCAACATCAACCCTGGAAGCTTACGTACTACTCACCCAATGTCAATGATGAGAAGTAGAGGAAGCAGCACTTGTAGCAGAGAATGTTGTATGATTCGCGGATTTTGTAGGTCAGGCGGGGCAAAGTGAGACTGGAGAAAGTTGTGTGGGAATCCCACACAACTTTCTCCAGATCGGGATCAGGTGTTAAAAGCCTAGAGGCTTTGATTTACGTCGTATACCACACCCACATAAGAGCTTGGAATCCTAATTTGGCAAGGCTATATTTTAGAAGATGAAACATTGTTTGTATTATAATTTAATTAAAATTTAACTTGGTTTTAAAATACAAAACAAGCTTTCAGCGGCTACGTTGGATAATATCAGGTGAACAAACCTCATTATCCAGCTACTCTATAAGCTACACTTGCCATAAAAGCTATTAGCATGCGTCGGTGATTACTACAAGTTGGCTGGATGTTTTAAAAAGGAGGTGCAAGAAATTCAGAAAACTAGGATAATATTAAATGCGGAGCTCCCACTGTAAACACTGATTTTTGAACTAAGGTAGAAATGGGACGGAGTTCTGCGGACTGGATGCCGGGTTCTGAGAAATACGAGAAAATACGCAAGTTTCTTGGAATGATCAAAGCGTGACAAAATGCTGGAAGGAATAAGTTCCGAAGAAGCAGAGGATAGTATAGAGTTTAGTAATGTAATTAAGCTGCTAACGTGGCTAAACTCTTTGAACGGGAGGTATCCAGGATGTTCAGAAAGATGTCTTCGATTTTGATAGAAGGGCTATAAAATTTAATTACGTTGAGTCATAATCCATCTTTTACCTTAACTACTGCCTTCCTCTTTCTCCTGTTGCTCCGTTGATGATCCAAGGATAATGCAGTTTCTTGAAGCCGAGCCTTTGATGAATCTTCCTGGATTTTAAACCTTCAGCGCTAGATGATGAAATTAAAAACATATTTACGCAGCAGGAGCAGCTGCTGTGTCGCGTGGGATAATTTTGAAAAGGATTTAATTGGATTCCAAGTTCAACAACCCGATTGTTTCTTATAGAATTTCTTCGCTCAAGCTGCACTATATAA
The DNA here is from genome assembly GCA_906901655.1 of Sminthurides aquaticus. Classification (NCBI taxonomy): domain Eukaryota; kingdom Metazoa; phylum Arthropoda; class Collembola; order Symphypleona; family Sminthurididae; genus Sminthurides; species Sminthurides aquaticus. The sequence goes on along the minus strand of CAJQTT010000005.1, from coordinate 2,821,944 downwards.
TCCTATATAATCCAATGAAAAGTTTCTTCTATGGGTTACAATATAACAGATAAGTCGCTGCTAAGCGTGCGTCAAGTATTAGCGGGACGGTAATGACCATAGCTTTGACAATAAAATAAACAGGGTTATCAGCATGTGAATTGGTTGGGTCAAAGGAGGATATCTAATTGTGCCGAGGAAGATTAAATGGAGGATGGATGAGGTGAATCCAGCATTTGGACAAAGCAAATTAAGCCAAAGAAGATGAACAAGAAGTGGATTGGAAGAAAAACATTATGCTTCATGAACCGAGCTCCAAGCTTACACCGATTGCCACGTTTTCTAATAGCTTTGGGATGATAGTAGCGAAGAGCACATAAAAGCAATTCTATACGAGTAATTCATTATCCTTCTGTAATACTCGCTATGTGCACTGAGAAAAAGAAATCTTATCAAAGAATGACGTATAAAGCGAATTATATAAAGCGTTAATGGAAAGTAGTCAGGAAATTTCTAGTTTTTTGAAGGGTATATGTACAACAAGTATCTTTTGTAATGCCAAGGCCACAAAGGTCTCTCGGTGTTTTCTTACCTCGAGTTGTTAGTGCAAAAACTATAGTGGAGAGGCCAGAAGAGGTCTGAAGCAGAGGTTTTGCAAATATTTTGCAAACTTATTTATCTACCTGTATCGACTTTGCAAATAGGCGGAAAGAGAAAGGTACAGGATTTTGGCGAAATGCAATGTACACTTCAGATACGGGAAGAGCTTTGTTACAGAGAAAATTGTAGAGTAACTCTTATACATTTTCCTTGTGAGTATAGAGCTTTGAATCCTGTAATTCCTCCTGATCCTTGCTTTTATCTGTTTCGTAACTTGCATTAAGAGCGTTCCTTTTTTCGGAAGAGATTTTCTTTCGGCGTTCCTTGAAAATCTCCTCGAGTTTGGAAATGCTCAAAATTCTTATAGATTCAGACGTAAGTAGCTGTAGAAGGAAAGGATGTTCGCCAAAGTTGCGCTGGAGATGTGTTTACCTTTGCTCTTCCTTTGCTGTTTCATGTTTTACTGAAGGTGTACTCCTACCAGGTTTTTAGTTAGACTTATTTTGAAGAAAAGCGTATCCTATCCTTACGTCAAGCACTTGTTACTAAATTCCTTTTATGAATTTGCTGGCTTTACTCACCTTAAATCAAGTTGAAGGATTTGGAGCTATATTGAGAATTCAAAGGTAAAATACTCTTTACAGTTGCCTAATTGCTATACAAGATGGAGTTGATGGGAAAATAGAATCGTGGATGAGAAAAAGCGGATGTTTATTTACTGTTACTGTCTGCACTATGAGCTCATCTTCTATTCTTTACAGCCACTTTGTGGTTGGATACTGGATTGCAAGAGTGTAGAACTTTTGGAAACAAAGCTTCATGTTCATGTCAAGTTGCAATGTTTACAATAAGCAGAAGTACATGAAATTCCTCTTTGTGCGGCCTCTGTATTTAAAGAGTTGGGTTATTTTGTTAATAGATTTTACGGTTTTATCGATTGCTAGCTATAAGACTATAAGAGTCGTGTATAAATAAAAGCCATTCGTATCGGAAAATAAAGCAGGTATGCAACAGATAGCGGGTATGTAACGCAGTCGATAGGACTGCATGTAAGGGACGATACTACGATACAATGTCATGGAGGCAGTGTCAAGACTAAAAAGAAAAAAAACTTTGAGAAGCCTGGGAGCAATTTTGAAAAGATAAAAGTGCACTCATCATGTATTTTGAACGTGCTTCATACTTGAATGGACAGACGGGTTTCCTGTGAAACTTCCTGTAGTATGTATCATAAGAATCCTTGACTTATCTGCAACTGCTGTATTCCTATTATTATGGTCTTGGTTTGCATAACATTTTGGAATTTTCTAGCATGCATGGGTTTGAGATGGTCGTAGATATGGAAAATTCAGAGCTGAGTCTAGAGAAATTGATATTTTTTGTAGCATAGTTTTTGCTGCATGGGGATATTTGAAGAATATTTAACACGTATTCTCTTCGTGCGTATCGACATCGACCACATTACACAGCTAATATTTCTCAGACTGTCAGATTTAATATGCCCAATGCTCATCCTTATGGATTTAAGTGGTTTTGTCCTGGATTCACGGGTTTTGGTTTGATGGCGGTGGATTTTTTGCATTCTCAAGTTTCACTACATAAATGCATTCGTTATAAAAATGACGGGCTTCTGCTCTTTTGGAAGAAGGCGCAATCCTCTAAGTTTGGATAAGTTCACGGCCATAATCCTTACATGCTTAATGGAAAAATAAATGTTTGAAGCATTGAAAACTTGTGGATTGGGATTTGAGTTCATTTAAAAAACATTACGGGAACTGTCTTTGGAAGTAAAATGTGAAATTTGCTATGCAGGTTTACAATAAAGCTTATTGTTGCTTGTACTCTTTTTTAATGTTTTGTATATATAGCGTATACATGCATATGTTATACTGAGTATACATGTAAAATGTATACTTCCGCGATATGGATTTTGATGGCATGTGTTTGCGTTTGCCGAAAGCACAACTCAGTCTGCGTAACATGTGACATGGAGATGCAAAATCAGGTCGGAAGGCTGACAGACTGACAGATAGCGAGGACAGAGGCGGAAGCGGAGAAAGGAGAATTTTGAAGAATGGGAGGTTGAAAATTTGATATGTCAGCAGGAATCTGGCTGGTGGTGGGTAAAAGCGTGAGAAATCCCAGCGTATCTCCGGAAAAATAGCGAAAATGGCGCTCTTTCGGAAAGAGGTGAGCTTGGATCGGGTATCACGGAGTCTTCATTTTATGTAAATTTGAAGGAGTAAGGTGAAGCTGGAAAATGGATGCTTTCACTGAGAGGACTCCAGTGGGTACGGTATGGATGCGGTAAGTGTAGAGTATGAAGTATATTTGTGTCTTGTGAGATAGATAAGAGAAAGGAAGAGGGGTGAGAAAATATTTTCTCGAGGGTATTGGGTGAAAGCTATGTGTAATCGTAGAAGTTGTTCTAGTTTCTAAAAGGTTTCTAGGTGAAGAAGCTGGGGAAAGTACAATGCTTAGAATTGACTGCTCGACCATGCATGCTTTCTCCTGGTTGACTTTCTCTTCGGATGCTTGGTTGTTGGAGTGGGAGAAAATTTGTTGGAAGTCATAGCTCTTAGTGGAACTCTGCTTTCACCAAGACCATCTTCATCATGTTTACTTGGAGACGTCATTTTCAAGACTGGAGGACATGTGTCTTAAAGTAGGGAATAAAAGTTAGTGGCGGGATGGGGAAGATAAAATGTCTTCTGGAAATCAGGGCCAGGGGTGGCAGTCAATATGATGAGAAGCTTTAGGGAATTTTTTCGTATCTGAGCTCGTGTTCGGAGCTGAAGAAATCGGGTGGAGGCAGGAAAGAGTAAACAGAATTTTTCTGCCGGATTCAGGGCTGCGTTTGTGCGTTTAGACAGTCTGTGCTCTAACTCGGAGCGTTGATACGGCGGGTGATTTAGGTAGTTTTATTTTCTCTTAGTTTGTACTTAGGCAAGTGGGGGAGTTTAGTGCGTAAGACGGAAATAGGAGTCTATGAAGCGTGCCCGCTTCCTTTCTATTACATATATTACACACAAGAAGAGTAATCTGATGCTATCAGTGTCAAGGAATACGGTGATTTCATCCCTCTCTCCCCTTGCACGCATAAATCCCCGACTGACCCAGAAATGTTTTGCAAAAAGGTCACAGAAATGAAATTGTGCGTAAGATGTGTACATATACACAGGAGGCCGCAATATATTTTATTCCCAATCACAACGACAATGACGGCAGTAGATTTCGTTTTAGCTGGAGAAAGCAGGAGTTTTTTATTCCCTGTTTTTAGTAATCTCAGGCTTCCAGGAAGGATGCATGGAAACTTAAAGAGTAACTGATGCTAGAACCATTACCCGGGTATTACGCCACAAAGGACATATTCTCTTCTTTGTTAGCCAATAAACTATTTTGACAGCAAGTGTATCAACTGATTTGGACAAGATTTGTGATTTAGTTTTGTAATTTGGAGACTGTTTGGGGCCCGCCGCAAAGTGATTGGATTTGAGGAGAAAGTCGGAGAAATTAGAACCTATTCTTGTTTGTGAGTTACGACAGAGAATATTACAGCTATAAAGGTTCACGAACTACTTTCTTCCTGGCTTTCTCCTCTTATTGCAGTCAAGCTTTTAAATACGAAATCATTTTAGGTTTGGAATGAGGAGCAAGGAATTCAAATGAGACGCGTGGAATTAGAAATGAAGTGTATTTCAGCAAGGAATGACCTAGAAAAATGCGTCACGCATATTACGCAGCAGCATACGCAAAACCAAGGTTCTGACATTGCGTAACTTGGGTTGAGAAAGACTAATCTGTTTATGTCCGGCTCGACTGGAATCTCTGGCGTTCAAGGAGTAAAATATGTATGCGTAAATATAGAGAAATGGCGAGGTTTTAGGAAAAGGTATGCACTACTAGTTCCTGAGTGTTCGTTAGAGTGGAAGGAAATTTGTGTCACATTATTTGATAGGAATAGGTTGTCAGTGATTGCTGGCATTAAATCAAGTTAACTGATATACGTGTCAAAGAAAAAAAGAATGGGGGAATTCATTTCTAGTCTAAATGCCTCCCCTAATGGAAACCATTAAGCGGTAGAAAACTTTCTCCACTTTCTCCGCCTCTCTTGACTACACAATATTCTGGGAAGAAGGCTATAGTATACCAGCTCAATGGAATGTGCTACACCGTGCAAACTTTCACGTAGTTCTTGGTGCTCTTCTGCGACTTGGATTGAACTAGTAGTCAATACTCTGCATTTGTTTTCATTCGCTTTGATGCTCTTGAAGGCTGCCCTAAATCCCTTGAAGAAAGGAAAACCTGGAATGGAAGGAATCTAAAGGATCAATGAAGGTACAAGAAGGATGAGGAATAAAGCAATAATGTAACTTGTTATTTATAAAATATCTGTCATCACTTTTCTTGTATTTTGTCGTTTCTCAAGTTCTTGAATAGCCACCGCAAAACTTTCGCATGGGAACATGCGAAAACTTTTCACCACCTAACGAGGCGTAGGAGTGGAAAGAAAAGCCTCGAGTGGACAGAAATATGGAACGGTGCTATACTTTGTGCCTGTACATAGTCGGGTATTATTGAACCCTATTAGTGTTCATAGACATTGACTCGATACACTGATATCTAGATGTTAACTGCATTAATGTCGCAATTCTGGTGCAGTAATGCTTTCGACAGTACTGCAATCTGCACCCCAGTGTGTGCCCGAGGGACTGCTCATCCGTCGTGATTATTATTACATTAGTCAGTGCAGTTGTGACGGCTAGATTCATTTTTGCAAGCAAATGATGTGAAAAATTGAAAGCATCAGTAGTGGCGCTATATGTGATTGAAAAATCATTATAGCTCACGGCTTTGCCATTCCCTGACCACGCTATATTTCTTTGGGTCAAGAAAAGAATACTCAATTTTCCACTTTATATGAATTGAATGATGACGTTTCTTTTACTGTATGACATTCCAATGTGATAATTTTACACTAAAAACCTTTTTCAGTTTAAAATCTGGTGATGGGCGGGGTTGGATAAGCTAAAAAACCATACAGAGCACTGCCCAGTGGTCGCTTTCAAGAAACTGTTCAGTTCTTGATTCAGCAAAAAAATACTCGGAAAAGCTGAGCATGACACCTGTGAAAACCATTTCCTGGAGTGAATTTGAAAACATTGGAGAAAGTGACCACATTTTTCCAATTTACAAGTATTGTTACCTGCACCTCTCTGGAATAAAGTTGAAACATTGACAGTTGAATCTTGAATCATCCGTATACCATTTCCAGCTTGATGGGCTGCTACGAAAGAAAAAAGAAATTCTCTTCAGTCGTAGTTTCAATATGGCGTGAGGAGGAAAAGATTTGGAATGTCTCGTCTGGAGAAAGTCGGCAGTGCTTTCTCCAAGACGAGCAAAATGTAATCTTGCAATAGAGCTCGACTTGGAGCCACTGAGAGCGGAGTATTTTCAGCTGACTGTAGAAAAGCTAAAGCTTCAAGAGAAGTTATATAGGTTCAATTCCTGTATTATCTAGTACGGAATATGAGAACGGTTATATTTTATTACGGATGTCAGATATGTTTTCAATTAAAGCCCATGTCCCGTTGATGCACTTTTAACGATAATTGACACGAGGGAAAACTTGATGTCATTTTGCTAGATTTTACAGCCTCAATCATTGAAGTCGAAGACGTTAGGAAGTCATATTTGCGGTTGAGGCAGTAAATGACTCTTTGCTTTTTGTATCATGTCTTCAAAAGAATTTGAGGGGAAAGTTACATGGTCGTAAAATAAACTCATGGCATCCGCCAGGCGTTCCCATTGAAATTTAAATGAGTATACTCCATAATAGAGAGTGCACACAGTTATACAATGAGCAGCTGAGAAAACGAGTCGGAAGGAAAATAAAAGCCACGGAATGAACGCACATTGTACATTCCCATGAAAACTAAAAAAAGTTTTAAAAAACATGGAATGGCAAGTGTGACGAGCAAATGTATATAGGGTTTACTTTTCTTTAAATTGGTGCAATTCTGGCTGTTACCGCTACGAAATTATCCATTTCAGGCCAGGGTTTCTACTTAAAATGTACTACTTGCTATGCTTCCTAGAAAGAATTTAATGTTATAATAGCCACAAGACTATTGTTTCAAGATGAAGAAGGAGCGAGGAAAGGAAAACTACGATACGCATCACAGACACAATGTTTAATAAATTAAAATTAACTATTTCGTTTACCACGCCACTTGTACGTCTTGAAGCTATGGTAATCTTGATGACATACCCGCGAGTTTTCTTGGAAAATAGTATTTGACTTTGTATTCTGCTTTTCTTACTCTTTGTCGACTTTCTCGGAGCTGCCTTTCCCTTTCTACGACTTTCTCCATTCTGTTCAGCTTACAACTTACATAAAAGTTCTTAAACTCTAGAGTATATTTTACTTTTCTCTGTACTTCGTAAGACTCTTTTCTTCATCCTATTTATTCCTTTCTAGCTGCTTCCTCAACTTTCACTCAACTTTCTCCTAGTTTGTCGTTTACATAACCATATCGGTTTCCTCCATTCGTTCCTCATACGACGAAGCTCCTGCTGACTTTCTCCCCAAAATCCTCCACAAGTCACCCGCAGTCCAGATTTTATCCTTTGCTGTTTCCACTCTCCGTTCTCGTTCAAGGGATTTCTTGTATTTCTTTGCAACAATCTGAAAAAAAATAAATAGATCGGATTACAGAAAAATACTTAAAAAGAGGTAAAAATACGGAGTTGGGAAAGAGCTTTGGGTACGTGGAGTATGCATGCTCAAGTGTCTCGCGAAAAAGATCTATTTCGTTTTGTATTTTTATATAACAATAGACAAATGCGCCTCCCTGATCATATTGCGACACCGGAAATAGTTTCGATTGTTTTTAAAGATGTACTGTTTGATCTTTCCCGCGGGCGAAAAGATGAGTTGCCTCGCGGTAAATAATTGTTTGAAGGGTTTGAAATAAATAAATCGTGGAGTAATTCTGTAAATATATGCAGCTGCATCAACAATTGTATGATCTTGCTATAGTCTACCTTTCCTACTAAAGCGTCAACAGGAAAATTGTTAATGCTCCGCTGACGCCTATATCTCAGTATAGTACATAAATCTGTGAAAATGCAAATGTCAGCAAACCTCTCGGCTTTCAGCTTGAATTGAAGCTCTTTCCTCAGGAGAGTACTATTGTTTTATGAGAGATTGGAATTATGATTCATCGTTTATACATTAGCTCAAGACAAGAGCAAGTAGCTGGAGGTGGAGCTACACTAAGTTTCAAGAAGGTCAAAAAGATTATATACGTCGCAAAGACTCTTTGCTAAAGAGGCTTGAAAGAAATATGGATTGAACTCGGATTATATCCGATAAAACATTGTTTAGGCTGTTTTATTGTACACAGTTCGTACATTCAGAAGAACCTAAGCTCAAAGTGGCTTTAGAGCTAAATAAATGACAGTTGAGCATGATGATTTATACTTTAATCCTTTTTGAATAATATAAGGAAACGATTAGTTTTGTCGTATCCCAAAATAACATCAACATATGTGAGTCTAAGGCCCCAGCTCCACTATGATAATGGGCTGGTTTCGTAGCGACAGAGATACCATAGCAACACAGTAGTACGTCCACACTATGAACGCACGTTAGTGTTACGCCATTCTATAAATGAAATTTACAACAGAGTATAATTTTTCCCTCCATTAGATGTGGTGGGAAATATGCAAACATATATTGAATATAGGAATAGAGGTTGCATTACCGACCGTTGAAACGTAAACACTACAAGCGTAAGTAGAGCTTTCGTAGTGTGGACGGAAATGAAATAATTTTGCAAGTTCCTTGCTATGAAACCAGTCCATAATCATAGTGGAGCTGGCCCTAAGTAACATAATATGCCTGGCCGCTTTCTTGGCCAAGGTAACGATATCTTATCCCATTCACAAATACTGCAATGAATTTGTACTTGCAGCGTTTGGTTCTTAAACCATGTTTTTCATCCTCGCTGATTCAACGTACGAGACGGGATAAGTAAAGCTGTTGTATTGTAATTGGTAAGGGAGCGCTTAAGGCTTATAGTTTAATGATTTTTTCGTGCGATATTGCTAATGACTTCTGGCTTATTCTACCGACGTTATTCAAAATCAAAAGCTACATTAGTGGTTATCTTTAACAATTTTGGCATAACAGCTGTAGCGTAATTATTTCATTTGAAAAAAAAGGATTCAGCTGTCGCAACTATCGGATTACATTGCAACAATACCTTATCCTTGGGATTTTTAGGGATCCATAGTCGTAGAGAGAATTTAAGAATGAAATTTTCTTATCGAATTTTAAAATTATTTATTTCCGGGAGCATTCAGGATTCCCACTTTTGTGGGGCGCGTAATGTAATATAGAATTCATGGAGGTAAATAATAATTATTAATAATGTTTATATCCCATGGGATTTACCGCCTGCTCGTGACAGATCTATGGTATTATTGTACTGTCAAATGAGTTTGGATTCATGGAAATGTAATGGTTTTTGATAATCTGCTTGTGCATGAAAAAAACAAGTTTAAATGTGAGGAAAAGATAGCCTGGTATAGGAGGATTTATATTAGAATTTTCATTAAATTTTTGTCACTAATCTCCCTACAGCCTGCGGACAATTAAAACGTTATATTTCGTCCTTGTAGCTAGCGTCTCGGTAGCATTAGCATTACTCTGCATAATGTTTTCTTTGGGTGAAAGAGTATTTTATTGCAGGGTAATACCGCACCCTTGCAAATAACAAATACAGAATGCAAAATATATACACAGGGAAGACTTGAAAGAGAGGTAAGAATGCGTCATGTTTTGAATTGTAAGGAGTGACTAAATGATACTGAAATTTCTGGGATTAATATTTACTAATGAGCCTTTCTGCTACGCGAACTTCAAACGTACGAAATAACTCGAACGGCCAAATATCGCGTTTTAATAATCTGAATTTCTCACAAACCGCTTTTTGATGTAAACTTGAATTATTTAAAATTAAATTCTCAAAATTTGAATGTGGGTTCTAGGAATTTAAATTTTTGAATTTGAATTTTGAAATTTGAATTTTGAATTTTGAAATTTGAAAATTTTTCTATTGTATTTTTTGGTAATTTCAGTAATATTCATCATCCTCGTAATTTCCCACACTGAAATCGGTCAACACGTTCAGGTTGTAATGAGCTTTTTAGATTTAAATCGCTCATGCTTTCTTGCAGCGCCATGTGCTTTATAATAGCATTGCCACGTTTATAATTTAAAATGCCGGTACTTTAAATGCGCAAAAATTTAAAATCCCTATTTAAATGACGGTGTTGCATATAACCTTTGTGTGGTTTGACAACGATTCGGCTATTCATGGGATTGCAATCCCGAATAGTGAACCTATTATTCCTACATCTGACCTTATATCACTCAAATGCCCTGTGGAAATAAAACGGAGAGAGCCATAAGGAGGTTATAGGAAGGTTCCCTGGGGAGAATTGGCAAGTTTCTGGTTTACCGCTATGAGAGAAAGACGAACCTTTATGTAGCACATTCAATTACTGTCTCGTACTTTCTTTACTTTCTCTTAGCACAGTTTGTAATGAAAAGATGTTTTATTCTCACTACATATTCGCTCATGAAACTTGTTGTTTCCCAGAAAAGCCCATAAATATATAAGCATAGCATACGTATATGCTCACAACTTGATCAGGAACCGCATTTCAAAAAGATGTTTGCGAAAAGCGGATTTCTAAGAGCCCGGATAGAAGAAGTGTGATGAATTTTAAGCAAGGGGAAAAAGATTTGAAATCGGTAATGAATGACCCTGGAAAATATAAATTGCCGCAGCAAGAGCCCTGATCACCTTGAATCATCAAGTACCTTGTTATTTTGATTCAAAGCTACGTATAAGAATTAAATAAATATGGGATGGTATTTGAGCAGGGAACAAGTGAAAGAAATCACTCCTGAATTTATGTCCAAAGTGAGGATTATACTGAGAATGGAAAATGTTTGGCATTGGCCGGTAATTGTAGTGGCTCGGTTAAAATATAAACTGCTGTTGTCATATGCTTTACTGTAGAATACTATTGGAGTAATTTGAGGTCAGTTCTTATAGAGTTGTGGCTGATGCTTGGTTGGTGATACTAACTACCATTTAATGGGATATCTAAGCACTTGAATAGAGTTGATTCGACTAGAAAAATAAACTCACCTTGAACTCGTGACTGGAGCCGTCATAAGGAGCTGGAGATCTCATCATGGGTTTCGAGTATCCAAAATGGCGAATCCTGTAAGTACCGGGAGGGGTAAGCTCGGATGTTTCCCATGTAAGCTCTATCTCTGAATAGGGGAGAAGCGGAAGCGTTCGTCTCCATATAAACCTGGGAGAGAAAGTATAAATTGCATTAGATTCATCAGGGGAAACTAGGAACGGGAAAAGGTATTTTAGTAACTTTCTCCTGGGAAAGTTGCAGTATTTCCCTGCCATGCCTCCCGCCAATGCTGTAAGCTAAGATGAGACTAGTGAGTGACAGTGGGCAGCATGACATGCCTAACGGTTAGTGGAAATCTTCTTGGACACGATCAACCACGCATCAAAGATGTTACAGGAGAGTAACAAGGCTAAAATTCATATTTAAGAGAGCGGGAGCGGAACACTTTAGAACTGGAAGCTTAGTACGGTGTAGAAAGCGGGAGAAAGGAGAAGACAAAGGAAAGAGTGAGGTTATCCGAGGAATTCAGAAATTCCTTCCCGGAATACTCCGCGGTTACGTAAAGACAAAAGAGCAAAGGAATTTTACTACTTCACAATAAATCATCATATCAATTTTACTACTTAAGTGTCACGGAGGGAAATCCGCATTCACTCGTATGCCCTGTGCCTGTCAAATCCGCCAACATGTATGCGCGGCACAATCCTACGAATGTTTCAAAGTCTTGTGGTGAAAGTATGGAAGGGAATCCCCCGAGGCTTTATGATTCTTGTATCTGTGCGTCAGAGAAAGGAAGTATAAGTCTACTCTATTTTAAAATGCGTTAATAAGCTTCACACCTTGAGCTAAGTGTGGCTACGTGGTTTCTCTCTGCTTGCAACTAGAAGTTTCTTTCTAAAAGCTGTTTTCTCACACGTAGGTTCTTCCTTTTGTCTGCCTGAACTTATGCTCCGTTACACTGCTGAGTGAAACACAAAACTAACAAGATCCCGCATGAAGTTACAAAACAACAATTCCATCATCCTCCTGTAAGAATAGCTTTCAAGCTTTTCAAGGTTTTGCTCGGTTTATTTTCGTAATGGCGGAGTCATTTGGGAGAGAAAAGCGTTTACAAAGCAAGAAAAATGATTACAAGAAAACATATGCTGGCCAGCAATTTATGTACGACTTTCTAAGACGTCATCCAATTTTAAGATTTAAAGCTGGAGTCTCTATAAGTATTGCTAGAATGCAAGGGTTTAACACACAGTCAGTGGATCATTTTTTTGATAATCTGGAACAAGTTATCCTTGAGCATGGATTCGGCCCTCATCAGATATTTAATTGTGACGAGAGTGGATTCACGCTTGTTCGCGTAAGTCTTGCAAATTTCTTTGTCTTAAGATTAATGAGAGCTAGATTTGTAGCTCCGCTTGTACTAACATGGCTGAAGGTACTGAAATGGTAAAAGAGAAATATGTGTTATGTTCATGCTTGGAATAAGCACCATGCAACAATTTTCAAAGTATACGCCTATCCTATTTCACTATACGTGAGGTCAACAAACTCAAAAGACTATAAGCTGGCGAAACTTAACGCAGGTTTTTTTTAAAACATTGGTAATAATTGTGACCAAAATTGCATGTAAATATTTAATGGAAACAGGATACAAAGACTCATTACCTCGGGCAGCGCGGAGAAGAAATCAATATTCTTCAGAAGTGTGAACGAGGGCAGCTAGTTACAGCAATGGGTTGCATGTCAGCTGCGGGTTTCTTTCCAGGACTATTCTTTTTCTTTCGTGAGACTACCACTAGACTGGATGAGAAAATACTGGAGGGTCCGGAAGGATCGGCGTACACTCGCACAAAAACAGGATGGATTAGTGCTAATGCATTTGTGGAATGGCTTGAATTTTTCAAGTCCCGTCTACCTCAAGGTGAAAAGGTGTTGCTCATCATGGACAATCACTCTGCCCATTTGTCATATGAAGCCATGGAGTATTGCAGGGACAATGACATCGTGGTTTTAACTCTGCCTCCACACTGCAGCCACGAAATGCAACCCCTGGATGTGGGGTTTTTCTCCCCTCTTAAAAGCAAGTGAGTATTAAAGTAACTCAATTGCCTAAATCAACTGACAAAATGTGGACCGTGTCCCTGAATTTGTTTTTTCAGATTCACAAGGTCCGTCGGGGCTTGGAAGAATGCTAATCCATATAAATTCGCACAAGAATCGGATATTCCCGCCTTACTTAAGTTCGCTTATGAATCGTCAGCTCGCGTGGAGGTTGCAGAAAATGCTTTTAGGCATACTGGAATCTGGAACCATGATCTGGGACGACCAACTAGGGAAATTTATACTGAACTGTGGAACAATGGGAAACGTAAGCGTCGATTGCCTATACGTTTTGCACCCGGTTACTTGTCCGTGGGTCAGGCAGAAAATAGTGAGTTGGAGTTGGAGATGGTCACTCAAAACGCTGAGCAAATGGACGAAGGAGGTATAATCTAGTATGCTAGTTGTATGACCGATAACAATGCTAGTTTAAGTCATGAGTTTGTAAGTTAACCACATGCTATGTACGTGATCCATTCAACCAGAAGTTGAAGTTGATGGAAACTGGGCTGCAACAGAGGACGGAGGGGATCAAGGAATTGACGAGACGAATGAGTTTCTTTACATCTCCGATACTGAAGAAATGCAAAGTAGCACTATTCAACCCAATTCCTCCGAAAATAGTGATGACTTAGAAAATCAAGAGTCAACTGTGGATATGGAAGCGTTTCAGGTCCCATAAAATCCGCTTTGAAGTCCCTAGCCCGTTCGGTTTTTATTTTTTTAAGAGCCTTCTATATAATAGAATCCGCTCTGTACGAGACTAATTCGTGAGCCGAATTCCCTATAGTCGGCATGTTAAATAATCCCATTAAAAGGGATTAGTTGTTTCAAGAGACCTTTTCCCCGGATTTATGCGAGTCTCTTATATCGAGAGTTGTCTGTAGCCCCCTATCGTTGAATGCAAGACAACAATTTTATTTTTATCTTAACGAGTTTTCCAGGCTATAATTTTTACAATACAATTCACCTTAACTGATTGCAACTTCACCAGCATAGATTTTGTACTCGAAATATCTGCAAAAATGTTTTACACAATTGAAATGCTACCCTAAACTCTTGCTTCTGGAGTCTATATTATGCCTGTTTTTGCACACAGAGTATTATGTCAGAGCAATACGGGATCCCAGAACTCCCACCGCTTCCACCCTCCAACCGAAGAAAGCAGTCGGAAGTTGCAACGTGCGACACCAACTTTCAATCCCTTGAAGCCAAACACTTGCAAAAGCAACAGAAAGCGTCTCGGAAACTGGCAAGAGCAAGCACTACTGAGACACCAGCCAAAAAACGTAGGGGCCGTCCCAAGAAACTTGCAGCTTCGAACGAAATCGAAACAACCGCGCAGAAAAAACCTGGATCTCGGGAAGGCACAGAAGCCATTCAGGAAACTGGAAGGGAAGTACAAGCGAAACGTGCCTGCTTAACACGTTCAGCTTCACGTAGGAAATCTTCAAACCAGCAAACAGATACCACTGCTAAAGCCCCGGCGATTCCTACTCGAGCTCAACACACTAACGCGTCTCGTCCTCAAGAGACCAGGGAATCAAGGGGGAGCCACCAACAAATGGATACCACGGCTACAACCCCCGCGATTCCTCCTCGAGCTCAACACACTAACGCGTCTCGTCCTCAAAAGACCAGGGAATCAAGGGGTAGCCACCACCAAATGGATACCACGGCTACAACCCCCGCGATTCCTCCTCGAGCTCAACACACAAACGCGTCTCGTCCCCAAAAGACAACCGAACCAAGGGGGAGCCACAACCAAATGGATACCACGGCTACAACCCCCGCGATTCCTCCTCGAGCTCAACACACTAACGCGTCTCGTCCTCAAAAGATAAGCGAATCAAGGGGGAGCCACAACCGAATGGATACCACGGCTACAACCCCCGCGATTCCTCCTCGAGCTCAACACACTAACGCGTCTTGTCCTCAAGAGATAACCGAATCAAGGGGGAGCCACAACCATATGGATACCACGGCTACAACCCCCGCGATTCCTCCTCGAGCTCAACACACTAACGCGTCTCGTCCTCAAAAGATAAGCGAATCAAGCGTGAGCAACCATCATCTGGATACCACGGCTGCATCTCCGACCATTCCTCCTCGAGCTCAACACACTAACGCGTCTCGTCCTCAAGAGACAACCGAATCAAGGGGGAGCCACAACCAAATGGATACCACGGCTACAACCCCCGCGATTCCTCCTCGAGCTCAACACACTAACGCGTCTCGTCCTCAAAAGACAAGCGAATCAAGGGGTAGCCACCACCAAATGGATACCACGGCTACAACCCCCGCGATTCCTCCTCGAGCTCAACACACTAATGCGTCTCGTCCTCAAGAGATAACCGAATCAAGGGGGAGCCACAACCATATGGATACCACGGCTACAACCCCCGCGATTCCTCCTCGAGCTCAACACACTAACGCGTCTCGTCCTCAAAAGATAAGCGAATCAAGCGTGAGCCACCATCATCTGGATACCACGGCTGCATCTCCGACCATTCCTTCTCGAGCTCAACGCACTAACGAAGACAACATTAACCCTTGCCCTCCTGTTAGGCGTCCTGGAGTCAACGTAAGTATTAGAGAAGATTGATTAGAATGATTCTGTTTTTAACAGCTAAAAGTGATTCCCAATAATTTTTTGTGCAGAATTTCACGACAGGCACTAGCTTTGCATCCTTTTGGGGATTTCAGCTACCGGAAACGAGTCGTGACCAGCCATCACAATATGTTTCGCCTTTGACCTCTCTGACTTCTTATGGGTCAGATACGGATTAAAATTAATGTTTAGCATAATTAAGGGTAAATAAACTTAGCATGGATATCAATGTTAGTTTGATTTAACTGCGGGCAAATAGCAAGTAGATTTGATTTTAATAAATAATTATGCAGCATCATAACTTTCACCAAATAATGGACATCATCTGCTCCCAAAGCAATGCTTACCAAATTGTTGCATCAAAGCATTATACTCAATAAGTTTTAAAAATAATTATGTGGTTTGTTATCTTGTATTTTCCGCCTCAGGCTGCTAGGCAACTACAAATCTCGCGTTTGCAGGTTTTGACATTTTTACCCTACCCTCTAGTATGTCTTTTATTTCCGTATCAGCGGATCGACAGTTCAAGACTTCTGGTGCTACTGCTAAATTAATGCTTCCTGACACTTTTACACCTTAAACCTAAGCATTTAACCTTAAGCATCGATGCGTCATCTTTAAAGATGGATTTTGTATTCCATCAAAGAAATTTGTGGTTTCAAAACAACTAGCGTTGCTAGGACCAGGGAAGGATAGCTAAATCGGAAATTCTCGTTAAAAATGGTTTCAATGATGAGGCGGAAGTGAAAGTATGAGGGAAATGGAGGAGACGTAAGAAAGTAAGGCCAGATTGATCTTGACGCAGCTTCTCTGCTTCAATTACTCTCTTTGATTACTGGATGAAAAGAGATTCTATAATCAATTAACGCTTCCTGGAATACGTGTAACAAGTTTCATTGGATAACTCATTAATTCTGGGAAAAGTTAGAAGTTCCAGATCGTCACAACTTTACTGCCGCCTAATCCAGGCTAGAAGAAATAACTGTTGGCGGAAATGTTCAGCAAGCTATAGCATTGTAAAATAATAATTACTACTGGGTTCGTCCGTTCGCCATTGCTGATAACTACGACTTATATTATGAACTAAGTTATAAGTAAGACATGTGCTGAGGAAGTGTCAAGAGAATGAGAATGTTGAGCTTAATTTTAAGGACATAAAAGTAATTTGTTAGTCGGAAACTTTTCCTAACCTTTGCACCAATTTCTTTGAAGCAAGGACATATGTTAAAGATGTAAGAATTGCTATACTCGAATTTTCATTCATTCATAATATTGCTATAGATTACGAAGCTTTATTTCCACTCAAATTGGTCATGTTTATCTGGAAAATTTAATGGATTTAGCTGTTCAACTATAAGCACCTCCTGGAAGATGCTGCTATTGCCATTACACAAGGCACGAGGTCCAATAGTAGTTCAGAGTCATAGGAAAGTATTTGGTTTGGAAGCCGAGAAGACGGGTGAGTGGAGTTACGTTAAGGATGATTGCTTACTTGGTAATGAGTTGAGCTTGAACCACGGAGCGCTCGTAAAAGAAACCCGCTCATCTTGAGTTATTATTGTGAACGGGACTAGTTACATTTGAATGCTTGTTAGTTTCTTTCATGTGCTAAGGTTTTATATTGAAACCAATTCAGAAATCGTCAAACATCAAAAGGGATGTAGGACGGTACTGTGTTGTGCATTGTAATTGCTTATAGAAGCATCTTGAAACAACAAAAAAACCTGTAACCTTTTGCTAACGTCATCTGCTTCCGTTTCCCAACGAAAGAAAAGAAATGGTGTGATGAAACCAAGAAAAGGTAGCTGAGAAGGATAGAAAAAGGGGAAGCCGGAGAAAGTATGAACTTTCTCTCCTCTAGGTCAACCTACTCCTACGCTATGAACTTAAGAATAGTGATTTCATTCATTCATTGAGGAGAAGGAGGAACAGCTGGGAAATTAGTTTATGGAGCTGATGCTGATTGCATAATAGACGGTTGAATGAGATGATAATTTGAGACTGCATGGAGCCAGGCTAGAAAAGAGAAATTACTTATTCTCTCAGTCCCAACTTTCTCTGGGTTTTGTTAGTCAACCAGTAAACTTGAGTGTCCTTCTGAGCCTCGTTTATTTCTATCAAAGGCATAAGAATAATCCTCTAAGACGTATGGAAATAATGCGTGTAATTTTCCTTGAAGGTTTCAAGATGATAGAGCATCTGCTCCTAGGTCAACAAGTCGAGGTCGTTACTAAATGGCCTCTATATGCCCCATTGAAGCCGAATGAAAATCAGATGATACGGTGTGTAAGATATATAATTTTAGTGGGCGAGTGGGCGGACATGAATCATACAAGGATCTCAGTCGGTTGAATCTTTGTTGAGAAGGATGCGGAGGAATGGGCTATGGCCGGGAGATTACAATTATGACCCTGGTATTTAGAGAATGAGGAGGTGGAATGGCAAAGTTGATTACGCACCATAGGCATTTATGGAAATGATTGGGGTATTTACTTTGGGCGTTAATTACACAGCAGTTTCAATCAAGGCGATGTGGATACCATGGCTGCTTATAAGCATTACAGTACGCACCGGGTTTTACGACCAGTCGGGTAGCAGCCGTAGTAGGGAAACATTAGCATTAGAATATGAAACTTGCTACACACGAGCAGGAGCTCTTATTAGATGTTGCTAGTTGCTACAATCTTGGTGTGTATAAGAAACTGTTGCTGTGAACATCAAATAATCAAGCTAACACATTGAGAAGCATCAAGTGTTTCGTATAAAACTGTTGCTACGAAGCTACCCGCTTGTTTACCCAATTCCCGTAGAACCCGTAGTAAATAATCCAGTGTACGGCGGCAATTAATGTTGTGCGTTTCAATTAATCCTGGTTGATTAGATACGCATTAGTTAGTGATAATTAAATTTGCTCACGCGTATAACATTCTCCTGCTTGATAACTACTAGAATTTCGACAATGGCCTTGTCAAGGTCTGCTTCGGTTGCGAATAGCAAAATGCGTAACTGTGACAGGGCTAAAAAAGCCTTGTTTGCGGAAACTTTAGGTATGTGGGATTTTTACGACGACTCAATCATACGGTGCTATGCAGTAAACAAAGCAAAAGGCAGACACAATAAGATTCCGGTAGCGGAAATGGAGAAAGCATAAACGGATTGAACGCAGAGGAAAAAAACAAGTGAGAAAATAGCGTCGGCAAGAAAAGTAATACGCATAAATAAGAAGAAAAGGATTTTAGACAAACTTACTCTGTAGACCAGTCGGCATCTGTAGCTTCGGGAACCCAGCGGAAAGTTCCGTCTGCGTTTGTTTCTTTTCTCTCGATGAGGAAAAATGTTCCACCTCGCATAGCGTTATTTCTTGGATGGCCAGACACAAATGTGGCTTTTATTAGCTCGCCCTGGTAGGCCAAGGGATATGGCTGCATGGAACATTGACCGAATTTCTTTAAAAATGGAGGCATGTCCAGAATTATTGGAGGGTTTAAAGATATTTGTCCTTTGATCAACAAGGGCGGGTGGGGGCCGTCCTCGACAGTTTGGTTCTGTAAGAAATAACAAATAAATTGTAAGCAATATTTGCACAATGATTTGCTTGCCGTAGCTCCAAAAGTGTGTGTAAAAAACTTGATATTTTTTATGAATGGATAAGCAATTATGTTTCCAGGAAATACAGGTAATTCGAAGAAAAATCGCGAGAATACGCTCTACCAGGCAATAGGGCGGTAGTGACAAATAAATTCTGAGTGAAAAGTGTTATGGTGATGTTGAGAGACGGGAGGGGGTGAAAGGAGGAGAAAGTAAACAGAAATTGATTTGATTCTAATCGGGCTTACATGTATCATGGCTTCCGTGAGCATCTTGTATTGCTGTTGATAGGCTGCCAGGGTAAATGGACCGTACAAAGTTGAGGCTCCTTCGTAACGCTGAACCTTGTATTCCTCATGGGTTGTTATGTAATGGGTGTAGATGTTGCTCAGACCTACAGAAATCACACAAGAGTACAGGTGAAAGTTTTCCGGTAGAATGAAGAGAAAGGTATAAACAATTAATTGCGTCTGTTTACATAACCAACTTTTACGCAATCAATTAGCCCTTGGAAGAGTTCAGGGTTAGTTTTCACTCCTAGGAGAAGGAATTGGAAAAGTTTTGATAATATTTAAATAATAGGTTAATGGGAAGAAGAAACAAGTTTGAATACTACGATGGTAGTTTGCGAAAAAATGGCAATTCGATCATCAAACCAATATAAGATGTGACCTTGCTTTAATTATTTGTAATTGGCAACGTGGTCGAGACGAAAGTTTAAAAATTCTATAAAATTGAAGTTTTGGAAACGTATTTCTTTTGGTATAGATATCACAAATTAGAGGACTGTTTGAGCAGCTCGGTTGGAGTAAAAATATAGTTCATAATGTGCACAAGCTAGGACGGAATTGTTTCATTGTCAACGTTATGAGCAATGATTCAGTTGACCGAGTCCCTGTCAAATTGTCAAGTGCTGACAGGGTAAAAACTCAAGAAGGCTTCCTGAGCTTTGAGGAAAATAGTAAACTTAATTAATTAGCTCTTCTGAAGAGAATCTAGAAGAGACGGGGAGTTGGCAGACGGGATTTGAGACAGAGGGGATTGACTAAAGGGAAGACAAATTGAAGGCAGCTTCAAGAGGAGAAAGCGGGAGGAGAAAAGGATTGAATTGGAATGAGTCCGGGAAATAATTGAGTGAAAGGAAAAGAAATCCAATTCTATCGGTTTCAGTTTCAGTGAGGAAGCACATAAACAACTCACCTGCCACAACAACCTCTGCGTCAGGAACCATTGAAATGACTGTATTTTTGATGGTTTCCCTCATTCTTCTTCCAGCCATGGTGGTGAGTTCTCCAGGAATGCCGATAATAAATAGATTCCCGAGGCGCAACATTTGTGTTTCCACAATTGCCGGAATCCAAGGGTAGGGGAAAAAGGAATCACCGACGTCCAGGAGGATTGGCTTATCCCTGTGGGAAGCGGACAAGAGAGATAGAGAAGATGATGTAAAAATGCACTAATTAGATTCGTTAGCTTCCACTCAATGTTTGATTCAAATACTGTTTTGAAATTTTGTTTCTATAATACAAGGCCTGGAAGCAGTACCAAGTTTTAATGAGATGTACGTCATTATCGAGAGATAATTATCTCAGGTAAATTTAAGCTTGTGTTTCAACTGAATTTTGGTATATTTATAAGCGGCGATGGCGATATCGTGTTAAAAGCGACTACTGTATTCAAACGGAGGGTAACATGGACTTTTTTTAAATTGTCTTTAACGATTTGGCATGATTTGGCAAGATACTTCCCAGCTACAAATCATTTTACATCAAAGAGTGTATATTTTTATAGCTGAGATGTTAAGTAAATTGTAATTTAGTTTACATAAGCAAAACAGGTTGCATCTCGTTCATAAATTAAATTATTCACGGCTGTTCTTTTAATGCAATTCATGTGGAATTTGAGCTCACGTTTTAGGATTCTTAAGTTGGTGGATTTGGAAGAAATGGAATTCGCAAATGAGTGAAATTCTTGTGTTAAGAAAAAGATAATGTGTGTTATATTTGCACTCCTCGTTTGTATCTAAAGTGCTGGTTTTGCATAACTTAAATGGGCAAATGTGCAATATATATTCAGGTTCCAGAAGCTAGTAGTTACAGTGTGGAGGAGTGACACACTGGGGGAAGCTTAGATCTACTAAGAGACAAAGTGGCGAAACTAGATTCTTTGATGCAAAGAATTTTTGCCTGGTTTCTGCAACTTTATTGCATTCGAATATTTGCTGCCCTCTTGCCTTGGAGCTATTTTTTGAAAAGCTTTCAATGCACTGATGAAGGTAAAAAAACTAGCTTACATTCCGAGAAAAAAAAACCTGCCGTCTTCATTAATAGTAAGATGGCGAACATTAAATTACCTTTAGCGAACTGTGAAGGAGTGGATGTACAGTATATGTTGGGACTTTGTAATGGTAGTTGAGAACTTTTGGAGGAATTATTACGCGAACATACTCAAAGTTTGCGAAATGAAAGAAAATCCCTTACCCGTGGCATCTAATTTGTTCTCTGCTGGGAGCCTGAAGCATGTCTCGAATAAGGTTCCAGAATGGGTTTCCCGTTGTGTCTCCTTGGGTGAAATTAAATGCTCCCGGCCCATCAGTAGTTCCCGCTGCAAAACTAAATCCAAGGGCTGCAGGGCAAGTCGTTACGTTAACTCGTACGCCGCTTAAATCGTAGGAAGTCTGAAAGAAGAAACAAATATTACATGGATTCATACAGAAGGGAATTATTTGGAAAAGAGGAGTTTACAGAAACGCTTCTTGTAAACTTGTTCCCAATTACATTGAAATCTGGAACTGACATTGGAGCATACACCTACTCGATGGTTGCCAAAAATAAGTAAAATTGGACGTATGACTTGTCAAGTATGGTAATTTGTTGGTAAAACTAAAATTGTGGAATGTAACAAATAGAAAATAATTTTCTAGCTCTAGCTTCAAGGAATGTATAAAGCAGTTACCTACGAATTTGTAATTAAAGCAAATTATGATCCATATAAATTAATTTGCGAGTCAAAAGACTCCTACCTCATAATTAGTCATGTTGATGTATTGATGAGAGTACTGGATATCTCCATGAATGTTAACTGTGGTCGGGATACTTGCATTCTTGGCGTCATTAAAAAGTTCCCAGGCTTTGGTAAATTGGCGCTCCCCAATGATTTTGGTGCTGTTCTTCATGTTATCATCGAATGCAGGGCCGAAGGCTATGCAATAAGTCGGGAATCCTCCACAGCTGCTTGTCTCCGCCACACAGGGTTCTCCGGTATTTATGCACTTTGCTCCTTTGATATTCGGAGATACATCTCCAAGGTTACTGGATGCAAAAGCTGCTACGAATCCTCCTCTTCCGATTACCTGCCCTTCATTCCCAATGTTCATGTGCTTTTCAAAAAGCTGGGAAGCGTATCCCTTGTTGTCCCCAGAGACGAGATTATTAGTATTATTCATGCTTGTGGGATGAACGGCGAACCAATTTATGGATCCCAAAGGCTTTCCATCGTCGTTTTCGATCCGGAGGAGGACCATATCCTTGTCAGTGTCTCCGTCTGGGTACCTTTGAAAAATATGAGGAAATTCCAGTTATTTCCAGCCAGCGCAAGGGAAAACTGCAAGGAATCATATTCATGCATCTTGATTTCTGAAAAGCCTCCGACCGGCTGGATACTGTATGATGTAAGCATGATACCAGTAATTCGCAAATTCGCGAACCGGTAAAGTAATCCCATTATGAGAAAGTTTTACCTAAATTACGGAAACTTTTTCACGCTTCTGCTAGTCATATTCTCATCATCAACGCAACTCAAGTTCAGGATAGTTTCCGTTGAGTGAACCATGTGGAACTACATATGTAATATCAAATATACTCAATACTAGTCATGTGGAACGTGTTAGGAATTAATGCGAGCCAGAAAGTTTTGCAGCATGCTTTGGTTTTGATTATATTAGGAGCGATTATCTTGGTGAGATGATCACGTGGAGTTTGAATGCTTTAGTTTAGTTAGTGAGTCGAAACTGCTTCAAACTATCATAATATTCACTAATATATATTCCGAGCGGAAGCTTTCCGTTTAATTAATATCACTTGAGAGTTGTATATAGTAGCAGCGTCTCCTTGCCTAAAGGCTATGAATCTTGGGAAGATTTTGTAACAAGTTTTTACTTATTAAACGACTTGTTTTTCATCCCGTAAATCATAATTTGAACCGGTCACGTTCAATTTACTTTAACATGTGAGAAGAGCTGGAATTACCATCAAGTTTTACACTTCTGAGCCAATTAAGAGCCATGTGTGCTTGGGTAATCAAAGGACTTGAGCACAGAGTCCTCTAACAAGTCTCTACGAGGTGAAATGCCATGTCTGGTGCGAATTGCAGACAAATACGAATGTCTCAAAAAATTCTGTCATTCCTTCTAGTCTCTGATCTTTCATGTCTGTCTCAAGTACACACTTGGAAGGTACTTGTTTGCATGGGATTTAAATGAAAAAATGGAATTGTAGAATATACAAGTTTGGGAGTTGAATGTAGAGCATTGTTGAGAAATTTTAAGGATGAAAAGGTTGGGAATCTATGGGATTTTATAAATGAAAATTATGTAAAAATGAGGGCTAGAACCATGAGACTACAGTAAAAAGAATTGGGATACACATGTGTCCATAACCGAATCTGCCCATTCCATGTTCATGTTATGTGTTACAATATCCTAGTCTCGTCAGCCCTTACACCCACAAGGGATTTTTTGCTCAGACTCTCAGAAGTTTGAGAAGTTTAATGGTAAATTAACGAGTTATTATCGTAATTACTTGGACGTGCTCTGACGTGGAACAATTAAGAAGAGAGCGTGAGGGAGTCGCTGTTATAATTTAAAATATATTCTTGTGAAATTCAAATGGAGGTAAATTAATGGAGAGCATATTGAAAATAAGATATACGGGATTGCAATTATGACGCAGCTATTGAATCTGCATGTTCCATCATCTGTATCTTTATGTTTTGATCTGTTATTCAGGATGCAATCTGCGGAAGATCTGCATGCATCTGCAGCAGAGGTTAATTACGGGCGAGGACACGTTGCTGGGATGAGGGATGAATGGAGATGATAAGGGTGAAGCTTATGGAGATGTGGGAGACTGTTACAGTTGATTGTGTCTTGCACGCATAGGAGAAACAAAGGGACGCTTGGAGGGAAAAGTTTGACAGAGGTCGCATGGGAATCAATATCTCGGAGATAAATGCATCTACGGGAACTGAATTAAAAGATTGTTGTGGCAGTTGTTAATATAAATAATTGAAAAATACTGTTTCATAGTAAATAAGAGTTGTGGTTACTGCAAGTATATGCAGACTCATTGCAAAGTCTCTATGGATACGCGTAGGGGTGGACGCGTAAATCAGAACCTTTACATGAATCTTAATTACTGTTATTGCTCAGAAGCAAGGCCCTCGGAGCTATTCACAATTAAGGGATTTTTGATAGATAAAAGACAATATTGATTGCGCGGTCCACAAATCATCAAGAACAAGAAGCTGTTTACGGAAAGACAGCTGGGATGTCAGAAAGAAACGGTACGAACCAGTTTGAATAAGAATGGCGCTGCGCTGCCGGCCGGCAAGGATACAAACGTTAGTGTAGGAGCTTATAGAAATGTGAGTTTATGGAAAGCAGCGCTGTAGGAGCGCATGAGCAGTGCAAAAAATATAACATCCTGTTCTGTCCACCTCCGCTTTCAAAATGTAACTTGCTTCAAGGGATTTTAAGAAATCCGGTAAAACTTGTTCTTAAATAACTTATTGACATAACTGACAGATGATACTTTGACACCTGATATACACCTTGATGATCGTTCAAGTTTTGGACGAAGGGGCAGAGCATGGTTGTGGTTAATGGCTACCGATAGTTTTGGCGCTGTAGTAGTGACAAAATGTAAGACAACGAGGGGGGCGGCTGCGATGTAAAACATGTTTACAGGATTGCGCTTTTTGTTTGCGGCGTCTGTCAATTGATACAGATTGCGCAATTCAGTAGTCAATCATCCGTCTGTTGATTGCAACTAGTGCAGAAAGAGAAGGACACACGTAACTCGCGTAGACAGGGAATGACCGCGCTCTAGTAGAATTGTCGTGGTCCTTGTCATTAATGGATTGTATTTATCTTACGGGAAATTTAGTTGTTTCAAGGAGGTAATTACAATCTTGCACGGATTTAAAATTAATTTTGGGCGTGTAAATCTTCAATTAAATTCTAAAATCACGTGTTTTGTAATCTTATTCTGATTGTCGTATCAGACCTTGCTGTTTAATGATAATTGCGGGTGGGGAGGTTTTGGAATGACTTCCGGCGATACGCAAAATGCATCAATGTTCAGAGAACGTTCAAATCAGTTTTGGAATGCAGAAGCTGATGAAATTTTGAAAAAAATGCGCAATTTTTATATATTCTTTAAAAATTTATAAAGTGAAATAAAGTTTATAAATGACAACCTTATTCACCGTACGTTATCTATTCTATACGTAACCTAATTTTCTGATCTAGAATATAATTGTCTCAAAATAAGGAAATTAAGCTGCTGAATCAGTGCTCTGAAGTTTTAATGTTATGCAGTATTACGATGGAAAAAGGTAGGATAATTATAGTTTTAAATCGACATGTCCGCAAAAATTATACTTTGAATAATAATCATGACCTATCGCTTTTAGAAACGTGACCTGTGGTAACGTGAGAGCTCTTCAGCGGAAGGTGCGCCGACCTGAAAATAACCTCGCGTTATTCAAATAACCTAGAAACTGTAGCAGAGAACAAGCGCGGCGCTACAATCTCCGGCAGAAAGAAGCGCTTGACATGGAAAAGATCAACGTTTAATAACAGGGACGTCTCCACCATGTCTATGTTAGCCTGAGGTAAAGAAAGCAGTTTCTCGTTCTCATACGATATGTCAGCACCTATAAATAATGTGAGGGATCAACCTATAATTTGATGATTCGAGCCTTGATTAATCAGGTGAACTATATGTAATTAAGTGTATTTTAGATTTGATTAAGGCCTATGACCACTAATGCGGTAGCATGTGTGGTTACGTGAATAAACTGGAAATTTTTGGGAATAAATTATACATGGGAGGAATTATAAATGAATTTAGTTCACACCTGTCCCTCGGAGCTTAATTACTTCATCGGGAACCACACAGGTAGAACCAGGAATACATATTCAGGATACATGGAAAGTAAAGTATGTGGCACCCAGCTGAACGATGCGTTACAGGTGAAAGACAGTGTTTTTTGGCTAGAAATATATGCACAGGTGTAAATTTTTTAAACGTCTGGTTGGAAACTGTTGTAAGAAGCTTTAAAATGTTAAAAGGCATAGCGCAATCCAACAAACAAGTTGCAATACATACAGGGTGTGGTAAGTGTGGTTGGTGCTGTGAAGAACACGTTTGATGTGGGAGAGCAAGAGCGCTCATAAATTGTGACGAGAATTTGTTGTTTGGAAGCAACTCTCGTCTCTTAACTTCCGATTTCTTTCTCGACTTTCTTTATTAATGGGCGGAGCCATTCCTATACAGGGTTGAGTGACGTCCGTCGGTCCGTCGGTCCGTCGGTCCGTCGGTCCGTCGGTCCGTCGGTCCGTCGGTCCGTCGGTCCGTCGGTCCGTCCTTCCGTCGGTCCGTCTGTGCGCACGATAACTCACGAACGGATTGACGGATTTACATTAAATTTTCATTATATGTAGTTAATACACTTAGGACCATCCCAGATGAATTTCGTCCATATTGGTTAATTAATATCAGAGTTACAGATAATTTAAGAGTCAATTAGTCATCACATACATGGAAATACATACGTTCCACTCACAAGGACGCTCAGCAGGCAGAGAGTGGAAAAGAGAAAGGAAAGCAGCGCACAAGCACACAATTACGAGACTAGATAGTGGAACAATACTGGAACGAAAACACTGTTCACACTACCGTGACTTAGTGGTTAGAGCTTGCGAGGGTCGAGGTGAAAGACGCGCGTTCGCATCCCGGCTAACTCTCATTTTTTGCATATCATTCCCATCAAACCATTGAGTTTTAGTCATATAGTTTGATGAGCCAGTGAGTTTTAGCAGTATAGTAATTCTGCAGATTACGGGGCGATAAGAGAAATTGCTTTTTATAGCAAATAAGAGCATACAACATTCCTAGTTAGTATTAAATCATGGATTAATTGTTATTATGAAGTCTTAAACTTCTACATATACTATCAATCCAAGGTTTTTTAATAAAGCTCCGCCCATTGCATATTCGGTTACCCGTTTATTCTCTTAAGAATTTGAAATTCCGTTCCTTATCCCTCCATGTTGATGATGGAAATTAAAAGGTTGAGGAGACTGATGATGAGAATGAGAGTGCTTTTGATCCCCTGAGGAATATCGTTTACCCCTCGTTGTCTTACTGATCGTTATAAGCGCTTGAATGGCGCGAAGGGGGAAATAGCCACCTACTACGATTTTGATTGCGTGCCTTTCTGTATCAGAGCAATATAAGTTTATAATGAATAATAATAATAATATAAGGAGTTGAACTAGTGAATCATGTTGGGGTCAAATGTAATGGGAATTATAACACTGCAGCTAGGCATGTGACGGATTTTGATCGGCGCTCCTCCAATGTCGAAGCTTTTGACCACGTTATGGATGTTACCTTGCGGCGCGTTACCTTAAGCGAGGACCTGTTGCGGGGGTAAACGCTAGCGTAAACGGAGGAAAACGCATCCTGTGGATCACACCCTCTTGTGTGAATTGTATAAAAAGGGGTGATCCCTATTCATAATCACTTTAATTCACTCTTACAATCCTTTGAATCAACTCCTATATTTTGTTCTCTCAGCAGTTGTGCTAGCAAATTTAAATTTCAACATGAAATTCTTGGTAAGTTATTTTGAAAAAATGTAGAGAATTTTTGTGTATTATGGTGAATAAGTTTCTGAAAATTTTGAAGAGTTCTTGCTACTTGGAAAGATTTGCAAGTTTGCTAATAAACGCTGCTGCTGCGCTTGAACGTAGAGTGATAGCTAGCTAATTGATAATAATTTGATTTTACAGGTCGTTCTCGCTTTGGTTGCTGTGGCCTATGCCGCAGAGAAGACTGATGATGCCAAGACCACGGAGAAGCGTGGTGTGTCATCCGTTGGATACGGATATGCTGGTGCTCCAGCTGTGAGCTATGCTGCCGCTCCAGCTCTTGGATACGCTCAGTACGCCGCTGCTCCAGTTGCTAGCTATGCTGCTGCTCCAGCTCTTGGATACAGTGCCGGTTATGCCGCTCCAGCTCTCGGATACGCTCATGCTGCCCCAGCTGTCGGATACAGTGCCGGATACGCTAGCCCAGCTCTTGGATACGGTGCCGGATATGCTGCTCCAGCTCTTGGATACTCTCAAGGTTATGCTGCCCCTGCTCTCGGATACAGTGCCGGATATGCTAGCCCAGCTCTTGGATACAGTGCCGGTTATGCTGCCCCAGCTCTCGGATACAGCGCTGGATATGCTAGCCCAGCTCTTGGATACGCTGCCGCTCCAGCTGTCGGATACGCTCAATACGCCGCCGCTCCAGCTTATGCCACCCGCGCTGTCGGATATGCTGCCCCAGCTTACGCCGGAGTTGGATACAAGTCTGCTGGTTTGGGATACTCTAGCTTGGCTTATGATGCTGGTACCGTCAACTACGGATACGGACTCGGAAACGCCATTGCCGCTTACAATGGACCCATTGCGGCTGCCGGGCCAGCCGTCCGCGCTTACGCTGGACCTGCCGTCGCTCACGCTCCAGTCGCTTACACCAAGGGAGCTTCTTACTATTAAAAGCTTTTAAGGAGTTTTGGCTCCGAAACCGGTATTCAATTTCACTGTGATATTAGGATGATCCTAACTTACTTTTTAAGACTTTCTCTATTATATCATGTGTACGAGAAGCAGCGCGTCTCATAGTGGCTGCAACTAACAACTACCGTAACTTAATAATCTTTACTGTGAAAAATATCCTTGCTAAATAAAATTATCAGTATTTTCGTAAATATCTTGGTGTGGATCTGGTGCGGGGGAATTAATTTTGCGGGAAAGCTTTGATGAAATCAAATCAAACTCACCTGTTTCTCTCAGCCAATGGGTTTGCTAAATATCCGGTTGGGCTTCTATTGATGTTAGCCTGGAGTGGTCCATCCAATTTGCCTCTGCTCAAGTACACGTAGCCGTTGGTCATGCTGTTATGAGCTTTAGTTATACTTTCCACGATTCCATCTACGACGGCATTGAAATTTGCCTCCACAAACCCATAACTTGCTATGTTATGAAGAGCGTATTGCATATAACCAGCTGGACCACTATGTGTGTGGGTAGCACTCAGAAGGACGTTCTTTGAGGTGTAAACATCACCGAATTTCTCTCCAAGCTTCCGGGCTACCTGGAATTCATAAAGATAAGGACTATTAGCTTATTCCCACGCTCCTCATTTTGAAGCATCTGCTGTCGCGGGAAAACTCCTCACGCAAAGAGCAAAGCTATTATATACACGTGAAGATTGCTTTTATGAAAAAGTTAATCTTGGGTGAAAGCCGTGAAGGTCTTGAAGTCTTAAGTAAACAAGTGGTGGGATGAAGAGAGATCTTAGAAAAGGCTTTTTGATGAGCACGTTTGTGCATGCTTCAATTAATTATTCACCTGGATGTAATCCGCGAAAGCTTCGATTGGCCACTTAAATAAAACAATTCGTATACACAGGAAGCTGTCATGTCCACGTGCCCACTATTTATTAATCACCGTTATCAAACAACATTAATTTTTATCCAAAAAGTCCATCAAATTCATTAGATTCGCGACATTTTCGCAATCTTTGCATACCTTGCTCCATATGCGTAGGTGAAAAAATGCGGTTGTACGTATCCTGGAATGAGAGTAAGCAGAAAATCTGCTGCTCCAGCAAAGCACCATGCCAGAAGCAATCATCTCTCGCTTTCGAGTTGAAGGAACGCCTACGTTTATGCAATTATAATTAACAATCAATATAACGTGCTACGCAAGTTCCTTGCTAAAAACTAAATGCAATTTTGGAAGTAATTCTTATAATTAATGACAAACAGCTCATCTGGGAAATTCTCAATCATGAATTTTTTATATCCAGAAGCTAACACATGTAAATACAGGAGATGGGAAGAGAACTAATCTAAATTACCTTAAAATCTTATTAATTACTTGAAGGGTAGTTCCCTATCATTAAATATTATAGTTTTTGCACTTGAACGCAGATGCTGATCTTGGTTTTATTCATGTTTCTCTGTCCTGCTTTCCTTCCTAACGTGTGTTAATACAGTAGTCCATGATCATGAAGCTTCCTGTTTATCTGAATTTGTTATGGTTCATCTGTTTGGTTGTTCAAAAATATGTTACATGAATCGTGTTGCCTGCTTGAGATAATGTTTTACAATAATGGAAACAATTTTTGAAAAAAATAAGGAAACGAAATTCTAGATCTAAGCTGAAAGCGGGAGTTTAATTCAAAGCTCTGGTTATATGTATACATGTTCTTGAGAAACGTTTTCAGAAATCCTAAACATTGATTGGATTCCTCTAAATGCTTGGAGGTTTAAATAAATTAAGGCTCACGAGTTCCTATTCCAATACCATTATCATTAAGGGCTCATGTTTATTGACGAATGTTTTCCGTTTCAAGTTATTACATTACTTCCAGATCCGGTAAATTGCTAAGCGATATTTAGGGTGATCGGAGAGGATGGAAAGTTCATTTCCTGCTTTCCCCTCAGATTCGGAGAATTTTCTAAAATTTCTCAGAAACTATTGCGAGGATTTATGGTTATTTCCGGAACTTGTTAGGATACCCGTGAAGGAGCTAGTCTCTAAGTTCTACGCGGTTGTTGGTAGTTTTTAAAATAATCTGGCATCTATAAGCTTCACGCTTTCTCCATTTAACTTTTTGCTTTTACCCCAATCATGACTGAATTTGTGAAGGAAAAGCTTTAAGGGCCGATGTATGGAGGTGATAGCTCTAAACTAAACTACAAATTCTGGTACATTGCTACACACAAATGCAAACTGAGAGCTCATCTCACTCCGCAGACATCTAAAAAGTAATGCTCGTATAGCCATCATTGACAATTTGGCAATAATCCTTCTTGGTTGGATGTTTTTGATGGTTTTCTAGACACTTAAAGGATTCGATTCCACAGATCTTATTACAGATACGCAGAAAATTATTAAATGGCACAATGGCAGACGGGTAAGCAGGGTTAAAGTGAGCAATAGTTATTGGAAATCGTAAGTACGTAAGTAATTTTGATTAGGGTTCTTAAAGTAATTACTAAAAGAAAATCCCTTGGGAACAGATTTCCCTTCTGTAATTAATAACTGCACATAATTGATGGAGAGGATTTTCCGTTTAAAATCTGTCCTGAATAAAACCGGTGACTCACATCTCATCTTGCCCACTCGTGCGGTAAGATAAAAACAAGGTTTATTTATTGACAAGTTTGCAAAATTACCCAACTTTTGCACAGATTAGCTCTACGAATGAATATTTCTTGGAAACTTGCTCAAAATTGTACGACATTAAGGCCAACATACGACGGCGATGGTAACGCTCCCTGGGGAGGACAAAGTGTTCAAGGAGTGCAAGAGGCTAACCAAGGAAAGTCAAAGAGTTTGACTGTTTCTAGAAACTTGTATCCACTTTTTCATGACTGCCAACTCGATAAGTTAAAAACAGATTATCGTTACAAGGTCAGGAGAACTCTCGTCTTGATTCGACGGTTATCGAAGAAAACATGGTAACTGATAATTAGATAGGACCTAAGAGGATTTATTTAATTGGTTGCCATTAATTATTTAATTTGAAACTTTATAATATAAACTTATGTTACCCAAGTCAAGTCGAAGATTTGAATCAAAACTTTCACGAAATAAGTCATCCAATTAATAACGTGATGTAAAAGTTGATGAGTTATTGGAACAAGTTGTGTAAGAGTAACCAGCAGACTTATTTAAATGGTGGTTTTAGAAATTATATGTAGGAACATACCGTATATGGTGTGTTAATATTCTCTGTGAGCGTTGCTTGTGTGGGTGCTATATGTTTTGGAAAAATAAAGGTTGCAGTGATTTCGAATTTACAGGTGCAACAGGTAGGACTACAGATGCTTCGACTGTTATGACACCCCCTACCTTTCCTGTAATATGTTATGCCTGTGTGAAAGAGAAACTTTAATGTCATCTCTACTTTTTAGCACACTTTTTATCATCCCATTAAGAATCAATATTTATGGGATGCAGAAAGTTTTTGCCAAAGGACAAGGATGAGAGGCTGGGACACACAAGATTCATCTGTCTCACACTCATCCTCACTCTTCTTCATCAGCCATTAATTAACCACCATACTTTTACATAGTTATATCGTTGTCTTAAATGTAATTTCCAAAGATTAAATGTCCTGCAGACCACTTGCTCATGCTAGACTGCAATCTGAGGACTGATCCTATGAAAGCTTTGACAAGCTATCCTCTACAATGCTATGAAATGCACGTGCGGGAACGGAAACAAACAAACCGGATCTAAGGACAGGAGATCAGATGAGCAGAGGGCTGCTCATCTGACAGGCTGGATTTTTGGTAAGGTTAATTGATGCAAAGAAAGGTGCAGTCTGATTCCCTCAATCTCTCACTTTTTTCACAATAGCCTCAGGGTGCAACAGCATCTTAAGAAATTTAGAGAAAACCTCTCAAAAATCAATCATAATCACAGCGACAGTCTGTGAAACATAATATGAGAGAATTTCAGCTTCAATATTCGCTACTGTGATTAAAATACAGTTAAATAAACTGTTACTGCATCCGCATAACATTTACAGCACCCTCTCATGAGTAACCTAGTGTGCATTAGGTCCTCGTAGTTATTGTGTCATCCTACCTACGATTTGATTGAATGAAACCTTACTCTTGAAAGCAGTTATCTTACTCGAAGATCAGTATGATCATATTACAGATTTCTAGTTGCTTACTTATTAGAGCTGTACACTGTTCTTGTTTTTACGTGTGAAGAAGACTACTTTTTTGAGTAAGTTTTAATATAAAAAACATCCCTTCCGGCCATTTGCTCTGCTAATTTTCAATAAACTATACGAAGCTGATAGATTAGCTAATAAAGAGCATTCACTTTCGTAGTTACTGCACATGTAATCGGATTGCCACTATTTGCAATTGTAGAATGCAATACCTGAAGCAACGAAAGAAAGGAAGCAGGAGTGAATCACTCGATTTAACAATTAATAAATCATCAAGTTCAATTTTTGTATGCGGATGCAGTTCAAAGGAAGACAGATTGGGGAAGTGTGGGAAGGAGCGCTAGGTGGAATGAATTTAAAAGAAGGAGGTAGCTGGTGAATGCATAAAGTGGTGGAAGAGAAACTGTAGCAGGGATCGCGTGCAACGATTAGTGCAGAGGGAAGAAACTGTATTGCAAAATCGCAAACAAGCCAAATAGGTAGCAAGCAAAGGAAAATGGGAAGATGATAAGCTACACATAATTCGAATGATATTGGAATGGAATCAATGATATAATATCTTACCTCTAATTTAACAGCTTGTCCGATCATAGCAAGATCTGCTGAAACAAAAACTATGCGGCCGTTTGGTTGACGGGAATCGAAAATAAAAGCTCTTGAAAATAACCGAGTGTGGATGCCCTTAGCTACTTGAGAGGGGGAGGCGTAACCCATCTGTAAGAAAAAGAAAGCGGATAATTAGTGAATAAGAAATGTTTAAGAAATAAATAAAAGAGTCAGATCTAAGCTATCATTAATTACTGCAGCTTGCATATTAATAAGTTACGCGGCTTCAGGATTGCGGATTCAAGAAGTAGTTCTTATGGCCATTTGAGCCATAAACTACGAACAACTATAATTAATTAATAATTTCTGATAATAGTATAAACGGGAATAATAAGCTCCCTTCGTGCGTCATGTAGAAAAGAAATACAGTTTCATGTCAAGTTATTTTCGGTTAATGGACTTTTCTTATGGAAGTCTGACATGATCATTTGAAAGTTTGCTGCTATACTTAGAAAAAGTTGCAAGAAAAGAACAAATGCCTGCAGAAATGCAGCACTCGTGGCGGTACATAACTTCAGTCAGTGGGATCACTCAATTCCGTCATATAATCCCAGGAAATAACTTACCATCCCAATCTCGGCTGATGGACCTGTAATGTCGGCAATACCGACGCCAACTCTGTAAAGTTGAGCATCTGCTTTCTCCAATGCATGAGCTCCGAAGAAAGTTCCATGGGATAGTAGTACCGCTACGGCTGCAAGCCATAACCGGTTGGGTATTGCTATTTTCCTTCCCATTTCCTCTACGCCGTCCGCGGGCAAGGTAACTCAATCAGCGGAAAAACCTGCGGGAAAATATATATAAAAGGTTATAAAATTTACGGCAAATGTTCATGTTCCAGGAAAAAAAAATTACAGTAACTTTCACCGGATATTCAACCCCAGGGAATACTATCTGACACTAAGGGTGATATGAGAAAGTTAACTTTCACCATGCTTGATAGCTCTAGCCTGCATTTTTCTGGAGTCTACTAAAGTGAGAGAGAGCATGGTGGAACAGATGAGGACACGCTATAATGCTGCACACTGAGTGCAGACAGTGTAGAGAGAACGGAGATGGAATTGGAATTCACAATCCATGTGACCGATTTCGGCCGGATCAGGTAGATTTTCAATAAAACTTTAAAAATACAACTTCCTTGTCCCTGAAGTTTAAGGAAGCCATAAAGTTTGCGGTCACTTTGCCTTGGTCCTAAGACTTTTCATGAAAACTCAATATTTTTTATAAGTATCTTATTCAGCGAGAGGACCTGCAATGATCACAGAGTAGACCTTTTCTACAAGACTCAATTGATCTTTTTACCTGAATCAAAGTAATCGAATTTTTGTTGTATAGTATTGATTGAGAAGCAAGGGATTTATACTGCAGTATAAAACGAGGTTTAGGTACGAGTTAATCTTCAGTGGAGTTTAATCCATAGATGGGAAAAAATTAAAGCAACTATTCAATCAATAAACTACCTAAAATTCTGAGCAACAAGAACCCAAGAAGAAGAAATTTTTGAGCTGTAGAAGTGCGGCTTCTTTGAGTTGAATGGAATTCCTGAATCAAAAATTCCAACTTTCGGATGAATCCATACGTTGAGGAGTACAAGTTCAAAGTTATTTAAAATAAACCTAGGTTAGGTCGACTTCTTATGCATCATAATTTTTCTGCTACCTGTCAGTTTACCTTGTGCGGTACTTGCTATAGAACCTTACATGTAATAAGATGAAAGGAAGAAAAAAGAGGATAGGATTCTAAGAAGCAGAATCGATATATATTTCACCACGGGGCTATGCTATTCTACTACAGCTACTGTATAAGCAATTCAGCAGCAGTCACTCACTTTCTCTCTTGCAATTTTTTTGCTAACACCAAACAAATAAGGATACACGCCGGTATGTGCAAGTAAATTAAAAGAACCAAGTTGAAGAGTTATACACATACAAAAACTTTGTGTTCTTTGAAGCTGGAAAAAGCCTCTTTAATTGTTCTACTACAGGTAAACTCCTCCAGGTAGCGACACTGACGACCGAATTCCAGGCGCACCTCTTTACTCGCCTGTTAGTTTTATAAATACAGGAACAGCATCTTAACTGTTCAGATTAAGTGGAAGGCACTGGAACACACTACACACTACTGCTAAAGCACCTCAAAGAACACAATTATTCCGGAAGAGATCACATACACGGGTTATTTCCCTTGAGGAGGGGAGAAATGTTGCAACATTAAAAACTTTTAGCTACCTGGCCGCCAGAAATACATACAAGCCTAAATTAAGACTTTATGTTTACTTTGGGGACAGTTAGTCTTGGATTTACACATGCTACTACACCAGTTACGTCTGTGACTTAACTGTTTAAAGGGACAAGGTGGCGAACGTATGACTCGTTCTTGTTTGAATACGAGAATGACAAGTGCAGAAGCTGAAAAGTTGAAATCATCTTCATCATTTCGATGCGGAAGATATATGTATCTACTTCAGTCAAAGTCAAGGATCTGAGATTTGCTTTTAGCTGAAGCAACAGCGGTTGAAAGATAACTGTTCCTTCCTGGTAAAAGTCGTGAGTCTTTCTTGTACATCATCACATTTATCCTTCCTCTGAGCATGCAATGAAGCTTTTGTTCGTCCTCCTCGCATTCACAAGAGGCATTTTCAAGATTTACTGCAGCCTTTAGAAAATTATGCACAGGATGATATATAAATCAAGGGGATTATATATGTCGTTAGTGTCCTGCCTGAGCTTGGTTCAAGTTGCTAATAACTGCGGGAACTTGTAGTTGGTGGCTGGTGAGGAGCGTGTTTGCGGTGGTGCAGGCTAATTTAAAACGTGACTTTGACATAGATATTACTCGTAACAAGATGATTTAATACTGTGTTTTTGTTCTACGTTTCTTCCTTGGTGCATTTCCTAGACGGGCCATTAGGGCTATGACTAGGTTGTATCCCTTAGAATTTAAAACCGCTTGAGACCCATTCTGTCAAATAACAATCAGTTTAAGAGCTGTGACTACTCCTGCTTGTGAGTTGTGACAATAATTAAGATATATACACGTAGTAACTGTTTGGCTAGAAATTGATATGACGCTACGCTGTTATTACGGACGGTTGTACATAGACTTTGGAAGCACTGTTTGTTACGTGGGAAACGTTCTGGCGCATGTTCTAGGTTATGATTCAACTTATAGTGTGGCTTTCTCAAGCTGGGGATTCTTTTGGCTAGTTTTGTATCTTTTAGTATGTCTTCCAAGTTCATAAACCTAAATTGGGGCCGTATGGGATAAAATTTAAGGAGGTAAATTAAAAAGGTAATAAATCAGATAAGTTCAGGATTTCTCTCACCTGGATTTCTTAATGTTCTTCAGAAACCTCCGCAATAATTATAGAAAATTGCGATTTTTGCAGCAAATCTAAATTGCACAGGAACAGGTATACACTAGTTCAGGTAGAGCACAGTGAGCCGCTGACGCTTTTGGCATTGGCCGATTTTAATACCTGTAAAACATGGAATCGATCTGTTATTGCTTATCATGTCATGTCAGCTCAGTATTCCCGATAGGGTAAGTGGGCGATGGGAATCAATAATAGATTCTGATTGTTTGAGTTCTTTATCGATCGCTTGGGTAAAAGCTTCGATATTATTTTAGAAGAGAAAATATATGTGAGGGTAGAAGTTATTCTCATTTACTTACCTACTTAACTACACTTATGGTGATTTAATTCACGTGCTGCTCCAGCCAGAACATTTAGTTTCAAGTCACAATAGTGATATGGTGCTCCCGTGCTCTGATTTTAGAGTATGTCAAATTGATTGACAAACTCTATCATCTCTGGGTTATGGGTCCGGAAGGCAACATCTGTAGATTGGAAAGAGTATGAGTATTCTGGCTGTAATGATGATAGCATATGGATGACGAGCGTGTTTTGTCGTCCATCAACACAGGGCCGATAACCAATCAAACGACATTGAGATTGAATGCTTCAAGGTCTTGAGAACTGAAACAATGGGTGAGAGAACTGATACATAAGAAAAGTTTTGATAAAGTGTTAATTAATCCAAAGGATAAACAAGAGCTTACGGGGATATAGAAGGCAAAAAGAGGTGGATACAACATGGAAATATGAAAATCTTGTATTCAAATCTCGCCGATATATAAAAATAATCATTCTTCGGATCTGATGAAAAATACTCTATATTGTGTCAGGAAGAAGTGGGAAGAAGCATGAAACGGCTGCGAGTCATTTCCATGATTATCGAGGAAGTTGAAATTGTGCTGCCGATGAGCCGAATTTCAAGATGAATTGAAAATTAAAGGGATTGGATTAAGGCTTCCAGCTCTTAAGAGATGATTTCTCTTCATATGTTCCACATGCCGGATTTCTTCCATACAAGCGGCAAGGCGGTCCGCTCAAAAGCCTACTCGTCTCCTGTACTCTCTGTTCGGTTTGCAAGAGAACTTTAAGATTCGGTTGATCCATTATTACAGCGGATCTGAATAAATTCCCCGGTAACCCTCCATCTTTCTTGTCCGATTCCAATCAGATTGTTGTCTCCTACCGTCCTGCATTGTAATGATGAATGGAGATTTACATTTGTAAATGTTCCCAAGAATGTTGCCATGCGTACGCTGGACAATCCAAACAATTAATAAACAAAGGGAAAACATTTGATCCGAAATTTTTTGATAAATCTCAATTCTAAAATAGACACCAAGCTGAACACACAGTAATTCTTATCCAACGCAGCAAAGATTCTGTAAAGAAATTGCAGCTTCTAAATTCGCAAGTAAACATAACAGATTGAAACTCAATTCTCTTTACCAAAACTCAAAATGTGCGGCGGAAACGGTGGAAGTGGCGGAGGAGGATGTGGCGTAAGTTTTTTCTGTTTACACATTTTGTCTTCTGGCAAATTGCACATCCGCTGTTAGCTTGGATTTCATAAAAACGGTTTCATTTGTGTTTATTTCAGTGTGGCTGCCCCTGCAAATGCTGTTCCAGTCCTAGTTGCGCAGCTTCCGGGCAATGTACGCTTCGCTTAAGATGCCCTCTATATTGCTGCTCGTATTGCTGCCCGGTTAAACCTTGTTGCACAGCCTCTTGTTGTGGATGCGCTCCTTGTGGATGTGCCCCTTGTTGTGGAGGAGGGTGTGGATGCTGTTCCTACGGAAGTTGCTGTGGGAGTAGCTGCGGCGGTAGTGGCGGATGCTGCTAAGACAACGATCCTATTATTAAAGTAAGCGGTTAAAAAATATCGGCGCTATTATAAGAATTACATGAATAGAATGAATAAATAAACATGTTGCCTTATGTTTTTGGTGACCAGCAGGAAGGATTACAGCATCCCATGCGCTTCAGCGTGTAGAACTGGATGCGTGGAGGACATCTTGAGATTATGGAAAACGATTGAAGCCAAACAAAAGCCTCCGTAACCCTCCGTTCGTCTTTTTATCGTAAAAGACATCTAATTAAGACAATGAAATTCACAGAAAAAAATATGTTTGTGAAACTACTTGCGCTTAACGATTAAAATCATTTTGTATAAATATCCCGCGCTTGATGTTGTTACTTGTTGAACAGAGAAATCTACGAGATTTCAAGATCCACCTTCTAGGAAATTAGGGAGATTATCCTCAGTTATCGATAATTGCTTATATAACTAAAATAGAGATCGTAACCAACTTGAGCATACTTTCGAAATTAGCTACTAGTAATGTATTAAGTCGCAGAATAAGACATCAAAAATTAAGCATAACTTACAGGAATACCTGCCGATTTTATAAATTCACGATTGATCAGCAAATAACATTTGAAAAGAGACAAAGAATTGTAAAATGTGCATGATACAAAATAACTTATCCTGAATATATCTTATCGGTAAAATTACCTCTGTTAACGAAAGCATGCTTGTTTTCTAAACGTTGCTTTCGAGTATGTAGTTAACAAATCCGTCCAAGAAATGCTATGAAGTAAAATAAATGTTAATGTGTAACGTCAATATAATATCTAATCCCTACAGATGCCTATGCTCATTCATTAGTTAAATCACATCTACTTTAGTTAAACACTGCTTTCTTATCAAAAAAACTGTCTTCAGCTTGATGATGCTGTTATTCTAATGGGACAACGATAGTCCAGGAAAAACAAATAAAATTCAGATAATGATTTGTACAATGGGAACTAACTACATGTTTGATGAATGTAGAGCCCTATGAATGACTATAAAATTTCATTGATTACAAACGGTAAATTGTATGTGAGAGAGAGTCGAATGAAGAAAATTTATCCAGGGTCGAGATTCTAAAAAATGAAACGCTCCAGCTTGATTTGGCGACGAGCTGCACTGTACTCGGACTCTTTTCGAGCAAAGCCATGGGTCTTGGTAAGTAAACTGATCTCTTTCCTTTGCATCTTCTTCAAGCAGTGAAAGCGATGAAAGCGACGAGTATAATCTTGCAGTCGTTTAAGACGCAAGAAACACTCTTTTAAAGCTTCTTGATCGGTTGGTTTTTTAGGCATTTCCGGAATACTTTGGCTTTCACTTCCAGTCCCAGAAAGTCCAGAATCCGAAATAGGTGATGGCTGCTTACTGTACTGGGGCAGGTTTGCAGGTTGCGGCGGGGCTCTTGATGGACAAGCGTAGTTTCGCTGAAACGTAAGCGGAGCCGAGTTCTCTGGGGGCGGACCTTGCTCTAGACGTGTGAAACCGGTAATCTGGTTGCGATTGATAGAATCATCTCCTTCTTGTCGACGAACACCCACATCCACAGCTTCAACAGAGGTGGTGTCTAAATTCTATCCGATACAGAAGGTATATACACGTTAGCATAATGTTTGGGGCATTTTAAACACGTTCTTTAAAGTTAGTATATATATACGTGTTCTTATGTTCCACTACTGGACAATTTGTCCAGTTGTGGAGTATTTATGTAGAGTATTTGAAATGAATAACGTTTCAAATGCAACCGTGATACTTGTTTGGATTAATCCTACTCTTATTTAGAATGATGTTAATAAAATGTTAATTTACCTCTGGATGACCCGCTAGCTCAACGATGATTGGACCTTCATCGCCATTATCCATTCCATAAATGACATACTGCTGCTGAATATCAGGAGGTTCGCCTATGTGCTGGTTCTCTTCAATTACCTGTAGACCAACAATGAAAAGATAATTTAGCATAGTTATTTGCTTGCAACCGTCTCTGTTTGAAGTAACTCATGAACTGCGGACACCAGGTTAAGTCTTGATAATAAATTTGTTTTGCAAATGTTACAAAACTTACAATCCCGTTGCCCATTTGTGCACCACCTTCAACGCCCGTGATCTCGATTTCCGTAGTATTCATAGCTGTTATCCATCGGTGATTGCTAACCCAGCGTACGACGTCGTCATAGGTAATACGGGGATTCATTTCTCTGAGGTAATGAAACAGTTCTACCAGTGAGTTTTGGCTTCCATCTAAATCTTGGACTTGTGTTTTATAATATGAAATCCATTTTTTAATCGTTGGAGAGAGTACCGTCCTGTGTGTCAACAAAGGAATAGCATTATGTAAACAGATATTGATTTAAAACAAGTTCAATTCACTGGATCTTTTACCAGTTTCCGGTATAAGTATACTGAAGTCGTGAAACAAAAGATTTTGACCACGATAAAATTAAATTAAAATTGTTATTTAAATATTTGATGATGCTATGATTTTTGTCTTACTTGCAATTTCGTGAGACCATTTTGCGGTAATCAATCAAACGGCGATTTCTTCTGAAATAAGTGTCAAAGCTGAACGCACACGATCACAGCTACAGGCTACACGTGCGAATTAGCCCCGAATTAGAGGATGAAAACGATGAAAATAAAATACGGGATGCGTATGAAATATTGAAAATATAAAAATCTTGGGGCATGATTAATTGATAATAAATTAAATTCTTTGAGAACCAGAATCTGCTCCTTACATTTCACTGCGGGAGGAAAACTAAATGACTAAAATGTACTGGAACTGAAATTTAACGGACAATCCGAGCTCGAATGAGCGGCTCCTACTGCAACACGTAAACGGTCAAGTAGCAACCGTGAGTAATTAATAGGGCAAAGGGACAGGGCGAGAGAAGTGGAAGTAGGAAGGGAGTACGAAGGTGTCAGTGTAATATATTTATGTTCATTAATGATTCGTAATGGCATATCTTAGGCGGGGCCAAAACTCTCATTTAACCCATGATCAGTCAGACAATGCTGTCATACTGCTGAATGTTGGGGCAAGTGTTATATGCTAAACACTGGTTATCATGAAAATGCAAAAATCGGAAGTAGTATGACTTACAGGAGAATATTTTTTGACACTGCTTTAACTGTAGTGTCCCTTGTTTGATATTCTTAGTCAAATTACTTTTATCAACCAACAATATCATTACATATTTAGTTTTACTGCTATGAAAAACTTTGCGGTCGAGCAGTCTGCATTTGACTTGTTGCAATAACATTTTTCAAATAAAAGATGCACTGCGTGCAAAAGCATGCTTGTTAACAAACTCTGATTATTTTGAAATATGTAATCATAAATTCTTCCAGTATCATTATTTCGTATTACAATATTTTGCGACTGTAAATATGTACCAATACCCCCTACGCACAGTTGGATAAAATAGTATTTGTGGTATAAATTATACAAAACACTTAATGAAGGCTTCGAGCTCGGGGCGAGGGACCGTCGTATTATGCATATACAATTGAAAATTAGAATAGCTGAACAATATGTCACAGCATTCTTGCGTGGTGTATATTTTGGTTAAAAACAAGTTATGATACTTGACAATTGTTGCCTTTACGAGCATTTCCGTTTCCTGCACGGTGAAGCTGTTCACTTTCAGCTATTGCTTGAGCTAGTAACATATCTTCGTGCTCTTGACTAAGCGGAGCTGATAAACTGTTGGCTCTTGGTGTTCCAGAGGATGAGGATTCTGCCAATGATGCTTGAAGAGCCAGCTGTAGGGCTGCTTCTTCCGACTGTAAAAATTCAAGATGGATTAATTAGCATGATCATTAAATGACAAAATTTAGATTTGCAGTGGTGAGATTCCGCCCATTGATAGAATTCCTGTAAGGGAATGTCACCAAAAGATAAGAGGAAAAGATTCTAGATAAGATTAATTTCAAATTTACCATGTTTCCTTGGATCGACTGTGAAGCGTTACTGCCTCTTGCGCTTGGAGTAGATCTAGCAGTTGCACCTCCTACGGAACGTGATTTTGTTTTAGAATCCACTGAAGTTTGTTTTCGTAAGGCAGCAGCCATTCCGGCTTTTCCTATCGGTTTAACTGATGTCTCTGTACAGGAATGATCTTGAGGATGACGATGACGTAAACAATAATTCTGTGTACATTGATTGCAGAGTACCGGAATCATTTCCTTCTGCTTACATCCTTTAAAGGTACAGCGGTTGGAATACACCTGTAAAAATAAATATACAACTGAATTCGACAACTCACACTGATAATGTTAGCATTTACCGGTAATGGTACTACGGATTTAGTGTAGGATGATACTACGCTAGGAATAGTATCACGAAAAGGGGATGGAATACAGATGTAATGGTAAGAAAGTAAATGAAGGAATTACTGTGTCTCCTTGCTGCAATGTTTGGTATTCAGGTAAAAATTTATTTTAAAAACCCGATATGGAAAGAGAAATTGGTTTTGATTGAGAAATCAAAATGAATTAATTACCTTCCTATGACTGACGGCCCGATCTGATTTACAATCCGAGTCTATGTGGCGACTCACTCTTATATCGGGCAATTCATCGGGTTTTCCAGGAATTGGTGTGTTGCATAAAGGACAGACCGGTACTTGTACATTCTTTGTGAAAGCTAACGGGCAATCGTGCTTGACGTACGAATAATGATCAGAACTGTAATGTATAGAAATCAATGCTGGATTAGATGCACAGTATAATTATGTTAATGAAAGTTGCATCCATTAATTTAAAGTTGAAATATATAGTTCAGGGTTCAGGCGATACTTAACAATAAACAGAATTTGTCGTCTGTAATTCTTACCAGTAAGTTTTCTTGCACATATCACATTTCACGGGAAGGAAATCTGTAAATCAATTGAATTTGTTTTATTAAAGGCACGTTTGCGTAAGTAATCCATAGGGTATTTAAAAATTATTTCCGTATGGCTGAGTAAGTACAACTGATTTCACGAAACGAACAATTATTTGGTTTACATAAGGTAAACCAATGTCTATCAGGATTCAGGTTCATATTTCAATTCTTAATGGAGGACATTATTTTCAGTACCAAGTAGAAACAGTAAAATGAACATCATCTTTTTGTTTTCAATTTCTTACCCAATCTTTTACACCCAACATCTGAACAGTGTTGACCCAAATCAGGGAACTCCATCTCTAAC
The DNA here is from genome assembly GCA_906901655.1 of Sminthurides aquaticus. Classification (NCBI taxonomy): domain Eukaryota; kingdom Metazoa; phylum Arthropoda; class Collembola; order Symphypleona; family Sminthurididae; genus Sminthurides; species Sminthurides aquaticus. Next base: position 2,777,795 of record CAJQTT010000005.1, on the reverse strand, counting down.
GAATTTTTTAATTTTATAAATACTGTTGAAAGTGTGTTTGAGCACAGCAGTGGCTGATCCAGTCAACAGTTTTCCTCAGTTGGCACGAATAATTACGACGAATGAAATTAGTTCCGAACTTTGCCAGGGATTTCTGGAACTAGACTTCGAATTGCGTCTAGCTGGATGTCTGTAAGAGCTTGATTCCTTTTCGAACAGTGTCTTTAAATCTGCAAAAATAAAGGGTACCGTCATAAATAATATAATTACAAAATTCAACTTCAGCATTAACTCAAATCTAACTGCTGAAGTCAAAAGTTATCTTCCGTAATAATCCAGGGCAGAGATTAATTCAACCGTTCATTTTAAACAAGATATCGCCTAGTTTAACTATTAAATTACATCTATTTCTACACAGTCCAATTCATGAAGTAAAAATAAATAAATTCTAATCAACCTTACCGAATTTTCGATTGTTTCTGAGAAAACTTTAATAAATTTATCCACACCGTTCACCTTCACCAGCTGAACTCGGATTAATGAGAACGTTAAACTCTCTTGGCTCTTTTAAAGACTTGAATAACATTAGTTAGTCATAGCGTACAACTGCTGCAGCTAAAGGATACCTCGCAAGTCATGATGATGCAGCAGCATTTGCTAACTTTTACCTATGCTGGTACGCAATCAAAGCTCTCCCACTATAACATTTATTTCGCATTTATGACGTTTTGCAAAAGAACATCCTAGAATTTAAAAGAACCTCCTCTTGTGATGTCATAGATGATGAAACGTAAATCGTTTTTCATTCATCCACAACGTAATGCTTAATGGAAACATAAGATCAACTTCTATAATTATGCTGTGCATGTAACTGTACATTTTATCATTTAGTTTAATTCATTATACAATGTCCATGTGAATTTCATTTTTGATTCACATCAAAGTTAAGAATTCCTTGTAAAATTTTGCAAAAGATTTGTCAGAAGTGGGATTCGAACCCACGCCCTCAATCGAGGACCAGAATCCTCAACCACCTTCATGGAAGGCAAGCTTGCGCTTGAGTCTGGCGCCTTAGACCACTCGGCCATCCTGACTGTTGAATCTACTGGTCGTAGTTTCCAGTACTAGTTTCTACTATCGAGACATGAGCTTGGAATAACTACTAAAGAAGCTGTGTATAGTTTTTGGCAAGGAAGAATGCTTTGCTTGAAAAAAAATTTTACTGCTTATAGACACGCAAATAAATTACTAGAGTGGATGCTTATGGATATGCAGACGAATGGCTATGATGACGAGACGAGGATAGCCGGCTATCTGAAGGGAAAAGTTGAAAGCTCATAGATGAAATTGCTTGCGCAGAAAATACGATTTTGCAAATCCAAGCAGTAATAGATTTGCCCTAGTATACATATACAGGCGCGTCTACTAAGAGGAAATGAAGTTCCAGCAAAGGATTCTTTATCCTACTTTATCTAAATTAACCTTCAGAACAGTGCATCAACTGCACTTGCTCAGACTTGAGAGTTGGCATAATAATAATACGCTGTACAAAATCCAAAATGAACATATTATCTAAATGGATTCATACTAAATGATCTAAAAAGATGAAGTATTTTATAGTGGATACATTTATTAGTTTTTACAAAACCTGGTAGTTCTAGAATAATTTTCGTTCATCCACTCCATTATGAATTTCACCTATTTAACGGTCCGTATCTCAGGCGGACTGACAGAGCGACTGACTAAATATCCTACTTTTACTACAATAAATAGTTTAGACAAACCTTGAAGCGATAGCTAAAAGTTTTGTGTAATCGGGCCCTTTGGCTACGGTCTTGGTTTTCAAAACCGATCGAAGCATCATAGGAATAGGAACATGAATTCTTGTTCCAATAGGTGTTCCATTATCCTCGATAAGTACAACGTTATTTGAGTCCATTTTGGGAACGAAAGCCGGCATATTCCTTTTTACTCCTACGATGATCCCTCTCTTCATTTCTCCTTTGATTGTCACAAGTACTTTATCTCCTGTAATACCAAAGTTAGCAATGATGAAGTAAAATCAAGGAAATGTTGCTATAACAGAATGCGGTAATTAAATTTGCAAATTAGCGCTTAAAATACTGTAAAGACAGTAACAGTTACCTAGTTCCCCTTTTCCGGTTCTGCTGTAAATATGGATTACTTTGGGTGGTTTCCCTTCTGCCATTGCTTGCTTGCCGATACTACTGTTGTCAACGCATCTCATTCGTGTCAACTTCCGTATAGAACTTATTTTCGTACGATGCTTTCCAACGGGTGGGTTTGGCCTGGGCAGGCAGTCAAGGGGTTGTCCGGTTTGAAAACTTTTGGAATTCTGAACCAAGTGGGGGTACAGTATTCTCCGGAAGAGCGAATTCATGGTTGCCTGTAACAATAGTTCAAATAGATTTTTAAATATGGGACCCCAGTTCCATGATAGTTTCAGACGTTTCGTATTAAATTCTATTGAACTGTGAGCGTATACAAACATGAAAACTAAAAAGGCGTGATTTTTAGTTGCGCTCAAACATACAATTTTAAGCACATAGTTCTAATACCCATTTTCAGCATTCCAAAGAAGTGACCGGGATTTCAAAGGTCATACAGCTCGTGATTTAAATAAAAGATTAAAATCAACTTACCGTGTATCAATGAGATTGTTTTAAATATATTTTTAAGAATCAATAGTCAGTTCAAAACTATGTAGTCTCACTCAATTATTCAACTAATTAACATCACAGTTAATGATGATTCGATGCGGAAAATAATATTTTGCACTCGTTTAATGCAAAAACCCTTTGAAATTTCGCACTGTCGAACAAGGATATCTCCAGCTCCCGCTAACTACACCTTGATGGAAAAAGTAAAGACAGGCGAGTAGTTCCTGTGTTTACGGCATCCGCTGTAAACACAGGAACTACTCACACACTATTTGCTACTATCATCAACACATGCAACATGAGCGCATTTATGTTAAACCCGGAAATAATAACACTAAAAAACGGGAATCTTCGAATTTACGCAAAAATTATTTCCAGCCATACTTTCCGTTTAATGCTAAGCTTAATTATAATTTTATGAAGTTGAATTCTGTGACACGCCCTCCACCTCCATCACAGCCAATTGTATAGATTATCTCACTTGGCCCCATTGTATGTCCCTCGGAAAAATGAAATTAATGAATCCAAAAATAAGTAAATATGATTTTTACTAGCTAGTATTTATTCCGAATTAGCAAGAGGGAAGCTATTCAAAGACGGACATCTGATGGGGCGTGCAGCATCTTCACGATTCCTTCCAGTCCGCAATTTTCACTTTTACCATTTCGTGACATTTCATAAAGATTTTTTTGTTGATTGGGAATGAATGACAAGAATCCTTATTTTTTCATGGTAATCAATGCCAAGATCAATGTTAATCTACTCTCATTAATTTTTACATTGCTATAAGTAATGATGCACTATCCCACAATCTGCCTATCAATTTACAGGGGCGAGGGAAGCGTTGCAGCCGAAACATTTCTTGAGCACTTGTTATCAGCATTATAAATTTGCCCGGCAATTACGCTCAATCAATAAATGCATATCTGTACTACCCAAGAAAATAAATGATATATCAAAGCACTTAAAAGTTGAGCATGGGAATGAGTAAATTAATCCGCGTCTTGGTGATGAGAGCAAAATGAAAGAGAAATTAGGGAAAGACAACAAAGTGGTTTAGTGTTTACGGAGAAAGTGTGTTTATCATTTTGTTGCCAGAATTTGATTAGTATTTTATCTATAGGAGAAAATTACCAAAGTACAGCCCGGAGCTCCTTGGTTGAAGGAACTAAAAGCATATAAACCCAGTTAAAAACGAAATCTTCACTCAGTCTAACTTGAGCTATAGCTTTTGAGCTTCTCTTCCTGTAACTGTTTACCAGCGAGACAAGTGGATTAGCATTTAATTTTCAGTTAATCAAGTGCTTCGAAAATAATGGTAAAAAGCTATGTTGTGCTATAGGGAATTCCAAGCCTGCCGGATAATTGTTCTACTCGTATTTTATTTTCAATTACGCTCAGCACAAGGCTCTGGTCCATGTGTACGTGTGTAAGTCCTTTACTTATTGAATGGAGCATCTAATTATGTTATTGGGTCCTGGTTTAAAGTTGAACTGGGTTAAGGATAGAAAATGAATTTACTTTCAGATTTAACGAATACAAGAACCCAACACCGGTTTGCCTGCCCGTTGAAGCTGTTAACGAAGCTTTTGATCAAGCTCGGAGTAGACATGAGCTCTGGGACCCGTTGCCGCATTCACTAAATTTTGAGCACCATCATGAAGCTACGGATGTGCTTGGACAAGTTATTACGGAAACTAGCTTGATTTTAGCCAAGAATTTTAAGTTAAGTCCATCTGAAATACTTAATACGTTGCCGAGGATCGATACGAAACTTACGAGGATTTGGGATTTTTGTCCAGAGCGGTTCCAAGACAAGAATTGTTTGGTAAGTTGAATCAATGAGCTTTTAAGCATTAGGCAGCGGGAGTGAGAGCGAGATATGCCTGCTTCTTTGTAAATCAAGTCGATAACGTTTGGCTTTTGTGTTGGCAGCATAAACGGTATCGGACCTTCAGTGGCCACTGTAATAATCTTGAGAATCCTGATTTTGGAGCGACACTGGCTCCGTTTGCAAATATATTACCGCCGTTAAGACCCGATGGGATAAATGCTCCGAGGGAGGAAAGCGTCTACCATGGCGCGTCGTTACCATCGCCCAGGCTCGTTTCCTCTCTTATGCATAGGGACTCTGTTGTACATGATCATTCTGTAACGACCATGTTAATTGCGTGGGTAAGTTGATGAAACTTCTGGCTTGTATAAAGATATGTTCAATGACTACCTCTTTGTAACTACGAATCGGTGAAAGAGGTGAGGCTATCTGGTTAAAATTGTGCTATAACTACTTCTGCTTCTTAAATCCGTTAAGGGCCAAATCATTGACCACGACATTACTCTGACGGCAGACACAAAAGGTAAGCAGAAGAAAGGATATGATGATTTGGAATGCGGTGTTAAATGTTAACATGGATTCTGAAAATAAAATATGAATTTACAGATCCCCTTACCCTGAAAGAACCGCAGTGCTGTCCTGGTGCAGACTATGATCCCAGGAAGAAATTGCATCACAATTGTTACCCTATCGATGTACCTGCTGGAGATGCTTTTTATTCGCACTATGGACAACAGTGCCTGAATTTCCTTCGATCTTATTCCGGAGTCCGAACGAATTGCAGATTAGGTACGTGTTCGAAGTGCAAACTTAGAGAAGGCAGATCACTCAATCAAGAAGATAATATAGAATCAAGGAGGAGAGTTGTTCAGAAATGTTGCGTATTTCAGGTCCAAGGGTGGCTTTCAACACCATAAGCTCGTACTTGGATGCAAACTTTGCGTACGGTTCCTCGGATGAATTTAGCAAGAGTCTGCGTACAGGTGTGAAGGGAAAACTTTTATCATTTCCAGCTTTCGAAAAGCTTGGTCTCAAAGAATTACTGCCGCTGAAACTTGAAGATCCAGATGATGGATGTATCCGTCATAATAAGGAAGCATACTGTTTCCTGGCGGGTGAGTTTGTAATTGAGGCTACAAAAACTTTGCGTTCCATGATTTTGTTGTTGAAACTTACAAGCGAATTACTCGGTTTACAGGAGATAACCGGGTTAACGAACAACTTGTCCTTACTGTCCTGCACACCATATTCTTGAGAGAACATAATCGTGTGGCTGAGAATCTGGAACAAGTTAATCCTCATTGGAATGATGAATTAATCTTCCAGGTTTGTCGCATTTGGCATTGTGCAAAGTCAGATTCGCTTGAAGACTGGGTCTTATCGCTTGCTTGAGGTATATAGAGATGATGATTATGAGCTGTTGGGAATTTTAGGAAACCAGGAAGATTGTTATTGCCACCGTGCAACACATAACATACAATGAGTTTCTACCTATGGTCTTGGGACGCCATCTGATGGACAAGTATGGTCTGGAATTACTTGCTAAGGTAAGGGTAGAAATTTTGGAAAGCAGTCGCTGGTAGTTCTGACTGTAAAGCAATCTTGAGTTCTGGTTTAATGTTCCTTCACGGTTTTCCAGGGATTTTGGAAAGGATATGATCCAAACGTTAATCCGACAGCAGCGGAAGAATTCATAACTTCGGCATTCCGTTTCGGACATTCTCTGCTACCAAGCCGAATTGAACGATGGAGTTTGGGGCACAAGTTCATTGGTAGGAATTCACGTGTTTGCTTGCCTTGTTAACAGGAATACATAAGTTAATTTGTGATATTTTTGCAGACTCGGAACCACTGCATAAACTTCTCCGCCAACCGTACGCTCTGTTCAGGCCTGGGTTTGTGGATACATTTGCTTCCGGAATGGTGAACCAGCTAGCTCAAGCTATGGACGAAGGAGTCACAGAAGAGGTAAGAATGATATTCCTCACATGAATGCGCAAATGTCTCCTTGAAATACACAATTAATTGTTGAACCCTTGATATCTTTACATAGGTTACGACACTTCTTTTTAAAGAACCTCAGCATCATTTCGGTATGGACCTTGCTGCAATGAATATTCAACGTGGCCGAGAACATGGTGTTCAAGGCTATGCAGCCTATCGGAAAGCTTGTGGACTGTCTCGTGTTCATGACTGGAACGATTTAGCTGGGGTCATGCGGAATGAAACAGTGGAAAAGTATAGGAAAATCTACGCGTAAGCACCTTCTCCAATCTACTTCTCCTACCGATAAGCCCATCGATCAGATTCGCGTCTCGTATATGACCAATGCTGGCAAAAATCATAGCGTTAACTGTATTTCTGTACCGATGTTCCAGATCCCCACAGGATATTGATTTGTGGTCTGGTGGTGTCTCCGAAATACCTGACGATGGATCACTGGTTGGTCCAACTTTCGGATGCATCATTGCCCAACAATTTCAAGCACTCCGATACGGCGACCGATTCTGGTACGAATCCTCGGAATCACCTTCACCGTTTACTCCAGGTAATCTACTAGAATCTTATGCAATGAAATGTGAGGTTAGTGAGAAAGCTTTCGTATATCCTTAATTACGACGAGAATGTTTCACCGCAGCTCAATTGGAAGAAATACGAAAAATTAAACTGTCGAGGCTTTTATGTGACAACAGTGACAACTTAAAGACTGTTCAGCTTTACGCCATGGTTTACCCGAACCATGAATTGTAAGTATACAAACTCGGATGACGCTTAAGCGTTTAAGAAATTTGGAGTTTTTCTAACGATAATATGTGTTATTCTGTTTCAGCAATCCGAGGGTACCGTGCGCCAGTTTGCAATCTACTGGCATAGATTTTGAAAAATGGAGAGAGGTCCCAGTTTCGGTCACACAAGAATACGGCACGATACCACCGGTTGTTACAGTAAGGACCGTTTGTTTCGGCAGACTAACAAAGTTCGTCTGAAGGTTGTTAAAATAAAAGGATTTAATATGAATATCCGGAACGTTGTTGCAGGAATCGACCCTGACGAATCACGGATACATTTCATTGATAGATGACGATGAAAGTACACAACCGTTAGTGACCAACGATGAAGAAGATCTCCTTAAAAGTTTACATCGAATACCTCCACCCCTAGAAGGAACTCGTTCGACGAATGGAAATCATGAAAAATCAACGCAGCCATCGTATCGCAGCGCTGAACATGAAGGTACTGTCCCGACAATCCGTCCAGGTAGTGAAAACGAAGAAGTTGCACCTGGTGACACTAGGCAAACCCATCGACATCCTCTTGAATCGCCAATAACAGAACATAATGATCCCGCAGAAGATCAAATTTACACCCAGCAACACTTACGTTACACAAAAATACAACCGTCACAACCTCATGGAATTATCGTTCACCATGCTCGACGTAATAACTGGAAACCGGTAATTCGGCACAGATCTAGCCAACGAAAGAGAAAACTTCCAAAACCGTTCCCTGAAAATCATCCCTTCCCTGGGTTAGATGGGCTGTTCAGTCCAAATCCAGGTTATCTTGTAAGACAAAGATTTGTTATCGGGTAAAAAGACGTCCACTTTAATTATTATTTACATAACTTTATGTTTGTTATTTGTTTTCTACCAACGATGCATGCAATACAAACGTAGCTTTCGATTTTTCAAAAATAAAATGAGCATTAATCTTGACTTTGTAACCAATTAGTTTTGCGCAAGCAGCAATTAGCATAGCACTTAATTGGTATTTAAAAATAATTTATTAAAATTTAAAATTTACCATACGTTTTGGACTTTTGGATCAGTTAAATCAGTTTTATATGATTTTGTCTTTAAAGGAGGGTCATTGAGTTTTTTTATCTCTATGATTCATATCCGCCATTTTCCCTTTGTTCCCGGCCATTCATTCGCCCGCCACTCCGTGGTCTAAGAAGCAGAGAAAATCCTCCTGGGCGCACTCAACGGTTTTCTCTTGAGACGTGCGGAGATCCACAGATTTGGTTTCGTTTTCATTCAGTTTTTTCGAGTTTTGAGAGTTGAAATATAAAAAGGTGGACTAAAATATCATTTTTATTAGTTCAGAGACTGCAATTCAGGATTTTAATTGTTGTGTTTCTAATTAAATTATTGAGTTTGTCAATACTATCGGATTCTAAAAAAGTGAAAAACGCAATAGTTGAGATACTGTTTATATTAAATAGACCAAGGTTTTCAAGAATATTTGCTTTGTAATTTTCGACGTTTTCCTCGAGTTCTTCGTGTTACAATTTTAGCATAGTAATTCTTCCCAGGGAAATTTAAAGTGAAAACCATTTAGTTAGACGGGAATGGAGGGCGAAGAAGGGCCTGGTGCGATGGAGTTCAGCAGGGTTGAACAGCTTTTGAAGCAGCAAGCTAAGAAAAACAATCTGTTACGCCAACGCCGTCAAGAACAAGAAAGAGAGATTGCTGCTTTGTCAGTAGAAAACGAAGAACTTGACAAAGAAATTGCTACATACCAGCGTATTCTATCCAAACGAAAGGGTGTGCAGAAAAGAAAGTTCGAAGCATGCGCTGATTTATTCGCAAGGTTAGACATTCTTGAATTAATTGAGTTTAAAGGTTTTTAAATTTAAAAGCACATTAAGCTCAGGTCAGTAATCATTAATGATACTGTTAGGAACGATCGTGTCAATCAGGAATGTAACAATGCTCAACAGCAACTTTCGGAAGGATTCTTTCTTCTTAATTGCTACCGAGAGAAGATTGGTGAGACAAGCTACGCGACGTTGAAGTCCCGTGAAGAACTAGCGAATAAGTTGCAGACTCGGGATGAGTTGGAGGAAAAGCTTCTAGGATTACGGGAATATGTGAAGAAGCTAGCAGAGGAGCTTTCATCAGTTCAAGCATCAAATGATACGCTTCAAAAAGAGAATGAAATCATCAAAGAAGAAAACAAGTCCAAGGAGAAGGAACTGACTGAAGAAACAGTACTAGAAGAAGCAGAACGTCAAGCGGTTGAAAAAGCGGAGACTGAAAATGCCCAGTTATTGGATAGGACAATTAAAATGGAAGAGGACAGTGAAGACCTGCGTAAGAAAATTGCAGATGCCCTAGCTGGAATTGAATCGCTTACCATTCAACATGATCATATCCAAGATCTGGTGAAAAATGAGAAAGCTAGGGAGATGACACTGAAGGAAGAATGGGGAAAGTTGTGTGCCTCAGCTGAAATGAAAACCATTGCAATCAATAGTCTTACCAGGGATTGTGACGAGCAGTTAGCTAAATGCAAGGAAGCTATGGCTACCTTAAAAGCCAAATCCGGAGAGAAGAAAATGCTCGAGGACAAGAAACAGTGTATGGTGCTGAAGATGAGCGATATGTGTGAAGACATCAAAAGATTGAGGAAGATGAAAAATGATTTGTATGAAGAAAATCAATCCGTTGATACGGATGAGCGAAAACTCCTGAATGAGATCACACAGATGCAAGACCATGTTAGCCGAACTGAGAAAAAGGAATTTGACGTTAAGGCTAAGCTACAGGTTCTTCAGAATTCCGTGGCGGAACTTCAGGCGTCAGTTGATGCTGCAACTGAAGAGTTGACTAATCTGCAGGCACAACTAGGTTTATCGGAAACTGCTACAGCTGATGCCCGAGCCAAGCTGCTGAAGAGACTCAGGGAGAAACAAGAACTTCAACAGGAATTTAAAACTGTTGAAATAAAGCTTCAGGATGCAAATGCGAAGTTCGAAGAGATTTCTCAGCGAAAAACCGCCATTGGTGACGAAAAGGAAACTCTCTGTAAGCAATTGCAAGAACTTGTTCAGAAGATAGAAGAGTTAGCTACGGAGAAGCAGGAATTGTGCCGTGAAGAATCAGCACTTGAGGATTTAAAAATGCAGACAGGCGAACTTGAAACAGAAGCTACGAATTTGTCAAGCGCTAAGGATAAGCTTTTCAGACGAAAATCTGAGTTAGAGCAGCAAGTTGAGACTTTAAACGAAGAAAAGAGGTGTAAGGCCTCGCAAGCAGCCAAGAACATGGAAGATTTGGAGAATCAGCGTATACTGTTCATTCAGAAAATCGCGGCTATCAAGTAAGTTCTTATAAATAGATTATCGATGCCTTCGTGTCTGATCACACAGCCAGAACACTAATTACACCTTTGTTTCGTAGTGATCAGATATCAAAGGTGGAACAGCAGATACTGGAGCAAACAAAGGCAAGCAACATCTTGAAGGAAGAGCTTTTAAAGTTGACGGATTCAGTGGTAAATGTTCAAGGCAATTTGACGGAACTTGAGAGCTCTGAACAGAGTGAAAATAAACTACTTGAAGAGCGTAAAGCGTCATTTGAAGCTAGTATTCAAGAGAAACAAGCTGAGCTAGCTGAGTTGAATAAATCGCTGGAGGTATCCAAATGCAAGAAGACCGAGCTGACCAATGAAGTGGATCAGTTAAGGTAAGTAGTGCCTGGCATTAGGATGCCGCATCCGCATGTATTCATTATCATGTCTATTGACTTGAAACTTTTCATTTATTAAAATATTTCATGACTGAATTTTTATCATTTAGAAATACCATCTCGCAAGCAAGGATGCACAATGACACGGTTGTTAGTACCACAATGGAACTCGAAACGTACATTGGAGAGAAAGAGCTGAAGCTTGAAGAGCTAAAGAAGACTTTTAAGAAGTTGGAAGTACAAGGGTTTCAATTTGATGAGGAAGATGCGGCTATAAAATCGCTGAAAAACACCCTCGCAAGTATTGACGCAGATTTGGAAGCTGCCAGTGCTCGAAAACAACAGACATCTACTGAATTGAACAACTTAAGGTAAAAGTTTTCGTAACACTCCGAAACTATGCGGGTTCGTTGAAAACGATTTGAGAAAATTTACCGTTGTATTCAATCGTTTGACTAGGGATAAGATTGAAAAAAATGAAAATCAGAAGAAGACTTTGATAGACGAAAACACCTCATTAAGAAAGAGCATCAAGGCAGCTGAAATTAAACTAAGGAGCATTCCTGCTTCCTATCCTTCAGAGACTGTTAAAAAGCTAGAAGTGGAGAAAAGCAAACTGCAAGAGTTAAAAAATAAGCACCAAGAGACTCAGAAGCTTATTACGGAAATGAAAGCATATATATGCTCAGCCAAAGAAGAGACAGCGAAACTACTGTAAGTTCAATTCTGAATTTAAACAAAGATTATTTCTGTATTGTAGCACAAACGTCTGTTTTAATCCATAAATTTTCCAGGAAAGAGCAGGAAGAGGTCAAGAAGCGCTCTGTGATAAAGGAAAATGAACTCAACTGTCTCCGGAAAGAAATCGAACATTTCAGTCGTACTCTCTCAGCGGACTCTAAAAAAAAGGAGGAGGCAATTCAGAGTGAAAAGGATTTAACTAAAACTGTCAGAAATCTTCAGAAGGAGTTAGAGCAAGCTGAAAAAGATGAAGAGGCTCGAGCGCTGGAACTCACCAGTATTCAGAAGAAGTTAAAAGAATTAGAGTCAGTCTTACTTGATTAATGTCTTAAAAACATTTTTTAGAGAATTGCGTTATTCGCGGCAATACGCTGGAAAATTGTTATGAATTACATTTTTCGTGTCATGCAGGGAAGTAAAAATCGGCGTCGAGCAACAAATCGAAGACGTGCTCAAGCAGCAAAAATTGCCCCCGACCGTACGTCAGGAATCAGCATCGTCTTCACGAACGCAACTTACTCGGGATGAGGGCAAGGAACGTGGTAACGTTTGTGAGAAGCCAAAGGCTATTGATGCGTCGTCACCCAAGAGTGTTATCCCAGCCACAACGTCTGAAGACTCTGGTTCTTCATCGAGCGAGTCTAGTGAATCGGTAAGTTTGTTGTTCGAAGATTGCAACTAGAAGCATGCATATCATATTCGAGTAATATTTGAGTAGTTTTACAACTTGTATAACCATGCTGCAGGAATGGGAACCGGGGCCAGTACAACCGAGCCGGTCCACAAAACCCTCAAAAAGATCTGGAGCATCTTCTAAAGTAAGCGCAGTTTCGTAATGCTCTAATCCTAAGTATTCCATCATCTTCAAGCGTTCTATTATTTTTAGGCCAACCCAAGAGGTTCAGGAGGACGTGGTCGCCAGAGAAAGTAAAATCTGAAGGACGCGGTCGCTCTCTGGAAGGAAGCGGGACAGTAATGGCTTTGCAACTATTAGCATCCTTAAAATTTTCCATTTCTCTTTTCTTACATTGTTAGTTCGACCACTTTAAACTTTTGACGAACATTGCGTCTTCCTTCAAGTATCACTGCAGGAGTAGCCAATTCCTGTCTAACATGAATTCGTTTTCCTTATGCACTGGAATGCATACCATTATATGTTCAGAACTGACCATTATTATAATTTTTTAATGGCACATGTATGTAACGTTTAGGTTATGAAGATTCCAATCATTTATTAAAGTAAATAATGCTGTCTCATTTAGATCCAACTTCTGTTGTTTTCGAAGGCAATCATTGAGTAGAACCTTGATTTATTAGTCTAGCTGTTACCATTTAAATAGTCACGTCGCATGTTCTTGAAATCAAGGCTCAAAAGGTATACAAACCTAATGTGTAATCAGTTACGGTTAAATTAACTACGGTTCATATTCCTAGGGAAACGGAAAAAATACATTAACTTTGAACTTCGGAAAAGTATTCCTGTTAAATGCAAACGCAAGTAGTGATCTAGTGATCTCGCAGGGGGTATATCCGTAACGAACGTGAGAAACTTGTTGAAACAGGTCTTTATTCTACCACGGAAGTCTACTACTGCTTTTTAAAGAAGTAACTATAATTTGTGAAGATGAAACAACACGTTGTTAGCGGATAGATCTCGTGCTATACACAAAGAGTTAATCCATGTGGTTTGGTGAAGACGAGGTAATTTTAAACGGAATGAACTATTTAATAAAATTTATAAAATTTCACGAGGAGTTTATTACTTTTTCAAATAATTAAATGACTTCAGTTAACACCAAAAATTGAACGGCTACGATTTAAAAACATAGACATATAGCTTCGGAAGCACTAATTTGATTTAACAGTTCTGGATAAAGTCATACCTGTGTTCTCTTGCCGCAATGCCAGGTGTAGTTATAGTTGGTAATATTGTAATTGTATAACTAGAATTGTTTAAGCGGTTCCCCGAGTGAATCGGGTTAGATATCAAAATTGCGTCATCTTCAGGTTCATCGGATATATCCGGTGGTGGTGGTAGCATGGAAAAGGAAGGAACATCTATAAAAAATTTGTTAGGATTATATAGCCCGACTTACTCTTCCGATGACCCGTCAATGAATGTTTCAGGTAATTCAATTATATTTCTAAATTAGTTGCTGCTCTTTAGGTTTTGAATTATGCTTCTAAACGCATTAATTTTTTTGATTTTTAGTTTATAACAGTGGAACGGGAGCATCAAGATTACACCCTTACCTGAATTTGGATCCTAATGTAATTCAGGAGCCAGAATTCATTTTACCCGAAGGAGCTAGTAGACAACGAGGTCGATTCGAATATGCCTTTGGTTCTATCGGTGGCGCAGTACTGATAGGAGCTGGATCAGGAGGTGTTGCTGGATTATATCGTGGTTTTCAAGACACTGCAGGACAAGCAGGAAAAATAAGGAGGACGCAGTAAGTTACATTATGATCAAATATTCTAAACTACACTGTATTTAAATAGCGATTTTTCATAGTCAGCATCTTGTTGAATATTCGTACGGAGTAATCATTGATTGTTTGTTGCAGAATATTAAATTACGTTGTAAAACGTGGGGCAACTACAGGGAATGGTCTTGGAGTGATGGCATTAATGTATTCTGGAATCGGAGTTTTCCTAAGTTGGATGCGAGAAGAAGACGACTCGTATAATACCTTAGCTGCTGCCACTGCCACTGGCTTGCTTTATAAATCTACTGGTAAGTTAAACAGGTTATGTTAACATGATTTTGATAAGTAGTAGGATTGCACCTTGTTTTCTTTCTTGAATCTGCCCTGCATCGCAAATAGTGGTGTAGTTAATTTAACCGTTTTGATCTTGTGATTTCAGCCGGGCTAAAGAAATGTGGGTTAGGAGGAGCTGTTGGATTCGGAATAGCAGCTGCTTACGTTTTGTGGACAGGGGGCAACAAAGATAGATCGTTGGCAGACCTTGTGGGCTCAACGCGGTTTTAAAACTTTCCTAGTTTCCCGGATTACTCTGTTTTCAACGAGAATTGACGACGTTGTGTTACTAGTCACCTTCTTCATCGTATCCGCTCAACAGAGCTGTTCGAGCATCGTAGGACATACTAAATAAATACTATTTTATGTTGCGTTAACATGGACATTCAGAATACATAATTACTTGAATTTTCTTCTCTCAAAGTGAGTCTTGGCGAACCTTTAAGCTATGCGTAAAAGCATAAGTATTAATTTGACCTTAACCATCCGCAGCGTTTAGTATTAAGATTTGAAGAGCATAGGGAAAGAATAGGTTATTGTGCAGAGAAAAGCAAAACTATTGCATCATTGTAAGAAAATGGCACAGTAAACAATGTAACTGATGTACCTATAAATGTATCTTCGAGTTCGTTATTCACAATTTCAATTCAATTTCAGTTCAATGATTTTGTAGGTCGGAATTTCAGCTTATTTATCATGCGAACATACGGGTTTTCTGAAACCATCCAAATGTTGTATTTACTGGTAGTATTTGTTAGCATCTTTTAGGGAACTAAGGGATACAATCCATGCGAGTTTAAAACTTCGTCAGAGATCGTTAAAGATTCGTTTTAAACTTTGGCACCAAGCGTATGTTATTATCTTTTTGGTCACGAAATATTATTAAAATGAATTCACCGATTTCGGGATATAATGTGTGTTGCAAATCTTTTTTATATCACAAAACGACATTGGTAAACATGGCTTAAGTCGGAGACCTCGAACCTAGGTATTATATAAAATGGAAAACTTTTAACTTAAGTCGAAACTACAGAAATAATTTACGTCTCTTCCGGTTTGTCATTTTGAATAATGTTAGTATCAGTAGGGTTCGTGGTATCGTCTGTATCTACCTTCTTGCTAAACTTAGTTTTGAGTTTTCGCCACAACTTTTTAAGGTTCTCCTTCTTTGAAGTTAGTACAGAAAGCTTCAGCTCTTTTGTTGTAATGTTGTGAATGGGGCCAAAAGCCAGTGCAACAACAGTACATGTTAGACAGATTACATTGTAAGGCATGGAAAAATCTGGCGTGGATAGATTGACTAGTAACACACGTGAATAATAATTTCGGGTTTCTGGAAACTTTGTAGAGTTCACTTCAAAATGCGCAGCCTCCAGGTAGAATCCATGGTTGGCATCTGGGGGATATTCATTCCATTTCAAGTGACCCTTTTCCACCAAAAAGCTGAGAGTCACAGTGGTTTTAGGTGGTATGATGAAATCCATTTCCAGTTTATGAAGAACAAGCCTATCTTGCCCAGGAGTGTAATGAAAGCGTTTCCCTGCGTAGTGACATTAATTTCATTAAAGATCATAACAACATGAGAACATTACTGATTTGATGAATGTCAGTTCATCTATGTATCTTACCCCGAACTTGATCAGCAGACGGTCCAGGGGGGTCAATTTCAATTTTCATTGTATGTAGGTATGGTCTTATATACCAAGGAAGAACTTCCACGTAAAGCACCAGCAGGGATGCATCACTCAAATGGTTTTGCATCTGGATAACCATAGTACCATATTCTTGACCGTAGCCTACAAATCAGAAAGAATGTATAAGCCAGCTATTAATGCTGCTACATTATACTTATCAGTATCCACGAAAAAACAAATTAATACCTCCGATGTACTTCATAGGGCTGAAAACAATATTTTCGGGGCTGTCAACATAGTTGGGAATATCCTCCAGCTTCATGTTGTTGACTTCTCCGGAAAACTTTTTCCATTCTCTATTTTCCCATACTTCGACGGTAGTTCGAGTCGCTGGTTGGCATGGGAAGATTGCTAGAGATCCTAGTACTTGCTTTGGAAAATTATCAATGGGTCGTAATTTTGAAGACGGTTGAAACACCAATGACAATGTAAGTTGCAATCGAATACCGTCCTTGTTTCGTACAACATGCATTCCCTCAGAATGGTAGTGGGTGTTGAAAACTTCCTTTGATCGTAATAGCGATCCCAGTCCTCTCTGCAAAAAAGAAGTCAGAATGATGGCTTATGTAAACGCTACACTAATAGTTGCTGGATGACTTTCGGTTACATGTCAAATTATACGATTAACACATAAAGAAGCAGTCGTACTCACCGATAAACCACAGGATAACAATTTACTCCACGGTGTCAAGTTTTCTGTGCAGACATTTTCTTTGGGAAGTGAGCCAACTCTTAGGAAAATGCTTTCCTCTTGACCCTCTGGCAGAATTGATGGATCAGGTCGGTAGGCAAACTTGGGCTCTATTGCAGACCTTTCATCAAGAAAGTTTAAGGATGCACATGTCAATCCACTCAATCGGCTTGTGAAACCCTTCCAGTTTTTGTTGGCTGACCTTTTTTTAAAAAGCAATACGAAAATTTAATGAACCGGTGACAACTTAAGCACGGAATATAATATTTATGTCAGTAGTGCAAAACAACAATCAGGGCACTTACTTGGAATCAGAACTTTGAAACCATGTTATTATGTGACCTCCAGTAGGGGCGGCGACTATTGGCTCCCCCCAGGATTCCAGTCTCCAGTATCCTTGAGACAGGGTAAAATGAAGCTCCTTAATCTTGTGTGCTTCCAAAATTTCAGCAAGGGCTCTAGGGAAAAGTTTTGTGTCGTTTGACAGGCCGGCATCGTTTATAATGAAGTCAAAGTGTGTGTACACGAGTCCATTAGTGAGCTTCTTGACCCTAAACCTTTCCTCAAAAGTATCAACATTCACTAAACTATCCACCCATGTCGTTGTTGATACCAAGACAATTACCGATAATGTTAAGAGATGCATTTTTAATTGACATCAAGTTCCTGTCAGTCGGTACAATTCATCTATCAGGATAATTTAGACATCATGTCACAAAATAATGCAGACTTCGTAAAAACTTCTGCAACTAATCCATAAGCTAATTGCTATTAGTTAAACTTAACACACCAAACTACTTACTTTAATCCAATATTAACCCAATAGACGTTAAACAATTGCCACATTCAAACTAAAAGCTCGGACTGATTACTGATTGAGGAGGACCGAAATTTATCCTAGCGATTCAATATTAACGACGAGTCAACTGATACACCAATATATTGGTCGAATTCATCATTCCAATTCACAGTGTTGTTACAAACGTTCTGAGAAAGAATATCCTATTAACTAATTTCTCCACGAATTTTAGGTTCAAGCAAAAAAACCCCCATTATCCTACAATAGTGAAGCGATACTATTCGATTTATACCTAACTCTCGATATTTGAATTCATACAAGACCTCAGCATGCGCTATTTAAAGCTGATGTTAAGGCATATTTCATTTCGGAATAGGTCGTTTCCGGACACATACGATATCATGGAATACTCTTAAGCATAGGCTGGCTGACAAAGCTAAAATTTCATCTTCGCATTTAGGATTGCCTCTGTAAATTCAGGGTCGGCATTAATGTCAATCAAGTCAAAAAGTGCTGCCCAATCGTGTTGCCTGCGTCAAAACCATTAATTAGAGCATAACAATAAACTTGGAATGAAAATATAGTTACAGCATCAAGCGAAATCACGCGTACAATAGATTTTCGTCTAAGCTACTCACCCGCACCATACATCCTGTTCCTGGACTAAATCCAATGCAGTTAAATAAGCTTGTACATCTTTCACGCGGTTGTCGTGTATTTGAAAGAAAAACATAGCTGCTGGCTCTTCGTACGTAATCTTAGGTTTGGTCCTGTGTTCTGGAAAGAATCCAATGACTTGTTGCCCTGCATATGATTCAGAGTATCACTAGAGTAACAGTACACGTATACAGTAATTACAATTATAAATAGATTTGTCAAATACAGAGATCTTACCAGCCCGAAGTAAATCAGCGTCATCAAGTAATTCTCGAATAGTAGTTTCATTTGGGTCTTCGGAACGCTTGATATTTGCTATTGAAGCTGGAAATACTTTTGCTGGTAAATCCCAAAAGCGTGACTCCAAATTCCTCAACGACTGCATTGGTACCATTTGCGTGTCTGATCCATTGTGGTCTACCGGAATAACGAACGCATGACGATGCGCAATATGAAAAGCTACCGCCTGAACTCGACACCTGCCATAATCCATGTAGTTTCTTGTGTATACCATAACACAAATTTCATACAAGTATCTTAAATTTCAACGGTTACAATTTTTGGCATACCAGACATCAGACGAATCCTTGCAAGCGTACATATGCCCGACAAATACAGTGGACGTCATCACCTATGTTACATGACAACACAGTGTGATATAGCTCAGTTACGATTTTGATCAAATTTGAGAAGTTACTTGAACTAGGGACGTTACTAACCTTAGCACACGGTCGTTCCGAGTTAGCATCGTAGTAAGCTTGCAACTCTTTTAGCATTATGTCTGTCTTGGCATCTTCGACTTTTAAAAGAATCAGGTCCACCGTAAAGTACTTTTCGACGATGTAACGTCCAGTTACCCCTATATCGTATGTTGGTAGCTGATTCCCGACTCTCTAAAATACGATAAGTGCAGTCAATTAATTAGTTACGTATCTTTTCGGTTTTAAATTAAAATAAATATAACTGCGTAAAAAATCTCTTACCATCGTCTTGAAGGAAACTTCATCGGAAGTGTAGATCTCAGACATGATGCTCCTTTCGTTTGTCAGGAAACTTATCGTTATCACACAGTATCGATTAAATACTTAATATCCTGTGACTAACAGCAGGTAAAATAGAAATAATTTAATATTACTCTGGCAGAATATTTTCAATATGGTTACTTAATTGGATCACTTATTAAAATTTTGTTCCTTTTCTTTCATGTCATGCTCTCGCACTACAATTACTACACAGAGGCGTGATTACTAGTGTGGAATGTCCAACGATTCCTGCTCGACTAACGAAACGCTCTCTCAGTCAGCACAGCCTTCTGCTTTGTTTGGATTGCTTCTCATCATTGTTTCATTCCGCAATGGGTGTAGACTGTGAGAGAGAGACACTCGCGAGTCGCGAGTGGATCTTTGTTAGATATCCTTGAAACTTGGAACGTAATTCAAGTGCCGGAGGCGGCAAACATTTGCGTTACGTCATACCATGCAATAATATAGCGAGAACAAAGTAAAAAAGCTATATAATACCACTCCAACATTTTGCATGGAAAATATCCAAGGGATAATGTTTATTCCTTGAATAATGTTTTAGCTTAATTTAGCGTAAAATTTTAAAATTATGACCTTTTGTATGTGAAACATTCTGTAGAGAAGCCTTATTTATTTGAAACTGGAGTGATTCCGAAAAATCAATAAAGAAAACGCATATATATACGTATTGAAAATAGTGAGAGTCCAACTATTGCAAGCGCTGGAACGCTTTTTTAGAAGAGTTAGGCCAAAATTTACCTTAATGCAATTCTATTCAAATGCAATCAATTGCCTCAATAACTTTAATCATAATTTATTTCCGCATAGGTTTTCCTGGATACATTTTCAAAAGATCTTGGAGCGACCAGGCATAAGAGGCACAGATCCGAAGATTTTACACTGGGATAAATCTACGCAATGGCTGCAAAAAAATTTAACTTCCGGAAAAAGGCTAGTATGAAAGCCGGTTCTGTAACTGTAGCCCAAAATGCTATAAGCAGTAGTGTTATTGAAGATTCTGTGAATTCTATTGATTCGGATCTTGAGGATTTTCAGTTTTTACTCACGAGTGAACGTAGAGAAAATGGGGACACAAATGAAGCGGCTGCAGTAGAAGAGCTAACAGTTGCAATGACGGCTAATTCATCTTCGTCTTGGTCTTTTTCAAGCACTAAATCTGATTCTGAAAATATTCCTCAAAGCACTGCTATAACGACAGCTTCTGTAACCTCAGCCTTTCAAGCGGAAGCACATAACTCTGATAGCAACGAATTACTAATTTTAGAAGAAAAGGTGACGAAGGTGACGAATACAGGTACTTCGAATGCTTGGATGGGAATTCAGAAGCGGGTGAACGAAGAGAAGAAAGTTGAAGCGAAGAATGCGTGGAAAGGACTAATGGGGACCATGCAAAAGAATCAATCAACAGCTGCCGGACCATCTAGATCCACAGCGAAGCGACAAATTAAAACCAAGACTGTTATAACTGAAACTAAAATAGCAGCTAAGAAAATCAAGACCGACACTAAAACTCCAACACCGCCCACGGTAAAAGTAAAATCTGCAGGTGCGACAGAAGTACGGACAACCGTGATCATCGATGATGAAGAAGAAAAGCCGGCTCAAGGAAAAACTAGTATGAGTCCTCCGAAACCGATCTGCCCGATATTTCTGAAAAGCAAAAGCAAAGTCGTATCACAGGATTCAGAGGATCTGGATGAAAGCATCAAGCCTTGGGATATGGCACACACGGAGAACCCTTGGGATTGTGGACCAGACGCAGATGTGGGTTTACCGGAAGAAGTTAGCTTAAATATTAATACTGTAGTAGAGCCAGATGTAGAGGAGAAGCGGTCGAAAAAGAAATGTCCCTTTTACAAGTTTATGCCAGGTAGATACATTGTTGTTTTTGTGATGGTAAAATCTCCATAATTGTAGCTTCAAGGTAATAACGGTTTTGGTTCTTTTTCAGATACACGAATGTCAGTAGATGCCTTTGATTATGGAGTTCTTCCAGGGGTGGATATATACTTACTCAGCCATTTTCATGCGGATCATTATGGAGGATTAACTAAGAAGTTTAAAAAGACGATTCTCTGTAGCCGGCCTACGGGTAAGTGTTGAAGATCTGTAAATTTTAAATAGAGGTCTGTGATTGAAAATTACGGTGATTTTATTCCACAGGTAACTTATGTCAAATTAAGCTGGGAGTAGCTGCAGAATGTATTCGAAAATTGGAACTTAATCGTGTGTATATCATCCAAGGTGTCGAAATAGTTCTTGTAGATGCTAACCAGTGAGTGGACAGTTGCAACTCTTACCTAATTGAACCCACTCGTATGGCTTTAAAATCTAACCGTCGCGTCTTATTTTTTACAGCTGTCCTGGATCAGTGATGTTCATCCTGAGACTTCCCAACGGCAAATTGTATTTACACACTGGAGATTTTCGATACACGCCAGAGATGTTGGCCAATAGATACATGCAGAAACTGAGGATTGATATACTTTACTTGGATACGACGTAAGCTCTTCACTGTTGCCAGTATTGACCAGTGTGTCTCTTATAGTTTCTATTCAAATTTTCTGTGCTCTGCAGATATTGTGACCCGCAGTATACATTTCCAAGGCAGAGCGAATCTATAGCAAACGCAATAGAGGTAATTAAGAAGCACCTGGCATATAGGCCGAAGACGTTGATTGTTTGTGGAACTTATTGCATAGGTAAATTCTGCAGTACATTACTTGGATTTTGAGTTGTGGCGTGAATAATGTGAGACGTGATTCAAAAGATGTAGCTGACGAAAACTTACATTTTGATTGCAGGGAAAGAACGAGTGTTTTGCGCGGTCGCTGATGCGATTGGATCCAAAGTTTATTGTCTGTATCACAAGCGTCAGGTTATTTTAGCTACGGAAAATAAGTATATTATTGAACTTCTCTCTCATAAAGAAGAAGGATGTCAAGTCCATGTGATGCCAATGATGAAGCTGAATCCCAAGGTATCGTAATGTCTTGACTTTAAGGAATGCTTGGTTAAATTTTGAAATTGAAGCTAAATTAAGTCTCTCTATACCACGAAAATAACTGTTGCAGTCATTATCGGAGTATTTGCAAGAACGTTCGGCGCAGTATACAAACATACTAGCTGTGAAGCCCACCGGTTGGGAATTTTCTAAAGGTCCTGGTTGTAGTACCACCGGTTCGAAAATGAGATCGCATTATAACGATACTGTTCACGTACTTGGTAAGAAGAAAATTTTGATGCGTACTAAGCGTTGCTATATACAGGGAAGTAATCATTAACTTGATCTGTTTCCATAGGAGTTCCCTACTCGGAACATTCCAGTTTCGCCGAGTTAAGAGAATTCATAATAGCTATGAAACCTGTAAAGGTTCAACCAACGGTCAATGTCGGAAACCCGAAAAAAAGGACTGCAATAATGGATTATGTGAATCAGTGGATGAGCGAGTAACATTCTATTTAACTGATGAGGTAAATGTTTGAAGATTTGTAAAATGGAATTATGTAATCCCTTCGGATCGCTACATTTAGATACGAAATCTCAATTTTAATACAGGCATCCAATTTTAAAATGATAAAAATTAATTTTAATATATTAGATCAGTTTTGTAAACGCCGCGTACAATGACATTAAATGCGCATACTTGAATTAAAAGTATAAAAATATCGATTTGCTCCGCTTGTCTCGCAGAGTATAGACATATACCGTTTGTATTTATATAATAATTTTGTACCATGGCTGCAGAAATTAGCCCGAAGAATCTGGCAACTTGAATATTATTTACCTAATACAAGAGCTGAGTTCTACTCATTCTACAATGATAAATAAAATCCGAGCATCACAAGTTTGCAACTTCAAGGATACAGCATTTTCTGCTAAATTTGATGCACTAAGTTACAGATTGTAGACGGATTATGAGCTTAATAAATATTAGGGCACTTGATCTGAACACCATTGGCAGTTACTGTACAACTAATTTGACATGGCATAAGAAATGGTTGATACTATTCACACCGTAATCTGAAATTAAGATCGGGTTTTGAGAAATTCGGTAATTTATCTCAAGGAGCTCAATGAAACAGCTAAGCCTGTGGGTTTGGCCGCTTTTTTTGATTTTGAAGTAGCTTTTGTTGGAGGAAAAACGCGCCAGAAACGCAGGGTCTCATCTGCAGAGACACTGACAATTGTAGTTTCGTCTGGGGAAAGCGAAATTCCAAGGATGCGCATGCTATGGCCCATCATGTCTCCGACCTAAGAAAAGCCCAGTTATATCATTCAATTCATGAACATCAAATTATGAAAACAAACTTGCACCGCAGCAATACGTACCTTAGTCATGTCAGGATACTTCCAAACTGCAATGTGATGGTTTGCGTAGCCATGAGAGGTAACGAGCTCTCTGTATCCTTCGTGCCACAGAATTCCAGAGACTTGACTTTCCGCATTGACAGACTTGAGCAAGCGACTGCTGGATACGTTCCATATTTTGATGGTCCGATCGTTAGTTCCACCTCCAGTTGCAAGCACGCTTTGATGGGAAGGTGACCAACAGAGACCTAGAGTGTACAACAATATTGATTTGAGCATTCCTGCTGACTCCTGATTTTATGAGTAGTATATGCATTTTAATGCTATACTTCGAAAATCCATATTACCAACCTTTGATAGCTGCCATATGATCAGTGAAGGAACACACAGGGCTTGCGTTCGTGGAAATTGTTGCTGCATCCCAAATATTAACGGTGTTATCATTGCCGCCGGTAGCGCAGAATCTACCATCAGGAGACCATTTGACGCCACAAATCTAGAGGAACACACAAGAATGATTACGCAGGAACTAAAAAGGTGATTTCGGTATATATTTTAGTGAAATAAATTTCTTACTTCTTGTGTATGGGCAAGTCTAATTGTTGCAACTTCGTGTTGCTGAACGCGCAGATCATGGAATCTCAAGGTCCCTAGGCGATTTCCAGTTACCAGCAAATGAGCATGAGAGTGGAGGGCAGCTACACGGGCATGTTGCTCATCCTGGCGAATATTACGAAGCACTTTGGTCTTTTCGATATCCCATACTTGCGTAAGACCAGTATCTAAGCTAGTCAATACATGGTTGCCACCTTGAAGAAAGTTAAGACCACAAACAGAAGTCATCCTGAAAAGGAATGAAAAGTTTGTTTTACCACTTTTATAGGTTCATTTTTGATGGTTAAATGGATGAAAAACATACCCAGATTCAACATCACAAGGTATTCTCACGATTTGGGATGTATGGGCAGTCCAGAGATAAACTTGGTCCTTCAAGGCAATTCCAACTACATTACGTTCCGACCACTCCAAAATATTAAGGTAAAAATCGTCGACAATATCGGGTGCATCCAAAACTCGTTCGGCCGACTTAGGAATCAGTCTGTAGTTTGACACTGCTTGGGGTTGTACAGCAGTATTACCGAGGTATACAACTTTCAGTGCGTTCTGGTAGCCCTGAAAAAGCATCAAAGAAAGCATTTAGACTTATTGAGATCATTGAACAGGGCTCATATGTTTCGATTAACAATAACGTGTAACTTACCTCAGGTGCAGTTTTGGGTTTCTTCATGAATGACAATACTCTGGTTTCCGCTAATTCGGAAACTCCCAAGACATTTTCGGTTAGAGACCTAGCATAATTCTGATTCTCGCCTTTCTTGGATGGATCTTTCGCAGCTCCTTCGGTAGTTTCTTCTTTTGGCTTTGGCTGATTCAGTAAGTAATGAGCCATATCTACATTGGGCTTTTCAGCCATAAATCGGTCTCCTCCGGATGGGGTTTTACAACTTTTGTTAGTTTTGCTTGAACTCTTCTGAGTGCTCTTTCCACTTGGAGTCTGCTTTCCAGGAGTACGATGAGGAGTCTTGATTGACTGATTGAGGGATTTGTTGGCAGCTCCGCCACTTAAGGAGCCATTCAAGCTCATATGGAAACTGTAACATATACAACAATGAATTCTAAAGTTGACTGATTCCGATAAAATAAAATATTGACTCAATAAAATACCATGAAAATGATAATTCAAATCAACTTACCTTCCACTCGTATCTAAAGGCTTCCTACTTCCTATGTAAATCTTCTTGGAAGCCATTCTTAAAAATGTTTCTTAATTCAACTAGGCGACACAAGAATTAATCCAGTACATTCAGTTAATCGATTCCAAGCGTTTCACAATTCCATGTAATTCGAAGAGTTCAATTATTCATATAGATAGAAAGCAATGCTAAAATAGTTTCTTAAATATTCCTATTAATATTATGAGTCAAAAATTGCCGCAGGCATTAGATAACAAAATGCAGCAGTTAATTTCCAGTTAGAGAATTACAATAAAAACTTGCGCATGAAAGCTCCCAACTACTGACTATCTTTTCAAATGCAATTAAATATGCTTTAACCTCCTTGAGCGGTAAATGTGGCGCCGCTCCTGCTATAAAATTTGAAAATTGGTATAAAAGTTATGGAATAGATATTATATTTAGCAGTCAAAATGTAATAAATTAGTATCACTTAAATGTATTTCGTTTGAGATTTTTAATTGCCGTTTTCACTTGAAAATTGTATATTTTTTACACTGAATCACGGAGAGAGGGATTTTGACTGCGCTCAGTCTGCCTGCTGCGAAATATATAAGTTGAGGTTGAGCGGCTTTAATTGTTCTAACGGCCAAAACTTTCTCTCTCCATACCGTCAATGTTTTCCCTCGCTCCTAAGTTTGAATTGAAATCCCATCTTTCTATTGGAGCCTGGGCTTAATAACTCCGCCTTCCTTTCAACTTGTCTCAACGCTTTCACCACGGATATGACAAACATGAAGCATAATCAAGCTCACCTTGCTTTCTCCGAATCCGCAAAACGTTGCCTATAGTTGTTTTTGCCACATTTAAAACGTGTAGTTTCATATGCAAGGGTTTGCTTTTGTTTTGTTTCAATCAAAAATTTTCTTTCTTCAAGTAACCGCTACAAATCTTTGAGAGTTACGCCTACCTAATGATCCTGAGTATGTATTTTCCTATCTATATACACCGAATTCACAGCGGCTCAAATTGTATGCAAAAAATCAAATGCAAATTGTTGGAAGTACAGTTCTTTTGGCGTCTCTTTAAAGTATATGTGTTCAAAGTATATAAGACTTGAAAGCGAAGGAGAGTTCTACAAGTCTCTTTCTTTTGTGGCACTGGAACCGCCAAACAAGCTCGTAAAATTGTGCTTAAGTTGAGCGGCACTAGTTTAGCTAGTTGGCTTAACACGTTTAAAATTTAAAAATATTTCAAGCATTATTGCAGCTTTTTGACCAATTTCTGTTTTTTATAAGGTTTAGAGCTCAAATCCACAGCTTCTTTGAAGAATATTTTAGAATGGCTCCAAAATGTTGGCTAAAAAACATGGGACCATTACCAGCAATACATTTGAGAAATGGAAAATCAACTGTGATAGGTCGTTGTCCAGCAACCAAAATCAAGTCCCTATATTGTTCAAGATTTCAGCGTAAGTTTGTTACAGTTTTTAATAAATACAACACTTAGATCTTGGTGGAGGAAAGATACATATTGAAGGTTAGGAGATAAAACTTAAAGTCGGCTTC
Source organism: Sminthurides aquaticus (assembly GCA_906901655.1). Lineage (NCBI taxonomy): Eukaryota > Metazoa > Arthropoda > Collembola > Symphypleona > Sminthurididae > Sminthurides > Sminthurides aquaticus. The sequence continues at coordinate 2,750,828 of CAJQTT010000005.1, read as the reverse complement.
GCTTTTCCATGTTTTCAGTGGAAGTTGAAGCTGATTTTAAGAAGAAGATGGTGTGGGTGAAGCAGGTCGGACCTAACGATTCGGGAGTGAATTATGAAGTAATTGGCCACAGTAAGTGGTGCTTCGCTAAAAACAAGGAGATTATAAACGTTGTCCTAGAGGATACTCTCTTGAGCTATTTGGTCGAGTTCGAGGATGGAGAGGTTGATGCTAACAATAATTAGCTGGAGAAGAATATAAGCTGCCAACGCTATGTAACATGAGAGTTTTCCACTTACCATTATATACATACCATAATAAGATGTGTAGTTCAGGTGCTAAAAATGCAACTGCTTTACGAGACTGTCAAAGTCTTATTCTCTTACTCATTTATACTTTGTATTGCCACTGTAGTTAATGTAGTTGTAGCAGTAATATTTTGGTGAATATATTTGCTTTATTTCGATAATATTTTTGTGTAATTTGATAGATCATTGATACCTGATACGAACCTGAATACATTCGACATAAATTTCGATGGCTTCTAAAATACCAAAAAACGTAATCGCACACTAGCATTTATTATTAGCTTTTATGGCATACAAATAGGAGCAGCCATTAACATGTTTGAATTAGTAATTAGTGAGATATAGTTAATTCATCTGGCATAAGAACATTTCTATTAATAAAGTATCAATGTGGGTTCATCTAATACCGCGAGAAGCGGTGATTTTAAATTACATCGCTACATATACATTTGATCACGATCAAAACGACGGACGCTCATTCATTCGCGCTCTTCAAGCTTCATTCACTAAAGATATATATACATTAGTCCTTCATCTGTACAGCATGCTGTCCTGGCATTCATACGGGAAATCGTTTGACAAGCAGCTTCATTCAGCGCCTTGGTGAGTCTAAAACTAAAATAATTTCATAACCATTACTGGCATATTCTTGATGTGGATAACATCCAAAGGGACGGATGAGAAGTAGGGAAGAAAAGGGACTACAGAAAGTGTAGCCTTTAAATATACGAACGGAATACAGGGATTTTAAAGAGCGTCTAATTCGTTTTCGAAAACATTATAGAGTTCTCCAATAGATAAAACTAAAAACATGTCGAAAAGACAAGCTGACTAGTCTATTAAACAGAGATTAATGGGTAAACACAAACTGTTTGCAACGAATGAGTGAACCATAGCTTCAGCTCTGGCAGTTGCAAGGGCCGGAAATACAAGAATTACAAAACAAAATCTCAACGGCACTTACAACCAGATTAAGTACCCCGTATGGGATGTTGGAATTGAGTCGCAGCAATAGGTTGCGTGTGGTGCGGACGCACGACTCATTTGGCCATCTGGGTGAAAAACTATGTCGTATATGGAAGACAAAATCAAATATAATTAAGGTTCGATTCTAACGGATTCCGTTCCGAACATTTTCGAGAACTAGTATAACTTGATAATGCCAGCAAGCTTGCGCTATAATTCAGTTCCAGTATATATAAAACGATATACTAACTTCAGGCATCGGATGCATCGGCAGTGCTTCGGAGATCAAGGTTTTGAATAAATAATTTAATAGTGAAAGAAATTTCCGTCTAACTTACATCGTTATATATCCACCAGTCTTTTTCGTAACCTTCGTAAACGTGTTCGAGTAAAGCTTTACGACGGCTCTCACAATAACGATACTTGTCTTGCACCTAGAACAGAAATATTGGTTTATTTGCATTGTTTTTTATTGAAATTCTACCCATATAATTGGAATTGCTAACCTTCTGCTTAATATCGGCGAGGTTCTCGGCGCTGATTTCACGCTCGAGGTACTCGGACAACTTTTCCGTCGCTGATTCAAGATCCCGTTGGTTGTCTTCAAAAATGACTGATTGGTTTATTTTCACCAAGTAAAAGGCAAACACGTAAGTGTACATTAAGGTTTGCCGACATTGACATAAAATATCAACCGCCTGTAAATCAACGTCGAAATGTGTTAAGAGACAACGAGACAAGTTTATACTGGAGACTACTGGTTCATGTTTTCAGACTCAGCAGGAATATGGAGGCGAAATTTAGTGAAATACTGCATTACCTTCTTGAGAAACTGAACTTCTATCCAGGACATGTTGTGCTGTTGCATTTCCTCCATCTTTTCTTTAACGGAAGCATACAGTTTGTTCTCAAACTTTAAACTCTGCATGTGGTTCATATAACGGTTGCAATAGAACAAGTATCGTTGTAATGCCGCTCGAGACTTCTCCTGGGCATCACGGGCAGCCTTTGCCTCTGACTCATCGTAACGATTACAGTTATACCTAAATAAGATGAGCGATAAGATCTTCTGATACCACTAAAGTAATTGACAACACATTTGACTTTGGACTTACCAAGATGATCCATGAGGTTCCCACGGTCCTAAGCATACCCAGCAGAAATCTGCTTTGCAGTTTTGATTCTTGCAAACCATGTGATTGCAACCTCCGTCCTTTTCAATTGTAGCATTGCACTTAGGGCATTCCTGTAAAATAAAAGTTCTTGTGTAAACAGCTTGCTCACAGGAAGGACTAGTTTACTGGAGTAATAAGTTTAGAATTCAGAGACTAATTTTGCAAAACATAGTTTGATAACCCACCTTGGTGTTTGCAGCGATCCAATTCGAAGTTTCTGAATCATCGTCGCATTTTTTGAGCCACTTTTTGAGCCAGACACATCTGACAGGGTCATGCCAAGCATGGCCACAACAGAAACAGAATTTAAAGCCACATGTACATGTCACGGGTTTCCAATCGTTGTACTGAACTCGAATAGCGTTAGGGCAGTCTGCTGAAGGGCACCATCTCATGAGTCTGTGACACTAAAATTTTAAAATTCCATTGGTCAACACCTCTTCTTAGGTAAGTTAAATTTTTTCCTGGTTTCTAGTACGTAAAGAAGAAAATGCCATACCTGAACGAAACTATTAGTAATGAGATGTTGATACTTAAGCTTAACAGAATGATCAGTCAGCAGTTTCATAACAGAGGCATCATCAACTAAAATAGGGCAGTTATGAGCAGCACACGCAATCGTTTGACCCATCCCTTCATCCTTAATTTTGGTAGTCAGGTAAGCATTCCAACACTGCATACAAAATCGATGACCACACTCCATTCCATACATCATCTGAAACAAAAAGTAATTTAATAAATTCTCTCTACTCTCACACTTACTACTGCGGCATCTCGCGGTGATTTCACCGACAACTAACGCCGGGCGCCGGGCATGGTCAACTTACACTTGTAGGTTTCGACAAATAGCAGATTTCACAATCTTCGGCACCACTGGTAGACACAGAGCTCGGTTTCCTAGTAATATTAGGATTTATAACCCTAGCATCACGAAAAAGCTGCTCTTGATCAGAATCGTAGTAAGCTTCTAATAATTTTTCTTTATCCCATCGGAAATGATTTAGCAAAATCCTCATGGTGGTGGTGGGTAACTGGAGGACTGTATTTGCCTGAAAATAATGAATTGAATCATTAAAATGTATCCAAACACATCATTAGCCCAAAACAGAAACAAAAACAAACGATTGGAGATAACAACTTATATTAACAGCATCATGAAATCAATCCAGGAAAAGCTCACCTCTCGAATACAATCTATCATGTGCTGAACAATTTCTTCGGTTGTTAAAACCCTGAAGGGATAATCTTCTTCGGCAGCCATATCATTTCCCCTACCGTCCCTGTCATCAACCAACCCGATATCCTCCCCGCTGGATTCATTCCCGCTATCGTCATATTCCTCCGAAGAATCCATCCCAGCCCTAGAAGGAGGATCAAGTTTCTGCTTTTTCGACGCCTTCGACACTGTTGAAGCTACGGAAGATCCTGCCTTTGCTTTAACACTTTTAGACGTCGTTGGCTGTTCCTCGGATTCCAGGTGATTGCTGCAGAAATAAAGGAACAAAAGCAAGCGTAAACAATTTATCGAGTAAAATAAAAACTCCAGTTGTTGTCACTACAAAATCCTAAACAACTTTAAACGTTTTAGTTTCGAAACCTTAAAGTTATATACAAGTTTAAAAACGTCAGTGGATGACACTTGCATCAACATTTCCTCCGAAGTAGTAACTAATTTCAATTTTCGATAAAATGGATTTCATACCGAATGACTGGCGTCAATGAATACATTCATACATATGTTTCCAACAAATGTATGCGCATGTAATTCCTGATAATTATTCTTACTCTCTTTTCTTGCTTACTCCTTTACTTGATTAAATCTTTCTAAACGTTCTTTATCCAGACTTTCATCCGCTTTACAAAAACGTCACTGTATCAAACAGTATAATCTATTACTAGATTCAGCCCGCTTCAGCCCTATGAACCATAAGCTCAATAGAATTCTGCATGACGCAATAATATGAAACTAATATTCTACCTTCAATGATCAAATTCCGTGTGAAAACTTCCTGAAGACTGGAGCACATGTATCATATTTCACTAAAAATAACAGCTCTGAGGCTGACTGTATGGGAAATAATCCGCTAGAAAAAGGTTTGAAAATTAGTAAGTCACCAGTTTCCTAACAGCAACTACTACGTGTGTAAATAATCAAAATTTATGACAAGGGTGACAAATACTGACGTCTTACAAGCTTAAAGATAATTTAGAAGCAATATTGTAATAATCGTAAGCTTGTTCTTACACTGAATTTCCTCTGACAATGTATCCAACAAACAAGCAACTGCACGACCCCACTGCACTGATTCAACCTCAGCTGGGGTAAATAAATAGTCACCGAATCTTGAGATTAAATATCAGGTTTATGGACATTTCTGATTGCGACAAGACGCCATAACACACGCACCATAAACAGTGACGATCGTATCGATACGTATCGCAATGAAATATTGTAGCTCCAAATATCAGTAATTGCAGTAATTTGAAACCTCCGCAAAAAAATTACAATGAATTACCTAACACATTTAATGTACGTAAACAAACTGAAGCTCTCAATGAAACTCCTCCCTAACAGAATAAATAATTAATAAATTCACATAAAACTTCTTTGATATTGTGAACTGTTAAACAAAAGTTTGCAATGATCTAAAATACTATTGAAAATAATTAACCCTGAGATGAAATAGAAACTAAGAGAACAATTAAATAATTTTATACAATAATTAAATATTTTTGTTGTAATTATTACAACTGACTTGAACTTTGCAAGTTTATAAATGAACGACGGCTGGATTTTGGCCGAAATTCTCACTTTTCTAATTAATTGTAATTAATTCTCCGTGAAATTCAGTTGGAGAACCAAGGCCTTTTATCCCTTGGAGGAATAGGTTTATATTTTTGGAATTATTTGTTGTAGAAAAAAGATTGTACAAAGTGAACACACACTGGATGACAAACAAAGCAACTGAGAAATCATATGCAAGACGACCACTATAACAGGAGGTTTTCCAAGTACTCGACAAGTGAAATCTAGCACTAAAGTTTTAAGGGAAGAACACCTCCACAACAGAGGCAGGCTATACGCCCCAGTAACACTTTCTCTATACACTGCACCACATGCTGCTCTACGGTATGGGATTCTGTCTTAAAGTAAGCTATGCCTGCAGCCCTTCACTGATCTCGATATAACAGCCACGAGCATCTGATCGTCAAGAGAGAGTGGAACATTGGATTTTACAGTGCAGCATATACACCCTGACGTGCGTAGGTGCATGTAAATCATGTGACTTGTTTACCCTCTGGTCGCCTATGTCGAGACATGCACATCACCGGCTTCCCAGACACGTTTAAGGCTTTTGTTATGTCCTCCAGACGCTCTGGAAAGTCGCCATTGAGAAGAACAAAGGAAAAAACGTTTCCGGTATTGATCCGACATGTCTAGCAATTGGTTACAGCGGTTACTAACGAAATGACCTTTGGCTTTGAAGGTTGCAAGGGTAATGCAGGTAATTACTGGAATTAAGGTGTGAAATTCAACGGGCTTTTAGGTGTATGTTTGAATCATATTTAGTTGAAGCGTTAGTTTAATTGGGGTCGCATTAATAGTGAAAGCTTAACGATTGGTAGATTTTTATGGAGGTTATGTAAGTGGAATTAAAATGTTTCGAATAAAATGGGCGAGATATTTTCATATTTTGATTCAAGGAGAAATATAATTGTGAACAGGTTTTGTTGGCGAGAAAGTATTTTAGGATTTGTAAACATGGCTGCGATTAGCAAGATTGGATTTCTAAAAGCATAATGATTGTAAAGAATGGAAGATAAGTTTGTAAAAATTGGATTTTAGAGAATTAAGTTTGAAGGTACAGTAACTTTCGTATTTTTATTCTTGAAAAATAAATAATCACAACGAATAACTAGACGTGACATGGTTTTATAAATCTCTATAACACTTGCAACAATTAGAGTTAATCAGTACTATTCTTATGAGAGCGGGGCGTGTGTGGTTTATTCCATTGTTTCACCTTAAAAATAGACAACAATAAATAATTAAGACTTTCGTAGAGGGCGCAGTTAATGTATTTTTTAAAAAAAAAAAATTTGGAGTTGGAGCAAATAAGTTTTGCTAGAAAATAATATGACACTTGAAGACACACAGTATTAAATCTCATCTTGCCTCGTTATGGTAAATGACTTTAATTTTTGCAGCAGGCCAGCTCTAAGTTGCGTTATGTCTCTTTGCTTGGTTATCGTGATTCGTTAGCGGAAGCGTGAAGGGACGAATTCTTAAGGACACGTAAGATATTAACGACAATAGGAGAGATTGACGTTTGGTCAATCAAGAATGATATTGTGGTTGCTGAAGGGAATAAAGGTTTGAGGGGAAGATTGTATAGGTGAATTAAGATCAAGAGATGAGGAAGATCGTTGTAACGTGAAAATGGTAGACTGAAGGACACTCGGAAGTAGTCCGTTGATAATGTGAATGGGACGAATTCTATATGATATTATCCTATTTTCTTTAAGACGACTCTTTCTCAATCAAATCAAAGTCTTTGGAGACCATATAAATGGGGTCATTAGGGTTGATGAGTCCGTTGGCAATATTTTCTTTCCTTCGTTGCTTAGCAGCCTCTCGAAGCTGTTCCAATTTGACTCTCTCATATTCCTTGGCGAGTTGTTGCCTTAAGATGTTGAATACGTGCTTTGGACTATCCTCAGGTATCTCCTCTGGTGGGGGTGGATCAAATGTTTCCATAGTTCCAAAGACTTTTCTCATACTCACCTCTCCGTTGGAGATATCTATGAATATCTCCGGAGAGGGTGTTGAGAATCCATCAGTATCTGCTGTAATTTCAGAAGCATCTCTTAGGGTCGGAATGACCTTTTCCCGCTCCCTCTTAACGTTTTCTTTACCGCCGTGGATTATCATTTGAAGTTCATCGTATGAAACATGATCACCCACACGTACAAGGGGCTTTGGCTTGGGTTTCCGAGTAACTGGGTTTTTGCTCCGATCTGGGAATAAGAAGCTTGTGATACTCGGTAAAATACCTCTGGTTCCTGATTGACCTTCGGCGGTAACGGTTGGTGCTGGTGGTTTTTGCTGTTGTTGCTGCTGCTGTTGTTGCTGCTGTTGATGCTGGAGCTGTTGCTGCTGAACTTGTTGTTGAAGAGATGATGGAGCAGTGGACTGGGTGGGAGATTGGGCTGTGGATGATGCGGATGATGGTGCAGAAGATGGAAGAGAGGATGCTGATGGGGAAGATGGAGAAAGTTTTTGGTCATTTTCTTTGGACATGAAAAAGTTTTTGACCCAATTGTTGCCGGGAGCTTTTAGGCTTGAAACTACAAAATTCTGGACGACATCTACCATGGAATTCTTTTCGTTCCATTTACTAATTGTGTCCAAAACTGTGCGGCGATTTTGACCTGGTCTGTGGCCCTGACTATGGTCGGAGTATCCAGAATAATCTGAACTGCTAAATCTTCTTGTGTTTTGTAAAACTGATTGCTCGCGCTCACGTTCCCGCTCGTATTCGCTCATAAAAGGAGAGCTTCCAACAGCGTTTCGCTTTGCATAACTGTCTTCGGCGGCTGGGTTGACGTAGTGAGAGCGGCGCTGGAAACCAGCAGCTACGCCGGCAGAGGCGCCGTTGTAGTGGGACCCCATACGTGCCACTGTAGGCGTGGCGGCAGCTAGTCTTCGCGCAGGCAAAGCGTTGACGCGCACGACGTTATTTCCGCTATGCTTGCTGAAAACAAAACCGTCCCTACGGTTTTCGTAATCGGCAATAGCAGCGTTTGACTGTACCGCGTTAGCACCAGGTTGTTGTTGCTGCTGCTGTAAGAGCGCGCGTTCATACTGTGTTAACTGACTATTGGAGTTTGAGAGTGGATTCGCTTCTTGTTTATCGTAGTAATTGCGCTTAATTTGCTGAGAGTTTGCTACAGGTGTGGGCCGAACTTGTTGCTGGAGGAGCTGCTGACGTAATTGACGAAGGGTTGTTGCGGGTATCGGCTCGTAAGTTGGTTGGACTTTGACTGACTTTGAGGATGGTGGATTCATTCGATTTACTGAAACGGGCGGAAGCCTTCTGCTCATCATTGTGCTGGAAGGGATTTTTAATGATGAGGCGGAAGGAGAAGGAGCGAGGCGCGTTGGAACGGATGCGCGGGTAGGCTGTTTCTTTGATACGACGTGTAGTCTCCGATTCGGGTTTTGTTGCGTCTTTGCGTATTGTTGTTGCAATTGCTGCTGGAGCAATTGCTGTTTCTTTTGTTCGGATGTTAAAGGCTCTGTAAATAGTTGAGGACCTATTTCCCAGACAACCTGGGCATCAGCATTCTCACCAAATCTGTAACCCAGTCCTAAGCGGGTATCAACTCCGCGGACTGTAGGCTTTCCCTCTTTTTGACGGCCGGCCCCTAGCGTTGAGCCAATTACAGATGCGATTGACCCCAAACTTGATAAAATACCCGGGCTTTTGGCTTGAGTTCCTTGGGCTTGAGATGCTAGTAAAGTAGCGAGTAAATTGTTCTGCTGAGGTTGCTGCTGCTGACCACCGCCTAACAAACTGCTGAGCAAATTATTTTGTGACTGTTGCTGCTGGCCGCCTCCGAGGAGGCTGCTAAGAAGGTTGGATTGCTGTTGCTGCTGTCCGCCGAGATTGAATAAACTGGGTTGAGCTCCACCCCCACCGCCGGATAACGAACCTAACGTTCCTAACAACCCTAAGATTCCTGATAATTGGTTGCTGGAAGCAGCGTCAAGCGTTGCTGGAGCGTTTTGAAAACTACCGAAATCCTGTTGCTTCACTGCTCCACTGGGTGACACTCCTTGAGCACCTTGAACTGATGCAAGGAGTTGGGCCAACATTGCTGCGCTTTGAGCGTCTTGATTGTTTGATTTGACTTGTGCTTGTGCGGCAGTGGGAGTTGGAGCAGGTGCTGCTGGAGAAGGCTGTCGTTTTGTAGGAGTTGCAGATGCTAGGCCTAAAAGTGCTGCCACTTTTGAAGTGTCTGCTGATGAAGCAGAAGACGAACTTGCTAAAAGAGCGTTTAAAAGCGCAGCGTTTTGAGCGTCGAGACCATTAGGATTCTCTGTGGTTGTCGTTGTTCCTGCAGCGGCAAATTGCTGCAAATTCATTCCCATTGCAGCAGCTGCTTGCGGGTTAGAGCTCAGGAGCGTGCTTAGCAGCGACAGGGATTGTGCAATATCGTCTTGTGACGGTGGTAGTGCCCGCCCTCCTGTCTTTTCGCCATCTGAAGCTTGGGCGCTTCGATCTGATTTCATATGCGGTGGAGACGGAAGCGACGCTGGGACTGGAGAACTACCCTCGGGCCGTGTCTCTGCATGTCCTAGGATAGATATTATTTTTTGTAAATCTTGGTCAGTCAGTTGATCGCTAAATGGCACTTGAGCGTGTACTCCGAGTCTTGCGAATCCTGTTGGGTATAAATTGAGAATTTAATTAAATGAATAGATTATCTAAAAATTTAGCATGGTTACTCAAGGAATGTAAAATTCAAAAAAACTTAATGTTAAAACTGTTAACAATAACTTAAAATACTCACCTGCTGCAATTAACAGAACCGGTAAGACTTTGATCCAAATTTTTGATGAATCACAGGGAATCATTTTTAGTTTGATTAAACTTTTAAGGCCTCACAGGTTTTAATTTTAAAAGCATATTATTTTAATCTCAAACTTACACTGTAAACACTTGACCTATTGTCTTCTTAAAATATTTTTTAACACCGGCACATCTTTAATAATTCAAGACGGAATGGCTATTAAGTGGAGAATATTAATTGTTTTCAATGTCCTTTTTAGTCAGTTAATTTTAAATATCACACAAGTCTAAATAAGGAACCGGAAATCAAACAAACATGGACACACACCCGATGTCGTTGAGGAACGTATCGTTAATGCAGCAAGAGCCAAGGACGAAATGGCTGTTTTGAAGGGTATCATAGGCTTGAAGAAGAGCGCTAGCGATGTGCAAAATGGAGGTTAGCTGCTAGATATTCATGACACAGGTAGCGAGACGTAAAGAAACATGTCCTAGAGGATGCCGTGCGGTGTGATTCCACCCTGCTTTCAACGCATGTCCTCTCTTCCAAGGATAATCACGACAACACTAGAACAGATTCACTTTACTTCCACCTTCCTTTAAGGGATTAAATGCGAGGAAAGGACTAGAAAGATGACGAATAAGATGCAAATTCTCTGGGGGAAAATCGTGTAGAAGAGAAATTGAACTAAATTGTAAATCTCCTCGTAAGCACCATAACCTGCACCTAAGTCTGCTACTTTACTACGATGCAGGATTCACTACTTTACAGGGTACGTCAGAAGAGATGAGAGTTAAGGACGAAACTGTGAAAAACCAAAAAAATTATGTCCTGCCCTTAAAAGGTAGAGAGGAGAGATGACAAAGGTTGTGTCTTTGGCAAAGCTTGGAAGCGTATAAGCGCTCTTTGAGGAATAATTTCCCTAGAGTTTTTGCAAAATCTTTGAGGGGAAGGATGACGAGAAGCGTATTGACGCTAATGAAAAATTCAATTTCGTTTTTACCTCAGCTCTGCCCTGTAGTTGTGCAAGTTAGTAACGTTAGGTCGGAGGTAGTTGTGGTGGAAATGCGTTACGTACGTGTAAAAAATACGGAGGAGCGGCTAGTTTCACTTTTCAAGGTATCAATAACATGAGCCACAGCTACAGCAGCGTTTGAATCCTTTCCCTCTCCTTTAAGTACACACCCTTGATTTATTAAGATGGGACAGCGGGGAAACTTGTTCCTTGGCTGGTCTAACCAAACCATTGTGGAAGGAGCTTGAGGAGAAACGAAAGTGATTCTTTTCTTTGCTATATTCAACGAAATGGCTTTGGTGTAGTGCTGACTGACAGATACTAGAGAAGCGCAGCGTAAGCGCTTTACAGATACGCTTAGAAGTGTGCATGTTACTTGTACTTGTATAGCTGATATGACGCATACCTTGAGGACTATGGGCCGGACGGGGTGAAAGTTGTTGTGATTTTGCATTATGATGTACTTGCGCTTATAGGAAGGTGCGGTTAGCGTAAAATTGCTGCAAGGATTCATTCATCTGCGTTTCACAAATGTTGCGTCTATCCTACCAAATCCATCTGTTATGTGACGGATGGTAAATTTGTAGCAATGTGTAAGAATGATTGAAGGAAGAGCAAAGTGGAGCGCAATAACGTTTACCTTGCTCTTGACTTTTGAAGCTTAACGTAAATGGCGTAAGGCGCGCGATACGATACTCGAAACGGCGGCTTCTGTAACGTGAACATAGATGCACGCTGCGCTCATCTCATCTTCTACATGCTATGCAATTTGTTACTGAACAAGCTGGGAGGTATAGTGAAACTATGCAGTTTCTATCGCTACTGCCAGTAGTGTATGTTCTTTGAGGACTTGCAGAAGAAGCGCGCGTAGTTTGGGAAAGTGGGTCATTCTGACTTAAGTCATTACGAATCTATCCTCTCTTAAGATTCGATTTCTTTAGAGGAATGCTTTAGTATATAACCTAGAGCAGACTCCCTTAAGAGTAAGCTTTAGTTGCTTTAACACATCTTGAATCAGCAGTCTTCTTTGAAAAGCTCATTGTGGAGAGTCTGAGCTAGAAGAGACAGGAAATATAGAGGCTGAGGTGAAGAGGGCTTGAATGGGATTTGGATTTGGGAGGGAGGGATGCAAGACCATGGAGTGTAAGTATAAATATCGGAAGATTATTTCCTCTCTTAACGCTTCATTTGGTCTTCATATAGCCAAGGCAAGGCTTCCTTCCGCTCACTCTGACTGGAATCTTGTGATTTGGGAAGGAATGAAAACTATTTTGCCCTGGGAAGGGAAGCATCGGAGCGGATACTTCTCGTTTGTTCACGACATGATTCTATTGCCTTGAACTAACGTTTTACAAAGGAGGCGAAAAGAGGAAGAGAGGGGAAGTTTGGTACTAAATTGGGACGTCTATCGGTTGCGGCGGAAGGAATTTTTGCAATTTGTTTTACAAGGTTTCTCCTGTCTCCTAGTCCGCTGTCCCTCCTTACAAAAAGACTTGGAAGGCAAGGACATTAAGAATGAAAAATTGACATTCCCGCTTCTGCATAAAAGATAATGTGAAGTTCGGAAACGGAGGGAAGAGAATCCTGCGGAAGTGTGTAGAAAGGGTTGGAATAGGAATGGGGATAACTGTGCTTGTGGTCGGCGTTTGGTTTGCTGCGTTGTAGTTGCTTCAAAAAGTAAGAAGATTGAAGTCAAAGTTTCACTTTTCATAAAGAAAGTGAACTCCAGAGGGTTTAAGGAAGGAATATATATTCGCGAGGTTGAAGTTGTAAGCTTGAACACAAACGACTTGTTCAGCTTCCTTCAGCTTGCAGGACTAGGAGAAGAGAATCGATTAAAAGTAAACAGGACGTTCTTGTGAATTTCGTTGCGAGTAATCTTGTTGTCAAAATGGGCGGGGACAAGTAGATTTCAAGAGGGATGATACAAGATTTTCAGTACTTGTCTGAAAATCTTGATCTGATCTAGGCAAAGAGACTCTCACTCGGTATTATTTACTCATGATGAGTGACCTACCTACTCATGAACTTGTCGTGAGGGGCAGTTGCTTGCTTGGCGAAGTGGCTACATGTATTTAAAATTTGTTTTGAGTTCGATACAGCTTCTGCCTGGTTTTGGCCTTTGGCTTTGCGGTTTGAGTTTTTGAGAGATTGATGAAAGGACGCTGTCGCTGGGCGCTGATAAAAGGGGGAAACCTGTTCTGCTGGGTGTGGAGGAGAACATGGGGATGGATGATGATTATAAGGGGGCGTGTGTATGAAAACAATGACTGCTTTTTACTTTTACTTGGACTTATCAACCCTACACGACCTTTACAACGCTTAAGAAGCTGAAGGAAAAGTGAGAAATCTGTGTACTGATGAAGAAAAAGTTAACGGAATCAAACTGCCGGGACCACCGGCATTTATACATAGCGGTGGTTAGGAGATGGACGCTGCGCGCTGATGAAAGCTTTAGTGCGTGTGTATTTCCGCTATACCAGAAACGAAGCGTGAAGATAGGAAAAACGTTGATTAAATGAAAATACCACCCTGTGTGTTTGCGACTTGGCACTGAGATATTTAAACTGCGCACTGGAGGGGAGTGTGTTAGCGTAAAAAATTGTTTTATAAGCTGAGTACGTCTTGTTGTTTAGTAACAATAAGATCTGTAAGCGGGCTGTAGGTATAATGATGAAGCACTGTGATATATTTAAATATCTTGAATTTAAATGACTGCGACATGAATCAAGATCAGGTTGGATTGCATCCAACCTTGTTTCGGAAGGATATGAAGTGCACTTGATAAGAGAGTGAAAGCTGTGTGATGCTTGGTTGAGACTTGAGAGAAACAATAAAATAATAGCTGTTGAAGCTGTGTGAGTGTCGTGCTGATTGCATTGATATTTGAAAAGCGAAGATCCCTTGTTCGTGTTTTCACACTCAGGAATAACACGTTGTGGACGAGACATGAAGAAGACGGTGATGAGATTTATAAGGAAGATGCATATAGCGGAGATAGGGTTGAATGTAGGATAAGTTTTGGATTTGTAAGAAAGTTATAGGGTTACTACTTTTGAATGTTGTTGCAAACTTAAACACCTGATGCATGTGATGCTTATACATGATCATGGAAATTGAAGGATGTGTTTGCTTGACATGGAACTTGAAGTTCTTATGATTAGCTGTGATAATGAGTGCAATTTGATATTGGCTTACCTGGAATCTTGTTCTGATGTTGATTTTGAGGAAGAATTTCTTCGACTCTTCTTTGAGCCGCTTCGCTTATTATTTTTGCTTGACATCTCTCTGCTTCTGTTGCTGACAGGTATTTAGGATTGTCGTTCTGGTTTTGTAGGAGCAATATAGCTTTGTTACTTTGATTGCTGGCGTGAAAGTTTAATTTCCACAAGCGCTCTCTGGTGTTGGTAAGTGGAACTTTGAGCAGTCAAAGATTCGGCTGCTTTTAAAAACGTAGAGTTTGCAAAAATATTAATTGTACATTCGTTACTAATTAATCCTAATGAGAGGTGAGGATGGTAGTTTTTATTTGCGTTCACTACTTTACTAACTAACTTGATTATTGAGCTTCAAAAAAATAAAATTAGCCTCTGAAGCAAGGTAGGCGAGGTTAGAAGAATGGACAAAAATTTTGCTACTTGGCACAACACAAAATTAATTTTTCCAAAATAAGGGAATTATTTACAAATCTTAGTTATTAACTGTTGCATTTTAATTCACTTGAACTGTAGTCAGAGCAGTTCTTAAAAACTATTGCACAACTTTTCAAATTTTGCCGGAGTATTTTATTTCGACCCTCACTCATCATGATTTGTATACACTACTGCATCAAACAATGTTTGCATGAAATCAATTTTGGAGCGGATATTAGAAACAATCGTAGCGCATTGTTGCTAGGTAACCAGGGATTTATTTAGAGTTTAAAATTTATACATTTAATCCTTATTAAAATATGTGTATTGGTTATATATTGATGCAGACTTTAGTAAACATTAAGGTAAATAGAACTTTTAGAAAAAGTTAACAAATGTTACAAGGGTAATTTGAAATTTAATAGAGCCTCAAAATAATCTTGAGAAATATCTCTAACGCAATTCTTATTACGCTGAATCCCGTTGATTTTCATGCAACCTAGAGCCCATATTTTCCATAGCAATTATAATCCTGTGTTGCAATCAACGCCACCTGCATGCAGAAAAAAATTTCCAAATTAAGCCTTGATTAACCTTTGTTAGTTTGCGTTTTGGAAGAGGCGCAGATTACTAAATTAATAAAACAAGGAACGGAAAATAAGGAAAACAGTTCATGTATATACATGCAGTAAAGTGATGGTAAGAAAAGAAGGACGCTCATCTTCGTATCTTATTGCCCTCCATGCGCTGCTTCGCAGCTCATGTAAAAAGATGACAAACAGATTGCGAGTAAACGGTAGGTGCAAGTGTCCATTACAGTGTTCGTTAGCTATGCTCGAATTTTGATTATAACGGGAAATATATTGTAATTGGATCCTCTAAAAATTGAAACTGTTGCCAAATATTCACTAGCGTTTCATAAACAAGTAGTTAATGTAGCCCCATTTAAAGTCACTTGCTTAAAGTTAGTGGTTTACTCTGCAGTTTACTTAAACTACGTCATCAGCTAAAACTGTTACATTATCTGTTATACTGGAATGAGCTGATTTCAAATCGGAGGTAGATAAAATATTTCAAAGTTAAAATTAATTTTGTGAAATGATTGGAAGTTTTAAATCTTGTACAAGATATCGTGTTAAATTTATTGATTCAGAATTAAGGTTAGCACGATTTCGCTTAACCTTAATCTCCTGAAGGTTATTCAAAATGCAAAGAAGAAGATGAAACATAAAGTATGACAGGATGCGGGTAGGCATAATAGATTTGGGACTATCAAATTATGACACACAGCCCTTGTTATGGTGTGATTCAGTCAATGAGGACGCTCGCAAATTCAAGACAAATCTGTTATTCTCCTGAGAACGCTGTAAAACGTTATACGCATTAGATAGAAAATTACATGTGATGTTAAGGAAACGGAAATAATTATACGAGCAACTAAATAATATTGCAACCACTTTCCAGTTAGCAGGAGAATTATTTAGCGATTTTTTAAAATCCTGCAGAGAAAAAGAAGATTTTGCGGAAACTGCTCTTCCTCTACATGAGTCGAGATTATTGAATATGACTAATTCGCAACATTGCGAAATCCCAAAAGCTATTGCCTAGTTTGCAGCTTGCCAAAGTCGCTGCAGTTATAGGAGAAAGAGAGAAAACATCCGCCTACCTACTGCTTCTTAGTTTCCCCTTAAGCCCGATCAACTCATTGAAGCGAATTATCAATTACGAATAATTTTCTCCTTAAGTGCATCCTGTTCCGTGAAAAAATATCCGGTTGACTTGATATTTGATAATGTTTAAATGAAATGAAAGGCAGTCAAGTAGTTGATGGGAAGCGAAGCGATTAAAAGCACATGTTTCAGGGGAATAGGGGAAAATATTGTATAAACCGTTAGCAAATATAGACTGAATCCTCATAACTGGATTCTCCATCCCATCAATTTCATTTCCATGAACAAATTTGTAAGTCTAGTTGAGCACCTTGCGATCATCCTCGGATCCTTCTCTCACTCCGTTTTAATCACCTTCCTCCGGGCCATTTAGCAAAGGTTAATCTCTTACACGTAACTAAGGCTAGATTAGACCTTGGGCACTCAATCGATGTAATTGATGGCTATTGTTTTTGCACTAATAGAACGGAGAATGCTTTAGGAAAGGATCAATAGTTGCAAGAGAGAGTTTGCCGGGTAGCCAGAGCCACCAAGTTGAGCAGAGAAGATGCGTCTTCTCCATTGTTTTTGTAGATTGGCGATGTATGAAACTTATTGCGAAATTACCCATTGTGTTTTTAGTTAGCCAAGAGAATCTAACAAGTTGGAAGAAAAATTGACTGTGTCGGTCTGTAGCTAAGGGATAGTTTGGTGGAGATAAGAGGAAATGATCAGGGAAGCGTGGTATTTGAAACGGTAGGAGAGTAATTACTCTGGTAAACGGTGGTTATTTTCTCGCTTGCATGATTCCTTGGTGGTTGGTTCTTTTTACGTAATATTCTTATTCCATATAACCACATCTCATGGTTTAATAGTGAGAGGATTCACGGTTTCTGGGGATTAAAGAGCAACTGATGAATTGCAAGATCCCGTTTTCTCTCTCTTGTTCTTACGTTTGCTCGTCTTCTTCTGTCTACACACGCTGCTTACTGACTTGATGTCCGCTTCTTCATCACTCTTCTTGTTATACGCGAAGATTAGATGCGCCATGGTAGGTACGCCCCCAAAAAGCTTATTAACGCTACCAATTTATTATCAAGTGTTATTATGAGGAAATAACCGGTGAAATCTCAGGAGAAAAAGGTTTTCATCTCTGTTCCCGTAACCTTTTGCTCTCATCTTTTTCCTCATCGGAGAATGAACTCTGAGTTTGCAATTGGACAGGCTGACTTCAAAGCTTAGGCTTGAAAGGTGGTTCGTTGGGTAATGTTTAATACGGAGATGAAAAATATGTGTGTGTTCATTCATTAGATCGACAGGAGTAAGTCCTGCATGGTGGTGAACAATATTTGCTTCACAGTTATATTCAGCCTTCCTTGACTTAAGGAAGGGGAAGAAAAGAATCCAGTTTTGTTAGTCTGTTGAAAGAGTGTTGATATCGACAAGTTCCACGACTCAACGGGGACAAACAGAAACATTTGTTGCTGTTAAACTCGCTTTTACTGCGGGAACACTTTCAGTTTCCATCAAGTGAGTTGGCAACGTTGAGAAGAGTGGCTCAATAATCGATGGTTTTAAATTGATACTGCAAGAACTGAATTATTAGGAGGAATTGTTTGGATAAATTCTGGAAGAAAATTCCTTGTGAATTGCAAGTACACATGAGTTCGGCTTGGGAATTCTTGGTTTGATAACACGTTGAAATTGAAGTCGTGGTGCTGTAAACGTGATAGAAAATTTCTACATGTGACGAATGACGAAAATATTGATTTTTTAGGACAGTTTATTTTGTGTTTGTGCCTGTTCTTAAGAAAAGTATTGTGTAACAAGGATTGCTCTAACTTTTAGTGAAACTTGGAAAAGTTGATGCTGAAAATTGGACTGGGCTACTGGAAGTTTACATAATAATTTTCTCCATGTAAGAAAACTTTTACAATTACAAACTTATATGATATAGTTTAGAGGGAGTGTGTCAAGAACAGAGTTGCTTACAGTTTTGGTTGAAAAGTTTAGGAGAAATGCATTTGCAATTTAGTGAGTGGCAACTATCTTGTAGATAGTGGGGAATATTTCATTTTGGCTCCAAAAGTACTAAGAAGCGAGCATGTCAAGTCAGTGTTATAATAGGGCATGCTTTATCTTTTCTGGTAGGAGAGCGAGAAGGTTTCTAGGAAGTTGTAAATTGCTTTCTCTGAGGTTTGGAGATTGGAAGAATTTCAGAAATTTAAGATTTGTTTCAGAAAATTCTGTAGAATAGGAAACTAGAAAGCAGCTAGTGAAGCTTTCATTGCGGCTAGAATTCTGGAAAATCGCGTAGAGTAGAATTAATTGGTTAAGCTGAAAATCTCTGTTCACGAACCAATTAAGAGTGGTCTTTGAGGGAAATGTTAAGTAATAGCTCTCGAGCTTATGCTTGTACTGATTGTAGTCGCAGAACTGATAGCGTTAGGTCAGGCTTACGTTGTAATTTTGTAATTATGGACTTGTCAGCAAAGTGGTGGGAAAGCAGAGCAACAGAGAGAGAGAGAGAGCTTGTGGTTAAACTGGAAGAAAATGCTTACAAGGTAGAAAATCCCTTGGAGGAAATTGCGTTTCGGTATGATTATCGTGTACTCGGAATTCAGAAATCGGCAGTTTCATGATTAAAATGATGAAATACTAAGGTTCGTTCGCTCATATTATAGCTGGAATGTTGCTAAAGCTTTGAAAAGGGATGTGATTACCAGAACTAATGGTTCATCTCATAGTAAATATCACCAAATTAATTCAAAGGATTTTGTTAATTGGGAAAGCCGGTTTGGTCTTCCAGTTTTTTAGTGCTTCAACTATTTTTGTTTTGTGTGCCAGCTTATCTGGACTTGTAAGCAACTCAATTAGAAAACCTATATTTAATCGGCAGCAAAAACGGAATTTTAAATTTCCCGCCATGTTTATTTTAAAATTTGAATTTTAAATTTTAAATTTTAAATTTTAAATTTTAAATTTTAAATTTTAAATTTTAAATTTTAAATTTTAAATTTTAAATTTCAAATTTTAAAAATGGAATTTTTAAAAAATCAACTTTTTTTTCAAACTGCCCAACTTTTATGTTCACATTTAAATTCAATCCGAGTTCGGCATACATAAATAGGAAGTTAATCAACAAAATTAAACATGCATTTAAAGAACGGTTCTTTGACGGATTAAAATAAATTTTATCATCGACTTTCCACTTAACCAGGATTTTAATATGAAAATGACCGATATTTACAGCTGGAAAAATCTAAAGCTTTCACATTATTTTCCCCATTTTAGCTTCAGTCGTTTTAAAAGCATGGAAAAAACTTTAAGTTAGCGAAAAAATCAATTTGCATTATGAAGTAGACACTTAATTAAAACTAACTATTCCGATTGCAGTCGGTTGAAGTTAAAAGACTTTTTTGCTCTACATGTAGTCGAAGAAGATTTTCCAGGAATTCTGTGTAATGACCTAAGCCTTACTCAATCAAAATTTAGTCATGAGTAAGATTCCAAGAGCTTGCTTGTGTTCATTAAAAAGTATTGAAGAACGGGGATAGATGGAGAGAAGGGCAATTTGGCTCATATACAAAATGCGGTTTCCCACCGCTCCAATGTCTATGAATCCAGCAGAACCCAGAGCGCTGGGAGATCGCTGAGCGCTTCCTAGAAAGGAGAATCCTTTGATAATAATAAAGGCGCATACTCATGAGCTTTTACAGTTAACCGATTGTAACCCACATCTCACATCTGCGGGAAGCTGATGCTTATGAAGCTCCTTTGCTGCTGGAGAATGAGAGTAGCCAAAGGAAATCGACATGTGGAGGAGAATACATAACAAGCTTATTATTTTCATGAAACTACGCTTGGACTATGACTGAATGCTTTGCAGCTCCACTCTTCTATTTTCTACCTCCTGTAGCTGACATGAATGATTAGGTTGAAAAATTTGCGGTTTTCCGCGCGCACAGCTTCCTGTCTTGTCTTCTGGGGCCCAGACAAAAGCTTCTCGCTTTCTAAAGCTCTACAAAGTGTGGCGGTGATGAAACATTTGTGAATGATTCCGTGAATTTTCTGCATTACATAAACACAGAAAGACAGTTGAAGATGTCAACTTAAAAGAGGAATGGCTTATCATAGTAAAATAATTTTTCTGCGCATCCCATAAAACTTTCAGACTTACCACATGCGCGACGTTGTTGCATTAGAAAGACGTTCCTCTGCTCCAGCTCCATGTGGGGCCAATTTGGCAATAAATTCTCATGTTACGACACACTATCTAAAGCTGGTCGTTAATAATGGTGAAAAGATTTTGAAACGATTAGTATCACGCACAGGAGTTGCGGCTAGGACAAGGAATTGTAGGAAGGAGGAGGAACATTGAAGCTATGAAAGCTCTAAATTATATACGGTACTTTTTGCTTCTGCTCTGTATTTATGATTCTCGCAGGCCTTTTCTGTCGAATAGTGAATGGAATATGAATGGAAATGTGAATTACTAACACGTGCTATACTAGTTCATAGCTTCCGTGTTTACCAGGTTTCAAAAGGTGGGATTTAGTAACATGCCTGAACAACGACCAAGGTATCTGATCCAACATGGTTTTATAAGAGTAATAATAATTAATAATTAAATTTTCCTCTTTAATATACGGGCTCAGGGAAAGCATAGAAAGCAAAAGAAAGTCTAGCATCCGTAGCAACTCAAAGAAAAGAGTTAACCGGGATTCAAACTCTCTATGGCTTAAGCGGGCGTTGATACTAGCGCCCTCTATAATACCCAAGTATGCATTAGTGTATACATGACTTGACGACGAATACAGTATTTGGCCTAATATTCCTTACTGCATTAGCCACCATTAGATACTATCTGTAGTGCTTGGATGAAACAGGTTCATGGTTGCATATTCAAGACATTTAATGGGTTAACTATAATAGCAGCAACCACAATATTATTGGCCAACTGGTTTGGTTTGGTTAGACTTGTTCTGGGACAGTTTCACTTCTTTTCTTGTCAAGATGGTTGTGGAGCACAGAAAACTTGTGTTGCATGCTACAGCTACATGAGAACGGCATGCGGATGGGTAAAGTAGTATTGGGAGCAGCCACTTTAGTATTCGTTGGCAGGGATCGGCGCTAATAACGAATAGCAACAATCGTTTTCAACACTGTTGAGAAGTGGTTGCAACTTGCAATGCTGTGTGAATTAGTCTCCAATAATATACACTCCTTGTGTGTCTTTAATTGTAATTAATATTAAGGTACGCTGGGAGGGTGGGGTTGACTTGGTGTGACAGGAGAAAGGAGGGCTGGAAGGCAAGTGAAAGCACTGTTTGGGGACAAGGAGAAAGTCGGGTAATGCGACATCAAAGGAATTCTGTCTGTTTACGGAGCATAAAATATTCGAATCACATCAAAGCAAAGGTAAATAAAGATCTGAAATGCATAAAGGAAATAAAATTCGAGAAGATGAAGAGTATTTCAGGAAGGTAGGGTTTGGATTGCAAGTAAGTTTATTGAGATGGCTGGATTGGAAAAGCTTTGGATTGAAAGGAAATATATACATGTGTGAGAAGGATTGGATGAAGGGATTTAGTTATAAGGTTGAAGATTTATTGAGTTGTGTGGACGACGGAGGGTTTTATTTATTTGTGCTATTTTCCAGATTGATCTATCTACTTGACGAAGGAGGACGATGGAGTGAATTGCGTTGATGCCTGGATTGCTTCTATGAGTCGTTAGTCAGAGCTCTGCCTTTTCTTGGATAAAGGACGGGAAGGAAGTGAAAGGAAGGAAGGCGATAACTAGCTGGTCGACTTGAAGAGAAAGTCTTGAAGAGAAAGTACGGGACGGAACTTAGTTTCTTCAGGAGAAGGTATAGACGGGAGTCAAGGGTGAGTGTGAGAGGGAACTACTCTTTGGGCTGGAGTCGGAGTGCTGAAGCTCGGTTGGGTGGGTTGGAAGAGTGTGGGAAGCGTTGAAGAAAAGAGGAGAAAGCAGAGCTGTGCTGCTAGTGTAAAGGTAGAGATAGGAAGGGACTGGATTCAGTGGCATCAGAGTCGTGGTACAGGACAGAAGAAAGTTTTTCGGGCTCTTTGCCCTGGCACATTTTGTGCTACCCTAAAGATACTGGAAAACTTGCCGCGGTGACAATTACAAGGCATCTCCCGGGACTGAGGACCTCAGATACGGAAAAGAAGCAAGGAAGAGCTCAAGTTGAAGAGACTACTTATTATTCCTGTCTCTGAATTGAAAATAAAGTTTGGTCCTGCAAAGAGATAAGTGGAGCGAAAACTAGGGAAGAAAGAACCGTTGTTCTGCTCGTTTCCGGATATTTCTGACCTACTTTCACCAAGGAAAAATATTACTTTCTCCACCCTGAAGACACTGAACCGTGGAGCCATAAAATATCCGGCGCCAGTTAGTTTCCAGAGTGAATTCTGTGGGAATCTTACCGACAGGAATTTCGTGTAAGAATTCCAGGAGGATTATCAAAGGTTGTGATCACTGGCCTGAATATTTCGGAAAGTTTCTGTCCAGAGAAAAGAGCAAATACAAGCAAGTCGGAAGAAGAAGATAAAAGAAAACGAGACTCATCGCGCTTCATCAATTTTTACTACTGAGGAAAAGTTATCAACCGCTATTGATTCGGCGACAGAGAACCGGAAGTGCGAGCTAGCCAGGAAATATTGAGGTAAGCTTTTGATTATTGGAATTGATTCTTTATGTTGTGTATCTTTCTGGATCGTTGTCGTGGTAAAGAAGATAACAAGTAGGAAAGAGTTAAGGTAAGGAGGGAGGGAAAAGCTTAGCAGATCACTCGAGAATAGAAATATGCGAGGGCGGGTAGAAATGTCAGCCAGCACAACAAAAACACCTTCCGTGTGTGGGATTTACCTGAGCCTGGGATTATTGTAATTGCAGCTCATGATAGAAATTGTGCAGCAAGTTCAAAATAAACCGAATGTGCTCAAGGATTTCTGCATAATATTCGCGAATAAATATTCGCAATGCAAAAGAATACGTAATCCTAGATACTGTAATAACATTGTTTCATCAGGTTTAACTATTTATCAGGTAAAGAGGAGCAGGACTTGAACGAATATAGTTGGAAATGAAATAAAATAATTCTAGGAGTTCGCGAAACCGTAATAACCGCAGGACATGTGCGAAAATTGTAGAAAGTCATATGGCAGAATTTTGCAGAAGCTACCCAAGGACATGTTCGCAAATTTTCTAACTAAAGCTAGTATTCATTACGATTGTGCCATTAGTAATCAAAATTAGAATTGCGAAACGAGTTGTGTAAGGCTGGATGTTGCCATATTTGCGAAATATTATGTGATAGAACCGCAAAAAGCCACATACGATGATGACTATATCATAGAAGCAGGAAATTTAATGAATTGATGCGAAATATATTATCTGTTAACGGTTTCTCAAGAAATGTAACACATCAGATATTGTTCAGGAATTTATCTGTGCAATAATACTTTGTTACATAGATAAATCTGACTTGTCACCAAGACAAATGATGCTTATTACACGTTATCGTAGAATTCGTCTTCTGTTGTCGTTAATGGCGGAGATGTAGTGAAAGATTCTGTGCACAGAGCTTTCACTTCGTCCATGTCAAGGGTTCCTTCGCTTCCAGCGTAAATGATCTTGTCGATAAACAAGTAATCATCTATCCAAGTCGAATCTCCTCGCATTGCAATCACAATCTGAAACCGACCAACCAATAAAACTTGTACTCTTAAACGTACTTATTCAGTAACTGTTAATAGGAAATTCCTCTTTACATTTGCCATTGCCGTTGAATTGATCTGCATGAAGGTTTCTTTCCATTCGTAATCTGTCGAAGCAGTAAAGTAGGATCGGAAGTCAGTCATGGCCGGGAAAAGATAATAGCTCTCGTCTGAATCCCCAGGACTGACGTGATGTGCGTAGTAACGAATGTATACGTATTCGTTAGCGATAACTTCTGGCTGACTCCGAAATATCGATTGAGTCAGAATAGAGTCATCTCCTTCGTAGTAGAAGATACCCTCTGTATTTTCCAAATTCATGTCGAAGGGTGAGGGCAGATTTTGAGGAGCATGGGCGTATCGAAATTTGCCCGTCATTTCTAGCCATTTTGAAGTGTTGAAATCCGTATAGACGTCGATACATTCGTGTTCCGGTTGGAACTGCTGAGCGATAACGGAAGCAGATAGTGCTAAGAATATGGTAACAGTTATAATTGCTAATGAGCGCATATTGAGCGCGAGTATGAAGGAATAATTAACACTAATCAGTTACACAACACCGTAAGGTTATAGTTGATGTTTCAAAAGTTTACGAATGACTGATTCAGCGGAACTGAAACTAAGTTTGAAGGTTTATGTGCCGGTTTATTTAGATTTTACTGTAAATTTCGAAGATCAAAGCGGGAAACTAAGCAGTACAGAAAATAATCTTGTAATTGTATCAGATAGACAGACTTGATTGTGAATGTGGACGGCCATTTATACCATCATAACACTGCTAATTAAGCTGACATAAAAACATGTGATAATAATAACTGTTGATTGATTTGTTGCGTATGAGTGTATACTAGAGCTTGTCGGGATTTGTAGCTGCTGATAAAGAGATAGGAGTATTCGCGAAATATTAGCGCATGTGTGTATTTTATTTGTATAATTCAGGAATTGTTATCAACAGCGCTTTAAGTGATATTATCCCTGTTGATGAAGATACAGCTTAAACTAATCCTTTAGTTAGAAGGATTATTGAATTATATTCCGGTGAAATATATGCCTAGTTATTTAGGTGATACTGCTTGCTAATTTCTGCGAAAATCACTTGACTATTCCAGTAATTTGAGATTTGTCCAGGTTCTGGACTCTGGAGTCCAGAATATCGCAAATATACTGATTAGGTTTGTGTTCTCCGAAAAGAGTAAATGCATATTTTTCGTCTGTAAAGTTATAGTTTATATCGGCAGATATTAAATCCAACGACTACATAAACTACAGCTAATTATATATCTTAGCTGATACTAACGCTTGCCCCATTAATAATGCACAAGCATAACAGCACAAATTATGCTTTCTCCAAAACGCCAATAAGTTGGCAAAATTTAGAGACACTTCAGAGGCATGACCAGACAAGCGTTATAGCGTTATTGAAATGAAACCCTTAGCAACAAGACACGCAAAGAGGGAAAAACTACTAGCCGACTGGCCATTCGAAGTATTTGCCGGAAGCGACAATCTCATCGAAGTGAAAGCAAAGGATTACAGTAGGTGAAAGTACAGGACGGAGAAATCAATTACCAAATTACGAAATGAGAGACGAACGTAAATAAAAGCAAGTATGCATGTGTAACTGTAGCTGCGTACTGTTTGGATAAAAGAACCGGAAGTGAAATTGATGGATATACTGTAACGCATACATGTATGCTCTTGCTGTATTGAATTCCGGAAGAAGCGTGTTGGTTCTTGCATAGTTTTGTGCAAAGTTCTTCATGCTGCATGCTGGCTTTCACCATCAACTTTCTCCAACTCAAAAGGAATATACTCATGAAGCATTGTTAGCTTCTTTGAGGAAATAAATCCATCTATTCAGAAAACCCATTAAACCGTAGGGAAAGTCAATACCCTGGCAATTGGATTCGGGTTCAAATCAAACATATCGAGCGCTTCGTTCCCAGCTTTGGCATCAAATACTGAAAGGGTTAAGACATGTACATTGACCTATCCTGCGGAATTGGAAGCTACCTCACTTAACCTACTTTGAAGATTGGGAAATTGGGAAATTGCGAATACACTTGAATGGATAAAATATGTAAAACGGGGTATGGAACTGAGAAATATTTCTGTATTCTGTTCTGATGCAAGATTACAAGGCAAGAATTTTCGCAAGGCTCAGAAGCTACGAGCGAAAATTACAGTGTCCGACTTTCTCCTCCAAACCTTCCATTAAATACGACTTGGCTTACTTACTAATTTAACCACTGAAATAATCAGAGGAGAGGAAGAGCAAGAATAGCGAAGTTAGGAAATAAATAGGTGGTAACACACACGCATTGTAGTCGCTATAGAAAGGAGCTTTCTCCGTGAGAAGCTCTACAAATGGGAGCATGAAATATGAGTAAACAAAAGGAGCACTAAGCCGTGCTTTCTCTCTTAGTTGTAGACGCTTTGGACACGGAGAAAGCTAATTCCTGGAGTGGGCAGAGATAGGAGGAGATATAAAAGATACAGAATTGTGTGAGTTGAATTCCCAGACCTAACCTGTTACTTGTGATGGGCGGGTACGGAAGATGGATATCCTTCCGCGGTTGGGCCGCGAGGTAAAAGCTTGTTAGGGTTTCCGTCCTGAACCCGACTCGCCTGAATTTCACATAAAACCCTAGAGCTAAACAAGTCTGAAGAGCACAATGACCTACATCCTCTAGGGAATCTGTTAACGCCACTCACGTTTGGGTATAACTTGAGAAATCTAGAGAATCTGGACATGAAGAACCCCGGACAGATTTACCGCACTAGAGACAGTTTGGGGTTTAGTCTTTTAGCACAACGTTTTCCGCTTTAAGGGATATGGAGAAAGCAGACTACTGCAAAAGTGTGATAATACTGGAGAAAGTAGGGATAAAAGAGAGTGTATTTTAGGAAATTGCCAGGGATACTGAATAGTTTTTTGGATGCGCCTGAAAGAGAATGTTAACTCTTGCCTTGAGGTTCTTCGTGGTTAGAGAGAACTGATCAAGCGACAAATTGGTAAAAGCTGAAAATATTTCCTAGGAGGGATTCAAGTCAGTAGTGTCAAACGTTTGGAAGGGCTTTACTAAACTCTAGACAGCTTAGTTATGGGACTTTTATTCTCATTTTTTCAGGCGAGAAAGCTTGCGTAGATTTTGCTGGACGAAACACATATAGTTTGCAAGTGTATTGAAGCAGAGAAAATTGTATGACAAAAGAACGTTTGCGAGTATCGAGTGAAAGTCAACTTTCACTTAATGCTGAACTTTTTCTTTTGATGAAACTCTCAATCCCAGTACATTTTTCACGTAAGATGTTTATACAATGAAGTCACACCTTATTTCGGTTGATTGTACAGTGGAAAATGATAACTAAGGAGGAAAACTGTTCGAATATGTAGTACGCAGCAGGAAATTACATAAGGTTCAACTTTGTCCCGTAAGTAAGTTAAAGTTACGTGAAAGACACGCGCCAAATAGAGACTCTACCCCGTGGTAATAGGTTAAGGTTGTTTACGCAAACATCCTGATAAATAGAATTTTCAGTTTGCAATATCAAGCTGTTTATAAAAATATATATTATAGAATACTATAGTTGGTGTATACAAAAGTTAAAAGGAAAAGAAGCCCGGCCGGATAATGCCTTTCAAAGAGCTTTTCTTCCGGTCGGGTATTTTTGTACTTAATTCAGTTATCGCTAGTCGCTGGTAGTATGTCTCTACTCGGCCTTTACTTGGCTTTTGGTGCAAAGTGCATAAAGTAAAAGCTTTCATACGAGTCTCTTGGATTTCCGTTTCTCTCACCACATCCGGCTCGTACTTTCTCTCCCAAGTCTTTTAACAAGGTTGTAAAATTACTGGAGAATAAAACCAGTAAATGGATTTTCTAAATCCGTTCAGGAAATTTCAGGGTAAGTAAAGCTTTTTTACGAAGAATGTCACCTTGCTCACGTCTTTTCCTGTTGCTTTGGGTAAAAATTCAGCTATTTTTGGTTGGAGAAAGTTGGATAATAAATGGGCGGAGGACAAGATCCCGTAGATTGTCGCTTTATATAATTTCACTTAGCAAGTTGACAAGCTAATGCAAAAAGTGAATCCAACTAGCTCCAGCTGTCAGATGGAAATGAGAATACTACACATAAATCGAAAGCTTATCCTTGACTCCAGTGTATTTCTTTCAGACGAAAAGCTCAGAGAAAGGAAAAAGAAATAAGTGGACGAGACTGAAATACATGTGCAGCGCTATGCATGCAAATTTTTAAGATTTCGCTGCTATAACGATACGGAAATCCGAACCTTTATCGAGCTCTAGCATATACCGATTGAGCATACGTTCCTGGGGAAAGATGGGAACTGGAGCTAGGTTCAGGAGGAGTATCAAAGCCTTAAGGATTTATGAATGCTTTACCGTTCTTAGTCGTAGGAGAGGAGGGGTTTTTGGGAATTGGGATACCTTACGCTTGAGAGGAAGGAAAAGAAGAGAGAGAAAAAGATGGAAGGCTATTGATTTAGCGCAACCTACATTCAGTTCATTCTTTATGAACCGTATACAAGCCCTCTCAGTCTTGTGCAAATATTATTGCTTGAAGAGTGAGCTTTGGATGAAGTTTTGTACACCCACAGGATTTTGATGCCCGCGAGAGGCGTTTTAAGTTCTTTTTTATAACTTGAACAAATCATGTTTAGTCTACTCTGCTGTACATATTATACTCATATTACTATGGAAATGAGATGCAAAATTGCAAATCGTCTGATAGAGTTATAAGCTACGTCGCATACTGTTGGGTTTTGATGTACAGAAGTAAATAAGAACTATAGCCCTTTGAGATGATAATCGTTAAGGCAATGCGTGGTTTTAGCGAACAAGGGATTCGAAAACAAAATTGCAAATTGCTATTGAGTTTGTTTTTGCAATTTATAAGGGGATAGTTTTCTAGACTTCAATCTGCATAGAGAAAAACGAACAGGAAGCTAGGCCTTGCAAATTTTATTATCTGACTTCCGGTTAGGAGCACGTGGAAGTGTTTTCTTGAAAGTAATCCTTATGGTAACCAGGGTGATTTAAAAATATGGAGAACGCGAATTTATAAGAAAGAAGAAAGTTTCGCGAAATAGCAATTTGTTTTGCAAAAAATATCGGTATTTTATCCAAAAGCTGCCTGTAGACGCTTTAAAGGAATCGCATAGCGGAAGTTACTTCTCAAAGGAAGAAATAGCATACCTATTTTGCTAAATTTATTCTGGTGCTGTATGGAATGAAATCAGACATGCCTTTGCTCATATGAATTATTAAGTTATGGCAAGAGCCAGTAGGAGAGAAAGCAGAAGTGAAAGTTGAATTTCAGGGTGTCCTTGGTCTGCCCTTTGGTTTGACCTATTCTTGATTTAAATTGAACAGAATTCGCGGCTGGCGATTAGTGTTCGGAGAAAATGAAATGCCAGGAAAAACTTTTCAATTTATAGTACATGCATAAATCTTATTTGGTTTTCATTACAAATTATATTACCAACCAATGTATCATTCCAATTACGAGATCTCGAAGACAGGATTGATGGGTGCATACATGCTAATGCATACAGAGAAAGTTACTTACAAAGTATTTTTCAATAGGTATGGGGTATGGTTGCCATCGTAGATCCAATGGATTTTCCTGGAAATTATTATTTGAAATTGAGATGCATGGAGAAAGTGATGAAGTGGCAATCGATCAAGAGGATAGTTTGAGGAGCTATAAGAGTTTGATCAATCCACTGTTATTACTGTCTTATATTTTCTCTTTGATGAGAAAATTATTTGCGAGGAGATGAGTTTAATCCCGATCCCTTTGCTCAAGAGGATTGATTAACCTGATGAGAGATTTCCAGTATCAAAGTTACGCACAAACAGGAGTGTGGATGCAACGTGATGTTGTTGGATGCAACCAAAAATAAAAAGGATTACGCTGCGGTGTACGGTTCTGAACATTGATGATGTCGCACATCATGACGACAGTAAGGAATTTGAGAGCTACTGTATGCTTGTATTTATTGGTGTTGGCTTTTGCAATCCTTCATTGAAGCTCTTCATCTCAAAGTTCTTCAGTTCTATTCCTGGTTACACTTCCTACGGAACCTCATCTTTTTGTCACCTCTTCTTGCTTCTACTCCTTGAAAACTGAAGCTTCGTGAAGCGGAACGTAAAGTTGGTTATGTGAAAGGAGCTTAATGAAAACATTTACTTAATGAGATGGAGATGACGTGAATAATGATTTTGCCGCATAATGCAAGCATCCGCAAGCTTATAGGATGTTTTAGTTTCTGGTTGCTAGAGTCGGTTGTCATGCATGACTGCATGACTTAGGAGGAAACTACTTGTCTTATAAATCATGGTTTCTTCTAGTCTTGGAATATTGCAAGTACAATGCTTGTTGTAATTTATGCATAGCATAGAGCATAGCAGACAGAGTCGGCGGAGATGAAGATGATTTGCATGGACTAAATGTTATGGGAACGTTGACACGAAAAAAGGGAAGTTGCCATAAAATTCTGAAAGTTACTCTTCTTCTTTGAAAACTGTTACCCATGGATTTGGATTGGAAAAGCTATATATAACAATTAAAAACGAGGATTTTCACCTGTGAAATGAAAAAGATTACTAAAAATTGCTGTTTAGGTAATGAGAAACGGAAACTCGGAGACGTCGGGGAGTAATTACTATATTCGCTTTAAAGCATCGTTGGCGTTGGTTTGGTGCTTGGGGATATTTGCAACTTGGAGCAAGTCTGACTCCTCCTAAATGGTTTTAACAGGTAGTTGACAAATATTTGCATGCCAACCGGGGGCTTCTTTAGTAAGTGAGCTACAATGGGAAACATAGCAACAGAAATTTAAGTGAGCTACAAGTAGTCGGGTGACATCCTTCTAGCAGTAGCAGTTAGTGTTCAGAGTATTTTAACCTTACCTAACCCGCACCAAAAATTTAAGGTTGTCTATCGTAACCTAACCTTCACTCGCTCAATGAGGCCCTCGTCCTTAGGTCATCGGTCCGCGAAATGCCGTAGGCATTTCGCGGAACCTTCTGACCTAAGGCCTCGTGCCTCATTTCGCATCGTTCAGGTAAGGTTACGAAAGCCAACCTTAACGTTTTTGTTGCAACACCCCGAATAGACTAAGGATTGGAAAATCAGTTGTGTCACCCGACTAGCTACGAAATAGAAACAATCAAGCGTTTCTAAGGGAACAGCGTAATTGTGTAGCTCACTTACTAAAGAACAGCCAAAGGATATTCGTCTGTGGCAGGGTTGCCATACCTTTTCCAAGAGCGCATTCCACTCTTTGCTGGTATATTGTTAAAAGCTCCTCTGGTGCTGGCTTGGAGAAGTGACGGGCAGGTACAATGACTTTTGCGTGGGAAGGTTAGGGTTTGTGGTCATCAACTCAAGCAGCTCTGAATAAAGCAAGTTAAGCAAAGTCAGTAGACAGTAAATAAGTTCAGTATGGGCTTAGAATTCGTTAATATTTGAATTATAAGAATCCGTACTGCTTTCTAGGACTTTGGGGACATTAATAGGCTAGATGAGTCTCACATTTGGCTAGCGGATTAATTCTCTGAGGTGCAGAGCACGTTTTAAGCCACGGAGATAACCTATGGAGATGCAGAAGTAGTATGTAGAGGTTTAAACCAGAAAACTTATAAAACTAGGATGCCTTTTTGTAAACTAAAAGTGGGACAAGGAAGAAAACAGGGAAAACAATGGAAAGATACAGGGTATTATTGGTGAAACTTAAAATCACGTGGCAACCCTTGTGATGAATTCAAAGGGGATTAATTAAAAGCATGTTTGCTGGGGGATGGCGTATAATACGGCCATTAAGGAACTTGGAGTTGAAGTTGATCAACTATGTGTCAGCTACAACCGGAACAAGGAACAAGGAACTGGGAAATAGGAAGAGAAAGGCAAGGAGTGAAAGCTGAAAGGGTGGTGAAAGTTTTGTGAATGCGTCTATTATACAGCCTGGAGGCAAAGCACCATTTTGGAACTTATTAAAGCCTGGAGGTGGATGAATTACAATGGTGATGTTTGATTAGTGGTTACGCATGTTAACCAGTTACCGGTGATCTGATTAGGCTCAACGTTGGAAAGGTAGGCTAGGACTTGAGGGTATTGCTTTGAAATAAATTGCAACTTTTATTGGTTTACCTCGAGGAAACTTTTGCCATAGTAAGTCACAGAAACATAGGCTCAAAAGAGAACACGTGATTTGCTAATTTTTAAAATAGTCTTCCTTCCGGCATTGCATCAGTCCGGAGCTGGAAATGTTTTCGTAACACATGTTAATTTAACTTGGCTTTTGCATGGATTGGAATAAAGGAGCCTTGGTCCAGGCCCCAGGCAGTGGCGAACTTGTTTCTAAAAATAATATAAATCTTGTTGCGTAAGGTTAAGGTCATATTAAAGGAGCAGGAGGTCTGGCAACGAAGCTAATAATTTTAAGATTAAGCGATGAAGACTGACGAAATGATATGAAGTGTTCACAGCTGGTTTTAGTATGATTTATTAGTTAGTAACCAGGGAACTAAAGCTAGAGCGAAATTGTAAAACTATATTGAAGAAATTTGCAAAGTTTTGATGGCACAATACAGTTAGCATTACATTTTCTTATAATTGCCAATGAACTTGAGTGTGGATGAGTTTTGGAAGTTTCTTTTGGCTATGGGATTATGTTTGGATAGGAGTCTATGGATTTAATAATAGTAGTGTAATCTTGTGATGATAATGTAATTAATGTCGAGGGTTTTTGAGAAAGCTCTAATCTAAAAGCAGATAAGATGCATCACATGTTTGTCGGATTGAATAAACAGAGGAGGAGGATATTTAATATTTATACGGGAATGTTCACTGGGCTGAATGCAATTAATTTAGAAACAAGCGTAGATTACAATGCTGATGATACTATAAGAAATGTCTTTATTTAGTCCAAAGAGGAGATAATATGTAGTGTAGTAGACAGTGAAAATACGTTTCTTGTTCTTCAACTTGGAGAAGCTTGCTTTAGAGGAAATTCAAAGGGGAATAGGTGAAACTTTGATTTAGGTTTCTCTTCCTCATTAGATTTACATCATCTTGCAAGTCTGTAAGAATGGAAGAAAGGAGGAAATTAATTAATTCTCGTTAATTAATTAATTAAGATATTTTGAGGAAGAAGTATTATTAATTGTGCTGAAATTTAAATAAGATGCTTTGCATTCTGGTGCTAGAAATGTTCACAGATTTTACCTCCATGTAGGATTCTGCCATACACTGGCACAAGGGAACGTAGGATTCACAGGTCATTTTCCATTCCTTGATTTTGCTGACTGTAATAAGGAAATAATGTTTTAGTTTTAAATTGTAAAATTACTTGAAATAATCTTTCAAGATATAAAACTTTAACTATAGAAGCAAGTTAATTTAAGTTTCGTATGAAATCAGTTATAGGGAGTTGGCATCAAATATTGTAATCTGAAACTACATGATACTATTAAGAATGCAGTTGAGTTGCTCACCGTGCATATCGACACACTTTTCAGCTTTGGGGACCAATTCCATGTGGACGTTGTCGGGAGCAGTCATTTTGACAAGTTCTGCAGCCTTCATCTTGTTTCCCATGCCCATGTCATCAACCTGATTAGTTTTTTAAAAAATCAGTCTTTAATTAAATTTTTAATGGGGGAATGATCTCTGGTTGTTATGGCTACATGCCAGATTGGTTGGTAAGGAAAATAAGTTTGAGAAAAATGCCAATGGTATATGTACATAGCATAAACGGGGAGACGGGCCTGTCTAATGAGCAAACTTTCTCCAGAGAAATAAAAGGGAGAAAAAAAATAAGAGAGGAAAATAGCTGTAATTATTGTAATTTACTTACGATTCCACGCTTGAGGAGCATACACTTTCTGAAGCACTGAAAAAAATCATAGGAAATCAATTAGCATTTTGTGGACGAAATTATTTTTTGGGCCATTTTTATCTAGGATGTAGAAACTTTTTTAATTCCCGTAATGGTCTACGTATAGATGAAATAGACATTATCTGTTGGATTTGGTGATTAGCTTAAGGATGGTGGTGTGTCGCAGTGCGGAGAAATGAAACGTGTCTTGCTTTCTCCAACTTTCACTTGTGCATGTTACAGAAGTGAATGCATCGCACGTGCTGGGATTTCACGGGGAATGTGTGACTTGCTGCGACGTCTGAATTCTTTTAAGGGTCTCTCAAGTCCCATGATATTGCTCGAGAGAAGTATTCCTTGAAGTTTACAAGTGCTGTGCTTATGGCTGTTGTTGCAAGGGGCGTGAAGCTACAAAAGGTTCTCAAGATTACTGGAAGATGAAATATTTAAGAATCTTCTCGGATTTTTACATCTGGTTGTTATCTTGAAAACAAAAGTACTTGGTTGCCTGGGTGAAAGCGGAGAAAGTCGAGAAAGTTGTTAAAGCAAGTTGTGAGAGCTGAGAGGAATAGTTTTCCTCGACTCTAAGGGAGGAATGATTTTGAAAAGGCTTTTTTCCACAACTAGATTGCATCAAGCAAGGGTTTAAAACGAATTTAGAATTGTAGAACTATCGGGGAAATGTGTTTTCTTAAGTGGTAAATGTAAAGTGAAAGTGGCGTGGAATACTGCAGAAAAGTAACGTTGTCTAATTACTGGCATCATCATAGCTTCCTTGGGAGTTTTAGCTTCAACTTCCTTCATGCACTCCATCATCCACATCTTGTCCTTCTCGTAGGTCTTCATGTCCATTCCTCGGCATTTCATGCCTTCGGCGGCGCTGGCCTGAAATTGTGTAGAAAAATTGTTGGTTTATGCACAAAAGACAAGGATTTAAAATTTTATGTTTTGCTATACAATGGCTTGTTGCAGAAACGGTTGGTAGAATTTTCGCAAATGCTAACATCAACCCGTGGAGCGAATAAAATTTGAATATGCATTGAAATGAACTTACCGCTTGGAAGGCAGCAGCGATGATGGTAACGAGTACTAGGATATTCATTTTTAAAAATTGGCAATGGAATAACAAGCTCTGGCAAATGTTAATAAGAGACTGAAGCAGTATGAGATTTGTGGAATTTATAAATTCGCGATTTTCTGGGAAATGTTATGAATTTTTTTAGCGCCCGCAAGCATAACATTATGTAACTTGAAAGTTCTAGGTGTACCAGTTTTAGGTGTATAATATATTATTACTTTAATTTGAAACCTTTGTTAGCTCATTATATTCTCTGTTAGTATATGGGCAGAAAAATTGTCGTAAGCAATGGTGCAGTTCATGGAGAGTGATAAAATATTACTTTACGGCAAGCTTACAACGCATGGTGAAAAATAACAAAAGATTGCGTGAGCATATATTCTTTAAAATGGCTAGAATGAAACAGTTATAGAGGTCATGAGATGGAAATGTAGAAGCCGATTATCCGTCTGTAATGTAGTTGTCGCCGCATAAATAGCCTCTTATTGGTATTGTGATGGCTTTTGTGTTACAAAGTAATCCTTCTGTCACTTCCGTTATACACTTCCTCTTAAATTTTTAATATAAATCAGCTACTGCTCTATGTTCTTTTATTTAAGGCTACTTGTGTGTGTACTACTCCATAGCCTTGAAATGCATCACCGTTTATGCGTATTTAGCTTAAGTGTAGTGTAGGCAGGCTCGACATTTCATCATTAATTGGCAATTTTTGTGCTTTATATTAAACGTTTCATTAGATTTTATAATTATTTAAATATGAAAAGTTTGAAAAGCTTACACCTTCGGACCACCATGATTTAATTGAGAGTAAAATAATAGTTTTGTGTGAGGTGTAATAATTACCTGGGTACTGTAGCTCAATGCTGGGGATGAAAGCAGTCAAGGATTGTCGTACTTGTTTTTCATTTCGTGTTAATGAGTGATGAATTCGATAATTTATAAAAAATTATTTGGAACAATGAAGGGGCTCTCGGTGAAGAGGTGCAATTCATTGTCGCTTATGTAACTACTTTAAAAGTGGTGAAAGGTTGCGAAATGCTCATCTGAGTTTTGCGTATTTCTAAAGTATTTGAGGCTTGCGAAAAAAATTATCTGATACGGGGTACATTGCTTTGCTTTTAGCACTTTGAAAAGCATGGAAACCCGCCTGCCATAGCCATATTACAACAACTGTACTTGAGCTGGGAATCCGTAGAGACGGGGGATGAATGTTATGAGCTTGAAAGCTTCTCAATCCTGCCGGGTATTTAGCTGTAAGAAAAGTCTG
Source organism: Sminthurides aquaticus (assembly GCA_906901655.1). Lineage (NCBI taxonomy): Eukaryota > Metazoa > Arthropoda > Collembola > Symphypleona > Sminthurididae > Sminthurides > Sminthurides aquaticus. The sequence continues at coordinate 2,714,532 of CAJQTT010000005.1, read as the reverse complement.
TGATGGGAAATTAATGAAAAGCGACATGATGATTACACGAACCAGTGGGTGGCGGCTGGATACTCGGAATGGGAGATTTGTTAGCAAGTTGGAAGGTTTTCATGCGTGTTTTACTTGGATCATCGGTCGGAATCCAATCCAGTAAAAGAGTATGGCATCCCGTTGTGTTAGAAACTTTGACATGTTCTTTTAATACGCGTTCAAAGACGTTGGTATATGAACAAAGTAGATGCTTTAAGTCACATGGACAAACAGGCGGCTGTCCGGCGGTTGGAAAAGAAGGACTTGTCCAAGAGGAAAATAATAAGAAATGGGTCTTCCAGAACGTTGCTATTACCTACTGCTGCTGATACAAGGCTACAGGGTTTAGCCATACTTTTAAATAGAATACAATGTAAAAAGCTGGAAGGATATTGGAGTATGGCAGAGGCCGTCGGAGTGTGTGCACTGTGTAGGATAACCCGTAGAGTTGTTATTGTGACGATGCATAAGAGCGCTTTTTGATGTTTATCTAAAAATGGAATTTCTATTACATTTCAGATCCAGTCTGGTAACTGTTAAGCATGATGGGTTGACGGTGGGATTGAGGGGGTCGGAGAAATATAAGTGAGAGAAAGTCGGAGAGAAAGTATCCAGGGAAGGAAGAAGGAGTGAAGGAGAGCGAGATGAAGAACGTCAAAGTACAAGAGCTGACATATTCGGAGAAAGTTTTACTTTCATCCGTTGCCGGATGCTCCATCCTCCTCACGGCTATCATTATTCTTTGTATTACGAGAAAATCATGCTGGCTTCACAAATGCATCTGGAAAGAGGGTGAGTTTTTCTGGATTTAAAGGAATACAATTTAAGGGAGATTGGATGCTGATGCGGATTCAATATTCCAAGGTCTGCTTTGTTGTTTCGTGTGGAGAGTACATTTGGATTTAGCTGATGGTTGTTGTTTCAATAACACGACAATAAGGGAAGAAATGACAACAAGAATTGAAAATGCGTTATGAAAAATGTATTTTGTTTTATTTTGCAGACAAAAAGAAATCACCAAAACTGGATGACATTATTTGCATTAGGTATCCTCCGGATATTTACCCATCTTCTGTTGGCATCTATCGGGAAAGTAAGTCTTTGAACTTTTGTTTTTCGATGTAATGGATTTTTGAGATGTCAGTTATTTCTTTGGTTTTTTATTTTGATGGTTTCAATTCTAACCCAGACAGGAGGTTTTGCGAAGATTCAAAATAGGTGTGATATGGGGCGAAAGAAAGTATTCTCAGAACTGTAAAACCATGACTGGTGGAAATTTTATTTTAAAAGAATAATCTGAAATTTTCCAGTAATCTATAAAGCGAATTTTACAGGGAAAAATGTAATAGCAACCTTGAAAATTCGCGAAATTGCGAATTTATGCAATTTTATTGTACATGTATTACAAAACATGCGTAGCTGGAAGATGATAAGCCTTGGAGCGAATCCAGTCATATGAGATGAGCTTTAACGTAGTAGTAGATGTGTAAGCGAGAATCGCGAAATTTTGCAAAACTTTTGGCAAACTTGGGAAAGAGGAAATTAAATTTCCCCTCCAAGAAACAAAAGAGCCGCAACTGGTTAAATATATTATTCGCCTTGAAAATGCACAGGGCTCTAACAGCTTGACAGTCCCGGAGTTTGTGAGTTGTGTAATTTAGTAACACTTTCAATTAAATCCATTTGGGGCTATTGTTTAGCTTGGCTGGTAAATAAATAAATTATCTCATTATGCGGGATGACAGGGTAATGTGGCTGCAATGATGGAGTAAGAGCAGCGCACGGAACAAGGTTGATGATAGGTAACTACGAAAAGGTTCACCCCAGCCCATTTAACTGCATACAGCTAGATTCACTCTGTTAATTTATCTGTGCTATGTATTCATTTTGCAACACTCCCTTTAGCACTTAGCTCAACCAACCTTGAGACACGATCCTCCTCAGGTATCAGAAAGATAGAGAGTGTGAAGAATTTATTTGTTTCGCTCTGTTGTAATATTTATAATGTGTCTCTTTTGGGTCTGGGTTCAGTAGCTCTTAAAATCTTATTCCGTCTGAAAAGTTTGTTCATAAACCCAGATCAAGTTACACTTTTACCAGAGTTAACAGTTACACAAAAAATATGCGACCAAGTTTTGCTAAAGATATCCCAGATCCAGTCGTTAAACATTTGCACAAAGGCCCAGCAGCAACCGCAAGGTCATTTTAAAACCCCAGCCTTGCATAAGAGTTTGGTAGGGTAAATACAGACACTTCCGGATTTCTCAAGCGCAGTTTATGCCCTAGAATTTCTAAGGGAATGCTATTGTGAAGTGAAAGCAGAGACGGCAGAGAAACTTGGTGAAATTTATGAGCTGAATGTTGGACAATGGGTTAGGAAAATTTGAGAATGGAAGAGGAAGCAGGCATAACAATAGGATGAGGTTGGGATGGTAGATCACCGCTGGTGAAAGTAACCATGAAACTTTGCATAAGCGATGCTTAATGCATACTAACTATGGGTTCTCCAAGGAGGGGGAACTCGGGAACATGCTTTTAGAGACCGTTCCCACCGCCCACTATATTTACAAAAGGCCCATTGCTTCGGCAACTAGGGGAAATATAATTTTCTCTTGCCGTTTCTCATTTTTCATCGCCATTTTGTAATTTGACCTGGCCTATTTACAACAAAGCGTAGCGTAGCTCTACCTCCTAGCTTGTGAAATATCATGCGAAGATTTGTATGGTCATGTCGTGTAAAGTCATATTTCGTACAAGGAATCGCCCATAGATTCTGAATACAAGAGGTTCTCGGAGCGAGAGTTCCTGCTTTCACTCTGCAATAACTTACAAGCGGCTATAGCGAAGCAGAAAGGCTCATAAGGCTTCTTTGAAAAAATACAGCGTGGGAAATAATAATGTTGGAAAATCTAAGAAAAGCTTTGCATATTTAATGAGTACACGTAAGTAAAATCCAGATTTGGCTCATTTACGTCTTGAAAGCCGCACACAGCAAGCTTTTATGTACAAGTTGAGAGCACAGTTTACAATGAAATGGGTCGGGAGGAAAAAATGTAGAGCATGGCGCTTTCTCCAAGGCGTTCTGTAGTACCCCCGACAAAAGAGAGAAAGACACCGATTTCGGTCCTACTAAACTTTCACTTTTAGTACTGCCATAACCGACCCTCCAGAGGCAAATGTGTTTTGAAAGGTTCATTTTTTTGTTCGGATGCAAAAGAGCGAAGAAGAAAATATAAAAAGAATAATTATTAACTCAGGCGCGAGAATTAATTTACACTTTTTTTATCAAAAAGGAAAGATTCACTTTCTCCTAAGAAAGAAGACAAAATGAGCTTACGTTTTATCTTCTTTGCAGCTGTTTTGTGTAATATGTTCATGAATCCCTAGAAAAGTAGCTATAGTGACGAAAGATGCAGGGATTAAGAAGGCATGAGTGTCTTTTGACGTAACTTTCTCTTGAAAGGAAGAGAAAGGAGTGAGAGATTATTGTAGGATTATGCAAAGTCACAGCGTAAATTAACAAAGCCAGCCTAATTGCAAATTATGTATCACATCTTCCAAGGCAGGATTTAGGAAAACTTATGAAAGCTGTGACACGCAGCTTCATAATGACACCAGAGGGAGTGAGTTGGTTTGTGGATTAGCAAAACTCATGAGTTGATGTGAATCTCGTTGAGTTTCTAACGTTTGGGCTGCAATGTGCAATTACATAGCATTTAACCTTGAAAAATACAAGAGTAATTACACCTGTTTCCGCTGATTAAAATATAGCTTTCGGGCAGTGATTTAGTGATTTACTTCAGACATACAGGTTTAGATTCGGTTACACTGTAGGAAGTTTAAGCCTCTATGAGGACAGAAAATTATGCGAGCCTAACTAACGTCACGCGACCGTTTCCAGTTTCACGGGGCACAATAAACAATAATGAATTCCGTAGTCGGGTTTCTAAAATTGACTACGCTTGAATGATGAAGATCAAACGTAACGTCTTTGTAGCCAAGATGAGATATTGTCAAAGGGCGTATACGTCATTTTGAAATTATTCTATGCTACGAAACGTCAAGGACGGCTTGGTGACCGGGGAATGTAGAAGAGATTGACGCAATACATTAAGGGTTTCTTTTGTTGTTTATTTGCAGATATCTTGCGAAGCCCCGAGGACGAGCTTGCCCGGCTATTTAGTTCTCCAGTGAAGAGGGATTCAACGTACAGCTCCATGTCGGAGACGAGTAGCGGATACGACCTTGCTGGTTCTCCACAAAAATCCGGGAGCTCTCTTAGCTCTCCGCTCACAGCTACTGTCGTTTCAACCCCTGAAACCCCAGATTCAGCTGTGGCACAATCATTTACACCTGGAGGAGGACCGTCGCCTGAGTTTCAAACACCCAGAAACTCGAATGCTTCCGCCACAGATGCTAACAATCTCATGTCCATGATTCATAGTAACAACCGACAACCCTTCTTCACATTTGCTCTGAAATATGAAGAGGAGAATGGACTTGTACACATTGATTTTATTGTAAGTCTTCCGAAAGTATTCGTAGATGTAATACATGGAATCTAATACCTTATTGAGAAGACAATAGCCTAGAGGAAACATTTGTGCGAACTTTTGCGAAAATTCGCTACATGCCTTTGGCAACCTTGAGGAAAACAGGGGTCAGGATCCAGGTTGCCTTGTGTGCGGGAGCTGGTACTACTAGGATAATTGGAGATTACTACGACGTGCTCCAGTGAAAGTAAGAGAAAGCACGTACGGCAGTATAATTAAATCAGTGGGATTCTTGGGATTGAATACAAATTACATGGAAACATAGACCAAGGCTACAGAAAAAGTAGCGCCTGAGAAAGATGTAGAGAAAAATAAATCATAACCAAAGACCATGTCATTGGCCAGTGAAAGCTAGCCTTGGCTACCTCCTCGTGGCCGAATCTTGAAGATATCACAAGATTTTGATGATAGCGTAGGTCCAAGCTTGGCAGCCAAGGACTTTCTCCTAATAGAGGATCAAGCATGAACCATACGCCTCAACGCATTCTGGGAAGAAAGGATTACCATGGCTTTGCCTTGGAATCATGATATCATAACTAATAGTGAGGGAATTTTCATCTTCTCATCATTCATAATTCCATCTTAGCAAGCTCAGCTAAATTACTTGAAGGGCAACACTCCTGAGAGCTGTGGTAAGAGAAAGCAGAGAAAGTAGAGAAAGCTCCTAGAGGATCGCAAATTGAAGTATCTGGTTAAGGAACCTTGACTTTTAGCTAGGTTCTTGGAACTGGAGGATATGTAAGCTTCGAGGATGATAACTTTCTCCTCCTTCTCGCTTTCTCCTCCACTTCGTGCAGGTAGCAATAATAATAAAACTACTGAGGCAAATTCTAAATATACTGACTTGAACACAAGTTTCTTATAGCTGCTAGATTTAAGCCATAGACTCTAGGAGTAAATAGAATCAAGGAAAAATCTAGATGCTGCTAGGAGACGTTATTACCTTGCAAGAAAGTATCTCTGTAGCTCTTGTACTTACTTGATGTACTTATTACTTATTGCCCTAGGAGCTAGGACCTTGTGTTCCAAGAATATAATTACTAGTTGGTTTTCTATCCATAGAAAACCAACCAAAAAGCTGTGGAAACCTTAATTTCTACCTTTTGGTGTGGGGAAACATTGCAATTTTCCCACAAAAACCTAGGATTAAAACATTTCTTTTGCTCACGATAACCACAGGGTTTGGATCCCAGCCCTCCTAATGATCTCTCTTGCCAGCTTGTATTCATTAGACCGAAGGACATGAAGCGAAAAGTTTGATAGGAATCAGCACGTTGGAATAAATTCGTGGAATACATTTACACCCACACGTTGATCGATTCTCTATTGTATATGCAGAGGTCGTTTGCTATTATCAACTGTGTATGTTCTAGGAATTTCAAATGAGTTTCGAGTCTCGTAGGACTCCTAAAGATTAGAGGTGGGATGAATACTTCTGGCATTGGATCAAAGATTCATAGCCCGCAGTTTTTCTTGTTTTTGCTACAGTTGGCAAGATTCTATAAGGTATTTGTAGGTTCGGAGCGCGGATTCGCAAAAGTATGACTCAATGGTTAGATTTCGAGAAACGTGAAAAGAAATTAGCGATAGCGTTGGTTTATATATATACTTTGCAGAAATTGGCGAAATAGATGGATGCGTGAATATTGCGTGGCTACCTGCCGTTCAAGTATTATTGAATATGTCGTTGGGAAAACGCTTAGCAAGACTTGAGGGAGGCAAGAAGCGTTCTTGAGAAATAATAGTCAATGTGTATATAATAATGGTAATTACATAGGCTTCGATTGTGGAAAAACCAATAGGATTTTGAATCCGGTTGGAGCGGAAATACAATTTTTCCTTGTTTAAATTACCATATGTAGCGAAAATACTTTCACTCAAGACATTCCCACCGTCGTTTAGGATTTTTATAGATAATTGTGAATAAAACCGTCGTTAAGGCTTGGTAATGGCCAAGAGTAGAGACTGTCACCCATTTTCCCGACAGGAATCCGTTGCTTTCGCCTCGTTATTGATAGAGGGAAAGTTTTTGCATATTCTTCTCTGCTGAAGTCATAAGAACAAATTACAAAGAGTCTACAAAATTTGCAAATTGGCTCATACTCCAGAAAATAAGGAATATTCTTCCAGAAAAGAAGGCATTTAACTGGCTGCCTGCAGCCTTGAAACCAGCACTTACTTGAACTGAAAAAAACATTATGAAATGAGCTATCAACATTGTATACAAGAAAAAATGACTTCGTTAAGGAAAACATATAGCAGAGGATTTCTTTACAAAACAAGGCTGTGTTAGAGAAAGCTGCGTCAAGGATTCGAGATACGAATAAAATTAACAACCTCAAAGGAAAAGTGAATGAGCTGGAAGAAATGGGAGAGTTTGAAGTACAAATGAAGGTGCGGGTGGTAATTTGAAAGAGGACGAACCCCTTGAAAAACAGACGGGGAATTGGCTGGATAAAATATATGGTTGAGCTTGTAATCTCGTGGGAGTGTGTGACTGTGTGACAGAGGTTTCAAGTGGAGGTAGTTAAGAAAAAATACTGTGTTGACTTTCACTCAGTTCACGTAAGACTTTCACCCATTGGGACCACATTGAGCAGTGCCTTGTACTTTCTCCAAGAGCTGTACAGCCGAGTGTGGGCTGTGGATAGAATAAATGAATTGGTATTTTTTTCTAACATGTATTTATTTGTCTTGGTTTTATTAGGAAGCACGGAACATGCCCTTCCGAGAGTACCTGAATCAACCATCGGATGTATTCTTTTCTGTGGAGGTAACGCCCAAGAAGAATCCCGGACCCAAGAAAGAAATGATGCGATATCGATTCGTTACGAAAACTATCAAAAAAGCCCTGGAAACTTGCGACTTTAGTGAAACGTTCCTCGCACAACTGTCTCAGGCGAATCTTAAAGTAAGATCATTTACGCCCATTTGAAATCCCACGCAAAATTGCAGGATAAAAACTAAGTATGCCGTTTATCTCTGTACTTATTCGCGCTTTCACTTCCGTGGTACGAAGCAAAGTATATAAGTGCTTGAACGAATGCATCTTAGCATAATAGAGGGAAATGGTGGGCGGATCCGTGGGAGAATAGTGTTTAGAGACTTAGAGAAAAAGAGTAGGATTGAATACGACGACTGTAACCTATGCGGTCAAAAGATTTTTCCCTCGACAAATGCTTTCTCCTGTTCTACGTAATTGATTGGATACCCAGAGGGAATATTCTGTCTAATGGGATAAAATACGGGATTGGTTGCTCATTCGTTCATTGGTTGTCGAAATTCGGAGAAAAAGACATTTGAGAGCGTAGGCGGTTTCTTGGGTTTGTATGTTTAATAGGAAAAAACATTAGGGAAAAAAGTAAATTACATTCACTTTCCCCGCAAGTGACAATCAGTATTTTCTCGAATATATATATACCAAAAGTACATAATATAAGATGTATGTAAAATTTAGTGCTATTATATTTCCCTAGCTTTAAGAGTGAAAATCCGGAAGAATGAAACAGAAGCTAAGGACGTGGGCCATTTAGTGGTGGTGGCGATAAAAAGTTCTTCTTCTAGAATCTTTCAGTTGGATTGCAGTACCGCTTGTGGAATGATATCCAAGATTTTTTACAACTTTCACTCATGCTGTCACTTACTTAACTTTCTTTACGTTGTCGGGGTGAGGAGTTTAGGAGTGATACACAGAGCCATCTTGAAATCGCGAAGGTTAATGACGTTAGTAAGAAATGACTACGGTTTCATGCTGTATGCTTAAAGAAATGAACGTGAATATTAAGCTAGAAAAGTATACGTAAAATGTCTACAAACGGAAATTTTAACCGAAGGAGAAACCATCTTGGAAAACAATTCCTTGGAAATGGTGACAGTCTGACTTTAGAGATGACATATACTTTATTAGAATGCAGATGGCGTATTGGCGAAGGATAATGGCGGGGAAAGGAATTTATTGAGAGTTCAAGGACTGAAAGATATTCGATTTTAGTACTTGGACAAAAGACAAGTCGGAAATGAAATTGGTAAAGAAAGTGAAAGAAAGGAAGTGAAAGCCATGGAGAAAGCAATACAAGAAATAGGACGTTATTCTTTGAATGTCTGTCGTATAAAATAATGTAGAGAGCTTTTTTAGATAAGATGGCGTTTAGAAATAAGATTCTTTCATACCTTTTGATAAAAGTGTCTAATCTAAGGATGAATTTTATTTTATTTAGGAGTATAACATCAGATTTACAGCGTTTGATCAAGATCGGCACGGAAACCCAACGGAATTAGGGTCTACTTCCATGACATTCGATGATTTCCGAGACTTTACTCAACACAAACTCATACTGAGTTGCTCGCTTCGGGAACCCGTTATCGTAAGTGATTTTGAAACTATTGGAGCATTTATTTTTTATTATTTACCTGCATATAGGGTTAAGTATTGCTTTGAAGGCAGTGTGTGCATCCCTGCGATCAAGGACGGAGTTGATGCGATAACCTTTACAAAAGACACGTAGGATGTGGGAAGAGAAAATCTCTTTGTGGATTGAATGGAAATAGATGAAGGCATAATTTAGGAGCAGACGTCGTGTTTGCTCAAGTATACTGTCGAATCTGCTTTCTCCGACTGTCACTGCTTTAGAATTGTAATTCTGTTCCTTCAATCAGCTTAAAGAGATGCATGAATCGAATTTGTCCTTGAAATCGTTACTTTATTTGCTCGCAGAAAACTATCCAATTTTTCGGCTGAAGCGAGAATGGCACAAGAAATTTTACTTGTTAGAGAAAAAAGTGTATGAAAGAAGAAAGATAGATGAAAGTTTTAAGAAAGCTTTAAAATGAGTTTATTTTTATTTTACAGAAACGTGGAGAAATACTTGTCGGACTTTGCTATTTACCTACAGCGGAAAGAATGTCTGTTACCATTAACAAAGTCACTAATCTCAATCCATACTTCAGCCATGGAACAATAAGCAAAAACAGTAAGTTTTCTTTACTTAATTTTAGCTTTGATTATATATTTATACCATGAATATTTAAATTAGATTCACCTTTGCCATTTCTCTGTAATATTTTCCAAGCTCAAGTACAAACTATGGAATTGCGTGATTAATTCTAGTGAAAGCATTAAGAAATTGAAGCCTCTATCATCATACGGTATAGGTTGCTAGCTAGGTAGGAATGCCATGTTTTTCATTGACACTTTAGAAGCACCGGAAAAATACCTCTGCTCGGCGAGCTTAAAAGCAAAAAAGACTTGAAACTATTCTGTTAATGTTCTATAGCCTGATGGCTGACTCGCAAAAATCTCATTAATCAGTAATCCTGTCACACTACACTTTGGGGTTTCCGGTTTTGAAAGTGAAAGCGAACGGCTAATTATTTAGAGCAGGACTATAGTAGACAAAAAGCTTTTAAAAACAATCTAGAGTATCTCAAAAGGTGCAAAAACATTTAGAAGATAATTAAATGCAGGTGGAAACGTTTCACGTTCAAGTTCAGCAAGGTCTCCAAATAATACGGAAACTTTTGAAGCTTTTAGATATTTGTAAAGATAAAAACAAAGTGAAACGCCAACACGATATGTTTCATTTGTCTTTCCAACGAAGGGCTAAGGCTATAACGTACATATAAGCCTGAGGGTATTGGAGTCAATCTCTGCCCTTTTATGGAAATTGATTTGACTTTTTGCAATATATAAAGCTTTAATGCCATTTCGGTTTTGTCACGTTTTGATCGAGAATATGAGCGACTCACGTGTTCAAAAGCTTAAACGTTACGTCCTTATTGTAAACTATTCAATAGGAAAAGATCAAGATCATGAACTTAGACTTTACCTACATAACTTTCTCCTAGGGCAAATTTGTTTGATATGACGTGTTATCAGTATCACCCTTCACTTGTCACGAGATACAGAATTTTGAACGCACACAAGCATTATTTAAACTTCCTACTCTTTTTTTCCTAAAGCCTAAAACATTACATTCAGACAGGTTACAATGTTTGTTTGACATTGACGAACATGGAGTATTATTGGATTGAGACACACATGCTTTTGTTGTGTTCCGAAAGGATTGAGCCTGAATGTTCAATTTATTTGTTTAGTTTGTGTGGAAACAGCGGGAGTTATAGAAGATTAATGGAATTTAGACATAAAGTGGAAAGAATAACGTGAGGATTATTGAAATAGGGCGCAGGGGGCTTCACGTGGAAGTAGGCCAGGAGGTCTAATAAATGGAAACCTTTGCTGAATGAAAGCATGATGGGTTGATTGCTCTCCTGCTTTCTCACGTGTGCATCATTCCCCGTGGAGAAAAGCAGGGATAAAAACACAGCTTTATCTTGCATTGTTTTCTCAATAGAATTCACAAGGTGGAAAGCCTCGAGGTTGTTTGTGCAGGAGAGAATAAAGGGATTTCGTAGAGAAGTGAAAGTATGGGAATCATGGGGCTAAAAGCTTTCACCTTATGAGGTTTATTGTAGTGGATGAGTCTGTATGTTGGTTTAGACTGGTTATTAGCAGGTGGAGCAAGAGAGTAGCCCGGTGAGAGAGAGCTGACCCTGGAAACATCGGTGATTGCTACTGTTTTGATGAGATACTCTTGGTACTTTGTGGCACAGGGGAGAAAGTAAGAGAAAGCAGTGCCTTAAACCGTAGGTCGTGGATAAAGTTCTTGGTGGATTAGTTCCAGTTGATAGAATAATCCATGTCGATTGTTCCGCCATGGAGGAGTAGTAGAGAATTGGACCGTAATGGAAGGTGTTAGTTTTACACACGAGGGAGGATTCATATTACTCAGTTGGATCCGATATCCGTCATTGACCCGGGAGGAAACTAGGTTAATGATGACGATAAAAGGGAAAAGATTTTAATTGATGCTCTATAACTGCAAGCAGAGAGCTGTGGTTCTGCTCCAGGCTCAATTGTATCTGGAAATTGGGTTTTGTCTTGGAATAAAATCCGGAATGGAGAAATGAGCGTTGCAAATAAGAACGGGGGCGTGTGACACAAGTGTTGATGGGAGAAAGTAGGTCGGATAGCATTAGATTTTGGAGGTATACGGGCACGGGAATGAGTTTGATTGAATCGTGTAACATTGAATGAAACGTAAGGACAGGGTTAGATAACGGTGGTGGAAATTTCCGCTGGCGACGATTTAATGTTGTATTATGAGGGAAAGTGGTGGAGAAAGTCTGGGAAACGTTTGAAGAGAGAGAAAGCGCTTGTTCTCTCCTAACCCCGACCTAGCTGGCTCTTGAAGGAGATGCTATACGGCCTGCATGTAAAAAGAACGAAATAAATCAGACATATGAAAGGTGAAATCTCAAAGAATGAAGGAGAAGCTTTCCAGAGGGTTTTTGGAAGGGTTGTTGAGCTTGAGCTTGGGAAACGGTGAAGATGAATTTCCTGTAGGCATGATGGAAGAGGCTGTGTCTATTTTTAAAAATCATCATTATAACGAATGATTTCTCTTACAGGTATTTGCTACGTGAGGATTCTTCTGATACGGGCTGATACGGGACGAGTGCTGAAGCGGAAGAAAACAACGTTCCAGAAGCTCACAGGAAGTAACGCGGATCAGCCTCTGTTTAATGAGACGCTAGTATTTGATATGCCTCCATCAGAGCTGATTCAAACTGTTCTTCTTGTACTCGTTTGTTTTACTGATAAAGCAACGGCGGCGGCGATGAAAAATTCCAGGGGTTCCGCTTCCGATGCTGAATTAAACATTCCGGGGAATTTTAGCAGTCCCCTCTATCGACCTACGGATGAGGGTCTTTTCCATTACTCTGAAAATCTGAATCCTCAAGCAGCTAGAAGCGCAAGCAGCAACAGTACTAATAGTAGCCAAGGGAGTGATGATCGTAGAACTTCCGGAACGGAGCTCCAGCATAGGCCGTCGAGGACAAAAGATAATGTGGTTGGGAAGGTTGCTTATGGGTTCTCGGTTAAAAATCAAATTGCTAAATACCATTGGGAAAAAATGCTAAGGAATCCCAGAAACGTTGCCACGGAATGGCATAGCTTGAAGTAATTTGATGGGGGGAATCTGTAAATTATAAAATTATCATTTTGATGTCATTTACTTAGATGTAGAAATAATATAAAGTTTGTTACAAGCGGTGATTGAAGGTAGCGGTAAAATATATATATGATACAAAACCTATGGTGTGTTGTGTACTGAAAATCTTAGCTTCAAACCACTCTTGTTCTATGCAATTCAAATAAAGTAGTACAATCAATTTGCAAATCATTAATTATTAGCATTGCCCTGGATATCCTGACCAGTTAGTTTCTCACTATATGAAAACATTGGAGATAAACCCACAGTTATAAAACTGGAAGTTATTTTTGTAGTATCTACGGTGGACATGACGAACTGAAAATGGAATCATATAGCTGTATTGCCACTCAAGCAATAATTATAGAAAAGATTATTTTATTTCTAGACTCTGATCTCAGTAAACGATTAATAAATTTGATTTACCAGGGCACAGACTCGTGTTTAGAATCGACTACGATTTATCAGAAAATGATGATAACTGTTACAGTGTAATGCAAGACTGGGGAAGCAATTTCGTATATAAAGAGAGATACGAAACGTATCTTGATGCTGAAATTATGAGCAACATTCGCCTTTGCAAAAAAATCATTGTCTAAACTCTCTACGCCATCGCAGGAAACCGATGGAGTCGTTGTTTGAAGCCGACTAGGCAACCACCGTGCTGAGGCCACAAAACTATAAATGGAACTATTTTGGGCTACTAAATTAATTTAGGCTGCTCTAAAATCGGGTTGAGCCAACTAAGTCTGCTAGTGATCTGTCTTTGTTTCCTCCTGTCCATAATACGTACGCTGCTGCGATTCCAAAGCCAACGGCTCCTCCGATGCCGCATTTTTTCAGTCCAGCTGCAAAAATAAATAGATTAGCTTTCATAACTGCTCCAAAAACCAAGAATCATAGCACACGATTTCCTGAGCTAATATGGAATTCCGTGATCAAAGTTAAGTTAACGCTGCAGTTGCAGAGTAAACTTACCACTAGATTTGTAAAGTAATCCCGTGGCAGTGGCGGCGGCTAAGCTGTTAAAATGATCGTCTTCTTCTCGCATCCAACTGAGGAAAACACCGACACCGGAGTACATCAGCGCCATTACTCCAAGGGCATTCCCGGTTGTGGCACCTCGTTTTACAACGTAATTCAATATTCTGAAATAAAACACATTGATATTAAAGAAAATTTGATAACAGTAACCGAAACTGACAAATATGAAATGATTATTAAAACAAGGAGCAGGTTAAGGTAGGTAAAAAGAATTAAGAGAAATACACTTACTGCGTTCTTCTAATTTTGCCAGCTTGACCTGCTGTGTCCTGAAAACCGCGATATAAGCCTGCAACTGCTCCTGCACCAGCCCCTACTAAAACTGCACCACCTATAGAACCGAAAGCATATTCAAATCGACCCCGTTGTCTACTGGCTCCTTCCGGTAATATAAATTCTGGTTCCTGAACTACACTAGGGTCCAAATTTAAATATGGGTGTAATTTTGATGCTCCTGTTCCACTATTGTAAACTGCAAATGAAAAGAAGCATTAATGTCAATCCAAAATTATACTTAGTTTCACAATACAAGGTTTTGATAATTTGCAGATCATAATGTTTGAACCGCAGACAAGATTTCTTACTCCATTCCAACAGAGGAAGAGATCTTGTCTATTTGAACCGCACTGCCGAATCACAATTAAGTACAAACCTGAAACATTCATAGACGGGTCATCCGGTGAATATGTTGGACTGTATAATCCGAGTAAATTTTTTAAAGAGTTCCCTTCCTTCTCCATTTTGAATTCCAGTAAATTTAATGAGCCTTAAGATGATGCGATTTTTGGCTCCCTCGGAGCAACGCTGGAGCTTGAGCTTGAAGCGATTCAACTGTATATACTAATTGCGCTTTACTTCAGAGGCGACAAATTAATTGCGTAATAGAGACACTGTGCTATGCATCTAACTTCAATTTCGCGAAACTTATCCAGCTAATAATCTAGCACAATTATGGAAACGTTAAAATTACTGCGATAATAACCACGCGATTTAATCACCGAAAAGTTGGCCGTGAAATATTTTATTCTTACGCAATAATTTAATTTTTCTTGAATAAAACCTCGTTCGATTTGTCTATCCCAAACTCACATGGTCGGAGAGAATTTCAAGGTGGTTAGGACACAACCGCACATGACTTTACGGTAAAGAATACAGTCTTCTCGAGAACTGATCCACGGCGCATATAATGAAGTTATATGCAGATGCCGCTCAATTCAAGGTTGTCTGAACAAAACTATTGCATATTGTGTATAAAGTGCTCAAGGGAGGAAGAATTTTGAATCATGAAGGCGGACTCATACTATGCAAATTGGAGCTTTTGGGTGTTTGCAAAAATGGTTATTTTTATTGCGTGTGTCTCATTTTTTGGTTTCTAAACTCTAATAAATTAAAATCAATGCCATAGTTAGCCCAAATATAAAATACTACCGTGTAGCTCATACATTAAAAATTAAAAAAAGACTTAAAAATATCTCAGGAACTACCTAAAAAGCCTGCCAAATTATTGCAAATACCGTTGCCGGTTCTCTGCACTAAAATAGTACTGTTGTACAATGCTAGGCCACAGCGGGTTAATCATATACCGACTGTTTCTTTCGCTCAGAATTTTCGAAGGAACGTTTTTGCGATGCAATCTATCTATCTTTCAAATGTGTAGGTGTTAGAGAAAGTTATCAAAAATACACTACTGATGATACGTGTGTAACCGGAATAGGTAATAATCATGAGTTAATCACGACGGGAAGTTAACTATTATCGGACCGTATTGTCTCATTGGACCGAAGGGTTAATCTTGTATTGCCTTGTTAGATTGTATATATATATATTGTATTTTTTTTCAGTATGCTTATCCATTCTATCCATTAACATCATCAACTAATCTGTGTAGCAACCAAAGAACGAAGATGGTTTGAACCTACAAGAGGAGGAAGTCTGTTTCCGCCCTCATCGTTTCCGTATCCGGAGAAACAATTGACGCAATTTATGAATTATTTGCAACGTTTAAATGAAACCACTGCACTGCTGAAATTGCTATAGCGGAGACAAGAAAGTTTCAGTTGTCGTTATTTGAGGCAGGTTCAGTGGTATATAATTATTTAAAAGAAGAACTGATGCAGTGATAGAAGTTAGAAGCTCTTGGATGACTGAACGCAAAAATATCAGTAGTTCATGACGAGACTCTGATAGTGGCACACATGATTGTTGAATCGTGTGTTATGGTTAAGCTATGCAAGCACTGCATTAGTTAATGGTAAGCTTTTTCTTTTTATAATTTGGTAAACTGTGTTCTTGTGATGCGTTGTTTTGTGCATGTTATTAGAACGATGAGTTCTGTATTCACTATGAATGAAGGGTATTGATAATGTTATATTTGTGCATTACAACAGAGATGCAGATTAATGCTAATGCAAACAGACTGGTCGTTTTCCCAAGGAGATTGAGAGATACAACTGAACGTTCTTTCATTGCAGAGTCTTTTTATGGTAGTTACCAATTTCGTACATGGTCACCATAATCATCATAGTATTTGCCTCCCTTCAGGATCCGTGGGCTCTACTCTGAAGTTTTACATATTGGAATTGTAATCAAGGAAGATCGTGGTAATAGTTATCAGGTTGTGTGTGAGTGTATTACATGCAGTGCAAACTCATCGCACCCACGCACACATCACCTTCTCAACCATAATAGCTTACTCTCTCGATGCATTCCCTCTCATCTCATCTCATCTTGTGAAACAATATACGGAATACGTTCAACTGTTTCAAGCCAGTTATATTCCTGCTCCTCCTGCACGTGGAAACATAAAATATTCCAGTCGGACCCGATCTGTAAAACCAGCAAAGTGTACTGATAGCTGATGCTGATTGTGTTTGACAGTCTGACAACAGTTTTCATCTCTCCGTGGTATTATTGTGAAGATCTGGAAGGATTTACTCGCTTCCGTTTGTTTGGTCCATAAATAGACCAAGTTGTGTGACTAAAAAATTCGTGAAGTTGTGTACTGGATTCTGGATAGGACGATTTGAAAGAGTGGCGACAGAAGAAGAGGGAAAAGGAACTGTGAATTCCAGAAATATTTCTCCCAGAGTCTTAGATTTCTTTTTCAGATGACAGGAGCTGAGGATTATGGAAATTTGAGTGCAAGTTGTTCACTTTGGAAGTGGATGGAAGAGAAGACGGGTGGTTTTGGAAATTTGCTTAATCTTTGGCTGAAGCGGATTTAAATATGAAAAGATCGAAATTGAATGAAACATTCTGTGTGGCTCGTCCATCAAGTTATTTAACATCGCCACCAGGAATACATCGTTCATTATCAGTTTCAAGAACAAGTTATTATAGAAGTGGAGCCGGAACACAAATTGGAAGGATTCTAAAACCTGCAGAAAGTATGCCTTCCATTGAAATCAAACCGGCAGAGGAACAAAAGAAACCGAGACGAACATGGAATTTGCAAGGTAAGCAAATACGACGGTATCAGTTTACATTTGTGGATTCAAGGGCATTCCACGCTCTTGTGATTCAAGATTGTACGAAGTGCCGGTTATTCTTGTTATGCAGCGCGATTGTGCTAACTGGAAACCTTAATATGTGGAATGGTTCTTAGCAGCTCTAAGCTTGAGGATTTAAGTAATATTGTGTTTAATTATTTTGACGCAGATCGATCGGATCTTCATGTTCATCTTTTAAAAGAAAATATGGCACAGGAAGGATGTGAGGAATCACAACTTAAAATTGCTAAGCAGCTCCTGGAAGGGAACAATCAAGATACGCATATCAGCAGCTCGGAACAACGTAAGTAAAATATAAAAGTTGATGTTTCTTTGCCAGAACCGGAATATAATTTTTATTGATTTCGAGTTGCCACATATAGTATGCCCTCTAAAGTTTGATTTGTCTAAAACTGTTTAGTTTAGTGTAGATTCTTCCGAATAGGAGCAGTCTTCTCGAAGGCGTAAGTAGCAAGAACAAGAAGCATAAATATAGGGCTAGCAGCAGGCGGATGTAGCTGAAATTTCAATTCACATAGCGTTAGTCATGCCAGACTCTTGTGTCCATACAAAGTGTTTGAATTAGAAGTGATAATAATCAGTTACCAATCCTTGATGAAGGACAGCAGAGAGGAGGGCAGGGACGAACTGCTACGAAACATGTTTTTGGTGATGGCTTCGGACAACAGAGGTTTGGACAGCAGGCTATCTTAGGCTTGCATTTGGGTTTTGGTTGACAGCATCCCACAGTTATGGAAGTGTTATTAAAAGTAGGAACTGGACGGTTTGTGCTTATAGGACAGCTGGGTCTAGGATTGCATGGCGGTGGACAAGGAGCAGGACAACATGAAGGATCTGGATTATATGGAGAGGATTCCATAAATTTAGGGTCTGTTACTCGTAGTGTTAACGCTGGTTTTCCACAGTTGAGTAATGTTGAAGGATCGAAACGTTTTTCGCGACACGAGTCGTCCTGTGGCATTTGAACTTGCTCCCCTGTAAATGAAAAATATGATTTTTAAACAGATGAAAATGTGGGGTACACATCAGAGGGAAGTTGTAGAAATTAACTTACTGCATCTGTCTTTAGGTCGCATGATAATTGAGTAGGGTTTTATAGATTCGCATTCTGGTTCAGGGCAATAATCCCTATGATCCTCAGGCCTGCGCTTTGGTGGGCAACATTCAAACTTGATAGGGCGGACAATCATTGCAGGTGGCGGACAGCAAGGGTCAGGATAATTTTTTGCTGTAGTTGTTTGAAAATGCATTTTATTATTACAACAAGAAGAGAAGGTTTATAGTTCCGGTAGGAAAACTAAATCCCTTACGTAAAATAATTGTATTGTGATTATTAAACTATAGATTGTAGTGATGCGAGTAGCGACCTCGACCGCAGATATTTCCACAACAGAAGGGCGGATATTGAGAGGGAAGGCAAGGATCACGGCCTGTAAACAGAGAGAATCCTTTATGGTTTGTGCACATAGAGGGCAATGAAGTAATAGACTATGTATGGGATTTGATAAACGTTTTGGCGGCTTCGCCTAATTAATAAACGACTTGAATGTTAGGACTTACATGGTTTGCAAGGTGGACAGCAGGGTTGAGGGGGACAACATCTAAGGAATGCGTCAAATTTTAGATACAGTCAAAGCGTTAAAAGCTATAACGGGACTTAATTGCAAGTTTATGATATGAAGAAACGATACCAGTTAACATACCTAGGAGGGCAGAGAGGTGGGGAAACTACAAAAACCATCTTTTTGCAGCATGGAGGATTGCATGGAGGTGGCATGCAACAACGTTTGCAGAGTTTTATACATGGATCAGGACAGCAGGGAGGTGGACAGCACACCTGTAATCAATTCACTCATGCTGTTTTAAGAGCATATTTGACGGTTAAGGATAGCAGAAAAGTCAAACCCTTGAATACTTTTGGTAAACATCTAGCCGTTGGGCAGCAAGGCATTGGTGGTTGCATCGGTTTGCAGCATGGTGAACAGGGATCTGGATTGCATAATGTTATTCTAAAAATTTCAGAAGAGGCACTTTAGTAAAATTGCTTTTTTAGTTGATATATAAAGTATACAGGTATTTCAACTCGAATACCTCGGCAACGGACAGCATGGTGGACAACATTTGTCGGGACAACACCTGAAAGGTGAATGAGACTTCAATTAGGAATTATTATAATTCAATCGTGCTGTGTTCAAGTGCTATTAGGAAACGTGAAATGACCTTGGAGGTGGTGGAGGGCAGCTGGGAGGACAGCACGGGTTTTGCTGGAATTATAGAAAAAGAAGTAATTTAATGACATTTAGTAGTCATTAATTAGCAAGGAGCTTCGTTAGTTTTTGCGATGGATAGTTTAATAATTCGTTAACGTTTCTATGTTCAATGCAAGGTAGTTGATGGTACAGCATTAGTTGCCGGTCTTGTTTGAAAACTAGTGAAGTTAGTTAAGTATAGTAACAAGTAGATGAACGTGTGTATAAAAAATATGGTGGGAGAATAGCACTGGAAAGAGTATTTTAGTCATTACACTTACGCAGCAAGCCATTTCTCAGTAGTTTGAACTGTCTGTAGGTATTTGATGAAGATGAGGTTCGTGGTATATGGATTTCAAATAGAAATCTATTTGAATGTCTCCAACGTCCGTAAATGTTTTTCCGGTGGAGTTGACAGAAATAAATTTGATATCGGCACCCAGTGTTTTATATTTATTAAGCCAGATAGTTACTAAGAATTTTGTATACATAAAGTTAACTATAGTGGCATTGTTAACTAAAGTAACTTATACTCAGGCGCTGGCAAGTTAATCTAAGTGTTAGACTCTAGGGGCCATTCTTATTTCCCCGGGATGTTGGCGGAAGGGAATAAACATTATAGATTTGACGTGTGCTTGCTTACTTAAATTCCCCATGACGATTTTTTTGTCTTTGCAGGGGAAAATGAAAAGAAGGCTGTGTACTGGCTCGTGAAATCCGCAGAGCAAGGAAACCAGGAGGCAACATCACTTTTGGAAGGATGCTTAAAGTCTGGAAAGGGTAGGTTTTTGTTGTTGGTTGTAAAATTACCCGGCTTGACGTTTGATCATTTAGAGTGTGGGATAATTAATTGTGAAATGTTTTTTCTCTTTCAGGGATCACTTGGCAGAATATCTCAGAAGTTAGAGCTTGCATCCTTACACCAAAAAATGAGAAACTTGTGTTCAAGGCGGTGCAGCGGCTGTATGACAAGTGAGTTTACGAACAGCCTATGTCTGTTCCGGTAATTGAGCTGGAATCCATTAGCTGACAAGGGAGGAGACAGGAATGCAGCATGATATTCTCGTGGTTTTCCAGGCTTAATCATGGGGAAGAATTTATTACGACTACACAAATATTTTGCCACATGACAAAAGAGAAGAGTGAGCCGAAGTTGAATACAACGTTTGAAGTCATTGCTAATGGTAATGGAAAAGCACACCAGCCAGAAGATGAGGCTAAGGATGAACAAGAACAAGAAGAACCACTTTCTGGAGGTTTTACTGTTATTGATGGAAAAGAAGGACAAGAACAGGAACAAGAAGAAGCTGTTGATGAATCCTCAGATTTTTCGCTGGAAGCAGGAACAAAGCTAACTAAATCAGATCTGTATTACATTGCGAAATCGTATAACCAAGGGAACATCCCTGCAGTCGGAATCAACCCTTCTATCAAGGATACACGCTTTATGAAACTAGACCTTACTTGGCTCTTATTAATAGCTGCTGTCGTTCAGTTCCTGGCTTTGGGAATCCTCCTACGAGCTATTACAATAACGTCGGGTCTTAGAATAGCTGCGGCTCTAGTCACTTTTGCCGCTAGTTATTGCTTCTTTGTCTGGAGGCATCGAATACTTTTAATTGATGGTAAGAGATTTGCTATAATGTGCTTACATTTATTGAAGACAAAGTGGGACATAATGAATGTTTACCATGTTTTATTTTGGTGATTAGAATGGACAACCGCTTTCAAAAGCGTCCTGCAAAATCACAAGGTGGAAGACTTTAGCAGCAAGAGTCAAGTTTGCAAATCACAGCTACTTCCGATCTACGGTGCAAGTATATTTAGTCTATGCATTTTGCACGTACTGGAAGCTTCACCAACTTTAATTGCCATCAGCGGTGGAATAACCTTATACGGAATTGTGCTCGGAGTTCTCTCTTTAACGAATCTCTGGAAACTCATCCTAGCAGCTAGCGTTTCGGCGTTTCCGATTTATGGCCTACCTCTAATTAATGCTCAAGTGATGGTTGCAGAAATCATGCGTATTCCTGATCTTATATTGGATAATATGCAAGTGGCAGCTGTTATGACCAGCGTTGCGATAATTGCGGGAGGGCTTTTACGACGGAAAACGATTTGGGACTATGAAACCTTGGGTGTGTTTGTGGGATATGCTTGGATTCTGAAGTTAATGTATTGTGCAACTGATATTTCCGAGAGCAATTTGTATTTTATCCTGGGATCTTTGATATGTTTGACAACATGGATGCATCAGGTGACATGGAAGTCGGTGAGAGCTTGGAAAATTGTAATCCGATTCCTTGCCGTCCTCCTCTCCGTGTCGATGATAGTTATTACGCTAATGATGCTGTCGGAAAAGAATTCTCTCGTGAACATCAACGATGGCAACAAGGACATACAGCGGGCCTCGTGGGAAGACTACAATCAAAACTGCAATAGAGTGGCTTGGAAACGGAAGACGGTGCCGGAAACGATTTTATATTGCTCTGAGAAATATGAAACTATACCTACATTTGTTACTTGGGACGGGAGGATATCAGGAGTTAAGATTGTGCATCATGAACGCAGTAGCTATTCTTTGAATGCTGTGTTCGAAGTACTAATTTCAATTGAATCTCCATCCGAACCAGAGGAACATATGAGCGGTTGGCAAAATCTTCTGCCTGGAGGAACTAAAGAAAAAGACACACCAAGCCTTGTATCGCTAATGATTTCAACGGATGAAATCGTAGGCGCCCCAGGGAAACGAGATGCCATTGATAGACTTTTGAAATTTAGATCTGGAGACAGGATTGAGTTTCACGGTATCTTAAGGAAGGGCGCAGGAAGTATCAAACCTGAAATTGGAGAAGTTCAACTGATTCGCTGCCTCAAATGTACCATGAATGACTACGCTGGTTATTCTTACACGACTAAATCATTAACTGTTTCTGTGCTAGCTCCTTTGAAAAACTATTTAGGTCTGGAACTTTTTGAAAGACTTAGTGAATTAGAAGCACAGTATCGCTCACTTCTTAGTCAAATTATGAACACAGTGCAGGAGTCAATGAGTTTCGAAACACGATATTAATAAGTGAAAAAAGTCAGTAACTCGCGTAGAATCTTCGATACCAGACGGTCTGGTTGAATTCGAATAAGCCAAAGCAATCTTCATGTGCGTGCCTTATTATGGATATTGCAGTTGCAGGATACAAATGATATTTACCATTTTCTATTTTCTTACTAGTGTGTATGAGTTTAAGGTAGGATGCGCGGAAATATGCGAATTGGTTCCAGAATTGATTGGATGCAGGTGCCAGTAAATACCCAAAGGATTTATATTTAATGTACTAAATTAACGTAATCTTAAATTTACAGTGTGGTCCAATTCGTGTAAACACAAGAACGAGAAATAAATACAAATAAATTTTTGTATATGGACATTCCAGGTGGATATCTTGAAAATACTCATGCGTTTGTCGTTGTAAAAGCAATTTAACCTGTCATCAGCCCTGCCTTTCTACGTTTAGCCTTGGTTCTTCGATTTTTATTTGGAGAAACAGTTATAGGAGCCAGGGCACCGTCGGAGTATGGACTCCTTCCGCCGTACGAAGACGTCGGTCGTAGTTGCTGCAGCTGTTGCTGAACCCTCCGATTAATAGGATTCGACCTATACGGAGTTCCCGGCTTGATATGCTGTTTTCTTCGAAACTCGTGATGCCCATCAGGAGACCATCCCCAACCCTCGCCTTCTTCATCCTCTTCTTCGTCGTCTCCGTGACCAAATATGTTACTAAAGTCAAATATTGACTTATCTCCTTTACCACCCTTTCCGCCTTTCCCCCCTTTGCCTCCATGATCTGATTCTTTTTTAAAACTGTAAGCCTCTGCTATTATGAGGGCGAAGCCAACAACTAATCCTCCTAAGGCAAAGACGGCAATACTTTGAATTACTGTAAAATTTCCGAGGGTTGCAAAAGCATTTGGAATTCGATTCTTGGATACGAGACTGCTGTTAAATATGTTCAAAAGATTTAAACCAGTACTGTTTAAATGCGCGTTTAAAGCAGATTGAATACTGTCGGGCAGGGCGATTGGAGGTAATGTAGGCAAGGGTATAAACGAAGGAAGCGTTGGGATTGTAAAGTTTTTGTCAAACTCCAAGTCATCGAAAATACGATCTTTGAGAACCGGGGCGGTGGCGTCCGGAATGGAGGATGGAATTGTTGATGACGTTTTCGTTGGTGCTGGGGACGTCGTTGTGGTTGTGGTTGGTGACGGGGTTGTAGTCGTAGTCGTCTTAATCGTTGTCGGTTTTGTTGTTGTTGATGCCGTTGTAGGCGTAGCTGCAGAGGTCACTGGAGGAGGAGAGCTTACTGTCTGGCTTCTGAAAATGAAACAAGAGATTATTATTCCCCTACACGATAGCACCTACTACTGACTCGCGCTCAGGATTCTCCTAGAGTTTGACAAGATGGCAAGGATTTGAAACTTTGCTTGGTTGCGTTGCATGGTAGCAAGGAAGAATTGGTTTTTGTTGCTATCTGAGATTCTTACGTGGCTAATGCAGCAAACAGCAGTGGAAAAAGCCAACAGAATTTCCAGTAAATACGGTCCTGAGCCATTCTGACAATGAAATTTCACACCAAACTTTAAGCTACTAAACAATTTCAGAATTACAAAGATCAGACACTTTGATTTTGCCGTGTTCCTTTAGTCCAACAGAAACATTTCAGGTTGTTGTAACTTCACAAACTTTAACGCACTCTTCCGTCCTCAAAATGACGGTGAATGAAGACTAAAATTACTCTGACCTTTTCCTCGAATTACTGCAAACTGATTGCGAAACGAAGTGAGCTGAACGACACTCGGTTTGTAGCGTATACACATGTTTTTCCATCTGCATGCGTATGTTTTTACGGGAAGATTATTCTTCACCTACTGACACCATGTCCAGTTAAATTCGACTTAATGCATGATCTCTGGCAGACGTGTCATAAATAATTCAACAGCGCTTGTAACCCGTTACTTTTAAGCATCATCTTGCCGCTGTTTCATCTGGGAATTCTGGTATTGTGAGTCGTCAACGTTTGAATAGAGATATCTACACTCTCTGACTGTTACAAGTCCTCGGCAACCAGGATGCTTAAAACAGTGAGGAAGATTTAATTACACTGCGGGTAGGACGGACGATGCGCGCTAAGCAAAGTATTTCAGAGGGAAAACGTATAGTGTATTCGTGATTATGAAGATTGTTTTGCTTAAAGAATGAAGAAACGGCAACGGCCTGCTATTATTGACTAAAACAGGAGAATGTCCTAGAGGTGGTACGAAAGCAACTCATCTGTGCTTTAATGGCAAAATCATTGATAGATAATCAAAAAGTGAACATTTGCCACAAGTTCCGGGAATATTAAAAGCACAAGGTGTAAATTTGCATCAAACTAATGTTTTATTTAAAAAAATATGTGGAATTACATAAAGGATAAGAGTTTGTTCGTGTTGAAGCATACAAAATATAAGAAAAACCAAAAACATAACAAGTAAACTGTCCTGTAAAATACCGCCAAGTCATGATAAATATAAAGTCGAGGGAATAAGTTAAAAGATAAGCATGTTTCAGATCAGTTAGTCATGGAAAATTGTCGGTTGTGTAGGTCAAAAGTGTCGATTGGATGTGAAGAAGCAGAGCAAAAGTGTCGAATTGTTGTCATACAGTTATGTTTGGGTCAAAGGAAAGCGTCATTGAGGTCCGTTACATAGGAAATAATTTTTTTAGTAATTATGGTAGAGTCAGTATTGTATCTCGGAGCGTCACTCCATCGGTTTAAGAAGTCCGGTGTCACAAAGCGTCTCAAAAGGGTCAGAATAGTCAAGTTCCAGGAGTCCGGGATTCAAGCACAACTGAACCGTTGAGTCAAGCGTGTGTCAAACGTCTTATAGTTATTTAAGCGTGAGAAAAACAAGGAAAATCACCAGTTCATTTTCCCCGGTTAGATCTCACTTCATTGGTAACTTCTGGAGGAAAAAAGCTAGGACTTTCAGACGCTTGGGTTTCTGCCCCTCCTCCTCCTTGACCGTGCCTCCGATACTGAACGGTCTGTGGTTTCTGTGGCATATACTGATAATTCTGATAGGATGCGGAAGGTTCTTGTTGAGTCTGATAAGGTTGTTTATATCCCTGAGGGGCTCCGCTCTGAATCCTCTTGTTCCAGTCCCCAGAATCCATGGAAGTCCAACCACCGTCTGATCCACCAGAGCTATAGTCGTTTTGGTGACTATTGTATTTACCTCCGTATTTATTGGATACATTATCAATAGCGTCTTGAACGTAGCCAAACATGTTGTCCATCCATTCCGTTATAGAGCCGGTGTCAGGCTTGTATTTTGATGGTAGGACTATCGTAGCGAGAGCAACGGCAGCGATGATGATTCCTCCGACGATAAATAGCTTAGGGATTACAAACTTGAACAATTTGATTGCTCCCAAGGCAGAGACGGAAGCTATGCCTCCAAGACCACTGCCTGAGGCCGTTGAATTTTGCAACTGGGCTAAAAAGTTGTCAACACTGGTAATAGCATCTGTTACAAAGGAAAGATCGATAATACTGCCGGACTGGTTACAAAATATTGAGCTATCCAAAAACCTGCCGACAAAGCTTTGTAAAGCTGCTCTTGAAGTTACTTTGACGTCTCTTTGAAGCTTGGACGGAAGTCTTCGTAGTGCCGTTGTGGGTTTCTCGGAAGTCGTCGTTGCACTGAAAAATATCAGAAGAAATACGGCTATAGAAAGAAATCTGCGAGGTGCGACTTTAGCAAGCACGGGGAATTTAGCGCCCTGTGGATTGTTTTTGAGAAAAGTTGTTACCTGAATGCAAAATCCAGAGATATTAGAAGAAGGAGCAAGATTGCTTTGCTTGAGACATGAAGAGACTTCATGTTGAATTTTAGTTTCCAAGGGATTTTTTTCCTAGAAGAGACCTTGCTGTTTGACGCTTGTGGGGCGAATATTCTTAGAGCACGCCGAGGCCTTCAAGATATAACCTAGCTAATGACAAGAGAAAGAGAAAGCAGGGAGGAAAATTTTATCAGCTAAAATGTCCTTTCTATCATAACACGCTAATTTAAATTATCTTTGCAAGGTAGTTGACATTTTTTTCAGAGTTGTCATAATTTACTAATTGATTACAACCGAGAGAGGGGCTCTCGTGCATATTAGATTTGAGGTCTTAAAATGTATCTGTTCTCGGATGGGCTAAATTTTAAGAATGCATCGAATGCTGTGAAGCTAAGGCTGGCTACGATGCTGCATAATTTCTAGAGCATCCGCAAACGTTTTGGCTTTAGTCGAGATTGTTGCAGAAATATGCGTTGAACTTTTTAGTTTGATTTTCATGACAGAGCGCCCACGCGAAGCTATTCCAGGTACAATATTATGCGCGATGGATGCAAAACAAGCTCTCATTATATCGGGTTCAGTGACTAAATTAGCAAAGTAAGGTTTTACGGACTAGGTCATTAACATTCTGAGCGCTGTCCCCTAAACATAATGAGTTAAAGCCCTTGGAGACGGATGAATCAGTGATGCGGAAGTAGAATAACTTTTCTTGGCCATTAAGTTTTGAACGACAAGCAATGCTATTTACATTTTGATGATTGCTGTTTTGTATTTGTCACTGGTTTACTTGTATGGAGTGAAAGTTATGTGATCAGAAATGTAGCGTGATGATGAGCATGTGTTACTTTGGAAACTGGTTAGTTGAAACGAAAAGAATTTAAATTTTGGACAAAATCCTACAACTTTCACTGCCGCCATTACTGATTAAATTTTAAAAACGTGGAAAGAGTGAGAGTATTTATGAATTCTTCTTAGACACACACACACACACAGGAAGCTCAAGAAACAGAAAAGTTAAGAAATTATAACAGTTATCATTTTCAGGAACAACTCAAGACAATACAGAAGATGCTTACTACTAATTACAGTTACGAAGATTTAAATAATACAACTCCTTTTCAAGCTCTTAGAAGGCGAGAAGAGGAAACTGGAGGGAATAGACCGGAAGAAAGTGTACAGGAATGCGTCACTTTTCAGCGAAAGAGAATGTACACTACGAATTGTAAAAATGGTCAAGATGACTGTGTACCGCTTAGCACAGCGTCAGAAATTATGAGCGAAGCGCAAATTCCTAGTAGCAGAAGCGCATTTGCAAGCGTGAATCGATCAGGGAGTGGATGCTTTAGCGCTACACAAAGCCCTTGGGATACTATGAGTCAGGGAGATCTCCGTGCAGCGCTTATTCAATTGAACCACGACAAAAATAGACTTACAGATGACCTCCGAATGGTCAAGGTTGAGAACGCAAGTCTGAAAAGAGTGCTCCGGGCTCGTGCTCGACTAAGCACCACGGCGATGCTCAATCAGAGCAGTCCTGCGCAAGTTGTACCTGGAAGGCTATGCAGCACTGGAGTGGATTCAATGATCTTGGAATCAAGGGACGAGTCTCTAACAGCATTGAATGAATGCGACAAAGATGGCAGCACTATCTCCGTAATTTTATCGCAGAGTACATACTATATACTTGTAAATATGTGGGATTTCATGAAAATGGGATGAAATTATCAGAACTGAAATGTTGTTTTTGGCACAGGTATGACAGTTCTGTCTCAAATAAATAATCAGGAACTTATCGAAAAAGTATGCGCTGGAACAATAATCGTTAAACAACTAGCTATCGGAAACGTTGCCGGCTATGTTGCGTCCCATTTGGTTCGAAAATTCGGCAAGGTTGCTGCTGGATCGTTTATAGGTAGCTTGCTAATGCTCAAGCTTGCTCACCACAAGGGATATATTTCCGTTGACTGGAATCGAATTCAAACGCAATTGGAAGCTACAGAAGACAGAGGGGAGGATGAGGCTGAGAATCAGAACGATTTCTCTTGGTTCAAGAAAAAATTCAACGATGCTAAAAGGTGGTCAAGAGCAAATAGCTATGTTGTACTCGGATTCTGGTCCGGGTTTCTACTACACAACCTCCAGTAATTAATTTCGTAATTTGTGATTAATTTAAACCAATTTCATGCATCAGTAATATTAAACGGAAGTGTCACGTATAGTATAGTATATAGAACAGTTTGCAGATTTAAGCTATGACGCAGTGGTGCTACAACAAATCATAACGGTTTGTAAACGTTACGCATTTAAATGAATAAATTGCAGTCTGTGATAATTAATGAGCCAACGGTTGTATTTATGAACAAACTGTTTGTTCGAGTACGGGAATGAAGCCTGTCGTGCTCATTCTATTTTCCGTTAAAAATGTTAAAATCATATTTTCTTTGTGTATAAACATGACGGTTCTGTCACTTTCGTACATCCGTGGATTTATTTAAATCTTGAAAACTTAATCAATAAAGATCTATACACTTGATAGAGTTTTCGGTAGCTAGAAATTAGTTTTCAACATCTCTTACTTTGTTTATAGATTATCCTATGTAATACGAGAATGTGAAAGCACTGCTTCACTGTAATATTCCCTAGGTGTTACTAAATTCCATTAACAATTAACTTATTACTTTCCTGGAGACACAAACCTAGTCGAGTAAAATTAGCTTTGTAATGTTGTATGTAGTTTTGCTTTGTTTTGTAGTTGCAGTTACAGTACGTAGCAATTTTGGGTAGTCAAATGCATATTTCACTTATCAAAAATTATTAATTGCAGCTCATATATAAAGTAAGGTCCGTACAAGTAAGGAAAGAATTAAAGGAAAATAATCAGAGTGCAAGCATTGACTCTTGTAACCCCAAGACTGCAGATACTGCGTCAGACAAGGTATTATTTTGAGTGGAAAAGGTGAAATGCAAATACTGCGCTGAGCTGATTGTAATAAGAAGTATAGTAAGTTTTGTTGAAGAAGAATGTGTAATCTCGGTGAGTTAATCATATTAGACGTAGTGTACTAAGAAAGAGACTGTTTGTGTTTGCGAGTAGTATAATTGTATGTATAATAAAAAGTGTTATGGGTTGTCAGGATACCACTGCACTGCCCTGGCTGTTTCAAAAATAGTTATAGCCTTACAAATTACAATTGAAGCCTTTGATTAACAGTTTCAGATCATAAGAGTTCATCAAGGAATTAATTAAGTTTTCCTAGTTCAAGTACATTTCAAGAAGCTTTAACTTAAGCCGAAAGATTGCGGTAAGTGTATAGTCATCGTTCTGCAGTTTGTAATACAATAATTTCATCAATAATGTCAGATTTCCCTTAATCCTTGTACGGATTTCACAGATACATTTTGTGATACACACATATTATAATTACAATGGATGTTTTGGTTGAAATAAACGAATGCCTGAAAGCTATGTATACATAGGTGCTTACAAATCATATTCACAAGCGCATGGATTCGAAAATGTTAGCTGAGTGCTTGTTGGTTGTCTAATTAATTAGAAGAGGGGCTAGAATTCTAAAAGACAGTAAAATCTCGAAATTACGATAGTTTGTCACACGTACAGCCTCTCAATATAGTACTTGACACAACTGAATTTGTGTCTATTTAATTTACTACTAGCTGAAGCAAGGAGATAAGTTCATTTACATGAATTTCATTCGTTTCGTATAATCCGACAAGCGATAGGAATCCTCAAAACCAGCTACATGCATGTCAGACATTACTGCAGACTTATATGATTAAGCGATGGACGGGCTCTGCCCGTTGTACAACTGTTTTGAATCATCATTAATAAACTTACGGAAGCTTTTGAAAACTAATCGAAATGAAAGAAAATGTAATTTGAATCATCTGGTTTGCAGGAAAGTTTTCATCTCAACAATTACTTGCTGCTACGTAACTAGAAAAATATTTCTTCCTAAAAGCTTCACAAAAAAATATTGCCCTGGTGTTTTGCCAAGAATGTAATCATTGCAAGCTCTTCTAGCTGCAGGTAACAGATTTTCCTCGCGGGATTTCTTCCAATTTCTGCCTATTGTGGAGGAACCGAGAGCTGTACTCAAGCGTGAAAGGCCTTTACGGGGGGATACATTTAAGGCAATATTACGTTTAATATTTCGATGAAATGAAAAACCATGACTGCCTACTATCATAACTGAACCTGGTATCCGCTACCACTTACACTAAACTCAAAAATGTAACATACGCTAATCATAGGGGCAGAGAAGACTGGGAAAAATGATCGAAGTTGAATAAAGGCACTCCGAAACATACATTCTGTTACACTACTCCTTTCCTCGAAATAAATGCTTATACTTACAAACTACACCAATGTGCTGAAAATTCTTTTCTTGGCTTGAATGCATGGGGCTCTCACAAATACTATCATTTAAAGCGGTGAGCCTACACATACATTAAATCTACACATGTATCGATTGATTAATGATTGTTCAGTTCCTTGATACCCAATTGATAATTTGATCCGCACATGTAAGTTCCATATGCGCTTCTCATCAATCAGATAGCTTCAATTTACAGTCACGAATGAAAGGATACATTAATTCATTATGATATTAACTTCCATATGATTCATAACTACGTCCTACTCTCCATGCATAAATTGTGTTCCTTTCTAGAGCTTATAGAGTCATACCACCTTCTCCCTTCGGACAGAAGATGATTTAAAGAGAAAAACTTTAATACCTAACATTAAACAATTTTACAAAACTTTTCCCTAACAGAACTTAATATAATTCGTCCCAAAACTAACTCCTCCTTAACTGCTTCCAATCCTAATCCTTATTCTAGACTTGCTTTACAATTGGCAATAGCAACGCGATTTGACTCTCACACTTTACAATGGAGCATCACCAGCAGCGATTTCACCTGAATTCAGCGACATGGTTGCGGAAAATGTATCAGTGTAAGGGTTTAAAAAATTAAAAATTTACATTATAGTACATAAGACTGAAATATTGGTTACCGCCTCGGGAGATAAACATTTTTCAGTTAATTACTTTCTGGCGGCTATAATGCATTACAAATATTCCGTACTAACAAAATTAGAATTTGTAGAACACAAAATGTAAGGATTTAAGGCATAATGCTCAATAAATGGCAACTCGTCCAATATTAACATTGACATAAAATTTGCTTCCTGCTAATCAAATACGCTCCTTCTAGATCGATGAGATTTTGACCACGGAAAAGAATAAGCGTTTGGCAACGGACCACCGATTCTACTCTCCAGGTATTGGAAAAATGGAAACCACCATACTCTTGATAAGTAATTTGTCGAACCTGATACCTGTGAAAAAACGTATGAACAAAAATTATTGCTGAACTTTGTGTATAATCGTAATGTTTAGAATTTATTTCAAAGGTATCTTAGAAAAAACTTACCTTTAATTGCACATTGTGCGCCATCGAATGATAAATCCAAAATGTTCTTGTCGTAACGTAGTAAGCTATCAAAACATCTATCGTGTAATGACCACGAGCAACCAACACCATAATTATCCCCGTCATACTTGCAATCCAAGCAACCCAGTGCAGAACCCAAGCTCTCTTCTTTGGTGTGTCTGTACAAAATTAAAAATAACATGAAGGATAACGTACATGTTTCAATTCAATTAATACACTGTAACATGTTAAAATAACTTACACTCTTGTATGAGAAGGTAAGCGGTGACTAAAATGACTGTATGGCCAGAAAAAATAAAGTCTCCACAATATACTTGTTGTCCATTGATGGAGAGTCCCATCCCGCTAATCAACTGTATGGCTCTTTTTGCAATTATTAAGAACGCCGTAGAGTTTGCTTTGGGCGAACAATAATACGTCGTTGAGGATTTCGGCAGTACCGTCACGAACATTGTTATAGATCTCATCAAGTACAAGACTCCCAATATTACGAACGTTCGCCGGAAAACTATCCATCTGGAAATACAAATCATGTCAAACATTGATTAATACCATATTCAGCCTAATCCCGCCCATCTTTCATCACAAATAAGGAAACTCGATCCTTTTTCATTCCAATATTCATGTCTACAGCACACTTGACGTCCATTCAGAATTAAATATCTCCTAATAAATAGTATCCGAGCACGAACAACACTAAATCTTCACACAGAAACCCTCCACCCCTGACTTATGTGAGAAGAAACGGATAAAGAAGCTAATCATAAAAGATAGCAAACTAACGAGTTCTATTGAACGTTTGCACGCAAACTGTATTTTCCCAAATTCTTCCTAAAACAAGCGATATTCCCAAACCAAACATAACTCTGAAAAGAAGTTAGATAGTTTATTATCTTGGCCAAACTGGATCGATACCCATTAGCGAAATATACTAAAATGTATATATCCTAGGATATATATATTCAACACACACGTCAACCTTTAGCTAAACCTTCTCCAACACTAATGCCAAGGTGAAGCTCATCATTCCAAAATACTTTCTTCCTAAAGGTCAAATACAGCTCCCGTCCCGTTATATGAGCCAACGATGACATTCAAAGCTGGCAAGTTAAGCTCTATTCAAAAGCTATCTGATGCAAGAATATCCAAGCACACATAGATTCTAGTCTAGTCCACTCGGAATCCCAAAGGATTACTACCAAAATAACATTTCTTACGCTCAATCTTCACACAGAGTAAAGATATACAAACAACTCCACACATCATAAATCACAGAAAGTAATGAACAAGAAAATCTGGATTAATGGGTCAGTGTCTGCTCCTAAATCTTCCGAATATCTTCCCGCACACTGCTCGTATCGGCTTTTGAGACTGCTCAGAAAACCATTTCTTTCAGTTTTCCTCTATAACTTTGGTGCTGCCAGTCGATAGCTTCCGCTAAAGCTTAAATCCTTTGATGAAAATACATCTTTCATTTCCTAGATAGTGTACACATAAAAGGAAAAGGCTATTTATTAGGCCATGGGGCGTTTTCGAACGGTTTATCTCTGGCTTCTCTATAAAATATTCTCCTGCGTACTTGATACTTTCGTACCTACGAAAGTAACGAGCTAAATATCATAATCTAGTTAGTATTCTCATAATAAAATGGAAATCCTTCATATTTCGCGAAATATTAGCAGCGCTGGTAGTGCGCATGCAATCACGAAGCCCGCTCTAATACAATACCAATCACCCTCCACGTATTTTTCTCTACTGCCAACCAATTACAGATAGGTAAGAACAATGCCCAGAATCAAGATTGGATATAATCTGGGATAGATAGTACAGCTTATTAATATATTACCTGTGCTTATGTAGTAGCAATACAATTGATGTACTGATCACCAAGAGCATGATGAGTATTTCCGACACATCCAGTGCCCAGTCTTTTGCAATAATATTATCTAGAAATATATCTGGGAGAGGTGGGTAGTCCGGCAGTCTTTCATGAGTTAGAGCTAAAGACACGGTGGCCATAATAAAATTAACGGACAAAAACAAGAAGGCGACCAAAGTTTTCTTCTGCTCCCTAGGAAATTTCCTCGGTGCTTCAGCATCATCTGAATCTCGAATGTTGTCTGGAGTTATTTGAATCCGTGTCATGGAACCATTTCTTTTCTCCTCGTGATACACCTGCGATGGTTGAAAAAAAATCAATTAAAATACAATCAGGTGTTTTGGAATACGAGCGCATTATCGCAATCAAACACTCGAGGTTTTATAACTCCTATTAATCCGAGCAACAAATGATAGCCAGTTCATAAACCCACCAAGTTGACCATTGACGTCTTTCGGGCTACCTGTAATCTTTATATTTATTCGTTTACGACAATCAGAATGGCGCCCTTCAGGCTGCCACAACGTGAGAGAATAATTTAATGCTATTTAAAATTTTAAAAACCTATAACAACTTGTACAGAACTCCTAACATTAATAGTTGCGCATTGAAAATGTTTTGGCTGCATTTACCTCATCTTCGGAATCAAAAGAGGAACTAGAAGACGTTCCAAGTAACTTAGATTCTTCGTCCGTAAATAATACGCTATACGAATAACAATTAGCTGCAGCACTGCTACGATACGCATCTACTTTGTCCAGTACGCTGCTCCAACCAGAAGAAATATTACCAGAGTAATGGCCCATCTTAACTTGCGTCTTAATCAACACGCAACAATGTATATATGAATTCCATTAGTCTAATCACAACCACAAAACTAGAGACCCTGCTAATCCACAATTATAACTGACTTATAGGGTACACCCACAACCATTCCAGTAAACTGATCACTGCTTCCTTGGATACTTGGTTTTCTTCAATACAAAACAAGGAATAATTCACAACCTTTAACAAAGCCTATGAAAATAAAAGCTGTAAACGATGAGAATTTTGTACGACAAATTGATCAACAACTTTAAACTGACTTAACTCTTCGCTCAAAGGAATTGCGGTACGGAAAATGCCAACCACGAAGAAATTTTCCAGCAGAATCAGCATCCAACTAGTAGGGGACATGAAGCTAGTTCTCAAATATGGATGATAAACTCTCCTCCGACCGATAAGAAACTTATGCATCAGAGTACACTATGCTGAAAAGTAACCCTGAAATCTAATTGATTCTTATAAATGAAATACTAGTGGTAAATACATAAAAGGATAGATATTAACTGTAGCAGTCTTCCAGGATGGAGAGCAGTTACTACCACTTGAAAACTCTAGCTGATTACGAACAACTTGATACTCACACACGTTGAACAACGTGTTTATTACTAACATTGCTATACTCGATTATACCTGGCTGGTGGAGATAATATATCTGCATTTAATATACTCTTTCCAATTCTCATCCTCCTAACCTGTCAAGTCCGGGTTCTTCTTTCTTGTGCAAGTTAACTATTTAATAACAAGTAGACAGAGGATTCTATTATAAGTTCAAGAGGCTTCTACGTGGGGGTAAACTGAAAGCCTGACAAGGGCATCCTTTTTCCCTCCATCCATTTCTAAACAAAGAGTGAAGAGATAATTTAATCCGTAAACAATATTACCTTGTGACTTAACAACTAAACCTTAGTCAAGATTAGTAAGTACACACGGAATTAAATAATAGAATTTCATTATCGCTAAACATAGACCACACATACTAGCCTAAGGTTAATACAAAAATTAATCGGGAAAATCCATGCGGTTCTAATCGAATCAACATGCATACTCTAAATTACAACTGACTCATACATTATTACTAGGAAATTAGATTACAAACGTGTAAGCGCACTAAAAGTAAAAAATGTTATGGTATTTTCCTCCACACTCATTCCTACTGAGGAAAAAAACGTTGTCATCCGATGATTGACGGACTCTACCAGGAACTAACGACGAATCCGCTTCAAATACATTTTTAACTCATATTTGACATTGACTAACAAAGTCCCCAATTCTTCATTAAAGGGTACTCAAGGTCTACTACAATTTGAAAGCAAGTAAAATATTTATCCTTTCCAGTATCAATATTGTTTGCGAGCAAAACCGAGGTCAACTATAAGTGGCTTTAATTATGGCTATCATTTAAAGCGTCATGATGCAATAGGATTTGCAATAATGGAATCTGTATTCAACTTACGGAATCACTTCGAATAAGTTCCTCTTGTCCATCGTTGCTCCAGTCATTTTTGCAATCCTGGAGCAAGGGTTGTCGTTGATATAATAAATCTCCACTATTAGTTGACATTGGGCTTGAACTATTTGAATACGAATTGTTAGCAGTATATTTCTTATCCCGGCTATCCGAACCAATCACATTATTCGATCCTAAAACATTGGCATTCACAACACTGCCCTTGTTTGTGGCTTCACGAACGAGGCCTAGCGCAAGGTCCAGCCCGACTTGCGGCACCCGCCCCCGAGTACTCCCCGTTATACTGCTTTCACTATTTTGTCGCAACGTTCCACTTCCAGTATGAGTGTGTACAAAAGGGGATGTATTGTTATTGCTGGAAAGACTTCCAAAATTTGAATTAAGGCTCAGGCTTTGACTGCTACTGTGCACGCTTCTCGATGAAGGATTCCGATTCCTATTAGTTATCACCGTGGATGTCGGCTGTCCACCCCCACCGCTCACCACAAGGATTTGAGAAGCAGGCTCTGTGATGCTTCCGTAGTCAGTCTTGTTATCTGATGAAACGACCATTCTGCGGAAAGACAAAAAATGATCAGGCTTCCTTCATAATTTAGAAGAATATACTAAGACGGATTCAGTGCGTTTACACTACAGCACATCCAGAAACCAACAAAATCTACTATCCGCAATGGAAAAACTTCTATTCGTACCTGGCATTATTCCCATCGAAGTTATCAACCACCAGTAGCTATATTTTGGCGCGTTATTGATTAAGCATAAAATATATATTCGATTCTCTCCTGTCCTTCTAGGTTTGCTGCAGGGGTCGCAGTCTTGGGTTTATTCCCACACAATCCAAAACTGGATGTAACTCGATCATCAACTGTCCACAGGATCCCAGGGTCTCATAGATCTGCAACAAATAATGAATATTCATTAATATAAATTTCGCTTTAACATCTTCAACTTTTAATATTTACAATGCTTTAGTCTATAAAACCATTTGGCAGAAAGAAGCCTCGACAAACACAGAAAAAATCTAGGAGGAGTCTAAAAAAATCTGCAAAGATTGCCAGCTCACTTTCAAAATTTTTGAGACAATAACCTCTGTGGACAAGGGATAGCATTCATTTATCACTAAATTAGTTTACTGTTATGAAAGTCATTAATATTTTTCCAATACCCTACAAATTTTCCTACAAATTTTCTAGAAGCATTTTCAATCTCCACTTAAATATTTGTTCCACTTTACTAATCTTCTTTGTAGACACAAAAAAAGGAAGTTAGAATGAATGCGGAAACCACGGAAGCTAAAACCAAACACCACTGAGTACTAACGAGCCAATTACTAAATACACGGTATCAAATATTTCAGTTTTTAATGAACTGCTGATACTCAAAATAAATCAAAACTGAACCCACGTAATTTACAGAATGATTCACAGCGTTCTCAGGAGTCTCTATCGCAAAACAAACTCCAGTTAACTCTCCTGCTATCCTATAGACTGACGCATTCGAAAGTTATCATCTTCTCAAGAAGTGAATCTTGAAACCAATGTTTTAATCCTCTAGTGATTCAATTTTCCTTCACTCTTAATCATGACGCGAAGGTCAGAAAAGTCATTGATGCTTTTAAAGTTCTTTAAAGTTTAAATTAATTTCTGACGTTATAACCCCATAAATGATTCAAACAAGTTGATGTCACCAATAATTAAATATGCTAACAATGTTTCATCCCCTATTTCATCAGACAGCAGCTGCCAATTTAAGTTTTAAAATGCATATATCGCAACTCTTTTGGTTTCGCCAGACATATCCGGCTGTATCCAGAAATGCAACAAGCTCAAAATATTCATACAAAGCTAGGTAATTATGGCATTAGGCCACGGTTACTGCGCTCCATTATTGCCCATACATAGATGATACCAATCTTACTGCTGCCTAAAATTGAGTGAACTAAAGATTAAATGTCTATAATGACTACCAGCTTGTTATCATTCTAGCTTCTATACTTACTTTTTAGTTGGTAACTTTTGCGTTGCAAGCATCCGGCAACATGCTATTAAAACGTTATGAATAAAATCGCGACTGTATTTTTTCCAGTCGTTAGGATAATTAGTTATAAGTATGCGGATGGCTCACAAATAAGTCTTT
The DNA here is from genome assembly GCA_906901655.1 of Sminthurides aquaticus. Taxonomy (NCBI): domain Eukaryota; kingdom Metazoa; phylum Arthropoda; class Collembola; order Symphypleona; family Sminthurididae; genus Sminthurides; species Sminthurides aquaticus. Next base: position 2,676,439 of record CAJQTT010000005.1, on the reverse strand, counting down.
GATTTCGATTGCATCAGCATGCAAAATGTCAAAGGTGAGGCCATGAGGGTGGAGGAATAGCAAAAATGTTGTACAACTCTCATAATTAACAATAGACCGCAGCCTTGCCTACTCCGCCTTAGCACAATGACGCACGCATTTAGAAGACGAGCGAAATGCATGAGGACCATTAGCTATTTGTGTCAGTGAAAAAAAACTCGCGGACTTTACAAGTAAAAGAATTTCATCAAAGACTCAAAGAGAGACGCCGACTTAGGAAGACTACCATCCTGAATTCCACACAAAAGAATCTGAGATTCTGAATCTCAGGGAAGTTAGCTGGATAGTTAGGCCGTAGGCCGGGAAGAGAAAAAAGCCTTTTGTGCTTAAATGAGCATTTCAAGGAATCAATGGCCTTATTTTAGAAGGAATGTGTGTGCAAAATTGAAGTAATTCTCAATCCCTGCTATCGCTTATCAATGCGTAAAAAAGAGAATTTCTTTGAAAATGCCTTCATTCTACGCTTTGTCCCCCGGGTATTGAATTCCAAAAGCTAACTTCAGTCGTTCATACACAGCCAAGGCAATCCAAGGCTAATGGCGCTTCCTTTCAGAGATAAACTTTCTTCAGTTGAATCTGAATGCTGGAATTGCAAGGATGAAATCCGATTTCCTTCCAAAAAGGAAAGAATTTAAAGCACCCGATTTACGAATGTAATCCAAACGATTAAATTCTAGAGATGAATTTTCTACTTTTGTGTACCAAATTTTTGATGCGAATCATTCTGGAAAATATATTTAGAAAGAATAGGATACACAGCGCTATTTTGTTTTAAGAGATTCTATTTCCTCTATCTTCCTCCTGAGTAACCTGGCTAGACCTTGTACTGAAAAAAATTTGATTCTTAGTAGCTCCTCGATGCCCAGTTGAAAAAGCGTAATAGGAGCTGAGAAATAGGAAAACTTTCGGGAAATTCATTCTATCAACTATTACAGAAGGATAAGAAATTTAAAAACTCCAGTAGGACTGAAGAAGTGAAGTGGGGATCGCAAGAAACAGAGGACTATTTTTCACTCTCACATCATTCTCTCTGACAGGATTGCTCCTCTCGTGGATCGGAGAAATAACACACCTTTAGAAAAATACAAGTTTCACAAGTCGGGAAAAAAGAAACACTCGTAACTTTACAGGAAAAATGCACAGCCTTGGGCAACACTAACAATATTGCTCGAGTTTAAGGTAAAGCTATGCTAAAGGTATGCTAAGGTTCTCTTAAAAAGCAATTTCGCAACCTCTTTAAGAAATATTTTGCATTCTGTCTTCCCCGTTCTTGGGAAACAATCCCAACTCACTACAGATTCCGGAAGTTCTAGTTTCGTACGGGGAAAGAGGAAGAAAATTTCCGCTTTTTCATAAGATTCACTGCTACCACCAGCAAACCATTTAGTCTCAGGTGGGTACTAAAACTTTCCCTATCCTTTTTAGCCCTCTAGAATGAGATTTTTTGGTGCTTTTCTTGCAAAAATCCTAAGTGGAGAGATAGTAAATATATTACGAGGAGAAAGGATCTTGCAAAAGATGCGCTTCTTCGCTTCGTACATGTATTCTGCTGTATGGCTGTGGGAATATTGTGGTTTGGAAAAGTTTGCAAACAGAATAGGAAGTGGCCTAAATGGAAAGCCATTAAATGGTTCCTGGTTAAATCTATTCTTAGAACGTACGTTGAATGCAAAAGTTTCGTACAACTGAAAGGCGGAAGAGAAGCATATCTTGCTTCTTGTTCTGCTTACGCTGCTTCCTACAGTCCCTCGAATTTAATAGTTAATGTTGAGGAAGGAAGAGGAGGGAAATTGTGCCCGGAGGTAATTCAATATTGATGACGTAGCATACATTGGAAGTTAACCTAGGAGAAACTCCATCCCTTGATAATAAATGACAGGAGGAAATAGGAGAAATTTTCTACACACCAATTACGGTCTTGGTCTTCTACAGCTGTCCTCGTGAAATACAGCAAGTGTCGTCTCAGAGTTCTCTTAGGATTTCTCCTCAAGATAATCCGAAAGAAAGTAACATTTTACCATACTTTCTCCCGTAAGGAAACGATGGCAGCCTTATTTTCTCCGTCATACCTACTTTCTCCCACGGCACCACACAAAAAATGATTCATATCTTCCCGTCAGTAGGTTGAAAAACTTTGAGACCTTTTTCACCTTAGCAGGTTCAGTAAAGGGGATTTTCCATCAACAATGCTATAGTGGGATTTTTTATCACTTTTCTGAATCTGATAGATGAATTCAGTATCTCCAGCACTCTCTTGCGCATTTCCTATCTCTTTTCTCATCTTCCACTTCCTTCCTGCCAGAACCGAAGAATAAGCAAAAGCTTTGAGAAGAAGAAACTCTATTATCCTACCAGTGAAAGATAGGAAAACAATAGAAAATCATTTTCTTATTCTCTCTCTATTCTGCTTGAATAAACCGGAAGAAGGGAAAGGAACAAAGGGAGAATTATATTTCTATGTGCATGGGCCAAAGACTCGGGGGAAAGAAGTGGGACGATAATTGTTTTGCTTCTCTTTACTTCTTTCATAATGGTTCAAGTCGAATGATTTGTACACGAATCAAATATATATATAGCTACAACTCTCGTACAGGCTTAGTTTGTTTATTCGACGTGAATTCGCAATTCCTTTGTACTTGTTTGGCACCAAGTAACTGACCAATAAAACATTATAAAGTCCGGGTTTTGCAGAAGGTGACCAATGATAACAGAGAGGGTATGCTGTGGTTGCATACAGCAAAAAATGAAATGGAATTTCAGCTTGCCAAAAACGGAACGAGAAAACCCGTGCTAAGTGGTTTTAAAACTTTACTGGGATTCGCAGACAGTCCCAGGACGCTATTTTGTTTGAAAACCGGATAAGAAAACGTTGAGAAACTTCACTTTCCAAGAAAATACCTGCAAAATAATATGGGAAATCCAAGGATTTATTTGTACCTATATGATTCCGTCCCTTACTCGGAGTTTAGCACAAAATCCTTGAAGGCCGTATCTATTTCAGGGCTACTGAATAATTAATAAACGGTAGCTTTATTTACGGTATTCTCTAGTTTCGAAGCAAGCGTGGAACGTGAATGAGTATATATCTGCACTCGCTATTATAATAATAATTCAAACTGATTGTCCCTCGCTGTCCTTTTCAGGAGAAAGAGTAACTAGGAAAAGGCTGAAAACAGGGGTACGGAAATACCTCTAAATTTTCGCACATATTCGCCAATATTAGAAATTCCATTTCCGACATTCTATTCTAGAACAGTGACTGAATATGCAACTTTAATGAGAAGGTCGTCCAGTGCAGACGCGTGTTGTTCTTTCATAGTACCTCCCTCCCAATTCCTTTCGTCCGCTTTCTACTTGTCAAATAATAATATCCGACATGGAAATGAAGGTTCAGTCAGACCGCTGCGACGGCTGTCAGAGCTTGTCAGCTTGAAAATCGAGACATACTGCCAAAATATTCGCACCACTGCATATATAAAAACACGTTCCTGGCGACTGGCGTAGTTAATTAACACACCATCTTGTTTGCACTTTACCGTTAAACTTCCCATCCAATCTGCCAAAGTTGCTAATGTCATCTAATTATTAAGCAAGGGGTTTGAACTTTTCTTTCTTGATGCGACTGCATTACTTATTTTAACTTATAATTTATTATACTGCATGCAAACCCACAGCACTGCCACCACATCTTATGCTTTCAAAGATTAACGAGTTGATTATCACAAATAGACGTTCAATGAAGAAATAGTCTTTCAACATTTGAAGCCCAAATGCATGGCTGAAATACCAGAACTTTTTGCTCATCAAACTTGTCCTCCCATTTTCTATCGATCAATCGCTCTGGAAATGCATTTTTACATTCTTCTTCTCCTCCTTTGTATCCATAGTCTGCTTTGTCGCGTTCTCGTTCTTTGTGTGCTGTATTCCTCTATATTTGCCAACTTGCTTGTACTGTTATGCATGCATTTATTCATGCAAAGTTCTGACAAAAACCTGTGAAATACGGGAGGATTCACCTTTTGCAATTTGCAGCTATTTTCTTTTTCAAGAAGCTGATTGGACTGCGGGTGAGTCTGTGGGAAAATATCTACGGGAAGGTGAACTTATCGGTTTGTCTCAACCGCAGCTTGCGGGGTGAACTTATCGATTTATATTTTTATGCTGCCTGCACGAAGCATGGGAACTGAAAGATGAACCACAGGATAATCTCTACCTTGTAGTATTGATTTTATATATTTTATCATTTCATCCTTCACATTGGTACTGGTCTGATGAGAGTAAGAACTGTAAAGTACTTGGCTGGAAATAGCTATGCATGCATGACTAACATGGTATGATCGTAATACAGCTACATAAATGACTAAACCATAAATCAAAGGTTCACAAACAGGTAAGAAGTGGAGTGAAATGGGAAGTCTGAAAATTCTCATCATCATAAAAATTACTAGGCGGATTATGATTGATGAATTTCCATGAAATGGCAAAGTTATTTTCAAAGCTTGGGTGGAGACGATGATGATAATATGCTGTTATTCTCTGGAAGAGAAAAACTCCTCGCTTTCATCGCTGGAAAATGACAAAAGAGTGTAAAAGTCGGTAAAAATGCCATCTCTATTGTATCCTATTCCTCGCTAATGTGGGAGCTTCCGCGTTTTCCACCGACTGGTCTTCTCTAGTTGTGCACATGCTTGTCTCCACCATTGCATGCTTTGCAAGCCTCCATGACTGACTGCAAGTTCCAGACACGCCCAGAATAATCAAGTTTTCCTGTATCTCACGAACTTGAAACGAAAGCTATAAGGTTTTGGTAGTTTGCAGCGTTTTTTCTTTTTAATTAATATCAGATCTGAGGGAAGAGGAGACTACGAAAGCGTTTTGACTTTCACCGCCTCTTTTGCTTTCTCCACTGGGAAAAAATTCCAAACATGCCCTTATTAATTAACCCCCTGGAGAATTTAATTGCAGCTACCCGATCACGTACGACTTGGATTCCGCTTCGAATCTAATTTAGTCTACTAGTTGGCGGCTGAAAGACTGGGCGAGCGTGTCAAGTAAATTGACCCCCTTGGAATACACAATACGGCTTCCCGTGCCTCCTTTGGCTACTACTGCTTGAATTTTCAAAGAGAGAAGAGCTGAGAAGGGTGAAATATTCTGATATAATACTATAGAAATTATATCAATGGTAATCTGAAACGTTAATTCTACATTAGTATGGCATTATTTCTTCTCACAACGAGAGCCGACACCCAAAACACACATGTGTGTGCACAGCTTATCTCCACAATCCCTCACTCCCCTCCAGACTGTTATGGAGAAAGCAGTAAACCAACTGCAACATTCGAAAGAGAGAAAATACGGAATACTGAGAATGCAGACACGAAATCCAGTACTTATGAAACTCATAAACGAAACTTTGGATTCAAACGGACTTTTAGCAGCTGTGTATGCAGATACAGTAATAACGCACATGGAGGAAAACCAGCAAGAAGGATTGTGAGCAATTTGTATACGATCCTGAACAGCACTGAAATGCTCATAACACAAGGAGGTGTGTTGAGAAACGAAATCGTCTTCCTTGTAATTAGTTGAGGATAAATACAGAAGCTCAATAAGTGTAAGAGTGAACACTTTGTGAAATAGCTCATAACATTCACAAATACTGGACAAGCTTCCGCAACAGCTTCATCCAGTCAAGTTGGCAATATCAAATACAGAAAGCTCCACCAGACTAAGCTCAAGCAGACCTTTGGTTGCATGTCTAAAAACTGAAGGGTTGTCGAATCTGAAGGCGACGTTCATCCGTTATTACAACCTCCGTATGCCATCAAGTCGACATGGCCGGATATGAATATACAATATTGAGCCCGATTCAAGTCTAACTGAATCCATAAAACCTTCAGGTTCCTCCTCTTCCAACATGTTCAACCTGAACGAAGGCTGGAGCTTTAAGCCGTTTACAACTTGGAAGTGAAGAACTGACAGGGATTCAGTTGCCCTGCCCTCCTGAAATCGGAGAGGAAAGGCTGGAAGAGCTTAGCTTTTACGCTTGATCTCATCCTTGATTTCCAACCTAGTTTATATACTTGGACTGGAATATTCCGGTTCAGAAAATTGAAAAAATACATATTTCACTCCCTCTCAATCAGGGAGTGTTTTATAAAGCCAATATATCACGTTAACCAGGAAGCAGGTTCAAGAGTTAGACCGTCGGAACCGTATCCGAACCCAAGAGCCATGAAGTAGAGCAGTGCTGCTCTTAGAATCCGGGAGGAGTATAAACTCTTATAATTTCACCGTGCGAAAAATCCCTGTAGTATATAAAACTATTTGAGAGAAACAAATATTTGAGCACGTGCTATCTCTTCAACTTTCACTCTATAATGTATGAGAACATGGACTACACGAAGTCTCAATCACACAAGCCTTCTCACCCACTCATGTCAATATCCCTAACAACTTAAGATGAAGGGGCTCAATGGAGACGTTTACTTGCTTCTAAAGCTGTACATGACATAACTTGAAGTTTTATTCCCGTGCTTCAATTGGGTATTCTGCAACAAGCTTTTCAGCAAACCATAGAAATTTTTCAAAGTATCGTTACCAATAGAACCTGAATGAGGACTCCAACTCAAGCAGTGCGACACTGAACACAAAAATTCTACACTTTTGCAGCAAACCTTTTTCTTGTTGCACGATTATAGCTAAACGTTATTCAAGGTCTTGTAAGCTAGAAAATATACGTCGACGAAACTATGGATGATGATCATTTTGTACGAATTCACATTCCACAAGAGGGCACAGTTACGGCCGGCGCAAAGTTACAATTATCTTGAATGAAATTCAAATTTCTGTCAATGATCAAATGGCAGACTTTGTCGTGCTGCATGCGCTAGAATTGCACAAGGAACTACACTATAATATCAAATAAAGGACAGGAGAATAATAAAGGTTGCAATCTTTACTCCGGATGCAACCAATTTACACCTTGATTCTAATGTAAATGTGCAAACACTACGCTTGAACAAGGCCCAAGACGAGAAGAGATGAGACACTAAAATAAACCCACGCTGACTGACATTATTCTCGAGTCAATTTCATAGAGAGCGCATAGAGAGAGCGGGATACACAGAGAATGCGCAATTGCCTTTCAAGGTAAAGTAAGGTGCATCTGTGGGACGAATGCATGTGGGAATGTTAGAACTAACTCCTCTCTAAATTTTGCATGAGATCAGGGCTTAAAACAGCAAAATCTGCTGCGAAATATCAACAGAACCAGAACACAATAAGTTGTATCTTGCGAACGTTGAGATTTGCGTTCAAGACGATATTGCGATACAACTTTTGGCATGATTCTACGTTCTTCGTAGATGGTTCAAATCCTAAAGATCGTGTGCTTGTGTAACCAAGATCAGAACTCCTTATATCGTGCCCTGGGCATCATTATATTCTCGACTTGTTTTAAATACAAGGTAAGGCGATATAGCTTGTTAAAAGAATAGGCTTGCTAAGGCTACCTTGTTATTTAGAAGGAGACATCCTTTCTTATTAGCATAGGAGCCACAAGAAAGCAACTTCAGTCAAGTCCTCGCCCGGTTATGGTATGCCTTTAAAATGACAGGGGAAACGTGTCCTTGTAGAACAAACCTTAACTAAAAGCATCTCCGTACTAAAGCACTCATCAATTCCAGACAGGAGTGCGTAGGATTTTTCTTAAGGAGTTAGTAATGGATTCAATGATATAAAGATGGAATGCCTAGCTTCAAACTTGCTGGACTACCTGGACAACAATCCTGGAGTAGAAAAAAGCTACACTTTTTATCTTCGTAATCGTTCAACACGTTTAGCTTACGTAACAATAGGCTCGTGTACAGCAGGACTAGGAAACTGGAATCTCCAGTTTCTACTCTGCTGTAAGCAGGAAAAGGAATGCTTTCATATAAACCAGCCCGAAACAATTACACACTGTCACAGGTACTCGGAATTACAGGTTATGGGAGAGCAACTTGGAACAAACGTCTGAAGCCTAGGGTCATACTATTATGGGGATTACGTAACTGTAGTATCATGTAACTGTTTTGAAAAAAATCATTCAACTTAACAGAGAAGTTGAAACGTAAGTTTTAACTTCAAGTAGTATATGCAGTAGCAAGAAACGAATATTTATATTTAGCCGGTCCTCATTATTTCGTATCAACGACTTCATACCAATGTACCTTACAGATCTATGTTTTTGCATTGACTTGGAAGAAACAACAGATGAAAACTTCTTTGTGTACTAGAGACAGGAAGTTGGTAGAACAGAGAACGTATATCCAAATGTAGAAAACCTTGTTTTTATAGCGTTAGTGACAAAATAATAATCTCATCCACGCAGCATTGTTATTGTTTTTTGGCTTTAGAAACTTGTACAAATCCAGTCCAGCCAAAGACATAAAATTTAAGGCTATCATTGCAATTTAATGGAGAATCTGATGGAATTTCGGGCACAAGTTTTCTCATTTCCTTGTCTCCTACCTACAGTACTGTACTGTCTGCACAACCGATGAGATGACATAAAAAAGTTGTAAGCTCCCAGCTGTGAAATAACCTACATTCAAGGAAAGAAGAGAAAAGAGCTTAAAAGTGCTTCCAGTCCTTTAATTTTCTCTCTTTTTCCGTCCAGCTGGAAGGTAATACGAAGGAGGACAGCATCTAGTTTTTAACTTAATGGGTACGACTCAATCCACCCGGGCGGGTAAGTTGGTAGGCAGGCGGGAGCGAAAACATGGAGGAAAGAAGTAAGAGAATGTGTAAAAGGGCGCTTGAAAATATATTGAGCTTCCTTTGTCCGAGTGCTTTGAGTTTGAGCTTTTACTAGTTTGTGAGAAAAGCTTGCCAATATTCGCAACAGCAGAGGGCAGAGAATAGGGAAAAGTTAATTTTATTGCCCCACGAGAGGAATGCAAAGCCGCATTTTGGCGAATGATATGTGGCTTAGCAGAGGACGGAGAAGAAGAGCCGGAATTTTGAGCTAGCTCTTTTCAATAAGCGAAATTCCTACGACCCACACAACCTCATGCATGCAAAGTATCTATAGATATTTGCAAACACATTTTTGCAATTTCTCTTTCTCCGTTTACAGCATTGCATGCTATGTGTTTCCACACGTAATCCCTCACATGCTACCTCGTTAGCAGCAAGTGGCAAGGAAGAACGGCATAAGATTATGAGAAAGGAATTTTTTTGAAAATAGAATTTCCACATCCGCGAACGTTTTTCGCAACTTTCATCCTATTTCCTTGTGTGCTCTAACAGCATCAGAGAATAACAGGTAATATGCATATTATATCTTCTTTGTTACATGATGCATGAAATAAAAAAAGTTTTTCTTTTTATCCCATTACTTCCAAAAAATATATATATTCTTTGACTTAAGCTCATAAATCTATAGGATATTTCAAACAGATGGGACCTACTACCCCCACCTTCCGTTCTATCATCACCGTTCACTGGGAGTGACAGTGTGGCTTGGTGGGAGTGACAGTGTGGCTTGGTGGCTAGAGCTTCGGGTTCAGTGCAAACTGGATCTGCGTTCGAATCCCAGCGAACTCTTGGAATAATAACCGGTCCTCCTAAAATTCCTCTCTTCCCCACCTGGCTCTGTGATACCTTCAGGCTCAGAAATACAAGAAGGCAGTACGGGGTGGTAGCGAAGTTATGGTGTATTATGGTGGGCTATACTGTACGGGAACAGTGCAAACCAATGATACCCTTATAGAGTACCGTTCTCTATGAGAAGACTAACAACAATGTTAGATGAGCACCTTCTCCGATGTTGAAAAGCCCGATGCTATAAGGGAAGTAAATAATCAACAGTTTTATCATGCCCTACCTTAAGTTCTGCCACAGCCGCTGGCTAAAACTAGTTGTAAAATAAAGCTCGTGCGAAAAATAAATAGTCTGGATTTCAGGTTTCATTTACATTGTTGAAAATGAGCTGTGATATAAAGTTCTCAAGCTAGACGTAAAACTGGACTGAGACCCTTTTCCAATCTGCTTTCCTTGGCATGCAATCCAACTTTTAGAAGCTCAGCCTGATAAAGTATCTCATTTTCATTAAATAAATTCCAACAGACTGCCGGGCTGAATTGCTTGCTTTATGATGAGATCCATCCATCCGGACTGCCATCCTGTTTCACGAGGAGAAAGTAAGAACCCTCTTGGCTGTCAGCAGTATTTCTTTGGTTGAGAAAATTTGCAAACATTTCACAAACTTGGAAAATGTTCAAACCGGCATGTACCACTTAAGGAGGAGAGAAAATAATCCGGAATTGCTGGAGTGTAAAGGGAGAGGAGAGGGAAAAAATCATTTCGCAACCTTTTCTCATCTTCATCCAGTTCCAGGAAGTAAGTCTAGAATGTAACATGGTCGTTGTGCAAGGCGGGATTAAACATCTCATACCAGCCCTACAGGATGGATGGGTGAATTCTCCAGCTTAGCGAAAGCAAGTTACGCTCCTGTAGAATTCTTCTTTCCTTTATTTTCTCGGTTGAAAACTCGGGTGAAATTCAACAAGAGATTTTCCGTGCTGCCAAACCAAATCCATCCAATCTCGCACTTACATTTCTCTACCTCTTATTTTCTTCAGTAGGTAATTCCGACATTGTGCCTTCTCCCGAGTAACCATTTGCTATTCCAGCAACTCTGAAAGTTTTCCTCGTGCTTTTCCAGCCTCAAAGGTCCCTAGTCTTGCCTTACAAAAGTGCTATGATAGAAGTAGTTACGTGTAGTACTACAGATAGTCTTCCGTATACCAACTGTAAGGCAAAATGTGCTGATTCCAGTAGCAATTTTGGCGTCCTTGTCAAAGTAAAGAAACTCACTCCCAATCTTTTTAAACCAGAGTTCAACTTAATCCTCTTTTTCTCTTGACCCGCTTTTTTTCTTGGTTTCGCAAATCTCTTGTTTGTTTGAAGGCCGACCTCAATAGTAGTCACGAAAACCGAATCCGAAAAAACAGTTTATAAAAGATCATAGTACGTTCCACTTATCACAGTTACAATATGGAATTGAAGCTGAGGAAATACATGTATGTATTTGAATCCCAGAGCTGGAATGCTGGAATTCAATTTACTTGATTCAAATGCTAATTTAAAGAATTCAAACTATTTTTAATATATTCAATACCTACTATTAATTATACCAATTCACAATGTTGTGAAGAATAAATTTCAGAAATCAAAACATTTACAGCAACTCGATTCATAATTAGACCCTTAATAATTTGAAGTAGAAGAACTGGAGACCACACAATTTGTGCCAGCCGCCAGCCATATTATTACCATTTGTACAAAATATGAAGAAAGAGTAGGTAGATACAACTAATTCCAGGAACCAAAAATCAATCACTCATTGCAAAATGAAGTATATCATCCAAGATATATAGGGTTCGAAATTGAATAGAGAACGGTGAAAGTCTATGGAGAAACCAGAAAGCCAAAAAACAAAACGAGGTCACCACGAAACCAACCTAACTCAAATCAAATGGATTGCACACACCCAAAGACCCAAAATGAAAACTGATTCCCGCTCCTTCCTTCATTATTATTATTCCCAATTAGGCTTTATGTCTTCTCAGCCAGCCTTTTGGAAGAGCAGAGGAGGTAGTTTTCTCTTTTAGAAGAAGGATCTTTGTCTACTTTTCTTCTATCAATGTAATGCAATTCTACTCCGCTGATTAATTACTGACCCAATCCAAAGTCCACTAATGTTAAGCTTTTGTTCAGAAATGATAGACTTTCCTATAGCAGTCATAAGATTTCAATCGAGGAAGCAGATACTTCTTTACTCCATGGAAGAAGTTGCATTTGATATTTGTTTTAATTTGTGGGCCGATCCTAGCTGTACTGCAATGCTAGGCCAACCCGTGTCCCGCCGGATGTAAACATCCAAAGCAGGACTGTTCCCAAAAATAAGTTTAATATTCTGGGGACCCAATGGGTCCCGTATCAGATATTAAGCTGATAAGAACAGATACTACACTTTGATCTTAGCCAAAAGGCCGAGAAGCGATGCTTGATGCAACTGTTCTCAAAACCCCAACTCACGGGTTCCCATATCTATGTTCTGGCTTCCATGTTTACAACGTTTTCCAGCAAAATGCCGGCAGTTTAGTTGAGAATTTCTATAACCAAAACAATTTCCTGTTAATATACAAGACGAGTGTAAAAACACTATTTCAAAATTTCGATTAGTTTCTGAAATAATTGCAATTATATTTTAAAAACGGATGAAAAACTCTTAGGAAAAGTACCACAAAAAGGGGAGATGCTAGTAGGGGAATTTTCCATCAACCTTTTTCCTTATCTCACAGTAGTATGGTAATCCTTATCGTTGAAGCTTCTTCTCTTTCTCTCCGCTCTACAATACAAGACAGAAGCAGTGCAGAGGAAGCAACTACCATTATGAGAGCTAACAGTATGTGATAGTAATCTTCGTAAATTAATGCCCGCGGATGTACACAAGATATCACATTTACTTGACATCCTCTCCCCAAGATTAAAGAATGATTCGAAAACGCTACGTGCTAACTTGCAATTGTTCATGGCATTGCTCATCATACTATGATGTTTCTACGATCACCAAGCAAGCCTAGATATACCAGAAATTATCCTAGCTGAGATCAAGCCTTACTCGAAACATACTTAAAACCCATTTAGTAAAATTACTTTTAAAGATGAGAATGACAGGGGCATAATCGTTAGTTACCCGGGTAATAGGAATACGAAATTATCGCTCTGAGTCATTCTTATCTGATTCTGTAATGCACTCTCTATCTGCTGTATTCCGTCCCTGTTTCAAAACACATTTGAAATTACAACCAATGGAACTTCTCCCTCCTGATGTTATATTATCCTCTTCAGAAAATGCAAAACGACTCTCTGCCTATAGAGAAAGATGGCCGTAAATTTTGAACAAAAGCCCCAATTTCAAAGAAATTAGCCCCTTAATGCTCCTAAAGCTTTATCTATCCTAATCAGAGGAGGGACAGGGAGGAAGGAGAGGAATGAATTCCAGTGAAATCTAGGGGAGAATGTAGGTCGCTAAATCCCAAGGCTGGTAGTCGGGACGGAGACAGGCGTTCTTGAATAGAGAAGGAAACCAAAGAGGGATGATGGGAAAGAAATTCCAGGAGGGGATCTACCAACTACCAATTCAGAAGGGAAGATCCCATCACATAAATTTTGACCTTTCCCAACCAAGGAATCGAACATATTTCTTCCCTCCATTTCCACAAATGAAACGGTTAAGCTTCTACTAGAGGCGTTCGTCATATCGGGCGCTAAAATACAAAATGAATTGCAATTCCTGGCATGCATGCTCATCCCTGTATTAGGTCATTTCTATTCAACACAGCGCAGCGGCTCCACCTAACTCAAGATACCCGGAATCTGGACTGAAAATACGTGGAGTAAATTATTATTACAAAACCTGCCTACCGGCCTACCTTACCTACCATGAACTAACACGCCCATCCGTAATTCACTCCCTTCAACTAAAATTATCACACGTTCCTTTCTCACTCTCACCTAATCATCTGGAAACTAATCGGACATTTCGGACTGGGGCTGAATAGGTTGATAGATCGATATTGGAGCAAATGGATTTTTGCAAATATTTCTGCAAGAATTTTCCAAGTCTCTAGTACCCAGTTACTGGCTCTTCTACTCGCAGTATTTTTCAACGATGCTCTACTTTATATTTGCCCCACTGAGCTTCCTCTCATGCGAATAGGTTGTAAATCTTCTTGGAATGGCAAACTACAAGTCCAAGTAAATAAACAGATATCATCTTTATAAACAAAGAAGGAAATCGCCCAAATACATCCCAGACCACCAGAATAGGAACGTCGGACAAGAATACTGACACATGATTGAATTAACGATCCCCATGCGAGCCCACTCTGCTACCTTTTATTACCCTGGAGAAATGTGGACCTCGTTTCTCATCATAGGATTCGCAACATGCTTGTTCCAAGAATATTGCCAAAAGTAAATAGTCCCGTTTGCCATGCTGATGACAGAATCCGAAGTAATTCAGTATTCGATACGGGTAGAGAAATAATAGCAGTGACCTAAAACCCAGGACAATTGAATGTTCCTTAGCGTTGCAATTCAACATGCAGCCCAAGAACAAGCGAATTATGGAAGAATGAGCTAAAACCTTTTATTTATTTTCAAGTAACTTCCCATGCAGAATCAGCAGGGGACAGGGAACAACGTGGGAAACAAAATTTGATATTTGTCTTCAATTTCCTGTATTACGGCCACTTAGGACACTAAATTTTCATCCCGAATTCATTCTGCTCCCGCCTTTTACATTTCTTTCGTCTACGCCTCAATGACGAAAGGGTGTTGGGAAAAAGTTTGATCGTTTCATTTCATAACCATTAGAAAACTTTCCCTCTCGAATCTGCAACGAAGCGGGTGGAACAAATATCGATTCTTTTCTGCAGCTCTGCTGAAGTTTGGGAAAGAAATAGGTCTACGACCCGAGGAAATAGATTCGATAAGTTTCAATAGCGTTGGATGGTTCAGCAGAAATAGAATCGATTTAACAGGGAAATGTTTCTTCCCAAACTATAACTTGCGATTTACCTATTTACCTATTATACTTACGCTATTCAGTGCAATACAAAAAGGATGGATGCAAGTTGAAGTTGTTTTACATGAATGCAATATTGCATGAATTTGGTAAAATGTATTATCACACTGGAATAGTGCGGGCAAAAACGAGGATAATAAATATAAATAACCAAACGAATTCAGGACAATAAGCTGATACAAAGGATTCAATAGCCTTCCTCCTACCTGAAATAAGGGGCATTACTCCTAAAAGAGCAGCTATTAAGACGATGGCGGGCATTTTCGTTGAATTGCGAAGCTTAACTGGGAAAACTCCGTCTAGTTTACTCTAGGTCATCAAAGATTTACAGCTCGCGGAGGAACAACTGACATTCTTTCTGCTGCGATGACTAGTCATACGATAAACAAGAGTTTAACTTCAGTCCAGCCGCACGTCACTGGAGTGTAACCCTAAAGTTAAGTAATATTGGAAACATAACGATTATAATCTCCTTGCAAGTACGCGACCAAGTAAGCTTGGTGATGCTATAATTCCTCCTCCAATTGCCGCCAAAACTACTGATACCGGATCATTTAAACGAAAAAAAATACTATTATTCTTCCAGCGATTCTGGTAAATGGTCCTCTTCACTAAATGCCTCGCTCTGAGAATTTCTGGGATGTTGTTTTCGGTCATCTTAGCTACACACGTGATCGACTGACTGGTCTCTGACAAGAAAGATTGGTCCGAAAGAAACCAACGGAGTATCACGAAGTTTCAAGCGGATTTCTCGTTGTACTTTTAACGAGAGAGAAACTGACGTCGACGTGTTTCCCTAGTTTAGCAATCAAGAAATAAAAGGTTTCAGTCATGATCAAGCAGGAACACGTAGAGGCTTTGCACCACTTTCCCGCTCACTAATGTGACATCAAGTGGGCGTTCAACACAGATTGACGCTTTAGGATTTAATCTTTAGAAAGCCGTCCAGCACTCCAATTATGCTACAGAAGGTAAGTGAGGGACTTGATAGTGGGCACACAACGACACAACTCTCTTCTGTGTACTGACTGACTACGGCACCGAGCATTACTAGCTATGAGCTAAAGCTCTGACAACAATTCCAGATGTTTAAAATATCCCTTGATACTCTTCCCCTTCATCATGCTTTTGTATTTAATTGATCAAGTATGCTCTACGAGCAACAGGACTTTTTATAATCCATAAATGAATGAGAGTATTCATAGGCGATAATTCTAAATTTAAACGTTACCAACAGACCCAAGGGGATCACATATGTCGGCAATTAAATCAATTAAAACAATTTACTCCGTCAATTCCCAGCAAGTGGTCCTCAGCATACTCGCGCATGTTTGGATAGAGTAACATTAAAAAACGTTTACGGCAACATTTAACTTGCGTAAAATTAGTTTGATCGCCGAATTGAGATAAGGGAAATAATTTAAGGGGGAAACATACACGGTTACAGGGTTTAACATGGAAATTATCAAGATAAAGCTGCAAGACATCCAGGAGCCGGAGTCGTTAAAATTCATACAACGTAATGCGATTCCTAAATTACAATTAATGGTAGCCTAGAAAACTTGCTACATGGCGACACAGTTGTGAATAACTAAACGCTGCCGGTAATACCAAGGTCAATGCTTATTATTTCGTCGGAGAGTAAATGCGCTTGTGAGGACAGGGAACTGACTGACAGGAGATGTGTAATTATTCCTAAAGTTCAAAAAGGGATTATTAGCGTAATGGAACACGTATACGCTGGGCTGGATGATAGTCAGATAGGATTCATGCAGATCTATCGAGTCTTCAGTGCTTCATTCCTTCTGTTCCTCCAGCTTTTAGGTTACGCTTTTGCTAAAGATTTAGCGTTTACGTGATCCCATGTTTACGTAAGTGTTTGAGTTAATAAAAGTAAGCCGGGGGCGGATATCCCACCCACTCTCACTCTTCCACGTCTTTATTATCCTCACTACACTTGTGAGGAAAAACAGATGACATGGACATGTGTTGGTTGGAGTAAATAGTTGGATGGAATTCAAGGCAGAGGGTTTCCCGAAGCTTCTCTGGATAGTCATACACAATATAAGCGAATGGAATCCTTCGAAAAACAGCATTATTCCCAATCAACTAACACCCACTAACTTTAGAACCGCTATTTTTATAAGCGAGTGACAATATTCTTAAGAGACCCGTCCACTGATGTTTTTGTTTTGTTTTTGCACGGAAGCTCTCTACCTTCTCGAAGCCTGAATAAGAACGCATGTGATGCTTTCCTGCTAGGAACGATAAATCTAACTGATTTACGTAGCATAGACTTAGCTTTATATGTCATCCGCTAATCTATTTCGCCAACCCCCAGCGATTGATGAAAATTCTAAAGAAGTAGGATGTCGGAAAGATGTAAACACTGAGAAGGAAAATCCTAGTTTGGTTTGGTTAAATCCATGGACGAATGACGCAGACGACGGAGTATGTGTGACAGATGAAAAAAGCGGGAGCAACTGAAAAGATTATGTGGATTCCCATACTAAACACTGCCAAATTCCATTTACCGTACCGAGTCATGGAGGTTGCGGAGTTAATACTGCGTAGGAACGGATCTGTACTACGGCCTGAACACTAAACACTCTCATCTTGACGGAGCGTATATATACATCGCCGTCTGATCTAGGGATTTGTGCAAACTTTTTGCATGCAACAACTTATACACCTGCTAGCCTGGATTATGCGAAGAATATCAAGTACCTTTCAAACTGCATGGATAGATAGATTGTAGAACAAGTGGTAGGCTTTTAAGAGAGAAAGCAATTATTCCACGAGTTGGAAACATTTAGCACCATTATAAACTTTAGACATACCATTAATGGTATGTCTAAATTTTTTTGGTATTAATGGTAATCATTACGATATGCAGAGTCTGTGTGTGGGCACTAGTGTATTCCTGTAATGATGCCAAAAACTCAGGCTGAGCAGTAATCAGGTCAATTGGATAAAGTATCACGCTAAGGCAGACGATTACTAGTAAATTAAAGCTGATGCATGCAATACCTTTACTTTCAACTTTCCCACGACCTCTTCAACTGTTTCTCTATATAGCTTCTTGTAACTATTTCATGCATCACAGTTCATAGTTTGTATACGTAAGTAAACGCTACTCTCTTTAGTTTAGCAAATTGGCTCTAAATTAACTTCTTCTTTGTCGAGAACCAGAGGCTGTATAGATAATGATCGAAGATATAAGGATTAATTGGATTTTTAGGAAGAGGGTGTTGTGTTAATTTAACTATTAATTTAATTCGAGCTTCAAATTATCCCGATAACATCCTCCTACTCTATTCCATTTTTCATCTTCTCTTTCAATCACTATGGTTTTTATGTGCGTCACCCGCTTTCAAAACCAAAACGACATTCAAAGAGGAAATCTTGTAGGATCTAACTATTGAATAATTGAATTATTCTAAGTGAATCTTATGAAGCCTCTATTTTTACACAGGATTCCAAAGATTATTTAGTTTTAAAAATCGAATTCCGGCAAGATTCACTAAAGATGCCCTTAAAACTAGCGATTTTTTTCAATGCAAGAGGAAACTTGTGTAAATCATTTAAAATCAGTCCACATAAGCTTACATGTAAGCTCTTTCCTAAGGTAACCCAAGGAGAACAAAAGGAGAAAATAGACGAGGAAAAGTATAAATTTTCACACACATCTCTCTCGCGTCCGACATAATATTATGCTACAACACTTGCCGCAACCGCGTATGCTCGTTTCCTTTACGACAAGTAGAATAATCTCCGTTTCCTACCTTCTTTTCTCGCTTCGCTTTGACTCTTGCAATAAAAATGAGGACGAGGAGTACAGGCGAACTCGAAAACGATATAAAATCCTTTCATACTGCATGCTAAAAAATAACAGAGGGCCGCGCAGACTAGACATCTTCAACTTATTTCTTACCTCTCTCAATGTAATCCACAGTAAAAGTTGTACCAAGATGAATCAAAAGAAAATAGCGAGTACAGGGATATGGTTGCGGAATTTCTGTTGCCTTCTTTCTAGTTTTGCATGCAGATGTGATTATACTTCTCACATCTCAGCACACGGATAACTTTATTTTTTTCACACTCATCCACCTTTTCCCTCGATTTGTAGTTAGCAAACTTGCAATAAGTCACTACATATAAGAACTTGTGTTGCTTCTTCTACAAGGTGAGAACTCGTGTTGATATTCTCAAAACCAAGAGAAACATACGCAGGTTCGCAAACAATTATATTTGCAACTAGTGCAAAACCTTAGACTTTGCCACATAACCCAACGGATCTTTGAGGGAAAAACAACTTGCCAAGCACCGCAAATTTCACGTTAACTGCAGTATGCAATGCAGTGCAGCAAAAGCAGCTGCAAAATACAACACAACCTCAAAACTGTGTCTCGAGAACGATCGAATGTTGAAAGTTTTGCAAAGAGCCACCAACCCAAGCTTCTTCTCTCCTTTCTCACGTGAAACTGAACTGGATAACGTAAGTTTGCTGACTCTATTTCGTAAGCCTACTTGTTCTAGCTATCTGCACGGCAAAGAATCCGCATGTTTCTAGTGGAATCTCTCATGAGTTTTTGCATGTTCCCCAGTGTCTCCTCGATGCTCATGCCTGCTTTGCTCCGTTCGTTTAGTCCAATGTTAGAGATATTCGAGCTGCTGCTTCAGTAAGCGCAACGAAGCAGCGCTTTAAGCGCAAAACATGACTCATCCATCAAACTATACGTATGTACACATTATACACTCTTTCTGTCTGCACCTTTTTGTTTTCTACTATGAAGACCACTTGTTCTACTCAACTGACTTGTATTCGTTGGGATGGTTTACATCATTTCATTCATTACAGTACACACACTCTCATAGCTTCCATTCACGATGCAGGCCAAGCAAGGAATGAGTCAATACACTTAATGAATTCATCCAAGAAATACACTTGCTCCTTACCCTTCGACGAATAGATAAAGGAAGCTTCAGGCAAAGCAAATATAATGCAACTGCATCCACCTGCTCTACAACTCGTCACATGTTTACTAGATTTTCACAGGAAACAACTGAGTCATTCGACTAATAACATATTAGAGCTTATCGGTTTCTATTTATCGGTCACACAGTTTTGACACTAGTTCGGAGTTCCTTTTGCTCATTAGAGTTCTAGGAAGTTGCGGCTTTTAAATCATAAACATTTTCACGGATATGATAGCACTCGCAGTTCAAGGATTCAGATTTTGTCATTGATGTTGATCTAGTGATATAGACCTGCGCAAAATTGCTGACATCCTACAACGTGCTTTTGTAGATAAGACCAAGATTACGACGACCACAAAACGGTAAAGAAAATTTTTCTAACGCACACTCATCAAAAACGACACATAAATAACCCGAGTCTGGTAATTTGCAGTACGAGAGATGATACTAACATCGTTAATCATACTAACTAAGAACCCTAGGCTTCTTCTAATCTCGCTGCTGGCACCAGGGAATTAGGAACACGTCTGTACAATCAGTAAAATAAGCGGAGCTCAACCCAGATGACACTAATTGTAATTTGAAAGGTGACTGAAATGGAAATGGTGACGCAGGCACAAGAAAGATTTAAAATTCTGCATCATTCATAGGCACACTTGTAGCGATGGATAAGGAAACGAGGCAAGCTGTAAGAGATGCGCTAGATAGAAGATGATGAGCAAACGCCTACGGTAAAATGCAGTATCATAATCATCCTTTCATCTTGAATACAGAGAAGAAGCTGCTTAAGATGATGCTAGTTGAATCACGTCTTTCTTCATCAAACTAACTTCTGCCCACCTCCTCTTAATTCTAAAGGGATAGTCACATAATGATGCCATCGCTATCACTAGATGATGCCTTCATGTTGATGACGTTACGAGACAATAAAAGTTTTATACGTTATCAAGTGGAGAAATCGAATGATGTTAGATCTAGCATCACAAAGGCATTCACGATGCCCCTACCCATCAATTAATCTTGAGTCCTAACCCAACAAATTGAAGAGTGGTTGCTTTATCTGCATGGTACTCTATAGATTCGCTTAAAAGTTCAGTCGTGAAATTAATGCAAAATTTCACAGCGTATTTGCAAGCTATAATGGAATATTTCCCTTAGAGCACTCAATGAGTGAGTCCACTAACTACTTGAAGATAATTAAAGTGCCTTCTCCTTGAAGGTGATGACGAATGGATCCTGGTACTGAGTTTTATAATTTTTGCGTATTAATGCAAGGAATTTTAGCTTGGTTATAAAAAGTTAATACGGTCTATGAATAAATTTTGGGTGCACACGCTAACCTTGTTATCGTTTTCACCTTGTAGAATCGTGTTAAGGCGATGGTACAATATGTCGCAGCAGTTTCTTCTCCCCACAGTTCAATATTTTGCTAAGGTGGAAGGTTTGGAATTTTTATTAAATTCACTTTAACTGAATAACATAGCCTTGAGGTTATTTTGGATTACTATATTCTTCTTTTCCACTACTCAACCTTTTCAGATTCACAAAAGATGTTCAGGGCAGGGGTACTTAAGTTGGAATCTCAATAGAAGAATACTAAAGCAGAGTTATATGATTTCCAACGGTTGTGTCCAACTTTACAGCGGAATCGTCCTTGGCACAGCACAATTTCGTTTTAAGTTTGAATCAAATCAAGGATTTAAAGGGTGTACACCATCCGATAGGTAACAATGTTGTATTCCATCGGAAGACTTGAGGACTGTCCAGATACTGATACGGGGGCTCTATCGTTAGAAATATTATCACTTATACCGCACCAGTGCACTGCAGTGGCGTCATTCACTTGGCAATACGGTTCACTTCCTTCCTTGTGTGTTCCGTTTAGTCACTACACTTGGTGCAAGCGAACGAAAATTCGCGACAATTTTCCTTCAATAGGGTAAATATTCAGTAATCTGCAAAACGTAAGAATGGATTTGTCAATGCACGCTAAATTTTGTTTATTCTTAATTTTCATAATACGCCCTTTAAGTATGACGAGAATATGAAACAAGCTAGCGTTAGTTTGGCACCTAGTTATTTCTCCACGTACCTGAAATGCCCGTCTCTCTCGCAATTCACTATAACTTAATGACTCAGGGGGATTGAAAAATGAAGGGAGGTGTAAAATAATATTGACAGGTTGTAATCATTTGAATTCCATTAGTCTACCTGTTACGAAAGTTACATTCTCCTTCCACTCTAACTTTCAACTTGCGTAACGAAAGGTGGGAATAAATGCATGACATCAAGTGACAAGGCAGGTGGTATATGCCAGCATCATTTTTAGATAACCAATCTCATCAATAATTAAAAACCTGTATGTTCAACACACCTGTGCATCAGTCAGACACTTGCTAACAATTAGTGTGATGCTAAAAAATTGACGTGCTATAGCTTCAGGAGGGAATATTATTCTATTCTGATGAACTAATAATTACGAGCCTCTGTAAACTCTTTAAGTATGTTAAGCAGGAAACCCACTATCTTGTTCACCCATATCATTCAACTTCTGTTGTCTATGCTATGCCCTACCTTAGCCACAATGTCCATCCTGTTTTCTCTTTCATATCAGCAACTGATTGCATATAACTCACTGTTTTCCGCCTTTTGAATGAAATTAATATGGAATTACTACGAGTCATACATGTAATATAGACACTTTCTTCCTCTTTTCCTACTCGCAGAATTGACTAAGAGTTAACGTTAATTTTACTCACCATGTATCTGTTTCAACGAAAGCCTGTCAACTCAAAGGTGAAAACAGACTTTTCTGAATTGGGAACATATTAAAAAAAATTGTATGTTGCCCCTGCCCTGGTAACCATTATGTAAAGGCTTTTATAGTTCTAAATTTTGAGAAAACATATTTTCTCATAGTGTACGCCAATCTCTTAGCATTGATTATGATGCAGTTATAAACCGCGACGCAGCATAATTAATTTGGTTGATATGACAAACTTGTGAAAAACATATATGTTTTCCAATTAAGAAAAGTCTAAAATCGGCATAACCATGACTATTTCATCAACGGTTTTGCTGTAGTTACAATCCACAGCTCTAGAATTACGCATGTGTATGTACTACATGAATCGATACATTATGGCTAATATATAATAAGTATTATATATATATATACTGTACGCAACTAAACTCAAACACTATTAAAACAATAAGCATTTAGCCGGGTTATAGCTTAAATATAATTAACATCAGCCGAAATCGGATCTTACAATAACAGTGATCCAAACCCAAGTGATTAAAACCACATAGAAGATTCTCGAGAAATTGTAAGGTCATACTGATCAGGGGATGGATAAAAGTTTAGGGTTTTGTGCTTTTCCTTACCGAAAATGTTACGATTTGATCATTAAATTACTTTTAGCTTACCCCAAAACGCCCTCGTTGCTTTAGTTGAACAATAGTTTCTATATAGTTTCATTAACAGTACCGTTGAAGTTCAAATATCCCATGAGCTTTGGAAAAAGTAAACAAGAAGCTACGATTTTCGGCAATCAACAACACAACACAGAAACAACTTTAGAAACAGCACAACAAATGGTTAATTATCACAATCCTTTAGCTAAATCTCTCGGCGTGTTCCTTTGAATCGAATCACGTCACAAGTTCAGTCCTCCATAAATATTTGCTTAGAAATGTATACACATAATATGCATAACGAAGTTGATTATCTCTCGACTTAAAGATAAACCACGGTGAATACTAGACTACGGCGACGTAAATTCTCGTAGACCTTGCGACCCAAACACACCCAAACCTTTAGAAGTTTTCGCGATCGACATTAAATGGAGTAAACTTTGTATTTTATCAGCAAGGTCTTTACCAAATACAATAGTCGATTATTACCGGATTTAGGCGGAATTTGAAAGAGCTTCCGAAAGATTCCGTCAAAGGTTCACCAATGTCAACAAGTGTTTGTGCAGTGGTCAATGAATTATGTCTCTCGGATTATTTTGATGGATTCAGGGTGGAGGAGGAGAAGGAGGAATTTCCATATATTATTGAAATGTCTGTATCCGGACCTGATTAAAAATGAATTTCACTTTAACTTCATTCAGCTGCACATATTCAACTGAATGTAACTGAATATTTTGTGTACACTTTAGGTTCAAACACGGAATAAGTTGTAAGGAGTTGCACGACGACGGGCTTTGAAAAAGAGGGACTGGAATAATTTCTCACTGCGGTTCTGCTATGCGATTACGTAATAACGGTGAGCTATAATTATAATAATAATTTTTATTTATTATATATTATGTGCTACCTAGAATTGCGGTATAGCTGCACCGATAACCAAAACCTAGGAATAAATTACTTTCATATAGCGAACATGTTTTTTTCCTGGGCTCAGGTGAATAACTGAAGACAGATTGAAATTTCGCACTACTTCTCATCGTCCATTCACTCCATCGAGAATCCACTCCCTGTTCTCTCAAGCTCTGCTCCTTATGCTTAAGCATGCGGCAAACTCGTTGTGCATGTTCGTCGATGCTTTAAGATTAGGGGTTGGACGAGAATGAAGCATAGAGTGACAATTCAACATTGTTATCGGGACGTTAGTTCCTGTTTCTGATACTGGGAGTCATCACTGGTGCTACTTGAAATTTTGGAAGCAGTCCTACTTTAATTACATAATTTATAAGTGTAATTATATCATGCATTCATTGGATCAAACAAGATCTAATTGAAACACAGGTAAGACTAGCTGAGTCCGAAACGATGAAAGTTTGAAGGTACATACTGATATGCGGTTGAGGCTGGAGAGGTGATAAGAAAAAAGTTTAAATTTACTGGGGTAATGAGAGAAAGTCACTTCTTTCGTCTGTACGAGGTGTAGCAATAAACATTTACAGGCTAGCTCGTAGATTTAAAAATATAAAAATGGTTATGAATTTAATTTAATTTACTGAGTGAGATATAATGTTTTGAAAAATCAAAACGGATGACATAAGGTTGAGCTACATTGAATTGAAGATCAATTTAATACTGATTCTCACAATACCCCTATTGAAGTTTCTCTACAATAGGATTGCTGAACCATTGAAGTGGTTAAGAGAATGCGGAAGCGGGAGAATTAAATTGTTGCTACCGGTTCAAAAAATTTTGGGAAAATATTTTGGAAAAAATTGTATTTAGGACATATTTATCTACAATTAAAATTTTGAATCAGAGATTTAAATGCTTTAGTATATGAGGAAAAGAAATTTGAGGTTACAACGTTCAGTAGTGGTAAAGCTGCCGACGGTTTTTGATTATTGAGTTTAGTATGTGGTTAGTGGAATTGAAATTTGTTACATAGTTTGTTAGATCTGAATGTGGGGCAATCCTAGTTAAATTTTTTTTACGTTTTCATGTTTTAGGATAAGACAGAGGAACATTTGTATGCTTCAAAATGGAGGGCAATAGTGGAAGGAAAAGCAGTGCTGGAGATGTAATTATCCATGATAGGCAGGGAGGTCAGGGGATTGATGTGACTAAACGAGCAGTTAGCGTTCAAAATTTTGATTTTGAAGGATGGAGGATTAGTATTTCCAAGAGCACTATTTTGCCCTCTAATTGCTATTGCGCAACTTTAAGTGCTATCGAGGATGGAAATAATGACGACGATAGCAGTTCGGGAAAGCCACCGGTGAGCTGTCAAGTTTGCAGGTAAGTGTTGGTGATTTAATTTTGCCTTTAGCTTAATAAGAATGCAATTGTGGGAAACTGATTGCGGTAGAGTTTTGATCAAGGTATGCAATGATAACTAGTTTGTGTCTTTGTTTTAAAGGTTCGAAAATGAAGTAAAATTGAAACATTTGCCGGAAATGGTCTTCCCAGATAACGTCCTACGGTTGGAATATATAGAAACTGGATTTGTCCTAGAATTCAATGCTATTGATGCGATTAAACAAATATCGGAAAACCAGACGGAAAGCATCCGAGTGGCATGTGCTGAAGAGTGGAAAGCAGCGCAGTAAGTCCAGCTGAGCATATTTACCTAGATGTTCTTGCCGAAAATTAAACTAATGGAAATCGATTGGGCTATTTTACAGAGAACATAAAGATCTTCCTAGTCATATTGATTATGATTGGACATTTTCCACTGCATATAAAGGGAGTCTGGTTTCGGCTTCAGGAGCTGAAGGCGAATTATGTGCAACATCAACAAATGAGAAATTGAATTTGGATAAATTGAAGGAGCGAGAGAAAATATTATTCTATGAAGAAATTAACTTTTATGAGGATGAGTTACATGATAATGGGACTTCCAACTTATCTGCTAAGATCGTAAGTGGTTATCAAGGAGATATATCATGGAGTAATTAGCTGATATGTAGAATTTGGGTAGCACCTGAACTAATGATAATTCGTACTTGGCTTACTTTAGCGAGTCATGCCGTCCGGGTTCTTTGTTTTACTGCGGTTTTTTCTGCGGGTGGATAATGTAATGATAAAAATGAGGGATACGAGGATACACTTCGAGGCCGGGAAAACTTACTTCCTGCGAGAAACTCAAGAACGAAGACAAGCAACATCTGCTTTAGCCCATTTGCCATCACAGACCTTTAGCGATCCCAATCTGTTGTATCAGCATCTTCCAGTAACACAAGAAACTACCGAAAAGATAACAATTACTTGAACTAAATTCATCTTTTGATTGAAAGCGCCAGTTGTACTGAAAGGCTTTCCATTCTATTTGCTTTTCATCATTTCCCTACTTTGTTAAAATTATAGCTTTTATAAATCCATCCCTCCGTGAAGATATATATTACGGAGTAATGAATTTTCGATTGGTAAGGGTAGGGTAGGTAAGGTGAGGGTGATGTAATATAGTTTTATGCAATAAGTCCAGTTTCGGCAATGATTTTTTGATGTAATATAATGAAGCAATTTTTGGCTGCTGTGCGTTAATAATATGGAACCTTTAGATAAAAAGCCTTGGTTTGACAGCAGTTTTACTCGTATTTTTTATTTGATTCGTATATTATGCTTTACGTAACAGCTATTTATACATTTGAATTTCTGCTCACTAATTCTACCTCTGAGGAAAGAGTGCACATAAGAGATGCCAAACGAAGAGGCAACCATGCTACAGCGTGATTATAGTTTTACATTTATATTAACGAGATACATGTACATCAATATTGGTTTCATAGTTTGAATGATTCAATCGCTTCTGCTCAATTCCTTAATCGAATACTGGATTTGTAGTCGCGAATTTTGAATATTTATTCCCGTCGCGACAGGTATGGCGAGCATGTCTTTGCTGTGTTCTAGAGAATCTTTCTTTTGCTTTTTTACGTCCTGGACTTACGGGATCGCAGTGACTTACGATCCTTCCCTACTGTTCATTGCTACAGATAATTACAAACTCACTCATGACAAGCTTTTCTCATTGTCTTCCTACAGTACGATTGTCTTCATAGACACGTTCAGCTTTAGAACCTTCGTCGAAATCTCTATTGCATTTAATTCACCGCTGGTTTTACGTGATTAATGATAGAGCACATTAATACGGTGATTGTAACTTGTTTAGTAAGCTTTAGTACGGAAAAAGCTCTGAAATCTTTAAGAGGAGAACGAACAAAGCCTTTGACATACCAGATCTGCGTAAGGTGACTTGCGTTTACATAACGATATCTGACTTGTAGGGAACGGCGATAGCGCTAAGCATCTATGAATAATAATACCGAAATTCTTTGCATTTATCTTTCCCTGCCGCCAAAAATCTGATGTGTTATAACGGCGCCTTACTCCGGCGGCAAAGCCCTTAGGTAGCATACAAGTCAATAAGTCATGGTATTGCAAGCTAATTTGCTAAACTATTCTGAATTCCATTTGAGGAAAAATAACATTTCATCATGGTACGTATTAAGTAATTTGCAGCACCGTGAATTCCCGTACTCGAATATGAAATTGGCTGAAAGCACCAGCGAAGGCAAACTGAACGTGCCTATTGCTCAATAAATTACAGTTTTTTAGTCGTAGACTATATCTCAGAACATGTATAAATTACGGCATAATACTCGCATTCGTACAATGAGATTGTAGACTGAAGTATGTTGAAATTAAATAAACATAATTACATTCGCAATAATAATAACAACGTAACACAATATAACACTTACTAAGTTGATTTAAAAAAGTCTAGAGTTTTGTAGCCAGTAGTTCTCATGGAATGTACGCTTCATGCTTACAACTTCACTAATAGCAAACTACCGGTGAGTGATAAAGAAATGAAGCTCTACTTTACTTCAAAATCTTCCCTAGTAAAAAGATAGAGAAAAAAATGTGATTATAATCTGAAACACATGCAGGACACAAGAAGAAAATAAATCAGGTGGTAATAAAAAACAACGGGAAACTGTAATTGATGGTACAGCTCCGCATGTACATACATGGAGTGGTAGCGCTTAAGACGATAATGGATAGATATAACTATAAATATATATTTGTTCTACTGAACTAATTCATGTACACTTACTGCTCCTTTGGCAGCTGGTTTAGCTGGAGATGCATCCCACTTGGGTTTCATACTCAAGGAATCAGCAATTGCAGCCAACGTGGAATCTAAATCACCCGTCATTAATGGCTTCGCAGCTGGGGGAGCGGGTCCACCGAACCCCGCATTATTTGACTGTTGAGGGGTCAATATGGATCCGAAAAAATCAACTGAAACAATTATAAAAGAAAACTATTACAATCTCGAAGTGAAACAGAAAAACTACTGATATGCATTGCCATTCCGTATTTTAAGAACCATCACGTAGTATTCTATCAAAGTTTGTTCTAATTAATCAAGATAGGTCGGTTGTAGATTCCGACTAAGTTACAGAACGAGAATTTTACAATCTGTACTATTCTCTAGTCACATGCTTTAGCAATGTCTGCAAATTTCCATGCACAAAGCTCTTATTCATTAGCGAGGGGTACTTTTATACCTTGCTGTTGCTGGGGTTGTTTTGCAAACGTTTGAGGTGTCGAAGGTGGAGGTGGGGGGCCTCCCTCTCCGGGAGCGGCTTGCGTAAAATATCAAAGGATTGCTTAAGCAACGAAGTTAGAGGATTATTTAGGTTGTGTAGTCACTAAGTTCGCAGGAAGTGCTCAGGCACGTTCATAAGAAACCAAATCTTGAGGGATAATAGAATTGTTGATGGGAAAATTGGGATGGTGTATAGGAGGCGAAGATTGGTTAGTAGCAATTACGAGGTTAAAAATCTTTTTGTATCATCACTCTCACACAATTCAAGACGTCTGATATCTGTTTTTGTGTAAAAAAAACCCGAACACGACTAACCTTGATCATTGTTCGAGCCGAATACGGCGTTGATGTTATTTCCTCCATATGGTTGCTGCTGCTGCTGGACCATCGGTTGTGGTTGGGATTGTTGGAAAAATCCTTGTTGACCACCGCCCATCATTCCAGGACCGAAACCATTTCCACCATAGTTGGGCTTTTGTTGCATTGGCGGCATTGCACTTGCCGCAAACATGTCTGCAAACGGATTTGAAGGGGCGATTGGAGGGGCTCCTTGAGATGGAGCAGAGGTTCCGTTTCCAAGGCCCAGTGAAAGTAAGTCGTCCAAAGCGGACCCACCACCGCTGCTACCGGTATTTGCCGGTGCGTTTGCGGATGGAGGGCTGGCAAAGAGATCAAGAATTTGCTGGTTCGAAGTGGCTGGCGGAGGAGCAGCTGCTGCCAAGAAGGGGTTTGTGGCCGGCCCTTGTCCTGCACCCAGATCATCCCAGGTAACATCTAAACCCACCCATGAAATGTGCCAAAACCCACCACACAATACACTACAGTCAACAAAAAGCTTCACAGCACGATAGTTAATGTGTAATAAGTAATTAGACGCTTCAATGTGAGTATTCAGAGTGACAAAAGTGAGAAATACAGTTGCTAACATGAACGATTCGCATAAATATAGCATGGCGGAACCATTGCTTCTACTTCATATATTATTGCAAGAGTCAGTCAGGCATGATCGTAAGCAGGAGTTTAAGCTAAAAATTATAACTGTTTCACTGCATAGGATTTCAGAGAATGAATTGAATTTGATGGGTCATAAACGATCGCCCAATCGTTAAAAACTATCAAATGTAATGGGGGTTGTGATTCAATTCAATAAGCGTCAGCCAACGCCCTTTAAGTACCGATCAGGACTTCAACTCTAAGATGAGCTGCAACTAAATTCAAGAACAACTTGTAGCTTGAATGCTTGAATGGTGCGATCTAGGTCTACACATACAGAAACTACTTTCGTGGAATACAAAAGGTATAGAAGAAAATGTGCTGACCATACACTCATTTGTGCATCGCTTAGTTACATTTTGCTATGACTGTACAAGGAAAAACATTGCGTTTCAAGCATATCTAGGCTGGGTATTTGATACAACTACGGACTGACTCTAAATAATACAAGCTGGCAGAATACGCATCGTGTTAGTTTGAACTGTAATACTTTACTACGTTTACTCAATGTCACCTGCTCGCCCTGAACGCGTGCACCGTGCAGGAGAACAAGAAACTCACCAGCTTTTTCCTTGAATTGATTCAATGCAGCTTCCTCCTCTGCCAGGATTTTTTGCTTCTCATCCGAAGCAATAAACGATGATGATGTGTTGCTAAATGAAGACACGTCGACAGATGACTGCTTGGACAAACTATTTAACTTTTTCCCTTCTAAGCTTGCCAAGTGCTGTTCCAGAGCTTCTAACAATGAGCTCGGCGCTTTTGTCAAATCCGGAATTTCTCCTTTGTCAATTCCAACTGCTTCCGCAACCTAGAATCATAGAAAGGTTTTAGCCATCTTCGAGTATTATATTGAAGTAATTCTTCATATATGTGACACATCTTGTCGTACCTTAAGAAACTCGGCCACTTTGTCCATCCGCGTGAGAAACTTTTTGTAAAAATCCAAAGCTTCTCGCGCACTCTTCTTATTCATAGTAAAATATTTTTCCAATAAGTTGATGACTGCGTCATTGTAAGTGGCGAACAGTCGAATCAGATCTCTGAAGAGGAGGGCGAAGGCGACTCGCATTAATGAGTTTCGATGAATGTCATCCGGAGATGAATCAAATTCTAGCAGTGCATCCATCTGCGTCTGCAGAACGGGAAAGGTTTTAAGCAACGCGTCTGTCCCCATTGTCCGCAGCGTCCCGTCTTCCTTTCTATAAATTCATTATACAATCTCATTATTTTGATAGTTACGACTTTCATGGATCTTTTTTAATAAAGGGGAAAATAATATCGACGTTATTGTATATTCAAGCAGCAAATCGCCTGACACAAGATAAGAGAGACTGTGCGCATCTTCAACCGTATCTGTAGCTGGAATATCCCATCCATTGCTACTACGCACAGTGACACTGATACTCATTCAGTCATTCACTAGTTAACGTGATGGATGATACGATTCAGCCTAGCCATGAAACAACCTTGGATGCAGGCCAAGAAGAATTGGAGACGGTCGCAAGACAGACATTCATAGATTCTACTAATCTCTTGCAGTTAATGACTATATTTAGGCACTCACCCGCGTTTCACTTTACAGAAGTCAAAAGCCATAGTTCTGTAGGACAAGGCCTTCTCATTCAGATATCTCGCATATCTACGTATGAATGGAGATACTTCGTAACCTGTTTGGATTCAAAAACTACATTAGTTTCACGCAGTAACCGTATACAACGTATGCACTGCAATAAAGTAAACACTAATCAACACTAAACACCGTCCAAATACTACATTAGTGTCATCTCACCAAATATTACTTTTGCCACAAATGATCACCACCAAATACCATATATGTATCGACCAAGATAGTCCACTCTCTTTAAACCATTATCCGTTCACCAATATTCTAAAGTCTCTATAATATGATATCAAGGAATACATCTAACAGAGCAAATCTATCCTACACAAAGTTATAAACGCTAAAGTCTGGTCCTAGTTCTGTAAAGCATATATTCATCTCGGAAAACGCAATCCAATGTTAGGAGGGAATGAGTACGAAATAGAAACATGTTTATTTCTACGAGCTCGAATTTTCCGAATGCATGGGATCGAAACAACTACACTAGAAGGAATTTCACGGCTGCTTTGATTTTCCCACTAACCCTGCAATTATCGGAGGACATATTTTAAATACTGAATGTAGGGATTAGTGCCATAATCAATTCTTCTGAATATGTACAATATTTCAAGGAGCAGTTATATAAATGTCAAGCGAATACCGTATTAAAATCCACTACAATTTGAAAAGAGCATTGTTAAATATCATTAAAGATTAAATTTGCAAAACTATTTACGTGCTCGAGTTATACTTATTGGAATCGGTTAAAATATAGAATTTATAAAATACCATTTCAGAGTGCTATAACTTCAGGGGATGGTATTTTAGACTACATTTACTTCGATCTACTCACTACAGTTACATTTATTACGATTATGCATTTATAGTTAAGTGCAATTAATATCACAGTGCACAGCCATGCTTACAGAGAACCATTTCAATGGTGAAATTTCATACCAATTCTAGGGCCAGCCGCTGTCGGTGGGATCGTTGGGAAATGCGTGCATAGAAAATTGATAGTATTATTATAATCATTTCGTAAATTACCTATCCTTACTGAAAATACACTGGTGGCACAGCATTTGAGAACGAGTTTATGGAACCAGTCTTTTAGAATAACATGAAGAAATAGAAAAATAATTGTATTTTTGCTCACACTCACCCTGCGGATTGGACTTATCAAGAAAACTTGATAGTTGAAATGTGCAATTGCTAGATGCCAAATACTGTGTGAATCTCTGTAATTGTTTGAAAAAAACGATTATTTATGGGCACATCGCATCATTGTCATTACGATACAAAATGTGATCTTAGCTAGCGTACCTCATTTCCGTAGCACATGAGATGATGAACAGTTACAAGAGCCTTGAAGACTACGACCCAGCTTGCATTTTGGGATCTTTCGATGAGTAAATTTGCTAATTGAAGTATAGATACATTCGGCTCATTCGTACAATGTACCAAATCTGTAAAAACAAGAAACACGGATGTTTGAATTAGCAAATTAGACGCAACAATAATCATGAAAAATTGTTTAGGAGTGTAGAACTTACAGTCGAGATGCTTCTTTTTAGGTGGTATTAATTCTTCGGTGGTTGCTTTGCAAACGGCTTTTGCTAATCCTTGACCTGCCAAGGAATGCCGGGCTGACAAGAGCCGATCTGTTATTGTCTGTCCAGACATGGTCATTAAATATCCTTTCTCCGAGTAATCTAGTTAAGTACTTGCAGCAAGGATCCTGAAAGAAGAAAATATAAGAGATTATGTCAGAAATAAAAGTAAAATACGCATTAATTAGCAAGCAATTAACACCCTATAGACTGTAAGTAACTGATTAATAGCGGAACTCAAGGAACATCAAAACTTCATGTCCAACCCTAAACTAAAATAGACTGATCGTTTACTGCTAAGTAAATCTCTAATTTACAAAGTAACTGTCCTGATTTCTACTAAGCTTGATGGATTTTTTACTTAATTTCCTGTATAAATTATAAGCGACAATTTATTCACTCGAACTGTTCACACTGTAAATCGCTTTTTGCGGCATATCTTTCTCACGAAGCCGTGATTTCACTGACGTGCCACATTGCTTTCCCACCCTGCACCATGCTATAAAGAAAGTTATTACTATTAAACCTATATATCATGAGCGGAATATGCCACATAATTATAAGTGCATCACGATTTAAAACAACGATATTAACAACGCCCACTATTAATTTCAGTGTCTGCCTTTCAGCGCACACTGTTCCTTGTATTCAATATTCATTCAACTCGTTTTTTGAGAATAAACAGCTGACAGTTATAATATTTAAAACAAACTCGAATACTTTTTTTCGTGTATCAAATACTTTGGCACAAAAAGTAGCCACATAATGGAATCGGAGATGTATTTATCTGTCTCTGGAACCGCATAGTTGTTCCAACCTCAATTTTCATAATCCGGTGTCAGCTGGCAAGTCAGGGTCACCTGCTCATGATATAGCCTAGAGCTTACTCTTTCATATAAATCCTTGCCATAAAATCCTGTATGCTTCGATCTAAAAGTGTATAATGTCAGCAATAACTCTAAAAATGGTAAAGAGGATTGATTTCTTCCTTAAGTTTCTTGCTCTACATACTGGAATATACAACTGTATATAGCCGAAGCTATGGGTCAAGGGTATCGATCTATTCCAAGATTATTTGACTCAATATATCAAAACTCATGGAAACGAGGAATTTGTACCTTAAAACTAAGTTTTTGAAAACTAATCAAGATGTATAACGCTTATAACAGTACGAAAAAATAAAAGTATACACATTTAAATTTGAAAAATACTGGGCACTACTTGATACTGTGATTTGATTCTACAAGTTCGCACAAAAAAATCTGAAGGTCATGCCGCGTGATTACCCGGGAAGAGCTACACCCTAGCGTAGCCCAAGACAAGAGGTCAGGAAACCTGTCAATTTGATATCGAATAAAAACACTAGAGCTGGAATTACGTCACTGATGAAAAAATAACTCTCCGTGTAACCGATAGGCTTAAGTTATTTCACACAATGAAGATCACACTTTTGCCAGACGATTTCATGATGAGCAAGTACGCCCAAAATAAAAAGAATCGATACCATAATGAAGTAACCGCATGGTCATAAATTTAGCGACTACTACTTACTAACTATCTACAACCTACAACAATAAATAGTATTTAGCCTTATATATAAAATTGAACTGGAGCTAAAATTTTGAAAGTTTACCTTATAGTTACCTAATTAAAACTACCGAGGATTTTTATAATAAGTGACCGGAGAAGGAGCGAAAATAATAATCCATAGACTGGTGACTGCAAGTCCCTGGTACAGTGTAACACTCGAGAAAAACTAGCTAAACCTGATTTGCAAATTATGATTCAGCAACTGTGAAGAGCGGATGGTGATGGGAGGTAATATTGGTGTTAGGTATAGAATATACTAATAGTAAAAATACTTGAGCAATAAGCCCACCTTGTGTACACAACACCACCAGAATTAAACTGCGGTGATGTGTTTACACCCAAATCAGTTGGGTTGCCGTCAGTCTCTCTCCCTTGCTTCGTTAGTGACAGATGAGATGGGCTAGCCAGAGAAGTGAGTTAAATATCCGAGAGGATTGTCATTCTCCTCCTGTACATGTTATAGTCGAAGTCGGAACTTTAACTCGAGCTGATTTAAACTACTACTTTAGGATTATATATATATTGCACGGATTTTCTCTTTAGACAGGAGCAAAATTCCAACACTGGAGTCCAGGGATCAGAAACTGTACTGCTGTTAGTAGGACTCTGGTTCTTAGCTCTGCTACTTCGTCATTGAAATGTATATATACATCAGATCAACCCCTATGGAATCTGCACTGAAAGGTTGTCGTGAGTAGAAGAGGATTGTGTAGGTACAGTCGAAATGATAATGTCTGAGAGGGGAACCATTCTTTCGGATGTACGATAATGTGAACCTGTTCTTCAGTTATGCTCTCTTACTTCGGCAGTACGTCCAAGGTTGGATGCAATAACTCCCGAGTCGCGGCGGGTCTACGACGACGACGGAATATACCATTTTCTCTTCTTCAACGATTATTCCAAGGTTCTCGGACTCCTCGCCCACCAACCAAGCCGTCGCAGAAATGTACGAATATTCTGCCAACACTTCCTCTTCCTCCCTTTTCAAACAAATCCTCCTCCCTGTGCGAAACCAGAGAAGACTTCAGAGTAAGTTAGGGCCGGATTCCGCGAATGCGTCGACTTGCAAAACCTCCCTACACACACGACCCAGGGGAAATGTATGCCAAATGGCGGATTCTAACAATTCGTACTTGATCCAACCGTCTTCTGTTCACTCCGAATCCAACCTTCACCGTGAGCGGTCCCATGGTTGTTTCTCTACACAACACATCTTGTAGAAACCAGAGAAAAAATCCCTGTAAACACACAAAGAATCAGGAACAAAGATTTTTGATGCTTCAGGCGGTTCTCACGCAGCGTCTTTCTTCGTCTTTCTCACCACACATAGATTATGAGACTCTACTGTTACACTCGAGTCACCTCTTCATTGTTACACACTTTTCCTGTACATAATGTTGAGGTGCATGTATAAATCTTACCTTGTTTGGGTACACCTGAGTAAAAATTCCTCCGTTCCTTTCTTCAAGATGGGCATATAATATTATTATACCGAAGAGATCCCAGCCTGAGCTACACACGTGGGGCAGTTTTCATTTTACTTTAACTTACACAACGTTAAATCATACTTACTGCCCAATGAAGGAAGCACGCAGTTACTGAATATATATAAGCATTCGTGGAATGAATTTGGCATGCCTGAAAACAAAAGTCGCTTCATTTAATTTTTATGTTGAGGTATCTGGTATCCCAGTATGTTTCGTTAGCAGCAGGAATCGGAATAATTTTTGGAAACGTATTTAGAATTAATAAGTTCGGATTACAATACGATACAATAAAATAAATGGCTAAACAACGTAAGACATTCATAAGAAGGCGACGAGCGAAACACAATACATGCTTACCAGCAGCCATCGAGTAAATTAAACGGAGGGACATTGGAAAAGTTTGTGCACGTTTTTCTTCAGTGGGATAGGGATGTGCCGCATTGAGGCTGCTGGTTGAACTGTTTCATGCCCGTCACTGGGCCATGGCCAGCTCGTGGCACATGACCCGTGTCAAGCCCGTGGCCCATGCCCCTTGTCAAACCCATGGCCCATGACCCTTGTCAAGCCTGTGGCCCGTGGCTAGCTGCTGGCCCGTGACAAGCTTGTGGCTCAAGACAGTCCGGTGGCCCGTGGCCAGTCCGTGTCAAGCTCGTGGCCCGTGGAAAAAAATGTAAGTATATTAATATATATATATATATATAAAGAAAGTATATTTACGTTATGATTGAACTGAACATGACTTTTGACGCAACAATCTTAGAAATAAAAATTTATTCGTTTGAGGGCAAAAAACTGCACGAAATATAGTTTTAGGATGACATTTTTAGATTGAGCCAGAATTATATGCGTGTTGCAGAAATTAAACGTAGGTAAGTCACGGGCTAGCCACGGGCCTGGGGCCACGAGCATGACACGGACCACGCGCTGGCCATGGTCAAGATGCGGCCATGAAAAAGTCCAACCCCCCACTTTACGCCCCATCGGAATCCAAGGAACCAAGTACAACGAGGGTTATTTTTCAAATCCACAGGTAATGAAAGAGATGCAACAGGGCTAGAGTCTACTACACGTTACAGTAATACAAATGGCAAGGGGGAGGTAGGCCCAACTGGGATGCAGAACGGCGTTTTGAATTTCGGAAACTCTGGTTTGGATTTTAGCACAGTTCAAAGGTTAGTGCGTAGCTTCGTGAACGAGGGGAGTGTGGTGGGGTTTGCTGGTAGAAAGTTTGTAGCAAAGGAGGTAATTGAGGAGTTACAACCCGATGGAATAATGGTAGAACTGGATTTTCTAATTCTAGTAACGGAAGAGGACGTTACGGGGCGGGGAAGACCTCCTAATTAGGGGATAAGGCGAGTGTAGCGGAGGCCTATAAAATTAGAAGAGAGAGAGGAATAGTACAAGAAGAGTGGACGAAATGGTTACCGGCGATGTGGAAGCGACATCCGAGGGGTTTGGGTAAGCAACAAGAGTTATGATATGCCAACAATGGCAAATGTTACAATTCGTAATGCCTATGTGGGTAGTTAGTCGAGCCATGGCGGATTCTTTTCTCAATCAACTTGCTCGGCACCGGCTTTGTCCGCGGGAGAACAACCGTGGCGTACAATTACTGATGACGGATAGAAACAGGAGTTCTAGAGCCTGTGAACAAGCGGCTCTCACTTGCAACGAAATAGCTGAGTAGATAGGTCATTGGGTTGAAGTTCGTTTAAGATGTTTTATGCGCTTTTTCTTATTCCACAGGATTTGGTGTTGAAGAGAGATTGACTGATATTGCCAAATCACAGTGACTTAGCTCGGTGAGTTAGTCTAAACAAGGTTGTATGAGGTTGTAAATGCTGGGCTTTTACGCTTAAGTTATAAATTTCCGTACAAGATTATGGCTCTTGTTCTTTCCAGGTCTATAGCCGTCGGCAGGGATTGACTTCCGGGGTCACATTCGGCAATTATGCATTTACGCCGAATAGATGATTCTGCATATTTAAAAATCCGATTTCTTTCTTTTGGGTTTCACGTAGACCGAGTAATGTATAAAAATCGTATTTTGCTCTATTCTGATCTCCAACGGGACTCCTTTTCACTGCTGACAATCTGTGAAAGCCTTGAAATTTCAAAGTACAGGGTAGGCGGCATTTGACTAAGGAGATTAAGGCAACGATAAGTTTAGTAATGTAAATGTAGATTCGGTTCTGACATGAGGTCTTCGTCGGCGAAAGGCGAAACATGGGTGTTGCCATCCCGCATATAACATATTTAAAAGGTGTAGCATTTTAAAATTATATCTATATTGAGGTATGGAAGTATCTTCATTTTCGTGTGCATAGATTTAGTTTCATGTATACAACTTTGATTGCTTATCTACCTGAGGAAAGTACTCGTTCAACATCCTCGAAGAATATTAGAATTATGTTTCTGGATTTAGGGATGCAAAATTCACGCTGAGGTTGAATTTACTTTTCTTCAAGCCAAGTTCAGATAAAGGAGAGAAAGAGAACGTTTAACTCTCACAGGGTGTAAACACTGATTGGCTGATTCTTCATTGATGGTCCAAGGTTTGATGGCTTAGTGGCGGGAAATCTAAAATGGCTAACTGGATTCTGTGGTTGGATGCTAAAATTATTCGATGACTCGTTCTGTATGGAATCACATTTTTAATTTCCCGCTAATGGATTGTTGGGGAATGAAATTTTTTGATTACCCGGCATACGATATACCCGGTTTTATTTACGAAATAGACGAGCCTGGTACGAAAATCAGTTGATTATGTTGGAAAGAAGAGCTGTTCTTGTAAACTCCCAGGATCCAGAACAGTTTATAAAATTGCGAAATCTGCCGTAAATTGTTGTATATATTATAATATCCGTTTGCTAACCTTTCTTTCATTGAAAAAGTGCCTTTGTGAGACGGCGTGTGTTCTTGCTAAGTTTTGAACTGGAGAAACTGTATTGTTTATTGGTAGATAATGCATACAAGAAAACGCTTATGCAGTATTTAATTTTATTTCGTTAATTTTATCATTTTCTGGGGTCTCAAGTATATTTTGCAAAGCAGTTGAGTATGTACCGGGTAGCAACCCGTTGCGAGCTATTAAAATCTGATACCGTACCGAGCCATAGGAGTTTATCGAGTAATTTTACCACCAAGCCATGGGACGAGTTGGCCATATTTGATTTGAGAAGTTAAAGGCAATGCTTCTTACAATGAAGCCATCATTCGGCACGTCCCTGTGAGTTATCGGTAAGTGGTTATGGTTGTGAATGTTAACTCATCTCTCCTAAACTAAAATACTTACGCTGGGAATATTTGTTTAAAGTTGCATGCGAAAATTTGTGATTAGAGTGAATAAATATCTGAGAAATCAGTCAACCATTTAAAGTGAGGATAATGGAAAGCAAAGTTCGAATTCTTCCAAATATTTTGATTTCTGGTAAGTTTATTGTTATCATTTTGGGGCACACCATTTAAAATCATTATGAGGGAAACATGGTGTGTTTTTGTAGTCGTATCGTAGCTTTAGATTACTGCGCAGTTAATTGGGTCGTCATCTTATTTAGACCAGGAGTGATAAGAATGCAACTTAAATGTGAAATGATGATTATTGAATTGATTTGCCGATTGGCTATGGGAACAAAATGTTTTCTAACTGGTCGCTGCTGTGGGATTTTTTGTTTTCCATGCTTTTCATTTAAATAATGGACCATCTGTAATAACTTCAGTTACTGAGTTAGTTGATAGTTGCTAAAATGACTGTGAGAAACGTGCGTTGTCTAATGAATTCGTTGAGTATGCCTTGATCATAATAATAAAGTGTACAAGAATCCTCAAGGAATTTAACGTTAGTGATCGCATAATCAAGCACACTTGCTCCGTTGGGTTAGTGCTGGTAGGGTCTTGCTTGCTGCGCTGTTCGAATCATGAACCTGTAAATGTGCCTTGTCCCTGCAGATGAAGTTTCAAATTAATTTGCATATAAATTGCTCAATTTCAGGGACTCCTGGAGTGGGTAAAACCACACTGGCCCAGCAAGTCGCCGAAAATACTGGACTGGAGTGGCTAGATGTCAGTCAGATTGCACGGGACAATAAGTATTTCGAGGGATATGATTCCACATATGGGTGTCATGTTTTGAACGAAGAAAAAGTAAGATGATCCTTATCACTGTGATGAATTGTGTAAGGAAGTTATAATCTAACCCAAGAGTAAACCTTTTTAACCCAATTATTTATGGTTTCGCAGCTGCTTGATGAAATAGAGGACCGAATGGAAGAGGGTGGAAAAATCGTTGATTACCATGGCTGTGACTTTTTCCCTCAGAGATGGTTTGACATAGTTTTTGTACTCCGGACTGATAATACCAAACTATACGACAGGCTCGCGGCTAGGTGAGTTTTGTAAAACCCTTGATTGAATTTGTGCATGTGTCGCAGAAAGCGATATCTGATTTTGTGTACCGCTTGTTATGTATGTATTAATTCATTATGAGGCTAATTGGATAAATTTTGTTGCAGGGGTTACACGGGAAAGAAGCTAGAGGATAACATTCAATGTGAAATTTTTCAAACCATTCTTGATGAAGCTAGAGACTCGTATGACCAAAGCATCGTTTTTGAATTAGCATCTAACACAGTAGAAGATATGGAGAATAATATTGAAAAAATAACACAATGGATTGAGCTTTATAAGACCAAGACGAACAAAACTACTTCATAGCATCAAGATGGCCGGAAGGGTATTATTGTATAATCTCTTACGATATGTTCATTTGTTAGATTTAGAGTTGATTATTAAGGCGCCCATTATCATGTGTATGTCATCCGTTTATATGAAGTAGGTTTAAGGATATTTTGCGAATTCAATTAAATCGTATTGGGAAAGATTTGCAAACGCATTTCAATTTGTTGTGATTTAAAAATTGTGAAACGGTGGTTCACACATGTTCTGCAGATTCTGTCTTTACAGTCATTTTAAACTAGCATCGATCGTGGCTGGCACTTGAGTGTATGCGCTCGTTCAAAGATTTACGATTCATGATGAGTTGAAGTTGGTGCTTTTTGCTTGCAGGTTCATCATTCAGGATTCCGATTCATAAAATATTTATAGTTGCAGTCTGACGAATGTTAATGCTAGAATATAGAATATAATAGATGCTACGCATACGAATTGTACTAACCATATATAACAGGTATTCCATATTCCTATCTCCCTGCAAAGTAGGAAACGGCAAAGCAATGGTTTGGAAGGGTAGCTTTCATTCACAAAAGAATTATTGGAGAATAAATATACAAGAACAGCTTATTGTGACAAATGTTGTAAAACGTTGGCAAGCGAAAAGGTAGTTAGCAAAGATTTTTTGAAAAGATTACGAATCGAATTTGATTTTGGCTGCGAACTTTAATATTCGAATAGAAAATCTCTCGGGGAATCAACAATAAACATTAGGTCTACAACATATGTATATGATATATATTTATACTTACTTAAAAGCGAAGCAAGAAAGATGAATTTACTCCTCAATGAATCCAATTAAGAACCCCTGAAAATGTTGCATATTCGCAACGTTACTCGAAAAGTTCGACAGCTCGTCCGACTGAACCAGAAGTCACATATCAAGTCATAGTATTTCTTCCCACGACCAATAAACTGGCTGATACAACAAACCCACAGTTTAGGAAGGGAAAAACTATTCTATTTCTCGACTATCCGTATAATAATATATATGGTACAAATAAAATACAATGATTATTTAGTACCAGAGTGAGTTTGTACAGTTCAGCGTAGTATTTCGTAAGACAATTAAAAATAAGACGTACAGTAAGACGAAGTATACAGTAACAACGACTACAGAGTACACTCATAGATGAAAACACGCTGCACCTCCGTCGAATGATTGTAAAATCTGAATTTATATCCAGTGGGGGTGTAAAAGGTGATCACATAAACGGTGCAAGTTTGGAGAGCAAGAGTAGTAATTGCAACATCAATACATACGTTACATGTCTTACTTTTTGAAAATAAAGGAGTAAAATAATCTATTCCGTCTTCTGCTGGCAATATAATTCTTTTAAAGATTTTAATTCATCTATCAATGCCTTATTTTGGTTTTCCAGAACCGCTACTCGATTCTCAAGGCATTTGATGTACTCTTTCTTCTTCCGCCTACATTCTCTAGCAGCTTCTCTATTCTTCAGCAATCTGATTTCCCGTTTTCTGTTGGCTTCTTCAGGAACGTGTGAGCCACCGGCTGTTACAACCACAGATGGAGAACTTGAGGCAGAGGAAACTGGACGAATGGTGTAAGCTTGCAGTTCCCCGCTGACTACAAAACAAAAATAGTTATAAAATTAAAATCGTATACTTGAACGATGTTGCTTTGAAATGGTGAAAAGAAGTATAGAATGAAATTACATACATGAATGATAATTCTGAAAATTACCTGGAACGAATAACTGCCCGTCTTGAGATTGGGCATACTGTACAATTGTGCCGCCGGCAGCAGATCCAGCATTCGTCATCGTAATAGTCTGGAGAGCACCGGCGGGGACCACTGTCCCATCCGCCGTTGTGACTTGACTTAAACCCAGGGCGTTAGCGTTAATGACTTTTACTACCGATGAGGGATACTGCGCACCGCTAATGACTATTCCACTATCCGACGCTTCCTGACTGGATTCTGAATTTGATGAATCTGCTTTATCACCTGCTGTGTAAAAATAATTTGTTAGTGTTCACCATGTCAACCAGACTTGATCCCGCAATTTTTGTTTTTAATAGTAGACAACAAACCTGATATCTCAGGCCCACCTAAATCGTTGAGAATCTTTCTATAGGAAGGCCGCCTCGTTAAAATTTCTCTTCTAGATTTATCAGCTTTTCCACCCCCGTGCCGGCTGTCAACTCCGTCGTTTGACAGAGATTCGTCACTGTGTTGTGCTTCTAAGACTTGAACAGTTTGCAAAGCTCCTCCTGCTGTTTGTATTACTCCAGTATTGGATTTTGATGAGACCAAGATTAAGTTTTTGGACAATTGAAGTCCAGCCGTGTTCTGTATTACAGAGGGTGATTGAATCACAGACTACAAAATTGCAAAGTATAGTTATGAAACCATTCAATCACAATCAGGACAAAATGCCCCAACAAATGTAACCTAGATTGAAGTATAATCGAAATCTGTCGTTTACAAATAAAAACAATATGGTGTCATTAATTGGACAAGAGTATAAAATTTACAAAGGTAAACGATGATAACTGGGATACGTATAAACAGAAAGTATATTGACACTTGTGTCTGAAATAGCGTTTACACTGATAAAAGTATACTCAAATCCAGAAACTCCCTAAGAAAGTTTCTGGTAAACCCAATCATGTTAAACTACTTTATCCTCAAAGAAATATGTTAAATTGAAATTAAATCATACTTGAAAAAATGACTACCGTCCGACAATAAAGTTAATGGAAGAAGACTTAAAATAAAATAAATAAATAGCGAACCAAACCAAAAGAAATTGCACAGGACTGAGAATGAAGTGCATGCCGATTCATTCGGAAGAATTCTTTGAAGGTGGGATTTTCAAAGAATGAAATAAAAATTGTGCCGTACACCAGGAATGGGTGTACTGCGGTGGAGGTTAATTGAATTGCAGCTACAATATAATAAAGTTAACGGCTCTACCAAGTTTGTCATTCAAATGATAAAAGAAGATAGTGCATACGAAGAGCAGAAAATGAGCTCGAGGAGCGCAAATCCGCAAAAATTATTAAAATACAAAAAATTGCTAATGTTCGATCGATACAGCCATTTCAAAATAAAAACCTGATGGATAAAACATTATTAAGCTACAATAATATACAGAAAACGATCATCGTTTA
Organism: Sminthurides aquaticus; assembly: GCA_906901655.1. Taxonomy (NCBI): domain Eukaryota; kingdom Metazoa; phylum Arthropoda; class Collembola; order Symphypleona; family Sminthurididae; genus Sminthurides; species Sminthurides aquaticus. The sequence continues at coordinate 2,632,596 of CAJQTT010000005.1, read as the reverse complement.
CACTGCCGAATGAAAAAAACAAAATAAACGGATTCGCAATATATTACGTTCAGGAATTAATTCCGTTGGACGAAATATATATAGCACAGGGAGCGGAAGGAAGTAACGTTACACCCAGTATAGTAAAACGTTCACGATGGTGTATATATAATGAGTTTACAGAGAGCGTGGTTGGTGGGAAAAACGAGGGTGACTGGTAACGGGGATTCGGACGCGAACCCACCGAACCGACTACTGACAGACTTGACATTATTCACGTCTAATTGACGGAGTAGGAAGAACAAGGGTTTATAGCCACCTGAGGTAAAGTGACATGCACAATGCTCAGCCCTGACGATTTGGCCATGGTTTGAAGTTGCTGTCCACTAAGTGTAGCTGTTCTAACCGGAGTTACGCTGCTACTATTATTATGACTGGACTTTAGAAACGCTCCTCCAGCTACGCTTGAGTGATGTGATGAGGACCCGGAATTGAGCAAAGACAGTTTTCTTCCTCCTGCTGAACTACTATTTCCACCCTTGCGAACCCCCGACTCTGATGAACTGATGGTTCCACTCTTAGCTCCTTGTACAAGAACTTCCATGGAGATCGCAAATTGCGATAATCTCCAAAGCTCGATTCACTTCTGTAATAAAGCAAGAAAAGAAAAACCAAATCAGTTTCCACTTTTGCCCACCACACTCCGTCACAACAACTTTCGTCATCCAAGCCTATGCAAACACTACCGGAACCACGCATATGGTCAACTCCAAAAGCACATGGGACATACAAATAAGCGCCAAGCACTTCTACGAGAATTACGCTGCGCTCAAAGAATATTTCGTACTTGGATTCATCATCAGAGACAGAAAAAATAGTCTCTTAGAAATTCACTATCACAAAACTTTGAACACTCCTTTGGGATTAAACACACACAATCGCTCACTATATGACCACTTCCTGTTAACTCTGTGCTTTATCTTGCGGTTTTCATGGAGTTCCTGTCACCAGCTTCTATTTATAATAAATTGATAACGTCTGAATTAACTAACTTCTCATCCACACCTACAAAGTCCTTGTTTGCGTTTGAACCAAATCAAGTCTTAATAAACTCCAGATCTTACAACTACCGAGTGAATCCGACTTCTGAGTCAAGATGACATTGCATCCCCAGTTTTAAGTTACTTCATGTCTTGAATGTCTATTGAATCGTTAGAAAGATCTCAACACACACGGAGTTGCTCCTAGGATTGGTTTGAAAGTACCTAACTGGTAATACAGCGTCTAGGAAGATCAGTACATCAAGGGAATAATTAGCTATGCTGACGTACATGATCATGGTTAGGCACAATGCCTCGCGAATCTATCAATACATTTTACAATCTCATTTGAAATCATTCCGAGTCAAGTTGTGCATATATACTATATAGCTTTTGCTAATAGGGGTATGCAGTACTACTTGTTGAATGCTCAATACATATACAGATCCAGTTCCAGTCTTGCGATTCTCCAGAACTATGCATTCATGGAACATGTTTATAGCCGCCTCCCATTTGCAGCAATTGCAATATTTGCAATCCCTCTGTACATACGAATTGCATATGGTTCGCTTAAGTCAACCTCCAACCAAGTACATAACCAATGATTGAACTTATTCTAAAATCTGAACTTGAAACATGAATGACTCCATGGAAATTAACTTCATAAATCGACTTAATGAGGGTATATCTCTGCTGCTCGTAAAATATTCTTTGTTATTAGTGTTGTCAACAATATTAAATAACTTCATTAATTACGTATTAAGCTAATCCTGGAGAAACTATACCTGCAAACATACATTTCCAAGCACCTGTTCTCTTCAATGCTGATCTTATTTAATGCTTTAGATATGTTGGAATCACACGATAAAATTTCTAGCTGTATTAACTCATCTTAAAAATTCCAAATAATTTAAAAATCTTTCAGCCAGTTTAAAATTTGATATCTATTTCATTTTTGCGCGTAAGATACGATTAAGCATGTACTCTAATCTCTATCCAACATTGTTTATCAAAAATCTATCAATTTAACTCAGCTTTTACATTCGCTTCTGAAATTCCATTCAAAAAAATTAGTCAATATTTTCGTCAAATTGCTGAGATTTTAAAAAGGTCTCTGAAAAGATATGTGCCTTGCTTTATCAAATAATTCACTCAGCGCAGTTCCTACATCGAGTATCTGGTACAAATCTGGTGGTAAACAAGGCTGAATGCCAAGTACCTATAATTGACTAGAACAGCATAAGTTTACAAGACTAAATCAACTAACAAAAAATCAAAACAGTTAAAAACTCATTTCAGAGGTTTAGATCACAACATATTAATTACGGATAAAGTTTTTTAGAACATCGTAATATCATTCTAACAAGCATTATTAATAAACTGCCAATGGCAATAAGCCCGGGAGAAATTCTTAGGGAGGTACATATAATTCCATCCAGGAATTAACTAGGTGTCTATCCTTGTATCCTGATTGAGAACTGTTCTGAATGTAAGAATAAAGCTGTAGTTAATAGTATTAGTTCCAGAATTGGAAGAATAGTGTATCAAACATTAGATTTGATGACAATAATACGAGTAAAGCTACGTGAGTCCTAGTTGGGACAGGCGAGATTCCGGAGATTCTCGCGTGAAACTATCTATTGAATATGATGGGAACAGGCGAGTTTGAAAATATTAAATGTAAAAGGAAAAGACTTACGTATTTCGTCGTCACTTCTTGCTAGCCCCAATAGCTGAGTGAATCGTCAAACGCGTCGAACTACGGAATGCCTTCGTCACAGGACACAATGCCCACTTTTTTCCCCGATACCCCTCCCCTTCATGGATAGTGCATATCTATGAGTCTTGTGTGATATCAGCTTGCTCACTTGGAGAACCTCTCTTGAGTTGCTGCAAATATTCAAACCATCATGAGCACACCAGAAACTTGAAGCATATCTGATAATGCCACACTGCTCGATTCACTATTGAACATAACATAAGTAAAGGAAGCTGGCTGGATGGAGGGAAAGGAGTCAGGGAGCCAGGAGTGCATCATTTTAGCAAAGATAAATACTCGAGGATACGTCAGACACTGGATTTAACAGCCTACCCACAAAGTTCCACCCATCTGACATGAGCTTAAGATAGTTTTTCTGAGTGTAACCTCTAGTAGTTGTTCCTTCATGAAAGTATGACGAGTCGTTCGGTCCCTCGATGTGGTTAACTTGGCGGGGAAGGCAGCTGAGTCAAGGTGGTTCTACTCCCCTCAGAAGAATTGAAAGGCAGGAGTTCTAGGAATTTTTTTCCGATGGAAGCAAAGCCAAACCTCTCTGGGGTTCTGGCATTAGATGACGCACTTGAATCCTACAAGAAGTTGCTGAATGTATACGTGCAAGAGACGAAAGCTCGTTTTACATCGTCGAAGGTCGTTTCATCATCCGATGACGCAGCTCCAAATATCGATCTTCTCAACCAAGCAAGCTGTAATATAGTAATATGTAGGAGAGTAGGCAAAGAACTTCTTGTATCCAATCTACGCTTCAGCTTCAGCTATGCATAATTGTTAGTGTGTTATGTATACCTTTGAAATCCTGTGCAGATATTTCGCACACCATACAGCAATAGAAACACTTCTCCCCCAATAGAACAGCTATCCCCGTCGCAAATATCTGGATTTGGAAATCTGCGCAAGGGGTCCGCTTGAACAAGACGATCCAAGTCAACTTCCTACACGACCGTTCTTCTCGCAGAATCTTCTTAACGTTTGTCATTCATAGCAAAAACTTGCGCAGGTCTTGATATTTTCCAAAGGTGAAACGAACACCATGTAAATATCTCGTGCTTGATCTTGTTAGCTTACGCTTTGCTCTTCAATCTTAAAGAAGCGAGGTACCCTAGTTTTCTTCACACAAGGTGGAAACACCTAGAATGAACATACGAAAATATTTAATCGTGTTAATATTATCATCGCATAAAGTTCCAGGTTTTACTCTCACTCGCTAGCTCTAAACTTTAACATTTAACTGTAACCACCTCCTTCCCGTGCCTACTGCTACCAGTAAGTCTAGCTTATGGCTTACCGTAATAGGCACTTACTGAAACATGCTTTGGGTTTCGAAATATATTTTAAACTGTAGCTTAAGGGTCTAGATGAACAGTGCAAAAAACAAAAATCCCATGTTTTGCCTACAACCGGAGAAATCGATGTTCAAAGTTTGAAAATCGGGAGATTTTCTTATAGGGTTTAGTACAGGGACCGCGCACATATAATATTTAGCGCGTTACCTGTACTAAACCCCATAAGAAAATCTCCCGATTTTCAAACTTTGAACATCGATTTCTCCGATATTAGGCAAAACATGGGCTTTTTGTTTTTTGCACTGTTCATCTAGACCCTTAAGCTACAGTTTAAAATATATTTCGAAACCCAAAGCATGTTTCAGTAAGTGCCTATTACGGTTAGGCTAAAACATGGATCTAAACTAGTACCTCATTAGTTAAAGGTCGCCCTTAACAAGGCAGGAGGCAGGATAGAAACTAGCAGAGCGGCTTCCAACAAATTCTGATTTACACAATCATGCGTAAATTCTCAATTTGCAGGTATAGCCATGACGTCAGTACTGGATAAACTCCTTAATTGCCCTCGAGAGTATTTTCCTCAACCTTGTTTTCCTAGGGTAAGCATATAGCGTTCTTCTAGTCTGCAACCAAATCATAAACATTAGGAAGCATATTAGTAAACAAAGCACAAACAAAATGTTCCCACCAAACAATAAGCCATTATTATTTTTCCTTGCTACATTATCCAACTGTTTCGCGCTCCTCAGCTTGATGATAACGAGGCATATAATGTCAGCAGAGGAGCAAAAAGACGCAACATTTTTAATATAAAACCTTGAGTGTTAAAGCAGTTAGCATTCAACCCTTTCACTTGCTACAGGAACCTAAAATGTTCTCAAGGAAGTTACCTGGAGTTCATCAAAACAATCTCGATGTAGAAACGTGCATTTCCTGCATTCGTTACATCAAAAGATCGTTTTTACAGTCTACTTCTGCGAATACCGGTAAACCCGTACAAGAGTGACCTACTCGTAATGAAAAACACAAGTCTGAAGACGTCAGAGTTGACCTCTATTACGTACTACTTTCGGTCATAGGTCCCATATATTTGTAGACATCTTGCATGAACTCCTTCTCTAGATCGGGAATTTGATACTGGAGTTATCCGAAAATCCTGTTCTGTATTGTAAAGGATGTAACCTGCTGCTAGCGTAACTTTATGCATAACTATTCATGCCAACTAGAATCTTATTTTTAACTGGAGCTGGAAACTATAAGAGGTGCGATTGATTCATTGCCATTAAGGCAGTACTTTTAGGTAATTAGCCCAATCAGCTTGATTTCGCTCAACCAGTGATATCGATTATAACTTCCAGTAATCGTGTCAAGAAATTACCTAGTCAATCATCCTGATAAAAGCGATAAAGAAAAAATCATAATGTAATTAATACCAATCAAGGTGCCAGCACAGTCAGCTCTATGAGTAATCTTTTCCGTTTGCATTGATTCATATCAACTGTTAAATGATTCAGGAATATCACTTACGTATTCTGTAACAAAACAAGCGATGGCACCCACTTCTAACAACTAGGTCCAAGATTAAAATAAATGTGGCGACGTGATTCTGATGCTGAAAATTTTAAAGCACACATAGGTTAAGTACAATACAATGCCAAAATTTGTAATACACGTTTTTTTGATGATGCTCCACGCAGTTAGACTAAATACAAGGTAATTGAAAAAATTAGTGTGATAAAGCATCATTTGCGTTGGCAAACTGTACTCACTTGATTAGGTTTGAATCGAAATTTACCGTCTACTTCTAATATTCTATCATCAATACTAACGACGACCGTACAACAATGCGAAATGCATGGATTAGTGAAGTCATGGTTGCACGTTGCACGGCATGAATAATGGATGTATTCCGAATTGCATGAGATTAAAAACCGCGCACCCTTTGCTCCAGTCCAACCGGTAGAGGTAGGTTCATTTACCGTCAATTCCGAATATATGTTATACGTCATCTGAGAGTTTGTATGACGTTGTTACATGGTATGCTTTCATTTCTGTCGGTTCATGTTACGAGACACTTAAGGGACTATGTGATTAAAATCAAAGTTTTATAGTGAGTAAGCATGATATGCCGTAATCGGTGGATTCTTTGATTAGAGTTAAAGTCAGCGGTTTTCTGGTACCATAAAAGTATTTTAGCGGTGCTATGTTCAAATAACAATCAGGCATAGTCGGGAAAACCATGTTTTTAGCTGACTGGTACATTTAATGACTTTTGCTGAATGAACTGATTGATTATTATCGTTTCAACAATTCATTAAATGGAATATTGACTATTAAGGCTAACATGTTTGGCTAACTAAAAGTCTAACTTTGAGTGAATAAGTTAAGCTAAAGATAGCGCAGCAATAAGAAGTACACAGGCAGAACGTATAGTCTTCCGACAGTCACCAAACATAATACTAGTGAAGTACTTCATTTAGATGTTACAGACATTGTTATTAATAGCACCGATCTTATACATTGTCTCATGACCGAAAAGGTACTGAAATACCCAAAACATGTGTCTTGCATATACTGTTTTAAGATTACGAAGACAATTGACAACTTTGATATAGTTTAAAGCCTATCCATTTACGGATTTGTTCGTCATTTGATGTTTAACAATAGGTTTAGGTCACCAATTGAAGTACTTGGTCTCTGCGTTATATTTCGACGGGAAGTAAATCTGACTCTACCTTATTTGTCCATAATCAAATCTAACAAGAATGTTAAATTGCTCTACAGAAAATCAACCAGCATCAGCTCTATAATTCAAAACTATTGTCTTGGAGCTGATGTCCTAGCAAGAAAAAACTGAACGGATAACAGTCCAAAGATCTAAGAAGATTCAATTTTCTTGATTATTTCATTAGTAAACTCGGAACACTTGGCTTTGCCTCCTAAATCACCAGTGAGCTTTTGACCTTCCCGAATTGTATCCAAGCAAGCTTTCTCGATCTTAGAAGCATAACTTCCAAGTTCCATATGCCTGTAAAAACAAAAAATGTGAATTTAGTCTATGGGTATGGTAAATGAGCTTAGAATATAAAAGAAGCACGTAACATACCTGAGCATCATAACCGCAGATAATAACAAAGCGGTTGGGTTGGCAAGATCCTTTCCAGCAATATCTGGGGCGGTACCGTGAACCTAGAGATAATAATAATATTAATTAGTTGGAGTATTGGACTGTTGCTCAAAGAAAAATATTAGTGAGATGCTTGATTTACAGATTCGAAAATTGCTCCATTGATTCCAATGTTTCCAGAAGGAGTCAATCCAAGACCACCAATAAGTCCAGCACAAAGATCAGATAGAATGTCACCGTACAAGTTAGGCATGACTAGCACATCGTATTTTGAAGGATCCTGCACCATGGTTAGACAAACGGTGTCCAAATATCTCTCTTCAAATTTGATTTCGGGATGCTTTGAAGCAGCTACCCGACAACAGTGGAGGAACAAACCGTCTGACATTCGCCTAAGATACAAATACACCTATTACAGTTGAGTTCATTCTAGGAATGTAATGGCTAGGATTTATATAAAAATTAAACCATGACTCACATAATGTTGGCTTTGTGAACAGCGGTAACTGTCTTTCTTCCATTGGCCTTGGCATATTCAAAAGCGAAATCAGCTACACGTTGAGATGCGGGTTCAGTAATCAATTTAATTGACTGGACTACTCCTGGAACGATTTCGTGCTCAATTCCAGAATATTCTCCTTCCGTGTTCTCACGAATTGTTACAACATCAACATCGTTGTACAGGGTCTCGTAGCCATCAATAGACCGGCAAGGCCTTACATTAGCGTAAAGGTTGAATTCCCTTTGTAAACCAAATCAAATGATTAGAACTTGCATGAAAGGACCCGATGGGCAGAATTTACGAAAATCATACAACTTACTTCCTCAAAGCAAGATTCAAACTCCGATGACCCTTTCCAATCGGGGTCATAAGTGGTCCCTTGAGTCCTACTTTATGCTTGTTTACGGAGTCAATGGCTGATTGAGGGATGCCAAACTTTCCATCAGGGCCTTTTACAGGTGTTACATCAACAGATTCCCATTCAATTGGAACCTGGGAAAATATTTCTTTTCTTTAATTGAGCTGCAAATTTTACGCATACGAACGTTTTTTAAAACCCTTTCATACCTGTGCGGCGGAGAAAATCTTTTGCACCGAGGCTGAAATTTCAGGACCGATTCCATCACCTGGGATTAGAGTAACTGTACGGGATGATGCATATCGCACATTCCTAGGTGAACAGTTCTTGAACTGAACGTAATCAAAAAATAATGTACACATTATAATTAGTGGTTCAGAAAGCAATAAATGATTAAGATTCCAAGACCAACCATGTTACTGATACAGATTTTTTAATGCTTACCAAAGCCCTGCCGAGAACACCGGAAGCCATGACTACAGAAGTTATTCACTGATTCCTGGAGAGCCTCAAGGATGGTGGATTTTGGTAACAGATTCACGTCTGAAAAAAAATAACCAGTTTTGGGTTTATTTCAAGAAAAGGTCAATCATAATTGTATTCTTTCCTTTCCGTATATGAAAGCAATAACTTATTAGAGTTCAAGTTCATCAACACTTATGTATCTTCAGTAACAAGATTTTCTGAGAAAAAATAACCTTGGAGAGTTTTTACTGCACGAAGAAAAAGAATGAGCTCCGTTATTTTAATCCGTTAGCTACGGCCATGTGATAATATATTAGAGATTAATTTGAAGCCCCGCTATAAATGCAATAACGCCGGCTATGACCTTTAATAATAATATTGAATTGAAATTAAAAGTTGACCGAATTCTTACCGTTTTCTATGTCCTCCTAGTCCAAAATTCACGAATCTGTACTCACCCTAATTCCAGCGGAATGGTTCGTGAAAAATATTCGCAATCGAGGCTGGTCCTGTAGAACATGTGAGTCTTGGGGAGCGGTAGAATCCCGAAAACGACGTCTTGAGACTCTCATTTGATTTAGCATTGACTAAACTGAGAGTGCACACGTCATATATGGATGCTACCCTTTGCCGTAGGAATACATTTTCGTTTTTACTGTTTTCTCTTGCATCAGGAACGCTAAAAGTTCTTTTGAAAGTTGTTCAGACCGTTACACGTTTTTGTAGAACGTTTTATCGTTGGATTTTCAAAAACTTTAAAAATGCTGTTAGATGGTTAAGTCCTTGCCCTAGCTTTCGTTCATTGAATAAGCTTCTACAATCTGATTATATAAGTACAACTAATATTCGAAACACATGCAGTCATCACTGCTGGTGATCATATTCTCTTGATGAAAACTATTCCATGGCAGCACATGTCATATCTGAAATGAAAAATGGCAGACAGAATGACATCTAAAATTTCGGATATGTTATGTGGTTACAATTTGAATAGCAGGCCGGAAAAAAGGCATCGGGCACAAACGTTAAAAACGCTTGAAAAAATTGTGATATATCTTTATTCAAAGGCTTGTTTGAACTTTATTGAACTTATTGCCTTTTTTGAGCCCCCAAAAAGGAATGGGCTGTGTATAATCTTTTGTGATATTTGCTAAAGGCTCGGCCTGAAATGGAATCAAAATGTAATTTCATGTTATGAATCCGTATTAGTTTTTTTATGAAAGCACGTCTTACTATTCAAAATAATGAGTATTTTCTCCTAATATGTTAATGTGCATTCTTTATGCGTCTTACTTAAGGCAGCAGTCTTGTAAGCTTCCAGAGCCGTAGTAGCTTTGTTGAATTTGCTGCCGGATTGAGCAGAAATTGTATCAAGTTTTCGAATACGTTTCAACCTTCTCCGTCGACTATGTTCCCAATTACTATCCGGCTGTTTGGCGAGAAAGGATTGACTGCTTTGAGGTTGGAGCGCTAACGCTGACAGATTCCTAATGCTTGACAACATAAACTTGGCTTCCTGATCCGGAATTGCAGTGGCCAGAGCTTCCGGCTTTCTATTCAGTGTCAGACTTAATTTACTAGTTGGAGTTGGAGAATCTAAGTCACTCTTCGCCTTACGCTTGAACCTCGACTTTTGTTTACTAGCCGAGCTAGATGAAGATTGACTTCTATCGGGCTTAGTTCGACTCTTTCCGAGTATTCTGTGCCCTAATCGGTTTTGAGGACCTTCTTTTCGGATTCTGTTCTCGACTTGAGCGAGCCTGTAATGAGAAAACGTAAATCGGTTAAAACAATTAGTTTTGGAAAACGTAGCTGTGCGCATTTAGTTATTGCTGCTAGAGTTAACGGCTACGCTAACTGTTTGCTTTAATTTAGGTTCAGATTTTGTTGTGTACAATTTTAAATTTGAACTTTTCAAATTTGATTTCCCCAATGAATCTTGAATTTCTCGCCATTTAATTAGAAAAGGTGCGGAAATTTGTATTTTATGTAGATTAAGTTTAAGAGTTTAGATATATTTTGCAGACCTTAATTGGACTTTAAGCTCCTGTTTTAATTTTTTCTGACGAATATATTCAGTTGGATCAAAGGGCTCGTCTCCCAACCCCGCAGAGCTAGGCATACTTCGTATCCGGGAAGGGCCTTTGCCGCCCAAGGAGCTGTTTGTAATTGAGCTTGTTACGGATTTGGGGTTCTTATGTCCAGGATTTCTTGAACACGTTCTGCCACCTGCAGCCGAAAGTGTTGAGCAGTACGAAGAGTTGCTTGGTGTTCTGTTGAGCCCTCTGGTGGTGGCAGCGGACTTGGACCTTACAGGCCCTGTCTCTTCATTTTGAGTTTTTTTCCTTGAGTGCGACCGGGACTTTGGAACAAGGCTTTGCTTCTCTGATTTCCGTTTCGATAATTCAAGGGCGTAGCTTCTGTCAAGGGCATCAATGAGTTTCTTGGATGTCTCAAATGTTCTTGATTTAACCGTCAGCATGTTTTGATTTCGATTAATTGCAGTTTCAAGAACTGACACTCTGTTCTGCAGCTGGATTTCAGAGGCTTGTATTGCTTGAAGCTAGAAAGAAAGTATAAAGCTTGTTTGAATTGATTGTAATAAATACCTGCTCTGCTTGGAGTGATTACTATAATTTACACCTGTTGTTGTTCCTCGGACAAATAGCAAATATGAACCTTCAGTACTACTACGTGGATGCACTTGAATATTTAACTATAGCGATAGCAATGTAAAACAAGGAGAATGAAGGGCAATAATGCAGTATATACTCTCCTTCTTTTCGTTCACTTTTACAAATGGAAATACAGAGCGGGAGCAACTGATGAGACGAAGGATAATTTATAGGGGCGATTTGAATATTACTAAGTAGAGATTTAAATTCAGACCTACTTTATTTCGCAAATAAATGTTCTCTGCCTCAAGCGCTAGTATCTTTTCCTTATGATTCAGTCTTTCGTCTGCAATCTGTTCCCGCAATTGGATAACTAAGGTCGTCAAGGAATCTGATGCTTGAGCAGTCTCAAAGCGTTTCAGGGGATTTTGCCTCCGCTTTAAGCCAGTGCCGCTTGTGCTACTGGTTCTTCCCTCTAAGTTGTTTTCCTTGTCGTATTCTCCAAGATCGTTGTTGAGATTCCATCGTGCTTTTGATGGCTTTGGACTATCTGATCCAGGTGATAAGGAATCTGTTTTCGCTTTCAAAATCCCTTTCAAATGTTTCATCAAATCTAGATTTGTCTCCTTTAATTGATCTACTTCGGAACGAAGCCTTGTTATCGTTCCCTCCATGGCGAAAACATCTGGGAAACCAGTGTATTTCAAGGGAAGTGGGTAATACACTCTGCAAATGATAAGAACATTTTACTAAGTTAGCCGTTAGCCTCTTGGTTAATTGTATGTTAATTAGGGTGGATACGTAGCAAGTGGATTATGAATACCATAAGATTGTGAAATATCTAATTTAAGCTAGTAGCAAAATGGAAAGGGTGAAAGTTACTTTTACTTGTCAAATTCAGCAACGTATATTACTATCAGGTATTTCTTTGGCATGTGACCCTCTTTGCGTAACATTGGAATTGAAACATCAGCTTCTCCTTTGTAGAAACTCCCTCCAAACTGATCTGCACTTGGACTTGCAAGATCTGAGGTCACTTCTGTGGATTTTGAAGCGTTCTTCCGAACGAGTCCAGCTCGTTTTCGCTGATTTCGAAGCAGGAGCAGATCCTCGTAGGACATGAGTTCCAGGGATACGGATTCGCTTTGCTAGACGTGAAATTCGGAATTAAAGATGATTATTAAAATTTAGTTAAATTAAGCGCTGTACTTTAAGAATTTACTCCATTATTCGCAGCTGAAATTCGGTTCAGTTTTAAGCTAAGAAACCGTAGCAAAAACCTACAAGTTCTACAAGTTCTTACAGCTACAGAACGTTCCCTTGAATGCATAAATAAATTCGCATGAATGCATAACTTAAATGGTTGGTAATAATGTACCTTCCTGATTTAGTCAAAGTGCCTAAGATTTCCCACGGAGTCGAACAGAAAGTAAAAATATGGAAATATATCCTCCTTCCTGCATATCAAGTAATTATATATGGCCCACACCCAAAAATGCAAGAACCAGTAGTCGTTAGTTTGCTCTTGGGTTAATGTGGAAGAAAGAGGGTGAGAATTAAGTTTACTCCCTGTCGGACCAACCTTTAAGAAAGTATTAACACGAAAGTTTGATGATGCCCTGACTTGTTAATTGAAACGACATGAAAGCGCTTACACCTTCAGAACTAAGTATACAGCGCGCAGAAGATTCACCACATAACCTCCAATACGGCGCTATAAAATTCTCAAGTTTGATGAAAACATTGAAAAATTTCTAGGTAACTGCCAAGTGCTACTGGCGCTGTGATAATTGGGGACGTGAGAACGAATGTGAGAAGTAGAGAAATCTATGAAATAGTTGAGGTATGCGCTAACATAAAAATAAATGTCTTGAGATACCTAACTGTAAAACAGTTTACTGCGCGTTTATAGCTCATGAATACTCAAGTTATTACACGGGCTTACCTTCAAAATAGCACTTTTGATCATGGCTACAAATGTTCGAAACGGCTTGTAATTTCCAGTCCGATTCGTCAGCGTTTCTATGTCTGTAGAATACGGAAAGTGAAGATAAGTTAGTTGTACGCTAGGTGAAAACGAACATGATTTAAGTAAACATCAAGCTGTGAAGAAGCAGTTTGGATTATTAATGAAAGAGGAAATGAAAATTTTATGGACAGCGGAATTCAGATGGCAAATCCCGAATGCTATAGTCTGCCACTTAATGTGTATGCAAAAGCACTTGCGAAAACGTGTAATTTGTTCATTTAATTACAGGCTTGGAGAAGCCGTTCATTAAAAGACAAGTCGGTTTGATTCATTCACAAGAGTAAAAGTCTGTAGTTTGTCTGCTCCTAAATTGGGTTAGTTTGCCAAATACAAACGCCGTATTGAATCGTTGGTTTTGGGGAGAAGGGGGTTTGTAGGAAGAAAGTTATTGAGGAAAACAAATATATATGCTATAGCTTGTCCCTAGAAATGAATTGACCTGAATCACGGTCAAGTTCATGGCAAACGAAAGGTGCGGGGTGAAGGTCTACGGGGAAGTAAAGAGCGAAAAATAGGGGCTTGGAGACGATAAAGGATAGATAATATCGCTATTATTTCAATGCCTAGGGCTTCTTAAGAGGAAGCACCAATTAATCAGATACTTTGTGTAAATGTAAATAAGCGTTGGGTTTGTCGATAGCTGTCGATACGATCCACTTCAACAACTCTCAACATTCGGAATGATTTACGATCGGAATTAACGCAAACAGAACAATATTCCTTGGAAGAAACTTGAAAAAATAGTCTTAGATGAAGTGTAAGAGTAATTTTCCAATCATCGCGATTTTTTCAAGGGCTGAAACTGAATTTTTTCGACCCGTAGTAAAACAACATTCTCACAGCTTGAGTAAATGAAAACACTTTTCTTTTTTAGCATAAAATCTTTGCAGACAACTCGGCGTTCTGACCGGGGGTGCATTAAGAAAGTTGTAGGATGAGGGCAAGGACAATGAAGGAAAGTAACCATGTTTGAATCATTCATAAGTTGGAGAAGAAGCGTAGTTTGATTTGGATATCTCGTTGAAAGTGAATATGAAATCCGTGGAGTATGGGAAGCCAGAAATTAATAAATACGAAGAAGATGAATAATTTGAAGGGTAACAACAAGCTTACATTTTAAATCGAACAGGTTCCGCCATTCTTCCCCTGTGGTTTTGTCTACAAGTGTACAGGTTATCTCTTTGGGATTCTCAGAACTGCTTAGTGTGACTAGGTATTCTTTCTTGTCTTGAAATCGCCAAGTTGATGAAACTGTGAAGTTCATGGAATGATTCTGGACTTGCATTTTGGAGAATTGACTGTGGTTAATTTGAAGTTTGAAATTTTGAAATAATTTGCCGTGCAAACGCAGTTAAATTAAAATTTGAGGAAAATTTAGCTCAATTAATGAGAAGCTGGTAAAAACGTTGGGTTCTTGTAGCAATTTGCGCTTTGCAGCGCCGAAGATTTTTTCAAAGCCTATAACCATGAATCTAGTCGGGCGTGGCTTACATAGGGAAAGACTAATAGTTTAGTAAACTAAGCTTCTACTAACTGAAATGTATCGTAGTCTATAATTACGCGCTAAACTGTATTAATTTAATCCCAATCACATCTTCCCACGCTTATAGAGAAAGCTCATTCCCGCCAAAGTGCTCCTTGTCCATGTAACTATTAACAACCTTAGCTTGAATCCCAGGAAGCGTAATCTAATTATGAAACACTTAAATTAAAATTATGATTACGCAAAGTTATTAGTATACCTTTCTGCATTACAAAATTAATATACTTTGGATTCAGATGTCCGATTTTAATTATGAATCCAGTTTAAATTAATGTAAAAGTGAATAGTACTGAGTTGTAATTATTCATTGCTCTCATTGGGAGTGGAAAGTATTTACTACAGGGTTTGAAATCTCAACGTCTGAGGAACTAATGGGAAACAGCATTATGAATGAGCATCACCCTAGGTGTTAATTAGCGCATGTTCGTTTTCACCTACGCTTAATGTTTGGAGGAGTTTTAGTGGATATTGCAGCACTTAACACTTTGAATGGTAGAAGGTGAAAGGTTAAAAGGAAAAGCCGTAGTGGATAAAAGATATGAAGAATATCACGCATAATGTTTGCAATCTTGATTAACTTACGCATTATTTTCCACGGGAACACGTCTCATTCGGCGCACCTGTAATCCCCTCCGGCGCTCCAAGCGATGACTGACCGTTAACGCTAAAGTCGATCATGATGATGGCTATTGAGCATGCATGATGGAGGAGGTGGGAATTTGTTAACTTTCTCCAATGTCCTCATAATTAGGTGGTCATTACAATACGCTGAATCATGAACGGGGATCATGGTGCAAGTACATAAGCAGCACCACATGCTTTGATAAAAAGAAAGGGCATTAACTCTCCGAGTGGTGTTTAATTCGGTGCTAATTTTATTAAAACACGCAAGCCTGAAGCCTGTGAAATGATGTGGCCATTGAGAATTTTCGTAGGAGTTGCCGACGGGCATTATTGAAAGGGTTGTTTAGATATATCGCTGACCTAAACACCTTGTGTTTTCACCCAACACTTTTGATTGTTTACGCTTAGGTTTGCGGTTGACGCTAAAGAAATCGTGTTTGAAATCACATCATTATTCGAACCTTGCTCTCTAAAGTTCACAATTGCACCTGCTGTAGCCACCATCGAATTTGCTTCGGGCGTTGATTGATAAAAATAAGAAATTTTCACTCGATAATAGAATTTTAAAAATAAAACAGATTTTTAGATGCAAAACTTAAATTGCAAGTTTTTTGGTACAGTAAATTCAAGATTTTTTGTTTATTATAAGCAAACGTTTTCATTGGCTCCATGAACATTCATTAAATAAAAGATGGCTAGAAAAGAACGCAATGGGTGTATGGATGCGACGAAAACTTTAGATTTTTTACATTATATGGTAAAACACACTTGAGGTGTCGTATGCACCCGCAGAAGTGAGAAGATGTTGACAACTTATAATACAAAACACAATTTACAAGCAGCGCTGCCACACCTTCTCTTGGTTTCCAATTACTAATTGCGACGCGGAAAGCTAGGGGAAACTGTATAATTGTTCTGCATTCCCTGTTTGAGACATCAGCGCATAATTTATTAGCAGAAGCGCAAGCAATTGCATGCACGCATGCTTTAATGCAGCTCGTTTTGAGAAATTTGTGTTTCCTTACAGAAACATTAAAAGAACTAAAGAATTTACCGATTTAATCTTAAGGTGGAAAATAAAGGCGGGGAAGAAAACATACACACACATTGATAATGAACTATTTTTCATAAACTCTGACCCTTGTCCGAGCCGGAATCTTGAATCTTTACATATATAACTTAATACCTTAAAGCAGAGAATACTTGAGAGTTGCAAACTTGGGCAACGCAATTAATCAACCTTGAAGAGGAATTTTTAAGTGATCAAGGTATAATATTTTAGATTTTAGACTGTTATTTTAAATCGGCTATATTAAGCCGATAAGTTTTCCTAGAAGAAAACAGTCACAGGTAGCAAGCGTATAAGCTGGCTCGGGATTCGTACGAATTTCAGCATCAATATTTACACCATGATTTTCTAAAACTTGAATCATTGATTATATGAAACAAGTTTGAAAATGCACACAAACTACAGGATGAATTAACTCACTGGGATATTATACCATCTTACTATCGCCTAAAAACATAATTGGTATGCATTGGTTATTTGCATTTGCACAGTACGTAATTACATTTTGGTGTAATTATTTGGAAACTGAAATGAAAATTTTCATTTGCCCTTATTTATTTCTACAATATAATTTTTAATTTTCCTGGTAATTTCTCATTTCTTACTAGCAAGGTAGAACCATAGCTCTCAGAAGATCCAAGGCAAGCACTAACTATTTGCTTGCCTACAATTATAAAATTTTAATTACAACTAGTGTAAATGTTCCTGGTGTGAATAGGATATCCTCTACACAATGATTGTTGTACACGAGATTCTGCAGCTTGGTATTGCATACGTAGCATAATAACGCGTATTCGCAATTCGATGCTCATGGTTTTCCCTCTCTACTTGGTATCTTGAATTATTAAATATAACTATTGGAGAAACTAATTTTACACAGTAATGTAGGAGAATAAAATTTAATATTTTTTCTCAGAGTAGGAATACACGATGGGAGGATGCGTTAACTTGGTTTCGCCAAAGAATTTGCCATTTGAATGAAGCTGTAGCGGTGTCTTCTTATACGTGTCTATCATTTCAGAGACGGTGCTGAAATGCATCTCGTTTCGCTTCATTGTTCCTAGGGCGAAATGAGCGTCAGCGGCACGCTGACGAATCTGAATGTGGAATAATCTCCCTTGGAAGCGGAGCGTTAGCGTAAATGGTACATTCGGACCTCCGTGGTGGCACTCTCGGACTAAATATGATCCGTCTGATTGATCTAAAAAAACAAGGGGAAAATGTATTAGTTTGACAGGTAGGGAAACAGTATTTGAATGGTAGGAAATGTCATTAATTATAATAAATTGACTTTTAATATTTCAAAGTGGAGTTCAGAATGAAATTAAAAGAATCTTCATGAACAAGAATATATTCACAGACGGAATCAGGGTCCAATGATATGCAATTCAATGTAGGGAAGAGTTATAGGATTCCTTTACATTATAAATTAGTGCAAATCCATTTGAAGCTAAATACTGTGTAAATGTGACAACCAGCTTATCATCTGCTTTATGCTGTAGCGGGTGGAACTAATAAAATGTAGCACAGGTCCTCTGCATTTCGCTTATGCTGCCCCCTTGCTTTTATTCAACAGAGCGCGTCTAGTATTATCTGACGTGCATGCAATCCTGTATAGATAATACTTGTCACCTGAAGCTACTGAATGGATCACTGATTGGAGGCTTTGATAAGGATGTTAGGAATTGTATCCGTGGGAACTGAAAACTTGTTATTTTCATACGTGGAAACGAGTACTGTGGAAGTTAGTCCGTCAGGACATGTATCCGTGGATATTTATCCGTACGGAAGCCTTTACGTTGTCATGGAAACTCGCCCATTATTGTTGTTTTGAAAACAATGTAAAACCACGATCTAACTTCCTTTATGGCAAAATTCTGCGTGCTAGTTTCCTTCCGAGCTATTTTCCACGTATTATTTTACCAACGTAAAAATTTCTACGCATTACTTTACCTACGGATAAATTTCTGCGTGCAAATATCCATCCGGACAAATTTCCACGGACTAATGTCCATACGGACACAACTCCTAAGTATACGCTACCGAAGTATATACTTCCTAAGTTTTGGTATCCACGGATACGCTTCCGAACATCTTGATAAGCTATGCTTATGTATTTCTAAAAATCCATTCCGTCTCCTCTATACAAATAAGATCACGCTATTTTAATCATTGAAACGATTAATGACTTGTACATAGACGCAGCAGCTACAAAAGGTTCTTCTTCTTCCTCTCCTTTCTTCTGTCCAACAATACAAATCCGAAAATTATTTCTACTATTCTCGGCCTTTAAATGGATGTTCGGAAGCGTATCCGTGGATACCAAAACTTAGGAAGTATATATACTTCGGTAGCGTATACTTAGGAATTATGTCCGTATGGACATTAGTCCGTGGAAATTTGTCCGGATTGAAAATAGCACGCGGAAATTTATCCTTAAGTAAACTAATACGTGGAATTTTTTACGTTGGTAAAATAATTCGTGGAAAATAGCTCGGAAGGAAACTAGCACGCAGAATTTGGCCATAAAGGAAGTTAGAGATCGTGGTTTTACATTAAAACAGCAATAATGGGCGAGTTTCCATGACAACGTACAGGCTTCCGTACGGATAAATATCCACGGATACATGTCCTGACGGACTAACTTCCACAGTACTCGTTTCCACGTATGAAAATAACAAGTTTTCAGTTCCCACGGATACAATTCCTAACATCTTTAAATGTCACCGCCATTGTAGAACTTTGTATGTACGTCGGACACGGAATAAAAATCAAGGTCGGTTTCTTCCTAGCTTAAAATACCGCTTATTGTAGAAACTTTTGGAAAATTCGCAAAACTGAATCTGTGTAACATTTAATACAATATGAATTGCAACTATACTGAGCAAACCCTGACTTGCTCTTCTTGTTTAAAGTAGGAGCAATTTTGTAAAATAATGAGTCAGAAAAAAGTAATGTAAGTTCTTCCCTTGAAATACAAAACAATTAAGCTTTTCTAAATTAATAGAACATGAATGATATATATTCTCTTTGAGTTGAAGAATGTAATTTGTATTTCGCATACATAGGTTTTCTTAAATTACTCTTTTGTAGGATGGATGGATGAGTAAACTAACTGGATTAGTTATGTAGCTTTGCCCTAATTCTTCTAAGCGTTAGGTTTAAATGTTGATTAAGCTTGGAGATTTAATGGCTCCTCCATGATTAAAACAACTTGCAATTTCATCTCATATCTCTTCTCGATCATCTTAACCTGGTAATATAGGAAATGAAAAAAATCTGTCTGTCCTCATCCTTCATAAATTTGTAATCTTTAGGGAAAAAAACTAACAAAGTTGTCACATTGAAAGCATGTTTTCTCCTAGGGTTTTAGCGGGGTTTCCTTGGGGGCAAAAACTTGGTTGCTTTAAGCTATAGCTCGAGGCATTGCCTACGTAAACGAGTGATGAACATGCGACGGATTGAGAAGAAGCGAGAGAAGATATAAAGCAACCAAGCAATTTATAAAACGTTGGCGTGGCTGACAGGAGAGAAAATTGAATCATTTTCTTCAATTTAAATTAAGTGTGCCATAATTTGTAGCAATTTTCTATGACAATGTCTCTGTCCATCCGTTTGTCGGACTCTAGCTCCTGTTCAATCAATCAAAGCAGTCTACCTTCTGCCGGAAAGTAAATTAGATGTCCGACATTTCCTTCCACAAGCCAGCATACTGACTGGTTATTCATTAGAAAAAGTCAGGTAGGAGACAGGTAAGGAAATAGAGTAATTTATTAAAATGAATTGAAACCAGGCCAATGGAGGATCCTTTGGTTAGTAGGAATTCATTTTTAAATTACCTACCGTTCGGTAATTGTGGTGCGGCATTGGTGTTGCACTCTTGGATAAAAATCCGTTTACCCGACATATTTTATCGATATACATTAAAATTGCCCTGGATTTACCCGCGGTTTAAGGAAGAAACTGCATAAATTAGAGCTTATTGGAACCAGATACGTGATCCAAGTACATGGTTGTTTGACACCAAGCTTGACCGAAACTGGCAAGTCTAGTCTGTAATGCTAAAACCAAATTCCAAAGGTAAATCCCGCGCTTAGATGAATCAAAGTACTAAGGAAAACAATGAGGCTGAAAAATTCAATTCAGCCGGATTAAACTTGGTTTACGTGAGGTTTCTGCGGAAGACCTTAAGTGAATTCCTGCCCTAGTAGCGGTTTCTATAACGATTTTCCTGGTTCAGGAAGGACAGATGATTTTAAATTATTTTGCTTGATAGAGGCTCTATCATAAAGCTAACTTATGTTAGGTTAACGAAGATAGATCTCGGAGATATAAGTGTGTGTGTCGTCTGGTCAGTGGAGATGGGAGTAGAAATGCGATTTTTTGCGAAAATCCCTCCAAGGGATTTTGGTTTCACTGTAACACGTTCAAACAGCCTTAAGGCGATTTTTCATTGGGCCAAGAAACAGAACGTGGTTTCTACTAAAGCTTTGAAAAAACGTTCACCTGCTTGACGCTTTCGAGGGAAATTGTTTAGGGTGCAGTTCAGTTAGCGAAAGCACGAGAGGGAGGGGAAGGAAGACAAGTAAAAAATGAAGGATCTCATTCACTTTTCAGCAAATGTCAAGTGTTTTTCCTAAGCTCTGCTATGGAGGATAGCAGCATCCTTGAAAAATTCCACATCTCTTAACCACACTCGAGTCCATCAGTCATGTCAGTCAGTCACGAAATGATTTCCTCCTGTCTCACCTCATCTCATGAAAGGAAACTATAAGAGAGAACACCTCAGGAGGAGCGTTCCTAGCAATTCAAAGATGCAAAGTAAATAAAAGAAGGGATAAGTGGAGGAAGAGAAGGAATCGCGAATCAAGTGGAATTAAAACGGAATCTAGGATCCTTGATGCTAGCCAGGGTTTAAGACAAGTCTCAAGTTTGCGTTGATGGAAAATTGCAAGGATTGATTCAAGATTGGATGCATGCTGTTGCTCGTAAAAGCTGAGTGCAAAAATGTGATTGAATCCTTCTTCTCTCCATTCATAGCGCAGTAATTACTGTACAAGTCGGAGAAGTCTGCACGAAGAGGCGGAAGGAATTGGCCTACTAAAAACCTGAAAACTTGCAATTTCAACAGACGAGCCCAATACTCGCTACTAAATTACCAACTAATAATAAAAGCAAGGATAAAGTTACTTGAATTGCATCCTTATCTAGTTTTCAATCACCATCAGTCTAATCTTCAACTCATCAACACTTTCATCAAGGAATTCAGAATTTTTTACATCTCTCATCCTGTAATTATGACACTAGATCATCGCTCTTTCTATATCCTGGCTCTACATTTATGTGGGCATACGATGGGCTCTGGCATGGAATCCACTTGCTTCACAGGTAACTCAAGTAAATAAACAAACTCATGCAATCATCAAAACCATTCCTATCATTTCACGACGAACAAAGAGGAGCTGTTATTATTTTTAATGGAGATTAAAGTATCAGGTCTCGGTTAAGTAGGATTGCATGTCCTTTTGATTGTTGTTTAAAGATGATTTGCCAATTACTTATTCTAAGCAAATATTTTTTTGCAGTTACTTTTTCTTGGTTTGGTTTCAAATTATTAACCAGATCAGCAAAAGTTTGAATATCAAGAACCATAAGGGAGAGGACGGCTTTAATTATATGAATTGGTTATTATGTTTTTGATAATGATTTAAAATAATGTTTAGGTTAACTAACCAGGAATAAGGGTTGTAATTGCATGTAATTCTAGCAGACGATGTACTGAGATTGAGCTAAACTATTTTACTGAATACTGATGTTGCATAACAACGGTATTTTAAGAAGTTAATTTACTAAGAAGTTTCGATACACTTAAATGTGTACCAGTTACGAAAAGCTTTCAAGGATTTTAAATTCCCTACCTGCATCTTGGTCAAATTAATAAGTCATCACTTTTAATTAAATATAGTTAAATTTCATGCCATTGGTAACCCTATTTTATGTTGTATCTCTTACAAATTCTACATATTTTTCAGCTTATTTACTGTTTATTTGATTTGGGGATTTTATTATAATAATCAATCCTAATTTTCTCGAGATTTGTCATCGACGTATAATTTAAGCATTTGCATTCATTGAATTGCAGGAAATACTGAAGCAATTCGGCAAGCAAAGCAAGTAGGCCTGTCGTTGGATCTGTACCTATTGCTAGCTGCAACAGAAAATTTTCTGATTTAGAAATAAAAAAACTTAAATTGCTCCTCTTCGCCGTCTTCGCTCTGCTCTTCTACCACTATTGCAAGCTACAATAAAATTAGTTGCAGCCCAAATCCGTAAACCCAAATGACTCGAAATTATAGGTTGTAAATAAATATAATTTGCAATCTATCATCCACTTGTTATTTTTGTAAACTCAAAAGCCTGTAGTAAGGAGCTAATAAAAGTGTAACCAGGTAAGGAGATGTGACACAAAAGAGTAGAGAACCTCAAAATCAGGCTTGATATTGCAATCCCTTGAATCTGAAATCTCATGCACTTGTCCGAACGTCAGTTCTTGATGCAATACCGAGTAAAAGGGTAGGTAAATAAATAATCGAGGGATTTTGTATGCAATCAGTGCAAAGTACGCAAAAATGGTTACACACCGTAGCCAAGGGAGGAAAACACGTTGAAAATAGCTGAAAAATAAACATTTGTGCGTGCGGTAACGAAATGGGAATTGCGTAAAAGTAAATGCCTTACAATTTTCCAAAATTAGCTCTGCTTTGCTCCGGTCGACACGGTAAAACCATGGAAATTTCTGTAACGAGTCTCGGATCTTCTTCATCTCAGCTTCTGCAAGAATAGAAAAGAAACAAGCATGAATTTTACACACTATTTAAGCCCATTAGCATAGCTAACCATCCATTGACAAAGGATTGTGAGAAGAGGAGGATGCTATTGTAAATAATGCACTAGATCATAGAAAAACGTGTGCCATTCCTACGGCTCTGCTGTGTTTCTAATGCGTGAATATAATGCGCGTAGACAATTGCATAAAATTACGGAGTATACTCTGCACAAATGTGTTATTTTCCTAGCATTGCTAGTTTGGTGTGTTTCTTGTTGTAACGTTAATTCCTCCTCTGTGAATTGGAATCATGGAGACGTTAACGCACGATTACATGACACAGTCATTTAGTCATCTACACTCTAGTAATTCTGTACCGTGTAAATGTCTCACACTTGAAAAAAGTAGCACTTTCAACACTCACTTATCATGTGAGACAAATCTGTGACAGAAAGAAGAAACACAGATCGCGAAACATAATTTTCTGCTTCACAGACTAAACAGAACCGTGGGAACTGGCGGGTGGACATGGACAGCCGGGTTGAGAGCGAAGCAGAACATCTCTTGCCGACACGTTTTATCGCTGAAAGCATGCGGGATATACAGTTCTGCGTGGCGAGAAAAACTCAAAACCTTTCTTCTTTCCACTGGTCATTTCTCGGCTCACAAGCGTTGCAGCGTCAAGCGGTTTGCATTATTGCATAGCTGAGGTCTTTGTCTCTCTTTCAGTCTAAGTTTAATGTCCATAGGTCAAAGGGTACAGACGCTACAAATTTTATATTGAAAAAAGTCATTTTTTCTGACTAAGTTGACCTCAGGCGCTGCAATGGCTGCACTCTTTGACCTTCAGACATTATACTTAGACTGAAAGAGAGACAAAAACTTAAGCTATGCAACAATGCAAACCGCTTAACGCTGCAACGCTTGTGAGCTGAGTAATGATCGAAGAAAGGCAAAGATCCCTCTTTTTCTCGCGCTCGCAGCAGTGGAGAGGGAGTGGAACAAGTGCGATGCTGTGCTGCGATAGGCAGACGGGACGAATCGGAGTATGTGATAGGTTGAAAGAAGCGCGCGAGATATTCAAACGCAAGCAGAACTGAGCATTAAGTAAACGCGGATATTTAAATGTCTATAAGGGTTTTAAAAAACAAACAAAGCGATGAGAGTGGCAAGCTGTGCGGGATGGGAGGAAACGTGAGGGAATCTCCAAGGGTTTTACATTAGTAACACGACACATTGCTTTTTTTGCTGTCACACCGCTCCACTTTGGAGCACCCTCAAGAGTTTAATTTACGTGAATCAATCTTAAATTAAATGCAACGTTATTCAAACTGAATTGTACATGTGTTTTGCAAAATCAAATGTCCATAATAGCATATGTAGGGCTGAAGAAGCTTGATATTTTTGCTATTTACAATTTACGCTACAATGTCGCTCACACCTTATGCCACCCTGTAGAAGATTGGTTAGAAGGGAGAAAAATCCGTGGGACAACGCAAAAATTCGCGAAAATAAAGGATTGAATTCATGCAAATCATTAACGATTTCGGCCATTGTTCCGTTTGTAAAGTTTGAGCGTCCATTTGCAAACCTAATTATTCCTTGACCTCACGTAGAGATGAGACAAAAGAGGGGGAAAAGAGATATTGAAGAAATGCAGTTCTACCAAGTTTTGTCCATCCTAAAGAAGTGAATGATCCTTTGAATGTAAGGGGATTAATGATTAAAGGGAGTAAATGGCCGATGCCCTCTTCCGCTTTTTGCAATCCTTTCATTAGCTTGAGATATAACTCTCAGGACGAGAGTATTACATGTGGAAGCAATAAAAGAATACGATTGCAAAATCATATCCGATGGCACGTACTCTAGAGTACAAGAGCTTTTTTAATGAAAAGGCTGGATCTTATTACAGCTTACTTAGCACATTCCCCTGCCTCAAGTCTTCTAATATTAAGTTGAGAAATAACTTCGATCACGAGATGAACGTAAGGTAACAGACTTGGTCTGATCGGATAATATCTTTACCCTTTGAGCTATTCAGTGTGTCTGAAGGAGAATACAGCCGGCTTTAGGCTTATTCCACCCTCAAAGAGTTTCACGCACATATTAACGTTCCAAGAGTTTTTTTCTTTTAGAACGTTTGATCAATCTAAGTACATGCCAATCAGTTGAAGCGATCAACAAGTTGTGCAATAAAACAACTGAGGAGATGAAATGCAATTTCTGCATCATACCTGCCCGTTGCTACGATTATCACATGAGCAAAGGCTAATTTAAGTGGAAGCTTACTCTCAAAAATTGCATGTTATTTCGACAAGCTACATAAGAAGTACGTTCTGTCGAAGGGAATACCGACAGAGAATTTGAGCTAAAGTAAATCAATTTAGCGGACGAGGAAGTAATGAAATATTTGGAGATTTGCAATGGTTGTATTGAGCGTGGAGGAGGCGGAATTGCACAGGTTTGTAGCACCTTAAAAGTTGCAGGCTACAACTGCCGGCAGTTTACAGTGTAGAATGCGTGCAACACTAAACGGAGGTAGGTGTACATGTAATGCACAAATCTGTAAATAATACTGGTGCTAGATGACTAGCTCTGTTTCCCGAGTTGTGCCGGCATCCTTACCTATGCTTTGGCTACTTTCTTACAGCTTCAAGCTGTCAGCTTGTAATAAAGTTATTATAAAATTTTACAGAAATGAAATTACAGTCGCGAAAATATTGCAATCAACATAAAATATATTGCATCTACCTGTATGCGAAAATGTCTAACGTATGCTGCAACTTTTAGTGAAGCTTAGCTCATGAAACGTCCCTATAAGTTATATAGGCTATAAACATTGTAAGGTGATCACTTTGAAATGTTCTTCCTACAAGCTTAAAAGTTATGTACTGGTAAATGATTATTGTCTGCTAAATGATTTACTGACGAAGAATACCACAAAAGGTTGAGGATGTTGTCTTTGAGAGAGAAAATATTTTACGACACATAATCATCATGATGATGAATTCTGTTGTGAATGTTGACTTTTGTGTGATTTTTTACTGGTTCTTTACTCTTTGCAGGATGATGTTTTAAAACAGTGGAAAAAATTGCAAGGTTTGTATTAAAAAGACGTTATGGCTCGGGTTGAAAGATGAGGAGAATTTAATTTCACTTAACTGCGGTCGTAACTGTGCTCTTATATATTTCTCAACTATTTTGAGATTCTGACCAGTGGTCAGCTTTAAGCTTGATCAGATTGATGATTGACTCGTATTGAAAGTAAAATTGATGGCTTAAGACATGTATTGATTATAAACGTGATTTATGCCATAATGTACTTGGAGCAAACAACAACTAGGTAATTGCTAATTATAGGCCCTTCTTACCATGTTCAGAAATAAATTCTACTCGTCATCTTCAGAATAAGTACCGAGAGACGTAGGAATGGCCATTTAAACGTGTAAAAACAGGAGAAGATCAAAGATTTGGCTATCGCCATTGCCATACACGCTAACATTGTAAGCGCGGATTGTATTGACGACGTTGTTGAGAAAAAACGTTTTTGCCCGTCCGTATCGCGAATCTTCTGATACCGGCCGGCGGAGCACTTTCTTCCTCCCTGTATCTTCCCACACACACGTAAAGAGGGAATGAGTAGTTTGGAATGGCCATAAGTCCGGTGGAGCGGCAAGCTTTGTAGGATCTCTCTCTCTTTCCTATTGTGTTTTACGAGGGTAAAAGTGAGAGCTCGTGCTGGTGGACAGAAGAAGATACTTTAACGGATGGATAGACATGTGATAAATTTTAAATTACTTGAATTGAATATTGACTGCATTCCGCATAAGCCTGTGTTAACTATCAATTGGACCGGCCGGGAGTGTGGGAAGTATTGGCGGCGGCTAAAGCGGAAGATACTGTTCATTAGTTTGCAATTTTCTTAACAATCTCTCAATACATCATCAATTCATGGATTGAATAGCGGCTTCGGAGGAACACGCCTTGGTTAGATGCCCTTAGATTATTCCCAACCTTTCAATAACCGCTTTGGTCAAGATGCAAGTTTGGGAAAAGTTTGATAAAACTCTCCTTGAGCCCACACTTTTAATCCAAGAGATGCCCCTTCTCGCATGATTTGTTTCTCTGTATTATCCTCCCACCACCCGCAGTTGGCTATTGTTATTATACTGAATTGTGGTTATTGCGAAATTAGTAGGCTGTAAAAATCCGAGGAAGCTTAGATTAAAATTTTGCGAATAAAGCTCGGAGAAACCAAGGATGCAAATTGTAGCCGCAGTGCTAATTGAGGCTTAGGTGTAAAGAATTTTCTAGATGAAATTCGCGAATCATGAGGGCCCATGCGAAAATTTGCAAAGTGTACAGAAATTCGCGAGTTATCTTCTGCACTATTTCTCCTGCATTTCTGCGCCCCATTCACAACTTTCTCAGGGTTGAACCCAACCAACACATCCCTTCTTGACAGCAGATAGCTCACACAGTTAATGTCGATTCCAACGTCTGTCAATGAATGAGATCTGCTGCAGATTATGAGATTGAAAACAGGTTTTAACCTCTAGTCCATCCACAAAATTTGTTTCCTTCCTTTGTACACAATTTGATTTGGATGGTTTGCTAGAGTTCTTCTTGAATGGCCTGAATGCAGTTGGAATGATTAACAGATTCTACGTGGAGGAAGTGAGATGAGTCTGGCTTGCAGAGTAGAAAAGCAAGGCGTGAATGAAACTTGACTCTACCTCCTGATATTAAATGCTAACTACAGGAACATTTAAGTTATTGGGCTTGAACCTGTTGAAAAAAATTATAACTGCGGACACGGACGTGTGATTATGCCGGGAGCATGTTAAAATAATGTTTATGAAACTACGGAAATTAGCCTGAAGTTCTAGAAGAAGTGAACATGGAAACTTGCATGCAGGTTTTAAGAATGGAGGCAGAAAGTGAGAAACGAGGGATGGATAATCACAGGATGTTTCAAAGCTATCTTATAAACTTGGTTATTAGTTTCAAGTTGTAAGCAAGCCAAACCCAACTAACTAACTGGTGGAGGAGGTGGCTGTGTGAGGAAACTGCAATTATGTAGCGCAGAAACGTGTGAGATCCAGAGGTCATGATGAATACTAGAATCTTGAGAGATGATGTGAAGAATAATAATTTTTTTTCTACTACGGCAATTGTAAAACCACAAGATTTTACACTAATTAAAGCCGAAGGATATTTAAACAAAAGGACGCGCTGATAGTCGCTGCTACAACTCTCATCAGCGCAGCGTCTCCTCTTTTTGAAAAAGAATACACCCATCTAGAATTCAAGTGGGCAAGGCAAACTTAACTCCCTCTGATTTCATTGATAGTGATAGTTGATTTTACTGAAACAGTTTCACTATCCTCTTCAACATCTCCAACGCCACCCTTTGACTAACGGCTGAGGACTGAAGAGCACACAAAGCACACATGTAGCCAACGAGGATGAGAACAAGTAACGGAAATGATTGTGTGCCAATTATGGGTTATATTCCATGAAATTGCTGGGTTTAAAAGGGAATTTACATTCGAAGTCTCGCGAAGAGCGCTTCTAGGAAAATCGTTCTTGAAAAACAAGAGCGCAGCGCTCTTGTTTTTCAAATGTTATTACAAATTACAGCGTTTGTGTTGAGTTGGAGTTGGAATGAATGAAACTTAAACGGAAACGGGGTGAGGAGGAAGAGGATTATAAAAACTCGGTCGTCTCAACTATAAACTCGCGTTTCTCACAACCTGGCAAAGCTAAATAAACGCCCATCCAAAGGATAATTTTCCTTAGCCGTGAACGTGTGTCCACAAGTAATTTGTCTTTTTTATATTAAAAGGTTTCATGCATTAATAACAATTGTTCTATTGAGAAAAATATTAAGGCTTACCGCAACTTGGCGTGTTGGCAACATGGGACGGTGGAGTTATAATTGGATTCTTTGGTGATTCGTAATTTTTCATACCGGCCAGTAAATTCTTCTGACTTAGTTTCCGCTTGAGCGTCTCGATAAAATTTTTTGACTCTTCATCCTGTACAAAGAAAAGAGGAAAAAGGAATTAAAAAAATAATTCAAGCCCCAATTAATACCGCCATAGCATTCAAGTTTGCTCAATCCTTATTTAATTATCAACAGGTTTCCTCTGATTATTCCCTGTTTAAAATTCAGGTAGAAACCTTAAGAGAAACAATAGAGGTCGTCCTCTCAATCTACAAACTATAAAAAATTATCAGGATTCTTGGGTGGCCAGCGCTAGCGCTGGCCCTGAAGCATGGAATAACAAATAAGAGAGATTAATCCTGACGGAATTTAAAAATCAATGATATATGCATTTAAAAGAATCGATGGAAAGCACGTGTGCGCGCGCCCATAATTTCATTCATGAATCAAGAATCGTATCTACACCCATGCCATATTAAATACACCCACATCTCACGATTAACATTATGGTACACGATATAAACTCTAATTTTCTACTTGATCAATTCCTTTCCACAATCAGTGGGTATCAGCCTTAAGCTTGAGACAACGATCAACAGAAAGTGAATCCATTTTGCCATACGCTGATTTACTGCTTCACAACCTGTCATTCCTTGCACTGAATAATTAATAATTGATAACGCTCCGCATATATATGGTGAGGGCAGAGGAAAAGCGCAGAAGCGTTAGACGCTGCTGCACGCTGTGCTACCAAGAGTATTGCATCGCGTTGCCTCAAGCCTGGGTGATTTTGGCAGCGCTGGCGCTTTTCACCTCTGTCAAAAGAACAGTGACTATAAGAAACCAAAGACTGCGACAGGAGCGTTGTGGATGAAGGAGAAAAACGAACAGAGAATCCATTTGTGCCATTTCATCTTTATGAGACTTTTCTCCTTGAAGAAGGTAATTAGGGATAAGTCGCCGTTGAAAGATTTACCTACTGCGCGGGACAGAATGAGAAACGACGGGAGGTATTCCACATGTGTCGGGACTTAATACAGTTAAAACAATTCAACCACTCAAGCAAGCGTCATTGAGAGAGTGACAAACTTTTCTAAAGACCCCTGCAGATTCTCTTTTCTGCAGTGATAATAAAATAGATTTCTAGGTGAGATGCTAGGGAAGCGGAAAATAAGGGCTGCTGTATCCGATGAAACTCGTAGTTGCAATTAACTGTTCGTAGCAGCGTCAGTGTCGTCTGAGTTAGAAGAAAAGAAAATACTTTTGTAAACTATGAAGAAGTTCATACGGAACGGATTGTAAATCACACACATATGAGAAAAGAAGAGAAAAAATGCAAGAAGAAGAAGAGAGCATATGTAAGACAAGGATTCAATTGTGGAACAATCCCAATATTCAACATTAAAATAAATGATGTAAAAGTCAAAGTGAAATCATATCTTAACAGAAGGCAAGGAGGCTCTTACTCGGATATTTGAACTTGAGAGTATCTCAACACTAACTTAATATGAGGAACATAAAGTTTCAAAAAAGATGCAAAACCCAGGGTTACATGCGAAGATTTGTTAGGAAATTCGCAGAAGGAATCGATAGTAAATTTCGTCTGCTGTGGTTTAACGAGAACAAGATTATCGAGAAAAAATAGACAGCTACTAGACAAGACAGGGACATGAACTTTCTTTTAAAATTCATATACACACTTGTAACAGCCCTCTATGGTTCAAGATGATAAATTAGGAACTGCGAAAACATAAAGATGATAGGTTATGATGATGCTAGACAGACGTAGATATGGAAAGCAGGATGCTTAGGGAATAGGTGCTGTTAAAGTATACTCTTTCTCTTTACACCTTGCGTATTCTGTTGTCTGGGAATCGTGTTACAAAGTAGAGCTAAAAGCTAAACAACACCTAAAATTCATCGCACATGACTTTGGATTAATCAATTCGAGATATCATCGAGGATTGTGAGGAATTCAATCATCCGAGAACAATTTCACAAACAAGCTAATCTCCTCCTCTTTCTGGATTCACATTAATCCCGTTTACACTTTCCTTCATTGAGATTGTATTTAATCTTCACAGTTTCTAAGTATTAACCTTAATTAATGCCATGTTTACAAGCCCTCGTCCTAGGAATTTAGCATACTTCCTCTACATGTTCCTCAAGACGATAGATTTCTAACTAAGTATGAATTAATTTTTTAAAATTAAATATTTTTACTACTAAATTCAATGAATGCAGTATACCATGTAAATGTTGTCTAAAAATATAATGGATTTGCATTCATACTTTGCTCATACTCTAGAATCCATAACATGGTAATCGTGAACGAGAACCAACGAAGAACCAACTTTCATTCTTCATCGGTTATAATTAAAGCAGCGTGGACCAATTAAAAATTTCAAATTGTTCTATCAATAGCGTGATTGTTTTTTTCAACATAATTATTACAACAATATTAAATATAAAACAATGGAGATTGTTAAAATTCTCTTTCTCTTTTCCTAATGATAATCATAGTAAGTGAGGAGGGGCCACAGATGGCGCTACAAATAGCGGAAACGAGAAGAAGCACACTATTCTTATTGTAAGTACACAGCAAGTCTGGCGGGCAACTGTACCTGTTTTAATCCAACATTTTGAGCGCATGATAATCACGAGGATAAAACACGAAGTTAGTAGGAATTATTGGAAGACTGCTCCTCCTTAACTGTAATTAAAATAGTTGGATCGCTTTTAGATAAGTGTATGGTGGGCTGATGGGTGAAATCCTTGAAGATTTACGCGGATAACACGATAATTATAGGTTTGTGCCCGTCGATTATTAATTTATATTTGCGCTTTTTCCAAAACATGAACAACTTTCAGCTTCTGATCAATTTATCCATACCATAAAGGAGGGCAATAGCTAGTATAATTGCTCATCTGGATATTTAACAAACTACAGCTCTTAATGTACGGTTAACGAACAATACACATCCAAGGAGAAAATTTACCCTAAGGCTTTTTGGCCTTTAAGCCCTTTTTTGCCTTAGGAGCTAATATCGATAGGAAAAGTCACAGCATATCAGCAAAAGTAAACTTATAGCTGAAACTAAGTTCCTTGGAGGAACTAAGGGAAAAGATGCGTTTCTGAGAGACTCGCATTATCCATGAGCTAAATGACTTAAATACATAGCTTATCCATGGAATAAATTTGATTAGTAGTCTAATAAAAATCCTGTTGAAACTATAAACTCGTTTTACGCATTTTTAAACTGGATTCTACAACGATACTTGTTTTACTGTCATACACGCCCACGGATGCACCAAGAGAGAAACAGATGCGTCTTGAATATTTCTCTTTGAGTTCTCTCAGGAGCAGAAACAAATGGGAAAATGGTACATTGTAAGCGCATTAAATGAATCGATTATTAAGATTGATTTTACCAATAATCCTGAATTTAATATGAGTAAAACAAGTTCATGTATAAAAGATAATGACGTTGAGGTGGATAAGAGCATAGTTTGCTAGCTCGTATAATCATTTAAGGAATGAAGGAAAAAACGTTATTGCTCTTTTCACTTTACAGCACAGTTTAAAATTTTGGTGGCTGGTAATTACACGAAATATATTCTGATAAGATCACAATAATTTGATACTCCTACCCTCGACATGTGTGTGTGGGACTGGCGGGATTGTGTCGAGCATGGGTTTACATGCACAACTTTTCATTCATACATTTACCTGAGGCAAAATCATTTGATTCACAATTCAGATGACATTATCATCAAAGTAAGGAATGAAATTACTATGATTTTATCATGGAAATCAATGGAAACCTCCCAGTTTCTCTCGTTGATATTCATGTGAATTAAATCCAATAAACTATGTCAGAGACTTGGTGAAAAGTGATTGTCAAATTCTCGATTGAAGCTGAAGTGAAATATCGCTAACGCTGTGCCCTGGTTTCTCTTCCCTATCTGCCCCTGCATTTTTCTCGACAGTGTATATAAATCTGCAGAGAGGAAATGTTCTCTCACCAGGTCGGCGGCGGCACTTTAGGTCGCCCTACTCCTCCTCTTCCTACGTTACACACCTTCTTTCACAATAATTTTTCAAACTAGAAGTTTGAAGCTAATGATCGGGATGCAAAGTTGCTAGCTTGGCCCTCGATTTCAAGTTTGGAAGTACTAAATCCTTGGGAACAAGAGGAGCAGAAGGCGGAGGTGTATAAAATGACTGAAACCGGGGCAGAAAGTGAGAATTATTTCGCAAATTACAAATACATTAAGAGGACGAAGAGAAAAGCATCGGATATTTTCCATGACCAATCAAAAAGCAAGATTCCGCTCTTTGATTTAAAAGCTTCCTGATACAAGATCCACGCGTGAAAATGAGAGTAACAAGCATGCAAGGAGCTTGTCTACACATTTCACACGTGAGCCAATACGCCGCTGATTTTACAAGGAGGAACGTGCGCGGAAAAATATTGCAAGAGCGAGGAAATAATGCGCACGGAATTGACGGAATCTGATGGAAGACACGGCCATTATCGAGACTACAAATGGGGTTCACACACATGTTTTCTACAATATAACTTGCATTCTTTAGATGTATCAAGGAACAAATGTGGACTACAGTTGGCAGAGAGTAAGAGCAAAAGATTGGTACCGCCGCTACAAATTCAAAACGAAACATGCTTCGAAGAGATTTTAGAAAAAGGAGAAAAGGGAAATAAGGAGGAAGACGATACTAAAAAATATCCTGATCAGTTTTATCTTCACTTTCCTTCCTTGCTCTGTCCGTGTGAAAGTGAAGTCTATGGCTGATGCGTGCAAAAAGATGATGACGCGGACTCAAAGGTAGCTGCAATTAGCCGCGGCCTTTCTCAAAGTTATCAAAGACACAACAACAGAGGCACTGACCAATGGTCAAAAGTCGGAAGGGATCAAATTCAAAAAGTTGCACTTTTCTCAGACATTCAATCCTTTAATAAGCCTTTATGTCTACAACCTCTGGTGAAAAAACCTTGCACAACATTTTCACAAAAGATGCGGGTTAATATAAGGGGCTAATAATCCATCGTCATTAATTGCATTTCTGACGGACACAAGTGTAAATTCAACGTACACCTGTCGTGTGTGAATTTCCAAAGGTGCATTGCCTTCTTGCTCGTATGCTTCCTAATAATCTGACCTTTGACTCACTTTCCTCTTGCACTTTATAATCTGGATTTTGATAACGTGGAATCAAAAGCAGATCCGTCGTGATCCGCAAGAACTGTAATCGATATACTTAAAAATCCCTTGAACTGTGAAACGTATCCGTTCTTCCTTAGAGATTATAGCAGCCTCTAAAAGCTACAAGGTGTTTTCCCCATACCCATACCCTGTGAAATTAAAAAATCTCACATATGTGAAAAAAATAAAAAATCTCAATCAATTTTCAAGGCGGCTGTGTACATTGCTTCCTTGGTGTTCAGACTGTACATTGACTGACAAGAAATGGCAAAATCGCAATTATTAGTCGGCATAACCTGAGATTCTATCAGACTCGGGGGTGAATCGACTGGGCACAATCTACGATGTTTAGTTGACATTTTCACATATCTTCAATGGAACGTTTCCACAGTAACAGCTTTGTAGTAAAAGTACCATATCGTTTCAAGTATCATGTACTTGGAAGAAAGCTAGCAATAGCAATTAATTCATCAATCAACATTTCTGTGCGTCGTGTCAAAATGTTGAGAAAAAAATTCCCCCATCACCAATACAAAGCAGTGGAAGATGTACACCGAAGAGCCAAGTTTTTCTATACGCACCTGTCATTAGTCCTTAGCTCTTAGAGCTGCTACATGTTTTTTACAATTATCAACCAGTTGCACTCGCACTTGAGAATGCTGCAGGATTTAACAATTACATTTAAAACACAAAAGTCGTGCTCAAGGCAAGTCTGAGGGAATTTTGAAATAAGGATTTACATGGAGGTAATTACAGTTTTTCGCTACACGAACTATGTCACATCAATTGACCTGCCCATTCCATGTTTTCTACAGATTCTAGAAGCTAACAAGATAATAAACCTTGGTGGAATTTTTTCTAGTATGCTCAAGCTTCTCAAGCTGCTAAGTAGCAAACCCAAAATTTGCTTGCTAGAAGGTTTAGATTTGCAGGACCTTCGGGCTCGGTTACAGCTTTTCAAAATCAGTTCGTAAATAACTAGATTCTTGAACTTAAGAATCAAGACTTTGCTAAGTTTTGAAGTTGTGAGGTCTCTTATGTTTTTGTTCTTGTTAAATACATGCTTAAAGTAAGTAGTGTGGTTGCAGGGATATTGTAAATACACTCTGGAAAAATAACAAGCTAGGCTAGATATTTAGGTTACGAGCTGTATGAATGACAGATTTGGCTTTCAGACTCGGGTATTTAAGAAATAGAGACCATATGCTTGTTTGTTTACCTTAGTGGCACGTGTAGGCAACAAGACATGTTCGATGTAGACTTCAGTTGGTGGCTTGAAATTTTCGTCTCCGGCTTCGCTAGATGACGTGCTTGTAGTGCTGGATATGGTTGACGTGGAACTAACTTTCCGCAGCCATGCTGGTACTATTGTAGGGACTGGAACTGCTGGTTTCCCGTCAGGAACTTCGTAAATATCTCCCGTTGGCACCTGGAGAAAAAAGGTTTAAATTGAAATTAGTTTACTTGAATTAAATATTTGAAATTAATATATATTGAAACCAGCAGCTAAAAAGGAATGTAGGCTGTGCTTCATCTAAAACCATTTCCAGCTCTTCAAAGAAATAGCAGCAAGGGACAGTTTAAAACAATGCTGTATTTTTGGTCAATCTGTTATCCCAAGGGGTGATGCAACTCAATGGATTTGGAGAAAGTGCTGTAGTGGTGAGGAGCGTGTTGAAATGATGGCAATTTACATGATGCACAGCACACACGTGGAGAGAGACGGATTCGAAGATAAGGAAAAATATGCAAAACGGAAAGAAAGTGAAAATATAGGAGCGGTGGAAGATAAATCTGTGAGACTGACTAAATGCTTCATTTTGGCGGACGTGTGGATTTGACTACAAGCTGTATGTATATCGAGGCTATCCTATGCACTGCACGACGCAGGTAATGTACTTTGTATAAGTACATTACGTGCGTTGTTTATAAGAAGCTTCATATATATACTCCCTGAGCATCATCAGGATTATTCTCTCGAAGGATTGCCTGATTATCCTCAGCACAACCTGGGTTAGCATTGGTTCAAGTAATTTACTTGCTGCTTATAGGCATGTTCGCTAAATGAAATTTTCATAAATAAACATATGGAAACGTGTAAACTTTCAAAAGATATCGGATCCTCTTGATCATGTTCAATGTTTAGAATCTCTTGAAAATTTCTTTCTGCTTTTTCTACCGATGAAAAGTTGAGGACCGGCTTATACTTAATTTGTCTCAAGAGCAGAAGTTAAAATACAAAGAGTACATAAGAAGAATTGAAAAATTATTTGTATGGGAGAAACATCAAACATGGTAGAGAAATGCAAACAGATGCTGATGCAGGATCAAGTCGGCAATCAAAGCGAAGGTGTGCCTGTCTACCTGTCTCTTCTTCAGGAGAAGCTATAGGCATTCACACTCATGACAAATTGAATTACAATCTGCTTTTCCCTTTCATTTTCAAATACCTTCTCCTTCTTAACATCAAGTTTAAGCATAGGGAGCTTGCACATTTAAAAACGAGAGCAGTTATTATTTGCAAACTGGAAAATACCACAAGGAAATAATACAACGCTAACGAGGAGAACGTGGAGACGATGAGTTGAACTCGATTCTATGACAAAGCAACGTAAGCTTCTTTACTTTGTCCGCAACAGATAGGATCTGACAAGGAAAACGTTATGATACAAGCTCACAATGGTTCCACGGAGGCGTTACTAATTTCCGTTGCAAATAAGATTTGATAATAAGACCCCGTCCGATTTGAAATTTCCATGTGTCAAAAAGTTAATAACGTTTCTCTTAAGTAAAGCTTGGGACCGCAATTCCTTGGTTTGAATTTATTCTTTGGAGATGTGTAGGCAGACACTGAGTCGAGTTAAGGAGCCACATGCTTCTGTTCTACTAGCTGTTTGTACGGAAGAATTGCATCGGGAGTAAGAGAAGAAGGGACACAATATCAGACAATAGGGATTCGTTACGATTCATGATAAAGAATAGATTTTTTTGATAAATGAAGATCAACATCATGGGATGCGGATGTTCTGCAAGTTCTGCAAGGAAGGAAGGAGCGGAAGAAGAGGAAGAAATACGTTTGTGGACCTTTTTGGTTATGCATGAAAGAGAAATTTGTCTATGGGTTGGAAAAAGTTACAAAATCAGGTGATAACAAAAGACAGACGTAACAGTTCTGCTAAAACCATCTTAGAATTATTTTTCCCTTAGCCCTCCTTTACTAGCTTGCTTACAGCTTGGGTGTTTGTGGGATTGATGAATTATTTACCACATCTGGTCGTATCCTGAATGAGTGCTCAGAGGCCTTATTTGTAAGCTAGATAGGCTTAAGTTTACATGTTTAGGATGGTTTGGATGGGGTGCTAGCTTGAAGAGGTGATATGAGCAGTTATATTTTAAAGTTGTTGCTCATAACCAGTATCATTGCTCTGGTTTTATTGTGTGAGAGAAAGCGAAAGTAATATTGGAGAAATATTTGCAAAACCGCGCTTGTCTCGAGGTTGCAGAGATGACTCAAAGGATGGTACATTATGCGCTGTCCATTTAGATTGAGGCGCTGTTGACTTGAGTGAGCTTGCTCAAGATAGATGCGCGCTGAGATGTAAGAGCGCGGGGAGGTGGATGGAAATAATCAGGTGCCGCTTGAATCAATGATAAATATTCAGTATTATGTTCGCAGACTACGTCATCATTATCATGACAGTAGTCTACGCTCCATTAGTCATTCATTCAGTCACCATAATACCGTTTTGAATCATAGCGCTACAAATGCTCGTAGACTGTGAATAGACAGAAAGTTATGGTTTTGCAAATCCGCATTCAATTTAGTCATTCAGACAGTATGACTGTACTTAAGGAGCACACATGTCTCTAATGACAACTACCGTAGACACTAGACAACTCCGGAAGCGAAGAATGAATGACTCACATGGAGAAATCAATTGTAGGATTGCGTATGAATAGACTTGGAAAAATTCGCAATGCTTGGTTACCAATAGTAACGCTAGGGGCGAATCTCGTTTGAAGAATTGCGTTATTGCATGTAGAAGAATCGTTGCAGTTTTCTCTGCTCAT
Organism: Sminthurides aquaticus; assembly: GCA_906901655.1. Lineage (NCBI taxonomy): Eukaryota > Metazoa > Arthropoda > Collembola > Symphypleona > Sminthurididae > Sminthurides > Sminthurides aquaticus. The sequence goes on along the minus strand of CAJQTT010000005.1, from coordinate 2,594,112 downwards.
TAAGATGATTATATTTGGATGAATACTGAATGCAGATTTTTGATCAGATATGTCATCTCAGGGTGCATTCAGATGTCTGAGAGGATCTAATTGGAAAATTTTGTCTAGCACACTTTAATGCGCACGCACGGACGCTGAAACTTAAATTAAAACTAAAGGTGTAGTAAAACTAAGTTTGAAAATTTTCTCTTTTTCACTGACTCATTCCCGTGTACATTCATACGATACATATGCAATGAGAATTTTGGCAGCGCTCTAGGCCTGTGATAAAAAGGGATGCGTTTTGTTTATGATAACGCTAAAAAATAGTTGCACTTGCTATAAACTGTGCTGTAGAAAAACTTTCCTTCCGGAAATGCAGCGGAACTAAATTAAATTGAACCTAGAATGGCATTTTTGCAAAAAGTAAAGCTCATCAACTATTACACACTTGTCTATCATTTCTAGATTGCGGTTTAAGCGAAGTTGATGGAAGCTGTCAATAAAAGCGTAAAATTTCAAAGTTTCCGTTATTCTTAGCCTTCCTGATTTAATGGGCTTTTGCAAAACAAAAAGAACCACTGTTGGATTTTTTATCCGTTAAGCTAACTCTGCGGCTGAAAGCAAAAAATGTATGTAGGAATTTGAAAATTGCGCAAAAACGCTTTGCAAAGGAATAATAGTTTAAAGGAAAACCAATCTGCGCCAATATTTGCCATTTAATCGCCGCCAAAGATAATAATCCGCTTTTTACATCCATCAAGTTGTCTATCGATCTCTGGCTGTTGGTCCCATTTGTTCTTTGCAGAAGTACAGGAAGACAAGCTATTCAACCGCGTCAATTTAAATAATGCAGAGAAAAAATTGCGCCCGTGGGAAGTTTAGAAAAACGTTCCCTATGAAAAGGGCTTTTCAAGTTTTGACTTGAGATTCTCTTCATTAGCCGCTCCTGGTAGTTTTTTGCCCGATCAAGTTGTTTACTCTCAAAGGTTTTAGCTTCTACGGATTGGTATAGAAGGGGTCGTTAATAGTTAAGGATGATGGACGAAACGGGAGTTTTTGATTTACGCGTCCGTTTCAAACAAATATGCAAACGTTTAGGCAAATAGCGGAAGGTGGGGATGTTCCCCACTTATCTATCTAATGCTTGCCCAAACACATACACACTTAATATTCCAACGAGACTAAGAGGAGAAAGTCTTGCTTAGTTCCTGAGAAGATTCTTCAAGCAACTGATTCAATACAATCAACTTATACACTTCACCCATCTTATTTAAAATTCAGGCCTTAAATGTATATACACTCCTCTTGCATTCAAGTATACGCCGCGCCAAAGCGTCCTACCTTAAATGACACCCAGGAAGCGCATTTATAATTCCCGATACTCTTTTAAATCCTCTGTCGCTTACTCTTCAAAATCATGTACTGTCCCAGGTCATTACATCCAGTAGGTAGGAGTAGCTGGGACTGAAGCGTCGCAGCGCTTTGCATTCTCGCCGCTGCTGCAATAAAGAGCATAACCAACGCTGAGTGTGGGCAGTTTATATGAGTTTTTCATGTTAATTTTACTTGAATGACCCTCATCTCTGTCATCTTGTTATTATTGCCATAGAGAAACGGTTTCTCTCCTCAGAAATTCTTGTGTTTTGCATCCTCTCTACAATAATTTCCCTTTAATCTGCTATTCATCTTCCTCGTTCATCAATCTACCGAGACGCTTAAATAGGTTTACCCTTGTCGAAGTCAATGGACTCTCTCCCTATTAGCTATCCAGCCAAAGGTGCGTAACAATTGCAATAATAAAAGAGTAAAAAATGCATAAGGCTGCACTGAAGATAATGAGGGGAATTAATTGAGGAGGTAAATTGCAAGCTATTCTTTACTAGGCTCTATGGAAGCTAAAACAGGCTCCTTTTAACCAGGATCATTACTAATTATTTGCAAATCTCTCTTCACAACCGCCTCTTTATTTATCATCCACTCATCTCTACTGTTTTCTCTCGGTCAGTATTTGTCCACCCATTAATTAACTACAAGCCTAGAAATTATGGAAATTAAGCGTGGAAAACAAATAGCGACTCCGCATTATCCGCAACACCCAGAGAGAGAAGGATGAGTTATTATTTAAAGAGAAACAATACACAAGCTTGGATAGCTGCTCTTACGTACTTGTCGTTGAGCCTTAATAAACTCTATACACTATGTCATTAAATAAACATGACCCCGCCGGAGGGACATTAGTGGATTTGTGTGCCTGACTTTGCTGACTTTGTCGAAGATGAGTAAGTTACAGTGTAAGAGCGCGGAGATGAACAGGATCTTTGCAAGGATCTGAACAACCTTTGATTCGAATTTTGAAGAGGAAACGGAAATGCAAGTGAACGCTTCTGCAATTTCACACTTAATATAAATTCACTTAATCTTGATGTCAACCGCATGGGTGAGATGAATGCGTGCGGTTAGAATGTTAGGGATGAGGCAGTTTGCTTGCGCTGCCGCTGTTCACGCTGGTTTGCTATGGGTTTGAATTAGAGGAAGCGCTGCAACTTATCATCCGTTGCAACGCTGCATCTTCTTCCGTGTTTTATTCCTTTGAAAATTCTTTACGCTAGGAGCCGAAACCCTTAGGTTTGGATACAATACTTTCTCAATGTTTTTTTTAATTTCACCTTTGTTTCTCCACTCCCAGAGGATTAAACTGTCTTTGGTTTTTAATTAGCTTGGTGCTAGAATACAATCAGAGCAGGAAGAAAAAATACTCTTACTCATTCAATACGGTTGGTATTTCGCCAAAATTGCATAACTGGGGCTTCGCGTTAATAGCGCGCGCACCTTGTGATGTGCCTCCCTTTCCTATATTCTTCTAATATCGTTGCCTCCCTTGTACTTTTAGCGTCCAGCTCTAAAAACGTTGCGTTGACTTGCGTTGCGTGCCGCATGGAGGTTAGCGGCATGTTTCTTAAGAACTATGTCAGCATTGTATCTTTGGATCGGTTCAGTTTGATCAATTTAAAATTATTTTACAAGACAATGTGAACATGGTTTGGTGGCGGGTTAATGGCTAATTCCTTTTCTTTGAAATACAATTAACAATAGCTTTGCTCTGCCGGAATCAATCTACCTGTTCTTCTTTACTGCTCTGTTGTTTGGCGCATTTCAAAAAGCACACGAAATACAAGGAAAGTCAAAATGTTCACCGTTTTCTTTTAATAAAATACAGTGCATGAGATGGTTCATTGATATACCGCTAGACACAAGTGGCAAAGTTTTTAAACAATTAATAGAAATTTACCGGCATATTCGGTTTGGTTTATTTTTCTAACACTCGCAAGTGGAACATTTCAACTTCGCCACTTAAATTACGGCCAAGAATGATTCCTTGTGACTTCCCCCCATGAGTTGAAGTTAAGTGGATATGTTAATGTTAATACAGGTTGAAACCACTAACGAAGATGGATTCCGAGTAAAAAATGATGCGTAACTTTTCATTTTCTTCTTGTACCTTTAGCAGTCCGCAGAAATAAAAGCACATCTTCAGAAGATGTAAGGGTGTAGTTAACGCATCTCTGGTTGCCAGTAGTTATTGTTATTACTTCTGAGTTAGCTCATCTGCACGTTTTCCGCCAATTATTTATGGTTACGGAAATCTGGCCACCATCTTCTATTTCTCCGTGCACGTTTAGAAAATTATCCTTGTGTATTTACAAAGCTTAGGTTTTAGTTGTTCCAAAAGAAGGATGCAAAGCACTATTATATATTCTGAATTTCACAGCTTGATTCGTCCAACTCGAAACTGTGCTGTAATTAAAAGGTTCATTACTACCTACTGTGCCGTCCTTTTGCTTGGTGCCAGCAAACTAGCTTTCTTAGAAAGTCATCCTTAAATTACTTTTTCCAACCCTTATTACATACACTAAGGTATGCTGAGTAAGCTATTTATTTGCCAACAAAGTTGAATTAATTATATACACAGACACCTCCCCGAAATGATAGAGTAATGTGTGATGATGCGCTTAATTCTTTGGGTTTCACGAGTTGATGTTTCTCTTAGGAACACAAACTTTTCTCCTCCTCTGCAGTAATTATTTTAAAAAAGTTGAATGACTCTGTTTTTGGCTTCATTAAAATGTTTAATTAAAAATTTCCTTTAATTCCATCCACGCTTTGATCCGTCTTACCTGTACTAAAACAAATAGCTCCGAAGGATGGAAAAGACGCTTGCTTTTCAGAGAGGAAAGATAATGAGAGAAGATGCATTCTTTAGAAATAAGAGTTTGTGGTATGTGCTGTTTGTACAGCAATTATAAATACACAACGTTGGGAAACGCACTATAGTCTGGATTTAGAGTTTATGAAGCTATAAGCAGTGTGTAAAATCGTTTCCGCCGCCATAAAGTTACATCAACCATTATACAATGTACTTTCGATTTTCAATTCCAAGTTAAGAGTAAATTGGCTATTATTCATTATTATTCAGTTTTGTAAGCTGGTTTATGTGGAACAATGTAATCGACACCTTGGAAGCAATGAATAACTTGAGCGAATTTTGTAATTTAAAGCTAACGTATCCCGCTATTGGATCTCGAGCGAGGCTAAGGATAAATGGGATTCGTAACGTTTAGGCAAGCACTTAATAATGAAATCTCGGATAAACCATCAAAATACATATTTCGTTGGGAAAAGAAGGTATAAATATTCAATAAATAAACGAAATCAAATGAGGCCGAAAATCGTTGCGAAATAAAATTTTGCAACGTTGCTTGCATTTTAGTTTAGCGGGGCAATATTGGAAACTGACTAACGCCCTGTTATTATATTTTGGAAGATACAAGAAATTAAATAAGCCAATGTGTAAAATGTGGCAAAAGTCCCAGAATGTTAGCACGAAATGCGGAAATTCGCAAAATATTCTCATCGGAAGGTTGACTTGACTTCAAAGTTCGCAACATAGTAGCAGACTTTATCAAGAAACAGCGATACATTTTACGTACGCTTAAAATCAGCGCTTTGAGCGGGAGAACAACAAACAATTCGATCAAAGCCAAGAGCATAATTTTCGCTAATCAAAACTACACGCTTGAAACATTTTCTTGTATACATGGAAAGCAATTGCTGAGGGAGAAATGGTACAAGTTGTTTATGGTTTCCACAAAAGCAAAATTAATGATCAGGCATTGTGTATAGTTTCCGCATTTGGCGAATTCTTAGTTTATTTTACAACGTCCCCGGGCATTTAAGAAAGCGAATTTGAGGATAATTCCATGATCTTGAAAAAGATGAAAGTTTGAATCATGGCTATTTACGTGGGCATAAAATCTATTAGCTGGGATCATTTGAATCCCTTCAAGCTTGTACTACATCAAAATGATGATAATGGGCGCCATAAGGGACTTTAAGACTGAAACTCGCATTTTTAAAATAAATACCGGAGGTAATCCGGAATAATTCATCTCATATCCTTCCCGCCTTCCCTTGAGGCGGAAAATTGTATTTTTTCACAAATTTTTAAACTCTAAAGCTAGTATGATCTTTACAATTGAGCTTATTTTTGCCAGGGGAAATCAAAGTTGCAAAAACAGAGCGCATTAAATACACGTGCAGTATCTAAGGGCAATGATTTTTAAAATGAAGCCTAAAATTGAGCGAATTGAGTGGCTGCACAGTATGAACAGACCAAATTCGACAAAAGTTCATCACGGAACTGACCATGAATCAAAATGTTGCCTAAAATAAATATGACGCTGTAGTACAGGGGTAATGCGGTTGTTTTGCTGTAAATAGGGTAGGAAGGCAGTTGACCTGTGCTCTGAAAAGTCATATATGGGAGGACCCTCAGAGTGTCAAAGAGCCGAGACCAACTACGGTTTAAACTCCTTTTTTGACCTGTTTTCTGTCACTGATAGATGGTCTCTCCGCGTGGGTCGGTAAAATTGCGCGTTTGGTCAGTTAACAGCGGAGGCAGATTCGCTTTCAAGCGCTCATCCACACTCTATTATTTTGTTCCCTTGGGCGCAACATGGAAAAAACAAAGACAATTCAACGTTTGGCTAACCCTGTTGCACATTGAATAGAAATGGGAATTGCGTTGCAATTATTTGCAATGCGCTATGCATTCTTCCAAACGGTCAACGTACTATATGTTTCTAATGGACAGTTTTTGGCAGAGGCCATTAAAAACGTAACAAGTTTGAAAACAATCGGGAATTTCTTCATGGGATCTAATAACAGTCAACAGTCTGGTATTGGTCAAGCTCGAAATTATTATTACTTTCCCTCTCATCTAATAAAAGATGGACGCGGGAAGAAGATGAAGATGAGATTGCTGCAATATACTAAGATTAAGATGCTGCTTTAGATTGAGAGTGATGGTGAGAGGTGGAAAGTAATTGAGAGGTAGAAAAAACCTCGTTTTTTATTTACTAGTCCGTTGGTTTCGCTATTACTATAAGACTTGACGGACCCCGTTTCATCATATTAACATTCTGTTCATGTTCGATGCCTTTATCATGATGATCCAAAAGTTTTTAAAAAATGCTAATCACACGCATGGCACCTTGCCAAACACACTGCCTTCTCTCTCTCCTCACTTGCAATAAGAAATCTACCAAGACAGATGATGAACGGATTCAAAAGTTTGTAGCAAGAGTCAGAAAGCGCGTTAATTGTATTCAAAGCAACATAACACTAGAAGCGTTAATGAAAACGTTTTTGAGCTAATTTAAGCCATCAAACCACTCTTCTGCATCTTTAACGTTCAGTCTAGCTCCCTTGTTATGTATATGTGCAATTTACCAATCAATCATTTTCTTCTTGGGCTTGGAACCCTGAAGGCAGTGCGCCGAACCGTTGGCTGTTATTATTAACCGCTAACGATACGGACAAAAAATATTGTACAGCACTGAAATGAAAGAAAGACCAGGAGTAAATGGAGCACGGTAAAAGCTTAGGTTGAAAGTCTCTCGCGCCAAATTACAATCAGCTACCACCCTTGCATGAATTAGTTCTATTATTTCCAATGCGTTAAGTACTTGCGAAATTCATATTTGATTGAATACCTTTGCTAATTACATGTGCTTGATTACTCGGCGATTTTCACTACAATGGACGGAGCAACATAATTAAGTTCAAACGAATGTCAGCCTTAATGATTGCTTGAGATGCTGTTAAAATTGCTAAGGGACGTCATCAGTTTGAAGCGATTGGCAAAACTACAATGGATAGCGGCAGAAATAGCAAGTAACTAACATCGACCACGAGGCAAGCAAGCGAGATGATCCATGAAACTAAATTTAACTAATTAAAGATGACAGCTCCATGGAAGAACAAGTCCGGCTTCTATAGCTCTGATTAATACATTTGAAATGGTACAAAACTGTTTTAATAGTTTCGATCATCATTTCGAATCATTTCGATATTAACTCAGGTCGTTGGCAGCGGTAGCGAATGGAAAGGGAAATGAATGCAGAACAGTTGCAAAAGCGTGGACAAAATTTAAATATGAGAAGTAGATCCCTGCTGGTAGACAGATTTGATTTCAAGTCGAGGAAAATATATACATCAACGGAGCAATTAATCTCCACCCTAATAAATCGCGAATATGATATGTGGTCGAAAATTATAGTAAACTCATAAACTAGTATGCTGACCTATAAATCACCAGCGACATTGATATTCATTTACAAGCGTATCATATTCAAAGTAATGCAAGAAATTTTAGCTGCGCTCGCGCTGCAACTCTCAAGTTAAACAAGAAGGTAGAGAGAGAGAGCGAGCTGAAACTGCAGCAGACATACCGCAGCGCAGCGTTATTGACCTGGCTGCTTGGTGCCACTGCTTACAAGTACATGTCAGGGTATGGCAAGCTATATTTTTGTATTAAGCATTAACTCTCCCTTCGGTATCCCTGGTCTCATCATGGATCATGGATGATGGATCAAGGACCGGAGCGTCATAAATAAATTCATAACTGTATGCTGATTTGAACAATCGGCAATGAAATACACTAATCAGTCTAAAATGCAATTAAATCCTATGATTTATAGAGTGCAATGACAAATAAATAATTAAAGGTAAAAGGTCGTATTTATTATACGATTATAGCTGTTGCGGGAGTAGCTACCAAGATTCGCAACATTGCAAATATTGAGACGGAGTCTGCTGCCATGGCTGTCGTGGTGCTGAATGCTGAAGCGTTGAGCTTACTGTAGCTAATGGATATTGTTTCCTATCAACCTGCCCCAACAAGGCTTGGTCATGAGATGCATGGTTGCAATTAATTTATGCGAAATTCATCTGTGAAGATTGAGGATAAAAAATTTGCAAAGAGTGGACGTCTCCTCTTGAAAATTAACTGATGGCTACTTGGATTTTAAAAGTTTCTGTTAGTTCTGCCTCCAATGTGATTCTTGTGCGGTAGGGACTATAATTGAAATTCAAGTCAGCGTCTTAGCCGCGTTTAATTGATCTTCACTCGATCAAAGATTCATCAAAAGCTACGAGGGCTACTCCTGCTGCTAGTCAGTGCCACTTGTCAGTGTAGCTGACACGGAATGCGCTAGAAGCTACGTATGCGGTTTATGGGAGGGTTTATGATGGATGATGCGTGTTTTGAAATTTGATTTGATTGCTTTGGTTGAATGAAGAGGCGAAATGAATATTGAATTTAACTGATATCCCAATAATGAAGATTAGGAAGGATGATAGAAAAAGTAGATCTCACACAATCATTCCTGCTGCAAAGGCTTGTGTAAAAATCTACTATGTGCAAATTTATTGCAAATTCAATGATGCAGAAAATGCTTCCGCAAAAGACTGATAATGATCTGAATACTCTGATAGAAGATGATCCTTCTGATTTAAACTTGATCTGATGTCGTAGACAGTATCAAGTAGCAGGAGTCTTGTGCATACATGGACGTGGACGTCTCGCGAAACTTGAAGATGATTGAACTGTTAATGAAAAGTGTCAGAGATTCGCGAAACTACTCGAGCATTTTAATAAATTAAAGGATCTTCTTGGGTGGCAGTTTGGAGGGAATTTGAAATTAAATTCAAGGCAGAAATTAAAACGGTTCAAGCTATTTAACGACATGACTATTTGTCTTGCTTGAGGCTATTTTTGCTGTATATCTGAAGCTCTGAGTTATTTATCCGGAGGCTATTTAGCGTAGCATATAAGCCTGATTACTACAATGACAGATTACCAAAAGCAAACATATTGAGGACGGCAGTCTATTAAAGATTCAGTTTGAATAAAATCAAGGCTAGAAGCAAATCGCGGACACAGATGCGGGTTGAATTGAAAGAAGGGGACTAGGAAAATCATGAGGATCATGACAAAGTGTGCAAAATTAATCCAATCCCACAGATTAATCTACAAGAACAGCTACAGGCTGTACAGATGAGACAAGGCCCTTGTCACAAGGGACCAGTATATTTAGAACGTGGAGGAAGATGAAAATTCCCGTATTATTTCCGACCCGTCCAGTTCCCATTAACCGTTCCCACACACAATCTCACAAGATGGGGTTTACGACATGGCATATATTTTTATTGCAATAACGGTACTTGACTCAACTCCGAAATTAGCCACATTCCGTATAGTAGTATCAGCTACAGATACATAATAAAATGGCACAGACAAGAGACACATATTTAACGGCTACGTAACGCGCTCCTTTTACCTGTCCTCACCTGGACGTATATGTCGTGGGTCTCTAAGTATACTTGTATTTTTGTTACCTGTGCCTACCTACCTGTGCAAATTGCGAATATATTTCACATCCTCTTATTCTAGATATTAAGAAAAGCTTTTTGTTCAAGCCATCGTAGGAGGAGGAGTAGGAAGATGTAATTTTAAAGGAGATTGCATCAACGACTCCCTTTTTTGTGGAAGAAAAAAGGTGACAATTATTTTTATTCTACGTAAATATAAATATACCTCCCCTCACGATTTCCTCATCATCTCTTCTTTACAATTATCCTGCTTTTATGGGGATTCGGGACCAAAATCTTCAAGTCATCGCTAAACCCGAGTGGAGGGGGAAAATGATTCAAAATTTACTGCAACATCAACCCAAAAACTTAAGTTGATGGGACACACAAAGATGGTTTATCCCTCCCTCCCGCCTCACAATTTAAAAAGGTTTAGCTCGGTTGAATGTGACGCTCAACATCGTCTTGCCATTGGATGATTAGTTAAGTAACTTGAATATTTAAGGAAGTGGAAATATATATAAAAGGAGGATAGTTTAGATGAACTCCTTTGAAATCACCGTGATCAAGTCCTAAATGTCTTTTGAATTGTAAATGAAGAAATAAATGGATGACTGCTAAACTATACAGATGAGCTGCAGAGTTTGGAAACCCGCTTGCGTATCAATGAACCGTGAATCATGTTGAATGGCAGGTAATCAATGGATGTTCAAGGATCATGAAGAAAAAGGTAATTGCAAAGACTAAGCTTAGCTTGGAGCAAAAACTAATCTATCGTCCCTCTTTGCCATTCTTACGTGGGATTGACTGCAGGTTTAACAAGCTTTCAAGCTTGAGCTTCATCTCAGCTACGGGATTGCAAAGGAATGCGAAATGCATAATACTGTACCAATAATATGTGGGTGTTACTGCAAATAATAGGGCTAGTGAAGTCTCGGAGCTGTGGAGATCAGGGATGATGGGAAATTTAGCGAAACAAACGAGGGATAGGAGTCATAAATAACCCAGGCCTTGTGCAAGTAAATTAGGAATTTGATCAGCAAATAAATGCATCAAAATCCGTTAGAGTCTCCAACAGTTTTTTATCCCTGGCGCCATCCAAATTTTAGCCTCATACTCCTCTGCATCTCATCCTCCCTCATCCCACGCAGGGTCCATGGGTAACGAGAATTTGCAATTTCGTCGACGACCTGCACATAGACGTCCGTGCGCTGTACTGCCAACAATGCATTTGCACAAGACACAATTTCTTTGTTTAAACATGATCTTAAATTACATGTGAGTAAGTCAGAGCAGAGTGGTAGTAAAAATTCTGGAAGAGCGCGCATGCCCTCCGTAAAAGGGTGCCCTTGAGCATTGAGCTGCAAAATCCTTTGGGGGTTTTTGCACAGTTTTGAAGAATGTACACTGCGAAATTGCAATGTTAAATATTTGAAAAGTTTAAATAAAGGAGCTTATGTCGCAGGGGGGGCGGAAAGAATTTCTTTTCTCACCCCTCGGCAAAAGGTGACACGACTCCGAAAATGGATCTGCTGTTGTTATCCACTTGGCCTTATTTCGATTATGAATCGCTAATACATAAGCTACAATGATAGAGGGAGTGTAACGAGAACTATATTACCTACTACTAGACAGCACAGCAGTGATGTGAACAGTGTTATATGGCACACGGTATGGAATTAATACCTATAACTGAATTTAGCACAAGTAACTTTTAATGCATCACCAGCTGTCAGTCACAAAGGCGGAAAGAATACTGTAAGCAAAGAGCGATAGCTGAGGCTGAGGAGTATAGGCAAAAGTCGGTAATCCGTGTGAGAGACTCAATTGTAAATCAGATATCTGCATGATTTGATATTGGAAACGTATCGAATTTAAAATGCCGAGTGACATTGCGAGAAAAGGTGGGAAATTTTGGAGCTGTGTTAAACTGCAAGAGTTGTGCGCTGCTGCGCTCTTGTTAAAATATGTGCTAGAAAAATCAAACGTTTTGAATGAAGCGTCGGGTTTTCCGAAAATCTGCGCTTTTACCTGAGCTTGCGCTAAATCCTTGAGTTTAAATCACAAATCGGGAGGATCCACGAATTTGTGACCGTGAATAATTTTGCACGATTTTCTAAAACTTTTCACGACAATCCCTTTTTTTTGTCCTTCAAAAACATATCTTCCACATATTGTTATAATTCATGATCGGTTGTACTTAAGCGTGCACCGTTTTGTTTAGGTTTTGGCTGAAAGCGTGGCTTTGTTGATGGTCTTGGAAGAAGGTGAGAGATGGTTCGCTTTCTCAACCACATATGAGCTTTCAAGGAGCAGAAATTTGAGGAAAAGTAGAGCAATCCTCGCTAATCGCATTAGAAAAGAATACAATTTCACACCGGCTTACCACAAACAACCTCATCCTCTCATTATCTACAAGCTCAGATCCTAAGCATCTGAATTAATAATCATGAACAAGGCCTCCCCGTTTTCATAGCGAGCTATTCCCTCAATTTTTCATCAAGAGCGTAGGATTGGAAGAAAAATTATAAGAGAAGATTGGTATTAACTACCGCAGAAATTAGTGAGGACACATGAAAGTACCCCACATTCCGTCATGTCAGCTACGAGAAGCAGAATTGTCGGGTGAAGCCACCGTGGAAACTTAATTAAGTGACGACACATTCATCACGTAGTAAAGATAATAGTTTACACGAGTTATGAGAAGAGCGTAGGAGATGAGGGAGAGAGATGCTGGGGAGAAGAAGGACCGCATCCAAAAATTCCCGTTAATTCACCACGAGCTTTTGCATTTAACTATATATTGCTCGGCAGCTGGCGCTTTAATTTTTCCTTAATTTACAGGGCCGCCCCTGCGCCAAGTAAACGCGCGGGATTCAGAGGAAGAGTGATGAGATTTTCTATAACCATGGCCCAGAAACCCATTCTCCGAGTTGAGAACCCGCGCGCTTAAAACTTGGGAAAGATGATAAACAAAATAGTTGCACGTAATGTAAATATACACGTACCCACGCCTCTGCACTAATTCAATCAACAAGTCGGACAATCCTGACTTGAATCTGTCTGTAAGATGAGGCGCAGATCGTTTAGAAGAGTTGCATGAATCGCTTCTGCGCTGCATTTAAAATTATGTTTACATATCTTCGGTCCCAATTCCTGAAAGGGGCTTGGTTTAAACAATGTTGATGGATTTATAGGCAGTTTTTGAAATTTTGAAGAATGATATATCCTACTTATTTTACAAGCTTGAAATTCATGAAGTGCGGAATACAATTTTGGATATTCTGTAACAAGGGGCCTACAACTTTGCGGACTAGGTCAAGCGATGATTGCGTTAGTTTATGGCTAGCGTTGATTTTGTAACGTTTTCACACTCGTTCTTGAGCGTTAACTAACTTGAAAGTACAGACCCATTTTTCAACTTGTGACAGCTCTAAGGAAAAGAAAGATATGCTCCGTTTAGATACAAGTTAAGGAAGGCTACAGGGCAATCGTCCGCGCGCTTACCCGTGAAATGAGTTACCTTCTGACACGTGTTTACTAAAAGCGTTTTCATCAGCATGTTCTTTGAATTTCTCAATAAAGCCTTAGGACCCAGGGCAAGCAAACCCTAAAAGGGCGAAACCTGAGCTGCGAGAAGGTGAAGTTTACTATCCATGAGACAGGTATGATGGAAAAGTTCAAAGAAGAACCCGTGAAATTTCAAGTAAACACCTCAACTCAACCCAACCCGAAGACAGAAAAATAAGGCGGCGTCTTCTAAGCTTATGCGACGCCCTTGTTTCTTGTTGATGGAGCACCGATTCTTTACGAAGAAGAAAGCAATAAGCAAAGCAGGAAAAATACAATTTGAGGATGATGAAATACAAAGACAGGGTGTAAAGGCAGAAAAGGGCAACTTATTGCGTCTCTCGGTGCATAAAACGTGTAAAGTTTTCTAGTTCAAGATCATACTCACCTAGAAAGAAGCAGAACCTGGATACCTAATCCGTGCTAAAGCCAGGTAGAAATTCTAAGAGTGTAGATGGTTACACGAAATACGCGTCACTAGCACAATTTTAAGCGTTAATTTTCTGGAGAACCGGGAATTTGTGATAGATTTTAATCGAAACAGAAAAGAATATGTAAAAATTGATCAATAAAGCACAGCTTTAATCAAGCAGTTGCAATTTGGCAAAGCTACAATTTTAATTGTAATTATTTGGCGAATATGCAACAATCTCTTTTCTATGGATTCAAGATTGATTCGCAACTAGGCAACAAATGCACTAAATAATAACAAAAATGTAGACAATTTTCAAGGGATATTTTCAATTTAAAAGAAGGAACATTATAAACAAACTGTAAGAGAAACTTTGCGGCTTCCCACGAACCATACTGTGTTCGTTACTTTGTGTATAGCTTTTCTACCGAACTGTTTCGAATGACAAGGTTATGTTACAATTTCTCAGGTTTCCTTACAGATTCTGTTAAAGTTTCTCTCTCGACTGAAATTCAAGGAGATTCACATATGCGTCAAACAAGTGTGGAAACAATCAAAGAATATTGATTACCACAGCTACTGGAAGAAGGATGGGGACAAGGGCTCGCATAAAGCTTGATAGGTCGTAATTGCTGTCACCGCCTTATTTGTGGTCGGCGCTATTAGATGCCACAACAGGGACATGGTTAATCCGCAGACAGGTAAGCAAGTTGAAAAGTTTGCCACGGATTGCTTGAAACTTTTCTGTATTCGCTACAATCCAATCAAACCAGGCTACCTGGCTACAACACTCATCCACCAAAAGCCATATCGTTTACAACAGCAATCATTTATTTATTTGCTAGAGAAAAAGGAAAAGTAATAAGAGAAGAGGTGAAGGTAAGAGAGATTTCCTCAAAGATTTCTTCTTTTGTAACCTTAGTTTATGAGCTTGGGGAAGCCATATAGAACTGAGTGTGAGGGAGGTGAATAGAATCCGTATCATTAAATTTCTGTAGGGCTTTGCAAGCATGAGCTGCATTTCCTTTTCTCAATCCTCAAAGATTTAAATTAGATTTCCGCTTTGCAAAGCTCTGGTAGCTCTCAGAGTCTGTGAGCTCCAGAGCAGGATTAACAAGGATCAGTTATAGCCCGGTTAGGAAATGCAAGGATTTTAATCAGGGCCTTAACGTTACTCTCTTTGTTCTTGTTGTACAACGTTTAAAGGATTAAGGATAAGCCTGAGATTTAAAGTCTGAATGATTTTATCCCTTGTACAGTGTTGCAGAACATGCTACAGATTTGAATATTAGAGACGTAGGAAATCAAGTGACATATCTCTGAATGACCTCCAATGTTCACTCCTTCACCTTTTCGCAATTTTGGTTAACCTTATAGGTTATTAAGGTTTGAGGTGGATGGAAATGACCTCGTCTTTGGTGATAACTTGGAATTTGCAACATGGCATAGTAATGTTCTGTATAAACGCCCAGAAATATATATAGCAAAAGAAAAACGCTGAAAGCTGTTCACCTGTAGTGCTTATTTTAAAATGTTATTGATACAGGTAATAACATAAATTAAAAATGATTTCTCACGGACACTTCACTTGTCAAAGTCATTGTAATTTCTTCATATGAAATATACAATTATTGCTTTGATTTCCTCGGATTAAACTAAAATTGTAAATTTGAAGGATTTAATAGTGTAGCATTTGCTGTAGTAAACGCGTATATTTTTCAAAGGAAGTGGACAGGAACAGTTGATAGGACAAGGTGTCGAACATGCTTCTTATGGTTTGCACTACTTCCCAGTAGAAATTGTAAGGGATGACCACAAGACATTCTTGCAAGAAAAGATGCCCTTGATCCTGGCCACAATAATACCTTGTTAATCCCAGAGCTTATGAAGCTTGTAGGTACAGGTAGCAGAGCTAATAAAGTAAATACAGAAGCTGTGCTATTGGGGTGGTGGAGGGACGTGTGGAAAATATTTCCAAGTTCGCCATCATCACTTCAAGAGGATTCCACGCGAAACGTTTGCCTTAGACCTGAGCGACCAGCGCAGAGTACAAACGGAATACTTTTAAGTGTTCTCCTCATGGCCGCTATGAGAGTGCCTTTTTGCTCTTAAGTATTGACTCTTGAGAAGTCTTCCTGGGATTAAGATGACAATCTTTTATTTCACAAGCCCAACTTTCTCACCGTGTCATATAATAATAATTCCCAGTCAGAGCTCATTGCCATAAATAATTAACTACAACTAATTTAAAAGAAGAACAAGAAAGAGTCAAGGATGACACCCTTGATAAGGGTATCCCCTGATGAGTCGCATCGTTTTTGCTGGTTGAAACAAGCATATCGCACCTACGCTTTATTGAGAGCGCTGCGCTAAGTTTTTGCGCGTTTAAAATTCAACTGCTTTGGCTTCTGTGACCAAGGTTAAGTGCATATACTAAATCCGTGTCTAACTGCTCTTGATTCAGCCCTTAAATCCACATTAACATTCATCCTTCCCACCCATCTATGCTAATTAGCGATGGTTTAAACATTGTTGAAATTGTAACTTACTCATTATGGAAATATAACAGAGACCTGCACGGTAGTAAAATAATGTGTAAATATAACAGAAACATGCTAACAGTATGAAAATATTTATTAATTTAATTTAATTTAATTTATTAGTAACTAATAAACATAGTTGCTGCTAGTAACGACTCAGTGCATAGTCACTGTTTATTTTTAGTAACTGAATTGACATCCGGTCCTTGTGCTATCTACTGTAGGGTCTGAAAGTGTTAACTCGCTTAAACGTTTTTTAGGCTAATTGTAAAGAACGCACTAAAGTAAACTAAGCTCTGCACGTTGTTGTTAGTTCCTTATGGTGTGCGTTTCGGAGGAATTTCAAAGGAGCTCTGTACAGCCGCATAGTTTAGTGCAGGTTTAACAGAACATTATGGTTTGCCATAAGTAGTAGCTTGCATTGAGCATAGCCTGTACAGCAAGGAACAACAGCTTGATGAAGAGAAGGTAAAGTTTTTGCTGTCAATAATGAGGGATGAACGTGCTCCATTAGTTTTAAGGTGTGATGGCATCTAAATCTTAGGCGTGTTAGTGTCTTTTTGAAAAAATCTCTGAAAGAGGTCAAGAGAAGTATAGGTGTTTTACAAGGAGCGAGGAAGGATAATTTAGCATGAACATTATGTAAATTCTGTGACAGTCACTAAAGTTAATTACGATCGCAGTTAGAAACGGCGAGGAAGAGGTGGGCTGCTACTGATCTAAGGATATTTTTTTCCTGTGTCAGCTCCTGTAACTGACTGTAAAATAAACCTTGATGCTACTTTGTGAATTGCTTTCCCGCTAAATAATTTAGAGGGCAACTGCTGTGTTGCAACAGTGAACAGGAGTCGTACCCTAGCATACAAGCTCTTGACTTCCCGATATTGGGTATTCCACGAAAACAGACAAAAATGGCCATTTTGTCACGTGATTATACGGATTTCTATGACTTCAGTGACAAAATTATACGGTTTTCTACGAAAACGTACACATTTTTTATACGATTGTAAATAATCACGTATAATATACGATTTCGTATACAAAATTATACGGAATTATATATTTTTGTATATGCGAACTCCAATATTTACAAAAAATTTTGAAAATAAGTTTGAAATAAGCTGAGTTTTGTTGCAAATACATGCGTTTCCTCTGAAAATATACAATGGGAATATGGGTGTATTTAGACAAGTCTAATTTTTTAATATTTAATCGTTTACTTAAATTAAAGAAATGCGTTTTTAATCATTTCATTGCCGGTAAATATACGGAATTAATAACGAAGTATTTGAACACAAGTTATGCCTGAACGTGAATTAAATCAGATAAAGTGGTAAGTTTCTGCTACAAAATGTGTTTATCAACTGTGCGATACTACCACTTTTTTTATCCATAGAGGTGGGAAAAATGCAAGGAGGCAATTCCATACCACTGGCGTCTAAAAATTAACTAACGACACCGTTACAGTCGCGGTGGAAGTCAATATTTCGATTCCAGTTCAATAACGTTTGAAAATCCTAGCATAAAACCGACCAGCTATGGTAACAAAATAGTAATTTCTACTCGCATTATATGCTTTTATACGAAAACATATACAAATTATACGAGATTATACGACATCCAAGAAGATTATACGAACTTATACGAATTCAGTGAAAATTATATGATTTTCGAATATCGGAAAGTGGCCATTCTTATCGGTTTTCGTATTCGTATAATTTTGTCTGCTAGGGTAGTTATTTTTTAAGAGGATGTAAAATACTGAAAGTAAGCGTTACGGTAGAGCAATTATGACCGAGGGTTACCTACGTGATGGCAACATGCTGGCTGACTGGCTAAGAGTTTGGCTGGATTGGTTGTTATTACTGCTAAAAGAAGAAGTACAGAGGAATGAGGCTTTTGGAGACCTCCGACGACAGTGGAGAGGGAAACGGCCTTGCCATTTCCTTAAGTGGAAGTTAGAATTCGCAATTGTTGAGTGTGTGTTGCGTATACGACAGTGCTAAGACGGCGGGTTGCAGATTTGGTATGCGTAGCCAAAGAGGCCGGTGGTGGTAATTGGGACAATTGGAATTGTGTTTTGATTTCGTAAAAATGTCACACGAGGCTTTTCTTGAGACTTTCACAGGTGAATTTTGTTGAAAAGCTATGGTGTCTGGGAGGTCGAGGTGAAGCGTGTTGCGTATTTGGAATTGAGATTCGCGAATACATGATACCAACTGTGGATATTTGATACAACTTAGGTTAGAAATGAATGGAATTGTATCGAATTTCCCTTGAACTATAATACGTTTGTTTGTTTAGCCATTTCTTTGGGATATTGTTGACTTGAATGGTATTTGTTTAATGTGACAGAGATTTTGATTGCATTTTTTCACTTGAGCTTCACAGGCTTTAGATTGCTGGTGGAATGACAAAAATCACCTACTGTGCTGTCTATTTAAGAAGTGTTTGAAGTGATCTTGGTATGGATTTAGTAAAAGTTTTCTGTGTGAACTTAAAAGGAGACAGTTTTGAGAGACAGATTTTTGATGCGCTTGTCTGTTTGTCTGGGACTGCAAAGGATGAGTCTTGATTATAGTAGTGTGGTTTGGAAACGGGCTTGCTGTAATGGCCCTGGAGAGTCGATTTGAATAAGTTTTGAATACAATTTCAATGGAAATAATAGAAATAAAGAGAGGGAAAAGTTGCTTGTTGGCGCGGTGGAATATACTATGGATTCTTCCTTGTTATGCTGCAAGTAAGCTTGTTGCGGGATGAATGAACGTAATTAGTTTAAATTGAATAGCGGATGCGTGAGAATTTTAGAGATGGAATCTGCATGGCAAAGTCGGTGGGATTTGCAATGTGGGTAAGTGCATGTGGGTAAGTGTATGTGGGTAAGGAGGAATTGCCCAAAATATGTTGCTATTGTTTTTCAAAGCAAGGATATGAATCAGCTATGCTAGGTATTAAGAATGAATTGAAATTGTGATAATTACCTTCTCATCTTCGACATCCTCGTCGAAATCGGATCCCCAGTCGCTGACTTCATCACTGATTCCGTCGCTTTCCAACATGATTTGACTTGTCTAGTTGATGTTTCTTGAAGAGGGCGCGAAATGAAACCACAAATCCAAAGTTATGAATTCCGATGAGTTAGCACAGCGAGTCAGTAAAGTTTACGCTACTGATGTTTTCTCTTTGAATTCCGTGAATGAATAGCGACCGATAATAAGGTAAATCTGGTTGGAAACCCACATTAACTACTCTACTTTCTATCCATTGCGTCCAGGCTAGACAGAGGAGGAGGAGGGTAGACGGCACTGAGCACTATACACTGTGTCAATCCGAGTTGTCTGAGATGTCGATCAAGGAGAAACCGCAATATTAGCGATACAGATCCTGATAAGCGGTGAAATGGTGTTAAAAAAGTTGTTGCAACAATCTGTCATCCAGTTATAAGAATTGAAAATATTATTGAGTACTACTAAAACTCAATCACTTGTAAAATTTGCACGATTGCTTTCAATAATGCTTCCAAGGGATTTTCTCTCGGATTGAACTAAATATGTCCGATGAACACTTGTGACACAGTTCCCTACCACCGAGAGAGTTAGCGGAGGCACTTTTTGCTTGGCTGCACTTGCTTCCAGTGAATCACTTTGAGCAGGCTTTCACTGACTGAGTGAAACAGGTATGGATAGGTGAAGACGGAGGGATGAAACTGAGAATATTACAACCGTAACGGTAGGATGCAGAGCTGAAGAAACGGATAACTTTCCTCTTTGAAGACTTAAAGGAAAATGATAGGAGTACGGGGTTGGTTGCGCTGGTTACTTGAGTAACTTGAGGAGATGAGAGAATCCCTTGGAGTTGTTAGAGCTTCGCTTTTGGAATCTTCTTGGAGTGGAAGGCCGATGGAAGGAGCAGCGTTATTGTGTGCCTTTGGATTCCTCTCACCTCCCTTTTGCCTTCTGGCGTCTTTGCTTTCCTTGGAGAAGGTGTGTTGTTGTTGGCTGTCAGTGTTCTGTTTCCCTATTTCTTAAAGCACATTAAGTGCTTAACTATATGGCTTCTCTCTACTCTTGCTCCTTGGAAGTGAGGGAGGGAGGATAGGTAACTGAGTTTAAGTAAGGGAGAGGATAATTTTGTACATTGTAGATTGGCTTGTGTGTACACAATTAACATAATCACATTATTCCATAAGGTAAACAGCTAAATAATATTCATTGCCTTTGATAGGGATGAATGAGAGAAGGTGTAAACTCACGTGCGTTTCACTATGGACTCTCAGAATACTAAGGCTCGTTTTAATACGCTAGTAACGCTAGACATTAAGGCAGCATGCTGGCTGAAGCTGATAGTTAAGAATAGACTATACCTGGTCATCAACGGTGGAATATGATTGCGACAAAACTACGGGATGACTCGATTCTGATTGCTAACTGGTTTACTACTGTCTGTCTACAGAGTTGAAGGAGCAGGCTCGAAATCCAAATTGCCCGCTTTCGTAAGGTTTACCCATTTCGGGTGAAACTAATGTACGGAAACGTGCAAAATTGAGGTGCAAAAAGGTTTGGGGGGGGGCAAAAATCCTGGGGCGATGTCCAGTTTGACAGTCGAGACGTTGCTTGCAATTAGTCATCTAAGGAATAGCTAGAGAAAGAAAAAATTAGATTACAACTTTCCTCTAATTGCTCCAATTTCCCTTTAGCTTTTACGTTTGGTCATCGCACAATTGATACGGTAATGAACGCCATTCAGGTGTACGGTCATGTGGGAGCTCAAAGGTCTGGCCGGTGACAGGTGGCTGGCTGGTGATAGGTTTACGGTTTGGCTGAATGGCTTTGGCCTGATAATTTCACGATGACCTGAGCTTTCCAATGTGGTATATTTTTCCTTGGGGATAATTTGCATATTCTATCCGCAAAGAAAAGAAGGAAGAGTGCGGTGTGAATTTTTAGGGTTTCACTCTCTGCCGGATCATTAGCAGACCTTCTGCATATTGGAAATAAGGATTTGGTGAGAGAAAAAAAATGACTTTCTTCATCAATCACAACAAGAAAATGAAAGATTGATACGGTAAATGAAAAGCGAGCAAACTATTCTTACGGCAAATATTAGTGGTTGTTTTCTTGTGAAATCAAGAGCGTGGTAAAGATAAATTTTGATTGGGCGTGTAAGAAGACTATTTTAATCCATTTTTACCTCTGAGCCCCTGAAACAAAACGCAAGGGATGACTGCACGTATATGTAATCCGTAGGATCTTTAGGGCAAAATTATTGGGAATTGAAAAGCTTCCAGCTACGTGTCATGGTTGACGTTAATTTTAAGGAGTGAAAAGGTATGAGGAAAAATGTAGGAGCGACGGGGGTCATTAAAAGAGAAGATTGTTTGCAGGAGGAAAGCCGACAGTTTTTTGTACGTACGGATATTAAGAAAGAAAGGATTTATGGAGAAGAGAGGATGAGTCTTTTGCCGTTAGTTGTATTCGCAAAAAAGTAATAACAAGTTAAGAAGAAGAGCGAGAGTGGTGGTAAACTCCCTTATGTACCTGCCGGTAGATTCTCTCTGGGTCAGTTGTCCTAGATTCTGAGGAGTAATAACATGTTACTTGTTATTATTACTCGTTAAAATCATTCACCCACAGAAGCTGCTTAAGCGGCTAAGCTCTTGATGAGTTGAATCCCAGGAAGGAGTAACTTAATTTTGCCACTCTATCTCCGCTTGAAACCTATAGGTAGCTGGCTATATGGCTTGCAAGTGCTACGGGATGGAGTAGCAGGATTAATGAGTGAATTTGAAAAAAATTACATCGTGCCAAACTTACTCATATACTATGTTGCCGGTATGGAATGTCGTGGAGGTGGAGGATACAGAGACAGGTAATTGCATTGCTGTCGTGCTGCACTTGAAGCCTCTTGATTTCTGATGAAGACTTTACATGGAGGAAGAAGAAGTGTATGAAATCGAGAGAGACAGTGAATTATACACAAAGTTGGTTAGGATTTTGGCAGAATGTTCGGGTGGAATTGCCAAGTCTTGTTCAAGACTGCAGAAAATAGCACGCTCTCCGTTAATTGACACCTCTATTCATTGCCACACACAATGAGCTTGCACACTATAATTTTAGGGAAGAATGGCGTAAAATTGAGCTTAGATTTGTAAAGTATATATATATTTCTGTATTGCTTTGGGTGGATTCGAGTAGTATCTAAAACTGATTCCGCAAGGTAAACAATCACTCCGTTACCAGAGTGGAATCTTGTTTGGTTCAAGTAATAAGCTTGTGCTTGGTATCTGGTACTTATTAAAATTTCACGATTTTGAAAATTTTGCCAGCAAAGAAAGTTAAAAGTGAAGCTAGGTTGTTGAAAAACTTCAAGTATATGCTTTCCCTCATCATGAAAATTCAAGTTGGCATAGTAGTTTCCAATCGTGCGAATATTAGCTTCGCTTGAATCTTATTTGACGAGGATTGGTTGGAGGCTGAGAATGGATTTCTCCGTTTCCATCATTAATCGGAGGATTTTTAATTTGGCGAGAAATCAAAGTGATGTTGGAAAAATGTGAGATGCCAATGCAAGCGGTTTGCCCGATTCAGAATAAGATGCTAACTAAGAGAGCATGGAATCAGAAACTCGATCAATCCAATTACAAATCGATCAAGGTCCTTTCCATCATCAATCCTAGGGATCGCGTGCCACAATTAATGCTTGAAAAAATAAAAGAGAATTAAAGGATTAAAAGCTTGTGCACGCACGGATTGCATTTAAACTCAAAGGATGGTTGTGTGATTAGAGGAGGCATGAGGGATTTCATCAGCGAGGAATGATTGCAATAAGATAATTAAAGCAATTTTGATTGAACCAATGGGAATTGGATTGCATCTACAAGGGATCCTAAACTAACTGTATTCTCTGTAACTTGACTTGGCTTAAGCCTGATCGTTGGGAGCATTTGTGCGTAGGGATTTATTTGTTCTGCTAAAATAAAGCAATTAATAAATATAGATGCTCTACTTACTACTTGCCACTCACTCGCTAGCAAGTAAAGGCAAGTTAATTCTCATAATCATTCCATTAGCTTCCAATCGACCCAATTAACGGCCATGTACTTTCACAACTCTGAACTCTGATGGAGTGCATCATAAAAGGGGCGGTGGTGGTCGCCTTTTCTTCTAGCTAAGCATCATATGATTTAATGCAGTTCAAGTTTTTATTCTTGACATTGCTGACAGATGAACCTAGCAACCGTGTAGCCAGGGCGTATCCAAAGCAGTAGCGCTGCCGCAGCGGTACTATTAAAAAAGTATATGCAGATCACTGGCATTCGGGTAGTTTTAAAATGGTTTTTTTTCAGGCTAGGTAGGGTATGAATCTGAAACGCAGAACTGTGGTGCCATCTTCTTGCGAGCAAGTTAAATTTAGGCTTCCCTTGGATCCGGTTCCTTGGTTATAAATCATAATCTTATCCAGGAAAATGGAATTCCTTAAGCTAAAGGCTGTAGAGTAGCTGCTCGATACCATACTACCAACCAACAGAGCAAAGCGTTCTTGACTACGCTTATCTTAACCATAATATATGCATAAATGAGCTTGCAAAACGAATATGATCAATGATGATTTGGCGACAGTCATCAAATGCCGAGGCAGAAAATAAGATTTAGCCATAGAAGAATGAAGTTTTCAATGAGTTTTGCTAAATCCCCGGTAAATGTAATAGCTTAAAATGGCGGTCGCTGATCGAAAAAAAAGTCATGCTCCACATGCATGCTTCGAATCGAGAAGAATGGCAGTGCAGTCGCATGAATTACATGCTAATACGCAACGGTATAAAATTTTGCTGTTTCATCTTAATATTAATTTGATTGCAATTAAGCATTTATATTAAGTGTGTATGAATATTTTGAAAAAAGATTATTCGAGCTACAAACTTCTGTCAAGTGTTTATGCCCTGTGGTCAGTCAGTTCAAGCGGTGAGTAGCTTTCATATACAATATTTCAGATAGCATTACAAAATAGAATTTTAGTGCGTGAACTAAATTGCTTTATCCTCGTAAATATTTGTATGTGGATGTATATTTACTCTTCAGGTATAATCACCATGAGGGTTAGCTCTTGGTTAAATAAATATGTAATTGATGAATTCCAGCATGATCATTTGGTATATAAAACTAAATGTGTGTTGTTAATATTTTTAGAAAAAATGAGTTCCTCAAAGGATGAATTGAAGAAGGTCCAAGGATTTAAAGAAGATCTGGATCTTAGTTCAGACTCATCCGATGGGGTGGATATACCAGACCGAATGATGGATCTAGGCAAGGATAATGTCGACGCCGATGCGTCAACAGACGATGACGATTCTGGTGATAGCGATTCTGGTGGCCATGAAGCTGAAATGGAATTTGGTTTTGCTGAAGCTGAAGTAAAAATTTACGTAGCGTAAATACACAGGTATCTGTTGCTTTAGTCTTTGAATAGTTGTTGAAGCATATTTTTTTAAATGTTTTGTGCAGCCAAAGTAATATTTTCAGTTTATAACTTGGTGTTGTTGTTTCAGAACCAAATCCGTTTGGATACTACTTGGGAGCAAATAATATAACTGCTGGGAAAGAGAGCGGTGAGAAAAAGTACAGGATGGTTTTGAACGATTCTTGGTTGTGGGAGGTCTTCACTCTTCATTGAAGTCCATATTGTGGTATGTGTACAGAGATTTTCAAGCCGATGTTCTTGGTTTACCGATATGTGAAGCAAAAAAAAAGCAGCCCTCGAAAGTAGAAACATGGAGTTCGGGATACTTATGGTCAGATACGATAAGCCGGCTACGAGAAATCTAATGGTATAGTTATTTTTTAAATCGGTACATTCTGTGGACCGCTATCCCCATGTCAATTTTCATGCAAAGTTCACGTCTGATGTTGGCTTTGGTGTACTGCTTCCAGGTGGCGATATGCTAACTGACACAGTTTGGGACGTCCTATTGAGAAACCAATGGCACCATTGGAATCACTGTGACCTGAATACCTCATTGGACACCTTAAACAACATGCTGGAACAACAAATTTTTCAGCCACATGACGTGGCCAAAATCAGAACGGTCCCCCATTTGGGCTCTATTTATGACAAAAATCTTTGTGTCTAGAAATCAAGATTTATATGGTCAGGTAAGATAAGTTAGCCCCGAGAAATCTAATTGTGTATTTAGTTTTTAAATCGGACCATTCTGTGGACCGCTATAGCCATTTCAATTTTATGCAAGGTTCACGTCTGATGTTGGCTTTGGTGTATTCCTTACAGGTGGCGATATGCTGACTGGCGCCGTTTGGGACGTCCTACTGAGAAACCAATGGCACCATTGGAATCCTCGTGACCTGCTAACCTCATTGGACCACTGAAATCAGGATTCTAGAACAAAAAATTTTACATGAAAATTTCTTGGCAAAAATCGGAAGGAATCCCCCCTTTCGCCCGCATTTGTGGGGAAAAATTTGATGTCAGGGAATCGGGATTTATACGGTCAGGTAAGACAAACCGACTGCGAGCAATCCAATGGTGTTATTAGTTTTTTAAATGGACCATTCTGTGGACCGCTATAGCCATTTCAATTTTATGCAAGGTTCTCGTCTGATGTTGACTTTGGGTGTACTCCTTACAGGTGGGGAGATGCTTGCTGACAGAGTTTGGGACGTCCTACTGAGAAACCAATAGCACCATTGGAATCCTCGTCATCTGCTTACCTCGTTGGACCACCTAAAGAAGGATTCCGGATCAAAAAATTTTACATGAAAATTTCGTGGCCAAAATTGGAAGGATCCCCCCTTTGACCCGATTTTGAGGTGAAAAACTTGATCTCAGGGAATCAAGATTTGAATGGTCAGGTAAGATAAGCCATATACGAGAAATCCAGTGGTGTAATTAGTTGTTAAATCGGACCATTCTGTGGACCACTATAGCCATGTCAATGTTAATCTAGGTTCTCGTTTGATGCTGACTTTGGGTGTACTCCTTACAGGGGGCGATATGCTGACTGGCGCCGTTTGGGACGTCCTAGTGAGAAACCAATGGCACCATTGGAATCACTGTGACCTGAATACTTCGTTGGACCACCTAAAGATGGATTCTGGGGAAAAAAATTTCCTTCAAAATTTCTTGGCCAAAATCGGAAGACCCGTGATACTTTTATTTATCATTTTTTTAAAGTTTTAGAGGAAGCGGTGTCGTGTTTATTCGTAGCTATAGCTTATAGGCGAAGAGAACTACTAGGGTGTAGTAGAGCCAGTGTGAAATATTGGAACCAAGGACTATGTAGGTTATATTACACTATGATTGAAGATAGCTTTTATTTTGCATTCCGCACCCTGCACATGCATAACAGGAGAACTGAGCATGAAAATTAGTAAAGAAGAATGCTGAATCATTAATTACGGACGAGTAGATCATCGTTTTATTTCGGTTCACTTGCTCCTTTCTTAATTTCACTTGATAATGATGCATGCTAAAAGTGCACCTACATTTTGGATATCTTTGCGAACTAATAATAATAAATAACTGTTTGATACACGGAGGAAAACCAAGTAATCCATAGTATTGTTAAAGAGCATAATAATTTGTGTGGGGAGAAATTCAGTGGAATTATATGATATACGACTTGGAAGTCTGTGCACTTAAAGTGCAGTCACTTTGATCTTAAGAATAGAGGTCAATTAAGAGGTTGCTGTCAGAGTGAAAAGATGTTAGTTAAGAGGTTTGAAAACAAGGGAAGATTGAAGTTTATCAAAATAAGTTTCTCGTTTCGTTTCCCATAATAGAAAAGGAAAGTGACGAAGGGAGGAGGGCTAGAATGGTAGTGAAACGTAAGGAAGAATACGTAAGGGGAAAGAATGTGCAGCTCTATGACAGAGACTGCATCAACGACTTCTCCATTGTTTAATGTTTGGCAGGTGGAAATCTATGTGACAAGATCACGGTAATACGTGTCGTACTGATGCTGCTGCGCTGCGATATCCAATTCTTTAAGGAAAACTTGTTCCTTATAGACACATCCATCCTGGGTTGAGATGGAGAGAGAAAGCCCTTGTGTATTTGTTAGTTGTTGTTAGCGGCATTAAGCATTGTTTATACAGTATGCTTGAGCTGACTGAATCAGAAAAAAATCTCAATAACCTGTCACTTATCTTGCAGTGACAACATAACACATAAAAAAACTGCACCTGATGATGCACTACGTTTTGTGCAGGGAAGAAGTGAATGAATTTAGCTTTCTTTTGATATTGTATCTCGTCTTCACAGTCTCCATTCTGGATTGCCGAGAATCTTTATGTATCAACTTCAAGTTGGATTTTTAGAACAAGTTCTAGATTATATGAGCTAACACTATGATGAGAATATAAGCAGGAATCCTGTAAAACAAGAAGCTAGAAGGGTAAAAAATAGAAGGTGCTGTAATTCGCTAAATGCAGCAGGTGACAGCATATGGTCGTGTAACTTAAGAAGAGTTGTAAGACAATCAAGTTGAGTGGTTGAGAGCTAATGCTGTAGCTAAAATAAGTAAGTGAAAGCAAACCACCTCAAAGTTGCAC
Source organism: Sminthurides aquaticus (assembly GCA_906901655.1). NCBI lineage: Eukaryota > Metazoa > Arthropoda > Collembola > Symphypleona > Sminthurididae > Sminthurides > Sminthurides aquaticus. The sequence continues at coordinate 2,566,333 of CAJQTT010000005.1, read as the reverse complement.
TCTACCCCGACAAGAACTTTGTTGCGGTAGTTTAGTGGGTGCAAGTTACTTAACATTAGTAAATTATTATGGATGCCAGAATAGTGGGATACAAATTTTGCCTGAGTAGAAGCTGTTTGCCCACTGAATTCCAAAGCTACGAGACCAGACGAAAGCGGGAGTAACATCATTTAACTTAAGGATTTCGCAGAACAATAAAGTAGAAGTTTTAAATGAGGTGCGCAGGGATTTGTTACATAGTTAAATGAAGTGATACGCGCTTTGAATGGGGAACCGTAACTAGTTCACTTTGCTTTTTAGGAAAAAATGATGAAAATTCATTCCGAATTTAAGTAATGATGGAAATTCCAGTGCAGTTGTGCTGGTTGATTTATATTAGTGAACGATAATGATGATGAGTTATTAGTTAGGAGTGATGAAACAAAAGGTATATACGGACAGATGTGGTTTACAGATCCTGGCTTGGGTATACACAAGGATTTAATAAGCATTTCTTTCGTATTACCTAGCATTAAACTCCGCGATTCTGAATACACAGTTATACACAGACATCCATGAATTACTTGATTCGCGTTTAGTAATTTCGGCATGTATCTGTATGCATATTGGGCGCTATGTGTGGTGGCCTTAATAAGCACGCAGCAAGTCTCCTTTCTGATGATTGTGGGAACCGCAAGATACGACCAACGAGAATCCAATAATTGGGGTGCTTTTGTACAATGTGTAAAAAACTATTTGTTTTAGACTGTGACGCTTGGGGAATGATACATTCAGCAATTAAAAAGATTTATTGCGGGATAAACAAATGGAACTAAAGGACGTGTATAGTGTGTAGTTAGCAGAGTCTGGTTTCCTGTAAATGATTAAACAAATAAGGATCCGAAAATGTAATGATGCAGTTCCTGTTTAATATTACTCATGCGCTAGTAGAATTAGTAGTAGAATTTAGCATTGCTCTAATTTTTCCTCCTGGTAATATTAATCTGCACGACATCCCACATCCGGCTACTCTTTTGTATAAATATAAACGTAATTACAACAAGCATGTATTCATCGACTACACGAGGTTAAAAGTCCTTAAAGTGCGGAATCGGCTGGGAATGATCCAACGATTAAAAGTTGAGGACAGTGGGAATCGTAGTTATTTTGAAAAAATAGTTTAAGCAAGATGGGTAAACCTAGTTTAGGAGTTTTGGTGTTAGCGACTACGGCACTCGTACTCACATACTCCAATCAAGTCCAAGCAGGTGATCATATTTTGGTGAATTAAATGTACTTGTTGAGGATAGAATGCGACTGCCAAAAAAGATAATTTTAAGATAATTTTAAGTAAAAACCTTTTAAATACATTTTACAGGAAACAAGTTGGTTTGTTACTACGGGAGTTGGGCAGTTTACAGGCCAGGGGACGGTAAGTTTGACGTTGAAAATATTGACCCCAGCCTGTGTACACACATTATCTACAGTTTCATTGGACTCGGGGATGACAACAAAGTAAAGGTACTGGACACGTGGAACGATTCAAAAGAAAATGGAGGGAAAGGTAAGCCCTATTGGTGTAAGTTAGAGTTGATGAACAAGCATGTAATTAATAGGAGTAGATTCGACGCTGGTTTTTGATTAATCCTCAGGAGCGATGCAAAGATTTACAGGACTTAAGAGCAAGAATTCTGGTCTAAAGGCAATGGTTGCTATTGGCGGTTGGAACGAGGGATCAGAGAAATATTCTAAGGTAAGTTAAGGACGTGGTAGGATAGTGGTGTAGATGCTTTTTAAGGTTTCGTTAGTTTTACGGTATCATGTGGTTTCATAGATGGTGTCGTCAGCGTCCTCGCGTCGGACTTTCATTGACAGCGTCGTGCCGTTCCTTAAGAAGGAAGGATTTGATGGGTTGGATTTGGATTGGGAGTACCCTGCGAACAGAGGTGGGAAGCCAGAAGATAAGGTATAGTATTTCTAGAAATAAACGTTTTAAAATTATAATGAAGAAAACAAATTGGGTGAAAAACTAAGGAGGGATTTACTGAAAATGTGCAGGAAAATTTTGTCAAGTTACTTGCGGAACTCCGAGCTGAGTTTAAAAATCATGGGTTCTTGTTGACGGCAGCAGTGTCCGCGGGTGAGAACACGATCAATACAGCTTACGATGTTCCTGGGCTTGCAAGGTGAGTTCTAGGGGATACAAATTTTTTAAGATGGTTAGGAGTGATTTATTCAAATTAATTTTGTTTGGGCTTGTAGGTACTTGGATTGGATAAATGTCATGACCTATGATTTCCATGGCGCTTGGGACCCCTTCACGCATCATAACACTCCGCTGTACGCGCATCCTCAGGACGCTTCAAAGGGGCAAGAACACATGAACGTTGTAAGTAAAAATGTAAAGATAAAAATACTGTAGGCTGCGATTTACAAGACTGTAACCGAAAAGAAGTAATCGTTAATTACAATTCAATGTAGGATCATGCAATAAAAACGTGGATGCGGCTGGGCGCACCTTCTGAAAAGCTTGTTCTAGGAATGGGAACTTATGGGAGAGGTTTCAATCTTCAAGATGCTAATAATAACGGAATTTATGCTCCAACCTCCGGTGGAATTGAAGCGGGTCCATATACTAGAGAAAGTGGTTTCTGGGGATATAACGAGGTAAACTGATTTTAATAGTTGATAGTTGTATAGTTGTTAGCAAAAAGATTACGATTAAAGAGTAGCGGGTACGTGATAGTTGATTCTGCGTTTACTAAATAGATTTGCGAAAAATTGAGGAAGGAACAGTGGACGGTGAAAGTACATGAAAAGATTCAGGCACCGTATGCCTACAGAGGAACTCAGTGGATAGGGTACGAAGATCCGAGAAGTATTGCAATTAAGGTCCGAGTCTTTAATGATTTTTAATATATTTAGACAAACAATGTTGAAGGATTTTTAATATATTATGGAATTTTGAAATAGGCAAATTACGCTCGGGAAAATAATCTTGGAGGAGGTATGATCTGGTCATTAGAGACTGACGATTTCCGAGGAAACTGTGGACAAGGGGCGTATCCGCTCCTAAAGGCCATTAAGGAAGCTCTTGGGGGAGGAGGAGGACCTAATCCAGGTACTACGCCTGAGCCTGTAACTACTGCAAGGACGGAAGGCCCCGGGTCAACTGGTAGACCTACTACGGGTACGACACAGGGTCCAGGCGAAGTATGCCAGAAAGAAGGCTACAACAGGGATCCGAATGATTGCGAGAAATTTTATTATTGTCAACGAGATGGTAGTGGATGGAGAAAGTATGAGTATAGATGCGCTCCAGGAACTGCTTTCAATCCGAAAATTGATAACTGTGATCATAAATACAATGTTCCTGGATGTTAATTAAGCAGTGGAAGGCTGTGTTTTGGAGACAGTTTGTTATCAAGTGTGTTGCAAGTTTGGAGACTAATAGAAGATGATTATGAGGGAGAATAATAATTACGGCTCGGCTATAGTTTATCCCAGCATTATCTGCGACATTATTAGTAAAAAATTGCTTTCCGTGTATGTTCCGGAGAGCAGTACTTGAATTCCAAAATGAAAGCGCATCATCTTGTGTTTAACTGCATGATTATTGTCTGCGATAGCGTTTTATTTGAAACTGTTTACCTTGCATGCTAGTACCTGAGCATTTATCACTTGTAACACAACTTAATTACTTACGCAAATTAAAAGTTTGTTCAGGAGTATAAGTAGGTTTCAATGATTATATTTATAATGTTATAATAAAAAAGCTTAATAATGTTGAGTATGGAACGCGTGAGTTTTGAAAGACTAAAACCGTGTCACGGAAGTATATCCGTAAGGTTGCAGTAATAATTTACAAATGGAAACACAAAGCTGAATACGGACTTTTCTGAATTGGGTAAATATTCATCACACTTGTGATGTTGCCCATGGCAACGGCCTTTTATACTTCTAAATATTTCAAACACTTTGGGAAAATATTCAGGGAGAATATGAATTGAATTTTACTTTCATAAAGCTTTTATACTTCGATAAATGTGATTCATATTTGAAATCTAAACGCTGATCATTTTGTGCATTCTTAATTGCGATTATTTTAAAGTTTTGGAGGTGGCATAAAGCTTATAATGGCTAAACCAAGAAGAAGTGCTAAATGGGCTATTGGACACTCGATAACCATATGTAAGAGACATTTCATTTTCTCCTGAAGCAAGGAATCTAATTTATCAAAAATAAAAAACAGCAGCTCGTGAAGCAGTATCCTCTGGTTCATTATGAATGTTAACTTCGATTTTTTTCATACCTTAAGGTCATTGACAGTCTTTGAATTGGGGTTATGGGAGATGCATGAGTCGGAGCATGAGCAATTTTAGTTCCTATTTTCCAAAGTATCGCGTCAAAATTTACTTTGGTCATTCTAAAAACGATAGTTAATACTAACGATTCTTTCAAATATTTATAAATTGATTTGATGGCAGTTCTCTCACAATCACGAATTAACTCACCGGTAGTAGTTAAAATGCATTTTAGGATCATCTCGTAAATCCATAATTAGTTGCAAGTCTCCTGTGCCACGATTTCTGTACAATTTGCTAACGTATTGTGTTCTACGCCTCCGTTTCTTTGATTCCACACTATCAAGTAATAGCAAGGCAATTTCCGCTAACTCCACATCATCAAAATCCATGGCGCAGTGAGTCTTTCGTTAATTTATGTGATGAATTATGTTTTAAGCCTTTTATACTTTCTAAAATGTAAAGTTTTACATTTTGCGCCTGCCAAAGTGTGACACTTTTTGTGAAGTATAAAAGTGTTTACATATTCATAAATGTAGTTGTTATGGCAAATATTGGGAAAATTTATGATGAAGCTCATTTCAGCGGAGTATAAAATCAGCATAGCAAAGAATGAAACAAGTTATGCTAAAGTTGAACACTAAATACAATTAATATTTGAGCTTCTTCGTAGCTGGTGGGGGCATTAAAAATGCTAAACCGGAAGAACCTGAGGACCCTGCTGCTTTTTTGGGGGCTCCGTAAGAAGATGCACCCTTTTGAGGAGTAAAACCTGCTACGGAGGATTTTCTTTTTGTTCCTGCAGTTGTTTTAGTTGCAGAGGATTTCCAAGCGGTAGTTTTCTTTTTCCAGAAATTTTTGGCTGGCTTCCGTGACCCCGTTCCTCGCTTGCGCTGCGAGCCACCCCGCGAAGATGCAGAGTAGTGGTTGTCTACAGATGTCCATTCATCAGGCTCCTCGTTCCAATCGATGTTTGAGTACGGGTTTGGTAAGGACTGGCCTGGGGCAACCGGCTTTCTGGCAGACGATGCGGATTTTGATTTTGAGGTACTTGGTGTTTGGACTGGGTTCTTTTCGGATGCTTCGGCCATTAGCATGAATTTCTGGGAATTGTATTCGATGGTTATTCGTAGTAACTGCTGGCCATATTTCTCCATATTGGCTTGAGTAACTCCTGGTACTTGAAGCATTTCCTCTGGAGTTTCCGGCATTTCTATCGATAATGCTTTTAGAGTCTACGAGGTCCAAAAAACAAAATATAATTATTATAACAGTACGATAGATTTAAAATGAGAACGAAGAAGCTCATTGGTCAACATTAAATCTTACCTGAACACTCATAACAGCTGCGAAGGTACATTTCAGGTTTTCTGCTATCTTTCGACATTCTGCAACCAGATCTTTGAAGCATTTGTTCTGCAATTCTCCTATTTGACCCTCGAGCGTAGTATCCAAAGACTGAGTTCTGGATAATTCGTCTGTTGCTGCTACAACCTTATCCTTAATTGCGAACACTATTTTTTCTTTACCGTTGAATAATGCGTCTGCTTTGGGGCCGACTCGTGCGTAGGCGATGGCAAGATCGTCTCGGGTTACTATCAGATCCTCCTAGAATAAACATTTTTCCTTCACGATTTTGGAAGTTAATGCTTCTTGAAGTAAGGAGATAGGGGGAGCGATTCTGGACTCACCTTTAAGTACTGTTCTAGAACGAGCTTGCGAAGTAACCTCTCTGCGTCACTTCTGCTCCAACTTTTTCCTAGTCCATGGAGCTTGTGTGTATTGTGCTCTGCAAAAAATTAAATTAGATTAATATACCTTGAAAATACATTATGGTGGAAATTGTATGCTTTGCATTGACTTACGGAATTTTTTTATCTTTTGGTGCTCAGCGCCCTTAAATATGTCAACGAAGTGAATTAGAGTGAAACTACCATCCCTGGAACGCCCGTGAGATAGAAATTTCACGGCATGAACAATGGCTTTGCAAACCTCCGTGACATCAACCATTTTATAATTCGCCTGAAATACAAAACAAGATATTCGATCCAGCATATTTTAAAAATTGTCAAAATTATGATGGGTGAACTTATAACAATAACCATATAAATTACCTGTTCGGAACAATTATCACAAGTTGTAGCTTTGTTCTGCTTACATAGCGCTGGATCAAACTTCTGACCAAAGTATTCGAGCTGTTGAGCTCGTCTGCAATCAGTCTTGTTTTCACAGTAGCCCACCATCCGGTATAAATTGTCAATATGAATCTTCTTTGCTTGGAAATTTGTTTTTTCCACTACCAAAGCAAATCATAATTAAAATTATATTTATTTTAATTTGAATTTTAAGATTCGATAAAAATTGTTGCTTTGGAACCATACTTTCGATGAGACGCCGATTCCTCGTAACATCTTGATATGAATAAAACAATATGCAGATTGCGGGTTCACCATCACGTCCTGCGCGCCCTGATTCTTGGTAATATCCCTCTACGCTCTTTGGTAAAGAATAGTGAATTACGAAACGGACATCAGGCTTGTCAATACCCATTCCAAATGCAATAGTAGCACAAACAATCTAAAACGACAAATAAACACTTAAAGAGCTGGCAAAATATTAAAAAACAAAATAAAAGGGACGAATGCATAAACTTACATGAACTCTGTCGTTAAGCCATTTATTTTGCGCCGTTGCCCTCTGATTATCCGTAAGACCAGCATGATAACTAATAGCCTGCAGGTTAAAGGTTAGGTGGCAATTGTAATTACTTCATTCACACTACCGAAAAACATGTATTCCCTGAATTGTTCATCTTATCTCATTACCTGAATTCCTTGCTGCTGTAGTAACTGTGCCGTTTCATCGCAATCTTTCCGTGATAAACAATACACGATACCAGATTCCCCTCTCAGTCTTGGGGATTTCAATACTTCAACAAGGTCTTCTATACTTTTAGCTTTTCCTTTTTTGGGTCTTACTTCGTATTTTAAATTAGGACGGTTGAAGGAGCAAAGGAACCACTTGCATTTTTCAATGCTCAACTGATGGAGAATATCCAACCTGACCCGAGGAGTAGCGGTAGCAGTCAAGGCCATAACAGGTACACTGGGATAATTTTTTTTCAAGATCCCCAGTTTAACGTAGTCTGGTCGAAAATCATGTCCCCATGCTGATACACAATGAGCTTCGTCGATAACAATTCTGGACAACAATCGTTTGGAGTAAAGATCCGAGAATAGACTCATGAGTCGACCAGATTGACAGACTTTTTCCGGTGTTACGTACAGCAACCTTATTCCTATAAAACAAAATAAGAGTGACATTCATTGCACTAACATAACCACGGGATGTGAAGGTATGATTTTGATGGTGCTTAAGACGTACCTGGAGGATTAGAGCTTAACCTCTGATAAATATCATTCTGATCTGCTAGAGAAATTTCTCCAGATAAACTAGCTGCGCCGATCTATGGGAGATAAATATGCAAGATTAAAGTTGGTGACAATTACTAACAGAAATTATCTACCTCCCTTTCACTGTAGTTCGACAACAAATACTTACGTCTAGGGAGAGCAGTCGCTGTACTTGATCCAATATCAAAGCCTTCAAAGGTGATACAACAATTGTAACTCCTGGAGTTAAGAGAGCTGTTAGTTGATAACACAGAGATTTTCCTCCACCCGTTGGCATAAGTACAAAACAGTCGTGACCAAGTAAAGCCGCATTAACAACTTGTAATTGGTTAGTCCTGAAAGCTCGTAGACCGAATTTGGATTTGAAAACCTATAATAAAATCAATAACTGTACTCCAGAAATACGTACAGCTTGAGTGTAACCAATTTTGCTATCGCACATACCTGCATCATTATTTTTGAGTGTGGGTAAGAGTAGCCGTCGAATTCACCAGAAATTCCATCGTTCTGTACCTTTCCCATGAAATTTCCTATTTCAGGATTTGTATTTGTTGGTGACTCTACTGTAGTCTGAGCTTTACATGGCGACCTGGTAGGAGTTTTCTTTGGACTGAGCTGATAGGATGATTCGCCATAACTATTGTTACCGTTGTTTGACCACGTATCAAGGGAAGTGTTGGGTGCGCCATCGTTATAATCATCAATTTTATAAGGCGAGTCAGAATAACCACTCTGCTGGTCGAAATTGAGGACTTTGCCTTTAATTGGAGTTCCTGCCTGTGGGGGTAGCATGGCTCCTTTATTTCCTCGTTCAGACCAAGGCGGCGGAGCTGCATAGGAGTTATCGTTGTCCGATGATAAGCAAACTGTATCCGTAATCTTAATATCCGCTTCTTCCTCTTCTTCGTCGTCATCCATGTCGTCGAAATCTATCCCAAGATTAAAGTTTGCCTTTATGACCGGCGTGGCTGCAAGTTTGGCCTGAAGTGTTAATGTAGAGGTTTTAGAAGTTGACGGAGTTGCAAACCGTTGGGATGGAATTATTGGCGAAGGAATATTTCCCGTATCCCAACAATCTCCCATTAAATAATCGTTTTCATTAGGATCAAACTGGTAGTCATCATTGATTGCAGTATACGCTGGTGTCGATGCCGTTTTCGAGCTCTTGTGAACGGAAGGAACATTTGAACCTGAATTTGAGCTTGCTTTGTTGATGGCACTGCTATTAACAAGCTCTGTGTCGTCCATATCCATATCGATATCGTCAAAGTTCACAGCAAAGTTTGATTTTATGCAGGGTGTGTTCAGAATTTTTGATTTCAGCTGATCTACCGATCCACTGTTAGGATTATCTGCAGGTAGCTTCTGTTTTCTGGTTACTGTGTCTGGGAATGTAGCCTCGGAAGCCATGTTCCAGAATTCCATCAGTGCTTTCAAAGACTCTACTGATATGTTGAGATTTGTAGCTACACCACTCAAATCGGTACACTCTCGAAACATGCGTGCAGACATGGACAAGAGATCCGATGTGATTTCAAACACACTAGCCTGTAATGAGTTAATAAATACATTTTGTGAGGCCAACATATCGATTTACTTTGTTGTAAAACCATGTTTCGGCAGTATTTTTGTTGTATTTTAATGTCTAAGACGAGATGCAAAAGTTTCTTACCCCATTTCCCAACTTTTCCTGCAAGTCGTTTACCCATTCGTCATTTGTACTCTCAAATTGGACGTCTTTTCCGACGTCGTCTTCCTCTGAATCTGAACGAATAATCCTGGATGGAGCCTTCTCCGCTGAACGCACACCTTTTCGCACAATTCGCCTCCGTGGTTTAATTTCCTCTTCCGAATCAGTAGAATCCTTTCGAACATTACCAGTTCTTCCTTTCGGGCTTTTCTCCAGCAATGGCTTTGTATCTTTTAGACTGAAGACGTTCAATCGACTAGAAATGTTAGTAGTACTTGATGAATCAGACTTGGGTACGGGCGGTGACCCAGTTTTTGAAGAACTACTGGAATCCGATCTTTTTCCATTCGATTGACCTTCTTTAGCGGAAAAATATGGAGAGTCACTAATCACACCAGTCTCTTCCACCTTGGACAAGTCCGTATCTGGACCCTCAGCAAAACTGTCGAGAAAAGAGGGTTCTATCACAGACGGTGATGAAGCTTTTTCTATTGGAGATGCTTCAACGTTACGCTGCGAATTCGAACTACCGGACCCATTAGTAACAGTCTTGGTGGTAGTCCCTTCTTCAGGAGAATCGTAGAATAAATCTTCGGAACTGTCTGAACCAGTCTGAAGCTCCGTCAGTGTTCTCTTAATGCCTAAAGAAAAATTCAGCATAGTGAATTCAAAAAATTAAAACAATAATTATACGGGTCACACAGAATTCTTTTAATACTTGGTTTTGCAGCCAGTGGCTTCCTTAAGGTGACCATTTCCTTCTTCGGCGGTGAAAGCCTGACGGAAACATCTTGAGACAATTGAGAGCCTATTTCTGGCTTGGTTCTGGACAAAAGAGCTCGTCTTGAAAGCATGTTGAGAGTAAATTGGCTGATGCAGTTAGGCACAATCTCGAAAGCCAAAATTGTGTAGTTGGCCAGGTCATCAGCACCAGTTCCAACTGTGGGTCATAGCAGTAGCTCCAGCAACTTAAACAAGTTTCTTCAGCGCACAACAAACAGAGTAACGAAGAGTTAAGTGAATTTAGAGTTTTGTAATAAACTTTGTGCAAATGCTTTCTCCTTGATGTCACATTTCACATGGACATAATAAATGTTTGCCAATATTCTAACCGTTCAGAAATACTTATTTTAAATAATTAATTAACTATAAATTAGCAATAGCTTTTTTCGAACCAAATCATGGCCATCGTCAAACGAAGTAAAAATTAAGGAACTTTAATAATTAGAATTTTAGAGATATGCATTGTGAAAGTATGGTCTCCTCTTTCCCGCCTCAATGTAACGGGATAAAGAAATCAACTCTATGGTCCATGATCATCCTTTGTAGGTATGTTGATGTGTAGTGATGCTCAATGGCACTTGTTATCTTTGTTTACACGGTCGCTGCTGGTTCATTGTTTTAAAACGTTGCACACGCTTATCGTTTGGTAGTTCACATCATGAGCAGAAAAGAGCAGCAATGGTTCATTAAGTAACGAAGTTAGTGTCACATTTTATGTTTCAAAACACATTAAAAGCTAGAAATCGCGATACTTCAAGTGTACTGCTAGACATATATATAATTTACGTCAGTGAGGCATTTAATTCTTTGGTAATTATAAATGTTTATAAAAGTTTTTAATTGATATCCTCAACCTCAACAAATCTTTCCACTAAACAGAGTAGGTTTTATAACCGCTGTAGCAGCCTAGCAGCATAATAAAATAAAAATGTTTTAAAATAAATTATGAAATACAACAATAATAATGTCCATGTCAGCGTCAGCATGTTACAATTTGTGTTGCAGCTAACAAAGCGTCCGCTGCGCTTATTGTAGCGTTGCTCGTGGAAGTCGGTCCATATGTTTGTCATCGCTAAGGTTCTGTTTTATAATATCAGGAAATTGTCCAAAGATAACTTAGAAATGAGATTAATAAGGTAAGGCTATTAGCAGCAGTCTGAAATTGTGTAGAAATTAGGTAGCCGTCAAAGTATCCAGTCAGTCAATCGTCATGTCGTTTGTCAGAGTAATTATAGTATGTTGATTTTTCACGCTCCTGTATCATGTTCATGGACATTTAAAACGCTGGCACTTTGCTCCTGGAGCTGTAGCTTTGCCAATCCTTTCCCCGATAGCACTATCAAAACGTGATATCACGGACGATGCCCTGCAACAAGCAATACAGTAGCATTAATTAAGGATCAAGTGAGAATAATATCTGTACTACAAATTTTGCAATCATATGTCTCAGATTCTTCAGCAGTCGTCATTTACCTCTGTACAACACCATCTCCTCTAACACTTTTGGCTACTCTATTGAGCTCACAGGAAATGCGTTCAACACATTCCGAAGAATTGATAAAATTCCTGAAAATCCTTGCATATTCATCCCGCATGCCCCTTGCTACATTCTCGCTGTCAATATCTTTAAGTCCGGTGAGCTCCAAGGTCGTGCCGTTTCCTATGTTAGCGTCAAAGACTTTGCCAAACGCTTCTCGTCCTCTTCCCGTAATGACTGGAATCGGGATGAGAAGGAGGAGCAAAAGAGGTGCAAGGGCCAGAAGCAATAATGGAAGTAAGAGCGGCAACAGCAACGGAAGTGCTAGGAGCAGTAAAGGCAACAGCACTGGCAATAGAACCGGAAGCAAAATGGGCAATAAGAGGGGGGCAAGTGCTGCCTTTAACAATTTTTTTGCTTTGAACGCTTTGATTCCTTTGATGCCTTTTAAGCATGCAAGCCCGGCCAGGCTGGAGAGGTCCATCATGTCTATTTGAGAACGTTTTAAAATTTTAGAGGTCTGGAGATATTTGCAGTAAAAGAATCTATTGATGTATCGGCTTACCATCTCCATCTTCGTCATCTCCACCTCCACCGCCATTCATGCCCCAACCGCCGCCAGAGGACGTCATCATGTCCTGGGACGGAACAACTTGGTAGTAGTATTTCATGGGTTCGACGCCTCCACCACCTCCACCGTTTCCATAGGATGACGCTGCTGCTACTTGCACATTTGGTGCACCGTACTGGCTACCTCCACCAGCTCCTTGACCTCCTCCTCCGTAGCCGCCAGCAGCGCCGCTTTCGCTGATACCTCCTAAGGGCGCACTTAAAGCTCCGCCCCCATCCCGAGCATTAATGTAGCTGGACACGGGAACGCTTCCAGGTTCGCCATAAGAGCCTCTCGACCAGTAATAACTTCGCTTTGGCCGATAGTCCAAGTTTTTAAAAGTGTCTGAAGCGTTTTGAAGTTGGCTGTTTGTGAGTGGGAATTCGGATGGACGGCAAAGCTGTACACTGATTGCCACAAGGAGGGAGATGAGTGTCCAAATCAGTTGGAAACTTTTTCTCAGAGGCCACATTTTAGCACAAGGAGGGGAGCCTTGCTGTTCTGAAAACTGATGATGGGATACTGATGTTGATGGAAGATAAATGGTTGTTTATATACCTGAGGAAGTGAAGGAGCAGAGATGATAGGAAAATTCAACTAATTATACGCGGCTCGTACTAAAACGGGAACACATGTGGGATGAAGTGAAGTGTAAAATTTAGGAAGTGTTGAGTGGTCTGTGCTCGTTTTAATTAATCTTGAATAGAGCATAGTGAACGTAAATGTTTTGAATGAGGCAAAGTTGTCAGCTAAGGACTGACTTAAGGAAGGAATAGGGAGAAAGAAGGAATACCGGGTATCTGTAGAAATGAAAAAGGCTTATAATTTCAAATGTAGAGTTTTGAATGTATAAAGTAATGTAAAAAGTAACCAAGAAGCTTAGTTTACGGCTGCTAAACAAAGAACGGAGGGAGACAACTGTGTGTAGCGACGAGAAGCTCGAGATCCGCTACCATCATTAGCCTCAAATCAATCAATCAAAATAATCCGATTCTGCTTTAAGCATCCTTTATGGCGGTATGCGTAAACCCGTGTATTTGTGGAGGAGGACACGCATGATTTTGCAGGTAAGAATGGGAAAATTAATGTCAGCACCCGTGTGATTATGGGGGTAAATCGGGGATTATTATAGTGAGCCGTACTCGACCGTCTTGAGATGAATAGTACAACCCACTTTCTTCAAGTCGTTAAATTTTGCGAATCATTCTTAAAAATAGGTAATCATGTCCACTCTCATCTTGATTGATGTGTAGGGGTTGCAAGATTGTTATTTCTTGATTGATGTTGTACTTTGGATGTGAAACATGGGTTATTTCTCACACCTAACAAGAACCATACTGAAGATGGTTATTATTTTAATACTATGGTGTGGGAGTAAGTTAAAACCATTTCCGACTGCCTGTGCAAAAATTTCCGTGCCTCCTGCGTGCACTTGTCGATGATGACAGGTTCTTTTGCTAAACAGATTCATGTGCAGAAACAGTACAAGGAATTATTGATTTTTGGTATTGTAGTGCAATACCCCACCGAAATATAAATGCTGCAAAAAGAGTTCAACTGATCCAACATGAAATGCAAGAGGTGAAGAAGTGAAACAAGTAAATCTTTGTATCAGTAACCAGTAAGTAAGTAACCAGTTGTATCAATTGCAGTTCTGTACAGTTTATTTCAAGAATATTTATTTGTTTTGCCAAGGCCACCGTCCTATTTAACGGATTTTGACGAGCTTACATTTAGTCATAAGTTGTTAGCTCCACATTTAAGCCCTTGAAGTATGGGAAGAGTGTAGTTTTGATAAAAATTTAATAAAAATAAAAACTTGTAAAAGTTTAATAAAAATAAAATCTTATAAAAGTTTAATAAAAATAAAAACTTATAAAAGTTTAATAAAAATATTTGTGCATTCTAAATCTAATAAATTAGCTACACTCATAGTAGCTCTCACTTGGCAGCACAGCTGAGTCAAAGGTCACGTTTATTCATCCAAACGTTTTGCCCTCCACATAACTTATAACATAGCCGCTTTGTAAATTATCTTCCGAAAGCCTGATATCGGAGAACCTACCGACGGATTTACCATGAATATTGTAAATACAATAGCTTTTATGTACCATTTAATCGATAGCAGTACTTTCAGTAGCGTTAGCAGCCACGGCAGTAGTCTCAAAGAACAATGAAAAATAATAAGAAAAATAAGGTATATATTTGGTGTGTAGCATATGGTAGTTAAACGGATATGAGGAATTAAGGAGATATGAAATCAGTATAGTTATCGTTTGAAAACTTTGAGAGAATTCTTTTTATTCGAGCACAAGAATATGTAATAAGTTATTCCCTGTTCTCACCAATGACGATGGACCGGTAGTTGTAGCACTAAATAACAAGTTGTGTATGTGTACACCATATAATTAATATTCACGGAATATTTCCAAAAGAATAACAAAGATAGTAAAAAAATAATTTAATGTGTCGTTAGCCCACAAAATCTTTATAAAAAATTGTAGCATCTTTGCAGGTTCAAGGTTGAGGGTTGGTTGGTAAGATTTTGGCTGATTCAATCAGTCAGTGTCCGTTCGGATATATTCGGCTTTACCTATCTGAAAATTAAATATGTTTTTAAAAACTGCAAAAAAGATTCTATATGCTGGAAGGGAAATTAATGTCACAGTTTCAGTACATGATACAAGCAGCGGCCGAACCTTATATAGGCGTCAAAGTCAGTCTTTGTGATGGCGTCAGTCGTGGTGTTGGTATTTGTCGGGTCAGTAATTGAGCGGCAAGTACGTTAGTCCCCTGTCGGTCGTACACGCTCGTCAGAGAATTATTTGTCATACAGTCTGATGCAATTAAGTTGCAGGATTTTTTCAAAGTCAGTCAGTAAAATGTCGTAAAATTGTCAACTATAATGTTGTCTTATGTGTCAGAGGAATTAGAAGACTCCGCATTTAAATCGCTGGCATTTAGCGCCAGGTTTTGTTGCTTTGTCCACCCTCGCTCCAATGTCTGAATCAAATCCAGAGATTTTTGTAGATAAGCTGAAAAAATTCAAATGTTGTATAAAACTTAGAAGATTCCGTGTAGCATGGTAGCGATTCACTGATAAATCAATTTGCATTATCCTTCTACCTTTTCGTTAAGCTATCAGCCCTAAAGGTTTTCGCTACTCGTCCAAGCTCACAGGATATCCTCTCAACGCATTCCGTAGATCCCAAGAAATTTCTGAAAGCTCTGCTATATTCTTCACCAAGGGCTTTGGCTACAAAAGGTCCGTGATCCTGCAAAGCGCGTTGAACAGAGGCTGCAACGGTACTGTTTCCGTCAGGGACTTCCAGACCGGTCACAACGCTTCTTCCTCGACCAGTAACGATGACAGGGATGGGAATAAAGAGAAGAAGGAGAAGGGGAAGGAGAGCTAGAAGAAGGAGAGGAAGTCCGAAGATCAAGAGCAATGGCAACAAGAGTGGCAAAAGAATAGGCAAGAAGAGCGGCAATAAGATGGGAAGTCCCAAAAGTTTCAAAAGCTTGAGTCCCTTGAATCCTTTAAGTCCCTTGAGTCCCTTCAAGCCTAAAAGTCCGACAAGACTTCCGAGACCGCCGTCCATATCTGTAACACGGACAAGAGGAGTGAGTTGCTAATTTTTTTGATTGAAGTCCAAACTAAATCTGTCCACAATGTCCTGGATGGCAATAATGTTAATAATATCTTACCGTCATCATCGTCACCACCACCGCCTCCCATTCCCCATCCTCCTGAAGAGCTCATCATTAAATCCTGCTGATTAGGAACAACTTGGTAGTAATACTTCATGGGCTCCGCAGGTCTCTGGAGTTCAGCTCCGTAGGCTGGAGAAGGCATCTGGACAGCGACAGGGGGCGCTCCGTAACTCGTTGACACGGATGACGCTGCGCGGTACATGTCAGCTCCTCCTCCTCCTCCGATTCCTTGCCCCCCTCCAGCTCCACCAAGGTCAGCTTGACCACCTCCAAATGAGCTTTCTCCTCCACCTCCTCCACCACCGCCTCCTCCTTGCTGACCTCCCCCTCCGCCATTTAAGACGGAACTGGCTCCAACAATAGCTGCTGCTTCAGCATATGAATCCCGGTTCCAGTACGCATGCCGTCCTCGACTGCTATCGAAATTTCTAGATGTTGCGTCCGTTGAATTATTCTCTACAGAGTGATAACTTTCAAAACAGGAAGCTTGAAGGAGGAGCGCCTGCAGCGCTAGCGCTTGAATAGGAAACTTGTGGCGAAACATGGCGACGCTCTAAAACGTTTTACAGCTATGGCTATGGCGCTATGGGTAAACTTGACGAGGGCTAGTTGATGTGATTCCACTCTCAAGTTTTTGCGCAGACTGAGGTTTGGAACCCGATGTTCGGATTTATATACGTGAGGGTGGATTCCGCTCCTTGCTGTGGTCGGCTCGTAGGGATCTCATTAGGACTAATTATTTGACTATTGTTGAACGTGTGGGAGAATTGAAAGGGGGCCGCATCTTATCTAGGAGGACCTCAAGGGAAATCGAACACCCATGATCCTGGTGGAGGAGGAGAAGGGGGAACTATGGAAACCGTGATGCAGAACCAGGATGCAGAACCTTGAGTGAAGGACGTGAGGGATGAGATAGGGAATTCGGGTCTTTTAATAAAGGACACGATGAATACTTGGGAGAAATAGTGGTGTGGGTTTGAGAGGTGAGGAGGAGGGGTGCTGAAGATGTTGGTAAAAGACACAAATCTCAAGATGCATACACAGGAGGTACACATGATGACGGGCCGTCACAACAATTATAAGTTTTTTGCTCATCTATCCATCTTGGTATTGAATGTTGATGAAATGTATTTTTAGTTACTATCGCATTAGACAGTAATGCGCTTATACTTTTACTCGTCGTGCTCACCTGCTCTCCCCCTCTGATTCAGAGGGTTCTGATCCTGGGAAGCTTTGGTCCGGAACGTGTGTACAAGTTGATGGGGCTATTTTCGGTGGGATTATTAATTGAGTGTTTGTATATAAAGAGCAGTGTGAGAAGAAAAAGTATTTTCCTTTCATGATCATCATCGTGAGATTCTAAGAATGAAGGAGTTGAAAGAAATGACATATTTGTTTGGATGTTTCGTGGGGAAACTTTTACTACATACACGATCTGCTATTCCTCTCCGTCTCTCTGTCAGTAGGGCAAGGGAGTCGGTCGGTCATTGATGGTCAGTTTGAAATGTAATTATCGGATAAAAAATTCAAAGAATCATACATTCGCCATGTGTTGCACTTGAATTCTTCTTGAGTGTATGCAGGTGCATGGATTTGTTTTTGAAATTTTGGACCGCGTGTTCCTTGCTCTTGACTTGACACCCACGGATACGGCTAAAACTTGTATGGGATCCAAGCAGCTAAGCTAAATTTCCAATTTGTGTTCGAGAAATGCAAACCGGGTCGTAGTTATAAGTTAGTTAATGTCCTCATTATAATGGACGCGTTTTTTCCCTTTGTTCTCTCCTGATGTATCCAAGACAGTGCGTTATGGGATGGTTGGATGTGGAATTAGAATAGTGGATTTAGAATAGTTTTAACGTAGTCTTAAAGGCCTTTCGGAGGGTGGGTGACCGAGGGGGTGGCCGCAAATTCTAATTCCGTCTATTTAATTATTAATGCAAGCCAAATAAGCAAAGAAAGGCTTTTCTCTTCAAGGATGAAAGAGGGAAAGAAAGTTTTCATGTTTCTTGTTGGGCAGTTGGGCTTACTTTGCGTTTGTTTAGCTATAAAAACAGCGTTGGTTTGAAAGATATGCAAAATTGTTGGTGTATTCAAAGAATGAAGTGAAAGAAACCGTCTATCATTTCACCGGCTCAGCTTGTGTGCTTTATGGCTTAATTCATGTCAGTCGGGGGGTTGAGTGTAAGAACTGCAGAAGAGTCGGGAGTAAAATTAAATATAATGCAAAACTGCAGATGACCATGACAATGAATAAAATCAGCCGTCTTCTGACACCATTCCCTTGAAAAGATTTTAAAGGAAAATGACTTGGAATTTCTTTTCATCCTGTACCCTCATCCTATCAAACACATGGAAGACCTTAAATATGATTTCAATAAAGCACGGTAGAAAGAAGGTTCAACTCTCAGCCAGCTTGTGAAAATGTATAAGCAAGTTTAAGGCTGGCACGCATCAAAATTTGGAAATCATTCCCAAAGTTGGGTTGCTTGCTCCTGAAAAGAGATGCGATAGAAACGTTTGTGAGACGCAGAGAGGCGGTCTCTGTCCTGCGTCATGCCTCGTGTCATGTCACTTTTATTTCCCTGTGTGCAAATAAATGCACCGAGTAAAAGAGAAATCAGACGTGTGCTCTCTCGGGTCATAATGAATTAGGATGATATTTATTTCGAAACATATTTAACGAGGCTACTAATATTTCAAATAATGACTTACGCACTCACAAAATCTGTCTAGGTTGGATACTATAACTTGAAATCCATTTCCTGTGACCCATGCATAGCTTGACATATATTATATAGTTGTAGCGTAATTTGTTTTTCTGTGCAGATGTATCGGAAGGCTTCCATGCTTTCAATTCCGTACAAACGAAGACAGAATAAGCCGTAGCATTCGAGAGGAAATAGCGCTTGGAGTTTGATTTTAGGAGAGTTGAGACTTAAGACCGGACAGAAGATTCTTTGAGTCCTCTAATCTTTCCATTCCTCTTCCTGAATCAATCCATTTGGTTCAGCACTTTTGAATCTCTCAAATATTTAAGCAGTATAGTCAATAGTAACAGAAACTTAAAGGATTGGAATAAATATGCAGCTGTATCTCACATATTTTTCCATATTTAGCTCCATCTTTACATCTCATTCTGCCCTAATGAGTGTTGAAATGAAAGGATATGAAATGATTGGCAAGGAGTATTCGCGACCCATCTCCGATGGATTCAAACGCGCTGAAATCTTAAAGAGAAACAGGTGTTTGTTCCACTGACTGTGAGATGAGGAGATACGGGAAATTGGATGAATGGATGATGAATTCATGAATCGAATCATACGCTTGAAACAATTTCATTCATCGCTACTAATCTCCGATCCATCCTCTTGCATTTCATATACAACTACAACGCAAGACGATATATAAGATTTAAATGTTTTTACATGCTTGTAATTCTTATATCTCCCCAATATTAAAAACCCTGGAGGAAAACATGTTGCTGAGAGAGCTTCCGCAGTATTCGGGATATTCAGTTCTAGTCCACTAGATTGACCCTGATTAGAAAATGTAACTGTATATGCAAGAGTAGACTATCAAGTCACCAAGTAAAATCTTAAGGTGTAATTTCATGGGCTTAACAACAAAGGAAAAAATTGGCTTCGCTGGGCAAAAGTTTTGGCACACATTTTCTACTGTAATGGTTTTAGGCCTTGACTGTGTATCAGTAAAATAAATAAGGTTTGTACTTACTATGCACAGTGAAATGAGTTTTAAACTGATTGTGTTTGGTATATAATTTAATAGTCGAATCGAAGCAAATGTAAATATTCCTGATATGTGATCATGAAAGCTTGTAGTATAGCTATGAAAAGTGGTTTTGTCTGTATACGCGGCAAATTGAAATGCATATCGCACGTACATTAGCATGGTTTGTAAATCACAAATCCTCGACAAACTTAAATGCCGCACTGACTCAGATATTCAGCAATCAGAACTGGAGCGTTACGTGAAAAAGTTACGATAAGGAAGAAAGTTCAATCTGAGGCTTAGAAGACTAGTAGTAGCTAAAGAGCGCTTCTTTTTTAGCTTGTAAAAAGCGCTGCCAAGGGATAATTCTCTCCGTGACTGTGAGTGGAAAGCAATTGAAAGAATATAGCTGGAAGAAATTCTTCTAGCTTCAACCTCACAGCTGTGGCTAATAAAGTAAATGATGCTATTTTAGTATGACACTGTTATATGCACATGAATACCGTCCAGTGACTATGTACTATGTTACACTGGAAACAAGAGGGATAGCTCTCTTTGAAGGCCTTTGTTTAGTTAGGCGGTCAAGGAATATTAAACTGGTTGGAGAATCTGGAAGAAAGAAAGACAGCTTCCCCCATTGCCAACTTCAAGCTGGATGAGAAGAGAACTAGAGTAAAAGAGCGGTTCCGTAGCTTGCAGTTATTATTATTTTATCTAATTGACTTAATACCTGGAATTTTAGTCTTTTAAAGTTCCATTAAACGTTGAGTTAATCATAGGCTTTGAAACTAAAAGTTTGTGTAACTAAAATTTAGTTGATTTACTCAGTTATCATGGCAGCCAGGGAAGACAATATGGCTTCATGCACGGTTTGCTTCGACAGTCCAATGGAGCCCCCTATCTATCAGTGTTACGACGGACATGTCATGTGTTCGAGGTGTGAGAAACAGCTCAAAGATTGTCCAACATGCCGGGCACCGCTTCCCAAGGAGAAAAAGATTCGATGCAGAGCTCTGGAAAACCTACAACCTGAGCCGGAGACCCTTCGATGTCCTAACGGTCCTTGTCCAGAAAGTTTCAAATTCTCTGGACAAGTGGAGGAACATCATAAGCTTTCGTGTCCGTACAGGTAATGGACTGAAGAATGATTATATTATTTAAACTCTAATGTATAGAGTGACAGCAATTTCAAAGGAGATTTTAGCGTGAGGTGGTGCCGCTGCTATTGAATTTAGTTGCAATGACAACCCTCTCTTTTTTATTTTATTTGCAGGAAGGTTAAGCTGTGCAAGCTACTGGACATTGACCCAGATTTCGACTGTAATGTAAGTTTTTCCTCGTTTGAAGCCCGGGAAGCTGCAACGCATCTACTTACCTGTCATGGCAAATTCTGTTCAACGCTTGCGCCGAAAGCACTTCAAAATACGTTGAGCGTGGGCTGCTTCCGGTTGTTCATCTGTAATCAGCGCCTGGTCATCTTCGAGTTTTTGACCTTTGAGAGAACGCGGATGGTGAAGGTGAAACCCTTTATACTGGCACCAAGGGCGGAGATTGAATACCTCAGCGTCACTGTAACGTCTTGGATGTGGTACAACTACGGAGCAGAAACTGTGGAGGAGGTCAAGAGGAGTAAGTTAACTAGAAAGAATGTTTCATCTGGACCCTTGTGGTCTCTTATCCAACTCCAAGATACTAGAGGTTGTATTGATACTCCATGTATTCATGTAGGTACTGATACTAGTAAATGTATGTTCGAGTATGAGATTGCAGTGGTTGATGAGTAATTCCTACGGGTGCAGCCATATATTTACGCAGAAACGTTTTAGGTTAACAAAGTAGTAGAATTAGTAATAACAGATTTTAATCAAGAGAATTGTAATAGAGCTGCGATACGAGCTAAGAGTTACTTTAGGAAGTAACTATAATTTTAAGTGTGATGAGTAAGGATTATAGTAGGTCGGATTAGCTTTTAAGCATAATGATTGTGGAAACCATATGTGATATGTATGCTTCTTTTAAAAACTTAACGCTAACTTGGTTGGGTGGAGAAAGGTTAGAAAGATGAATGTATGTCAAGGATTTGGAAATAGTATAAAAATAATTTGAGGAATGTAATGAAACCTGAATTTTACCGATTTTAAAATACACGTGATCTCAACTTAAATCTAAATTATTTATATATATATTCACTGGAGCTTAAACAAAACATTCAATAAATATGGAACAACCATAATATAAAATGATTGCTTGTTGGTACAGAATTTATTTAATTCAAGATATTAGGGAATTATTTTGGTTGTATGCAAAGCATACAGTTTTGTGGAATTATGGAGAACGGCTTCAATGAATTTAGAAAGACAGAGGCTCCCTCTGGAGGTAATTGAAATGTCAAACAGAAACGTCAAAATCCCTTGGACGATGTTTTGCCATTGAAAGCAATAAATGACATCGAGTTCGGGCGGGATAATGGGCGGCAACTTGCTTCTCTTTTGTTGATCAATTCCCATACATTTGACTTGCATGCGACGCGATACTGATCTATATTAAACAGATTCTCAGTTAAATATTGAAAGATATCGATTTGTGTTTGATCATTTGATTTTAATTGTTCTTTTAAAAAGTTGTAGAAGAAGGGGCGTTGTGTTTATTCGTAATTTCCTGTAGTTTAAAGGCGAAGAGAACTACTAGAGTGTAAAAGGTGCCAGTAAGGAATAAGGACTTCGTGACGTTTAGCTTTACAGAAGGTAACTTAATGTACTCTGTATAATTAATTTAATGTAACGATCGTGTAGTATTAAGTAGTATAGCTTGATGGAGTATTTATTTATTTTCATAGATTGTTTCGTCATGGGTGTCCAGGAGGAATTCGATACGAATATGCTTCAGGATTTATTGCCGATTTACTACAAACGAATGTTCCCGACGAATTTAATGTATAGATGGCTATCATACGGAGACGGTCAGTTATTCTGAGAAATGTTGTAGTGCGGCTGCATTAATGTCGACAGTCAGACGAGAGTCTCAAAAAACGCGAGACCAAAAGTTGAATTTTTGATTTACAGATTATTATTTTGCGAGAAGAGAATTCTCGTTCACTTTGGCCGGAGACATTTATATTCGATTCCAATCATTCAACAATGAAAGTGAATTTGCAGCCCAACTTGAGAAGAAGAATCCGGAAAAAATTGATATTGGTGCTGTTTATAATCAAAGGCCTAAGTCGCGAGGTACAGATGGGACGTTTCAACCGGAAGGCAAAGAGTGAGTTGTAAATGTTGATAACACAGGCATTCCTGCTACTGTTTATTACGTTATAGGCTAGTTCTTATTTAAGGGATGATGGTGTAAGGGTAACTTAAACTCGCGTAAATTCTACAGATTCGTCCTCGATATTGATTTGACTGATTACGATGACGTCCGAACCTGCTGTAGTGGAGCTAAAGTTTGCAGCAAATGTTGGAAATATCTCGGTGTGGCCGTGGAGATACTTGACTCAGCTTTGCGAAGTAAGTCATGATAGTATGTAAGGAATTGATGTATGATGCATTTGACATGTACTAACAAGTAGTTTTCATTTTGCAGAGGATTTTGGATTTAAGGATTTGTTGTGGGTGTACAGTGGTCGGCGAGGAGTCCATTGTTGGGTTTGTGATGAAGTTGCAAGAAATCTTGATACTCTCGGTCGATCTGCGATTGCGGAATATTTGCAAGTATGGGATTGACTCATTTGAAATTCAAAGCATTCGTTGTGAAGTAATGTCGCGATATTTATACGAAATTGAAAACTTTCCTGTATATCTCCTGCAGGTCATAAGAGGAGGAGATAATCAAGCGAAAAAAGTCAAGCTGGGTGATCATTATCATCCATCCATAAGGTAGGTAGATTTCCTTTACGAACTTAACTCAAACTCCAGTCTCATCATAGCTCGTAATGATATCGAATCAATCGTATGTTCACATTCAACATGGTCGTTAAATTCCTGCAGGAGAGCCGTCAAAGTTGTAGAAGAACATTTTGAAGACATTTGCAAGGATGATCAAGCAGTGTTTGATGATGATAAGCATCTGGCAATGCTTCCAGAGGACGTCAGAAGTAAAGTGCAGAAATTAAAGGGAGAAGAAAGATGGGACGAAATCATGAAGCTATTGCAAGAGGTACGTGCAAATGGCTATACGTATTATAACGTGTAAAGAAGCAATTTTCATACATTTCGACTTGCAAGTTTTGACCTATGTTACAGAAATATGAAAAGCGAAAGATAAAGATATCTAACTTCTATTTAAACGAAGTACAACTGCAGCTATGCTACCCACGATTGGATATTCACGTATCTAAAGGATTGAACCATTTACTCAAATCGCCTTTCGTCATTCATCCTAAAACCGGCCAAGTTTGTGTACCTTTTGATCCGAAAAATGTCTACAGCTTTGTTACTACTAAAGTACCAACTATTACGTAAGTACAGTATGGGTTTACGGTATCAAGCTATCATTGGTAGTCATGATTCTTTCCTGGCTATCATCAAATGATTTGCAGGAGACTTTTGGATGAGATCGCTGCATACGATAAAGAAAATGTCAATGCTGCCAATGTCAAAGCGTGGAAAAAGACTTCGTTGGCTCCTTACATGCGCATCTTTGAAATGTTTGTCAAGTCGCTAGAAAAAAACCAACAACAGTTAAAACGCGAGGGTAAGAACACGGTGTATACTTGTAGTGTAGTATTCATGGTTAATTACATATATCTACAAGTACGATGACTGTAACGCAACCGTTTCCGATTTCACAGATAAAATGGAATTCTAATCAAGATTCCTCTCTAGAAGCCGCACGAGGTTATGATAATGATTATGTCACCAACCGGGAGACGTTTACAGTAACTTAATGCCAGTGGTATGACAGGGAAGACTACGTAGAGGGTGTATGACTCTTTCAACATCCCATAACAGTAGGATTTCAGACAGGATTAACGAATTCGTGTTTTTATGTGAAAGTACAGATTGAAGTATTATAAAAGGGTGGACTTTCCCCTGAACTCGAAATATTTCAGCGAAACAGTATACCATTTCTTTGTCTGTAGCCAACCTGTCAATGATGCTAAAATATGTAGGAATTTGAATGCATAAACTTCTTCATATAATTATAACATATACATAAGTTTCTTCAAAACGAGTGCTTGCTACATGTATTCAGGTGAGAAGGTCATTGTGCTAAGGGTTTACAAATGCCTGCCATCTTTTATTCAGCAGTAGTTATATTTAAATCGTAACTAAAAGATATTATCTAATGGACTAATTTGTTTGAATGAGGTAGAATTTAAGTGCTTAGCGGTGAAGGTGTGGGCGATTCAGATGATTTTAGAAGTTCCTCCGAAACAGAATGTCCTTCTTCCGCGCCTCTTCTGCCTCCAATAGTACCCAGTAGTGTTCCATCAGCTTCTAGAATAGTTAGATCGGTAGAAGCTCCCAAAAATCTGGTTGACAACTCGAGATCATGGAGGAGTACTCTAACTTTGGTTCCTGTTTTGTATACTCTGCAAAGATAAGAACATTGAAATTATTTGTAAACTGTAGGCGGTTAAAATAGGGATTTAATTGCGATACAATATTTAGTTGGACTTACTCTCCGTTTCTTTCCGGCCGTAAGCAAACACAGTGGAACTTTCCTCCAAAATCAATATATAAGTCATCTTCAATAACGTGATAAATAATCCCTTGAACTATTTTGCCTTCTGGATCTCCCATCTGCAAAAATGGAAATGAACAAAACCTTATTCCACCTACCAATTATCCTTTAGTTTGTACAAAATTGATATTTTCACAGATATTTCATTCTCATACCTGAACAAAAGGTGAATTCCTTAAAAGCTTCGTAAAGTTTTCTTGGCCCGTCTGTTTCTCGAAAGCTTTTAGAAATCCAGTTTTATCAATCCTAGGGACAGTCGCGGGAGCCTCAGACTTTTCCGGCACATTAGGATTTACAGAACTCGCATCTGATGACTGATGAAGACAGCACGGTAAAACTGCTTTGTCCTTCCTCGAACGGCTTGCATTTGATGTGAGTAAAGAGTGAAAATTTCGTCGAAGCATGATCGCACCTGCAAGAAGATTAACATTAATTAGAGAGAGTTCTTAGGTACTATCCTACAGCGTTGGTGAGCAACGTATCCAAACGTTAGCTGCCGATTCACAATATACACAGCACAGCTTGAACAGCGAAACATTAATGACAGCATAAACTCGTAGCGCATACAAAGGAACGTTAGTAACATTATAAAATTCGTTACGAAGAGCTGCTGCTGAGCAACCCGTTCGGTACTAGGTGTTAGGAATCACGGGCAACTCCTAAGAAACACATGCGTAAAATTTTGCTCCCCCCACACAGAGTGCTGATTCTTGGATTTAGCTCGATCTCTCACCAAGCAACAAGCAAAAAGTGTTCAGTCTGCCTCCTCTCGAATCAGTCAGCAGTTGTTTCAGTCAACAAGGGGAATTTTTAAAGACACATCGCCAAAACTAAAAAACTTACTGCGGTTCGGAAACATGGCTGCTTCGGATATTATGGATCCTCAATTGGAATTTTTAAGTTACATCGGCAAACTAAAGGTAAATTTTGAAATTTTTCTTTCTGTATCTGCGCTGCACACGCAAGTCTCAAATCGATTCAATCGAGGAACCGCACTGAGTTTGAAATAGATAGAACACAGTAGAATTCTGCACAAAGAAAATGCATATAACATTCAACCCTATTCGGTTTGGATTGTACTGAACGCAATGTAGCTGTACACGTTCACATTGCTAAGAATTTGATTCGGAAATACAATCTACGACCGACCGACCGGCTGATACAGTGTGTTTAATAAAAGCAGAGTGCGAGTGGAGTTTCGAAGCTAGTGATTCTTAACGACAGGATGCATGTGTGTGGAAAGTTGGTCGATTATGTGCAAGGAGAAATAATCCCTTGGAGAATTTTTGATAGAGGATAGCGCGGCGAAAACGTTTGTTGATGCATATCTTTGTCTAATGTACATGATAGTTAATTATCTTTAATGCATTTGGAAAGGACGGGATGGGTGATCAAGGATATAAAAACTCCTGAGACAATCTCGGGACACATGTACAGGATGGCGATTATGAGCGCTTTTATCCTCAAGCTAGTGAGATCCTAACGTCGATGTTGGCAAGTAAGTGTGGTTTTAACATTAAATATTTCCTCATGTTGTATTTACACAGTCAGTGATTCCCTTTTATCGGTAAGGTTTAGCCGCTTTTAAATTTTAAATCCCACACAAGCTTTTGTTTTTCAAACAGTTCTAGTAGCGGCTTGCAGGTGTAACTAATTTTGATGAACGGATGGGATTTTTGCAGATGCATTAAGATGTCTCTGGTTCATGATATGGGGGAATCAATTATCGGTGACATAACGCCTCATTGTGGGGTAGATAAGGCAACGAAGGCGAAACTAGAGGCTGATGCGATTAAAAAATTAGCAACTCTTGTACCGGGAAGCAGTGGCGAAGAAATTCTTGCACTGTTTGAGGTAATGAAAGGGAATTCTGATAATTAGTGTGGTGTTTTTATGACTAAATATTGCGTTGAATGATTTATTCGTTTGGTTTTAATTGTAGGAGTACGAGCACGGAGAAACTGCAGAGGCCAAAATCGTCAAGGATTTAGACAGATTTGATATGGTACTTCAAGCATATGAATATGAACAGCGAGAGGGAAAGCCCAGGTATTTGCAAGAATTCTTTGATGCAACGGACAAGTTCTTCGAGTCTAGTCATACCTGTGTAAAGGAATTGCTAGCTAACTTGCATAAGGCTCGAGACAATAATGTACCCTTTGGAAAGAAGTAGATGAAGAATGATGAGTATAGATTTTAGGCTTGCTATAAGTAGAATTGTAGATATGAATTCCGGTCTTGAACTACAATTGAAATTTATGGATTCGGCCTTCTCGGGTTCGAGAGTAACTTGTAATGTGTTAAGCGCCACAATTACGCGGTAAGTTAAGTGTAAAACTAGTTAACAGGGAGAGGAAACCGTTCAGTCAGGTTCATTATTGTCTACTCAAGGCTTCCTACTTAATTACAACTAGAATTCTTACAGCGGATTTTAAAAATTATTTTGTACGTTTTACTTATACAGCAGATACTTTCGGATTAATGATTTATGCTAATTGAAAACGTGTCAATGATTGTTTTAAAAGTAGGTTTTGTTATGTACCAGAAGAGTTTGCTAGTTTGGAAGGGTCGGATTCAGACATTAGTTCCATGCATGGATTCATGGATTTAGAGTCGGTACGGATTGGTGAAGGTGAGAAAGCTATAACTGAAGATATGTAATGAATAATTAACGCTTGAATGTATTTTGCGAAAAGAAATCGGCAATATTAAGCTTATTGAACAATAAAATAATTGACCCCATGCATCGTATCGTCATACGTGCAGTGCATGAGAATTAGCAGCATCTGTCACGTACGAGAAAAGCGTGGAGTACAACATTTATTAGCGAGCATTAGAATCGGTAGAAGAATACTGTATTTATTATTTTGTAGAAATAATCATCACCGTTCAAACTTAAGAGTAGTAGTAAGTAAGTACGTTAAAAGTTATTTCAGGCGTTAGTGTGGTTAAGGAAAGGAGAACGTTTGAACAGTGCGGAAGAATAACACTAACAACTGCCACAATACTGGGTGGTCGCACCTCTCTAGGCGCCAAGTATCAATTGCATTTGTTCTTGATTTTTGCAGAAAGATTGATCGTTCGCGTCGTGAGACTGTGAAAATAATTATACATATACTTGCAATTGATATTTGCAGAAATATATTTGTGAAGAGTTATTAAACGGCAAATGAGTAATCAGTTGATTCAATTCAATACAAGTGCAAAGCATAAGACTGCGAAGAAGTGCAAGCAAATTCTGTCGCAAATCCCAGGTATATACCTGATTTTTTCCGAGTCACTGAAATCAATGAAAAAAACCAAAGAAAGACAAATATAATTATATTGACACATTTCTTGAAAAAGTTTGGAAGGTACGTGTTAGTTTATCACTACCGTGAAGAAGATCCTCAAAACGTCATCGAAACATTTGGATTAGCAAAGGTAAGTTGTTCGACGAGTAGTTTATACATATAGATATCATTTTTATATTCATGTGAAGTAGAGACTATTGAGTATTGACAACAATATTTATCAGTTCTGTCAGCTATGGTACAGTCGATATAAGGATATAGGTAATAGGTCAAAGGTTGTCGAATATTTGACTGGGAGAGAATTGTTTATAACGTAATATTTTAGCATTATTAATATATTTTCTAAGTAAATGCGGGGTTTAATTAAATTAAAAAAGTTTGTGGTGTCCAAAAATATCCTTAACCATGCTTAAAAATTGTCTACTTGTCTGAAGCGTAACCCTTGTTTTAAAGGGAATTTCCTGTCAAGATGTTCGGCTTTGGGAGAAAGGCTGCTGCTGAGCCCCCTGCTCGAAGTGGACGTGGACGAACAAGTGCTGAAGGCAGAGATAGGCCAAAAGGACCAAAGCCGGATTTGAGTTTTCTCGGAATCGGAGGGGACGATTTCGGTGACATGGATGTCGGTGACGATGACCTGGAAAATGAGTTGCTAGCCCTAATGAACGAAGGATCCAAGGGTGGCGGACGAAGAGCAAAGCCGAATCCGGGAATAAATCCGATTTTGGCAAAACCGTTACCCAGTGCTAATGAAATTAGTAAACTTGGTGAAAGTGATGCGGAAGATGATGAGGATATCAGTGAATCAGAACTTGAAGCAGAATTAAGTGAAATCACTCAGGAAGAAGCCCCGCCATTGCCTGAAAGACCTGCACCTCCACCACGAGTAGCTGCAGCTGCCCCCGCTCCGGTAGTTTCCCTTGTGCCTTTGCTACAAGAAAGGCTAAAGATGTACGAAGCAGCGAAAGCGGCAGCAGACGCTGCTGGAGATACTTCAAAATCGAGAAGATTTACTCGAGCGCTTAAAACATTGCAAGACCTACTTAAAAGCGCGAAAGCTGGTAAAGCCGTGGACGAAAATGATATTCCTCCGGTCGTCGCTGTTACAACAGCTAAAAAACCGGAAGCTCCCCGACCAGATCCTGTTGAGGTTTCAGACACTGTAAACGAGGATACAACTGCTGAACCGGAACCCCAGCCTCTCAGGGTTGAACTCCCGTCTCCGTTAAAACCAGCCTTTGTACCAGTAGCCGAGCCTGTGATACCTGCCCCGGAAAAGATTGAAACAAGCCCTGAAGTTCAACAGCACTTGATGACCTTGAAGAAAGTAGCGGTAGTACTTAAACGAAATGGTGATGTGGCAGGAGGTCTGAAATACCTGAAACTAAGCAAAGCTCTTGAAGCGGAAATACAATCCGGAAATCAGATTGACCTGACACTGTTTCCATTACCTCCTGAGCCGGAACAACCCCCTCCTCAACCCACAGCTGCTCCAGAACCAGCACCACCAGCGGAAA
Source organism: Sminthurides aquaticus (assembly GCA_906901655.1). Taxonomy (NCBI): domain Eukaryota; kingdom Metazoa; phylum Arthropoda; class Collembola; order Symphypleona; family Sminthurididae; genus Sminthurides; species Sminthurides aquaticus. The sequence continues at coordinate 2,536,139 of CAJQTT010000005.1, read as the reverse complement.
TTGTCCAAACAGAACCTCCCAGTGAGCCTGTTCCAGTGGCGGATGCACCTGAACCTCCGAAAACAATAATGGAAGCTCTGCTACAGCGATTGGACAAGTATAAATCGGAAGTGGAGAAAGCTAATTCCAGCAACAATTCTTCAAAGGCTAGGAGGATGGGCAGAATCGTTAAGCAATATGAAGAAGCGATTGCGTTCCATAAGAAAGGCAAACCTGTGGCTTATGAGGAACTTCCAACACCTCCGGGTTATGCACCAATTCCTGTGCCGCAGTCGGTAGCACCTGCTGGCCCAAGTTCGTCAGGGAATTTGCCAGCGGGGCCTAGCGCAGAAGTTCCCGGCCCTGCACCGGTTGTTCCGATTCCAAAATTGAGTCCACAAGATCCATCGGCGGCTGCAGGACCATCTGCAGTTCCTGGAAAGTCCACTTCTCCAGCACAAGCTGTTGTGCGAAATCCTCAGAAACCGGGTGCAAAGTTGACCTTGCAGGAAAAGCAGCTGCACACGATTCTCCAGAAACAGCAACAATATAAAGATGCTGCGCTTAATGCTAAGAAACGCGGTGACTTGAGTCAAGCGCGAGAGCTTCTTCGAACAGCTAAAGGATTCGATGCCTTAATCCAAGCTAGTAAATGTGGCCTCCCGGTAGATATGGCAACACTTCCGTCCGACCCTGAAATTGTGGCCGCCATGGAAGCTGAAGACTACGAAGTGGTAGGAGGGGATGACTGTATCGTGCCTGAGGGAGATATCGCCGAAGTCTATTCTAAATTAGAAGAGGATTTGAAAAACCAGCTGAAGACATGTATGAGAAATCGGGAACATTTCAAGAACATAGGTGATATTGCCTCCGCAAATCGTTTTGAGAAGATGGCCCTCGAATCCAAACGGGATTTGGACACTCTACGATTAGCAGCAAAACAGAAATCTTCGCTACCTACTTATCGCTACGAAACTAGAATTTTTAGCATTACTGAGTGCAATACGGATTTACAAGAAGATGAAATGGAAATTGAAATTGTTCGAGGCATCAATTTCAAAGTTGCCAACCCGAATGAAATCGATACATTTGTTAAACTAGAATTGCCTTACCCCACAGCAGAAGAACCACAGCGACAAAAAACAGATGTTATTTATAATACGAATAATCCAGTTTTCAACGCCAAGTTTAAATTTTCTGTTAATAGGAAAGAACGAAAGTTTCAGCGTCTTGTACATGCTAAAGGCGTTAAATTAGAACTGTGGTCTAAAGGTGGATTCCTAAGGAGTAACACTCAACTTGGATCGGGTACAATCAAACTTCTAGGACTAGAAACTAAATGTACGATTCATGAGGGCGTAGATATCTTGGAAGGACGAAAAAATGTTGGAAAATTAGAAGTAAAGACGAGATTGAGAGACCCAGTTTTATCGAAACAAATCACACAAACCAAAGAAAAATGGTTAAGTATCGAAAAAGCATAGGTTTCGGTACGAAGAATATTTGTTGCACCGTTTTGGTGTTTCAGAGTAACCGTCTGTTATTAACCCCCAAGTACATAGAATAATTTTTCCGTCGCACGAATATCTTAAGATCTTGATGTCATCTATTCCAATTAGACATTTAAATGTTCTGTTTTCCACTCTGTGTTAATTGTAAGGTTGACAACGATCGTCCTAGGCTATACCCGCATATCGATGGGCCATTTATGTAATTTTGTGATATGTAATATTAAGCCTAGTTAAATTTCGAATAAATGTTTATTGAGTTCCTTTTCTCTTGTAACTGACTGTACCATTCACTTCTAAAGTTGATCTCCGATGGAAATGATGTTAAGAATATTGTTAACCTTTGGAGACTAACACAGATTTTATTTGCATTTGTAGCTGAATTTGAAGAACTATCATGTCGATGTCACAAGGCCAGAACACATTAGCTGGCGGACCGCCGATGGGGGGAGGACCTGGAGGTCCACAACAAATGGGTCAGCATCCTGGAATGGGATCACAACAAGGTCCTCTAGCTGGTGGACCACCGCCCAATATGCCTCCAGGTCATGGACAGCCGCCAATGGCAGCCGCACAAGGTCACCAAGGCCAAGCCTCAGGATCACAGGGACAACAGCAAGAGCAACCTAAAATGGACAACATTTCAAGAGCTAAAACACTTGTTCCGCAACTCAAGGATTCTCTTGGGGTAAAACATACACATATCTCGTGGACATTGATTTTTTGTTACATTTATCCGGATTTTATAATGATTAAGTTTTTGTTGTACAGGACGTTTTGAAATTAGCGGCAGTAACAATCAACGGCAATTATCAGATCGACGGAGGGTCGTTAGTAAACAATAAAGAACTTGTAGCGTACTCTGAATGGCAACGTTGGTAAAATTTGGGGTCATTTACGGATTAATTTTTTATTGGATTTTTTCAGTAAATCAGTCGAAATAGATCCAGGACGATTTGATCGGACATATGAAAAGTTCTTCGCGATTTGTGATCAGATGGAGCTGCAGCTGGTATGGTTTTACAGCATTTAATTGAATACTTTATTTGCAACCGAAATGAAGTAGTAATCTGGTGTACCCTATCTTTAATCCACAGAAAACTTCAATCGAATGTGTAAGCCAGGAAATGAACTCGAAACGCTATCTTCCAACTCCTGTCACACCTGCGAAAATGGAAGGAAGTCTAACTTATCCTCAATATATTAGCATTGTCCAAGGGCAAATTGCTTACGCCAAAGAAGTTCATGATACTTTAGTGGATGCAGCTCAGAAATTATCCACGGACTTATAGAGTGAATTTTGCATCTCTGAACAGTGTTGAATGTGTCCAGTAATTTATCATGGTTTGACCTCAACGACTGAAATGTGTGTGACTAGCCAAAGGCAAATCCCTCTGCACTGCTGTATTTTGTACATTCTTTTTTTGTAGTAAATACGCGTGGAAACTAATTCCATTGTAATATGCAGGTATCTGCTGTCATTCGTCATTTATATCAACCGTATGCAGGAAATTGTAATGCATCCGAAACCACTGTACGAACTCCCTTCAAAAGTGACTCTCTGTCAAGACATTTTGAAGCTGTTCCATCGTTAAAACATTTTGATAACACTATTGAACATCTCGTGCTCCTTAGAACAGTGACATGGTCTTTATTCTAAAGCAACAGCTTGTAGCAATGAATACATCGAGATGATAGCATAAAAATTTGGTTGCAATTACATGCCGAGATTCATTCCTTCCTCACTGTATATTACTTCGTAAGCTAACTTAAATCGCACGATCGTGCATAGATTTTGCGTTAAATGCTAAATTTCCATATAGATGACAGAAATTACACTCAGCAAATAAATGCTGCAAATACGGTATACGCACTCATACTGCACAATCCCTTTCAATCTCTGGCACCGGCTTCCCATCACATAGGCCAAGAATAACGTAAAAATACTAGAATATTCTCGATAAAGTACTAGTTTAAACAACCGCGAGTTACGCATCCGCATTAGTTAGAGATACAAGTCATCCGTATGCTACAGTTCAGGGAAGCTTAACTGCATCCAATGGGGAAACAAAACAAATTGTGGAACCATTGAAAACTTTCAAATTCGACTCAACAAAGGTTAAAAGCGACTAGCTTGCAATTTTACCGATGGATGTGAAGAACAAGTTGAAATGCACCTTATACTACCTACAATAATAACGTGTTCGTAACTCATGCCTGAATTCTACACTCCGACTCCGCATGACATGTGGTACCAAAGGGGAGTATCTAATTTCTGCTCTTAAAAGTTGGTACTCACGAGGCAGCTTTTGGCTTCAGTCTGTTCCACAGAAGTGGAAATACTGCATTACTTTAAATCTAGTTTGGCTGCTTATCACAAAGTACGTTCATACACGTAATTATAGTCAGCGAACGATAAACAGAAATGCGTCCCTGGATAATTTAAAATTTCAACGAGATTCTTGCAGGTTATCTAAACAATCTACACTAAAGCTACGTTGACTGCAAACTGTCGGTAGCTTTGCAATGGATATTAGCAAAAATGAACATCAGTTCTGATGAGATACAGTGAGATTAAGGTATTTTCCTTTAACAGTTATTACGACAGTGAGTAGGCAATAAAACCAGGACTACATTCTAAACTAGATCCCACGGATCTTACAAGCAAATCTCAGAAGATTGGTATAACGTTTCAAGTTGTTCGAAGAGCTCGCTGACTTTAAACGTATAGTTTGTAGTAGAGATGTTAGACTTGAACATAAACCACTTAGGCATTTCCATCTATGTAAAACTTGCACGTCAGATTGAGTCGCCATCAAAACCTGGGATAAGGATCTTTGTTCCTATTTCCTGCAAAAAAATAATTGCTCTTTAGTTCATGGTCATTGACGGTACTTTTAAGCTAACAAAAACGGGGTTTCAATCAGAAACTTGTTGCAAGTATTATTTATAAGCGAGCCCCAATTTGCTCTACGTATAACTTCGTATTTCATGCATTATGCATGTATACATGTTACTTTCTACGCGTTAAAATCTACATTTTTGTAGTTAAATAAACTAGCATAATATTGCGAGCGAGAGCAAACACATGCCTATTCCATCCTGTTAGCTTACAAAAAGACATATTTACAATGCAAGTATAGAAACTTACACGGTCACGCACAAGGATCCTCAAAGGAAAGTCACTGCAAAAGCTGAAAATGTAAGCAAAAGAAAAGAAATTGAAATGCATTTCCAATAATGAAGGATAGGGAAACCCGTTTAAGTTATTTACGTCTACGACTGTTAAGAATAGGAAGGGTAAGGCTAGGCCATTAAAACAAGCTATGCATGTAACCCATGTCGCGTGAAAGGAGCCAGCAATTATTTTCAGCAGAAACGTAGCAAATTCATAAATAGTTGCTTCCTACTCTACTAAGTTAACCAGAAAGCAGCATGCCCTCTGACCCCGAAATAATAAATACTTTCCATTGGATTACATTTAAATAAATGTGCCGAACGAATTGATGAAACTGTCGTGTTTTCGTCTCATGATTTGACTTCTCATATAATAGACGGCTCATACAAAAAATTCATACCCTTGAAAACAAAAAACAAGTTGCAAAAGAATTGATATTCGAGAACCAAAACCGTGCATAAATGATCGCAAAACACTTTCTCGTGCAGATAGTGCCTCTGAGAGTACTGATGGTATGTTTAGTGCAAACTGTCAAAATTTCTAGTTACCCTTCTAGCATCTTGGGTATCCAGCTGGGCAAACGTCGGTTCTCCAGATAGTGTATGAATTGGTTCAACTCTTTCTTGCGTTAACTGTTCTGTTGTTGTCAATAATCTTGCGATTGGGGTGCAGCATGCGGGAAGAGTCTCCAACAGAGTCGGCCTGCTGTGTGTCAAAAGTGGTTTCATGTATCTTCCATCGAAGTTTTGCCACCAACGAGCCAACAAAGCCTTGTCGGGGGTTTTGGGTTGACCATCTTCCAAATACGGATCGGCAGAGTGACCATCAGCCTGGAATAATTCATTGGTTGAAAATTAGTGATAAGTTACAAACGTATTTAAGTCCAAATCTTAAAGAAATTGACACAAAAGATCGACCAAAATTGTTGGTGTACCCACGAAAAACAAGACACAAAAAATGAAATAAAATACAAGATGAGTAGACCCTATCACGACTGGATCAACAAGAAATTCTTCGAACAAAAAAAATTGCCGAAATAGGTGCTAACTTCTGCAATCGATTCAGGAATCAACGATACTTTCTGTACGTCCGCGGAGCAGTGCGAGCGAGTTAAGTATCAGCGCTCGTATCGTTAAAGTCGGGAAGAAAAAACCATAAAATCTATCTATTCCGCCATGTCATTGATGTATCTCCACATTATGACTACAGCTACTGCTTCAAACAAATTACAGCTTGAGTACAGAAGATGTTCTTCTATAAAACTACAAATAACTGTCCACCCATAACCTGGAAACTAAGCCCGTTGGCGTGAAAAGTGCTCCACCAAACAACAGAAAGGCAAGGCTCAAGTTAATGAAACTAATTAATTACACGCAACAAAATTCGTACAGAAATATAAACAATGAGAAGGAAGAGGATAATAGACAAATCAATATTACGTCAACAACAAAACTTACTTTCGGGTTACCGTCCAAAGGTGTGTACATCTGTTGAATCAAATATGATATGCGAGTGTACACAAGAACCAGCGAAATGTGCGTGCCAGGATGCCCAATTTCAGAGGAAGGTTAGGTTGGTCAGAGATAATTGTCAAAATATGTAACATCACGGCACACGAACCCGAACCGTTGCCCCACATTATGGAATCAGAATAAACATAAAAAGCGAATTTAAAGCAACAGTTAATTGACACGGTAAACTTCTGCTAGCTATTCATTTTCACTACTATTGTTGTACTATTAGTCAAGCCCTAATGGCTATAATACCGCAACTAAATGCAACCACGACTGCGCCATGATTTCACTTGAGATCAGTAGATTAGTAAATAACAGTCAGTATAAGAAGGAATAGTGATAGTTCGGTGAGAAGAATTTAAATCAGTGAAGAGGTATGCAAAACCTGAGTTAACCGGAGTTGCACTATACACAGACAAATGCAATCAATATCGCTACCTGTATTAAAATATTAATGCTGAGGCTCGGATTACCTATGATAAATTACAAATTAAAATTAACTGTGCGGTAATATGCGTCTGTGTTTCAAGTTAAACCTGACATATCTTCTATTTCGCCATCACCTCTTCTCTGCTCCCTAAATGCTCCATAACACCAAGCGTGTAAAATAAATAAAGTATTCCCTCCACCAATGCAAAGAAGTTACTTCCGAGCAATGAAATAACTGATTCATAATCCGCCTATGCCACAATTATTTCGCTGTTTGTTAACTTGTACTGTACTAATTACTGGCGCAAATTAAACTTACGCTTCTCATGTGAATCTGCATGCATTCCGCTTCGTCATCGACGCCAACCCTTGAACAACAAAATGCGTTAGTTTTACATGGGATTTCTTTAAAAAAAAGTTGATATCTAAGTTAGAGAGAAACTTTTGGGTGACTTACGGAATGTTAAACCATGAAAGCAGCTGTGTCGTTGATCCTCCGCAAATTATCACAGTAACGATTACGATCACACTTGTTGTTGTGAGCAATGTCTGTCTGACATCGGAAATTGTGTTTCTTATGGCAAGAGCAAATGCGATTGCTCCACGTAAGCCCGAAAAAAACATGACATGCTGAAAATTAGCGGAGATTTTGTTTTTTCTTCCAAGATTGAGTAAAAAGATCATAGGATATATGTTTGCTGCTCTTCCGAGGATGATAGCGATCTAAAGAGAAAACAATGTTGTATAAAACAGTTACTATTTGCCAGCCTGCCCTTTAGGAACTCGAAATGCGTAGAAAAACAAGTTTATACTTACGAAGGCGGAGAGAATGAACATGAATTCAAAATGATGTTTCGGGAATGTAAACATGGAAACACCAATATAGCAGAAGATGAAGTTTTCCGCTAGGAAATTCAGTAGCTCAAAAAGCTGCTTTGTACGCAATCTGGAGTCCCGTGAGAGGTTGTTGTACGTATAATGAGCTTGACATATACCACAGAATAGCACAGCGACGATTCCTGAGACAAACAAAGTATTATGACATGTTGCCCGTTATTTTGTGCAAATAATCTAAACTTTGAAGGTAATGATTTGTGAACGTACCAGTTAGATCTGCAACTTCGGCGATCAAGAAAGTACTGTATGACATAAGTACAAAGAGTGCTGTCTCCAATAATGGAAAATCTCTAACATGCGTGAACTTGGTCAGCAGAGCAGTTGCACAACCCATGGAACCACCAATAGCAAATGATGATCCAAATGTCCAAACGAAATTTCCAATCGACTGGAAAAACGCCTGTGCATTGAAACCGCCTGATCCGTCGTAACTCAAAATAGAACTAAACAGGAAAACACATTAGTAAATTATACGTAATTTTTAAACTGATATTAAAAATGTCGGAAACCTCATTACCTTGACAGAACGATTGCAACGGCATCGTTTAACACACTTTCACCGAAAACTAACGCGTATAAATTTACATCTACATGGAGATCATTAAATATAGCAAGGACAGTCACAGGATCCGTAGCGGAAATGAGAGCACCGAAGTAGAAAGTATCCAAGAAGGTAAAGGTTGCAGCAGTTGGGAATAAACTAACAAATCCATACAAAACACCGCCAATCACAACCGATGACACAACGGTTCCAATAAATGCGAGACTCATTATAGTTCCCAAGTTTCGAAAAAAATATTTCTGCAAATAAATAGTCGTTAAATTAGTACCCCACAGTTTGTATTTACTACTGAAAGAGAATTATGATGGAGTATTTGCCCTTACCCTCTTTAAACTATAACCGGCGTTGAATATAATAGGAGGCAGCAATATATTGAAGAAGATTTCTGGATCGAAAGTGGCCTGAAATCAAGCACACAATACTGCACATTACAAAAATCCAAGAATCAACTTCATAAATTCGATGCACATACCTTTTGCTCGATCTGCTTTGATTCAGCCCCTTCATCATCTCCGACTTCTCCTTTAAAAACGTAAGCGTATGTCTTATTTAAATTTGCCAATCCTGGCTTGGGAAAGTTCAGCCACAAGGATTCAGGTGGTGCGGTGAAGTTATTCCGACCCTGGACAGGCGACACATTCAAGTGTGTAATTTCGGCTGCCGGTACCGCATACCGTATTATGGCACCCACTATAAGTCCTATAGAAACAGACATGAATTTCCATGAAGCTCACTCAACTCATAGTCTTTGACTCCCACCGCAACCCATGCGCTATGGCGGAATGAAGTTTTTACTTACCATACATAACGGCTAAGCCGGTTTCATGTAGAAAACGAATACGCCGATGTTTGAAGGACCATATCGTAAGGACCGTTAAGCTCAATAATATCGTGTAGAGAAGAATATTCAAAGAATCCAGTCTATGATTTGCTTTAGCTATTTCATCCAGCTCAGCATCTGATGGCGCGGACATGACAAATGAAAAGCATGCCACCGTACAAGATATTGCAAAAGCCGCCTTATGCGTCCTTATACTTCTTATCCGTTCAAAAATCTTCTCCATCTTGTCTTTCTGTTTGTTAACTTATGTGACCAGAATAATCACTTGCCAAGCTCCACAAGCACTGTGGATAAATATTTTACAACTTGACTGGACTTTTTGGGGTTTCGTCAACGAAGTTCCAACCTCCACCGGTTCCAGAATTAAGTACACGACTATTACAGATCCACTTCCGTTATTGACTTCCTCTACAGCAAACTGTCTCGGAAAACCCCCTGCAAACCACATAGAATAATTGAGTTAGTTTCCACCAGTTACGGAAGTTTGAACTGGTCGTTTAAGCTTGGATGGTTGAAGTTTGAAAAAACCTAATCATAACTTATGATTCACAAGTTTTTCTAAACGAATGCGGGTCCCTGCAGAAGAAAGGAGGAACTCGTAATCTGTCAGTTAGCTGATATCGGGTGAATGTACGAAACAGGGGAGTGAACATATTTAACAAAAGTGCTAAATAGTTCTTCTAACCCCAGACAATCCCGAACCTGCTGATTTTGCTATTCTTTTGTGAAATAGCCAGCTAATACTTGTTTTAGACACTGTACTTGACCTTTAACTTTGTAGTACTGTTATCTGCAACATGCAAGTTATTCAAAGATGGTGCCTCAACGTTTCTTAGACTTAAGAGTACATGCTAGCTAATTTATGTACTGTATAGTTCTACCATGCTATCTCTGAAACAGAGATACCGAGAATGACGTAGTCCGTCTGTTTACACCACTTGATTCATCTGAGGAGCACAAGCTATCACAAATTAATGTGCCCTGCTTCAAGACAAATAGTTGGATATATACTGACTGAAAGAATTTTTTCCTTTAGCTAATGTCAACAAGGGAGTTTTTTTCCGTCATGTGTACTCTAGATCTGGTACATCCGTCCAGTGAAGACATTGAATAATCGAGTAAGTCGGTTCGTTGCATCGCATAATGCGGTCTGCTAATGGATGAACCGCACTGCACTAGTTTGTCTACTAATTAGTCCTGGGAATGACTATTCTCGCAACATCTATTCTAGAGAGGATGAAACAACCAATAGACGAATTAACTCTAGTCTTGCAAATAGGATCAAAGCACCAGGTCTACGACACCGCTAATCTTTCCTCCAGATTATTCCATTCCAGATGCAGATATAATTTAATTCGTTTCACTAATGCCAGAAACTAAAAGTTATTTAATGGTTTTGTTTGCAGATCCCTTACCATCGTCAGGTTAACCACACAGCAGGACCTTCCTTCGAATATAATGATGGAGCTAAGAATGCGCATTCCCAGTTGTTATGTAAGAGCGTCGCTGGAAGGACTGGAAAAGGACTTAATGGTTCACTTTCACCTTTTTGAAACAAGTGTCCAGAACCAGTAACATGTTGAGCCCATTCTTAAAGCTGGAGAAGAACGCCTCAGGATAAATTCCTGAGAACCTGGAATAATTTCAACAGATGTAAGGAAATTCAAGGCAAACTTGCGTATAAGAGAGGACACATTTATCACATGATTTAGGACCGTGACATGTTCTGCACGTATGTACAATAACCATGTTACATGTATACTATGCACGAAATGTCCCTCACTGGATGGCTTCCAGAAAAAAAACAAAACCCACCCTTTTGAGCCTTGCCATACGTGGACGAGTTTCCGGGTTGAATTAAAAAGTCTCACAAACTGTCAAATGCCGTGTTTATAGAGGTATGATAATATGTCATGCGACAAGTTAAATATTTACACAGGATTGGTGATGACGAATTGCGCAAATCATAGTTAAATCAGCTCATTCAGCGTGCGCAAATAAAGTTAATCAGGAAAATGTTTTTTTCCTAGAGCAGAGCGCGCGGTTAATTCAAATTCACGTTCCTCTGAATAAGAAAGGGGCGGTGTATTGAAGATACACAATATCACGTGAGGCTAAAGAGCGCATCGTATTGGCTAGAGCTGGAAAAGAAAGCCTTTGATTGGCTGAACAAAGTTTGAATTAACCGTAGGCTGCTCTTTGGGACGGGATAATTCTGATGTACAACAGGAGCGTCCGTTGGAGTTGTACTGTTCCCAGGTGGATGGGAAAGCCTGAATGCTGATTACAGAAATCGCCGTGACGTACCTAGTGAACGCGTCCTCACTTACTCGGCGTCTACTGGATTTTAGTCGGCGTGGAAAAAGAGAATTTTGTCTATTATATGCACACCTGACAAAACAAACACAAGGATAAAGGATTGTGTTTCTTGTTTTTTTAAGTTTATCTGTTATTATAATTATTATTTATTTACAGTTTTTTTCGTGAAGGAACTTGTGTTATTGGAATATAGGGGATTTTGTTTATATTTACAAATGCATTATGTAATTTGTCACAATAATTTTTCGTATAAGTTACTGTAATTCCTGTTCCAAGTTTACCTGTGAAAGGGTTAGTTATGGGTACGGTAATTAATTTCAAAATTGGTGTTCAGTATCGTGTCTTGCAGAGCTATTAATTGTAGTAATTAAATGCTGTTGTTACGTGGAGATGGAATACTTAAAGTGCTACGGGATTGCGTGATTAATTATTTGTGGTAATATATAATAATACTATTTTGTACCAGCTGACGCAAAGTTGAAGGAACAAGACTTTGGGGAATTGTGTCAAGCCATGAAATTGTGATTCAGATTTAGTGTCTTTGAAATATTTTCAAGCTAATGAAGGCATTGTGACTGCCATGACTTCTGAAATGGATAAAATTAATTTGCCTAAATTTTTTCCGGAGCCTCAATCTCTGTCATCAAAAAAGGCAAGTGATTTACTGTTGAAAGAAGTTGCGTTTGAAGGGAAATATTTAGAACTCTCTCCCACCTTTGATTCGTTGTAATGAGATATTGAAGAGATTACTTTAATAAAGTCATTGATAGACGGGATCATAATAGACAAGATAATAATAATATAATTATGTGTTGGTTTTGTTGTTTTTAGGATCGGGAGAAACGGAATCTGCGTTATGCGCCACCAGCTCCAAGAGCTCATAGCATGTACCGATCCGCGCCCACTGCTACTAGGCTTATACATTCCCGTTCACACGATTATCACGATTTGGATAACTCGTTTCAAATGATGTCGCAAAATAATACTAGTGGGATCGGAGCAAGCCAGACATTCTTTCGCCAATATTTTGAGATTCAGGAACGATTAGGATACGGATCTTTTGGGGATGTCTTCAGGGTTAAATCAAAACTAGATGGAGCTGAATTTGCAATTAAAAAGTCCCGAAAAACTTTCACTGGAGAGGGAGATCGGTGAGGACATTTGAATTGGGTTTAATTTTCGAATATTATTTTGAAGCGAGAATTATAATTTAATTTTTATTCATTAGATCCCGACAACTTAGAGAAGTTCAGAGAGTAGTCAATATACCTACTAATCTTCATCTTATTGAGCTGGAAAGAGCTTGGGAGGAAGAAGGGCACTTGTACTTGCAAATGGAACTTTGTCAGAAATCTCTAAGCCAAGATATAGAGGACTACGCTGCAAGAACTGACGAGAATTTAAATGAGTTGGACGTAAGTACTTGGTTAAGGATTTCAAGTATGATTCGTTATCAGAAATTGTAGTAATTTGTAATAATACAATAACAACTTCTGTTTGACCATTTTAGGCCTGGAATGTGCTGATTGACATGCTACTTGCGCTCCAGCATCTGCATAAGTATCACTTAGTTCATATGGATGTGAAACCAGATAACATTTTCCTGACTAGGGAGAATCCTCCTGTTTATAAGCTTGGAGATTTTGGAATTGTTGTCTCGCTGGATGAAAAGGTTGGATATTTGAAAATATTTGGTGCTGAATCGGCAACAAAAGAGTTTCAGAATAACATTTTGGTTTGAATTTCAGCAAGATGTGTCTGAGTTTACTGACGGAGATTCAAGGTACCTGGCACCTGAAGTCATACAGCAAGCCATGGTGAGCACTAAGGTGGATGTTTTCAGCCTAGGTCTAACTATTCTGGAAGTTGCCTGCCATGTAGATCTGCCAAAGAGTGGAGTTCTCTGGCACAGGTTGAGGTCTGGAGGAGAGTTTCCGGATCCGTGCGACAAACGTAAGCGAAGGGTTAATTCTTTAAGGATCTCTAAAAATTCTTGAGTTGGATACTAATAACTAAGCTTAATAATTTTTTAGTGGTCCCAACATCATTAATGGAAGTTTTACAAATGATGCTAGAGCCAGACGTCAAAAAACGGCCAGAAGTTAGTGAACTCCTTAAGCTTCCAGCAGTCAAGAAACATTGGAGGCGTAGATACTGGACTTTACTGCGGGTTAAATTGCTGAGAAAGTTGAACGTTATTGTTCGATTTTGGCGTTCCTTTTTAAGTTTCCTGACCCTTGCAGCCTTTATTAGACCAAATTCCAATAAAACAACGGACCAGTCTATGATTCCTAATCGATCTACTCCAGAGCCCTGTATTGAACGAAAGTTGACCAGTGAGTTAGCAAATATTCCTCCTCCTGAATATGCCGTTCCAGAGCTTTTGATAAACGATTCTTCGTTCTCTGACGGTAAGAATGCTTGAGAATAGTTTGTAAAGTGTACGTGAAGTTAACACGAATGCACTTGTACTTGATCACTTTAAATAGCAAGTTTAAATTATGGGGTTTTATTTGCAGTAGATGACGATCATCCAGCAAGCAGTACAACACCTATTTTTGCGTCAACTCCTATTTCCCATTCGAAACCAAGGACAGGATCGTAAGTACAATTTGTGATTTATTAAAAGTGCTTTTAAACAGGTATAGGTAGATACAGAATTGCTTGATGTGTTGAATTTTAAATTATTTTAGGAGATTACGAAGTGGACGTGTGCTCCGGTTTGGAGAACCAAAGCCAATGGGAAGTCCTACTTCCCGGAATTTATTGAAAGAATTCGAAGCAGTTTCAGATTAAGTTAAAAATATAAAAGGCTATGCAAGGTTGATGACATGTTCTGCAATTTACTCTTTTGTTACAAATTCTACATAGTATTCTATGTAATTATCAGTTCTGCTTATGCCAGCTGCTCAAAAAATTATGGCGAATGGCAGAAGGCAATTATGAATTTCAATCTTGAATCCCTAGAGCAATTTTGTTAAGCAAATCGTGAGCTGCAGTATGGAAATAAGTAGTAAATCTACGTAGTGGGACTTTGGGTACCTAAGAAGTTATAAGCTAGCGAATACGCTAATGAAGTATATATATCTTGAGATGTAATCATTTTTGTGCAAATTGTAGTTTTCTTCCGCAATGAAGCGTGCGTTGCACGAGCTAGTTTTATGTTTTCAGGGTTTGAAAGTTTTATAAGTACCCGTAGAGCGGATTCCATGTGAAGTCAGATCAAAGTTCCAAACTAAAAGTGCCTACCACACCTACATGTTTGTGATGTTGGGAGTTGTTGTAAAGCGTTATCACGACTACACAGAGCTGCATTGTAGATATTTTCATATTGTGATAAATTGAAGAAAATTGTATTCCATTTTACAGATTATTAGCTAGCTAAAACATACTATAAAGAATTATAACCATGTTAGAGCAACTTAAATGTACTCACTAAGCTGATTAGTCAAGTAGCTCCTTATGGTTATCGGCGCTGGATTCAATATTATGAGTCTACCTTTTGTAGCGTGTATTAACAGCACAAATCCTATATATTTTTAAGAAATACTCTTCATAGTTTTTCGATTCTTTAAAATGATTCCAAAATTTCTAAACTTACACAAGATCCCATTTTTATAATCATACGAAAATATGGTTCAGAAAAACGAAATGTTCGTGACTTAAATAAAGCTACCCGAACGTATCGATATCCATAGCAGATATACATAAATTTTGACGTGGAACTAAAATAAGTTAATTACATTGTTTTTTCAATGTATATTTGTCTCACAACTGTGTTTGTTTCAGAAAGTAAGCGAGTCTTCTGCAGTGATGCCTGCAAACAGTAATGTGGCTTCTGATCAACAAGAAAGTGAAAGCATGTAATATGTCAGTTGGTAGTATCTCTGATCATCAGCTCAGCGGTGTAATCTACTCGGTGTAAGCATAAGCACGCCAGCCAAAGCAGCAACTCAGGCGAGTATGCGGTGTGGAGAAAGTTGCCGTGTTGGAATGAAAGAGTGACACGTGTACATGCGTGGACCTACACGGCGTTGTTGGTGGTAGAGAAGCTCGAATATTTAACATGGTCCTTTCAATTG
The DNA here is from genome assembly GCA_906901655.1 of Sminthurides aquaticus. Classification (NCBI taxonomy): domain Eukaryota; kingdom Metazoa; phylum Arthropoda; class Collembola; order Symphypleona; family Sminthurididae; genus Sminthurides; species Sminthurides aquaticus. The sequence continues at coordinate 2,520,830 of CAJQTT010000005.1, read as the reverse complement.
AATCCAGATATCTGAATTCTATTCCTCACCTTCAAACAAATCTAAAGGATTTTAACTCTACCTGCTCCACCTCTAACGATGCTATTTTAAGAGTAACATGGGACAACATGACCTTCGGAATGTATGCATTATCAGGTGCTTCTATTACCAGAATGAGCTATTGCAAGCTAGCTGGATTAATACTTAAGACGTGGAGAAGTTTACAGTACAGCCTTCTTCTTTTTCACATGCTGCATATTTGCTTTATATCATTGGCAAAGCATTGACCAGAAGCCAAATGAGCATCATCTGCAATCTACAAGTCTCGTCGTTGTCTGTAATTTAGAAGAATTTTGAAAAATGAAGCGTTTCCAAGGGATTCGTCTTAAGGTGTATCGTAAAAATAATATTGTATTGACTGACGCCATAAGGTGGCACGGATTCGCCGGAGGGAAAATGTGAAGGGAAAATATAAAAGAGAGAGGAAAAAATGCTCAAGCTGTTGTCAGTTTGGTAAACGTAAACAGTAAAGAAGGACACTAAAACCCTCGAAACCTTTTTATGAAAAGATACATTTAGCTCAAAGTGAATGGAAGAAGACGCTTGAAGCGTTACTACTTTCTTTGGGTCGGTACGCTATTGCTAGAGCTGTGTATTTACAGTTGTTTTTAGGCTGAGGAAAATAAAGATAAGGGGGCATTAGTTTAGTAGTGTGTCCATGTGTGTGTGTAGTTTGAAATAGATGTGTAATCAAATTCCCAAAGAGATTCATTGAGAGAGAACTGTGTATGCAGATAGTACAGAGTGGGTGAAATTTAAAGGACTGACGCTGCTGTTAATATTTCGAGGAAGAGAAGAGTGTGAGGGAAACAAGTTTAACATAAGCCCGACTTCTCTATTAAAGTAAATATAAGACAGATTCCGCATTGGATACACAGGATAGCAGGGAATGAGATTTTACAAAGCCGGTGATGATAGGAGAATGAGCGCTTGATATTTGAAGCGTATATATTTTGTATATATGAAGATAAAGCTCCCGGCGACGGTCTGTTGAGATTATATGCACGGTGTAGGTTACGATATTATGGGGAAGTATAGGGGAAAGTAGCCTAAAGGTTTGAGGAAGCTACGAAAGAGATTTGAGACATACGGTAAAATACAGGAGAGAGAGAATATACACTGTGTGAAAGGTTGACGAGGAGAGTGAAGCTCCTGTAGGAGATTTGCTTGAGAGTATAGGGAGAATCAGAGGGTAAAAGTTAGCATTTAAGCTACGGGCCGGATGACGGGAACAAACATATTGTTCCAAGGAGAATTTTGCCCTGACTCGTGAAATTTCGCTGTACAGGACGAACATAAGGGGTCAACCCTTGGAATAATTTTTTGTGGAGGTTGATTTATAGTTTAGAGGTCACTTATTAGTCAGGCTACAAGATGGTGGTTAAACCGAGACGGGGAAATAGCAAAAACCCACCTGTTTTAAGTCATGAATTTGTTATTCAAAATCATGCGGACATTGTTGCCTGCGTGGCAATGGTCTTCGTGATCGGCCTCGTTTTCCAGGTGAGAAAACAATTTTGAAATGTTAATTATTTACCTGAAAGGATGAGCATTAAATTTATTTGTAAAAGACAAGTTGTTTGGACCGGGAGAGGAATGCCGGAGAGGTAGTAAATTAGACATATGGTTCTGTTTTGGTAAATATGTCATATCTTGTTTACCAAAGGCGTAGCATGGTATGAAGGCTTTTATGATGTGTTTGATCTGAGGCTTAAGTTAATAGTCTTGATTAACTTTCATTTACTGCACTGATGCAAGGAAGCGCGGAGTTGTAGAATTACTGGAAGAATAATGGGAGCAAGAGCGGGTAGTATGTTACCCGGCTTTTAGAAATTTAAATTTTAGGGGGAAAATATAATGGGATTTTGAAAATGAAGTGTTTTGAAAACTAAAAGTATTTGTTTGAAATCATAGGTGACATCGCCGCTGGCGTCTTTGTTCATTACGCTGCATCATAATACGACCCGAAATTATACTGGAGGACTGGTACCAACTTATGACGAAGAGATTCTATACACAGTAGGATGGAAGGATAACTGTGCCGTCTTCTTTTACACACTCATTGCTATTGTTCTTCATGCTCTTGTTCAAGAATATGTGCTGGATAAAGTTACACGGAAATTACACCTTAGCAAAGTCCGACATTCCAAATTCAATGATGCTGGACAATTACTGGCTTTTGCGCTCATTGCCACTTTGTGGGGATCCAATATTATTCTCAAGTATGTTGGTTAAGTTTGTATTTAAGTTTTAAGTGGTCGTGGAATTAAGGGTATTAATTAAAGAGGTTATTTAATTTTTGATTGCAGGGAAAACTACTTGACTCAGATCGCTAGACTGTGGGAAGGATACCCTCACATGGAAATGAATTTCATGCTCAAGCTTTTCTGGCTTTTCCAAATCTCTTACTGGCTTCATTGGTTGCCGGAAATCTATTTCTTGAGAATGAAACGAGATGAAGTTACTCAGAAGATCATCACTTCTACGTTCTATGTTGGATTTGTTGCGTTTGCTTACGTGTCAAGGTAAATTTGCCTTAAGGCGAAATAATGTGAGATCCTTGTTGGGACTAAATTAGCATGAGGAAATGAGGTGTTAATTAATTGGCTCTTATATTACAGCTTGACGAGGATTGGAACAGTGTTGCTCGTCTTACACTTTATTCCAGAGATTTTCTTGTCTTTCGGAAAACTTTTAGTGTACGCTGAGAAAGAGGGCGCTTCGAAGTGGCTCTTCCGGACTGGAAACTTTATCTTCATCTTGGCTAGATTCCTTTCCTTTATCCTTGCCGCTCTTACCTTCTGGTTTGGACTGGAAAATGCTGGAGCTCCTACTTTGAGGTGAATTAAATAATTTTAAATAAGTTAATGAAATATAAGAGGAGTAGAAATCAAAAGAGGATAAGAAAAGAATGGAATTTTGAATTGTTTGATTACAGATTGGTTTCCCTTGGACTTGTGGGTGGTTTGCAATCGTACTTGCTGTTCCAGTTTGCCGTTTTTCAAGTAAAACGTCTTCGGACTGTCGCAGCACCGGCCCCAGCTTATCCAAAATCTCCAAAGAAAACTAAGAAAGCTTCAAAAAGTGATAGAGATGTCTCTGATCTCCCGGAAGTCGACCAGGACACACGGAAACAAGCACAAGCCAAGAAAGTTAAAGCAAAGTAAACTGTAAATGTCTGTCCCCCTACCTGTGTCGCACATAAATTACACACAATGTATTCTTCTATCTCTTATGTTCATACAAATATTGTTGTTATTATTGGTATAAATGAAGAAAAAAATGTTTATTTCGTATCCACCATAGATAAAAATATAATTACGAATAAATGATAACATTTGTAACAGTGTTGAAAAAATTAAAGAGAGGAGAATAAGTTGATTGAAAGTGAAATGTGATTGATAATATGAAAATATTCAAACTTCGTCGATAAACTTGAAATAATCGTCGACCTCTTCCATGACCTGGATGTCAGGGGGCAATAGTTCATCCGTCTTGCTCTTTTTCGTCTTGTAAACCTTCTTGGTGGTGATTGTCACGACTTCAACTTCCTCCTCTCCCAAGCCGGAAGAAGAGAGCTGGTAGGTGGTGTCGCCAGAGGACGTAGCAGAAGATTCTTTGACTTGAGAATATATTGCGGATTTCTTTGAGAATGGCTCTTGAGATTTGGAAATGCTGTCCTGATTTTCGAAGCCAAAGCCTCCTCCACCACCGCCGCTTGACTGACGCGAGTATTCCGTTCTTGTCACTACTGTTTCTCCAGAATTCTGACCTTTGACACTTGAAGCGTTGCTTGATGAAGTAGGCCGAGGAGTAGGGAGGAATGTAATGGGAGCTTCATTTTTGGATGAGGAATCTTGGCTTGATTGACGAGAGGATTCTGTGACCGTTTTGGTCACGACAGATTCTGAAGCATTCTGTTTCTGAAGTTTTGGTTTGATGGGATCGACAACGGTGGTAATTGCCTGCTCGTCAGAAATAGAATTCGGGTTCTGATTGGATTTACGAGTGACAGTTTCGGTAACGGTCGTTGTGACACACGTCTCTGAGGCATCTGTTCTAGGAACTTGTTTGGTTAGCAATGTTGAATTAACGGTTGCTGCTGGGACCAACGCTGAAGAGTTTTCGTTTTGACTGGATTGCCGGGACATTTTTGTAACGGTTTCAGTCACAAAGGTTTCTGAATCATCCTTAGTTTTACCGCTAGTTAATTTACCAGCACGCGTTTCAGAAGGTGATGGTTCGTTGATAGATTCATCTGTACCGATGGAGTTCTGGATGCTGGGTTGACGTGAATATTCAGTAATCGATTCCGTTACAGCTGCAGTCTGAACTTTGTTCTCAGCTTCTTCGATGGATTCTCCACTGATGCTCCTAGGAGGGGTGGCAGCAGCATCGTTACTGCCTACTGCTGACATCCGCGAAGTACTGGGAGTCGAAGATTTCAACGCTTCTGTCAGTTTTGAAGAAATTGTTTCTGCTAAATCAGGTGGCGTTTGAGTCAAGGTTGTTTCTTCTAACAATTTATCAACTACAGAGGCAGGAGTTGTCGCTGTGCCTGGCCAACGAAGGTTGGAGAAGGTTTGAAAAAGCTTGTTATTTGTCAACTTGGATTGTCGGCTATTAGAGGGAAGGTTTGCGTCCAGGGCATTACTCATCTGAGCGACAACCCCTTTACCCGGGAACGGTGGAAGAGAAGTTAATGGAAGGTTGGTTGGAGAAAGCGCCGACCAGGAGAAGGTACCGTTACGGAATAAGTAATACAGAAATCCGCCGATTCCAAAGAGAGAAAGCAATGTTGTTACACCTGTAACGGTCATAAAAGTGTCCTGGAACTGATGACCGCCATGGGAAGTTGTACAGAGTTCTGCTTCCATTCGTTCTGGAAGTGCTCCATAGCCGCCCCTGCCAGTTGTCTCTTCCCGTTCTCGAAAATTGAAGCGGGTAGTTGTTTCAGGCTTTATCGTTGTTGATATAGTGGTCTGGAAGAAATTGTGAAAGAATGAAGGAATATAGGTAAAGGAAGAAATTAAAATGAGACGTGGTTGCAATTAGCTGTGTCAAATTTTACTCACTATAAATTCAACCTCTTGTTCCGTTGTCTCGGGGTTTTCTCGCTCCTCCTCTGAGCTTTCGGATTCGTAAGAGTAGAAGTTTTCCGCTGTTGTAGGCGATTCTGGTTTGGCGGTTGTTGTCGTTGTAGTCCTGTAACTGCTTGCGTGAGTCACTGGAGACTATGAAAATGAAACCGAATCGATTAAGATTATACGAATATTTATTTAAAATTCAAAATATGTTTGATGTTTCAGTCAGCTGGTTTCAGTTACCGTTGGTATCCACCGCCATGTCGTTGTTGGGGCTTGAGTTGAGGTGGGTGCAAATGTTGTTGTAGTTGGAACCGGAGTTGTCGTTGCTGGAGCTGGAGTTGTCGTTGATGGAGCTGAAGTTGTCGGATGTGGAGTCGTCGGAGTTGGAGTTGTTGCAGCTGGAGTTGTTGGAGCTGGAGTTGTTGGAGCTGGAGTTGTTGGAGCTTGAGTTGTCGGAGCTTGAGTTGTCGGAGCTTGAGTTGTCGGAGCTAGAGTTGTCGGAGCTTGAGTTGTTGGAGCTGGAGTTGTCGGAGCTTGAGTTGTCGGAGCTTGAGTTGTTGGAGCTGGAGTTGTCGGAGCTTGAGTTGTCGGACGTGGAGTGGTTCGAACTAGAGTTGTTGGAGCTAGAGTTGTTGCAGCTTGAGTTGTTGCAGCTTGAGTTGTCGGAGCTTGAGTTGTCGGAGCTTGAGTTGTCGGAGCTTGAGTTGTCGGAGCTTGAGTTGTCGGAGCTAGAGTTGTCGGAGCTAGAGTTGTCGGAGCTTGAGTTGTCGGAACTTGAGTTGTTGGAGCTTGAGTTGTTGGAGCTTGAGTTGTTGGAGCTGGAGTGGTTGGAGCTTGAGTTGTCGGCGCTGTCGTTGTGCGCACATGTGATACTGTTGTCATTAAAGTTGGAAACGTCAAGGCAAGAGTTGTTGGTGGCTCTGTATTGTAGGTTGTATCGTAAAGCTTTGGAGTTGTGTAGGAAAACGTTGGCCACACCCAAGGGGTCGTAATTGGACTGGGCGTCTTAATCGGTGGGTGCCAAGGTGCAGGAGTTGTCCTGACCGGAATAACAGTAGTAGAAGGACGCATCGTTGTAGCTTCTGTCGATACTTTGACACCTGGAACTTGAGTAGTTGTGAACTGCTTCGTTGGCGTCGTTGCGGTCACTGTAGGTGTACCCTTTTGCCCAATTTGGACTTGGATTGACTGATCTACACTGCCTCCTCCTCCGCTTCCACCAGATACAATTGTCTCTTCATCCATAACTGACGATGACTGTTTGACACCGGGAGGATGATTTGCGCTTGAGCTTGACCCCTGGCCATAGGACTGCTCCTGGGTGGTAGTAATGGTGCCAACCCCAAAGTTTGGTCGCGTCGTGGAATCTGACCATCGGCCATGTTGGCTGTGTGTTGTCACATGTTGAGTGGTAACAACTTTACCTCCTGTAACTGTCTGACCTGTAATCGAACTTGACCCTCGGCTGCGACCGCCCGTAGTTTGATGATCTGTCGTTACAACGGTTCCACCAAGAAGCCTTGAACCGGACCCAAGTCCACTAGTTTCAGTTTCTTCCTGTGTTGTGACAAACGTGCCATCACTTTCCGCAAGTTTCTGACCTGGCCCGGAACCGTAGGACTGGATTTGTTCCCGGGTTGTGAGAAAGGTCCCACCGCCAAGAGCAGGAGGTGATGTTGATGTCTCGGACCATCGACCATGATTCTGTTGCTGCGTCGTGATAACTCTACCATTGGAAAACGTCTGACCTCCATTGGAAGCCGAGCCTTGGCCGTGCTGACTAATTGTGTGGTGTTGAGTAGTTATGACGGTGCTCCCTCCAACCCTTTGCCCAACTCCAAACCCAGAACCATGACCTTGTTGGCCATGGGATTGCTCCTCCATTGCCACGACTCTTTGGCCTCCGATTGCTTGATCCTCTGATCCGGTCCATTGACCTTGCTGACCAGAAGTCGTCGTGTAATGCCTAGTTGTTACTACTCTACCTCCACCCAGTGTTTGACCTCCAGTCAAACCAGAGCCGGATTGACCTTGTTGGGTTGTTGTGTGGCGGGTTGTAACGACGGTGCTGCCCCCAGCGAGGGAGATTCCACCTGAAAGGTTGAAACTAGGTAGTCCAATGCCACCTGATAGCAGTCCAGTAGAACCACTTCCGAAGCCGAATGCTTGTCCTGAAGTTCCGAGTGTACGGTTGACGGTTGTAACGATTGTCCGAGTGCCGGAGGAAGTACTCAATGAACCTGGAAGTCCTGATGATGACATGTGTAGCGTTCCACCCCCGCGTTGTACTCCTCCCCCTTCGCTACCAGTAGTTACGACTGTTGTGGTCATGTTTCGGAATCTGGTTGCTCTTCCACTCTCGAGGTCAGGGTCATCTGGAAATACAACTCGTGTAGAATCCTGGCGAAGCAGCCCTGAAGTATCATCACCTCCGGAAGCTGTTCGAATGATTTGGCGACGAGTAGTATAGTTTGTAAATACAGAAGATCCGCCATCGCCATCACCTTCGTCGAAAACGATACCAGAAGTCGTAGAATAGTTTTGCCGATGGATCCTTGGACTCATGCTGAACGTAGATACTGTTCCGTTGACAAACGTACGAGTTTGACCTCCAAGGAGACGGGATGTCTCTTCGGTTGTAATTATCCTCCGTGTTACCTTGGTAGTTGTAACATTTTTGACTATCTTGTATGTCGGTACGGGTGGCGGTGGTCGAGAGGTGCTTAAACCCTAAAATGTTCATTAAGTTCAATGTTTGAGTGCTGATGTTGTTGGAAGTGAGGTAACATGTATTATAGTTATATCTTAATAAACTTACCCCGGAGAAAACAGGCTTGTGATCTTCTGCACTGTCTTCAGATGAGGCCAAAGGAGCTGCTGTTCTAGTGTCAGATTCTTCCGTTTCAGGAGTCAACGGCAATTGCTGAAACCACAGGTGAAATGAAGATTACATAATATCTTGAAATAGGTTCAGCAGAAACATAGATTACGGTCAACTAAAAGATAACTAAATCTCATACCTGAGAGAAGTCCAGTAGAAGTACAGCGTACAAAATGCATTGCAGGAGCAACCAGGTGCTGCAAGACATTGTTGCTGGAAGCAATTACGGGGTAATGCTTGTGTAATTGTTCACGATTACTATAAGCTTGGTAGTTGATTTGTGTTTCGATGCGAAAATGAAAATGACAACACTTTGCGCTGAAACTGAAGAAGATACAGCAATGGACACAAAAATTTGAATGGACAACATGTGTTACTTTATCTGACCGCAAGCCTCCCATATGGTATCCAAAACACTCTTTGAAGTGCTATGGCTTGTAGGATCAAACTAAATTTAAGTAGACCAAAAAATCTTGCAGCTGGCATTATTTTTGCTTTTATCAATAGAAGATTAAATATAAAAATTTGGAACGATACGATGTACCCACTGCTGGATCAGTTGGCAATTTCTTTGAGGTTACCAAAGTTTTGTCTTCAATTAATCTTGGAAATGTCCGTTGTTTGTGGCTTTTGCAGGAAAAAAGCGCTAAATCATCTGTGCAATTTCATGTATTCTTTCTAGACGTAAGAATTTATTCGTAGCATTTTGACTTTTGAAATATGCTATTACTTTCCAATTTGGTTAGATATCCTAAAATCACATTCAAGCTGTTTGTATGCACATAATTCCACAACTACTCTAAACGAAACGCTACGAATTGCTCAAGAACCATGAAAATATGGGTATCTGAAGCTACGTAATAGTTACTTGACATGTTTGTCAGTACTGTAAAAAGCAAGCGAAATCAACATTAGGAGCGGTTGTTGATGGGGTCCGTTTCAAGGATTCCTCTTTAAGAGGGTAATTTATTTCCTTTTACCTCCGCCTCCCATCGCCAAAATCTGAGCGATCCGGATGAAAATGTTGATTGTATCCAAGTAAATCGACATCGACCTGAAGGTTTCAAAATGTTTTTATAGCAAACAAGCTTTGGTCTACACTTGCGCGTAGTTATTTCTGAGCATGTAGTTAACTCTGACTGATATGTAACAGCACTTACGCATTGACTGGATCGTATGGCTGAGCCGTGCTGGGTGGGAGGGCTTCTGCATACTTGATGATGCGCTGAGTATCGTAAAGGAGGAAACCAGAAAATAAAATAAGACCACCATACAATGAAATTGAGAAAAGACCAGATCCTAATGCTGTCGTTGCGGGGATGAACATGGAACCTGGAATGTAAAGCAGAACAAATTTTTAACGATTCGTGAATGTTTAATTCGATTCATGATTGAAAGTTGAAGCTTAATTAGCTGAAAGCATTCAATGATAAATATGTAAAGGTTCTGAATATATAAAACAGAAAATAGTACTCACCCAAAGATGAAGCAAAAACAACTCCGAGGCCAATTGCCAAAGGACCTCCCATATTCAAGAACTTTTCACTAGGCGCGCAAACTGCAATCGTCGACAATCCTCCAATTACTCCAGCCGTCATCATAGCAGCTCGGGCCAAAATAGGTCCACCCAACATGCACATGGGAGCAAGAACGACACCCAAAACTGCAGAATGAGCCATCCATCCCAACTGTTTCGCTCCGAATCCAGGAGTGTAGGGAATGCTCCTATAACAAGCCAGTTAAAAAATTATCGTTATACCTTTGTATTAAATGATCAACCCGAAAATCAAGCTTAAAACAGAAATTCAAATTTACCTGACAACCATCCCCGTTCCGATCATCGCAGCGAGTGAACCTCCAATAACCAACCAGGAATTTCTCATCATCAAATTCATCATTGCAGGGCTTCTGAAGGCAGCTCCAGCACTGAGAGCAGTTAAGATGATAGAACCGCCGAAGTAAGCGTAAGTATCACGAATCCTGTCCCGCACGTACTGCGGCCAAATCGCAGAATATTCCAGCGTACCGGGTTGGGCTGATAATCCTAAACCGTAGTAGCAAAGCGCACCTAATCCCAAAACTGAAAACCCCATCAAAGCTCCTTGACCTGTGTGACAGAAGTTACATATCGTTCAAGAATTGAAACCAGCTAAAATATTTAGAAATACATTTAGGAAACTTTAAGTGAGACTAATAAGTCACTAGTAACATTGATATCTTACCAATACTAAAAGCAGTTCCATCCGCCGGGCTCATAGCCCTGTCTTTGATGCTCATCCTCTCTTTTGCTCTTCTGATGAAATGGTTATCTTGCTTAAGTAAGTTAGTATTTGTCTTAAAATTTCTAACAGGAGTCATCTGCATCTTCAGATATCCAGAAACATTGTTTGATGATCTTGCCAAGGTCGAGGAATTGAGTACAGTAAAAGTTCTGATCGGCATTATTGCCGCTCGGCATACGTTGCTGAACAACATGATCTGTAAATAGAAAAATACAAAATCGAAAAATATTTGGGTTGAAAATTATTATAATTATGTAAGTGTTATAACGTACAAAATAACAAATATTCACTACGTCTAACTTACGAATTTTGCTGTCTTCGCACTGGTACTTAAAACTAGTTTTTGTGGACCCAACGAAACACGTCAATCTAAAAATTGTAATGATTCAATCAAAGCTAAATATATATTTCATCAAATAATGCAATCTTATTCGTAGCTACATAAGAGATTAAAATCAATGTGGGATTATAAATAATAAAATCTTAACATAAAAATATGTAATTGAACGTTTGCAGAAATTCAAGTTTTACCAGCAAATCTTGTTGTTTTTCTGATGCAATACCAATTACAATTTCGTAAATTTTTTAAATAACACAGAATAACAAATTAAAGTTAATATCTGAATCGGATTTTGCACACACTGTCGTTAAAAGGAATCAAGCAGCTATTTAAATATTTTCTGACTTAAGTTTTAATCTGTTTCCTTGTTTTAGCTTCTCGAATGAATGTCATAAACTGGCTCGCTCTTGACTGTGTGAGCTACGGGTATGCTTTTTGGCTTTACTGATAGAACGGCATGGAAACATGTGGAAATTCTATATATGTACGACACTTCCTCCGAACTCGTACGATATGATGTTGCATTCAATATCTCTGTATCTACGTCGCTCGGTTTTACTCGCTTCATACGTTTATTTAAAACGGAAACTGCGCAATTAATGCAGAATCCGATAAGACCGATTTCGGACGTATATATGCAGAAACGACGAGATGCTATTGCACCATGCGTATCTTCGTTACGTAACCACTGGTTAAGGCAAGCACAGCGGCTTGAATAACCTTTGAAACGTTGATGGTAGGCGTTATATAATCGAACGTATTATATACATTTTAACTTTAGTTAATAGTACGTGAGAATTGGTTCCGAGGCATTTTCAGAACGTCAAGTACCTAGATTTATTTAAAAGACTTATAATATATTACAATTATTGTGACTTGATCAAGTAAATAAATAGATTATTAGCTAAAAAGTCAGTAGAAACGATATCTGAAGAAAGCTATAGTTTGTTAGTCATATATTTAAGCTCTACGGCTTAAGGCCAAAAACGATAACGATTATTTAGGTCAATACTTACAAGTAGTTAGTGACTGGACTGGGATTGTCAGTAGCTACTTATCAGCTGCCGTACAGTTTGACACTTATTATTGCACTTGTAGATTTGTTATAATAATCATGGAAGCTGCGGATTAGATCTAGTTCCAGTTTTAGGGCCTCAACTTGTTTAGTGAATTACAGACATGGCAAGATTGTCGTTTTGGAAATGCCCCTCTGTAAACTCACAAATAATTTTGGCAATCCATAAATAGCTAAGAATAGAGCATATAGATTATCTTGAGCAGCTAACACTTGACACTTGCATTGCTAGTTGACATGAGTCGGGGATACCTAATAATTAAAAGGGTTTTAAAATTTGCGAAGCAGATTGAAAACACAGTTTTGGGTAGTAGATGACTGCATAAACTAAGGATAAGTCTATAAAAATCTGACCTGGTGATTGTACCATACTACTGAGTTGATGGAGTAGGGATAAAAAGTTGGGAAAGAAGGAACAGAGCTCATAGAAAAAATATTTGTACTATAAAAATGTAGCCTCTGTGTGAGATACTTGCTAAGATTTTGTTTGTACAGCATGCGGACTGCTTTGGACGTTAACAATTCTTGGTGGCGTTAACTAACATTACTCTATTACTTACATGCATATGTACAAACGGTTGGCTTGTATACAATTTGATTGAGATATTAAAAATTATCCGACTACTAGCTGCATATAAATGATACTAAAAATGAGAAATACAAAAACAAACTCTTATAACCATAAAATAAGCTTACACTTTGACTAATTAAGGCAGAATTCTCTGCATGAAAACTTTCGGATGGCTCGTTTGATGTTATACCTATATCCTCACCAGGAAAGGTTAACTTGTGATTCACGGTGGTGGTATCAGGTAATATTGACTTCATCGCACTATAGGATTCGCACATGGCGGCGTTAATTGGGCTGGGGCTTTCATCGGAATAGGTGGTGCTGTTATTCAAGTTGCCACAGTATGAAGAAACTGACTTCTCTGGATTGGATGCGGATCTGGTTTTCACTGAAGCGGTTTTCGGGCAGCCGTAAAAGCATAAGGGCAAGCCTCGAAGGCGCGCTGGGTCGTTTGCTAATTCGTTTCCCTTGATTTGCGGCATTATTATTGCTACCGTTAGCGTCGGTATTAGTAAGTTTCCAGAAACCTGCTGTGAAATTCAAAACATGTATTTTATAAATGTTTCCCGTGTGTAAAAAGAAGTTACGATGTTTGATTTAATTGACTGTTTAGGATTCTAACCTTTGTTATGTCGACCGTCGTTGATAAATGGGGTATGTGGATTTTCACGTGCTCACTTTCTTTGACAGTTTCTAAGAACACTGTTCCAGCGGTAGAGGAACCATCGGAAAACATTCCGGGAACTTCATCAAAAGTTGCTTGATAAGTTTTCCTCTCGGAGCATGCCGAGCTCTTGATTATTACCGTGACCTATTCATCAAGAAGTGCACATTAAGACTACAATTTCGCTGACAAAAATGCATAATATTTTGAACGTAAGACTTCTGCATGAACTCACCAGCGTCGTAGTAGTGATTTCCTTTGGTAATGGTCGGAGACCTCCTTTGTTGGTGATCTGGATAGCAAATTCTTGTGTATCTATCATAGACCACGCTCCAGACAGCGAGCACGAGGTGGTGCCCGTCTCATTAAAGGACTCGGAAAAACTTTTTAAATTCGTTAGTCCAAACAATGCACAGCTAACTTGTGCGTCCGAACTGAATTTCGACGCGCATCTCTCTCCTAAAGCGTTTGTTGTAAAGTTTCTGGACTTGTTTACTCGTATGGTGTTTCCAGGATTACCCGCGTGCCTTGTACCAGCACTGGAGGCATGATATTGAGCACAACTTTTGTTCAGCCGATCCTTTGCAAGTAGATCTCTCACTATTTTCTCAAAAAAATGGTAATTCCTGAAAAAACAAAGTGTAATATAAGGCATTGTTATCCAGCTGATTTGATGTGACTATGTAATAAAGAATGTGAATAAAAAATATCGAAACTTACAGATCCCCTCGACATCGCTTCGAACTCTTCTTTTTGCATTCCATGAGATCCTGTTGCAAATTACACAAGGTAGCCACTTCCGGGCTGGCTTCCATCAAGGATGCTTGTAAAGTTCGGTAGATAAATAAACAGGAGTCAAAGTCACAGGCCACAGCAGCTCCTAAAATGAGATAATCAAGAATGAAATAGTGTGCCTTCAACTTTTATCATCCTTCAGTATAATCCATAACTTGAACAAAAAATACACTAACCTGAAGTCAGGGCCAGCCATACATAGAAGTATACGGCAAACAGTTGCGGCAACGAATAAGTCTTAATGTTCATTTTAACAGTCTCGGTTTTGAAACTTCGGGTCAATTAGATTTTGAAAAGAGCGAGTCTTTTATGTAACACGTAATCTTTCAAGTGGAAGGTTTCAATGTTTCGAAACTTCATCCATTCGTCAAAGATTACGGCAGATGGAAACTAATTCAAAGATTTCTCTCGGGGGAACAAAACCTTGGTTGGGTTTATCTCTAATGAGAAACAGGCGCTCTTTTAGGTAGACAGCACGGCTTCACGGGCTTGGGTATGATACTCCACAACTCCACGACGCTGCATTCTACGCCGAGAATTCCGGATCGAAGCAGACTGATTATTCCATTCATTCAAAACTTCTTCTAAGTGGATTAATTCAATGTATCTGGATGCTTATCAGCTGGCGTTGCGACTGTTCAGCTGCTATTATCTTCCCTCCGTATTAGGTCAAACAAAGGCATAAGCTTAGGACCAAGATACCGCTTATCATCACAAGAGTAATGTCACTAGTGTCAAGCGACGTCAAAATCCCAACGGATGTTGCAGAATGGCAACGCGCACGATCGAATGTCTCGACAGAATACTTTCCAGATTTTCACCTCCTTAAAAAACTTGCAAACGGGTTGAAGCTAATCCCGGCAGGCCAACATGGACAGAAACGAAAGAAAGGCTGTTGCAGAAGGTTATCCCATCGGTTTAAGCAACTGGTTTCTGATAACACTTCGTATGGATGACAATCCTCACTGAAGACTTGGAAGTAACCGGTACGAAGTCAGAAGTCACTCAGATACTTGAAACTCAGCAGTAGCACAATAGCCAGAATGTCCCTTGTCACGCAGTCCAATATCAAATGGTGATAGGGTAGAGCGGTTTTTCTTGATTAAATTCAGGGATGAAGAGGCTTGATGTGTTTTAGAATCTGTGAAGCGAATCTCGTATTGGATTGATTCCAATATTATATTCCGTTGTATTCCGCAAGTACTCAACTCCAAAGGACGTGGGAAAGAAGAGGAGCCAACCTGTATAGTAAAAAGCACAGGGTTACAACGGATGGAAACATGATAAAACAGCATCGGGAAAATAACCTTAGCTTTTAGCATGAAAATGACCCTTGATCGTTAACTCGAACAAATTATTTCATAAATCTGTCTTTCCCTGTCCTATTTCTTCACGCACTCTACCTCGAGCTTGCCAAAACGCTCAAAACTATGAAAGTAAATATTTGCCGAGGTCGTCATCCCTCCCAGTGTCACATCGGAACACATGTCGCCATTCGTTATAAAAATACATCCTAGCATAGGGACTTCAAGAATCGCGAATCCAATACCTGATATTTTATCCTTCTACATTTAGCTTGCATACAATTCGTGCGTTTAACAGATTGAAACCAAAGCAATAATTCAGATTCGATCCTTGCATCTCCTTATCTCAATGTACACATAATATACAGATTAAACAGAATTTACGACAAGCTAGGATTTCCATCGGAACTTTATCCACGTCGGATCCTTAACTCTTGGAATTATTCCAACACTAGCCAATCTAACGTGCTCTCAGGAAAGAAGTCAACAAAATCCGAGTTGAACCTCAAGCTATCCCTGCTCTTGGTTAATAATAACTCAAGATTTCAGCAAGCAAACATTTCTTCAGAGCACAATATAAAGAAAAAATTGCACATTTCCAAGAAAAAAGAAATGTGAGGATATCCTCTCTACAAATATTTGGCACTCCACAAACGTCCTCTTCTAGTGTCACAATAAACTGTAGTGATAAAAATAACTAATAAAACTCACGTACACCTAATATCACAAGCCATAAAATAGATTTACAACTAGAAATAATGCGTCGTAAATGTACTTACGTCGGTTATGTTATTTATTTCCCTTTCTTTGATTAATAAACCAATAAACAAGTCCAATGTCCAATGTTGATTTTCGTCTCGGTAGCTTAATTTAGCTCCAAATCTGAAAAAAATTAACCATTGTTTCAACAATATATGCAATATTAATAACTAAATACGTCCGCATCAATTGATCATGTAAAACTAAATCATTACCAACTACAATAGTAAATATTTATTTTTTAAGGTTTACAACCATGTTCAAATTGTAAAATAAAATTCAAAACTATTCACTTACCGTCAAAAAGTAATTCCAGTTCAAATTATTAAAGTAGTTAACACGAAAAGTAGAGAATAATCGAGAGAAAATGTATTTTTGATTTGTTGGATATTCCGATGTCGAAAGAATGAAATATTTTTTAAATTAATTCCAGGTAAACTAAATTCCGTCACATCAATAGCGAGTAGTCAGAATAATTAAAACACTCGTAGTAAAATACAATAATTTAAAAACTTAAAAAATTATACTAACTCAAGTCAAAATAATAATTATTTTCCAGCAGCACATCCGATTCCACGATGCAACTGCTAGATGACAAAATCTGTACTGAACTAACGTCAAGCTCTGTGGACCAAAACAAGGCAGCAGCTTTGGTGTACTTGCAAAGCACGGCAACAAGTGCACGTATGTATACTCCACACTTGTGAAGAGAGCTATAGCTGGCGCTTGGATGTTGCTCCAAGGGCTTTTTCTCCTTTGGGTTACAGCCCTGGAAAGCATGCTGGAGAATGTAAAATGGACCCTTCTTCTGGACAAGGCTGCAGCTCTTAAGTTATGCTTTATTTCAATGCGTATTCATGTACCTGGAGTCCAGGTCCTGGAGGTGCTCAAGTTTCAGATCCATTGTTGCAGTTCCAGAGCCCTCAGGCCTTTCAGCTTCATTGTTAAGCTTAAGGGAGTACACAAAAGGTTAACCTTTTTGGAACTTGAGAAGATGTGGACTGCCCTTCCTCTGATTCTCCAGAAAAGCTTGGATTCTCCATGGAAGAGTGTTTAGGAAATGAAGCAATGAGGCAAGAAAAACTTGCCATTTCTTGCGTACTCTGTATGCTCTTATCCTAACTTAAAACTTTAACGAGAGATTGCTGAAATTCTGACACAGTTTAAATGCGAAGATAGATGTAATGCTGCATTTTGCGTTCAAATTCAAATGTCTATGCTGTTCATACTTGCAATTAAAAAGGTACGACTTATGCATAGCAAATTGTTGTTGGTAATTTAAAAATGGTCCGATGTTTATTCAGCAAAGCCGCATTTTAGTAAATTGCTGTTCAAGGTTCTTTGAAATCCCACTTGCTAACTTTGCATTTCTTTGTGCTTAGTATGTTATTCCAGACACTATCAAGTATTCTGTGAAAGCAATCATAAAAACGGGATAGTGAGATCAGTTAATATTTAAATATGTACAAGGCATTATTGTGTGAACACTGAAGCTTGTTTTGAAGCGATGTGTCCAGAAAAATGCTGACAAGTATGAATAGGACGATAAAATTGTATATTTTTGCAGACTGGGCTATTTTGTTGAGCTTCTGGTGACTGTAGTGATTTCCCGGAATTCTAGCTTATATGACGATGTGGATTTTGCATTAGCCATGCAAGTTCTGTAAATTCGTGCTAGCTTAGAAGGGGGAATAAGCTATGGAGGATAAAATGATAATTACCAAAATACATGTGTCTGGTTGTATAGGATGGGATAATTCCCTCCTGCGGGAAGATGTCAGTCATAAAATGTTAATTCCGGAACTTGTATTGTTCGTGGTACAAATTGTAGGACAATTTTAGAATCCTCTTCTGGAAGAGAAAATCCCCCGCTACATGTATCTTCCTTGTGTTGGTTGCACGCGGAACGTGAATACGCTTTTACATGTACTTGAAGTAGTCAAAAGCGCCATGTTCTTGTTATTCCTTGGACTGGACCATTTGAAAAGGTTCCGTAATCTTTTTCTTGAAGAGTTTACTACAAGATAGGGACTATGAGGTACTTGTACCTGGAACACTTAACACATGTATAAGATAATACAACTACAAGGCTAGAAGAAAGGGGCAGGTGTGAGGATTGTGTAGTAGTAACTGGATGTCTGTGAGTGACCTGCTTATGTCCATGGGAGGGACAATGCTTGTCACATGCTTTGCAAGAATTCACATCCATAGGATTTGGAGTGTCATTCGTGAGAAGAAATATATTGGTCCTACTGAAATTCGTAGCTCCCTGCTTTGTATGAAGCTCCTTAAGGGCTTCATGTAAAGGAGCTTCATGATTGGACCTACGTGCCCGGAGGTGAGAAACTTGGGGATGAAGAAGCTGCGAAGGCAGTCTTCCCCTTGTCGTTAATCCTTAAGGCCCTCAGGGTTGGATTATTGGTTGGAGTAGACCCTTGATTTGTAACTTTTAACGGCTGGAAGGAAAGGATTGAATGCAAGGAAGGAGGGGTGGGTGGATGAAGGTGTTAATGAGTTGGAAGTTGAGGATTTTTTATGGGGATTATAATGACTTTTGTCCCTCAGAATAATGGAGTTTGTATGCTAATGACTGAGCCTGAAAATAGACAAGGAAATTGGTGATGCCAGAGTGTCTGGGAAGGTTTCGGATTTTGTCGGAGGACACCTGGTCTTGAGGGTGGTGGGTTGGTGGGAGGAGTAGGTTAATCCGAGAAGAAAGCAGACTTTCAGGTTGTTTCTGTATATATTTGGACGGAAAGAATAGGATTCTTGGATTTAAAAAGATGGAAAATAAGAATTTGAACTGCCAGTCTTTGTTATTGCACAAAGTGGTAGGTCAAATCTGGTGGAGATAGCTTTTGCAGGTGGTGTGGTGAGCCGCTATATAGTTTATTCTTTCAGGAGAATGCTGCGTTTCATATGAATGGTGGAATTTAAATACTATGAAAACAAAGACAGGTTGTTCTCTTGTGTAAAGTCAACTGGCTTCAAACTGTCTGGGAGAAGCTGGATTAAGAAAGCTTGAGAGAATGCGTGGGAGGAGTGAATTTTTTGTGAAGGAAACAGGTGCAGAGAGTGCAGGCGGTATTCGTAAATAATTGCAGTTCTAGCGGGTGGTGGTGTTGTAATTGATACAGAGGATGGATGGTGGAAAATCGGATTGGAAAAAATATGCTAGCAGCTACGCTGTAAATGTCCAATAAATAATATTTCTGGTTATTAGACTTGGTATTTCAAATAAGCCTTTAGATTTGAAGTTTGAATTTCTGTTTGCTAAGATACAAGGAAACAAGTTTACATGATTTCATGGAGGTAATTTTAAAATTCTTTGACCTGAAGTGAATTATTTATTCCGGTCTAAAGGCAGTATCTATAACGCTTAAAGCGGGACAGGGGATTTGCATGAATGTATTATAGTCAGTTGTGAACACCTGCAAGGATTTAATTATAATCCGAGGAACGAAACCAGACTTTGTGCCGTCGGGCTGATGTGAACTGGTTAAGATTATTGTCTCTGAGAGCATGCAGGAGGTGCGTGGGTTTCGGAAGTTAGGGCTGAAGCAGCTTTAAAAAAAGTTTTGAAATAGAGATTACGAAAATTCTGTGAAAAGCATATTACATCATGGACAGCAAGTGTTTTAAATGCAAGAAGAGTACCTGGCATGACCGAGGTCCTGGACCTGCCGCATACGCAGTTCCACCTCTGATTGGCTACAAGGATCATGACATAACGAAATACATTAACCCGGCTTACACTATGCGTCCTAAATGTCCTATTGATCCGAAGGTAAGAAGGGGTGGATTGCGGAAAATGAGGTCTGATGAGCATCGACAGTGTATGGCTAAATGAATTTACCCTTGAAGTGCCCGCTGATATATTTATGTCGGGAGGTATTGTGAATTTGGATGCGAATTATGTTAGCATTGGGTATTAAGTAGATCATGTCCTGCTTTTCAGACTG
Organism: Sminthurides aquaticus; assembly: GCA_906901655.1. Lineage (NCBI taxonomy): Eukaryota > Metazoa > Arthropoda > Collembola > Symphypleona > Sminthurididae > Sminthurides > Sminthurides aquaticus. Next base: position 2,501,071 of record CAJQTT010000005.1, on the reverse strand, counting down.
TTGGCCCGGGTCCAGCGTATCTTGTCTGTTGTGGGCAAAAAGCTCGGGATAGAATCCCGAGACCTGCATTTTCGATACGAGCTAAGAGGAAAGAAGGGTGTAAGTTGATATAGGCTTTTAAGATTTGATTGATGGTATGCGAAAATTTGAAATGGTTGGCAATAGAAATAGAGGAAATTTATGTGATTGATGGAAATTAAGTACAGGATTTAAAATTTGTAAGAATGATTTACAGCAAAGGAAGCAGCTATGCCAGGACCAGGGAATTATGACGCACCGAATACAAATTCTTATCGATATCGATGGCCTTCGCACACGATAGTAGGTCGATATAAGTCAGGATCAAGTTATGTTACACCTGGACCGAATGCATACATTTTGCCACCGTTGATTGGACCAAAAATTATTAATAAACTGGCGGGTCCGGCGATAACGATGTATGGTGCATTACTTAAAGTTGATACGGTTAGGAAGAAAAAGTATATTTCAATAAATCTGATTTGGAATTTTTGTAGAAGGGGACGAATTCCGGATAAAATCATTGGTTGCTCACCTGATAATCCTTGTGTGTACTATACACCTGAACCCCTGAAACCAACAGGGCCGGCATTTAGCATGCGAAAGCGATTACATGATACACTGAAAACTTATCCTTGTGGACCTGGGTCACATGATATTGGAAAAGCACACAGATATCCCAGTTATTCTTTTGGAATCAAACATAGCGAGTTTGTGTATCCTGTACTGACTGAATGTGACAAATCTTCTTACTATCCATTGGATAGTTACTGAATGGAATAAAATGTATTTTTTGAATTCGCAGTAACAGTTAATCTTAATTTGTGGTTGTTTAATTAAACTTAATAAGTAGGAAGACACTGGGCTGAGGTAGCTATAAATCAAGGGGCAATTGCATTGGTTGCATTAAACGTTGCGAACAAAGGCTTTAGCGTTGCATAAAGTGACGTTATGGGGAAGAGCTCCTTGGGTTAGAATTTGTTGCGCGCGATGATGATGAGTGATTTTCTCATCTGCAACGCGCGGTGCGAAAAGTACGACTCGAATTCCTAA